>CM036243.1:22737402-27537402 GCA_020698575.1 Bostrychus sinensis
ATGTGCATTTTGGCTTATTCTTTAACAAACATTAAGGCATAATCTGGAGTAACAGCAACTAGTCCAGTAACAGCATACAACAAACTACTAAGAAGACTTATTTGAATCGCACGAGGTATTTGCAAAAGATAAACTACGGATTGATGTACTATAACTGCTTTTATGTTGTAAAAACAACCATGCACAAAATCTAGGGCAAAAAATAAAATAATAATAATAATAAAATAAAATAAATTCAAGAATCTTCCATTCAATAAAACGGTATATTTTTGAACCACTTTGGCAAGTCATTGCAGTAAATTAACAGATTGATTATGAAATATATTCCAGATAAAATAATTTGACTTAAAACCTACAGAAAGGCTGAGCTTTGAACGTGGTCTCAATCCAAAGTTGGCTTGGTGGAGTTTATGAATCTAGTAGTGCTTTGTTAGTGTTATTGGGGTAGCTGTACCTGTCTTTTCCTAAGGTCTTTGGTCAACTTTTTAAACTTACAAGCTTAACATCTTCCTGCTATTGTCAGGTCTGCTTCGTGCCTTTTGGATTCTGCCTAACATCTAAGCAGGAGCAGAGGATGCTTGATCCTCAGCTCTTAAAGCGCAGTCACAGTCATGTCTATTGGAGACTGTGAAACCCTGACAGCATACTAGGTGAAAAAATCAGTTGGTGGTTAGCAATAGGGATGACTCTGTGTCTGTTTTATGTTTCTAAAATGTAAAGATATTCATGTAATCGCTAGAGGTCTTATTAGGATCTCACACTGGGGCCAATTAGAGGGGTGTCATCGGGGTCCTGGAGGTGTAAGTGCTCTTGGGGATCCTCTGAGGATTTGCTCTGAACTGTCCTCCTTGGGTTTCTAATGGCTGCTCAGCAGAGAATCCGGACTTGTGCCGAGTCCTCATTCCCGCTCCCCTGTGCCTTTCCGCTGTCTTCTTCTGGATCCTAGTGGGAAATGGATAGAGCTTTAAGCCAGTGACACTGGCACTATTTAAGAAAAAAACTCTCCTTAGCCTGCGGTCTGAGAATTTTAATTTTCTTAGAAAAATTAAGAGGAATACTGCTGCTGTGGCTGTACACAATGCTACAGGAAACTTTTCTTTATAGAAGTTAGGCTAAAGTAGTAAAATATCCTGGTCAAGCTCACATTAATCCTCTCTTCCTTTGCAGTGACTTCTGTGTTGCAGCAGACAATGAACTCTTTCCTCTGGGCTGGCCGCTGTGTCCACTCTAAACAACAAAAAGGCCCAAACAGAAATAATAACTGACTATTTATTATTGTCTTTAAAATTAATATAATGAATAGCACATGTATGATCATTTATGGTAGTATTAATTAAGGACAATGAAATTAATATATCAGTACTAATAAAAAATTCTCATTCAATGGTTATGAGAAGGTGTGTCCAGGCTTTTGACTGGAGCTGATAAATTAAATGCATAATAACTTGCAAGAGTGATCATATCAGGTAATGTTTACAAAAACTGTGAAAATGTTACTTGTCGCCTGAGCTCTCTTTCCCGGACCAGGTCTCTGTCCATGCTGATCAGCTGCATCCTTTCTCCAGCTGATAGGCTTAAGAAGATGTCATAGATCTCATAGCGTGCAGCGCGCAGCTGGAGGGGACATAATTTAAAACAGACAATGACATGTAATAGCAGTATTTATAATCTGACTGCTAATGCTGGATGTTAAGACTTAATTAATGTAGATGACATGAAATGAACAGATTTATTTCTCTTACCTGCAGAGTGACTCTCTCCTGTAACAAAAGGTCTTGTCTGGAGCACAGTTCTTTGTTGGGGCTGTGCTGCTCGAAGGCCTGCAAAAACTGCTGTGTGTCCTGGTGTTTAAAAACACACAATTAATTGTAATATATTTAATAGCATTTACACTCTAAGACCGATATTAGTATGTGTATTTAAAGACATAACTCAGCTGTCTCTACTCACCCTGACAGTCCGTACCAGCTGTGCCACCCGCTCTGTCTTCAGGAGCCTGCGTGTCAGAAACCCCTTTGCGACTGCTGACAGCAGATGGCGGTAGTGCACCGTGAGTGGGCTGGAGGGCTGAGGGTGAATAATGAGGACCAGAGGGGAAGAGAGAGGAGAATGCTAATACCATCAATGACATCCAATTAATTTTCTGCAAAGATTCTCAAGGTCCTTTGTTGGCATCTGTTTAGGGCATCAATGGAAGCAGCCGTACAGTTCATCATTTTAATAGGACATAATAAGCTGAATAATAAGCAGGCTATGTGCTTTCTCTCACTTGTTGATTGTACCAGTGTAGTGCTTAAAGGGCATGGTTGTTGGACAATGTGGTAATGAAGCTGTCATACCGGGACATAGCAACGACAGATAATATGGACTACAAAGATAAAATAAAGACAGTGAAGAGGAGAACGTTTTTTTTACCTGGGCATATGAACTTCCAGGTGATGAATACAAATCCTATGAATGCAAGGATAAACTGGTCAAGCTTGTACATTACTGACATCAGCAAAAGAATGTGACGCTAATACCTGAGAGAGGGTAGGAAAGGTCACTGTGTCCCCAGGATGTGAGGTGGACATAGAGCAAGGGAAAGACATGCTCTGGAGGAGACGGTAACGTGCTGCCAACGCCTATGAGACACAGACACACAAGAGTAACGTAAGGAGGAGCAGTGTATGTGTGCACACAAGCATGCAGGCGTACATTTGGGAGCAGGCAAGGTTGAAAAATATTGAATTGGAAAGGACAGCAAATGAGGCAGGAGGAAAAAATTAATTGAGGGTAGAGAGAAAGAGAGATGGGGCACATACGCCGGAGAGAAGCAAAGGGATGACAGAGAGGGATGGAGAAAATTAATACAGCCAGAGAGTAAAAATGATTGTGGAAAAGGTATGAGACAAAACAAAGAGAAGGATGAGAAAGGGGACAAAAAAAAAGAAAGAAAAGGGACCATTAGTGGTGGCACACGGCGGGACGATCTGGCACTTAACCACAGACGCTCATGAATTAAACAAATTATCCTTTCCTTTTCTGTGTCAATTCCCTTGGTCCCACTCCTCTTGCGACCACTGAGTCCAGCCTGTTTGCTCTCTCATCACACCCCAGATGATGGAGTCAAAAGAAAGTATTTTTTTTAAACAGCTTATGTTAATTATATTGTTGTTAGGATACATTAATTAAACAGAGACAGCGATTAATAGGGCAAGGACACTGGCCAAGAACAAATACAGACACGAGCCGAAGAAACCGGGACAGGCTGCCAAAGCACAGCAAGTGTCCTTGAAGCACTGCATATGCACGCACACACACAATCATACGTGCACAGAAACAGGCGACGATGCCAGCTTGACTCTTAGGGATGTAATGAAACATTTATGGTAGAATCGCTGTGGTTTTCTTTATCACTGGGGAGAGTCTGAAGGTCTCTTGTAATGAACAGATGTCTGTGGTCTGCCCACGACCCAGGTCTCCAAGCACATTTCAACAGGTATGACGGCCATATGTGCATGTATATACTATATTAATTGGTAGATGAGTGTAAAAAGGGCCTTTACTGCCAAACTGATGGCACAGCTTGTACGAACCTCTCTCAGTCTCGTTCAACTCTAAAAATCAGAAACACTGGGCTCAACATTAATTTTTAATTTTTTGCTCGTAGGTGACTTTTGGTGGTGTCAAAGTATTGGGGGAGTGAATTATAGCTGCTGTACAGGAAAGATGTAGTGCTTCATCTGTACTCTGGTATGATGCAATCTAATGCAAAAGGTGGCAAGAGGGACAGCGGACCAGAGTGTTTTACTTAATGTCTCCTCCATGTCTTATAGGGCGTTCCTCTATTAAACAGAATAAGAATACTTATTTGAAAGATGTATTTGTTAAAAGACTTGTATGTAGCGATATAATGAAAAACTGTTATAAATTACACATTTCACCCAAAAATCTATAGTTTAAGTGAATTTCTCTTGGTTCCATGGCTTACCTGTAGTAGTTGTTCCTGTTGTCGTTGATGCTCCTCCTGAAGGGCTTTGATCTGAGCAGAGTGGACCTGTCTTAGTTGTTTCTGTCTTTCCTTCACACCGTCAAGGCCTTCATGCTGCGGTGCAGCAGCTACACATCGTTGAACACAACACATGGTCAGAAATGAAGACAAACGGTTGTTTGTTCCAGTTGGTGTAAAAGATTTATCATCTGACATAGCCAAAACACACGAGGCATAATTATGACATGACAAACAAGTACAAAAGAAATAGTCTGAAGTCTTTTTTGGAGGGTGGGGGGTTAGAACTACAAAACAAATGTTAAAACTAGGGCCAAAAGTCTAGTTTAGTATATAGCAATCAGGATAGATAACAATGTTTACAGATGTCACATAGTAAATTAGTGTGCAAAGCTTTGTGAATGTTAAAAGAAATGCTGTTATTAATGTTTACAAATGACTGAAGGAAAAAAAAGAGAAACTGAGATCAAATCACCTGCACACAGTTTTTAAAGGGAATAACCTTTTTTTCCCAGAAAATAGCTGTTTTTGTATGCTTTCGTTATTATCTGGAGACCTAATTGCAGTTATTTTTTCATTCACTCATTCCATTCATTTTTTCATAATTCCAGCGAGTATGTTTGCTCATGTTGCATTTTGTGAATTGTTAGAAACTAAAAATAAATGTTTTATTTATTAATAAATAAATAATGTAAAATAAGTTAGTAAAATAAGTATGAATATTTAGAAAGTTTAACTTTTGTACTCTAAGTCAAAATATCATGGGCAAATTTTAAGACACTAAATCTGTGGCCTGAACTCACCTTTGGGAGTGCTGGAGCTAGGCCTCTTCACTGAACTTGTGGCTTGTTCAACACTGTCTCCCTTCTCCTGAACATCTTCCGTCATTTGCAGCCTACGTTTAACCTTTGACCTGCTGCCCTGACCTTCTTCTCCACTTTCTGGAGTCAGATGTTTCTCCACACATCTTTGAGATCCAGGCCCATCATGGAGCCACAGCTCAGATGGTGTTTCCACATCGTAGGATTGGTTAATAGACGGTGAGCGCGAGTCATGACTTACATCTGCATAATTTTCCTGTGGCGCTGGATGGTTACTTGAGTCCGACAATACAGAGAGATTATGCTGAGCTGTGGCATCAGAGAGACAACTCCGAAATACATCAGGAATAAGCATCCGCTGTGCTGCAGAAATGATACACTTAGCTGCTGGTGGCCGTCTCATATTCTGTGCATTTGTAAGTCTTGTGTTTGTGTGATCTTTTTCTCTCCTGGTCATTGTTTTCACTAGTCTTTTCTTCCTTAGATTAATTGCCTCTGTTTCTGTCTCCTGCTCCAAAGCCAAAGTGTTTTCATTACTGCTTTTAACAGTGTCTGGTGATTGGCTCTTTTGTGAACAGCAATCATCACCCAACCAACAAACAGAATCATTTTGGCTTAGCTGTGTTTGCTGACTCTCACTTTGGCTGCTACTTTTGTCCATGTTTTCAGTCAGTGTGGACTCCAGATCTGAGATCAGCACTTTGAGGCCAGACAGGTTAAACTCCAGTTGATCTATGTGCTGCGAACTCTTAGCAAACACACTTATTACATCACTTTCCACAGCGTTCAGAGGGGAGTTGCTACCGTTAGCTTCTTCAACCTTGTGTTCTTTATTCATGGACTTATTGATCAGAGCCTCCCTTTGAGAGATTGTATCAAAAGGTGGTTCTGCAAGAGAGTTTTTGACTTTGCACTGAACAGGACTTTTACAGACGTTTGGTACTGGGATGTTGTGATATTTCCTGACTTCTTTAAAAGCTGCAGGGGAGGTGCTGGCACTGTCCTCACTATTTTTGTTCAAGTTTTCTGTCCATATTGGCACTGAGAAGGAAAAATCTTTGGGCCCAGTTGTGTTTACCCAGTTATTTATCTTTGTGGATTCATCCACTGCATTGTTAAAACCTATAATACTGTCTTGTGCTTTGCTTTCAAATGTCAAATGTGACTTTTCAAAGATATTCTCACCCTGACTCTTCCTATGATTTTCATAGGATCTCTTCAATGAATGATCCACTGTGGTGACACTCCTCTCCTGACTTTTCTTAAGCGCGGAGGCTGTCCCTATGGTGTGCTGCTCATCATTCTCCTTATCAGATAGGCTCTGCTCCTCTGACTTTGCTCTTGGCTGATCTTGAGCTATGTCTTGAATTTTGGCGTTTTTGGCTTGGCTCCGAAGCATGCGCTGACACCGACGATACTCCTGAGATTTTTTCAGTAAAGCCTGGAGGTTCATTCGATAAGGCTCCTCGTGTGGCTTTGAATCCTCCTCATCAACTATCAGCATTGCTTCACTGGGTTGAATATGTATTTCTCTCAGGCAGTGAGACGCTGGTGCATCCTCTGGTCGATTTGTAAGGTCACACTTTATTTCTACTTGTTGATCTTTGTCACTCTGACTTGCTGAAGATGTGGTTTCTTTACACTGTTTTTGCTCTGGACAAACGCCACTAAATTCTTCAGCTGAACTGGTATCTATAAGAAAGGCCCTTTTGGAAAAGTCTGCTATTAAATTATTACTAAAGGATGACTCCTGTCCACTCTTCTCCAGTTCTTCGCCATCTACTGGAGGGTAGTTGATAATATCTGGCATCTTTTTAACTGTATCTGATATGCTATGAATAAAAACGTCTTCTATACTATCTCCTCCTTTGTCTGAAACAAAAAGCCTGTCTTTTTGACTTCCTGCGTAAGCCCCTGTGACACCAATAGTGTTTTCGACATTCATATAGCTCACATAACCTGAGGAGAATGACTGGTGGCAGTTGGCATTAGGGGAACTTGGGTGTGATCCCTGATCACTGGTTTGTTGGTCAATATGGCTTCTTTCACTGTAACTTGTTTGAAGTGGTACATGAGAGGTTCAACAAGGCACTGCATGTGGTTGACGTAAGTGGACAAAGACATCTGGTGTCTGGTTCCGTTGTTTTAAAAGCTGGGGAGAGACTATCCTTTGAAAAAATGCTATGTGACACTGATCCACTGATATTGTCACAGGATGATGCTTTAGTGTAAACATCTGATTCTCCAAGTAACTCCTCTAGCGTTGGTGTTTTTCTTACCTGAAATTAAAAATACAAACCTTTGAATGTTTTACAGAAATCTGGTGTATACCAATAGCCTAGTTATTATTTCATAAGTTAATAAAGAAGTGATTGAAGGATATAGTAAAGTAAACAAAACTGCTGTGAACTTACATGAACACTGTGTAAAATAGTTTGGACGTAGGACATTCTTGGATCATTTTTGGATTTCCTGTGTTCAGCACCTTTTTGTGCAGCTTCTCTGTATCTGCCCATCTCCTCCCTCTGTGGCCCTGAGAGCTGTTATCAGAAAACAACACGCACTAATAGAAGCTTAATTTGCACAACTATAAAACATTTTTTAGTATTCATATCATATATTGTTATACCTAGTTTTGTCAAGCTTAAAATCCTGTTTAAACAACACAGTGTCAGTATTCCAAAGACAAACAAATAAGTAAGTGATTTTTTACAAAAATGTGGGCCTACCAATGGAGGAAGGATAGGTCGTCCATGAAAGCAGATAAGAGAAGATGCAAATTTGTGTTTGTTCTGGTCAACCTCTTCAATCTCTTTCGGCTGAGACAGACGGGACTCCACAAACTTCTCGTAGTCCTCCATGAGACTTCATCCAGACAGATAAAATGCTAACTAGGCCTAATGGTCACTATGGTAATGTATTTTTGGACAGCTAATGTTAAGTTAGCTGTCAAGGAGCTAGCAAACTAGCTTATACGTTCATCTCTAACTCTCTGTGATAAAAATATTAACTCATATACAATATAATGCACAAGAAAAATGCTAATAAGTAACAAAGTAAACAATAGGTAAATAACAGACAAAACAATGAACTCTACCAAGCGCTGTGTTCCCCGGTTTGGGTCAATGTTTACATTTTACCCGCCTCTCTTCCCACAGCAACCGACAGTTCACAGCCCCACGAGGAGCACTCAAAACCCGGACTGGATTCACCGAAGAGGCAGCTATACTGGGTAGGCCAAAACACAGTTTTACCTTAAAATGTTACAACACGCTTCGTGCAGTAATAAAAAACGCATAGAAAAATTAAACCTTTGAACTCCAGAGAAGTTTGTTAACTTAGTTGAGTAACGTCAGTTATTTCTATATGACTTGTGTTGTGCTTTGTTTAGGGCTGGAGCGGAGAACACTGCCATCTACAGACTTGACTGGACTTGGTCTGTGCCACGGTGTGTGCAGTACAAATGCCCTTCTATCTTTGAATATAATTGAATTTGAATTTAATTTGCCTTTTTTTTATTTTTTATTTTTTATTTTTTATTTTTTAATTTTTTTTACATATATATTATAAATACATGGTTAGTTTTTCTTGTCTATTGTCTATCGTTTGCTAGCCTTAAAAGTAAAATAGGCAAGCTAAAATGTTGCTAACTAGCATTATAACTTAATAATAAACTTAATTATATTATTTTTTAGCAAACACCTGAAGAAGATGAACTGTATGACATGGTCTACACTCTAAATAAGAAAGGTAAGACATGACGCTTGTTCAAATTTGGAAAATATAATATTGACCAAAACAAGCTTACAAACAAAATATTTTTAACATGTTTATTAATCATATATAAAATAAAATACGTTGTTTATTAACAAACATACAGTATATACATCAATAAATTAAAAGATGCATAAGACCCATAATAAAACTGTTAATTTCCGATCATCACCACTTATCTACAAATTGAAAAGAAAGTACAATAATTTTGTTGATAAATACTTACAAAGACACATTTTAAGTATTTTCCTATAGAAAGTACTGCTGAGAAATAATGTATTACACCCCATACAGAAACATTACAAAACACTGACTTTCCTATTACAAGGGCATTTTTGAATAGGCTAAGCCATATTCACACAAACTCACTACTTTTCAATAGCTTCACATGGATCATTATATGAATGACAAAGATAACCATTGAGTGTCTTGGCCAAACTCTCAGGACATGGTGTTAAAAAGGGTAAAGTCAGATGGTCAGATGTGCTGCCTACAGTAGGCGGTATAACAGATGATGACTGGGAGCAACATGAGCAGCAAAACAAACAGTAAATGTGAATGATCAAAAGAATCCTTGGTTCATTTGCTCTGATCGATCAGCACTGGTGGTGGGTGAAAGGGCTTTTAGAGGTGGCGTGATACACCACAGTCAGGCAAACAACACAGAGATCGCTGTCTGATTGGCCAAGCAGCAGGATAAGGAGTTAATGATTTGCATCTTCTATCATCAGATGTTTTTGAAGAAGGGCTTGGCCGCCTGCTGAGTTAAGTTGCAAAACACTTTGTGTATTAAGTGAAGTGGGAAATGGTTGAGAGTTTTTAAAATCCTTTCTGCAACTATAAAATATGTATGAATGCGGTCCAGAAGTGGTTGCATGGGTTTGTGATGAAACGACTTTTCATGAGAGGGGCTATAACCCTTCTGCAGACAGTGGGGAATAAGGTCAGCATGTCTTGCAAGCTAATAAACACAGCTCCAGTTGATTATCACTAAGGATGGTGACACTCACTTTGACCCACAACATTCCTTAAAATAAAAATACTACAGCTACAAGAAACCGAATGTGGAAGACAAAATCGGAGTTCAAGTTTGAGTGGAAGCCTGGTACCAACGCTACACCTTTGTATCTTGTCTTCCTTTGAGCAACATGTAAAAGTCAATTAAATATATGAACTCAGACAGGGATAAATCACACCACATTTTAGCCAGAGTTACGAACAGTTTATCACCTTGTCACACTGTATTTGCATTGATCAAAACAGCTTTACAATAGCATCACTGCTCCTGTGAGGCAGGAGATCTACTTTTGCATATTTAGAGATATCTATTTAACACCACTTTTATACATTATGATTTCCCCTAAACAAAACACATTTCAAATTTGACACAGAACATTTTTTGACAGTAGCAAATACATTAGGCCAACTAAAACTGCAATAAGCTCCAGAAAATTTGAGATAAGAGTTTTGGTTTTACAGAAGGACAAGCATGAACCAATTGTAAATAATAATATAACTGAACATAAAACTTAATTTTCTATAAGTGTCACAGAGCACAAATAGAAAAATACAATTTTCTATCTTTATAAAACATAACTTATAAGACAAATGAAATATTATTCAAATACACTTAAAATTCTCCAGTGATAGATACATTTACTGGATATTTTCACTTGAAACTCCTTATAGCTCTGGTTTCATGGTCGACTGGCTGTGCAAATGGTTATTGTTTAAAAGATTATGAGGAGTAATATTTTAAAATCTCAAATCCATTTTCTTCCTTTTGTTATTCCTATTTTAGTTCATTTGTATTAATGGAGGACTCTTTACTAATCTTAATAAGCACACAGCTGCCTTCGTAAGCCCTTCACAGTGGGAAGTTTATGTTTGCCCATTGTTCAAAATGTCTTTGTCTATGAACAGTGTTTTATGAGAATTACATGTAATTGAGTTATTCTAAAATAACAACACTTTGAATCGAACTTTATATAAATTATAACTTTACCCTTTGACAGAAAAGGTATTTAAATAGCATGATATAATTTAGCATAAAACACAGAATACAGTAAGAAACTTGTATCACTTCCCTGACAAATACATAATTGCTAAACAAATACATAACATTAAACATACACTGTAGAAAATATACACAGCAAAACAAAGTAAGTACCCTTGTAACATCCTGCAAAAATAACTTTTGCGGATAAAGCTGGACACATTTCATTTTATGCTTTAATTTAATCTAAATTGACAATAATGTGAAGCTTGTATCCCACAGCCCAGTATATCTGCCTCAGAACCCAACTGAAGTTTTTCAGTCCTACAAATGAAAACCTAAACCAACACGTTTGCAGTGCTGGGGCCCAATCTTTAGTGATTAGAGAAGAGTGCAGTTACCAAATGTGTCGTGACCCTCTTTGGGCCTTTTAAAATCAAACACAAATCAAAGCCATAGCCATGAAATAGTCAACATTATAATTACCTCGTCACATAACCTACACAGCACGCCACACACTAGTTCACGGTTACACACACGTGCCTAGTCACTACAGAAAAAAAACAAAGCTATTCAGTAGTTAAGCCACTTTTGGTACAGTTGCAAAATAGAGAGAGACTGTATATCAAACAGATTCTGTTATACCATTTTTACAGTTCATTACAAACAATGCAAAGATAATAGTCTTTATAAAACTCCAGACTCTACCATACATAGACAAAGATTCTTCGAGTATACAACACCATATAAGACTACTTCTATGGTAAAGCTTGTGTGACATGATCCTCTCTTTCTCTGTGCCAAAAGCCTTAAAATAAAATGGATATGAATGTATATAAGTCCCTTTTATTAAATCTATTATCAGTATGTAACAAGTTTTTTGACTGAGTGTTTGCAGATGGCTGAACTATACAGTAGAGTCACACAAATCAATGTTATTATTAATGGCTACTGCAAAGCTCATACAGCAATGCAATGCAAGAAATAAATGCTGTCACAGGCTAATTTCTGATTGGTCAGTGTATTCCTTTAAGCACAGGTACAACCCAACACCTGCATCAAAAACTCCCCCTTCATTTTTACAATTCCTGTCCTGTAGACTTTGTTGTGATGCATAACATTATATAGGAATTAAGGCACTTGCCCTTTCAAATTTCTTGAATTTACTCCAAACTTAAAGAAGAAAATAAATTGATCTCTCTAAATAACCATTTCCCTGAAAATACTAACAGTGTCACAGAGCTAATAGTTGTATTTTTTTAGTAACTGTAGAAATAATTTCATCCTTATTGTCATCTCTTGTCAAATCTGGTTCTGTATGGGATAATGGAAGCCAGTTGGACTTGAAAAATGGAAGGACAGAGAAAGAATTCAGAAAGCGGCACAGAAGAGAAGGTAGAAAAAATACGGCTAACTAAATATAGCAATACCAGAACAAATACGCGCCACAGAATTTCACAGAATTCCTGATATAGTATATCAATTCACACACAGAGAATACACTTGGGACCTCATGTGAATGACAACACAGTACAAAACAGTAGAAATACACTTATCACCATTGTGTCATGTATATATTTGATCTAGTTCTTTTCTAAAAAAGTTCTTGGCTTGGGGGAGCAAGATGAGAATTCACTGCCACTACTTGAATCAGCTGGACGGTCACATTAATGTGTTTTGTTTTTTTTTAATTGAAAAAATAATGCCAAATATATCTTTTGTACATACAGCACACAAGAGCCAATAATATTGCTTAAAGTAATTACCACTAATAGTTTTTGTCAAAACTGATAATATTACTTTTTATTCTGTATTTGTAATTTGTAAAAACAACAGAACAGGACTGCAAAATGCTTTGGGCTTTTGATCTTTCTATGTCCGTGAAGGTTTTCAGTGACCATTTGAACCCTGTCTGTCATTTCTCTGCTAAATGATCAAGTCCAGTCTCAAACCCCTCTGCTGCTTCAGTCCTTTCCTTCACCTGCACTGATCAAGGTCATGTGATGTGACAAGTACAGCCCTGTTGTGGGTCAGTGCCATGGATGTAACAGAGTACTGCCCCTCAGCCATGTCACCAATTAGACTATGAACTACTATGAATTACCCTAACCACATGTAAAACAAGAGTTTACAGATTACAAAATGGTCAAATGTTGTACTGTTTATTGCTACTACTCTTACTGTGTCAAACACCTTTGACTTTTGATTATTATGACTTCAGTACAATATCTTCCCAGTGAACATTGGTCAGAACTGATCACTAACCACATGTGTAAAGCATACACAGAAAAAAATGCAGGAGCTACAAAACTTTTTAGTTTAGATCTCAAAAGACAACTTCAATTGAATATCAGCATGGCCATTATTTTTCGACCCTATCCTATAGTACATCCACAGTCAGTGCAGGTTAAAGACAGGACACGCAGAGACAACCGGACACAGCTGAACTCCATCTTGACACACCCTCATCCAGCTCCCCTCTCTCAAGACCGCGCATCAGTTTTTGACTTTACTATTGTGATCACACTAGTCGCTGTTGCCATCTTTCCTGGTATGAGTGGACCAATGACAGAGGATGCCACCCCGCCGCCTCCCCCTCCAGCACGGACCCCAACTCCCACTGAGGGGCTTCGTGCCACAGTCCGGGCAAAGGTCTGTAACGCCTCATACTTAGACCTCAGTGCATCCAGCTCAACGCGCATCGATGCGTTCTCATTGGCCAGTTTGTCCACCTCCTGCTGCAGCTGGGCCTTCTGCTTTTCCAGCTCCTCCTTCTGCGTCACTCGTTTCACCCGGCAGCTCGCAGCATAGCCCCTGTTCTTCAGGGTCCGCCGCCGCTGTTTGAGTTGTAGGATTTCTTCTTTGGAGAGCCCTCGGAGGTGCTGGTTTAGCTCCCGCACCGACATGGTCACCAGCTCATCGTCTGTTAGGCTGGTGCCATTCTCCCCCGGCTCTCGCTTCACCTGCAAAAAACATGGAGGAATAAGACAGAGGCAGGAGTTGTGCTCGTCTAAGAAAACACATATTATATATCTTACCTTCAAGGCTTTGTTTCCTTTGTTAGTCGTCGTCATGCCCCAAAAGCCTTGCCCTTCTGAACAGACCTGTGAGATGCAGTGTGCTTACATCAGATCATCAGAAAGGACATCTGCGCTAATGTATTATGCAGTGAGAAGGCTGCACTTTAGAACATTAATTGAATATCACATTTAAGTCAGATCATAACCAATATTAGAGATTTATATCCTATGGTCAGAACCCACCAGAACTATCTTTGCCCGGTTCATCGTTTCGAGCACCGTCGTGTATGCGTGTGATATGTACACATGTGTAGGAGTGAAAGTGACAAGTAAACTCTTCGTAGAATTTCCCTGGCTTCCTGTTTCCTGGTGGTTTCACTAACAGTGCCCACTATGTTGTGTTGTTGAACTCTTATTGGTTGATTTCAGGCCAATAGTAGAGAAATGAGCATAAAAGAAAAGGAAGTGGTAAAAACTGTGGGATAGACTCCAGGGGAAAACCAACTGCTTCAACTGTAATATACAGAAAGCCTGTAAATAATAGTGTGAATTATAGTGATGAGGCAGGTGTAGCACAGTCAAAGTACAAATAAACAAACAGGGCTGGCCAAGTAGTTATGATGTGCATAGTGTAAACAAAAGACAAAAGGATGCAGAGACAGCACTGTGAATCAGATATCGACAAAGACATCAGCAAAGTGCAAAAGATGAGATCAGTCCTTAGAGCGGCTAGCTCCGGTGATGAGCATCTCCACACTTCTCAATGCCACGCTTTGTCTCCTGCCCTGGTCTGGCACTCATCTCTCAGACCAGTGTGTGTCGAGTAAAGGGCAGCTATTGTTGCTGCTGCTGAGCGATCATCATGAGACCAGTCATGATGACTCAGCAGATTCCTCATCTCACTCTCCCTCCTCCTCCCTGCTGCGCACATTTCTGCTCTCCTCTGTCACTTTGCAGCTCCCTCCTTCTGTTTTTACACCCCTTCAACTGCTCCTCCAAGTTTTCAGGTTGGCCCCAAATATATCTGTTGACTTGTTGTGTCAACAAGAGTAACATGGCTGTCTAACGGACGAAATGCGGTTGTCCTTAAAGCATGAAACCTGCTTTTAGCCCAACTGCCACACCTGATAGTGCTGAGTCAGGACTTTAGTTCAACCAATCTGCTGAGTAAACAGTCTGTTATAGTTTGCACTGAGTTTGACTGGCACACACTGTTCTCTGCAGTCCACTCTGAAAAGTTCATTTCTGATGGCATTCACTAATAAAAAATTGGCTAAATGAATTTAACTTCTTCCTTCAGCTTTTTTGTTAGAACTTTCTGTGCAATGTACAGTAAGTGTGTCAGTGTGCCTTTCCCACAATACACTTCTCTCTGTGTGTGCTGCTTCTTGAGGGTTTTTGAGAATGACACTTGTTCACAAATCGTTAGAGATATAAATAGCTTTTGATCAAAAAATGAAACCGCATCAACCTACACTTCAATTTACAAACCCTTCAGTGTTCAGATATTAAAAGCCTTTGTATGTGCGCAGTATTGTACTAGAGTAGACAGTGTATCCTCAATGTATAAGAACTCCATTTGATTTTATCCCTTTCATGTGTCCATTACATCAATCATAACAAGGACTAAAGAATATCCTAAAGTTTAACTTTTGCCAGAGATAACATTTTCTCTGTCTTCTATTGATAATATCAGAGTATCTCATAATGATACAATTGTCAGGGTTCCAGACCAGTATTTTTTACGAGCACAGACCTCCATCAAGGTATTGCCCAAATCTTGCAGTGGTAAAGATATAGTGCCCTTGAACCAGTTGTTGTTCTAGTCCAGGGGTAAATGCTATATCCATTGAGCCTAAAAGCTACAGTCATATGCAAAAATGTGAGCACCCCTCTGAGGTTGCATAATAATTTACTCTATCTTCACACAAAAAAGATCACAGAGGTATGTCATTCATTTTCTAATGACATCTAGGGTATTTTCCTAACAATAATTTATAGTGTAGTAGTATTTAGGTGTAAGAAATTAAATGAAATATTAAAAAATGTCTGTGCAAATATTTGGGCACCCTTATAAGTTTGCTGATTTGAATGCATGTAACTTCTTAAAATGGATTTCTTGCAACACAAAACTTGTTAGATTAGTTACTTAAGCCTTGAACATCATAGACAGGTACATTCAATAACGAGAAAAGGAATTTAAGGTGGTAATCAGGAAATGGAAAAACACAGGCAAAGTTGATGTTAAGGCCAGATGTGGTGGGCCAAGAAAAATACCAGAGAGACATAGGCAAGGAATGGTGAGAATGGTTAAAGACAACCCACAGATCACCTCCAAACACCTACAAGATCATCCTGCTGCAGATGGTGTTTCTGTACATGGGTCAACAATTCACAAAGAACAGCTGTATGGGAGGGTGATGCCACGCCACAACCAGCGTCACTTGAGGTATGTCAGTCCACACCACGTTATTCCAAAATTAATCTGGCTCATCTAAATGAGCTTTGCCTACCTCAAGCAACTCTGTTTGTGGTGTGGCATCACCGTCCCATACAGCTGTTCTTTGTGAATTGTTGACCCATGCACAGAAACGCCATCTGCAGCAGGATGATCTTACAGGTCTTTGGAGGTGATCTGTGGGTTGTCTTTAACCATTCTGTGAAGAATGTAAATTATTATGCAAACTCCCAGGGGTGCCCAAACTTTTGCATATGACTGTATATCTCATAATGCCAAAGAATCGAATAGAAATAATTATTTGTTCCGTTACTGACCTCTTGTGGCTTGAGTTAGTATCTTTGGTCTTATCTCACAATAGTACAGAATCTGGTGATGTGGATTCATACCCCATCTGATAATTTTTTATCTTTCCTGAAAATTTCATTAGAATCCAACCATTAGTTTTTGAGTTGCTAACAGACAAACAAACCAGCAAACCAATGCTGGTGAAAAAAGAACCTATTTTCCTGTGGTTAATGACAGTCTTATTGTACTGTTTACCAAACTTTGAACAGGAAGCAATGATCTGTTCATGTTTTCTAAATATTGTGAGAACACGCCTTTTCATAAACCAATGTCTTCTTTTCTCTTGTTGTGTTTTGTTCAGATACAGCGTAGCCTCCCACAGCTAGAGGTGCATCGGCGCACAATAGATGGATCAAAGGCATGAAGACTGAGGTTGGTTGTTGGGGGTGGGGGTGACAGAGCAGAGAGGGGGAGCTGTTAGAAAGAACAAAACTAGGGGCAAAACCGATGCTATATCGCTGGCAGGCACAGGTTTATTTCCCTTGTGCCTGAACCACAACCCACCTCACCCCATCTACATACAAACAAAAAGCATGTTACGCACTCCCCTGCTGCCAGGCCAGTGGGGCTCAATAAAACACACAAACGTGCCAATGTATATATTTTTACAAGATGCGCAGTACGGGAAAAATAAATGCATGGCTATTTCTGGATTGCACATATTTTATTAGTTATTTGGTTATTATGCAAAAAGGAATGATCTAATACTTAATAATACACAGTTTTTTACTTTTTTTTTTTTTTGGTAAATTGTTACCTGCATGGCAAAAAGAGCTGGGGTTGATAAGCAGAACGGCCTTCTATAGTGTCTCTGTGTGCTCATGCTCTGCCCAATCCGGCAGTATAGGTATAAACCATTGTTTCTAAATACCAAGAATAATTTTATTTCTTTAGGTTTAAGAAGAATATTATATCCCTCATCTCCTATTACTAAAGAAGTATGAAGCTTTTTGTTGTCAGTGAATAATTTGAATTATTACTGTCAAAATATCCCGATATAGAGTTATAGACCAAACACCAACTGCTAAATAACTACTGTATGACAAGTGTGGTAAGCTGTATAATATTGATTCCCAAATAGTAAATTGGGTTGCAGGAAGGTTGAATAAAATTTCAATGTTCAGTTTATTTAAATCCTAAATATTGTTTTAATGAACATGAAATTATTAAATCATTTAAAAAGACAACTTCGGTTCTGTAAAAAATGGCTCACAAAAATTATCAGGAATAAAATTGGGTACCACAGTAAGATAAGTAGATCATGATTACTGATTATCACTCATCATTAATCAGTGCAAAATACAGACAAAATGGATAAAATGTGGGAGAGGTTTTAAGGTAGAGAACGCAGTAATGGCCAGGAGAAGACACACAATGACTTATTAATTTAGAAAAGCAAAGACCAGCAAAAGCTGGTAACTCCTGGTGCCATTTATCAAAGTTAGAGGCATGCAGAGCTAAACTGCAGTAAACTAGTTTGCGTGTGTTCTCTGAGAGATGAGGCCCTGTGTATAAGGAATCAAGGTCAAAGTTCATGTGCTGACCAAAGGCACGGCCATTCATCTTGAGCATGCAGAGGCCGCCAGAGGTGTCCTTCCCATAATGCTGGCGAGGTGGTCGTTGGGTTATGGTCAATGCCACAGCCACTGTTGCTACAACAGGCAGCTTTTTTGCTGTTGCATGCTGTATTTTTATGGAGCGGCTAAAAGAACGCTGACGACTCAAGAGCTGGGATGCTTACAGTTACAGCATACATACACACACATGCAAACTGGACATGGGACAGGAAGAGGTGAGAAATCCGGGACCTGTCCAGACAGGAGTGGGCAAAATATAAGGAGGTGAAGAGAAAGTGCTGGTGATATACTCAGGTATAGACAGACTAATAAATGGGGGGAAGGGGGGGGGGGGGGGGGGGGGGGGTAGAGAAGAAGAAGGACTGAAAGAATGCTGACGTCTCCAGAGCTGATTAGCGTTACAGCGGAGACATCACACCCACAGCCGAGAAAAATGCTGAGTACGGAGGGAGGACGGGGCGGAGGGGTGTGGGGGGTGTGGGGGGGTTGGGGGGTGCAAATGACAAGGGAGAAAGAAGAGAAGAAAAAGAGAGGACCGGGACGGAACGAAGAGGAGGAGGGAGGAGGAGGGGTGGAAAAGCGTTTGGGTGAAAATGCATCCTCAACACATTTGTAAGAGCTTAGCTGTTGGGTACAGAGGGGGTGGAGAGGGAGAAATGGATGGAGGGGGATTGGGGTCGAAAAAAAAAAAAGCCCTGATCTCAGCAACGACCACGACTAAAACCTCCAATTAGAAAAGTTCTGAAGCTGATCCAGGGCAATGAAACTACTGCTGACCGTCTCACTGCACCTCCAACACACACACCTCTCAGTCGGGATGGGTGATACTGTATGTGATATATCCAGTCAGTATTTGGCTGTGGTGAAGATTTTACTTTGAAAATCATTAAAGACTGATTATTACTTCCACCAAGGAGGTTATGTTCTCATTTTTGTTGATTAGTTTGTTGGTTAGTCAGCTAGCGAGATAACTCAAAAAGTAATAGTTGGATTTGAATGAAATAGACCAGATTCAATGCCATTGCGAAACAGAGCCACACATACTAACTCCAGCCACAGAGGTTAGTAAAGAAAACATTTTAGTAGATTTTTTTTACCATTGCAAGATATAAGGGCTCTGTGGATAAATGAATAGAGCATTTAGGGTGGATCCACACTAAAAATGACTGGTGACCATTAATTTTGATTGGTGACTGTTAATTTCTTATGCGGGCTCACCCAAATTTCTTCATTTAAGCAGAGCGTCATTAATCAAGCAATTTGAATGTAGAGTTGAACTATAAGCACGTGAGTCGACATCACTGAAGCGACTGCCAATCATAGCACAACATCTGATTGTCACTTGAGAGGAATAGGTTCAGGCAAAAAAAGTCACGTCTTAACACTCCTGCCCCCCGTAAAGCATCTTGTAGAAGAGTGAGCTTAGCTAAGAAAAGCAGTTTTGTCACTCGAAGAGCCCCAGTTTGAATCCAGGACTATACATGTATCTTTACCATTGCGAGATGGGGCTACTGCCTTGGCAGAAGAAAAATATTGCCAAAGAAACACTGTGCAGCAGATTATAACCAGGAAGAGCTTCAGAAATGCTTTAGACCTAGTTCAGACTCACTATAGACTACATCAAGAGCTCATTCGCTTGCGTCTGTTTTTTTATTCAAATCTTTATTTAACTAGGATAAGAAACTCTTTACAAGAGTTGCACAGCTCTACTTGAAATCCTGCCTGACTGATCAGGTACTATAAGGTGAAGGTAGTGATCACAAGACTCATAAAGGTATCATAGAGCAGCAGAATTGCTTTAGACATAGTGTAGGCTACAACATAATCTCATTCTCTGATAGGGTGTAGTGCAGACGAAGAGGAATCTGCTTCAGACTGAGCTCTAATTAATCTTGTTTGGGCGAACCTATTGCTCCGGTCACTGCCGCCACACAATAAGGTATTTCTTGGAAAGAGACTTGGCTGCTTACAAGCCAGTGGCAAGCACTCCAAAGGCACACACACAGAGAGGGGAAATAAATAGCCAGATTAGACGCTTCAAACGCGACCCTGGGGCTGGTAGTGTGGGGGCGTTCACAAGCATAAACAAGCCAGAATATAGAGAAAGATCAAAAATAGATTGTCAGAGCCACAAGTCATTTGCGATGCAGAGGCAAGACAGTTATTGAATAATCCTACCATAACAACTGCCTTAACTGTGCCTGCTCCCTCGGGCCACCATCTGAGCAATAATGGAGTGAGAAAAAGACAGTAAAGGAGCAAAAAACATAGGCTATGACAAAACTGGAAACTGGCTGCAGTCCACCTCGTTTGTGCTTTAAATGATAAAGAAGGCAGTCATGGTGGTGCTCATTGATCTAGTGTGGGCAGAGAGTGTTGAGAGAACTGGTAAATAATTAACCAGCAGCACCATGTGGCAGCTAATTGAGAATTAGGAATCAGATGAGCGATAATTTCAACCTGAGTACAGAGTGGGAGAGACAGGGCAGGGGAGAAGAGACACCAGTTTAAGGAAGCAATTAACTGGGGAGTATGTTGAGCGTAAAATAAGCACAATAACAATCAGGGTGAGAAATTCAAACTATTGCCTTAGTCTGATTATAACCAGGGTGTTAAACTGCATGTAAACACATTACTTTGATTGGAGGGGAATTCGGTCAAATTTCAATCGCACATTGCATCGCATCAATCGCATTTTCAGTCACACTATATGCCATTTATTAATATTTATTCATATTGCTGCAATTTATTCATATTGCTGCACGTACTGCATATGGCTACCACTAAACAAGCAGAACATGAAGTGTTTTGAAGAAATTCTTAGACAAGGAAGATACATATTCTTGTTTGACAGAGACATGGCAGCCATTCTGTGCCTACGGCCTCTCCGACCATCACCAGACACACAATCACACAAACACATTAATAGAGCCTCCTCTACTCTATGTGGCAGTCCCAAGCCCAGGTACAAGGATAAGATTGCGTCAGGAAGGGCACCCAGCAAAAACCCTGTCAAATCAATCTGTAAATGTCTGCTCATTTCGAGGCAAATGATTTGCTGTGGCAACCTCAGAAAGGAAAAACGGAAAGCAAAGAAGATTGAGTAAATTAGTACTGAGCGATACAAATATTAACACTTTACAGATAACCAAGACCACTGTAATGCAACCTTCTGACTTTGTAGAGCAGTTGTTTGTTTCCTCTCTTGCTAGTAAACTTGGGCAAAGTAAGAAATCAAGCTATGAGCCTCTGTGTATGCATACTGAGACAGTGATAGAGGGAACTTGAAGAGTGTAAGGCAAGACTTGGAAAAGAGCAGAAGTCAGGGCGCTCATATGCATATGATAATGTGTGTAGAGGGAAAAGCTATCGCTTTCACACTTCTCTGACTTCAAAAGGGGTATTGTGAGTGTACGCGCTGCTTAGCTGTGTGCCAGAGTGTTTGTGCAAGTGTGTTATTAAAGGCGAGAAAAAGTCCTGGCGTCGACACGTTTTTCCCATTCCAGGTAGTAAGTCGGAGTGTGATGACAAATTTCCCAACACAAGCAAAAAAACTGCACTGTCAGGCAGTTGAGCTCTGGCTCCTTTTCTCATAAGTGCTTTTTTTCAAGAGAGAAAGCATGTAGTGTAGGTTAACTTGCCTTTATGCGTGTGTAGGTGTGCGTGCAACAACCAGAGCTGTGAGGGAGACAGCCGTTTGGTAAATGACATGTTGGGTTTATTCCCCACCAGACGCGGCGCATCTATGGTCAGCACTACTAAGTTAGGACAAAGAGAAAGTTTCAGAGCAGCAGTAAAGTTAACAGGGTGCAAGTCTTTGGGGACACATTTATCAACAGTGGCTTAATGAGATATATATCAGCCCTAACTTTTCTGCAAACACACGTGACTTTAAAAAACAGAAAGGTGCGCCTAGTTATGAGCATCATTTATTTGTAGTTTGAACCTGACTCACTACAGTCTTTTGTGTAACCTATCTAGTTTATTGATTGGTTTGATCTCTTATTTGTACATGGGCATTTTAGAGATGACAAAGAGCAACACGAGGGCAGAGACTCTAAAGTGACTTTCCACTAATTTTACAGGAGAGGAAAAAAAGACCAAAACTTGACTGGACTTTTTTTTTTTTTAAGTTGCAAAATCTAAAATATTCACAAACAGATCTAGGGCACTTAAACAATAATTCTTTACCCATTAATTAAATGCATTTTTAACGTATTTTACAAAAAAAGTCAAATTTGTGTTTTTGGCTCCAACTTTTCATACCATTGCCTAATAGAAAATTATACAAGTTATTTAGAGGTTGGTGTTTGGTCTATAACTCTACAACTCTATTAAGATAAATTGTCAATAAAAATATCTGATCATAACCTTACATTTGATATTCTGTATAAGTTTGCCCAAAATGTCACTTACACCCTTTAGATTCTCAGCTGTATTTTATCACCTGATATTCTGTATTATTTTCTGTGCATTTTCATTGTATTTCTTCTAAACGTTCACAAATTCATAGCTCGATTCTGGGATCGTCACACTGCAGTTGGAAAATGCGGCAAGTTGGCGCATAAAGATGATGCAACTGGTAGACAACCACCGGCCCGGATACTCTTGTTACCAAAGGCTTGCATCTCCACAGCACATACGCCATTCTCAATATTTCATGCAAAACTAAAAACTGCGCTATAAACTGTGTTTGTCAGTAAGGAGTTTAGTTCGGCTTGAGTCTTCACGGAAATAAACTCTAGAGGGCCCAAAGGAAAAAGGCAGAGTTGCTTTCAAGGCATGCTCATTAGTTCTTATTGATAGAGAAAAGTGTAGTACCATAATCATTACAGGACACACTGCTGTATCCGAACTAAGAGCTACTTTAGGTTTTGATCGATGCTAATTTCCAAATTGTTTTGACTCTTTTGACTTTTCTTTGTATTTGAAACTGCAGTTTTATCTGTTTCACTACTTTATGTTAAGAAGGACCCTAATATAAAGTGCACATTTGACACACAGTCGAAATAACACAAGGATAAGCGCTCAAACATTAGAAGAAAAAACAGAAGCACGGAGCAATGATTATGCACCAGATCTGCTTACACTATATTTCATCATTACTGTGGAGAAAAAACACTCATCTATTGATCTGCCCCACTGCTTTCCTATCTCGCCCTCTCTGATTCCCTCTTTTATTTCTGCTTTTACTTCTCTCTCAGAAACCCACTAGCATAACAAGACCTTTTTTTTTTCTTTCCTCAAATGGATTCCCACTAGAAAACAAGATCATAAACATGCACAAGCTACTTAGAAATGATCTCCCCAAACTCTACATGCAACAAACAAACAAACAAACAGTCAGAAAGGAGGTGGTGGACACTAAATTGCCAACACCTGTGCAATCGAATGCAATCCTGTACAGTAGCCCTGCAATGAGCACGGCCCTTGTCGAGCTTCCTCTTTCATCCATCACAAGAAAGAGCAGATATAGGAACTGTGCAACAAGCTCTGCCACTGTGTCACTTACTTTTAACAGTTAACTTCTTCTTTGCACCCAAATGCATTAGTAGCTTCATTATGGGTTTTACTAGAGGATAAGGATCATTGACAGTTTGATGTTTGCACTGAAACGTTATATGTTTAAAATGAATACACATGTAATTTAATTCACACAAGCAAGAAATCAGGAAATCTTGTTAGTTAAGTTTAAAGCAAAATGTGTAGACTAATAGAAGAAACGATGAAAATACAGTGATACTAAAAGCCAAAGTTTTGTTATCTAGTATTTTATTAGATTTCCAACTTTCATTGTTTTTATTGTTGTAGTGTATTTTATTCGGGTTTTATTTCTTTTACTGCTTGTTTACCACACTTTTGCCAACTGTATACAAACTGCTTTATGAATAAAACTGGTATACTATAGTTTATTTAAAAATATGGTAAGAAAATCCATAGAAGTATCCTTTCTGGCACATTTGATATTTATAATATTTTAACAAAAGTTCATAAATGTTGCACAATTCTTTAAGTTTAGTTTAAGAAATGCAACAGATTCGAGTCCCATTATTTTCATAGCTCTTAAGACATTTCTCATTCACTCAAAAGTCCCTGTCCACAGCCTTCTAAATCTTTCAGTGAGATGAGGTTTTACAAAGTGTTTCATCAACTTGACGTGTGTTCATGCATAAATTAAATCAGTTTAAAAGAGCAAGTGCCATTTTTTTATGGAGATTTGACAGAGTATCCAGTGAAGGTTTGGTTATAGCATGACAAAAATGTTTACACTGTCACCAGCAGCCTATAGTAGTACATGTTTCTTTCTTCCTGTTTCACTGATGGCAGGTGAACTGTGGAGCTCAGGTTAAGTTGCTCTGTGCACACAGAGGTACAGCTCCAGCTCTAGCATCTTATAGGTGTGTTATATCTGCTTCTTACTTTGTGCACTTTCTCACATGCACACACACACACACACACAACAAGGCAAAGAAACTAGCTGTGGTAAGTAACAAGTGAAAACGCCATCTGTCAAGCGAGAGCGCATTTGCTTTGCCTCAGCACTTTCAGGGGAATGCCTTGAAGACAAAAAGGTCCTTGTTCTCAATCTCTCCGCAAATCCCATCTCTCATTCTTCCTCCTTCTTCCTTCATCCCCCTTGCTCTGCGCGCCTTGCCGCTCCGCCACCATCAGCAAAGTTGCACACATAAGCATTGGTCAGCGTTCAATTACCGTGAACACCAGGGAAGGATGGAGAAAGTACTTGACAGAGAAATGCACTTCAAGCACTGATTAAATACTGATACCAAGTATAAAAAGCTTAGCCCCTAGGTTGTGTGTGTCCATACACACATAAAGAACGGGAAATGAGGAAAATGTGTGTATGAAGAGAAGGAAAAAGGGGGGCTCATCTCCAATACTGATACAACTGTTTCATCATTATGACCCTCTATTACAGTACTTGCCAACTTGCTTACTACATACTTTTGATACACTCCGCAGAGTGCTGACTCTAACTAAAGCTGCTGATATGGAGTCATTAGGGGGTGAAGTTTCTGTTTTTCTTGAGCCCTCAGAGCTTCGCTATTACTCTTCAGTGTTTAAGACTTACAATGCTCAGAGCTTGGTACCAGGCAGCAGATAATGGCCCATTTACCAAAGCTCAATCACAAGATATTTAGTCGCAACCCATTACATTTGTTCTTTTAATAGCACACATCTTTGAGTTCATGAACAATCAGTTATTACTGTCATAGTTTGCATTTCCATCTGATTTTAGTTAAAAAATGCCATCAGGCTGTTGAGGTGAAAATAGACATCACTTATTTTAGCCTGGTTTGCATGTGCTTCTTGTAGTTTCTGTAATGATTTCTTGACTTTTGGTTTGGGACTCGAAACACTGACTGTACTGATGTCTTTCTTGGCAAGAGATCTGTAACGGAATGACTTCCTGGTTAAATAAAGGTTAAATAAATACTAGACAGAGATGCTGTCAGCAGGAGTGACTGTCGTATAGTAAAACTGTTTGGTTCATCAATTTCATAAATTATTAAGAATAGACAGTAAACACAACGCAAGCCTTTTCTTATTTAAAGGCGAAGAAGGCGGCTGTGCACCGCCATAATATAAATATATCCAATTTCATAGTATCCCCTCTCGTCCCACGCGCGTCTACACTACAGGACCAGGACTATTTATTGCTGTTTAAATCCCACAAACGGGTCCCGGTAGTTGCGCGAGCCGCGGTGGAGCCAGACCTTTGTCCGCCGCCGGTGCCATGTTGTTGCCATGGCTCCCTCATGCCTCCGCTCGCGCTGAGAAATAACGCCGCTGTGATGAATCAGCATCTCTCTGCGGCGAGCCCGGCCGGTGTTTAGGTAGCCAGGCCGGGTTACAGACGTGCTCCCCTCCCGCCAGACCGACAACACGAGCCACACGCCCATGCGCTCACTTTATCACAATATTTACAGAGATATGCGTAAAGCGAAGGCCATGTCGGAAGAGCAGCGTCTGACACAAAGCAAATGTCAAAACAGTCGCTCATCAGACACGGTGCCCTCTCAGCGACAGGCTACAGGCTATCCTAACGTAAATACACCGTTAACTAAGCTAACCAGGGGTGTACAGCCCAGATAATCGCCTCACACTACACACACACACTACAGATGTTGTTTATTGTTGTATTCTCTGTTGTTTCCGTCATGTTATATAGGCTACGCATGTCATAGCCGCTAATTAAGCGAGCAGCGAGTGAATGAAACACAGCCAAACGCACAGGAAAACAAACTAACTCAACATTAAAGGTACTGGCGCGTTTTCTTACCTGTCTGGAAGCATAAACGAGTGATTTTGAGAAGCGACAACCGCGGCTCGCTGTTTGTGTGCGCCGCTGTCGCTTCAGCACCGCGCCGCGAGGACAGTCGATGAGCTAGCGGTAAGGTTATGTGTGGTTATCGGGCTTTTCCCTACAGTAACCTCTGCTTTTACAAATTATACTCCTAAGTCACTAAAAAGCCTCATTAATGCATTTATACAAGGGGTTGGCTGCACAAAAAGCCAATTTTGACTGCTCTACTCTCCGCGCGGTTTCTCATTCCGACACATGGCTCCGCTTCAAGGCTTGACAGTTGCGCGCTACGCTACGTACACCCCCTTTGTGTTATTATTAAATCATACTCAGCAAAACAGCTTCTACAATCAGCACTTTTTGAGAGCATTTCCAAAATATGCCTTTAAGCTGACTCACCAGAAGTCACTTACGGTGGACCCTCGGAGGTTGAGTTTGGCCAGCGCACACAGACACTTGGAGAAATGTTTTTTCCGCTCACGCCTCCTCGCAGGTCTCTACATATATCCACTCCTTCCTCGCTTGTTTTAGTCCGTGGTCAGAGGCGCCAGACGTCAAATGATGTTTGGATCACATGGTTTCATTCATGGAGCACCTACGCAAGCCGCATTTAAAGAGACACGAGACAGTGGCTACTACTTTGTGATGGACAACAGTCAGTGGAAAGTGTGACAAGTAGTCCCACCTCCTGCACACTTCTAAACTTAGAACGTGCATTTGCAAAACTGATTGGCTAACGCTATTTAGAGAGGGACTGAAAAACTCAAACATGAAGGGCAGCTGCTCATTCCTCCAGAGCTACAGGCTTTGAGGCAGAAGTCACAAGGGCTACCATCTTATTATTGTGAAAAGTAGGCCTACTGTGTTAGCATTTTATTCGATTTTGTAGGATCATGTACAGTATTTATAGCCTCAGACATCACATTTCTATTTCCTCTAAATGCACATGATTGACATAAGAATTTATACAACGCATCAGTCACTGTCAGTCAGCTAAATAGTCCTAAATAGTAACCTACAGTTATAATTTAACAGAGCTTTAATGGGATTTAACAAAGTGGATTTTGATCTGATTTTGTTAGCCTAACTGTCACTGATAATGGTGCACAGGAGGAAAAGGACCCAAAATGCAAGATTGCAAATGAAAAGACTTTGACAAATAAAGAAAACCAAAGGTCCAAAAAACTCCCAATGCTTGTCCAAAAAGTCCAAAAAGCCAAAAACAGAGGAATGACAAAATGTAAAAATCCAAAACTAAAAAAGCACAACAGATGAAAAATACAAACTCACATTAACACAGGAGACACATGAGACAAAGGAGACACAGGGGACACAGGGGACACAGGGGACACAGGTGAGACACAACAATGAAACCACAAGAAAACAGGGAGAACACAGGGTTTAAATACACACAGGGACGAGGCACAGGTGAAACACATTAGGTGCGGGGCAGGCAACAGAAAAGCACAAGGACTAACTAAACATCAAAATAAAACACAAGGGAAACAAGACATGGACACAGAACAAGACATAGACAGGATAATGGATCATGACACTAACATTCTTATTGCCATGTAACAAACCTTATAAACATACACAAATGTATCACTATAAAAGTTTAAAAGACTCTTTTTATCTCAATGCCCTTCTTCTCCTCCTTAGCTCCTGGGGAATGTTGTGTCTGCAGCAGCTGATCCTGTGTCAACTCTAAAGCCATCTGGATGAATAGATGATTGCCAGTTGTAAGGGTATGTTTGTAAAGTTAATTCAAAATGCTCTTGCAAAGTATGACTTTTTGTGCTGTTCTAAAGGCTTCCACACCATACTCACCCACAAAAGCTAAACTTGACTGGAGAATATGCTTTCACATTAGTAACATGGAAGTCCCACATGTCCTTGTATTAAAGTATGCTTCCAAAATTAGCAAGTGATAAACAAAGCTGAACAGTAAACAATAATTATACATACCTATAATACACCACCCGATCTTATTTACTGTGTAATTTACAAACAATGCTGATCATTAGGAACAATTTGCAGCCATTTATCAATATTCCATTTCCTTCTCTGAGATTCTAATGACTTCCCATACAAGAGAGCACTCAGCCAGTATTAGCCACCCATTTCCACATAATTGACAATCATTTGTATAAAAAATGCTGGTATTATAGAGTCAGATTGCATTTGATTTATCCATAGGTCTAATATTTGCAGAGGTGGTTATCGAGAAACCAAAAGTTTTTGTCTTTCAAGGATTAGGACTAGACTTGGAAAGTTTATAATACAGAATTACTTCTACCTTCTTCATGGTCTTACAGTGAGGCTAAAAAGATCACCAAGAAAGATCATCAAAAATATAAGATAAATAGGAAAATTACTGAAACACTGAAAATACTTTAAAAAAAATTATTAGCAGCAATTTTTAGTTTGTTTCCATTTCTATAAAGGTCATGTTCTGCTCAAAAGAATAATTGAAAACACATGATACAAGGTCATAATAAGAAAAGAAGCAAAAAAGTGTTCAACGAAAAAAAGGAATGCTAACTTTTAGGTAAAACATAAATGTTTATTTTGTGAGTAAACATAACATTTTTTATGTTTGATAGTAATTATGGATCAAAGTAGTACACATTAGGAGTAGGGACAGAAAAAGAAATCCCTTTCACCTGTTCAGTGATCTTGGCTGCTGGCTCTCCTCCTGGCCTTGCCACCACATGCAAACAACCATGTTACTGCAAAGGTCAGTGATTACATTGATTGAGTGGAGATGACAGGGGGCATCTGCTCTACCTGTGGACAGCAACACGCATTGCACCGTCTCAACTCTCTCTTTGACACGAACAAAACTTTTCTCTCAGGATTATCTGCCACTGAACTGCCACCTTAAACCTGCGGCTGGTGTCAACATGATTGACACAGAGCACATCCCTTACACCTTGGCTGGAAGAGAGGCGCACAAAGCCGCCCGACCGACTAAAGGTAACACAAGTCGAATAATGAGAGGCAAATGGAAGTCTCTCCAGGAATGGCTAATCTTAACGGCCAGTGCGGGAGCAAGCGGAGAATAACCTTTTGGAATAAAAGAGGGATTACCACGACACTTCAGCAGCCGAGGAAAAACCATTGCACGCACAAATAAACAGCTTGAGCGCACTTAGAGCATGAAGCTGCAATTTAATCAAGAAACACTGGTGTGTGTATTGGTTTAAGGAAAATAAACTAATCCTACAACGTCCATAAATTGTTCAATTATAATGAGGACATGGCTCTTCACAAACCGTCACTTTTCTTCCATCATTTTTAGTCCACCATTATGCACCTGTGCACTGCTTGAATAGACCCACGGGTCTATCTCCTTCTAACACAAAGTGGCATCTGCTAATCCAAAATGTAGCAGCTTGAAGCGGCGGCACTGGCTGTAATATCTAAAAAGTACTTCACAACTCTAAAGTTAAACTCATGGTTTCTGTAGCTACTGAAATCTCATAACACCAAAACTCAGCAGCACTTCCGTCCCACACTATCACACTAATTCAAAACTCAGTGACACTTTGTAAGCTAACAGCACCCTCAAGTTTCCAAACTGTGCACCTAAGGATAAAATGAAAGAGCAGACTTCCTCAGTGGTCCATGATCCCACTGACTGGTCATATGTCCCAAAACTTTTATATGTGAACCATTGCCTGACTGAGCAGCCAAACAGAGGCTATGCAACAGGAAAACAAATTAACCTTTAATTATTAGAATTGATTAGCCTAAATTTTAGAGAATCAGACTGGTGTCAGATGTAAATTATAACATTCTGCGATAGCTGGAACGATAAATAAAAATGTAAAAGTATGGACAAAACAGTCAGATGGTACCAATAATATTTAATGTCACTCCAAGCTGTTCTTCAGGGCCATGTTACGCTTGTATTACAAGTTCAAAATGAGTCACAATAATGAAAGGACGCCATCTGCAGGCCAGGGTAGAGATAGACCCATATCAGCAATAGAAAAAGTAATACTGTTGAGCGATGCAAATGTTTTTTATACTATTCTTTAATATTTTTAATAGGCACACCAACCCGGCTGCCGCTGTGCCAAGAAGAGAAAAAAAAAAACAGCAACACATTTTAAAGTCGGTAAAATTACAAATGAAAGACGAAGTTAGGACGGATTGCCAGCTAATATGCATCTGCCAGTTCTGTTTCTGCATAGAGGAAATAAGCATAGCACTAGGTAAAAGCTTGCAAAGAAAATTTGCAGTTGAAGATTGATATATGCATGTAACAGACAAACCAAGAGAGTAGGCTTGTCTATGATATACTGTACATCTATACATATTACAAAGATGATTACAGATCTGAGTGCAAAGGCATCATGTTCTTAACTTGCCAGGAAGCGCAACACACTACTGTACCCATAATATTTGTTCAGTTGTCGTGGTTCAGTCTTTGTTTTAACAACATAATTATCTCAATACAAACAAAAATAAATTACAATGCACAAAAACATGTGTTTCGGCTTCATAATTGATAATGGACAACACTGAAGACACAAACAGCTTGATGGTCTCCCAGCAGCCATCTGGTGTGGTGTGATCAAGATCCGACAATGGCCGACATGGTAATTACAGTTTAACAGTGCTTGATAATCTGAGCCCATATCCAGACTGACTACAGCTTGTAAATGCACTTCTCATCTTCAGCGGGCATGCGTTTTCCATAATCTCAGTTGAAACATAAGGCTATAACAGTTAACAATCCAACCAGAATGCACAAGGGTTTGTGCGAAATGATGTGGCAGCACCAACTGATGCCATTTCACTTTTACATGAATAAATAATTTATGAAAATTATTTGGATGTTTTCGGTCCTGAGTGCATTTTTCAAAAAGAATGTTTCAACATCTGAATAAGGCATAGATATGGGACAGATATTTGTGTGTCTGCTTGTTTGGGTTCAGTTCTTTTTCTTGATGCTAGGTCCACGATTGTTGAATAAGCTGAGCCCTGATCTGCCTTTGCCATTGGCCACTCCGCTGACAGTGACTCCAGGCTGTTGGAGCACCTTGTCCAGTGTGGTTTTCTTAATGGCTGCTGGAGAAATGCGTTCTTGATCTGCAAGAAACTGTAGTTCCCTGAATAAGGAAAACGGGTTTAGTTTTAATACACATTAAAGGGTCTACAAACTAAATTAGAGTCAGAAATTTGTTATGCACTCCAATCTGTTGCTCTTACAGAACAGCAGACAAAAATATGAGAATGTAGATTTTTGTGTGGGTCTCACCTTGTTCTGATGCATGAAGCCTCCACTGCGTTAATCAAAAGGCTGCGGAAGCCACCACTCTCCATGACGTGCAGGGCGTGGATGGTGGCTCCTCCTGGGGAGCACACATTATCCTTCAGCTGGCCTGGGTGCTGCTCAGAGTCCAGGAGCATTTTGGCTGCTCCCTGAACATAAAGTGAGAAAACAACAATGTAGAAAGGGATGGGGATTTACAGCAGGATGTACTTGTTATTAAAAATGATTCCCATTTTCGATGTCCTAGAAGTTATATTTAAGTATTGCGTGTAACCCAAAATAAACAAAACCAAACAAACACAAAATACGTCAACAAGTGTAAAATCTGCACTATCCTACATAAGGCTACATAAGGTAAGGTATAAGGTATACTTTATTGATCCCCGTAGGGGAAATTCATTCTCTGCATTTGACCCATCCCTCAATGCCGCTGGGGCAACCTGTCAGGAGCAGTGGGCTGCTGCTGCGGTGCAGCGCCCGGGAACCCTTCTCCAGATCTTGAGCCAGGATCCTGGTCAGGAGCATCTGGCTGGAGGTTTTTGCCTATTGTGCATGTTTTGAGGTTGATGGGGAAACCGGAGCACCCGGAGGAAACCCACCCAGACACGGGGAGAACATGCAAACTCCACACAGAAAGGCCCCACACGGTCCGGGAATCGAACCCAGGACCTTCTTGCTGTGAGGCAGGAGTGCTAGCCACTATGCCACCGTGCCGACATTATGCACTAGCAACAACTATTAACAGCGTTAATTCTTTTTCAACATTTTTTTACTACTTAGGCAAACTATATTTTAACTGACAGCCAAACCATGTACTTGGGTTTGAATATACATTCAAAAAAACATCACAGCTCACCAGTAAGGCCTGGGCTCCAAGTCTGACAGCCAATCGTCTGGGCAGACCCATTTTGACACCACCATCTGCTAGAGCATCCAGCGCAGTGAACGCCTGTTTGAGAAAATGCAACATTAAACTTAAATGCACTATATACAACATAGCTCAAAACTGGTCCAGGCTTTTATTACAAGTAAACAGAAAATCCATTTGGTGAACCAATACCAGAAAAAAAGTTCCTGTTGTGTGCAGTCAAACTTAAATTTAAAATGAAAATGAAATTTCAAATTAAATTTCCCTCTGTAACTTACATAAGCAGGTCCACTTCCACTTAGTCCAGTCACAGCATCGATGAGGTCCTCCTCCACCTCAGTGCAGAAGCCAACGCTCGCCATAAGCTGCTCCAGTAGCTTGCCATCCTCCACCTAATGTTGTGAACATGCCGATTAAAAATGTTATGATGTTATTACATCAATCTACAAAATAATAATACTTCAAATATTTTATATGTAAAATGACTCTACTCTTATCTCAACTATCAGTATTTACCTCTGCATGTGTCCCAGTGGCATACACTGTAGCTCCCTCTCTTACCACCACTGGGGTATTAGTCATACACCTCATGACTTTAGGGCATGGACGGTATTGAAGCAATTTCTGTTAAAAAAGAAAAAAGGTATAGAGAATGCCAATGCTCTCCAGAAAGCCCAAGTTTTATGAGCAGTGCAAGTGCTTCATTTGTTGTTACGTTTAGCATAGTTTGGTGCATTTTTAAATTGTACATAAAGTGCCATGAGTGGGCTGCCATAGTAGGAATCAGCTGACCTTCTCTATGGAGCTGATGGTGACACCTGCAGCACAGGAGACTATGAGATGACGGTCTTCAATGTCTGGCCCAATCTCATCCAGAACAAAAGGAATAATGTGAGGCTTCACGGCCAGAAACAGCACGTCACTCTTATTGACTGTCTCTTTGTTACTAGTCGTCAGGTTCACACCCATTTTCTGGATTAAAGTACAAGTCCAGGATATAATTAAATCAGACATTAAAAACAAAACAAAAAACAAAACATACTTTTTCCCCCCACACCATAAGGAGATTTTTCTTCTCACCCGGAGTCCTGTCACAGTGGGAAGGTCTGTGTCTGGGGAGCTAGCTGTAATCCTCTGAGAAGCAATCACACCTTTGGAAGCAGATAACAACATTAATGTCTATGAGGAGTCTGGAATAAGCGTAAGATAAATAACTTGTATGACATGACATTGCTGAATTTCTAACCACCAGTGTAAGGGCTGTAGGAGAACAACCAGTCTCACCTGCAGCAGTGAAACCCTTCACAAGTGCGTGAGCCAACTGGCCCGCTCCAATGAATCCAACACTCATCTTGTCGAATGATGTGGCTGCTCCGTCCTGAAATAACACACCAGTCAGGAATACATAGAGCCGTACTTTTCAGGGGATCTTCAGCACAAAACCTATATTTCATAGTGTTCTAAGTAGTACCAGAGAAAAAGTATTCAATCTCAATTTCTCAAAAGCCAAAGTATAGGCCAGCAGAGTCAATAAGAGTATTTTTAGATCACATTTACGGATAGTGATATAGTCAGCTGTGTCCACAAGCAAGTCGAGACAATGACTTAGAATGGACATGTTATTATTTATACAATATGCTTTATATGCTTCTGTAATGGCTTAGTGAAAATCTGTGGTTGAATAATAAGCATTATTTTTTAGATTTCAGAAGTGCCACAAACAAAATGCAATATATTGTTCACAATTTTTGTTGTTTTAATTTTATGTTATTTTTTAAGCCACTAATAATAATTTACTCACTACAGCTAACGTGTTGAGTATATAGGGTAGCATCCCTTTGGCTAACACCGTTTTTCTTTTGAGTGAATGCTAGCTAGTTTACAAATCCGTGACAAACACGACGATTTATTCAATACAGAGGTCTTTACCTGGCCTCAGTTGTTTCGGCTAAAGCTCTGGCGTCGTTGATGTTGAGTGATTGTTACCCCGGGCCTCGGGAAATCACAAAAAAACCTCACTTTTTGTGTCAACGTGGCTTCCTTCCTCCAGCTTACACCATGCGTCCCAAGAAGCTATCAGACAGCCAAGCTACCCAATGAGCGCTCAGACCAACTGATATTGGGCGGGTCTTTTTAGAACAGCCACGCCCAGTTGCATCAGTCTACCGGGTTTAAGCGCGATAAGGCTGCTGGGAAAAATGTAGGTCAAATTCATGAACCGCAAACTTGTAAAGTGGGTTATGTTGATACTTAGCAAAGGCAGTATAGACTTACAAAGAGCTCTAGATAAAGTCAGAGGTGTCTTTTTGACTGACAGGCGAGTCTACAATTAGGCCTCAGTGTTTCCCAAATGGGGGGCCTGGGCCAAAAATGGACAGCATTAAGTCTGCAAATAGTAAGTAATTTAATAAAACGTTGAGCTTATATGACTCCTAAATATTGCTCAAACAGACTTCAATGAAGTACCACAAAGGTCGTGGAAGATGTCTGAAAAAATTACATTGGTTCTGTAAAAAGGTAGAACAGTAGATTGTGTCATAAAAATGACAAAAGAAAATACACAGTGAAGGGGCGGTGAACCCTGTTAATTGACTGCAGATGTCCCTATCTAGTAGATGACAATAGTCCATTTTAGTGTTTTTATGAAGGTGGTTCTCATCCTGGTAATAGCAGCACATCATATGATTTAGTGATTATTGTGATTTGGGTTGAGATAATTGTCATGGGTTTTTATTAAATTTCAGTGTGTCAGTATGCAAATGTAAAGTGATTCTGATACTGTTTCTTCTTATCATGTCGGCTCCACAATTCCCAGACACACAGGCTACTTAGCCTAACTGTGTATTGTATATGTGCACATACATACTGCATCATGCAGTTCCATGAAACAAAGGCTACAAAATAAGAACACAAATTATAGTACATTTAAGGCTAATTCTCTGCTCTTTATTATATTGGACTAGGGATGCACATTCAGTTAATTTTCTTAACAAAAGGTTATAGATTAACTGCTAACCACCGACTTGATATCACTTATCATTACGTTTTATGAAAAACAGTGCTTCATTAAATTAAAAGTCATAAACCATAATAAAAAAGTAATAATAAGACAAGTTATAGGCTTGTATATTTTAGGAAACAGTTACTTAATTTTATGTTTAATTTGCCCTAACTTTGCAAAGGTAATGTACTTTTACTCTACTGTACAGTATAAAGATTATTTATTAATATGTCCTTAAATAGATTATGTTATAATGCCAATTAATCAATTAACCACGAACACCACTGCATTGGATTGATGGTAATAAGTGCCTTTTAACCATAGCAATTATGCTTGTACTACTATTATTACAATATCATTGCCAAACAAACACAGATTTTCTTGGAATCTAAGTAAATATGACTCACCTCGGAGTTGACCAAAAGTGGTGTGAGATATTTTTGACCGAGCAGAATTTGAATGAAGGATTGTTATTCAAACAGGAGACTGGAGGCCAGTGCTTTTTGCCTCCCCTTAGATTTGACAGAATCTCAAATAAAGCACAGTTGGATGGTGTAGTACACTAATGAGCAGTGGCATTTGAATATAGTTTTGGTTTTATCTCTCATGGTACTTCACTAATGCATATTCTCTGGATTAGCTACGAAATTGGAAGGTTACTGTCAGTTTGATACAGATTTTAATAGGACTGAGCCCGCTGTCTGTCAGCCGTGCCATACTAAATTTACACCACTCTCCAAGAAGAGGCTCTGTATGTCTTCACACTTATTTTCTCACTGTGCTGCTGGACAGGAATGCAGACTGAGGGATTGTGTATGCTCCTGTCTATATTTAAAGTCTGGGGTTGAGCTCAAAGGCACCAACTGCTAAAGCCTTTCCTCTTCATTGGTATGGACGTTTAGTGATATAACAGCATCACTTTGGTCTTAACAGGTGCACAGTCTCATCACATAGGCCTTTAACCAGTGTATTAAGTGAGTGTTGAAACAGTTTTAGCTGTGAAATTCATATCATCATAGAATTAGAGAAATTCATTCATCAGTCATTTTATGGATGAAATGAAAATGGAAAAAGATTTTTAAAAAATGGGTCAGAATGACACTCAGATAACAGGAGGGTTGACTTAACTGAGAAAAGAATGTTTATTCATATAATGTTAATTTTATAGGCTCAAAACAATGTTGATAAACACTGACTGTTGTCCTTTAAGACAGCAAACAACAGAATTGTGCAACAACATCAATACTGGTAAAATATAAACAGCTAATGCTTAGCCGCTTGTAAACCTGTAAAGTTTAGGTTTAATGAGGCCCTGTGCCTGATTAAATAAATACATTTATTTCTACCATGTACCGCTGCTTATTCCAGCTTCTTTGGGCATGAGGCGGGGTTCACCCAGTTGCATGTTAATGGCTGTGATTACCAGATGCAGAACAACAACACAGATGTTAATTTCCACATTTATTAAGTATGGGGAGTTTATTATTGACAGCTTAGTAAATATCAAATTAAAATATCTTTATCAATATAATTTTTTCTGTGTCAAAATCAAATTGCACAGTATACTTCTGCTTAGTGCCCATCTACAGTGCCATCCCCAGATTGTATGCCCTGTACCTCTGCCTCTTGTTCTTCCACACTTTGACAAACAGTACACACCCAAGTCAATTTAGCCCTGCTCTCCTCTGTTCTACCTATCACTCAGCCTCTGCATGTGTGCTGAGGCGTGACAACACTCATTCGCTCCGTCTTCTTTGACAAAACCTCAAGAGATTTATTAAAAATACCCAGGCGCACAAGTCTTTTTGTCACATAGCAAAAAAGTGGATTGAGGCGAAGCGTACACAACAATTTGTTGCTTGCAGTGATTGGTGCCTAGAGCTGGGGAAACAGGGAAGTGGGATTGAGAAAACCAAAAAGAGACAGAGGTGTAGCTTTGTTGAGAAGAGATGCATATTTAATATCAAAGACAGACAGAAAATCTTTCCCAGGTGCTCGTTTTGGTCTCCGACAGCAAGAGGGAGTTGACAAAAGCTGAGAACAAAAGTAATGCCAAGAAGCACTGTTAAAAATATCAAGTTTAATGTCACCAAAATCTAATAAAGGATTTTCCCTAGTGCAACACAAAATCGAAATATGAACAACTCTACGACTGAGAGCCCCAAGACAAATATGTAGAAGATTGAGACCTTATTTTTGATGTAAAGCATGCTGACAGACTCAATAAAGCCTTTTCTTTATTATACAGTGAGGGGAAAAGTTGAACAGGAGCCACGGAGGGATATCAAAAGATTAAATACAACTGCTGTCCAAGTCTTTACTTTGACCTTTAAAATGCATCAATACGTATATGTTTTGAATTATTAAACATTAATTACATTTAGCATATGGTTAAAAAAAGAAGCTGTGTATTGGCAAGACCCTGGCAATTTGATATAAGTGTCACAATAAGATATGCTCTTTATGGATATACAGTATCACAATACTGTAACAAAGACAATATATTGGATTTTTATGGAAAAAAATATAAATAACACCACTATATAATCAAACCTTTATGAAATACATTTTATTTAATAAATAGAACAGTGAGTACTGTATTTCACAAACTTCTGCCTTTTTCCCAAAAGTAAGAAAATAAAAGTAGTTGCAGCATTTTCTTTTTGTAGATTAAAAAAATATTGTCAACATATAACATTGATACAGAAATTTTTGACATTAATACTGTATTGCCCAGTGCAGGATAGGTCACACATCATCCAGTGACAGTATCAGTAAATGGACTGTTCTGAATATTATCATTGTTTATAATTGTAAATAACTGGTATCCCTTACCTTTTTACATTTTTAGACAAATCTGTAACCTGATCTTAATAAAGTGAAGGCTTTTAGCTCTCAAAACTACACCTAAACCAGCATGTGTTTTTCCAAATGTTATGTAAAGATACATTTTTTCCAGTCTTGCAGAAAATGAAATGAAATTTGTTTCAGAATTCCACTAGCAAAAGTTAATTTTGACACCTATTACACTGTAGTTGTTGTGTCCTCTTTCAAAAATATGCATTGTCTTAGTATGACTTTTGGTGTGATGTCTCCGTGCTCTGTGCACAGTACTATTGTATTATTACTACAAATATTACTATCTCTGCAATTATTTCTACTGTTACTACCACTGCTGTTTTTACTACTACAACTACTATCATGAAGTCTACTGTTATTACTATATTGTCAATAAATGCTTCCAAATATCTTGTGAAAGTATGTTTTAGAAAATGAAAAGAAAAGAAAGTACATATTATTTAAAATGTACTGAAGTAAATTCCTTGAGTATCTAGTTACTGTTCTCTGCTGGCTGGGAGTGCTCCTTGAAGATGCATGAAGACCTGAAGTCTGGCATGTGTTAAAATCTAATCGGACTGCATATTTCAGGAATGCTCCACACATATTTGTCAAAATACAAGTCCAGGGATATACCGAGGAAACCTAGCATCATACTATATGGGAGATTAAACCGGACAGCTCTCCAGCACTGCCCTGTCCCTCCACTGTCCTGGTCCCTCTGGCAGGGTGGATGGGCATGATGGCAACCTGTCTACACTAATTTCTCTCGAATTGTGGACCGTAGAAAGAGTGGAAATACAGCCATGTTTAAGACGGAGGCCCTTGGGGAGCAGGCGAGTGCCAGGCATGGAGCAGCTGCTAAATGGGGATCCACACAGGAGCAGCCCCTAATGGACTCACACACTGTTTTGTGGCAACAGCAGACATCAGTTTCACCAGTCTTCTCTGCCCTGTCCTACTGTTGTTACAGCTCCCTCTGCAAATCATATTAGTCAGGCTAAAAGCACTGTCTCAAAGGGGCCTGTCACTGGAGGTCATTTTACAGCATTTATCAACACAAGAATAATTTCAGAGAAGCATTTGCAGAAAACAAAACAAGCTTATTACATCTGCCAAAAAGGTTATACTTTCTTAAGTGTTGGTTGTTGTTTTTTTGTCTGGAAAAACAAGTGATTTGTTTTTGGTGTTTATCCAGAACACTGTCTGAATCCAATTTTTTTTAAAGAATTCTCTACCAGTTGCGACTTGTGCTGAACAATTTTGGACTTTTTAAAAATCCAATATTACAATTTACAATATGTTGTTATTTTACACTATATATGAGCTACACAAAGTTACCCCAGATAAAATAAATGTTTCTAGGCTAGACTTACTTCATGTTATTAAAAAATAACATACATTTTTATGAATTACATTTTTTTAACCAATTAAATTACAGAAGTATCATGTAAACATGTAATAATTATGGCATCAAAGTACTACTGACAAATCACAATGGTCTCTGTGGGTATTTAAATAAATTCAAGAAACAAGTGATAACACACAGAGGTTTGCTAACTAAGTATATCTTACTGTCAGCGACAGAAAAATAAATTGTATAATAAATAAAGTGTAAAATTACCAACAATTAAAAATATTGCATTTACTTGCAAAAGCAATTTCAGTTTTCAGTTCAGTCCTAAATTCGAAATGCCAACTATATAAACTTCAGCCACAAGGGGTCAATGAAGGAACACATGATTAGTTTTAGTGGATTCTTTACCATTATCATACAGGAGGACTTTTAATGCATAAAGCATTTACCCTTGAACTACAAGCTAACTACAGGCACTGTGTAAGTGATTATGGGTACTACTTCACTCAATAACTTTTTACTAATATACTATTGTTTATTCACAAATCTTCAACAGTGTCATGTTCTAAAGTCTTACACAGACTTTGGGCTCAGAAGCAGCCAGCTGGTCCTGGATTTGCTCCTGAGCTCCTGATACTGTCTTAGCTTATGTATGCTGCATGCAGTGGCTTCCCAGTGACTTAATATAATACATCCATAATGTCCACAGATGTGACTAGAGACTGTAGAAATCCTGGATTGAGGAGACGAAATTTTCTGAGGTGACCTGAGCAAATAGGTGAGGAGCGATGTGTGAGAGTGTGACATGGAAATGGAGTAGGATATTTATCACCATTTGGGAAGAGTGAGAATTTACTTTAATGAAGAGAGAATGAGGGTGAGGGTAGAAAGGCACAGTGGGACTTAGATCAAGTGATGATTAAATGTATTAGATTCAGCCAAAATTAGCCAGTTGTACAGTTCGTCTTTGTTTATTTACACCTTACCTAGACCTACTTAAGGGTCAGTGGAAGCTTTGTGTTAAGCCATTTTAAGCTTTTTTGTATTATAATTTGGAGTTTATGTTTTAGCCGGCATTAGTTTGTCTGTTAGCAAGATAATAGACCATCTGGATCAAGGAGTTGTATCTGAATCATTGTGAAAAGAGGGCCTTAGATACTAAAACCAGCCACAAGGGGTCAGTGTAGGAACTAATTATTTGTTTTAGTGGATTCTTTAGAAGGGCTTTTAATGGATAGAGCATTCCTCCCTGAACTAGAAGATTACCAAGCCCTGGTCTAGGCAGTATGCTGTATATAACTCTACCATTGCGAGATGTGGCAAGGTGTCAGTGAAGGAACACATGGTTGGTTTTAGTGTATTCTCCAGTGTGGGTTCAATAGATAAGATCTCTGTTTCAAGTCCATATCTGGACACTATATCTTTACAGTTGCGAGATAGGGCTAATGTCTTGGTAGAGGTCTGCACTCTCTAAGTTTAAGCCTGCTTTTAAGCAGTGGGAACATAGTGACATTTCAGAGTCATCCTGGAGCAGGTGTCTGATTTTGAATTCACTTTTTATGAGACTGAAGGGACACCGGCCAACTGCTGTCTCATGGCTGGGCTACATAACTTTGCAGGGATCATGTTATTTTTGGCTCCGAGTGTAATGCTCACTAGTTGCTGCTCGGGGATTCACAGATGACAAACATGCCAAAGATGCCAGCGCCACATGAACTATTTATAGTATTTACTTGTAATCTGAAAAAGCATCTTTGGGTTTGTTGTAGGGACATGGACATGGTTCACAGGGGTACAACGTGTCATTTGAGGAGGATTTGGCAGGACATACCAGTGGGCTTTTCATACTTAGGAAAGGCTGGTCGACTTCATTTCTTATGGAGGCAGGAACAGGTTTCTAGTGTCACCTCAGAGTCACTGGCATATTAGTGCATGCATTGATAACATTATTCACATACCATGGGTGGCTGGCAGAAAGGCCTCACCTGTGATATTTTCAGTAAGTCCAATGTATTTCTTTTTTTTTTTTTACATTCTTGCTATTTATGGACCATGATGGTAGAGATATTGGAAAAGCAAGGGGATGAATCAGACATAGACTGCTCCAATCGCATAATCCTCTACAAGGTGAGCTACCTAAATCTAGACGGTGACACAGTAAAGTGCCAACTCGGCTGGATGATATTCTTATTCTTGTTTAGAGTTAAAATTACTACTGTTGTGCTGTTCACACACAGTTTACTCTTTAGTTTTACTCTAAGTTTGTAGTAGTGTTAGAGCATTTTTTTAGCTATAATTATACTTGTCCAAAGGATGTGAATGTAGAATTATATGTACTGTAGGTATTTATTAGCCAGCCACAGAGCTTCTTTGTGCCGGCCCACATTCTGGACAAATGGAGAGGGCTGTGTCAGGAAGGGCATCTGGCATAAAACTTATCAATTTGCAAATCACTGACTACTAGGAGGCAGATGACTATGCAACCAAATAAGAAGATTTATATTTGAAAGACAGCCTATTTAACTGACCGGGAAAGTCCACTGAGACATTTTTAAACTTTTACTGATAACAAAAAAATCATGGCTTGTCTGGTCCTTTGGCACAATAAGTAGTAACTGTGTGAGGTCTATACATGTCGGGCAGTGGGGAAACGCGAGGAGACAAATCTCATTGTCTGGGAGTACATAAGGTCAGCCACATACAGGATGAGGTTGACGAAGGAGAAGACTGCCACCACAAGCTTACTGTCCCAGGGACACTTCCCCCTGGTGCATGAGTACGGTCGCTCTGGAGACCCATATTTAGAGTCAAAACAGAAGATGGGCCATATGACCGATGCACTCAGGTACAGGAGCACCTCCAGGAGCGTGCACACCACCACAAAACGCTCAAAGGGCATGCACAACACAGTTTTGGTCTTCCCACACATTGTCATTAAAACCACCACAGATGTGAGAGCGAAGCAGAAAGAGTACACAGCAACACAGTAGATGGTGGCTTCATATCGGGAATACTCGCTTCTGTTAGCCAGAGCTCCAAAAATAATGCAGGCCACAAAACCCTGGACTACCTTGAGGAGCCCAGAGACTGTAGCCATGTATCCCACCACGGCTTGGCCCGGCTTGGCTCGGCACAGGGCCACCTCTGCCCCATAGGCCACTGTACCCAGGATTGAACACACTGTGACGGCAATGCGGAAGTCCCGGATGTGGCAGCCATCATAGGGGCACTCAGACCGAACAAAGAAGAGCGGGTAGACCACAGAAGCTGTTGCATACCTGAAGACAGTAGAAAGAGTGTAAAGACAATGTTTTCAAAGCAAGAACATGAATCACTTATTGATCGGTTGTTATTTATTTAAGTGTAATGATAACATTTAGTGTGTGCTTTTGTGGCTTCATCCCACCATCCAAAGATATGCATGTTAAGTTGAAATATAAATGTAAATTACCCACAGTGAAAAAATTTCATTGGTGATGGTCTGTCTCTAAATGACATCCCTGCCATAAAACAGTGACTATCCAGGATGTATCCCTATATTTATAGTAGGTGGGATAGGCAGCCCATATGACTCTTACTAAAAAAGGGGAGATTTATAGTATTTCAAACAATCGCTAATTCTTTCATTTAAATGTTATCGTTTAATCATGTAACAGAGACTTACATTAGTGTTGCGAAGGCCGCACATGTCACAGTGATGTTGTCCCAGGAAATGGGCAGGCAGCTGTAGAGACGAGTAGCATCCAGGAAGAAGATCACAACGGACATGGCAAAGCAGAAGCACCATGCAGCCATACAAAACTCCCCATGTGACCCGCTGTAACCTGCAGCATGGGATATCATGGCAATCACAGTACAGCCCAGAGCCAGCTGACACAGACGGGCAGCACCCAGAGGAGAGAAGAGTGCCCTTTTGTTGAGGTATGGGCCAGCCTGGGGATCCATAACTGGGTCAGTGGGGTAAAAAATAAACCAGGAAGGACTGTAGGGACTTCAAGGCCCAGAAACAGTTTTATAAATCCAAATGTTGTTTAGTAAAAAAGTTGAAGTTTTGGGTCGAATCCAAGTCACCAAAAACAGGAGTCAACTTTGGCACCTGTGGAGTTAAGTCCTTGGTCCATCAATATCTCAACTTCATCAAAGCAAAGCAAAGAAAACTGAATGCGGATTAAGAAAATAGCTTTTCAACTCAGCTAACAGTTCAATCAGTTTCTCCCACCTTCTTTTGCAGCTATCCCTTTGTAGTCCTGAGAGGTCAGCTGGTTTGCTCCTACTGTGCCAGTTGTCTTGCTGCTTCACTTTTCTCTAATTCATTCACTCCGATGTCCTACTTCTCTGTTAGTGAATGTGGCACACGTTCTTGAAGGTACACTCGCATGCTAAGAAAAAAAAAACCCTTGCTAATAATCCATGTATTCAGAACTGTGTCAAATCCCACCAGGTAAGAGGTAGCCCCGTGTGTAAGTAGAAAGCCAATCCTCTCGCTGTTCCACATGAGAGGCTAGGCGGTAAACATTATCAATCTATCCTTCTCATCTTCTTACTTTCTTTTTTGTGACACCCTTTCACCCTCGTCACTATCCCACCTCCGTCCACTAGGACGGGTCGGGGGGGTGTGTGTGTGTGGGGGGGGGCAGCCCATCAGTCAGAATGGGAGTTATTTAGGGTTGGGCCAATAACAGATGTGTGTGTGCTGGACATGTGGCTGGGTGTAAACAGCCCCTGGGAAAATGTGAGAGGACTGAAGTAAAAACAATGTTACTTCCAAAGTACTTGACAAATTTTTTTCTTGAGTAATATTAAAAAAGTACTGAGTGTGGTAGTAATAGACTTACTGGTACTACCACTACTTCCATTACTATAGCTACTGTACTGCTGTTGCTGCTACCTCTACAAATACTACCACTACTACTACTACACTACTATTACCTAATGCTAAGATTTCTAAAACTACTTCTGTTAATACTGTTAGATTTATAACTACTACCACAGCTACTACTCCTCTTACCACTACTACTCCTACAGGTACAGTATTACAGCACATATTGCCATAAAAAAGTATGTTTTAGAAAATGCACTGAGATAGTACAGTTTTGTCCAAACCATACTTAAAAGTAAATTACTGTTAGGGGTACATACATATAATTATATCCCACCATTGAAAAAAATATAGCAAAGCTTATTACATTGCAATAAATTAAAGGTAGATTTCATACACACTTAAAAGTATTTGTTGCCTATAGATGACTATATACACATCATGATTGTTTGGTTAATGAATTAAATAGAGAAAGATCCAAAGCTAAACAGCCTCAGACAGAAAAAGACCTGCTGCGGTAAAAATGCAGTGCAATTACAACATGTTAATACAGTAGTATGTATCTTTTGTCCAAGTAGGTTAGATATTTAAAGTCTACTTTTAGGAAAAAAATGTTTAAATTTTTGGCAAGCAGTTAATCCCAACACACCTTTATATTCTAAGATGAGGCCACCACATTGGGTCAAGTTCACACACAGGACTTCTTTAGACTCTTAGACTCTTAGACTGCAGTTTTGACCAACTGTTGTTCATCCGTTTATTATTGCTGAACATTTATGAAGGTTTAAAGAAATGGCCCGACACAAAAAGACGTAATCATCCGGCAACTTTAACACTTTCACCTTTAAAGCACTTCAAAATGTCGTCTGTCTTTAACATCAGTGAGTCATTGAGGTTGAGGACTTAACACTTATGTTTTAGAGAAGTAATAAAAGCTAAATGTACAAGAATCCACACATTGATTAATTACTCAACTATATTAGTTAGAGTTTACATTCATCCTATGCTGAAAAGACAGTAATGCAGCTCTCAGGTTTGGTCTCTGTCTCCACCTACAGGTGATGGGTGTCTTCAAAAGTAACAAAATTTATGAAATTAAAAAAACACTTTTGTAGAGCTTCGTTTTTAAAAACAAAGCAAAGTTGTATCAGTGGGCCCTCAAATTTTCTTAATCATAAAATATGTTATTGCACACATTATTTATTATTAATCATGAATTATAGCTATATATGAATAATTTATTATCATGAATTTTGGCTATAGCCAACAGTAGGCTATACCGTATAGCATTAACTGTAGAAAGCATATGTAGTATTAAAAAACAATTAATTATTACTGAATAGAAAGTGTCTGAAACAGTAAAAAGGCTGGAAACACCTGTTGTTTGTGAAGTAATCAGCAGGTGGTGCTGTAGCAGAGATCCACAAACGCTCCTTCAAGCATAGCCGCAGAAATGCCTGCACTTGTCAGGTTATCAATACATAAATGTGTCTGATGTAGTTATTCAGTGCATACTGTGTTATCATAGATTCAGAATTAGCACAAGACCTGTGCTTAAATGATTTCTGATATCTAACCAAACCTGGTGTTGGGGTTTATGATCCTTCACTAGAATACACAATACAGCATCACCAAATGTCCTTGGCTTTATCTGGCATCAAAGTGTCTGGGGCATTTGGCAGAAATTAATTTACAGGATTAATACATGTTGTATTGAACACCAAAGAAACGTTCTCTCTCTCTCCTCAATGTTCAGCCTCTAATGCTTTGGTCAAATGAGTACAATTTAGAGTCAAGGACGGGACAGAGCACTGTTACATGTTCTGACTGGCCATAGGGAGGTGATAAATTTTGTTAGTAAAAAGCTGCAAACAAGCATAATATTGCATATGAATTAAACTGAGGACATCTTACTCTGCGTTACAATAATATGCCTAAATCTTGCTCAGACATCAATCAGTCATTGATGTAGTAAGTGGTTTCTCTCACAAATGCCGCAAAAAGAAGTGCAATATCAATGTGACTACTCTAGCTTTAATAAACTATTTTTACCTCCTTTTCCCAGAATGACTTTGTTGCTTTGTTAGTTTGTTAGCAATGTAACACAAAAAATAATGGTCAGATTTTGATGTTTTTAGGAAAGTTTAGTAACGGCTCTAAGAAAAAAATATTTGTTTTTAGGGTGAATCTAATTCAATGACTGAATTAAGTCCAGCATTGTTTTTTATACTTGTTGTTTTTATACATTGTATGTTTAGTTGTAATGATTATGTGATTAATATGCAGTTATTCATGAGTTCAAGCCATAGATGGTAATACATTTCAAAAGACAGTATAAAAAAAGACATAAAATCTAGGCAGTATGTTAGTCCAACAATCTTTATTTCTTTTTTTAAAACTCCAGACTTCCCATCACCTTTTCTTAAGGTCATGAAATATTCACTATTCAAGCATAAGATGTCTGTGAAGACTCTCACTCATCCAGGCTGATTGAATCTCAACAAAAGGTCATCTGGACTTGGTTTTTAACATTTCGCCTCTTATCCAAGAAGCTTTTAGTTTTAGGTCTAAAAACTCCTCCTTCCTAGGAGTATATAAACCAGCTCTCCTACCAGTTCAATTTCAGAATTGAGAAAGCTAATTGGATAATAATAATTGAAACATCTTCACTTTAAAAACCAAGTACAGATGACTGCTTTTTAAACCTTTTGTCGTATTCAAGCATAACTGTTAAACCAACAGCATCTCCAAGTCCACTGCAGACAAGTTGAGAAGTGCAGCAAAGATTTAAGTGCGATAACAGTCCAGACAACTTCATCCTTTACAAGCCCCAGGTAAGATCAGTCCTCCAAAGAACTCACAGCAGCAGTCTCATTTCTTACCTGTGAACATAAGAAATCTGTGAATATCAGGAAAATTGTATTTTTATAGCAGACTTACAGCAATAGAGTGAAATGAAAAAATGTGGAGAAGATAAGCAAATTGAAGATGATAAATTTAAAAAACATCTTCTAATCGCAGTTCTGCATTTTGTTATTTAGAACAAAACTTTCTTTTTCTTAAATAACAGTGTCCCTGAATTTATTGTCTTTATTTTATTCCGTTTTGGGTGCAGGTGACAACTATGGGCCTAAATTAGTTGGTGTGCACTCGGGTCAACGGCTCATTCTCACATTCATTCACTATGGGCAATTTACCTAAAACATGCATGTTTTGGGATTCAGTGAGGAAGCCAGAGAGAACCCAGAAGACATGCCACAGAAATTTTAGAGTATGCCAATTATTTATCAAAAGCCAATGAATAAAGACAATATCTGTTTGTTTAATACATTATCTCAACACATTTATATATTTTATATTACTGGAAGTATTTCAGCGCTACAATGGTAAAAGGCCATGCCATGAGGTACAGTTGGTGTCTGTTCCCGACGTCCAATGGCTCCAGTCTCAATTCCTCATGGATACATCAAAACACATGCATGTATTTCTAATAAGACATGCTGTCCTTTGTAGGCATCCACACATGGAGTCCATAATTCCCAATTCATCCCCCTCCTCTCGACCCGGTCCTTTCAACTCTCATCATGAAAGAAAACACAGCTACGACTTTCATTTGAGATGCCCATGGACACACACAGAGATCAGCCTGAACTAAAAATGCACACAAACAACACAGAGGGACACAAAAGGAAGCCTTACTCTAAACAAAACAAAAACATCAATACAGTACCCACAATAGAACAACAGGAAGGCGCAGTGCCCGGACTGACCACAGGGGCCCGCACCGTGTGATGTGGCCCAAAGCAAGCCCTCTTTGTCGGGGCCACGGCTGTCTGTAGTGGTCTCCAGAACCAGAGGGGGTGAGCATCCTGAACTAATTGCTTTGCCCTGACATGCATCCTTATCTTCTGAGTCAAGAGGAACTCAGCTTCAAAAAGGCCATTTCCTATTGACTGTGGCTTCATGCATTTACCACAACAAGAAAAGTGTGGTTTTAAGACATTTGTCCTTTTTATGCAGAAGAAATGACAGGAATGATTTTTAAGAAAAATGGGTGGAGCAATATGGTCAATTCCTTTTGATTGTACAATATGTATTTAGCGATTATTTTGAAGGTTTATGCTGCCCATCGACTTTAAAACTTAGGCCACGTTGTCAAACACATAGAGCAAATTTGTAAACCATCAAAACATTAAAATAGCTGTTCAGTAATAAGGTAGCAGCTAAGAGTTTAATCATAGTGCAACTCACTGCAACAATAGGATTATAAGTGGGCAATTAGACTAATTAAATTAGGATATTGATTATCTTATATATTGTCAGGTGACTTTCTTCTTCTCACAGTCTGGCTAGTGATCATGATTGCAGTCACTGTATTCTGAATTGTCTTTTTTTTTTTTTTTTTTGCATGTTTAAAGTCTCAGTTATTCTCTGAAAATATAAAAAAACTGAGAAACTGAAAACCTGTTTAGTGTGATTAGAAAAACATATACAAGCCACAGCGTGTATTATAAAGGTTAAAAAGAAGAAATACGGGCATTACTTAAATGCAGAAGATGTTTGTCTTTCAACCGAAAGACTGTTAAACGTCTCAATACTGACATTTCACAGACAAGTTGTAGAGTCCATGTCCATTTAAAGTATTTTTGATCATTAAGTGCAAATTTATGTCATCACCTGGGAGTTTGAGCCACTTGGGTACCTTCGCTGGATCAGATCTTGGTTTAGTGGCCTGACTCAAGGTGGCTGTGTCTTCATGGGACAGCCCACTGGTGTCTATGTTCTGCTCTGGTGAAGACTGTGGTTCCTCTGGTTCCAGCAAATTACTTGAAGGTGTTTGTGATGGGAGCATGCAGCTGCGGTCAGAAAATAAAAGTGTTTGAATCAATTGCTTTTCAGTAGAGCAGTCATTTTTAATAGAAATATTTGTATTTAAATAATTGTGCGAGAAACACAGTCATATGTAAAAGTTCGGAAACCGCTGACAATTATAATTATTTTAATTTATAAGTTGTTGGGATCAGCAACTTCATTTTGCCATATATAAAACCTTATGGATAAAGCAATATTCCATTAGTGAAATTAGGATTATTGGATTGACAGAAAATATAATTGAAATTAGACATGTGCAAAATTTTGGTCACCCCAAACAAAAAATGTAATATTTAGTTGAGCCTTAGCCAAAAAAACAAAAAAACAAAACACTATACACCAGGGGTCACCAACTAAAATTCACCGAGGTCCAATTGGTGAAAATTTTCTCGCACAAAGGTCCGGAGCATCACAATGTTGATTTGTACCTCAAAAATAAATAAATAAAATCATTGTAGTCACATCAGTGTCTACATTATGGCAATAGCATTTTGCTAACATAAGCATTAGTTTAAAACTAGGGGATATCAAATAATAAAATAAAAAAGTTTTTTTTTCTTATGTTAATCAAATACAGTTTAAAAAAAATCAAACAAAATGCTTTTATAATGGTCCTTGGCTCAGAACACAGGAGACACAGGAGTTTAGAGCTGACCTCTGTTCCTTTCTACATCTGTCTCTCTCATTTCTCCGCTGTCTGTCTCACAGTCACCGCTCCATATGTTTCCAAATCCTCAGATCTGATTGGTTGATAGCGTCACACGCAAGATTTTCTGTCTGCTTTTACGCAGGAGACGATTCACCCATTAAAACTAAAGTGGAACGTACTGCGCCTCAAAACACAGGTTTTCTCTTAATTCTCTGGCGAATATGAGGCAGCTCTGTCCCCTGTGGAACAGAGGGACAGACACCGAGAGGAGAGGGGTGAGCTGTGGGACAGAGGGACACCGAGAGGAGAGGGGTGAGCCTCGACAGAGGGACACCGAGAGGGCAGAGCCGCTCACAGCCTGTGTCGCCTCCCCTCTCGCCGCTCCGTAAAAACGAAACTTAAGTCTGTTGTAAACGGAACAGTCCTGTCTCTCCGGACTCAGTCTGGACCTACTCCTCTCATTTTGTTGGACAGTAACAGAAAACACAGCTGATTTAACCCCCGCACTGTTCATGTTAAAGTTTTAAAGCACCAGGATACGATGCTGTTGATGCGCCGCAGCGCTCCCGGGGAGTGAACAGGCTGAAGGGGTTCGGGTCCGCGGAGTTGGACAGAGGTTCGGGTCCGGACGGGAGGGCATCTGGGTCCGGATTCGGACCGCGGTCCGCCTGTTAACGACCTCTGCTATACACAATACTTCTTTCTCTGAATGAATGACATTGTCTTGTTGGAATATCCAACCTTGGTGTAACTTCAACTTTGTGACTGATGCTTGAACATTGTCTTCAAGAATCTGGTGAAATTGGGTGGAATCCATCCAACTCTCAACTTTAACAAGGGCCCCAGTCCCTGAACTACCACACAGCCCCACAGCATGATGGAACCTCCACTAAATTTGACAGCCGTTAGCAAGTGTTGTTCCTTGAATGCTGTGTTCTTCTGTCGCCATGCATTGTGCTTCTTGTTATAACCAAAATAACTACATTTTTGTCTCATCAGTCAAAAAAAAATACATTTTTGTCTCATCAGTCCACACCATGCTATTCCAAAATGAATCTGGCTTATCTAAACTGAGCTTTTGCTCATCACCATCTGCAGCAGGATGATCTTGTAGGTGTTTGGAGGTGATCTGTGGGTTGTCTTTAACCATTCTCGCCATTCCTTGCCTATGTCTCTCTGGTATTTTTCTTGGCCTGCCACATTTGGGCTTAACATCAACTTTGCCTGTGTCCTTCCATTTCCTGATTACCACGTTAAATACCTTTTCTCGTTATTGAATGCACTATGAAGTCCAAGGCTTAGCTAAGTAATCTAACAAGTTTTGTGTTGCAAGTAATCCATTTTGGGAAGTCACATGCATTCAAATCAGTAAACTTATGCCCAAATAGTTGCACAGACATTTTTTTTTTCATCCATCCATCCATCTTCTTCCGCTTATCCGGGACCGGGTCGCGGAGGCAGCAGTCTAAGCAAAGATGCCCAGACTTCCCTATCCACAGACACTTCCTCCAGCTCTACCGGGGGGACCCCAAGGCGTTCCCAGGCCAGCCGAGAGACATAGTCCCTCCAGCGTGTCCTAGGTCTTCCCCGGGGCCTCCGCCCGGTGGGACATGCCTGGAAAACCTCCCCAGGGAGGCGACCAGGAGGCATCCGGAACAGATGCCCGAGCCACCTCAGCTGACTCCTCTCGATGTGGAGGAGCAGTGGCTCTACTCCGAGCTCCTCCCGGATAACCGAGCTCCTCACCCTATCTCTAAGGGAGCGCCCAGCCACCCTGCGGAGGAAACTCATTTCGGCCGCTTGTATCCGGGATCTTGTCCTTTCGGTCATGACCCAAAGCTCATGACCATAGGTAAGAGTAGGAACGTAGATCGACCGATAAATCGAGAGCTTCGCCTTTCGGCTCAGCTCCTTCTTTACCACAACAGACTGATACAACGACCGCATTACTGCAGACGCTGCACCGATCCGTCTGTCGATCTCACGCTCCATCCTTCCCTCACTCGTGAACAAGACCCCAAGATACTTGAACTCCTCCACTTGAGGCAGGAACTCTCCCCCAACCTGGAGAGGGCAAGCCACCCTTTTCCGGTTGAGAACCATGGCCTCGGACTTGGAGGTGCTGATTCTCATCCCAGCCGCTTCACACTCGGCCGCAAACCGGCCCAGTGCACACTGAAGGTCCTGGTTTGATGAAGCCAACAGGACAACATCATCCGCAAAAAGCAGAGATGAAATCCTGTGGTTCCCAAACCAGACTCCCTCCGGCCCTTGGCTGCGCCTAGAAATTCTGTCCATAAAAATAATGAACAGAACCGGTGACAAAGGGCAGCCCTGCCGGAGTCCAACATGCACTGGGAACAGGTCTGACTTACAACCGGAAATGCGGACCAAGCTCCTGCTCCGGTCATACAGGGACCGGACAGCCCTTAGCAAAGGGCCCCGGACCCCATACTCCCAGAGTACCCCCCACAGGACGCTACGAGGGACACGGTCGAACGCCTTCTCCAAATCCACAAAACACATGTGGACTGGATGGGCGAACTCCCACGAACCCTCAAGCACCCTATGGAGGGTATAGAGTTGGTCCACTGTTCCACGACCTGGGGCGAAAACCGCATTGTTTCTCCTGAATCCGAGGTTCGACTATCGGCCGAATTCTCCTCTCCAGTACCCTGGAATAGACTTTCCCGGGGAGGCTGAGGAGTGTGATCCCCCTGTAGTTGGAACACACCCTCCGGTCCCCCTTCTTAAAAAGAGGGACCACCACCCCGGTCTGCCAGTCCAGAGGCACTGTCCCCAACCGCCACGCGATGTTGCAGAGACGTGTCAGCCACGACAGCCCCACAACATCCAGGGACTTGAGGTACTCAGGACGGATCTCATCCACCCCCGGAGCCTTGCCACTGAGGAGCTTTTCAACCACCTCAGTGACTTCAGCTTGAGTGATGGACAAGTCCACCTCTGAGTCCCCAGCCTCTGCTTCCTCAACGGAAGGCGTGTCGGTGGGATTGAGGAGATCCTCCAAGTATTCCTTTTACTGCTCAAGAACATCCCCAGTCGAGGTCAACAGCTCCCCACCTCCACTGTAAACAGTGTTGGTGAAGCACTGCTTCCCCCTCCTGAGGCGGCGGACGGTTTGCCAGAATTTCTTTGAGGCCAACCGATAGTCCTCCTCCATGGCCTCCCCGAACTTTTCCCAGACCCGAGTTTTTGCCTCCACAACCGCCTGGGCTGCAGCACGCTTGGCCTGCCGGTACCCATCAGCTGCTTCAGGAGTCCCACAAGCCAACCAAGCTCGATAGGACTCCTTCTTCAGCCTGACGACATCCCTTACTTCCGGTGTCCACCACCGGGTTCGGGGATTGCCGCCACGACAGGCACCAGAGACCTTGCGACCACAGCTCCGAACGGCCGCATTGACAATAGAGGTGGAGAACATGGTCCACTCGGACTCCATGTCTCCAACCTCCCTCGGGATCTGGTCAAAGCTCTCCCGGAGGTGGGAGTTGAAGACCCCTCTGACAGCCAGACGTTCCCAACAGACCCTCACAACACGTTTGGGTCTGCCGAGTCTGTCCGGCCTCCATCCCTGCCAGCGGATCCAACTCACCACCAGGTGGTGATCGGTTGACAGCTCAGCCCCTCTCTTCGCCCGAGTGTCCAAAACACACGGCTGAAGGTCAGATGACACGACTACAAAGTCGATCATCGACCTCCGGCCTAGGGTGTCCTGGTGCCACGTGCACTTATGGACACCCCTGTGCTCGAACATGGTGTTCGTTATGGACAAACTGTGACTAGCACAGAAGTCCAATAACAAAACACCATTCGGGTTCAGATCGGGGAGGCCGTTCTTCCCAATCACACCCCTCCAGGTATCACTGTCGTTGCCCACGTGGGCGTTGAAGTCTCCCAGCAAAACAATGGGGTCCCCAGTCGGTGCACCTTCCAGTACACCTCCCAGGGACCCCAAGAAGGCCGGGTACTCTGTACTGCTATTTGGCCCGTAGGCACAAACAACAGTAAGAGACCTGTCCCCAACCCGAAGGCAGTAGGGACGCGACCCTCTCGTTTACTGGGGTAAACTCCAACACATGGCGGCTGAGCCTCTTTTTTTTTCATATTTCATTAAATTTAATATACCTAAATACTGCTACACTAAAAATTGTTGTTAGGAAAACAGCCTAGAACTCAGATGTCACTAGAAAATTGGTGACATATCTCTGTGATCTTTTTTTGTGAAGACAGAGTCAATTATTATGCAGCCTCAGAGGAGTGCCCAAACTTTTACATATGACTGTAGATCTAAAACAGAGGTGGTGTGATTTTCTTGTTAACGAAGTGGCGAACAACAGGTGGGGGTGACATTTGGGAAGCGGTCTCTATCTTTAGCGGGACAGGAAAAGGTTTGTGTGTGAGAATGTGTGGAGGAAATGAGGTGCATGGGGGCACCTGCTGTTTAGGCTGAACCTCAAAGGGATTCCAATGATGACAGCCTTGTGACAGGAAAATAAGCTGGTTGCCGCAGGTTACAAGTGTGCATACACACAACTAAACATGCCGCACGTGTGCACATACCTCGCAATGGACTCATTTGCTTGCAAGGGCGAAACTGAGGAGTCTAGCAGTTCTTTCTTTAAGTAGATGTCTGCAAACAAACATGAAGAATTCAAGCCGTGACAAGTTTAAGGTGATGCAGGGTCACACCAGTAAATGGAGGTTGATATCAAGTGTCTTAGATGTTGGTAAACTAGAAGCACCCAGAAAGCAAAGTGCTCCTCCAAGGCATTGGCACTGTCTATCACACAATGGTAATAATAATATAATGCTCAGATCTGGCCTTGAACTTCATGCAGGGGTAAATGCTCTAACCTTAAGAAGGAATAGTAAGGAATACATATACATATACAACAAAAAATGTGTTCCTTCACTGACCCCTTGTGGCTAAATTATTTATCTTCACTGACAATTGTTTCTTTTAAAAGGGGATATATGATGCTTTTGTTTTATTTTTTTGGTCACCTCTCAAAGAGCATTGCATGTTTTACAACCTTTAAAAACATTAGCTGACTTAAAGAAAACATTTTTATAAATACTCTAGTGGTGTCATAAAGAAACAAGTGTAGAGACTTGAAGAGGGCAGCAGAGGGCAGACTGTTGCGGTTTTTGTACATAATTAAAGAAGAGCTTTTTATTTCCTTAATCTTTTAGTATGATGCCATTTTACTAGAAAATTAATAAAAGCTGTGAGGAATCAGTGAAAACAGAGCTGTACACTGTTGCTAAATGACTGAGAGCAGTCTGGATGTAGAGGGCTTATTGATTGGTCAGTGCTTCCTGGAGTGGGCGGGGGTTTGTGGGGGAGGCAGTGGTTCATGAAACCACACATTCTGAGGGCTCAGAATGCCCATGCCTCAAAATACAGGATTACTTATACATGTATGAAGCACAACACATGTTTGGTGTGCTGGAAAGCTCAGAAAAGTAAATTTTGCATAATATAGCCTCTTTAAACATTCCTGCATCCAGACGGTGTTAATGGACCACACTAAAAATGAATAATTTCTTCCTTGGCCCATTAAAAACCCAACATTATCATCAACAAACCAGTCATGTGTAAATGTCTAGCATTTAAGGGAAAGAAAGTCAACAGTAGTTAGGTGGGTATAGCTTTGTACCCTTATGTCTTATCATTATAAATAATCTAAAGCAATTTCTTCCTATATGAAACAAGAAAAAAAAACTAGTTAACTAGCTGAAGAGGCCTAGCAACTGAATTTTCCCAGGGATCAATAAAATTAAATTAAATTTAATAATATCAGCACTGCCTTGAGTTAAAATGTACATTGTGGCTTTATGCTGTGTTATGGCTTTAACATATAAAGGATACTAACCTGTTCTTATGTCAGAGCCAAAGTAGACTAGTGCACCAGGGAACAGGTCAGCCTAAACAGAGAGAGAGAGAGAGGGCGAGACAGAGAGAGAAAGAGAGAGAGCGCGCGAGAGAGAGAAACGAACAGAAGCCTTCAAAAAAGTCTGCCGCACATCACAATTTCTGCAAAACATGAAAAATAGCAAACAAAACTGCCTCCTACTACACGCAAACTACCACATCCAAGTCGGGGCTTAGCGCAATCCTAGAGATGATTCATAGCTGCGGGATCTAAACGAGTAACCATAGATCTTTGAAGTACACCACAAAATGAGCGCCAATCAAATGGTTAGTGAAAACACTTTCACCCCTGAAGCACAAGACTCCTCTGAAGAGCTGCACTTAATGGTTTTAATGGACCAGTCTCAGGCAGAGATTATCAACCGTACAATTATGGAGTAGGAGCACAGACAGGCAGGCAGCACTCGTGTTTGTCACATTAACGTCACTGTCATACTTAGGTTTTGGGAGAACTGTGAAAGAAGAATCTGGGACGGTCAAACTGCAAACAAATTTGAGTGACTTCATTGACCATTTAAACTTTAGATATATTGGACAATACCAACATAAGCTGTGATGTTATACAGCAGTGGTCCTCAAATGGTCAGACAAAAGTTTATGCTTGAGGATTTTAGTGCTTCACATTTTTCTACATGATTTACTACCTTTATTGCAACCATTTTATGTAATTAAAACATTTAGGTTTCAAATAAGCTGAACATTATAGCTATATTAAGCCTCACTATAGTATATTTGAAGGCAAGGACTTGCCTTGAATCAGTACTGTCTTCCAACTTCACAATATCTACGCATTTCACCATAAAAAAAAAACATCCCAAAGTGTTTCTATTTGCTCTCATAGATTATGTTGAAACCATTTTATTTATTTCTCAATAGACTGGACCCAACATCAGATTACTGTATAGAAACAGATTAATCATGCGTTATCTGCTCCACTGATGCCATCATAGAAACCATAAAACACTTTTTACCTTGTCATTGTCTTGTGAATGATTTATTAGTTATTGGTGAAGCGGTTGGTTGGTGAATGTGACCTGTTGACAATTTTTACAGATGTTTCACTACACGGTATGTTGTTTTATCTAGTGTACATAAAATAGGATTTAAACATTTAAATTGTTTTATTACTGATAAAAAGTGGAGAGGCTATCAATAGGACGAGGCACACTCCAGCACAGCACAGTGTCCTCTCCGTGTCCCTCTATTACCCTAACTGGTCGGTTGCTAAATTGGGACGGTCTGGCCTAATTGCTATTATTGCAGCCTTGTGAACAGGAAACAATGTGTTACAGTGGAACAGCAAGCATCCCAGCTATGTGCTCCCTCTGACAGACGCACCTTTTACTCAGGGTTGGATGGGGCAATGGGACTTGTGCGTGTAAAAAAAAAAGAAAACGCTAGGCAGAACACGTTGTGATGGGAGGCAGAAGTGGATGGTGCGGGAGGGGACGCCTGGTATCAAAGGGTTGGAAAGCATTCCTTTCTTGACATGATACAAAGTGATTAAAGTCTGTGTTTGAGAGAGAGACAGAAAGCACATATGCACGTCTGTGTGGCACGGCAAAAATACTGATTTAAGATTCCCTGAATTCGACAAAGATTGATGTATGGTGTGCATAGGAGATTAAGGATTGTGTTTTTGTGTGCTTTTAAGTCCCTAATGGATAGAGACATGGGGGTAAAGAGGCGGGGTGAGGCACAAGAGAGGGACAGTAGAGGGGGTACTGCGAGGGGAAAACGCAGCTCAGAACGGGAAAAAAAAAAAAAAAAAAGAAAAACAAAGAGCAACACTTGACTTGCATCAGTTCAAGAGCTGCACATACATTTGAAAGGCCTCTGAGGATGTTATCTTTTGTAGTAATCCCTTTGAGGAGCTAAATCTTGTTTATGATCATTACAATACACTTCAAACAAATTTCTCTCCCACATTTTGACTGTCTCTTTTTATTTTTTGTCTTTTTAAAATGTGAGCATAAAAAAAGATTTAAAAATCAAAGTAATGCAGTTCATTGTGTATGTCTTAATTCTCGGCCATTTCATTATTGGAATAGCTCTGAACTCAAAGGCAACAAAGCATCAAGGCTGCCCATTGCTGTGTGTGTGTGAGAGAGAGTGCGTGTCAACATCAAAGTGAGGCCTGTATTAACCCCATGTGCCAGTCTGGGAAAAATCAAGCCCAGCTGGGGTCAAGGACAGTGGAGCGAGGGAACAAGTGTGAGACGGGAATGTGGAGGGCCTTTGAAGAGGAGCAGGGGCCCAAACATCCATTTTACTCTCACTACATATGTATACGTTCGGACAAGGCTTCAGAAAAGCAGAAATAGAGGCTATAGTTTTTCTGATGTGAACTCTATTGTAAATGTTAATGGGCGAAATGGGTTTAGCAGCTCTTACCTGAAAAAGTGTCACTGAAGGGTCTTTCAAAATGGTTTTAGGAGGCGTAATGACTGAAACAGAGTTCACAAAAATTGTTTTGAGAATATGGTGTAAGCTATATTTTTGTAAAGCAAAAACAATTACATTTGCAAACAGAAAATCAGTATTAATACAGTATGTACATGTTGGAGTGAAGCCATTTCTTTAATTTCTTCTTTGCTAGCCTTTGAATTGTTTTTAAATTTCCCTGAGTAAATTTTCCTGAGTAAAAAGTAATAAATTACTTTTTCTAACAAAATAGTAGTTAGGGCGCTGTGACTTACTGCCCATTTTCCTGCCTCAGGCCTGTAGTTGCAGGTATAGGCACCAAGAATAAGCGGAAGAAGATTATCCTAGATAATGATTAAGCTACATTTCTTTTGTCCTACATGTATAAGGGCTTGAATAAATACAAACAAAGCAAATACATACAAAGCATTTATTCAAGACAGAGATTAGCACAATGCTTGGTGATGTAACTCATTGAACAATATGGGAAATAAATAATACTCACATAAGTAAAAGGAAAGCTGTGGATCCTCCAAGTGACTTCTGACGAACTGCCTCAGAACACCAACTGGACACACACAAACACCAGTTGTCAATAACCTCGTCTGTGTAAAACAGTTATCATTTAGGCGAGCATCATTCAGTTTTCATATGGAAATTCCCAATTTTGTTGTCATGTTATCATGCTGTTGTGTTGCCGCTGGGCTGAGGTGGGTCTCATCCCTCGAATTACAGGCCTGACTCATATTTGGGGTCTCTGTGTGACTCTGGTGTGGCTACCGTCATCACAGTCATAAATGTGGTGAGGGAGCCACAAGTAGCTTTAACATTGCAGCCATACCTGTGGCTAGCCAGCTGAAATAAGCGGTGTGCACACACGTACACACACAAACAGCAGTAGTCGCACACACCTGTCTCTAGTGGCCTGAAAAATCCCTGTAGAACATGTCTGTCTGGAAACTGGATCCTCAGGACCACCTGGAAACACACAGACCATAGGGTCATGTACCAGCATAAAGTACCATTTCCACCAAACAAATCAGTACAATTCGGTATAAGAGTTCAGTCTGGTGAAGCAAAATTACTTTTACTGTTCCGAATGAGAAGGTACTAATTTGCCAAACTGTCTTGCACAGGACACAGATCAACCGTTACCCATGAAATCACTGAGACATTTTACATTTTGAAATGAATAAATTGTCCTGAGAGGGTTGTGTCAGAAAGGCCATTCGTTAAATGGCGTTAAACCTATGCAACGTCACAATGCAAATCACTGCACACTAGGAGGCAGATGATTTGCTGTGGCAACCCCAGAAGGAAAAAGCCGAAAGAAAAGAAGAAAGAAAGAAACAACTTGCATAGCTTTAAAGTTACTGTTCATGGAGCTGCGGCTGCTCTCACCACTAGGCTACAGTGGAAACCCAAGCCATATCTGGTTTTGCTCTTTAAACTGTGCTGTAATGCACCAAGTTAGATCTTAGAGTTTTGCGGTTGGGGTTTAATTACAATAAATGTGTATTAATTGCTTACTTTTGGATATCGCTGCATCTTCTCCTTCATCTGTGCTTCTCTTAGTGCTTTTGTTGTCAGTGGAGCCTCCTCCAAAAGCTTCCTGTAAGACAAACAGTGACAACGACAACAGAAAAGATGAGCAGCATCTTCTTGACATAACTCTGTGTGGCCACGCGGAGCTACAAACACATTGCTGTGGTCTGACAAATTCGAGTATATGCAATTGCCACAGTAGCACAGCCATGGAGCAAAATCATTGTAGACACAGATTCAAGGATGAAGCTGAGAGGTGTTTGGTAGGGGATAGCTAAATGTCTGTGTGTGCTAGCTGTTCTCTGTGTGCCATATTTGGATGCTTTTGTGGCCACATCCAGAGACCTCAGAGTAAACTCAAAGGCATTTAGAGAAAAATAAGTACACATGAAACTCATAAGAAATTTCTCCGTCTACGGCCTTACATCTCTGCAAAGCCATTTTACAATTTAAGGTAATATAATGTCAAATCCGTGTGGGAGCCCACACCAAACAGCTTCCTACCTCTCACTCTTCAGCTGGGCAAACCGTTTGCGCACATCATCCACGGTGACTTCAAAGAACTCATCGGGGAGGTCCACATCGTTCGTGTCATGCGACTGAGATTCCATATGGTACACCAGCGACTCCCTCTCTATTGGCTACATAAAAAAATTGGTAATAGATAAAAAATGAGTCAAATTTGTGGCCTAAGCAGAACTTCTCCTGAGGTGAAAAATTACCTCCAAAAATTCTTCTCCCTGGTCCATGTCTTCCTCATAGTTATGGCAGACAGTGGGTTGAGACTATCAGGAAAACAAAAAAGCTCATGACTTGTATTTGCAGCTATAACGTGACAGGATTCCCTTTCATAAATAAAGGAAATCATTGGTTAAAACTTATTAAACTCTCACTTTGGTTGAACTGTGACAAGATTTCGGCTTCTTGGCTTTGGGCGATTCGACAACAGAGCTATGTCCTGCGAGTGACGTCCGTGTTGGTGCAGCTCCTCCTGGACCTCCGAGCCGCTGACCACCGCCAGAAAAAGGGATGAAAGGGGCTGATGGGGCTGATGAAGCTGAGGAGGAAGAGGAGCAAGAAGGAACCTCCCATGTTTGGATGAGAGGCTCTTTAGGCCGCACCGCATCCTGGGAGTTTAGAGCTTTGTCTTTTTGCTCTGGTGTCAGACTTGGGGCAGCAACAGTATTTGGTGTGGGTAAGGTTTCCGTTGGCTTGTCTGCAGGCACCTCTGCTGTTACAGTTTTGGGCTGTGATGGTGCAGATTCAGGTTGGGGGGAGGGAGTTGTTGTGTTGTACTCAACTACAGGTATGGTTGGCACGGCTAGCTCTCTGGCTTCCTCACCATTCTGTTCATCGTGTGTTTTGTTCTTCTTAATCAAAAACCTATGTCAAAATGTCAAGGCAGTTTATAATTAATACAGGGCATTTTTGCTCATTAAAATAAACTTTACTCTTTTTCGCATGTTTACTTTTACTCAACTAATGATGTAGTTGATTCATCTTACAGTAATTTTCATCTCTGCTTACAGCACACATCAGCGCTGTAGTGGTAAAGACCACATTAACTGAGACCAAGTCAAGACCAGTTATAAATCCAATCTGTCCAAGTCTGTTTACCAGAGGAGGAGTTAGCGTATATTTGATAAAATTATATTTTTAACAAATCACAATTAACAAATCAATCTCAACAAATAAATCTTTTGTGGTCTTGGTTGATCTAAAAAGTGCCCAAGTAATATAGCGTCATATCTTAAAACACTGCAAACCCTCAATTTAATGACAGTGATGCACTTCACATCCTCTCTGCCCTCCACTGGGACAAGGAGACACTTACTGCTAGTCTATGTCCAGAGGACGGAGATTAAAGAAGTCTGTGTCATAGTTCACTTGGACCGGATGTACAGTGCACTGTGAGAGTAGTGCTGAAAATGTTTAATAAATGGACGTCACTAATATAAACCAACACTAAGGACCTTCATGTAGATTGTAGAACAAACAAAAAACAGACCTGACAATGGCACTTCCTCCCGTGAGACCCAGAGACTTCAGAGTGGCATTTCTAAGTGCTTCTTCTCCAGCCACCTGCACATGTGCACAGTTTTGTAAGCATGAAGCCTTTTTCCAATATGCCTCAAATAGAAATTAGGAAGATGCAGTACCTCGTCTCTCATGTAAACGCAGACAGGGATGGCTTCTGACTCAGACAGCTGTGACACACTGCAGCAAGGTGGCGACATAAAAAAGAAAGACTTAAATTATGATTGGATTTAACTGTGAAATGAAGCACAGAATCTAATTTTCCTTGTTCAGGACAATAACTCTGATATAACACTAATTTTACAATAAAAACCTTTCAGCAATGCGGTGGCACACTGTAAGCATGTGTAACTCATGTGTGCACAACCCAGTGTAGACACTAATTGAGCCATAAATATTTTACTATTGTTCTCCTCAGTAGAGAATATCAAAACTTCTCCTTTCACACCATTCCTATGGCTTTTATCTTAGAGTGGAGCAAATACTAATTTCATGGAAGTGTAACTTCCTTGGGAAAAAGGAGTGATGTCATGTAACAGAGATGACTCCAGCACCTGGGACGGCACAGCTGGAACTACTGAGCAACAGCTGCACATCTTTGAAGGGCGGTCATAATGTGTGTGAAAACTTTCAGTACAAAGTAGTACAAGAAAGTTATCTGTGACAGACGCTTCTACAGACTGATTAAGAGTTTACTTTGGAGGCTGAATATTATTTAGTCAAGTTTAAACTTAAATAGTGGAAGGTCTCGCAATGATCAGCATTAGATGGCTATACAAGAGCAAACACACACCTGATCTGAGGGAAATGTGTGAGCAGTTCCCACAGACTCTGTCCACAAGAGAAGGAGCCCTGCAAACGAGAGCCATCCTCCATCTGAAGGGCAATCCGCACCTGAGAAGAACAAAATTCATCACTTTATAAACAATTATAAAATACAGCAATGCAATGACTCTTGCTGCAAAACTGATTATTTTTTGCCATTTGGACATTTAGGAAACCTGACCCCAAACTACATGTAATGACTTTAATGACTGACCTTTAGTCAGCATCCTAAACCCTTTCAGGGTCCTTTGGTTTCTATTTGCTTTTAAACCCCAAAATACGATATGATCAAATGCAGTACAAATATTCATTTTATTTTAGGATCTTCATGTTTCTGTAAAGTAGGCAAAAATGTAAAACAATGTTTAACAAGATGCTTCACAAAGTTCAAGCTCAGTCTATGCTGGACACTTACATTATTAATTTACTTAATAAACTACATTCACAACATTTCACCAACTATTATACAAGAGTTTCCTAAAATGCAGAGAGGATGCTGGCATTATTAAACATCAAAGCTCTGTAGGTGGCCATTTATTAGTCCTGTTTGGATCTATCTGAAAGAATTCTTCAATAATAAAACTTCTTTAAGCTGCACATGTTGGCCAAGCTCTCAGTCTGAAATGAGGAACAATAGACAAGAGTGTAAGTTGTTCTTGTGTTCGAGTCCATGTACAAGCTGTTTATGTTGTTTATGCCAGAGCGGCACGCTGGTTATCGGCACACCAGAGGAGATCAAAAGAGCACCTTGGCTGCTCACACACATAGTTTGGCTCAGTACATGATTGTGGGTTATTTGGACAATGTGTGCTAAAGTGTGTGTGAGGAAGGTTGTATATAAAAATCTGTGAGGTATCAACAGTCAACTATCCATCAAATGAACAAGAACCAAAGATCAAACACAGCCGCACTTTTACGGCTTAGATTATAAAAGAGTGATGTCATAGGAAAATACTGCTCAGCGACAACGGGTTGTACTCTTTCTTAAAACAAATTGGATCAAAGGAATCAGCCGGAAAGACTATTGATGTTTTTCCAAGTATACATATTATACTACTACTCATAGTTTAGTAAGCCCAAAATGCCAAGTGTGTGACGCATAATGCCTCAACTTGTGCTGCAACAACCGACTGCACAATCCAACTATACTCATCCTGACAAAAACAAACACACAGTGAATCAACTAACCTGGCTGTCCGCTGCGACTGGTTTCTTTGTACTTGGCACCATTTCAAGTTTAGCATTGTTGGGCAAGTTAGCAAACCTCCACTGCAGTGTCAGGTCCAGAACCGTCCTCTGAAATCTGAAAAAAATGTGAATTTTTAGCTAGGTTACAAGTACATGCAAACTACGTACATGGCTGGTTGTAACGAACTTCCCAGTACTAACAATGCAATACTAGATTTTCCTTTACTGACCAGCTTCCAGATGGTACTTACTTCAAACCATGATCTTCGGAGCTAAATCCGTGTTTTTTGCAGACATCCTCCAGCACCTATAAACACAAAAGCGACAAAAGACCCGAAGAATCAGCGGGCTCTAAATCACTGCCTTCATTCACACAAAGCAGAAACTGATCAGTCACTGGCTAATAACAGTTAGCTAAACAAGCTAACTCTACTGTCAGTATTGTGCGTTTTAGTGTCGAAGACACTCAATACACCATATGTCTTCCTCAAAACCCTTACTATTCATTTTAAGCAGAAGTTACCTGCAATAGCGGTGTGTTTGGAGACACTTTAACCGTCTGTCGTCTCCCATTTGGAGTCAAAACTGTCACAGCTGTCCCGCTGGCTGCCATTGTCATCTGCTACGTCACAGTTTTTGTCTAAAAAAACTTTATTGAGACACCGGTGACACACAGCGACGCGCGAGCTTTTGATAATTTATAGTTTCCTGTTATCTTCATGTAGCGCAGATGATCAGATAGCCGAGCAATCAGTAAGTAACGTTTATACTATTTATATTGATTTGTTAATATCCCGCGAGTAAATAGTGCAGCTGCCATCTCATGGTGCATAAGAATGTAGCCTATGTGGTCTTTTGGCTTTTAAATATATCCACTGAACATTTTCAAACAGTGTGTCTGAGAACTAATCTTTCAAACTTCCTTAAAACATAGAGCAGAGGTAATTAACTTAATATAGCTAGCGATAGGATAAAAAGCTTCACTTTGAAATGACTTATTTAGACATGGTGCATTTACAATAACACAACTAGGCATATAACTAAAAGACATTTTACAAGCGTGCCGCAATTTAAAGAATCTAGTTGAGTGACTTATTATGATACACCCTGTGTCTCCAATGTGTTTCCCATATGAAGAGCCAGATATGTTCCATATGCAGTGAAATCTTTAAGCGAGAGTCAAGGCAGTGTGAGACAAAAAGGACCGAAGACAATCAAAGCTGGAGTCAGACTGGACACGAGTCCAACAGACGGAGACGTGTCAGGTCAAAAGGCACACGTTTCACTGACCACCTCTGCTTTGTGTCTTTCCACAGAGAATGAGACAGAGGTGAATACAGCTCTCAGTTCGGGGGAAATTGCCACCGTCTGAATAAACAAACAAACAATCCATTTCCTGTTAGTGAGCAAGTAACTTCAAACCTGCTACATCAGAAGCATAGATATGGGTGGGCCTGGTTGTAACCTGAAAACCTTAGCTGATCTTATACCTAGGGTAGCCTATAATAACACATCAGTCCCAGTTACTGAACTTCATATCAGCTGATTTAGTTGAGCAGTTGATTTAGTCTTGGTGTTGACTAGTCCTAATCCAGTCTGAGAGTTAGTCCTGATTACATGTCACAGAATTGGGCCTGTATTAGTCAGAGATGTTTTTAGTCTTGAGACTATAGGGTTCATACAGAAATGAACACAATCCACCTCAAGATGCTCAACAAAGTGTGAAATCCCAGGTTCCAACATTATACCTGGGCTAGTCCTGGTGTCAGCCCTGTGTACTGGATCCTTTTTAGTTTGAGTCTTAAGACCTTCTATATCAAGATTTTGTCATGTGGTGATCTGTGGGTTAACTATTTGTTTACTTTTATAGAAACATGTTCTTATTACACTGGAGAAGCCTAGGACTTGTCACATGAGTGGTCTACGCTCCACAGTCACACTGACCTGTCCCACCGCCATGCTACCCTTTCACACAGCAGCACAGTGAGTCAAACACACTTCAAAGGCAGTGCGGTCATGTGACGACACCACATCAAAGGGACCTATACGCGTGAGCCCTCTGGAGGGGCGTGCCAGGCGCGTGAGAGCGACGTCCCGCTGCGAGCATCGGCCAGAGCACCGCGATGATTGGCCCGCGGGAGCAAGAAGCGCGGGGCACGAGGAGGGGGCATCAAATATAACCCACTGCGGGTGTAATCTGCGACGAGTCAATCTACAACCAAGTCCCAGAAAATGAGGAGGGCGAGTTAAAGTATATTTGACAATGACATTGGCGCGTGGGACACATTCCATGAAGTGATAATGGATCTCTCGTTCTTCAGAGCTTTGGGTTGTTTTCAAGAGTTTATCTTCTGTCACAGAACTTTTCTCGGTGTTTGTTAGGAAATGCGTGTCGTTTAAGATCGATAAGATTAGTAACAAAAATGTTGCGTGTGGCTGTGCGGTCCTGCGTCCTGCTGCTCCTTTTCCACCTGTGCGCGCCGGGGGAAACCAAAAGGGTGCGCGGCAGAGGAGCGCAGTCCCGCCGTGTACAGCAACAGGCCCCCGCGCATAGGGAGCGGGTGGACGGAGCAGAGAGCTTCCCTTTGGACTTTACGGCCGTGGAGGGCAACATGGACAACTTTATGGTTCAGATTAAGAACCTGGCGCAGTCGCTGTACCCCTGTTCTGCGCAAAAGCTGGACCAGGACATGAAGCTACACTTTCTCAAGAACGAGTCTGTCACCTGCAACGACGGCTCCCCGGCTGGGTGAGTGCCTCTTAACTAGAGCCTACCTTAAACTGTTTTGTTCAGTGTAGAGTAGAAGCCCTGTGTCCGACTCCGCGTCACTAGACACCCCCTCTGTGCCACCCCTTCATTCCCCCCGGATGTGACCGAGATGGATCAGAGGAGCACATCAGAGAAAAGGCTTTGAGTCCAATGACCAACAGTGTATGCTATCAAGTTAATAGCAACAGGTATTAGTTTAGTCCTTTTAGCACATGCTCATTATAACAGAGCAATGATTTAGGTGTTCTCTGGATATTGTAACTTGCACGAGTCAAAACTTGGGTATTTAGAACTTAGGTATTTAGAAAGCAGACCCCAAAATCTGTTCATTGCAGGATTAAAGGCAGCTCTTACTGATAGGGAAGACTAAGTGTGAAATGCCTTAGCTTATGCTAGATACCTGAACAACTCTATAGAAATATCACATTTTCAAAGCAGTAGCTATGTGTTTTGTGCCATATGCCACCCAAGCTGTTGCGCCTGTGTGACCTTTTGCACTGCCAGGATGATGAGTTTCCTGCTTGTTGTTTTAAATGACTGTAAAGCGCTCTAAACACACTCCTGCAGAGCATTTTAGTAAGGCCATAGGAGCCAAATCTTTCATGTCTTTCACAAAGTTAGCGTCCAAACAGCTGAGCTTGTACTGCATCTGCACACATCACACACATAAAATATATTGACTGGATTTTGTTATTGCTGTTTTCTTGCAGATACTACTTAAAGCAGTCTAAAGGCAGCAAAAGGTGGTTAGTGTTTTTAGAAGGTAAGGGGTCAAGTGTTTATATCACTAACTACCGACAGAGGCCTGTGATTGAAATATATCACTGTGTTTTGGTCAGGTGGATGGTACTGCTTCAACAGACAGACATGTAACAGCAGGTACGAGACAATGAGGAGATTGATGAGCTCCACCAAGTGGCCAGCGACCAGAACAGGTAACAAAGTCATTTTACACAATATCTTTAAAACACATCCATAAACTTTAAGGCTTTCCGCAGACTGTAGCATCTAGCTGCAAAGAGCCACTGAGAACTTTATCAGAAGCAGAAACTTTCCCTGAATGAAAGAAGCTCATAGAGGTGGTTTGCATTTCCTCTTCGGCTGAGTTTGCATTAATCTTTCAAAGTCAAACTCAGGTTTTTTCCTTGGGGCCATCAGGGAACCTCTTGTTTGTTTGTACTTGCCTCTCTCTGTGTAGACTTTACACCAGTGGCCAGTGCAGCAGCCACTCACTTCTTAGAGCATGAATGTAATTGCTGACCAAAGCAGGGATCCTTAATGACTTCTTTGCCTCAAGGAAAACACGAGCATGCACATCAAAACATATATCAAAACTTCAAGTCTGCTACTGCATTTTAACTAAGATCCTGAATAATTTATTACCTCCCTGAAACTTTGCCTGTTTTCATTTTTACACAGGAACAGGAATTTTGTCCCCACAGCCTGAGGAAAATCCACACTGGTGGAATGCCAACATGGTGTAAGCATCCTTCCTCTCATATACAGGGTTGTTATATTTCAAAATATTAGTGTAGCCCTGCATTTATTATGGTAGTTATATAGTAGTTTTCTTTTATGCTAACCTTTTTCTACCCCTTTTAGATTTATCCCATATTGTTCAAGTGATGTGTGGAGTGGAGCCACACCGAAGACTGAACACAGTAAGACTTTATGAAAAAGTCCTCAATTAGTGCTTGGCTCATGGCAGGAGAGAGCTGTGAACCTTTTTAGCATAAATTGTATTCTATCTATGTCATCACCAAGTAACAACAGTCTACAGTTGACTACTCTTACTTCCACTTACATTCATTATGAAGATATAATACTTTTAGTTGAGTGTTTTGAGTACTTTTTAAATTTTCAGGTGACTATGCCTTTATGGGGTCTCTGATCATTCGGGAAGTCGTCAATGAGCTGCTCACCAAAGGTTTAAACAATGCTAAAGTGCTGCTTATGGCGGGAAGCAGGTCAGTCCACGACACTTCATAAAATCCATGTATACACGTCTATCATTTACACAGCCTAACCACGTATTTGTACCGATCTAGTGCTGGTGGTACCGGGGTCCTGCTCAATGTGGACCATGTAGCTGAGCAGCTGACGTCCCAGGGCTACACAGGGGTGCAGGTCAGAGGTCTGGCTGACTCTGGCTGGTTTCTGGACAATAAGCAGTACAAATTTACAGACTGCCTCGATACAATCAGCTGTGCCCCAACTGAGGCCATAAAGAGAGGAGTCAGGTTAGATAGACAACATAGAGTAGATTAGGACAAAGCATGTGTCTCCTGATTTAGTGATATTATTTTCGTATTTTCTTTACAGATTTTGGGGCGGGCTGGTGCCAGAAAGCTGCAGACAGGCCCATGTTGGAGAGGAGTGGAACTGCTTCTTTGGATATAAAGTCTTCCCCACTCTAAGCTGTAAGAAAACACATAGTTGATTGATATTAATGTTATATATATGGTTGGCACTACAAGATAGCTATTTTATTTGGTTGACAATCATAATATAAAATGATGAAAGTAAGTAAATTCCTTCTCACTGACCTTGACCACTAACACAGGGCAGCCCCAAAGTCTTAAAAGTATTAAAAAGGTATTCAATTTGATGTGGTCAAAATGAAAGTATTAAATCACATGGGCAGGCATTAAATTCTGTTCACCTTGGTCCTAAATTTAAAAAAGGTGTTTTCGGTGTTAATATATATATTATATATCAGTTAATATTTGCAAACTCATTGTTCAGTGAGAAGTAACATTTATGTTTAGCTCCAACTAGAAGCTTGTATTTGTAAAAAAAACAAAACCTGAATATTTTAAAGTCAGTAGTAATACATCATAACTAAAAATAGACAAGTATAGTATGTCTTATTTGTGAATTGGAATTTGGCATTAAATTCTATCATGTATGGTTTAAAAATATTTTAAGGTATGCCCACTTGAATGGGTCTTTAGTTTTTACGTTTCAGAAAGCTTTTGTTTCAGGTCTACTGTATATATGGCCCGCATAATGTTGCAAAAAACATCATCAGTACACTTACTGAAGAACCTTTATCAGTGAAATGTATCATTCAGTTTTAAGATTTAATGCATACCTTTTTTTCCCCTCTGTATTAGGCTTAGTATGGATATTTATTTAGTGTAAAATTCATATATATTACTGTTCTTCTGCTGGCGATCCTGGCATTACATTTCATTCTCAAAAGATCTTAAATTTCGCAAGATAAAACCTGGTGCTACCCTGTAATAGTACAACACATGCACTGAAAATAACTTTTAAAAGCCTTGTTACTTTCCATACAAGTGGGTTTTCATTGGCATAGCTAGCTTATCATAGCAAACTCAAAACCTGTGCTGTTGCTCTTATTTGCTTGTATGTATGTAACATTTTAGAGTATTACAATTTTAGTTTAACACTAGATTATTCCTTTAACACAGCTAACACCGCAGCCGCTCTTAGTGTAATTAAACACTACATCCATATTTGTTATAGGCCCAGTGTTTGTGGTGCAGTGGCTGTTTGATGAGGCCCAGCTCACAGTCGACAATGTCCATCTGACCGGTCAGCCAGTTCACGAGGGCCAATGGAGGTACATACAGAGCCTGGGCCAGGAGCTGAGGAGCACACTGCAGGGCGTCCCGTAAGATTTAACCACACACACAAATAACATGACAAAAGCAGATCAAAATGCCTTGACTTGTGACATGTTTCTGTTGCAGTGCAATATTCTCTCCGGCCTGTCTGTCACATGAACTCATCACAAGGACGTAAGTGATTTGTTGACTCTAGTCTAAAATAAAGCCTAAAAATGCAATATTGAGATACACTAATCAGGCGTAACACTATGACCACTGACAGGTGAAGTGAATAACACAGATTATTTCTTTATTATGGGTGTCCTCAAAATTGATGCATTAAAAACTGGAAAAATGGGCAAGCGTAAAGATTTGAGTGAATTTGAAAATGTGATTTCTTGACATCTGGGTTAAAGCATCACCATAACTACTGCTGTTGTGTAGAGAATACACAGTGCATCGCAGTTTGTTATGTGTTAGAGCTGCAGATAAGGCAGGTGGTCATAACAGAACATTATGAGCACTAATAAAAGGAAGCGCGTCATAATGTTATGCCTGAAGGGTGTATAAAGTCACACTGTTGTCCATTAACCAATAATATTGTCTATTCTTGTACTTGCAGTAATTGGATGGACATTCAAGTCAAAGGCACTTCATTACCCAGAGCGCTTCACTGCTGGGACCGCAGTCTTCACGACAGTAATAATGTTAGTCATGGGAACTACAGCCTCCTAAAGCACAGGATGCCTCCAATGAGAGGCTGCCCTGTGCACCTGGTGGACAGCTGCCCCTGGCCCCACTGTAACCCAACATGTCCGACCATTCGAGACCAGCTCACGGGACAGGAGATGAGCGTGATTCAGTTTCTAAAGCACATGGGGTTTGATGTACAGAAGATGGCCCAGCAGCAAGGCATGGACCCCAGAAAGCTTCTTGGCATGCTCAATAATGGGAGCTGAGTCCTACTAAACTATTGGCCTTTGGAAGACAATGCTGAAAATATATGGACAGCAATAAGGGCACAACTGAACTCAAATAAATGAGCTTGTGCAACTTTGTCTTCAGCTGCAACAAAACTGGACATATTTGACAATACGTGCCTGTCGAGTTAAGCTTACTTACATAGATATGCTATTATACATTGGAGTTGGTTGTACAACAGAAAATGGCACTGTTTTATTATGTAATTATCATATTTGTGTAGGCAGACAACCCTCTCCAAGGTTTGGTGCTCTCTTCAATCAGATCATTCAGACATCTCTCTATGGTGCTGCTGTTTCAACTTCTCACCAAATATGCTGCTTGTTTTTACATGGAAAAATAATAATTTAAATGTTAATATTTACTAATAAAGCTACAAATACATATTTTTGTTTTTAAAAATACAAACAACATGCATTAAAAAAAAAGAAAAGGCATACACCTATTAGTGAAACTTATAAATTCATTTTCGAGCGAGATATTACAACCATTTATTTATTTTTAATTGTGATTATTATGTAATTTATGTAGTCTTTCAGTGTATCAGATACTGAATTTTGCTTTTCGTTACCGGTAGGCCATAATTACAAATGCAATAATAAATGCTTGAAATATTTCCCTCTGTGTATATAGTGAACATATATAATATGTGTTTCACTATCAATGGAACTACTACAAGAGTTCACGTTCCCACAATATTCAGTATACATTGACACATAGTTTACCATGTTGACAACTTTGATCCCATTCTTGATAAATATGTAAAATTGTTTTGGCTAAACAACAGTTTTTCTTTTCAGTGGTAATGGAAAAAACAGTAACAAGATTATTGATAAAAATACTACATAATTTAATTTAAAAGGTATTTAAATATAAACCTTAACAATTAATAACTGAAAAACGCACTTTTAAACATGATCATACACAACCCCACTACATTCAGGCTGTATTTACAATATACAAAGTAATAAAAAAAATATAAAAACTGGTAAAAAGTGAAATCAAAAGTTCACAGTTTGTTTGAAAGTGCAGCTAAACACAAGCTAAAAAAAATCTATATTCCTCCAGTTGTGTTGCTCTTCTCAGTACATTACTAAGCTTAGTTAACGGGTCCCCCATTTCCCCCTTTTTCCATATCCAGTAATAAGTTTGTCCAGTTTTATCCAGAGTCCTGTAGGCAGTGGTTAGTTGAAGCATGGAAGAGAAGACAGACAGCTCAACAGTTAGAATCCTGGAGAAAAAGTACACACAAAAGTACACACAATTAACTCAAAATATATGGAGAATGCACACCAAAGAAACCAACAGTGGCAGAAACATAACCTCCTTGGTAGAGATAGCCCTGTCCATTGAGTCTCAAATACTGACCTGACTGGTGAGTCTTCGAGCTGGGGTTCGTTTTCGCTCATGAATGGACTGGAGGCGAGTGATAAGAAACTTTTTGTCCTCTCCCTCCTGACAACAGAGAGGAATATTAACAAAGTCAAGAGTACCCAGATAAAGAGCCCAGACCTGGACTTGAACAGGAGATTTTCATAAAGAAGCCACTAAAAACTAACAATTTGTTCCTTTACTGACCCCTTGTGGCAGGAGTTAATGTCTTTGGGCCAGTCTTCTAATACTCTTTTTCTGGGATCACTGCACCAAAAAATCTTCCTCCAAGCATCCAGTGATTTGTATACTAATTTGGCCCAGGTTTTTACGCCGTATATCCTTCTTGCCTCCATCTCCATTTGTTCGGGCTTGAAACCGGCACGAGTTCCCTGGGTTGTGCCATGTGGCTGGATGATCAAAACATAACTACTTTTTTATTTTAAATTACCAAGAGGCCAACCAACCAACAAACCAACGTCGGCAAAACTATAATGGCCCTAGCAGAGATAACCAAATCCATTTAGCTATTTAGAATAAATAACAGCTGCATGTTTTTTTTATAATTTGTTGTATATACTCTATCATAGCTACTCACATTTTTTATTTGTTCCTGCAGTAAGCTGATGATCTTCCTCTGACCGTCAACCACCTGACTGTGGAAGTAGATAATTATCCTGCAAAACATACAAGCTTTAGTTTAAGTTACAAACCATAAATCTTACTACAGCCTTGTTTGCCTATTTATGTGTGTGGGTTCTCACAGAAAGATGCCGGCTCCAACAAACAGGAAAAATGGATTTTCAACCAAATAGGAGTGTACTGTGGCCAACACGGACAGGTTGGGGTTATCTTTCTCCAGCTCCTGCATCCATCGCTTTCCTGCGTGTATCATGGTTTTGAGCTGACGAAATGGACCGCACAATGAAGAGGGAGTGATACTGAAGACAGACAGAAAGGTGATGAGACTCTTAGTGTTAACTAAATGACATTACTTTGTCTGCTACATACAGCATAAAGCATATTAGCAATATTATGAACACTGACAGGTGATGTTAATAACAAAGATTATCACTGCAAAATTGATGTTCTGACAGAGGCCAAATTGTGATAACCAAACAACTGGGTCAGAGCATCTTAAAAACTGCAGTTCTTGTTGGGGTGTTCCCAGTGTGCAGTGATCAGTATCTATCAAAAGTGGTTGAAGGAAGGGACAGTGGTGAACCAGTAACAGGTTATGTATGTGGGATGCAAAGGCTGGTCCAAAATTGATGAAAATATTAATGCTGGTTCTGATAGACAAGTGTCAGAATACATAGTCTGTTGTGCATGGAGCTGTATATTAAGTAACACTGATCAGACATAACATTGACCACAAATAATAGGAAGGTGGTCATAATGTTATGTCTAATCAGTGTTTGTAGCAACCAACAAGAGGTATTAGGTGAAGCTGTTTGGGTGTGTACCTCCACATGGTGTAGGTGACACAGACAGAGGCGCCAACAAAAGAAGGAATACAGAGGAGAGTGATGAAGACTGTGGTCATTTGGCTGACTCTGTAGGGCTTCCTCGGGGCCTGACAGTTCATCATCACACTGCCCTGTGACAAAAAACAAAACAGCATAAGCAAAGTTCACCATACATATACAGCAATGATTATGTGTTCATTCCGCGGTTTCGTGCATGCGGACTACGGACACGTGCACCCCCGCGGTTTCGTGTGCACGTGTCCGCAGACTTTGCCAAGGCCTACGATAGGGTTGAGCATGAGTTCCTGTTTATGGTCCTTAAAAAATTTAAACAGAGGTTTATGTCACTTTACCTTCTTGATATAGAAAAGCAACAAGAGTTTGATGACTTGCACTGCTGGAAGTAGAGGAGTGAAGAGGACGCCTAACCTGAATACAAACAATATCATGAATATTCACAAAGAACAACCACTAGATCATAAAAAGAAGGGATAAATATACCAACCAGGCCAATGTCTGCCCATAAATAAGGTCCAGGACATTTCTGGGGATATCAAATGCCGGCTTCCTCTTTCGCTTTAGCACTTTCTCAGAGAACAATCTGTAGACAACAAATGGAAAACATACAGAGCCTGTATAATATATTGTACATAATCAGTCAGCATTTGGGGATCTTGGCTTTAATATCAGTCACCAACCTCCAGAGAAACTCTCCAAACAAAGTGTCCAAAAGAGAGAAGATAAAGTCCATAATCAGGAAGCGATAAAGTTCTTGACCAACAAAATTTTCCCAGCACTAAAATTAAAACAAAAAAAATCAAATATGATAAATGTGTCTGTTTTTATGGATACATCTGAAAGACAAAATATCTATTAAAAAATCTATTTCATTAATTTCTTACCTGTAGTCCAATCTTTGAAGGGTTTTCTGCCACGCGTCCCAGCCAGTGGTAACACAGCACTCCCAGCACACTCATTTTAAGCATCAAGTTTCTAAATGTCCCAGTATAATCAACAAAAAAGTATTAGTTTAACAGGCCAACCTACACAAGCATATATACATTTAACCCTAAAATCATACCTGCTTATAGCCACATAGGTGCGCATCGAGGGCGAGTCATAGTCCTCCATCCAGGCAGCAGCGTTGAACAGGCCAGGCACCAAGAGGTTAATAACGGACACAACAACGGGAAGAGCCAGCATACTCGCCTGAGTCAATATGGGGTCCTTTTTGTCACTATGGGACAGCTCCTCCAAGTTCTGTGTAAAAGAGTTAGACAAAACTAATTTACATATACAGACAATTCACTTCTGTTATATGATTTTGGGAGGTATCATTAATATCTATAGCATTCATAAGTGAGAACTGCAGTCTACAGGCAGATATACCAAAGTACTAGTACAAGGAAATACTAGGAACCAAACCGGTTTGTTCATTCCTCCTGCTTTTCTTTTTTGGTTTACAAAGAACAGACAGACACAAAAAATGACCACAGCATAGCAAACTTGGTAAGACATGCACCCTTGTAAGGCAGAAAGGCTACTCTGGCATGGTAAAATCCAGGGTTTTATCTTAGTTGTCAATTCAGATTGGCAATAGATAATACTTACTAAATTTCATAGGCTAATGATTACCAATAAAGATAATATAGAAGATTTGTATTTGTGATTTCTAAACTAATTTGTAGGGTGTAATAAAAGGGTAATATGTATCCAATGTGGAACCAGTTTCAGTTATTGGGGTTAAACATCCAATGAAAAAATTGTGACTCTAACCCAAAATTTGTTCTACAGCTACAACCAAGATCAAACAAAAGTTACTGTTTAATACTTTTTAATTTTTTTAACAGTGTGACCCTCATTACAAATTACATCACTGACTGATTATAGGCTCACCTTGTGCATATGTTCAGAGAAGAAGTAAATGCCAAATGCACATCCAATGGTGCTGGAGATGCAGATAGACCAGGCCAAGCCGTGAACTGTCAGTCTCCACAGCCTCTGGAACGCTGTGTTTTTGACCCGTTTTTGATTCACCTCTGCCAGTAGCTCCTAGAGACACAAAAACACAAGGCTATTGTGATTAGGAAAATGACAGGGTACGACAATCCTTTTTGGCCATTACAATATGTGACAAAAGTAGCCAAGTCTTTATACAAACCTTAATTTGTGTGCAGATGTTCTCAGACATGAGTTTAACAGAGGTTTTTTTCAAGACTTTGAAGTCCCAGGAGCAGAAGACCTTCATGGCCAAAATGCTTTGTGATTTGTCGATTCTGAAGCTCTGACCAAAAGACTTAGACATACTGTAGAAGAAGATAGATAGACAAACAAACAAAAAATGTTCATAAAAAGGTGAAAATGCAGTATATTTTTAAATGTGTGTGAATGTGTAAATACCTGTATACAAGTATGATGCATGTGATGAAAAAGGAGAATCCTATGGTAAAAAAATAAGCGAGTGGCATGTTGTATGAGAGCTTAGAGGGACAGTCCAGTTCGGTCTCATTGGATGTTGAGATGTGCGCTTCATGATCCCTGCATGTCCCATGCAGTGTGTAGTTACAGTAGTATCCGTAGTACATCACAGTATCAGAGAAATATCCCTAAAACACAAAACACTGAATTAAGCCTACTTTTTCAAATTGTACCAGATGCAATAGTTTGGCCACATCTTACCGCTCCTGAGAGCAGTTCCAGTCCTGAGAAGTTGTGTCGTTCCGGGTGAGGACTGGGAGGGTGTACCGCTTGTGGCAGCACCAAAAATGCCCCAGTGACAAAGAAGAGGAAGAGGTTGAAGAAGAACAGAGTCTTGAGAAAGAGGAAGTAGGACAAAACGCCCGTACCAAAACGTCCACTGACTCTCTTCAGAGCCACCTGCCAAAGCTGCAGCGAGTGCAGAAAGGCCAGCCAGCTGTACCAGCTCTGCCTCAGACCCTGAAATAAACCAGAAATACTATTGTGAACACAGATATCACATGTCTACCAAATACTCACACTATAGACCCATCATACAGAAACAATATTTAAAACAGTTTTACATGTTGTAGGTTTTGTGGCTTTAGCAGGGGATATCGCAGTGATATCATCAGGGGACCTTGATGTGATAGTACCGTATAAGTGCAGCACAACATTGTCAGCAGTACCCAGTAACTTCTAGCATTTACCTACTTGGACCTTAAATGCTAAATGTTTTTGTTGATGCAAACCTGTAATTTTTGGGTGATCAATGTGTTAATGTCTTTCATTCAATCTGAACATTAACAAGCCTTCGGTTGCAAAAAAATTACATTTTAAGATGTAGAAGTACACAGTGCTCTGGTCTATGAACCTGTGACTCATACTTCATGTAAACGCTGAGTTGTAAATGCTTGAGCAACAGAGCAGCACTAAGCGTGCTGTAAGCAACAACACCTGCCCAAAGAGGCTAAAGAGAGGCTCTGTACGGTCCATTACTGACATATCGCTGGCCTGTACATAAATATTCCCAATAAAATAATGATAAAAATACTAGCTGTGTTTGTAATAGCGTGGGAATTTTTACTACATTGTATGACAATATAGCAGCTAAATGTATCTGTTTTTACACAAACCAACTGACCTTCACATTTCATTTAATACATACAGGTACCATTAATGCAAGCATAGTTCATCTTAACTTATACACAGAGGATAAAAAAATAGACTGTAAACCAACATTGTTGTCTTTAAGCCCACATGAAAAATGAAGCACAGAGGTCACAGGACACCACCTGCAGATACTCACAATGATGATATAATATTTGAGTTGACTGCAGCAGGGGATCTGACCACTGGACATGGAGCTTCGGCCCTTTTGTAACGCCAACGTCCTGAGAACAGAAAACAATATTTCAGACCAAAAAACACAAAACAGCAGAAGTTTAAGTACACAACATGTGGCTTAACCAGGTTTAACCTGAGTTCACTCTTTTCTGTCACACTGAGAGGCATCCCTCGGAGCATCCTCACTCTGTCACTGACTGAGAGATTTTGCAGGTTGTTCACCAAACGATCCCTTTTACTGACTGTAAACCCAAACATCATGAGATACTTCAATCTAACAGACTTGAGCAGAGTTGTGTTGATAATTCATAATGTTTGTGGTGGTACCCTCGGCGCCCTCTGCGTCTGTACTGTCCGCCTCAATGCCATAGCCTCTGATGCTTGGCCTGGATGAGCGAGAAAAGTCTCTGATGGAGGGTCTGCTCTGTCTGCGTCTGCGCAGCTGCATCGTCCTGTTGTAGTACTGAGAGATGATAGCTCCTCTATTATGACCTAATAACAGCGCAAAAACAAAAATAACATCAAGATAATAGATAAGGCTAGGCAATATAATACAAGATCACCCTAATTTAGATTATAATGTACCATATGCTACAATACATACTGTACAGTACACCAAAATAATACGCAATAATCTTTCTGGTCACTCAGAGAGAGACAGAAAAGTAAAAAATGTATTTAAGATAACGTGTCATATCTCACAGTCTGGCAAAGTTACAAGCAAACCAGCAGTCTGTCGTGCCACAGACAGACAGGAAGAGGGCACGAACTGGTCCTCCTCATGTTACTTTGTTTAAGCTGATTTTGTAAGTAAGTATGTTAGTAAACTTTATTTATATAGCACCTTTCACAGATAAAGGTCACAAAGTGCTTTACATAGAGAAGCAATATCAATAAAAGAAAACATTTAAAACTGCAAAGATAAAGCAATATAAAAAACACAACAGTAAAACATAAAACCCATTCAACTAAAAGCTTCTTCTAAAAGTGTCTTCAGCTGCTTTTTAAAGGCATCAAGTTGGCAACTCTGCCATGTTATTAGCTGAACAATGTACATATACAGTGGCTCAGGTGGTAGAGCGGTTGTCCTGTAAACGGAAGGTTGGAAGATCAAACCCCGGTCTCCCAATTTCATACTGTTGTTGTGTCCTTGGCTAAGCCTGTATGAATGTGTCAGTGTGATTGTGTGTTTGGTGGTGGTTGGAGAAGCCATAGGTGCAGAATGGCAGCCACGTCTCTGTCAGTCTGCCCCAGGACAGGTGTGGCTACAGAAGTAGTTTACCACCACAGTGTGACTGAAGAGTGAATGAATAATTCCATTGTAGAGCGACTTTGAGTGTCCAGAAAAGTTAGTTACATTGCTTTTGGCTGCTCCCTTTCTTTCAGGAATCACCACAGCAGGTCATCTGATCACATAAGTAGTTTTGGCAGAGATTTACACCAGATGCCCTTCCTAAGCCAACCCTACATCCTATCTGGGATTATTTGTTCTTGGCCCATTACTGACCATACCTGGATTATGTTGGTAACAAATTAATGCCTGCAGAAACATAACCATAATCCTGAGGCCTGGAATATGTTACACAGCTCATAAACTTTACCTTAAGGTACCTTATGGTACCAATTAGCAACTGTCTACAGCACTCACCGATAGTTCGACTAGGCATAGAGGACAGGATCTTGAGTGTAGCTGAAGACCAGGGCTCTGTGATCAGAGGGTCTGTTTGCTGACCATTATTTTGTCTCTCTGCATCCCATTGCTCTTGTCTTCTTCTATAAAGATCTTCATCTGGACTTGACAAATATGGCATGTTATCTGTAGAAAGACAAAATAATAAAACTACAAGGAGCAAAGAATTTACAACCCCACTTCTGAAAAGTTGGGAACTGGGGAAAATGTAAATAAAAACAGAATATGATGATCCGCAAATCTCATAAGACCATATTTTATTCACAAACATAAACATAAATTAACATATCGGGTGTTGAAATAATAACACATTTTTAATTTGATGGCAGCAACACATCTAAAAAAATTGGACACAGCAACAAGAGTATGTAAAAAAGGTTTACAATTTAAAAAACAGCTGGGGGAGCATTTTGCAACTAATTAACTTAATGGAAATTTTTCGATAAGATGACTGAGTAAAAAGAAGCAGACCCTGCCTTTCCAAAATGCTCCATTAATACTTAACATTCAATTAAAACATCGCCAGGCGATTTATATTTTGATTTATTGTTTATGTTTTATTGTGAATATTGTGAATTGTGAATGTTTTTATTAGATTTGCACACTATTGTATTTTGTTTTTAGTTACATTTTACACAGTGTGCCATCTTAGAAAATTACGTTGTAGTACAGGTATTGCCAAATCTGTACAAAGAACAAAAAAATAAATACCTTGTCCTTCCTCATCAAGCTCTCGCTGTAGCTCCTGTAGCTCAAATGCAGCTGAATGTCCAGCATTTTGACTCTGCTCTTCTATCAGCTCGTTGAACGAGTTGTAAACCCTGGCCTCATCCACTGGACTCCTGAGAGAGAGACAAACACAGAGACAGCGCAGAGAGTGGAATTAACTCATGAAAGGAGAGATAGAGTCTCACAAACACAGAGTGTGCACGCTGTAGGCAGCAGCCCACCGAGGAAACAAGCGGACAGTGACCTTCTGACTCAGCAGTACTCCTCAGCAAGTCAACAAACAGCAAAGTCAAGACATTCAAACAATTCACCAATGACATGTTCTGGATAGGACCATCTTTCTGTAACATCATAGCAAAGACTGCAAGATAACTCAAAACATTAATGGTTGTAATTTAATAAAATATTCAGGAAAGGTCAATGGACCAAGGAAGAAATAACTTGTGTGTGTGGATACGAATCCCTGTCTAGATTTGGTACCTTTGCAAGAGGTACAAACTCCACCAACAAAAGAAAAAATATAAAGACCAATATCTTTACCATTGTGAGATAGGGCCAATGCTTTTGGGTAGGTCTACCCTCAAAGACATTTCTGTAAACCTTTAGTTCAAAGCTATCTTTCCATGTTGACAAATATTTGTTTATGGGATAAACAGATAAAGTCTGTTCAATAGTGTAGTAAATTTAACCTAAAAGGAGAGGATTAACAGTAAGACCAGTTATTTTAACTAGGGCTGCAACAACTAATTGGATTAATCGATTATAATCAATTATTGAAATAATTGTCAACAAATTTAGTAATCATTTAATCGTTAACTGTGGTATTCATAGACTCTGAAATATGTCATGTGCTGTGAGAGGAGGGTTTATTACCAAGACAGAGCAATAGAGCCACAGAAACAGTTAAAAACAAGGTACATTTTGTGTTTTTGATTAAAAATATCTTGTGTGTGTAATGTATATGCTTTATATGCTTTGTGTGTGTAATGTATATGCTTTATCCAAACACCCTCAAGTGAAAGACTCATGGCTTCAACTAGTTCAGATTTTGTAAAAATTAAGTGATTTTTGGTAGAATTATACATTTTTGAAACGGGACTTACCACTTTACTTGTGCTTCATTATCCTATCATTAATCAACTAATCATAAAAAATAATCAAGCGATGAATTGATTATCAAAATCAGTTGGTTAGTTGCAGCCCTAATCTTAGCCCTGCAATCCTGCATTGAGTGTTTCTAAATCGAATACAATGAGATATTGCTTATTTCAGAAGTAATATTAACTTTGTCTGGATGATTTTGGTAGGCTAGTATATTTACTGTAAATGTTTGAGATAGTTCATAGGGCACATGCAAGAAAGAGTAGGAACCGGTTAGTGTAATGCAGAGAAAGAAATCGATGAGTCACTGTTTAAAAATGAACCCATATTACTCCCAAAGCAAACACTTGTAAACAAAAAGCCTCAAATTAAGATCAGTGTACATAATTTACAAAAGAAATCAGGGGTTAAACTTACTAACTTACTCCGAACTACACTGCCACTCCTCGTCCTGTGGTTGTCTTGTTAAATAATAAATAACTAAAGCTGACAACAAACCTTTCACTAATGTAAAAAGGACTTACGAGGCTTACTTACTCCATTAAAGGGCTGTTCAGATCAATGCTCACGCTGCGAGCCATTTTTCCTTGGCTGGTTTCTGTCTGGCCGAGGACTGCCTGAGTGCGCAGGGATCACAGCCTCACCTGCTCAGACCTGCGCTCCACTCCCAGCATGCTGTTTGTTTGTGCCCTGTGATACCTGTGATAAAAATAGAGGAGGAGGGGTCAAGGGAGGAGCAGAGGGCTTACGGTATGAATTCCAGCAGACTTTGTTACAACTTGTCCTGAAGGGAGACAGAGCGAAAAGTAACCCACAACAGACATGATTCCCATTCCCAACTATTACCTAAAATACATTTTCAACATATTTTTCACTTAATACAATTGCTAAGTCATATTTGTAACCAACCAAGGCCTGTCCAATGTTTAAGGCTGGTAAGATTACCAATCATTACTCATTTGTGAGTGGTCCCAACACAATCCCCTGAGACTATAAAGGACAACAGGTGCGTTTGAAGATATGAAATGTTACAGTTTGATGCTGAGACAATAATGGTCAGGTTTATACAGCACTACATCATAATACTGTGTTCATTCATTCATCTTCTTTTGTTTATTCCCAGCAACTCTGAGCTTTAGAGGGAAATGGCCAGTTACTCACACTTAGAGAGATACACAATGACTAGGGATGCACAATAATTAGGGGTGTAAGGATACGTTTTTGCAACAATACAATATGTATCAATTAGGAGTGTTTCGATATAATTCAAGAACAATATTGGCTAATTTGGAATGATGATGCGATTCAAAACCTTCATATCGATAATCAATATAACAACTTTTTGCGAAAAATCATAAAAGTTTACTCTCAAATGTAGCACTGCGGCCAGGGTTGATTATGTCCAGCAGACAGAGAGTGAAGAAAAGTTGAATATAACATTTTATTTAATTAAAAACACAAAATTTATTTCCAAAAAGTCATATCTGGTTTTATTTTAACATACAAATTTCTAATTTCAATATTTCCAATATTATTGATTGATACTTCATGTGTATCGATATTCACTTCCTAGAAAACAATACGATTTGATACAAGGTCATGTGTATCAATGTAGTTGCATTGTAGGAAAAAAAAAAATCGATACATCGATACAGTTACTGTTTCGTTACACCCCTAATGATAATGCATTTTTTAACCGATGCCGATAAATGATAATGATAAAAAGGCACACTTACAGACTGAGAGCCGTCAATGAGAAAACCACAGGGCAAACACGACAAAATTAAAGCAGTTCGGATTTATTATTATCGGACTTATTATTATTAAATTTTTATTATAGGACTTATCCGTATGACATCATAATTGCCAATTATTGGCCCGATAATTATCGTGCATCTCTAACAATGACAACCATTCACTTTCAAATTTATTCACCAATTCATCTACACAGGCATGTCTTGAGACAGAGGGAAGGACACAGGACATGCAGACTCCACTCACGTTATTATTGTATTATTTTTTAATTATTATTATTATTATTTAATTATTATTTAATTTTTTCTGTCACAAAGAGCATTAAAGACTTTTTTCAACTTTGTAACAATGTTTACCCATATATGTATAGCATGTCTTGACCTAAAAAGCTCCCAGAGGACTCCCAGGACTCCTTTTGCTGAACTATGGTCCATAAAGTGAGTATTTTGAGGCTGCAACAATTCCCTAAAGTGACATTTTGAGGTAAAAGATACAGTAGAGGCTTGATTGAGGTGATTGTGACCTGTGACCAGGAGCTAATGCAGTAACAAAGATCATGAAAAGATCATGGAATGCACAAAACTGTGAGCAGCATGAAACGGCAGATAATCTCTGATCAGAGTTGATATACTCAATTATACTTGACTCACAACTCAAATGATTTATAACAGGCATAAAGATTTTGGATAAGAAACCTGTACAGTCCCATCACTGTGTTAGTTTGCATAATTAAAAAAATGCTAACTTTTGAAAACTCCATCAAATTTGCTCAGTTAAAACTGATTTACAAAAGCCTGCACAGTCAGGCCCCTCAGGTTCTGAGGGACTGTTACGTTCCTTTCAGAGCTGTGGAGTCAGCATCGAGAGGAGCTTACAGCAGGAACTGTCAAGTACCGAGGCGCAAAACATCTTTCGGACAAACAGCCTTCACGGTACAGGGCACCAAAGTCTGGAAAACTTTACCTTCTGAACTGAAAGGAGATTTAAACTGGGTCCTTTTCAAACGTAACTCAAAGACTTTTTATTAAGAGGTCAGAAATGTGAGTATTAGTGACTTCACTAATCTGTATTTATAATGTTTTATTCTCTGATTTGCATTGTCTTGTATTGTTAGGGTATAGGCTATATTGTCTGACTGGTCATGTTGGGTGCAGTCGGATGGTTTGATGCGGTCGGCGACGTGAGTCTGTTTGGTGTGTTCCGCACCATCGGACGTAGTAGGAGACAGTTGGACGTAGTTCTGGCCGATTACACATGTTGAATCAGCATCGGACCGTCATGGTCAACGAGCGCTCTGATTGGCTGTGTGTCCCGTGTTTGTCAAACAGCTTGAGTTTAACATCGAAATATAAGGAACTTTCTGTTCTACAACTACTTCATTATGTTTCCACATCTGTGACGCTTACCTTTGCTTGTAGCCTCGTGCAGATAAAAATATAATTCTCCCTCTGAGGCAAACAGCTGAAAATGTTGTAGTGTGTGACACAAGTTCATGAAACATACTTGTCCCTATCAAATAAACATACATAAACTTGTACTAATACATATATTAAGGTAATTGTATATTTGTTGTTGATATTATTATGTTTTACTTCTGTTACAATGAACACCACAAGCTGAACAGTTCCCCGTAATCACATGAAACACATGACGACAGCTTGTGATGGGCAGCGCTGCCACAATCAGATGAGGCATTGTCACCAACAAATTAATATTCATGAATCAACACAGAATCAAGCATTGTCCAGGATCACAATGGGACTGTGCGTAACACTTTTTCACTCAGGTCTGTGCTTGATAGTGTGACCTACATCAAAGCAGAAAAGCATGCTAATGTTTTAGATTAGTTTCAACACACGGGGCATGAACAAAAGTAAATGAAATCCAGACATTCATTAGTGGCCTCCATCAACTAAACCCCACAAATAGGTAATAATAAAAGTTCACATTGTTCAGGCCTGATCAAACAAATAGTCTCAAAACATCTGAATTAAATGAGCTTACATTTTATCACTGAATCAATAATCACATCCATTCAGGTTTTGGTTCAGGGCATTGATGTTGGATGTGTTGTTTTGACCATAACAAATCCAACTATAGCACGAAACTAAACCCATGTTTCACTAATACTGTGAGGTTAGTGATGGCTTCTAAAAATCAACCACACTTCCTGTTTATGTTATACTTCCATCTCAGCAGTGCATTAGTGGCAATATACTGTATGTCTTGGTATTTCTGGGTTTCAATACGCAGGACCCACAACAACAATATTATTGTAAGATTACACTGTTTTTTCTTCTTGACAATTTTGTGAATCCAAATTGTTCCTAGTCAACAAATTGAGAGTGAATGTTTGTTTTAGCCCTACCACTAACTGATCTCAGGGTGTACCCCACCTAAGGCCCATAGTTCCTGGGATAGGCTCCGGACAGCAAAAACCCCTATGGGGTCTTATACACACTTAATTAATGATAACTTGTTTTTTGCCATTATAGTTTAATAATATGGTATGCATCATTAAAGAAAGAATGCATATATCAACTTAATCTATAGCCACTGTTGCCCAAATAAATGTGAAAATGCAGTATGTTTTACTTGTAAATTTTTATAAGAGTTATACATTCTTCATGTGTATGTTATACAGCAGAAGCACATCTATCAAATACAGCAAACTATACACACTATTCTGCAGGTTACAATGGGCTAAAAGGTGGTCAAAATACCCTTTTCTGTCTTTTTGCAGGCTTCATTTCAAATGTTCCTATAGTGTATAAAGTCATAAAGCCATAAAGTGCAGTGCTGCATATTTTCATAATTACATATGCACAAATGTCTATGCTTTAGATACAGGGGCCTAGGGTGGAGGTCTTTCTTGCAGACCATGTCACTGACAACATGAGCTTTAATCTCAATTGCGTCAGTGTGCTGCACACATTTTTCTCATTATCTGAGAGTCTCTATATCATGTTACACGCTGAATGTTTCCACTGAATTTGGCTTTTTCCTCGCTGAAGGGAAAAACATATACTTTCCCCAACACTGCAAAGCTCAGCCTCTGTCAAATGTTACTATTTAAAGCTGCATTTCAAAGCTGATTTCTTTTTCCTTGTATTATGGTAAAGATCATTATTTAGTTATTAGTACACCAAAACAGAATTTTAATCTGAGAAAAAAATGAAACTTTGAGGTCACCTGTGGGCTGTGTTATAAGGGATTTGTTTTAGAGCGAGGTAAGGAACTTTTTAACCAATCACATGCTTTCATAGGACAGGAGCTCTCTGATTGGTCAATACATCCTTTATCTATCCATTACTAGAATCTATCAGGAATAATGTGAAGGAGCTATTGATTTATTTCAAAATGTATAGCTTATTCACTGTATTTATATTTTTTATTTTAAAGAATTAAAAGCAAACTCCAGATCTCTGCTATGTTATTCTGATAGCTCCTGGCTTGTGTACATACTTCCAGGTTTGGCTGAGACTGTGAAGCGTCGCGAAGCAGAGGAATTAGGAAAGGGGAGTGTATCATTCAAATTCAACATTTTTTTAGACACATCATTTTTACAGTCACAAAATCAGGTAGTGCAGCTTTAATATGGTACTGTGTGATTTTAAGGTGGTAACTATACTACTGTAGTCCTATGAGAATCCAGGCCAGGAAACAGAGAGGGGTGGGATGAGCAGTGAACACAGCTTGACAGAGGGTCAGAGTTGAATGAGCCAATGGAAAATAATGAAAAGGATGTTGGTTTAATCTTACATTAAACTGGATTATATGCAAAGTTGCTTTATCAATAAGGAAGTTTAAAAAACAAATTGATTGTGTCACATGTAAAGACGCCACTGTCTGCCATGGTATAATGAAAACAATGGTACAGAGGGGATATCTGAGGATTGGGAGTGTCCAGTCTAGGCTAACAACCAGACAATTGGCTCCCACAGCGCTGAAAAATGCCAACAAAAACAACAACTGGACAAAGCCACACTTCAAATAGCAACAGAAAGACTTTGGAAAAGAGGGAGCCATAAGCCTGCGAATATTATGGTTAAGTATGTTTGGCAAGCTATAGAAAATTGAAAGAAGGCATAGGCTACTCAACTGAAACTTCAATGTATTTCATGTTAAGGCATGGGTACCCACAAAGTTATTGCACCCTGAAACCAGTTTCCAAGCCGTACCGCAGGGACGTGAACCAAATTATAGGTTTAAGTGGAAACTTCTGAACCACGGAACAAATCTGGCGAAAAAAATGTTCCCTATACAGCCGAACATCCTGTAATTGCACAATAAGCGAGTCCAAAAACTAAAGCCCATTCACCCGAATATAGGCCACTGAAACTGTGACTTCTCCCCACTTTTTGTGCCCTGAACAAAATCGGAGTAGCACCAAAGGCCGTGCAAAACAATGGTCTCCTATGCCGATAGATGAGTGACTACCGACGGCCAATAGCAAAGGAGCAACCTGCTATAGTTTCAAAGAGAGATTAAACCTCTGAAGGACAGCGCAAAAGCACAATTTGTTGTTGTACCAATACAGCCAAATAAACAGAAACAGCTGGTTAATTACTGAAAAAATGTCCACTTACCGCGAAACAAAACCAGAAAAACCCGTCCAGTACGACACTCGCAACTGTCAGACTCAGTCAAAACTTCACACGCTTCAGAGCGCTGCGGGACGTACCAACTCACAGAGGGGGGTTGAGATTACAAATTAGCGTTAACCACAAACTCGGAGATTACAGCTTCTATAATCGTAAGGAAAATGCAGACACAATCATTTTTATTTCAGTTTTTTCTCATATATTTGTCAACACGTTGTAGATACGATTTTCCACCAGCTACAACATATGTTTGACCCCCGCAGAGCTCCTACTAATGGTTTAGTCTTAATGTCCACAGAAATATCTGCCAATGTCAGAAATAAACCATACAAATTAGGCTAATTTTGTATATTTTTATAGCTACGACATTAAAATGTAAAACCTATTTGTGTATTTATTTATTTTGTTTATTGCCAAACAAGTGTATATGGCCAAACAAATACCTTAAAAATAAGAAAATTAATAACACGTTTACACATGTAGGCTTAAGTTATACTTTATACAGTTAAATGTTTATTTATTTCTGCTTTTATTTATTATTTATATTATTTATGTACACTTGGAGCAATGTTTACTCGTCATTCACATTTGCACTGAGTGGATATGTTTGTTTGTTTGTTGTTTGTTTGTTTGTTTGTTTTTAAGTAGAGCACATTTGGAAGGAATCATTTCAAAACTCTTAAATAGGACTTATATTCTTGGGTAGAGAGCTCATGTTGCTTTGTAAATGGTATGGCATTGACTGGAACCCTCAAATGTCTATAGTGGGTGGAAGAAACCACTCTGACTCACTTATACATTTGTCTCTCTCTATCCAGTGCATGGATGTCTGTAAAGGATGTTCATTGCTGAAGCGAAATGGATAGGACTGGAAGCCTATTATTAGTTTGATACAAAATATAATGCATTATGTCAGAGGTCAACCAGTACATACATCAAATTTTGAGATGTTTATTTTGGAGTACTTGCCCTTTGAATTATGAAATGAACTTTTTTTACAAACTAAGTGTCGCCTGTTTTGGCTTCCTGTCATGTGATTTCCTGTGGACTGCCAAAACTATAGCAGAAGTAGATGTGTGAACATGTCTATTATTTAAATCAACAGTTAAAGACTAAGCAGGATGTTTAAATGTGATTTGCATAAGTAACTATTTTAGAGATCACGCCTGAGTTTGCTGGCTTTCTTCTTAACTGAAGTTGCATGAGATTCTTCACAAAAACAGCACCAAAATGGATGAGCACAAGAGCATCAGCTTCATGCGGCTCCTCTCAGGTAACAAGTAAAGGGTATTTATGTATATTTCTGTGTAATGTAGGGCTATGTATGTGTTCATGAGATTGAGAATAATTTTTTAATGTTCTTTGAAGTTGTTGCAAAGAACCAATATTTACAGGCTTAAAACACAAACAAATAAGATATTAAATGATCAATATTATCTATAGAAGACATTTAAATGTGTAAGAAATAGGCTATATAACGTTACGTCTGATATATAATCTTTGTTAATGTATCTTATTCTTTTTTTTACTTTACTTGTATATTTACTTCTTATTTTTGTGCGTGTTATTTTAAGATTGCTTAAATGCAACCAAGCTGTGACAGTTTCCCTTATGGATTAATAAAGTTTAGTCAAAGTCTAAATCCCCGTGCTTTCCTCAGATCAGAGCACTGAGTCCACTCTGTCAGCAGACTCTGAGTTTTATCAGACACAGATCTTGGACCTGCTGCCCAGTGTGCAGGCGGGACGACCCAAACACAACAGGCAGGTTTACCTGGACACTGGACCAGATCCAGAGAACACACTCAACTATGGAACTATGTTCAGAGACAAGATGTCCACACAGCCTCTCAGGAACCTGGCACTGTGTCTACAGGCAAAGAGAGATGTGCGGTGAGAGGATTAACTTATTTACTACTCAATATAAAAGTTTGGTGAAGTGTTACAGAATGGCTTAATGTATATTTTGACATTGTTAAAAGTGACAAGATTTATACTGCATGCTTTAAACAATAGACTCAATTGAAAAAATGGTTTCAGCACAGGGTTAGACAATGGTCAAAAAGAGGGCATCATAGTTTTGAGAGTAATAGATGTTGTATTAAGACTATTCTGGGACCCCAAATTGTGTTATTAGAATTTTTTACAATAGCTTTATATCATTGTTATGCAGACATACTAACATGTAAAGTGCAGAAATTACATACACTGGTGATAACATCAACTCGGTTCACTCATCTACTGTAAAATAACTCTTTATATTACATAAGTGCCAAAAGCTTCAATCCCTCTATGTATTTTGTATGCACTATTAGGGACAGGAGGAGGATGCAAAAGATCAGGATAGGTTTTTGGGAGTCCTGGAAGCGGAGCCAGAATATCAACAGGAAGAGGGCCCGGGAGCATATCAGAGAGGCCCTGAGATGGATGGTGCCGGGGCAGCGCACTTTGCACACAATTGAAGGTAAGAAAAGTGCGTTCATATAATGCATGTAGGGAACTTCTATATTATAATAATTCCTCATGTTCTGTAGGCCGCTTTGGTGTAGGTGTAAAAGCCTATTTTGTCTTCCTGAGATATTTGGTTTACCTGAACCTCCTGCTCTGTGCTCTGATTTGGGGCTTCATCCTGGGCCCTACAACATTTTATGGCAGAGGCACAGACAGCAGTGAGTCCACTGTAATATACATTTCAGTAAATGTACCACACATGGCAAATAGTTTTAACTATTATTTTTCTCTTCACAGGATTTTTTAGGTTTGAGGGCAATGATTCAGTTTTGGATTTCTTCTTGGGAACAGTAAGAGTTGCTTTAGCAGTGTTTGGATAGGTTTTTAAGTGTATTTATGTGTATTTGAATGGTCTCTATCTCCATATCTTGCAGGGCTACTTGGACCGATCTCCAGTCTTCTATGGTTTTTACACACGTGGTTCACTAAATTTCTCATGTTTGAACACACCTTTGCTGTACCTCTGTGGAGTCCTCACGATTTTCTTCATCAGTCTCATCATGGTGGTTCGGAGGTCAGTCAGAGTCATTCAAATAACTCAATGTTGCCTTTATGTTCATACTTTTCTTTGAATATTTTTTTATTTCAAACCACTCTCACTAGGACGGTTGTGGGCTACAAGCACACCTGGATCCTCGGGAAGCGCTACAACACGTTTGTATCTTACAAAATCTTCTGTGGCTGGGACTACACCATCCAGGACCCTGCTGCTGCTGCTCTGAAACACAGCTTCATCAGGAATGACCTGAAGGTGAGAGCTAAAGCCATGGGGTCCCGTTTTTATGGTCAAGCTATTCCATTTTTTCATTTTTGATTTTTACCTCCAACAGAGAGGTTATGTTTTCATGTTTGTTAGACTATTAGCAGGTCAATTCAGAAAGTATACAGTTGGAGTTTGATTACATTTCAAGAAAAGTCAGTAATAAGCCAATAAATAAGTGTGGCTCCAGAACGCCGTCTGGATCCAGGAATGTTTTAAAGATCCTCGATTGTTGTAAGAGGGGATAAGATACTGACTCTAGCCACAAGGGGTCAGTAAAGGAACAGATGCTTATAAATGATTTACTATTGTGAGATATAAGAGCTTTGTGGCTCAATGGAAATACCCATTACTTTGAACTAGATGATCCCTGGGTCAGACCTAGGTCTATGCACTTTACCATTGTACCATTTATTGCATTATGTTTTCAGGGCAAAAACTCAGGCAGAAAAGTTGAAATGGTGTAGTGGACTATGCCAGGCCTTCTGGGCTTTATTATGTAATTTTAGCACTCAATGATGCATCTTCTACAGACATAAAAAAAAAAAAAACAAAAAAAAAAAAACGAAAGACTTTCAAATCACAAAATAAAATGTTTACACTGAGAAATGTTACACTTTTATGCACAAAATGAGCTCAAACTCAAATTTGATGCCTGCTACAGGTCTCACAATAGTTGGAACAGGGACATGTTTATCATGGTGTAGCATCTCCTCTTGTTTTCAAAACAGTTTGAAGACGTCTGGTTATAAGGTTATAAGTTTCTGGAGTTTTGGTGTTGGAATTTGGTCTCATTCTTGCCGGATATAGGTTTCCAGATGCTGAAGAGCAGCTTTTAGACCATATGTTGCTCTAAAACCTTTACCTATACCTTACCCTTAACCCTATATCTTTCAGTATATATATAGTTCCTTCTAAAATGCATACCGTATTATTAGGGTAGACTTTACCTTAAGGCAGGAGTGTCCAAACTTTTTTCAAAGAGGGCCAGCTTTGAAGATGTGCAACAGTTCAAGGGCCAGCAATCCCTCCTGATGTTTTCTAAGAACTGAACGGACAAAACAGAAAATAAATAAAATGCACACTGTTTTATAAATATTTTGTTTTCAAAAACCAAATAATTATTTTTTTCTGAAAAAAATCTAACAGAAGTCCCAACAAAATAACATCTTTGAACAAAAAAGCTGCAACTGCAATTATTTTTTGACAAACTAATTTCAAAAATACATGGCAGAGAGTATTAGATGAGATGCACAAATGTACAGACCAAGCTACTTAAAAACAAGTGCTGTAAGTGCTGGAGGGCCGTAAGTAATGCATTTTGTCACAGATGCTATGGGATGTATGAAATCTCCACCTGTGCCACAAATGGCCCCAGGACGCACTTTGGACATGTCTGCCTTGAGGTAAGGTTATTATCAAGGTAGACTTTATTGTCCCCATAGAAAAATTCACTTCTCTGCTTTTGACCCATCCTTCAATGCCACTGGGGAGACGTGTCAGGAGCAGTGGACAACTGCAGTGCAGTACTCCTCTTAAGGGGGAATTTGAGCCAGGATCCTGGTCAGGAGTACCTGGCTGGAGGATTAGCCTATTGTACATGTTTTGAGGTTGATGGGGGAAACCCACCCAGACACGGGGAGAACATGCTAACTCCACACAGAAAGGCCCCAGGTCCGGGAATCAAACCTGGGACCTTCTTGCTGTGAGGCAAGAGTGCTTATCACTAAGCTAGTGTGCACTTATGCCCCTCATCCCATCAGAGATGCTGCTTTTGAACTGAACACTGATAACACACTGGAAGGTCTCGGCGTCCATGATTTCCAAAAACAAATATGGACTCATCTGACCAGAGAACACTGTCCCATTTTGAAACAGTCCACTGTCTGAAGGCCCGAAGACCAGGGCCATTCAATAAAGGTCTTCAGCCTTGTCCCTTACACAGAGATTTCTCCAGTTTCTCTGAATCTGTTGATGTTATGCTTTGTAAATGATGAGATTTGCAAAGCCTTTGCAATGTGACATTGAGAAACATTGCTTTTTTAAAGTATTCCACAATCTTTTTACGCACTCTATCACAGACTGGAGAGCCTCTGGCCATCTTTATTTCAAAGAGACTCTGCCTCTCTAAGACATCCCATTCAAAGCTAATCATGTTCCAGACCTGATATCAACTAACTTTATTAGTTGCTAGATCTATTCCCAGCAGAACCTTTGTAAAATTTCTTGGCTTTTTCAGCCATTTGTTCCTCCTGCCCCAACAATTTTGAGAGCTGTAGCAGGTGTCAATTTTGAAATGAGCTAATTTTTGTGCATAAAAGTGTAAAATTTCTCAGTGTAAACATTTGTTGTGTTATCTATGTTGTAATTGTGAATAAAATATTGGCTCATGTGATTTGAAAGTTTTTTAGTTTTTATTTTATTCAAATTTTAAAAATGTCCCGTTTCCAGAAATTCAGGTTTTACATACAAAAGTCATTCACAATTTTATCACACCTAATTTAAGATATATACAGTCTTATTTGCACCTATGAAACTAATAGGTTTCTAGGAGTATATACTCTACATGAACAAATCACCACATTTAAATGATTGTTGTTAATGTCTTTGCTCAGTTGTTCCTAGATGAGCAGACTTTCTCTTTGCGAGAGGCCCAGAGAACATTTAAACAATGGATCCGACTTTACCTGCTGCGATTCTTCCTCAATCTTCTTGTACTATGTCTGCTTGGGGGAGCCTTTTACCTCATTTACTTTGCCACAGAAACGTCCCAATCCAAAAGCCATGAGGTAATGTTTCCAGTATTGCCCCATTTGCTTGTATTGGTGATTTTGCACATTTAACCATTGTTGTGTGTCTATAGAGAGGAGAATACTGGTGGGTCAGTCTGTTTCTCCAGTACCTGCCTCCTATCACTATCACTACGGTCAACATATTCCTCCCTCACATTTTCCGTAAGATTTCAGCCTTTGAAGACAACTCCTTCACTATGCAAGTCAATGCCACGCTTTTGCGGTAAGAAGACACAATGTAGACAGCCAGCAAATTCACAAATGACCAAACTACAAAGCCACTTCAAAAAGGTTGAGACACTGTGTAGGAGGTAAATGCAAACAAAAGCAATAAATAAATAAAGCAAATTAATAAAACAAACCATATTGTATGTTACATAAACTACATGTCATTTTGAAAGTGAAAGTGGCCACAGCACATATTAAAAACATAATAATTAATAAAATTTTTTCCCCAGCCTTTTGCTCTGTCCAAAATGCTGTGTGTTGCTGCTATCAGTTTGAAAATGTAGTATTATTTTAAATGAAATGGTCAAATATCTGTATTTTTCAACATTTAACGTGTTGTCAATAATTTAATATATGTACATGAGATTTGCAGATTATTTACATATTACACAGCATCCCAAAATTTTAAGATGGGATTGTATTAACTATGCATTGTTCCTCCAGGAGTATCTTTCTGAAACTTGCCTCTTTGGGGATCTATTTGTTTTTCCTGTTCAGTGCAAATTTCCAACAAGTGAGTGAATATTTTGTGTCAAGTTGTCTGCTATTGAATATGGTATAACCTATGTGTGTTTTTCTGATAGTGTCGGGAAAACCAGTATGGCAGAGAGATGTACAAACTCTGCATCTTCAACTTCCTCACCACATTCTTTGTTGCCGTCTTCATAAATTACCCCAGGAAGTGGGTTTGCAGTTACCCTATTTCTTTCTTAGTCATCACTTAAATGTCACTTTGTCTGTATAATGCCTTGTTTTTTTCTTTCAGACTAGTGCAGGAGAAGTTCCCATCATCCCCAGTGGCCCGTTTGTTTGGGAAACAGCAGTTCCTGATTCCATTTAATGTGCTGGACCTGGTCTATGTGCAGACACTGTCCTGGGTGGGACTGTACTACTGCCCTCTTCTGCCTCTCATAGGAACTGTCACACTCACAGCAACTTTCTACATTAAAAAGGTTGGTGCACAAATAATATTTACTACAGGCACTCAGAGTCAATACATTAAAGCATTGTATGTTCCTGAACACAGACCTGCAACCACCTCTGACTGACCTTGTCTGAAAATGTCATTAGAATCTACCTGTAACATTTTGAGCTATGCTGCAAACATGTAAAATTGGCCCTATCTCATAATGGTAAGGAATTCCGGAGTGTTCCGGGTTCACATAACTTACTGCTGTATTTGTTCCTTGGCCCATTAGTGACATTTCATAAAAATTCAACCTAAATGACTTTTTAAATCATAATAATAACAACAGACAAACAAACTAACAAATGCTGGCAAAAACTTAACCTTCTTGGTGGAAACAACAATTTGAAAGCATATCCAAAGCACACAAGTATGAACAGCTGAATAAAATAAATACTTTAATACTACTTTGGTATGGAGGACCATGGGGGCTTTCCCTGGCTCGTACCAACTGGCTCCAAGTTATTTATCCATCTATCTCCCGTATTTTCTCTCTGTCCACTGTTTCCAATAAGGACAAAAAGCCAAAAACTAAATCTGATTAGTGTCACTGTTACCTCATCTATGTTTCAGTTCACTTTGCTGCGGTGCTGTGTACCTGAGCAGAGGATGTTTCGAGCCTCCAGCTCCTCCGTTTTGTTCCACTTCATGTTGCTGCTCGGGCTGGCTATGGCTGGAGTGACACTGGCATTCAACTTCCTCAGGTTTGTTTGGCACTAATTTTGAATTCAGTTTTAGTTCAGGGCCCCATATTGGTTTGTCTTTCTTTAGTCCTGGAGGCGACCTCTGGTATAAGCTAGGGGAAATAGGTTAGATTAGTGATTTCCAGCCTCTTTTCATGGGACCCATATTTATTAATGCCAAATAAACTGAAACCCTACATCGTGGTCTTGTTTAGTGCTGTTTGGCATAGTTTTTTAAATGACATTCATACATACATGGATATGTATTTTTGGTCATTTACTATTATTTATACTTTTAGAGATTTTTTGTATCAGTCTCACTCAATCTTGTTCTAAATTTCTGTTTTATTTCCCCTGCAGGCCATCTCAATTGTACTTCTGTGGTCCATTTGGGAATGAGGACAGTGTGTTTAATGTGACAGGGGTGTGTGTAGACAGCCTGCCCAGTCCAGCTAAGAGGACTCTGTACTATCTCTCCTCTGAGGCCTTTGCTCTGCCGCTGCTGATGTCCCAAATGTGAGCATTAAGCAGAATATACCACATCTGAAGTAGAAATACTAGGTTTAATGCCCTATTGATTTGTGTTGCCAACTGTGTTATTTGCCTCTAGTATAATCTTAACTTTCTACGTCTCACGGAGCAGAGCTAACAAGAAGACGATTGAGAGACTTAAATACATGCTAGTTATGGTAAGTTGCTGATTAGATTATAGGACTGATTAGAGGACATATTTTACTGATATATTTTTTGCTATATCAGTGCATCATATAAACCAGTAAAAGTTTGTTTCTTCCTTCAGACAAGTTCAGATAAGCGTTTCCTGGTAAAACAGCACGCCACAATGCTAAGATGCAGAAAGGGACACACAAAGTCTGTTCAGAAGGACAAGAGCAGGACCCCATCCCAGGACCCAGGATTGCCTCATCCTACACAGGACATCTCTGAAGGATTAAAATCAGATTACAGCAGGGCTGGTCCATGTGCCTCTACTTAAACATGAAAACTTGCATTAACTTATTAAAAACTGTTTTCCAGAAAAAATAAATATATAAATTGTGAACTGTGAATAAGTAAATGAATATATAAATGAATGGATATCTTTTTATCTTCTAGCCAACACACACTCAAGGAAAAAATGTAAAATAAAAATTATATAAAATACAGACGATAACTAAACATGGAACAAATAAACAAGGTAACGTACAACATGTGAAATGGTAGGGGCTATAATCACCTTATCTTGAGATTTGGTACATTTTTTACAAAACTTTACCTAAGCAGTATCTGCCAATAGTAGAAAATAATATACAGAGATACTAGCATTTTTAAATGTATATTGCTGTAAAAAAATATATATATTCCCAGAATAAACAATAAACAGATGTTATGATTAACTGAGAGTTTAAAGACGGTGGTTATCTGTTTTGGTGTGGGCTGATGTAAAGGACGTTTTATCTCTGAACAACACATGCTCTTCACGCCTTCACTCACATGGAGCACCACTTTTCCACAGCCATGTCACAGACAAACTCAAACACTTATGTCGAACCCACCGGCTCTACTTTTGGTGCCAGTTTGGGGTGAGTTGTTTGTTGTGACTTGTTTTAAATGACACTTTGAAATTTCTATTACATTTAATACCATCTCATGTGCTGTTGATGGTTTTTATTTTTTCAGCTGTGGCCAATCTGATCACCATGATAAGTAAGTTTGAAGATAGCTTGGAGAGTTTTTTTTTATTTCATAAATAATTACCTCTACCAAGGAATTGTTTGTTCAAGAGAGAGAACTCAAAAAAGTAATGGCTGAATTTAGATTAAGGTCAGCAAGGCACCAAGAAAGAAATAAGTAATTTTTGGTCCAGATAATCATCTCAAATTTTTTTCTAGATTTGGTACTATTGTGAGACAGGGCCAAAAATACAAACTCACAAGATTAATTTTAGTGGATTATTTGCCACTAATGAAATATATGGGCTTTGTGGCTTTGTGGATTTAGCCCTGAACTAAAAGTTCCCAGGTTTGAGTCCAGGTCTAGCCACTATATATTTACAATTGCAAGATAGAGCCAATGGCTCATCTTAAGTCCTTCTAGTTTTACACTGTGTCTTTGGTTTCACTAAGGATACCTTTCATCTACTAATTGTGTTATCATACATTTCTAAGCAACAAATATTTTATTATGTGTTTTAGATGGGTCAGAGACTCTTTTTCCCATCCTGAGTGGTCCCACCATGGCGTACCTCAACTCCAGAGTGGCCTTCAGGTGTGTAGCCCCTGATGCTCCTCCTCCTGTCACATATGAACTGGTTAAAGACGGGAGCATCCCAATCGACTCAGGGACTGATCTCCAAGGAGACCAGCATGCATCCTTCTTTCTGAGGGTCACCATGACGTCAGGAGGGTCCTACCGCTGCAGGGCCAGGGCCGATGAGAGCACAGGAGTGAGCAACAGCATCAGGCTAACTGTAGTCAGTGAGTGATCAACTAAGACAATTTAATTTTACTTATACAGACCAATATCAGAGCAGCAGTTGCCCAGCACAAGACAAGAAAAGAAACCTCTGGGAGAACTACAGAAGGTGCAATAGACAAGACAGTTGTATAATTATTATCCATAGTTTATTATCCAAATTTAATAAAGTTTACATATTCAACAATATATTTACAACAATAATGACATTAAGAAGTTAGTGACTTTGGCCAATTGTTGATCAAGTTTTGTACTAGCATGACATTAGCTCTTTAGCAGCTCGTAGCAGGTAGACAACACAACTATTTCTCTCTCTTGGGCTCCCTCTCTGGTCGATAAGATGGCTGAGGTCTAATTTTGTCAACCATATCCACAGAAAAGGTTGTGTATTTCATAGTTTATAGTTTTAGTTTTTTAAATAACTAAAGTAATCTGATAAAAAGATTGATTTTTTTTTGTTTGCATTAGCATTAGGATTTAGCATTTTTGCTTGTATTGAACAATGTCTGTGAAGACTCTCACTTGTCCAGGGCAATTGCATCGCAACAAAAGTTAAAAAAGCAGTCATCTGGATTGGATTTTTCAAGTTGAAGACATTTCACCTCTTATCCTCGATTCTGAAATTGAACTGGTAAGAGAGCTGGTTTATATTCTTCTAGGAAGGAGGAGTTTAGACCTGAAACTAAATTCTATTGGTCAATGTGACCATGAATAGCCTGAGTGGTTTTGGGTCATTAGGAGTCCTTTGTCCTCAGCTGGAGTGAGAGTCGTTAACCCTCCCAGGCCTGGGCAGCTCCTTCAGATGTTAATGACCTGAGTGAAACTGGTTTGTTTTGTTTGGGTTTCAGGACACTGTTGTAGACAGAGGGAAGGTTGTATCTGAGATCACCATTTCTGTTTAAAGAAGGTTTATCTTTTTTGGCAAAGATTGCTTCTTTCACTCCTCGCTCAAACCATCCTTTCTCTCTGGCTAAGATTCGGACCTCACTGTCCTCAGATTCTCAGAATCTGCAGTACACCTCCACCTGAAGGCCACAAACCACTCCTTTGAGGACAGTGAGGTCCGAATAGCTCTTAGCTCTTACCAGATCATTTCAGATTTGAGAAAGCCTCTTGGATAAGATGTGAAACGTCTTCAACTTGAAAAATCCAATCCAGATGACTGCTTTTTTAACTTTTGTTGCGATGTATTGAACAATGTTTGCAAAGGGTGTAATGTGTATAATGAAATTAATTGCAAATTTATTAATTAAGCTAAATCGTACCCACTTGTCCATAGTATACACCAGACTGTGTTATATAAGGTTATAATTTCCAGAGCTGTTATAATTTGTTAGCTACTTTCCAGTTAGGCTACTCCTTACTTACATTAGCAGCTCCCTGAGTTACATCGTGATAAAGGACGAGCAGGGGTCAGGGGCAGACAGTTCTTTCTGACTTCTGTGAAGAGTTAATCTATTCCTAAATAATTAGTCAATAGTGCCAGGGCTTTACATTAACACCATGTCATTTTGGCTGGCTGGATTTTATAGCTTCATACATTTTAAATAAAAAATGTTTAGGCCTGGATTTGCTTACATTGGTGATTTTAATATAGACTATATCATTTCACAATCTGATTATTGAAAAAAAAAGTTTAGCCCTCAGCAAAGCCTTAACTGAAACTGTTTATACTCTCTTCAACAGTTCCACCGTCAGGGACCAGGGTGACCTCAGACCCATTCCCTCCCGTCGCGTATGAGGGGTCAAGATTTATCCTAAACTGTAATGTCTCAAAGGGCTCACACCTGTCCTACACCTGGTTTTATAACAGGAGACAGATGCAGCACTCATCCTCACCTCTGCTCCGGACAGACAGGAACACTTTAGTTATAGAGAGGGTCAGTCCTGATCATGTGGGACAGTACTCTTGCATGGCCTGGTCCACTGTGCAGGACATCAAGAGGTTCTCCAGCAGCACAGAGGTCCAGCTCACAGTCAAAGGTAAAAAAAAAAAGTATTCTATTGAATTGTTTTTTAAATTTACATGAACTACTACTACTACTACTGCTGCTGCTACTACTACTACTACTACTACTACTACTACTACTACTACTACTACTACTACTACTACTGCTACTACTACTACTACTACTACTAAACCACTACTAATACTCATTCAAATTTGACCATTACTTTTTTATGTTTCTTATTAACTGAATAACAAACAACCAAGAAACCAACCAGCTTACCTACAACGCTAGCGAAACTTTACCTCTTTGATGATTATGGAAAGTAACTGAAGTATTTTTTAAAAGGTATTAAAAACAAAGTGAAAACATTGTCTTAAAGATATTGTCCTAATTTAATTATTTACTGTTTTTTTGATGCTCCACCAGTCTATGTATCCAAGCCCCAGATCTTTCTCTCCATCTCCAAAGAGGCCGATGGCTACCAGGGGAACATAACCTGCAGCGTGTCCCGGGGCAGTCTGCCAGTCAACTTTACCTTCGTACTGAACAAAAGAGAAGTGGGCTCAGTCACAGCGTCTGATTCACTTTCGGCTCGGTTTAATGTTACCATGGTACCTGGGCTGGAGATGGGAAAAGCACGGTGCAGGGCCCAAACTGAGGTCCAGGACGTCCTGAGTGAGCCCTTAACTCTGGAAGTGGGTAAGCCCACTATTTTTTTTTTTATTAATTAATGTATTTATTTATTTTTTCCCTTTTCCTGTGCTATTGGAGATGCACTGTGTTTTTAATTAGGTCTAAGCAGTTAAGAAACTACTACTCGGTTTACCCTGCCCACAGTTTGAACATCATGGAAGTGATTCAGAGCAAAAACGGATGATTAAAGTTGTCGCAGCTCATCTTTAATTCATATCTGATGTGTCTCTTCTCCTTTGTCCAGTCCCAGTTGGTGGCCACATAAAAGTGCAGGTAGAGTATCTGTACAAAGCGGACTACAAAGCCACCGCTGTCAAACTGGGTTGCCAGATCAGCCGAGGAACTTTCCCCCTCATCTCCTGGCTTCACAATGGCTCTGTCCTGCCTTCAGACACCCATACAGACTTTTACATCCCCCAAACCACTCCTCCTTTTGCCTTCTCTAATCAAGGGCGAACCCTAATTTTAGCCAAACTTGGCCCAGATGTTTTTGGATATTATCGATGCAAGGCAAGAGACAGTTATGATGACGCTGGTCCCTGGGTGGAGAGCGAAGATGTGCTGGTGCAGGTCAAAGGTGAGATAATTGCTCATTGCTAATTTCATATTATTTTGAAGTCTGTTGTGTGGGGTCTATAGCCTCACTTCTACATTGGACGCTCTGATTTCCCAGTTTTTCTCTGACATTTTAGGAACATTTTTCTAGTTGTTGTTCCTGGACTATCCCTGCAAAGAATCAGTAAAAAATCTGTGCCTTAAGGAAAGAGAAGGGTCCAGCTGATTTACATTTGACTACCAGGACTAGATTAAAATTATATATGCATACATTCAACCACTGGATCCTTCAACCAGAGATAAAAGTACAAAGGTGTTTTTTTTTTTTTTTTTTTTACAACCTCTCTAAATGTCCTAGTCTTTTCCCAAAGGAGCACACTTATATCATGATAATAAGGTGACTGGTTCTTTGAGGGGATGGTAATGGGGCGCGTCTCAGTTCTTGGGAGACACATCCTGAGAACTGAGACTCGCCCCAAAAAAAACTCAAAAGATGTTCCTTGAACGTCAGCAACACTTGAAAATCAGATTGTTTGGCCTATCTACATCACATGCTGTACTCTTGTAGGATCTCTAAGTCCCTGCCTCAAGCCCCTCCCGACAGCACCCACTGCAGCGCTGACAAGTAAAAAGATATAGACTGTATGTTTAACTCTTGCAACATCTCTCACACATACTACACTCTTAAATGTTTCTTTTTCATCTGCAGAGGTTTCTACACCCACCATAGAGGCCATCTCTATTGCTTTCTGCATCTTCCTCCTACTGGTCCTGGTCATGAGTGTGGCATGTGTCTACAAGATGGGCGACAAAAGACAAGGTCAGAGCAGATACAAAGATAATCATATAGAAATATTCAGCTGTTCATCAATATTTAATGATGTCCCCTGTCTGTTTCTCAGTAAATGCACAGGCCACCACAACAAAGTAAGATCCTAATAAATGCTTTATTGTATATCAGAAACCAGCATGTCCTAATATGTGTGTGTTTTAGTTTAAATGAACGTCCAAGAACCAGGCTAGATAATACTTCTACAAGGGAGAGTAATGCCCAGAACCAGGTAAATGGGAAGTAGCTATCATTGTTTTTATTCATAATATGATTTCAAAGGAACTACATCTCACATCACTTAGGAGCTGAAAGAAAAAGTATACTATCAGAGGTGGGTAGAGTAGCCAAATATTTTACTCAAGTAAGAATATTGTTACTTCAAAATAATAATACCCAAGAGGTTGCAGTAAAAAATATTGCATAATAAAACTACTCTTAGAAGTACAATTTATTTAAAAAGTGACTCAAGTAAATGTAACTCATTAATACCCACCTCTGATAACTCGTAAAAAAGTAATTTAGTGCATACAACTTAATTATTTTGGTTCAGGTAAATCTCTGTCCTGAGAACATTCATTAAAACAGATTGCAGAGATGACTACAGTTTAAATTGTCCCACTGTGTTGTTCTTATAATTTACACTTAGGCTAAAGGTCAAACAGTGCTAAACCAGACCAGGAAGTATAACCCCTAACATCAGCTACGTATATTGTAATGCAATTTGTAGTTAAAGAGAGAATGATCTCCATTTACAGAGTAGTTTAGTGACCACAATGGTAGAAAATTCAGTAACTCCATCTGGTGGTATTAAGTGACATTACAACTGGACCAAGCTGGCACTTTTTAAGTCTGCCTTTCTCTGTACAGGAGTACACGATGTTAATACTTTGCACAAATTAAGACTAATCACATTGTCTCATATATCAGGGTATGAACAAATAATTGATAGGCAAAACCTATTTATTATTTTATGTTATTTTACAGATGTACTTTTTTTTTATCTGTTTCAGATTGTTGAAGCTGAGGTGTGAAGAAAGAGTACACTTTTATTGGAAAAGAAATGTTCATATGTCTCTAGTTATAAACTGACACTTTTCTGAAATAAACTGTCAAGAAGTAAATGTGTCCAAATAAAATGTAATGTAAAATTGTGGGCAATGTCTGTATATTGTAAGTCTTTGGAAACACTATAAAACACACTGACAACATACTGAGCATGACTTAAGTACTGTTTTTTTACCGTTTAACTCAGTGATAACTGCGTCAGAAGGGAGGTGCAATGCCCCACTATCAGTAATTTGCACATTTCTCTTAACTGTTACTGTGTTTTTCTCAATTCAAAGCTGTCTTACAACAACAGGGCAACGTTATGTAGAGATCTGAAATTTAATGAATATGTTTGTTCATCTTTTATTGACCGCGACTGTGGGTAAGAAAGCTGTACATTATTGTTTAGTGTAGAGGTGGAAGGTGACTACTGTGTATACTTTTACTCAAGTAATGTAAGTAATAAAATGTACTTTCTGGGCACATTTTGTAAATCATACTTTAATGAGTAATTAAATGCTAGAAGAAAATGTTACTTACTCTAATCTCAACATGATATTGTGGGTAGCGATACTGTAGTAGTATGAGAAATTTAGAAGTACTTATAGTAGTAGCAGTAGTAATGATGGTTATAATTTCTACTTAAGCAAACTTTACATTTTAAAAAGTAACAATGAGTTATTTGTAAGTGATGAGTGTTTATGTTTTCTACCTAAATAATAATATTGTGAAGTAACAGTAATTTAAATTTTTGAGTACTTTTTCCACCTCTGGTTTGGTATTAGACAATCTGACCTCTTTTTTTTTCAGGTTTGTGCTACTGTTATGAAGACAGCAGTAAGTGTTTAGCAAATATTAATTCAGACATTTTCTAAACTACATTCTATTCATTTAGTGTTATTCATTTAATTTTTAAGATCCTAAAGCTCTGGGACAACCTCAGCTGTTCGGTCCCTCTGTGGCTCTTGTGAAGAAGGTTGTTGAGTTTTACTGTGATCTTTTGATATATCCACAAAATGAAACAATTCTACTGCAGCTTTTCAAGTGAGTAGCCCTTTAACTAATTTACTTTTATTACTAATCCATCTGTTGCAGGTGGAACATAACTGAATACTTTTATTTATGTAGTTATGTACATTTTTTTATTTACTTTTAATACTAATAGACTAAACATGCCTTTTATTACATATACTTGAGTACATTTTAGAGAAGTGTACGTTACTTTTACTTAAGTTTGTTTCTAAACTCTCTCAATGAGTAAAAATATTTCTTGACCTCAGTGGCGAAGTAGGTAGTAGTAGTAGTAGATAATGTTGCAGTGGTAGTAATAGTGGGAGCAGAAATAGTAATAGTCATACAGTAGACATTGTGAAAATAGTAAGAGTAGTATTAGTGTAGTAATCCAGCCACAAGGGATTACAGGCAGTGCTGGTCCCAAGCCTGTATAAACAGAGAGGACTGAGTCAGGCAGGGCACCCGGTGTAGAGACGATTAGCTGTGGCAACTCCTGAGGGCAATAACAGTAACAGGAGTACAGATTTTGAGTGCTGTGTACATCTCTGAATACATTACATTACATTTATTGTTCCAATACTTTTACACAGGGAGGGCGACCGTAGCAAAATGCTTGCTGAGTCCACTTCTCTGGACGGAGCGCAGGGAGTTTTTCCGATTGTAATCAATAAGTTTCATGATGGGAACCTGGAGTGTGTGGCCAGTGGCCAGAACAACACATCTATACAGTCAACTGTAAGCAACCTCCTACGTCTCAGAGTCATAGGTGAGCTTGTACATTAAAAAGGACCAAAAAGTCATAAAGTAATTGGTGTAATAAGTTTATTTTTTGTTGTACAGAGCCAGTGAAAAATGCAGTGGTTTTTGTCAGTTCGGGCCAGACTGAGTTCTTTGAAGGCAGAATGTTGGAGCTTGAGTGTAAACTTGAAAAAGGAAGTTATGTGACCTACCAGTGGCTACTCGATGGGCAGCCTGTCACTGAGACGAGACATCGATATTTTAGTGAGAGCTACCTCCAAGTCTACAGGTGAGAGTACATTTGTTTCACACAAAGCTTCCAAATTCTTAGATATTTACACTTTTTGAATCTTGAATATATATCATACTGTGATATTATAATATGATGTTATGGCTTACAGTTATTACAAAACAAAATTCTATATCTTAAAATTCAAATATTGCACAATATTAAATAGCTATTATAATTATCACAATCAAACATAAATGGAATTAAAATATTTTACTCTGTGTGCACTGAATTCATATTATATATGAGTTTTACCCTAGAATTGAACAACTAAAATACATCAACTTTTCCATGATATTCTAATTTATATGTCAAAACCAGTTTATTTCATAAATACCACAACACCTAATGCAAAATTACACATTAAAAAAATTATAAATCATTCATTGGACTATTAAATGTCTATATATCCATGGTAAACAAAATATATATATAAAATATATGCATAAAATTTTGATGTGATTATAAGCTATTATCTGTTGTTTTTCATTTTGTACAGTATTTTGTCTGTAAGATTTCACGTCCACCTTTAAGTGTAATTAAAATATACTTTTTTTTTCTTTTTTACATTTTTACATGCAGAACCACCTCTAAAGACAGTGGATCATACATGTGTGTTGCTCAAAACTCCTACAATGAAACTATCTTTAACTCAAATAGCTCTGCAGTCGACATCACTATCAAAGGTTAGCATTCCTCTATGACAATGGTTCCCAAACTGCGGTACACGTGCCCCCAGGGTTCCCCAGAGGGTGAAAAACATGATTTTGACTGCATGAGGACAGTTTGACGATGGAAAATACACACATACACTGCTTTCTTTTTAAAAGTGAACTTATGTTGCTTTTAAAATCCAGGTAATTTATTAATAAATTCAGTTAGGTGAGAAATTATTCACTGTAAGATTTTATTTGTTGTGTGTTGTGCTCAGTAGGAAGTACATGGCTGGGGATTAAATGTCTGAAGGGGTACAGGACTGTAAAACGTTTGGGAACCACTGCTCTAAGAAATACATTTATATTTGAGTGATCTGAATAAATAACACTGTTTTAATTTCATTTTTAGATGTTGTGTCCACTCCTGACATCTCCTTCACTGTAGTGAAAGAGGATTTCAATTACTCTGCATTGGTCACTTGTCATTCTCTTAGAGGGACGCCGCCTATTATCTTTTCACTCTACAACTTAGATGAATTTATTGCTAATGCAACAGTAGATGACAGAAACACCACATTTCCTGTTCCAATTGTTCTGTCAAAGCATTTAGGATGGCTGCAGTGCCGGGCGGACAACGGAGAACAGATCGCCTACAGTCAGTGGATACCATTAGAAGTTTGTATGTGTTTATTTATAAGATTTAAATGTATTGTAAAACCCCCATTCCGAAAAAGTTGTAATTTATGTTGTAATATTTGATCTTGTTTTTAATTATATGCCAATCCACAGTCCCAGTTGAAGGCCCTGTAACGTTGCAGTACGATTATGACACTGGACAAAACTTTATGATTGTTGGTGTTAGATTTTACTGCAAAGCCTCAAAAGGGTCCCATCCAAAGTTTGAATGGTTCCTGAACAAAACCCTCCTCCATGGTTCAGGAGATTTCTACCGTGTGGTGGATGAGCCCCCAGAGAGGTCCATCCTGCTGCTGGCGGTGGGCAGGAGTAGCACCGGGACGTACCACTGTGAAGTGTCGGACAACTTTGGCAACACAACAGCAGTGAGAAGTAAAGGAAACTACCTGGATAAGAAAGGTACAATACTACCAATGTTTACCAATGTTCAGAGTTACTCACAGATAATGGAGGACTTTATGACCACTGCCAGGAGAAGTGAAAAACATGCATTATCTCTTCGTCGTGGCACTTGTTAGTGGGTGGGATATATTAGGCAAGGAACACAAAAGCTGGCCCATGTTTTCCAATTCCACAGACGAGCGACTGTAGCACAATCTGCTGAAGAAGTTAATGCTGCATGGTTCTCATAGAAAGCTGTCAGAATACACGTTTCATCACAGTTTGTTATGCATGGGGCTGCATATTAAGCAGGTGGTCATAATGTTATGCCAGATCAGTATAAAGTGGCTTATTTTCATCTTTTTGTTTCAACAGTGTTGAACCGGATCCCTACCTCAGTGGTGGCCGTTGTCTTTGGATGTTTTGGATTAATAATTTGCATGGTCTGCATCTGCTGTTGTTTTGGGATTGTATATAGTAAGTTGAAGCTGTTTTTAACTAATTATTTTCCTTACTTGTTAAGAAACAGACTTTTTTTTACAGAAAATTATTTCTTTTATATGTTTAGGGGCTAAGGACATCTGATGCGAAGCCACTGTGAGTTCTTGTCTTTAGAGGATATGAAAATAATGAGCTTTGAAACTTTAATTATAATTATGAATATGATTGTTATGTAACATTTAGCTACTTAAAAAATGCTATTTCTTCTGTGAAAGAGAAAGAAGCCTAGTCTGAAAAGATTTGTGAGACATACTATCATTTATCTTTGTTTTATTTCCATATTGTACCTGTGATTTTGAATTTCATCTCAGTGTTGGTGTAGAGATGAAGAAAATGCTTGCAGCTTCTGATGAGGATCTGGTAAGTTGATAATAATGCCCCACATGATAACTGCAAATCTTCTTAATATATTGGTTTATTGTAGGACCTTTCTGAGTATGCTGAGGATATTGTCGATATTAAAGAAGCCACTGCAGATGAATTTGACCAGGTAAGAAGTTCACTAAAATGGCTGTTATCTTATCTTGTTTTAACCAAATCAGTGATATGGAGTGGTTCTTATGGGGAGGGTGGTGAGGAGGTTGATTATATTTTAGTGGCACAGTGGTTCAACTGAAAGTGATTTCACGTAAGGGTACAACAGACAACACATAAAGGGTGTAGTAAAATAATTTAGAAAAACAACAAGTTTTCTTTTAGTCACTTTTATAAGAGAACATGTTATATAAGTCATGGTTTAAATCTATAAATGAGCAAAAGTTTGATAGTAATAGTAGCTTGTAGGAGTTTTAGTCGTGATAATAGTAGTTGTTGTATTTTGAAGTACTTTCACTTGAGAGCAGACTTTGAGTAGCTACTTCTTCCACCTCTGACTTAATTTATTTTCCCAGTTACCCTAAGCTTTTAGCTGTGGTGATGCTGATGCTCAGATGCTTAGAGTGGGGCAATCTAAGTAGCTCACAACTCCTTCCAGTGGTAAAAAGCCACATGACAAGCCAAGTCATTTTAAAGAAAGTATAGCCCATTGTATTATGCTCTTTGTAAAGGTCACTGTGTCAGATGTTAAAGCAGATAAGATGCAGATGTTTACTTTGTGTTTGCAGGCGTCTCAGGAGTCTGTGGATGAGTGGCCCTGGTTAAAAACAGAGGAGACATCCGCGTTGGAGCAAGAGGAGGACCAACCAGTTCTTCTGCCCTGAGGGTGTGCAGTGTTTGCCTACTGAAAACAGGATTGTGTGGATCTATTCTAAACAATTGAACCATTAGCTACCAAGTGTGAGGTGTTTTGTAAGTTGACAAAACGTTAATGATTATGAGAAATGTATCTGACTTCATCTGTTAATAAATGATAGGTGTGAACAACTGTTATGTGTTTTATTGGGGTATAAAGCTTTACAAAGCATGGGACGTTCAATAATCAATGAAGAATGTGCTCAAAACACACATTCAACAAAGAGGTGGTAGCTTCTAAATTGTTATTCTTTCGCTTTCTTTTACGGCCTTGTTAACTTTGTCTGGGTTCAAATGGATAAAATCACTTTTACCTAGCTCCACCTCAGTGTTTAGCCCCTCCCACCCGCCGCGCACGAAGAGGAGAGTGCGCACGGCTCCTGGTCTTGGCTCCACACCAGTCTTCACAAAGTTGAGTTGTGCGGCGCGTCCAAAGGTGGTAGTAGTTCACTTGTAGTTTAGCTTTTTAGGTCACGACTTGTTGTGGGCCAGAGCGTTGCACGTAAACAGGAGGTAATAACATGGAGGAGAAGGGCGACACGAGCGCGTACGGAGTATCTCTGGCCGGAGGGGGCTTTGACTTCTACAAGTTTATCCGACAACCACAGACCATCGTGCGGTTTCTCAGCTGGGTAAGTGCGGCGTGTGTTATGAGGAAGGCGTATCCGAACCAGAGCGCGTGTGTAGGCCTATCTGAGAGCGAACAGGTGCGCTGATAAACTCCGCAATGAGTTATGAAAGCCTAAAAACATTATTCCTCTAGTGTTTGGAGCACGGTGTATAGAGAACAACGGGCTACTATACGCATACATGGTCCCCGGAGGGCGTCATGTTTCAGGCAGCTGGTGGGTGACAGCGGCTCGGTGACAGCGCAGGTCAACACTGCTTTGTCACTGGACAGACAGAAAGTCTTTGAGAGAGCCTCTATTACAGGCTGTCACTATTATAGGCCTTTCTGTTGACCGGTGAAAATGAAATCTACCAACTTCAAAATGTATCCTTCTGACATCGCGTGTAGTATTTGAGCCATATTCATTGAGTTTGTGCATTAAATGTGGTGCTAATTATTCCAATATAATATAAAAATGCAAACAATTCATAAATGTACAGATTTTTGCTTTAAATGTAGTGAAATAAAAGTACTCTAGTAAAATTTAATGTGTAAAGAAAAGTACTTAGTTTTATCACGGATGTTTACTTTATGTTGACTTGTGACTACTGCAGCTTTAGGCCTATGTCAAAAATAAACGTTTAGTAACACAGAGGGACTAAAATGTCTGGTTGGTTTTTGGACAAGGAAAAGCTGAAAGGAAAAATCATACAATATTTGCTACAATGAGCTTTTAACTCTTATAGACTTGCTTAAAAGTTTCAATATCCAATTCAAAAACAGCCTTCGAGTAGTACAGTGATTGTGCTCTTGGTGTGTTTGGGAAACTTCATGTGATGTGTGGTAAACAGAGTCTGGTGAAGCAGGTAAGACGAGTCGACTTCCCTTCTGACTCTCCGTTGAATGTGAACCACTTATCTCACACTGAAATGTAGTGGCACAGCTGTGGGGAGCTCGTCCTACACTGATACATCCTCGACCCGGCTAGTTATGTTGTTAGCTCACTCAGTCAAGATCTTTGCCATAGGGAAGGTTGTTCTGTGTTTCTCTTCCTGTACATGGTCAGGATAGATATAAATATTGGTATTTAGTAAAACGTCAGTGTCACAGACTGTTGAGAAAGTACCATTAGAAAATGATGGTCAGAGGTAGAAGTACACAAAATTGTTATACAAGTAAAAGTACTACTTTGAAATTATAATGCTAACCCTAAGGGGATACATAGAGTTACATGGTAACTTATAGTAACTTTATATATTTGGCTTTCAAAGACTAAACTAAACCCGAATCAGAGCTAACCCAGGACTATATTGAAGGATGCAACACTAAAGAAGGACAACCAGGACTAATGCAGGTCTAAACCAGGAAAAAAAAAAACAGGTCTAAACCGGTGCTAAACCAGAAATAAACCAGCACAAGACCAGGATAAAACCAGAACTAAACTAGGTCTAAAACATGTCTAAACCAGGACTAAACCATGCCTGAACCAGAACTAAACTAAGACTAAATCAGGACTAAACCAGGACTAAATCAGGACTAAGCCAGGTCCTGGGGGTACACAAAAGCAAAAAGGTTGGGAACCACTGTGCTGAAGTGAAAGTGCAAGTACTCAGCAAAAATATTACACTCATACTCAGTACTAGAAGTGTGAAATAGAAAGTACAAAATCTACCACAAAAAATACTACTACTTCTACTTCTGCTACTACTACTATCGTATTTATAGTTGTAGCCGCAGTAGTATTATAGCAGTAGTAGTGGCAACAGCAGCAGCAGTAATCTATATAATAGAGAAAAAAATTATTATTAAATTAAAGTGGACTCTGAATGACGTGCTTGCTTTTTCCGTCCATATGTAGGGACTTTAGCTGTCAAAGCTAGAAGCACTCTTGTCTTTGGCCAGAACTTGGTCCAAATTCTTACTACGAATCAATTAACACAAATAAATGATAAAAACTACTCTTCCTCTAAAGGTTCTTATTTTGGCAGTATATGAATAATTGTTTTAAATAATCATAATTCCAATCATGACCTAAATAATTGTGATTATGAATTTTTCAATAATTGAGCAGCACTAGTATCTAGTTACTTTTCAACTCTGCAGACAATACTCACTTCAAGTTCCAAGATGCACTGGAGATTTTAACAATGAGACAGCAGAATGTGCCAGAGACACTATGTTTGAGCTGTGTTGGATTGTGTGTTAGCAAGGTAACTCACAATGTTATGATAAGATTTTCAGGAAAGGTCAGTAATTGGCCAAGGAGCACGCACGTGCATAAACATTTATTTACCATTGTGAGGCAGGGCTATATTTGTTTATTGTTAACAGAATATTACAGGCAGTTACGACTATAAGGAAGAAATAGTTACTCGTTGTTGGTGTGACTGACTGGTTGCCACAATAATGCTTTAGTTTTCATTCATAACAGTAAATTAGAGGTTGTCTTATTGTTCCAGGTCGTGCATACATTTACATATGGCCCATTTAGCTGCTGGTCCAACCATGTGTGCCCATAACTGTCATACCCAAATCCAAATCTGAAAAGGCTGGGATAGTGTGTAACATGTTGTTAAAAACAGAATACACATGGTTGACAAATCTCATAAGACTACTGTATATTTGATGTACAAGACCATAAACAATATATCATATGCTAAAACTGAGCTATTTTGCTCAAGGTTAGCTATTTTCAAATTTGATGACAGCAACATGTCTCAAAAAAGTTGGGATGAGGCAGCAAAAAGATGGAAAATAATGTGGACCACTGGAGTGAACATTTTGCAATTATGTACGTTAATTGGCATCATTTCAATAAGATGTCTGGGTATAAAAAGAACATTTTAGAAGTCTGTATTATTAGTACTGAATGCTTATGATCTTCAGGTCCTTAGACGGCTGTATCATGCAAAGAAAAATTCATGAACATGCTCCAAGATTGTTTTTTTGATAATTGAACCATTTTTTCCCCCTTGTCCCAACTTATTTGAGATATGCTGCTGCCATCCAATTAAAAAAAAAGTGTTTTTTCTAGTGTTTTTCATGAAATGTCTGTTGATAAATAATTTTTTGGTCTCTTGTGAATACTTCATTAATTACTCTCTGTTTTACCCGTTTTACACAGTGTCCCAAGTTTGGGGGAATTGCGTTTGTCATAAAATGTGATGCCTTTGTGTCTCACAACCATCTTACCTATAGTTGACTTGGCCAATGTTCTTCGAACAGAAATAGTTGTCCTCAGCTCATCCTCCTTCAGGCCCATTGAGAGTGTTATTAGAAGCTGGTGGCATCTGTGGCGTCACATGGCAGGCAGCTGCACTTAAAGTAGGTCACATGGTTAGGTGGGTAACCAGAGCAGACAACAGCAGACCACGGGACGCTCCCACTGACCCAACAACTGCTACTACTACTCACTTAATCAACACACGTATGACTAGTCAGTGGTTGGAGAAGACAACAGTCCTATTTCTGTATTGGGGATGTGCACTTGCCCAACGTGATGGGGTCTGAGTTGTGACTTGGTGAACTTTTGTAATAGAGAATGTTGGTACAGAGCAAGTGGAAAAAAACTGTTTTTAGACTGTAAAACAATGACAGGTTGATGTTGGTGTGTTTGTTTAAGGGGCTATATTGTGCTTTTATTTATTTATATTTTTAAAACAATTTTGGTCACCTCTAGAACAGCACTGGACATTTTACAACCTTTAAAAGCATATTTTGACTACTATTGCCATAAAGAAACAGGTGAAAGGACCAGAAGAGGGCATCAGAGTGTTACATTATTTTGAACAGAACCATAGAAACAGAGCTTTTTATTTCCTTAAACATTGTGTCTGATGCCATTTTACAGCTGGAAAATAGTGGTGAGGAATCAGTGGAAACAGAGCTGTACACTGTGTAAATGAATGAGAGCAGACGGGATGCTTGTTGATTGGTCAGTACTTACTGGAGCAGGTGCGTGTTCGTGGGAGAGGTGGAGGTTTAAGCAAGTGAGCGTTTTTTGAGCTGTTTACTTAAACAGGCGAGAATGAAGCCAAACTCAACTCCAGTAATGTTTTTGATGAGGGAACAACATTTTAACATGGATGAAAGCTCAAAAAAGTTGATTTTGCATAAAATATCGCCTTTAAAACTTGAAATTTAATTAGGCCAATAACAACCAGATTTGATTGTCAGTTCCATTTGCTAAAACTTATTAAACTAGAATTTGTGGTAACTGAGGAATTAAACTTGAGAATACAGTGACAAACTATTATCGTCCACTACATTTCTGTCACTAAGTGTTGAGTATAGCGTAGAATCAGAAATCTGTATTTATCAGCTATTAGCTAATGTTTAATGCACAGACTAATCTTTCTAATTATGCACAGTAATTACATACAGGTAGTTGTGTTGATTTTTCATAATTTGCTATATTTGGTAGCTTATTCAAATTCCTTCACAGAAAATGCATTGTGGACTCCTTAGCTTACAGCAGTGTTTCCCAACTAGGGGTACAGGGACCACTAGGGGTACGCGAGCACTTTACAGGGGGTACCTGGAATTATTTCAAAATAATGAAGAAAATATTTGTGATCTTTTCATATTAAACTATTGAAACTTGTGAAAGTTAGGCTCAAGTTTCTCGTTGATGATTGATTAAAAATTATTGATTAAAATGAAATAAAACTACTAGAAATATTATTTGAATAGGCCAATTATAAAACTTGTTTCAATGGAGAGTTACTTAAATTATTATTTTTCATACATTTTCTTGTCAGTTTAATGAGTTTTAGTTTTTTTGTTGAAAAATAAGGGGTACTCTCGGTGTGATAAAAAGCCCAGGAGGGTACGTAACACAAACAAGGTCAGGAACCACTGGCTTTTGGCACCATTGTTTCAAATGCAGCGTTATTGTTTACAAACGAGGTCTGTCAGTCATTTGTTGAATTTAAGTTGCCCATAGTTAATAGTAAATGATTGTGAGAGTGAATGGTTGTTTGTCAGTGTGTCTTTTAAGTGTTGGCCCTCTGATTAACTGGCCACTGTTTACTGTGTACTTATTGTTATTGAATGAATGCATATTTTAAGTTAAATTGTGTTCTCGTTCTTACCCTGAAATTCCACTGCAGGTGGAAGCGCCGCGCCGTGAAGCGCCAACGGCCGACGGCCGACGGCGCTGACCCCTGCCCACTGGAAGCGTTTTGTAACGGCAGCGCCACAGAGCTCTGAGCAGCTGGGGGAGCATGTGCGGGAATTGCGAGATCGCGCGATAAAGGCCTCCAATAAAGACGGGAACATGACCAAAACAATCTTCCTTCACCAGAAGAAGGACAGAAAACAGTTTAACTCCTCATCCATGGCTCTTTGACTGTTGTACAAACTGAATCACTTGTGACCTGAATTGTCGGCCTCTGGTGCAACAGGAAGGGTCGCAAGTGCGACAGGATGTGACTTGATTTAAGAACATGTGCATGTGTATATATAACAGATTTTATTAACAATAAATTTACATGTATTGTACATTTTTACAACCACATAAGCATATATATTAATACCGTAATTAAAAGTTATGTACTAGTTAGGCGTAGTTTTTTTTTTTTTTTACATTTATTGTGAAAATCCAGAAGTTACACTCGTTCAGTATCTGGTTTGGTGCGATCTGATCTGTGTAGATTGATGCGGACTGGGAGCGCCATCGCAGGAAAATAGAACTGGGGCGTATCTCCAGCGGAGCGCCGCGCACTATCGCGCCAGGGCTGCGCCAGGGCTGCGGCCACTCTCATTCACTAGAAAGGAAGTGTATTTGAAGCGCGGTGCTGCGCAGCGCTCATGCTTGCAGTGGAATTTGGGGGTTTTGAGATGATAATGTGTTTTGCTTTTTGGTGATGTCCCTGTAGATCTTCGCCCTTGTTGTGTTCGGGACCATTACGAATGAGGGCTACAGTAACCTCTCCTCGGAACCTGAGGTGAAGTGCATATTTAACCAGAATAACTCGGCCTGTCACTTCACTGTGTTCATCGGGGTCATTGCCTTCCTGTCCTGTGGTGTCTTCACTCTGTTGGATGTGTACCTGCCTTTCACGAGCAGCGCACAGGACAGAAAATATATTGTACTGGCCGAACTCGTATTCTCAGGTAAAATGTGAACTGGAAATGTCTTTATATGCATATGGTTATTCATTTACCTATTGCCAATTAAGTCTCTTATTAATTGTTAAACTAAATGACTAACCAGCTTCATATTGATCAACTGTTCAAACTGTTCCAAACTGTTCAATTAGAGGACCCCCTTGAAAACGAGATGCTACATCTCAAGGGGTTATTCCTCTTTAAAACGTAATTAAATAAATAAATAAATATTTCAAGCATGTATTCATTTAATTGTGATGATTATGACTTACAGTTAATGAAATCCAAAATTAATTCATTCAGATTTGAGTTTGACAAGGGCCAAATTGTGATGGCTCGACAAATGGGTCAGAGCATCTCCAAATCTGCAGCTCTTGTTGGGTGTTCCCAGTCTGTGCAGTGGTCTGTATCTCTTAAAAGTGCTCCAGGGAAAGAACAGTGGAGATCTGGCAACAGGTGATGCACATAGGGAACAACAGCTGGTCGCTATAAAAGTAGAACTGCACTAAAATAAAGCAACATCAGAGGAGGAGTTGACTTCTCTTATCAGGATTAGCAGCAGGACACCAGTTTTGTTTTATGTAGTGACCAAAAACAATCATTTGTAGTTTGGTGTTTGTTTAAGCATCTCTGCCTCTGTTTTGTAGGGGTGTGGACCTTCCTGTGGTTTGTGTGTTTTTGCCTCTTGGCCAGTGAATGGGCTCAGACTCATGTCGTCTTTGGTATTCCTCTGGAGGCTGCACGGGCCACTATCGCCTTCTCATTCTTCTCTATTGCTACCTGGGTAAGCATGTGGTCTGAACAGTTTAGAGACCAATGTTTAATTTAACCAGTTTAGTTAGTTTAAATGGCAGAGAGAACATTGTCAGACAAGGAAGTGTCTTATGTATTTGTGGTGCATTACCATTAAGAAACTGCATGCATCTCCGTAAAGACCAGCAGCAGGATTACATACAAATATATTAAATTAAAGTATATCTTTGGCACTGGCTGGTTTGTTATTAAATATTGTTTGGAAAGGAAATTGGAAATGATTTGTTTTGACTGTGGATCCAGAACACTATCTGATTCAAGAATTTGTGACATTCTATACCATTGTGAGATGGGGCCAAAGACACTCCAGCCACAAAAACTTCTTTACCACTGCGACATATAAAGAGTGGCTCAATGGATAGAGCACTAGAACTTAAAGGGGCTAAATTATGCAAAATTGACTTTTCTGTGCTTTTTACCATGGTATAATATTGTTCCTTCATCAAAAACATACCTGGAGTTGTGTTTTGATTCATTCACAAATGTTTGACATTGACATATTCTCTTACATTGAGTTTGTGAGAGGCCAAAACGGCTCGTTACACCAGTGTCTGCCTTTTCCACCTGACCACGGGCCAGTCCTGTTCAGGAAACACTGCTACAGCTCACGCCTCCCCCACAGCAACCAAACAAATCATGTCAACTCTACAGGCTTCTGCTGTGAAAGGAAGAACTGAAGGGGCATGACAGCAGGCAGGGCAGCGGGGAGGGAGGGCTCTTAAAGTGACAGTGTCCTAATCTGAGTGTTTCTCAAAAAGTCAAATGATGACTTTCTTTAAATAAGGTTTTTCCATTAATTATGGCGTTTTCTGATCAACAAAGCATAAGATGCTGATCTAAATGTGTCCTAAATTTATTTCAAAGACAACAAAAGCATAATATAGCCCCTTTAAATTCAGGCTTGGGCACTATATCTTACCATTGCAAGATAGGCCCAATAATATGAAGTCTGCACTTTAAATAGCTTTTGTTAGTGTGTTAGAAAGATGAACACCTTTTGTCAACAAAAACCTTTTTTATGTTTCAGGGTATTCTAACCTACTTTGCCTTGGCTCGTTACCGTCGTGGGGTGCATGACGTCACCCTCCAGACAGAGGTTCCTGCAGACCAGCACACTCCCTATCCTCCCACATACGCACCTGCATCCTACAACCCCACTCCCTACAACCCTACCACGTACTCCACCTATCCATCCAGTGAACAGCCCGCCTTCATCCCCAACATACAGCCTCAAGTGGACTCTGGGTACCAGCCGCCCAACTACTAGCTGGTTTTGGGACAGGTGCAGGTGGAGGGATAGTGACTGTGAGCAGTGTCACTCACCACAAACCAGAAAGAAGACTGTTTATGTCAAATGTTATCCTGTTCCTCGTCAGATCCTAACGTGTTGAGTTTTGTGAAGATTGGGATGTAATTTGACCTTTTACCTCATACAAGCTGACACTACACAAGATAAGGAGATAAGAGTCTACACTGGAGGTCAAAGGTCACTGTGACATTAAAATACTTTTGACAGCGAATTTGGGAATTTGTCTTGACTTGAACATTTGCACATGGATTATATTACCTAAACCACCATTTTAATTGGTCTGAGTGCCAACTCTAGATTCTTTATATTTCTAGATTTTCTAGACCTCCTGTGCTTTGGTTGTAATAATTTAGCACTGCAACTTGAGAAAATAGCACTGGAAATGTCAACTTCTATAATATTGGTAAAATTGGGAAAGATGACTTACTTCATGAAGGAATGACTGTTTAAAACCTCTGTTTACTGCTGTGACTGTGTTTGTTGTGGACATTATGTAAACAGAATTTTCTACAATGTTACTATTTTAAAAATGATCTAATCCCTTTATTCTTGCTGAAATGGGTTAGGTTTTTGACCTTTAAACATCCACCCACCAGGGAAGTAGTCAAGAATGAAGGACAAATAGATAACGACGGAATTATTGAAATGACCTTATCCATTTAAGTGAACAGTGACTTATTAACAACCAGCAAAAGAACTGCCGCTACATATAAACATTTACCAGTCTGTGATATTTAGGCCCGTCACATACATACAGTATATGTTGGGCCAAACTGTCTTTACTGGCAACAGTATAACGTCATCCTCCAAAATAGTGGTAAACTGGTGGCTCTAGACTCCAAAGTAGGCTGGCGAGGTTGAATACAGTTTCAATAGTAGGCTTATTTGAAGCCTAAATATTTTAATTTGTAAAATAGTGAAACAGATTATTGCCATGAACGTTGTAATATAATTTAATAACTTGTGGGTCACAATAAAATAATCAGGGATAAACTATCAGATCAGTTAAGAATCACCACTCACATTGGTAATCAGTAAAAGTACACATCATAGTTAAAGGGGCCCTATTATGCAAAATCAACTTTTCTGCGCTTTCTACCGTGTTTTAATGTTGTTCCTGCATCAAAAACATACCCGGAGTTGTATTTTTGTTTCATTCACGCATGTTTGAGTAATCCTCTCTTTATTTACGTTGACGTCCTGTTTCACCAATGTCTGCCATTTCCACCTGACCACGCCTCTCCTTCCTCACGGCCCAGTCCCGTTCAGCTCACACCTCCCCCACAGCAACCAAACAAATCCACGCGCCCTGCAGTGTTGCAGCAGCACTCAATTAATTTAAAAGACACCAAAAAAGCATAATATGTACCCTTTAACATCAGTTTTACAGTAATTCTGCCCTGTGACACATCATTTAACAATGAGTGAGATATTTTAATACATTTTTTCTGTCTTTGCAACATTTAGTTAGTGTTTGAGTCTAACATCAAATATTTCACTCTATAGAGATCGAGAACATGTCACATCTGTGGTCACGCAAACTATTTTCAGTAGTAAAATAATGGAGCAGTTTAGGACGTAAATTACTTGAATTAGCGTTCACACAAAAATATTCTGATACTTTAGTGTGATAAATATTCAACTTTTTTATTCCACTGTGACCAATGCTACTCTGGTATTTTGCTGTCTGTGACCACTCACGAGGCAGATTCATCTCTCAATGGTCTTTTAATGACGTAGATTCCTGATCTCTATTGACAAACCAGCCATGATTTCTTATTTAAAGGTACTATAAGCAGCATGCACTTGAACTGATTTGAAAACAGTAGTGTAGTCTAAATCAAAACAGTTGCAGTTTTAAAAACAATACAAAAAAATGTAATCAAAAACAACTTAGCCATTATGTAAAACATATTTTAATTAATAACTCAACTGTGCCGTTATCATTTAACTTTTATGAAACGTAAAAAAATATATTCTGCTCATAGCACGTTTAATAACTGAATGACAAAAAAAATCTCTAAGATAATGTTACCCATGTGTGGAAAACACTGTACTATTTTCCTACAATCCTACAATGAAATTCAAATATGTGCCATGTGAATGCCTCACAGTTCAACATGGTGAATAATCACTCTTCCTGAAATGTAATGTTACCTACAAATTCATGTCTGAACTACTGCATGGGTAATCACTTTAGGCTTGACTTTTAATATTTTTAATTATGCCATCATATAATAGTGAAACAACCCTGTGCCAATATTATTTAGCTTTATTTGTTTTTATGCTTGTGAGTAAAATTATACCATCTTGTTTATTTACCAAATAAAATATTAAATGTTTTTTGCTTTTGGGTTTATGCGTGGCAGTATTATTTTCTAAGAAGAAAAAAGGTAACTTTCTCATACAAGTCCTCCAACTGACTGCACAGCTTTAAAGCTAGCCAGAATTAAAACAGGTTATTTTGGTCACTAGTAGCATGTGAAGGCATTAAATTACATGGAGCTCATTGCAGGCGTCAAAACAGTCACCAGCTTCATAATGACAAACACTAAAAGCCCAAAAAAAAAAAAGTAAAATTATATTTGATAAACTGACATAAAAAGGCAACAGCACAGAGAGAGGTTTTAATCTAAAAATAATTTAAAAACATTTGACAGGAACATAAAACTTCTCTGTCAGTACCAAAATAGTTAGGCACAATAGACAAAGCAGTACAAGTACACATTTCATATACAAACATTAAATTCATTAAATCATTTAACTGTCTCTAGTAACTCCTGTTTTCAGAGATGAAGGCCAGAGAAAAGCTTCCTGGGAACGCTAACATCCAGTAGTTTTCCTGCAAGTCCATGCTGTGGAGTTTCATCTCTCAAAGGAGCACCGTTTTCTTTGTCCACCAGCCCGCCATAGCATTTTCTACACACTGCCTGATACTTGTCAGCTCCTCCGATCACCTCCACCTTAAGACAAACATTTAAATGATGCAGTGAATTTCTGTCCAGTTACATTATTCATTTAGTTTGATTACTGCAACAGTCCATATGCAATTTTTGATTGTTGAGTTAGCAAGTCACACTGTTCTATAAAGTTCAAAATTTAAGCTCACAAGATGTTTAGATGTGAACTCAGATTTGAACTGTTTGTCTTTGCCCAATTATTAATTTGTGGTAGAATCAAAAACCAATTACACTGTGTCCTATGTATATTTGGGACCAGTTTGGAACAGCATTGAAGCAAGTTACAGTACCCTCCATTAATATTTCCACAAATTAAAAATATGAGCAAATGTGTTTTGAACAAAAAGTCTTAATATTTTGTGCCAAAGGTTATCTAAGACTATCCCTTCATACAGAATCTCTCCAGGTCCCTCAGATTTCAAAGTCAACCCTTGACACCTCTCCTCCTCAGTTTAACCCACGTTTCTGAGCTTTGAGTCAGGGGACTGAAATGGCCAGGGCAAGACCATGGTTTTATTCTCAGTAAACCATTTTGATGTATGTTTATGTTTTCATGGGACATTTTAAGCTTTTTGGCAGAGGCAATCAGGTGTTATTTAATATTTATTATATTTGATAGAGTTCATGATGCCATGTATCCTAACAAGATACCTTGGCCCCCTAGCAGATAAACATCACCAAAACATTAAAAATCCGACAGCATATTTCTCTCTAGTGTTTTTAGTTTATATTTTAAGTATATTTAAGTTTTTTTGCTCATATATTTCTCTCACCTCTTTCTCAGCTCCTATCCTCTTTGTGTAGGCAGCTTCTTTGTAGCACTGCATACAGACAGCATGGAGCTTCACCACACTCTCTGCTAGAGGAACGAGATTCAAGATGTTTCCAAATGCCTAGCACAACATACCAGAAACAATTAGCCTCACATACTTAATAAATGCACCTTAAATTACATTACATGGAACAACATGTTTATTGTAATATGGGAGAAGGGTTGCTGTTTTTTGTCTGCCCATGAAGATCGCAGAGGGCATGTTATTGTTTCTGGATCCACAGAAAGTTTCTGTTTGCGTCCTTGACTTCTTCATGACAACACATTAGTCACTGAACTGTTGAAACAGACTTACTTTTCTCTGAAAGGTTCCATCCAAAGCTGCTACAATGATTATCTTTCCTAAATTAGCCATTTCCTCAGCAAACGCCACAGTATCTGGAAACTAAGTGAAAAAAAGTAGGACATCAATTGTCAGTGAAATTAAGTAACACATAATACTCTGCAGAGAAAACTTAGGACAAACATGTTTGTGATAGACGTACAAATTGTCCTTCGTCAATCCCAATGACACAGGCTTTTAATGCCAGAGGGCGCACATCTGACAAACAATTGGCAGGTACAGCTTCCATTGTGTTCCTAAAATAACAAAACATAGGATAGATTAATTTAGGTAAAATTAAATGTCTTGTGTTTATCATGTTCAAAAACTTACTTATCATGTGTAGCCATGCCTTCCTCAGAATAGCGTGTGTCTTTGGCGTATTTAATCACCAAACAGTTATACTGAGCAACCTGAAAGCGTCGCACTCTTCTCATCAGTTCGGTACTGCAAAGTTAATCACACAAGAGACTTCATTTTGCTACAGATAAAAGCTGATAAAATGCATCATTCATAACGTCACTGCGCAAGCCTAATGTCCATAAAGATTAACATGAAAAGGGATTTACAGGATAAAGAATAATTATTTTTCAGAGTTTGAAGCAACGAATCTGAATCACAAAGAAATTGTCTAGAACTTGGTCAACGGTGCAAAAACACTACAACAACACATGCACTCACAAAGATCGTTTTAGAATGGTTACCAGCATCAGCTGGGTAAACAGTAAACAATGTTTTTTGGCGCAATTGGCGGGAAGTCTGGGAGGAATTTTGTGACAGCTTTGTTTCAAGTAACAGTAACTATGTGACAGCAACCACTTCAACCAAAATAATCTTATGCGATATATTTTTCAAAAGAATCAGTCACCTTTTTCCTGAAAACATTGGTCCAAAGATAACCTGCAAAGACAAAGTAAGGGGCAGGGCAACAAATATATATGGTAATATAAGTATATTCCACAGAATCAGCTTGTACATGATGTCACGATAAGTATACAGTCATATGCATTAACCTTTACCTGTTTACATTATTTTTTAATGCAAAATAAATTTACAGTATGAGATGCAAACCTGTATCTGCCCGCGCGCTTTTCTGGGAGAATTAGGAAAAACTCTCGGAAAATCCATACAGTCCATATTTGAAGAAAATAAAAATAATTCAGTCAAAACAGGCCAAATAAAAACGTTTAAAAGCCAGTTTACAGTTGCATTTCCTTAAGATAATCGTTTGTATGATGTGTTAGACAAAAAGTTGAAAGTGGCGCGCCTGCAACATGTTGGCTAATATATCAACACCGGAAACAATCCAACCAATAGGAACAAAGAAAACAGTGGTCACATGACTACGGGCATCCAATCAAATGGCAGTAAAGCACAGCGTGGGCGCCACTCTGACAACCAATCAGAGCCCGGGGGTTCTGCGCTTTGAAGCACTTTAGGATTTTTTTTTTGTTGTTGTTATTTTTATCTAAATAGAATTGAACTTTTGAACGCGCGTATGATTACTAGAAAAGTAAAAGTACAACAAGAAGTAATACATAGAATTGATGTTATAATGCTACAGTAACTAAAAGCATAAAATGCGATAAAATCTAAGTGCAACCAACCACACAAACACTCATATAAAGAAACTGCTGAAGTTGTTCATTTAGTGTGGGAAAGTCTAGAGGATTCATGAAAAGGGCATGAGCCACGACAGGCTTTATTTACTTTATTAATGGGCCACCACTATCTCGTTTTATTTGATATTGGGAAAATTATCAGTTATTTGCGACACGTGAGTCACAAGTCCAGTCTGTCACGTCTCACTGCTCCGCACACATGTAGCTGGACTTATAGCTGCTTGAGGCTTTCAAGAACATGTCAACGCGCGGCACAATCATGCACTGGACCCAGATGAAGAAAGATGTAAGTTCAAACTACATATCAGGTATTACCATTTCACTTTAACATAAACATATTAAACTGTTCTGTCCTGCATTTGCACAGAGGTCTATGTTATGTAGGCCTACTTAATTAATGTATGCATACTGTAAGAAGTTTGGTTCTTTGTAAACTGTGGTAATCCCAGTTGTTCGCGTGCTTCCTTTTTTATTTAATGTTCTATTTGACCTTTTAATACAAACAAAACGGGACGTACAGTGACAGTGGATGAGTAGTGGCAGTGCCGTCAGCAGGTGGCGCTGTTTATCCAGTATAAATCTTTCCAGGGTGTTGTGTGTGTTTTTTTTTATGGCCGCCCGAGACCTCCCTCTCACGGTGTGACAGGAGCTGGAGTTGCAGTACTCACCCAGCCGCTGGTCCCACAGGATGTCCGCGGACGCCGTGATCAAGGCCCATGAGAAGGCTTTAAAGGAAGGTCGGTCTCGTTAATGAATTGAATTGCGCTTGAGAAGAATAGGCCAAAGCTATAGGCACTGTTAGCTAAAGACAGGTGTCAACTGTCAAGACGCAGTTCATCCATGTAACAACAAGAGGTGTGATGACAATCCTTTTAACTGTATTTGGCTCTAAACACACAACATTTGATTTATTCATTACATTACCTGTCTGGGTATACCCTGCCTCCTTTCTTAAGCAGCTGGGATGGGCTCCAGCTACCAGGAGTCCAGGACAAATCAGAATGAATGAATGAAGACATAACAATGATTGTTTTGTAATTAGAAGACATTAATCATAGCAAGCAGTGTTGATGAAGTTTTATTAATATGTAACATATATCTTTTTAGCAAGGAGGTTGTGGGTTCAAACCTCGGGCCAGCTGACTCATGATCGCTATGTCCTCCCTGTGTTACCATGGGTTCCCGGGTCCACGGGTCAGAGACATGAATGTGTTTGACCCTAACAACTACAGCCACTGAAAGGCTGTAGTTGTTAGGCTATGTCATTGTCAGCCCTGCAACTAACTGGGTGTACCCACCTAAGTCCTCGTCTTCCAGGGATAGGCACCAGCCTCACCCAAACTAATTTTGGTGTTTTCCAGGTACGGACCAAGCTCGTGCTCTCGCTCAGACTCTCCTCAATGTGCCCTATGGAGAAGGAGATGGAGAGAAACTGGATGTGTACATCCCCAGCACCACCTCTCTGGGTTAGTCACTGTTTACACACTGCAGGAGTGTACTAACTGACTTATTTCTTATTCTGTTACAGATGTCACTTTAGTTATTTACATACATGGGGGGTACTGGCAGTTTCTCAGGTAAAAAGTAGTCCTTTGATTATATTTTCAAGTCATTCTGTTTACCGCTTGCAAATTCGACAGATTTTATATGGTATTGTTTTTTATATCCAAAGCAAAGAGGAGTCAGGGTTTATGGCCATTCCACTTGTTAGTAAAGGAGTGGTTGTTGTGGCTGTAGACTATGACACAGCCCCCAAAGGTAAAGATGGATAATTTTTCAAAATTGTTGCTTGATTGCATTCTGCTAGGTTTCTAAATATCAGAATATTGGCAATGCTTTTTTAAGGTAACATGGACCTCATGGTTTCACAAGTGCGCAAGAGTGTGGTGTCTGTTGTTCAGCAATATTCCCATATCAGGTAAGTTTATTTTTTACTTAAACTATAATAAGATAACATAAAGTTTAAAGTTATTATAATCCCTGCTGTTTCAAATTGGGGTCTAACTATATAGTTTTCTGATTTTAATTATTAATCCAACAGTGGCCTGTACATATGTGGCCACTCTGCCGGAGCTCACTTGGCTGCAATGGTCCTGTCCACTGACTGGTCCCAGTACAGTGTTACTCCACAAATAAAAGGTTTCTTAAGAAAAAAAGCAAAAGCAAATATAAAGTTTACATAGTGTTTTTTTTTTGTTTTGTTTTGTTTTGTTTTACAAATTACTTCATCCATTTGGCTTGTAGGTGCTTTTCTCGTCAGTGGTATATATGACCTCCTGCCCATCGTGTCTACCTATGTCAACGAGCCTCTGAAAATGACTGAGTATGTGAACACTTTCTTTGTGCTTCCTTTTATTTGTGTGTGGGATTAGATATGGGTGTTTACAACACTGAGATATCAGAGGTAATTAAACTCATAAAAATCATAATCAAGAAATGCCTTATCCATATCACTCACAGACAGTTACTTAATGTACTATAATTACAAATTACACTTTTTACTGGCACTAATGTATTGAACACTGCTTATTTGTTAAGTTGTATTTTTTGTATTAGTTTTAACGAGTGCAGCATTGTTGATGTGTAGCTCTGTTATTGTGTGTTTCTGCGCACTCGTCCACTTGAATGTTGTGCCACGCTGTGTCTGACTCCTCTCTCTCCTGGGTGTTTTCTATTGTCAGGGAGGTAGCAGTGAGAAACAGCCCCAATACACTGGTCCAGCAGCTTAAGGCCTCCTCATCTGGCTGCCACATCGTAGTAGCTGTTGCTGAACACGACTCCCCTGAATTTCACAAGCAGTCAGAGGAATACTACAAAGTTAGTGCTTTTGGCCACACTATATTCTTTATGAAGTATATAGTTATAAAGATACAACAGAAACAATAACCAATATTTATGTCACTGTGGGTGTTTTTACTGTGCTGACACATCTCCTATCTGAACACCTATTTTAGATGTTGCAGGCATCAGGTTTAAATGTGACTCTGGAGGATGTGCCAAACACAGACCACTTCAACATCATTGAGCGGCTGGTAGATGGGGAGTACCACTTGACAAAGGTACATGACAATACTTGTCAGTGTAAATAATAAAGATAAATAATTTAACATAATACCATTCAACATTTTTTTGAGTTTTTCCTTTTTAGCTTCTGTTGAAGATAATGGGAAAGTGCTGAGTGGTTTCAATATGTCATTCACAACATACCTGCGTTTCAACAAACTCCTCTGAACAGAGAACATATGCAGCAGTTAGGTTTCAGGTGACTTTGACTGATCAAGTGTTATAGTTTTTTAGTTTTATTTACATGTTTACTTTATTATAGTTACTGTTGTTCTGTGTCTCTAGGCCTATGTGCACACTGTATCCTGCAAATCTGTATAGCCTAATCACAACACATTGCTGAATATTTGTAGCCACAAAAAATAAGGTTTTTATCAGGGAAACTCTTTTTTTGACTAATGTGTATGTATTACTAATGTAATGATTTTGGCTCATGTTCAGTGTTTTCTAAAACGGTGTGTCTTTATGTTTTTTCTGTATAATCAATTCTATTGCAGGGTTATATTAAAACAATTGAATGTAGCCTCTTATTGTAACCGCAATGCTGCTAACCATCCCAGGGAATTTTATTATATTTTCTGCACTTTGTTAAGGCTCATAATGATGATCATAATGAATGACAATCAAAATGTTCATCTCACCCTAATAGAGCAGGACTAGCCTATATTATAAAATAAAATTATTACAAAATGGATAGAGAATTTTATAGAGCAATCATCACAATAAATAGTATATTTGAGTAATTGGTGATTTATTGCATTTTCTTTATTGCTTTTTTGCATTTGCACTGAAACCTTGGCCTAGGTATTATAGTACAGACGGCAGTAGCAGTGTAGTTACCTGGACACAGCAGCTGTAAGGAGGGGCTAAGCAGAAGAAGCCGGCTGGTAAATGGATAAAAACCGTGTGTGCTCTATCATTTATGCTCAGCCGGGCGTACACGATTATCCTCTTTAGCAGGTAAGCGCTGCATGTGTCTATAATGGGTTATTTTTGTTCATTAAAGGCATTATGGCTCTAAAACATTAATGCTATCGGAGTAGCTAGCCGAGTTAGCTGACCATTTCCACGGACATCGTAGCAAGTGTTCTTTAACTCAATTTAGCAACGACACGTCTGTAAATGTGTCTGGTTTGATCGAGTCAAAGCAAATACATTGAACTATTATTTGTTATGTGGTAAACATAGTTTAATTTTACGGTTTGCCCCGTGTAAAGCTAAGATCGTGAGTTAAAGTTCTCCAGCCTGGGGTCGCCGCTGGAGTCACTGAAGGAGGCTTTCGTGGCTCCCTTTCAGGTCTGTTTGTGCAAGTTTCACTTCACATGAACTAACCCTAGATGAGAGGATAGGACCTACAATTTACGAGAATTTGGGAGTATCCCCAGTTATTAGTTAACAATACTGGGTAGGGGCAATACATTTCTTCGACCATGCACAGTTCATTCTGGCACAGTACGTTCAGTCCGTTCACAGAGCTCTGACATTACTCTGTTTTGAAATAATACACGTACAAATGATTTGCATTATAAAATATTGTTTTTAGTGACTATTTTAGGGCGTTGTAGTTACTAGCCTATAATCAGTGATCAAATAAATGAATTATATATTAATTTATTATATTTTAATTACTATTTTAGGACGTTGTAACTACTAGTCTATAACTAGTGATCAAATAAATTAAATATATTATTTATTCATTTATTATATAATTATAAATTATGTGTTGCAATTAAACACCCATCACTACCCTGTGGTTTCTAGTTTAATGGCTTTCTTGTAACCAACTGTTGTGTTATTAGTCTAAAAGATTGTAATGTCTTGTATCTCAAAGGTTTAGTTGAAAAATATCAATCATGTATTTATAAAAGCACTTTTCATACAAGGATGCAACACAATGTACTTAAAATGATTAACAATGCCCCAACCCCCACACACCAACAGGTGTAGATATATGTGGATATGTCATATACATGTATCAGGTGTAGAATTGGGAGATGCTTCAAAGAATAGACAATCCCAAATAAACAGCTTTATTGTCAAGTTGTCATTGTATACATTTATACAGTTATAATGGTCACATTTTTATATAGTATATGAATAATGACTACAAAGTGGTAATATGTATGCTGTCAATAACCACAATGTGTGTTTTAAAACAATAAACAAGTATGCAACAGCAATAATAATAAGAGAAAGTAGAAAGAATATGCATTATGCAACACACAGCTTTTCCTCGGGCCTAACCCTGTTTCTTGTTATTATTGTAATTAAGCACAGCCTTCTTTCTTTGTATTTCAGGCACAGAGAGAAACTTGAGAATGAGTAAGGGATAGAAAAGAAGGCAACACTGCACGCTAGCAATCAGTGTTCATGTGTGAGGCTAAGAGGAACCAGGAGTGTTATGGGATGCATGAGAAGTGATTGGACGCAACAGTGTGGTTACAGAGCATTCAGGAGAGAAGAGGCGAAGAAAGGGTGAATAATTGAATTCTTCATAGAGTTGACAGTGAGGCTCGGCCTGTGCTGCTGAGGGGTGGGAAGTATTTGTGATGCCTACAGCAGAGACAATAAGGGTTTTATTTGTGGTCCAAATGTATTCCAATTTGCTTTTTGTTAGAAGTCTGTGTACCCTAGGATTAGGATGATAAAAAGGATTCAAGCTTGAGGATAAAGCAAAGGATATCCTTTATATTGGACGACATGCATTTCAACAAACCAATGTGTGTTACATACAGTCATATGTAAAAGTTTAGGCACTCCTCTGAGGTTGCATAATAATTCATGAAAAAAGATCACAGAGATATGTCATTCATTTTGACATCTGAGTTCTAGGTGTTTTCCTAACAACAATTTTAGTGTAGAAGTATTATGTGTATAACATTAAATGAAATATGAAAAAATATTTGGGCACCCTTATAAGTTTTCTGATTAAAATGCATCTAACTTTTCAAAATGGATTACTTGCAACACAAAACCTGTTGGGCTAGTTAGTTAAGCCGGGGTTGGGATTTCCAACAAGACAATGACTCAAAACACAGAGCCAATATGAATGTTATTTTTGGAAAACGAGGCTCAACTAAATATTAATTAAATTTTTCTGTTGAGGTACGCAAAATTTTGCACCTGTCTAATTTTATTATTATGCATATTTTCTGTTAATCCAATAAATCTAACTTTACTAATGCAATATTGCTCTGTCCATAAAGTACTATATACTGTATATCAAAATGAAGTTGCTGATCCAAATGCACAACAATTTATAACTTAAAATAATTATAATTATCAGGGGTGCCCAAACTTTTACATATGACTGCATGTATTTTAAAAAACATCTAACTTTATTTTTTATAGATACAAAGTTATGTTTATGCCTGAAATATTGAGATTTCTAAACAGCTGCATAGATTTAGCTGTGTAATTACATAAATTACAATGCTAACTTAGGACACACCCACACATTGCTTCATTTAGTTAAATCTGAATTCCCTTCATTTTTCAAGATTGTTTTACTAAGAGAAGTATTAAAAACACATTTTATTATTTCATTTTCATTCATTGTCATTCTCAACGCACCTCTGTTTGTTGTGATTTCTGGTTGTCTTGACAGCACTGAGGCATGGTCACCTTGGTACTGCAAGGTTTCATAAACAAAGGCACACACTTTCAGCAGCAGAGATGACACTCCTAGATATTAGGACTGTAACTAACGATTATTTTGATATTTGATGAATCTGTTGATTTTTTTGGGGGGAAAATCAATTCCTAATCGGATAGTGAAGTACGAGTAAATCAGTGATTACCTAGTGGCTTAACAATGCCAAGTCATTAAAACTGTTTTATAGTTAATTCTACAAAAAATAACATTTTAGTTTTTTTGTTTTTTTTTAACTAGGAAATGCTAAGTATGCCATTTCAGGACTTTTGGTTAGAGCATAATACACACAAAGATGTTTCTGTTTTATCAAACCCAAAATTGACAAAATCTTCTGTGATTGTTTCTGTTGCTTGACATATTTCAGACAATTAATTGATTATTAAATTAGTTAATGATTATTTTAATAATGAATTAATTTGATTAGTTTTTGAAGGCCTACTAGATATATTTCAAGAGGCACTTATTTTTTATCTACAAATGAAACATAATCACACAAAAAAACAAATTACAAAATAGGGCTCTAGCATCAACAAAGTGTGTTTAATGTTAACCTTGTTCTATTAGAGGCGATTTCTGTTATGAACCATACATGGTACAAGAACCACATAATAACACAATACTGTTAATGTTCATTTTAAATCATTTTAAATATTTTTCCATTAATCAATTTTAGTGAAAAATTACTCGCAATACCCTTTCATACTTGAACACCAATTGAAACCTTTTTTTGTGTTATTTATTATGCATTTTCCAATGACTGTAGTGGGAATGACATTTTCTAATCAGCCTTTCTCTGGTTTGCTGTTTTTAGGGAACCAGTGCAGGCGTCACAGTAAAAATGACTTCTGTCTTTGTCTCCATGAGAAGCCTGCCCCTGGCCTTGGCCTCCATGGCACAAATGGCTACCTCAGACTCTCGTTTCCACCCAAAATGGCGAACCATTGCTGTAGTGACCACATTGGCTATAGTGCTTATGGTATACCTGCGTCGGACAGTACAAGACACAGGCCACAGTCAAAGTGGTATTCACAGTTTGCAAATGCACAGCAAGGATGGCATGTTTATTGACTCTTATGGGCAAGCCACACAGAAACTCTCTCAACGCCAAAGAAAGGAAAAGGCCTACAATGACACATATCCACTGAGTCCACCGCAGAAGACAAAGCATGGACTTCGATACCGCATTGGTTTAATAGCGGACCTTGACACAGCGTCCCGTCACTCCAAGGAACAGACGTGGTTCAGCTACATGAAAAGAGGCTACCTTACTCTTTCAGATAGTGGTGACAGGCTGCAGGTGGAGTGGGACACGGACATAGTAACACTGGAGAGTCATCTAGCCGAGAAAGGAAGAGGTAAATTTGTATTTAAAAAATGTGCGGGGTACAGTAGGCCTGCACAATAAAACAACTGAAATATCTGCTAACTGCTAGTGTAGAGCTTATTATTTATTTTATTTTATTCAGTTTAACTTTTGCATTGTCATAGTTTTTTAATATAGATTTTTATCACAAACCCTGCTTGTACTTTCTGACCCACTATGTTTGCTTTTTTTCTCTTGTTAATCCATTATCTTCACTGTAGGAATGGAGCTGTCTGAACTGGTAGCATTCAATGGACACTTGTATAGTGTAGATGATCGCACTGGTGTGGTGTACAGGATTGAGGGCAGTCGCGCTGTTCCCTGGGTTATATTACCTGATGGAGATGGCTCTGTCTCAAAAGGTCCGTCTCCATGAGATTAAGAATTACTCATATTAAACATTAGCAGATCAAATTTACTGTATGTTGTGTTTATTGAGTGTACATTGTACTTTAACATATTGGTCCTTGCTACAGGTTTTAAGGCAGAATGGCTGGCAGTAAAAGATGAACACCTTTATGTGGGTGGCCTGGGAAAGGAATGGACCACAACTTCTGGAGAGGTGCTCAACAACAACCCTGAGTGGGTGAAAGTTGTTGGGTACCATGGTGATGTGCAGCATGAAAACTGGGTGCCATATTACAACAGCCTTCGAAATGCTGCTGGCATCCATCCACCAGGTTGTAGCAAACAGTAGTGTAGTGTCAATTTTATTCAGGGTTATACAACAAAGTACTAATTTCTGTTTTGTAATTGTAGGCTACCTTATCCATGAGGCAGCAGTGTGGAGTGAGCGTCTCCAGCGGTGGTTCTTCCTGCCTCGCCGGGCCAGTCATGAACATTATGAAGAAACTGCAGATGAGCACAGAGCCACTAACCTTCTCCTGTCCTGCCCTGCAGACTTTAGTTACATAAAGCTAAGTCAAGTTGGGCCACTCAGTCCTACTCATGGCTTTTCCTCTTTCAAATTTGTTCCAGGCACAGATGATCAGATCATTCTGGCCCTAAAATCAGAGGAAGATGCTGGAAAAATAGCCACTTATATCATAGCATTCACACTGGACGGCCTCTTGCTGATGCCCGAGACAAAGATAGAAGATGTAAAGTACGAAGGATTAGAGTTTATTTAAAATGTCATGGCATGAGGATGTCCTCTGTGATTTAGCATAAAGGAACAGGCCTAGATGCATTACATTCCCTTTATTTTAATGTGCAATAATCTCTAATTATCCACATGAGGGCAGCAAGGAAGAGTAAAGACCATAATGCATATTTTTTTTAACCAATGATGGCTAAAACCCACTGATCACGCAAAAAGAGCAAAAAACAACCGGTTCTTTGTGGGTTTCACATTATTCATCTTTTGGCCAAACTCAGACACTGACACACTCTCAGGGGAAGACGTTTTTATTCTGCAGAAGCACAAAAATATATGGCTTAATATCCAGAGAGAGAAAGTGAATGTCCTTAACTACTTGAAGTTAACTGAATGCTGTTTTTACTTACTCTGATTGTCTTAATATCAGTGCATTTGTTCACTACATGTCATTGTTTTTTAAACTACTACCTGTGGTATGTTTCTCATTGAAACGCTGCCTGCCTTGTATTACACTGTAATATCATTGTTATATCCCCATACCAGAAACATCTGTTTTATGTGTGGAGAAATCTAATATATTTATTTTCTATCAAGATATTAAACATATTGTTTGAAACCAAATGTCCAGTTAATATAACTATGTACTGCTAAACATGGAACTGATCATTTTATTTAGTCAAGATCAACAAATCATCTTGTAACATGTTTCAGTGTACAAAAGAGTTGCATAATATTTTCATTATGGTTCAATAACTGCACAACTGACAGTGCTTAATTTATTTTCAATATTGATTTTACATTTAATAAAAGTAAAAACAAATTAACCAAAATTAACTATAATCTCATGTTTTGGTCTTTTCAGAGACTTGCTCCCATTGCAATAATGTCTTGAGGTAGACCAGTAATTTTTATTGGTTTAAATGAGCCTAGTTTTGTGTAAAAGTTGAGCATCCTCCTGTCGCTGTGCCTCACCTCGCAGAGCACCCCAGCTGAACCTGAAAAAACAAGAAATAAGATAATGTAATTTAATACTAGTATAGGATTTAAATTGGTGTAAGAATGAAATCCTTAATGCTTTGGCACAAAGAAGTACATGGACCTACCGCTGTTTTTGAGGGAAGACAACAATTGACTAATCATTCGCTTGGCTGGAGAGGGATCAATGACCCGAGGAAGCATTTGTATGGTGAGCAGGGAGGGGAAGTCCTTCAGCACAGAGTCACTTAGCTCCCTCTGGTGGAGTATGACAAATATATTATCATATAAAATACATACAGTATATATGAAACCATTACCTTTGTGCTAATGTCTTAAAATCTTACATTCAGTAAATTGAAAAGTTACCTGAATCCTGGCAGCAGCGGGTTTTGTATCAGTCAGGGCCAGAGCACAGCCACACACTCCTATATCATCCTCTACCACAAGAGCAGACTGAGGTAAAGGAGGGGTTTCCAGTTCCAACAAGCTGCAACAAGGAAAAAAGAATTAAAAAGATAAAACTGAGTACATATTTAATATTAGAAAATGTAGAGTTTCTTACCAATCACTCATCAGAGGTTGTTGCATCATCAAAGGAACCTTGTCACCTCCTGGTCTCTGCATCTCTCTGAAAATCTTCTGGACCATATCCTAGGACAGATACCACTATTAGGCTAAAACCATCAGAATAATGTTAACAAAAACAACAATGTACCTTGTCCTCAGGACAGTATGGGCGTATGCAGTACACTGCTGTCGCTGGAGGATGTTTGAACAGGTCTCGGTTTCCATGGCATGGGAGCATTCTCTGAAAGTGCACACATTTATTACTATTGACCAGGAATATAGTGTGGTATAGTACAAATATTGATACAGTTTGGTTACCTGAAACTCCCCTGAGAGGCCTCCTCTAAAACCCCAGGGCTCAGGATCATCATTCATTACATGTGATGATGGACGACCATGGCCACCTATACAGGTAACCACATTGGCAAACCGTAAAAAACAAGAAATTAATTTATAATTTAATCTATTTTTAATGTATGTATTTGACTATATACATTATGCATATATTTAATGTATATGTATATATTAAAGCAGTCTAATTACTTATGTTGCAGTTTAATTACTATGCAACTTTTGTACTCACCTAATGTTTTTACATGGGCCCGTGCCAGACCCACTCCACTCTTGATGTCACAGATGTAGTTGTAAAGGTCATACAAAATGCTGCGGTTAGGTGCATTTGACAGTCTGTTAAACATCTGCACTACTGCCTCACACATTTCATCAAACTGCTGGGCTCTGGAGCACCACTCAGCCTTCTGAAAAACAGTCTGCTTTGACCACGATTTCAAGTAAATATAAAATAAATTAAAAAGAAAACCACTACCTTATCAGTCTGTCCAGCAGCAGCCCAACTGTGTTTTTTGAGCCAATCCAACTCCTGTAGCATGCTCCGGGCCGTCGGTCCATGCTCGTATGGGAGGTAAAAGAGGTCTGAGAGCAGCTTTAGATCCCCTAGTGTCAGGGGCTCAGCTGTGTACAATGGGTTCTCGTCAGGCCCCGGGACATATGCTCCTTCTCCAATGTCCGTCTGCATGGGCTCCTCATCAGAAGGATCTTTTCTCAGGCGAGAGGCAGGATGCTGTGGTCCTGGAAGGTGCATAAAGCAACAATTTGTCTTATAAATGTAGAATCTATGTTTTACACTATGTTCAGTAGACACTGCTAAAACACATGATTTGAACCTTTACCCCCAGGTTGATCTGTATTCAGGAACTCTTGCAGCCAGTCTGTAAGGGCAAGAGTTAAGGCTTTCTGTGGGCTGTAGCGTGGATCCTGTTCTTCATCCCCTGCTGCCAAAAATAAAGGCAGTGACAGCAAAGAGAATATTTAATTTAATAGTAATAGTTGGTGGTGTAGTATGTTTTCCAACTAGTAGTACAAAGTCGCTTACTCATTTCCACATCACTTGGTTCCTCATCAGATGTAGCTTTGCACCAGGTAGCTAAAGTGTGAATTGCAACAAAATTAGGGTAAAACTCACAATTAGGATTGGTGAGAACCCCTTTTAGTTTGGGAATGAGATCAGTTGGACGCTCCTAGAAGTTAAGACAATCATTATTTTGAGATTTAGGTCACATTTGTTTTTTATATTCATTTATCTATATTTTATATTACAGTATATCATTAATATCAGAAGAGCTCACTTTGTAGGGTCCAAGAAAAATCCGTTGGGGATCATAATCATTGGCATGGATGTTGTCCCAGATGACAGGTGGCCTCTTGAGGACAGCAGAAACTTCCTCTATTGACTCAACTGAGATTTTATGGGAGACCACTTTTGGACCTAAATAATACAAAAAGAAGTTAACTAAATCTAATTAAGCTGTATTGGATAGCCTGTAGCCTGTCCTGTGCATCCTTACCGGTCCACAGTATGTCAATCCCCGGCAGCAGCTTCTCACCAACTGTGTGCAGGTAGGCTGACTGGGACACATTAGGAGTGCAGAAAGAATCACAGTAATCTGGACAAAATAAGCAACCACAGTGGCAATAGAGATTTACAGCTTAAGATTTTGTTTTGATTTTGGAAGCTCTAAAGGCCTACTCACCAGTAGGACAAAAAAGGAAGACTTCAGGTTCACCCAGATGCTGAAATACTTCATTGGCAACGGCCACCTGAGCGTGAGCGAAGGAGCTGAAGGCCTGCTTATCGGCTGGACACATTTCTGTTTCGATGTCATCGAAAAGTAAAGAGAAGGATTTGCAGCCGAACTCTTTCACCTACGAGATCAACAATAACAGGAGCAGAATTCAAAAACATTTTACGTTTTCAGGTCAAAAAGTTTGTGATTTGAATGTTGTAGTAAAGAAAATTGAATGTATAAAATAAGGTTGATGCGACCATTAGCTCTGGCAATGTGACCTTTGCTTTGAATGCAGCAATTGACATTTTACAGCTGTTATTTATAAAATGGATGAGGAATCAGAAACTATCCCCAGGGCAACAATAAATATAAATACAAGTCTGATAAAATTATCTTCCATGCTCCACCCTTTGCCTGCAAATGCAAAGTCCTACCTGATCAAATTTCCTCTTAAGAGCAGCAACCTCTTTGGGGTTGGAAAAGGTAATGTCCAACCCAGGGGAGACTGCATAGATGAACTCAACATTGTGATTTCTAGCTGCTGATATCAAAGCAATCATTTGTTCTAAAAGAACAAGAAAAAGACACACTGCAGTTTAAAAATGTGCAAACAATTCTCAGTTTGACAATAAACTGTTAAACCAGCAATAAAAAAATGAAGATGACACTAATTACTTATCATGGACCAAAGTCTATTGAAAGAGGTTGTCTGATATCAAATAATGTATTTGAGTCTATAGATGTCAGATAACATAAGGTAAACCAGGGCAATAAAACACTATTTACTAGGTGTGGCAATGGCAACACATTTCCAGAGAGGTATGTTTAAACTAAGCCTAAATGAAAGAGTGAGTTAAAGAAATTAATAGATCAGGTGTTAGTAAGAATGGTTTAACATGTTATGTAACGTTATTATGCTACGTGAAAACATAATCTACAGTATATTAAATGTAGTAATTAATGACACTCACCAGCCTCTTCAGCAGAGTACAGGTCTCTCCAGTACATCCTGTGTTTGTAGTCATCCTTAGGGGCATACAGGTATGAGTTCAGTCCCCACTTTTGTTCTCTTTAAAAGAATAAGCACCAGCAAAAATAAACCACGGTGTATAATGTTATATTAAGTTAAAATTAAAACTAGGTGGGAGCTACATTTAGTGAAGCATATGGAAAAACTGTAAACCTCTTAAATAGTTCTGTTCTTTGCTCCATAGTCCATGGTCGTCCATAAAAACCTACACCAAGAACGTGTCAGATTAGCTGCACAAGTAATAAAATAGGTGATCTGAACATTAAATTACTAATTGCATGCAGCCAATATTGAACCGCTATTGTTTCTGTATTTATATTAACTGTTGCGCTCACCTTCAACCACTCCGCTGATGAAACGCCTCGTAAAAGGTCCACTTTTAGCTTCGTCCGATTTCGACATGTTTTGTAACTATAATGTTGACTGAAAATCTACAGCAAGTCTAAGCAGCTTCGCATCTACACGGTTGTATCTACAACTGTCTCAAGCCTTGAATTTGAGTGACTTTTATACTGCGCACTTTTACGCCTGCGCGGACCAGACACTTTTAAGCATTGCGTAACATCAGACTATAATAATCTAAAGTCTAAAGCTGTAAAATGCTTAAGAAAATACAGAGTATAATCATTTGTTTTGGGATGACTGAAGTTCAGCTCAGATCGATCCAGACGCACGCAGTGCACTGTACTACCGGGTGCACGTCTTAAAGGGGCAGTGTCTCTGTTATTCCGCGCTGTCTGTTGTCAAACCAAGGGCCACACAAACGGACATACCTCCTGAGTCAAGGGCTTGCTTTTTCTCTCGTCGGTAAATTAGTTTATAATATCTGTCAGGAAATAAATATATTAATTGGACCGTTTTGTCATTCTTTAACTGCATGTGCATGTTTTACTTTGTTCTTTATCTGAAAGAAAGCATACTGTGAAATAATTTAAAATAAAAAGTAAATTGAGTAAATGCACAAAAACAATCGTTATAAAGTAAATTGTACTAATATGTTTCATAAGCTATATTATTTTCAGTACATTAAAGGTACTGTAAGAAAAATGCACTCAAACTGGTTTAAAAAGGTACTGCAGTCTAAATCAAAACAATCTGTGGGTTGCCAGTCCGGTGAGCTCTATTTCCACCTGGTTTAGCTCAGCTGTTTGCTGCATGTACAGATTGGTCTATGTGGAGACTTGAGCATGAAGCTCTTTCTACTTTTCTGATTGGACCAGCAATGCAAGGGTTTTTGAACCAAATCAAAACTGTAATCATAAACAACTTCGCCATTATGTAAAATATTTTTGAAACTGTAAATAAATCAGTTGTACCATTATCAGTAAAACTCATATTTGAACTATATTTAACCATGTTGCTGTGAACACATGGGTAATTTTTATTATGTATTAAAAAAAATACTGCTCACAGTACCTTTAACTAAATTAGTGTTTGTATAAGATGTTATTTTAAACTCTATTACCATACTTGCCAAATGCATTAAATAAACAAAGTGTTTAGTCAATCAGAAAACAGTGATGTTTATTTTTTTTACATATAAATGTAGAAAATCCTTTAAACTATGCAAGAAAAGGAATGCACACATTTTGTAGAGATGTTTTTTCAAACAACAATGCATCAAATCATAATACTCATTGTAAACATCAATTAATACATGCATTATTAAATCAACATACAAAAAAATGCTACATAAGAGTGAGCATAAAGCCCTGAGGTTAATTAATAACTCTTAAATACCAGATTTAAGCCCCTTCTGCATGACCTAGCTACTCTTTAACCCTTTCTGCGCTTGTTTGAGCAACAAATCAAAGTCAACTTCCTCAAATCTGCTTCGGACAGGAGACAACTCCACATCACGGTTTGCATCTAAGAAACAAAGAAGAATCAGACTTTGTTGTATGGTACAGGTGAATTACTAAATAAGAAGGAAAAAGATATACTTTTCAGCACAAATTATTGAACAGGTTATTTCTACATTCTTACCTAAATCAGCATAATTTGAATTACAGAACTGCCTTCTTCCTCCAAAGCAAATGTCAAAGGGAAGTTCATCAGGCCTACGGAGTTTCACAGCATTGTCAATGGCTGCAAATGCATCTTCCATGTTGTAAAATGTGACAAAGCCATAATGGTCACTGAAAACAAAGGTAATATGTGAAGCAGACATTAAATAATAATTTAAAAAAAAGATAATTTAATGTTCTTACCCTCTGTCTCTAAAGTGCAGCGACACACACTCTACCTCTCCGAACTGAGAGAAACGCTCCCTGAGTTCCTCGTGTGTCATGGACCTACGGATACGGCCCACATACACCACCCGCCGCTCATCCTATTAAAAAGCAGTGTATTAGTTATAGTTCATTATTCAAATCCATTCATTTTGTGTTGTAACTAGTACTTACTATTGCTCTGAGTTTCTGTGTCCTTATTTCTTGCTCCCTCCTGAGCTTCCTCGACTCTCTGCTTCTACAGTGAAGATCATCAAATATACCATTTTATCACACTCGTCCACTAAAATTACTGACATTTATTCACTAACAAACCTGCAAATGTCTCTCCATCTTTTTCGACCGACCCTTGGGGGTGGTGATTGGGACCGGGACCTAGAGCGGGACCATGATCTGGACCTCGACCTGCTAAATCTTGAGTAACACCCCTTGAGCTGCCGTGGTGGAGAGCGAGAAACGGAGCGAGATGGAGATGACGAACATGAACTGCTCTCTGAACGCTGATGGCGACGCCTACAAATTGGACAAGTGAAAATATCTAAATAATGCACAAATATGAAATAGAAAAAGTCTCAATAATCCAGCCACAATAGAGAGCAGTCTGTTTGCTGCTGCAGACTTTAAGGAACTTAAAAGAAACCAAAAGTCCTGAAGCGGCATATGTTTTGTTGACCTATGTCATTTTTAGTAGCATTATTACAAATTTTGACCTGCAACTACAAAACACTAATTTTTTTAACCAAATCTCTTTTTAAGTCCTCAATTATCAAAAAAATTATTTGTTGCACCCTAAATGGAGATGGTTGTGTGAGGGAGTGCACCAGGTGTAAAACCTATGCCAAATAAATAGGCAAATCATTACATACTATTTGCTGAGGTGAGCCCAGAAGGGAAAAGCTTTAAATAAAGAAGAAATATTAATCAGCGTAAGAAAATACAGTACATACTTTTGTCTTTTTGGTGAGCGTGACCCGGAGCTAGAGGAGTAGGATGAGGATGAAGAGCAGGAGCTGGAGCTTGAGCTGGAATCCGAACGAGGGGATCTTCTGTAAAATCTCCTCCTCACTCTCCCTCTACAAGGCGGGCTGGGAGGAGGAGTGGGAGGGATGCCCAGATCTAGCCTAACATCACAGGTTTCATTTTTGGCACTGTCTGTTAATAGTGTGGACTGGTCTGAGGGCTGCTTTGTCCTTTCGTCCTGGGAGGTGTTCTTCTTTACAGAGTTGTTCACTGTAACAGCATCACTTCCCTGATTTGTGCATGAATCAAGGACACTTAATCTAGTCTGTTTGATATCCAGGGTTTCTAAATTATCATTTAGTTTAGAGGATTTGTTGCCATCAGTGACACAGCAGTAATCATGATCTGAAGATATAGATGAGTAAACATGAGAAGTATATATTGCTGTAGACTCTAAAAGCTTTGTATGGGTCCTTTTAAATGGCAGTGGGCGAGGGTCAATTATCTGTACAGATTTCATTGAAGGAGCTTTTCTTCTTGCTGGCTGCTCTTGAGTTCTGAGAATAACTTCAGTGCCAAGTGGCTCTGGAATTTTTAAATTTAGTTGACTATCAAGGGGTGCTAGTGTTGAATCTGAAGTGCTTAAAGGTGCTTCATGGACAGGGTGTAAGAAGTGCTGGGTCAGGAAGAGAGACTTGGTTCGTCTGCCGAATTGAATTTGTAGCAGCGTCTAATTCACTGAAGTGTTCAGTGTTAACCTGCACTGCTCTCTCACTATCTCCTTCCTCTTTAGCTGGAGATGAAAGAAGCAAAAAGAAGGTCATACCAACAGAAAATCCATGGGTAAACTTAAAGAGAATGTTATCTAAATCACCTTGTGTTTCCTCAAACTGTTCAAGCAGACTGGTCAGATCAGAGGCTTCAATTCCTGAAGGAAGAAAAAAAATAGACATGAAACAAATCATTACTGCTAAAACTGAAATATAAACACTCACCAGCCACATTATTAGGTACACACTGCAGATTCTTGGTTTGAGTCCCTTATTCCCTAATTCCTAAATGGTGGCTTAGTGGTTAGCACTTTTGCCTCGCAGCACACAGGTCTTGGGTTCAATTCCCGGCCCGTGTGGGGCCTTTCTGTGTGGAGTTTGCATGGTCTCCCCGTGTCTGGGTGGGTTTCCTCCGGGTACTCCGGTTTCCCCCATCAATCTCAAAAAAACATGCACAATTGGCTAAAACCTCCAACTAAGTTCTCCTGACCAGGATCCTGGCTCAAGATCTGGAGAAGGGTCCCGGGGCGCTGCACCGCAGCAGCAGACCACTGCTCCTGACAGGCTGCCCCCGCGGCATTGAGGGATGGGTCAAATGCATAGAATGAATTTCCCTACGGGGATCAATAAAGTATACCTTACCTGAATTACGCAGCAGTTAGCAATACAAAGTTAACTGCTAAATTAAAAAAAAAAAGTCCTATGCAGTGACAGTGGTTTAAGCGCCGATATCCCTCAGGATACAGGATTACTCAAACATTCATAAATTAAATGAAACAACTCTGGGTTTTTGAGTTGGAAAACACACTACAACATGATAAAAAGCTCAGAAAAGTTGATTTTGCATAATAGGGCTTAATAAATCCCCTTTTTTTCTTTATTCTGATGCTCAGTTTGAACTTCGGCAGATTTGTTTTCAACATACCTAAGGACTGAATGCATTGAGCTGCAGCCATGTGACTGGCAGATATTCGTGTTAACGAGCATTAAAACAGGTGAACCTAATAAAGTAGCCAGCGACTGTATATTAATACTAAAATAAGTTACTGCATATTTTTACCTTTATGAGACTGTAGAGAGGGTGTTGAAATCCTGAAGGCAATCTCTGGTGTAATTTCTTTCACAGGGGTTGTTACCGGCGTTGGTGGCTCATAAGCGTAAGGCATGGAGGGGGGACAATTTACTGGCACTACACTACCTTGGTTTGCCAAGTCTAGGGTATTTGGTAATAGCTTATTTTCTTCTGCTGGGCTAGGACTTTGGTTGTTGCATCTTGGAGCTGTGTTATGTGTTATAATGGACTCTTCCTCAGCACACTGTAGACTGCGGCGAGTCTCCATTGTCTCATTTTGCTTTATTTCCGACGCTGGTTGATTTTTAGATGGCTGGTTGACTGGCAGTGGGACAAGGACAGGATTTGGAGGATCACTACTGAGTATTGTTGAATTCTTTGTTGGACTTTTCTTGCATACAGGCAGAGTTATATTTGGAAGCAGAGCAGCAGGAGAAATTGTTTTGCAGTTTGGCCTTGGACGTTTAGCTTTATATGGTAAATCACTGGAGGCCTTGGTTTTTGTGGGCTGAGCATTTAATAAGTTTTTTGACACAGGAGATCTATTTGATGAATGCTGTGTTGTCAGTGGTTTAAAGCCGGTCTGCTTCTGTCCTGGTACACCAAGTATGGGGGTCAACTCTTTTGGGAGCACGGACACAGATGGCCACTTGGTGGTGTAGTTCCCCTGTTTTTCCACCAGAGGCTGCCTCTTTTGTCGTAGCTGTCTGTACTGCTGAAGACTTAATGATTTTCTTTTCCCTTCTGTTTTCAATGGCCACACATCTGACGACTGACTGTTTTCAGATGAAATTTGGCCTTGAAGTGCTGGATCATGTTTAAGTGCTTTGGTACCATGGTGCACTGATGAAGACGTACTGCCACTTGTGTAGGTCTCCAAATCAAAAGAGGTCACCTGCACAGAGCCGAAACTTACTCTCTTTTTCTCTTTCGAAGCATGGCCTTTAGATGGACTCCCATTCAATAATGCACTCTTAAGGGGTTTACCACAGTTATCCCGTTCCTTTCTCAAAACTGTTACCTCCATAGGTCCTTCATCATCAGACACAACATTTATCTCCTCATCAATATCTTCAGTGGGTCTCTCGTACTTCCACACCTCTTCTTTGGAGAATAACACATTGTTTTGGGCAGAATTGCCCTGGTTCCTCCTCCACCTGTAGCTTCAGACAGTAGGGATGCATAATTTTCACCAGGTTCACAAGAGAGGCGGAGGTGAAAACTTCAACTTCAGTCTCTATTTTATTGTTTATGGCCTGAAAAAATGCCCCATTTTGTTGCGTTAACTCATGTGAATTGATGTCTCTCAGGATATTGTTTCCAGTTCCTTTCGCCCCATTAACCTTGGACATTTTCTTCAGTCCGAGTGCTTCAGCTAAAGAGATTTCCTAAAGAGCATCAAACAATTTTCAGTATATTGTTCTGGTATTAGCCTAACATAATCATAGTAATGCTAATGTTAAGGTACATTTCAAAGCTCTGCCAGCACTGAGAGTGATAAATTACTTTTAAAATAAAAACACAGATACCAATAATTACAATTTCAGGATAACTGCAGAGGAAGTATGGGTCTAAAACCAAAATTGTGTCTATGTACCCACATTTGTGTTGTCCTGAGAAGCAAGAAGTGAAGTTTCTGGTAAAGTACTAAAAGGAGACAGAGTGTCATCATCATCTTCCACACTTTCCAACATTTCAGTGAGAGCAGACAGCAGCTTGTCACTGTCCTCCTCCACAGCAGCCTTATCCTGTTGACAGAGGCGAGGGTTTCAGTGTTTCAGACCTCAGAAATGGAAAAAATTATAGTTGCCAGCAAATAGTCAGCTTCCCTAAATGTACACTGTAACAAGTTAATCAATCAAATAGGTATAAACATCTTACACACCTCACATAAAACAGATGTATCTTCAAAAATGGCCAGGATGGAGTGATCCACAGAGGAGCATGTGTCCATCTCTACATCTGTGGTCAGCATAAACTGCAAAAAGAAAATGCAAAAAACATACATTACATTTGTGTCCAAGACAGCTTAATAATTGACATATTGCAAATAAGAGCTGGGGATTAATAGGCCTATGAAAAGTGTAATTTCTTGAAAAAGGCTTTGCTGTATCTACCAACAGATTATAAATATCTATTACACCTGTGCATACAAGCTTTATAATTTATGAAACAGGCCAGTCAGTGAAAACTGAAACAGGAAGTCACAAACTTTAGTAAAATTTAAAGTATTCCTAATTTAAATTTAAGTAGGTTATGTCAACAAATCAAAATATTCAGACAGAAATAAAACACAGAAAATGTAAGTTTATTATTTGAAATTAGAATAATGTAATACTTTTTTTGACGCAGGCTAATGTGAAATAAAAGTTATTGTGGAAGCTGCATCTTATATTTTAGATTGTGATTTACAGAAGAAAAGGCTTATCGAGGGCTTCTCATTACGTTCAGGGATAGGTTTTATGATTTTATGGGACTGACAAATGGAGGAAACGAGATGACTGGTGCTGAACTGAGTTTGCGGACCTTAGACACTCATTGATACGGCATCACTTGGAACAGCCTGGCCTTGTGTGTGCACGAGTAAGGTATAAAGTGTACCAGACTCTTATAAAAACGCAGAAATAACTAACAAACCCAAAGAGAGAGAGTTAAAAGTGAAAAGGGCAGATCGGGACAGTCTGAGCCGGTGGGTGCAACTCAAGTGAACATCCTGTACTTTGGAAAAAATGGCCCTTGCCAACTGTAACAAGTAAATACTCGATGGTAAAACACAAAATAATAACCGATAAACGCGTTTACTAACTTGTCACAGTGCTATTTCGGGGACACACGCGGTCCAAGCGGTGGTAAAGCACCAGCCGAGCCAACTCCCTGAGGTTAGCATCGGTAGTAGCTTCAGCTGAGCCACGTGTCGATAAGCACAGCTCAGCACATGTGGCCTCGTGCAGTCTTTCTCAACACCACTTCCGCTTCCCACACTGCTACTTTAGCGTCTAATCGACTCAAATGAGGAAAGCGGTACCTCAATGGGGTTGTTGCTTGACAGAAAATTGCCTTTGCCGGTTTTTAAATGCCCGTCTTTCCACTTCCACCGCGTCGCCATCTTGCCGCTCCACATGGCCCAGCCGCAGGCGGATGGAGACCACGTGGTACCGGCGCGGCGCGAACCCAAAGGCCGACCTGGGATCAGATTTACAGCGACAAAGTGGATCAAAGGCCTGAGGTCAGCTATATTTACTGAGCGCATCTCATTCATTTCTAATCAGTATTCTTGTTTAATCCGGCTTTTTCTGCAGCTGGAAAGGTTAAACGATTTAGTCACAGCTGCATGTATTGAACATGAAGTAATGTTGTAGTTAATGAAGAGTGTAGGTCATGTAGACGATGACAACTAGACCTAATAGTTTAGCGCATGCTTTTGTGTGGTTCGTTTAAGTACACGTTTACGTTATTATTTTAGACTATTTGATTATAATGTATCTGGCTGTAAATCTAGGTGTTGTTTTTAAAGTGACACCTAGCGGCCAATATACGCTCTGTGGCGTAGCCACGTGGTGGCCTGGGGTGACCACGGCCCCTGTTGGTCAGAGTTTGTCCCCATCGGCCCCCCTGAGCGGTCCTGTGATGGGCTACTAAGGTGACTGACATTATGTCTTTGCGCAGCTGTTGTAAAACAAACAGCTTGACATAGAGACATGTAGCTAAATCATCCTGACAGATAAGACCTCAAGCTTTGTGCCAGTTTTTATTTCGCGTTGACAGGTTCAAGAATCGCAGAGATATGCACCGTAAAGTTTGTAAAAGCATTTAGGCTTCATTACAAGATTCACGGTTTATTACCGCTCCATCTGCGAACAGCCACGGTGTTTTGTTTTGTGTTTTTTTTTTTTTTTTTTTTTAGGTCCAGTGTCTGTTTTACTCAAAAACTATTACAAAAGAGATAATTATTTCTAATAACTTTATTAATTTTGATCAAAAGTAAGAGGAGAGATGGAGAAGAGCAGAGGATAAACTGCAGCTGGATGGGGAAGCACTGTAAAGTTTCTGTTAACAGCAATCGACCACTTCCTGTGACCCTTCAAAATAAAGCTTCATCCTTTTCCAGCAGCAGAAACAACTTTATTGTGGCAGAGCCTGAAAGGAAAGGCATTAGCGCTGCACAGAGGAGCAGACAGGAGCTGGGCTGGGTCACAGCAGTGAGGCTACAGCTGATCAGAGTCAGATCAGAGTCTGAGCCTTCAGAGTTAGATATTGAACAGAAAGATTTTGAGTCTTATTTAAACCTTATCTCTCTTTTGGTTTCTTTCATGTAATTAATCATTTATTTGCATTTCATCATTATTTGAGATGAATTGTTATAGTAAAAAATGTCTACATATTTGAATGTGCCAGCTGTTTGTGGTTTTAGCAGATAGTTCTGTGATGTGCAGACTGGAGACAGAGTACACTGTGAGATGCGGGCTGTGAGAGGCTCTTAGACTGTCATGAAAAGTTGTGATGTAGACAAAGTTGTTAGTAAGTTGTTGTAAGTTTGTTAAAGCAAAAATATCTAACACAATGCACTAATTAACAACAACATTCCAGACGGTCTGGTTCACCCACACACTACATATAGACTGTAAACAACTGCTAATTGTTCTACTCACTCTATAGTCAGCTAAAACACTTTAAAATGCACCAGGATACAACAAATATTGCCGGTTATATTGATTTTTTTCCCTGGGGAGGACCCCCAGACCCCTCTGTGATAATGTATTACATACTTAACACCTGTGACTCACGACATACTCTTCTGTGAGCTGCAGACATCATGGCTCAGTTCCTAACTTCCTCAAACCATAAAAAGATTTCTGACTCCATCTAAATAACTGGCTTTGTTAAAACAGAAGATAACTCACATTTTTTGTATTAGTCCTATAATAATAATGTGCCATGTGCCACCACAGTAAAATGACAGGGCACAGTAAAAAAAAAAATCTCTGCTACACCCCTGTAGATGCTACAACAGCTGGGGACAGGTGATGTACAGCAGGGTTCCCCAACCAGGGGTACGGGAACCAAGGAGACTATAGAAAGGGATGCCACACTAAATAAGGACTAAACAAGGACTAAACAGGAAAAAAACAGGTCTAAACCAGAGCTAAACCAGACCAAGACCAGACCAAAACCATGAACAAACCAGGTCTAAACCAGACCTAAACTAGGTCAAACCAGGAATAACCTGAGACTAAACTAGGACTAAACCATGCAGGAACAAAACTAGGATGACTAGACTAGACCAGGACTAAGCTGGGTCCAAACCAGGACTAAACCAGAACTAAACTAGGTCTAAACAAAGTCAAAACCAGGTTAATCCAGGAGTAAACTAAGACTAAACCAGGACTAAACCATGTCTAAAACTAGAATTAAACTAAAACTAAACCAGGACTTAGCTGGGTCTAAACCAGGACTTAATTAGGTCCTGGGGGTACACAAAACCAAAAAGGTTGGGAACCACTGATGTACAATATTTGTCTGCCTAAAGATGACTATTGGTGCTTCTGTGTGTAATTTAAACACTGATTATGAAATACTACTCACATTAACAATTGACAAGTGCTGTATAACTACTTAACAACTTGATTTTACTTTTCTGAAAACCTTGACCTTTTCAGAAGAAAGATCTTTCACAGTACTAGACATTATGCGCAAATTCACCAAAAAGGGTACAGTCTATTATTTCAAACACTGTTGTTGTTGTGTTGGCTTCCCTGAAGTTAAGTGTGTACTTTGAATGAATTCAGACTTCACACCGATAGCTACTAGATACAAATAAATCAGTAGGCTATATTACAGGGCAGGGCATCAGACTTTCCAGCGTTAAGTTGATATTTGGCAAATCATATTGAATCAGTGTTTTTTAATCAGGCCATAAAGGGTCACATACCAATAACAATAGTATAACTCATAATAAAGGAATAGTAATTACTTTTTCAATGCAATACAGCAGTTTGCAGGTGTTCCTATTGTGCATCTTTTTAAACCCCTCATGTCTCACAATCTGCATAACAGTTTTGGACTCAACTAGTAATTTTCTGTTAAACCTTGTCTCTCTACATTTATTTTTATACAGTATGTCTGATATGTTAGATAAGATTTTTTCTCACATATTTGCTGTTTACTTCTTGAAGTTGCACCATCATCTGTTTGTTGGCCTTTTGGATGACTGATTACATATTTACCACAGAGGCCAGTGTTTCCCTCCGCTCTCCCGCTGTTGGACCATCACACCTCTTTTTGCCCAATGATGCAGTAACAGCCCAGTGGGTCCACTTCAGTAACTCAGTCTTGAGTTGATTTTTATTTGAGTGAATTTGAATCAGGAAACAACATTAGACTTGCAGGGATGCAACAAGACAATCTTTTGTCATCTGTTCTGAGATGACAGAAGAGGAAAAAAAATATATCCAGTGGTTTGCAGATTTCATAATGTTGAAACAGATATTTTTATTCAGATTATTTTATGACAACAAAATAGTTAGGCCTACTTTTTGAACTTAATGTCAATATGTCTTTGAAAAAGTTGGGATGGGGAGAAAAAGCCTGGGGAAAAAAGTTTTACTGTATAAAACAAAAAGCAGCTGGAGGGGCATTTTGCAGCTAATTATGGTAACTGGCAACATTTCAGTAAGATTCGACTCTAAAGTAGGGTTTGTATTTTTTAGTATTTGATAGTATTTTTCATGAACAAATAAAATATGTCCTTTTCAATACCTGAAATAGTGTGAGTAAAATATAATTTTATGAGATTTGCAGATCATTACATTATACTTTAATTTACATTTTGCAGTATCCCAACCTTTTCCGAACTGTGGTCGTATTTAGCAGAGCAGTCACTGTGAGTCCTTCAAGGGCAGTGGATAAAAAGCTGAGCAGAGAAGAAGAGGGGTGTTATTTCTGGTGATAGTTCTTGTGTACACATCAAATCATTGGAGCAGAAGATCACAATGTGTTGCAGATCCGTCACACTTTACGCTTGGACTGCACTGTTGTCACTGTGATGTACTTGAAGCTTGTAAAGATAGGAAACCAATTCTTCGCTCCATCTCCTGAAGTCAGGCTGATGAAAGACTGCCTCCACTTCTCAGGATAAGAAATAAGTGAAATATTTTTGATGTCCACATTCAAACATCCATTTTGTGTGGCTGTCCCTGATTTTATTGTTCCAATTTTTCAGCATGAATACAAAACACATTATTTCTAATCATTATATTTTTTTGTTGTTGCTAGGTGATATTTGAATAGTTTTAAAGAAGACCCACGTCACAATTACTCCTTAAGCAACACTACATTACTTTTCCAGCCATAGAGGGTCTTAAGGTAGTGTACTTTTTGTTTTGGTCCCAAGCCCAGATAAATGGAGACAGTTGCGACAGAATGGACATGTCATGTAAAACCTACAGAATACCAAAATAAAATCACAAATCACTGCACATTAAGAGGCAGATGATTTCCTGTGGCTGATATTTATTAAACTTTTAAAAATCTGTTTCACTGTTTTATCAAAGACAAATGTATGTTTCAATTAAGCTGAACGTTGAAACTATGTTCAACCTCCTGTGACTTTTGGGGCCAACTAGTCACTCACCTAGTTTAGCATTTGTGTGACACATTGTCCTGTGTGATTCACCCAAATTAATGTCAAAGACTCATTACATCAACTTCTATATCTATATCTGAGATGCCCTAACTTTTTCCCTCAGAGAACCAAAATGAAAATATATTTGCGGACCAAGGGCTAAACGTACAAATTTTTTGCTTATAATGAGATCATATGCAGCCAGATCATTGAAATTTCTTTAGTTATTACATTATTTAGATTTTTAGACTTTAAAGTTACCAACCAATGACCGTCTATTCAGTGCACAAAAGAATCAAAGTAGATCCCCCTACGAATCACAGCACCCCCTTGTGGGCTGAATCAAACCCCTTGAAGGGCCAAGTGTGTCCCACAAGCCCCACATTGGACTCCCCTGATCTATATAATACAATAAACCAACATATTTTAAACATAAAGTTGCATATTGAGGCTTTTATGTTTAGGACTAAACCAGCTGTAATTATGCATTTGCTCACAAGATGGCGTTATAAATATTTCACATAGGGCTGTTTGCCTGTTTTACTTAGTCCTCAAAAGTTGTGATTGATTTTATTTCTACTAAGTTTATGATCCATCATAGACGAGGTGTTAGACAGATAATAACAAGGAAGTTATAGGGATTTATAATAGTTCATCACCTTTTTTTATTCTCATGGATTTTCTTATCTTCCCTTTTCCGCTGAGAGGACCAGGGATGTGTCTGGCTTGTTATCTTGTGCATACCAGTGAGGAGGTGACCTTTGTGGTGAATGTCACAGTGCCATGCAAAGGTAGACAAAAGCTGATTTAGATTAGGCAAGAAAAATAATGATTTGTTTAAAAAACATCTGGAGGACCACCTGGCTTTTGTTGTTTGTTTAATTTTGTTATGATCCTGCTGTCTTTTAATTTCTCCTTTCTGTGTTTTGCATCTCCCCCAGTATTATCTCACACACTACTCTTCAAGCACATTACTGCCTGAATCAGGGCCAAAGTATCCTGGGTCTTCAGTGGAGTGAGGGTGAGGTGGGAGAGGAGCCGAAGACGTGCTTATAGCCATGTGGGTAAGTGTGTTTTGGAGGAGGGGTACTGTCTGTAAGTGGGTCACCTTATTGCAGCATCCAGCCACTGTGTCGCTACATGGCCTCACACAAACACTGACATTTTCCCAAGAACTGCAGACCATTACTAAAGATAATTATTTGTCTCTATTTAATTTTTAGGGTACCCACAAAATGTAAACTGAATGATAGAACTTATTTAAAGTAACAATTTCTCCAGTCTGCCCTATTTAAGTTAAATTTATTTTTTTCTACTGTCCAAAGACAAACATATTAGGTAAATTGGTGACTTTAAATTAACCCTAGTGAATGAATGTGAGAGCAAATCGGTCAGTTCTATGACTAACGGGCATAGTCTATGCATGGTGCACCCTGCCTAAGGTTCATAGTTACTGGTATAGGCTCTAGCCACCAGCAACCATGGAAAAAAGCAAAAAACGTGAATGAAAGTGATGAATGAAGCCTTTTCCCTTTTTTGTTAATTTTATTCCTTCTATGTTTTTCTTTTTCTTATTTTTGTCATCAATGAAGATGTTCTCTTTTTAGTACTCATAGATCATTTACAAACTTGCTTTTTCATTTATAAATCAAGAAATAAAACTGATGTTGTGTCAGCCAAATGTCACAAACCACTGTATAACACTACCCTATGCTTTCCTCACTCAGGGACTGCAGCAGGACTCCCAGAGTGCACTTTTGACATCTCTGAATTTTTAAACAACCAATGAAGTCTAGGGAGTCAGGTATTTGCTTTCCTTTCTCCACTTCACACTCATGTTGTCCCTCACTAGTGGATGTCTGTATACACTTGTCAATCACGCAATGGAGTATATACTTAGGTGACCTTTCAGATATTGTGTCAAGCACGTTATAAAAAGGCAAAAGCACTCTGATCTTTAACTTGATACCTGCTCTATTGGGAAAGCAAACATACACTAATACAACTGCTGACTTAGGCAGTTGTGTTGCTTGTGTCCTCATTTTGATTTCTTTTTATACTTCAAGACTTTCTTTTTCGTGTGCTTTCATAGCAGGGAAGAGGAATGCCCTCCCACATGGTGCAATGAACATCTGTTAGTGGGACGTGAAGGCCCGAGAGAGACAGAAGGAGAGAAGGAGGAGCAGGGGGAGGCTGAGGACCTACATAGAACTTGCATTGATGCAGGAGGTGAAGAGAGCACCACAGGGCATGCAGGAAAGTGGAAAGGGGAGGAGAACAGGGGACTAAAGCAGGGATGAGGCTAGACCTCAGCTGGAGGGGCTATTTCTACTATAACGGCCGATGTGAGGGGCCGTCTGGCATGAGGTGGTGTCTTACAGGTGCACATACGCACACAGACACACTCGGCATGGAAACAGAAGCCCGCATCAATAATGTAGCTGAGAGAAACAGGATGCAGAATGTGCCTTACATAAGAGAGCTGGCTCAGAGCTGCCTCTTTCAGTCTCTGCTCTGCCCTCGGGCTTGATGCACACACCATTTTTAAGCTAATTAAGTGCTACATTTGCCATCCAAACAAGTTTTCAAGATAAGTGCTCTGCAACAAAAGCATTATAAAAGAGGCTCTACTTTTCTGAATTTAAGTCAAGGTTGAGTTTGTTTGTCTGATTTTGTACTTATTCAACTGTGGCCTCTTGTATCACTGAAGTAAGTCTTCTGTGCGGCTTCTGTGGCACAAATACATTAGGTTTAAATGTTAACTCTAAATTTGATTGGTTGAGTGGGGGTCACTGGGGTCACAGAGACAAAGAAAAGGCAGCACCCATGATTTACTGTACTGTGATGAATGACCCAAAAAAACAGTATACAGTCCTAGGACCAACTACTTAACTTGGCATTATTTGCTCATTCAAAAAGAATACTGCTGGCTCTTTTTATAAAGTAAAGGCAGATGTAGCAATCAGATGAATTATGACATATGCAAAGAAGGAAATAGGTATGAGATACTTTATTGTGTACCTAAATGCTTTTCCTTTTTGTCTCTTTTGTATGGTCTCTGTAGTGTTTTTCCCTGAACCTTTTGTCAGTCTTTACACTCCCAGTGCAGCTCTTTGTCTCTCTCATTTATCTCTGATGTGCTATGTGTGATTTGACTCTTTGCTATCTGTTAATGCATGTGTGTTTTATATAAATAATCTTGTTAAGGTGTAAGATGTTGACCTTTGTGCGCACATCCAGTTGAAAATATGAACTTGTCAGTGTCGTCTCAATCAAGCTGTTAAATGTGGGCACGTCTATGTGTGAATCACAGTTTGTCATTGTGTGCGTGTGGAAGCTCATCATGCTTGTGCTATCCTTTTTCTGCCACATTGCCATGGCGACAGTGCCCTCCCGGGGTAATGGGGGACGAGTGCGCCAGAGCTATTTATTCTCTCCCTCCACCTCTCTCTCTCTCTCTCTCTCTCTCTCTCTCTCTCTCTCTCTCTCTCTCTCTCTCTCTCCCCCTCTCTATCCATCCGTTGATCGCCCGCCCTGCTTCCTTCCCTTGCTTCATCTCTTTCTCGCTCTCCTCCCTCCTTTCCGCTGCTCCTTTCTTTCTTCCCCACTCTGATTGGCTTAACACTCTTCCTCCTCAAAATGAGACACTGCCTAATGAGCGACAGGGTGAGGAGCTGAGAGTGGGAGAGACAAAGAGCAATGAGTGTCTTAAAAAGAGAGAAAGTAGAAGTATGTGGGCGAGGCCATCTATGTACATGCAGACGATTCTTTGCATGTAAAAGACACAACCTGATTTTAGGCAATTGTTTGGTGTCATTTTGGTGGGAAACTGCACCGGATGTCTTCTATATTAAAACAGGTTTGTGTGTGTGTGAAGATCTTGGCTTATTCAGGGTCATGACCTCTGAATGATGTGAACATTTAAAATCTGGCAGCAAACTAGATGTACAAGACAGATATTAAAGTCCAAAACAAACAATGCGCTGGTCTGCTTTCAATACTTTTGGCCCTGTGTCACAGGGCACCCGACCATGTCGAGGAAACCTTATTTGGGCAATTGGGGAGTCTCTGTTATTGTCTGTTTGAAAAATATGATGCCACTAGTTGCTTTTACTGGTAATAATGACTACATTATTTTAGCGTTGTTCAAAGATGAAAAGTTATATCTCTCTTAACCTCATCTATTCAGCAGACAGAACAATGGCACTGACTCTCCTCAGCTGGTCAAGGAACAGGCTTAAACCAGTATAACCACTTCCAAACCAAAATGCCAGGTAAGCTTTATACACTGGTCAATATCTAGTTTCTAATTTTGAGGTGAATTAAGTTTTGTGTTCACTAGGACGATGTTGGACTTGTCTTCTCAACAAAGACAGACACATAACAAGAAGCAAGATGGAGACTCTCTGAAGTAAAGGTAAAAAAGCAAGTATTTAGGAAAGAGAGAGTGCAAAAGGAAGGGAGGGGGGGCAGAATAGATAAATGGGCAGGCAGACAGGAAGATGAGTGAAGCGAGCAAGCAACACTGTGTGACATACTGCAGACAGACAGACTAACGGAGCGAGAGAGAGCGAACGGGTGAGAGCGGCAGATGACAGAGAGAGAGAGAGAGAGAGAGAGAGAGAGTCATGGCACGTCGATCGCTCCCTTCCACCTCCTCCTGCTGCTTTTTTACTCCCCCTTTACCTCCCCCCTTTGCCCTGACTGCCATGTATCAGACCTGCGCTGGTTGATAGCGGGCCACTCACACACACAGGCACATGGATTTGCGTGTCTTTAACAGCAGCAGCAGCAGTGAAAAACAGGCTGTACATATTTAAAGGGGCAAAAGGACCCACATCACATGGTTGTTATTCTCTCAAATCTGCCTCTCAGGTCACTTTGACAGTCTACTCTCTCTCTCTCTCTCACTTGAGCGCTCGTTCCCTCCCTCACTCTCCTCCCACCTGAGCTGTAATTTGCAGGGCAGCGGCAGAAACAGTACTCTCCTCTTTCTGTAACACATACAGTGAACAGCCACAACTGGAGAGAATCTGATCCTTTTCTTAACCTCCTCTTTCCCAGAGCAGTCTCTCTCTCTCTCTCTCTCTCTCTCTCTCACTCACTCACTCACTCTTTCTCTCTTTGCTCCCCGGTGGTGCTGTGTGTCTGTTTGTGTGTGAAGTGTGCGGGATAACAGACGTTCAGTGGCGGCGGCAGTGACTGGTGAGAGGAGCAAAGGAAGCAGGAGCAATACAACCACCGTTCTGATCGGATCCACACCAGACATGTGAGAAGATGTCCGTGGGCGGCTGTGCGTGTCCCGGTAAGTCGCTGCCCTGGTGATGGTTGCCGTTAACGACAGCTGCCGCCACTGCTTGTTGCCACACACTGACTTTGCCTCTGTGGTCATGCCATTGTTGTTGTTGTTTTATTTTGGATGGTGGTGAGTCCAACCGCTAGAAGTGCCATGACTGAGGCAGCGCAGAGAGAGGTGCCCTGGGCCCTGGGGCTCTGTTTGCAAAGGCTCATGGGAGGTCGCCCTGTGTGATAAGTGAGGATGGAGGGCAGAGCTTTAAGAATGTTGTACTTACTGACTGTGCAGATGCAAGTTAAAGGAGGGGTAGTTTGTAACAAGTTTTGTGTCTCTAAACTTTGAAACTTCTAAGATTCAAAAACCAAACTAAAGTGAGGGGGTCAACTTCTAAGCAGACTTTTTGGGCTCGGAGTTATTCAGACAATGCTTGCCATCGCTTTAATTGTGACAAGCTGTTGCTTTAAGTTGTGTATGTGATGTGCTTAGTGGATCAGAAAGTATTGAGATACAATAGTTGGACTCGGACTGTAGACTGTAACTTTGTGTTTGAGGAATAAAAGGCCTTGTTATGTGTTATCATCGATGCTTTGTTGCACGTCTAGGTTTGAACTTGTTGCTATGGCACCACAAAAGCTACTTCTGTCTTTTTCTTTTGCCAAGTTCTTCAGGTCAACACAGTACCACGGTACACTTTTCAGAGTGTGAAAGTCCTGTGAAAGCCTGCTCCTGATTTAAAAAGGAAGATCAGAGTGTGACATTTAAAGGCCAAAGAGCAGCGGCTTTGATCAAACCATGATTGATTCACTTATGCACAACAGTTAAAAATGAATGACGTTTCAGAGCTCACTCAGGAGGCAGTTATTCTGGAGGGCTGAGTGAAAGCATATAGAAAATTTTCAGGTGTTGATGTTTTTCTCACTGCTGAACTGGGCTGTTCTAAGTGGTTTCATCATTTATAACAACCCTGAACATGAGGCATAGACTCTTTACAGTGCACTAAAAAGCCTGACATAGATTTATAATGGCCTTGTTAGGGAGTTTCCATCCAGTTTTACCTAGAAGTTTCCTCATCTAGAGTTCATGGAAACATTGTGATGAGTGCATACCTGAGGGGGAGAAGGCCAGTGAGAGGCTGACCTTGCCCTTAACATTGGAGACACAGATTAAACGTCAACTCGCTGCTGCTTTCTATCGGCTTCCCTCTGTATCTCTTGCCCCGTGTTTACCTGCCCTGTTTTAAAGTGTAAAAAGTTTTGTTTGTTTTCAGGTTGAACATGAGCAAATCAGGAGAAACATCACTCAACAACTGCACTGTCTGACCACAGCATGTCACTATTTTTAATAAAAAAATCTTAAGTCAACCCCACAGGGCCTCTGGGAGCTGGTCCACTGTAAGGCACCTGCAGGGAGTAATATCCGTCATATTAGTCCACCATATTGAGAGGTGTGCGACTTGTTCAGTGGTTTTGAAGTCTCTGAACTCCCAATAGTCCCTGAACAGTTGTGTTTGAGTCAGAACAGATAATTCTTCTCAATTTATTGACTTTAAACAGACAGAGCAGGAAAGAAAAGGGGAATTGAGGTCTAGAAATAACCCTGCGCCGCTCTGCCTCTGGCAATATATTATTAAGTGTTACAGCGATTTATGCTGCACTCCTGATAGGAACGAGTGGGACATGAAATATAATCCTATTGCAAAAAATATATTCATAATCATGATAGATGTCCTCAGAATATACAGTCATACAAAATTTAGCAGCACAAAGAAGAAAGTAGGTGCCAGAGCTGAGATGGGATCACCCCGCTGTGGCCTCCTCGTCTCCTGCCTACAGGCCACAATGGTCACTGTGGTCAGCCCTCAAACAGTCTGGATGTGGATAGAGAAATTTAGTCAACCATGCATCCAAGATCAGATTACTCTGGTGCCAGTCTCGATGTGAACCATTAGAAAGCTGCCCCATGTTTTGTGGTTTGGAAACTTCCTGTCACATGTTATTTGAAAGGCAGAAAGTTTACAAAGAGCAATGAGACCATTTTGTTTTAGTATCTGCAGCTATATGTTTAAATGTTTAGTGATCAAATCTGATGTCTGGTTATCATATAATCTGGCAAACCTTCAGGGTGTGAATTGAGATTGCAGCCATACAGTGTAATGTGTGAATGTTCATCTGAGTGTGTGTTTTCAATCTCTGTCCATTGCCCCGTGCTCCAAAGGCAAACGCTGCCACCTCAGCCGTTAAACAGACTGCACAGCAGAGGAAGGAGCATTTGTTTAGAATCAGGCCTGAGCTATCTTGTGGTCAGATTGCATACTTAATCAACATGGTCATGGAAATTTCCAAAAAAGACATAAACGCACACTTGTGTGCTCCACTTTGGCTCTAACATTGTTCTCACTGGTGTTCCCTGTTTCTGTGCTTTATAGTTCCTCCAGTTTTTCCATTTTCAACTTGTTGAGTCGATGCCATGGAAATGAGAGTTGCAAAACTTCTAAAAACACAATCCAGTGAACTCTGCTGACTATATGTTTTTCTGATTGTACAGTCAAGGCCTATCGCTTTTTTGAACCAACTACCTGGCACCTACAATGACGTTGATGCATTTATCAGTGCTATTAATTACATCACTGTAAAGGCAGGCCTTAAAGATACGACTGTGATGTATAATACAATATGAATGCACACTAAGTCGCTCTTCAGTTGGTCCCCTCTCATTCTCTCATTTTCGCTTGTTTACATTCCTGAGCCATGTTCAACACACAGTGATCCTCCCCCTTCTTGTGTGGGCCCTGGCTGTCTGTGTGTGTGTGTGCACGGACACACATCCAGCATGTGCCTCAACATGTGGATGACATAAACAGTGCAGTCACTGTGATGTGGGATGAGCTTTGTTCATCAAAAGACACACAACTCAAAGTCTAATCCCCAGACCTAGAGCTACAGACTGTGGCCCAGACCTTTACATTTCCTTGGTATTTGCTGCACTGTTTTTTAAACCTCTGCACTGTGGATATACCATCATCCTTTCCCCCTGCGCTCATTCCCTCACTGCCTCTTTCTCTTTGACTCCCCTGATTGCTAGCGTATGTTGGCTGGCTGGCTAGATGAGGGGAGGAGGGGGAAGGGACTGTGCCCTCTCATGCAGAGAGTCACATGGTGTCCCTGATTGGAGGAAAATGAGTAAAGACTGCAGCCTGGCTGAAATGGCAACAGACAAAAAGGCACAAAGGCTGAGCTGTTTAGAAACGGGTTGCACAACAAGAGCAGCCTGAAGAGGAGGGTGTGATGGAGGGAAGAGCACAGATACTGAGGAAAGATGTGGATTAAGAGAGGAAGGAGAGGGTGAGACAGAGAGGTGACGGACAGAGGGTGGAGGGCTGTAGCAGCAGAGAGATCAGACTGTGTGTTTCTGTGTTTTCTGCAAGGCTGAGCGCTGACGTGATTGGCTGAGGGGGGTTGGGGGGGGTGCAGACCTGACTCTGAGATCAGAGACAGACAAAATGGCTCCCAGAGAACAGAGAAACGCAGCATCAGGGCACTGTCATCTCCCCCTCACACAGCTGTCAGCTGACACCAGCGCTGCCACACACACACCAGGCAGAAGCCACCTGCAGGATAGCACTGTGAAAAACATCCCTTTGAATCATGTCAACTTGATAACTTGGTAATACTTCTGAAAAACACTTATTTATTACAAATGTAACATGAATATATTGCAGGCAAAGTAATCGGCCAGACTTTTACCACCCTCACCTATTGACCTGTTCAGCCATGTGACGCACTTGCAGCTCGAGTTCCTCTGTTGCAGTCGTGTCTGTGTTTGCCTGCCAAAGAAAACCCTGAGCGGGGAATTCACCCAGGGAATGAGAAAATAGTGTAGGGCAAGATGAAAACAATGCAAGGCTCACTATGGCCACAAGAGGGCGCCACTTTAAAAGGACTGCCAGACTGCTCCTCTGATTATAGGTCAACGTGGTATTTTCCCTCAGTGACGACAGTGATGGTTGAAAAATCAAAAGGAGAAAGAGAGCTACTTAGGAAAATCAAATATGGATAATACAGTTATCTTTTGATTTACAACATTAAATGCATCACTTCAAGAATAAAAAAAATAAAATAATAAATAAATAAATAAATAAATACAATGAAAAGGAAAATACAAAACAAAAGATGACACTGCTTCCTGAGCTGATTTTTACAGTGTTAAGGGAATATATTATGCTTTAATTCATATTTTAAAAACAATCTTGGTCACTTCAAGGACAGCATTTCATGTTTTACAACCTTTAAAGACACTGACTAAACATCTGACTAAATGAGAATGTTTTTAATAAGTACTTTACTGGTGCCTAAAGGAACAGATGAAGGGACCACCAGAGGGCAGCTGAGTGCAGGAGAATGCTGACTGTTGTGGTCTTTGATCCTAATTTAAAGAATAAAAAAGGAACTTCACCTCAAACTTTTTGTATGATGCCATTTTATTACAAAATGAAAAATAGCTGTGACGAGTCAGTGGAAACAAAGCTGAACACTTTTTTTTGAGAGCAGACTAGATGTTTAATAATGTTTATTTTGCTTTGTTAAAGTTAGCTGTTTTATTAACCTACTGCTGAAACAAAATTGTTTCAGCATCAACTTATTAAACTGTTGAAAATTTTATTTTTCAATATATAGTAGTAGGAACACTGATCATGAGTTGTGGGCCATGACTAAGGGGAAAAATTCTGGCATACAAGCTGCCAAGATTAAATAGCTCGAAGTAGAGTTGCTGGTCTGTTGCATTCAGGGAAGTACCCAAAACAGATGCCCGAGCCTCAGGTGACTTCTCTGGAGGAATTGTCTGGGAGAGGGAAGCGTGGGTGACTTTGCTTACACCACTGTCCCCACAACCTGGCTCCAGATGGGTAGGTAAATGGAGTAGGGGCAATAAGACTTAACATGCTGTCTGTCAAGGCACTTAATTCAAGTCTCTTTAGTCCACATACTGTAGTTTTAGTTGGTCCATATCTACTGTCATACGCCAAATAAAGTCAAAGTGTAGCTTTTTGCTCTGGTTATAGCATTTTAGACATCTGTTGTTTTATTAACCATGCTCTACTCTTTACCAATTGAAAATAAAGGTTTCATTGCAAATTTATTCGTCAGGGTATAGACCTATTAAAGCATGGCTCATTTGTGAAATCTGATGTAAAAACATGCTGGTGGTTAATAATTTGGGGAAACAAATATCCCAGCAGATACAGACATTAGTATGTTTATTAAATTAACTATAATATAGTCAATTAATTCTCAAGTACAACAAAACAAACATTGCTGTAACAAAAATGTAATAAAGAAAGTAACGTGTAATAGTGAACATAGTGATATTCCTTGTATCAAAACGTTCTCATTGTCAAGCCAGGATCATTTTGAGAGCTTTGTTTTACTGCAGCTGTCCTGGGATCAGCGTCTCATTGTGCACCAAAGGGAGGACAACTGGGACGGTTGTTATCAGAACTCCGGCAGATGCATGTTTCCTGTTGACTAGTGAGTTGAGGTGGCATGCTGCACACATTTGTACACAGGCAACACATGCGCGTGCGGGATAGGGCATGTGTATTTACAGCTCATTGACTTGCACTGTCATGCGCAGACACATATAGCACTGTAGGCATCCTTGTTCCCCGCCTCGTGCCCCTGAGCCTGATAGCCTGGACATGGGAGATATCACAGAGAGCAAGAGGCATGAAAAGACAGACCACCACTTTGGGTTAGATCAGTGTTTAGTGTGAAACTGCATTTGTGGGTGTCAAAATGGCCATGTCAGAACCGCTAGAAAGTGAAGGAGGTAAGTGTCTCTTGGCACAATTTTTCATTTTTATTAAATAAATCCAGCACAAAAAAGAAAACAATTCAGGTCAAAATGTTTACCACTGTCTGTATTGCACTGACAAAACCAACAGATTACAGTTGTGCCTCCCACATTATGTATTTTAATGTGAAGTGTCTACAACACTAGATAGTATTTTTATGGAAACATAATTATCCCAAAATGCCCACATAGCTTATTACAGTTCATTGTTACTTTTATGGTGCCTCTTTGTTTATACTATTCTTTATGTTTTAAAAAACCAGGTGCCACAGAAAGTTTTAATGGTTTATTTTAAAAATGCTGCTTAATAGTAATAGAACAGACCTCACAGGATGGCACTATCTGAGTCTTCTGTTGATATCTCTGGCAGCACATTGATGACCTTGGCACACTGCCATGTTTGTCTTTTCTAAACAGATATTTTAGTTTTCTGAACAAAAATAATAAATAAAACTGCACATTTTGTCTACTCTTGTACATGATTTGCTCTTGGCTTTAGCTTAGCTCAGATGTTTAGTGGAAACGTCCCACTCCACACTTGAAGAGTTTATTTAGCGCTGACACTCTGTGCTGTAATCACTTATTATACATGGATTTGTGGCTGTAGGTGTGATTGTGAGTTGTGTTTGGTGAAGTGAGGGTTAGGCAGTGGTTTGTGTGTATTTGTGCACACTGTGTTGGGGTGCTGGTTGTAGATAAGGCCTGGCCTCTGCCTCTCTGAGTGAAAGACAGTATGTGTAAGCCCCTGGAGCCTTATCCAGACACACCTCCTCCTCCATCACCACACACAACTCTCAGGATTAACCCTGTCATGTACCATTTTGGTGGGTGAGATTTGAGACACGCACACACCGGATTAACCCTTGTGTGTCCATTTCTGTGGATGACTCTTAGCCTCTCTCTCATAGTGACAGGATTGACTGCTCGTGTTACCATGGCTACTGGGGCCAGTGAATGTAAGATAGGCAAATCCACATAAGTCACCCACAACAGACACTCTGAGCTACTACCTCCCCCGGGTACTAGAAGCACAAAGATGCTGCCAAAAGACTGACAGGAGCCTCCTGAGCTGTGAAGTGCTCATGTCATGGCTTTCCATGGTCAGACCAAATATACATAAACTCAATCCAGGCTGCTCGGGTGAGAGACAGGCCTCAGAGCGGCTTATCCTCTCCACATGCCTGGCTCTGTCACTTCATTTACACCACAGTCACATAATAATTTATAACAAAACCTTCTGCACCACTTTGCAAAGTGTTCAACCAAGTAGTTTTGTTTTTGCAAATGCACGTGACATGAGTTTTGTTTGGCCCACATCTATAGCATGATAGCAGATGCTAGTCTAGAATGCTAAGTACAGTTTTTTATTAAATAAAATTTATTTTTTATTGTTTATTATTTCTATTTTTTAAGATTTTTTTTTTTGGTCTTTAGCCATTTTTATTTTTTATAGTGAAAGTATAGACAGGAAATGGGAGAGTGGGAGAGGGTATTGTAATATAGAGCCTGGAAACAACTAGCCCAGGTTTATACTAATTCTACATTTAAATAAAAACTTTTTAGGTCAGATACATTTTTTAGATAGATGAGACTGATACAACATTTTCATTAGTATTTATAAATAATAGAAATGTATACCCTGCAGCAGGATCACAACTATAGCCTGATTACTTTAAAAAAGACTTTAGTCTAGATCTACATTCAGATACACATTTTTTTGTAGTCTAGATTAATTATTCTTTGGCCTAATACTTCCTTGTTCTTTTTATATCTAATCTTTGGCCATATGGGTGAGTCTTCTTCTCTAGTTGTGATCTCAATCTGATTATAATATGGGCCGATTTAAGAAGATTTAGAGGCCTGTGGGACTCTCCTTTTGGCTTAACGCTCGCTGTGTCTGCATTTGTGTGTAAGTGTGTGAGAGAGAGATTCTCTGAAGTCATGGATACTCTTGCATGGATACAGTTCAGTGTGCAAATTAAAACAATAATAATCATTTACAACTTTTAGTCCTACTTTAAGCTTAATTATAAAAATAAAACCACAATTTAGTTTTGACGACTCACATTGGCCTTCCAGATTTATTTGCATCATGTTACTGTGATAGCCTAATAGGTTTTTGTCAGTCCGTGTTTCAGTTCATTTGTTTGCAGCAAAATTATTTGTGCTAATTAATCATAAACATGAAAACCACTTTGCAGTCGACATTATTTTTCCATAGCCGGTTGCATTAGAGCAATTCTCATCTGTGTCACTTACAAGGAAGGGAAGGGATATTGGGAGGAGGAATAAAAAAAATGCTTAGCAGACAACCTTTATGTGCAGTTGTGCATTAGTGGTGGGAGGAGGAGAGCAGGGGAGAGGGCGGCTGGCGGTGCTGGGCAGAGGAGAGAGGAGCAAATGCATTGCGGAGCGAGAGGAGGAGGGCCTACAGCTATTGTTCATGTCCTCCCGTGAACAAAGGGCTCATCGGGGTCCGTATGTAAACCCACAGCAGGCTGCAGCCCAGTGACAAGGCCTCATGCGGGACAAAACATAACTGAGAGACTCCCGCAATTTCAGCCTTATTCCCTCTCTACCTCGCTATTCGAGGAGATTTTATTGATCCTGTTCAAAGGGACGTGTTGTGTTGGTACGTTGCGTCCAGCGGGCCTATCCGTTTTTACGCACGGAGCGTACACTCGGTCTATCATCACGGATCTGTAAACATCAATTTTCTGATTGGACTTCTTTGCAGGTAAAGGGTCGCGTTGCTTAATAAACATTTTGACTGCAATATCTAACCTTTATAGTTTTTAAATGCAGTTCCTGTTTCTTGTTATTCATATTTGATCACTCTTTTTGACGTTTTTTACTGAAATGTATTTAACGCTACTGCGTTAGCAACACAGCTAATGCCAGCCTTTGGTTTACTACTGCTAACAGTGTTGGGCTAACACTAGCTTCCCCAAAGGCCTACGAGCTTGTGTAGTGCACAGACATCGCTCCTAAGTCCATTTTTATTAGGTTCCAAGCGGATATTATGTCCCAGTGTATCTTCAGATCATCTTTGTTTACCATGAAGTTTCTTCTTTACCTCGCAATCACCCGTGATTAACCTGAAGCCCGGCAGAAGCTAACATTAGGGTTAGCATTATGCGCTTGCTTACTCTCTAATTGCCTTTGTAAGCTGACTATTATCGTATATCGTTATGTGCTATGGTACAGCCAGTTGACTGATTGGAATATTTACCTTAAATTTGTTGTGATTAGTTAAATTCACGTCGATTTTATTATGTGGCTGTAATGTAGGTTGGCTATAGCCTACAATATAATAAACAGAGTTGTCGCCCCTTTGGTAGTTACTAGTGCCCAGCAGATGTCCAGCTGGATGGAGGGTTACTGTTATTGTGTATTTTGTGACTAAGTTTATTGCAAACACAATCACGTTAGTTTATCGTTTTGATCAGAATTGTAAACAATGATATGCATGATGTGAATGCTTATCCCCACTCAGTATATACTGTATGTTGCTCCATCTAAAGTATACAGTAATGTATGTGGTGTTTCTCCATATGAGTCCCAGTGGAGGAAGTGGAAACCAGCTGATGTGATTGTGACGGTCTGTCATTAACCACTAACAGGAAAAGAGAGGAGCTAATGGAGCTCTCAACAACTAATGGACACATAACTATTGATTATTTATTTATTTATCATCTCCATTTGTTTTCCTCTGCTGCTGGTGCATTGTCTTTAGCATAGCACCACTGCCTCATATACTAAATGGTTGTTTTTGTACAAAGTGGAGCTAGGGTTTCTCATTGATGGCTTTTGTGGCTGAGTTCCCTGTAGACGATGAGATTTGAAGAAGTGTCAGAATATCAAACTTTGCTTTTTCGTGACCATTAGTTGTATTAGTAAGATGCCCCTTTATAAGGTTTCATTTCAGGGATTTGTTTGTATATGTTTTAAGCTGATTTCTATGTAGTGGGTGTATATATTTTTAAACAAAATTGTCATACTTTTGTACTGATTTTTCTCTGAGCACAGACTTTCATTTGAGATAACCATACTACCATTTAACATACCATTTATAGAGCTTAAAGGCAATGTTTGTGTTGTTCAATCTTCTTATCTAGATAGTATACCCTTTTAGTGGTTGTGATAGGTTTGATATACAGTGACAAGATGGAGACATTAATGAGGAGGGGCTTCACTATGGCGACAGGAGGGGTCATGACCTAAATGTTGCCATGACTGGATGGTCTTTATAAAGGAGCCAGGCAATTAGACTATAGTGCCGACTGTAGCTGTGTTTATGTTGTAGAACTTAGAACTTATATTTATAACTGTATGTAAACAGGGTCAGTCACAAGGAGCCTGATGGTGGTATAATCTATTTATGAAGTGTGAAAAATGCAGGAAGGACAGCAGATCTTGAAATAGTTTTTATTAGCACACTGTTTACACAAAGCTCTTTTTATCACCAGGCTTTGATTTTGTGTTTGTGCACCCCAATTGGTGTATTGGGGCTGACCTGTTAATAAGTGCAGCCAACTGAAACTGGGCCAACCCTGGCTGAGTATGCCTCACATCACACTGTAATCTCTGGTAAAGTCAAGTTATGAAGAGATAATACTAACGCATTACAGTTTTGGGGTTTCTATTCCTCATCATTTAAGTCAATAAAATGCTGGCATATACTCTCTCAAAACAGGAAGAATTTATTGCTGTTTAATAGTTTTAACGTTTAATCTTATTTTCTGTTCCAGGCTGTTCCTCCAAGTCGTTCAAGCTGTACTCTCCCAAGGAGCCCCCCAACGGTAGCACTTTCCCCCCCTTTCATCCCGGCACCATGCTGGACAGAGACGTGGGGTGAGTTGTATGCCCATCATGTTATTGGTAAAGCCTTTTAGTTTTGTACAATGATCAACACTGCCAGTTATTTGCATTAGTCCACTTTTTGAGGTGTTTGTCTGCAATTCTTTCATGGTTAATATGATGACAATATTTTTACATAATTGTTTAAAAATGGTTCACATAACTTCCAAAGTAAATCATGAATATTTTTTTTGTAATTACTACAACAGGTACCTCCTCTAGAGTGATGATTCTCAAACTCATATCATCATTTCATCTTCCAAATGATTTCAATATGCTCTTTATTGGAAATATTTTAAATTTAGCGTCGCCATTTTATGTAAAACAATATTTTAAAACAATTTATGCCTTTGCTGAAGTTATAGTCAGTCCCTGTGTGTTCACTTTTGGAGCTTGTCCCATCATTTGGGAACTACTGCACTAATGTGTGTGTCTTTGTAGCATAAAATGTTGTGTGACTAGCTCCGTTTTGCTAGGTGCAAATAAGAAAAGAGTAGACATTGTTTTTGTTTTTAGATACAAGCGAATACACAAGCAGGCCTGAGTGCATTTAATGCTTTAAAAGAATTTGATTTGACCGTGTGGCTCTCTAGGGTTGGAGAGGCTTATCCATGCTGTGTTTTACAGCTTGCCTTGTAGTGAAATAGTCGTCCATGGTTGGTGTTCATTGTAGGAGCGTTATTTACAGTGTCATTGTATCATCCAATTTGTGCCATCTTTGGCTCACATCCCAGAACCGTAAAAACTGACTAGGTCCTGAAAAGGGGCATATTAGTGCTGTAACTAAATGTAATAATCTGTGTGGTTTGTTTTTCCAGTCCCACCCCGATGTATCCTCCCACATACCTGGAGCCAGGAATAGGGTAAGACAACATTATTTTCCATTATCTCCAGGTGCTGTGAAAACGGCAATTAAACAAATATAGATAAGGCTGTGGGAAGCTCTGTTCTTATCTCATTTTCTATAGTGTTTTGTATTTAGTCTGTGATAGGGTATCGGTCTGTAAAGAATTAAGCTGTAAGGGTTGTAATTGTATTGTCTTTGTAGCTCAGTTTACTTCTCTCTCTTACTCACACAAATTATCTTACCCTCTGCTTTTGTGGTGATACAGGAGGCACACACCATATGGAAACCAGACGGACTACAGAATATTTGAACTTAACAAAAGGCTACAGAACTGGACAGAGGTATGTTTGCACTAGAAAAGCATTAAAAGCACACACTGAGCACCACAAAGTGTAATATATGTTTGTATTTTTTCCTGTAGGACTGTGATAATCTTTGGTGGGATGCATTCACTACTGAGTTCTTCGAAGACGATGCCATGTTGACTATAACTTTTTGTCTTGAAGATGGCCCCAAACGTTACAGTAAGTCCACAATCACATAGTGTTTATCTCGTTGAACATAGAAGCGTGTTTATAAGCCTTTTGTTTTTTTCCTTTTCCAGCAATTGGCCGGACGTTGATTCCCAGATACTTCCGGAGTATATTCGAGGGCGGTGCCACTGAACTTTATTATGTGCTAAAACATCCTAAAGAGTCCTTCCATAACAACTTTGTCTCCCTCGACTGTGATCAGTGTACCATGGTTACTCAAAATGGAAAACCAATGTTCACACAGGTTTGTCATTCAAGTGTAATTATGCAAAGATACTATTATACTATTATGTTGTGTATGCAGTTTAACATTTTCACATGTCACATATACATTTTGACGATGAGGTTTTGTTATTGATAAACTGTTTTCTGAACTCTAGGTCTGTGTAGAAGGCCGCTTGTACCTGGAGTTCATGTTTGACGACATGATGAGGATAAAGACTTGGCACTTCAGCATCAGACAACACCGTGAACTCATCCCACGCAGTATACTGGCCATGCACGTGAGTGGAAATATAGGGAGTGGGGGAAAAAAAACTATAAGCAGTTGCGTTTGGTGTTACTTATTTTATTTCTAATAACTTTTTAGGCCCAGGACCCACAGATGTTGGACCAGTTGTCTAAAAATATTACAAGATGTGGCCTGTCCAACTCCACCCTTAACTACCTCCGAGTAAGTCAATGGTGCTTTTGTCTCTTAGGGTGTGTTCACACTTGCTGGTCCGCAAGACTCGCTTCCGGGCAAAAGTCCGCACCTGTGTTGACGATGTCATTGGTCTGGTTAGAATTCACATTGGGCTCTGTCAAAGGAACTGAACTGACTGAGTGAACAGTAATAAACCTCGCCTGTAGGGGGCAGTGTGCCAGTATTTACCAAAAGAAACTGGCGAAGAAGAAACCTTGCTCATCTATTGGTCAAAAGTCCGCTATTCAGCTGAATATATCTCAATAATTCCATACGGCGCACTTTAATTAATATTTAATGAAGTATTAGGTTTAGAGCAGCGATCTCGGCTGAACACAGCTGTGGATTCTTTCCGGTGATTAATATGAAATCTGTGTTGCTATAGCAGTGTTTTCACATATGTTTGCTAATGTTAGCAACCTTTTAAATACATTTATTTACAGTATATTTGTATTTTTTTTTCTTATAGTCATGTTAGATGCGCGTATGTTTTTCTGCCCTTGGTAAACAGCACTGTAGTCCTCTTCCTGGCATTAATCCGTAATTTGGTCCGCATTGTGTTCGCACTTCACCAGGACCACACCAAGACCTCTGATTTCAGGAGGACCAGAGTTCACCTGTTTGAGCAGCTGTGAATGTGCAATCAGACTCAGGTGCGCACCAAACGAATCAGACTTTGCCAGGAAGCGCACCAGAGTTCAATTGAAGCAAACCAAACTCGGCAAGTGTGAACACACCCTTACATTAGTTTTAGGCTGGCCCTCAATCTTGTAGTTTTTAAGAACTTAATCATGGTCTCAACAATGCACAGCTGACATGTGCTATAAATTATACACACATTGTTGTGTAATTGCGCCGTAGTGTTATTTACATAGTAATAGCATACAATTACTGAAGACATAAGTCAAAATATCTGACGTATAAACTGCACTAATACAGTTCTAAAGTATATTAAATTAAAAGGCGTGTGCATAAACCTAGTGCTCTTAAAGTCACAAACTGCTTCAAAAATGCCACATATTTATCCTTACATTGCTTAATACTGTTGGTGGGGTAATAATATATAATAGGCTACATTCATTTTCTCTACCTGTCTTTTTACTTTTGTGTCATTTACTTGTTATTTTATAAGTTTTTGATTTATTTAGACTAGGGATGTCACAATGTCAAATTTTTGTGTCACAATTATTGTGAGATGAAATATAGTGATTATACGATTTTCACAATTATAAACACCAAGAAAGGAAACACTGACCATTTTATTCCTTTATTTAATTGTGTTGATTAGCTTCAAGGACCATATAAACATGTATTAACTGTGGCATACATTTATATGGCCATTGCTACAATACTAGATTTTTATTTTTTATTTTTTTATGCGTCAAACAACAGGTGAAATAATAGCACATGCAGAGCACCTTCCACTTTATACGCACAGCCTTACCAGAAATCATCAGCCCCCTCCTCTTGTGTACAGCCGCTTTGCTAACTTTTACATGGCAGACTAGTCACCATACACACAGCCTTTCAATTAGTTTCTCTTTGAGTTTAGCTCAGAGTTTGCACATATAGTTAGCACATAACAGAGAGGTCGAGAAGTACGAAGCCAGAGAGGGACACGAAAGGAAAGAAGCAGTGTTGTGAACAATCGCAGAATTAAACATGTGTCACTCACGGTGGGATGAAGTGGGGAGAGGGTACAGTGCCTGAGATGTGGAGGAGCCGCTGCGTTTATTTAAAGCACCAATTAGAATATAAAAACAAAACTCAGCTGAAACAAAACTTAATCTATTGTCATCGTAATAATTAAAACGTGAAAGACATCTTATTCGCTTTGCTCAGTGTTCTTTTAAACAGGTAACCCTTTGGTGCGGGGATTGTAAACCTTATGTTTGCCTTTCCTAAAACACAAAAGATGCACTGGTTGAACTGGATCTGCTAGTCTGGTGTTTACATGAACATGGGTGTCCTAACACTTTGTTCTTAGGCTATTTTTTAGAATGCCGTACTTTATTCCTGCAGCGATATGGTATTTAAAAAAACTGGGTAGGCAGCTATGTAGAAAGAAGTCTGCATTATGTAATGTGCATGAGTGCTTTACTACATAGCTATGGGTTACAAAATTTACAGAGAGCACTTGGTCTATCATACAAGGTTGCAACCTGCTCTTTCTCTTCCCTCCTTCAGCTATGTGTTATTCTGGAGCCCATGCAAGAGCTCATGTCCAGACACAAGACATACAGCCTCAGTCCCAGAGACTGCCTCAAAACCTGTCTCTTCCAGAAATGGCAGAGGATGGTGGCGCCACCAGGTATGTTAAGCAAATGCTCTGAACTTTGACACGAGAGGGAAACACTGAAACATTTTAACGCTAACTTATATCTTCCTTTGTAGCTGAGCCGTCAAGACAGGCCCCTAACAAACGGCGGAAGCGCAAGATGTCAGGAGGCAGCACCATCAGCGGAGGAGGAACTAATAATAATAACAACAACAAAAAGAAAAGTCCTGGCAGTGGTTTCCCTCTATCCAGTCAAGTCCCAGTAAGTGCATCAGGGCCATCTACTGCCAGCTTTGTGTTATTACACTCGCATACATAGAGTAGATATATGCCAATTTGCTCAGATATATTGTTTTAAATGTCCATTCATTGCTTTAAAACCACCATTCTATTATATTCGTATCACTATCATAGCTAACATGACCAGTAGTCTGCTTGATGAACATTAGTGTTTGATGTTACCCCTAAGAGACTTTGTTAATCTTTTCTGTGAATGTAACGTTTGTGTGTCCTCTGTATGTGCAGGATGTGATGGTGGTAGGAGAGCCCACACTGATGGGAGGGGAGTTTGGCGACGAGGACGAGCGTCTGATCACGCGACTGGAGAACACGCAGTTCGACGCAGCCAACGGCATTGACGACGAAGACAGCTTCAATAACTCCCCGGCACTGGGCTCCAACTCGCCCTGGAACAACAAGCCCCCCTCCAGCCAGGAGAGCAAGAGCGACAACCCCACCTCACAGGCATCACAGTAGAGTCCAGCCCTGCAACCTCAGTACAAACCCCTGTCTGTCCGCCTTCTGCCCCACACCTCCACCTCAGCAACCATCACTGTTATGGCAACACCCCTTCTCATCTTCACCAACCCAGACATCACACAGCAGACACAGGCACATTTCACTGAGCTTGAAGAGGGTTTGGAAGTCATTGTTGAATAAAATAACCTTATTTCTGTGACTTCCTCCCATTACGGCTTAGTGTCCAACCTCTCTTAACATGTTCGCTAGTTTGAACAGCAAGTTTACAGATGTGACATGAGTTTTTAAATTCAGGGGAGGTTGAAGGAAGGGGTGGGGTGCAGCGGGTGGTGACAGTGAGGTTTTCAAAAGGTGCAGAGTTGCTTAGGGACAGCCCATGCACCCGTCTGAACATGGCTCTTGGTTCTGGTCTCCTTTTGTTGAAGACTAAGCCGCATGTGGTGGGTGTTCATAAAGTATATTTGTGTGTGTGTGTCTGTGTGTGACTGAGTGCACGACTGGGGTATTATGTTGGTCTGAGCATATTTGTGGCTTTGCTAAAGCAGTTAGACCAGAATTAGGAGCCAGTCCATAAAACCATTAAAATTAACACTTAATTTAAAAGCTGAGTTGTGGCACTAGGGAAACAAACACAAACATTATTGAAGGACAAACCTAGTGTTGGAGCCATCTCTGACAAAGACTACAAAGGTCTTAAGCAGAGAGCATTTACCACACACACACGCACATACACACAGTAACACATTTTAAGAGTTTTTATACAGTATATATTTCCCTAGAATGTTTTTTAATTTGTATTAAACGCCTTCATTTCAATTGTTACTTTTTTATTTTCTACCAATACTGAAAAGCTACAGACCAAGGAGCAACACAGGACTTTTATCCCTCCCCCTCTAAAGTATATTGTTTTTATCTTTTATGTTTATAAAAGAGAAATAATTTAGTGTGGATGTTTTTATTTTGTCTTTTTTTTTGTTCCTTTTTGGAGATTTGAATTTTTGTGTATTTGTGCTTGTATATTTAAGGTAGTAGCAAAGTTCTGTCTGACTGTAATAAAATGTATTCTTACTTAGATTTACCTAAAGCCATCCTGATCTAATGTAAAGAAAACAAAAATTAGCAAAAAGGAGAAAAAATTCTCATGATCCTCTCCCTCTTATCTCCCCTTCTGCTCTTACCTCTCCCTCTTTTTTAAAACTTGTGTAAATTAAAATTGCAAAAACCCCGGGGGGGTACAATGGCACCATGAGAAGATAATTTTGCTCTCTTTATTTTTATTTATTTGGAAGTTTAAAAAAATCTCATGTGTTTCATGTCACCAGTTTTGTGTACTTCAGCTTTCAACTTGATGTCAAAGTGAATGTGTTTGCTGAATTTATTACTTAACCAGTGACTTTCAAGTTTTGACACTGGCTTTTTAATAGTTTTGTCTAAATTGTCTTCCTTTGTACGTTTCATAACCATAAAACATCTGATTATCTTCTAAAACCAGCTAGACATTAAGTTCAGACGGCATATTTGGTAGCAGTGCTGAATCTGTAAATCCTAATAAAGAGGCTGAAGCTCATTTGTTTTGTACATTTCCATTTTACTACAGTTTAGCTTTTGGTTCAGTTTGAATGGTGACTTGTACCTTCTCCAAAACCCTGTAGAAAAATCATTGTTTGATATATATTTTTTGATTTGGTTAGTTTCTGCCCTTGATAATTAATGTATGGTACCAATAAAAGATACATTTTCACTTTACTTTATGGAGTGGATGTTGTCAGTGTTTTCCAACTTGCTTGTATGTCCTGATTTCATTTTCACTACAATTCTTTTTCATCTCATAGGACACTAATGTCTTTCACTAGTTGAAGCTATTTTGTTCAGACATGTTAAGCTATTACAGTACTGTAAGAATAGCCTACATTATGTCACTATTATACACAGGTCAAACTGAAATGATAAAGTGTATATCTTATATATATATTATTCAGCAGAGGCAAAGCCATTTGGGGGGCTATTGCTGTTATAGTAAATACAGACACCCTATATCTAAACCAGTGATGTTTAAAATTACAGCTGTTTAGTTAAAAATGGACCTATACCTACCTATACTTAACTAAAAAAAAAAATTCTAACAATTATAATTAAAAGGACAATAAATAAATAAATAAAAGGACTAAACTAGGACTAAACTGCATGAATCACATAATTCTGCACATTTCAGACCTATTAAGTCCTGGTTTACACCTGTCTTAGCCCTAATACAATTCTTGTTTTTCTCTATAACTTACTGATTCCCTTTCCTCCTTTGTTTAGATGTGTAAAGCCACACATTTTCTGAGTTTATTCGTGTCTATAAACTTGAACTCAAATAACACAGAGACAATTAAGAACACAGTGTAGGGAAATAATTATTGTAGCTATGTTTGTATATGGGTTTTTTTTTTTTTTTGTGATAGGGCTAGCCAAGCAGTATTGGGCTGGGCTGGGTCAGAGTCCAGGGCTGTTTTTAAGTCCTAGTCCGCCCCTGTTTTCTAGTAATTATTTATTTATTTATTTATTTATTTATTATTGGTGGTATGCTATGCTCTTCTGTAAGAAACCAAAAGCACAGTCGGTTTTTCAGACTTTTGTTTTCTTTTTAATATAAATTAAAAAAAATAACTTAAATAGTAATAATACAAAACGTAAGCCAGAGATATCGCAACAAGAGAGCAACATAAATGACAATAAAATAAACAAAATTGCAAAATAATCCAAGAAATTGTAACAAAATCTGAAATGCCAGTTGTACTTTTGCATTAGGACCCTTAACCTTTTGTAGTGTCTAGATTATACAGGTATATTTTGAGTATCACTGAAAGTACTTTTAATCATGCAAATATAATCTGTACAGTTCACTGATGTCTTGTGGTCTGTCTGCAGGGAGCTAGGACCATGAGGAGCAACAGATGCTGCAGATAGCTGTACCATAGCAGTATGCTAACCGAGGCTACTGTTGTCACAGGAGTCACCAACCACATCTAACACTTACATTACAATACTGCAACTGAGGTAAGAGAAAGAGTAGTTCATACGGCGAATAAACAGTGACAAATACATGTAATACAGTGGTGTTGTCATTGGTAAAAGCTAAGTGGTTCAGGTTGAATTGAGGATAGGTGGCATTTGAGTGATAGCGTTAGCGCTCACGAAAGCGAAATGTGGGTAAATTTGCCAGCTTTATTGCCGTTTGCTTAAACTTACGTGGCACCCAGCTTCGCAGTAAAACATGCCTATAAGTGTGAATATACCGCATGCTGTGTAATCTCGTTAATCCATCTACGCTGTGTTATGAAGCTAATGTTGCTAACTAGCACCTGCCCATCCCTGTATTGACTTGTTTAGCAATTATTCAGATATCCTTTAGTGTACAAATAATTACATGTCACCGGTTTAGCAAAGGTCAACTTTTTATTAGGTATAGATTATTCTAAAGACTAAACTAAATTATACAGACGGTAAATGCAAACGTAATACAAGAGCAAGTATTTAATTGTTTAACTATTGCCCATATGTTTTTACTGTCTAAATAATGCGAATCGGGTTAATAAAGAAAAAATATATATAAATAAATAGAAAAAATCTCATGCATTTGCCTCATGTGACACACTCTCCCTGTCACTATCACTAATGATGTTAAATGTATGTCATTACACAAGTGTTGTCACTCACATGACTTAATTAAAGCTATAGTCTGTATGTTCTGTGTTTTTTTGTCCTTCCGGTAAACATACTGTAATGCCAAAATAGCGCATGTTTATGCTATTTTGTATTGTCTACTAGGTGGTTGATTGATTCTTCAAATAATGTATTGTTTCTCTGTCTTTAGTCATGTCCCAGGTGGAGAAAAAAGCAGGGCTGTTGAGGAGGACATCTTCCTCCAAAAAACCCCTGAAGGAGAAAGTGGTACTGATGTATGATGAGATTTTTGCAGTAAGTATTGTAGACACTTTAATTGTTGATGAAGGTAAATTATGGTAAAGAATAGACTACTAAAACTAATTTTGTCTGTTTTTGTGTAGAAAGAGGATCCAGCCAAAAACAATCCTCGGTTCTGGGATGAACTGTTTTTAATGAAGGTATTGTACATGATTAGGCACAGTACAGCATTGTATATGCAAAATATAACAGAACAATTTACTGTTAAAAGCCCTGTAACCTTGCTTCTTGTGTTATTATTAGTTGAACTGTGTGAAAATGTGCTAAAATGCCAATTTGTTTTCTCATGTTCTGCATAAATCAGATGTGGTTTAAGCTAGTCTTTGGTGCACAACAAATGGTGTACAGATTAGTCAAACCCACTGTAGGAGTTGCTATTTTGTTTTAATGCAGTTATGTTGATGAAGATAATTACTGTGGTTTGGTACTTATTATAGTCAACATTTATTGTTTATGTACTCCTCATGTAATATTCTTTTCTGCTTTAGGTAAACTTGGAGTATCTGGAGTCTAAGCTGGAGAGTGTAGATGGAGAAGAGGTCCAGCGAATTCAAGACAACATCAATTCTTTGTTTCATCATTGCGTTCAGGCCCTAGGAGAGGAGCACCAGATCAAAGTGGTCAATGCCCTTCAGGTAACCTCTGGACATAAAACATAACAAAACTTATAATTTTATAGCTTTATTGACTTTGCACATCTTCATTTCTGGCTAGACTCTGTGTGCGCTTTTCCGAGGGGTTCATCAGAAAAATAAATCGGCGTCTGGCTTCGACATAATCAACATGCTCATGGGCTTCGACAAGGCTGAGCAGAGGATGAAGGTATGCCTGGGCTTCATTTGTGCAGGAAAAGAGGCCATTTGTGCAGGAAAAGAGGCCATTCATGCAAATCATTTTTTTATTTTTTTGTGTGTCTTTGTAGGATCTCATGGAAAGACTGGACAGCCTACTTTGTGGAGAGGGTTCAGAAAGTTTAAAAAGCCTTTGTCTTAAACTGCTACTGTGCTTGGTGACGGTAGGAGAAAATGCTTTATTTAATGGGTGTTTTTACTCAATACTGAAAAAGATCACCATATATTATGAACACGTTGTTTTAGGTAACAGACAATATCAGCCAAAACACTATATTGGAATTTGTGATGATCAATAGCATCTTTGAAGCCATACTGCAGGTAAGGCTGTTTTCCTGAAGATACACTGCGCTCTCCTCATAATAACTATTACCACAGCTGGTGTTTTTGTCTTTCTTAGATTTTATCAGATGTGTCCAGCAGAGGGCAGCATGGGTACGATGCTGTGGTCCTCCTAGCCCTTTTGGTCAACTACAGGAAGTATGAGGTGGGTTGTTACTTTTTATGGGAAGACCATTGTGGGTTAATTTCCTGTTTTGGTATAGATGGCACATTAGATTAGCACAAGATGAAACCAATTAGAGACATCTTATTAATAACTTTTTGCAAACACGTATAGCTAGAATCTGCATAACTTTTGTATTTAATGCATGAGTATATTTATTTGAGTTTTACTGTCTTTTTTTTTTTTTTTTTTTTTGGTAGGATTTAGCAATCTGTCACATTAGAGTTTATGTATTCTTCTTTTTTGTATTAGCGAATGGGACAAAAACTACCAACTTAAAAAAGATGTATCTTTTTATTCTTTAATGTGAAGCATGCATTCATTGTTTGTCATCGACTAAATGTGTTTTCCATGTTTTAGTCTGTTAATCCATACATTGTGAAGCTATCCATAGTGGATGATGAGCCGACCCTAGATGTAAGTTACCTTTTAACCTCTAAGTACAAATTTGTCTTTAAATAAACTAAAATGAAATGCTTTTTTTTTTCTTTTTCAGGGCATGGGTATGGTTCTTCACCAAGCTCTGACTGAGTACAACAGGTAAAACATACAGATCCCACTGTGTGTTAATGATGTAGTTCTTGAGCCACTGGAGCCTCTGGCGTCATCCGTTTTGTTTGATGTTTCCTAAAAATGCGCTATTTTTTTATTCTCATGAAAGAAAGCTTTTAGTTATTTATATCTGACAGTTTTCTTTGGCAGTCAGTAATGTTTTTTAGATGAGGCAAGGTTTGGAAATGTAATCGGTGTTTGGGTATGCAGGTCCTGTTGTCTGCATGCATCGACAGACATATCAAAGTGATGGATGACAGCTCTTTGCTGTTCCTTTTTTTTTGTGTGTAATTTGGACTGCCGGTCAGATAGTTAATGAAAGGGAATAGCTGAAGATGGTAAATAAATGTTGTTTTACAGGTGCTGTGACAAGTGGTTCTGCTGTTGTGTGGTTTATTCCATATTATCCCATTGCCTTCCCTTGTGTTAATTTGTTTTCCCTTTAGGCAATACAAAGATAAAGAGGAGGAGCACCAGGGAGGGTTCTTCTCAACACTCACTAGTATGGTAGGATCCAATTTCAATTCATTATTTCTAAGAAGATGAAATATATTTACACTGCAACCAATTCCACAGTGGTTTATTTGAAACTAATTTCTCTTTTGTGTACAGGTGGGGAACATGTTTATTGCAGATGTTGAAGAGAAACTCTCTGTACAGTAAGTTAAATATTTCTTTTGTTGTATTGTCATTGTTTTCAGTAAAATATCCTAAGTTGTAAGAAATGCAATAACATTACTTTAAAATAGTTACTCACTTATATACACATGTGCTCCAGTTTACAAGACATTCATAAAATTCATTGAGTGGTAACGTCACCCTCTAGGGGTAAAGGTTAGACCGTGTTGTTTTTATACTTTTCACGTAACTGAGCTGGGTAAGACTTTCTCCATCATAACCAAGTTCAAAATCTGCACTATACATCTGCTCTATCTGATTTAATTTTATAGGTTCTTTGAATATCATTGCTGTACCTATTTGGACGATACTGAGCTGTTGTTTTCAGATTGAACACATTTCTTAATCATTTCTCCTCTTTCTTAAGGACAAATGAGGCAATTCTACTGGCACTGTATGAAGCGATTCACCTAAACCGAAACTTTATCACTGTATTAGCACAGGTACAGTGTGCCATTCATTTAAAATGTGATTGTCCATGATTGATATGATGTGATTAATGTATTTTGCTGTAATTTTATTATTTCTGTGCCTTGCCCTTCAACAGAGCCATCCAGAGATTGACATGGCTGCCACTTCCACTACTCCTACTTCCACAACGCCTACTACACCCCTGGGGACCACACCACCTGCACTAGACAGTGAGCCGTCCACATTTTGCATCTCTTAATATTTAAAGTCATTTAATTACTTTAACACATTACCCAAATTATATAATACATACAAACAATAACAAATAGAAAACATAGGATATTGAGTAAAGTAACAGTTGAGCTATGTATTATTCCTGTACTAGAGTTTAAACATTATCTAAGGCAGTGGTTCCCAAATGGCAGTGGGTCACAAGTAGGTTCAATATACAGTAGTTTCAATTTTCAATAATTTTTCTCTTGTTTTTTTATGTCGACAGTTGGCCTTGTTACCTTAGTTTGACATGAAATGTGTTGTACATGCATTTTCAATGACTCCCCCATATTTCTCTTGAGCAGACACCATTAGGACATACATTTAAACCCTTTTAAAATATGATTTAGTCTAGTATTATAAAAGTGGTTTGCTCAAAATTCTATTTTTGTCTTTGCATCACCATAATAAGGAGATTAGCATGTTAACCAAGAGTATTATTATCTCTTGAGTGCGTCTGTGTCACTTCTGGTTTTATTATAGGGTTATGTTGCTGCTACTTTATTCAGACCAAGTCATTTGGCATTCACATGTGCTGTAACCATTAAAAGGTGCATTCTCTTTGCAGCTGGCTCTCTCTCCTTGCTTTAAACCCAAGAGCCATTTTCTGTATGAAATATTAACTTCCTGATTTAGATACAGATTAATGTTTAACAAGCTGTGTGCATTTTGTCATGTCATAATGGCCTGGTCGTTGACATTTTCTCATATAGGCATGTTTTTCTACTAGGGTATACGGTTTATTTCCCAATAATTCATGCAGTGGAGGAAAACTGATGTGAAGAAAACATATGTAAGGGAGGGGAAATGGAAACGGCTGCCTCATCATTTATCCATGAAACAAGTTGTATGATTCAGCGAGCAGAGATTTGTAAATGGATGAAGATGCTTGTCTAGACGTCAAAGCAGACTACAGCAAATGTAGAAATGGGACAAAGACACAACATTTTTTTTTTTTTTTTTTTTTGCCATGCATTTAGCTGCTGTAGTGAACACGCCATCTGTCCAAAAAAAGTGATAGCTCTTAAATATACTTTCTGTTTAACAAAAGACTTGTAGCCCTCTGAGCAAATACATCCAGAAATAAAATCTTCTATCAACTGTCTTTTACTTGTTGTACTGTATGTCTAACCAAATTTGTCAAATCATTTCTGTGCAGTGATGAACAACCCAGAACTGCCCCTTGATCCTAATCTCCAAACAAGCAACCTCCTAATTACCTTTCTAAAATATGCCTCCATTGTAATGCAAGATACTAAAGGTAATTCATTCTTCCTTCATCTTACACTTCTTTTTAACTTTTCTTTTTTAGTGTTCCTCCTTTACAATTTCATTTTCTTGACAGATGAGCATCGACTGAACAGTGCCAAATTGTGCCTAATTATCCTCACTTGTATAGCTGAAGTAAGAAATGTCTTTTTGATACTACAAAATCTTCCTGTTTATTTTTGTTCTGACATCTTATCTGTGGTTGGCAGGACCAATATGCTGATGCCTTCCTTCATGATGACAACATGAACTTCAGAGTCACACTGCACAGAATGGTGACTTAGAAAATTGTTTCATAGATGTTTTATAACACACATACTGTATGTGAAATTTGTTAAAATGGGCTAATGCCTATTTTGTTGACTCTTTTTCAGCCCATGAGACATAGGAAAAAAACTATAGATAAGAACGTCCCTTCACGACCACTGGTGTGCGCTGTCCTAGGTACGAATAACTTTTTTAACATTCACAACATTTTTTCTCCCATACTAATTTAAAGCAGCACTATGCAGTCTTTAAAGTCATAAATTCACTAAAGCAACTTCACTACATAGAGTATGAGACTCTTATGTCTTAATATTTATAACGTAAAAGACATGGAGAGCTTCATTTTATTTGGCCAATTATGTGCAGTCATAAGATTGTAACATGTTCCATCTTTTGAAGTTACTAAGTGGAGTGTGCTGAGCTGTACTAAGTAAAATAAGAGCTTTTCCTTTATCAAATGAGTATCAAATTGCATCATAATAAGGCTTGGTACTTTGTGGTCAATTCAGTGGTTAGTGTTGCTTCTATTTCAGATTTTTTTCTAAGCAGCCTAGAAAGGGTTACCTTTTGATATTTATTTTGTTTTCTCCATTTGTACCATTTATCCAGACCTGATGGTGGAGTTTATTGTCACTCACATGATGAAGGACTTTCCCATGGATTTATACTTGTAAGAAAATGTGCATACTAGATGTGTTTCTTCCCTGCTGCTCTGCCACAAGGTTATATCTCAATCTTCTGTGTGCAGGCGATGTGTGCAGATCATTCACAAACTCCTTTGCTACCAAAAGAAGTGCAGGATACGGCTACACTACACCTGGAGAGAGCTCTGGTCAGGTTTGTACAGACCATTTATGTTTGTATGATTAAAAAATGTGGTTTACCTTTAATTGAATTATGTTTTTGATACATACATTGCTCATCCATCTTAAAGGAAATTGTACACAGTGGAGTCAGATACCGATTAGCAGGGCTTGACATTAACTTTTTCTCTCACTGGCCACTGGTGGCTAGTGGGGGGGGGGGGGTGTACTGTTGCTCAAATTGCTGGTTCTGTAGAAAGGTGTCAGAATGCAGTCCATTGCAGTTTGTTTCTTATGGGACTATATATTTGGTAGGTGGTCATAATATTATGCCTGATTTGTGTGTTTTTGTTAGAATTGAGAAAAGTGCCTTTGCAGAACAAACTCAATTTCCTTCAGAAGTCAATAGGCCTTTTGTAGCCTGTTGTTCAAGAGTGTTTTGCATCATTGAGATTTGATAATGAGCCTCTAAAGAAAGAACAATCCATCCTGGTGGTCCTGCTTTAAGCCTGGTCAACACACAGCATTTCTGGCTATAATGGCCTCATTTGACTACACATTCCTCTAATCAGCGTAATAATCCGTTTAATTCCCTGAATAACACAGATCCTCCTCCTGCTGGCGATAATGGCAAACCACAAAAGCAAGAGTGGGGAGAAAAATGATTCAAATTAAAGCAATAGTCTTGTTTATCTTTTTTCAGCATTATTGTGCTAGCTTGTGTGAGTAGCTTTTCTTAGTGCATGTATTCAAACTTTTGAAAGGACTAAATTCAAAAGCCCCCCGTCTGTGTTTCTGTTATCAACTTGAATACAAATTCTTATTGAGTGCTGCCAGATACATCAGCTCAGAGACGACTATCAACACTCCAAATGATTTTATTAATACGAACCTGTCTCTCTGCACAGCTCTCATCAACCTGTTGAAGTTCCTGCTGTCGAATGAGACCACACTGTTGGCCAAGCACAACATCTTTCAACTGGCATTACTGGTGAGAGGCACACTGTAAAACATACAGCAACGTCACTTCAGACGCGAGTGAACTGCTTTTTGTTTTAATCGATCTGACAATTCACACCGGGGACGTCTTAGGACTTGCTGCGACGCTACACTCAAATTAGGTTGGAGTTCTATTTTTCGAACGTCTACAGAGCGATCTGCAGAGCTACAGCTGGGAAACACAGGGAACAGGCACAGACATTGTCAAACTAAACTTCCGCTACACTTTCAAAATAAAGGCTCACTGAAAACAGCGGCAATGTAAATACTACACACTGAGAAGTTGATTCTTGAGGGGGAGAAATGTAACGTAATTTGCAATTCAAGTAGCCATTTTACAGGGACAACATGCAGAAGTAGAAGCTACAGGGCTCTGTAAAGACAACTTTCTTTTCAGACAGTGAGTAGTCTGTAAAACTCAGGGGAGAGAGCCACTTGAGCACAAGTGGCAGCAGCAGCTCTGGCGCCCTCGGTGTGAATTGACGCTTTTAAACAGTACATGTGTAAAACGACCTGCTGCTGCGACGCTCTCGAGACGTTTTCGGTGTGAATTCAGGGTTATAGTGTGTAGTTATTCTGTTCTGAGTGTTCCTAGGTTTTTTCTTTCTTTTTTTCAAATTGGAAATATGTGTGCAACCCAAGTGTGTCCCTGCCTTTCAGGTGGTGAATCTGTTCAACATGTTTATAACATATGGTGACACCTTTCTGCCAACCTCCAACAGCTACGATGAGCTCTACTACGAAATTGTACGAATGCACCAAGTCTTTGACAACCTGTACTGTATGGGTATGTGGCTAAAACCTTTTCATCTAAAAAGGATATTAATGTTTCCTTTAAATCTTGATTTCAGACACCTACATAAAGAGAGTTTTATATTTATATACTACAATCTCTTTGACTGTATGTACTACCTAAACCCTTTGTTGATCACATTTAGAACAAAAATCACCATAGCTGTTACTCTGTGCTTTTCAGTTTTGAGAGTTTCTACCAACACTGGCCAGTGGAAGGAACCAGCGAGTAAAGTCACACTCGCCCTTGTGAACATCCGGTAAAAACACTCACACTATTACACAACAGTGAGAGGAGATAGGAGTCACAGTGTAATAAATTGACTTGGATCTCAGACAAGACTGCGTTCAAGTTAAGGTCACAATAATGTAATGGAAGGTTTATAATTTAGGTTTTTGTACTCTCAAGCCTGTACCTTTTCTATTTTTAGCCTCTCAGTTTAGCTCTCTCATTTGATTATTTCTTTATCTTAATACACATGAACCCTGATTCTCCCATGTCCTTTTATAATCTCCATTTCTTTCTATAATCCCTAGAGGTCACCCCAGCTCAGAGCCCCCTAAAGAGCATTCATAAGATAAGAGCATTTCCCATAGGATCTTTTTGACCGTGAACTCGACTCATTGCAGTTCATATTCCTCAATACAAAGGGCTTTATTGGAGGGAAGAATCTGAATAATTTTATAAAGAGGTGTACAAATAACTCTGAGATTAGTCTGAAATTAACTTAAATGTCAAACCCAATTTTATTTCCCTCTATCATCGCACCTGCCTATATACTCTACCCCCACACATAGATGACCGTAGATTCACCATCGCCGACAACTGTGTGCAGTTTTGCCACTTTAATCTGTTTGATATATGATAGACTCAGTGCAGGATCTGTCTTTTCATTCCTCAGCTAAGGTAATTGCATCACATCATATTTGCAGTATGAAGCTGTTTATTTTATAGACAAGAATGGAAAAGATTGATATGAAATTTACATGTGAAAATCCTCCAGAGTACCCAGCCATTTTGAAGAAAGCAGCCAACAGTACAAAACAGAAATCACATTGAAATGTATTATTTTTAGGCAAGCCAACACTGTAGTTCTTATTTTACAGAGTTTAGTTATTGTTGCTTTTTTGTTTTGAATCAAAGGGCCATCATAAACCATTTCAATCCTAAGATTGAGTCCTACGCTGCTGTGAACCACATCTCACAACTTTCAGAAGAGCAGGTAAGCACAATACACTCTACACAAAGCAAAGTTACAATGTTTTTTTTGGGGGGGGTTGAGCTGCTGCTGGACCTTCACTCCCGTCAAAGTAATCCTAGTCATTTTTTGGAAGTTAGTTGTAGCATGGTAATGTGCAATTTTTTGGGTTTGGGAAAATTGGCAATTAAAGATATTAGGGAGGATTTTTTTCGACTGCTGAGAAACCAGTGACTGTCCTTTTTTGAATAACGTGCATGCGTCAGGCCCCGCCCTTCACTGTTCCTTTCCAAGGAACTCCTCCACAGCGACGTGCACGAGCGTTGGAACACGCGTGTTTGTTTACAGCCGGCATCAGCAGAGATTCGCCTAAACCTAGACCTGCATTGTTTGTTTGCGCGACCTTTGACCTAGTTCCCCACACAGACCCAGTCACATGCACAGTCCCTAAATGTGAGCAAAAATATATGTACTTCTGCTATTGGTAGCATTAACAAACTGATGGTTGCTGTACAGTTGAAAAGGTTCAACAGATAAAGAAAAAAGACATTTTTTTGAAATGATAAGATAAACGTACCTGTCCAGCAGAAACTTGATGACCAGTGCATCAGTCTGAAGCCCTTTCTGTTCCTACAGCGCACGCCATCGTTTGAAAGAATCGCCAAGAACCACACGGGTTTTATTCTGCTCTTCTACGGTTATTCTCCTCCTCTGGTACACTTCAAAAACAGTTTTCCTTTTGCGACCACCCGGTTCACGGTTTTCCTCAGCCATGTGCATGAGGCTCAGCTAACGCCGGACTACATAAACATACTGTGTACACATGCGCAGGCACAAGAACGCGCACGTATTTCCAAAACCAGGAAGTCAGAATGATTGGCAAGTCTTGGAACAATGGTTACCGTACTCATGACGAAAACGATTGGTTGAGGTTTTTTAAGTCCCACAGAGTCCACAGTTTATTAATATTATTATTTCTAATACACCAGTCTATAAGCCTTATACAGGGCAATGAAGGTAGTTTTAATTAATATTGCAAAAAAATTAATTTATATAGATCCTCCCTTATATCTTTCATTTTTTATTGCATAAATAAAGCGCTAAATATTTATTTTATTTTATTACCTCCACTTTGGAGGTGGCTTTGAATTATTCATCTCTTTAGCAAAATAATTTTAAAAGTAATAGTTGGATCTTGAACTCAGGATCCTGGATTATTTTTAAGATTATGTACAATTGCGAGATGGGATATCCCAGCTCCCACATATACTCCAGCTACAATTGGGTCACTTTTTGTGAGTTATAGAGGCTTGGTGGCTCAATGGACTCCAGATGTGTGCATTATATACGTTTACCATTGTGAGATAGGGCAAGTCTGCTTTTCAAGTTCTTCTAGTTGTCTTATCATTTAATATAGCAGTGTGATCTTTATCATTGATACATTTTTCTTCTACTGTAAAGATTATTACATATGATGCATCTTTTAAAAAAAATTGTCTTTTTGGAACACTTTGTCGAAAAGTTTCTCCAACCCTTAATTAATATATTGTAAGTCAGTAATGAGACTCAACCTCTATCTTCATTATAAACTTTTATCTTTAATGTTGAATGAGTCACTAGTGAGAAAATGTAAGCTGCCAGAGAAGTCCTTTTTAATGGCACGATAGGAGAGTGATTGATTGAGTCATTATACCCTCCAATTACCTCTGCTTTTATCTGTTAAATTTATTCACAACACTGAGGCACCTGAGTGCTGTTGTTTGGTGGTGATGCAGTGTTGGACCATGATCTGCTTTAGTGATATGTGCACACTGCTAATTAAATAAAAAGTGAATTGAAAGATGTTTTGTAATTCTACTTTAGTGTAGCTGTTGCATTGTGATAACACACCGAGTACAATGTTTTTGGTTTGCAACTTTTGACTATTCACTGTCCAGAGAAATAATAATGGTAGTGTCTATGCTTAATATCCTTTTAATCATTTTAGCTGTGTACTTTTCCCTGCACTAGTAATAATGTCTAAGGCGGTTATGTTTTCGCTGGCATTGGTTTGTTTATTGGTTAGTTTGTGCTTTTTAAACTGACACACCATAGGCCCTATCTTGTGAAGGGTGCAGGTCTGATTTTGGTGCAGACAGTTAACCGTCCACACAGTGCAGGGTGTGGTGTTGTATAGGTGAGGTGTGCTGTGAGGTGGCCTGCTCTAATTCTAGGATATGGTGTGAAGCATGAAAAACCTCCTCAATGAGCAGAGGTTTATTAGCATCGAGCCGTCCTCATCCACGGGCAACATGAACACTGCTGCGTCTTAACAAATGCGAACTGTTGCCTTTGAGCGCGCAGGTTAGAATAGTGCATCACCACGCCCCCGGTGTTGGCAGAGACGTAGATATAGACAAGGTGCAGCAAATTACCGCCGTCTCTGCCACTGCCACGCCAACACCATGCGGAAAACAGGGCCCTATGTGTTTTTGACTGGATCCAGGAGTGTTTTACAGCATATGTTTTTATCATTGCGTGGTAGGGACAATTATGGTTTGGCTGTTCACAACAAAACACTAAGCATGCATGGGGAAGACAAACAAATTCAGTTTTTGGTATAAATCTAGATCACTGTCTCTTAAAAAAAAAAAAAAAAAAAGTACACACTTTTAAATGCTAAGCCTGTATTTTTGTCATCTGGGACAAACATTTAGCTGGTGTCACAACCTTGGGAATAATAATATTTAATAATGATAATTTTAGGTGAAAATGGATTACTTGATAGAACTGTAATACCTTTGCAGTGGTCTACTCTCTCCAAGTGCCCCCCCCATCATTGCTTAGACTTAGTCCCATATTGTCCGTCTCCTGCCAGTGAGAAAAAATTTTTATGTAGTCATCAGTGATTGGTTGCAGCCTGAACCTCCACAGAGAGGGAAGGTGATGAAGAGCTCTAAGAGTCAACACAGCAAGCAGATGAGCTATAGCGTGTAAACGAAAGAAGAAATATGAGTATGAATTTTTCATCAGTGTGCTGTACCATCAGACACTAAATAACAACAACAGCTCTATATCCAAGGCTGAGCTGTACATTTGTTAAAGAGAAAAATATGGAAAACAAATATTGTCCTGCTAACCCTCTGCTAATACATTTTAAAATGATGATTCAGTTATTTGTACTACAGATAAACTTAAAAATAAAAGGTTTCACCCAGCATTTTAAAAGATAAAAGCAGGATCAAAGGAGGAGGACTGGAGAAAACTGGTATAAGATAAATGTACAATGTTGTGAGTAGGATGTCCATAGTAGTAGTACATTTTGTCACCAGCCTGACCAATTCACGTTATTACTATCAAGTTCCATTCAAGCTTGTTTCCCTCCAAACCAATCTTCGCGGTCATTCATATTTATCTAAAATACAGTGGGTTTTATGCAATGCTTTGTGTCTGTTTTTTTGAAAATTTGCATCGTTTTTTTAGGCAGGTTTATTCTGTGTATGTTGGTATGGTCCTCTGTAATTCTGATAAGTTCAATATCTTTCTAATTACATTTAAAGGGAGTTTAATCTGTGTCCATTTGTGTCCTGAAAATTTAACTCAAATAGTAAAGGGCATAATTAATTATTTGTCTTTAGGGTGGAAGGCCAGGCTCTACATTTTAGGAAAGATGTGCAGTGACTCACATATTGATTTGTCATAGGTTTTACACCAGATGCCTTTCCTGACACAACTCTCTCCATTTATCCGAGCTTGGGGCTGGCACAGAGAGTACACTGGCTTGTGGCCCCTTGTGTCTGGATTATTTTAAAGGCCCAGGCTATACAAAAAAGCTTATGTTTCATGCTTGTTGACCACAGCATCTTTCTCTTAGTTATATATTAATACACCGGGGGACAGACTCATTAAATAAAAAGACATAAGCAAAATACTCACTTTCTTATTCACCATTTAATAAAAAGCTGTTGGTGGCCGCTGGACTCAGCTTGTTATGTTGTAAGTTCTTGCCACACATTAATAAATATGTTCTAATGAAATATTAAAAATACAATTAATATTTCAGTGTACAGTGAATGATCAAGAAAGCATTAATAGCTTGGAGTGTAATTTGTTTAGACAAGCAGCTCTCCTACAGTATGGATTTTGGTGGATGGATGTAAAAGTTATGTTACCTTTGTTTTAGGTTTTGGAGGTGGTTCGGTCCAACTATGACACTCTGACGCTCAAGCTTCAGGACGGTTTGGACCAATTTGAGCGATACTCGGAGCAGCCCAAAGAAGCTGCCTTCTTTAAGGAGTTGGTAAGAAGGGAAACAGAGATAAAATCAGTGTTTTGTGTTGTCATGGGACTTATTAAAAAAGTAAACTGGTCAACTGGTGGAAGAAATACTCCAAATCTAGTAGTAGTAAAAGCACAAAGTAAAATAAATTAATTACTTGAGTAGTAGAGGTGAATGTACAGTAGTAACAAGAATTTTTCTTCAGTAAAAGTGAATAATAATAAAATGTACTATTTACTTAAAAACAAATTACTTTTGAAAGTTGTTGGCACCTTATGAATTATTGCTATTACTACTACCACCACTACTGCTATTAATACTACTACAACTAGTGCTGCTACTATGACTACTACTTACTAGTTCTATGAAAACTGTTTGTAATAGTTATAACTGTTAGTAACACTGCTACTACTACAACAACTAAGACTACTCCAGTTACTGTTACTAATATTGTGCCAAAACCTGGACTTCAATCTGAGACCAATTAGTTGTCATTTAAGTGTAAAGCTAAAGTACGCTTTAGATTTTTTTTTTTTTTTTAAGATAAACTGTAGTGTGTGAAACTATCTAGTTCCCTTCCACCTCTGGACACTCAGCATGTCTCTGTGTTTGTGGTTTGCAGGTACGCTCCATCAGTCTGAATGTGAGGAAGAACGTCTCTCTGAACACTCTGAGTCAGGACGTCCTGCTTAAGGAGTTCTCCACAATCTCCTGAATCACTCACCCAGCCTTTTTTCTCTCTCTAATGGACATCCAGAGTACAACATGTGGAGATGGACACAGACAAAATTCAAAACACAAATGTCAATGACTCTTAGCATCTTCATCTGCCTTTGTCATGATCTCAGCAGTTCAGACTGGGGCTGGATGCACCTTAATGTAAAAAAGTGCACTGACTAGTAGTGTGCTATCTGCAGTATTGGCTGGACTGTTAGTGACACATCAGTATGAAGTGTTTTAACAATGTTTGCCATTTTCTTCATAATGGTTTCAGTATGTAATGCATAGGATTTAGATTTAAGTTAGACATTTTACTTGTGTTAACACAGTGGTCATGAGGTCCCTGAGCCTTTTTGAGTTTAGCCTCTGGTAGAAGAGAAATGGTTTTGCTTGTGGCTTGTGTGAATGTTAAACTTTCTCAAAACAGAGTATTTTTATTTCATTATGTTGAGGAGTAGAACATTATGATTTGTAATAAGTCAATCTGTTCTTAACTAATCAATGCTCTACATCACAAAATACGTTTTCCTTATTGCATTAATCTGAATGTATGTGAGTGAGTGGTTCACACTTTACTCAAACATAAGCAGTTGTTGGTGTGACTAATTTTTCTGCTTTTAAACATCTGCTTCAGCTCCTCACGTTTCAAATAAATTTCCTTTTATTTTCTTACAGGAATCAAACTGAATTATGCAAATCTCTTTAATGTCGTATTACTTCCATGGCTAATTCCTGTATATTTATGTATTTTTAAATAAAGGTTGGTTTCCTACTCCTCCTACACTTGACTTATAGGCCTTAATATATGTTATGTGTAAGGGTGCTCCGATCGATCGGCCGCCGATCATGATCGGCCGATCATGGCTAAAAATAGAGTGATCGGTGATCGGTAAAATGGGCCGATCAGAAGGGCCGATCAAATTACAATAAACACGTGAGGCTCTCACATTTACTGTCCTGCAACTCCGGTTTGATTAAACAGCAGTATTTTAGCAGTGATTTTAAGTTAAGCCCTGGTTATAACTAACACAAACCTGCCCTGGAAGCGCTGCTTTGTGTCCCCGCCTGCTTTAGGAGCGCACGGGACAGAACCGAGGCGCAGCAGTGCGTGTATTTGCAAACACCAACGTAAATAGAGCTACAGCTAACCCGCTAACAGTTACGTTAAAAGGATTAAGAAAGTTCAGAGTCTGCCTGTGTCTTGTTGCGCGGAGAAAACTGTGCGTTTTGTGGCTTAAACTGCACCAAATGGCTGCTAATGGAAAGAGAAAGTAAAAAGGCAGCCCATGTGTCCGTGAGTCTGAGAGGAGCACCTTTCATCGTTGTCTTCTCTGCTCTCTTTGCACGTTTTCTTCATTCAGACGTTGTCAAAACTGGCAGCAGGAGCTATCGGCTCTTTAGTCCACTGTGTTTCAACCTGGTTTGGCTGCGCGTTACGCGGACACAGGCGCTGCACCCGCGGACTCGCATTAAAGGAACCAATTAAGAACAGCTGATTTTTACATCAGCGGACACTGGGCACACATTAAAGACCAATAATGCAACAAAACCTCTTCTAAAACAAAAATAAGTAGAATTTTGTTGTTCTTTTATATTTACAAAGGCTACAGTATTTTTCAAATGGAACTAATAATAGCCTGCATACAATACATTACTACATTGAAGACCACGTGATCGGTATCGGTCATGATCGGTATCGGCCGATCACAGCAGAGGCTGATCGGTGATCGGTGATCGGCCTCAAAAACCCTGATCGGAGCACCCTTAGTTATGTGACTTATTAAGAAAGGCTTTTGTAAGAGTAAGAGATTATCTGTACATTACACTAATATTTGCAGCAAAACAATGTAAAGACAGTAAAAATGAAAATGACTTATGATGTGACATGCTGTACTTTCTTTATCTTGAAATATGTTTAACAGATAAAATGATGGGACAGGCAAACCTTTTTAGTTTCGATGTGAAGTATTGGCTGGCTCTGCCTGGCTATGTTTGGTAGATCACAGCAGCTATTGTGGATCAGGAAATAGTAAATATGACATAAATTAGAGCTTTGAAAAAGAAGTGGGAAGGATGGTGTATAAGGAAGTCTGAGTAAGACAGCGTGGAGGTTTGCAGTAAGTGTGACAGAGGAACAAGGGTTAGCAGAGCTGAAGATGTTAAGGTTCTTTTTAGGAGTGTCAAGGATGGACAAGATTAGGAATGAGTACGTCAGAGGGAGAGTAAGATGTTTTAGAGATAAAGTCAGAGATGCCAGATTGTTTAAGTACCAGAAAAATAGGCTATCAAGGCACACTTTTAGAGGACTTCACCAGTGTTTCTCTGTTCTGAACTCTGTACCATCCATGTGTGTTACCTGTCCCATCTCCTCCACTCTGAGCCTAACACCGGGCATCAGTCTCAACATTACTGGTTAACTGTCGGCACCACTTTCCAGCCTGTGACGAGACTAAACGTCTGTGTACCCCTCTGCTGGAGATAAACACCATCAATACTGAGATTTAAGCGACCCTCGGCATATCGTATTTTCAAAAACCTCTCCAGTGTGTTCTCTGTCTACACTGTTTCTCTTTCTGGTCTGTCCCTCTGTTGATGCTGCACAACCTCATCCATTTTTCTCAGTCCCTTTGCAGATCTCACTTGAGTTTTTTTGCTCCCTCTATCACCTCTTTTCCCCCAGAAGCTGAAAGATATATACTATCTACTTCCTATCAGTCTTGTGGTGGGACATAATAATCCCTCGCTTGTCTGACTTGTCTTTTAGCACACTTCACCACAGCGCTGATCTCCGGCTATTTATATTCCCAGCCAAAGGACTCAGCATATTTCCTCTCCTCTGTTTAATCTCTATCTGACACAAAACATTTTCTACACACATATTTAGTCATTAGACGAGCTTATAAGATTTAAAGGAGGATTAGAGGAGAGCACTGGTGGGGTATCACTTGCAAAACTCAAATGACAAAACACTGTGATGTTTAAAGTCTGTTGTTTGGCCCTGAAGGAGTTTTGCAAAGTTCCTAGACTCTAATTTCATAAAATAGTTGGATCAAGTGCAAAGTACTTTGCAACTACATGATGCAAAGTGCAGCAGCAAAATTGAACTAAATATAACCAAGGAAATAAATGTATGTTTGTAAATGTATTAGGTTTTCATAAAGAAATAAAAAAGCCTATTGTGGAGACTGGTTTGAATATAGACTACCTTTGTGGCTCTTTGATATACAAATTCCAAATAGTTTTTTTTTTAAATCTCTGGTGAGGTGTAAAAGGTTTGAAGATCACTGACCAATAACCAAGCCACCATGTCTAAAGTTATACATAACCACTGCTATAGTTTGACTGCCAACATTGTGCTTCCGTCCTTGTCTCTCTGTGCCACGATACACTATATTTCCATATGTATTTGCTCACCCACCCAAATAACTGAATTCAGTTTATGGTGTGGGGTTGCTTTCAGGAGCTGGGCTTGGCCACTTAGTTCCAGTGAAAGGAACTCTGAATGCTTCAGCAGACCAAGAGATTTTGGACAATTCTATGCTCCCAACTTTGTGGGAACAGTTTGGGGATGGCCACTTCCTGTTCCAACATGACTGCACCAGTGCACAAAGCACGGTCCATAAAGACATGGATGAGTGAGTTTGGTGTGGAAGAACTTGACTGAACCTGCACAGAGTCCTGACCTCAGCCCAACAGAACACCTTTGGGATGAATTAGAGCGAAGACTGCGAACCAGGCCTTCATCAGTGTCTGATGTTGGACACGTCATATTAAACCTTATGAATTAAGAATGGGATGTCACCTAAGTTTATATGTGTGTAAAGGAAGGAGAGCTAATACTTTCGGAAATAGAGTATATGTTTCCTATATCCTTTTTTATTTCTGTATACTGTATATAGATACAGTATAACATGACTCACAAGGAACCAAATTAACACATTGCAAATATCAATGATAACCACACATTTGTATCAAAGTCAAATGTGTGGTTATCTTTATTATCTTTATTATATGCTGAAACATTTATTTCAACATATAATAAACATAATTAAAGGGCCACCCATGAGACTGACAGACCAGTAAACCATATTTGAACCAAATAAGCCATTAAGCGTTGTCAATGCTATCACCTATAATGAAGTTGTTGAGTGTTATGTGTATCTGACATCTCCCCTCTTGAGACATTCAGGGTTTGTTTAAGCAGATTAATCAGTCCCTATGCGATGAGTTTCTGCTTGTAGTATGATACAGTTCAAGGACGCTGCTGACATTGTATTGATCTGTACACAACTCCTGTCCACTCGGCTCCAGCTGCTCAAGGTGAGACCATCACTCACCAACTCCCCAGCGCCCCTCAGTCTTTCTCATCATTTTGCTTCTCTCTCTCTCTCGCACCAAAACCAACTCTTGGCGAGATTTCACAAACCTTGCCTATACCTGAAGTTGAGTGAACAGATGAGAGGACGCTGAAGAGCACCTGAAGAAAAGGGAATGAGAGTAAACGGGTAAACAGGATTCACAAGGAGCGAGTGGGAAACGCGTAAAGACGCACTGCGCGGACTCGTAAACTGTGATTGGAGAGTTTGAGCGTAAAACAATCGGATTAACATGAAGAGTGTCAAGTGGTGAGAGCCAGAGGTGGTCTGCTCAACACCGGCGACATGAAATCCAGGAGTCAGGACCAGAGTTTGTCGGACTCGAGAGAGCTGGACAGATCACACGATCCGCTCACAGGTACAGTATGAGCGCGTTAGTAAGGTTTCTTCTCTTATTATTACATTTAGTTAATGGTCTTTATGCCTTTTATTATTTTATTTATTTTATTTATTTGTCTACTTTAGTACTTTTAACATCAAATGTTGTCCTAACTGTGTGTAATTAAACGAACGAGTAACGAGTAAAAAAGAGAAATTCACTTAATTATAATATACAGGATCAGTGAAGATTCGTATCTTGGCCTATTTAGTATATAGTAAATAAACTGTTCAAAACAAAGTGATACTAATTTGTAACAAGGTCTAAATGCTATTTAAAAAAAAAAAAAAAAAAAAAAACTATTAAATGCTTAGAGGTTTTTTAAACGTATTGAGTCGCAAATGATAACTGCAAATGTGGACATTTGTCAATTTCAACAACTGTATGACCAAACAGTCTATTCAAACAAATGTACATAGCCTCGTTTTAATATTTTTAGCACTGGGGCAGAATTCCAGATTGCAGTGCAAGAGTATTGGGATTTTGTGTGTATCTATTTACGTAAAGCTTAGTAATACAAATAATGCTAAAGAAATTAATTCTTTCTATTTCTATTTAGCCTTATCTTGTGCATCCTCTTGTCTTACACCAACTAACTTCATACATTCACTACCATATGTCATTACATTCAAACTATTATATGCTAAAAATATGAGTCATTTTTTGTTGTGTGCATGCCAAATTACAGACCTGGGAAAAAGCAAGACATATAACATTTTGACTCTTAAGTGTTTCTCAGATGTGTTTATCAGTTGTGGTTATAGTCATGGACAAAGAGAAATACAGAGGTGTATTGGCTGTCTTAAGTTATATCTGACATGAAACCCGTCGTTGTTTTTCTTTAGATCAGAGAAGTTAGATTCTCACTGCTTCAGTTTCTCCCACCATCACCTCAAAGACAAATCCGTTGCAGAAATCGCCTGGCATCCAAGGGTCTGCTTTGTTCTGTCATTGTTTAGTGAAGTGGTTTCATCTCTAAAAATAACCATAATAGTGCATGAAAATAGCCTCCTTTATGTTACCTAAAAAGGACAGTATGGCCGATGGTGGAGTGTTGGAGAAGAGGTGTCATCTAGAAGCTTTATTTAATGGCCATAGTGGTTGTCATTAGTCTCGCTGATTGGAATTTGATATCCACCAACTATCAGCCAACCAAAAAGTGACCAGGTGGAGGAACAAGAATCATTTAGGAAAACACACATTTATCATACGAAAACAAAACAGCAAAGAAAGAAGTTAAAGCAAGAAATCAGTAATATTTCAGCATCATTAAGGCCAAACTTGGTCAGGACCCAAGATCAAGGCCCAGGTCCCCATGCTCTGCGCCACTCGTCTCTGTGTTTACTGCTGTCCTCATACATTATAGATACTCAATCTTTGCCAAGTCATCACTTCGTACACTACACCTCTCATGTCACTGGGATCCTCATCCTCTGCTGCTGTGGAGCTGGCTACAAGTCCCAGTCCAAAATGGTGGAGGCACAAGGTCATTTTGGTTAAGAATCAGATTTTGTTTGGTTTTAGTGACACCTCCAGTCATGACAGGTGAGTTAAGTGTGGTGTGATGCTGTTATTGTCTCTTTACATGAGGTTAAACTGATGGCTCAATGGATAGAGCCTTTACCCTTGTCAGCTTTCTCCAAATGTTTCTATTTAAGGATAATGCTAAAGTCTAAAATTGAGTCTTCACATCATTACTGTTGCATAATTAGGAGACAGCACAAAGGAAGGCATTGATCTCCTTTGTTCCCCAAGCCCACGCAAAAACAGTGTTATTCTTTGTAAAAAAAAAATAATGTTTGTGGGAACATGGTAAAAATCCTCCCTGATAATCCCTGACAGATTGTGCTGATGCAGAACTGTGTAGATTTGAATATGTTTCTGTGTACATGGTTTTTGATGAAATGTGCATTTATAATCTGAACAATGTCTTTCTGAGGATTACAAACACAACCTTATCTTACAATCTATGGTTTAGTGCTGCAGACCTGCTTAGAGTCCAAAGTAAACGGAGCATGCACTTGGGTCAAACATGATCTACGCTGAGGAAGGTCATTCATGGAACATTCAAATAATAATAATAATAGCACCAGTATCCTCCACAATATACAGCACTGTGTAAATGTTTTATTGAGGTGTAAAAAATAGAAACTCATCTTTTAATTTTATTAGAACATTTTAAGGAAATAGTCAGTGATGGGCCAAGAACAAATTGATTAATCTGGAGTGGATCCAGATCACTGTTTAGAGGCACAAGTGTTTTAAGGCAGCCATTCCCAAAGTCAAGAATGTTGCAACCCCCTTAAATTTCCGAAAATCCCACACAGACCCCCATCTATGAACTTTATCGTGCTCAAAATACTGTCATGTTTTTCTCCATAGATTTCTATAAAAACGTTACAAGAAACACTGACTGTTGGCTAGAAGTAATATTTTTAAAGAAGTATATAACTGTTGTTCATCTCAAACTCAATTTCTTCTAATGTACGTAATATAGAAAATCTCTGGGGGGCCCCCTGCAGTACCTATGCAGTCCCCCAGGGGGCTGCCCCAGACCCCACTTTGGGAACCACTGACCAAAGACACTAGCCTCACTCAGTAAATATTAGTTATAGTAGATTCTTTACCATTGTGAGATATAATGGTTCTGTGGCCCAATGGAAAGAGCATTTACCCCTGAACTATAAGATTTTAGTTTGAGTCCAGGTCTGTGCATTAGATCTTTACCATTACAAGACAAGACAAGACCAGTGCCTTGGCAGAGGTCTACACTCTCCAAGTGCATATTTTATTATTGTTTTTGTGCATTTGTACATCTTTCTTTGTTCATAGCCTTTCTTAAAAACCTGCCATAGATCTTTGCAGAGTGCTGTATATCCCAGTGTTGAATCTGCTTCTGAATAACCAGGTCACAGCAGTGAATGGCTTGTGTGTGCAGAAACAACAATAAAGAGATCACACACAGAGGACCGTGTCTGGTCCAGTCAGCTTTTGTGATTATGGGATGCAGGCTCTGGGATTGTAAATGATTTTGAATACTGTCATACTCTAAACTGTTTGCATGTCATACAAATCTGACAACACAACTGTGAGAAATGTCAGTGATAATGTTGTTCACATTTAAACCTCACTTATGGCTTCCTGTCTACTCGGCTGCAGTATAATGTTGGAAAAAACACTCTGTTGTCAAACATATCAAAAGAAATTAGTCAGGTCGAAGCCTGAAATATTAACATAGGGAAGTTCAATATCACCTCCCGTTTATTTAAAGCCTAGACATGTTTTAATTTAAATAAGAAACAGGTGCCAATAAATAAATGTTTAGTAAAATAATTTAGAATAGTTGTGTTAAAAGTGTGTCTCAATAAAATGATCAGTGATGAAACTGCAACCCCCCACCACCACCCCCCCCTCGCCCCACCCCCACCCCAATTCATCAGGAGAAGATGAATGAATGTCAGGAAAAATCAGTAATTGGCCAAGGAAGTAATGATTTGTTGTGAGACAGGGCCAGGGTGTTTCTAGTTATGGCTCTTATCAAACAGGACTTCTGCTGTAGCCTGCTACTTTCCTTGTAGGTTTTTAGTCTTATTGCTGTACGCACCATAGAGGTCACAGAGGTCCATGGTATTTTTCTATTACTAGACTAAACCAGATCTAAACCAGGCAAAAAACAGGACTAAACCAGGATTAAAAATACTCTAAACCAGGACTTATTCAGGAAAAAGACAGGACTAAACCAAGACTAAACAAGGACTAAAACAGGACTAAATGAGGTCTAAACAAGGACCAAACCAAGACTATACAAGGATTAAACTAGGTCTAAACAAGGACTAAACTGGCCGTCAACATGATAGACCTCAGTATTTCTAAAACCCTGTGTACAGCCCTGGTCTTATGTATGTAAATATATGCAGGTATTTTCAGTTGTAGATATGAAAATTCTGTCATTAATAAAAGCTGAGTGTATTGATGTGCTCCAGAGGACTTTTTGCCCTCATTTGTAGACATTGATTCCTGCATTTAAAGTTACACACAGCCTCATTAGACCTGTAACGGCAGTAAGCAAACAACTTTCAGTCAATGTCACTCATCCAACAAGGCCATGTCTGCTTTGCTTTTTTTTATTGCTTTTTAATTCAGCAAAATTTGTCTGATATTTGTTAACATGTTCCTCCTGCCCTTACAATGCTGGTTATGGCTGTGTGGTTTTGTGAGAGGCTGTGCATAGATCCCTGTTTGTTTTTCCATGGCTGGGCAGCTGCTGTATTCGTGGAGTGATTGACACTTCTTGAGTATGTATTGTGTCACTGATCTCTCCAAATGACGTTTTATAAATGAACAAAGATGTACAGGGAAGGGTCCATAACAAAAGGACAATTTTCATATATACAACCCAAATTCTGTTGGGATGTTTTTAAAATTTGAATAAAATGAAAACTAAAAAACCTTCACATCACATGAGCTAATATTCTATTCACAATAAAACATAGATAACATAACAAATGTTTATAATGAGAAATTTTACACTTTTATGCACAAAATGAACTACTTTCAAATTTGATGCCTGCTACAGGTCTCACAATAGTTGGGACAGGGCAACAAATGGCTGAAAGACCCTAGACTGACAAGGCTGAAGGCATTTATTGGATGCCTGTGGTCTCAGGGCACTGAGAAGACCCTACATCAGCATGACTGTGTCAATGACAATACTAAATGGGCCCAGGAATACTTCCAAAAACCACTGTCAGTGAACACAATCCACCGTGTCATCTGCAGAGGTCAACTAAAGCTCTATCATGCAAAAAGGAAGCCATGTGTGAACATGGTCCTGAAGTGCTGTCATGTCCTGGGCCAAGGCTCATTTAAAATGGACTGTTTCAAAGTAGGACAGTGTTCTATGGTCAGATGAGTCCAAAATTGACATTCTTTTAGAAAATCACGGATGCCCTGTCCTCCGGGCTAAAGAGGAGTGAGACCAGCATTCAGTTCAAAAGCAGCATCTCTGATGGTGCAGGGTGCATAAGTGCATACAGTATGGGCAACTTTTGTGTTTTGGAAGGAACTATGAATGCTGAAAGGTAAATAAATGTTTTAGAGCAACATATGCTCTAAAACCCAGCTGCTCTTTAGCATCTGGAAACCTATGAGAATGAGACCAAATTCCAACACCAAAACTCTAGAAACTCATAACCTCATTACCATTACCATTATTATGTTTTCAAACTGTTTTGAAAAGAAGAGGAGATGCTGCCCCATGGTAAACCTGCCACTGTCCCAACTATTGTGAGACCTGTAGCATCAAATTTGAAATTAGTTCATTTTGTGCATAGGTTTCTCATTGTAAACATTTGTTATGTTCTATTGGGAGTACAATATTAAATCATGTGATTTGAAAGTTTTTTTCATTTTTTCAATTTATTCAAATTTGAAAAACATCCCAACATTTCCAGAATTTGGGTTGTAACTGGACATTGGAAATTTATGCAAATTTACAAACAGTTGGAGGCTTTAAGGCTAGCTTTGCCAATTTATTCTTATCACTTGTGTTTACATATTTAATAATGACAATGACATTTTGTATTTCTTTAGAGTCTCACATAATTTAGCTTATTTATTTTTATAACTTGACAATAATCATAGCCTTAGTACCTTAAAAGATTTGGCTTTACTCAAAGGTGGAAAAAATATTCAAAATCTGCCTTCAAATCAAAGTACTGTCAGTCCACTCTGCGGTGTAGCTCAGTAGGTAGAGCAGGTGGCACAGATGCAGAGTGGCTACAGTATCAGAAGTACTGATACTTCAAATGAATAATTACTTAATTGTAAGTAAAAGTACTACTGTAAAGGTACTGATGTAGAAATAATTTTTAAAGCAAAATACTATACAAAATGCTACTACTACTACTGCTGCTACTATTACTACTGCTGCTGCTATTACTACTACTACTGCTGCTGCTCACTTTGGCATTAAGATCAGAAAGTACTCACTGAGAGAGAGAGAGTAAAATAAAACAAATTACTCTACTTAAAAAAAATACCTAGTTTCACTACATGAGTAGAAGTATCTAGTTACTTTGCATCATTACCTTTACTTGTTGGGCAAGCATTGTAGCAATAGCTCAACAGTTCTCTCTAGTGGCTAAAAGGGCACATACTGTAAGTATAGTGAGGTGAATTTGTAACTTTGCATTTAAAAAAACATACATGTATGTAGTCATAACGGCATCATGTTTGACAGTAAAAATACAATCTTCAGTTTTTTTTATTTATTTATTTATTTATTTGGTCTGAAGTCATAAAAACAATGAGTTGTGCCAAACAGACTTAATGGGCTATAAAATAAAAAGAAGACAGGAGAGAGGAAAAGAAACATATTTGAGGTTAATGTATGAAATGAAAGTGAACAATAATAAGTTGTGAGCTCTTGCTTGGATTAAATACAGATTAGCTCCTCTGTTGATGTCTGTAATTTTCTTTTCTTGGGCTGTCTGCACTGCCACAGTGGTAGGCTGTTTCTCTTTGTCCTGCTTTGGTGGAGAGAGGCTACAGAACATGATGCCTCCAGGAAGAGAAGTTAGCAGACTGAGGCACAAACAGAATTTAGGAGCACTCAGTGAGCCTTCTGATTGGACCAGAGCAGGGGCGTGTCGGGATGGAGAGGGCTTTTGAGCTGTGGGCAATGTAGAGAGAAGCTGCAGACCAAAGAATAGCAGACAAGGCCTTAGAAGTGTGTTTCAGAAAGCAAAGAAAGAAGAGTGAAGTAAGTAAGCCACAAATGGACTGCAAAATTTAGAAAATGGCCTCTGGTCAACAAGAGTCCTTCTATAGGTTAGAAAGTTATTATTATAGTTTTTGGAGTTGAGGTGGGCTGATACAGAAGCACAACAGTTATGTGTGATTAAAGTTTAGTTGAGGATAAATTATTATTATTATTATTTTGTTTATGGCTGATTGTATAATAATTTGGAAATGTCTGTGATTGAGAAAATGCAAAATCTAGTAAAAAATGCTGATTTATATTTTCTGATACTGAAATGCTATATTAGATTTTTATTTTATCATGGTTTTATAGCGAGGGTTTGGACTCTTAGACAAAGAGCAGCTGTTTATTGTTGACAATACCATATACCTCTGTATAGGCTGGTCACAGTGTGTGACACTAAGATCATTTATTTAGTTTCATTCAGTTTTAAATCAAAAGTCAGTGTACTCATTGTGGTGGTCCCAAGTCTGGATAAATGGAGAGCGATGCAGCACAAAATCTATTTACTGTGGTCCCCCCTGAAGAGAAAAGCTAGAAAGAAAGAGGAAAAGTTCATTCCCACATATTATAAAGCCACAGCCAACAACAGGATAAATGCCGACTATGAGGCATATATTCTCAAAACTATGCACAACATGCTCTAGTGTCCAGTTTTGAGAGGTTGGTCTTTTTTTACTTGGTTTTGTCTCATCCTGCAAATAGAGGACTTTTAAATAAACCAAGTTTGTTATTAACATTTACTTTATTGAATAGAAAACTTCTTTGAATGCAATATTTAAATGTAATGTATCAATTTTGTGTTTAGCTTTAATTGTGGATTAATCATCTTTGCCGTCTTTCCCAAGGCTTTAGTAAACTGACTGGTGCTGAATACTGTTAAGTACTGTAATCCCACACTTGAATAATCTTGGACTTTAAATATGTGTTTGGCCTGAGAAATCCACATCCCATCTCCTGTCAGACAGTGTCCAAACCTCCTAGTGACACACAGGGTCAACGCCTGATTGGCCAGCCAGTGTACTTTAAGGATACTGGTGTCCTGTTTGTGGGCCACTGTGTTTCTAATGTGTGTTGTGATTGATTGTCTGCAGGTAATGCAGGGTCTAAACCGGACAAGAAGACGTTAAAACAGCGCTTCCTCAAATTGCTGCCATGTTGTCGCTCGAGCCCCAGGTCTTCACTGACTCAAAGTAAGCTTCTGCCTCATTTAACCACATTCACACATAATTACTGGCCTATTTTTTTGACACAGACTAGACTGCTGCTTCTAACCGTCCCTGTGTTCTTCAGCAAGTGTGACAGATGACGGTGAATTGTCCACCGTGTGGTACAGACCAGAGGGGCTCGACCGCCTCGTACAACAAACCAACTTCAGCAAAAAAGAGCTGCAGATCCTTTATCGAGGGTTTAAAAATGTAATGTCTTTCTGTGCAGTATTTGTTCATTATTACATTTACGTTTGTGTAACTAGGGTCTATCTGATATCTGCAGGAGTGTCCCAGTGGTGTTGTGAATGAAGAGACTTTCAAAAGCATTTACGCACAGTTCTTCCCACAAGGAGGTCAGCCTGAGTATTATCATATATTTCCATAATTACATTGTTACACGACATATTCCACTTGAAGTGATTTGTGCTCTGTTCCTCAGACTCCAGTATGTACGCACACTTCCTGTTCGATGCCTTCGACACCCACAACAATGGAGCAGTGAGCTTTGAGGTGAGGTGTACCTAATTTTGTGGATACAGATAATAAAATTTTCAATTTAGTTCAATTTTATTTTATTTAGCCCATTATCACAGCAGCAGTTGCATTAAATGGCTTTGCAGAAATGGAAGACAAATAGAAAAACATACACAAAAACACATTGTACAAGACAATAGCCCCCGTCCTTAGACCCTCCATCAGGACTGGGGAGCTGGGGTCAGGGTGGGGTCAGGGTGGGGTCAGGGTGGGGTCAGGGTGGGGTCAGGGGGGGTCTGTAGTTCGGGATAGAAGCACAGATAGGGGCCAGCTGAGGTCGAAGCAACACTGGGACATTTAACAGCAGGCCAGACATTTGCAACAGTATGGGACAGAGGGACAACTTGTGAACAGCCCAGTTTGAAATGAACTCATCAGAGACATAAGGTAATATAGTTGTGGTGAGAGCCAGATGACTGATGTTGCATTCCCTTTTTTCTGATTGTAATAATTTAAGTGAAGTAATTCCAGTACATTTTAATTTTCTAAATGATGGCTCACTTTCCTGTCTGTAATGAAAGTCATGCACACTCAGTCTGACCTCAGTGTTTCCTGTAGGACTTTGTCATCAGTCTGTCCATTATCTTAAGAGGCTCCACCACTGACAAACTGGGCTGGGCTTTTAACCTGTATGATCTCAACAAGGACGGCTGCATCACCAGAGAGGTAAACTCACACTCTTATATAACATTCAGAGGGTATACATATCTAAAAGGCCATGAGCTCATGCTGTTTGTTTGTCCTCAGGAGATGACAGACATCATGAACTCTATCTATGACATGATGGGGAAGTACACCTACCCCTGTATACAGGACAGCGCCCCTAAGGACCATGTGGACAGCTTCTTTCAGGTGATTGTCTCTGATGCACATTTCCAGAGGTGGAACGTAAGTATATACTGTTACTCTAGTATTACATTTACATTTTTTTAATATATATTTGCTTGAGTACACTTTTACTCTTTCAAGTGAAGTTTTAAAGTCTCTAAATGAGTTAAAGTATTTTGACCTCGATGGCAAAGATTGTAGTAACAGTGGTAGCAGTAATGATAGTTGTAATAGCATCAGCAGCAGCAGTAGTTGTAATAATAGTAGTATTAGTGGTGGTAGTAATGGTTAAGCTGCTCTAAAGGTATTTTTTTTCAAAACATACTTTTACTTAAATACACTTTTTCTGAAGTCTCTAAATTGAGTAAAAGTATTTTGACCTCAGTGGCAAAAATGTAGTAATAGTAATAGTGGTAGCAGCAGTGGTAGTAGTAATGGCAGTAGTAGTAGTAGTGGTAGTATTTCTTGGTTAAGTAAACTATAAAACTTGCATATTTACTTTTACTCAAGTATTAATTTTGTGGAGTACTTTTACTTAAACTTGTAGTAATAATAGTAACTGTAGTAGTTGTTGTATTTGTGGCAGTGGTGGTAATAGTAGTGTTAATGATACTAGTAGCCACAGTAGTAGTCTTAGTTGTGGTAGGTTCATTGGACTCTTTTCCTTTTGGTCAAGTACTTTTACTTGATTAATAATAATTTGAAGTGACTTTCATTTAGGTTCAGATTTGGAGTAATTTTCTCACTTCTGCACACTACAAATGAACTACTCTTTTATTATAAACAGAGGCAAAGATAACTAACCACCAGATTTTTTTTCTTTCCTTGTGTCGTGTTTTGCAGAAAATGGACAAGAACAAAGACGGAGTAGTGACTATTGATGAATTTTTAGAGACATGCCAAAAGGTCTCAGAAATATATTCCCAGTCACTTTTAGATTTTACTTGCATTAAGGCCCTGACTGTAAATAATGCACTTTTTTCCTTCTACTTTTAGGATGAAAACATAATTGCAGTCCATGATCATGTTCGACAATGTAATCTGAGGTTTGGTGACTCAGAGTACGAGCCATAAGTTCACCAGAGCAACTGTAGATGGCGCTTTCCAGTTTCTTCTCAAAGTGGAAGCATAAAATAAGTTCAATATGGGACAAATGATGGCTTCAGGACACCATGGACATCTCCCCTCATAAATCAACCTTGAAATATGAGCCAGTTCACGTTTTCCTCACAGTTTTCCTCAGATTACCTTGCATGTAGTAAACACAAAACCTGAAGAAATTATCCTACTGTTTCAAATACAGCAATAACTTTACAACATGTCACTGTTAAGTTACTTTGCCTTGTTTCTGCATGTTATGAATGATGTGAGGCTCAAAGTGCTAATATTTTGTATAGAAAGATTACAGATGATGTTATAGAATAAAACACTTAAATATGTACAAATTTTATTTCATTAAATTAAAATCAATGCACACAGACCATACAATGTTTAATATAACCTTTATTTTTATTAACCAAATTTCAGTAAAAACTCTTAAGTAGAAAGACAAATTTCCCAGTCAGTAGTGTTTATGGTAGGGCCAACCCGGACTATTTCTTATAATCACTTAGAGTACTTTGCCTACACCATAATGCTACAGTCAATTTATAAACCATTAAAACTTTATTCCATCTATACATCACAGAAAATGTAAAAATGATTACTCGAGTGATTTCAGATAAGACAGGGTTGGCCCTTATCTCAACGGTCATATTCTTGTGTGTATATTTCTACTGATCTGTACCAAACTAATGTCAAAACTACAGTATAGACAGCAGTGTGTTACAAAAGCATCGAGAAGAGAAACAAATTGTTTACAATGAGCCACCTCCGGCAGTGTTTTTCACTAACTCTTTTCATATAAAAAAGAAGGAAGCTATAGGATTATTATTGTCACAAAATAAAATCTCTTTGGCATAGAATACCCACCCAAAAGCATTAATGCACACATACATACACATGCACTCTTAAAAGGCTCTCAACCTACAAGCATTACTGTCATTATAATCAGCAAGATTAGGCTATAAAACACAGATTAGCCCTGTTAAGTTTCCCGTACTCGGTCATAATTGCGTATATTACATTAGGCAGAGAGCAGTGGACAGCTCTACTGACAGATCTCTTTTTGTCCCAATTTTTCAGCTCTGTTGATGACTCCTTCCTCCGTGTCTAAAAAAAACAAAAAACAAAACAAAACCTGAGTCACACAGGTAATCTTTTGGCATTATGACCACCTGCCTAATATTGGTGGTCATAATGTTAATTGTTATGGCCACCTGCCTAATATCCAGCCCCATATTCTATCAGAACCAGCATTAACTTTTTCAGCTACTGTAGCTCGTCTGTTGGATCAGGCCAAACGTGCAAGACTTCACTCCCCATGCCCATCACCTGTTGCTGATTCACCACTGTTCTTTCCTTTGGCCACTTTGGAGAGGCACAGACCACAGCAGACCAGCAACAGCCTGCAGAAGCTGCAGTTTTGAAGATGTCCTGACCCAGTTGTCTCGCCAACACAATTTGGCCCTTGTCGAACTTGGTTAAATCTTATGCTTGCCAATTTTTCCTGCTTCCAACACATCAACTTTGAGGTCAAAATGTTCACGTGCCGCCCAATATTGTATATCCCACCCACTAATAAAGAGATCATAATGTTATGCGGTGTATATCTCAATTTTGTCTAAAATATAATTTACCCACCCTTAAATTCTCAATCTTTGATATGTTCTACACAATAAAATGTACAGAAAACAGCCATAAGTGTACGTACCTCTAATAAGGTTCGTTGTACTCTCTGTCATATTGCATAGTGCCAGGGAATTCCTCATGCATCATGTTGCCGTCCATACCATCCATGGGCATGTCACCTCCATATCCGTAACCTTGGAATCCAGCGTCCAGCTCTGTTACACAAAAACAGCATTAGTTATTAGGACAAAAGATTTTTTATTTTTTTTTTTAACAGGAGGTGGATTTTCATAGATGATATGGTTAAGTCCAAATAAAAAAAACAGAAATGAGTGTTCAAAGAGTGAGAATGAGAAAAAAAACCTAATGCAAGATGTTAAAATATTGTGTCATCAGAAATCGTAGTGAAATATTTTTAAAAATAATAAGCCTAAAGATATTTATATTTTTTGTCATGGCATAAAAATGTAATTACACACTTGGTTTTCTACAAAATCCTTTTAACCATAGTGAAAAACAGTAGAATTGTAGTGAGCTGTTGATCTTTTTGGTCTAAGAGGGTCTTTGCTCAAACTAGAGACAGAAAATACCAATGCCATAAAAGGAGAAAAGTCAAGTGATGGAAAGAACGGGAATTAAGAGAAAGATGATACAGAGATAAGGAAAACCCAAGACGGATTAAAGTTGGGAGACAACCTCAACCTGAACCTCCAGAGTGTAAAAGTACAAAAATGTGGAAGATTTTAAGTTATGTTCAAGGCAAAAATATCAAACCTCCTTAAAGTTGAGCTCAATACAATTACTTAAAATACTGTGCAAAGGTTTTAGACATTTTTTGTTTTGTTTTGTTTTTTTGTATGAAGGTTTACAGTTAATAATGGGCTAAGACAAAATGATACATTTTACTGTGGATCTAGATCATTGTTTTAGATTCAAGAGTATTTTAAGGGATTCTGTACCATTTTGAGAAACGGATCAAAGATAATCACTTCACTCACTAAAAGAAAAAATTTAGTAAATTTTTTACAATTGTGAGATATAAAAGATTTTGGGACTCAATGGAAAGAGCATTTACCCTGGAACTAAAAGATCTCTGGGTTTGAGTCCAGGTCTGGGCCTTATATCTTTACCATTGCAAGAAAGGACCAGTGCCTTGGCAGAGGTCCACGCTCTCCAAGTGCCTTTAGTTTTGATTTTGTGATGAACCTCTTTTTATTCATGGCCTTTCTTAAAAAGTCGATTGTACAGTACTGTGGTGTGTGTCATGGTGTCAGGGGTTGATTTGAGCGGATTACACCATGTTACAGTTACTCCCTGCAGTGAGAAGAGTGACAGAGTGAAGAGGAATTTGCTGAGGTGAACATTGTTTCAGCGGTTACTCACCGTCTGGATACGGTACCTCCATGGGAACAGAATTGTGAGCCTGCCAAGAGGTCACAGGATGGAAACAGTCAGTGCCAGGTCAACATTAGGGGGGAGGGTGGATATATGGTAAGGATAGTATGAGGAGTATGTTTTAATATTAAAAAAATAAATGTTTACCAATAGCAAAACACTTACCATTTCCCACGCGGCTGGATCATGTTTGAACAAGGAGTGTGTGAGCTCCACAGACACACGCTTCTTGTAGTCAGAGTTTTTGTCCTCAGAGATGCGGAAAAGCACTGCAGCAGCATAAGTAGCTAAAAAGAGAAACCACATTTCAAAAATAAAGTCCATTTAATATTTGTCCTCAACATTTCACAGCTGTGGTTGGTGTTACTGGATGGCTGCCAAATGGAACAATGAAAGTAGGGTTAGGAAAGAATTAGGCACATGCGAAGCCATTGAGGGCGCTTTGGGAGTGATCCTGGGCAACAGGTTAACGGCCAAACCAGCTAGGCACAGGTGTGGCACACATTAGGAGGCATACAGTTTTCGACTGTGCTTATAGGTCAGCAGGCAGGACAACATGATCATAATATTAGGGCAACACTTTAGCACTCACCACTATTAAGCAGTAATAAAGCATTAATAAATATGTAAACAGTATTACATTTTTATTCATTTAATTATAATATTATTATATATATTATAATAATATTATTGTTGTTTATAAATGTGTTGATTTACATTAGCACATTATTCAACATTAAACATGAGGAATGCCCTGTAAATAATAAATAAACTGTTTACTGATCCTGAACTTAGAGTCATATACTGCTTTATAGTGTTTATAGTGTTGTTACCAATATTAATAAAAGGTACAAGTTTTTTATGTGATTTTAGTCTATGGGAAAGTTTTGTTTCTAAATTTCTGCAAAGATTTAAACGTACACTATTATTTTTTACTGTTTCCACTGTTGTGAGCTATACAGAAAAAGCAGACTAGATACAGTATAGCACTGTACATTGCCTATGGGTGAATTGCATAGCATTCGTTTTAGTGACTTGGCACATTTCTATACCAGTAAAAGCTACATAACAGGAGGCCCATTCCAGAGCACTCTGAGGTCCTACCAATGCCCTCGTTGTTTGAGTGCAGCAGCTCCATCAGTGGAGCTGATGCGCCCTCACTGTCGATGATATCGGCTGAGGTTTTATCCAGGGCCAGCTCACACAGGACGCCTGCAGCAACCCGCTTCACATTGTCCACTGGAGAGTAGAGCAGCTGGTGAGAGAGGAAATGTAAAGTTAGTAAAAAATAAGTGTGGAAATATATGTGTATGTAAACAATGTATTGCATTAGTTTTCCAGGTAAAGACTTTTTCAGACCATTTGGAAACACTGAATAACTCCCCACTATTAAGCAGTAATAAAGCAATAATGAATATGTAATTAACAATAATTTAATGAATCTGTAAAATATATATAGTCAATTACCAGCATTATTATGTATGTTTAGGGAGATAAATGTTTGTCACAAAGTTATTTAACTTTTCCTATGCTTTGACCAAACAAAAATCCATGACTTTTCCAAACCTAGAAATTGCATTTAAAAATGCCATGACTATTTCCGTTTTTTCATGACCATATGAACCCTAACTTTAATGCCTGTTAATAAAATAAAATACTTTCAAGACCTTGATTTTGATTTTGAACTGAATACTTTTAATACTTTTAAGGCCTTGGGGATACCCTGTGTAATTTAGTTACCTGAACAAATAGAGGAATGGCCTGAAGGTTTGCAATCTCAGCCCTGTTAACTGGATCTCTGGCCAGTATGTGCAGAGCTCCTGTGCAGCCTTCCACAATTTCCTCCATCCTCACGCCATCCTGCAACAAACATAACAAACTTGAATAATAATTCACTATAATCCATTCTTACAAGCCCCAAACGCCCGCCCAACTGTAGTCACTGAGGGGCCCATGTAGTCAGTGGTGTACCTGGTATGTCTGCTGGCTGGACGAGTCATGTTTTTGGGCGTCCTGGTGGGCTTTGAGCAGGAGGTTGACCAGACGTGGGACAGCTCCTGCGTCTCTGAGAGGGGCCTGGTTCTCTGGGCACAGGGCCAAGTTACGGACCAGGCCTACTGATGCCTTCAGATGGAAAAAAACAACACAAATTTTATTATTCTTGTCTCTGAAAGCAAACTAACAACTAGTTAAAATATGAACTTAATTATAAAAAGAATTTTGTCATCAATGTCTTTTGGCCATACGCACAACAGGTTTTTATCAAGCTCATTATGGCACTCTCACATGTTGTCCCTCTGTCCAATAATTTACCCTTTAATTTTATGTAGACTCAAATCAGCCAGTTTACAGGTGCACATCAATACATTAAAATATTGCTATAAAGTAAAATTATTTCTGTAGTTCATTTTAAAACTCATATTAAATAGATTTGGAACACATGAAGCATGTATTTGTTGTAATTTTAATGATTATGGTGATTATTATTTCATAAAAAAACTGAATTTACTTTTTAATTAACTCTAAGCCATATTAATCCAGCCACGAGTGGGTCACAAGCCAGTGGACTCTTTAAGCACAGATAAATAAAGAGGGTTGCATCAGAAAAAGGGATTGGGCGTAAAACCTATGCCAACTCAATATGCAAATACTGTCATGTTAGGAGGAAGATGATTTTCTGTAGGGACCCCGAAAGGAAAGGTGAACTATAAGCCATTTTTATTTCAATTAAAATAAATACATGCTACAGTGTGTGATACACTTTGAATTGAAATACTGAAATAATAGGATTTTCCACAATGTTTTAAAGGTGCTATGAGCAGTTTATATTATTATATTACATACAAATTATCCACCTGTTCCAATATATGAGGTAAACATGTTTAAATCAAATATTAGTTTTACTGATAACAATGGTACAGCTGCTTCCACTACATTTCATTTTTTGATGTGGCTATATTTTAGCTTTTAGATTTCCAATTCTTTTGTCTTCCTCTATGTTGTATTTTGTTATTTCAAGTCTAGTGTATAATCCCATTTCCATCCCTTCATTGCGTACCTTAATGACAGGCCAGTAGTATGGCTGGTTGAGCAGCTTGACGATGGCGGGGATGCCGTAGTGTCTCCTCACTGCGTTTTGTGCCAGTTCGGCGTGCTGGTGGCGGGAAGTCAGGTGGCGCAGGGCACACACTGCTGGTTCGGTTATATCCTCTTTCTCTCCGGCTCGCAGTATGGCGTGGATCAGAGCCTCCACTCCATTGCTTTGAGTTACCAGGCTTTTGTTGTGGGCATTGTTACATGTAAGGTTGGAGAGGATTCCAGTAGAGCAGGTGAGCATGTTGATGTCATCAGAGCTAAGCAGGCCAACCAGCACCTGCAGAAGACTGTCCATGCCCTCCTGTGACAAAAATAACAAGAAGAGATTTCAGAGACTGGCCATTTTATTAGGTACAACCCTTCAGTGCATTTAGTCTTAAGACATGTTAAAGTTCAAACCAAGCATCATAATGGAAAGGACAGGGGAATTAAGTGACTCTGAGCGAGGCATGGACTGGTCTGAGTATTTAACAAACTGCAGATTTACTGGGATTTTAACCCACCCATCTCTAAGGTTTTAGAGAAAATACCCAGTATACAGCAGTTCTGTGGTGGAAATGCCTTGTTAATGCCAAAGGTCAGAGGTTAATGGCCAGACTGGTTCCAGATAAATGAAAGGACACAGGAAAGGAGACCATTATTGAACACACCTTGAATGGCCAGGGAGTGCACAATACACACTGTATGTAAAATAGAAACAACACCGGTAGCAGAAATCAAAGAACTGGTAAGTTCTGGTAAAGACCTGCTTAGTGGCAGCGTCAGAGAGGTTTCTGAGAGTCCACAGACAGTTCTGCATCAAACGCTGAGAGGAGCCTGAGAGGTGTTTCCCCAAAGCCTGCATCCCACCTGCAAGAGACCGAGAACAACTGATTAACTGTGCTGTCACATAGTTATGTCTTTAAAATAAGCCACAGCTCTTCAGGTGAAAGAGAAGCTGCCACACCTGTATGACTTCACACAGGTGCGTGCACACACAAGGGACTGAATACATACCAGCATCCACTATGGCGGGTTTGTTGCTGGGACACACAGAGAGGACTTTGAGCACTCGGCTTGTGGTCCAGAGCAGCTTCTCATAGTTGTAGCTCCTCATGATGTGAACAAGACCCTCCGGACCTCCGTTGGCCAGAATGATAAGCTGTAAAACCCAGTAAGGGTTAGTATGGAATAAAATGTTTGTGTGGAAAACGATGATGATGAAATTCAAATCCTGACTAAATCCTGTCTGTAAAACGCAATTCCAATTAAATGGGGTTGCACAATATTAGAAATGCATGTGATACGTGATAACCATGTCAAACATCACAAAAAGATTTGACTGGTGATGTTTGAATTCCCTTTCGCTTTCTTAAATATAGATGAAACTGGGGCCAAAATCAAAACTCACTGAAGACTAAACCAGAGCTAAATTTAAAACTGAATTCATGAAGTCATGATCATTTATCACTTATTTTTGTTAGTTTTTTCATAGCATAATTTAAATGAAGGCTCCAGTCAGAGATATTTCAGCATAAACGCAGATTTGCATTTGCTAATAATGATAAATTTACAACATATACTGAGCAGCCCTACAATTAATATTCATAATTTCAACATTTGAACCCTAATACAATGCCAGCTGACAAGCCTCTATTCCCATGCCACACCCAAAACACAACACATGCATGCACAAACAAGCAGAACAGCTTGAACAGTCTCAGATTTCTTGCCTGGGTGAGCATGTACCGGCCATTGTACCACAACAAAGTCTAACATGTGCTCTCTTACACATACCTTGCTCTCCTGGTTACCATAGGACAGCAGCTGCAGACAGTCTGTGGTGATCGCCAGAAACTTGGGGTTGCTCTTCTTCAACAGGGGAACCATCCTCTGCAGCCCATCAGCCAGACGCACGGCCATCTTGGCTCCCTCCTGGTGCAGCAGCAGGTTGTGAAGTGTGGTGATGGCATAGAAGAGGACAGACTCCATGGGAGAGCTGGGAAGAGTGAGGGTTAAAATGTGATCATCAATTACAACATATATGAACACATTAACTTCAGCAGTTGGAGCTATAGTAGCTCGTCTGTTGGATGGGACCACATGGGCCAGGGTTTGTTTCCCGTGTGCATCACCTGTTGCAGGTTCACCACTTTTGACAGATACTGACCACTGCAGACCGGTAGCACACCACAAGACCAGCAGTTCTAGGCATTGCAATTTGGCTCTTGTCAAACTCACTCCTTACGCTTGCCCATTTTTCCAGCTTCTAACTCAACTTTGAGGACTAAACTTGCTGCCTAATACTGTATATCCCACCCACTAACAGGTGCCCTAATGAAGAGATATTCTGTGTTATTCACTTTGCCCATCAGTGATCATAAGGCTATGCCTTATTGGTGTGTTTACAATGAACAAATATAATAAATGAGAAGTAATGTGAAGTAAATGACATTGAAATGCAGTTGTGTTAAAAACTAATTTCTCTTTGCCGTACCTGAGCATGCGTACTAAAGCGGGGATGCCTCCAGATTTGAAGATGGACAGCAGACCCTCTCTCTGGTGGGACAGGTTGTGCAGGATGCTGGCTGTGGCACGGGCTGTCTCCATGTCGCTGGTGTTTTGCATGGCCCTCACCACAGCAGCCACCATCTGAGGAGACTGCATCAGTGCCTTACGAGAGGCCTCCTTACGGGTGAGCTGGTTCACAATCTGTGCAGCCTTGCTGACCACAACCTGATGGGGAAAAATTTGTTCATCTTTAATGGATGATGGTAAGGATTGAACTGTGATGGTTCTTGTAAGAGGCTTTTTTCAGGCTTGGAACACAAAGAGTATAGTGGCTTGTGAGCCCCATGACTGCACTATCGTCTTGAGTGCGCCTAATATTATTTCAATATTTAGCTGCTCTGAGATGTCCATTATGTTTATTTTGTTTGTTCTATGTATAACTTGGAATGGTGTATATGACTTTTTATTTCTGAAAACTAGATTTACCCACAATTGAGAATAACCTAATCAACCTGTCAACCCAGATTAACAATACATGAACATGATTTCTTGTACAGACCTGGTCCTCATCATTAAGCAACTTAGTGAGCTCAGGGACAGCGCGTGTGGCCAGTTCTGCGTCGTCCTGGTAGTTTATCAAATGGATGATGGCCGTCTTGAGCATCTGTGAGGGTTCGGCCAGCCGCTGGACGTTGGTCATCTGGGACGGATCAATCTGAGTGGACATGATAGTGGTGCCCTCCTCCAAAGTCTCAGGAAACATGGCAGCCCGAATGCGTTGGGTTCTTGTTAGGCCGTACTGAGCATCAATTTCTTTTCAAAAGTAATGAGATCAAATTAAAAGCTAAATTTTTTTTTAATTTATTTTCAAAGTGGTAAAATTGTGTTGAAAGAAATGAAGAAAGTAGAAAGTATATTTTCTTTACAATAAGTATCTTTTACACTGGTACCTCTGGTATTCGGGTGTCTTACCTGCTGGATCTTGACTGGTCACAGTGGTGGTGACGGTGTAGTGTTTACTGGTGGTGTACTCGGAGTCATCGTCTCGGACAGTGGTGGCTCCAGACTGGATCCCAGAGTCTGTGCTGTACATGGTCTGCTGCCACTCTGCCACTTTCACCATGCCACCGTCACGCTCGCTCACTGCAAGGCATAAAGACAAGCATTCATGCAGTCTTCAATACAACTCACCAGGTTAAAGGATTATACACAGGGCTTTACGTTAGCACCTGCCAAACGGCCAAACACTGGTAGATTTGCATTTTGGCTGGTAACACATTAAGTCTGACTAGCCACTTTGGCCAGTAGGATTTTATGCATGTATCTTAAATTAACAGGTCCTCAATTCCAGTTTTAGTATACAGTAATTTATCATTAACAAGAAGAAACAAAGAAGAAGTACATATATTAAGATAGACCACACGCAAAAAGAACAATTTTCTGAATTTCTTTAACCCACTGTATGCTACAAATGAAATACAAAAACATTCAAACTAATATATTTTTGGCTAGTAAAAACACTATTTGGCTGGTAACCTTTGAAAAGTGAATGTCACTTCATACAGTACTATGCAAAGGTTTTAGTAGAGTGTGAAAACATGCTATTAACAAAGATTGCTTTAGATAATAGAGAATTATTTTTTTTTAATCTTTGTTATGACCCGTAATGGGCCGAGGACAAAATTAAGAAGAGTGTCTTAAAGGATTCTGGACCATTTAGAGATACGGCCTGATGATAGTAACTTCACTCACTAAAAGAACAAGTGCTTAGTTTTAGTGGATTTATCAGCTATATAAGTTGTGCGGCTCAATGGAAAAAACATTTACCCCTGAACAAAAATATCTTTGAGTTTGATTTCAGATCTGGGCACTCTATCCTTACCATTACGAGACAGGACCAGTGCCTTTGCAGAGGTCTACACCACCTTTGAGTGTTTGTTGTTTTTTTGTGTGCATTTTTGTGTATTTTTGTTTATTCATAAAGCTTATTTTGTCAATAGCCTTTATTAAAAATCTGTCTTTGACTTTTGCACAGTACTGTATGTTATTGGTTTTAAGGGACATTGTGATGGCTAGTACATTAAATTCTTTTACTAGAGCATTATTAAATAAACTAGACTTTTTTTCTATTAAGGAAGTGAGTTTCAGTGTAAACACAGAAACACAAAAGACGGAAGCTGTGAAAGGTTAGCAGTTCATTTGAAGTTTTATAGAGCATACAATAAAACCTACAGAAAATTAAACAAAACTTTTAATTGTGCAAAAGTAATTAACAAGTAAAGGAGGCCTAAAATGGGAATAACTTACATTGCATTGCCATTTTTGCCTCCTGTTCTTAAAACAAGGGAGCAATCCTAAAAGGAAAAAAAAAAAAAGGTTAATGTTTTAATTAGTACATATCATATAGTGTAAATATACATTTTGCAGCAATTTTCACTCATATCCTACACAAGCCTCTCAATGAGGCCTTATACTATTTAACAAGAGGATGATAGCTCTAGTCAGAACTCCTTTTTGAGCGCCCTGACCTGAGCGTGACAACAGTGCGGCCCACAAGGAGAGAGGGGTGGGGGCAGAGAGACAGCTCTAAATGAGGAATGCTGGTCTTCCAATGTGACCTTTCACCCCAGGCCTCCACCCATGGAGGCGTGGGAGCAGCCTGCTAGTGCTGACGCATGGCAAAGTGGAACCTGTCTGTCAGGTTCAACCTCCAGTGGATACAAGTGAACTGACAGAAACTGGCAAAATAAAAATGTGCTTATCAGACTTTGAACAAATAATTAGTTTGTTATTTAACTTTATGACCTTGCTCAAATGTTTCTGTGGTTTTTAAATTATGTGAATGCACTACTCGTTGGTACCACCTGTTCTTTACATTTGTTTTTCTCATTATCCCGTATGTTAAAACTATAATCAAACTAAACTTCCATCTTTATTTGTTTGATACAATTACATTTCCAATTGATCTGACTTCATACTGACCCAAACCTCCATGAGTTACATTATTTGAACATTTCTGTGACATGAATATTGTTCTTTTAACCACGTAATATTTTGCATGTGCAAGTGCTGCCCCCCACTACATGACAATACATCGACTGTTGTTGTTCTAGTGATTTCAGATGTCTGCAATGTTGAGGGCTGGTGCAATCTTTTACACTGAAAATGCACTAATGGTATGACACAATATTCTTTCTACAATTCCAACAACACTAAGAAATAAACAGTACATGATATTTAACCACTTCAGCATATTTTTGTCTGAATGACACCTGGTACATTTTACACAACAATTATATAACAACAGAGCTCTTAATAAAACAGGTATGTGTGCTGGAACTAAACTTTAATAAGCACCTAGTGTCCCATCACTGCTCACTGGGACTAACCCATAACTGAGAATAGAGTGTACTAAAGTAAGAGTACTGTTTCTCTGTGTTCACGTCCAAGAATGGCTGTTTTACAGTGAAAAGCACCACTCCCACAACATTTTGCCCCCGGATTTGCAAAGAGATTTGTTGTTTTATATTACAGTCAGCACAGTCCTGTTATCCCCTGCAGGGTTTAAATACTGTGAGTGACTGAGTTTTTGTGTTGTTTTTAAAGCAGCATTGTTAAATTGTACTTTAAATGATTAAAAATGTAAGATGGGTTAGGTAAAATGGGCCAGTGACAAAATTATTAATTGTGGAGTGAATCCAGATCACTGTTTAGATTCAGGAGTGTTTTCAGGGATTCTGTACCATTTCATGCCACGGACCAAACGTCACTCACAAAAAAAAAATTGTTTTAGTTCATTGTGAGATATAAGGATTTTGTGGCTCAATAGAAAGAGCATTTACCACTGAACAAGATGATTTTCATGTTTAAGACCAGGTTTGGGTCAATATATCTTTACCATTGCTAGATAAAAACAGTGCCTTGGCAGAGGTCTACGGTCTCTGAGTGCTTTTAGCTTTAATTTTTCCACTTATTTGTAATTTTGTGTATTTTTTTTTTGTGTGTGTACATTGATAGACATTTCTTTGTTCATAGCCTTTCCTAAAAACCTGTCTAGGTGTTACAGTACAATGTCTTTTATCGCTGGCAGAAAATATAAAAGGTACCAGGTATGTGTCTTGTGCTAGTGTAAGAGAGAGCAGCTCAGTTCATTAGAAAGTCTGGCAAGCGCTCCTGCAGGACCAGATCCCAGAGAGCTGCCTGAGCTTGCAGCTACATGCTACATTCAGATAATGCACTACTAGCTCATCAGGCCAGATAGAAACTATGCTCTCAGTGAAAACACATTCCTACCTTTCGTACATGTCAGGGTGTGACCTCTTTTGTCTTGTGAAATATGAGTTTATTTTTGCTACATTTCATATTTGAACAACTGGAAAGCGACTGAAACCAAAACCATGTCATACTTGAGGTACAGTACATAAGGCAGAAGTCATGAGAGAGCTTTAGGTAAAATCAGGAATATTCAAGAAGCGATTATGCAGGTTTTGTTTAATGGGCGAGGCAGTGAGTGCAGTGAACTGTTGCAATGCCATGGCACGCCCCACACATCACCGTGGAAACCCTGTACAGTGGGGGTTTATCTGCTGACCCATCTGAGGCAGCACTGTTGGCTCTAAACATAAATGAGTGTGGTAAAGAAAGAAAACACTGTTACGCAAATACTTTCTAAAATTAAAAAATGTGTACTTGGGGGAAAAAAAAACAATTTAGAGGTAATCAAAAGTGAAAGAAGTTCAAAATAAATCTGTACTCAACTAAAACTACTTCAAAATAATAATACTCAAGTGGACAGAAAAGTACTGGACAAAATAGTTTATAAAAAAGTACTTACGCCCTACTACCAATACTACTTATTTTACCATAACTATTTCTACTAGTACTAATATTTTTAAGTGCTACTTCTATTACTAATACTACTACTTCTACTATGATTACTTTACTGACACTGCCAATACTATTATTACCCACTTTGTCACCTTGGGTAAATACATTTACTAAGAGTGTTTAAAAATTCTTGAGTAAAGGTAATATTTTCACAGTAAAAGTATGCCGGAGTATGCTTTGGAAAATAAAACCAGAAACTTTGGTACTACTACTACTACTTTGGTCATAATATTCAATACACTTTGATTCAATGCCAAACTGTTACCTACACCGTCAGCCTGCACTTTGCTCTCTTCTAGTTAATGACTGACACATCCTTTCACCCTCAGAGCACCTTATGTTATCATTTACATTACCACTAAAATCCTCCCTCTTAACATGCAATTACATAGAAACCACACATTTCACTCTGACCACAATCTTCTACATTAAGCATCACTCTCTATGGTTGACTTAAAGGCTCCTTCTTTCCCCCAAACCCCAAACTTGAGCAGTAAAAACAGGAATGCGTATCAGTGGGAAGTGCCTGAGAATATGCCTAACACTCTCCACATTGAAACTCTTGTGCGACATTTCGCGCTCATGTAGCAGTTTATCTTGTGTCTGTGAGTAAAAACAGCATATTACTGTATTTGCTCACTCATTGACTCATATGTGATCTGCTGATACTTACACACAATGAGGACATGGTGACTGGTACGCTATGAGTTATGAGATACGAGACAAATCTCGGTCTGGCTCCACAGGCATGTCATGAGGGAGTGTCTCAGCAGCACTGTCAGGCTCACTACAAGGGTGTGGCGGCAGATTGTGTGGGTGACCTGAGAGGTTCAAAAAACAATAACTAATGCCTAGATTATTCTATAGATATTGTTTTTTTCTTATTATAATGTATCTATGATTCATGTAAAAATATGAAGATAAGGAATCACAACTGAAGTAGTTCTAATCTTAGATGTAGGCACGCATTAATAAATTCAAATATAATTTTCCTTCTGGGGTCACTACACAAAATCCCCTGCCTCCTAGTGTGCAGTGATTTTCATAATGATTTGGCATCTAGGTTTTACAACAGATACTCTTACTGACACAACACTCTCACTGGCTTGTGACCCCTGTGTGAGTCCTTTGTGACAAAATACAAAGACAACAAATCATTATTGAATCAACTCAAATTTCTGTAAACCAGTTTCTGCCACAATGATAAAAATCTGTTCAAATACGTGATGTTTTACATTTGAGTCAAACGCTGGCATGAGGCAGTCTACATCCCAATTTAAATAAATAAATGCTCAAAATATTTCAATCTGGCCACAGGGGTCACAAGAAGTCAGTGTACACTTTATGCCAGGTCCCCAGCCCAGATACACTATATTTTTTTAAATAGTGAAGAGGGTTGTGTCAATTTTCAAATTTTATGATACTGAATTTAAGTTTTTATTTACTGTAAACCATAATCAAACCTATAGGTTACATGAGGCCGTTTATTTCACCCTCACCCGTTCCTCTGACAAACACTGGTGTAAGTAACATTTCTCCACTGTCCACACTGTTTTAAAAAACCTGCACATAAAGTTTGAGTGTGCATTTGGTTCAGTTACATTTTCACACATTTTAAGTCACTGTTACAATAATCTGGAGCCATGTTTTGTTTTTTTTCCTCTGATCTGTATAATGTCAGTGTTTAGTCTGACATACAAATAAAGTGGATTATGTTACCCACATCTGTAAAGCTGGCTGTTCCATCTGCACAGAGGCAGTATTGGACATGTCGTCTGGCGCCACACACACGCACTGGGACGGTCACATGTATGTCCCCTGACACGCTACACACATGGATCGCAGTCTGAGGCATTTCCCAGATGACTTTAACACAACATGCTGCACTTATAAACCAATTCTCCAGACAGGAATGGCCCAGGACCAGCTGAGACTTTTGCACTGTGAATTTAGTAGGGCTGCACAATATTAGAAAAACATGAGATATGTGATAACTATGTTGAATATTGCAATAACGATATAACTGGCAATGATTCAATCAAGGCATTAATGAAAACTTTAAGACTATTACTGCGGAATAGCTCAGTTGGAAGAGCGTCTCTCCCTGTTCTCTCCCCCATAATATCCTGTCATATATGGTCCTATCTAAAAAAGCCACAAAAGGCAAAAAATATCCACAAGGCAAAATTTCTTTAAAAAGTTGAAAATTATTTATTATTTACACCTTTTGTGTAGGCTTAAAAATTGGTCTCTATTTCACACTTTTGACTTCATGTCCCAAATGGGAGCAGCTTAACACCCCCAAACCCTCCCGGTCACAAGGCCACTCTGCCCTCTCCTCCTCATCAGTAGTTGTAGTGGCAGTGTAATGGAAAGCGCTAACTAAATAGCTGCGAGTTATAGATCAATATGGAGGATGTGAAGTGGTGCACAGCTAATGGATTTATTGTGGTGGGTGACAGGAAGCAGTGGTCAACATTATCGGACTGGCCAGCACTGTCCGGTTGCACGGTCAGAAAGGGGAAGTTTGTTATGAGAAGCTGCCTCTTCACGGTGACAAACTTTGGTGTGGGCGGCATCACACAGTGAAGGAAGTACAGCATTCTCTTCCAGCTAATTCAGAAAGAGGAACATATCTTGATAAACTATGGCAAACAGATGATTAAAAGCGATTAGCACAAACAAGAAACTTATTATTTTGCTTATTGGTCAAAATGGCTGCCAGTAATTCAATGTGATTCACCAATTCATCAAATATTCTAAAATGGCTATTCATTCATTAATTCAAAGTAATACCAAACATCTTAGACATGTTATTAAGAACGCTATGCGCAAAGAAAGATGTAAAAATGTACAAAAATATTCTCCCCAAAAGACAGTGTAGACCTCGGCCAAGGCATCGGTCCTATCTCACAAAAAAAAAAAAGATAAAGATATTGTTCCTAGACTTCCTAGACTCAAACTCAAAGATCTTCAAGTTCAGGGGTAAATGCTCTTTCCATTGAGCCATAAAACCATTATATCTCACAATAGGTAAAGAATCTATTATGACAAACCAGGGGCAATTTAAAATAGCAATGCCTCTAAACTTACACACTAAACAGGCAGCAAAACACTTTTATAAATGGAGCTTTTTGGCTTTTTGCAATACTCAGTGTGACACACAGATAATAAATCCCAGACCATTGCAATAAGGACATACCAGAAACCTCTCAGAGCACTGCGGGTGTAAACTTGTGCAACACAGAAAGTCAACAGGAGTAAATGTGGCAGAAGACAAACTCTCTCCAGCAACACTGTGAACTTAAGCAGTACAAAGGACAACAGATGAAGATCTGTCAGGTGACCCACTGCAGGGTCTATAATGATCTGAATTAACATAGTGGATACTGGTGGTGCTGTTTACTCCGAGTGGGACCTCTTTGTGAATCAAAGGAAATGTGAGCTGTCTTAGGGGAGGAGGGGCTTAAGCTGAGAGTAGGATCACATTACACCGAGCTGATAAAGACAGAGTGAATGAGTGGAGCAGAAACTTATCCCATAGAGCAATAAATGTCTATAGCAACAAAGTTCATAAAGTAATCAGTGTCGTGGCCTTGTGAGAGAGGACTCAGTGTTATCAATGCCAGTAAGAATAATGCATCATAAAGTAAGATTTCAGATAATCAGGTATAATATAAAGCATCAAAATGGTGTGTGGTACAGTTCTATTTTCAGTGGTGGAAGTATAAGTATACTTTCTTACTGTTAAGTACAATTTTCATGCATCTGTACTTCTGTACAGACTTTACAGACTTTGTACTTGAGTAGATTTTACTAAGGATACTTTTATTTTTCCCATCAATTTTATTGCCATGGTTCTTAGTATATTTAGCACCATTCTTAATCATAATCCCTCACATGTAATACTTTAAGTAGTAATTGAATCAGCGTCAAATACATTTGAAAATTATTAGTATTTTGCCTTGACTTTGACTTATATAAATGTTTTCATGTAATTTTACGTGAGTACATGTTTGCCCCTATATCTGTAATTTTACTTAAGTGAACAAATAGAGTTATTCCTCCACCACTGAGGATGTTGTTTTTATTTTGAAAAAAAGCTCCTTGTGACAATGTCTTTGTTTCAGTAAGAAGGATGCATATAGGAAGGAAGATGATGAAGTAAGTTTGCGATACGGACAGAGAACCACTGTGTGACTTTGTAGGGGCCTGAAAGGAAAAGAGTAGCAGCATTGTCCCATTGACTGCTATCTCAGTGAATAGGACGCTGTCTCTGGAGTGTCCCGCTGGACCTAACCAAAAGGCTGAAGCACATCAAGATGGCTCAGTGCATCTGTGGGCCAAGTGTAGTAGCCAAAACCGCATCCAAAGCCCTATTTAAGGCCGACAAGGACTTGGAGACTGCACTGCTATGCATCGGTGTGTGTCTGAGAGCTGAGGCGATGTGACAGATGATTAATTTTTCAGGGAGATTAGAGACACAGGGAGCGGGAGGGGGGTGCTTAGGAGAGCAAGACCAAAGCCGAAGGGGACCTGAAAGAGTATAGAGCAAAAAAAGTTGTGCTGACAGGTTCAAGTTCACAGTTGTTCATCTAAATGCAAATCTCAATCGAGATAAAAGAAAGTGACAGAGATCTGAGAGCGGGAGCAGCGTCTATGGGCCAGTGAGCAAGTTTTAGCAGTGAAAAATTAAACCCAGCTTTTGGCAACACATATTCTGCTGCTCCAGTTAGAAGGAAGAAGAAAAAAGAAAACATGCATTTTTCAGTTTATCTAGTGTGCAGTAATGTGCTCACAAGCCAAAAGTGCTACAACACTCCAGACTCAGGAGGGCTGGTTGTGGCCACATGCAGAGATAGTCAACAAACTAAAGCTAAATTCAGGCATTTACTTTCAGCACTGACTAAAAGTAACAAGTTCCTGCTGATACTTATCTAACAAGTCAAGCTTACCTTGGATTCACTTTATGTTTCAACCACACCCATCTTATCCTCATTCCCAAAGTGTAATTAAGTGAAGTGAAGTGAAGTAAAAACACACACACACAGCATAGTGGTAGGATCCACTTTGGAAGAACAGACAACCCAAAGTGGCCAACTGTGAAAACATCAGGACGGGAATAGACACAAACGTCTGCACTGTTGCATCTATTTTCAGTATATTAGCCTGACTTGTGCAGAAAACGTCAGTTTGAGTGGTGTTGTTTGATGTGACCAAAAGATGCCCAAAAAATCCCTACCAAATGCGTCAGTTATATGTAATTGTTTTTCTGCAATTATATGATGAGACTAATTAGATGAAGTGGAAATTAGCTTTGACTAAAAATAAAAATCTTCACCCAGAAATATCTGTTTACAAAACTGCCCCCTTCTTTGTCTTAAACATAATAAAATAATAATAATAATAATTTCTAAAATTGTTATAATGTGCCAGCTTAACAGAGACGTTTGAAAGCTGTCAAACCTTTCTCTTTCAAACTCCAGACACAAAGCCCCTGTCATTAGAGGCAGAAATTCTATCTTCTGCGTCCCCTTATCCATGGGAACAAACACACAGAGGGGTGAGCTGAGAGAGCAGGTCACACAACATGAGGCTGAAACCTAGTCCTCAGTCAGGCACCACTGGACAGGACTGGACTGGAGAGAGTCAATCCACAGACAGACAAACAAAGAGGTCAGCATGTATGCCATATAATAATCCCTTTGCAAAGTGTGGCCCTATTTATAAAGTGAAGGATCTCCTGGCCTCTTGCTCTGCTAATGTAGGACAGTATCATGGAATTAAGCAGGAGGAGGGGGAGATTAGCACCGTCCCACCACAGCTGTAGCAGTGAGTCTACAGTAAGTCACCCCCCCAGTGTCCCGCCACCACCCAACACCCTCTAACCCCGAGGGCAGACAGAACAAGCTCTTCTACTAGAGATCACCAATGACACAGTCTCGGGACACACTCCGAGAGCCTGACCTATTCGAACTGACACATACTGAACAACCCCAGCTGGGTGCAATGGTCTGTAAATGGGTTTGCTGCAATTAACTCTATAGTGCTGATTAGGTTTTATTATAAGTGTCAAAATTATTTTGGAGAAAGACATTTATGACAGATTTAAACAGCCTCTGGCAGAAAACCCTAAGTGATACTATGCTGAGTCACACATTTAGTAATCTTACAAAGCAAGTTTTATTTAGTGAGAAACATTAATTACCATGTTGTTCTAACACCATATCAGCATACTTATTAATAAAAGTAATTTAGACATAACAAAGGGTGGTCCATTTTTAGTGCTTTTTTATAATCATAATTGTGCTAGTAATACAATGACTATTTCAATGCATTAACTAACAAAAAAGCAATTCCTTGTTATTAGAGGACATTTAGACATTGATATATATTGGTATAGTAACCCCTCCAGTCTATATAAAAGTTTACACACCTGAATAAAGAGTTGAGCTATTGGGGAGAAGGATTAAACTGCTTGATCATCTGTAATTAAATGACATCATGGAAGAGTTGGTCAACACCTGGAGACACCACTGACAAGTCTGAACAACAGTGAGCTGTTTGATGATCAACTACTACATGAGGATTTGGACAAAACTGTATTAAACACATTTTCTTATTAATAATAACTTTTATACCTTACACTGGGGTCACTGTATAAATGTTATAACCATCTTGGGTTTTTTTATTTACAAAGCTGCATTTGCACCACTAGACAATGTGCACTTTTGCCCTATTACAGTCAGTCCCCCTTTCACCTGCCTCATGCATGCGCACAGACAACTTACATGAGCAGGGACGCACACTTTGACTCTGAAACTATCGACAAATAACAAGTGTGCACACCAGTAGCCCACTTTGTTAAAGGTTGTGTTGAATTGTAGTGTGGCGAGCCTTATTCTAGCCTACAAATGAATAAGAAAACAGTGTACATGGCCAACAGAGCGCTCGCTTTAGCTACGCCGATTCAGATCGCAGTAAGGCATGCGGAAAAGACAGCACTTACAAACTTGTAGCATTCAAACCAGGTAACCAAAATATGGCTTGTATGAATTCCACAAACATACAAACACAAACCGAAGCAAAATTGGTGGCTACTTAAACCACACACGAAACAACTAGCGTTAGTAAGTAATCGAAAGCGGTTTTAAATCCCGTCTTCAACAGCAACCACGACCAAAAAAAAGTAGGCTACGTACCTGTTAAAAACGCGTAATGCTTCCTATTTATCCCAATACTGCGTGTTTTTTCCGGTGCCGTTATACTTTTCTCCTAAGTTGACTCCGCTACCACCACAGCTGCTGCGGGCGGACAGTCCTCTGAACAAAAATGAGTAAAACAAGCGTCACGTCAGCCATAACTCCGCCTCCCTCCGGCCGACCCCACCCTTCTGTGCAGCCACAGCAAAGGGCGCTCCTGCTTTTGTTGGTAACTACAGTTCAATATTTAACCAACACAGAATACAGTCGCTCATTTTAAAACAACAGAATAAACTGAGACGCAATTTTACAGCGCAACACCAATATTTATTCCCGTTTAATGTAGTTAAGTTTAGCTTTAGCCTATTTGGACCCATTATAAGACATCATAAGCCTGCACGTAAGGCTTAACAAATCCTGAGCTCCTTCCAGATCCTCCCAAACATGCAACAATCACAATAAAGCTATTTGCATTTTTTCAAAGTTGTGCGCCGTCTCAGGTAGCAGCCATTTTGTGCACCTGCATCACGCACAGCCACACCTTTAGTATAACAAGTCGAAACCTGGCGCAACATGAGTCACCGCAGTCGGGAAGCGATAGTCAGACACTCACTAAGGGGGCGGTTTAAAAAAAAAAAAGGATATTGGAGGAATTTGCATATTGTCCACATTGTTGCACCTTATTATGAGTCATAGCCTTAAAAGACACAGGTTTTTATTAGTAACAACAACACTATAGGCTATTTTTTAACAATTGGGACTTTTAGAGCAAAGTAAAACGCGATAGCCCATGGAAGTGTGTTATGGTTGGATTTTGTCAGAGTGGTAAACTGTCTGTCCTGTCCCATACTACACCTGCCCCGGGGGTTATTGTCATGTCTCCTGTGTGCACCATTGTGTTGAGTCAAAGAGAGAAGCAATGCAGGCTCATTGTGGGTCAAACATGGACTAATGCACATTTTTGTGAAACAGCGACAGAGCCTATTAAGACTTTTGTGTGAATGTAAGTTGCCTGTGGGGCTGGTGTTTATTAGGTTATGTATTATAGGCATGAGAACCCCCAGGCTATATCTGTACTCATAAACTGTTGGCTACAAAGGTTTATTTCAACTTAAGTTGTTTCAGCTTCTGCACATCGCCTTGTTTAGAGGTTACCGGACATGAATGGGGCTTTTGTTTTAAACACAGAAGCTGCTTTACTTTAACTATAAGCCTGAAAACACTATGTTTGTGTGAGACCATATTACCTACTTACTGGTGTATGCCTGAAACACTTATCTTAAATATCTTAGTCTTGTCTTAGATTGTCATGAATCTATTTTACTCTGTTTTAGATAAGTAACCACGCTGAAATTTTAATTAACACTGGCCAAGAATACACATTTTTGTCTTTGTTTGTTCTGTTAGGTTCTGTTAAGACTATGTATATTATTTTAGGCCTTTGTTAAATATAGCATTGTTTGTTGTTGGGTGGTACTAAAAACATATAAGTTCAGAGGGTCTTCACTGTTGCCTGTTTTGCTTCAGCCTGGCCCCATAACCCAACAACAGCCCATGTATCTCACTGTACAGTCTGACTTGCATTCCAAGGGAAGGACAAGCTGATATGATGTCTCTGCTTCACAATACTGGTCTGTTTCACCGTCTTTAGCCCTCTGCTACACACACACCACAGGAAATGGGCCCATTGTCCTTGTGAGAGGAAGCAGGCCGCAGCAGACCACTGGCTCACTGGATTGATGGAGACACACTGGTTAATTATTAATCATGACTTACAAATGGATGACATGGAGACACTGTACTACTGTCGGCTGTGCACATGATGGATGTTTTGGCAAAATGGACAGTAGAGAGCAAAAGGCCACAAGTTTTAGGCATTCTCATAATACAAGAATAAATGGATTATTATGTAAAATACAACATGAGGATTAGCAAACATTACGCATACAACATATAGCACTACTGTTAAATATTCAGGAAAATATCTAATTTAATGTAATGGTCCAATAAATGTTGTCACAAATAAATATTAACTAAACCTATTGCCAGCAGGCCGCATTATTTTTTATTTTATTTTTTATATGTTGATACGTGTATTGCCAGTAGAGGGAGACACAGTCCACTGTCGTGTGGTTTGTGTTTAACTGGACATACAGTAGTTTGTCTGTGCATATTCTCAGGCAGATTTGGTTTCTAGTCCCTGTGGTGAAAATAGTTCAGTGTGGATGTTTAAAGAGTGCTAGAAATAACATCTACTACAGAGGGCCTAAAGTGGCACAGAAAATAATCAGACAGACGGCGAGTAAAGGTCATAGCTGTAAATGAAAGAACATCTGACTGACACAAGAAAGTGCAAGGATAACTTACTTTTATAATACACATTTGCTTGGTATTGTATACTCTTATTGCCCTTTTTACGAAGAAAAATTACACTGGAATCAGGTTTGATCTGTTACACACTTATGTTTATTACCAAAATATCCACTGGGTGTGATTGCTCCTGCTTAAAATACCTTTCATGTGACCAGATGTCACCATAAAGCCTGGCTAAATGTGTCTTATTATTAACAACAATTATTAACAACATCTAGTGGTAAAAAGTGTAAACTGAGCGAAACACGCTGTACGTGTGCGCTGTGATATATGTCTTGATATGTAATTTAATGACTATTTTAAGTACTTGCAATTATAAATTACGTTATTTAATTATTTTTTATTACATGAAACGTTCACGAATAATGGAGTAAGAAACTACGCATCCCATGATGCCTTGCTCCGAAGATGACCAAATGGAATACAGAGCACACCAGCGCCGCTTTGACAGCTGAGCTCCAAGTTTACTGCGAGAAACTTCAGCGCCGACAAACGCGACCTTGAACAGACATGGCTGTTTTTAATGTGTAAGTAAGTCGTGCTTCTTTACCTCTTTTTAGGCATCTTTCGTGTGTTTTATATACTTTTTTTGTATTTGTCACCGGCGTTAATTTTTGTCCAAACTTGGTCAGGGGAAATTTCCACGAAGCTTCTGGGTGGGATCTCGTGGGAAAAAGAGCAGCGATTTAACATGGTCCTAAAGAAAAACTCATAATTTTCAGCAAAAAATAAGTAACACGCTTTTAAAACACAATTTATCTCTCTCCTGCGTCTTACCATGTGTGTGTTTTGGTTGATGTTGCTAACCTCGCCGATTCACTGCAGGCTATGGTCAACTGCTTTTTAAGAGCAGGACATAGATTTTATTGAAAAACCTCAACCCTTGACATTGGCACGTTACATGATGTTGTTTACATCTACATCTACATATCTTACTTTGTAAAAACATGTCCTTCCACTGATTTCAAGTATGACCAAATTCCTCATTAGTCAGGATGACAGAGGATTTTAGACAACAATGGGACTCAGACAGGAAGGTGCAGCTTCAGTACACAAATGTTGTGGTTGGTACTGAATGGCACCTTTGTTTGAGTCACTCACCCATCATACAGTGTTTATTTACCATTAATTTTCTACCGCTTATTCCCGTTAGGGGTCGCGGGTGACTGGAGCCTATCCCAGTAACTTTGGGCCATAGGCGGGGTACACCCTGGACAGGGGCCAGCTTGTCGCAGGGCTGACACAGAGACAAACACAGACAGACAACCATTCACTCTCAGATTCATCCACTAGGGTCAATTTAGAGTCACCAATTCACCTAACACATGCATGTCTTTGGACGGTGGGAGGAAGCCGGAGAACCCGGAGAGAACCCATGGTAACACGGGGAGGACATGCAGACTCCACCCAAAGAGTTCGTGTGATGGTGTGTTGGTCGGCCCGGGGCTCGAACCCACGACCTCCTTGCATGGTACACTGAGATGTAAAAGGGCCTGACATCACTACTGTACAGCACTGTGCACAAATCTTAGACTATCACTCATAGTCACTATAATGTTATAGAATATTTCTCAGTGTTTTTAGTTGAATGCATCCAGAAAATACCATATGTAGCAAAATGTCTAGACTAAAATGGCAATTCATATGTCATTGTGTATTATTGGTTATTATGTGTGCATGGTCATGGTTTTAAACAGTCTGGAAACTCTAGACTAGACTCTAGAGCTCAGTGTCTCTCAACTGGTCTGATTGTTGGACCCATTTTCATTTCTGACTATTTTATTGTGTGCCAAGTTATTTTTCTAGACTATTTTACTATGACTTTTGTGTCTCGTGTATCTAACTAAAACAATATTGAGACTTCAAATTAGCTAAGCATTAAAACTATATTCAACCTCCCCTTGGCCCACTTTTGGTCATGACCCAGTTGGGAATCACTGCTGTAGATGTAGTTAAAAACATGTGAAGAACCCGGAGAGGTCAAGGACAAAAACAAACTAAAATACATGAGGCAAGGAAGTGAGTTTGTCCCCATCTGTGTCCCATAGTCTTTAGGATATCCTGTACAACAAAATAAACACATATGTAGTCTTGCCAAAAGCAATACTCAAATATGTCATGAAGCAGAAAATACTTGAACTGTATTTGAAGTTCTGTAGTTTTGTTATTTTAACTTTTTTAACTAACTCTACTGAATAGGATTAACAATGGCACGTTGATATGACAGTTCAGTAAAAAGTGCCTCTTTGGGGGTTAAGCCCTTTATTTTTTAAGTGTGTCTTGAGTGATGTAATTATTTTTTGGCCGCTTCCTGTGATATGCATACATCCTCAGATAAAAAGTGCAAATGTCACTGTGCCATGCATCCTTGTATCAGACATAAATAGTATTATAGCAAGTTAGCAACACTGGAGTGAAATAAACGCACATTAAAAACCTGCATATGTAAAACAAAAATGTTCAGGTCCAGTTGAAGCTGCCTGTTTATTAAAGGTTAATTACTGTCTGTGAATCAGTGACTGACAGTGCAGGAAAACAAACCTGGCATTGTTACAGAGATCAAAACCAAACTAGTTCGACTGCCATTTTGTGTATTGCCGGCCAGTAATGAATCTTTGTAGCTTTTATGCAAATGTATGCGAGCATAAGGGAAACCTGTCTCTGTACTGTACCAGTACCCCATTCATGCTGACTCAGACAATCGTCTCGGCTTCCTTTTAAGTTCCTTTTATCTATCTTTCAGTCTATTTATCAGTGCGTCTTTCTCTGGCACACACAGCTTGTCTTCCAGTCTGCAGCCCTTGTCCCTTCTCCTCCTCCCTCTCCTCCCCCTCGAGCCCCGCCTCACTGTTGCTCTGTTTGCCTCTCCCAGGACAGGACACACTTCGTATGGGACAGAAAGAAGCCGGCCGGTAAAGCAACACTAGCAGCAGTTAGCTTTTTAACTGAATGGGACACACCAAAGAAGAACACGGTACCCTTTCCTGAGCAGGACATCACATGTTACGATAACTCCAGGTTTGAAGCTGTAAGTTTATTCACTGTAGGTTTATGACTTACATTATATGTGAGGATTGATCAGTGTTATTAGCTTTGTAGCATGCTATTACTCAGTGTTGTGCATCTGCTGTTTTCATTGGTCCGGGCGCATTATAGAAGTAGTACGCTAATTGTGAGTTTATGTCCACATTTTATTTACTTTCCATATTATGAGCAAGAATATTTTCTTTTCTGTTTTTTAGGGCTGCAACAACTAAGCAAATTAATCAATTATTAAAATAATCGCCAACTAATTTGATAATCGATTAACCCTGTCTGGAGTACATAGACACACATAGACTTTGAAACATGCTGTGTGCTGAGGAAGGAGGTTTTATTATCAAGACAGCACAGTAAATTCACAGAAATGGTTAAAGAGAATGTACATTTTGTGTTTTTAATGAAAAAAATATCTTTGTTCTCCAAATCACTAAATGGAATAACTGCAGCTTCATCTGGTTGAAATTTTATTTAAAAAATAAAAAAAAATTAAAAATAAAACATTTACTCACACTTTATTATCTGATTATTAATCAGTTGATCAAAAAAATAATAAACCGATGAATCGATTTTTCAAAATAATTGTTAGTTACAGCCCTACTGATTATTACACTCTTAGGTTTGGCATTTTTGTCTTGTTGTAGAAAAGATAAATTGGGAACTAGTCTTAGTTCACATTTTGTTTACTCTCCATATTATGAGCACAAGTAATAGCTTGTCTTTGCTGATGTTGTATTATGCTTTTTGGTTTGGCATTGTTGTTTGTTAAGTAATCTTATTTACTTTCATTAAAACCTTCCAGCTGTATAACTCAATACAATATTGAATAACAATGTGCAGCTTTGTGCTTGGTTTGTCAGGAACATTTCTGCCTCACAGTCCAAGGTACTGAGTATACTCGCAGCTGGCACTAATCTTGTGGCAGAGAAGTTGTTAGGAGTAAGTTATGGTCAGACATTTGGGATTTTTTTGTGCTTGCCTTGGAGCTGATTCAGCGGCCACACTTTGAGCCAGAGTGATTGAAACTGTAAGTTTGGTGGACACTTTCTTTTCACATGGAGGTCCTTTCCAGATATAGCTCTCCAGTTGTCAGGCCAACATTCTTGTCCACTTTCAAGGCTTGTTCTTTCCTCTTTGCTAGACCCCTAAAACAAGCGATTTCTTTATAACTAAGGCTTGCACAAAATGTAATTACCAAACCTTTATTTTTTTGTGAGATAGATACTGATTGATTGCCTTAAAAATTACATGAAAATAATCAGCAGTCTAACCTTTCACACCTTTCACAAAGCCTATTTCCTGTCCTGCTCTCTTTATTACAATAAAAACTAAATATTAGGTTTTTAGAGACATGCATCACAAGCTTTGTATTTGTATTGTTCTATACTACACACCATTAGTACATATATTTGACTTTCACTTTCACATATACTGTACTTCTGTAGTAAAAGTAGGCATTCACACTACAGTCTGCATTTTGAATAACATCCCAGCTTTATTGTCTAAATATATTAACTGCTACCAGCTACAACAAGTCACAAATTAAATCTAATGTAGGAGATAAACATGTCCCGGCTCTTACTAAACATGTTGGCTGCCTATTAGAAGTTAATGTTTAATCCTGATTCATTTCTATTGCGGTGAAGTTGGGTGGATCCTACCAGCTTCCTTACTGTAATAGGCTTTATTTATGGCGTCATACTTGCCAGGTTGACACAACAACATGGTTGTCAGTGTTTTCTTTGACAACCTAAGAGACTAGAGTTTAAAAACAAATCCAAAAAACTCTGCTCCATAAAGCTTTCTCTATGGAGATGTTTAATGTTTTTTTCATTAATAAAAACAATATTTTTATTTTTTGTAGCTGGTTATATATTTATCTTTATTGCCTTTACTGTTGATTTAAACAGGGCAGTAGATGATCGATGCAATTGCTGCCCTGTGTAAAGGTCACAGACCCTGTAATATGAGCAGATAATTGGTCTATGTCCAGATGGGCCTTACTCCGTAGACGTCATTTTCTGGTGATAGATCCATAAAGTGTCTTGTGATGCAGGTGAACAGTAGGTGTGTGGAGTAGTGCTTGTGAACAGGCAATTGGTAACAGTGTGATTTGTGAAGTGATGCACGTCAGCTTACTTATCTCCACAACAGCACATGCACTCCTGGGTCACTACTTTACCTACAGCTTTAAAGGGTGACAAATTCAGTGCAAATTAATGTAACATGCTTTACCCCCAGGCCCTCCTAGCACCATTTTAGGGCTTTTCAAATGTATCTTTTGCTCTCATATTGGAATTTCATATGCTAGGCTGATGATATTTGTCAAAGATGTTGAATAATAAATGAATTTTAGAATAGTGTCACAACTGAAAAAAAATAATTTTCAACTGTCTGGGCAAACAACTCGCATTCTTTCTCTTAAAGCCTTTTATGGTCCCATTGACTTACTTACTTACTTACTTATTAAAATCACTTATTTTCACTCTGCTGCTGTTACAATACAGAAATGTTAAATCATGTTAATTCCTCTGTAACCCTATCAGTAAGAGGTTAAAAAATAGACAAACAAAAAAATCACCACCAGATCAACCATTTTTTCATGTGCATTGTGCCCTAATTATGTAATGGCACAAAAAGTAAAAATGTTTCAAAATCTGTTTTAGGACTAACCAGTGACCTATCTTGGGCTGGTAATTCCTGCACAAGCAAAAAAAAAACAAAAAAACTTTACATCTTTAAATAGTAAATAATGTATGTTTTTTTTTTTTTTTTTTTTTTACAAATATGTTGGAAATATGTGGAAAAAAAAGGCATTTAGAGGGTTAAAAATATAAAAATGTATTAACTTTTGTTATGTATGATTAGAACACTGCTTAATGATTAAAAACAAAAAAACAAAAAAAAAAAATGATTTTTTTTTTTATGCTCTATCTTTTTAAATGTGACCCAGTGACCTTTAGGAGTAGGAACATAATTTCTTTATAGGAGGGCCTGAGGGTTACTAATTGATTAGATTTGTATACTATTCACACTTAATATATACTTGGGGCATGGTTAAAAAGTGACCAACTGATCCTCTCTTATTTTGCTGTTAGTAAGTGCCCAAGCCACTGCTGCTGGTGACAGTGTTTCTTTTTTCCAGTGCCCCTCCTTCATCTCCCTTTCACTCCTGTGTGCCTATGCTCACGTACACTCCCTACTGGAAGCGCATTGTTTGCACAGAGCACCAACCAACGTGCTGCCTTTCAACCACCATTTACCTCATTGGAGGGCACTTCAGGTCCAGTCCAGACTCCAAGGTCAAAGATTTTTTTTCCCCTTGTGTGCCAGTTTCTTTGAACTGTGGTACTTAAAAAAACATGATTGCATCTTAAGTCTGTATTTGTAGCTGGTAATGAACACAGATCCAGGTCTGATCTTTGTGTGTATGAAAAATGTCCTATCCGATTACTCAGCTGCAGTTTTTCCCTTTGGCTTCCAGCCTAGCACAGGACAAGGACAATACAAAAGCAAAGGAGAGGGCTAATAACCATGTCCCTGGTGTAACCCCTAAATAGCTGACAGGGTCTCGCTTGGCTGCATGGTTAACAACCTTACAGTGCTGTCCACTAAGCGATAAATAAAAGCTGACAGTAGTCCTCTTGCTCAATGGAAAGCAAAGACCAACATATGTTTTTCCTCTTCTTATTTTTTAGCCAGAAAGTACATTTAATACACAGATTTAATGATGTTTTGTGATCAGACTAAGTGTAAGTGCTGAGAAGTTAAATGGGTTGGCTTGGCAGCGATGGGACATTCAGCTGATTGAATGAAGCGCAGTGAGGTGCAGTGGCTTAAACACAGTGGTGGCGGTAACAGCTCAAGATTTAAAGTGTAGTGATAGTGGCACTAAGAGGGTTAATTCAATCTCCCGGGTGCATTATGGTGTGTGCACAGCTGCAGTAGAGTAGGTGTCTGTGCATGTGCCAAGTGTGCTGTGGTAGTTCCTTTAATGAGGCCAAAGCCTTTGACCTATGACTGGCATGTTTTATTGACTGCAATAACCACTTTCATGTATCAAGAGTACTGTTACCAGCAGTAGCCTTTGTGTGACTTATTTTTTTTAATTATTTTATTATTTCTTTAGAAAATTGGTTTAACATTGTAAGAGCTAAAATGTTACATCAACTTAAAACAGTAAAACCTTTGTCCAGTCATAATTTGTATAATAAAGTGATGCTTGAGCTACTGTACTTGCTGTGAAACTAATTTCACTTTATGTATTATGGTGCCTCTAATGTTGTGTGTATATTAACCTGATCTGTGTGGCACTGCTGGCTTTAGTAACTCTAGCTGTGTGACCTGAAAACACACACAGTGCTTTGTTTACATTCAATGGGTTCTCGATCACACAAAAGGCTGGATGGATTTAGTAAGTAATTAGATCTCACAAAAATAATTTAATATGGAAGCTGGGTTAGAAAATGTTAAAGAATAAATGTGATATTCCCTCAATATCTATGGACTTTAAATCATTTATCATTCACAAAACTGTTAAAGTCATCTGGATCTAGATTAGTGCTTTATTAAAAAGAAAAAACTATGATGAGAATAGAGGAGTCCTTGGATAGAGACAAGGAGACACAAGGCCTTGTCCTTGTGACTGATATGATGTTTTCTCAGTTTTGATAAAGACTATAGATTAGACTGTAACAAGTTATCATTACTCAGATAGTGTATGATGATATTCAAACACCCTGCTACTGTCTATTTTTTTTTCTCTTTTAGGCTTTACCACTTCACCAGTTATGTGCTGATGCCCTGGTGGCCTGACCCCGTCTTTGAGCCCAGGGGAAGTTCTTTCACCTCTGTGTGTTTACCTTCACACTGACATCTCCAGTCCCAGTCAAACTGTCCCAGCGTGCCTCTGCTGTTCCTGGCTCTCCCTGTCCTGTTTCTCTTACCCCCTGGCCCCAGCAGGCCCACCTGGACCCCCACTTAGCCTTCTGCCTCCATGAGGGGCGGGGGGAGGCGGCAGGGGCTCTGGCTTCTGGCCCCCTGCCTCTTCTGCTCAATGCATCTGGCAACCTCAGGGACGTAGATCAGCCTCCTTCTCAGGATGTGTCTACCCTGACAGGTGCTCACCCACAATACATTATCCCATAATTTATCAATGGACTGTAAAAACAAGAACTCAAATCTTCTATCTACTGGGCATGCTTTTGCTCATAGATTAATGAGTTATGTCCCAAATTGGAAGTAGATTACAAAAACCTTTCAAATGAACTATGATGTTAATTATCAAACATAAAATACTAAAAAAAAGTTTAATTATTCATAATTTGAAATTGTTAACATAACAGTTACAGTTGTGAGTTTTTATAGTACTGGTAAATACCTGATAGATGTTCGTATAAACAAAAAGTATATAGATTATGCATTATGATGCAGGTGATTGAGTCTGTCACTAGAGGGCATTATCACATTGTTAGTCACACAACAACTTTCTCAAACCACAATTTGATTTCTGCAGATCTTTGTTCAGACCTACCAGAGTTGGAGATAGTGAGCCTCTTGTCAGAGGGCCAGCCCAACTACACTCTCCGAGCAGACAGTGTATTTGGCTATGACAATGATGACTGGCTGCACCCCCCTCTGGTGCCCCCAGAGGTCGTCCTGGGACTCACCTGTGAGCAGATCGAAGAGACGCTCAAGTACTTCTGTGAGTACTTCTTTTATGTATAGCCATTATATCATCCTAAAAATCCACATCTGCTATCTATAGTGATGCACATTTGTGTTAAAAGGATATCCCCCAAGGTATTACATGTATTTAAAATGTATTAAATTTGCAAATGTCAAGATCAAGGCCTTAGAAATATAATATTTTATGGGCTTGTCTTAAACTCAGGGGCAGTTCTAGGGGGTGGCCAGGGCTTATGAAAGGCTTATGAAACTCACACATTATATTCTAGCATTATAAAAGGGGGAGATATGTTTATCATGTTTACAAAGATGATATCAGAGATATTTTTAACTGTAATTTAAAAATAAATCCCAGTCGGTTTACACCAAAATGTCTCATGTACCCCCAACAAAAAGGCTGGGCCCAGTGTGGCCCCCCTGTTAAAAGTGGTCTTGAAACACCCTTGCTTACATTTTGTACATCTTGGTCTTAAATGTTATAAATGCAACATAATCTTAATTCAGCATTTTTAATGTATACCAGGGTTCCCGCCAAAGAAAAAGAAAAATGTCCGTATTGGAGATGTTAATAAACATTGCGTGCGTAGCGGCCAATCCAAGGGCGCAAACCCCCCTCGGCATCACCTCAGCATCACTCCACACACACCCCCTCCCACAATGTGGAAAATTTTTGTATTTCCCTACCTGAAAACTGCCTTTCTGAGTATATCTGGGGGATATTTGGATGTATAAAACACCACGCTGTTGAGATACCTTAATCCGGTTATTCTCCATAGTTTTTCATAATCCCAGGCCCCATGCATTTGTGACATTTATTTCCAGCTCTTCAGCAAACACACGTAACAATCTGAATCGCAACAGGTGTCCAGCTGTTTTTACCATTGCCCAACATCGGAAGGCAAGGGCTTGTTGTGGCCGCCATTGGTGCACCATCTTGATTGTTGTCGGTGAGGAGATGCGTACGAGTAACGCTGCTCGCGAAGAACACGTGACTTAAATAAACCAATCAAAATGCACGGTACGGTTTGGATTTGAGTAAACCACTGCGGACGGCGTGATGACCAGACTGATATTTCTCTGTAGAATAGCACAGAAACATATCAGTCTGGATTTTCCAGGCAACAATATCAGACCTGACTGGCTGGTATCCTTTCCAGTAACTGCACAGTATGAGGTACTAGCTGGGGTAAAACAACATTTGATTAGCTGGGGGAAAATGTCAGTTTACCGATAAAAAAAAAAAAAGGGTCGCGAGAACCCTGTATACAGTACATTAGTAAATGTTTGCTAGCAAAGCATTATCATTTATGGTCAGGACATGAAGTCATTGCATTATCTCAATGTTTTTATGTAAAAAGATAAAAATGTTATTACAAATCCATGTACAGCTACAAGTGCAACAAGCATTTCACAAAATTACATTTAAGCTATAACCTGGTTACTAAATAAAATTTTAACCAATTTCTAGGGGATAAGTCTTCTATTCAAAATAAAAAAAAATGTTTGTGAGTGTAGATGAGAATATGGAATTAAATTCTACCATGAGTGGCATTAAAATGGTCTTAAAAGTCTTAATTAAACTAGTGACTAGTATTTTTGTCTATTGTGTATCATATGATGAGTGCTTTGAGTTTCTGCAGTTTTTCTTTGTCATATTTATTTGTACCTAAATTGGTAGGATCTCATTACTCCCTGTTGTCCAAATCTTTTCATGTGTCCTATGGGCTTGGCATTATGATCAGACATTATATGGGCATTAAGTTCATAATATAAATAGCTTTCTTTTAAAGGGATACAAAATGTCTGTGTGCTCCGGATATTCTTTTGTTCAGGTGCTTAATGTTCTCCCTTGTTCCCTATTGTACATTTTATTTACACAATAGGTATAATATCACATTTCTTGTCTGGGTTCTTGGTGGATGTGGTTTTACTGTGTCCTCAAGTCATAAAGGCTTTAAATATCAGTGAAATAAACCTATTAAATCATAAATTGTTATTAAGATGAAATCAGGCCTCAAGGTATTTTGTCCATTTCCCCAAGCTTCAGAATTTTGAATACACTTTTAAATACACACAGCAGCTAAACCCCTGTGGTGTGTGAACCCTAATCCCCCTTTTCTTTCTTCCACACACACTCTGTCACATTTGGGAGCCAGAGGTCAGAGGTCACCAATCCGATTAACTTGCCGTCACTTGGCTTCCAAAGCATTTTCCGACAGAGCTATGGCATACTACACTGATATCACGGCCACACTGTAGACATGGCAGCTGCTTCACTCAGAGTTTATTATTAGGTACATAGGTTGTCTAGACCTGTGGGTGATGACCGATTATGGTCACACATGTGCTCTGTTCAGCTGCTGTTTGTAGTATTGTTGCTTTGAATACAGTTTAGGTGTGAATGAGTAGGTCTAGTCCATCATCAAGTTTTTCTGTATGTAATAAAGAAGTTAATAATTCCTGACTAGTTTTAATAGCATAGCATTGCTTGTGAATGGATTGAAGTAAGCTGATTTTGTACCTGACTACCTCTGATAAAAGTTCATGAAACTAGGCAGAGGTCCTTACTGACAGACTAACCTCTGCTCTCTGCCATTCTGTAGCACATATAGTTCTACAACTAAAACACCAGCAAAACCAAGTTAGTGTATTTTTTGTGCCAGTCCCAACCTTGTATAAATGGAGAGGGTTCTGTCAGAAAGGGCATAAAACCTATGCCAAATAAATTTGCAAATCACATGTTCTATTCCTACAGAAGGTTGTGTCTAGTTTTCTTGTTGTGTTGAGTGTTTATCCACAACTTCCTTATAATCTTAAGGCAAAGTTATTGTACTCTTTGTTGCATTTGAATAGCAAAACCAGTTCAAACCACAAACAAAATGGCAATATCGTCATCACCATAAGCCTTTTATACCATGTTTTTCTTCAGTCAAGTGCAAAGTAGATGGTGAAAGTTGTGTTTTTGTGCTGTCCAGCGCAGTTGACCTAGAGACTAGACCTAGACTGTTGTGAAAAATAAATGAGAGGTTAATATTTGATTGTAAGAAACTGCTTTGTGCAATGTGAGTCAGGCAAAGGCAGTGAGTTAAGATGATGCTAGAGCATTGCAGCAGCACAGTGAGGATGATAAAGTGAAAATACTAAACAATAATTTATCTTTAAAACAAAACTGGAGCTGCTGGTTAATCAAACAGACACCATGCCTTCCTTGTCTTAATCCTGCTCCAAGCCTATTGCGTCTCACTGTGCTCAGCCTCCCTGAGACCCCTGTAAAGTGGGCGTTTCTGTGTCTGCAGCAGTGTTACGCAGCCCCTCACTGCATCGACCCGGCCTTATGTCTGCATCACTGACGTATTAAAAAGAAGAGCAGCCATTGGTGGGCCCTACCATGTGGCTTTGTTGCACAGGGGTGGGTGGTCCTAAATCTGCATTCTTATTATTTCCAAGTACATTGTAATCCAGTCTTATATCTATGACTAAAGACCATTTGGTGCATTGTGCAGTGTTTGGACAGTGCCTTTGTAATATGGAAAATGTTAGTTGCTGTATTGGATCATGCTTCCTCCTCCACCCCTCCTCCTCTTCCTCGCTTGTGTCTTTACCCGGTAGTCCAACGTGGCCAGGTGAACGGAGGCAGGCATGACGACAGATGGCTCTTACAGTGATAGGGATTACATATTACCGCACACACACACACACACACACACACACACACACACACACACACACACACACACACTAACACAAGTGTGGACAGACTCATGTAGACTGGCAGACAGTGTTGTGCCCTCATACCCACACATGCACAGGCAGATTACAGCACTGTAGCAGCATCTGAAGTGACATTTTACCTGAAAGACAGTAAAGAGGAGGGTTATTTTTTCTGATCACCATGGAAGTGTGGAGCTCCTCGGAGGACGATGAGGAGAAAGCCGCAGTTTCCACACATTTTGTTAAGGACGTTTTGGAATCAGAGGAAATAAAATGCCTCAATAGGAATAACAATAATAACAACAACAACAACGAGAGCCTTTGCAAAGAGGTGACACAAGGTAAGACATGTGAATGTGGACTGAGGAAGGTCAGGAGAAGTTTTGCGGTATGTGAGAAATTATGATGTATGACCTACAGGGATCTTAAATTTGCATGCGTGTGTGATTGGTCATGTTTAATGCTGCTTTTCATTGTACATTTTTATTTTGGAAGACTCTGTTGTCTAAAAATATTAACGACTAGCTGGGAACTGTGTGCATTGAACTGAGCTGCATTAAGCTATGTCATTGTGGACGTCTAATGGAAACTGCTGTCAAAATGTATTATAGCTCCCATGACAGGTACAGTGCATGTATTTTGTAAATATTGTGTCTTTAGTTCATTTGCAATGGTGAAGGTCACTCACCCTGTGTTGATATAAAACAGAGAAACATTTGCTTTGTATTTGTGAGCAGTGACAATCCTTGTCAATATTTTCTGCTTACTTAAATTAAATAAAGAAGTCTGCTTGTACATTATCCATTTTGAACTGTGTGCTAATGGCCCAGTTTTAGAGTCCTGTTCGTGTCCTTGTATGTACCTTGAGATTTCCTTAAGTATATGCAGTATATTGTATAAGATCCACTATATTTTATTTAAGAAAAGATGGGATATAGTTAAATGTGTCTCCTCTATTTCTCCTCTGTGCAGTGATTCAGGGCATAATGCCTGCACAGCACAAGTTCTGCAACATGAGCATCACTCCAGCACAACATGACAAATTCCAGACAAATTAATGTCTGTAGACTATGCAACACTATCAGTACAATTAGGTTAATTGAACTGAATGTAATTTTGCTGGTAAATTATTAATTATTTGAAATATAAGCTTTCAAATACTAACATCGCTAGCATTTTTGCAACTTATAATGCAATTTTTTGTTGTTTTTTTGAGCTGTTATTGATCTTGTCAAGTTTGTACCTTTAAGATAAAAAGAGATAAAGGGGATCTGTCTGTCATCCTCCCATAACAGACGTCATAAGTATATCTAAGTCCACAAGCTTCATCCATAGGAAGAGCATTACTAGCCCATGGTACCTGGCTGAATTTAGCGTAACCCAAGCCTAAACCTCTACCTGACATTGTGGCCTTTCTTTTCCTAATCTGTGAGGGCAGTCAGGTCAACAAGAAATAGATCAGGGACTGGGCAAACCTTGGAGTTATTTAAGCATATGTAGTGCATATCATATATTTCAAAACATTTCTTGTCTCAGTAAACTAATTACACCAAAATTTAATACAAAAAACATAACACAAAAAATAATAAGTAAATAAAGTAATGTAAAATAAATATAAATAAGGTGACCCTTAATTTTTTCACTACACTTAATACAGTGTAACTACTATGTAATACATGTTGTACCAAAGTGCATTTTGCTTCTGGAGAAACAGCACAGTGACTAATTTACTCAGTGGTAATGTGCACTTTGATAGAGTAGTATAACAAGTATTTTTTATTTCATTTGTAATAAACCAAACACCAAATTTCACGATGTAAGCACAACGTAAGTACATGTTAATACAGTTTGTTACTCTGTGTGTTAAATTATATGTACACTGTGTAGTGTAAAATAAAGTGTTAACAATTCAAATAGATTTTTCAGTTTTTTTACTACAAATTGTTTGAGCAATATAATTTATGTATCACTAATATAAAATGTTTATTTTCTCTATTCTTTGTGTTTACTTTGCAAAAATAATGTGATCTGCTGCTGGACACACTACTTGTATGAAATTCATTTTTACTGACTGTATGCATTTTGCTTTGTCCTTCTAGAGTAAAGGAGAGTTCAGCTCCTATTAAATCAAATTAAAGCATCATGAACTTGATTTATATTGCATAATTCATGGACAGTTATACCTTCCAGTGCAATAGTTCAGCTCTTTCCATTAGGCTAATTGGACACTGATCTAGCAGCCCAATCGCAGTGTTTCCAGTCCAAATTCAAAGTCCTCAATCTAATTAGTTTACAGTGTAGCAACTTCCCATCTCTTTAGCCCAGATCAGCTACTGCTAATCAAAGATTATGTAGCTCATTTCAGGCTTGGGCACTCAATATGACAATATATGACAAGCAGGAAAACAACTAAAAAAGTTCTTCTCTAGACCAGGGCCTGTTTACATTTCTTGCTGGTTGGTACTTCTTCTTTCCTTTTGGGGTTTCCACAGCAAATCAGCTGCCTCCCAGTGTGCAGTGATTCACATTTTGATTTGGCATAGGTTTTACACTGGATGCCCTTCCTGATGCAACCCTCTTTTTTTGTCAGGGCTTGCGACTGCCAGAGAGTTCATTGGTTTCCCTTGTGGCTTGATTTAGTTATTGATTGGTACTGGTTCTCATTTGTAATATGTAATGGAAGAAATCTTTTTGAATTTGAAATTGGTCTGTTTTCGACCTGGTTGACACCCCCCATTAAGAAGTTGAACAAAATTAGAATTCTCTCATAATCAGCTACAGGGTAAAAATCTTAATTAGAGATCTATGGAAGACAAAAGGCTAGATGTAAACAAAGCTCCAGTCAATGGCCAGTCACAGATGGTGTGAACACTATCTTCTTGCTGTGCTATATTGGTGTCCAGGAGAACGAGGTCTTTAATGGAGTCTTATCTGGGCTAAACAGGATCAGGCTAAAGAGGACTTAGAGGATCAGTATCTGGCTGGCCACATGGAGAAGTTGTGGTCTGTGGCCTGAGGAACGTAATGGTGAAGCACAGTGCAGTCAGTGTGATCATTCATTCAAACTCATGGCCTGAATGTTTAGTTTTCTTCAGTATATCCTGAAATTGCAATCCTGAATATGCAATACTAAAGATGTAGCTACTGAATTAGTTGAAACATAATCAGATGCATTACATGTTAAGATGCTCTTAAACTAACAAGCCCAATTCCAAAAAAGTTGTGGCAATGTATAAAATATAAATAAAAAAGGGATGCAATGGTTTGTAAATCTCATAAAACTATATTGTTAGGAATAGACCATATCCAATGTATCAAGTATACATCCCACTTTTTGTGGCCTTGTCACAACTTTGTACAATATGTTGGTGCCATTAAATTATATTTTTAGGAATTGGGTTTGTAGTTTTCACTTTTCTATATTTATATTCATTATTTTTTATTTATTTGAATTGTGCGGGTCATGTTGTTGGTTGACAAATGCTATTATTGGTGCACTATGTAGTGCACCTATAGCTAAACCTGACTGTCACTCCTCCCGCAGTGCTTTGCTCTGAGCGAGTGGGCCAGGTCACCAAGACATATCATGACATCAAGGCGGTCACCCACCTGCTGGAAGAGGTAAGGCATATGAACAGGATTAAATAGGATTATTTTACGTGGCTCATTGACCCTAACTGTTAGTCACACCTCAGTGGAAGTGATAGTGCTGAATGTTTTTTGTTTTTTGTTCGATATTTCAGAAAGAGCGTGACCTGGAGCTAGCGGCACGAATTGGTCAATCCCTCCTAAAACAGAACCAAGAGCTAACAGCACGAAATGAAATGATTGATGAACAGCTTGAAGTGGCAAAGGAGGAGGTACTAACAAATTACTGAAGATAGTCTTTTATACAATATGCATTACATATAGCCTGTCTAAAGTCTAAAATATTGATTCCTTATCCAGATCGCTCAACTACGACATGAGCTTTCTATGAGAGACGACCTCCTTCAGTTTTATGCCAGTGCTGAGGAGCTTGAAAACTCTGAAGCACGTTCACCGTAAGTTTATTTACGATGCAGATCTATTAAAGATAGATTTTTGTGTCTTACTTCATATCAGTCACATGTTGTGATACTTTAGTTTATAATGCTGTCTATCGATGACTCTTAAATACTAAATTTAATATATGGTAATATGTTTGCTTTCTATATATGTCCATGGTTATTTATTATTCTTGCATCTGTGCTCTCTCTAGTCTAGTACTATTGAGTGATATTTTGTTTCTTCAGAATAAAAAGGAATGAATCATGCAGTTCTCTCAGCAACTTTGTCCACTATGACTTCCTTCAAAAGAAACTAAAGGGATTAGAGGAGGAAAACCGCAAACTAAGATTGGAGGTGGGCAACGCTTTATAAAATTAATCATTGTGATGTACTTCATTATCTAGATTAAAATGTCATTGTGGTTGACAGGCCAATGAGCTCACATCTGAGACCAATAACTATGAAGAGCAGGAACAGGAGCTGATGATGGTGTGCGTGGAAGAGTTGTGTAAGTATTATTGCTTCCAGTCATTTTGTATATATATTTTTTAAAGCATATAGTCAGCTTTATCCAATGCAATTTATTTTTGTTTCAGCCTCTGTGAATAGGCAGGTGGTGGACCTTTCGGAGGAGCTGGCGCGGAGAGTGGAGGACTCTGTGAGGCAGCAGGAGGAGATCAGCTCACTACTTGCACAGATAGTCAATCTACAGGCTCGCTGCAAAGGGGTGAGGGATGCTTTATTAATACTCCAGTAGTCCAGGGATTCTCAACTGGTGGGTCTGGGTTGAAAAGTGGGTCACAGAGATAATGGATTAGCCTATTTGAAACTGAAATATTTTTATTTATTTGGAATTTATTTGAAATATTTTTATTTATTTTATTATTTTATTCATTATTTTATATCATATATATATATATATATATATATATATATATATATATATATATATATATATGGAATGGTGAAACTGATTTTAAAATGCATGTGCCAAAAGTTCACTACTCTTGTCAAAATACAAAAGCCCCAATTCAGCTGCAGGATTGTTTTACCTGTACATAGCTGATTGCCCTCAAAGGCACATTGGAAAGTTTTGTGAAAGGGGCAATGCCTAGAGTTAAACCTTTTTTTTTTTTTGGGTTGTAGCTCACCCGTGAGAATGAAGAGCTAAATCAGCACCTGAATGCCGCCCGTGAGTGTCAACTCAAACTCAAATCAGAGGCAAGATATTTTTGATGACTCTTATTATACAGTATATGGTTTAACAGAGCATGTGTTTGTTTTAGGTGTGATTAATGTTGATGTTATCTTTTGTCTGAAGCTTAAGGACCTGCAGGATAAGTACTCAGAGTGTGAGGACATGCTCCAGGAGGCCAGAGAGGACATTAAAAACCTGCGCAACAAGAGCCTGCCCAATAGCACAGTGCAGCGGTACACAGCTCTGGCCTCGGTCCTCCCCATGGACTCTTTAGCTGCAGAGATAGAGGGCACTTTTAGAAAAGGCCTGGACACACCTGCACCCTCAGAGTACAAGTAAGTTACAACATACATAGTGTCACAAACTATATAGCAATTGGCAATTCAGCAAATGGTGGACCGGATCAAAGTTCACTGTTGTTAACTAATGTACCCAGATAAACCCTGACTCTAATCAAAACCCCACAAATACTTCATGGCTCAACCAGATAAGCCAAGCATTTTGAGGCATACTTTGTTGTATTAAAGATATTTTCATTGGCTCTTGTTTTTACAAAATACTACTCTGCACATACCACAACCCTAGTTTAAACTGTAATGTATGTTTGTCTTGGCAGGAACCACCCATGGCGTGTGTTTGAGACTGTGAAGGTGGTGAACAAAGCTGTGAAGTTGCGTTCTCGCTGTCACTCTCCAGCGGTGCCAGGCTCCTCCCCAGTGTCTGTACGCTCCAGCTGCACTAGCACCCCTCGGACCAGCTACTACGGCTCTGATAATGCCAGCCTCAATCAGGAGGACAAACCCAGCTCTAATCACTCAAATAAAGAAGACAGAAGGTGTGTGGAATAAGCTTGTAAACTTAAAATCAATCAGTAATGATATTAAAACATAATCTTGTCTGCAGTGCCAGTGGTCTCAAACGTCTGGGTCAGCCTGGGACACCCGGTGGTCAGGACCTGGAGGCAGCACTGCGTAACCTGTCTGCCCGCCAGCAGAGCCACTCCTCGGACCGCCCTTTCTTTGACGTGGAGCGTGAGCGTAAACTCCGTGCCTTGGCCAACAGTGAGGAGGGTGATGGCTCCAGTGGATTTTTGACACCTAACGACAGCATTGCCTCTAGTCCAGCCGCATCGACCAGCACCAACTACTCCAACGGCAGCTCACGGCATTCATGCAGTTCTTCGGGAGGGTCCAGGTCCTACCTGCCTGACCGCCTGCAGATCGTCAAGCCTCTGGAAGGTAGAAGCTTCCTTAAGTCTCACATCATGTAAATCATATCTTGTTTACTAACTGCAACCAGCTTTATCCAGGGTTCACCTCACCATTCATTGATAGTAGATGTGATAGACTCTTTAGTCCCCTTGCCAGTTACACAACAAAGCTGAACGAAATGAATGACTTGATTCCAGTTTCTATCTTTTGTCCGTAGGTTCAGTGACACTGCACCAGTGGCAGCAGCTAGCCAAGCCAAACTTGGGAGGAATCCTTCACCCGCGCCCAGGTGTCCTGACTAAAGACTTTAGGGAGCTAGAGGTAGATATGCAGCACGTCTACAGCCTGAACGACTTAGAGGAGGATGAACTGGACCTGTCCCAGTTCACTGCTGCACATGGCATGGGTAACACTCACCTCTTAATGCTTTTACACCTCTTACTGTTTCTCTTGATCTTCCTCAAATTCATTCATTACAGTCCTTTTGGTCATTCACCGTAATAGTGTGTGGTCATCATCTATATGTAGTAAATATATTTCTCCATCACCTCAGTCTCTCCATCCGGTCCCAATCTCCCTCAGACCTCTCCCACACAAACCATTACCACCTGCCAAGCCCTCCAACCCTCCCTCCTCATCCCATCCTTCTCCACTAGGTAAGAGTGCACAAAAAAACAAACAATATGTTTTACCTATATTAATCATGCTGATTTACCATCTTTGTTTTAATTCATTGATACTTTTGTGTTACGTTTGTGACAGTGCTAGAAAACATTCACTCCAGCTGTAGCCCAGCAGTGGTTTGAATTAGTATCTAACGTCTGACATTGTCTGATGCACGATAGTCTATGGATAAGTGTGTAATGGGTTGCTTGGTTAAGGGGATATAAGTCACTATATTTTGTTTCTAATCTTATTATATTTTTTCACAGTGTATCCTCATTCATTGATTACAGCTTTCTTCCAGTGTTTGTACTAATCTTTAAAATTTACTCTTACAGCAACAAAAAATGTCTGTCCAGACTCTTTCTCCAGCTTTAGACATCAGGGGGTCAAAGTAAGAGCCAGGCATCATAAAAAGGCTTTTATTAACACGTGTTAGTTTTGTTAGCTTGCAGGTAACAGTGTGCAGTGTGAATGATTTTGCCAACAATCAGAGTAACTTGCATATTTGATCTATTAAGGAATGCGCAGTACTTTTGTTCTAAATTTGCAAAGCTAGACCAACTTGTTGCTTGGTGTGTTATTATCTCTATAATAGCCAAATTTTAAATTTTGTTAACAATATCTAAATCCTCAGTAACAGGAGGCACTCATTCATTCACACGGCACATTACAGAAAATACAAACCATTCTGTCTTGAATGCAAGCCACATTAATGTATGTTGTAACTTTATTAACTCTCCATTACTTTTTAACAAATGCACCTCCTGTTGTGCACCTCGTGTTCACTGTGTATTTACATGTACAGTAACACTGTCATGCTTTTGAGCTAGATCTAACCTGTGCAAACACATTTTTCTAGCAGTTATTTTTCTTAAAAATCAATTATTTGTCTTGACACACCTCCACGTTTATTTTCAATTACAGCATGGTACTAACCCACACTATTACCATTGTTATATCTATGTATTATTGATATATATATATATATATTTTTTTTTTTCCAGCCTTCACACTTTCAACCTGCCACCTCGTAGGGACTGTGAGCACTTGAACACCTCCTCATCCCAGCAGCAGCAGCAACAGCAGCAGCAGCACTTTGGTCCGGGACACTGGACCACACCAATCAACCTCACAACCCCCAACATAACCACGCCATCTTTAGGACTTGTACAGCTGCTACAACAATGTGGCATTTCCGCGTCAGCCGACCCAAGTCAGCCACACTTCACACATTTTACTAAAGACTTCACAGAAAGAACCAGATCTCTGGACAAATTGGGAGGAAGGAGTTTCAGCTTGAATTTGGTGGAAAAGCTACAGAACCTTGGACTGCACAGAGTGGCAGCTTGGGGGATGGTGGACCACAAAGGCAAAGAGAGAGTCAGACAGCCTCCGAAAATCTGACATAATTATAATAGTAAAATTATGTGATTGAATGTGTCTTGAAAACTGAAGCCACATAATGTGCTTGAGCCATATGCAGTAGTTTTTGGGAGTTTTAAGTCTCAAGGTGTATTTTACTCTTTCAGCGTGTGACGTTTTCATCTCAGGACTATCTCGTCTTCACCTCGGTCACAACATTTCATCTTTTGTACACAAAATACACATATGTAAGAAAAACATTTCTACTATGTTTTGTGGTTGTTATTTTTGGGTATTTAATGTTTGTTGCCTTTCACATATTTTTTAGAAAAACACCTATTTTATTATTTGGATGTTTCAGAAGTGAAGCATCAATAATGTAAATAACAAAATTGTGGAATAGTTAAATTATTTCTAAGAGAAACAGGGGAAAAAAGTGATGCTGACACTAAATTACACTTTGGTCTTCCTGCTTTAGAGCTGCTATGAAAAAAGCATGTTGTACATAAATAATTTGTACTAAACAAGCACTGCAATGACAATAACTGAAGTAAATGTTAATAATGAATGTTAATCTTTGTAGGTTGTTTAACCTGTAGAGTTGTACCAGTGTTTAACAAGTATGTGACTTCATCACATCAGGTTTGCTAAAAAGTCTGGGAATCTACAGTCATATATAAAAGTTTGTTCAGCCCTGATAATTTTAATTATTTTAATTTATAGGTTGTTGGGCATTTGGATCAGCAACTTCATTTTGATATATATTATACTTTATGGATAAAGCAATATTTCATTAGTGAAGTTAAGCTTATTGGATTAACAGAAAGTATGCAATATGCATCATAATACAATTTAAAACATAATACATAAAACAAAATTTTGGGCACCCCGCACAGCCCCACAGCATGATGGGACCTCCACCAAATTTGACAGCAGACAGCAAGTGTTTTTCCTGGAATGCTGTGTTCTTCTGTTGCCAGGCAGTGATTTTTATTTTGACCAAATAACATTTTTGTCTCATTGGTCCAGACTAAGTTATTCCAAAATTAATCTGGCTTGTCTAAACGAGCTTTTGCATACCTCAAGTGACTGTTTGTGGCGTAGCATCACCCTCCCATACAGCTGTTCTCTGTGAATTGTTGACCCATGTACAGAAACACCATCTGCAGCAGGATGATCTTGTAGGTGTTTGGAGGTGATCTGTGGGTTGTCTTTAACCATTCTCACCATTCCTTGCCTATGTCTCTCTGGTATTTTTCTTGGCCTGCCACATCTGGCCTTAACATCAACTTTGCCTGTGTCCTTCCATTTCCTGATTACCACCTTAAATTCCTTGTCTCGTTATTGAATGTACCTGTCTATGATGTTCAAGACTTAACTAACTAATCTAACAAGTTTTGTGTTGCAAGTAATCCATTTTGACACCTAGAACTCAGATGTCATTAGAAAATGAATGACATACCTCTGTGATCTTTTTTTGTGAAGTAAATTATTATGCAACCTCAGAGGAGTGCCCAAACTTTTACATATGACTGTACATTTACAAGCAGCCAATCACTTTTACACTGCTGTATTTTGTTTCTTCAGGAATTATCAAAGTGCTGGCGATAATGAGAAATCATGTTGGGCATTTAAGCAAACTGTCCATATTTGAACAAGAACCTATTTATACCAATAATAGGTTATGGGTTTTTGTATCTATAATGTTGCAGCATGTTATCTGTGAGTTTCTTTGAACAATCAATTGTAGCATAAAGGCATAGGATATTGTTGTTTAAAAGGGAAAAAGAATCACAAACACAGACCACTCCTTCTGCACTATTGATCTGTGTGAATCACAGCTGTGTCTGTACATGTAGGTGTGTGTAAAAACATACATCTGTGAATAAAAATTTGCAATCTGATTTTTGCCTTCAGTTTATGGCCACGCATTTTAATATATAGGATTAGTAAAAATGCATGGCTCGGCTCATATAATGGTTCACTGAACACTCTTTTCACTATTTTCTTTAGTTGCATACAGTATACAACTAAATAGAATTGATTTATATTGCACTTTTCAAGCCTAAGCTTCTGACCGTGAACCTTTTGGGTTGTAGGCAAACGGCTCTACCTACTGAGCTACTGCTGCCCATAGAACAACATATTACTCAATGAGAAGAAAAATACACCGCTAAGCTATTATTAAATCGTTAAATACTAATTTAAATGTAATGTTTAATTAACTACAAAATACACTACGTTTGCAAGTGCATGGCAAAATGGACTGCTGTCTCTACTACCACTACAACTGCTATTATGATTTATAGTTCTACTACTGCTGCTATATTACTACTTACTACTTGTATTACTACTACTACTACTAGATCTACTGCGACAACTATAACTGCCACTACTAATTTTATTACTACTACTACTGCAGACATGACTTCTCAAGGTCCTCTAGTAGTTACCAAAGTATATTCAGACTTTTTTTTCACAAAATGTGCTTACATTCTATCTCTGATTATTTATTAGAATGACTAAAGCCATCATTATCTCCTTGCAGTGATATCTGGGACAGACTGTTATTATTGTCTTTCAGTTCAGAAATGTACCACACCTGTCCAGACTACACCCTCTGCTTCTGTGGAAAAACCATCAACGCCTCAAAAGACAACATTGTTTATTTTCAGAGCCTGTTCACTTTCACTGTACAAAATGTGAATGAAGAGCAGCCATCTCTGTAGATTTCTTTATTTGTTATGCCATTTCTGCATCCCGACGTCCGAAGTCCACCCAGCCCTGGTAGTCCCGGTCCGACATGCACTCCGAGTTCATCAGCTCTGCGAACACAGTTACCACGTTTTAACCACTCAAAACAAGGATTTAGCATACCGTACAAATCTGACCATCGTGTGGCCCTATGGTATGTCAGCAAAATCAGATGTTACAAAAGACATTGAACATTATCTATCAGAACCCAGCCCCTAGTGACAGCATACCTGAGATGGCGTGCATGAGTTGTTTGGCCATAATCTCACGCTCATCTTCTGAAAGGTGGGCTCGCCTCTCAATGCGAGTCTCTGCAGCAGGGTCTTGGCCTTTGTCTCTTCTGGTGAGAAACTTCTGTAGAATATTTTCTCTCTCTATTTGCTTTTCAGGCTGTAAAGTTGCACTGGACACGAGGAGTGAAGCCAGTACAGCAAAAACCATAAGTCCTTTGGTGTACATGTCTGAAAATACAACAAATATTATAGAACAACATACACTGTGTTATTCACTTCACCTCTCAGTGGTCATAATGTTAAACCTGATTGGTGGACAGTTTCTCAGATAAGATGTTGAGGTTCTTTTTGGGAGTGACAAGGGTGGATAAGTTTATGAGTTTATAAGTTTGAGTTCATCAGCAGGAGCGCTCATGCTCGATGTTTTGGGTCTAAAGTCAGAAAAGCCAGACTGAATGGTTTAGACATGTACAAAGGAGGGATAGTGAATATATTGGTAGATGGATGCTAGAGAAGATTTATGAAAGTGGTGAAGGAGGCCATAAAGGTAAAAAGAAGAAACAGAGAACAAAATTTAGATGGAGGCAGATGATTTGTAGTTTCTGTAGTGAAAGGCAAAAGCCAAAAGGAGACAACACACAGATACACACACAAAAAAATAATCTTAAATTTTGACCTACTTGTGAAGTTGCAGAATAGGTGCAGAGATTGGTCTAAGCAAAGTGGTGCTTCTGGGACACCAACACCACAGTCCCTCTTTTATACCTCAGATATGATGGTCTTAAAATCAAAGACCCTGATAACACCGTTGATTACAAAGGTTCTGATTGATCGGGGAGATGGAGGCAGTGCGTAAAGGAAACAATGGGCCATTGCCTCCACAAATGTACTATGCATTACTTTTACGTGGAAATCACTTTTACCTCCAACTATAAAACCAGTCAATGTATTTACTCTAGAAATCCAATACACATAATAAAAAAAAACCTTTTAACAAATAAAAAGAGGAGGTAATGTGACTGCCAACTGAGTGATAGGAAACTATTATTTATGTTTTTAATTTCAACACATATAAATTGTGATTGCATGGTCTGTGAGCTAGATCCAACTTTCTATTCAATTTGTGATTATTAGTTACTTTGGTCATCTTTGCTTAAGATATGAAGATATATAAACATTAATTACCAATGGAGGTAATATTTTGCCAGAGTTTGTTTGTGAGTCTGTTATCCAGATACTTCCAAAAAATTAATGGTCATATTTTGAGGATGAATTTTCAGAAGAAGGATTCTGTCCCAATGCAAGAAGTTTTAGTGGATTATGTGATACTGTATATGTCCTGAGCACATTCAAATCCTCACTGAAAAACTACAAACTGATAATAATATAGTCCAGATACATGAAAGGGTCTTCTGTGTTCATTTTTCACTGTAGTCTGTATTGCCCATTCAGTGCAGCCGCAGAGGGTCACAAGCCAGTGTAATTATTGTGCCAGTCCCAAGGCTTGAATAAATGAAGAGGGTTGCATCAGTAAGGGCATTCAGCTCAAAAATTATACCAAATTCACTGCACACAAGGAGGCAACAACACTGACGGATAATCATCAATTAGCTGCAGCTCTTAATAAATAAAGCAATTTTAGGAACGCATCACTCTCAACCTTTTTGACATTTTTAATATTTATCAATTGCCTTGAGTCAAAAAATGCAAGTTCATTATATAAAGAAGCACATATCACTCATTTTAGGATCAACCACCTTAAAGAGTTCAGTTTTGAAGCATTGGGGGTTTAACTTCAATTATGAATTCAATCTTACCTTATTTTGAGACAGGCCATGTAAGGGCAAAAATATGCCTTTGTAAACACACTGTAAATGAAGGCCACCAATCCATCTAAACATACAATAAAGCCAGACAAAACTACATGTGTTTTCTCTGAACGAAAGCCATGGTAGCTAAGTAATATGCACTGCCTGGCCCAAAATAAAGTCACCACCTGGATTTATCTAAGCAAATAGATAAGAGCCTCCCTGCAGTTGGTCAGGTCTAGGTTCAGCAACGTTATTTGTCAAAAGAATGAGGTCAGCTGACTACCTGCATATACAGAATGACCAGGTGAATGACCATCAATGGATTTTTTCACACATGGACTGGCCAACACAGAGTCCAGAGCTTAACCCCACGGAGAGTCTTTGGGATTCAAAGCCAAATCTTGGGCATCTCTGCAAACTAACTGCACAGAAACATTTGAGAAAAAAATCTTTGTTGATCAAGTTAAAGACTCTATGCTGCCTGACTGGATATTCCACGTTGGTTCCCTTGAATCACACCTTTAAGAAAAACTATTAGTCGCATTCCTCGCATCACTTTGGCCTGTGACTTCCTCCAGTGAGCCCTTATAAATCTCCACGTGTGTCATCCTCCAGAAACTATCACAGTCAGCCTATCACCACCTCCACGTGAACGCCTCGTCATGTCCTCGGCCTTGTCCCTGAACAGCAACGTTATGCCCACCTCCAGCCTGACCTCTGGGATGTGGACCAGGACCAGGAGCCCCAGTGTGTACGGCGGCTCAGGGGGTTCCGGGACCCGTGTGTCCCAGGTGTCAATCCCCAGATCACACGAGTCGTACGACGCCGTCATCAACAACGAGAAGGTGACCATGCAGAACCTCAACGACCGCTTGGCCCGTTACTTGGACACGGTATGTCACCCCAAAAGTTATAAAATACTGTACTGTCAGTTGTGTATAATTTTCATATATGTTGGCTTTGTAGACTAAATAGCCTTTTTAAATATTATGGTAATGTATTGATAATAAAATATCTAAAAACATTATAATAACAACAACAATTCTACTGATTATTGTCTCTCTTGCGTGTGTAGCTTGTTGTCTACAACATAACCACAGTAATTTAGCAATTTATATCTTAATTATTAAATATGTAATGCGGTATATTTTGGTAAAAAAAAAGTTTTTCCTCTATTCTTTGTCATCATATTGCCATATTATATTTCTGTCCATTCTCATAGAGTTTTTTAGAAGAAGGACTTTTGAAATTTATCCTTAAATATTAAATATACCTCAGTAAATTAGAATAATGTCGACCTAATTTAGTATGATTATGTAATAAGTGTGGGATATAAAGTTGGATGCTTCCAGTCAGACGTCTGCACACTTCTTGGAGCTCTTTATGGTTACTTTTGTTTCAGCCTGGAGTCTGCTGTTCCCATGAAACTCCTTCATGAGATATTTGGTCAGTGTCTGTAAAACTTAAGTGGCGGATTATGTCAAAGTAGAATCTTGATGAATTCTTCAGCTTCAGGCAGCAGTACACATCATGTTGGTAATGGCGCCACCGTGTGGTTGTTGTTTACAGGTGCGCTCTCTGGAGTCATCCAACAAGAAGCTGGAGCTGCAGATCCGGGAGTACCACGAGAGGAGGACTCACTCTGATGCAAGGGACTATTCTAGCTACTTTGCCACCATTGCTGATCTGAGAAACAAGGTCGTCACGTGTAACACTTCATGTTAAATGTTTAATTAACAAATGTTTCCTTGGATGTAAAAAATATACCGTTACCATGTATGTAAAAAGTGGATTTATTGTTTTGTGATTCAGATTGCCAAACAATACCTGGAAAATCAGAGCATCAACCTTCAGTTGGACAATGCTCGGATGACAGCAGACGACTTTAAACTCAAGTAGGTATCAACTATATCTATTTTTTTTTTTAATATGTGAGCAAACATTGCTAGCATAACCAGCCTTTTACATTTCATGATGACCAGACATTAGAAAGTATCACCATGTGCATATTACTCTGTGTAGGGGTGAAATGGAGATGAACCTGTGCACCACAGTGGGAGCAGATGTGGCCCGTCTACGCATGGCCCGGGACGATCTCACTCTGACCAAGTCCGACCTAGAGATGCAGATTGAGGGTCTGAAGGAGGAACTGGTCTACATGAAGAGGAACCATGTGGAGGTGGTCATCACAAGTGCTTGAGGAGAAATAATGCCTTCTGGTGGTGTATCTTAAAATGACAATGATAGCAGATTTTTTATATTGCAGGAACTGCGTCTGCTGCGTGCCCAACAGAGCGGCACAGTGAATGTGGAGGTGGACAGTGCGGCGTCAGTGGACCTCACTACAGTCCTGACCGAAGTGAGGCAGCAGTATGAAGCTCTCATGGAGAAGCACAAGTTAGAGTTGGAGAAATGGTTTCAGACAAAGGTGAGGTGACAGAGCAAAAGGCGCCCTAAATAAACAACACTGTGATTTATGTTCTTATGTTTAAGGTGCAAAGCATCAACACACAGATCACAACCACCACAGAGGAGGTAAAGAGCTCTCACCATGAACTCTCTGAGCTGAAGAAGACCTACCAGAGCTACAAAATATCTCGTGAAAGCGCTCTTAGTGAGGTAAAATGACAATATGCTGTACAGAACACAATGCTGCCATGGTGGCTCACTTTGTAGAGCATGCCCTATTCAGCAAATAGATGCTCAAAAACACACTTTGTTTTTTATTACTCCAAACAACTCATCATCCTTGATTTATTTATTGATGGTTTATTTTCCATAAATCTGTATTATTGCATGACATTGTTATACAGATACAATACACGCAGCACAATCTGGAGGAGGTACAGAGCCAGTACAGCATGCAGCTCACTCAGCTCCAGATGAACATCAACGCACTGGAGGTGGAGCTGCAGCAGCTCAGAGTGTCCATCGAGAGGCAGCAGTATGAGTACACTGCTCTGCTGGACATCAAGATGAGACTAGAGATGGAGATCGAAGAGTACAGGCGGCTGCTTGGGGTGGAACTGGAGAAAAAGTGAGGAAACCACAAACTTAGAAAAGGGACAGACTTTTTTTGTGATCATTTATTGTAAATTTCAGTAAAATTACAAGGATGGGTCATTACAAGAGGACAGTGGTTCTCAGACTGTGGAACACAGGCCTCTTCTGACTTCTTTTGTTTTTCCAAGTCCTGATTTAGAGACAGTTTCAGTCGTGGTTTAGTCCTTGAATTGTCATTATTTAGTAAATAATTTTTCTGTTAGTTTTATTCCTTGGTTTAGATCTTGGTTAGTCAAGATCCATGATATGGAAAAGATAATAGGTGGAAAGCCAAATATTTTCTGAGGCAGTACTTGGTAGTACACTACTGGCACATTTATTAACATACACCAACACATATACCCTACAAAATGTAAAAAAGTACATTGACAAGGCAGTGTTGAATTTAAAATAGCAATTATTTTTTGATAAATGTTGTATTTTTGGTTGATAGGTTTAGGTGTGATGCATTTGCCCATTATTCCATTATTTAACTGGTTACGTTTGGCTAACAGTAGATTTACTGCGTCCAGCTAGCCATACACGTCTTTCCATAATGTTAGGGTTTAAAGTGGAACTATTATTAAAATGTCAGGAATAATGGAAATGGTTTTAGTATTGCACTAGTGAAGGTACTTGTTAACACTGTCCAAGAAGGTTTTTACTTTAGAAAAGATTTTTATGTGATGTTTTCTCCCTCATAGGATGGTCATCATCAGCAAAGTGGAGGAAAAAGTGGAGGGTAGGTTTTACAATAATTATTTAATTGATCATTGTCCTGTATTGAATTTCAGATCCTTTTGTAATATGTTTTTGCCCACAGAGCGTAAGCCGCACATGGAGAGACGTGTGAAGACCATTGTGGAGGAGATGGTTGACGGAGTAGTGGTCAGCCATAAAGTTAATACACAAATTGAAGACATAAAGTAACACACACAACTACTGCATCACAAACTCTGTAATGTGGTGTAAGTGATTTCTTAAATATACACAGTAGCACACAAATAGCAAAGTACAGTGCAAAGTGTTAGGATTTTAGAAAAGGCTATGAACAAAGAAAGCTGTATCATTGCACAAAAACATAAAATAGAAACAAAGAAGAAGAACAATCAAAACTAGAAGCTCTCACCAAGCGTAGACCTCTGCCAAGGCACTGGTCCAATCTTGCAGTGGTAAAGATATAGTGCCCAACCTAGACCTGAACTTGAATATCACAGAGTGGTTAAGAATCTACAAAAAACTAAGATAAAACTCTCTATTATATGTATCTGTATATATTAAAGCACTTTTAGTTAACAGCATTTTAGACACATCACAACGCTTTTGCACTGTATTGTACTTTACTCTGAAATATTTAAGTACGTACATATATTTACATATACATAACATTTTACAATAAAAGATTGTTTCCTTTTTGCAAACGTCTCCTAAACATTTATGATCCAAAGATGTTTCCTTACCTTGTTGAAATAATCATTTGAAATAAAGACAATAACCACCAGGTGTCACTATTGTTTTGTCTTACAGTAACTAACTCTGCACAGCTGTTGAGCTTTAATGGAAACAGATTTGTGTTAAAAATAAAAAGCACAGCTATTTAGTAGGAAAGCACTAATGTGGAAGTGTGTGCAGATTCTTCTTCTTTTGGGTTAAATGAAGGATAAAAAAAATAGAGCCTACTTTGTGCAAAGTTTTAAAATGTACACAGAAAAAAATCTTTTCAAATAGATTAAAATACATTAACTGTGTAGAAGGATCCTTGAATCCATAAAGAAGAAAAATAACATATTATTACATCATTGCATAACAGCTTAAATGTGCTCTGGGCCATACTTTGAAAAGCTTGTTTATCATCATCTGAGTTTATTTTCATAGATCTGAGCAGTTACCTATCAAACTACTTTTTTGTCCAGGATGACATTTAAAACATGCGTACCTTCACTGCTCTCAATAAGCTCAATGATGCATTTTTTTTTTAAATAAGTGAGAAGTTAAGGGCTCTGCATTATGAATCAAACCTCCTGCAAGTTTAGGCAAATATAACCACAATTCACTTACAGTACATAAAACAATTGTACATATCCAGGAACAAAGCATTTTCAATTTTCAATCATATTCATGGACTCTGATCAAAGACACGTATACGTCAAGTATGTAAGTATCATTATAATCAACAAATTGCACATTATCATCACAACACAAGATAATTTATGTCTCAGTTCAATTCGCCTTCACAGACTCATTTAAAAATGAAATTCTCCTTCCTGGTGACAAACGTCATGCCTGTTTATAAAGGTCATGTAAGATCAGCATTTTCCAACAGCTCGTCTCCATCCAAGAGTTTGCACACTTTATTCAAAGGCTAATCATTTGTGGCAGTAAGTATAAAATGAGCTATTATACCCCAGCTAACTGGAATAATCACACTTATTAACAAAACACAAGCAATTATCTGTTGATCTTTGGGAGAAGCAGCTGTTATTAAATTATTAAACATAATATTCAGTAATATAACTGAATAAAAGAAAAGAAAATGTATCCTTTCCTTTAAATGGTGCAGTGAGCTACAATGGAAAGTTTTCAAGTGCATGATGTGACAGGGTGTAGCCAGCACCTGCCAGGTGTAACAGCATTTTAAAGAAACCAGTTTGTGCCTGAATAAAGATGTTGGAGCGTTGTCAAAAATGCTCCATTGAGTTACACAGGTTGCACGCTTATTAATTCTTTACAAGAGAAGAGGAGGCATTGTCTTAACCTGAGCTGATGTTGTGCATGACAGACAGAGCAGCTACACCCAGATAAAACATCCCTGGGACATTTCTGAAGGCAGGACAGTCATGCCCCAGAACATACTCTTCCTGTTTTGGTGCCTGAGAGTCACTTTGTACTTAGACCCGACAGGGCTGCACTCCAAATGAAAAGTAGATAGTGCGTGTGACACTGTAAAACTGTCAAAGGGATTTATAGTTTGTGGTTTGGCAAAAACTCAGCAAATTCAGATGCTGCCTGCTGCACCTCAAGGGTCCATCAAAATGATCTGTCAAATGCACAAGAAGTGATGTGGTCCTACAGATCCTATTAACACTGCTGCGTTACAGCAATATTATAAAATATACAGTATAGCAATATAGTAAATTTGGATGGTCATTTTCAAAACATATAAACCCAATCAATTCTTTTATGAAATTCAATTCAAAGTAATGTAAAGTTATTCAAAAGTTATCTCTCAAAACAGTGAATATTTAAAAAACAAATTGAAATAATTGTTTTTGAAACAAATTAAATGAAAGTCAGTATCTGCTTTAAAATGTGCAGCAGTTTGCAGAGGAGGACAAGTGCAAGTTACTGTAATGATACAACAGTCACACCTTAATACTTCACATACCAGCTTTGAATGATATAATGATAAGATTTGTTTGATTACATTTATTTTCTAAAATAACCTAAAATCTCAAATAAATTAAACATTTAATAAACTTGGTTGACAAACAAAGGACTGTTAATTGTAATGGAGTTGTCAAAAAAAAAAAAGTGTTGTAGCGCTAGAGACCGGTCTTGGTTGTGGTCTCAGACATGTCTTGGTCTCAAATGCATTTTCACATGGTCTTGTCTTGGTCTCGGATGTTTCAACTAATAATCATGAGTAAATATTAATTTATTTCTCTTCTTAAAATACCCCTAAAGTAGCACCAAGTTGTACTTAGGTCTGCAGCTCATCAGGTTTGGCTAAAAAGCCTAAATTAGTGAGCTCGGTCTGGTTCATGTCTCTATCCAGTACACATTTGTGGCTTAACGCATACTGTCAACATGTACTTCTTGATAAGTGGCTCATATAATACACGCAAGTGTCACAGTTGGGGAAAAAGGGTTAAAGTGGGGAAATAAGTGATTGTCTTAGCCCTGTACAGAAGCAGGAACTAAGAAAAAAAAAAGTTCTCTGTTTGATACTTCTCACTGCTGTCATCATTAAATCTATCAATTTATCATTCATTTATCTGACATTCAGTTTTAAGTTTACTTTTTCATTTATTAAGTGTTATTATACAGGATTGGTCTTGAACTGGTGTTGGTATGTCTTGTCTCAGTGTTTAATTAGTCTCAGTGCCTTAAAGGCTCAGTCTTGGTCCCTAAACGTCTTAGTCTTGTCTTGGTCTCGGTTCATTGTGGTCTTGGACAGGTCTTGATCTTGATTAATCCAAACTACATACTACTACTATTACTATTAAATACAACCCAGACCTGAGTAACCAGGAGGTCATGTCACTGAGCTCAGTGTTGTAAACTCATGCGAAACTTCCCCATCAGCTGCAGGGCCACGCCCAGTGAACTCTGGGTGAAAGTGAGTCTGTAAAGTAGATTAACAGCTTGTTTCAGCCTTCGCTAAAATAATGTGAATTTTTCATCAAAGTGAAACCAAACCACAAGCATGAAGCCTGAATGTTTAAGGTTCATTACGTACATTCTTGCTCGTCCAGTCTTTTTCCACTGTGTAAATGATAGCAACTTGCTCTCAAAATGTACTGAGCATTACTTTGTGCATCCAGAGGTTGCACCCTGGTGTAAAAGAGCATCTCCCTGGAGAGACAGAAATAGCCCCTCTCATGTAGACTGCTGTGGTTGAAAACTAATCAGTGTGTGGGACCTGGATTATAGGCACACAGCAAATGTGTGACATTGAGTTTGCTACTTCATTGAATTCTGGCAGCTGTGCAACTCTTGGGGACACCAAATTAAAAACAACAACAAAAAAAGATTGTTCTTGTTCTGGCTTGAAGCAGAGGCTGAAGTGTGTTGCTATGAAGAAAAAAAAATCCAGTAATTCTATGCATGTACCCAGTATCAACTGTCATCACGCTTAGTAATGCCTCACTATAACTGAACTGTGCAACAAGGAAGAATAAAGAGAATTAGAATCTCAAAAGAAAGTTTTACAGATGAAAGACAGACGCAGGCATCAAAATATCCTGTTTACAGTGTTACCTTGGTCACATAGCAGGTCGAGCTGCATGAAAGCACTTGGGCTTGAGTGTTGATTAAAGACATACTGAGTTTAGCAAAAGGACGTACTTTGTCTAAAATTAAGCTTGCAAATTGATGAATTTGGGTGATTAACATAATTGAAGTTTACAAACACAGGCGTGGTGGTGCAGAATGACTGCTGTATATCTAGTGACACGAGATGAAAGGGATGAGCAATTTGTGTGTTGAGTGGGTATAAGGGTTAATTATGTCAGTAAAATGTGCTGAACAAACAAACTTGCTTCACATTCACCAATAGTTTCTAATGACAGTAAGAAGTGATGGGTGAGACACAACCCTATTGGATGGTGCCTCTCTCCAAATGTTGTTCTACAAGCTCCAGCCCACAAAGGAGGAAGTTTTGGGGAAGAGCAGAATATAAAAACAACAGAGAGAGCACTGTCTGTATCAGTCATCATCGTCTACTCTTCAAGACAGGCAGATCTCTGAGCAGCCTTCAGCAATGGAATACAGACAGAGTTTCACCAGGCCTTCCTTCTCCAGCAGTAGTGGCATGGCTGGTAGTGGTGGCCGCCAATATGCCTACAGTGTCTATGGTAGTACAGGTGGTGTGAAAGTCTCTACAGCTCCTCGCAACTTCAGTGCTGAGAGTGGTAGTGCTTTTGGCGGTGGGTTTGGTGGAGGAGAGGGCACGGGCCTCGGAGCCAACGAGAAAGCCACCATGCAGAACCTGAACGACCGTCTGGCCAGCTACCTGAAAAAGGTGCAAGACATGGAGAAGGCCAATGCTGAACTGGAGCTCAAGATCCGCCAGTTCTTAGAGAGTAAGGTCGGCCCTGCAGCCCGAGACTACTCAGCGTATTATGCTACCATCGCTGATTTGCAGGGAAAGGTGAGTAATGGTATAATCAAAAGAATACAACTATTATCATTTATGTACTTGATACAGTCAGCATTGTTTCTAAAATGCATCAAAACTATCTTCGTATCACAGATCCAGGATGCCACTCGTGCCAACGCAGGCATCTATTTGTGCATTGACAATGCAAAACTGGCAGCAGACGACTTCAGACTCAAGTAAGCAGATAACTCTGTCATTCATCTGTCTTTACATTATAGATATATAATTTAGAGCATGTAATGACTCTGATCTTTTTTTTTTCAGGTATGAGAACGAGCTTGCCATGCGCCAGTCAGTGGAGGCAGACATTGCAGGCCTGAAGAGGATGCTGGATGAACAGACCATGTGCAGATCTGACCTTGAAATGCAGATTGAGGGTTTCAAGGAGGAGCTGATCTTCCTCAAGAAGAACCATGAAGAGGTGAGTAGAATACAATCTTAGTATCTTGCATTTAGATTGAACCCACACAAAAATGAGTATTTTGTCTTTTTGATGTTCTATTTGTTCAGGAATTAGCAGCCATGAGGGGTCAGATGACTGGACAGATCCAAGTGGAGGTGGATGCTAAGCCTCAGGATGACCTTGCCGCCAAAATGGCTGAAATACGTGAGCAGTATGAGGCCGGGGTTGCCAAGAACCGGAAAGAGCTTGAACAATGGTTCCAGAAAAAAGTAAGATTGTAGCAGTAACAATAGCCTACTTGTGCAATGAGTGATTATTGTTCATTGTACAATGTGAACACATACTGTATGTCTGTTACAGACGGAAGAACTAAACCAACAAGTAATAACAAGCGAACAAAGCATACAAACATCCAAATCAGAAATCTCTGAACTTCGTCGCACACTTCAAAGCCTGCAGATTGAGCTTCAATCACAACAAAGCATGGTAAATTCAGTGTTGATGTTGGATGTGGTATCAATTGAAGCCTGTTCTTTTTATTTTTATACTCACGCTTCTATCTCCTTCTTTGTTCAGAAAGCTGCTCTAGAAGGAACTCTGGAAGAGACAGAACGTCGGTTCTCCGGGAAGCTCCAAGCTTTGCAGATGCATGTGTTAAGCCTGGAAGGACAGATCACAAATCTGCGCGAGGACATACAGCGGCAGACTCAAGAGTACAACATGCTGCTGGACATCAAAAGCAGGCTTGAGATGGAGATCGCAGAGTACAGAAGGCTGCTGGAAGGAGATGCAAGGTGAGACAAGCACAAATCAGATAAAACTTGAGCTTCGGTTATAAACCAAAAGCATTGAGTCACATGTTCCTTTTCACTTCTGCAGCGGTGGCTCTTCTTCTTCTTCTTCTTCCACAACAACCACCAAGGTCGTTGTGATCACAGAGAAGTTTGAGGATGGAGTAGTGGTGTCAAAAACAACGACATAAAGCCTAACCCAGTACTACCAGCACATGCAAATGTGAAATAAAGTTTAGTGCTGACTAATTCTCTGTCCTTTGGCTTTTATTCAGTTTGATTTGTACAGTATATGTTTCTAAATATTGCATGTTTTTACAATAAATTTTGAAGAGGTTAAAACAAAACTGAACCATTTAGAGTAGCAGTATTTTAACAGCATCAACAATTCACTTTTGTCAGGAATAGTTAGATGCATAAACCTATTTGGGCTCATCAGGTAAATTAAAATTTAATTTAGATGTTAACATTTTTTATGAAACAGATAATGCAAATGAATAATCTTTAATGAATTCTGCACCTTTTATGGGTCATTAAATAAATAAATAAAAAACAACAATAAAAATAATAAGAAGAAATATGCACTGACTGGCCCATTGGATTTGACTGGCATAAAAAATAACATGAAAGTAAGTAAAAAAATTAAATTTTCTAAGACACAACAGACCTAATGCACCTCTGAGTAAGCACCACAGATAACCTGCTTTTTGCAGCTATTTTCCACTGGGGCAGTATAAGATCATAAGATAAGATAAGGGCTGGTGTGACTGTACTAGCACTTGAAGGATCTTTACAGTAGGCCTCTAAGCTTTCAAAAGGTACTCACAGTGTACATTACATACAAGGTATGCACATTTTTATAATATTGTAATATAAAATATAATATATAATGAATATAAGATAATATTTCTGTTCTTTTTCTACAATTTCTGTTGTATAAATGTTGTACAAAAGAAAAATATTCATCCTATTAAAAAAGCTCCCCAGACAACACAGTGTGGGTGTGTAAACCAAAACTCAGGCCATTTCTACTGTAGGTGTGTACTGTGGAAATAGTATCGATCCATTTAAAGGACAAAGACTGTAGTAATATTAAAATGTATTTTTTACGAGCACCATTTACAGATATTTCTCCAGACACAGTGCAGTGCTTCCAGTCAGACGTCTGCACACTTCTTGGAGCTCTTTATGGTTACTTTGGTTTCAGCCTGGAGTCTGCTGTCCCCATGAAACTCCTTCATGAGATCTGATCTTCATGAGAGGAGGACTCACTCTGATGCAAGGGACTATTCTAGCTACTTTGCCACCATTGCTGATCTGAGAAACAAGGTTGTCACGTGTAACACATCATGTTAAATGTTTAATTAACAAATGTTTCCTTGGATGTAAAAAATATACCGTTACCATGTATGTAAAAAGTGGATTTATTGTTTTGTGATTCAGATTGCCAAACAATACCTGGAAAATCAGAGCATCAACCTTCAGTTGGACAATGCTCGGATGACAGCAGACGACTTTACGCTTAAGTAGGTGTCAACTATATCTATTTTTTTTTTTTTTGATGTGAGCAAACATTGCTAGCATAACCAGCCTTTTACATTTCATGATGACCAGACATTAGAAAGTATCACCATGTGCATATTACTCTGTGTAGGGGTGAAATGGAGATGAACCTGTGCACCACAGTGGGAGCAGATGTGGCCCGTCTACGCATGGCCCGGGACGATCTCACTCTGACCAAGTCCGACCTAGAGATGCAGATTGAGGGTCTGAAGGAGGAACTGGTCTACATGAAGAGGAACCATGTGGAGGTGGTCATCACAAGTGCTTGAGGAGAAATAATGCCTTCTGGTGGTGTATCTTAAAATGACAATGATAGCAAATTTTTTATATTGCAGGAACTGCGTCTGCTGCGTGCCCAACAGAGCGGCACAGTGAATGTGGAGGTGGACAGTGCGGCGTCAGTGGACCTCACTACAGTCCTGACCGAAGTGAGGCAGCAGTATGAAGCTCTCATGGAGAAGCACAAGTTAGAGTTGGAGAAATGGTTTCAGACAAAGGTGAGGTGACAGAGCAAAAGGCGCCCTAAATAAACAACACTGTGATTTATGTTCTTATGTTTAAGGTGCAAAGCATCAACACACAGATCACAACCACCACAGAGGAGGTAAAGAGCTCTCACCATGAACTCTCTGAGCTGAAGAAGACCTACCAGAGCTACAAAATATCTCGTGAAAGCGCTCTTAGTGAGGTAAAATGACAATATGCTGTACAGAACACAATGCTGCCATGGTGGCTCACTTTGTAGAGCATGCCCTATTCAGCAAATAGATGCTCAAAAACACACTTTGTTTTTAATTACTCCAAACAACTCATCATCCTTGATTTATTTATTGATGGTTTATTTTCCATAAATCTGTATTATTGCATGACATTGTTATACAGATACAATACACGCAGCACAATCTGGAGGAGGTACAGAGCCAGTACAGCATGCAGCTCACTCAGCTCCAGATGAACATCAACGCACTGGAGGTGGAGCTGCAGCAGCTCAGAGTGTCCATCGAGAGGCAGCAGTATGAGTACACTGCTCTGCTGGACGTCAAGATGAGACTAGAGATGGAGATCGAAGAGTACAGGCGGCTGCTTGGGGTGGAACTGGAGAAAAAGTGAGGAAACCACAAACTTAGAAAAGGGACAGACTTTTTTTGTGATCATTTATTGTAAATTTCAGTAAAATTACAAGGATGGGTCATTACAAGAGGACAGTGGTTCTCAGACTGTGGAACACAGGCCTCTTCTGACTTCTTTTGTTTTTCCAAGTCCTGATTTAGAGACAGTTTCAGTCGTGGTTTAGTCCTTAAATTGTCATTATTTAGTAAATAATTTTTCTGTTAGTTTTATTCCTTGGTTTAGATCTTGGTTAGTCAAGATCCATGATATGGAAAAGATAATAGGTGGAAAGCCAAATATTTTCTGAGGCAGTACTTGGTAGTACACTACTGGCACATTTATTAACATACACCAACACATATACCCTACAAAATGTAAAAAAGTACATTGACAAGGCAGTGTTGAATTTAAAATAGCAATTATTTTTTGATAAATGTTGTATTTTTGGTTGATAGGTTTAGGTGTGATGCATTTGCCCATTATTCCATTATTTAACTGGTTACGTTTGGCTAACAGTAGATTTACTGCGTCCAGCTAGCCATACACGTCTTTCCATAATGTTAGGGTTTAAAGTGGAACTATTATTAAAATGTCAGGAATAATGGAAATGGTTTTAGTATTGCACTAGTGAAGGTACTTGTTAACACTGTCCAAGAAGGTTTTTACTTTAGAAAAGATTTTTATGTGATGTTTTCTCCCTCATAGGATGGTCATCATCAGCAAAGTGGAGGAAAAAGTGGAGGGTAGGTTTTACAATAATTATTTAATTGATCATTGTCCTGTATTGAATTTCAGATCCTTTTGTAATATGTTTTTGCCCACAGAGCGTAAGCCGCACATGGAGAGACGTGTGAAGACCATTGTGGAGGAGATGGTTGACGGAGTAGTGGTCAGCCATAAAGTTAATACACAAATTGAAGACATAAAGTAACACACACAACTACTGCATCACAAACTCTGTAATGTGGTGTAAGTGATTTCTTAAATATACACAGTAGCACACAAATAGCAAAGTACAGTGCAAAGTGTTAGGATTTTAGAAAAGGCTATGAACAAAGAAAGCTGTATCATTGCACAAAAACATAAAATAGAAACAAAGAAGAAGAACAATCAAAACTAGAAGCTCTCACCAAGCGTAGACCTCTGCCAAGGCACTGGTCCAATCTTGCAGTGGTAAAGATATAGTGCCCAACCTAGACCTGAACTTGAATATCACAGAGTGGTTAAGAATCTACAAAAAACTAAGATAAAACTCTCTATTATATGTATCTGTATATATTAAAGCACTTTTAGTTAACAGCATTTTAGACACATCACAACGCTTTTGCACTGTATTGTACTTTACTCTGAAATATTTAAGTACGTACATATATTTACATATACATAACATTTTACAATAAAAGATTGTTTCCTTTTTGCAAACGTCTCCTAAACATTTATGATCCAAAGATGTTTCCTTACCTTGTTGAAATAATCATTTGAAATAAAGACAATAACCACCAGGTGTCACTATTGTTTTGTCTTACAGTAACTAACTCTGCACAGCTGTTGAGCTTTAATGGAAACAGATTTGTGTTAAAAATAAAAAGCACAGCTATTTAGTAGGAAAGCACTAATGTGGAAGTGTGTGCAGATTCTTCTTCTTTTGGGTTAAATGAAGGATAAAAAAAATAGAGCCTACTTTGTGCAAAGTTTTAAAATGTACACAGAAAAAAATCTTTTCAAATAGATTAAAATACATTAACTGTGTAGAAGGATCCTTGAATCCATAAAGAAGAAAAATAACATATTATTACATCATTGCATAACAGCTTAAATGTGCTCTGGGCCATACTTTGAAAAGCTTGTTTATCATCATCTGAGTTTATTTTCATAGATCTGAGCAGTTACCTATCAAACTACTTTTTTTGTCCAGGATGACATTTAAAACATGCGTACCTTCACTGCTCTCAATAAGCTCAATGATGCATTTTTTTTTTAAATAAGTGAGAAGTTAAGGGCTCTGCATTATGAATCAAACCTCCTGCAAGTTTAGGCAAATATAACCACAATTCACTTACAGTACATAAAACAATTGTACATATCCAGGAACAAAGCATTTTCAATTTTCAATCATATTCATGGACTCTGATCAAAGACACGTATACGTCAAGTATGTAAGTATCATTATAATCAACAAATTGCACATTATCATCACAACACAAGATAATTTATGTCTCAGTTCAATTCGCCTTCACAGACTCATTTAAAAATGAAATTCTCCTTCCTGGTGACAAACGTCATGCCTGTTTATAAAGGTCATGTAAGATCAGCATTTTCCAACAGCTCGTCTCCATCCAAGAGTTTGCACACTTTATTCAAAGGCTAATCATTTGTGGCAGTAAGTATAAAATGAGCTATTATACCCCAGCTAACTGGAATAATCACACTTATTAACAAAACACAAGCAATTATCTGTTGATCTTTGGGAGAAGCAGCTGTTATTAAATTATTAAACATAATATTCAGTAATATAACTGAATAAAAGAAAAGAAAATGTATCCTTTCCTTTAAATGGTGCAGTGAGCTACAATGGAAAGTTTTCAAGTGCATGATGTGACAGGGTGTAGCCAGCACCTGCCAGGTGTAACAGCATTTTAAAGAAACCAGTTTGTGCCTGAATAAAGATGTTGGAGCGTTGTCAAAAATGCTCCATTGAGTTACACAGGTTGCACGCTTATTAATTCTTTACAAGAGAAGAGGAGGCATTGTCTTAACCTGAGCTGATGTTGTGCATGACAGACAGAGCAGCTACACCCAGATAAAACATCCCTGGGACATTTCTGAAGGCAGGACAGTCATGCCCCAGAACATACTCTTCCTGTTTTGGTGCCTGAGAGTCACTTTGTACTTAGACCCGACAGGGCTGCACTCCAAATGAAAAGTAGATAGTGCGTGTGACACTGTAAAACTGTCAAAGGGATTTATAGTTTGTGGTTTGGCAAAAGCTCAGCAAATTCAGATGCTGCCTGCTGCACCTCAAGGGTCCATCAAAATGATCTGTCAAATGCACAAGAAGTGATGTGGTCCTACAGATCCTATTAACACTGCTGCGTTACAGCAATATTATAAAATATACAGTATAGCAATATAGTAAATTTGGATGGTCATTTTCAAAACATATAAACCCAATCAATTCTTTTATGAAATTCAATTCAAAGTAATGTAAAGTTATTCAAAAGTTATCTCTCAAAACAGTGAATATTTAAAAAACAAATTGAAATAATTGTTTTTGAAACAAATTAAATGAAAGTCAGTATCTGCTTTAAAATGTGCAGCAGTTTGCAGAGGAGGACAAGTGCAAGTTACTGTAATGATACAACAGTCACACCTTAATACTTCACATACCAGCTTTGAATGATATAATGATAAGATTTGTTTGATTACATTTATTTTCTAAAATAACCTAAAATCTCAAATAAATTAAACATTTAATAAACTTGGTTGACAAACAAAGGACTGTTAAATGTAATGGAGTTGTCAAAAAAAAAAAAGTGTTGTAGCGCTAGAGACCGGTCTTGGTTGTGGTCTCAGACATGTCTTGGTCTCAAATGCATTTTCACATGGTCTTGTCTTGGTCTCGGATGTTTCAACTAATAATCATGAGTAAATATTAATTTATTTCTCTTCTTAAAATACCCCTAAAGTAGCACCAAGTTGTACTTAGGTCTGCAGCTCATCAGGTTTGGCTAAAAAGCCTAAATTAGTGAGCTCGGTCTGGTTCATGTCTCTATCCAGTACACATTTGTGGCTTAACGCATACTGTCAACATGTACTTCTTGATAAGTGGCTCATATAATACACGCAAGTGTCACAGTTGGGGAAAAAGGGTTAAAGTGGGGAAATAAGTGATTGTCTTAGCCCTGTACAGAAGCAGGAACTAAGAAAAAAAAAAGTTCTCTGTTTGATACTTCTCACTGCTGTCATCATTAAATCTATCAATTTATCATTCATTTATCTGACATTCAGTTTTAAGTTTACTTTTTCATTTATTAAGTGTTATTATACAGGATTGGTCTTGAACTGGTGTTGGTATGTCTTGTCTCAGTGTTTAATTAGTCTCAGTGCCTTAAAGGCTCAGTCTTGGTCCCTAAACGTCTTAGTCTTGTCTTGGTCTCGGTTCATTGTGGTCTTGGACAGGTCTTGATCTTGATTAATCCAAACTACATACTACTACTATTACTATTAAATACAACCCAGACCTGAGTAACCAGGAGGTCATGTCACTGAGCTCAGTGTTGTAAACTCATGCGAAACTTCCCCATCAGCTGCAGGGCCACGCCCAGTGAACTCTGGGTGAAAGTGAGTCTGTAAAGTAGATTAACAGCTTGTTTCAGCCTTCGCTAAAATAATGTGAATTTTTCATCAAAGTGAAACCAAACCACAAGCATGAAGCCTGAATGTTTAAGGTTCATTACGTACATTCTTGCTCGTCCAGTCTTTTTCCACTGTGTAAATGATAGCAACTTGCTCTCAAAATGTACTGAGCATTACTTTGTGCATCCAGAGGTTGCACCCTGGTGTAAAAGAGCATCTCCCTGGAGAGACAGAAATAGCCCCTCTCATGTAGACTGCTGTGGTTGAAAACTAATCAGTGTGTGGGACCTGGATTATAGGCACACAGCAAATGTGTGACATTGAGTTTGCTACTTCATTGAATTCTGGCAGCTGTGCAACTCTTGGGGACACCAAATTAAAAACAACAACAAAAAAAGATTGTTCTTGTTCTGGCTTGAAGCAGAGGCTGAAGTGTGTTGCTATGAAGAAAAAAAAATCCAGTAATTCTATGCATGTACCCAGTATCAACTGTCATCACGCTTAGTAATGCCTCACTATAACTGAACGGTGCAACAAGGAAGAATAAAGAGAATTAGAATCTCAAAAGAAAGTTTTACAGATGAAAGACAGACGCAGGCATCAAAATATCCTGTTTACAGTGTTACCTTGGTCACATAGCAGGTCGAGCTGCATGAAAGCACTTGGGCTTGAGTGTTGATTAAAGACATACTGAGTTTAGCAAAAGGACGTACTTTGTCTAAAATTAAGCTTGCAAATTGATGAATTTGGGTGATTAACATAATTGAAGTTTACAAACACAGGCGTGGTGGTGCAGAATGACTGCTGTATATCTAGTGACACGAGATGAAAGGGATGAGCAATTTGTGTGTTGAGTGGGTATAAGGGTTAATTATGTCAGTAAAATGTGCTGAACAAACAAACTTGCTTCACATTCACCAGTAGTTTCTAATGACAGTAAGAAGTGATGGGTGAGACACAACCCTATTGGATGGTGCCTCTCTCCAAATGTTGTTCTACAAGCTCCAGCCCACAAAGGAGGAAGTTTTGGGGAAGAGCAGAATATAAAAACAACAGAGAGAGCACTGTCTGTATCAGTCATCATCGTCTACTCTTCAAGACAGGCAGATCTCTGAGCAGCCTTCAGCAATGGAATACAGACAGAGTTTCACCAGGCCTTCCTTCTCCAGCAGTAGTGGCATGGCTGGTAGTGGTGGCCGCCAATATGCCTACAGTGTCTATGGTAGTACAGGTGGTGTGAAAGTCTCTACAGCTCCTCGCAACTTCAGTGCTGAGAGTGGTAGTGCTTTTGGTGGTGGGTTTGGTGGAGGAGAGGGCACGGGCCTCGGAGCCAACGAGAAAGCCACCATGCAGAACCTGAACGACCGTCTGGCCAGCTACCTGAAAAAGGTGCAAGACATGGAGAAGGCCAATGCTGAACTGGAGCTCAAGATCCGCCAGTTCTTAGAGAGTAAGGTCGGCCCTGCAGCCCGAGACTACTCAGCGTATTATGCTACCATCGCTGATTTGCAGGGAAAGGTGAGTAATGGTATAATCAAAAGAATACAACTATTATCATTTATGTACTTGATACAGTCAGCATTGTTTCTAAAATGCATCAAAACTATCTTCGTATCACAGATCCAGGATGCCACTCGTGCCAACGCAGGCATCTATTTGTGCATTGACAATGCAAAACTGGCAGCAGACGACTTCAGACTCAAGTAAGCAGATAACTCTGTCATTCATCTGTCTTTACATTATAGATATATAATTTAGAGCATGTAATGACTCTGATCTTTTTTTTTTTCAGGTATGAGAACGAGCTTGCCATGCGCCAGTCAGTGGAGGCAGACATTGCAGGCCTGAAGAGGATGCTGGATGAACAGACCATGTGCAGATCTGACCTTGAAATGCAGATTGAGGGTTTCAAGGAGGAGCTGATCTTCCTCAAGAAGAACCATGAAGAGGTGAGTAGAATACAATCTTAGTATCTTGCATTTAGATTGAACCCACACAAAAATGAGTATTTTGTCTTTTTGATGTTCTATTTGTTCAGGAATTAGCAGCCATGAGGGGTCAGATGACTGGACAGATCCAAGTGGAGGTGGATGCTAAGCCTCAGGATGACCTTGCCGCCAAAATGGCTGAAATACGTGAGCAGTATGAGGCCGGGGTTGCCAAGAACCGGAAAGAGCTTGAACAATGGTTCCAGAAAAAAGTAAGATTGTAGCAGTAACAATAGCCTACTTGTGCAATGAGTGATTATTGTTCATTGTACAATGTGAACACATACTGTATGTCTGTTACAGACGGAAGAACTAAACCAACAAGTAATAACAAGCGAACAAAGCATACAAACATCCAAATCAGAAATCTCTGAACTTCGTCGCACACTTCAAAGCCTGCAGATTGAGCTTCAATCACAACAAAGCATGGTAAATTCAGTGTTGATGTTGGATGTGGTATCAATTGAAGCCTGTTCTTTTTATTTTTATACTCACGCTTCTATCTCCTTCTTTGTTCAGAAAGCTGCTCTAGAAGGAACTCTGGAAGAGACAGAACGTCGGTTCTCCGGGAAGCTCCAAGCTTTGCAGATGCATGTGTTAAGCCTGGAAGGACAGATCACAAATCTGCGCGAGGACATACAGCGGCAGACTCAAGAGTACAACATGCTGCTGGACATCAAAAGCAGGCTTGAGATGGAGATCGCAGAGTACAGAAGGCTGCTGGAAGGAGATGCAAGGTGAGACAAGCACAAATCAGATAAAACTTGAGCTTCGGTTATAAACCAAAAGCATTGAGTCACATGTTCCTTTTCACTTCTGCAGCGGTGGCTCTTCTTCTTCTTCTTCTTCCACAACAACCACCAAGGTCGTTGTGATCACAGAGAAGTTTGAGGATGGAGTAGTGGTGTCAAAAACAACGACATAAAGCCTAACCCAGTACTACCAGCACATGCAAATGTGAAATAAAGTTTAGTGCTGACTAATTCTCTGTCCTTTGGCTTTTATTCAGTTTGATTTGTACAGTATATGTTTCTAAATATTGCATGTTTTTACAATAAATTTTGAAGAGGTTAAAACAAAACTGAACCATTTAGAGTAGCAGTATTTTAACAGCATCAACAATTCACTTTTGTCAGGAATAGTTAGATGCATAAACCTATTTGGGCTCATCAGGTAAATTAAAATTTAATTTAGATGTTAACATTTTTTATGAAACAGATAATGCAAATGAATAATCTTTAATGAATTCTGCACCTTTTATGGGTCATTAAATAAATAAATAAAAAACAACAATAAAAATAATAAGAAGAAATATGCACTGACTGGCCCATTGGATTTGACTGGCATAAAAAATAACATGAAAGTAAGTAAAAAAATTAAATTTTCTAAGACACAACAGACCTAATGCACCTCTGAGTAAGCACCACAGATAACCTGCTTTTTGCAGCTATTTTCCACTGGGGCAGTATAAGATCATAAGATAAGATAAGGGCTGGTGTGACTGTACTAGCACTTGAAGGATCTTTACAGTAGGCCTCTAAGCTTTCAAAAGGTACTCACAGTGTACATTACATACAAGGTATGCACATTTTTATAATATTGTAATATAAAATATAATATAATATATAATGAATATAAGATAACATTTCTGTTCCTTTTCTACAATTTCTGTTGTATAAATGGTGTACAAAAGAAAAATATTCATCCTATTAAAAAAGCTCCCCAAACAACACGGTGTGGGTGTGTAAACCAAAACTCAGGCCATTTCTACTGTAGGTGTGTACTGTGGAAATAGTATCGATCCATTTAAAGAACAAATTCTGTAGTAATATTAAAATGTATTTTTCACAATCACCATTTACAGATATTTCTCCAGACACAGTGCAGGCCATATATTCACTGTAGGGGAAAAATTAGCGATCCAAACATATCTAAAAGAACATTTGCAGTGCTTCACATTTTGTATTATTAATCTTGGACCACAAAACCACAAAATGGCACTGTAAGATGTGTTAAGAAACTTATCTTCAGTTCTTCCCTGTTTGATTTGTAGCTGTAGATTTGTAGTCAGTACATGATTTGTAACATTTAGTGGAGAGTTGCCCAAATGCTGATATTAAATAAATTTGTACAAACAAAAAAATCCTGTTTTACCTCTATAAGTTTGTTCTGAAATAAAGTTAGCTAGTATTTTTATAATTACAAATGTAGCAGTAGACCTCGCTAACTTGCTGGTGAGCGAATTGCGCAAGACCCGAGTCTTTATAGGAATGTCCCTCGGCTGGTCTGCTCTCTTTCTCACCCGACGTCACCTGCCACCTGGGAGCAGAGCTGCGAGCACACGCAGTTGTTTGGCCCACATTACTTTAATATCACCAGTCTGCCGGCGTAAAGCATGGTGATTTTGGCGTTGATCATTTCACTTTGCCCCAGTGAGTGATGGAGACGGATTTATGCAGTTTTGCGCCATTTGGAGACTAATGTGTCTTGCTGTTTTCAGGTTGTGCAACGAATGTGTGCCTCCATTTTTCTTTCTCGTGCGTGTGCTGGTGCTTATTAATTATCCAGCTTCGGTGAGGGAAGTGCCCCTTATTGGTCCAACATTAAACCTTTTTTATGTCGTTGACACACTGCTCTCTTGCAGTTTGCAGTGGCAGTCGTGGTGGTGTGGAGGCCAGTCCCAGGCCTAGGCCTGGACTTTCACTGTACATTGCATGTTGTTGTGACAGAGGTTTTGCTTCTTGGTAGGTATTGTTTGCTGCATGATGATCTGAGTAACCCAAAAGGATAAAACTATGAATCTAGTATAAATATTTAAATTCAAATTTTACCTTATAGGACTCTCCTCCAGTTGTGATCCTGTGACATTTGCGTTTATTCTCCTCATCCTACGAATCACACAGGACGGCTATGCGTCTTACAGCGATGCCTCTCTAATGGTTCGTTCACACCGGACGCGAATCTGGCGTCAAATTCGCGTCAAAAATCCCAGAACCACACGGGGGACCTAGTGAATGACCTGCAGAGAGCTGGGACCAAAGTAACAAAGGCTACCATCAGTAACACACTACGCCGCCAGGGACTCAAATCCTGCAGTGCCAGACGTGTCCCCCTGCTAAAGCCAGTACATGTGCAGGCCCATCTGAAGTTTGCTAGAGAGCATTTGGATGATCCAGAAGAGGATTGGGAGAATGTCATATGGTCAGATGAAACCAAAATAGAACTTTTTGGTAAAAACTCTACTCGTCGTGTTTGGAGGAGAAAGAATGCTGAGTTGCATCCAAAGAACACCATACCTACTGTAAAGCATGGAGGTGGGAACATCATGCTTTGGGGCTGTTTTTCAGCAAAGGGACCAGGACCACTGATCCGTGTAAAGGAAAGAATGAATGGGGCCATGTATCGTCAGATTTTGAGTGAAAACCTCCTTCCATCAGCAAGGGCATTGAAGATGAAATGTGGCTGGGTCTTTCAGCATGACAATGATCCCAAACACACTGCCCGGGTAACGAAGGAGTGGCTTCGTAAAGGCCTCCATACACCAAGGCGACGATCGCCCATCTGAAGCCATTTTTACAGTTCTTCCACGTCGCTCATTTCCGTCCTTTTGATATGTATGCGCCGTCTGCCCCCATCGCTCCAGGACGGAGGCCATCTGACTAGTTTTCTGCCGATTGGCCTTGTTGAATCGGTGTCTTTGGTCTTTGGCACGAAGCGCTCTGATAGGCCTAGCACTACAGCTGCCACGCCAATCAGCTCACGGGAATTTTAGCGGGAGTGACGAGAGGTAAAAACCGCTGTGGCAGCGTACTGTCACCATTTTTGCATTCTTCGCAATTCCGTGCGGAAAGTTATCTTCTTCAAGTAACAGAGCAGCGGCACCTAATCCACACAAAACAATGTCCAAACAGGCCATTATCACGCTTCTCAAATGTTCAGACAAGCTGAGAACAGTGGCAGACCAAGTCGCGCTACATGCATATGTACTCCGCAAACATTGTGTCACTTCCGTTTATCTTTGTTCACTGGCTAGCGCCATCTGCTGCTTTGGGGGGGTAATTACATCACGCGCATGCGCAAGACACGGTCTTTAGGTCGGTTGTTGCTTTGGTGTATGAAGAGGGAAAAAGGTCATGCGACGTGAGGAAACGGAAGGGAACGAGAGGAGACGAGAAGAGACGAGCTGTCGCTCCGTCTTATCGGTGGCAGTCTGGGAGTCGCCTTGGTGTATCGAGGCCTTAAGAAGCATTTCAAGGTCCTTGAGTGGAGCCAGTTTCCAGATCTCAACCCCATAGAAAATCTTTGGATGGAGTTGAAAGTCCGTGTTGCCCAGCGACAGCCCCAAAACATCACTGCTCTAGAGGAGATCTGCATGAAGGAATGGGCCAAAATACCAGCAACAGTTTGTGAAAACCTTGTGAAGACTTACAGAAAACGTTTGACCTCTGTCATTGGCAACAAAGGGTATATAACAAAGTATTGAGATGAACTTTTGTTATTGACCAAATACTTATTTTCCACCATAATTTGCAAATAAATTCTTTAAAAATCAGAAAATGTGATTTTCTGGATTTTTTTATTTTTTTTTTCTCATTTTGTCTCTCATAGTTGAGGTATACCTATGATTAAAATTACAGGCCTCTCTCATCTTTTTAAGTGGGAGAACTTGCACAATTGGTGGCTGACTAAATACTTTTTTGCCCCACTGTATACAAATGAAAATAAATAAATAAAAACTGAATTGTACTACTACATTGATTGAGAAATAGCTTCTGCATGTGTGGTCTGCACATTCTTTGTATTATACATCTCATAAAAAATGAAGTCATTTTTTCCAGGTATTCAATTCAGGTCAATTCAGTTTTATTTGTATAGCCCAGTATCACAACAAAAGTTGCCTCAAAGGGCTTCACAACAGTTGATCAAACATAAACACACAATCATAAGTAACACACAATCAACACAAACAATAACTACACTAAACTAAACAGACCCAGGACACTCCTGTCCTTAGACCCTCCTTCTTGGTAAGGAAAAACTCCTAAAAAAAAAACCCAGCTGTGGGACAAAAAGAAGAAACCTTATGGAGCCCAAATTGAAGGAGAGATCCTCTCCCAGGACGGACAGACAATGTGTCTAGGACTGTTATTTTATTAGCTCATCTATAGGATCATAGATCAGCTCTGTAAGGATTCATCCAGGGAGTGGGGTGAGGTAGGTTGAGTAAGTCCATAGGATGCAGCAGGTGGGCCTCATCCAGACAGGTGAGTGGGGCGAGATAGGTCCAGGAAATCCAGGATGCAGCAGGGCCTCATCCAGACAGGTGAGTGGGGCGATATAGGTCCGGGAAATCCAGGATGCAGCGGGGGCCTCGCAAGATAACCAACAACCATTTTCTTAGAGGCATCCATCTGCAGTTGCAGAGTTGCTGTGATATCCTTCATACAGTTCACCACTTTTAGCCTTTGAGTCCATTGTTCTAGTGTAGTGGATATGGTTTTACAAAGTTTGCAGTCACTTTGTGAGCAATCAACACAAGGGCTTGGAGCAAATACATCTTATCAAGCTCCCAAACATCAGAGTTCACACCACTGAGAACTACTTGTAGACTTCAAATATTGTGTTCAGATTTAAAATCTTAATAATTTCCCTTGTCACCTTCTCCCAGTATTCATTTACCACTGGATATTTCCAAAAAAAAAAGTGAGAAAAATTTCCTATCTGGCCACACTTCCGCCAGTAGGGGATGCTGGTGTTGCTGTCATAGCTGGCTATAATTGGAATTTTAAAAAATCTCATTCTCAGTTTCCACCTAAACTGTCTCCAGTTTGGACTATTCAGACATTTATCCCACTCAGGAATTTTCCCAATCTGTATCATCAATTAGTACATTAAGCTCCAATTCCCATTTGTTTTTTACATCCAGTGTCCCTACATCTTGCTCAATGTGTATCTTTTTGTGTAAAACAGAAATAATTTTCTATAAATCCATTTTGCCTTTCAGCCCCTCTTTCCAACACTGCTCAAAATCAGTTGTTCGTTTTTTAACTCTGTCCAGTTCTCAATGGTTCACTAGATCAGTGTTTTTCAGCCTTTTTTGAGCCAATTCACACTTTTATACACTGCTAAAAAAATAAAGGGAACACTTAAACAACACAAAGTAACTCCAAGTCAGTCACACTAACCCTAACCCTATCAAACTGTGTCCACTTAGGAAGCAACACTGAGTGACATCAGTTTCACTGCTGTTGTGCAAATGGAATAGACAACAGGTGGAAATTATAGGCAATTAGCAAGACACCCCCAATAAAGGAGTGGTTCTGCAGGAGGTGACCACAGACCACTTCTCAGTTCCTATGCTTTCTGGCTGATGTTTTGGTCACTTTTGAATGCTGGTGGTGCTTTCACTCTAGTGGTAGCATGAGACGTAGTCTACAACCCACACAAGTGGTTCAGATAGTGCAGCTCATCCAGGATAGCACATCAATACGAGCTGTGGCAAGGTTTGCTGTGTCTGTCAGCGTAGCGTCCAGAGCATGGAGGCGCTACCAGGAGATAAGCCAGTATATCAGGAGATGTGGAGGAGGCCGTAAGAGGGCAACAACCCAGCAGCAGGACCACTGCCTCCTCCTTTGTGCAAGGAGGAACAGGAGGAGCACTGCCAGAGCCCTGCAAAATGACCTCCAGCAGGCCACAAATGTGCATGTGTCTGCTCAAATGGTCAGAAACAGCCTCCATGAGAGTGGTATGAGGGCCCGACATCCACAGGTGGGGGTTGTGCTTACATCCCAACACCGTGCAGGACGTTTGGCATTTGCCAGAGAACACCAAGATTGGCAAATTTGCCACTGGCGCCCTGTGCTCTTCACAGATGAAAGCAGGTTCACACTGAGCACATGTGACAGACGTGACAGAGTCTAGAGACGCCACGGAGAACGTTCTGCTGCCTGCAACATCCTCCAGCATGACCGGGTTGACAATGGGTCAGTAATGGTTTGGGGTGGCATTTCTTTGGGGGGCCGCACAGCCCTCCATGTGCTTGCCAGAGGTAGCCTGACTGCCATTAGGTACCGAGATGAGATCCTCAGACCCCTTGTGAGACCATATGCTGGTGTGGTTGGCCCTGGGTTCCTCCTAATGCAAGACAATTCTAGACCTCATGTGGCTGGAGCATGTCAGCAGTTCCTGCAAGACGAAGGCATTGATGCTATGGACTGGCCGCCCGTTCCCCAGACCTGAATCGAATTGAGCACATCTGGGACATCATGTCTCGCTCCATCCACCAACGCCATGTTGCACCACAGACTGTCCAGGAGTTGGCGGATGCTTTAGTCCAGGTTTGGGAGGAGATCCCTCAGGAGACCATCCGCCACCTCATCAGGAGCATGCCCAGGCGTTGTAGGAAGGTCATACAGGCGTGGAGGCCACACAAACTACTGAGCCTCATTATGACTTGTTTTAAGGACATTACATCAAAGTTGGATCAGCCTGTAGTGTGTTTTTCCACTTTAATTTTGAGTGTGCCTCCAAATCCAGACCTCCATGGGTTAATAAATTTGATTTCCATTGATAATTTTTGTGTGATTTTGTTGTCAGCACATTCAACTATGTATTTAATAAAAATATTTCATTTATTCAGATCTAGGATGTGTTATTTTAGTGTTCCCTTTATTTTTTTGAGCAGTGTAGTTAAAAAAAATCCTGAGGCACACTACCCTCAAGATTGTTACAGAATTACACTAAAAAGAAAATATATAGTACTCTTAATGACAATGGGGTTTTTCAATTTATTCAAACTCACTCACTGTGAAACTTGGGACTGTTTGGATGAACATAAGACTGATATTCTGGCAGGATTAGAAGAAAGACACACACAAAGCTCTTCTTCAGTCTCAGTCTCTCTCTGTTTTTAGTGTTAATAGCAGTCATGCTTGACTCAGCTCACATGGATATGTTGTGGAAAATTGTAGACCGATATATTGGCCGGCCAATATATCAGGCCGATTTTTGAGTTTTTTAGACAATGGTCCGTCAGCCAATTTTTCCCATTTAATGCTGATTTTTGGTCAGGCACATGTCCGGACAACCACTGAAGGACCCTAGTTTTTGTGTCCGTGCCGTAATGATACAGCGGCACCATTTACTGTAGAAGGTGCTCAGGGCGAGTGAGGGAGATCACTCAAACAAGGCTGAGGCGAGCACTATTGTTTTGAAAGAAAAAAGATAAGATTTTTTTTCTTGCCAAACCTGCGCACGTAACGCTGATTTAACTTTTAAATGTCTGTTGGAGAGAAAATGTAAATGCCCAGACACTTAGGCTATGTTCGAGCACTTTGGATGCAACCTACAGCATTAGCTTTAGTTGCTAGCTTAGCATCAGGTAGGAACAGTCCGCTGTAAAATAACGTCAGTCTCGTTAACTTGTTAAAATGCTGCATAAGAGAAACATTTGGTAAAACAGGGAAAAGGTGGTGGCTTCATAATCATAGTTGAGGCAATTTTTTTTTCCACACATACATTAATGTGGAGCAGTGCGCCTCAGTGGCCGCGGTATAAAAACGTGTGCATTAAAAAAGGAATGGAGATGAAGACATTAGCCCGAACTACTTTAACCTTAGATTTGGACATTCTTCTGTGTCCGTAAGTGTCACAGAGCAGAGAACTGTCTGTATTTAGTGCCGACATATCCATGTGCTTTCAGCCAGGAGCTGCTTTCAAACAGAAAAGGAGTGTTGATTAAATGACACGGGGACGAGCGCCAGTGCGTACCCGGTATGAGGACTCACATGGAACTAAATTGAAGCAGTATTTTTGGCGCAAGTCAGCAAGCACTTTTATATTTGCAGTACACAAAGATATGTTTTGCAAATATAAAAGAGCCCTTTGTTTAATATTTTTATTTTAAAATATGTGCTTTGTGATTAATAATAAAATGAATATATTGTCAACTATCTAACTTATTTAATGTCATAAATATCATCATTTACATGATACAAAAATGCTTAGCCCTTATCTTTACAGCTTCAATACAGAACAAAGCAGACTATTTGAAGACAGTAGCCCAGAGTGCAAAGCTGAGAGATTTTACCTTTTGCCTGCACATGAGTCCATGTTTTTCTGCATTTTAAAGTGGTGTTTTTATGTTTCTTTACATTTTATAAGCAACATGAAAACATCTGATTATATTAAACCATTTTTATTCATAAAATTAGGAAAATCGGCCTTCCATATTGGCCTCAAAAATGGGCATTCCTTATCAGCCATCAGCTGCTCTGGATTTTAAAAATCGGCATCATCACTGGTCTTAAAAAAACCCATATGGTCGACTTCTAGAAAATGGGAGCAATGTAGAAATAGCTGTTAGCCAGAATGGGGAACTCCTTAGTGGCTGTTAACCAAAATCTGTCCAAAAGCAGATGAGTGAAGCTCAGTTTTAAACCATGATCTTCTCTCAGTTCAGTTAATTCCTCCTCTTCCTGCAAAGTCATGTCCTTTTCAACAACTCCAGTGGAGATGTATGAGTCCCTAACCCAATCAAGGCAATCAGTGGAGGCTGAATAAAATGATAACTTCAAGAGTTTTCAAATGTTTGCCTATATAACAGGTGGTACCTCAGGGTGTTGCTGCAGCCCCACTGGCAAAAAATGATAAATAAGGTTTGGACCACACCAGGGTTTTAAAGAGCAACTCACCACTAAACCAATTTTTTTTTTAGCTGATCAGTTGTACAAACAGGGCTTTAGTGATACATCTCACTATTTATAGTCTTATGTTTGACCGTTAAAAAGGGTCTAAATTCACATTTTGTAGTGAAAACCGTCAGAGTGCTGCCCTCCTAGGGTCTGCTCAATAATTCCAGATAGGCAAGTGTGACGTAGTATTTGACCTTGTTACCACACCTGTGCCAAGTATCTCCTCCCACAGCCCGTGCTCTCCATGTCCTCGCTGTCTCTCTCCCCTGCGCGCTCGTCCCAGTCCCGCTGTTGCCAGGTGTGGGTCTTTTTCCTAAACACGCTACTCAGTCCCGCATTTACCGTTCAGTCTCCTCCGCCCCCCTCCCCTCTCACGGCTGCGCTTCTACTCTCCCGTGTGTCAGCACACAATAAGGCATAATGAGCCTGATCAATGACAGTATATACCTACAAATTAGTGACACTGGGGAGAGTTTTGACTCCATTCATTCATTCATTTTCTACCGCTTTTTCCCGTTAGGGGTCGCGGGTGACTGGAGCCTATCCCAGTAACTTTTGGGCCGAAGGCGGGGTACACCCTGGACAGGGGCCAGCTTGTCGCAGGGCTAGTTTTGACTCCACAGATGTGTTTTAGTCTTGCCACGCTTTAAGTCACTTTTTGTTTGATGACAATCAATTTCTTACCAAGGAGATACGATCAAAAACAGCTCTCAGCTGAAATAATACCTTCAGTAATAAAGACGCAATCTGAAGCACACGGCGGCGGCGCACAACGCCTTTCTCACAATATTTCAGCTGTGTTATTATAAAAGCAACATAAAACATTAGCCCAGATGTTCGGTATTTTTTTACCCTTTATGGGACTTGGCAACCCTGCTGTGGAGGATGTCCATGATGATCTCTGACAGCTGTCAGTGACAGGACCAGGCCTCGCTCCTCCCTCAGTTCTCCTGTGTCTCTGCCCACTTTTTGAGCAGTTTTCAATCTCTGGCAGTGGGCGGAGTCAGGCCTGGGCCAGGGGTGAGTAACTCTTTAAAGATCTGTTGACCTGTGACTGAGCAATGACTGTGTGTGAGGCATTCACAACACACTATTTTGAGTTATATTGAATATTTCTACATATAGCTTTGTGTATTACCATTAAACTTATATTTTGATGTACTACTGCTAAGGTTAGTAAACGCCTCAATATTAGTAATAATACTTTGGTTTTATGTGATGTTTTTCTTCTTTCACTCTAAAGTCACTCTACTCTTAGGTGCATTCCTAAAAGTGCACAAATAATGAGCTGGTTACACAGGGGGGGCTCCCACGGCCCAGCCCCTTTGCGTGGGACGCTCTCGAAGATAACGAAGATAAAGCACTGCTGAAATGAGAACTCTGTGGCCTGGTCGAGGCACGGGAGTTACTCAAAGCCAAGAAGATAATGCTATGCAGAGATCGTCATACATCGTCATACATAATATAAAAACTGAGGACACTCCTCTCTCTAGCAGCGCGCTCACCCTGCTGCTGTAACCTTACATGTGTGATACTGAATAAACCTTCTGACTTGATTACACTTCTGAATCATCGTCCTCTTTGATGCTTACACCCAAAATGAACAAATCCTTACAGTTAGATCAGTGTTTTTTTTAGTTGGTCCGCCTCGCAGCCTGCTTACTTACACCTGTAAAGGTGGACTAACTCTGTACTTTTTCATTTTTGTTTGTTTATTTTTGTCTGTTCCGGTCACTTCCCACAACAGTTACTAAAATATTTAATGGTTCTAATGTATTTATCCCGATCGTTGCTGTGAACCAGTGTGCGGTGTTTTGAAGTGTTGTAAACTCATTTAAAGTGCAGTGTGGGTTGTGCGGGTTTGTCCGCCGTACACAGGTGTTATTAATTTGGGTATATAGAAATTAGATCCTGTTGATATGGTAACATATGGAAATACAACTGCTTCTAAGTGTTTGTTAAATAAATATTGTCAACTTTAATTCGGGTCTGTTTGATTTCTCTCGCCACAATAACGCCTATTATTTCACATAGTGCTGCAATGTTGACATCATGCCATTTCTAGGTGAGAGGGAACATCTTTCCACATGTTGTTGCCAGAGGTGTAGTTTTGAATGGAATCTATTTTTTTTATCTGTAATTGTGAGCAGATTTTTATTTGCCCCTGCATAAGTGTGTTAAGTTCATTCAGGTGCTGAAATATATCCACCATGTATGCCAGTCTCACACAGCACTCGTTGCTTGCAAGCAGCTTTGCATTATCGCACTTTTCATTGGTCAAAAATACTTTAAGTTCCTCTGCAGCTCATACACATGGGCCAACACTTTGCCGCAAGCAACCACCGGACCTCTGAATGAAGCAGCCAGACATTATGCTCTGATCCCATTTCCTCACACAAAGACAAAAATATGTGACTTTTTTTAGAGGACTTGTCTTTACAAAGTTTACCATGCGCACAAATTTTATTGTAGATTTTACAGTAAGTTACTGGAAGGTGGTTGCCAGTAAGTTACTGTAAAATCTCTTATGGTAGTGATACTGTAGACTAAGTTTACAGTATTACTGTAATAGCAATCACAGTAGTTCTACTGTAAAATTTTGGTGTGTACTCACACTAGGCGGTGGGCCGAAGCCGTCTATCTACTTTCATTATCGAAAATATAGATCTCCATCGAGGGAGGACACAGAATTTCACATATAGAAAGTGTATATTATCATCAGTTATATTATGATTGTCGCCACTTGAAAATCTTGCACATTTTTACAAACGCAATACATTTAGCTCATTATTTTATCAGGCAAGGGCCGCGGCCGATTACACTTCATGAACCAATAGTACGCTCAGATTTTGATGACTGACCAATCAGATGCGCCCTAACCCAGCTGTTCGACTGACAGAAGCAGGATCACGTGACTACAGGGACAAGTCTCTATCTCTGTGCGAGTATAATAGTATGAGATTCTTCTTTCTAATCGCCTCTTTTTCCTCATGCGATTGCTGCTTAAATGAGTTTCCTTCGCACGTCGCTACCACAGGACTGTAAAGAAATAGAAGTCATTAAGCCTATATCTTTAGCTATAGAGCAGAGCACCAGGATACTAACAGTTGAATAGGTTTTGAATTGAATTTCTAAATAAAGAGCCACCTTAAGTGACACGCGATCGTAAAAGTTACAATTATCAACGCTCTAATAGCTTTATAATACAATATAGACCATTTAATATCAGAATTTGTCATAATCTCTCTCTGTCTTTCTTTACAGGATACAGAAGTTAAATAGGAGTTCCCATGTAATTATAAAATAAAACGACATTCTCCACTTTTCTGAGCTCTTTTTTTATCTTGATTAAATGCACTCATAGTGTCTTGTAGCAGTGTATGCCTCTACTATACTCATTTAGGCTGTGTGTTTGCATCTGAAGTGTCAATATAAATTATGAGTTTAATCGAGTTTTAATCGAGAGAAATTCTCACCATTCACTAGGTGAAGTTATACGACAGACAGGATATGTTATTTGTTCAGTGTAAAGCTCACTGTTACAGTCCCTGTTACATAAGTCTAGGGTAAAGAGGGACGCATAACATAAGAGACGGACAATAGTTTAAGTGCTCAAAATAATAATTTATTTTACAACAAAATACTACCAAAAATAACCCTAAATAAAGATGGGGAGCCCAGCATCAAAAAAGGTGAAAAGTGGCTAAACTAAACCATAAGCTGAGACTCCATTCTTCACCCTAAAACTAAAAGGAAAGAGACGTGGCAACGTGGCTGTGGCTGGCGAGGGTGCAGAGAGAGAGATGAGAGAGATGAGAGCGAGCGCCAAATCCACCTCCGCCGACTTTATGCCCTCGCGGCACCAGGCCAGCCAATACGGGACTAGGGAGGCAAAGAAAACACAAATGAGTTGAGGGCACAACCGGGTCGGGGCGTACGCATAGCGCGCATAACACTCACAAAAGCACATGGCTATCAAGTTAATGAATAGCCCTAAAATTATGATTAGATGATACATTTTGCTAAAAATGAATGAACTCAATGGTCTTAGGTTTTATTGCTAACTTTATAACTAATATATATATCAGTCCCTCCAGGATTTTGCGATGTTGCGATCGCAACTATTAATGCAAAATCAAGCAAACCCCGCGAATTCAGCGCGACCCTGCAACTTTGTCCAAACTCCGCAAATTTTCCGCAACTTTTGTCAATTATAGCCGAGATTTTCCTTTAAACTGTAGGAAGGTTATAGTCTGCAACATTAACGTTTAAAGAACAATGACCTCTAACTGTTGTCTAAATACGCTGCCCATTCAGCTTTTTAGACAACTATATCACCATGGCAACGCAGACAGGCTTTTCAGAGTGACACCAGACAAAACTAGAAAGTACCGCGTTCGTCTCCTCCTTCAGTCCCATCCACACCGCTGCTGCTGCTGAGCACCTGCAACCTCATGTGCGCTCGACCTCGGCGCCATAGCTGCACGCTGCTCCTCCTGCCGCTCTGTGAGTACGCCCTCCGCGCTGCGCCTCCACGTGACTTTGTCTGTGAGTGCGCCGCACCTCCGCATCGCACCTCCTCGTTGCTTTGTCTGTGGCTCAACCCGACCTCCGGCGCGCATTACTGGTGCGCCGCTGAGTGAACTGCTCTGTTCGGAACAGGGGACGGCCCGCAGACAGCGGTAAGTGCAGCAAAAGGCAGTTTTAAAGGCTATAATTGACAAAAGTTGCAGAAAATTTGCAGAGTTTGGACAAAGTTGCAGGGTCGCGCTGAATTCGCGGGGTTTGCTTGATTTTGCATTAATAGTTGCGATCACAACATCGCGAAATCCTGGAGGGACTGGATATATAACTAACTATACTAATATAACTAGGTTTGGTGATAGCCGCTCATCTTCTCTCATAAAAGCGCAGGTGGGCAGGGTTTTGTGCCGGTGCTCCAGCAGCAGGTCGTTTCTGAGCGTGTGATTGGCTGATAACAGATAGCTGCCCACTGTATTCGCCTTGCAAAAGTGTTACAGAAAATATGCAGAGTTACAAAAATGTGCAAGAAGTATGACAGGCGACAATTTTATTTTGATTCCTTGAAAACTGTAGCTGCTGTTAGAAAAAAACTGGGTCCTCCCTCGATAGGGATCTATCAAATGCACAATAGAGCTGCTTGGCCCACCGCTTACACTAGGGATGTTTCTCAAAGCCCAGGTACCTTGCCTTGCCTTGAAAGTGATTTCCTCCATAGCCACTTCCTTCTAATCCAAGGCAAGTGTCCTCCCTCAGTCCAAATAAACGGCTAATGGAACAGACTTCAGAGTGAATGAGCCACAGTCACACCTCCTGCCTGGTTTTAGTGTCATTTTTTCAGATATACTTGTGAAATCTTTACATGTGGATTATATTAATACAATACTTAAATATTTATCACTTATTTAATCTTTTATAAACAGAGAGGGGGGAGTTCACCTGGGGTGGGGAGTCACATAGTTTTAGTGGGGGGGGGGGGGGGGCACTAAAGGCGAGAAATCTTTTTTGAAGGAGGGGGTCACATTTGGAGGAAGTAAACTTTATTCATTATTTGTTTATTTGGGTGGGGGCTTTTTGGAGGGCATTTTGGGGGGGGGGGGGGGGGGGGGGGGCACCTAAGATGTTTTTTTTTGGGGGGGGGCACCTTTTTGTGTGTGTTTGTGTGTGTGTGCTTTTAGCTTATAAATAATCTCAAATTTGCTAAATAAGCTTTTAAAAGTAATACATGCCCATGGCCTGCCATTTTTTCAAAAAAGCTGCAGTGCATTGTGGGTGATTTTGGCGATGCAAGGCAGCGAAGGATCCATTGTTGTATCCTTGGTGAATTAGCCACATGTTAGCCAAACGGAGGACACCTGCCTGGGAAGGACATTGGAACACATCTTGGGCGACAGATGATGACGTGATGCCTTCCTGTGATGTAATCAAGGCAAAGAAAGGCAAGGTACCACACCCTTGGACAATCACACCCTGCCCAAGTCAGGAACGCCCCTAAAGCCTAATGTGAGTGCTCCGAACCGCGGTACGCTTCAGGACTTTGGCACAGTTGGAGGAGGTGGGCACGGTGCGGTTGCTCATGCATGTGCGCATGCAGAGCTCTGTAATGTACGCAACTGTTCTTATCTCAGTAAAAAGTGAATAAACTCCATTATCAACACTCGTAACAAGACCACTGACTTGCGCTCACCTTTCTGAAGAAGAGAACAGACAGTGGCAGTAGTTTTGAAGCTTCTCTCATCTGTCTGCGGATGCCTTCGCTGCTCCTTGTATGTAGTTTATTCCAAAACATGTGACAGAAGACCGCGTCTCTCGAACGAGACTCAAAGCAGAATCAGAATAGGACAGATAATTCATGCTGCTTGTCTCACGTTTTCCACTACACCGGTTTTAAAAGTTAGCGGCTTGCTCGACTTGTAAACAAACTGCGCGCCACGATGACATAGAAGCCTGTCGCCGTCAGAGCTGATGACGTAACCGGGGCGCGGCACGGATCGTTTGTGCGGTGAGAGCGCAGGCTGCATGGATGTATGATAGTAGGCGCGTTCAAGATGAGCCAAACTTGCGCAGTTTCGATCGGTGTCGGTCTGTGCGCAGTGCACGCCTGTTAGATTTGTGTCGGACTTGTTCCCGACTTACTCGGATGCCACAAGAAAGAATAAGAATAATAAGAAAATCCTTTATTAGTCCCTCAGAGGGGGAAATTACATTGTTGCAACAGCATAAGTACAGTTAGCAGTAGCACACAGTGGCATCACACAAGAGCACAAAATGTATCACAGACCAGTCTGGCCAAAGATAATTAGCTAAAAAACTAAACTACAAGTAGGGCTAAATAAACTAAATTAGAATATGAGCAATTGAATACACTATAATAAATACTATGTACAGTACATAGTCTGACAGACTATGGGTATTCAAAGTACCATAGGTAAAGAGTGTGAATTGTGAATAGCTGCTTCAAATAAAATAATTATGGCACATAATAATATAAATATTGCACAGGTTTCCACAAGGTGCTGACAATTAAAGCAATATTGCACATGTGTATGAATTGCAGTCAGGAGTGTTCAATGTAGAGTCTGACAGCAGGAGAAAGGAAAGACCTGCAGTATCTCTCCTCCACACAGCGAGGGTGGACCAGTCTGTCACTGAAGCTGCTCTCCAGAGCAGACAGAGTGTCCTGCAGGGGGTGTGACTCCTGGTTCTGCCTGGATATCAGTTTTGCCAGGACCCTTCTGTCACCAACCTCCCGCACTGAGTCCAGGGGACAGCCCAGGACTTCCTGATGACTTTGTCCAGCTTCCTCCTCTCTCTCTCTGTGTTGCTGCTGCTCCAGCAGACCACACCGTACAGAATGGCTGATGCCACCACAGAGTCATAGAAGGTCTTCAGGAGTGCCCCCTTCACTCCAAAAGACCACAGTTTCCTCAGGAGGTAGAGCCTGCTCTGACCCTTCCTGTACAGTGCGTCCATGTTGTGAGTCCAGTCCAGTTTATTGTTCAGGTGAACACCCAGGTACTTATAAGAGTCCACTCTCTCAATGTCTGTTCCCTGGATGTTCACTGGTGAGGGGACGGCAGACCGGCGTCTGCGAAAATCCACCACCATCTCCTTGGTTTTCCCCACGTTGATCAGGAGGTGGTTTTGCTGACACAAGTCCACAAAGTTCTGTGTCAGTCCTCTGTACTCAACGTCATTGGCCTCAGTGATCAGACCAACAATCGCTGAGTCATCAGAGAACTTATGTAGAACACAGGTCTCCGTGTTGTGTCTGAAGTCTGCAGTGTAGAGTGTGAAGAGGAAGGGGGCCAGGACGGTCCCCTGGGGGGCCCCCCACACTGCAGGTCAGCAGGTCAGACACACAGTCCCGGGCTCTCACAAACATAGTGCAGAATGCACTCTGCACTCTGCCAGATGAAGGTCCACCCCAGCCCTCTCCAGTTTGTCTTTCAGAAGCACCGGCTGGATGGTGTTGAAGGCACTGGAGAAATCAAAAAACATGATTCTCACAGTGCTGCTGGGCATCTCCACGTGAGCCAGAGTGCGATGTACCAGGAAGGTGACCGCATCTTCCACTCCGATGCCAGGTCGGTAGGCGAACTGCAGCGGATCCATTGAGGGTTCCACCATGGAGCGGAGGTGTCCCAGGATCAGTCTCTCCAGTGTCTTCATCAGGTGGGATGTGAGAGCCACCGGCCTGTAGCTGCTGAGGTCCCTAGTGTGCGATGCCTTTGGCACAGGTACTACCCAGGAGGTCTTCCAGAGCTGTGGTACCACCCTCAGCCTGAGGCTCAGGTTGAAGACATGCTCCATAACTCCACACATTTCATCTGTGCAGGACTTAAGGCCTTGATACACCAAGGCGACTCCCAGACTTCCACGGAAAAGACGGAGCGACAGCTCGTCTCTTCCCGTCTCCACTCGTTCCCTCCCGTTTTCTCACGTCGAAGCCTAATGAAAACAACGGGGGTCGTGATGTCATTCATTATCCAGTTCTACATTAGGCTCATTCCAGATGAACTGCGCCTCGCCTGGATTGTGAACGAGAGTGCATGGCCGCAACAGGAGGAGGGGAAATACACCTGTAGTGAACTCGGACAGTTTGTGGCTCAGATCACGAACCATCACGCCCAAAATCCACTTCTCGCGTGTGTTGGATGTGATTTCGCAAATAAATGCATTAAACTGAATTATAAGAACTTTTCTGTCTATGGCATGATCACAGTCTGTGTAAATGAGGGGCTCCTCAGGAGCCCACAACATGAGGCACATTCAGCTCTGATTCCTAGCTTTTATTTCTAAGTTTACACATTATAAAAGTTCAACAGCCTCCTATAACAGCAAATATTATGCATAATCTCTTTAATAATACTCCACTTCACAATGAGCAGCAGGGCACAATGTTTATCCAGGTCAAAACTGTAACTGTAAAGTCTGTATTATACAAAAAAGAGGCGGGGGAGGAAAAGAGGTGGGCATAAAAGTGTCGGTGCGTTATGTTTCTGATCAGCTCTAAACTCAAATCCAATCACCTGTCTATTCAGCGCTGTCAGGTGGGCGTTTTCCCATCATGCACTGAGCCCAGTTGCTCCTGTTGAACTGCGGCGGCTGGCTCAGATGCCTGGGGTGTCCCCCCCCCCCCCCCTTCCCACCACCACCACCACCAATAAATAAATGATAAAGTTTACTTCCTCCCAACGTGACTCACTCCCTCAAAAAAGATTCTCCCCCTTAGTGCCCCCCCGGCTGTGGTGACGCCGCTCGTTCACTCTGAAGTCTGTTCCATTAGCCATTTATTTGGACCGAGGCAGGACACTTGTCTTGGATTAGAAGGAAGTGGCTTTGGGGAAATCACTTTCAAGGCAAGGCAAGGTACTTTGAGAAACACCCCTGGTGTCGTTTGGATCTCACGAGCTTTTGGTGACCGTCGCATTTGTGACATCAGAGCAAGTTGGTAGCAAGTTGGACACAAATCTAACCGGCGTGCACTGCGCACAGACCGACACCGATCGAAACTGCACAAGTCTGGCTCATCTCGAACGCGCCTAGTGGCCGAGCTCATTGGCGCATGATGCCAAAAAAGTTTTTTAATTCCGCTACGTTACTTCTGTGTTGTGCGGCCCATAGAGCAGGCACACTGGAGCAAGCGCGGTGTAGCTCCGCGAACCACATGACCGGCTCTGACCAATGGGCACGATGGCGGGCTAGAGTGATGACGTCACAAACCATAAAAAGTAATTTTTTTAACCAAATTAAAGATTTTGAAAAGGGAGAAAAAGTCCATGGTCTGAAAATAGATAAAAAAAAACACTACAAAATCTGACCATTTTCTCAGCTGTAGGTGTCCTGTCAGCCGAGCACCAGGCATTTCTTTTTACATTGCGCTCTATGGGAAAAATACTTTCTGGGCTGCATTGGATTTTTTGCTGCAGTTCTCCGGAGTGGCCGCTAGGAAATTTGGCATCATGGGAGAGGGGGCGGTGCCGTATCCAGGTCTTATTATACATCCATGCTCCAGGGCCGCAGTGCGCCTGCTCTATGGGCCACACAACGCGGAAGTAGACTACATAACTTCATATTATGCATTACCCAGAAACAATTTAACAATATACTTCCTCACTGTTACTTGTGTCTTTTACTAAAACACCACAACATATATAGATTTCCAATACACTGTTTAAAAAATAATCAGTGGACTTTAAGTGAAAAAATAAATCCACTTTAGTGTCTCTCAAGTCCAGTACTGTGATGGACCAGAGCATATCCAGTGTTACACAGATGATTGTGAGGAGATCTGGGCTGGCATCATCTGTGACTCACAGAATCTGAAGAACCCTGGTGCATCTCCTGTTAGACGTTTTAGCAGCTGAAGGAAGTAATGTTTAGGAAAAAAAGTTCAAGTTCAGCCTTGGACTTGAAAAAAAATGGACCTATAGAGAGAATAGAAAAAAACTTAAAAGACAAAGAGAACAAAATGTATTTTTACATTTTGCACAGTATATTCTTGATGTAACAGTGAAACAATATTCAGTGGTATTAACAAATTTGGTCAGTTAAGTGAGTGCACCTCCTGCTTCCTGAAAGACCCCTGTTTCTTATTCATTTAGAAAAATTGTCTGAAAGCATAAAATAAATATTGATTGGACACAATATGAAGTCAGTGTTGTCAGTTGTCATTAGGTGCTGGTATCTGGGATCTGCCGGTAAAGTCTTCACAAGGAGTGCCCCGTGTGTGACGACAACATCTGGCTGCTCACTCTGCTAACAAAGCCTTTAGTGCGCCCGACCCATGGATGTATAATAAGACCTGAATAGGGCACTGCCCCCTCTCCCCTGATGCCAAATTTCCTAGCAGCCACTCCAGGAAAAAATCCAATGCGGCCCAGAAAAAAGGGGAAAGGGAATGGTATTTATATAGCGCTTTACTATGACACAAGTCACCCAAAGCGCTTTGCACTGAAGGGAAGGGGTATTTCATTCACTCCATAGTTGGTGGTGGTAAGCTACATTTTTGCAGCCACAGTTTCCCCTGGGGTAGACTGACAGAAGCGCGGCTGCACACATCTGCGCCAACGGACCCTCCAACCACCACCAACCACTCACTCACATAGAGTGCAATGTAAAAAGAAATGCCTGGTGTTCGGCTGACAGGGCACCTACACCTGAGAAAATGGTCAGATTTTGTAGTGTTTATCTATTTTCAAACCATGGACTTTTTCCCTCTTTGAAATCTTTAATTTAGCTAAAAAATAACTTTTTATGGTTTGTGACATCACCGCTCTAGCCCACCATTGCGCCCATTGGTCAGAGCGGGTCATGTGGTACGCGGAGCTACACCGCCCTTGCTCCATTGCCGCTGTGCACCTGCTCTATGGGCTGCACAACGCGGAAGTAACGCGGAAGTAAAAAACTTTTTTTGGCATCATGCGCCAATGAGCACGGCCATTGAAAACAATGGTGGTCGTGACGTCATTCATTATAATACATCCATGGCCCGACGATGGCAGCAGCCCCATCCATGCACTCAATGATGCAATTTTCCTACGTAAGTCCTTTTTGTTCAATGTATTCTGATGTGGCCCAGAAAATTTCCTCTGCTGTTGTTTTCTCAGGCAGAACCTTGCAAAATAAGAAGTTTTCTCTGATAGTGTACCCATCCACAAAATGCACATTAGCCAGGAGTTACACGTGTCCGCTGATATCCGTAGACTCATCAAGTTGCAATGCAAATTTCCCACCTATTCGTATTTTTTACAAAACAACGCTTTTAATGTCTGTAGACATGTCCGAAATACGTCTTGCAATCGCGTTATCCGAAAGAGGTGTTAAGAGGTGGAATTTTTAGATTGAGATATTTGACAAGAAGACAGTGACTGAATCAATCAGCAAGTTGTCTTCCCAAGGAGAAGCACAGTACATGGCAAGATGCAAAGTGACCCCCCCCCCCCCCCCCCCCCCCTTAGCAGTAGGTAGTTGTTATACCAAGCGTACACAAGAAAAGAGTATGTGTCACAGAATCACAAGCATATCTTAAGGCGAGATGACATCCCCAAAGACAGGTCACTTTTGCTCTAATATAAGAGGTCATGATGGCTTGACTATCGTGTGCACTAAGACACAAATATATTTATGGCCTATCAGCTGTTAGGCATGTTGTTTTACTTGAACAGCACTTAGTTCAGACAATAAGATAACAATAGGATAACACAGAAGCCATGAATTTCCATTACACTTTCGCTGTTTCTTTGATGGCCTCAGGGCCAAGCATCTTGTTTATGATGGCTTTACAGACAGGTAATATAAATGTTTCTGTGTGGCTTTTTTGATTTGGCCATGAGTTCAGCAACTTGGAAGCTAGATTCAAGAACTTTCTCATTCACTTTAGCAGTTTTCCTCATCAAAGTTGATTGTTCCTCAGCGTGTTCTTGTAGGCGAACAAAATAGTCTGTGCTCTTGTTTTGAAGTGTTGGGTGTTTCATTTGGAGATGCTGTTTAAGTTTACTTGGGACCATGGCGCTATTTAATAGCTTTTCCCCACACACCACACCGGAGTAGGTGCTGTTGGATCCCCAGTAAAAGTAAATCCAAATGACAGGTAACTTTTATTGTATTGCCTCAAGCTCACTGTTTTTGCTTTCTTTTCACCACCACTTGTGCTAGGGCCTTCATCATCTTCAGATGTTTGCTCCTGACCCTGTCTGACCCTGATCTCTGGCTTACATCATTAACTCTATTGTCTTAAATTGACAAGGTGATGACAACTAGATACCTGCTGCCACCTACTGGGAGGAGTGTTACATTATCAAGCCAATGACCACAGTTGTTTCAGGCACTCCACTATGGCAAATGATTTGCAGTAACTAAATAATGATTTTGTTAAAAAGGCCAGTTTGTTCCTGTTCTTTGCGTTTATGCGCCCCCTAGTGGACAATTATATTCAGGCCCGATTAGGACCCACGTAAATAAGACTAAAGAAAAACAGTTTAATGTTCCTTGTTTCTCCTCTGAAAGCATGAAACATTTTCTGTGCGTGCATTCGCAAATAAGTCTAAAGTTATAAGATATGTTGACATTTATAAAGTTAAGTGTATATGCACTCCTAATAGTACAAGTAGCCTATTGTTTAGAATTATACCTGTTGATATTATACATTAGCTAGCGTTGCTAAATGACACTACAAAGCACAGTGAGACATGAGTATGAGATATTTAGTTTGTTTGTTTACTTTATTGTGTTGTATGTTTACAGAAAACCACCGATTAAATGATGAAATATGAAGCTGGTCTGATTCTTTCATAAGTGGACAAATGAATGAATGTTCTAACCGGACATACTGCAGCGGTTATCACCCAATCAACACCAAGTTATTCATAATCAGCCAAATTCAGTACAAATTTTGTGAATCATTTAGGTGAAATTTTAAATTTTCTCTCGGCACACGACAGTCACTCACGGCAAACCATGTGGTTGAAAATCAAGGCTTTAGATAATGCTTTATCTGAAAGAATCAGAAGAGGTCACTACCAGGAATATTGTATTCATTTTGTATGTAAACAATTGGTGTATTGTTACCAAACCTTTGATTGATTGATTGATTGATTGATTGATTGATTGATTGATTCATATTAAAAATGTAAACATATACAAAAATACATATACATTATTAATAAAGGACAACACAAGAAAGTGTCCAGCACTTATTTCCATTGTGGTCCATATACCTGAGGTCACACAACACAACAATAGACAAATCTAAGATATACATGTATACAAAATTAATAAAAATAGCAAAATTAGAAATAAATAAAATGACTAGCCTCCTGATTAGAATAAAAATTCCATAAAAACTGTTTGACTAGAATTTTGAACTGAGACTTGCTCCTGACACATTTTATGTGACTAGGTAATTCATTCCATGATACTATACCAGTATATTTAAAAGAATTTTTACCAGAAGACTTTATACTTGGTACCTGAAAGTTCATGATACTTGATCTTGTGTTAAAGTTATGATTAACTCTCTCAAAAGAAGATAATAGATAATTTGGAGCACTGCCATGATAGATATTAAATACATGATTCAGTTTCAGTTGTTTAACACGAAGCTCCACTGATAACATACCAACTCTGCTTAGTTCATATAAACCTACATGGTTTCTAGATGGTAAATTCAGTAGAAAACGGACTACTTTATTTTGAGTACACTGTAACCTGGCTTTGTAGTGTTTGGTCAGACCAGAGTACCATGAAGAACAAGCATAATCAAAGTGGCATTGGATAAGAGCAGATGTTAACAGTTTCTTAGTTTTCAAATCCAAATCCCTTGTCTGTCTATAAAGAAATTTTAACTTAGAATTGGACTTGGCTATGATATTCGCGGCCATCTCCTCTCCTGAGAGAGATTGATCAGAAGTCGCACCTAAGTACTTTACTTTAGTTTGACAGTTTAAGGTATTTCCCGCACATTTCACTTGAATAGAGCTGTTGTTCTTAAGTTTTCGCTTAGACACAAAGAGAATTGATTCACTCTTGCCCAGATGTAAAGAGAGTTTATTGATAAACCATTCTCTGACAGCTTCTAACTCTTTGGACAACTGAGACTGTATTTCCATAACCACTAGTGCAGTATCGTCTGCATACAATAAAATTTTGCAGCCGACTGCTGATGGGATATCATTCACATATATTGAGAACAACAGCGGGCCCAAGATTGACCCCTGTGGAACACCACAGGTAATGACCGCAGCTTTTGAGATTGTGCCATTTACTTCAACTGCCTGGGTACGAGCAAATAAATAGGATCTGAACCAGTGAACAGCTGTTGATTGAAGTCCTATGGCTTTCAGCTTCTGGATTAGAATTTTATGGTCTACCGTATCGAAAGCCTTTTGAAGATCTAGCAGGACCATACCAACATAGTGGCCATTGTCCTGCTCCTGCTTTATGTAATCGGTCAAGTCGATCAAGCAGGTGTCAGTAGAGTAACTTGATCTAAAACCAGACTGATATTCATAAATAAGATTATGGGCTCTAAGATATTCATCTAGCTGATTGTAAACAATCCTCTCAAAAAGTTTAGAAACTGTGCTCAAAATTGAGACAGGACGGTAGTTGCCTGCCTCTAACTTACTCTTCTTCTTATGTAAAGGGGTAACTCTCGCAGTTTTCAAATCCTGAGGTATTTCCCCTGTAATTAAAGACCGGTTCACAATGTGTGCCAAGGGAGATGCAATAATCGGTGCACCATCCTTAACAAATTTAGGTGACAGCTGGTCTAACCCCGCTGCTTTTAAACAAAAGCCATGCCTCATCCACAGACAACATTTCATATATTTCATGCCAGTCCACATTTGACAATTTTTCTACAAAATTTGTGCTTGTGTAGTTTTTGAGTGACCTTAATGTGACTTCATGGTGCTCATTTACAGGAGATTTTTTAACCTTTCTAGTACAATAGATGAGTAAGTGGTCACTTAAACAAATATCTAAAGTACCGCTTTTACAGATTTTACCTGGATCTGATGCAAAAATGAGATCTAAAATGGTTGATGTTGTTTTACCGATTCTTGTTGGAACATTTATGATTTGTTTCAAATCAAGCATATTCGCAAAATGCTTAAGACCCATATTCAATTGATTATAATTTTTGTTGTTATCAAAGTTTACATTAAAATCCCCCATCATGATGCACTCAGATCGAACAAAGTCATTGCACTCAAGACACGAGAACTCTAGCTTGGTCCAGAAGTCCGCCTGTCGTGGGGGACGATAGCATACCCCAAGCAGTAGGGGCTTCGTTTTTGGTAAGTACAGCTCAACCCAAACAGTCTCAAATCCGCACTAATGTCTGGTCTCAGGCTGAAAGCGTAGTCGTTCTTAATATACATACAAACACCACCACCCTCTCGATTTCTGTCACGGCGCACCAGAGATTATCCAGATATTGCCACTTCTAAGTCCGTTATTGATCCATCTAACCACGTTTCTGACATACCAATCACTGAAACTTTATTACTGGCTGCGAGTATACGAATCTCCTCAATTTTCGGCAAAAGGCTTCTGATATTTAGGTGGACAAAATTCAAGCCTTTTTCTTTTAGGCAGTCATAGCTGTGAGTAGGTCTGTCTTCACCATCTACTGGCTCCACTACCTGCGGCTGCGTTGCCCCTTCATGATAAAAAAAAGTCAGTAAACATTGGCATCGAACAAGGATTACAGAACCACTCTTCAGTGCTTCTACCCAGTCGATAATACTCAGCTAGAGGCATGTTCAAACATTTACGATGAGTCCAGATATCACAATTATCACATTGTACTGCCGCCTGATTGTCTCTGACGTTCTTATCCCCTGTATCTGCTCATTCATGAAAGCCCTGTCATTTTTGGAAGCAAGAAATTAGCTATACAAGCTTTTTTAGATGCTTGTGATAAAGAGTGAGGTAACTTGAATTTTTTTCCTTATCTTTTCCCAAACACCTAAAATAAATATAAGCCATTTGTTTTGTACTTTAAATTTTCGCCATTGTTTTCTGTCCAAAAAGGGAACGGCTGAGATAGGCGTATTTAACACAGAACACTGCTCTTGCTGCAGCCACTTTTTATCCATATCCATTCTAATTCATGAAACCAGAGCTTTAAGCTGTGCTGCCCAGTAGTAATTCTTAAGATATGGAAGGGCTAGGCCACCCTTGTCTTTAGGAGAGCAAAGAACCTTAAGTCTCATCCTGGATCATTAGTTTTGCCAAATTTAGATATGAGCTTGTAGTTTAAAGTAGTAGTTTAAAGGTGGTATGCAGGACTGTAATTGGGAGGGAGTGAAAGAGGAAAAGCAGTTGTTGTATCACATTCATCGTGATGGTTTCTATTCTACCAGCAACAGTAAAAAAATTTGCCATCTTTCTAAATTTTTTTGGTCTGAGATAAAAGCTGGTCATAATTAGAATAGTCTCAATGAACTGGCAGTTAACACAACTCCAAGGTATTTAAAACCCTCTTTTGACCACTTACATTTTATGTCATTATCCAATCGACTGGACCAGTGTCCTCTAATAATCATTGATTTGGCTTTCCCTTTGTTTACCTTATAACTTGAGATGTCTCCAAATCTGCGTAGGCAATGTACAAGGGAAGGTATAGACATTGATGGGTTTTTAATATACAAGAGTATATTGTCTGCGAATAAAGATATCTTGTGCTCAACACCTCCTTCATCCTTTATGCCTTTTATCTGGTTATTTGTTCTAATACATTCTGCTAAAAGTTCAGTGCAGAGGGTGAAGAGGATTGGTGAAACTGGGCTTCCCTAACGTACACCCCTCTTTATTTTGAAAATTCCGGGCAGCAACCATTTACACAAATTCTCGAAATTGGATCCCTATTAAGAGTATTAATCCAACTATTAAAAGTAGGGCTGAATCCCTTTTTTTCCAATATGTACCCAGTCCACCCTTTCAAACACTTTCAGCGTCAAGCGCAAGAAGCATTGAAGGGTGGACGTATTTCCTAGCAGCAGATTGAATATTCAATGAACCATGAGGTCCTACTATAAAACCAGTTTGGTCTGGATTCATTAGTTTTGCCACATACCGTACTTCTTCTGACCAGCTTCTAAGTGGATCATTTTCATTTAGGACATAATTTAATACTGTACACAATTTAGGGGTGCGCTCTTTTGTAAATGCATTGTATAACTCACCACTTAAACCATCAGTACCAGGACTTTTATTGTACTTTAACGATTTGAGAATTTCTTCAATCTCTTTTTCTGTAATAGGCCTAGTAAGGTTTCTGCTTCAGATTTAGTTAATTTTGCCAAATTAAACTTTTTAAAAATATTATCCATTTTACCTTTTGTCTGTGGTATCATTGATGAGTCATAAAGTTGTTCATAAAATGCTTGAAATGTTGCTGCAATATGCTCTGGGTGAAACCTCCTTTCTTGTTGAGCGATGCCATATTTTTGGCACTACATGACTGGCCGGCGCATTTCTTAACTGAAAGGTCAGTAGGTGGCTTGCATGATTGCCCATTTCATAATATTTTTGGCCTGTATATCTCATAAATTCTTCTGCTTTATAGGTAAGTAGTTTATCTAGAGCATCTCTATGTTCTTTAAGTTAAGTACAGTATCATCTCTATTCATTTTCATGTATCTGATCTTTTAATTTCACTTTCTAACTCTGTTTAGTCAATTGTTGTCTCTCTAATTTGACTGCCAACTCTATACATTTGCCTCTAAGCATTGCTTTAGCCTCATCCCATAGTACTCAAGGGGATATAACTCCAATGTTGTTTAATGAGAAATATTAATTTATAGTTTCCTTTAATTGTTTGTGAATTTTTGGTCACTCAACATTGAGACATTTAGTCTCCAGTATTTAAAACATTTGTCACGCCGCAAATTTAGTGATATCTTTACTGGCCCATAATCTGATAGTTATGGGCTCTATTATACTAGCCTTGGCTCTATGAAGCTCCTGTTTAGATATAAATATCAAATCTATCCTGGCATACGACCCATACATTCGATAGAAAGGTAAAATCTCTCATATGTGATTTCGGGTCTGTGAAGACTCTCACTCATCCAGACTACTTGAATCACAACAAAAGGTTTAAAATGCAGCCCTCTAGACTTGTTTTTTAAAGTTTAAGACGTTTCATCTCTTATCCAAGAAGCTTTCTCAATTCTGTAATTGAACTGGTAAGAGAGCTGGTTTATATGTCCTTCTTGAAAAGAGGGACCACCGGGGTCTGCCAGTCCAGAGGCACTGCCACGCGATGTTGCAGAGATCTGTCAACCAAGACATCCCCACAACATCCAGAGACTTGAGGTACTCAGGGCAGATCTCATCCACCTCTGGTGCCATGCCACCGTAAGCTTTTTGACCACTGTAGTACAGGATTTTTAAAGTTAACTCAAGCAAGCTAGACCTCGTGAATCAGAAAGTACCTGTAGCGTGTTCACTGCCAAAAATTGACACTGAGGACCTGGAATATGTCTTTCAAAATGCCACCCAAATTTATTGAAGATCAACAGGATCAAAAATACAGATTGACAGGATTCAAAATTGATGTAAAAGCAAAGTATAGTGGTAAATCAAAAGGGCAGAATTCAGTCTCGATACCCAAACACCCGTTGCCGTAGCTCTGCCACCGGTCTAAGCATCTCTCCGAGAGAGAGCTCCTCCGATCTTAGGATGACACTGGGTGCCCCCGTTCAAGCTTTTCACACAGGTTTTATACTCGGTAAACAAAACGCATAAAAGTTAACTTTATGACCAGGTCCATTGTGCACATATCTTGTTTTCGGGACAGGCTAGTCCATATTTGGTATGTCCAAGTACAGGAGAATACACTTTCCCGAATAACATATATCTAATTTGGGTCAACCTGACCCTTTTTGTAATTGTCCCAAGAGACAGTGTAGAATGGACTTAGTGCACATACAAGTGATGTGACGTTCTGTACCGAGGCTTCGAAGCGTGTGCCGCGCAGGGGAGGGGGCGTTTCCGCGATGCGCGTATCGAGGCTTGCTTCATTTAGGGGAGGAGCTGAAAATTATGACGTCTGAAGCCTCGCTGCCCGACTGTACCACGTGACTGATTCAGGAAGTGGTTCTCAAGTTTTGACAGAGATATAAACCCCTCAAGTTCCATTCCAAATGTGGGTGTTTGATGGAGAGTTGCGGTCAGGGAGAGTTTGTTGACAGTTTGGGTAGAGTTAGAGATAGTTTGGAGATTTAGGAGAGTCCCCTAAACCATAATCACTGGCCATACCTCAACATTACCCCAACCCCAACCACCCTCACCTCACTGTAAATGATCATTTCCATTTTCATCATTTCCAAATAATCATTTTCCATAATGCCAGTGTGTGTGTGTGTGTGTGTGTGTGTATATATATATATATATATATATATATATATACACACACACACAGTATACTGCCATCACTACAATATACATGTTTTGTATACTTCTTTATTTTGCAGACAGTTTTATTCACAGGCTTTCTGCAAAATGCCACACACTTCAAATTCATGCCAACTGATATTTTTGCGTCCAGTAGATGTCCTACTAGAGCAAATGAAGCTTCAAGAAGCTTTGCGCTGGAGTGAACCACTTGGATGAAAGGCTTCAGTGCTTCATGAAGCTTCATCTGCCCATCACTAGCACATACCTTAGCTAGCATGGCGCCGGCTAGTCGGCCTAAACAACAGCATGCTTCTTTAAACAAAAGGGTATTATGATATTAACTTAGTGTGAACTTAAGGCTATCCCCTCAATCAGAGAACACATTAGCTGTGTCCCAATTCAACGGCTGCAGCCTTGAAGGTCGCGGTCCACGGAGGCTACTCCTTCTTGTGGCCTTCGTGGACCGCAAAGGCCGAGCCGAAATGGTACGGTCTGGTCCACGGAGCGTACGTCAACAGCTGCTCCTCCTCTCACGTTTGCGCCATAGATAGAAAAGTTCTAATAATTCAATTTAATGCATTTATTTGCAAAATCACATCCACCACACGCGAAAAGTGGATTTCGGGCGTGATGATGTGTGATCTGAGCCACAAAATGTCCGACTTCAGTAGAGGCGTATTTCCCTCCTCCTATTGTGGCCGTGCACTCTCGTTCACAATCCGGGCGAGGCGCAGTTCATCTCAAACGAGCCTACTTTTTGCAAGATAATGCAATACTTAAGCGAGATCTCGCAAAAATATTTTTGAGATCTCGCAAAAGTATTGCGAGATCTCACAAAAGTATTGCGTTATCTCGCAAATATTTTTTTTCTCACCATGTCCCCTCCAGGGCTCCGTATGAACTGTCAAAGTGAAAGAAAAAATATTGGTAGCATTTCGTGTTAATACGAGAAAGTTTCACGTTATAAGATATTTTTTCTTTCACTGTGGCAGTTAAGCACTTCCGTAGTCTGGGATCCCTTTGCGTAAGTTTCGTTTCTACAGGCGAACAATCCCAGGAGGAGTAACCCATCAGAGAAACACCATGTCAGATTGCTGCAAACACCAGATTACGCCGTATTATGAGCAGGTCTGTACTCTAAATGGGGACAGCAGCAGAAGCCAGTTGTACAGAGTATAAAAGACAAGCAAGTCAAGTTAACTCTAATTCATAAAATTAATGCTTTTATATTGGCAACTTCCTTTGTAAACGGAAGTCTTATTGTGAAAGGAGCGTAAACGTGTGTACATCAAAGTATACTTGACATATACACAAAAGAGCGAAAAGCAACGGTAATGAACAGAGAAAGGTTAAAAAAGACTCATCAATTTGGTGACAGTCGATAGGGGATCAAGGTTGGTTAACATACATATGTTACAAGAATATTTAGGAGCGACTTAATACGTATTTGACGTTTGCAAAATTATTATTATAGTTAGGCTAAAGAGTAAACGTTATATGTAATGAGCTACATAAATAAGGTATAGAAGATCTAATTGTTGTTATTTTGTTTTTGCCTAGCTCTTACAATGGTTTACGACCATGGATGGCTTCAATAAAATGTAATTTAACCATCAGTTCTGGCCTTCTCAATTTGACTGGAAGCTACACAAAGACTTTGTGGAAAAAGCCAGTTTGGATATGGATGTTATGGATGTTTACTGTTGTTAAAATGGCAACAAGACGAAAAAAAGAAATCCCTGGACACTAACATTCCTGAGGACTGAACAACAACGCAGACTAAAGAAGGACCAACAGGTGAAAAAGTAAAGCACTAAAAGCCGTTAAACAGGTGATAGAAGTTATAAAATTAGCTCACTATTAGCCAATGCTACCTTGGTTATTTAAGATTTAGGAGATTAGGTTCTGTATTTGGCAGACGCACTGCAGATAAACGACTGTGGCCAGTTCCAAATCGACCAGACTGTATGGTAATCCTGTCCTGCTTTCAAAAAGAAAGGAGGGGCTGGCCAGGCTAGCTTTATTGCAACAAGTCTGATGTTAGTTTGATTATGGAAGTCCACACTGATCCAAACTAGTTGTTCATGCTGACCCTAGCAACAATTTTTTAAGCAAGCATTGCTTTTTTAAGCTAATTTTGTATATTACCCCCAAAGTCAGAGAGAATGCTAGTGGTTCATTGTAGTTATATGTAGGTCACTCTGTCCCACTCCCCATTGGGTCCAGTTTCACATGCCTGAATGGTGGTAGATGCCCCAGAGATGACTGGACTTACTGACCCCCATCTGTGCTCCTGTCCAGACACGTGGGCCCTCAACCTCACCACCTATGGACTTCCTGGACCCCTACCTCACCCCCAGTCACCTGTCTGGATGAAGCCCACCTGCTGCATCCTTAAAGACCTGAACTATGATACTAAAGGTGAGCTAATGGACTTTATTTAACAGTCCTGGGCACATTTATAGCCTGTCCGTCCTGGGAGAGGATCTCTGCTTCAATATGGGCTCCATAAGGTTTCTTCTTTTTTCCCCTACATCTGTTTTTTTTAGGACTTTTTCCTTACCGAGAAGGAGGGTCCAAGGACAGGAGATGTCCTGGGTTTGTTTAGTTTAGTGTAGTTATTGTTTGTGTTTGTGTGTTATGTCTGATTGTGTGTTTATGTTTGATGAAGCCCTTTGAGTGACTGTTGTTGTCATAGTGGGTTATATAAATAAAACTGAATTGCATTGGTTTACATTCACATTGTTGTACAGGCTACATGTGTAAGCATTGTTAATACACTACTACTACTCCCACTATAATAATAATATACTTTGTTACATATATTTCAAATAGTAAATCATAGTAGCGCTAAAATGTCCTGCCAACTTTAAAGACATTTTGAATTGTCAGTAATTTTAAAGAAAGTTGTCCAAACACTGACTTCAGCTTCAACTGCAAGATCTTTATTGATTCTCTCTTTTAACGCATCACTCGATCTGATCCACATCAACATCAACAGTCTTGCTGCTCTCCACCACTTTTCCATCCACAACTGTCTCCACAACAGTGATGACCTTGGTAACCACTAAGGGGGGAAAAGAAACACCAAAAATTAGCCAATGTTGTCATAGTCTTGAATCATAAACAAATGTCAGAAAAACAGTATTGTGCCAAAGTGTTAGACAATTTTTTTTAGAAAGACTATGAACAATAAAAGATTCACACAAAGTTAAAAGATACACAAAATTGCAAAAAAAGAGGTGGTAAATATATAGTGTCTTCGTCTGGACTCAGACATATAGATCTAATAGTTCTAGAGTAAATGCTCACTCCATTGAGCTTCAAAACCCTTATATTTCACAATGCAAAAAAAAGTACTAAAATTAATTGTTCTTTTAATGAGTGATGGTAGTATCTTGGGTCCTAAGTGGAAAGTGCTTACCTTGTTTGGAGCTGGTGTTGGGGGAGAAGACAAAGCAGAAAATGATCAGTGATTATTTGCATATCAATAAATGTAATCTTTTAAATTTTTATACTAGGCGCCTCTCACCTGTCATCCTCCCCATCAAGCAGCCTCCTGTACTCTGCAATCTCCAGCTCCAGTCTGGTCTTAAGATCCAGCAGCATGTCGTACTCCTGTTTGGTGGTGGTGATGTTTGCGTAGATCTGGGCCAGCTGAGCCTCCAGGTTGGTGACAGTGTTCTGGAGCGCCGCCAACTGAGCTGCGTAACGGGTCTGTGTCTCCGCAAGTGTGTTTTCCAAAGACGCTTTCTAAGAGGCAGAAAGAACAGGCAGTCAGTAATATTGTTAGATATTCTTGGTTTACATTGTTTTACAGTATTGTGATAAAGATACAGATGGGCATGTTTTGAATTATGTTATTATCCAGATTCAATGGGAAATACTTGCAAAAATTGCTTTTTCTTTAATATAGGCAATGCATTATGAATATTATTGCTGTATTTAGATCTTTTTTTTTTCATTTAGGTCTCCCTCCTAGAGTGCAGTATTTTGGCATAAGTTTTACGTCAGGTGTCCTTCTTGACTCAAACCTCTACATTTATCCAGGCTTGGGACTGAAACAAAGATTACACTGGCTTGTGAAACCTTTTGGCTGGATTTCATTGAGATATTGGACAATGGAATGCTTACTGAGTTCTTAAAAATCACTACAACTTCCTTTCACAAATGGTCTTGTCTAGGCCTTTTGGAATAGAGAAACAACATTGCTGCTTGACGTACCATGCTCAAATGAGACTGCAGTTCGATCTGAAGCCTCTGCAGGGTGCTCTTCAGGTCTTTGATTTCTGTGCGAGATACTGTTAGGGTCTCTGTCTGTGTGATCACTTCCTGCTCTACTGCTGAGATCTGAAAAATACAAACAAACACAACAATAAAACATTCAACCCGGTATGTTAAAACAAGCTGACATAACTTAATTAGATATTGATTTTGCAGCTCAGCTCAGGCAGTAATGCTCACCTTATTCTGGTACCACGACTCGAGCTCTTTGCGGTTCTTGGCAATGACACCCTCATAGTGTTCCCGGATTTCAGTCATAGCGTTGTTCAGGTCAATTGATGGAGAGGCATCCACTGTTACATGAACGTCAGAGCCAGTGTTGGCCCTCAGCAGAACCAATTCCTACAAGAGTCAATAGCAATTAAATAGGATTGTTATTGCTGTTAATTTTTGAATAGTTTAAGCATACTTAACTATTTGTATTGTGTGTATATGAGCTAATGAAAGGATAGAAGAATACAATGAAGAGTGCAAATGTTAGGGCAGTTTTTTGAAAAGGAAAGAGAGGCAAACATGTTTGTAAAAACACTGACTTAACACTACATGGGCTTTCTTTACTGCTATTTGAAGTAAGTCAGGTCTTGTTTGACAGTCCATAGGTCACTAAGGTTGACAACTGGACTCAACTCATCTTTCACTACTATAAGGTTCATTTATCATCAGGACTGGAGTCTTGGGTATGTATACTTAAGGTGTTGGCCTATGTGAAGCATGTCATAAGTGGTGACAAATGTAAATTCATTAGTCCTAGTAAACCTCAGACCAGGTCTAAATCTCACCTCTTCATGGTTCCTCTTGAGCATGATCAGCTCATCCTTGAGACTCTCATACTGACTCTCCAGATCCATCCTGGCCAGGTTCATCTCATCAAGGACCCTCTTTAGCCCAGCGATGTCAGCCTCCACAGCCATCCTCATGGCCAGCTCATTTTCATACCTGACGGGGGTGGAGAAAGGTCAGAGGGGTTTCACGGGCCATAGAAACTAGAAGTCGTCAGGGAGGCATGAATGCAAGTTTTTTTACACACAAGTGTATTGGGGCAGAGTGAAAGATACTCACTTCATTTTGAAATCGTCAGCTGCCAGTTTAGCGTTGTCGATGTCAAGGACGATCTTGGCATTGATTCTGGAGGCAATGCGGATCTAAACAGAATGATGAGGAAATAAATTAGAGGCACCTCATGTTTCATTTGAATGCATGTACACACAGTAGGTCAACATGAGTAATGTTACTACAAGACTGAGAGTTTCTCTGCTCTCTGCCAGGTCTTTTAAACATTAGGATATAAGGTTTATTGTAATGTGATGTAGTTTTGTATTTTGTTGTGCTGCAAGGCAGTAGGCAGTGTTGGTGCATTACTGGGTACTGACTATATAATCTGAAACCAAAGTAAAATTCCTCTCGCCTCTTTGTGTGCCAACATAGCAGTAATTTTGACATACTTCTATAAAAATGGCTTTATAATTTTCTGTCTTCTTCAAATATCACAATACAAAATTCTCAAGCCCATGCTCACCCACCTCAATCATCTCCTGGTCTTACCTTGTCCTTCAGGTCTTCAATGGTGGCAAAGTAGCTGGTGTAGTCGTGAGCGATGATGGTCCTGCTATTGTACCAGTCCCTGATCAGCTTCTCCAGACGGTCGTTCTCCTTCTCCAGGGAGCGCACCTTCTCCAGGTAGGAGGCCAGGCGGTCATTCAGGTTCTGCATGGTGGCCTTCTCGTTGGCTCCGACGTGGAGGTCCAGGCCGTCAGCCAGGTTGAAGCCCCCAGGAGTGGAGTAGCTCATCTGGGCTGAGGAGATGCGGGTGCCCCTGCCGCCTGCGCCGCCATACACACTGGAGGTCTTGTAGGATCTGGTGCTCAGAGACATGTCGGAGGCTGTTGCTGTGGACCTGGTAGGATCACTGGAGTGGATCTGCAGTTGAAAGCGTCACTTGGTCTCCTTGATTATATAGCAGTCACACACAAGGGAGGTGGGAGTGGCTGAAGTTTGTTGAAAGAGAAAAATGCCACCGTACTGGATACCCACCTACCCCTCTTTATAATCAGTCCATCAGTAAGGGTGGGTATGCACCAGCATGCCTCAAACCCATGAAACAAACACATTGTAGTTTGCTAATGAAAGGGCGTACCACTGACCCGGTCACTTCTTTGCAACAATCCCCAACTGATCACTTTGATGAAAATCTCTCTTTATATATTTAAAAATAAAGGCTAATAAAAACTTTTTCACTCACTAATTATTTGGAAAGTGTCAGAAATGGCACATAGCAGCGACAATTCCACCTCAGTGAAAAACGGGTCAGAGGTGGTCCAAGGCATCTCTGCCACTAACAAGACTATTTTCATCACCAGCCTGCAAGTAACTTTCAAATTTCAGTTTACTGAGTATACTGAATATTATTGGTGAAACGATTAAGATTATGTGCATATGGGAACGGTTTCTACTCATATTCATCCAAGTGCAAAAGTAGTTCAAATAACTTAAACAGCTTTGAGTATAACAAGTAGAGACAGTGAACCTTTAATTAAACCAGCACAATGCCTCCAGACACCTGTCAGGGCTGTAGCAGAAGTTACAGAAAATATTTGACTCAAAGATTTGCAGTTAGAAATGTTTTTCATTCTTTAGGTTTTTGGGATTGCTCATGTTATATGTACTGTCCTAAAGAAGGTCTTCATTGTGTGTTCCATTTGTCTTTCACTGTATGAAAAATAAATGCACCCCAAGTGCAACCTATTTTTTATGACACACATTATTAACATTATTATTGTATTAATGTAATTATGAATGTAATTATTAATGTGTCCAGTTTATTACAGCTAGTTTATTTTAATGGTATTGGATAATGTACCTATATAAGCTAATGGTGATTAATAGTAGTGATATGAAATGTATCTTTAATATCATTAATGGTGGTTAAGGATGACTCATTGAGTACTGTAAAAAATCAGTATACAGAGTAAAATCTTAGGGACTTACAGTAAAATCCAATGATACTATCATTTATTCAGCATCTGAAATGACAGTGTCATCAGACAAAAGCCTTTATTCAGTCATTTTTGTTCATGTGTTTTATCTTATACACAGTGTATTAATATGTGAATGAAACATTATGTCTTCTTACTTCTTTATAGTATGAGTTTTTCAACAATATATGATGTATTTCTGTGAAGCATATGTTGATATTCTTGCTGTTCATCACAATGTTTAACTCAGTGCAACTGATATTTATCAAACATGTTTAAACCAGACATATTTCCTTTCACTGCTTACCTTGTACTTATCTGGAGATGTTCTCTTCATTTACATAAAACACACAAACCAGTTGCTTTAGTGAAAAAATGCCTTCTAGTTATCATTGCTTTATCTGAACAATATGTATCAGTTGCAGCTGTGACCTAATTTCAATGGAAACACACCATCTGTTTTTATAGGACTTTAAACTTATAATAGTAATTACATCAACTGAGTCAGGTTGTAGTAGTAGTAGTAGTAGCAGTAGTAGTACAAAGTTATGTGTTAGACAAACATTTCTGTACCTCTGTCAGTTCACAGCATCTTCTGTCAGTGTGTGTTGATAAGCAGGGTGCAGCTGAGACGCTCAGATGACTGATCTTTGATCGTATCGCAACACTGTCAATCAGATTCCTATATCATGCCTCGTACAAAATATTAGAAATATGCAAATCATTTTCTTTATGTGACAGTTATGTGTTAGTAAATTATTTTGTATGGTACTTCTGATATCTGACAGCTTATGTAGTTTGATTCAATTTAAATGTAGCCTGCACAAATAATAGGATGAATAGGATAAACACTGAACATTGTGATGATAGTATTACATGCAACCTTTACCTTGGAAATATTAAATTGGAAGAATATGGTGTTTGTGTTTATTTTTGTCCATCTAATTTGGACAAGAAATACCATGATGTTTATTGCACTTCAAACAATACCTCAGTAAATGATTACAATAAGTTGTCCATAGCCAGTATTTCTTTAACAGACAACAGTGAATTACAATGGAGGTTTTTTTTTAACTTTTCTTTCTTTTCTACAATTGTACTTGTTTTAATGAACATTTAATCCCTTCCCTCCTCTAAAACCATGCAGGTCCATCAGCCTGGTCTCATTGCAACACAATAGGTGAGAATACCTCGTCAAACGGCTTTCTCAGTTTCCTCTAGTCCTGTTCAACACGTATCTGACACTAATTCATGTAAAAGATCTCAGTTTGCTTAACCTCAGAGACTAAAATGTGGTCCTACCCGCTGTCCTCATCAGTCACTTGACACCCTTCAGTTCTCATTGAAGGTATGTCACAATGTGTGGAGAGCCTTTCGAAGGTACATACTTTTATTTACACACAGACCACTTTATTATTTTAGTGCATTGTGCTGCCTGTTCATTAAAAGGGCGTAACAGGCTAATCCAGTTAATGTTCTTTATATGTGAAAAACCTAAAATAAACCGAGAATGTATCTTTAAGTGTTGTACTATGTTTAGTCTGCAATATATAACAATAAAATAGTTACTTTCAGTTGCTCTCTTTTTTGTGTGATTGATCTGATTTGCACGGGTAATTTGGCATTGGCTTTTATACTCTTCCTAAGAAAACCCTTTCCATTTATCCAGGATTGAGAACGGCACAAAGATGGAACATAAAACCATGTCTCCCTCCTGACAGGAGTGAAAATGTTGATAATGTAATGTAAAAAAAAAATTACAAGATAATATACAAAACAATACATGTGAAATTGGTGACTGAAATGAAGCTGTATGCGTAACTTCAACCAGGAGAACTGTGATTTCTTTTCCTTGTGTATACCCTATTACCTGACTGTCGCTGTCAGCCAATCACAGCCTGCCACCTTTATACTCATACTCTAGCCCCATTGCATAGCTGACGTCTCTGCCTGCCGAGGTAGGTGCCAAAGTTTATTTCTTCAATAAATTATCCATTACACTAAAGTGTTTTAAGCCTCTCCTGGTTGAAATCCACTGCTCAGAAGGACTTAAGAACACCCGTAAACACTAATGTAACAAAGAAGCCACTGCAAAACCTATTGTATACAATTTTGAAAAAAAAATAAAGTATGAAAACTGTCAGGAGTAACTCTAGTACTTTTCATGAATGTGAGTTTGTGGGCTTTAGTTACAAAGGTATTACAACTACAGGCTTCAAGGCCCTGCCCCACTAAGCCAGCTTCACCACTAACACCCAAATCCCACCCACCCCCGCCACTCCCATATAAAAAGAAAAAAGGAGTAACTCAAAAGTAACATCAAACAATGTTACACCAGAAATTAAACAAAGATATCAAGCTCCAAAGTTGATTTAGTTGGCTCTGCAACACAAAATATACAGTGCACCCAACTCTCTATTCTCAGTTATAACAGCAGGGGTTACTGAGTACAAATATCATCTCGAGAGAACACAAAATCTTCTACATGTATATATGTCTTTTCTTGTATTCTCAGCACGATGTAATTATACTGCATTTCTTATTTTAAGGTTTAGAACAACTGTCTACTCTTTACAGGTTTGCTTTACATAAAAGCAATTTCAACTAATACTAAATCTACCTCTTACACTTAAGTAGGTTTTGTACACTCCCCAGAGCTCACAAAGGCATGTGGCATGTATTTGCTTCACATTACGTAATACAAAGGAGAGTGTTTGTGCTGACCAATCACAGGCCAGCATCAGACCTCACCCCATTCACAGGACACACTATGAAAGAAAAGATGACTCACACAAATCTTTTTATACAAATCTGCTCCTTTTTCATTATTATTACAGTGCAGGAAATACTCTTACAGGAAACGAACTGGCCAACACAAGATGGTTAAATTTAGCAAAGGATGTGGCATTAAGTGTGATCTTTCCATCTGTTTGTCCCGAATGAAGACACTGATTGTTAACAGAAATTTTGGTTGGTCATACTTCTGCATTTTCCTTGAGTGAGGTGTTAAATTCATTGCAGCTAGTGGACCTAAACCAGTTTTTGCATTGCTTCACTAGATGGCGCACTTGTACTGTGTTTCTGATCTCTGTAGTTTAGAAGTAAGTTAGAAAAGAAAGGTGTGGCATGGAGGACTCTCCAGCTTGCAACATGGAGGCATTTCACAAATAGGAATGATGATTGAAAAAAAACTACTTGATTATAAATGAATAAACATAACTGTTTGTGAAATTATATGAACACCTAATCCAGCCACAAGGGGTCACAAACCATTGTACTCTTAGTACCAGTCCCAAGCCTGGATAAATGGGGAGTATTGTGCCAGGAAAGTTAAACCTATGCTAAATCAGTGTGAATCATTGTATAGGAGGCAGATGATTTGCTGTGGCAAATCCAGATGGGAAAAGCAAAAGAAGATGTACATCTGCCATACACATGTTGTGACCTGACCTCTAAAGGGTGGAGCACTTTAGACCAATATTGATTCTATTATATGAGGTTAGTGTTGATTATGTGAATATGTTGAGGCAGCCTTGATTGACATACAAATGTAGACGCTCCCTGCAGTAGATCTAAGAAAGTAATACAGAGAACATGTACAGCTAATATTTTACATAAACTCGAAAGTGGTAGTTTAACTTTGTCTACATCAGGACCTATGTGGGACATTCAGCTCACAGAGCTGTGAAGTTGCAGGGTGCAGGAGAAATAGTTAAAGTTGTGATAGTGAGTGTGGAGGGGCGTGGCTCTAAGCCACAGCTCTGAGTCACACTTAGCAACTGTACACACAGACACACACCCTGCAATCAACCATTTATTATAACATTTGAGACTGCAGGGACAAAAAAAAAAAAAAAAAAAAAATTAGCTGCAACTTTTCACTGCGTTCCAAAAAGCCTTCATATTTGTCTGATTTTGAATTGCAGTTTTTGAACAGAAAGATTATAGGAATATTGTATGGGAAGCTTCACAGTGCTTGTTGCATGGTAGTATGCAACAATGGTCTACTCTTGTCCATAAGCTTTACAACCAGCATGTTATGACCAGCAGTCATTGCATCATTACAGCCATATTATAATGTCTACCTGTAAAACTGTAAGTAAGCTCTTATAATATCTAACAATCAATAGTCTCATGCATGATCTTTGAAAAATCAAAAACTATCTTTAGTATGGAGTCACAACACTGGGAAAATATAAGCCAAAATATTTTGTTTTTGAAAATGTTGCATTTAGACTAATGTGTTATATTGATTCATCCTCTTCAACTTACTCCCTTTTGCATATCTCAGCAACTATGGGCCTTAGGCAGGGTACACCCTGGACAAAGGCCAGGATGTAATGGAAGTAAGCCAGAGTACCCAAAGAGAACTCACAATAAAATGATTTATTTATTTATTTATTTATTTATTTATTTATTTATTTATTTATTTATTTAAAAGGGACAATGCACATTAATGAACACCAGTAAAAAAATACATGTGTAAATGCGCCGAAGTTAGCGTACAGCTAATTTTCATTTGTAGTCCCTTGACATTTAAGACAGGACAAGACAAACAACAATTAAACAAAATTCAACAAGTCATAAAAATTTGATGAGGAAGTACTGAGATATTGTGAGGATTAACGTAGAGGTCGACCGATGTGGGTTTTTCTGTTTTTTCTATTCTTTTTACAAATCAGAGCAGCTTATGACCAATAAAAACTGCAGATTTTTTTTACTGATATGTAGGGCCAATTTTCTTAATTTAATGAAAGAAAGAAATATAATATAGCCATTTGTCATAGTAATGCTTATTAAAACGCAAACAAAAGTGATAGAATTGGACAGTGAGAACAGTTAAACATGAGTTTTTGGGAAAACCAACAAGGCAATCTTAATCAAACTTGCTGTGCAAGTAGAGCTTGGGGAGAGCTGCAAAATGTATTTGGATTTTCTACTATACAAGGTTCTATGTCAGAGAAATGAACAAAATCTTTTTATTGCCGTTTTGAGCTTTTCAGAGATAAAGCGATTTTGGATGTTTTCATGAACTGCAGTGTAAGAGTCCAAAACTGCTACAAGATGTTTGGGGAAGCTGGGGTCCTTTAGTCACATGGTTGAAATGACATGTGCCTGACAAAAAAACAGCATTAAAGTGCAAGAGTTGGACGATTTTCTAAATGCAAAAACTGACCTCTACATTGAACTTCTTTGAAACTTCTTTCTGACCAGCCATTGTGCACCCTAGCACTGCTTTATTGATCTGCAAAAAGTGTGTATGCTTAATACAAATGCATACATTTTGAATTATATAAAATTGTTATGCATACTGAATCAATAGACCAGACAGACCAAACACACATACAAAACTAATTCAAAGGACTTTATAGAATTGCTATATTGGCCAGTGAATGAACAGTCACGTGAGATTAGTTCAAAAAACATGTCAGGCAAGTCTGATTTTTAGAAGACATGGGAACTTGCAGCAGCATTTATTCCCAGTGTTGAACAAAGTGTCCGGACAACATCAGCGTCTGAACTCAGGTGAGGAATCCTGATCGCCCAGAAAATACAATAGAAAGATAGTGAGAGCTACACTGTTGTCTTTGTGGTTGCCATGAAAACAAATAGTAGATTATTATTGTTGTATTGTGAGGTGGACTTCCTCATCCTTCCTCTTCCATTAGCTCATACATTTCATGAATCTGAGCTCTTTGTTTCCTCAAATCATATAAAATGTACGTCCGTTTGCTGTTGAAAAGAAAATCCAGAACAAATTATTTATTCAATGTAATATTATCCAACAGTTTTTGCTTTAGTGGCATCCTGTTGAAGTCAATCTGTCAATCATTACTTTTTTTTTTTTTTTTTTTTTTTTTTTTTTTTTGCATAGATTGTCTTCCAGGCCCAAGGGGGCAATTATGAGTAACAGGTTGAGTAAATATCAACAATAATGGTCTCAAATATTCAAGAAAAATCTAGACAAATGCTGAAAATATATTGTTTCAACATTATTTGAGAGGGATTTGCTTCAAATGAATTGAGAGATAAACAGATCAATGGTGCCATTCAGTGAGTCTGATCTGAAGGGAGTGGATAAATTTTATCTGTCAGTCATGTGGCTAATAACTGGGTCCAAAAACAAAGGGCACGATAAACATTTGAAGTTTACAGTGGATTTAGAGAAAGAGCTTGGATTAGTGGAGGTACTTTTTTATTTGTTGATTTGAGTAAGTTATTGGGCTCAGTGTGGTGTCAGTAATACTAGAGGTAGTAGTTCTAGCATGATTGGTAGTACAGGTAATCTGTATTTACTTCAAGTAGAAAGTTAAGTTCAAGTGCATTTTTACTTCTACCCAATAAGTAATAGATTTGAGTATTTTGGCAGCAACAGTACACTTACGTAAGCACAGATACTGAGTAGTACTACCTCTGAAAATGTCAACCAAAACTTCATACGACATCATGAGACAGAGTGAAATTACACTGTATACATAAAATAAACATTGAACAAATAGTGACATTTATTATTGTAGTCTATGTTTATTTTGACAACCAGTTTGCATGAGTCATTTGGTCAGGTTTTGCAGCTCTTACTGTAGACATGAACTCATCCTCTTTGCACTGACCTGTTGATCATTTGTCACCTCTCATTGAAAACCCAGGATGTGGCATGTTTGAGAAGTTTACCCAACCTCAAAGGTATTCAATGTTCCCTGCCCTTTTTTCATCACAGGTGCCAGGATCACACATCATCAGGCTGCAATGCAACAGTACAACAAAAAGATGACAAAGTCTAGAAACAAATGTTAAACTATAATGTAGTGAATGCATGCAACACTTAACACTTAACACTTTCTGCATGTTACAAATGATAACAACAAAAGAAATTACAACTGCATTTCAATTTGATTCAAAGCAGGATGGAGAAATTAATGATGATATAAAAAAAAAATACGATAATATGATAGCATGATAAATTCAAACCTTTACAATAAAACTAGCTTACCAGGCTAACAAACAAATGAAAGAAACAAACAGAACAAATGTAACAAAATGTGGAAAATACTGGCTAGTTTCCTGGTTCACAATAGTTTTCAGCACAGTCCACTTACTTCATCAAATTGTTGTGGCTATTGTTAAAAAGACATGGGATACAAAATTTATTTTTTAAGAAACTGGAAATCTTTAGACTGGGACTGTTACTAGCTGAGCATGTTATAAATATTACTGTACTTCTCCTTTAATTGAGTATGCTACAAAGTAATGTAATTTGTAATTTAAGCAGACTACTAGCCATAACTCTTTGTGACCTTCACAATAATTCCTGCATTCTCAGTGGTTCAGGGCCAAAAGTGGGTGTTAAAAAAGTTTAGTTTTTTAGAGAAGGAAATATGGAAACATATAGTCTAAGTGTAGAAAACCACTGTGTTACTCTGGATAAAAGGTGGTAACACTTTGTTTTATCAGACATTTGATACAGTGTAACTACAGTGTAACTACAATGTAACACACAGTGTAACAATGTAATATCAAGTACTTTTACATTTGTATAGAAACTGTAACAAAATGTCCTTATGTAAGTACAATATAGTTACATGGTAATACAGTTTCTTATAGCATTTACTTTGTAGATTGACTGTATCAAGTGTGGTGTAAAATAAAGTGTTTCCCAAGAGGCTCAGCACAACAAATCACTTTTTAGTTTTGTTTAAGTACACAACGATCCAATCCTCATCCTCTCCTTACTCCCACTCACTTTCAGTGGCACCTCCCAGGGTTTAGTGTATTTTTCCTCTTCCCTCTCTGGAGCTTTTGTTCTTGTCCTCAGAGTGGGCCTGAGTTTGGAGAAGCCATTTCTTATCCCTTGTTATTACAGTGTGGGTGTTGACAGGTTTGAACATTAAGGCCTGTACAAACAAACTTGCCTTGACTTGACTCCTTGTAAAGGAGTGCACATTTTTACCTGCTTCTAGACAGGATTCACAGATTTGGTAATTTACAGAAAAATGCATTTGCACTGGTTATAGGTCAATCTACATCCATTCATAGATTCAACACATTATCAGTCATCATGAGATACTTAAATGGACAAAAGCTATGACAGATCACACTCCCATAGACTTTCATTAGTAGTTATCATTGTGCTTAACAGTTACTATAAGCATTTCCAAATATGTACTGAATGAGAAACAGAAAACTAAAAACACCCAGAGTGTAGACCTCCACCAATACATTGGCCCTGTCTTGCAATGGTAATAGAGCCCCTGGACTCAAACCAGGTATCCTGAAGTTCAGAATTAATTCTCTATCCAATAAGCCAGTCCGTATCTCACGTTTTCCTTGGTTGACTCCTTGTAGCTGGCGTCACTTTATTTGGCTCAATCTTGCAATGCCAGAATTGTTATATATTATGTTATATATTATTATTATTAATATTCTGTATCCAGTTGGTGTTCTGGATTCAAAAACTGTTTTCTTCCTCAGCCCATTACTAATCTTTGCAGATAATTTTATTTCTCTTGCAGACTAACCAATGCAAAAAATGGGCTCCTTTGCAGAGGTAAATACATTTTGTGATGTCGCCTCTGTAGCAGTACAGATAATAGCAGTACACATATTTTCCCTGCCATAGTTTATTCTTTGCCAAAGTTTTAAAGTTAAAGCATAGATATCCTTGCTGGTTGCAATTTTAGCTTCAGCTAGCATAAAGATTTTTGTTGAGTGGAGACAACACTGTTCTGTGTATTATACTGTTCTTTGGTACCACCTTACTTTACATATTGTGTTGAAATTTGGGGAAACACTTAAAAAAGTACAATCAATCCACTAGTTATATTACAGAAATGAGCACTGCATATCATCCATAAAGTTGGATTTTTAGAACACACTCATAATCTTTTTATTCAGTCCAAGCTTTTAAAAATTCCTGACCTTGTAAAATATTATACATCAGTAATCTTATTCAGAGCATTCAATAACTTGCTACCAAGTAAACTACAAAGTCTGTTCACAATTAGAGAGAGCACTTATAATTTAAGGGAGTATGGAGATTTCAAATTACCCAATGTTTGAACTACCCAAAAAAGTTTGTGTGTGTCTGTATGTGGTGTGAAACTTTGGAACAGTTTGGATACACATTGCAAGCAATGCCAAAATATCCACAAATTTAAGTTGTTATATAAACATATGGTCTGGTCACAGTACATAGAGAGAGGGTCTTAATATTAATATAATGCAATACTCTGTTCTGCAGTGCTGCTTTATGCATGCTTTTTCTTACCATTGTTGGTATGCTTATATTATTGTGATATAAGGTTACCAAGATATAACTATGTTACCTATAGTCCTTAAATCGCAACAAAAGTTTAAAAAAGCAGTCATCTGGATTGGATTTCTCAAGTTGAAGACGTTTCACCTCTTATCCAAGAGGCTTTCTCAATTGAGAAAGCCTCTTGGATAAAGAGGTGAAAAGTTGAAGACGTTTCACCTCTTATCTGACTGCTTTTTTAAACTTTTGTTGCGATGCATTTACCCTGGACGAGTGAGAGTCTTCACAGACATATAGTCCTTAAATGTAAATAGTCCATATGGTTTGAAATGTCTGAAGAATGCAAAAGGAAGCTCATTATGTTATGTTATTAATAAGAGATGGGGGTGGGATTAAATAAGTTTTCTTCTTCCTACTCCTTTTTGGGCAAAAGTGATAATAATTGTGCAAGTCACAAGCATGTTTTCTGTTTTTTGCTTCCATTGGTATGACTGTATTGATGTCTATAAGTATGCTATTTATGTTCCATTGTAAAGAAAAGAAAATGCTCACTTGCCCAAAATAAATCAATAATAATAATAATAATAATAATAATAATAATAATAATAATTTATAATAATAATAATTTAATAATAATGTTTATGCAAATGAGCATTACTTTCAGGTTCAGGTCTCCACATGCATGAAAGGTTAGTTCAGATGCTGGCTTTCTAGACATAATGTATTTTTTCACTAAAATCCAGGGTCATACTGTACTGGTGAACACTTTTCTGTAATACATTGGACTACTGCACATCATTATAAGTGTATAGGAATCTGGCTTATGTAATGTTCAAGAAAAGGCATGACTGAGGCCTTTTCATACACATCTCATTAGTGGCATGATTCACTTCTCCCTCCGACTGAGAACTGACCCCTTAATACCCCCCTCTCTCTACCAGCAGCCCCCCTCTGAGCTGCACCAGATGTTATTCTGTAAAGACCAGAACACAGAGCGGCACAAGCAAGCACACAAGGAAACTGCACACGCTCTCTCCAAAGGCATTTTCCTCATCCCTCATACACTGCAGACAGGATATAAGGAACCAAGGGGATGTTGTGTGTGATATGGTGAACAATAGGCCTGACAGATTGTTTAAAATGGCTTTGGCTGAAAACACGAAACAATGGTAGTTAATGGTTCAAGGCTACAAGAAACTTTTTATAACTCTAAAGGCTATCAGACAGAAAATTACTCTTCTAATATATCTAATGCTGCACCGGTTTGCTGACAAATTATATGTTTGATTAGAACTTTCAATGTTGACTTATGGAGGGACACTAATATATGAGAAGTCCACGCCTTTTCTGTTTGCGCTGGTGTGATCGTAACCGCTAGTACGTTTTTATGAGAACAGTTACAAGTCAGATAAGGATGAAGGTAACATTGCAGTGAAAGTTTCTTGAAACTTTTTCTCAGGATGACCGCAGGATTACTTTTTTTTAAATTTATTTGGATCTGCTTTAGTCATCACCAAATTGACAGATACTCTTCCTGGGGTCTCCATAAAAAACGCATGCATAAGCTAAAAAACTACTCAGTAGTATCATCATGGCATGAAGCATCTGCAAACCACATACTGCAAATCCACAATGGTATGTGTTGAACTAAATGTCCCAATGTCAGCCAGGGCTACACTTTGGCATTATGCATTGTAAAAGGTGTTTTTGGAAAAGTTGAAGACCTAAAGGAGGATGGTAACACAGCCCTCACACAATGAATGATTCACACACACTCTTTGACAGTGTTCTAACAGAAATGGAAAGAAATAGACTCTAATCCTAAAAAAATGCGGTAAGGTTCGGCCAAGCCTGTAGCTGATCTGTTAAAGGAAACCTCCCTCTTTTCCTTCCCCTGTCCTCCCTCCTCCCAGCAAGCGCAGGCCCTGCCCTAGGACAAGCACTATATTAGCAGCCTGCCTCCCTCTATCCAGCTCCACAGTCCTGCCACAGTCTCCAGCTGGTCCTTTTCTGGTCTTTTCGTCTCTTGTGATCCAACAGGCATCATGTACAGCCAAAGTGTCACCAGCATAAATCCTCTCATGCGTTCCAGCCGCTTGTCCTACACCTCCTCTGTCCCCATCCACAAGGCTCACAGCGTGTCCGATTACAGGGCCTCTCCACGCATCTCTTCCACCCAGATTCGCACTGTGTCTTCTGGATTCGGCAGCGGTATGGGTGGTGGTGCAGGGTTCGACTTGTCCAGTGCCCTGGACCAGAGCAACATCCACCTGAACGAGAAGGCCACCATGCAGAACCTGAATGACCGTCTGGCCAGCTACCTGGAAAAAGTGCGCTCTCTGGAAGCGGCCAACGCCAAGCTGGAGAAGCAGATCCGAGAGTACTACGAGCAGAAGGGACCTGCTGCCGAGAGGGACTACAGCAACTACTGGGCCATTATCAACGACCTCAAAGACAAGGTAGAGTGTGCGGCAGCTTTAGCTCTGCAGAGTGAAATTTTTGCAATGCTGTTAATCATTAGCACAGTGAGTGAAGACACATCTGAAGCATTCAGTTCAAACTGTTGCAGAAGCTTATGTAGGACAAAGTATGTAGTGATTAATGAGCTTTGTTTGATGAAGCTTAAACTATGAGTTGTGGTATTTTGCAAACACTGGCACAATTCCAAAGGAAGTTAGAAACAGGTTTGTCAAATGAGTGTAACTTAATATTATTTTGTGGTTTCAGATTGCTGCTGCAACCATCTGCAATGCCAACCTCCTCCTCCAAATTGACAACTCCAAACTGGCTGCTGATGATTTCAAGACCAAGTGAGTATGGTTCTCTAAAAATTGCAAATGAAACCCAGTGAGCTGAATAATATGCACATACCATAATGTCCACTACAACTATTTACTGACCTAAACAGATTCGATCATGAGCTGATTATGCGGCAGTCAGTTGAGGCCGACATTGCCAATCTCCGTCGCCTCCTGGACCAGACCACTCTCACGAAGGCTGACCTGGAGATGCAGATTGAGAGCCTACAGGATGAGCTGGCCTACCTCAAGAAGAACCATGCAGAGGTTACATTCTATTGTCTATGCCATTCTGTGCTTGAAAATACTAACTAATGCTGACTAATTTGTCTGTGTTTTTTTAGGAACTGGCAGCACTTCGCTCTCAGCTCACTGGCACTGTCAATGTGGAGGTGGATGCCGCGCCCCAGCAAGACCTCAGCAAAATAATGGAGGAGATCCGCACCCAGTATGAAGCCATCACAGACAAACACCGTCGCGACCAAGAGGCCTGGTTTAATGAGAAGGTAAAAACATTTTCCCATAAACAAACACAGATAATAATTGGTTTCACTGAGCACATCCTGTTTGACTCTAGACATGTAATGAAACTTAATCCGTTTGCAATGGTTTTTAACTGTCTTTATTCCCCTCTACAGTCGGCAGCCATCTCAAAGGAAGTCGCCATAAGCACAGAGACAATCCAGACGTCAAAGACAGAGATCGGTGACCTGCGGCGCACGCTACAGGGTCTAGAGATCGAACTACAGTCTCAGCTCAGCATGGTGAGAAAGCAAATATGTCCCTGTCTCAGTGATCATATAAAGGTTTTATATGAGAAAAACATAAGGTCTCTTTTTCTTTTCAGTGAAAACACAGGAATAATTAAAGAGGTTAAAGAAAAGGGCAGCTGGGTAGGAAGGGTAGGGAGGGTACATAAATGACGTGAGAGGTGATAAGAGGGAGGGAGAGATAGAAAGACATCTTTCACAGACATCTGCTCAAATCCTGGCAGAGATAAAAGAGCAGGAGCAAAAGCAAGGAATGTTGGACTGGACAGGCTTTAAAACTCTGTTGGATTATCTGTGCCAGATGGAGTTCATCATTCAACACTGCCTGCAAGAACAGCCACATAATCTAGACAGAGCACTTTCACAGAGTTACACTTAATTATCTGCTGCTATTCAGTGGCATAAGATGGTAATGAGGAGCCCCAGTGCAGGTTCTTCACAGGAGGCCCCAAAGAAATTAAGCACATTTAGTTCTTCCAATCAGCTTATATATTTATGCATTAGGCCTCTAGGGCACGAATCATTATTGAAACTGTTTAGTTGCCAAAACGACATATTTCCATGCATACATCCCTTCAGACAGACAGACATAATCCAGGGTGTGTTAGAAGAAGACTATAGCCTACAATACACAAAAAGATGATTGAGTTGTCTGCATGTATGAACAATAACACATGTATTTGTCATATCAGAAAGGGGCGTTGGAGAACACGCTGGGAGAAACAGAGGCCAGGTATAGTGCTATGCTCATCGGTTTCCAGAATACCATCGACATGCTGGAGGGAGACCTAGCTAACGTCCGAGCTAGCATCGAGCAGCAAGGGCAGGAGTACAGGATGCTACTAGATATCAAGACGAGGTTAGAGCAGGAGATCAGCACCTACAGGAGCCTGTTGGACTCAAACCCAGTTGGTTCAGGTATTTCAACATGACAACAATGAAGTTACTGTAATTGTAACTTTACCATTATAACTCTTTTTTCCCTTCTTGTTTTCCAGGGGGGTCGAAGACCACAGTTACCACCACCACGGTGCGCACTTCCAGTTAGTACATCTAGTTGGCAGGGCAGGCAGTTCTCAGACACACACACATATACAGTAGACATGCACCCTTCCCTGAAAGCTGTTACACGGGATGGATGAAACTGTGCTCCAAATGCCTGAGAGATGTTTAACCTTTGTGAAATGTTTTGAAGGAAATGTCTAAAGTGCAGTGTGTGTTTCTGCGTTTGAAATAAAAAAAACTGCTGGTGAACACTACTTGTGTTATCCCGGAACTTTTTATTGTGTAAAAAATCTTGACATCTTTTTCCAACACATTCCCTTGTTTGTGCAGTTGTCATGGCAACAGCACACTCTGGGAATGACTGGAAATGTGTTACATAAGACTCATGATGTCAGGAAAGACTGGACAATGGTTAACAAGTCCAGAGGGAAAAGCCTAAGAGAAAGGTTATGCTTCACTTATAATGAAAAGTAATGTAAATAGCTTAAACAGGGATAAGAAAAACTCAAAGTCTGTCCATAACTTACTTTACTTAAAGTAACTCATAAGTATTCTTAGCCCACTAAAATACATTATTACTCAAGTACAAGTAAAAGTAGTTGACAAAGATATTACTTAAGTTAAAATGTATTGAGTGTTAATTTTACTTAGTAAGAAGGAAGAGTACTTTTTTAAAAGTTGTTTTTTTATAACTGCAATGCAAAAAGTACACCTATAATTACTAATACTAAGGACTTTTTTTTACTATTTACTTCCCCTACTACTGTTACTACCACGGCTGCCACTTCTATTACTGCTATCATTACTCTTACTCTAACTACTATTACTACTCATTACAAATCCTTTGTTCTTTACCACTACTACTGCTACTGGGGTAAAAAAAAAAAAGTTTTCTCATTTAGGGATTCTAAAAATCTTCTTGAGTTAATTAAGTAAAAAAAAAAAAAAGTAAAAGTGTGTTTTAGAAAAGGTGCTCCTGAAAAATATTTTCTCCAAAAAATCCACTTAAGTAAATGAATACTTGTGTAAGTATCTTGTTACTCTCCCCCTCTGATTTTGAGGACATTTTTACTCATAGGTCTGTCTGACTAATCTTTGCCCAAAGGCCTTCAGCACAGCACCATATAAAGTGTGTCACTGAGTAACATGGACAGGGCGAGTGGAGAAATGCAAACACTGCCTCACTGAACAAAGAGTGTCTTTGTAGCAACAAGTGTTATCAGCAATGCACTTTACCACAGAAACTCTCTTTGCAAGTGAGCTGGCCTGTGCATCATGAAGGGCGGGTCTTCTTCTCTGCAGGTGATTTCATATTTAAGCAGAGGTATAAGAAGTACTCAAAATATGTAATCAAGTTCAAGTTTCAATAATTCAAAAATAATATTACTCAAGTAGAAGTACTCAACAAACAAAAAAGCATTCTATGTAAAATGTACTTGAGTACAATACTTTTTTAATACTTTTTTGCAAGTGCACAGAAAAGACCACTACTATTACTACTACTACAATTTTCCTTTTACTACTATTACTTTACTATTACTGCTACTATTACCACTTATACTGTTTCTACTACACCAACTACTACTATTTAAAGTACTACTGCTAGTACTATCATCAGAGTCAAAAATACAATTACCACCAATGTGTTCAAGTATGTAAAAGTAAGGAAAGGCAGGAAATTGCTCAGGTTATAGGGGTTTTAGGGAGTGGAGGAAAAGGAGAAAGTGTGTGACATGGGTGTTTCTGAAGCAGATAAAGTAACAGAAATTGCAGTGAAATCCAGCGGAGAGCTCCTAATTCTTCAGCGATGGTGTAATGTTGGTTTTGGAGAGGAGTGAGAGGATCCTATTGCAACACTAAGCAGGCCCCTCTGAGGAGATGCACTCAGCCATATTAGGAGTCATTCTGGAGAAGTGCAGAATAACTTTAGCAATGGTTATAATAAAATAGGCCAGTAGTGGACACACCATATATCTGAGTGGAGTTGGTATGTCCTCCCCATGGTACTACCATCAATGACTCTAAATTGCCCCCAGTGAATCAATGTCAGTGTGAACAGTCGTCTGTCTGTGCGCGTCTCTGTGTCAGCTAGCCTTGAAACTAATTGGCCACGCACTGTCCAGGGTGTCCCCCACCTAAGGCCCATAATTGCTGGGATACACTCAAGGCATCTGCAACCCATACTGGGAATAAGCAAAAGAAGATGAATGATAGAATAATGAACATTTATCAAAGGTAGTGTTGCTCTGTAGTCTTTATTATACCTTCAATGTTAGATTTAACACTAGCCTTTTAGGTAGGAGCTTTTATGATACATCATGTCATGCCAACAAAAGATGCACGCTGGCTGTATTAGTCTAAAAGGTCATGCTATCTTTGTTTGTGGTGTAATTAACTGTTTGATGTTTGTTTTTATGACCGGAGATCCTGGAGGGGTGCAATTTGGACTCATCTATATTTTCAGTTACAATTTGAGGAACATTTCTATGGCAGCCCTTTGTACAAATTACAATTGTATCCATACAAATATCACAACAAGGACAGGAAATAACATCAAAGCAGCCGATCCTAGCAGTAGTTGGGTTGTAGGTTGTTAAGACAGGTTGTGTGCACGTGGCCAGACTAAGAAACACGATTGCAATCTCTTACCTTGCTGCCAACTCTAATTTCTGTATCTTGTTAAGTGTCATTCACATCTGCCCATAGGCAAGTTGGAAGAGGAAGAGGAAATGAAGCTCTATTGACGCATTAAAACAGGTTAAATTCAGGTCATGTAATTCACACAGTCGACCATTCTCACAGTTATCAGTGCTGTAAACTTCTGATACTGTTTTTGGCAAACATTTTTACACTTTAGCCAAGCCTCAAACTTCCTCCTTGTGAGTTCAAGTCAATTAAAAATGTGTCCCTGCTGTTGGTCAGTGCAGACTTTATCTTGTTCTTGACAGAAGTCATTCAAAAGGATGAGATATTTGGCCATGTCTGTTGTCTGTATCTGCAGGAATGTGGGTGTCCTGGGGTCAGTAAGTCCATAAGGGGGCTGTGTGGAGAGAGACAGAAAGAGGCATTCTTCACTTTGTTCTTGGGCCATGTTAGGTTGGACAAACACACTGAGAGGAATGCTGAGTCTCACTGCTAAAAACCTTCGACGCGGTGTGGCATCAAACCTTACTGTGAAAATAGGAACTACATATAGGAACAAATGAGAGACAGAAAGTGGAGTACAACCAAGTACAGTACACAGGCATGAAACAAAATAGTGCGAGTTAGCCCTCTTGTGCAACAAACTGGTCAGCCTCCACTTACCATTATACACACACGCACGCACACACCCACACACACACACACACACACTCACACACACACATTATTTTTGCAAGAAACTAAATGTGTTGTAGTATTGTTTATAAAACACTTCAAAAAAGTGTCTAGAGCTTAACTAAAATTGTATTTTGACCAAATAAAACACTTGTAGTAAATGCTGAATAATGAACCTTATTCAGTCCAGACTTAGTTTAGTTAATTTAGCCTAGTGATTCTAGAGCCTTGTATCTTTTATTAAAATAAACCTGAATTGAAATCATACTATAATCATAATCATACATGTCTTTGGTTAATAAAGCCTGAAGCACATTAAGGGTATCTATATTCAACAGTTACTGTATATTTTCATAATATTATGCAGCTCTACTCACATACTGAGCATCTTCTGCTGTTGTGTAACCATTTTAATGTGTAGCTGTGACTGGGTGTTGCAGGCTGGGAATGTGACAGGTAGGGCTGGTTGGATGGACCACACCCTGAGTTCAAGTCTGAGAGAAAATAACAGTCCCATGTGCACAGCTTATGCTGATTAAAACAGATTATATAAGTCCCAGACACAATACTAACTGTATAATAAAGTAAAGACAATGAAGACAAAGGAGCAAATCTTGTATTTTCTTTGGTGACTGTGAAACTGATTCACAACTGTGAACAGATTCACTTTTTAAGAACTTTTTATACATGGGCTGGGTGGATATAGGCTGCAGTGTATAAAAAGTGGAAACACAAGTTTTAAAATGCAGAATTTTAAAATGATGCATGATAAAACTCTCACACACAAACTGATACTAAATTGTACACAGCTAACAGCCCAGTTAAAAACACTGATGATAAAAAACTTTAAGTACTTTTTCCAAACAGACAACCACTTATAAACACAGCCAGTGACTCTAGTTTTCCAAAGCTTAAAGGCTTGCAGTAAACCTGAACAATAGTGAATTCATGGCACAGTGGAAGCAGATGTAATGTAAGTAGCAGCAGTGGAGTATAAATAAGTGCAACAATATCAACCAATGAGTGTGTGGGTGGTTGGCATAAACTACTGTATAAGAAGCATTATAAGTATGGCCACAAATAATGGTGGCCAGGTAATGCAATACTGCCACCTAGTGGTAATCTGTAGCTCAATATTTTTCCAGGGGTACTAACGTACTCCAAATTTGTTCTCAAGTAAAGCTACTGCTACTTTAAAATAATATTAATACAAAAATATTTAGGAAAAAAATAAATAAAAGTATTCAAAGTAACGTTTACTTCAGCAGAAAGTATGCTACTTTTGACAGTACTGCTATGAGAAATATACTACCACCACTCTATCTAAAACTATAAACAATAAGTACTGTACTTATACACATTCAAGGATTTTAAAGGTTTATTTCTTTCTTTCTACAACCTTTACTCAAGTAAATATGTTCAATAAAATGGATCCAGGAAGTACATTTGCAATGCAGTACTGTAGTGAATGAGTAAAAGTATTTAGTATGGTTTGCACCTGTGGGTGTTGGTGTTGATTGTCTGGTGTTATGAACATTTCTTGATCGTCTAGAACGGTTTGTGTAGATTACTGAAAATGTCAAAATCTCCAGAGTCTCTGACACCAGATAAATCCACACGCCTGCGCATACCACATGTATCAGAACGGTCACTGCTACCACTTGGCGAACAAGAGCTTTAGTGCAGTTGTATAGTTTTGTCAATTTTGCCTTCAGCAGCTATTTTTTTACATGACCAAAAGCTCCAGTAAACTTGACAGAAGATGCCAAATTAAAGAGTCTTCACATAAAACAAATGCAAGATATACAGAAGACAAGTCAAAGCCAATGATTTATTATGACTTTAATTTTATAGTGGAACCACAAGTACTTTAAAAGAAGGTTATACAGCGCTGTACATTTGGGAGTTGTACTGATAGACCGGAAAGTCCTTTTCTCTCCCATTAAATACTATTCATTTAAATGTTCTATAATCTTATAATGATACAGTGATACAATAAAAGCTTGTGTAACTGGTCCTGCAGCTTTTCTGATATGTCAATATCATTTTTGTTGGGACTGTTATTTTCTTGTAATTTTTCCAAAAAAGGAAAATAAAAGTTATGATCAAAAACCATATGACAGGCAGAAATTGCCAGGCTGTACTCCTGTAAGACTCCCAATTCACTCACACAATAGAGAGAAAGAGAGACAGAGAAAGGGAAAGGAAAAGAAGAGATACAATTGTCATGTTTTAAAGGCAGGTCCTTGTTGTAAACAGGCAACAGTTCATAGTGAGGTGTAGAGAAGCTCTATTCTCCCATTTACTGCCTCCCGGACCTCCAAAGGCTCATTTCCAAAGCTGTGTGCTCAGGGTCTGGCCAGATCCAGCAGCGGCCCAACCTCCCATAGCAGTTGGAGGCTGACCAAAGGCCATCTGAGCACCGGCACCATTCAAAGACAATCCTGACATCTGCTGGTTCATCTGAGAAAACACAACACATCGTTCACTTAAATTCACTTTAAATATATTTTCTGATGCCTGTTACTTTTTATTATGATACCAATCCTTTGTCTGTTTCTGTAAAAACTTCCACTGAAGGCTTTAGCTTACTGATATAATTAGCTCTTGTTATGCTAAAACATTTTTTTCATACCCTCACATAAACAATTAAAATGTATTTACAGTATATGATTTACATAAAATCTATTTAGACCCAAAGAATTGCTAGGTCTCAATATTCCCACATTACTTATTGTTGGAGCAAACTTGACTTTTATCATGGCCTATCATGTACATAAACAGTCACTGCTGTGTGGTCTTTCCAAACAATGTACAGCCCTTAAACACACTGTTGCTCAACGTGTCGCACTTAAGTGCAATGATAAGCTACGTTTCCAAAACAGAATCAGTCACAGAGGCTGAAAAGTTAATGAAATGTAATGATCAGTCCCATACCTGCCCCATGTTCCACTGGGCCTGCTGTCCCGGCTGGAGGGTGTACATGCCCTGAGCTGGCACCATGCCTGCAGGCATCGCACCACCCTGAGGTCCCATCATTCTTGGAGCCATACCCATAACTCCAGAGGCAGGTGCATTTGCCATAAAGCCATTGGGCATTGTCATCCCAACCATCATGCCTGGATTGGGTCCCATCATGGCTGCCCCACTCTGAGCCATCATAGCTCCCATGGCTCCTGCCATACCGGGGAAGGCCTGATAACCAGGTGGGGCTTGGACCGGAAACTGCATCTGAGAAGGGCCCATGAACATTCCAGCTAAGGGAAAAGCAACATGAAGCTCATTCACAAAAGCAGGTACAGCACATACAACACATAAGCACTGGCCTAAGATTAACAAACAAAAGGAACAGGATATTGTAGCACCAAAATCTGTGTTGCATAATCTACACAAGTACCAACACGCTCTCTGTTGATGTCACTGAATCCAGCGTTTTAGCTCTGGTTATAGAGATACTGTTCAGAGGTGGTCCAGAGGTTACAGTAAACAGTTAAAGTTCTTTATGCTGACCCTCCGGTTGAAGGGTGAATGCTTTACCCACAACATAAATTTATAAAAATATAAATATAAAAATAAATTGAAACAATATTAATATATTAAAGGTACTGGTTAGAAATTCATGTTGTTACCTGTAGGAGCCTGTTGGGACATGCTGTTGGTGCCGTACAGGGACAGGATGGAGTCTTTTGACAGGGGCTTTTTGGTCGTGTCATCTGATTTAGCAGCACTACTGCTGTCACTGAACAAGTCAAGGTCTCCCTGGACAGCTCCTGAGCTGCCTCCTGCTGCAGCTGGAGGTTGTGTTGGAGTACTGGCAACATTACTGGAGCTCACCTGCAAGAATCACATGTGTTTAACAAAATGTTATCAGTGGTAAAACTGATAATATATCACCAACATTTGGTTGTGAATGTTTTTGGTTGATTATATTGGCTTGTGGCTGTATTAAATTGTGAACTGTGAGTTCATATTTTATACTTTTCAATTTGGCTTCACTCTTTAGTACCACTGTTCTAGCCTTTAGGAATATTTTGCTGAAGATTATTATCTGACTGATCATATCTTTACTGCACATTTAATTTTAGTTTGGCAGATACATAACAATTATTGCCAGGCCCCACTGAGTTTTATGATTGCTTAATAAATTTGAAAAGAAGAGTTGCTTGTTTGTACCTGAGGAAACTGAGCAGCCGATGTGGATGCAGGGAGGGGGTTGGACACCATGGGGCCAAATATATCCAGGTCATTGTTCTGGGTTGTGCTTGAGCTACCATTGTTGGATGATGAAGATGCTGGTGTGTCTAGGAAATGATAGGATGCAAAACTGGTTTCACAAGGACCAAATAACAATACAGGAAAAGCACAATAGGCAGGTAACCATTAACACCATAGTTTTAGAAATTACATGGAGATACAAGCTTTATCTTTCCAATACACGCTTTTAGCAAATATGCGAGTGCACATAAAGTTGGAATAATTTTGTTTTTAGACAATGCAACGTTACTCTGAAGATTAAGCCAAAAGACAGTAGAGGGTCACTTTAAAAGGGGAAGTGAGCACCAGCAACTTCCCTTATAAAACCAAGAGCAACTCATGTGTATTGTGCAATCATACAACGCAAAAATGTAGTTAAGATAGACACAACTCAAAGCTTAGCTTTACACAGCATCTACTGTACTCTACTGATGCAACCCAGTCAGATAGATAAGCAGATATTAATAATTCATGATCTCAGAACAAATGCCGGCTGAAGACAAACAAGAAATCTGAAACACATTTATGACCATTGAAATTGTCCTACAAAGATAATATAAAAGACACTCACCAAGGCCTAGTAGGTTCACAGAAGGCTCTGCAGGCTTCACAGGGCTGACAGAAACTGGCTTGAACTCTTCACTCTATAAATAAAGCCAATTTGTTTAGTTTAGTTTAATGTACAAGTAATGAAATAAAGTGTTTACAGTACCTTAGTACTAGATGATACTTTGTTTCCTCTGTCGGTCTCCTTTTCTCTCTTATTGTCTTTTGGCTGAATAAAAAAGTAAATCAGAAGATCAGGACATAACATATATAATTAGAATTAGGCACAATATATGTAATTAAAACACAGAAGAACTTACACTGCTCACATTGGTCACATTCTTGCCGTAGTATTTTTTCTTTTCATATTTATCCCTGATAAAAAATTCCACTGCTCTGAAATCAGAGTTAAGTAAATACACCACAAAACTGAATTTATGCATCAAAGGACTTTAATGGATGTTATTTTTGAGTAGGATACTGGTCTGTCTGAGGTCTTCTGAAGTTTTCTGGAAGGTTGGCCTCGTAAAGCTTTCTGGCCTTGGTGTTACCCATCTCCTGTATACTCTACAAAGATAAAAAAAAAGAATCTTAAATGATGCATACATTTGTAAAGAGACTTTGCCAATGATTTTAACAAGAGGCTGAATATGTTCATATTCATAACAACAGATAAAATACATATCAAATAACAAAGTTCCATGATGCTCAGGGAAGAGCTACATGTGCAAAAAAGAGACAGTGATAAGAAAAAAGTTAAGTGCAACACAATTTATTTAGCTCTGTAGTTAACAGTTAATAACACATCACATCAGTAATTAACAAAACATAAACTACTGCATGTTTAAATATTTGGAAAACCCTACATCACACACATTAAACAACAGTTTCTTTGTTCAGTTACCTGGATTTGTTCTGATGTCCATTGGTCCAAATTGACTGATTTGACTCTGGATATGTGCACTCCCAGGTTCCTGTGGATACCAGCGCACCTTATACAGATAAACACTCCCAAGTTCCAAGAGGCCCATCTTGGACCTGCAAGAGTTGCCATGGGATTTTAAAATAAAAAGCTGCGATGGTATGCTTATGTGTATGCCTTAAAACAGATTCAATATGTTTTAACTAGTAATTATTAATGCACATTTTTTAAAGTGCAAGAACCAGCTGTTTAATGTAATGTATAGGTTTGCACAATCTATTCAAAATTACATTAACAGTCAAGAATATGAAAGTAGTTTTGTTTTTTTCTGCCTTCAACTATAAATCTACCCTAGAAAATGCAATGTACATCCCAAGAATTTCACGTGGCGTCTCTACATTAATCTCAGACTAAAACGTATGTGTTCGTGTTTACCAATTCAAACAGTGTAAGACTGTCTGACTTGCCCTTATCTTCCTTACATTCACTGTAAGTAATACTAATTTGAAATGGCAATGCCTGCTACTACACACAAGTTAGACTGTCTCTTTAGTGGGGTGGTTGAGAGGTTGTCTTGTAGATAGCAGGAGTAGATTTAGAGAAGTTAGCTCACTTGTTAGCCGCTTGAGTTTAGGCTGAAGGAAAGAAGTGTCAGCTGACTAAACGGAGCGACCTTATACACAAGTGAGTTAGCTTAGCGTGGCTAACAGCGTAGATGCTACACCACCGTTAGCTTTAGCACTAAACTTTAGATTAAACCTGGATCGTTTCGATGCTGAAGCCTGGCTTATATACCGGCGTAAATATCACACCTTTTGCCTCGCAGTCAGCGCAGTATTTGTTGTCTTCCTCTCTCAGCATTTTGGACAGGATGGCCTGGTGTTGCTCGTTGAGTTTCTGAGCCTTCTCTCGTTCCGAACGGGTAGTCATGTTTGCGCTTTTAACGAGGTTTCTTTATTTAAAAGATATTTATAACAAACTGTCGTCTATCGAGGCCAGTTTTAAATAAAATAACATAATAGAGTGAATGGATGCCTCCGAGTGCGATATGAAAACACCCGGAACCGGAATCCCCTTTCCGCCTGCGGGAATTCTAGAACTGACGCAGCGCCAGCTCCTCATTGGTCGACGCGCCTGACGTTTCCTGACGCACGTTTTTTATTTTTTGATCAGTTTTATGAATCAAAAAGAGGAAAAAAATGATCACAGTAAATGAAATATGTTTTATAGTCGCAGTCTGCTGTTAAAAACCTTTTGATTACCCAACAGGGCCCCCTAAAACTTCAAGTCATTTATTATGCCTTTTCAACTGGTAAATAATACAACTTTTTTTCCCTCAAATCTAAAAAATTACAAATAAAAGTTAATAATTTTTTAAAATGATTTTTATTAAGAGATTACGTAGAAATTAATTAAGACAAAAGGTATACCATATTCTTAAATAAGTGTCATTACACCTAACATTAGTAATTAAAATGAACTTGGCTTACTCTCTTTGATCATTAGAATTCACCATTTTACAAAAAAAAAAAAAAAAATTAACATTATACTATATTTGTTTTATTATTCATAGGCTTTTTAAGCACACACAAGGTATAAAACAAATTAGCAACACACTGAGGGCAATTTTAAAATAAAATTAAATGAATAATTACAATATTTACAGCAGGTACCAGCACACAAAAATGACTGTCTTAGCAAAAAGGCTCCAGGCGAATCTTGAAGTTATTTTCCTGATGTCTTATAGCAATCCCATAGCGAAGAAGCATCTCAATGTATGGAGGCCAGAATGTTGCATCTATATCCACATACGGGTCATGTGGTGTAATCAGAACCTTGTTCATGAGAAGCTGTAGGCATATAATATAAAGTGAAGAAATTTGGGTCACTGCATATGGATGAGACTGACAGTGTTTACATATGAAAGAGAGCAACATTACACTTTATGTATCAAATATAAGGGAAAAAAAAGAGCAATTCAGATTCACAATTTGTGTTAGGAATAATACCTCAAGAATTTCATTGAGTGAAATTAACTCATTTACATCCTGTGCAGAATTCTGAAATAAGAACAAAGGTTATTATCCCGGAGACTCATGTTGCAGAGACAAATGTAGATGCTTTACTGTACACAAACCTTCTTTTTCTTGTTTTCAATCGGAGGAGGAACGTGTTTCTCGAGGATCTCACCCAGTGACTCCATTAACCTTTCCTGATACAACTTCATCTTCTGAATTTTGTCTTTAGTGTCTTTAAATATACTAAAGGTAAATGCACATAGCAATTAAAAAAAAAAGTGCAATAAAAGGTAGAAAAAAAAATACAACTCTTGTTATACTGAGAAAAATACTCACCTGTGCTCAGATAATTTTTCTCTCTCTATTCGAAGTCGCTCAACATGATCAGTAGCAGCTTCCAACATCTGTTTCTTCTCCTCAAGCCACTTCTGTTCTCTAAAAATGTACAATCACAATCAAGTCATACTCTGGGCATCTCCAGTATGAACTTGAAAAATGTGCACATTACATACAGGTCTTTTGTTTCTTTTAGTTTGTCTCTCTTTGCTTCATAGCAAAGAACAATCATCTCCAGTTCTGAACACAGCTTAAGCATCTAAAAAACAATACATTTATAAAGTATATAAAGATGACATTTTCCATGAAGGCTCTTTTTTGTTCACTTACCTCCTCTTTCCCGGCTTGAAGTAGAATTTCAGAATGTTCAGCAAGTACTGGGAAGAAATCAAAAATAATTTATTGATACAAGTTAGATTTCCATACTTAGCATAAATGTTTGTGTTAAAAGAACACAATTAGTGTAATATTTAACATACTTAATATTATGTCTCCTTACAATTACTATGATTACAACTGTTATGAAAATGTTTGATTTGTGTTGATGAAAAAGCTTACAGTTTGGCTCCATTGTCACCCACTGCTTGAGTTCAGCTTCTGTTGCCATTAGTCTATTTACAGACTAATAATCAAGATAAACAAGTTATAAAATAAATGGTTAATAATACATTACATCTGACTAATTTCTCAATGAGTAAAAGTGGCCTGCACACCTGATCTTGTGGGTTTTCACAGCAATCTGGTTCGCTCAATATAATCTCATTCTGGAGCTGCAACATAGGAAAATTGAGAGTCTTTATAGAAGAGCCTTGTGAAGAGAACTGTATTAATCCTATCTGAAAGCACTTTTACTTTCTCCAGCTGAGCAAACTGTTCCTCACACTGGTTCAACAGCTCGGCCTGAGCAGTTTCTGACAACTCTGCAGCCTGTGTGTCTGACTTCATCTCCGCCTAAAAGCAGAAACGCAGTATTAAAATATTTACGAGTTTTGACATTTACACCCACTGAAGGAAAAGACTCTGTAACAGTTACTGGTGTCTGTAACCATCATGCTGCTGAAAACTTGTAGGATGGCTATATGATGATCTAGTGAGAAATACGTCTCGTTTACGGTGAAATGTCTGTACACTGTTAATGAAAGATATGCTACTCTTCTTTTATATGTCAGAGAACCATATTGACGTTGAGGCTTCCCATTTCAGGATTTCAAGGCTGTGTACTTCATGGTAAAAGTTAACTAGCAGCGCAACAGGCGATAACAGAAGATATATTATTGTACATAAACCCACATTAGTTAAAAACACCAAAGTAACTGAGCAAGGTCATCCTTCCTTGTAAGGAAATCTTACCATGTTTTGTGCAGTGTTTGTTGACGCACGGACAAGAAAAGACGCTTCCTTTTCAAAATACCGCCAACATTGATGACGTCACATAAACTACGGAAGCTGCGTGGATGAAGCTGTGATGCAACTGCGCATAAATAAATCATGGACGAATTAAACACAAACGTGAGCAGGTCAGAAAGTCTGTTTGGGTTCCTAATTATTTCTGGAAACGAAACAAATGGTGTTAAGACAGATTAATGAAATGGGCTAAAGTTACTGCGGACTAATAAGACAGAATAGGTAGGATGTAAGATGCTGTCAACAGAAACTGATCAAATGTCACTGATCTTGAGAAACGTTATTATTTATGTTGTATCTAGTTTTGTGAAATTTAGTGTCTTTATTAAAACTGAAATGTATCTGTGAGAATTGGAGCACGTTCATGGCTGGTTAACATGCAGCGCCGTGAAAAGACAGCAGGTGTCTCTGTTGTGCCCTTTGTAAAAGCGCTGGTGGGTAAGAAGCTTTTTTTTTTTTTTTTTTTTTTAACTCTCCTTTTAATAGTGATGGTCGGGTGTGGAAAGTCGGGAAGCGATAAATAAATATTTAAAACAAACAAACAAACAAACAAACAAACACAAAATCAACAAAAGCATTTCCCCCCAATAGTTTACGTTTTTATCACACTCTTATCATATATTATTTGTTTATTTACTTATTTATTATGATAGTATTACTATATAATAGTATTTTCCTATGCTTCACAGTACATATAATTTTCTTTAAGAATCAGAATATAAAGGTAAGACTTTATGTATTTTACACTAAACCTATAAAATAGGGCCAGAAAACTTCAGGTTCAGGCATTAAATTAATTTAACCAAAAACAGCACCACACCAACAACAAGCTCAGCTACTTTGACTTTCCTTTTTGATAATATTTAATGACTGGTTAAAAGTCTAAAGTCAGTGAAAGTTGTCTATACTGTTATACACTTGAAGACACAATATTAGTAAAATATAAAATGATGAAATAACGCTGTTTTATAGTCAGCATTCACCCAGCGCAGGGCTGTGTCTGCGCGCTCATTGTGTGCCGCTGTATTTCTCCAGTGTCATATACAGTTCCTAAAATCATCACACATCCTATAGATTATTTGAATGATCAACTTGAATTGAATTAATATGCAAATTCACGAACAAACGGTGCCATTCGAGCCTTCAGCGCAGCCTAATTAATCAACAGTTAAAGGAAATTAATACATACATCAATTCTGTCATGAACATGCTTAGTTCAATCGCCCGTAAAATTGAAGTTTGAAGTATTAACTGGCTCCACAGGAAGGCTATGATTAAAACTCCACAATTCTCTCTATTTATATCTACAGAGTGATTTGACTGCAAGCAATTTGAAGTAATTTGCAGATAATAATAATAATAATAATAATAATAATAATAATAATTATTATTATTATTATTATTATTATTATTATTATTATTATTATTAATAATATTATTAATAATAATAATACCAATAATAATTATTATTATTATTTAGTATTAGTATTCATTTTAATTCACTGATTATTTTCTCGCACAAACAAATAAATATACCATGGGAGGGGTGGAGGAGAGGTAAAAAGGTAAAATGGGAGGGGTCTCGTGCGCAGCCTGTACCATTGTTTCAGTAGGGACTCATGCATCAAACTTCAATTTTCCGGACGATTGAAGTAGTGATTTTTTTCCATCTTGGAGTGAAATAGTGAAATACACTTAAGACCTTCAGATTAATTACCACCAAGTGGTCCCTCAGACTGTGGGATTACTTATGAGCGCACCCAGACAAGGCCTCATAAAGAAAGCAGTGGATCCATAAAGTGTGCTGGCTTCATGAAGATGTGAACTCACTAGATCCTGGGCCTGAGTGACTTTACGCAAATACACACCATGAACAGGTTTATGAGATTCAAGTCAGGAAATGAAATGGATGTCTTTCAGCGCCTTAAGATTGTGGCTTAAAAGTACAGTACGGGTCTATAATGTTTGATGACACATTTCATGTTTTAATTAACATGAAAGATCAGTCCACAAGAGAAGCGTGGTTGCTTTGCTCAAAAACATAACAATTTGAACCTAAAATTCTCCAGTGGGTTAGCAGACATCCATACGATTGTTACAAAACACAAACAACAAACAACTGAAAAAAAATACAGTATAATCCCTGATTTTTACCTATTTACCGTTTAAACATATATGCAGTTGTGGTATGTTGCTTTTTTCCTGAAGCGTAGCCTACATCGTAAGAAAGGTAGGCTTATTAAAAAAGGACCTGAGACTCTGGGAATCAAAAAGTCGAGGGGAGAAAAAAAAGGAAACTGAAAAAACAAAAAAAAAAAAAAAAAAACAACAACAACAAAAAACAAAAACAAAACAACAACAACACTATAACAAGTCAGAAGCAGACAGGCCACTTATCATTTCTTGGAACAAAGAGCGTTAAACCCCTTTGAGCTCCTTGGCCATGTTTTCAGCTTCATTAAACTCCTCAAAGACAAAAGAAATAAAGACGCAAAAGAGAAGAAAACAAACAAAAGGACTCCCTAACCAGGCTTTGGCAAAATGTCACAGTCCAAACTCTTTATGGCTCCCTACTTAACATTAAAAACGCTTGCAACAAAATCCATTTCTTGTTTGGAAGCCCTTCTTGGATAGAAGTCAAACATATTATTCCAGAGCTAAAAAGCTGCGCACAAAAAGGGGGCAGTTTCATTGTAATTCATTGACTTGTTCAAAACGCCAGGCAAAGAAAGGGGCTAGACATTAATAGCCGCAGATGCCCTCATGAGGGGAGAGTCTATGTAGGCATTATGGCCTTTGTTCGCACTCAGTTAAACTGTTTAAAAGGAGGGTTAACTCAATCCATCAAATTGTCTGAAATTGTGAGGAAATTTCAAAAACCATATGGCCTCCAAACGTTTGCGTCCTTTTTGTGCGGTGGGACACACTTGTCTCAGTATTGCTGCCTGCGGGGGAGCGGCCCTGCTCCTTTGTGGCGCGTCCCATCAGGGAACGCTGCTCATTTGTCCCCACTTTTCATGCTTTACGGTCAAAATTACGGCCCAGTTCTACAGAACAAAAAAGCTCTATAAAGGCAGGGAGAAACTGGCCCAAAACTTTGTGGTTTTTGTGCCATCCTCCTCTTTTTTCCACGGGACCAGATTTGTGTTTCTCACATAAATTTTTGCCACGAATGGGGAAACACGTCTAAAGGTCAATAAGGCACGATACGCATTTAGGACGTGAAAGGCCGTGTGAGATTCCAGGCAACTAAACGTTTAGAGCATCCCTCGTATAAAGAAAACACAAAGGACGTGAAAGCAGCTCGAAACGGGAAGCTTTTATCCCCGAACATAGCAACTTTGGCACAGAGCACACACTTTGATAAATAACGAATTCATTCAAGAAAGCGACATAAAAGAAATATTGAGAAAATCCATTTTATTCCCATAGTAGCCTATATACAATACAGTCTGTGCATTGGTTTTCAAATAATGTCCTGATTTTAGAAAGGCACTTACAGGTGTACAAAACAAAACAAATTTAGAACTGGAGATCTATCATATTGAAAACAATAAAAAGGAGATTAGCTAAAACTACTGTAGGATTGAGGGTGATTCCTTCATTGTTTTAAGCATTCAAAGAATAATAAGGAATAATCTTAATAATAATAATAATAATAATAATAATAAGTGTGAATGGCCTATTTCCTTTTGCTCATACTAAATGTTTTCATATTTGAGACAGATATGAGCAGAAGGAGTGAGAAGTCCAGACCAGGACTCAAATTAAACAAAGTTTAAATTAATAAAATAAATACATAAGGAGCACAAAGCAAAATCATGCATTCACATGCAAACAAAACAAACGGAGCACTTTATTAAAGGCGGCGTGAGAAGAGGCCCGTGGAGCAGTGGGACAGGTGTGTGTGAGGTGTGTGTGTGGTTGGCACATAATGTAAAAAAAATAAAAAAAATAATAAGTTACTCGGATCATATTGCTTTGATTGGCTAACAGATACATCATAAAAGACCACTGCATATTTCTTGCTCTGCTCTGTTCATGCGTCACTATGAATAGGTCTATGTGGCAATATAAAAGTCAATACATTTTGGTACACGTCGGAGATATGGTAGAATATAAGCAGTAAGTTACAAGTCCTCGGCAGGATTTGTTCACACCGTCTCTGTGTCCGGCGCCACGCTGCGCCATCAGTCGTCTACATCAATCTCCACGTCCTCATCCTCTGAGCACTCTTTACTTGTTGTGTGGTCTGAGAAGGGCGACAGTGGCGACGTCCGCAGTTTCTGTGCGAGCTCGAGCTCCTGCTGGCCCCGTGTGGGGGACTCGGCGCGCGGGTGGCCTAGCGTGCCGTTCGCGCATTTCTCCAGGTCCGCCAGTTTGGCCAACTTGTCCAACGGGACCTGGCCCACAGCTTTAGCCGACTCCACATCGGCCTTCATCTCCTCCAGATCACGCTTTAGCTTGGCTCTGCGGTTCTGAAACCACGTAATCACCTGCGCGTTAGTCAGGCCCAGCTGCTGCGCGATCTGGTCCCGGTCCGCGGGGGATAGATACTTCTGGTACAAAAAGCGTTTCTCGAGCTCGTAGATCTGATGGTTGGTGAACGCAGTCCGGGATTTCCTGCGCTTCTTTGGGGTTGTCCTCTGTCCGAACAAAGTCATCCCATCCCGGCCTGAAATAGAGAGTACAGAACTGGATGAGAAACAGGTGCATGTGCCCGCTGTGATTAAAAGTGATTCCAAGAATTTATATGAGCAAAACATGAGAAAAATAAACCCACGTCTTGAAATAAAAAAGCAGATTCAATTGAAGTAAAATGTAGCTGCCATTGTTTGTATTAATAGGTTTCACACAGAGATCCAGATGTTGATATTCATAAATTGCCAAAAGTAACCATGACTCCGTCAAATCCCAAATGATTACATTATAAAAAATATGTTATTAATATTAATTTTAAATATTGTTGTATTTACCTTCCGCAGCCTGCAGCACGCTGACCTCCAGTCCTTTGAACGTCTTGCTGGCCAGCTCCTCAAGCGCGCACAGTGGTGAGGTCTGGGTGAGCAGTGCGCGGCTGGACAGCGGGATGCCTGATGCGCGGTGCTTTTCTGAGGCCGAGATGAGGTGCGCCGTGCCGCAGATCGCGTAGCTGCGTTTAACTGACGGCTTGTTGAGGATGTCCTCGATGCTGAACGGAGTCAGCGGCTTGTTAGAGTTGGCGGGAGGCGGCAAGTGGTCCAGCGGGCTGCGCCTCCTGTTCTCTCCCGCATCACACTTTGCCACTTCTTTGGATGTCATCATTAGATGCACGCAGGGCTTGTTTTAAACGAAGAGTTCAGGAGAATGCGAGGTTAACAAAACGCAAAAAGACGCTACTGGGACGCAAGTCACATAACAGTAAAACGAAAAAAAAAAAAAAAAAAGAACTAGAAAAAAAGCAAATATTATTCCAGAGTGGGATAAGCGCAAAGAGTGGGGGTCCTTGGGAGCAGCCAGTCCGGACCGGAGCCTCCCTGAAAATGGCGAGGTCCACACAGTTGACGATTACTAACAAGTTCTCATTGATTGGGAGCTAATCAATTATCTCCAGTGGCACTTTTCGCCCTCTTCCCTTTCACTCTTTGACTATGTTGCAGTCCAGTGCGGGGCTTTTTGCGACTGGGGGTGTCCCATTAATTAGGACGCATGGCTGGAAGTAGGAGGAGCCCCACAGAATTATAATGCTTTGTGCTCTTATCATCTCCGCTCTAATTTAGTCGTGTGGTGAGATACCAGAATAGGCTCAATGATGGCGAGGAGAGACAGAGCTCAATCCGCGAAAGCCAGCGTCAGAAGCCTCAGTAAACGCAGCTGATGAAGCGGACACACAGAGGTTATTTTAGATGTAGTCACGCGGATGTTGTCCAAGTCCAAAGTGCGGATGAAACAGTGTTTTTGGTCGAGAAGGTCCTGCCGTATATCAGCTCTGATGATGCCTCCTTTGGGGCGCGAGAGGAGCAGCGCCGAGCGTCCCTCTCAGCGACGCCAATGCCTGGCCATAACTCAGGCGAAAGGGCTGCTTTTATAAATTTCATCTGCTCTCACTTCGGCACTTTGCCATGCGCGCTCCAGGTTTGACACGATGCCTTTATTTTGGCGCTTTTCTGACGAATGATGTCGTGGTAATAGCGCAGGGCCGAGCAGTGTGTACAAGACAAGTGAATTAAAAATAATCGTGAATGGCTCATTCAAATGTTGTGTTTTTCGTTTCATTATATATTTAATTTTTCTTCGTTAATATGGTCTATTATTATGGGTAGAGCTGCAAAGCAGGCTATACGTCGTAGGCTAAATAATCCGAAAATTACGCAAGATTTCCCCCCACAATCCCTACTATTATTTATTAGCCTTTTCTGTATAGTAAAATTAATATTATCAATCATACACAGTTCTCATAAATTTCGGCACAGTTCTCCCTTTGAATGTTTGCTAATACGAGGATGATGCTGCTGGAGGTGTGGTTAAATAGAGTTATTGTGCAGCCTTTAATTAACTTCTATATTGTTAATGAATTGAGTTGTTTAACGTTTACTCGTTAGTCTAAATTGTATTTATTATTCTATTAAATGTAGATAGGCCCACAAGCACATCATTTTTAATTAAATAAATTATAACTGATATCTGATGTTCTGATTTATTTAATTTATTTCTTTTCTTTCTTTTTTATTTATTTTTCTTCATAGCAAAAATAATCCCATTTGTTTGTAGTCTTGTCTTTTGTCAGTTTTTGAATTTTTAAGTTGCTAATTTACTATGACTTCATAAATAAAATGACAGAAATTTTAAGAGACAATATTTTGGGACAGAAACACTAATTTGATTAAAAAAATATTATTATTGTATTGTTTTTATTATTATTATTATTAATATTGTATTTTCTGATGATATTGCTACAGTTACAGAGTTCAGTTGTAGATTGTTAAAGCAAATAAAATCAGAGAGCAAAGAAACATACATTACACGCAAGTTACCTCTTCCACTTCTTCTCATTTCCGCCTCTTGAACTTCTATTGCTTCACACCATTGAGTTTTAAACCGGAAACCATCTCCTCACAGTTATTAAGAAGTTGGTGAGAGATATTTGGGGTCATTTGTGCAGCCTGTGGAGGGAGAAACACTCAGACTCCACAATGTGTATATCTGCTGCTGGCGGGGGGTCAGGTCTGATTTCACAAGTAATTGTGCATTTAATAGTTGGCTCCAGTACACCTTTGAACCTATTTTCTCCACACTTACAGTTTCTATTAGCTCACAAAGTTGTAGCAAAGTAGGAACTGGAGAACAGGGTGTAGGGGTTTTCCATAGCGACTCTATGGCTTTAGTTTGTCCATATAGAATTAAAACAAAAAATATAATCCACAATGCTAAAGGGAAAATGTAATTTTTTTTTTGTAATGTTAACACACAGATGCATATATATATATATATATATATATATATATATTCAAACTAATATAACAAAAATGATGGATAAAATATTTAAATCCAGCCACAAGGAGTCACAAGCCAGTGTACTATTTGCCCTGGTCCCAAGCCTGGATAAATTAGGATGTTTGCATCCAATAAAAAAACGATTTATAAATGATTGGTTTATCGGTTTATTTAATTGGTTAACTACTGCACACGTGGGAGAAGATTTTCTGTGGCAACCTCAGAAGGGAAAAGTTGAAAGAAAAGAAGAGGCATTAAACGTTTACTCAAAGTATTTTGTGTCTAATTACATTAACCCTGAGTGAAGGGCAAAGGATCATTACTGTTTATTAAAAACAATATTTGTGGTGTGTCATCATCAAGGTTAACATACTCTATAGCCCTTTGTTCTCTGGACTCCATCTCCTCAGCTGCAGGCAGACACTTTTATTATAGATGTTAATATATTGGGTCACAAACTCTCCTGCTCTGCTCATCAGCAACATCCTAAATGTATTTAAGGGAAATGAGACACTCTTTCTGGCCAACCAGGTGTTGATTTAGGTCCTTGACTTGTGGTGGTCTTTCCTGCAGTATACCATTGGACAGCTGCAGGGGAAGCCATCCACATTGTAGCCATTTTGCTGGGACCCCAAAGATGGGTGTCATGTCTCCCCTCTGTCCCAAAGGCCTGTTATCCCACACAACACCAGATATAGATATAGGAGAGGAGTAGAGCGAAATCCAGGCCTGGAAGTGGCTTTGGTTTACTGTATAAATCACACGTCATTACCAGAGGTCACCGGCCGAGGGACACCATTGGTCGCTTCCATCAGCAGGGCCATTCTGGTTGGACGAGAGAGGATTTATCTGGCAGTGGAGTCTCAGGAGAGAGAGGCGGCCATATTTTATGTGACTAGAGATGTAATAACAGGCCTCTGACAAATCCCTGACGGGCCGGCTTCCCTGCCTCAGTGCAGTGCTCCTGGAGCCTAAGCTGCACCATTATCACCGCGCAGCCCTGCAAACTGTTTATGTCAACGCTGTTATATATGCCTTTAGAACATAAATAAATAACTCTTCATTCAAATCAGTAAGTGAGATGTTTAGGGTGAAAAGAGGGGATATTAATAAACAATAATAAAAGTGTATATTTGAGCAAAGCCAGACCAATCCAGTTGAAAGTAGGCAGGATCTAATAGAAGTTGTAAAATATATAATGTCTGCTGGAACTCTTCGATCTTGTTAGCACTATACATTTTTTATTTATTTATATATAATACTTGTAAATATTTTTTTAAATATTTTTTTTTTGAACCACATACTAAAAAAATATAAATATATTACTTTTTACCACTTTAAACATAATAAGAGAATGAAAACTTTGCACATCAATTACTTGGGACAGGTGCATAGAGACCAGCCCAAAAGTACATCAAAATTCCCACACACTGTCGAACTTGCAAATGTGAGAGTTTATTAGGACTCAACAAGTGACGTTTCGGCACTAGGCCTTCAAAAGGCAAATGATGGAAGAGCTGTAGGTGGCCATCTTAAATAAGGAGTGGCTAGCACCCAAGAGTGACTGGTCATTCATTGAGCAGTAAAAATAAAACATACAATTATATTATTTATATACATTATGCAAATGAACAGTGAAAAAAAAATCTCATTCAGTGTGAATTATAAACATTAGCATAAATAATGTCTATGCCTTTTTTTTTTTTTAATAAAATAAGAGTCCTACCTTCCCAATATTTTCACAGTATTTTTGTGCAATAAATACTGTACATTAAAAACATAACAAACATAAGAAGCTTTATCTCAATTGGAAAGTGTAAAAATATATTCATGCTTGTATGATCTTTTGTTGCTATAAACGTGACACCTTTTGCAGAGCCAAGTCCCCATTTAAAACTTATACTAAAGTTTCAAATAGGGATTGGAACATATCAAGAAACCTTGAAAGAATAAATGTAGGGGAAACATAAAAATTGAGCTGAACACAGTCAATAAAATCCCAAGTCTTGACACTGTGCCCAAGCAACGAAAAGCAAAAGAAAAAACAGGTGCAGTGTCTACACAGAAATACAAGAAGTTACCACACGCTGGGCGCCTAATGCAGTGTTCCTCTCCTTAAAGAAACCTTTTCATGGGTCTATGGCTGGACTAATGCAAACTACAGTCTGCTATGTGGAAACCTATGGACAAAATAAAGAACCGTTCACTCAATAAATAGTTTGACATTGGTGTTTTAATGCTAACGGTGTGCTAACACGCTACAGTGCTAATATACAAATGCCTTTTACCTGTGACCAGTTGCTCTAGCTCACATATTGCTCTGGCAGCCGGTGACACACTGGCTGCATGCCCCTCATCAGAGCAGTGTGGTTTGGGGCCTGTTCACTTGTTGTTGGCACAGATTGAACATAAGCATTTGTAATTTACAGAAAGCACCGCTCAAAGCTGCACATATGTGTCCATCTGAAACAGAGCAGAGTGGAAAATGGTCTGCAAATCTAGGTTGGACATTATAAAACTTCAAGGTATTAAAGTGTACTTCAAAATAAAAGTGGCATAGAAGTAATAGCAATAGTAATAATAATAACATCAGTAATAGTAATGGCAGCATATTATTTCTTCTTCTATTTCTTCTAAGTAGAAAAGTAGTCTACCTGCAGGGGATCACAAGCCAGGGCACTCTTTGTGCCCCATCCTTTGCTGAAAATGCCATAAACATTTGACCATAACTTTTTGCATTTTCATTCTAAGAAGAAGAAAGAAGAATGTAACAAACAAATCGAGCCTGAAACAGAGAAAAAGTGCACTTGGCCAAACAAATAATTATCCCTATAAAGTGTGCTACCACCATGTGGGATCTTGCCATTCACCAGTTCGTCCCATATTTATATCACAACTACTATGAGATATGTTTTAAGAGGTAAAAGTCCAATGTGAGTTGGCAGCAGTATTTGTCTTTTATATTATTCAGAAAAGTCTATCTTACACAATTAGCCATATAGAACTACAATACAGAACTACAATAAGATGTTGGTTCTGCAGCTCCTCATGATGTGAGGAGCCTTAAAGGCAACCTATTATGCTAAATTGACTTTTTTGAACTTTTTACCATGTTTTAATGTTGAGTCCTCCTCAAAAATATACCAGGAGTTGTATTTTGTTTCGTTCACACATCTGAGTAATCCTGTATGCTGAGGCCATCCCCTTCTCAAGAGCTGAAAACGTTCTACGTAGACACAGCACTTCAGCACTGTTCCTAAAGCACATACATCGTCAGTGGACTTGTACTGACAATAAAAAAATAAAATAATAATTTATCTTCCTGTTAGCTTCCTGTTGCTCATAGCCAAGCTTATTATCCCTTAGATAATTAACTGTCTAATTATATGTTATTTTTGATTCTCTTTTTATCTCAAAAAGGAACAGAATCAGTCAGGAACACTAAAATTACAATTTTGTCCATAGCCCATTACTAACCTCAAAAAAATGTATTCTGTATTTATTAAAGCTCTCAACGAACATCTACCCCCCCCCCCCACCCACCCACACACCCACCCACACACACACACACCTCAATAAAATGTTTGAACAGTACAAACAACTGTAAGAAAGAAAAAGAGTATGTACAGGCTTGTATGCTTGCATTGACTAAATCTCCCCATGACACTGGTGTATAGCTGCAGATATAGATGTTGGCTCATCTGAATGTTCCTCCTTCCTCATCTACACTTGACTATAAAATACAGTAAGCAGTGAAGCTGAAGGATTGTATTATTTGGGATGGCCAGGATGGAGAGGATTATTCACCGCCTTGGGTTATAAAAACTGCCCGAGGAGAACTGGCGAGAGTTATGACAGCAATCCTTTAGTTTTCATTTGTGAAGGCTTGCTTTTATTTGATGCAAAGACATACAGGGAAGGATGGAAGGACCTTGAGGTTCAAAACAAGCCAAAGTCTCATTTGTCATGAGCAGAAGTATAAATAAAATCTGCATTTGCGTTGCTTACTTCTCCATCAGATTATAAAGGCAACAGAGTTTTTATTATCTAATGTCTGAATAACCATATCCATCATCAGGGATTTATCTGCAGAGCCTGGATCAGTCTCATGAAGGAGGGGCATTAAAGGCACACTGATCTACATAAAGTGCTTTTGTAACTAATGTTTTAAAATGGGATAAGAGCACAAGGCCAGTCTAATTACATGAAGCAGGTTTGGGGTATATTCAGGAGAATGCCCATAGGGGTGTTTCCAATATGGCCGCCTGGGAACAAACAGTGACAGGTCAGCTGTTGTCTCGGAGGAATGTCTTTTACTCACTCCCTCTTTCTTATTCTAAGCATATTTTGTCAATTATTTCCCTGTCCTTTCTCTTGGCCTTACTACTCTCCATCATGTCTTCCTCTAAACACACATGAGTGCTGTGTTTTAAAGATGGCCTCTGTCTTTCAATTAGCCCACGATGGCCCTCTTACAAGGCTGGCGTCTGGCAGTACGGCCCGTAGCAGATGCTGCTGTGGATTGGCCGTTCATCTGCAGCCTGCAGACTGTATTGAATAGTCATTAGGGTGGAGCTGAGTATTCATGACAGAGAAGTGCCTTTGTGTGTGAGGAAGGCACTACATTAGGTTATCTTTATTCTCTTGTTCTCTGTGGGGTTTTGACAGCATGCAAAGGGCCACTCTGATTAGGATGAAAGACAAACTTGTGCTGGAAATAATGATCTGCTGGCTTCTTGACTTTTACCTCCTCAGCTATTTCTCTCAGAGATGACTTGGGTAATTTTGTTTTTGATTTTCAGAAGAAGCCCTCACAAAAGGCCCCCTGATGGGCAGAAGAGCAGGAGCCAGGCTGCTGCATGTGTGTATGATTTGTCAGCTCTCAGTGGGTCTGTTCATGCAGCACCTGGCAACCCCGCTCCAGGAATATGGTGGCTGCCACGGCCATACCGCAACACACACATAACCATATGCCCCTATTGTCATTTCAATGAGCCTGGACAACATTCACTTTCCCCTCCTTTCAGCAAACACTATCAATACAAACCCCATGTGGAGGGGTCCAGGTCAAGAGGGACTCACTTCTCACACACAGAGATGCTTGTATAGGCAGTGTGGCCTCTCCTCCCCCTGCTCCGCTTGGCCCCGTAGGCTGGACTGAGGAAATGTGAATTAGCTTCATCAATGCAGAGGTTAACATTGTGCAAAGACGAAGTTGACCTCTTGTTGTATTCTTGGTTTGATGTCTTTCTTAAGGCCTAATGCTTATGAATAAAAATGGTGAAGGGGAGAGGTTGACAAAGGGATTTGTCTGACTAATGCCAAGGGAGAAGCCCTCAGGGAGAGCCTGGTTAAGCCCAATCCCCCTGCAGTATTATCAATCATCCAACGCCTCACACTGCGCTCTTATTGTTTTTTCCATAATTGTGTCAGAATAGCTTCCATTTGTCTCTAATGAAAAGTGTCTGCATTTATCATGCTAATGTAGTAAAAACATAAATATTACACATGGAAACCTATGGAGCGGCCTTAGCCATGCATCATCTTAAATGTGCAGGAAGCATGTGCTGCTGAACTCATGTTGTATTATGACAAGAAAAATGAATTGGTCCGAGCATCCCAACATTAATAAATATGCAAATAAACATGTTGGTGTTTATATCATTATTATGTATATATAAGGTAAAAGGTAGACCACATTGTTATACTCAAAACATCTGTATTTTATTCAATATAAAATGTCAGTCACATTGATTTTTGTGGACATTTTATTCAAACTATTTTGATTCCATATTAATTTCAAATTAGCATTACTGGTAATTGAGGAGTGTATCACTTTATTCTGATTGGCCTTTAAACCCGGCCTCAAACGCTTACAAATAATGTCTAGCACATAAAAATACACTTAATTCATTTGCTGTCACAGATTGACCAGAATCAGCACTAATTTTAAAAGCCTTTGATAATGCCCTGTGTTAAAGTGTTAACAGTAATAACCAATGGTGATAACATAAACAACTGAGATCCCGGGGCAACAGGGATGGAGCACCTCCTCAACCTTTAACCCTGATATAATTGAAAAACATGTCAATGTTCCCACAACAAATGGAGCCAGACCCACTTTAAAACACTGCATTTCACACAACCACGCCCCACACAACTTCTGTTATACTATTTTATAACTCTGGGACATGTACAATTATTTTCAAGCACAAAACAGATTTGTAATTATGCCATCATAGGGTAATGTAGTTTGTTGAATAGCAAGGGGCATGTTGAAAATGATATATAACTTGGGACCACTAGCCTAGATAATAAAATTGTAATTGAATTTTGTAAAAGTACCGAGTGCTCAATCTATGTTAACCTAACAAGATTTTGTTTTGTCAAAATCTAACAATATAGTTTAGCATGGTAAGTATTTTATTCTATATGTATTCAATGTATTTTTCAATAGCTCAAGATCACTAGGTTATTCACTCATGCAAAATGTATGCATGAACAAAACAGTAACTGATGAGTTTGTCACACTTTATTGGGTTGATATTCATAAAAAATATGAGTTTGTGTAAAAATAGCTTGTGAATTTTAATAATTAGAATGTCACTGTAGATGTTACATATTTGATTGTTTTTCAGGATAACCATACTTCATGTAATTATGGAAAAATATGTAAAAATTAAGGTCCTTCAAACTGAAATAATTAGAATAGTCTCAGAAAGCATATACATAACACAATATTGGTGTGGGAAATTAGTGTACATGTTATAGATAGTGTTTCAGCGATTGGTTCAGTTTAAGAAACTCCACGCAGAAGTGAAGCTTGTATCTTTAAGGTCTTGAAGACATCCCGACATGATCCTTGCATTAAACCAGTCCTGCACTCACAAACATTATGTTCTCCATGGGGCCTGGCCTTGTCTGACTGAGTTTATTAAAAGTGTCTTGTTTCATAGCACGCTCTCACAGCTAAGGACCATCCACCAAATATATCACACTGTTATAGTAGGTAATTAAGTCCAAAACTTGGTCTTATACGGTGCCTGTTGTGCATAAGCAAAATGCACCATTTTAATTGTAGAGGAAATATCTGCTTGCACTTTATCCAGAGTGAAATATAGAGTTAATCTTCTTAATACAGAAGGAGGACAGCACAGGCATTTATTACACTAACAGTCCCTTTAAAAAATGAATGGTAATGAGACACAACAGCTATTTATTTTGCTTTAATGCTATAGATTGTGCTGAGAAACCCCAATCAATTCAAACCCCATGCTGCCCAGAACTGTTCAAATCTTTGGACTTGTTACACTGCAAAATACAACACATTGTACAGTAAATGTTTCAGAGATGTGAGACAAGTTCACCCTGTGCTGTTTATCTAACTGATCACCAGCTTCTGCCCTGGACTCAGGCCTCTTCATATCACCTACACACTCCTGGGACTGCAAACTAGGCATAGGCTGATTTTGAACACTGATAAAAATGTCAAAAGGATAAAAATCTGTATGACAATATTGTGGTACGGCTCTAAACTGTTAAACCAAAAAAAAAAAAAGTTGTTTATGTTTCTTTTTTTTGGTTCTACACCCTGTATTGCCGATCATCCAATCAGAAAAGCGGAAAGACTGGCAACCCACAGACCATTGTTTTCAAACCAGTATGAGTGCACGCTGCTTACAGTACCTTTAATTATTGTTACAGCTACGAGAAACAACTTTGACCACACTTGCCAGCTTCTGTCTGAACAAAACCACTTTGCTTTCCTTCAAACTTTAACAAAAGTCATTATGTTTTCATAATATGCAAATTTGAAACTGTGGTATACTTTGAAATAGAAACACACAAAAATTTTTCACAAAATAGGACAGTCTCAATATTAAGTTGAATTTTATCATCGTAAAAAAAAAAAAATGTTTGTTGGCCTTTATATTGTTTGTACTGTTATTACTTTTATTTACTTTGTCCCTAATTATGGGATCCTAATACTTGAGCACATTATATAGCCAGTTGGCATAGTAAAAGTTTAGTTAACTAACTGACTAATCTTCACTGCTCACACTGGAGCCACTTAATATTACTTTTTTGACACACCACTGTTTAATTTAAGGTGTTCACTGTAGTTAAAATGTGGCCCTTTTAGTAATGGCAAATAATAACTGAGTATTTTGATTCTTCTTTTTAAACCACGTGGTACTTTTCTCTCGTACACCAGTGTGGCCTGAAGGCTGCCACTCATCCGGATCTGTGCCGGTTCCTGCCGTTTACACCCAGGCTGCCTCGACTAATGCCCCTGTCCCACTCTGCTTTATCGGCTTTGTCTCGGGCTGGCCTTTATTTCACTATTTCTCCTCATTCCTTTCCTCTACCATCCAATTAGCTCCCTTTCCTTCTTTTTATTAGCTGTAATTCACTTCCTTTTACCTCCCTGACTAGCTCCCTCCATCTTTTTTTCCTATAGGCCCTTTTCGGTGTGTGGCATTGAGCCGAGGAGGACACACTCCACTTAGATAAATATCCCCATCGCTGTGAGCGGAGCCAGGGAGATTTATTCATCCGCCGAGCTGGCAGAAAATTGACTTGTTTCATGGGGCCACACTCGTGACGCATCGCCACTAGAGAGAGAGTGAGAAGGAGGGGGATAAAGGATGATAAAGAGAACAGGAAGGAGGCAAAGAAACACGGATGAGGAGAGGAGAGAAGGATTTAGGGGAGTAGGGAGGGAGTAGGAACCATAAAGAGAGATGAGAGAGTGATGTCCCTCCCCTTGTAGCCGAGGATAAAGCCAGTGGGCTGGTGAAACACTGATGAGGGAAATGGTACAGTTGACATTTATATAAGAGGATATTGATGAAGCAGAGACAATAGCTAGACTCCATCCACTCCTCCTCCTGTTCTTTCCTCTTTAGCTTCCCCTTCACTTGTTTACTACTTTTCACTCGCCGTCTCCTCTGCTCTGTCCCTTTGCTGACAAACGCCTGCTATAGCCCACTACATCCTCATTGAGAGAGAAGGGCTGCAACCTTGGGTGACTTAGAACAAACATGGTCAATGCATCACACTGATAACCTCTTATTTTATCACTACAACACTGCAGCGTCGATAGCAGCATCTCTTAACATTTTTGCTTAAATATGCTCAAATATTCAGAAATATAAAGTAGCATTTAGAAATAAATGATTTAAAGATGTTGATGGTGTTACAGACACAAGTGCTGCCCAGGGTGGCCTGTTATATCATGTTGCACCACTAGAGGGATATGTGAGTAGCAGCCTGAAATTAAAAGAAAAGAAATTAAAAGAGCAAATACGATCAACCTATAAACATTATATGTTCCCATCCCATTCACTTAGTAAAAATAAATACAAAGAACACTGGATAATCTGGATCATTTAAAAATATACCAGTTCTACCCAAACTTTGCATGAGGCAAGACACTCAAGGCTGCAAATGGATTTTGAAGAAGCCTGAATTACTAAAAGTATTTCAAAGCCATTGTTAATTAGATTTCTAATTAGATTAGAACTCTAAAGCTGAGCTGGAGGAAGGTCAGAATTCTAAGAATTCTATGATAGAATCTACAGTAAAAGATTCAAAATGCAGATGTCTTGGAGTGGTTTCTAGTTAATATCTCTATCTGCGAGTACTGGGCTTATTGGCATGAAACAAAAATGGCACAAAGTTTAAAGTCTTCTTTGTCAGTAAAAACAACCCAAAGGGAAATAAGTTCTTCACTATAGCGACAAAAGGCTGTGATATTATTTAAACACCCAGGAGTGATTGCTGTCAGTAGACTCTGCATTAAGCTACAAGATTATTATGGTGTGGTTGTAGACCCAACAGCTAGCAAAAAATGATAAGGTTCAATATTTGTGAATTTTCTCTTTAGATATTTCTATAAAAAATTGTGCCTCTCTTGTACATTTATACTGGCCCCTGCCCTCCATCGGAGTTTTAGACATCATCAAAATCTACAACATGAACACAGCCTATTAACAATTTCCAACACAACTCAAACTTTAAATACTTGTAAAGGCCCAGAAGGCATTTCAGTTTTGATTGCTGTGTTGTATGGCATGTTCCAAGAGCAAATAACACAGATCAGTGATTTGAATTTGTATTTGAAGGAAAATAATTTCTGGATCCACACCAAAAACATTTGAACCATTACCGACCATTGCTGAAAATATCATCAAAATCGATTATTTCTTTTTCTGTTATTTTGCAAATAATCTAACAGACCAACCAACAAACCAAATTTGGCAAATACAAACTCATCACAATGCAATCAAATCAGCAATGGTTCCTTCTTCAATTGATGCTTTTTGGTTTCTTTTTGAACCGTACTCCTCCTCCCAATTAGCTGCTGTCCATTTTTAAAACTCAAAACCGCACACAGCCCTTGTAGCAGAAGCCAACCATAGTATAAGCTCCTGTGTTTCAGATCTGTGCAAACGCAGCAAATAGAGAGGAGACGGATGCTGCCTCCCTCCAGCTCGTTCAGCGGAGGTGTTAGTCGGTGGAGGTGTGTATCAGGATGTGTGTGTTTGTGTTGTGGGAGCGATGGGGCGTGGAGGATTTCTGCTTGTATCAGCACCTGGGCTGCACCGAGCGAGCGGCGTACAGGGGAGAGAGATGGGGAACCTGGGAGTCTGTCAGTGTGTGTTCGAGGGGAAGAGGAGGGGCGGGGGCGGTGAACACTGAGCGGAGTATAATTTAGTCGTAGCAGCAGCTCAAGGCTCATGTCAACCTTGGATAGGGACCCAGGATGATAATTTGAATTGGGAATTAAGTCACCAATCAATGGTTATACTTATGCTGAATCAGTGGTTTATTAAGGGGGCAGAACTCAATCATCTGTGTGGGAATGTGGGGCTAGTGCGCATGTGTGAGGAGCTCTATGGGCCACACGCACATCTCTATGTCATGTTGGTTTGACAGGGAGCTAATGCAATGGATGCTGAGGCCTGTGTTTATACCTAAGAGTCCGTACACAAGTTAACAGTCCATCTTATTGAGCAGCAGTGCAAATCATTTCATGGTGTCACAGTTCACAGGTTGGTGACACTTATAATGACTCTAAGATGTAGAGTCAACTTTTATGTAACAAACCTTGTCTGTATATTGTTAATCATTGTAATAACAAAATATTCATTTATCCACTTGTGCTTATCACCATTAGGGGTCACGGGCAGCTGGAGCCTATTCCAGCAACTATCGGCACACCCAGGACAATGGCCAGTGAGTTGCAGGGCTAACACAAACACATACACAGATAATCTAATAATTTAAATTCAGATTCACCAGTTCTCATAATACATACACGCATGTCTGCGAGTGGTGAGAGGAACCCAGAGTACCCAGTGAGAGCCCAGAGTAGCAGGCAAGGACATGCAGAGTCCATTGAGAGATCATAGGCCGGACTGAAGATCCGAACCCACAACATCCTTGCTGAGATTCAGGAGTACTAACAACTCTGTCACTATGCATCAGTATCCAAAAATGACTTGCTAAATGTAAGACGACTTCTGAAGTGACCAACCAAATCTCTTTGCCTCAACTGGCTTAAAAGTAAAACTGGAAGAAGATATTGTAAAAAATATAACCATTCTGATAGCCATACAGCATAATGCACAATCATTTATAAATACTGTTTTAACACTGATGTTTATGATATGCATTGATTTACATGAATGTATTACATGAGAATTAATGTTTATAACAATAGTGTTTAATAATGTTGAAACAATAACTAATGCTCATAATGAGTTATTCTAAAGAGTTCCCTATGAATCTTTTCCATCCCACCAAAGTCTGCTGTTACAATGTCAAACCACAAGAACAACAACAACCTAATTGCACATTATAGTTTTCCAAACCACCCTTAGGTTTTATTTTGGGGGCTTGTGTTGTCCAAATGTTGAGTGGCAGGGTGCTGTGGAGGGGCACACCGTGACCTTCTCTCCCTGGACTGTAACTCAATCAGAGCTCCAGGCGTGACACGGTAACCCAGCGTGGCAGGAAACAGTCTGGCAGCGGCACTCCACTAATGCTACCACTAATGCCCGTGACCACTTCTTGCTCATATCCCAACCAAACCAAAGCCTCTCCAATACCACTTCTTTACTGAAGAGAGATAAGCCCAGTTTTGGTAATTTGTAAAGAAATGTGTGTCGGGATAGACGGGTTCACAGGTTACTGACTCTCAGGTTTCGGGTTCATTAAGGGAATTAATGATGCTTCTTGGACAGCTGGATTTAGGGAGAATCTGATTCTCCACTGGCGACACTGTGTATTAAAGACGATTACACTAAACGGCCTGCGAATGGACAATGAGCTGCCTTAAGGAGCTAGAGAACTGGTGTGGATTTTTCTCAGGCTATAAGGTGGCATTAAGTTAGAGCAGTAACACTTGTAGATGTTTAGATAAGGCTCGCTAGATAATGTGATTATGTGAAGTTCATCAGTGGGTCTAAAGGCAGGAGGCTGGCTGTGTTTCGTCAGCTGCTAAAAGGAAATAGACAGATCATGGCACAGCTCTCACACACCTGCAGCAGTGTGAGTGTCCAAGTGTGGGTCAAAATACTGCCTTTATCTAAAACAACAACGCAGTGCTCAGGTATTAGCTTTGCAAACAGAGAACTTCTCAAGTGAGCTTCTCAAGTGAACAGTCAAATCAGAAAAATAACATTTATTTACTAAAAGATCAGAAAGTTTCACCATGAGTCTGAACAAATAAGCAAAACCTTGTTGATGTGCTGTGTGGCAGTGTGACACAATGACATATTTCAGAGAACTACATGTGGTTATTATTGTGTTCCTTCACACAAATAAAATGGACAGATAAACAGTCAGCCATATAAGCCATTGTGAATTATAGGGTCTATTGGACAAGAGGTAAAAACTATTCTAGATTCAAAAATAAATTAATGTAACCATCTATTTATGTCTGATGTGAAAACAAACTCAGGCTTTTACTGAAAGTAGGCATGTACATTTTTAAAAATCTAAAAACATGTATGTTAAAAAAGAAAAATGTTAACCAAATGGTTTTAAAAAGGCATCTGGACATATGTTGTTCTTTCAAAGACGTTTTGTCCCTCCTCCAAAGAACTTTGCCAGCTATGTCCTGATGCGTTCATTGTACTCATTTCAATTTATGTTGACTGAGAACCTTCACAGATGCTGCGTCTTTATAAAAATAAAAACATGCTACTTAGACAAGCAGTAATACAAATTACAAATTCTTATAATGCCCAAGTCATAAACAACAAAAAACATTATTGTTCATTAAAACCACTGATTTTGCATCTTCCTAGCATTACTACAATCAACCCAAAAACTAAATGTAGTCCCTATTCTTCAGCTTATTTTGTTTGCTTGGCATGAGTTTGGTAGAAGTGGTCAATTGTGAATGAGGTACTGAAATAATTTTGTTTGTTGACAATTAAATATTAGTAGGATTGATCCCTTAAGATGTTTTGAAGGCTGTCCTAAAAAGTAAATTATAACCCTTAATAGGTGTGTGGGTTTCCTCTGGACCAAATCTGGAGAAGCTGTCACAATTCATCTTTTGTCTGGTACTGAAAAATACTTTTTCAAAATGCATTTTGAAAATGTAAAAAAATCGTGGATGGATTTTCCTTTATGCTGATGTTACCTAAGCGAGGGGATGCAGAATACATTGGAGATAAAAGCACAGCCCAATTGGTCATCAGGTGTCGTGTTAAACGTCTGCGTGTGCGGCCTCAAATTCAATAGAAATGTTTGTTCAAGTTCTCCACCGCAGCTTCACACAACTATCTCAATAATGCAGCAGATCAGTGTAAAAATAGATTATGCTGGAACAGGTGCAACCTCTTTCTGATCGAATCCCAAATCGTGAGAGGGGACAAGGTCATTCCAAAGAAGTCAAACCAATCTGACCCTCATAAAACTGTGACATGCCTCTGGTTGGAAAAAAATGTCAGATTTTCACGTTTGAGTGTGATGGAGCGCCACGGAGAGCTGCGTGGTGGCATGTTAGCATCTGAAAGCTATTTCGGTCTGGCGTCTTTTGGTGTACACTGTGCAATGGACACACGTAATGGTTCAATACGTACAAAGAAATGCCTCCTGCGTAATACACCGCCTGATAGAAGTGTTTGTTACTGTGGCTGGTGGTGGAGAAACGGCTTAGGTTGGGTCAAAGGTCACAGCGGTGGGATTTCAGGGCTAAAACAGAGATCAGGACACTTGTGAGAAAACAAAGACAATCCCACACAGAAACACTGCACAGACAAAGAAATAAAGAAGTAAAAATGTAGTACAAAATAGTAGTACCAGGCTAATTAAAAAAAAAGTTGGCTGTGTAATATTTTTAATTGAAAGTATTTACAATAGAGCATAAATAACATATCAGGTGGTGAAACAGATATTTTACCATTTTATGAGAAACAATAGCTCAGCTTTGAATTTGATGGCAGAAACATGCCACAAGAAAGTCTGTACAGGGGAGACTGGAAGCTAATGTTTTACTACAAAACAGCTGGAAAAGCATTTTGCAACTAATTGTGTTAATTGGCAACACTTCAGTAAGAAGTCTGGGTATAAGGAGCATTTTAGAAAGGCAGAGTCTGTATTATTAGTATTGGATGTATTGGATGCTCCTAATCTTTAGGTCTTTAAGCGACACTGCATTAAACACAGTCATGATTCTGTCCCTGCATGGATTCATAACACATCTAGAAGCCTGTTATTGTTTTCTTTAATACTATAATGTTTTTCCAGCATTCTGTTGCTCTGTCCCAACTTTTTTGAGGCATGTTGATGCCATTAATTTTAAAATGTGCTATTATTTTTACAGAAGGGTAAAATATCAAAGTTTCAACACATAATTTGTTGTTGATGTGAATACAAATTGGCTTTATGAGATATGAGATCATCACATTGAGTTATTATTTACATTTTACACAGCATCCCTATGTTTTTTGAATGGCGGTCGCAGTAGCTAAGCGCAGCCCAAGAGTTCACAATATTTACCGACCTTATTTCTTTAGCTCTGTTCTCCCGAAGATTTGCATAAATTTGAGCTTCCATCTGTCTCTGCTGGTGAACACAATTTAATATTAGAATAAATTGCAAATAGAAGACTGATGCCTGAAGTAGATTTTTCTTTTGCGGGAAGTTGAGACCAACACTAATGTCCCTTGCTACCGTTGGAGGCATAAATCTCTTTTTTCCCTCTCTGTTTTTTTTTTTTTGCCTTGAATCTTATAGGGATATTGAATTACTCCCCCTGCTCCGCACACACATAGCGGCATTGTGCATTACATTGACTGATAAGCTGTCAGCGGCAGTTTAACTTAGAGACATTCAAAGAGTAATACACCAGTTGAGGATAAACTAACCCCAGTCCCCTTAGAGTAAGCTATGGCGCTGTCACAGTGAAAAATATGACGAGGGCATTTCATATAACATGCAGCATCTGGCATCTGAAAACGCAGGGAAATACCTCTGAACAATGTTTGCTTTATGGGGCTTTTGATAGCGGCTGACAGTTTTACCCTTGAAGAAAAAGGGAGAGCGAAAATCTTGATACAAGTTTCTGTAATGTTTGAAATACTGGTGACTTTCTGAATATGAAAAACTTCTGTGATTGTATTACTTCATCACCAGCGGATATATAGAGCTCATATTATTGGGTTCACCAACAGAATACACAGCGGCTTAACTCCAGTGATGAATGAGTCTTACGTTTACCTTTTTACAAATGCAGCTAAAGGAGTTTTTTTTGTGATACAATATGGGAACAGCCATTAACACTTGGGCCAATCAGAACGCGGTTGTAGTTGGCATGAACGCGGTACGATCCATCATGGCAGGTTTGGTTGGTACTGTTTTGGTCGTGGTGCTTCAGGGTGGTCTGTTCAGTCCCACATCTGCATGAGAGACTCTGAAGCAGCTGTGGGTCTGAGAGCTGTTGTGGTGCTAAAGTGCTGCATTGTTTATGTCTGGCATATAGACAATATTACACCATTAATATAAGGTTATTTAACACTGGAGGAGTGGGGAACGCAAATGGGAGTGTTGGATAAGAGGAAGTGACTATAGCAAAGTCTTGTTGTACTAGTGTCTCCATTTATGTTGTAGAAAATCTATAGTAAAACATTAAACCAAAGATGACTGCTCAGGGGAATACAAATAATAATAATAATAATAATAATAAAAACATTAGTGAGAATATGACTAAAAAGGTATTCTGGTCATTTAGTAGGTTAAAAAGCATTTTGTTGTTGAGGCAGCCTGAGCCTGAATGCCAGATTTTCTTGCTCTAGCTGTCGAGTCCAGGCCTATTCTTTGAATATTGCTGCAAAGGATTAATTCAGTATCTTTAAATCCATGGCTCGCTGTGACAAAGAGCCGCTTAAAGGTAGGGCAATAAAAATGTGATATAGCAACGGACTGCCACTGACTGAGCGGCCGAGAGAGGACATAAACAAGACGGATGCCCTTCCCCTTTAATATAACATAAAGAGTGAGCTGAAGAAAATAAAACACCCCATTGTAATGAAATGCATTTACTGCAGCACAGGCCTGAAATCAGGCAGAAGTGAGCACAAACGTCAAGGCGCTCTCCTGGTGAGCAGTGCGGCAGAATAAAGAGGCCCGATATGTAATCCATTTCCCGTGCAGGCGTCAGTGTAGAGGACATCAAAGAGAGTTAAAGGGGATTCAGACGGAGATGTTGGAGTGGCAAGGTGGTGAATTATGGCACATTTGCTTTCCTCTCTCCCCCGGCACTGGGCCTTTGGAATAATTAGAGCCTAATTCTGTCTAATTAACGGACTCAATTACTCCTGAAGAAAGCTCATCAAAAAGATGGCGGGAAAGCAGAGAGGAGAATGGTAGCGTTTTTTCTTTAATTAATGAACTGAGTTGAATAACGGCCATGGAATTAAACATTTCCCCCAATGTGTATGAATTGCAAATTGGAGCACAGTTTTTTTCTGAGACGGGAGCCCAGGGGCTAACGCTGCTGTCAAGTAGCTCTCTAAAAAGTCAAAGCGCCGATGCAGCACTAACAAATTACTTAAGATTACCATCTTTAGCACATGTCGAGGTCCTAACGAATAGCAATGAATTAATATGCCGTCTGTGTGCCGCCGCTCCCATTGGCTATGAGTTTCACTGATCCTAAAAGAACCAATAAAGCCGCACCAGCATGAACTTTATGGAACACTTTTCTTCCTGTACAATTGGTTGTCTGCTGATTGCATATTTTACATCCTTGAGACATTGATGTAAGTCTTGTTAAATTACTCAGCTGAGATGGAGCTGTGTTTTCAGGGATTGAAAACTTTTTATGTGCTATCAGGGCCGTGTGTGTGGATCTGCACACAAAGTGCTGTGCTGCGCTCAGCAGCTTTAAAGGCCCAAGGGTCGGCTAAGCTAACTCACTGCCTCAGCACTCTTTAGCTCAGCTCCTCTACATTCGCTGAGGCACCGGGAAACAAACTTAAAGACCAATATTATCACCATATGTAGACAAGCAAACAACACAACAGCACACCAGACAGTTGTTCCCAACCTCATCAAACCCACTGTTTCTGCAGAAAACATAACACTATCCTCTAATCTGTCTGCGGGGTTTAAATATTCAAATGTCCTTCAGGAGAGAGGCTTATTTACCTTTGTTTTCTGGTTCACAATAGCACAGGTTTAATGATAGTAGATTAAATTACTTTTTAAAATCTTATGTTAAATGCAGCTCAGCGCCTTTTTGACTTTCAAAGAGGGTAAGATGAGCCCACTGAAATATGTTTTATGTCTGTTAAATGTACTGAAAGTGATTTTGAGTTTTTGTAATATGGAGCATCCATCAGAAATCTCCCTCTTGACCCAGATCAGGTATCAGTTGCACCAAAGTATATTTTATTTGAAAAAAAAAAAAAAAATAAATAAAAAATTAAAAAGGGGAGAGAGAGTGTGAATTAACAACATTTAAAATGTTCTACATTTGAAACTGCATTTGTTCAAAAACTGAAAATATAGAAAAAGACCAGCATCAATCAATAATATCAGTATTTTCTGATATTACAAAAATGATTTTTGAATATTAGCAGATGTATACAAAAAGTTATTATTAATATTTATTATTATTATTATTTAAGTGCAGAGATGTTGTGCTTAGATTGTGTAAAACTTCTTGGCAGTGTCTTCAGGAGGTTTGTTCATTTGGTGTTAGATGTGCCATGACACGCCTTGTTTACTTTTGGAATTGGGAAAAAGGACTTTGGGATGATCCAATTAAAGTTGTAACCCTCGAGAGACCCGGTGCCCTTCCTCTGTGCAGATTATTGGGCAGCTCCCACTGAGAAAAGGCATTTGAGTGCATTAACAGTAAATGAGGCCAACTTCCTCTCCTTCATTAAAGCAGCGTTTGGAAGATGATAAAACTCACAACAGTCCACAGCATGTATTTCTAAATCTGGGCTCTTAATTTGACGTTTGCCATATTTGGGGAGATTAGTGCATGGTAATTGAATATATTTATAAAAACAAAAACAGATCGTGTTATGGTTCGACTGGCATAGTAAAAACGAAGTATGATCAGCCCGTTATTTCTACACCGTCTCCAATGATCATCGTTTAAGAGCACCTACTGTGTTTTTAATATCCTTTAAATCTAATTAAGAAGCAATACTGTGGTTTTGGGCTTGTGCACAATCAAGTATTGGGCCACAGCACAGAAATGAGAAAGAAACTAAAACAAACAAATCTGGACCCTCTTAATAGTTTATGTCGAGACCTTAAAATCAATAGACTCTTTACTATTTAATCACTATGTTTTCACTATGCACCTCCAAATGTCTGTAGTGCTGCTAACAAAAACACTATTTAGCTACAGTCAGAGTCAAGAGCATTTTAACACTTTACTAAAACAATACAGATGGTTGGGACATCCCATCTGTTAAAGAAATGGTGCAATCTCAATCCGGAGAGCTGTTTCACTTTTAGACTGAATAGCATGTGGCAGGGCATAAACAGTATACCAGCTTATAAAAGGCTCCGCTGCTTTTACCATTTGTAATTAGCAAAAAATAGACACTAGTAATTCGCCCTCTCGTAATAGCTACAAGAAGTCATTAGTTCATCACATTAGTTTGTTAAGTTCAAAGACAATTTCGGTCGACTGGGACAGACACATTGCTGTGATTGATAACTCACTGGCTGTGTGGTGGTGGGTGAATAAGGAACATGTTTTTCGTGCGTTGCCAACTCTGCGCCAAAGCAAAGCGACATTCACAAGTGTGCAGATGCACACAACAACAACACGTCCACAGACACACAAAGGGGCAGGTTCCACTGGGGGGCATCCATCTTATGGTAAGCACAGCTGAACCATTAACCTCATTAGTATAATGGTCACACATGAGTGGAATGCAGCTCCATGCTTCATGATGGCAAATTGATGCTGATACACTCCTAATGTTGCTTTGATAAATATAGGCAGGAACAGGGAACTCACACAAAACTGGTATATATCATTGTTAATGAAAAGAAGCAAGCCATTAAAGTCAGGCATGAGGCTGTAGTGTTGAGTTGGGAAACACACTGTGGTGACAAATAAAACAAACAGGGAAACTTGAGTATTTTATACAAAACAACTAAACCCCAAACTTACCACAAACACACACAAAGTGACCTGTAAATCCTTTAAAGCCTTAGAGATTCTTTGCAGCATGTGTAGCCTTTTCAAGCTAACCTTGGTCCAGCATACTGAGCCAGACTCGGGCCTTAAAAAGACAGTGTGTCCACAGAGCGGTGCACGGGCCGTCTGCCATGACGGGGAGCGAGGCTCAGGCTGCTCCCAGTGTCCTGCAGGCACTGTGTTAAAAATGTCACTGCAGGGAACGAAATGGCCACCCCGGGGCATCTCGGCCCCCTTTTTTCCACGCAGATAGAGCACAAATTGCATCCTGGCAGCACTCCGTCACGATGGCTCTCCAAATGTTAGGTTTCAGTGTCATTTCCTCGGCGCAGTGGCCTCGGAGAAAATAAATAAAGAATATGTTTATAAATATAAATACATTCAGAAGCGGCAAAATGTGTCCGATAGGGCAGTAAATGATAACGCAGCGGGGAGCTATGTGGAATGTGTGTTTATCCCTTTGGAAGTCAATGACCTCTATCCCTCTGACATTTCCCCAGTCAGCGCCGGTGGGGGCAGAGACACTGTGTGTATCTTATACTTTACAAGAAGAACACAACATGCCCACGAGAGCTACCCTTTTCAGGCCGAGCCATAAAACGCAGCAGCTTCAGTGGCCACCAGAATCATTCAGGATGAAACATCGGCACTTTGGTATTAAGTGTTTTTGATAAATCACTTTTATGAGAAATGCTCGGAAAACAAACCATGGATAAACTGCGGTGGGCAATAGCAAGTGAATTGAAGGAGAAAAATGTCTTTCCCGCATTTGGATAGACATGTTCATTAGTCTTGCTTACTAACATATGGCATGGGTATGAAACAGAGCAGCTTCACCATAAAAAGTGCTTCTTAAAGATACTTAAAGGGATCTCCAGAAAAAGAAACAATGTGGAAAGAGTGTGAGGTGATAACATGCGGCGGAGATAGAGGATAGGTACAGGAAGTTGTTTGGCCTTTTGCCAACGCTCCAGTTTGGGTTGCATCCCTGAAGCATTAGCATCACACTTTCAAGCTGTTCCAACAGCCTGAGTGCTAACGGGCTAATGGGCTAATGGCTAATAGAAAGACTGCATCATGGGTTCGGGCTTCATCTCCAAACCTGGGCAATAACACAGACACATGACAACATGGCAACGCAAAGTGCACCATCATTAACAGATCTGTACTCGTAACACATTTAGAGTATTTACTTGTTTTGTCTCACATCTGCCAGGATCATTTTAATTCTGCTGCAAGAACTCAATCAAAACAACTTAATTCCATTAATTTAGTTGCTTACAGACATCACTTCTGTTTCAATAGCTTTAAAAACCTACAAACTGTTCACTGTACTGTGCTCTATAGTCGCAAAATCTGTGTTGAGCTGGTTCTTGCACCCATTATCCCATCCATGTAACAATATTAATTCAGTAATGTTTAAGAATACTGAAAAGTGACACAGACACATTAGCTAACTAGTTAATAGTTCACATATAGCAGTCTCGACATATACTTATTTTTACAACATAATTTAGACTTTAATTAATAATAGTTGCTCATGGCAGCTTTTAAAATCATTGTCAAAACCACAAATTCTGATCACCTCTATTTAGTACAGCAATCTTCTGCATAACTCTTTACAATACAAGTATTTTTGTAATGGTCATTGTTAAAACTATACAGGTAGCAGAATTATATGCACTAGGCAAAGGCAGACGTACAGCAGATCCCTTTCAAGTCTCTTTTCAAAATAAAAACAAGTGATTCCAATCAGATTTATCCTGCTATAAATGATCATGTAAAATTAAGTCAAACTAATGTAAAAAAAATGTTGACTGTGAATTGTGATGTCTGTAAAACTGCTGTTACAAGCAAATGTATAATACAATGTTTATTTGTATTATAAAGAAGTTAGTAGGAGTAGTCTTTAATTCATCAGTAATTAGGCCTGAATGCTCCATGGCCTAATGCAGGACTAGTTACCACTGTGTAAACTACTGCTATCTAGTGGTGTGAACCTCTACTGCACATGCCCCAACTGTGTCCAACACAGATGTACAAAACAGTTTTTTTTCTCATGTACTGAATTATTGATTAAGACAGCCACTTAAAATTGTTAATATGCTTTGATAAATAGCTGTTAATTACATACAGTATTCCTCCCCATTTTTACAAAACGTGTAATCACAGATGGGCAAATAAAAAGGGCTAAATAAATAATGGATCAGAAGATCTTTGAGCAATTTAATGACCTTTTCTGATCTCAGCAAAATAAAAATGTAACATTTATACACAGTCTCAAGGTAAACTGTAAAACATGTATTAAATTAAAATATTGGTAATTAGCACGATTTTCATGATAGTTTTTACAGTTTAGTCTGTATCACAGATGCCCCTGCACTGCTTAACAACAAAGTAATCAGATATTTAACTATGCACACTCATGTGTTGGGTCATGAAAAACAGCAGGAAAACATAATTGTACTCTACTGCATGTGCATAAGTCTCGATTAGCTATAAGAACTATTAATTCGTGGTCAGTTTTTTAAACCAGCACTCACTGTGAAATGCAATGCAAAGCAGAAAATCTGCCAGAATGTTATCCAAACAGCTTGAGTGACTACTATTAAACAAAAAGCCTAAATTAAAGAGACCCTTTTTGATACTTCCTGCTCAGGCTGCCCACCACCTATACACCCCCCCCCCCCCCAATCCTGTCGTCCCGCGCTACTCTGACATCTCCATTGTCCCCTCCCTGTGCCCCCCCCGCTCTCTAACTGAAGTGTGGCGGGATGAGTGATGAGCCAGTGTTTGGGTTAACGACAGGGACGGGGTGTTAAACCTGAAGTGTTTAATTAACCCCACAATGGGCCTGCCTGTCAGCCTGCGCCCATTCCCTCTTGATGGAGACTTTGGTTCACCCACTGCTTCACACACACACACACACACACACGCATACAAATTCACATGAAGCCACAGCGGCCCTTGGAGACACAGATAATGGCAGGTGCACGCTCACACATACATAAATGCACACAGCAGCCCGCAAGGGGAGGGGAGTAAAGTGATAATGCTCCGCCACAAACGCAAGATTGCTTTTTTTTTTCTCCCTCTCCTTCTCTAAAGTCCATTTTCTGGGTCACTGCATTGCATTCATTACTGTCTTTGAAGACATTGGGCTGGGAAGGAATAATGCTTCCCTTTCATTCGCGCTGAGAGAGTAAAGTTGTGAGCACTGGAGTCAGGGCCAGCGGCCTGCATGGAGGGGGGCATGAGAGGAGGGTGGGAGCAGCAATATGTGACATCTTTATCTGGTTTTAATTTCAGTCATAAATATTGAATGTTTTATTTGCTCATCTGCAGCTGACTCCACTCAGTCAGTGTTTGTGTCTCTTGTATTTTTTTGCTCGGCCAGCACACTCCATGTTTCTTATGTTGTAGCTCGGGGCCAAAGCATTGGGATTAGGTAACGATTTTTCCATTTTCAAATGAACACCGAAATGGACTTGGGACGATTAAAAGGCTTCAATCCAGCCTTTGGATTGAGTGAATATGAAAACGTGATGATTTAAAAACTCTTGTCACAAATGTACACCTACTCTGACGAACAGACGGACAGCAGGCATTAGAGGAGTCATCTCGTCTCCTGGGTGAGTCAATAGGTGCCATATGACAGTGGCTCACCCATCAACTGGTGCAATGACTGGGAGTGCTGCTGGAAATTTGCTTAAAGCCTACACCAATTAACTTCAAAATGACAGATTCAGGCAGCCAATGAGTGAGCGTTTTGCATCCTACCGCCTGCCCGACTCTGTGGGTACAGAAGGCGAAGCTCAGCTGTTAGAGTGATGGCAGACCGCGTTTGTGTGTTGTTGTCTCCACACACACGCACAGAGAGCTGGTACATTTGTGTTTGTATGTATGCAAGAGGGAAGGCGGGCGAGTCTGCAGCGATTCGGGCCGTGCTCTCGTCCTTAATGATGATGTCAATCTGTGAAAATGCACGCACACATTGGAGCTGTCAGGGCCTCATCAATCAGAGAGGGGTTTGTCAAAGGAGCCTGGGCCCAGATTAACGAGGCGGGGACAATGACGGCGGCCCATTTGCATAGAAAATTACCCTCATCTTTAGGAAAGTGATAGTGCCAAGAAACAGGCTGAGAATGGGGATGTTCGCCATGTTGCAGAAACCTTCTTGATCTCTGTTTTGCTATTTAACTTGACAGTAGGAGTATAATTACAAGATTAGATTGTTGGTATTGGATAACAACAATTATTCTAACTTTCTAACTGTCATGAAAAGACTGGGACAAACGGAACAAGGTATACTTAGGCCTTAATAGGTTGTGTTCATGTTCTAAAATCTGTTAATAACAAAAACGCAGATGGAGGGCAGGAGCAAGTATTAAACTATAGCTTAAACATTATTTTGAAAAATAAATATAAACAGAAAATCCACAAATACTGACTACAATACCTTTTTTGTTAGTGTTTGGGTCCACAATACCACAATATTAATTTTGTGGCTTAGGAGCCCTGGGGCCAGGCCCTGCAGCAGCTCAGATGAACAGAGAGAGAGAGAGAGAGATAGAAGCAGCAGCAGCTCTCACAGGACACATTAGAGGTTTACTGTTGTCTGATTGTTTGTACTGACTGTAAACACAAAACATCTAAATATTAACATTTAAGCAACAGATTCTTCCATTAAATGTTTGCCTGCTTCCATCTCAGTCTCACACTGTAGGCCGCCTGTATATGCTGTGACATCAAGACAACACAACCTATTGCCAGTCAAAACTGAAACGCACAGCTAACGCAAACTCAGAGCACCACACGCTCCCTTTATGTTCTTGCATGTCCGTTTGCTTTCTTGCCGAAATGAGACAGTGATGAATAAAGTGGATTTAGCCCCATTTTTATGAACTCCTCACAGAATACACAGCAAGTCCATCTATAGCTTTGGCCTCAGTGAGCGCTCCTCCCTCCTTGGCTCGCGCCATTGTCAGCCAAAGGAGACAATGGTTAAAGCTACATATTAACTGGGACTGTTGTTCGGAGCCGTTAGCTTTCTGCTGCCAGCTGGCTGAATTGGCTCACTCTCTGACTAACAGGACAGTAAGGGTCAGGTCACCTGCAGGGACAGGCCAGAGTACATTAGACCCAATGGGAGCCAGTGTGAAAGAGGCTCTGAAAAGAAGGATTGTTTGCAGCTAATGTCAGGAGTGCGGTGCTGTGGGAACTGGGATGTAAAGACAGTTTGGTGAATGGCAGTAAGTGAGTGTGAGTTTTGTTGACATTTACATTTGCACCTGTGTAAAAGAAAGTGACTGCATGCTCTATGTGTCATTCTGTTTGTCCTTTGAGTGCCACGAGACAAAGTGTGGTAGTGTGTGTGTGGTGGCAGGGGGCCTTCCTCTGTGAGCCAGGGCAGGACAGTGAAGGTGTCATGGCCGTGATGGAGAGGCCGCTACTTCACAGGAGGCCAGCAGCTGCCAGCTTTTCAGCAGCTTGTGTCCAGGACTGCACATAAGTTAGTGGTCAGAGCTTTGGGTAACGCAAGAAGAAAAGGCCCAGAGACGGAAAAGATTTACTGTGAAGGTCAAAGGTGGGAGGTCAAAGTGTGGAGGGTCACAAGGTGCATACTGCTTTCTCAACGCACTTAAACAACCTCTGAAAGCTCAATTTAAACAAAAGGGTAATATCAATATAAAGGTGATTTCAACGTTATAGTCTTTTATTTACTTTACTTTTTTTACTTTAACATGCCATTCACATGATGCACTTCGGGATCCATTTTTTGCTCCAATTTTTGCAGTTCTTTACACACACACACACACACACACACACACACACACGCACGCACACACACACGCACACACACACACACACACACACATATATATATTTGAATATTCTTTATGTTTTTTATAGTTATTCTTATGTGATTTGTTACAATTATTACATGCATTTAAGAAATCTTTTTAAATAATACGTGGTTGATAATCTTCCATTATCAAACTCTTTCACAGCCCTTACATAATAAGAAATATATTACGAAAGACCAGTACTAGGCCTTAACCTTGCAGTAAAAAACATTCTTGAAACCTTCATTTTTGTTAAAGCTGACCTTTTGATTCTTCAAATCCATGTAGGAGAAACCTATTTCCACCAACTGTATTTAAGGCCAGTAAATAAACAAATAGCATCATTAATCACTTCTAGATCAGAGTCAACACTTTAGCACCCTGACAGACAACTTGGCGTCGCCCCTTATTACACTGTCATGGACCAATAAACATCGGTGCCAGCGCCACTCCACCAATCAAACATCTGGCATGTGCAGGTCGTTAGGGAGGCTGGCGAATCAGATCGCTCTCTCACACAGGGGGGCGAGTCGGCTCTGTGCCCAGACCCTCCTAATCTCACCAATGGGAATGCAGCACTCCTTGTAATCCAATTAAAGGAGCGTAAGCGGTTTGTTAGACACTGTGTGTTAATGTAAGCACTATCCAATATACTCTGGCTGGGGATACACTGTGGTCCAGGAAACACAGCAGCAGTATACACCTGCAGGGGCTGCTCCAGTAAAATGAGCATCAGCACATTTCCATGGTATTTGCTTTGGCCTTTTGGAGTCTCATTTGTACCATCTCAAACCAGGCTTGTGAATATAGCAGAGGGGGAAAGGCCTATAGCACCACAGATGATAATACTGCTGACCTCTGTTCTTCTCTTTCTCCGGGGGAGATGACGAAGACAAAAGAGCTTTTAATAAAACAAGACGAACAAAGGTCGTCTGCAAAGTCACTGCATACACCTGTGCAGTGTGGTCTGTAGTTTTGTAGTTGAGATGACGCCACGCCAAGGCCCAGAAAACTCTTAATATGCAGATGTTATACTATTTCAGCTTCATTGCTATGCATGTCCATTCAGCGTGTAGATATAGACTTGAGCATCTTTATTTCCTTTCTAAGCAGCTTTTAATAACTGTAGATTTACAGCATCTGTAGTCAGGGCAGATGTAAAGTTGTATTGTTGTGTTTTCTCACAATGGTACCTCCTCTGATCCAGCCTGTGAACACACCGCATCACATCAAGCAACTTAATTATATCTTCCTCTTTCTCTCTTCCTAGATGCACAGAATTGAACTTAATTAGATGCTACATCACCTCAGTGAGGGGCTGCATGGCAAATCTTATTAAGAAAAAGCTGTGTGTTTCACCGAACCACACTGATTCCTTTACATCTTGGCGTCAGTGGGAGAAAACCCCGCCGAGGCGTATTCTCCAGCCCCTGTAACTAATGACGCCGCTGCCCAGATCTGACAGTGAGCTGTGTCTGTATATTGTGCTTAATATCATAATAATAATGAGAGCAAATTAGAACAATCAATTTCCATGGCTGGTTGTTGATTGGAGGAGAAGGTGGAAGTGACAGGAGGTGATCCATCATCCTCGGCCAGTCACATTAAGGAGAGCGCTGTGGAGCAGGTGGGCCGGGCCCAGGGCCAGCACCAACCAATCAGAAGGGACGGTGGGAAGGAGGGAGATTCATTACACCAAAATCAAGTGCTAATGTAGCTGTGAAGTGTGTGAGACACAGAACAAGAAATACAAAAAATACAAAAAATACAAAAAATCAAGATATATATATATATATATATATATATATATATATATATATATATATATATATATATATATATATATATATATATATATATATATATATATACACACTTGTTTAGTCAGTAATGACAAGGCGACAGTTGTGCTGAACTGCAGCTCATGTCCCACAAGAGGTCACTAAAATCTCGTTCCTTTCTATCCTGGACAGACATGTGTTTTAAATATTTATCAACACAGAGAGGCAGTTACGGCACGCAATCATGCGCTGCTCACCATCACAGTCAGTGTACTCACAGCCTAATGTGCGTGTGAAAATGCACATCAGAAGCCAATCTGCTGACCCCAAATGATATACGCCACATGATTATATCAGCACTAAAGACAATACTGGAAATAATAAGCATGATCTAAGATTGGGCTGATGACAGTCACTCTTCTCCATGGTTTTTAAATGCAAAGCCGATGGATATGGGATTGCTGCATAGATATTCACACAACCTATAATTTCTTTAGTTCACTTTGATCACATACACCTCAAGCCTCTGCCGTTGCCCTATGTCCCACTCTCCTGTTGAAGACCACAGCCCAACTCATAAGTTAAAAATGTGAAAAAGCAACATTAAGTGCATTTCCACCTTTTATGAGTCAGTGTTGAAGTGCTTCTCTCTAATTCTATTTCTGCTAAACGATGGCATGGGGCGACTATATTAGATTTCATCAGCAGCCATCAATCACGGCTGCACTTAACACGATCAGTTCCCCAGTTTATTCAGAGCGAACAATGGGGGACAGGCACGTCCCGCCTGCAACTGAGTAAATGAGGAATTTAAATACTGCACAAGAGACTACAGCAGCTCGGAGGGGGCGGACTGATTAAAGGCCACAATATCTACTTTTGGAACCAGATGATCTGTCAACGGGAAGCAAGACGAGGTATACGGGAATAATGGGTTGCTAATGTGGCCTTATTCCACACTGGCGTTGGAAGATAGTTATTGTTGCAACATGTCTGAGCTGAGACACACACATCGATGCACACGCACACACCAGCACGGCTCCCCTACAGCCTGTATTGATGGGTAATTTATCAAATGACATCTCGTTCAGTGTTGAGAGAAAATTTAATCATGTACCTCCAGATCCTGATGATAATCATGAGATGTCCCTCTTGTAAATGATTTTAGTGAGTCGTTTCATTTCTGTTCATTTTCCAAAGCTTTTCATTTGCCAGAGTCTAACTCATGCTAATATGAGCAGGTGCAACCACACACATAGTATTATTAGTGTATTACAGTAACCTAGTGTAAAGTTTAGATGGAGTCAGGTATTAGATTAACCAAAGATATGGTGGGAAGATGAACAAATCACTACACTCTGACCTATAAAGCTTATTTTACATGGAATATGGAAAGTATGAAAGAATTTTATTAACAACTGAGAACTTGTTGAATACATTATAAGTGTTGAAGTTTAAACTTTTTAAAAAGGCCTTGTTCCCCAACATACAATGGTTTCATCTGCTCTCAAAAAATAACCAAAAAAAGTATGAATATAGATTTATGATAGATGTATAGAAAGATAAAAACTTGCCATGAACTGGCACGACTCTATGGGCGTCCTGTTGGTGCTGTCCCAGATTTTCTAAGTTATTCAGCATAAACACTATCAAGAGTAGTTGATAGAAATTTCTAATTAATTGTCAGGGTCTAACCAGAACATTACAGGTATTCCATTATGCAGGAAAGACATCAGCTCAAAATGATAATGTGAAAAAACATGCCACCAACAAAAGGCTTAGAGCCACATTCAACTATTCAACCAACCTAAATTCGCTTAAATAAACTACTATCTGCATCCACCTTAGTAAACCTGGCTCACACGTCTCTATGCATTTCATTGGCCCTGGGAGTTTCCTCATTCACAGTATAATTGATTTATTACAAAAAAGTAGCATGATGCAGTGAACATTTTACAGTGATAAAAGTCATAGGACCATTTGACTTACACAATTGTCTAAGCTTGGCTTGTTGGGTTAAAGTTAGATCTGCATCAGGAGGTGACGTGATATAAATGTTGGAGAGTGGGTTGGAATAAAAAATGGATGTAGGCAGATGTGGCTTTCTGCAGTCAAAATACTTCTAGTGGTTATTAAATATTCTTGTTTTGTAATGAAATTATCTGCACACAGCTCACACTGTATGTAACAGTCAACAATATAACATCATCACTATGTTTATAATGTAAATCTTGTGAAATACAGTAAAGCAATGTCCATTATAGCTATATTTCCAACTCAAACATCTCACACAGTGTATGGTGTGAAATGTTCACAGTAACATCGGACACTGTGACCAAACAAGACTGCATGCAAGACAGTCTCTTGTGGAGAGTGAGGATTTACTTTGGGTGTTATTTCACCATATCTATCTGGTCTTTGTACAAGACCAATGGAAACCTAAGCTTATGGAAACCCTTGTAATCTGGGAATTTAGACAGTCTATAGGCTTTATTACAGAAGTTACATTATCAAAAACAGGATATGAATAAATGTGTTAGTCATAATTTTATGATCACATTGTGTAACAAGACTCCCATAGGCACATTTACTGTATGTTTCCTACCTGCCGTCTTGGGACAGAGGGAAATACATCTTCTCTAATGCTTATTCCATTGAGGCCCTGTATGATCTCACTTTTGCTAAAAGAAAAGAGAAGGTGAAGAGTAATTTTACTGGGACAATAGATGACTCTTAAATAATACTTAAGTTTTAACTGAACTCTGTCCCAACTCTACAGGCCTTTAGTATTAGCTACTTAATAAACGTTTAAGCCTTGAAAGAAACTTTAAAGTTGAAAGATTTAGAGATAATTGTAAACAGATACCAAGAGATGATAATTTTTTCGACAATATTAATATAAAATGTAGGCCTGTTATTAATAAATGTATATGTTTCGTTTTTTCTCAAATCTTTTCAGTCTTGTAGTGAATGAGAAGTTACTGACTCTAATAAAGAGAGCTGTTTACAGAAATAGTACCAGATAAATGGTAACCATGGGTTTTCTCATGTTTATTTTTGTGATTTATAATCCTGAAGTATTGACAAAGTTTCTTGGATCTCAAAAATAACTATAAGCTAAATGGCTTTTTAAAAGCATTCAATTGCCTGGATAACAAAGAACCAGACACCCAGAAGAATGATTGTGATTGTGTGAAAATATTAATCTAATATAATAAACATCTAAAATAAAACGACCTGATAATCTCCTGCGTTGTTCACAAGAAGAAAAAAGTATCCTATTATGAGACATTAATGTTGACAGTTTAATTTACCTGGTTTTCTGTGGTGAAGCCTCTAGGTCTGTATCATGGCCTGAACTAACCCTTTTATCAAATGCTCTTAATAAAATCATAACTACAACGCCTAGGGCTGATTGTATTTCTCATGTGACTGATGATGACCACCATGTTGTATACAACCGATCCGGGAAAACGCAAATCGTTCCTGGGCCTGAGCGGGCCCATAGGGCGGGCCTGCCCCGTGATGCTCCGTGGCGCAGCTCTCTGGTGCCGGAAGTAAATTTCCCATAAATTTTCCCATAGACTTTTCGAAAAATGCCAATATTAAGAGTTTAAAAGCTCGACGGAGGCTAATCTCTGTGATAACTCATGACCATATCGCAATTAATTATAATAAATAAATTATCTTAAACGTGAATAATCAACGATAGTTATTTATAACTTTGCCTTTTTACAAGTTTCAGATTTTTTATGTTTTGATTTTTTTTACAAAATGAAATGCACTATGGTCATGAGTTGCCACGTAGCTTATTACCCTCCCTCGAGCTTTTTCATTTTTAATATGCGCATGTTTAGAAAAGTGTATGGGAAAAATTAATGTGAAATTTACTTCCGGCAGCAGAGGGGGGCGGGCACTATGGCGCTCCATAGACCCGCCCCCAACCGGGACACGCCCCCGTCCGTCTGTCAGAGCATCACAGTCAAAGATAAGTACACGTGGGGATGTTTAGAAAAGTTGTGCAGATGAACTGACATTTACACTTAGCCAGGCACCCACGGAGAGTTTATAGTTACAAGTAAAATGGCAGAGGAGCTGCTGGTGGAAAAATATGGCAAAATTACTGGGGTAAGTTGAAGTTATATGTTGTTGGGTAAAACTGACGCTTTGACTAATCATGTTTATAAGGCTATAGAAGTTTTAGTTTTTGCGTGTTGTTTGTAAAATAGTTCTCTAACCCAAAGAAAGAATACAGTTTACTTCTGCTGCTGCTATTATGGCCACTTTCTCAAACCATGTGGTGTAACATGAAGTGATCCACATCTGACTGATAACAAACTTAATTTGAAAACTGACTGGGCAGCATTGTCTGTTATGGGCTATTTTCACGTGCAGCCCTCCTAACTCACTCCATCCGCTATTAAAGATTAAATTAGGTTTCCAGACTTCATTGCTCTCTTTCAAACAGAGCAGCGTTTTTTGGCCTTTGTTCTCTCTCATTGCATATGGTTCCTTGAGTTGTGTACATTTTTGTAAAGATACTCTGTCAAAAGTGTTGTTAAAATAATAATAATGTATAATGTTGAATTAGGGCAGGCAGTCCAAGCATTGTTAATGTGGGAAGCTCTTACTTCTCTCTTGACTGTTTTTTTGTTTTAATTCTTTTATTCTGTCATTGCCAATGTACTTAAGTTGAACTCAAACAGGCTCAACTACTTTGTAAAACTTTACTCATGCAAATAAATATCAAATATTACTGTATTATTACTGATATAGTGACACACAGGGACCTTGTGTAATAATGGCATTGAGCTGGAGATATATGCATAATTCAGTGTATTCTTCTTAAGAAATATATTTGTTTACATGTGGACAACCAAGTAGCGATGTATACATACCTAAATGTTTACTTAAGCTTTTGTAATTAATGTATTGCCAAAATAAGGCTTGGTTTATCAGTGTATTAAAGGTAATCCAGAGACAAGGGGGCACACTTTAGTGCAGGTCCCAGGCCCAGATAAATGAGAGGGTTGCTATGACAAATCAATGTGCAAGTCACTGCGCGCTAGGAGGCAGATGATTTGCTGTGGTGATCCTAAAAATGGAAAGGCCGAAAAGGAAAAAATATATTAGCTTATAAAATTCCTAAATTTCTCCTGGAATTTGTGGTAATTTCAGCCCCATTTGTTGTTAATTCATAATGACAGATTTTTTCCTTCTTTTTCTCAGCATCTCACTCCGGCGCTGCTGGCAGTGGCCTTCCTGTCCTCATTTGGGAGCTCCATGTTGTACGGCTTCAATTTGGCTGTGGTGAACTCTCCCGCTCAGGTTAGTGTCACACCGTCATTCACGTTAAAACAACAATATCAGAGTTTTGATTTTTAACCCCAAACATGGCCTAAAGTGACTCTTTTGAATACATTGCGAGGATCAGATTGAAGTTAATTGTCATGTGGAGTCATGTGGATGTGTGTGTCAAATCTGGAAGCAGCTTCACCATGTCACTGATGTTCCAACCTTTCATACATCACATGCTCTGGACTGTCTCCTTCATATCTGATTTGATATGGCACAGTGACTAAAGGCCTTGCCATTTCAGTTTGTCCATGGAGATGCAGTATGATCATGTGACAGTGTCCACAGATAGAGTACAATCAACATATACAATACAAACATACAAAATGTTTTTCTGGACACACCTCTGCTATGGTCACTTCAAGGAGCTCAGGTCTTAGTCCTCAGTGTCCACCAAAAAGTCTGTCTAATTTATTGTTTGACACACAAAACAAAACAATGTACCATGGTAGTGGTTCTCAAACATGTCACACCACCACAGAAAATATTTGGCTCTCCAAGTACCTTCATTAAAGAACCAAAATTAGCCTAAATCTTGTCTAAACAAGATCTAAACTGAGGAATGAAATAGGGATTAATCCCCCAAAGAGCATTACTAAATAAGGATTACATAATGACTATACCAGGACTAAGACGAAGACTACATCTGGGCCTGAACCAGAATAAAAGCAGGACTAGTAAATTCAGGACTAAACTATGCCTATACCAGGAATAAACTGTGCCTAAACTGGTACTAAACAGTCGTCTTCAGATCAAAAACCTCAACCAGAGTAGGACTAACATAAAACAAGAATAAAACCAAAATTAAACTAAATCAGGACTTGAAGTGGAAAAAGACAGACCAGAAGAAGCCAGCGTACCACTCACAGATCCCTCTTGAGACCAAAGACAGTGAAGCATTGTAAGTAGTTTTCTAACCTTGGTACACTGCCCTATTTACTCCAAACTGCAACTAATTTGTTGAGGTCACACCTTTAAATTCAGCCTTTTGGGCCATTCAGAACTGCACCGTGTCATTTCACTTTAGCTCCACTTACATTTAGCAAAAGTAGGTTTAACAAGATCTGCTTTATGGTAGACCTTATTTATAGTGCAACTACTTATTTCAGGTATGAGTAAAAAGGGGAGTTCACCTAAAAGCATACTACAGATCAAGTATAGTAGTAGTCTGTGTCTGTGACTTGTTCAGTTTCCTTTCTTTTGTCTTTTCCCTTCTGGGGTCGCCACAGCAACTCATCTGCCTCCTAGCATGAAGTGTTTTTCTTGTTGACTTGGCTTAGATTTTATGCCAGATGCACCTGAATGAACCCTTTCCATTTATCCAGGCTTTGGAGCACAAAGAGTACACTGGCTTGAGAGTACTTGTGGCTGGATTTGGTAAATGTTTCCAGATACTGTGTCAAAGGCGCAAAAATGCCACTGCTACTTTATTTATTTGTAGAAAACAGCCATTTTCAGTGTGCCATTTGAGCTTTATTGCATGTTTGGTGAGTCTAATAAACATATCTTCACACCATTCCCCAGTGCGACGTAAACACCGAGGAAATGGCAAGACAAATGTTGACATTTTGATTTGAGGCTCTGTGGGAAATGGTTAATGAGGTGACAATGGTGAAGTCCACATAGAGTTTATTAGACATCACTGCAGAAAGCAATTGGCACAAATGGTTGAGGCAGTTTATAAAATCATAATTTGCTTTTTTCCCCCAACAGTACATCAAAGAGTTTTATAACGAGACACTTCTAGAAGAGTATGGGTGGGACACAGATGAGGAGTTCCTCACCGTCCTATACTCCCTCACTGTGTCGATCTTTGCTATCGGTGGGATGACTGGGGCCCTGCTGGTTGGCAGACTTGTAACCAACTATGGAAGGTTAGTTTTGTGCTTGATGATTTTATCTTAAACATACAGAAGGCAGGTATAAGTGTAATGCAAATCCTTTTTCCTGTGTATCTGAACAGGAAAGGGACACTGGTGAGGATCACTGTGCTGGTGTTCTTAGGTGGAGCTTTAATGGGTTTTAGCAGGAGCTGTAGGATGCCTGCTATGGTCATCCTTGGACGATTCATCACAGGGGTCCACTCAGGTGAGCCTGAATGACCCAGTTTTTATCTACTGTAAATATTAATATTTACTTGCATAAACCTACCATTTTGCTCTTTGCAACAGGGATTTCTCTCAGTGTGGTTCCAATGTACCTCGGTGAGATTGCTCCTAAAAACCTGAGAGGTTTCCTGGGCCTTGTTCCTAGTATCCACATTTGTCTTGGAGTCTTCATCGCTCAAGTTCTGGGTCTGGAGGAACTGCTGGGAAAGGTAAAGCCTCCATGGGGTGGCAGTAGCTCAGTTGGTAGCGATGCTTACCCTTTAACCCAAAGGTTGCCAGTTCAAGACCCACTGCTGGTATTGCATACTGTTGTCCTTGCCCTTTCCTGTATGAATGTGTTTGATGGTAAAATTGCAGCCACACTTCTGTCAGTCAGGGCAGCTGTGGTCACAGAAGTAACTCATCACCACCTGACTGAGGAGTGAATGAATAATGATTTAAGTTGTGAAACCCTTTAAGAAGCTTGTAAAGTGCAATATAAATCCAAAATATTATTATTTTTATGTTAATTTAATATTCACACCTGTTATTCAGTAAATCGGCATATACCTTTTTTTTTTTTTTTCACAGGAGGAGCACTGGCCTCTGCTGTTGTCTCTGGTGGTTTTTCCGACCATGATCCAACTTCTGCTGTTGCCATGGTTTCCTGAAAGTCCTCGGTACCTGTTGATAGAAAAAGGAAATGTACACGCCACTATTGCAGGTTGGACACTGTACTTTGTGCACACCTAACTTTTTACCTGAAAATAACTCCTCTTTTAAAGGCAGAAATGCATAGAAAGGTCAGTAACGGGTCAAATAACAAATAACTTGTTTTTGTTGTGGATCCTGAACATTGTCTGGATCCAGGAAGGTTTTAAAAGTTTATGTACCACTGCAAGAGTTTGTCCATTATAGCGACATAACTTGAAGTGCTAGAGCAGTTACAGTAGTTAGTGACTGGTGAGTGTGCAGAAGCGTAGATAAGACCTGAATGATTCACATAACTCTAGTCACAAGCGGTCAGTAAAATACCAATTTTTATTTACTAGTTAGTAAGTTTACTTGTCTACTTGGTCTGTGTTCTTTTTGCAAATGGGTAACATTTTCATTTCTTTTTTTCCTAAAGCCCTGAAGTGGTATCGTATCAAGGGAAACATCCAGGCGGAGGTGGAGGAGATGCAGGAGGAACAGCGCTCTTTGACCTCCATCCAAACCATCTCAGTCTGGGGCCTGCTCAAGGACCGCTGTGTCCGCTGGCAGGTCATCACTATTGTAGTGGTCAACATCGGCATGCAGCTGTCTGGCATTGATGCAGTAAGTAGGAAAAAGAATATATTTTTAAATTTTTTTAATTTGGAAAAGAAAAAGACATACACCTCTCTGGCTCCATCATTTTATTCCAGTTCCTAATAAAATGATATAGTTCTTAGCTATATGCACTGTTGCCTTTTTGGCACTGATTAAATCCTGTGTTCAGAGATAGGAGTTTGGTGTTTGTTCAATAACTCTAAAGTAAAGGGAGCTAATCATAAGCTTACATTTGATATGTATATCTCAGTTTTGTCCAAAATGTCACACCTTGAAATTTTCACCCATGATACCCCTTTATATGTATTTATTGTATGTTAAGGTAGCAAAGCAGTTGAAAAGAACTTAACCCAAGTGTCTGTCCTGTTAAAATATTTACTTGTCTTTAGTTACCAACACTTTCCGACTCTTTGTGATACATTATGTGCATTGATATACAGTGTGAGTTTGGGCACGATGCAGAATAGTGATGAAATGCTATACATGTGGTTACTAAATCAACAAGACAGCATTTAACTGCACCCGTCATGATCTTGTCTACACCTCATCAATGATGGATGTTGCATCAGCAAAGTGTGATTAATGAGGATACACAAATTAATTTCTAGGGGAGCACATGTCAGAAGTCCATACTGATAAAACACCATATCTCAAATGCATGAGTGATGGTTGTTCTGATAATAACGATCACCATGATGGATCATGTGTAAACAGTAAATAAGCACGGCCAATTTCTGCCTCTCTTTATAAAAGGCTATATGTTTTAAAGTGTGTGTTTATGTACGCCTGTGATCTGCCATACATATGTTGTTTGTGCCAATGTCAATTACAGATCTGGTTCTACACAAATGATATATTCAAGGACGCTGGGATTCCTGAGCCTCACATCCAGTACACGACAGTGGGAACTGGGGCCATTGAAGTTATCTCAGGAATGCTAGGGGTGAGTTTTCTCCTGCTCAGGAGTAAGCCACCTTGAAGTCAGACATTAAATCAGGAGATATGTTTTCAAGGTAGAGTTTTCAAGGAAAGGTGGAAAACTATAATTTACTTTAGATTTTGGTAAGACTTTAGAAAAACTCATCACTATTAAGCTGTTACAAAGTATTAATATGTATATGTAATTAAGCTTATTAGTCAAGAATATAATCAAATGAGTTTGTGTTAATTAAGCTAAGATGTGTAAATAAATGACATTATCTTCTGTAAACTATTGCTTTGAGAAAGTCTCTTTTTGTGTGTTGTAGTGTTTTACTATTGAGCGTGTGGGAAGAAGACCACTGATGATCGGTGGCTTCCTGTTTATGGGACTCTGTTGTGCAGGGATCACTGTGTCTGTCATTTTACAGGTATACAGTTTATCTACTGAACTTCACGGTCTCACAGTCATAAGCTGTCACAATGTTATTGCTATTATTAAGAAATTTAGAGATTACAGCAAATATTTGTCTAGAGTTATAGATTAAATGTTATGTTATGTTATTTTAGATATAATTATTATAGATAAATAAATAAATAGATAGATAGATAGATAGATAGATAGATAGATAGATAGATAGATAGATAGATAGATAGATAGATAAATAGATAGATAGATAGATAGATAGATAGATAGATAGATAGATAGATAGATAGATAGATAGATAGATAGATAGATAGATAGATAATAGATAGATAGATAGATAGATAGATAAGAAAAACTAAGATAAGAAAACCTTTATTTGTCCTCCAGTGGGGAAAATGCATATGGAAAAAAATATGGTATAATAAAGATCAATCTAATCCTCATACAACATATTTTTGAAGGGGTTCTTAATATAAGGAATAAGTGCATACATCAATACTGTACATAAAGCAATCATGATGAAAACAAACTTTTTAAGTGCATTTGTTGACTTGTTTAACTACTAATTTGAGTATACCCTTTTTATGGATAGGGTGACCAATTATATATTTGTCTAAATATAACACGTGTTTACCCTGTTACAGCCACATCTGGTCTTCATGCGCTACATCAGTGTGGCCTGCGTTGTTGGGATCATTGCTGGCTTCTGCATCGGTCCAGGTAAGACATTTCCTAGTTCACATTTTTTAAAGTGTAACTAACTTATTCCTTGTGTGTGTATTGTCCTCATGCTTTAGCTTGAACTCAATATGCATGATGTTTAGGGTGTCCTGTGTGTAAGGTAACACTGCTCCCTGCTGGACATTTGGACCACAGCAGGCACCGAACCCTCTCCACTCCTGCTTGTATTTCATTGCTCTTGTAAATTAGGAAACCATAACTGCCACACTCCCTCCATTCTCCCAACCATTTCTACATGGGACGAGTTGAGTGAATTAAGAGGCAATAGTTTACAAGCTTTGGCGCCATGTTGAATTGGACCTGTGAGGATGATGAATTAGAACAAAGCTGGTTTACATAATGCAATTCGTCAAAGGCAGCAAAATCTATACCTCTGCACACGGGTGAAGATTTCTGTGGCTGCAATTACACTTTTAATGGCTCATTGTTCATAAGCTACTCATGATGAATACGGTTTCCTTCAACAAGAAACCCAGAATGCACAATGAAGCCCTCCATACATACCACAGATGTTGACAAATTACAGTCTAGTTATTGGTTTGACAATATGAAATCTTCCTCTGTGCAATTATCATGCAAAGATAATGAGGGGAGAGCTTATCATTAGAGTCTATACTAATGCATTTTTCTACTTCACTTCTAACAATGAAGAATTATGTGTTTAAAGCCAGGACAGTGTTACAGAGATACTGCATTTCAAGCTGATGAATTGAACAAGCCATGCTAAGCTGTTGTGTTATTAGGTTAGTATTTTCCTAATGTAGCACGCGTCTATTTCTTGTCAATCTATGACTCACTGAGTAACCATGTAGACATAGGGCAGCGCAGTACTTTATATCTCAAAATACAGTATAATGATCTATGAACAGAGAAAGATGTAGGCAAGTGTTTCCCCACCAGGGGTACGGGGAACCCCTATTGGTACACGAGCACATTACAGGGTGTACATGGAATTATATGATCAGTTGTAGTGCTAAACCAGGTCTAAACCAGGACTAAACCAGGTTTAAAACCAGAAAATAAACCAGGAATTAACCAGGACAAAACTAAGAACAAACCAGGTCTAAACCCAGTTTAAACAAGGACTAAAAGAGGATTAGGCCAGGTCCAAACCAGGACTACACCAAAGGAATGCACCACTAAAGAAGTACTAAACCAGTTGTAAAACCAGGACTAAACCCGGACTAAACTTTGTCTAAAACCAAAACTCAACCAGGAAACAAACTGGTCTAAAACTAAAACTAAAAAAGGAACAAACGAGGTCTAAACCCAGTATAAACCGGGACTAAACCAGGACTAAGCCAGGTCCAAACCAGGACTAAAGCAGGTCCTGGGGGGACAAAAGACCAAAAGGGTTGGGAACCACTGGTGTAGGCTATCAATGTACAAATATACACAATACACCTCTGATAAGGCACTGGCCCTATCTTGCAATGTTGAAAATATGGAGCGCAGACCTGGACTCAAACTTGAAAGATCTTCTAGTTCAGGGGTAAATGCTCTTTCTGTTGAGTCACAAAACACTTATAGCTCACAATGGTAAAGAATCTACTATAACTAACCATTTGTTCTTTTAGTGAGTGAAGTTAGTGTCTTTGGTCTGTATCTCAAAATGATACAAAATCCCCAAAAATCTGCATTTATTACATCTTACATCTCACTAGAACTTTTGCTTGGTACTGTACACATATTAGAAAAAAATTATTTTGTCTTGATTACTCAGTTAAACCCTGCTTTTCTTTGTTCAAGTCTAGTTTTTTTCTTTTGATTTAGGTTTGATCCACATTTGACTTGTACACACAGTTTTGTATTCCCTCTTAAACTGTATTGAACAGTTATATTGTCATAGCAATAATCAACATTGTTATTGCATTTTGCATGTTTTTCTAATAATGTGCTGCCTGTTAAAGTACATGCAGAGAAATGAGTTATTGAACATTTCTGCTGGTCAAATAAAGGTGAAATAAATAAATAAATTTGGACATGGTCTATTTTAATTATTATATTTTTTTTATTTACTTTCTGTGTTGTAGCTGGTGTACCCTTCCTGATCACTGCAGAGCTCTTTAAGCAGTCCCACCGTCCTGCTGCCTACACAGTGGCCGGCTGCCTAAACTGGCTGTCCAATTTCACAATAGGATTCCTCTTCCCTTTCCTTGAGGTAAGAGCATTTTTGTCTGTTTAAATTCCACACAAAACTGTTACCTCGCTCCACAGCTCCAGACCTTTGCACTACCCTAATAATGAATCTATTTATTATTAATGGCTGTGTAATAGAGAAAAGGTCATTCAGAGTGATAATCCCTAAGTCCCTTTACAGAGTTTTAACATGTATTTATGTATTTGTTTATGTTGGGATTCTCACAAACATTCCTTTGCCAAAAGCTTAATAAATAACTTAAAACTATCTATGAGCAAAACCAATGTTAACAGAAAAGCAAATAATGGCGATTTAACAACTAGTCAATCGTAAAAGATGTCTAATTATGAACAGTGGTAGAAATGTAACTAGAAATGTAACTATTTAAGTACAATGTGGGAATATGTACTTCCTGACTACATGTTTAATATACTATACATCTCCTTTCGTAAAAGTTTTTTTATTTTTTTATTTTACTGCTACTACATTTATAGAATGTCTAAATGAGTAAAGTGGTAAAGTGGTAGCAGTACTAGTAGACCTAGTAGTAGTAGTAGTCATAATACTGGTAACAGCAGAAGTACAAATTTAATTTGATTGATTTATTTGAAGGGGACAATTCCGTTTTATAAAACACATAATAATACATGAGTAAAAAGCCAGAATAAACCAAAAGGCTATTTTTCATCTGTAGTCCCCTGGCCTTGATGTTAAAAAGCTGTAAAATACATTTATAGGACAGCACAGACATACACAGTTAGTAAAAACATAATTCTAATGACTATACATGTTCCTGACTTGAAGTAGCCACAGCAATAGAATTAGCAGCAATAGTAGTACTAGTATCAGTACTTTACTTTTTACTTGTACTTGAGTAATTATTTGAAAGTAATAGTACTTTTACTTATTGCAAATTCACTATAACATTTTAAGATGTTTACAATTTAAGGAACTAAAGGAGACTAATACTCAAAAATACATGACAAAATATACACACATAAATATGCTGTTATGATTTTTAGAAGTGTGACAAGCCACAAATCCCATGAGACGAAACAAGACACGAGACTGGGTTAACGAGTTTAAAACATGTATTTTACACCAATGAAAAATGTAATTTATTCACCTGAAAATTATAAAATGCAAAACTATTTAGGTGAATTTTTAAAATCAACTTGTAATGAATGGTATTTATTTCTATTTTTTAAATGATATGCAATAGCAGAACATATTCTGCCAAATGTTTTTCCCCAAACTCAACCAATGAGCTTCTCTTTTGTAAAAAGTGCAAACAGAACCTGATCCTGAGATCACAAGACTGATTTTTACCTTCACGAGACATTTTGATTTACGAGATTATGAGATTGCGAGATCTTGTCACACCTCTGATGTTTTTCTTTTTTGGTATCTTGATACTCATACATGTTCTTAAAGGTGGTAGCATTTATGCTGTTTTGACTTAAATGTTAAAACTAGATAAAATGTTTAGTCATTGTGTAATTTTGTCTTTGGTTCCACAGATGGACATGGGCCCTTACTGTTACCTCATCTTCTGTGCTATCTGTTTGGGAGTAGCCCTGTACACAACCTTTGTCATTCCTGAGACGAGGAATAAAACATTTATGGAGATCAGTCAGATGTTCGCCTCCAAAAACAACATTCTTGAAGATGAATTAGCATCAAACGGACATCTAAAAATGTCTATGATGAATGGTTATGGGACCCTTGGACACAGTGATTCAACTTAAATAAGGGCTAAATGGGAGGAAAATGGTTGTTTTAGTCATTGACAGGAAAGGTTGACCAAGAGGAAATCTGCTGCTTTTTGTACAGTATAAAGAACATACACATGCACACAAACTAGTAATGTTTAAATATGTAGATCAGTCCCAAGACAGACATCAAGCAGTCATGCATTTCAAATCAATCTTCAGAGTTATTTTAATCATTTTTACTGGATCTGCATCTATACTGTGGCTCACTGTGCCCTAGAAACGCTCTAACTGTGCTTAGCTTCACTTTTTTACCTTTCATGATGACTATATTGTTATTTGTACTTCTGCCACCATTGATTACCAATAGCTTGCTAGCTAGGACAAGAGAGCAAATTTGTCTTTCTACTTACTTAATTGTGTGTGTAAATATCAGAGTTTACAGATCTACGTGTTTTAAATCCAAGGAGAAAGCACTGACCATAAACACCAGTTTATGAATTTTTATCTCGTTACATAATGGAGGTGGAAATTGCTACGGCTACTGTAGTAGTCATTTCACACTGCCTTATCCAAATACCAAAAAGATATAAGCTTGTAAAAAAGGAGCCTTAATTTATCTGAAAATCACTTCAAGGTGTAAAGGGGTTATTTTTGTTTTATGTTTTACCTTAATGTAGCAAAGGAACACAATAAAATTAGAGCTGTCCCATTATCTTTATGCAGTGTGTTTTGTCTTTAACCTCTACATTATTTCTTTCCATTCAACGTTTTCCTTCTGGGGTCACCATGTCGAACCATCTGTCTTCTTTGAATGCAGTAACCCCTTCCTGACACAACCTTCTGCATTTATCTGGGCTTGGAGCTGGCACAGTACAGTGTGGCTTGTGACCCTCTGTGGCTGAATTCTGCCCCCTACATTATTGATTGCCATTATCTATAACTGACTAATGATAACTAACTAATCATTAGCAGACTTTGCACCACATTTTGAGTGTCTTCAGACTGCAGTTTTGTGCCAGACCTGCAAATACAGGACCAATACAGTAAGGGGAAGATGGGAAGCAGTGGTTCTCTCTCATGTGTTTGCACAAGAAGCCTCTAGGCTGCCTGATCCATCTGTCAGGCCCAGCAGAAGGACCAAGCAGCCCCCGACTGAGACTGGATGGATATGTTGTCACACTCCTTTTTGTCCCCACACAACAGAGAGAGCACTCGCTGGCTAGGCATTCACTATCAGATACTGACAAGGATGTAAAATACACTATGGACATAATGGTTTCAAATAATCCTTAACACATTTATAGCTCAATTATCTTTTATTATATCATCACAACTGTACGTCCAACCCTACGTAGGGAGCAAAAGGACGTAAAATGAAAATGATGATGATGATTGCAACTGTATGATGATTTGGCCATTCAGAAATCAGCTCTGACTTGGCCTTCAGAAGTGTTGATCAGAGATGGTCAGAAACAAAGGGTGACTCTTTAGGCTACCTGCCAACCTATAAGAGTAACAAACACTGTAACTGCAGGTGACTAGCCATTTGCATGTTGCAGTATCAAGTTCAGGTTCATAAACATACTGTTAGATCTATGTGAACATAATGGGAAGATTATTAGTCATCCATGTTGCCACATTCAAACAATGTTCAGCAAATAGGCCACTGTATGTCTATGTCTGAAGACAATGTAGAGGCGGATTGTTTCAAGTAAGAGTTAAAGAAAAGGGTGAGCTGCTGGGTTGGAGAAGGTCAGTGTCTGCAGTTGTTGATTTGCTGCTGAATGACAAATGGGCCGCAGTTAAACTCCTGGGAGAGGACAAACGGAGGGCCCTGTTCCTCTGCCTGTTCATATGTAACGTCACTCCCAAACAAAAGGGCCTGTCGTCGACACTACAGTATATTTCTGTGGATAATGCCACACCGCACTGTGCTTATGTGAAAACACCAACTCTTAGCTCACTCCGCCTCGGGCAGCCACGAGCTATAAATCAAACAAATAGCATCACAGCCTGGCGAGGAGGCATTCCAACAGATAAAATGCTCTCCCACACAACAAAGCCACACTCACTGCGTAATTAATTGCAACAAATTACCTCTTCCTCTCCCCGTCGGCCCCCACCTCGCCGCTTTTTACTGCAAAGACAAGCAGTGGGCTACACGCACCTGCGCACGGGAATGACACCACTACACACTAATGCGCGCACACGCACACACGCCAGGCCCTTCATAAGTGCTTTAATGTGGCTTATTGCAGTGTGCGCTCCCCTTAGCCGTGGAAATATTCGCTTGACGGATGTGCTTTGTCGCCGGCGCTCCCCGGCGGAGGGCGGCTGTCAGGGAAGAGATGATAACATTAACAGGGAGCCAAGGCGATGACAAATGCCTGTTATCAGCGAACGAGGCCGGTGACAAATCGAACGGCAGCGCCCAGGCAGCCCCGGCGCGGCGTAATAAAAAACAAGATGGATGGCACAGCCAGGCAGGGCCCGCGTTAATGCGATTTCGACTGCTCTCCCTGACTCCCAATTAAGGCTGGGGGGAAGGAGGGCGGGGGGCTAGAGCTACTGTGTTCAAGGCGGGAGAAGAGGAGGAGGAAGAGGAGATGGTGAGGTGAAAATGGGATGATGGCTGATACAGCAGCAGATGTGAGGTTAATGCAGTCAATGGCATGAGAAGAGTTCAGGGGTGTCTGCAAAGTAGCTATTGTCAGTTCAAACATATTTATTCTTTTATATTCTCAAACAATTTACATTTTTTACTGAATATTTCTTTATTTTGAATTTTTAAAGTACTTTTGGATACAGAAAAGGTTTCCACTGTCCCTGGACGGAAGTAGGCCTACCCACAAGACAAGAAACCACAAAGCAGCATTAAAGAGGTATGAGGCGGTATGTATCCCAAATTTAATTAGTGATTAGAGTAGACATAATCTTTGCACACTAGAATAATATTAAATACAATAGAGTTAATATGTTGAAAGCAGAGGCACACTTTTGGCTCAAACTGAGGAAACAGAATGGCAGCTTTAATTGTCTGTAGAGCCTTTGCCTTTTTGTGCTCAAATCTCCATCAGTGTGTGCCTCAGAGGTGCAGGGTTGTTAAGTGTCTCTGCGGCCAGATGGACTCTCATTAGAGTCTATCTAACTGCGACAGTAATGAAACAAAAGCTCTCACGCCTCGCTCCTCACCCTTAAATCCAACATGTCTGACCAAACAGGCTCTTGCTTGGACAGCGCTGTCTCCTTGATTAGCACAATCAGGTATGTCACAGTAAAGGACCATAGACATCTGCTGCATGCTTCTGTGGTTTTCTATTGGCCCAGGATTCAAGGGCTGCTCCCTAAATCATCTCTTATAAAAACAGAACTGACAGACAGCCTATTGCTTATAGGTAGAGAGAGCTATAGAGATGAGCTATGACTGTGTCCGTGATGACTGTTCCAACTCGTTCTGTCCATGGACCCAGATGTTATCACTTGCTAAAAGGATCAGCGCAGGATATTGAGAAATGGCTGCAGGACGAGGGGCATCTGTGCCCCAATACCCAGGGGCTGCTGTTTTGTCACTCTGACAGTGTTTTATAAAAGGCTCAGGAAGCTCAGAAGGGCTGGAGAAGTGAGCCCATATATCTCCAGCTATTACATCCAGGCTACAGAGAGAGGCTTGAAATGACAATGAAATATGGCCCAGGCTCAAAGGGAGAAAAAGAACAGGGTCTAAAGAGGGACGGCTCTAGTCTCATTGGGAGCCTGCAGGGGCTGTGCTCCAAATCAGAGACAGATGCACGGCACTCTGAGACACTAACCCGCTCTATACTGAAGCACACACAGGTGAAGAGGGAAGATATGTGATTCAGCAGGAAGTCCTTAGAGAGAACAGCCTCTCTGTACCTTTACTGATATTAGTCTGAAGGAACAAGGAGAAATTAGAGGCCTGCAGGGGGAAGCAGGAGGAAGGAGGGGTACGAGTCCAAACTCAAGCAGTGTGTCCCTGCATCATTAAGTTGTCAAGTGGACGCTAGGCCCGAAATATGACTGGGAGTTATTGCTGGGTCTGGGGCTGATGATATAAGAATTACAGTACATGGATCATAGCTGGATCGATAGGTAGACAAAGTCATTATGGAGGGGCTAGAGTTCAATGCGTCCCTGGGGCTGTGAGCAGGGACACAAGCTTATATTTATCACCTCACTGATGTGTAACACACACAGGTGGGAGGTGTGTGCCTATAGTTTGCTTGTTGCACTTATTTTCAAAGCCATCAGTTGGAGGTATTGATTGTCTGAGTCCAATGTGGCGCACAAATGAATGTGTGTGTGTATAAGGACTGTGTGTTCATCTGTGTGTGTTTACAAGTGAGCTAAACGTCTGTCTCCACATCGTCAGGCACTTGGTCAGTATTTGTCCTTCTCTGTTCTGTCTTTGAGGCCAAGGAAAGCAAAGGGATAGGGAGCACCAACAGGGCAGCATCGATCCTCTCTTTGCCGAGAGAAATTAGGCATGAAATTAAAGCTCCCATCAAAGGCCAGTGCCGCTGCTGTCACCTGATCCAGCACTATTTATACTCCCAGGAGATGATGATGATGTCTGCATCACACTGATGATAACAGGACGGAGAGAGAGAAAGCGAGAAAGAGACTCTCTCGTTCCCCTCCATCCTGCGCTGCTGACCTGCCATCATTTATACTGCCAGGACCCAAGTGCAAGGTTAGCGCCAGCCTGAGTCCTCATAAATCACCGCTCTGCTGGACGGAGAAGGGCCAGGGTCAACGGCACTCACAGCCAACCTCTGCTGATGAGAGAGTATTTATAGATCAGACAGAGCAGGTACAGGCTGTTTAAGAGGCTTATAGGAAGGTACACAATGTTTATTTGCATGTCAGTGAAAGCTCTAGTGCTATAGTGTTAATTACAAAGGAACACTTTATTTGAGATGTTCCTTTGCCATGCTGTAAACCCATTTAACACTGAGCACAACTGTGATGATCACAGGAGACTGTAGGGGGAGCCCATTTACAACACATCATGTAGCACTTTCCTTCATACTGCAGCACTTGTGTGAAGCAGCAGCAGTTGCATGTAGCTCACCTAATCAAAAACATGACCTATCTGCTCTCTGTCACGGACACATCAAAACCATTTCTCTTCAAATCCACACAGTCGCATTCTACTGTGCAGCTGCTGCCAAGCACACTGTTTTGACAAAAGTACAGCAGTTCCAGCATGGTGCGGTGATGACCTCCCTGGCTAAACACTGGTTTTAGTGAACCACAAGATAACCAGTTGTCCCTCACTCTCACTCCTTTCACTCACCGCTTAGTGCAGGACACCCTCCTCCAGCAAAAATAAACTAGGGATATGCGCTAGATTTTGAAGAACAATTGCTTAAAAGATTTTGGTGTCATTTCAGGCCTCCATATTGCACTTGTTATGTCTATTTACCGTACATTGACATGCATAGACAAAAACTGAATTGTTACAGCAGATTTTCTTAATAATTGCTGGCAGATCTCATTTAGGTTGGAGTCACCTACAAATTAATCTTTATTATAATATATAATGTATTGGTTCACAGTAACACAATTGTGGGACCTAATTTTATCCCTGAACATCTTATAATCACCCACTTTTACAGAACTATAGTTACTTTTAATTGATCTATCTGTGACCTTTAAGGCACAAGTGTTTTAAAACCTGTCTCACAATTGTATGCAATTAAAGCATTTAGGTTTCACATAAGCTCAACTTTGATCATACTGTATATTCAGCCTCCCAGCAACCCACTTTTGGGTTGCGCCCCACCATTTGGAAACTGTTTTAGCCTACTATACTGACAATCATGTGTGTTACTCTAGATAAAAACCTTAAAACTTACCTGTTTTCATGTCTTTTCATTACAAAAGCTGACATTTTTACTAATTCTCATAAATGCCTAAATAGAATGATAAGGCAGAAATATCAGTTTTCCTTAAACCTATGGCTGTAATTATAAATGGATGTATTTTGAATGTCTGAGACCCCTCCATGTGCCTGTGTTCTGAAATACCCTCATCCCGGGACGTGAAGGTCACTGTGGCAGATAGGAGGGGCGTTTGATCGATAAGCACCTCCCGCCTTGTGGCTCACTGACAGCTTCTGTCAAGTCTCCAGCAGGACGCGTATCAAATGGATCACCCCTTTTACCCTCTCAGCCACCCCCTCGCTCGGGACGGGAACTGTCACTAACGGCCACTGTCACATACCAGTCAGGTGCTTTCAGCGCCCTGATAAGGGCCCATGGAGACTCAGCAGAACCCCTGTCCCGACTGTAAGGGGGGTGTGAGTGTGTCAGGAGGGGAGCTGTTGACTGTTGGCCTCTGTTATGTGACAGCAGGTCTGTGTGGGCCCCTCCTGACCCAATTTGTTCATGTTTAGGTTTGCCACATAGAGGTAATGACAGGACCGTGAGGAAATGATTTACATTGTGTGCTTATGCTGTATTAGGTGTGGTTTTGTCCAATTTTAGTGGATTTATTGACAATCTATGAAAAATAATCTATTATAGGCCACATTGTTGTTGATTTACACAGTTGCTAATTTTTAACAACGATCTATATATTAAAGCTAAGGTTAAACATTAGACTTTAATGTATTAGTCTGCACAAAAGCGACATGTGCAAAATAACTGGCTGAGATGAGTTATGAGGCCTGAAACCTATACTTTCAACCTTCTGCAGTGCGAGCTTGTTAAAAGAGACCTGCTACTCTGTGCATTTCAGCAGAGCACGCCTCACTGACCCAGATCACAGATGTGGAGGTGGAGGAGTCCTTTGTGTGAAGTCTGAGAAAACCATGTTTGTGTGTCTTGCTTTGACCATAGTGCTGCATTCTTCAGGGCTTACACATCCACGACTGTGTCCTTAAATCTGAGATGCAGGGAAACCGCTGCCGTGTGTGTGTTTTTGGTGGGGGTTTAAAGGGTGACAAGAAGATAGCACCGCTGATTGACACGTGAAGAGGAATGCCACAATCTCCCATCGTCCCGTGTAGCGCAGTGTCCAAGAGCGAATTGTTAAAAGCATTCCTGGCAGTTATAGTGTGGGTGAAAAGAGGGTGAAAGGAGATGGTCTGGTGCTAAAAGAGGAGTTTGTTTACCCCCAAAGAGGATGAACCATATCCTCAGCACCATAACAACCCCAAAATCTTTCATCTTTTTGCTGATCAAAATACAAACTTTGAACGTCGACCTGCTTTCTGTACTCTGACAGAGGACGTGGGTTCAAAGAGGGCTTGGTGGTCTCCCCCTAGTTCCCACCCACTGAGGCAGAGGAGGTGGTGGTAGTTGTGCGATGGGGCCAGATCCTCCCAGAGCAACAGGTTAAACGGACCACACGACAGGGGCAAAAGGGCCCTGCTTACAAGCTCTAATTGGTTCTACAGGTTTCAGATGCAGGCCAGAAAAGAGGGAGGGGGAGATAGATGTGTATGCATGGATGAACGAATGGTATAGTTGGAGAGAGGAGAGAAAATACTGAGCTGAACAGGAGATCAGAGAGGACAGGAAGAGAGTGATGAAGATGTTAAAAGTAAGACACAGAGAGGACAGAGGGGTCCTGTTTCCATGATGCAACAGTTGGCCTTTACTCTGACTTTTACTGCAGCTCTGAGACCTGTTCAGTCAGGAGCCAGTGGCTGCACTTTGAAGATAACCTCAAAAACGGCCAAGGATTAAAATGTCTGAATGTCTCTTTATAAATGCAAAGGTCATATTGTTTTTTATATATTACTTTTAAAAAAGCAATTATTAGAAGACAATATTTGAGGAACAGAGCAACCACTAGGAGACGTGATAGTAGAGGTTATTAATGTGGTTTTGAATATGTACTTTTAAATCATACTGTAAAGTTATATACAAGTACTTTCAAGCTATCTAAAAATGAAACTTTATAACACAAACCCACTGTGCATTTGTTCTTTGATGGAGTTAAGTTGTTTAGCAGTGTTTAAAGTAAGGTATGTGTGGATGAGTTCAGGGCAGGTTTGGGTATTATTAGTGATGTGCAGTCCAGTCTATGTGACAGTTAACAAGCCTGCAGTGTGGCCAGAAAACCACAGAACCAGGTCTAAAAGCTGAGATGCCATCAAGAAGTCAAATCTGGAAGTGCTCAGGTGAAGGAGTGACTTTGTGGGTCCTCTGAGTATTTTTTTTTTTTTTTATACCCTCGCTAGCTTCAGTCTGCATTATTGGTACTTATGGAGCAGAAAATGGTATTCACAGATAAATCAGCCCAGTTCTGTCACACTGCAGGAAATCTTACAAGTCATTTAATCTAGTTAGGACTCTTAAAATATTATTTCTTGCAAAAGGTTTGTGTTGAGAGAGGAGGATTTATCGAACACATTTGTAATAGAGCTTTTAGATAAAAAAAAAAATATTGTGATACTAGAGCGTAGACGTTTCTTTTACCCAAGAAAATAACAAGATACCTTTTTCACATAAGTTACTTAAAGAAGAAAAATTACTTTTACAATACATTTTCTAAAATATACTTACTTACTTTTTGGCCTTTGTTAGCAAATAAAAGCAGAAGTACAGTAGTAATACTAGCAGTGGGGTAACTATATCAGTATTAATAAAAGTAACAGTAATAGTATAAGTAGTAGTAGCATTAGTAGTAATAGTATAAATTGTAATAGTAGTAGTTGTAGTAGCAGCAGCAGTAGAAGTAAGTACTTGTTAAGTACTTTTTGTGGTACAGGTGAAAAGTCTTTGGTAGTACATTGTAGTGTTAGTAGCAGTAGCTGTCTTTAAGTAATATATTTGCTGACTAGTGATTTCTACTTGAGTAATATTATTACAGTAACAGTAATTTGACAGTACAGACTTTGAGTACGAGCTATAGGTCCACCACAGACAATATAAGGTGGTAGTTGTCATGGCAGACACCTTTCCCATCATGCATTGTTTATACGTTTATGGAGCAGGTCCACTTTTACACCTCGGTGACACTTGCCCTAGACTGTCTAGACCATAGTAATAACACATATAAATTCCTTGAGTGAGTGGCATTCCCATTTGATGTAAAGTGATCTGCTGAGTGTTCGCCAGGACCAAGTGAACAAGATAACTGACACTAGTCCTATAGTGAGCAAATCCCTTTCAGTTTCAATTATCTATAGGGCATCCACATGTGCAGTATGTGTATCAATCTAAACAAACTGTGTTATTCTGTTATCTCCAAATACGGCCTGAGCTCCGGCTGGTCTCAGTGCAGCTGGAGTAATGAATAAACTATTATGGTCTAGATTTATAGAAGGCTATGTATTGCAGATGTTGAACAGAGTGTTCATAGATGTAATATGAGTGTGTCACATATCTAGTAAACGTGAAGCTTTTACCACATCTTTCAGTGTAAGTCAGAACTGGTTATTAAGCCATGGCCCAGCACTGAGGAGGAGTTGGACAGTTTCCCAGCACTTTCACTCAGCAAAACCACCACAAGTACGCTGTACATAAGTAAAAGTATTGTTACAGCAAAGTAATGTTATTCAAGTAGAAGTAAAACATACAGTAAAAGTTAGGATTGGATGTAAAATTTACTTGAGTAAGATTACTTTTTAAAAGTTACTTAAAGTTGTTGTCTATAATTCTACAGGAAAACTTCTTTCTACTCTCGCTACTACTATTAATACTATTGCTGCTACTACAACTACTACTACTGACTACTACTGCTATTACTACTACCACCACTAGTATTTTTACTTTCATTTTAAACTATTACTATTACAACTGTTCCTGCTTCAACAATGGCCACTACTGCTAATAATACTGCTTCTGCTTTACTACCACTAAATGCAGTACTATTACTACAACTGCTTCTACTACAACTACTACCATTAATACTACTATAACTGTGACTACTACTATAATGTATTTAATCCTGGAGGTTAGTGTATACCAAATGTGTCACTTGCAGAAAATGTACACAAAAAGTACTTTTTATTACAGTAAATTGTCAATTCAGCATTTACAGTTGCATATGCAGATACATCTCCATTGCTTCCTATACTTTCTACATTATATTTTGTTCACTCAGAGGTAAAAGTATGCAGTGTCGTTGGTTGAATATGACATTATCATAAGCAAAGTCTAACCTGGTTCTGGCACACAAAGGGTTAAGGCCGCTGAGGGTTGGAGGAGATAGCAGGAGCAGTCCATGAATCCTCTCTGCCTGCGCAGCATGGTAAAATAATTACTGCTGCCTTTGAAGGGACTAAACAAACACTACAGGAGCGTCCATGACTCAAAGTATACTCTGTAGCCCCTTGTGTTAAACTGCTGCCCTGCTGCACATATTTCTCATCTCTTCACCTTTTTTTATTCCACAATTTGGGGGTCTTGCAGGTCCCTAGAGAAGGAGAGGTAGGGAGGTAGAAGGAGGAAGCAAGGGAACAGGGCCAGGTGATCTGTAGGTCAGTTTTTTACATCATTTGGAGAGAAACAGCACTGTTGGAGTACTTAGATGGTAATCCACAAGTGTTGCTATAGTACTATTAATGCTGCCCCGTTATGTGGCCTTTTAAAAGATTTCATAAAATCCATCAAGAAACCTATGAATATTTTTTTGTTGCGCTGCTGTTGTGTTCTGGCCTTTGTTCATGTTGATCATGTTGGTGCATTTTGATGGATGTAATGCAGAAGCTGAATATCAGTCCTGTAAGTGAAGGCATCTTTACATTGAACCGTTTCAAGTATAAAAACATATGGGCCTGTCTTTGATTTACATTCTTATGAGAAAAACACATTGGAGACTGGGCTGAAGAGTAACAGAAAATGTAACAAGGACAGATCAAACACATATTTTAGCTTCTTCCACTACCATCAATAAATCAAGTGATTTATACATTGAAATAGAGATTTTGTTATAAACAATTATTAGAGACTGGGCCGATAAGTGCAAACGTCAGCTTACTGTAATTGGTATAGTGCCAAATTTACACTGTGTTATTGCTTCACGTGTTAGCAATCCAGCCACTAGGAGTCATGTAATGTTTGTGCTGGTCCCAAGCCTGGATAAATAGAAAGAGTTTCATCAGAAAGGGCACTGGGCATAAAACCTATGCAAAATTAATATGTGTGTTATGACACAGATGATTTGCTGTGGCAACCCCAGAAGGAAAAAAACAAAATGAAAGATTACGTAAAAATGTAAGCTTACTGTATGTTGTATGCATAGTGTGGTATAGCGCGTGTCCTTTTTGGCTTTTCCCTTAAAAGGTCACTCAAGCAATGATTTGGCTTCTGACGCAACCCTCTCTATTTATCCTGGCTTGGAAATGGCACAAAGAGTATCAGGATTATGACCCCATGTGGCTGGATTAAAACATACATAAAAATAAGTCTTAAAATTAGGTACATGTGATGTATATATTTGGACAGCGTAGACCACACAGTGCACATGTTAGACTCATTAGTTTAGCCTGCTTCTATCCTCTTCATGATCACAGGGGGCCGGGGCTTCTCCCTGCTGACACTGAGCATGAGTCAGGCTACACCCTGGACATTTGCTAGTTAATCACAAGGCTAACACTTTGAGACATAATTCACACCTATTGGGCTTGATTACTAATTGCATGTCCCAGAGCAGCCAGACACATTTGGGAAGTAAACTCTAAACTGTAGGGCGCTGGGCATTGGACCAGCAACCTCAATGCTGCAGGCACTATAGTGCATACCATTTAATTTTAGTTACTAACATTAAACTATTTTGCTGAATAAATGGGACAGACAAACACACTTGGTAGATTGGTGATAATAATAACGTAACAGTAATAAACCACACTTACTCAACATGAAGCCTGCAGCCCTATATTGGAAGGAAAAACGACTCCAAGCAATATGACTTTTCTAAAGAGTCACATTCATTCATTCATCTTCCTCAGCTTATTCCTGTTGGAGGTCGCAGGTGACTGGAGCCTATCCCAGCAGCTATAGGCCCAGGGCAGTGAACAACCTGGACAGTGGCCAGTAGTCGCAGAGCTGTCACAGAGACATACACAGACAGACATTTACTCTCACTGTCATTCACTAGGGGGAATTTAGAGTCACCAATTTACCAAACACATGCGTGTCTTCAATGGGAGGAAGCCAGAGTACCCGGAGAGAATCCATGATAACACAGGGAGGACATGCAGACTCCACCCAGAGAGCTCATGTGACTGGCCAGCCACATTCAAAACTATAAAGTGACCATAACTGCACACTTTTGACAATAGGTGTCATAAATGCAATCATGAAAACAGAGTGACCACAGAGACGAAAGAGACCAAGCCCTGTTCAACACAAACAGACTGTACAGGGAGATAACAATAGGTTATAACCATATATATCATCCATACATACTGCAGCATGCACCTATATTTGCTATCTCAATAACTGCATTGCATAGTGTGGAGGCGTTTGAGGAATGTCTAAACCAGGATACTGAACTCAGAGAAGCACTGATGATGCATTAGGTCCAGCTCCAAAAACTCCTACTCAGCTTCTCATTTTTCACCAGCCTCACTGTGTACATACATTAATGCTCAGGATGAGAAATGCATTCATTAGGCTTTGTTTCATGTGGCCTATAGAGCCTAACTATAGACACTGTAATGGACAAGGCAAGAAATTAAGAGCTAAAGTTTCAACTGTGAAATGTGAGCTAAGGAGTGAGGGAACCCATAAAGAGTCACACAGACAAGGGCTACATGTATACAACAGTGATCAGTAGGGCTGGGTACCATTCAGATTTTTTCAATACCAGTTCCAGAACAACAATACCTGGTTTTTGATACCGGTACCTGAGCAATACTTTATACCTATGGTGTGCTAATTCATCTTCTATAACCATAAAACACAATAATATTGAATAAAAGACCAATTTTTGAAACTAATTTCTTAGCTGTAAGTTAATATCAGTAGTTTGTGTGATTTATTCTGTCTTTGACTCATACATGCAAAGGAACATTTAAGGTCCCACTAGGTATTAAAATGTGGTATCAAACTTTTTTTTTTTTTATATTGGTAGTATTGTAACTTTTCTTTCAATACCACAAAGGTATCATTTAACAGTACCTAGCCCAAATGATCAGAAAAGTGTAATTTAAACATATGAACACATGAAAACCAAAGCGATCATATTAATCTGATGTTAAGAGAAATTTGTGGTGCTTGGAAAATGTGCAAATACTTTTTATAACATCAGAGAGTGTGTCTTGAACTTGTGTGCAATAAAATGTACACCAAATATTGTGGTTTGTAGTTTATCTACAATTTGCTCTTCCTAGGAGAGCATTTTTTTCTAGGATTATAATGGCCACACCCCGAGGGTTACTGATATCAGGGCTCACTTGTATCATTAAACAGAGATTGTGATTTTTTTATTTTTGGATTTATTTAATGTTTAAAATATATTTTAATCCACAGAGTGATGATCACATGAAATGTAACACAGTCCAAAAAGGGTGTTTTAAGTTTGACAAACAAATTGCACTAAGCCCAAGAAGATGCACATATGTAGTTAAGGACAGACCGATAAATGAAAGGAAATTCAAAGTGGTGACAATATGGCAAAGAAACTTGTAAGATAATAAACAAGCAGTAGAAAGATAAAGGCTGAGGGTAAGAGAAGGACCTGTGGAGGTACAATTCCCAGAGGGCCTTTGAATTTCCCCTTTTTCATGTGTGTGTTTTTCATGCTGCTCTCACTCCAGCTCCGCACAGCTGTTGCAGGGCCAGGGGCTGGTTCTCCAGAGCCCAGATAAAAGAGCCGCTCTGAGCAGCCGCTCTGAGCAGCCCTGCAGGTAGGTCTGCTAAAACCATTGCTCTGGCTGTCCACTGCCCAACGCATGAAGTAAAAAAAAAAAAAAAAAAAAAACGAGAGCAGGAAAGCGGGAACGAAAGAGAGGAATAAAGGATGATGTGAAAAGACTTTGAGAAGAGAAGAACCAGAGGAGCCAGATGATGGACAGGACAAAGTTGGAGATGCAGAGATGAAGAAGGGAGCACTTCTGCCCCCAGCCAGCCCTCGCCAAACCTTAGCACCCCCTCGTGCCAGGAATGATGTCTGCTTTTATTGACTTTGTTAAAGCGTTTTCAATGCTACGTCCTATGTGTTTACAAGACAGTAAATCACGCTCCATTCAGGATGGGTCTGTGGGCTGAAGCACCCAGATCTTTCGAAAAGAATGACTTCTTGACTGAGCCAACAACAACTTTGCATCTTCATGTCAGGGCTCTTACCTGCAGAGGGACACAGGGACACCACTGTGGGGCCCTTAATCCTGCTCTACTTCTTTTTTGTCTATATGAACAAGAAATGATGAGCCATTTAAGATACAACCAACGATGAAAGAAAATTGCAAAAACCTTGTGACATTGAGCCACTGTCACAAGGCTCCAGCGCACTTTATTTAATATAACAGGGAACGCCACTCAAAGTCACTACAAACACATTGGGGTTATGGCAAAACTGGGTCCTTTAATCACTTCTACACACTGGGGTCATTCCCAGACAGTCATTTCATCCAGTGAAAAAGTTGTTCAGGTTCTCAGCTTCACTCAAACATGAGAAAGTACTTCCAACCTAATTTTGTGGTCAGAACTTTGACTGGCTTTTCCAAATTTTCTCACTGTAACAATTTTCTCAGGCTTTGGCATTATGACTTATGCACACTCAGTAAAACACACGAGCCACTCACTCAACACCCACCCACTCAGTCCCTCCTGGCACGGGACACAGACACAGGAGTACACCATAATATTGTTAAACTGATGAAAGGTTTGTCTTCAGGCTTGGGACTGGCACAAAGTGTACTCTGGTTTGTGGACCCCTTGTGGCTGGATTATAGTTAAAAATAATAGAAAAGTTTTATAGAAAGGTACACCTTACCTTTCTATTAATCTTTTTAATATGACCAGATTATGTGTCAAATAAGTTGGACTCAAAAATCATTAAATAAATGTTGTAACTCCATCAGTACAGGGAGTGTAATTAATCTCGCAAGTCATCTTCCAAGAACAAAGTGTGACTTTGAGTGATGTTGTGCTGAGAGCCAGGACGCTCGGGCCAGTGTAAGGTAAATTAATGGTGTGGCGCTGCAGTGGTTAACGGCACATTATGTGGTTGTTGTAGCAAGGCAGTGGTGCATAATTACAACAGGTGGCTGTGGAGTTTTTCTTCACTTGGTGTTTGAGGTCCGGGCGGTGAACAGTGCTACTACCATATGATACCAGGAGTCCCACAATCCCACAGTCTTTCCATCTGATCACACCCTCTCTCCTCCTCCGTCTGTCTTCTTCCTGGCGCTGTGTGTCTACCTTTCCACTGGCTCAGGCCTTATGCAAGAGTGTGTGTATTTTTATGTCTCACATTAGCTGGAGGGAATAATACTGCTCACCCACTGAATGGTAGTCTGCTTTGGGCCTTTTCAGACATTCAGTCACTTCTCTTCTAAGAATAACCAATGTGCATCTGTGCCAAAAAGTCCCTCTCGTTTTTTCGGTACCCCTCTCTCTGATACCAAGGCTTTGTATTAGCTAGCAAAGGCCAAACTAAATGAGAAAAGCAGCAATGGGAGAGAGGAGAGAAAAGGCAAAAGAGTCTGAATCTGGGGTAAAACTTGGACCTGTATCAACCGCTCTTGTTGTCATTAATAAGCTACAAAAATCTGCTCACTAGAGAATGTCAGATGTAAGGCAGTACACAGTTAGGTAGGCTGTGTAAAGTACAAGAGTAAAAAATGATAGCTTATGGTCATGTTTCAGAGTTAGCTTTCATGTACAATCTGGAGAACTTTAACCAAAACTGCCTGACAGGTCACCTTAACCAAATTACTTTTAGGTTTACAGAGATTGAACTAGGCCCAAATTGTAATTGTCTGCAGTGGACAATTTCAGTCCCACACTATATAGCCAGCCATGACCTTGTGCATTTCATTTGTTAAAGCAGCAACAACCTAAAAGCTCAGGAGTAGTGCATTCTGACATTTCATGCACATTTCTAAATACTCATGTACAGCAAAAATAACAAACTAGAAACAGATTAAAAAGCATTTTGATGATGCTTGTCTACAAATTGGGTACTAATATTTAGGACACATTTTTTTTTATTTTATCTTTCTAATTTTTAAACATTTTTTTTATACAGATAAGACCCCTGAAACAAAATATATAAAGCAGAATGTTTCATGAGATAATCTAGAAATCTGAAACAATCCAAGGCTCTAATCTGCGAAGTCATTATTAGCTCATCATTGTATCTTAGTAAAATCTGAAATCTGAGTTATGTATCTGGCAGACATCGCTGGTAAAAACTATGTATGGAGAGACCACAGTGCAGGTGTGTAATGTAATAAGGTAATTTACTTTTTAGGAATCTATATGTTCTCAGAAGACAAGATGAGTTATTGTGTGGTCCTTGCAAAAATACACTTATCAGTTCAAATATAATGCATGTGGATTTCATATTACAGCACAGCCCTTACTCATAGGGTCAATATAGAAAGAACAAAGTGCTGAATTGTTCCAGGTGGCAAAATCACTTGTTGCAGTGTCCCACTGGAACTAATAAGGCAGACCCATTTTCACCCTCTAAATCCCCTGCATTGGATAAAATGACTGATTTACAGCTAAGACACTGTCTAAACTCACATTGTTTTATATATAAGTATATCTTTTCACTCTTACTGGGTCTTGGGATGGGGGGTTCCCATAGTGCTCTATTATGGCAGAGGTACAATAATAGTCCAAAATGACTTTTGACTCAGGTAACTTTAGATTAAATTATCTATGACCCACAGGAGTTACACTGTGATACATGTTTTATATGTTTCCTGACTATCCTATTTTGGAAACAACAGGTATAACCCACATCTTCTGTATGTTGAACAATGACGTATATATTTAAACAAGCATTAATAAACTTAATAAACTCAAAAGAATAATCATTTTAATTACAAAGATTGTAATAAAGCTGAGCTGGCTGTGAACTCATGTATAACATAATCACAACAAAATCCATGCTGTATAGGGTTTGAAATTGTCTAAATATTGCACAACAAGTTTGTTCTTTAAAACTGGATTGTAAAACTTAATGGAACAATGATTGACAAAGACTTGATGTTATGTGAAAAACAGTCAGTGTTACGTGTTCAGATGGAATACATATTACTTACACATGTAGGATCAAAATGTAGATGGAGATCCGTCCTCTGAGACCACCAGAATCTTTATCCTGCAAACAGGGAAAAAGGAAATAAGTGTAGATTTTCTAACATGCCAGGACATTTCCCCACAAGCACGCTGCATTTATACCTAAAAATTGTAGTAATAAGATTACAAAGGTATACTCCAGCAAGTGGCCACTTTACAAGCAAAAAGAAATTCTGCATGTTACTTCAAATCCACAAATCCAATGTGAATATTAGATGGTTTATTTATCTATTAATAATAATAGCTCACAAAGGGTTGGGATCATTACACGTGTAATTATTGATATATTTTATGGATTTACAGGCGAGTAAGTGTTCAAACAAGTATTCAGTTTCAAATTGGCTCCAGCTTGGAACGCTCCGCCTGCTCTCACCGAGGATATTGACTTTCCCGCAAGTTAAAGTATTTAAATGGTTGGGAGACGGATGCTGTATGTGGACTGGAGGCAAGCACAAGAAATACACGTGTGGGAGGACGCTGGACGCAGGACCTTCACTTCTGCTGTGTGCGCATCTTATAGAGACAGAACTATATGATCACATGTTTACCGAAAGCAAATAAAAGAAGCTGGAAATTTAAGTTTATCGCTCATCACTTAACTTTTATTGCTGCGGGTCTTTGGTTTCTTGGTGCAACATGCGTGCGTAAAACTTGCGTCTGTGTTAATTTTCAAAACGCATGAAGGATCTAACTTTAACTTTTATCAGGATCAGGATTGGTGAGGAAGTGACTAACACGAGCAGGAGCTGATGGAAGCGATGGGTGACAGGGACACTTTCCTGGGACAGTGCGCCTGAATTTGGATCGGCACCGCTTGCGCGCTTTTAAAACGTGTCCAGTAAAACTTGCGCAGGCCTTTTCCTTTACCTGCACAGGACAGTGACATCTTTAGATGTCTCTCTGGTCCCAGCGATCACCTTTAGGAGGGGAATAAATCTGATCTAAGATCCCCGTCAGGAGGACCTGCAACTTTCCACAAAGCTTCCAGCTGCGAATCAGTGGAGTATTCATGAAGCAATACCTGACTTATTACAAGATGAGGCTGAGAACATCGAGGTTAGGTTGGCTGTAAGTAAACACAGACAACTTTTAATGTTTATGCGACACGTTTACACAAGTCAAAACTCATTTGCATTTTTTTCCTCTTCAGGTTACTCCAGTTCACGGCGCTTTGCTTTTACGCACAGGTACTTTTTCATTAAAATCTTTATTAGTAAACCATATTTGTATTACTACCTGAGCTAAATAATGATTATGTACCATTACTGATAATTATACCTACCATCTGCAATAACAATGAAAATATTTTATTATGAGTGCTAAGGAATTGGCATCAAATCAAACATGTTGAAAAGAGGTAAGCCCCGGTCTTAATACAATTGTGAAAACATATGTGGGGAGTTTCAGAGCGGGAAAAAAAACTCAAGGAAAGCTTAATCAGCGGCAAAAGGTAGCTTATCAGAATGTCAAATGTAAAAGGAACGCAACAACAAAATTAACAGTTTAAATGGGCCGTCTTCGATGGGGCCTTATATTTGCATCGCATGGTATAACCATTTAGCAATTGACATCAACATAATCTTAAATTCTGAGGCGAGAAAGTCTTGACAGGTGTTTCTGTTTGTCCGTCAGAACTCTGTACAGTCTCCTCCTAATTTCAAGCACCATGTCACCGAGCAGAGCCGGCTGTCGGACAGGATGAGCCGCAGATTAACCCGGACTTACCAGCTGTACAGCCGCACGAGCGGGAAGCACGTCCAGGTACTGGCCAACAAGAGAGTCAACGCCAACGGGGAGGACGGAGCTGTGCACGGTAATTAAAAGAAGATCTTTGACAAGTATACCTTATATTGTAGGCTACTTATCACACAGTTGTTTATAACTTTTTTATTGTAGTCTCTTGTTTTCATCAGGCCTAGTAGGGACAGGTGGCTCATAGAAACAAAACTTGGCGAGAGGGTTTTGCTTCATTTTGTTGAATATGTTGGTGACAATAATGTAGGAAATTCACGTTATTATTTCTCTTTCTTTAAAATTCAAGGTCGTGTATTTGGTCTTTGGTTATTTAAAATAAACTAAGGAAAAATGAAATTAAGAAAAAAGAAAATTATAGATATATTTCCCAATACAAAAAAGGGGCACCTAATGAGAAGTGGGCTAATAAGGGGTATAATAAATGATATTGCTTTTGGAGCATGTTTGAAAATATAAACCCCGCTGTCAACATCGTTAGTGTCATTATAATTCAAACCTTTTAAGGTTCTGTAAAGTTTGTTTCTCTTGGTTGTGGTCTGTAAATGGGCTGTAAGTTGGACGAGACAGATACAGTGTTATGGACTGAAGACTAAGACTTATTATTAGGCTACTCTATGCAGCGAAAACCTGTTTTTTTGTTTTTTTTTTAGCAGATTCTTGTCCCCTAACTTTGGTGTGTGATGCCATCTTTCCACCGCAGCCACTAACATCTACATCTTAATGCTTAATACTGCCTGCTTTTGGAGGCTTGTTTTATGAGGAATTTTCATTGCTTTACAACTCAATGTATGACTCAGTTTATAGACAGAGGTGAAGTCAGCATCTTTGCATTTTACCCTTTTGTCTTGTCTCCTCTCCTGTGAACTCTTTTGTCTTCTTACTCTATCTGCAGAAACACATACACTGACTGTGTCTTTAGTGGGCGTCACTCTCGTAACAGGACCAAATCTGACCACTGCTCTGTGCTTGTGGCCGTGTCACTGACCACAGTATTCTCACTCTCCTTTATACTCGGTCTCAACTGCATCACTGCATTTAACAGAGAGGCAACTAAAATCCCTCTATGAAAAATCATTGTCATTTGTGCTATTTTGAAACACTTGTATGCATTGTTCAAGGGGGCTGTGTCATCAGTCGTTAAGCAGAAATCCAGTATAATTTCTTGGTTAATATTCTTAAATAAGACTTACTTTGTCCCAACTAGTGTCATCTTATTATATAATTTTTGTTTTTGTTTTTGCAGCTAAGTTGGAGGTGGAGACAGATTCCTTTGGAAGTCGTGTTCGCATTAAAGGTGCAAAGACTGGATACTACATATGCATGAACAAGAGAGGAAAGCTTATTGGCAAGGTAATCTATAATTCATGTGACTACCTTTGTTTACAGCAAGTTCAGGCAACACATTGTTCAGACCTATTTTGAAAACAAATTCATCTGAGCAGCTCAAAGGCCTCATGGGCGTTAAATTGGTTGAATTGAAATTAAGATGTTTCAGCTTCCTGAAGAATGATTATGTGACTCCCCTTTTTTCTTTTCCCAGCGGAAAGGCAGAGGCAAAGACTGCATCTTCACTGAGATTGTTCTGGAAAACAACTACACAGCACTGCAGAATGCCAAGTACGAAGGCTGGTACATGGCTTTCACACGTAAGGGTCGTCCAAGGAGGGCCTCGAAGACCAAACAGCATCAGAGAGAGGCCCACTTCATGAAGCGCCTACCCAGGGGGCACATGCTCAGTGAGAGACGATCATTTGATGTTCTTCCGCTGGCTGTCCCTGCGCAGCCTTTAAACAAACGGACTAAACATTCACATCACCATCGCTCAGGGAGCGGCTGATACTTAGACCACTGTGGGACATCTATGGAGAAACCATCACAAAGTGCTCTGAGCAAGTAACTTTTACAGTCCAGCGCCCATACATTTCCTCTGTTTGTGGATTTATTGTGTCATTTTATGTAAACATCTAATATACTAGTTATTTCCAATTCAGACAAAAGACTTAAAATTAAGAGGGATTTAAGAGTTCCCAAGTGCTAAATAACATTGACCTAAACATTTTTTTTGGGTAGAGGCTAGTCAACACAGCAGGAGGTAAGCACAATGAAGCTAGACAAGGGCAGCTATCTATTGATAACCTTTTGGTTACTGCAGTTCACCTTCTATGTTGGCAGATTTTGCGGAATTTAACTGTTTTTTCTACATATATGAATATATTTTTTACTGTAAAAATGTAAATTACACAAAATGATGGAAGTATTTATTGTAGAGTGTATATTAAAACCACTAAAGAATCTCTTCAGGACTGGTCCTCGGTGTGGTGAAGTTGATTTGGGATTGAAAGTTAGCATAAATTGTTGGTTGCCCTCAAAAACTGTTTTTTCCCCGTTCTCCTTCTTCAAGCCGGAGACCCAGATAACTGAAGGGCAATATCTGTGACAGGCTACTGAATTCAATGTGCTCAGCAAGTGAGACTTGGGCCTGAATGGCCGGAGCTATGCATTAAAAGAGATGAGGTCAGCCCACCATTTTGGTCCAAACAAAGGTTACCACCATGTAGTTGCATTTCTCACGATCGCACACCGTAACCCTCTGATCAAATGGGCTCTTTGTGGAGGCTCATATAAAAGGGCATGTTATACAATAGTAGGTTCGAATAATAACACAAGGAGGGGTCAGTTATCAAAAAGAAGCCAGTCACACAGGGAGGGGTGAGGGTTTGGGGGTGAGGGGTGCAGTGAGAGAGGCAGAAAAAGCATCAGGGTCTGTGTGGCAAAATGTGGCATTGGCTGAAAGAGGGGGAATGGCTGGGAAGAGGCATTCGGGAATGAAAGGGAGGCAGAAAAGAAACAGTCTTCCCAGAAGCAGTTGAGCATGACCATCAGAGGCCAAATGACAGGGGAGGAAGAAGACCCCAACACAAGCACTTCTCTGCTTTCACAATGCATTCACTGGACATTTAATTTGTTATTTAGTGTTCACTGCAGAAATTATTTGTTTTGACATCAACTGAGCTCATGGAAGTACTTAAAATAAAGTCCTCAGTTTATCTAAACACAACATCTGACTTGACAATTACAACACTTAACATTACAATACATTTAAGATTTGGTACTTTTCAATACGTTTGAATAATGCCAAATCAAAATGTCAGATTGGATTTTTGTCATATTTGTAAAAATCCACAGTTCCTCAGATGAAGTTGGAAAACACAGTTTGGTGAAAGTGTTGTTCGTTCCATCTGGAGCAACACAATGCACAATAGTGAGAGAGACCTGTGGTTTGGTGTCTGCTTTTGCACTTGCTCTATGGGTTTGGACAAATGGTAAAAAAATGTAATGAATCACAAGGTTCAAACAATCTATATTTAAATGCCATTGTCTCCCAAAAGCTGTCACTTGTCTTGTCTATTCGTCATATTTCTGCATGGGTATAATAAAAAAATAATATAGATAACTGAAAAATAAATTGATAATATTAACAAGCAGTTTTAGTGCAACTTAACTAACTTATCAAAATCCTTAAAACGCTAACACTAACCTGCTAACAAGTTTTGTGAAATACCTTTCAGGGTGGCCCATATACAAGGAACATGAGGGTATTGACTTTACACAAATGGGGTGAGCTTGTAACAGTGACCCTGGAACGGACCCTCGTGAGGCATTGTGCTTTGAGTTTTGCAAGGCCATTAAGGAAAAAAGTTTATATTCTCTGTGAAAATGTTTCTAATTATTTGCAATAAGTTATTGAACAATGTAGTACCAGCATAGCTCTTAATACTTTGCATATTATCTTTTCAAGTGATTAATACATAATTAAACATTTAGCAAGCAACAAATAAAAATAAATGCAAATATGGTAGCTATGTGTAAATTAAGTTTAATTCAAGTTAATTCAAGTTTAATCATAAAATATCAACCACATGACAGATTTCAAAATAAACATCTTCAAAAAGTGAGGCAAGGCTCAAAGTACAAAGGTTTGTAGTCAAAGAAATGGTTTAAAAATCCTCTGTAAAGTTCAGCTGTTCACTGAGTTTTGCAATCAACATCCCCTTCACTGGTCCCCTTTAGTTTCTTCAGCTCCTTCAGTAGCTCCTGCTCAAGGTTTAAGATCTCTTTGGGTTTTTTGTACTGGACAAGAGAAAAATAATTACTTCAACATTCGCTCCATCTCCCTTAGGCACATCACTGTTATCACGTTGAAAGAATGCAAAAAACACAAGACAAAAGCCAGAGGCGTCTAAAGAAAAGTAAGCTTGAGAAATTCTTACTCAAACAGATTAAGTTGCATGCATTTGAATTGTTTGAACTTATAAATTGTGTCATGTAATGCACAGTAGGACAGTGTTTAGCCTGTAAAGCAGTAGACAAAATTAATGACATTTACTTTATGTTACACATTAGATACTAAAGGTTTCTAGCCATTTAATGTGTGCAAAACATCACATTAAATTGCAGCGTAGGCCTTACACTGATTATTAGAGTGTTGTTTCCGTGTGTAAAACTGAGGGCGTCGCTGTCCAGTGGCAGCTGGTTGCGGTCTAAGTCGGCAATGCTAAACTTCTTATAATACCTGGGAACACAGACAAGATTCCATAGATTACAATCAGTCCAGTATTGTGTTGTAAATACTGCCATCTATAGGAAAAACACAAAAGTTACATGCAACTAAACGTAATAGAAATTTTGGGCATAACTTACTTTTTGTTTGAGGTTTTTACAATGATGCATCTCTCAGCTGGCTCCACAGAAACATTGAAGACACCCTTGGGGTAGGGTAGGTTGCGGATTCTCCACTGAAAACTGGTCTTGGTGTCTTTACGCAAAAATGATGGCTATAAAAAAAATTATAAAAAAAATTCATACAACAATTACTTAAACAGACTAAGAAACAGACATACTATACCTACATTTAAATTATTTTCTTTGATGTCTAAATCCAAAGATGCAACAGCAAAGGATTCTCCAACCTCTTCCTGCCACTGTCCTTGGGCTCCAAGGGTGCTTTTATGTCTCCATTTTCGCACTAAATTGTGTTTAACCAATTAAACTTTAAATCCATTGAACAGAATAAATAGAAATTATGTTCAGTTTTGCTTACCAAGGAGCTCGTCTGTTTTTAAGTCATACTCCTCTGCCATTTCTTTCCCATCCGTGAAGAGGTAGTGGACTTTTCGTTTCCCTTATAAGCAAAGCGTTAACCGTGACGTGAGATACAAGATCCAAGAGGAGATAAATTGTACCTTAAAATATAAAACCAACTAACAGGAAGGGTAGGGGCATTGAAAGTGTTTATAAAAATGTAAATGTAAATAACTGTACACAGGGAACAGGTACCAAAAATAAATAAATAAATAAATATTTAAAAAGCTGTAGGTCTTTTGGTGAATCGGATGTAACTTAACTTACAACATCATCGTGATAGTTACATGCTACAAAGCTAACGTTAACGTTAAGTGATGCAGTAAACTACAGTTAGGTTCCCGTTGAGTTTCCTTCTAAACTAATGTCACTGAATGCAAGTTATTGATTTTCTGCGTTTTACTTACCATCGTGAATTAATGCCGTTTTCTTGGAGGATTTTAGCATTTGAATCCAACTTTGAACAGCCATACTTAGAGGTTTTCAGCTTTTCTGCTGTTAACTGGGTGACTTCCGGATCGAAGCTGTTACCACGGCAACCTACACACCACACAAAATGTTACGTTAACATTGCATTGAATTAATAGGTATAAATACTTTTCATTCAAGCATTGTTGTATCGTTGTTTAAATCAAACACGTTTATGCATTTAACTAAACGTAAAAAAAAAATAAAAAATGAGGAGGAATTAAAATGTCCCTCTAATCACCCGGAAGTAAAACATTTTGTTTAAGTTGTGTTCCGTTTCTGTACAATTGCTTGATTTCATCAGAGGTAAGAAACAACAACATTTTGCACATTATTGTTGGCTTAATAGCTTTAAGTGTGTTATAATCTTTTAAAATACCAAGGAAAATGGGTGCATTTTGTATTCTTTTAATACAAATTAGGAACATTTGTATTCAAATGCACGATTTTCCAGTTGTTAGTGTTAGCATTAGCATCTCGAGATAACTAATTTAAATGTTGAACCTCAAATAGTAACGTTAACCCTGTAATTTTATTTGGTAGTTTTTAAATCTGTCATAGATCCATGACAAGAAATTAGCTTAAACGATCGAATATGTAATAGTTTACAATATTTTCTAAACAGATTTTTACTAATATCCTTATTCTAATACACATTCTTTATAGGTGTCAGGGTTGTGCCACCCTTGAAAGAAATGGAGCCTCGTCATGGCATAATGAAGGCTTTCCCCAAAGTTAAAAGAGCTAAAGTCCTACAGGGAAAAGATGAGCCACCACTAAAAAAGAAGTCTGAAGAATGTAGTGTCACAGGTATTAGTGAAACAAGATGCATGCCTACACCGAGTAATATTTAAACATTAAACTGCTGTTGTTTATGTAAGGCACCGTCAAGAGTCAAATGTTGTGTCTAATGTTACTATTCTGTTTCAGGAAACATTTTTAATGGAATAAGTATGTACATCCTGCCAACTGCAATAGGAAATGCCAGGTGCCAGATCTTCCAAAGGCAAATTCAGCAAAATGGTGGAACCTCAGAGAATTCACTGTGTCCCAGTGTCACTCACGTTGTTGTAGATGACAGTATCGACTGTGACAGAGCACTTCGCCTGCTTAAATTGGGTTGCATGCCCCCTGGAGTCCAGTTGGTGAAATGCTCTTGGTTGAGCAAATGTATTAGTGAGAAACAGCTGTTGAATGTCTCAATTTATAGCCTTCTTCAGGGTAAAAGGTAATTGTTAGGTAATAATAAAGTAACTAACATGGTCTTATGATTCTTAGTTAATAATAAGTCTCATATTCAATATTTCAAAAATAACATTTATTTTTCATTAGGGATAATGAAACACAGCAGTGTTGTACTACAGAAGATTTGCCTGACTTTCAGCCTGTCGTAACACATGAAAATGAAGCAGAGGCAGCAGCTGCTGTAGATTATGTGGTAACATTTGCACACATTGAGATAAATTTATGGTCTTAAGCAGAATTAATTTGTGCAGCATGAGACTTTATTTATTTCTCTGTTCAGGCTGCCTCAGACAGCAAAGAGGAACCACCAGGAGATGACGATGGTGTTTCTCAGAGTGACCTAGAAGCTCTTATGACTGGCCAGCATCCAAAAGATGAGAGTCCTGGTCCAGACTCAGTTCTGCAAAAGACAATCTCAGGAAAATGGGTCTGTGCTCAGTCATCTGAATCCAAGAGTAATAACTTCAACAAACACATTACAGACAAACTAGAAGTGCTGGCCAAGGCCTACACACACCAAGGGGACAAGTGGAGGGCATTAGGCTATTCCAAGGCAATTAATGCACTGAAGAGCTACCACAAACCTGTTACATCATACCAGGTTGTGTAATTCATCTTTTAGCAGTGCTACTTTTTCAAAATTATTATATTTTTAAGGAACTGCAAAGTCATTGATATAATCCATTTACATTTTGGTAATCTTTCCAGGAAGCTTGTCAAATCCCAGGTATTGGAAAACGCATGGCAGACAAAATTGATGAGATTATGGAGAGTGGTCACCTCAGGAAACTAGATCATATTGGGGAGGCTGTGCCCATACTTGAACTGTTCACTAATGTTTGGGGTGCAGGCGCTAAGACTGCACAGCTTTGGTACCAGCAAGTAAGTGTGTTATACTGTAATTTAATTTTCTGCACATAAGCAAAAAGCCTAAACATTCCAACTCAGTGTGATATACAATTTAATTCACACTTTGTGTTAATGTTAAAAAGTATTTGAATGCTGAAAAGTTTTAGGTGGTGTATCTTATAGAGGTGCAGGCTTCTATCAGTTAACCATTAAAAATTTACTTTTTGTGTTATAGGGGTTTCGCACTTTGGAGGACATATCTACAAAAGCTCACCTAAACCATAATCAAAAAATTGGACTCAAACACTACAATGATTTTCTTGATCGAATGCCTCGAGAGGAAGCAGGAGCCATTGAGAAAATGGTATTCAACCTTCTAAACTGTTGTGCTACCAGATGTTGAAACAGAAACTGTATATAACATAATTTATGAATGCTAGACTTCCATGAAGCTAAATACCTTTATGAAAAAGCAAGTCCGGCCCTGTGAAAAAGTACCCACTTGATGCTTAAAAAGCAAAAGGTTTGTCACCTTTCCTTGTCTGATAAAGGAAAAACCAGCATGTACACCTAAAGACCACGTGGAGGCAATTCCTGATTTTCTTGTAACTCAAATAAGACAGTTACATGAGCAGTCCAGCACATTCAGTACTGCACTAGTTTATGCCTGAATTTTCTTTTTACTTTATAGCTTCCAGATAGAATATGCAGATGAGATAGATGACTAAAGCAGGTGTTTTTCTAAAGGCCTATCAGAGTAACAACTGATGCCTTTTTTGGTTGAAAACAATCAAATAAAATAGAAGGCTTGTAAAACATAACAGTCTCTATAGATCAGTTCACTTGTGAGGATGGAGTAAAACTTTGCACCTAAAGTTTGGAGTCTTTCACTGCACTGCTACAATACTTGTGACAGAAAAGGCATCCAGCATAAAAATCTGCCAAATCACTGCGTGACTCGTTAGTTGTGGCGACTTCAAATAAGATAAAGATAAAGAAAAAAATGGTAACCATAAAGAAACAATCAGAAGGACAAAACAATGAAAAGGAACACAATTATTCTCTAAACAATGCTATATGTTATAGCTAAAATTATACTTAAAAATACATTTTCTGTGTATCTGCAGGTGAGAGATGCAGCTCAGGCCATTAACCCAGGCCTGGTTTCAATGGCATGTGGATCATATCGCCGGGGAAAAGCCACTTGTGGAGATGTTGATGTACTTATAACTCATCCTGATGGAAAGTCACACAAAAGTGTCTTCAACAAAGTTTTACAGAATCTCCGTGACACTGGTCAGTTTTGCACCTTTTTGAAAATCCTTGTGTGGCTTGCAGAGGTGATTTTCAACTTTTGGGTTCTCTGCTTCTCCAAGGGTTTTTGACTGATGACCTGGTGAGCCATGAAGAGAATGGAGAACAAAAGAAATACATGGGTGTATGCCGCCTGCCAGGCCCCAACCAGCGCCATCGCAGGCTGGACATTATTGTAGTGCCTTATGACGAGTTTGCCTGTGCTCTCATGTATTTTACGGGCTCTGCACACTTTAATCGGTCAATGAGAGCTCTGGCCAAGACAAAACAAATGAGCTTATCTGAGCACTCTCTTAACAAAGACGTGGTGCGGCGAGGTAGCTTAAAAGTTTATGGTGGAACTCCAATTCCAACACTTACTGAAAAGGATATTTTTAATGTTTTGGGTATACCATACAGACAACCTCAGGAAAGGGACTGGTAATCACAAATTTTAGCATAGTTTTAAAATTCATGACACATAAGTTATAACAAAGTTAAAGACATTTCTTTTATGAACATAAAGAAAGTGTTTAGCTTTAATCATGTTTTTATTTTGCCTATATAGACACACGACATACTATACAACAAAATACACTAAATCTGTATTAGTGCACTCATTGTACCATGTCTTTTATGTTGGAAAAGTAAGAAAAGAAAAATCCAGTTTCATGGTATAAAATAAAGAAACTCTAATTAATAAATATATATCGTAGTGTGAATTGATCTAAATTCAAAGTGTCGATGGGGCACAACTGGAAGACATGGATGTATTATTATGAGAGAGCTTCCACTTGAGACGGACCTATCAGTGATTGGTTCAGCCTCTTCACAGCCGGCACGGCCTATCCAATCGACGCTTAGTCCGCAAAACCAGTGGCGATCCACGCAACTGTACGCCCATCACGTTGTGCACATGGCTCGGGTCGAGGTGACCATGCCACACCCAGACTGAGGCAGTTGGCGTACAGAAGGAGCTGCTTGTGTAACAGCTGTATCAGCCAGTGGTACCGACGGCAACCAGTTGCGCCAGCACTGTGCCTTGTTGAAATGTCCACTCCGCAGAGGAGGCGGCGCATGCACCGGCCTCTCCGCGCAGCAGGGGCCGAGAAATAGTTGGGCATATTTTAACACACATAGTGATCTACAGTGTTGCCGTGCGCATGTTTTCGCCGTAGCTGTAACCACCTTTTGGAGGAATGTCATGCGTATGTTCGGCTTTTAAAATGGGACTGTTTTTGCACGCTGTCGGCTCTGTCACCCCCACCGAGTCCGCAGCAGACAGGGTAAGCTCGGTAGTCAAAAACAAGCTGGTTGGCTGTTGGGCTACTAATTAGCTGGTTAGCCTAGCCTAAGAAAGTCTTAACTATACTTTCACTTTTTACCAGACTAATGGTCCAGTGTTTGTTAAATCGCAACGCATTTGGTAATTTTAGGTGTACGCTGTCTTTAATTTATAATTTGCTGTCAATAAAGAGAGAAGTACCTTCGCTATATCAAGTAGGAGGCTAGCTGCAAGTGCTAATGTACAGTACATAGCGTAGAAGTCAACAATAGTCTCCGAGCTGCGGCCTTGCTCTGATGTACTGTGTTTATAGTAACATTTTGAGTTGGATAAACAACAAAAGCTGTTCTTCAGGCGAGTGAGTCCACACTGGCAAATTATTTTTTCAAAACAACATGTACAGACATTTTTACAATTGTTTATTCAGTTCTGTTCAATGCTGCATAGGCCTACTCTTTTAAAACTCATCTAATTTCTCTTTCTAAGCTTTAGGACAAACCTTTTACAAACCATTACAACAATGCATTTCTTCTACAAAGTACTGCATTTCAGCAAATTATTTTCATATAAATCTCTTTAAATGCCATTGCAGTTAAAGATTATTAAGGACAGCTGAGCACACCTGTGATATTTTCAGATGTTTTTGGTTGCAACATTGATGGCTACCACAATGCAAAATAAAGCTTCTACATCTGCTAGAACTTAGACTTTGTTGTGACATGTGGGTATTTTTTTCTTAATTTTAGTAGCTATGTTAATGGTGATCTTCTGTAAATTCAGTCCTGTGAAATCCTATGAAAACAAGTACTGAAGGGCCACAAGCTTTGTCTGTTTCCAAACCCCTAAGCCCCACTCTGTTATCACGTGCTATATCATGTGCAGCATATGTTTCTGTTTGCTGTCTAGGCAAGCATATGTGCAATAACCGTAAAGTTATTAAGTCCCACCTTTGTGGAGCACTTTACTGTAATTCAACAACTTTCCCAAATGTTGTGCTGTGGACAGAGGCCAGTGTTAGGTACACATGGGCTGCATGCCATTATTTTACATGATCTTTTGTTCTGATAGTTGAAGGTGATAGTCCTTCATGATGGGGATTAGATGATGCGAAGTATGAAGATGACGTAACGACTAGCTTTATTCACTGTTTGCATTTAAGTTGTGTAGCAGTTCAGGGTTATTTGTTTTACTGAAACAGCGTGTCTGGTCAGTGAATCATTGGTGCTGTAAAATATTTTGGTTATTACAAGCATATAGCATATTAGAGAGCCTTGCTTTCATTGTACACGTTAGACTACTTGTCAATAGCCAACTGACCGACTTAAAAACCTGCTATTAAACATACATTCATCATAAGGATGAAGTTGGAGATTATTGTACCTCTTTCTCAATATACCTGTCCATAATCATTCCTAATGCAGTTCATTAAATTCATAATGGAGTCACCTTTAAAAAGTTATGTTTTCTCATATCAACACAGCATTCTTGTGAATTTTCCTTGCTTAATGTTTTGCTTTCAGCTTGATGATTAATTACACTTAGTCTTCTCAACATCTTGTATCTAAAAGGTCTGTCAAATATACAGTATGTTCTGACTTTTAGACAAAATTAGGCAACTTGACTTTGTTTAACCATGTCTGTCAGCTGTTGAAAGTTGATACATGTTCTGAGGGGGCATTAGTGTTTGCAACAAATACGTCAGCAGGGTTTCATTCTCCATAACCTTGATGTCTATGAGTGCCTTCCTTTGTTGCAGAGCCATATAATAAATAAGGGGTCAGTGATCGCCCGGTCAGGACTATAAATTAACTATAAATTGAAGCCACTTAGCTCCCACAACAGTATACTGCAGTCACAGGGGTTATGAACTTGTCCCATTGTCTTTGGGTTTCAACAGCTTCTAATTATTGAGGTTGATTATTTTCTAACACAGCAATCATTTCTGGGAAGGTAACTGAATCCACTTTTTAATCTGGTATATGAGAGAACAGTGGATTGTTTTTTGCTGTTGATTTGGATGGAAAGCAAAAGATAGGAGTCAAGTTTGATGAGATTCTTTATTCGGTGACTGTTAGCAACCTCCTAGATCAGTACATCTACATAATAATTCACATATGGCCTCACTTAACCCTGATTTTTTTAAGTCTAGCATTAACCTTACCTCATCTACATACATCCTATGCCAAAAAGTCTGCTAAGTTTGTGTATTTTACACATGAGATAGAGCATGCATTCTTCAAGGCCTTTCTCCCATGCTATCTTTATGCAGGGCTCACTAAAGATCCAAATAAGCTAGATGTTTATATGTATCACATTGCAAAAAGGGGTTCGGTCTGCCGAAAGGAGAGAGAGGGAGACAACTTGTGAGTCAGTGAAAACACACTTGCAAAGTCAGAACAGCTCTAAAGAAATTAGGCGGTTTTGTGGTTTTGGTATTACTAATATGCCATGTGCCGATCTGGCCATACCTAAGTTTGTATTATGAGTATAGATTTCTTAGTAGTTTTTTGCTATTCTCTCACCGCCTCACCCCTGTATGCCTCATTGTGTTGTAGCTGCCCTGCTAGGAGCCCTGTCTCTGTCTCACTACACTGCTGCTTGGAAATTTCCGTAGAGCAATCCTAGTCTACTGTTTGGGCCTGGTTTGGGAGTGGGGTGAGGGTGTGGGTGGTTGTATTTGTGTGTATATGGTGAACATGGAGAGAGAGAGAGAGTAAGTGGGGGCAGGCTGGGGTAGAAAGAGAGCATGTTAGGGAGCATTTTGACTTTTTCTCCTGTGGGATAATGACCCACGCGGTGCAGGGATTTGTCTGGGATTTTCGGACCCTGGATCGTCATGCCTCTCAGTTTTGGACCTGCACTGGTAATCTATAGAGACAGAATATCCTTATATAGAGCTTAGGGTAGCTAATAATTAAGCTGATCTTGAAGAAGAGATCTAACTGGAAAAATCCATAGCCTTATCTCCTTAAGGGGGGTTTCTGATTGCTGCTCTCTTGTTTTATCTGTGTCTTAAGTTTGATTTCGAACCAAAGCTCTTTACTTTGTTAGGAGTATTTTTGAAGGTTATTCAGAATTTGCAAGGTTATTTTTCATGTTCTAGATTTTTTTTTTTTTTTTTTGGGGGGGGGGTAAAATTGTTTGCTCAGTCTTAAGCAACATGGTGAGTTGGTTTTGTGCTGGCCAAGAATCAAAAATTTGAACATGATATGAAATGAAACTCGAGCAGCATGAGTGGTCCGCACTTGTTTACTTGACGTGTTCAGGCAAGTTTAAAAGTTGGTCAGTCTATAAAGTGGATTAGTAATGACTACATCAAAGGTCAGAGCTAGGAATGTGCTGTGTTTCTTAATGTGCACATACCTGCTGCATACTGTACCAATGTCATATAATCTTACCAAAAACATAGAAAACATTACCATCAAACTGTAGACAAATCTCTCAAATTTTAGGGAGGCTCAAATTTATAAGATGACAATGTTGTTTTATTATGACCATATAATTACTGTTACCCAGGCTAAAAAGTAATGTTGGCTAGTAGTTTTCTCCAAAGGTCCTTGCACTTAATATTGTGGAAATCAATCTAAAATTGAATTAATTTTTTTTCTAAAAGGGAAGATGGTTTAAGTGGCTTTACCAAACAACATAATTCAGTTCCAGCCACAAGTAACGAAGAAGACTGAACGTAATTTTATGCCTTTTTGGTTATTTTTGTGTACGAATTTAGACTTCTGAAGATGTTCTCATTCTTGTCTCCCAGAGCCTACTGCACTGCCAAGGGGTGAACAATCAGAGCTACATCTGTGAGTCGGGACACTGTTGCGGAGAATCCCAGTGCTGCAGCTACTATTATGAATTATGGTGTAAGTATTCTTTTCTTTTCTAACAGCCTGTTTCACATACAATCATTTTACTAAAACATAGTGAGAGTTAACGCATATAATTACTATCTTGATAAACCAGTTTAGATCTAACATACATTTTTTGTTTGCACAAAAGGCATTGTACTGGTCTAGTGCCTTTATTATATAATGATTGTTAGTTAAATCTATATTTTTTATATTTATGTTGACACTGTTACTAGAATGTGTTTTTTTTTTTATTGGACTTTGTAATAGATTACAGAAAAAATCATGCTGCAGTAAGTGCCCTGCCTTTGTAGTTCTTGGTAGCTGATGTAAAATTACATCTAATTATATGTGTTACTGCAGTTGCCATCAAACGATGCAAATTAAACAGGTCCAGTTATAAGCTTTTTACGGTCGCTTTTTTTAAATTTTTGCTCTAAGAACTGTACCCTAAATAAAGAATAAGAATAAGAAAACCTTTATTAGTCCCTCAGTGGGGAAATTGCATTGTTGCAACAGCATAACTACAGTTAGCAGTAGCACTCAGTGGTATCACACAAGAGGACAAAGTGTATCAGAGACCAGTCTGGCCAAAGATAGTTAACTAAAAACTAAACTACAAGCAGAGCTAAATAAACTAAATTAAAATATGAGCAATTAAATACACTATAATAAATATGTACAGTATATAGTCTGACAGAGTATGGATATTCAAAGTACCATAAGTAAAGAGTATGCATTGTGAATAGGTGCTTCAAATAAAATAAAATAATTATGGCACATAATAAAATAAATATTGCACAGGTTTCCACAAGGTGCTGACAGTTAAAACAATATTGCACAGGTGTTTGGATTACAGTCAGGAGTGTTCATTGTAGATTGTAAACATGTGGCAAAATGTGAAAAAAGACTAGACATGAGACACTTGTACGTACTGTTCCTAAATTATCACATTGGCATTTGATGCTTATGTTTCTAACAAAAAGGCTGTGCCTTATTTATGCTAAGCTTGCAATATTTTAAAAATACAATGCTTGCACCTTTCACTTTTAGCCCTGTGTTGGACTGGATAAGTACTTGTTCCATCAGCAAGTTGAAAATGATAAGACTTTCAGTATGCCTGGAGTTACCCTTGGTATAATGTGATTAATTTAGAATGAAATTAGGCTTCACTTTAATAGTTAATTCATCCTGTCCCAGTGAACACAGTATATAACATGACTAGGATTTGTGGGTTGTGATGTGATCACAGTTTATTTTAATAATTCAGTAGAGCAAACTTGTATTTGTTTTAGGGTTTTGGTTGGTGTGGGCCATCATCTTCATTTTAAGTTGTTGCTGTGTGTGTCACCATCGGCGCACCAAACACAGACTACAGCAGCAACAGCGTCAGCACGAGATCAACCTCATAGCATATCGAGAAGCACACAACTACCCCTCTGTGCCCTTCTATTTCAGTAAGTGGATTTGCATTCATATTTTCTGTGTCCATGTGCACATAAACAAAAAACATCTGTACATGTCTAGTGTGGTTTGGCATCTGTTACTAGGGCATGGTACCGTATTTTCCGCACCATAGAGCGCACTTAAAAGCCTTCTCAAAAAACGACAGTGCGCCTTATATATGAATTTATTTACAGCTACCGTAGTCAGGAGCATCACGGAGTAATACATACTGTACCATAATATTGCCGTAATCGCCCAACTGTTTAACTGTTTAACTTGGACACTGAAAATGAAGAATTTGAGGGATTTGTGGACGAGGAATGAACTGAAAAAGTGAGTGTATTGTGTTGTATTTTGTTATAACGTTAACTGAACAGTTATGAGTTATTGTGAATACGCTATCGTTTGATTTAGCGGTCTCAGATTGTGTTTTTTAATTCACGCGTCACAACTGAACAAGTTTGGGAGTTATGGTGAACGCATTGAATAAAGTTTGACTGACTGACTTATCTGACTGTTTTGTTTCGCCTTTTAGTCCGGAGCGCTTTATATGTGAAAAAAGTTCAAAAATAGACCATTCAATGACAGTGCGCCTTATAATACGGAGCGCCCTATAGTGCGGAAAATACGGTAAAACTTTTAACAAGACTCTTTGATTAATGCAGTATTAATATAATACTCAATAAGAGTATTATATTAATACTGCATTAATATAATACTCAATAAGAGCACATGTTTTGACACACCGGTAACATTATGCCACAGAGATGATTTCAGGTTTGTTTCAGATGCAAACACGTAAATAGTACAAAGTAGATACTTTTTTATTCAGAAAGAAGGTATGTGGCTACTATTTTTGCAATGTCATCATCCCTGGTTTCTCATAGCAGCAGAAACAATTGTTTGCATGCCCTATTTTTCAGAAATAGTTGCTTTTGGTCTTTTGCCAGTGTTGCAAAACCAACATATCCTGCATTGCTGCAATGACCAGGGCAGAATTAACCTAGATCGTTTTTTTGTTTTATTTTTCTTTACAACCTGACTGATGCATTGGAAAGTTTACCAGGGTCAGAACAGAACAAAGAAGGTATTTACTTTTACTGTTTCAGAGTTAAACTAAAAGGTGTTTGTCTTTCTCTTTAGGGTTTCTGCCAAACTACCTCTTACCTGACTATGAAGAGGTGGTCAACAGGCCACCGACTCCTCCGCCTCCTTACAGTGCCTTACACACTGGGCCCACTACAGTGGTGACTAGTCCTCTTGCATCAGAGCAGCAGGAGGGACGCTCCACGAGCATCCAGTCCACTCCCATGGCTTCAGTGTCCGACAGTCTGTGCTGTAGGCCCAGTGTGGAGGAGAGACAAACCCCCGCCTTAGACCTTAGACCTAAACCTGACAACAAACAGGTCCAGACGGCGCCAGAGTCAGACATGATTCTAGCATCAGATGGGATTAACAGTGAGAACCAGGATAAACACAGTGAAAGTGGGGATAACTCATGCAAAGACCCACTGATGAAAGACCTGCCTGACAACAGTACAGAAGACAAAGAGCGTCTCCCTAATGGAAGGAGGAGACGCTTTACAGGAGACTCTGGGATTGAGGTGTGTGTGTGTGGCACTAGAGGGAGCAGCGGAGCAGGAGGAATGGGCCAGGAGGGCAAGGAACTTAGGGAGCTGGAGAGCCTGTTGGGGCGAGATGAAAATGAGGAGGCTGGCGATTTCTGCGACAGCTGCGGTCATCGTGCCTCCTTTACTGTAGAAGAGGAACCTGCTCTGGGGGCAGAAAGGAGACCCTCACGTGGGCCACAGGGTCCTCCTCAGCCCACTCACCTCATAGGCAGTCCACCAGTGTGTCTGCTCCTCCACACCATCAGTGAGCAGGAGGGGAGCCACCACAGCACCAGCACTGAGCCCCAGGGCTGATACCGACACACCAGCAGTCAGAAGCACTACAGACAGGGGGAGACAAGACAATAGTTCATATCATTTAAATTTCTTAATCCTCTGTGACCTTTATGAATGTGTCCATATTTGAAAACACTTGTGGAAATTGGAGTCTAGAGTTAAAATGATTACCGTAACTGCTCTTTCCCAGTGTGAACAGTGGCCTTCACCTGTGCGTTTGGGCTAATTGTTGGGTGCTGTAGCCTTTTAACAGCATATATCCATTCAGACTTTCAACATTGCACACATACGGTACACATCATTTTGGCTCCATGTTTTATTCATTCAACATAAGCTACTGACAGAGATATTAAAGACTTGATATCAAGAGCTGTTGTGTTCAGAAGAGGGCATTACTAAAGAAGGAGTACAGCTCTAAGCAGTTAATACAACCATTTGTTGCAGGAAACTACAATGTAAAATAACAAACAGCAGGTAACAGTTTGGATGTGTGTAGTGTATGTATGTGATTATGCAAGCCCAAAACTGTAACAGGACAGCAGAAGTAGAAATGTTGCATGTCCTGTTAGATTCATTCTTCACAAGTGCTTTTTCAGAGCAGTAATTGCTCTGCTGTGTTTTTTGTTGCTCTAGATTTGTTCTCCTGGTTATAGGGGTACTAGTGTGTTACAATCACTTTCTAATTTGCACAGTATATATTAACTCTATTACTGGAGATGTTAGCAGAGAATAAATAAAAAAACATGCCTAATTTCAAGTCTTAATTTGCAATAAGTAAATTTTTTGTAGGGGGGTGTTGCAACATTAGGACAAGTGTGGATGTATGGCAATCATTTAATAGGTTTTGTATGCAATCTAGTCACTACTGATTGTTTGATGTATGTGCCTACCTGGAAAATGCAGGATTTTTATGAAAAGCTTTAGCGGCAGTGAAAGATAGACTGAGATAACAGGTACCAAAACCAAGGAAAAACATCTTTTTATTTTAGATTTACAGTATTAGATATTATGACTGAAAGGGCAACCTTGAACCTCATACTTTTTCATTATAAACCTCTACCAGCTCCATACAACCATTTATATGTATAATTCACTATAAAGCAGCACATGTGGCTTTTATTGAAATGTCAAGCATTTATACCATTGGCGCATTTTTACATTTTTTCTTTAAAGCCATATCAGCTAACATTTACATGATCATTTGACTCAATTATGTAAAATGTTATTGCAGTGCTTATAGGTTGGCCTGTGAAACGGCCTTGTTCACCAAAACATAAGTACAGACAGCATGAGTGTGTATGTTTTGGGTTTAACTTAATTTGTGACAGGTGAAATGTATGATTGTGAACAGAAAATCTAAACCTCAGTGCATGCCTTTATTACTAGACTGAAGATGTCCGATGTTTTTGTAGGGGGTTTGGATGTTCTGCATCTAGCCCCCCCCCCAAATTTCTGGCTGTAATGAATGTAACAAAAGTACCACTGATTGTACAAGAGCACAACATGACAAATTATTTTTTGTTACAATTGTTAAATTGAATCATTCATTTCTAAATTTAAGAAATGCCAAAGACAAAACAGGCATTGGAAAGTTTATTTTTACTCCATATTTTCCTCGAAAGCCCTCATATGTCTGTACAAAATATTTTAGTTATATTCTCTTTATTTGCCCTTCATGTACTGAATAAGATAACATCATAAGCTGGTACTTATTGTTTAAGCTTTAATTAATAAAGCTAGACTATTTTCTTTGAGCCTGACACTCATAAGTGCTTTTATCTAAATGCTTTAAGATTTAGAAAATATATTGTGGTTTTGTGGTACATGTAGTATAAAGAGGAGCTATTTTTCATATCTGCCTTTACAGTGTAACTGTTGAAATGATAAAACCACTGTTTATTGAAAATTACTTAGACTACTTTGTGAACTACATAGTTGCTTTCATAATAATAAAATCATTAGCTTTAATGTTATGGATGTTCTTGTTCATCTTGGGTATTATTTTTCTGTTGCGAAAGATCCAAACTAGTTTGAAATGTTTTGTGAAGTTGTATAAAGGGTATAAATGACTAACATGAATGGAACACCTTTTGTTAACCAAATCAGGGGTGTCCTGCCAAAGACACTTTTTGTTTTTCATCAGTGTGTGAGGTGATTTTGCAGATCTTTGAATGTTCAGATAACACAAGCGAGTTATTACATCAACCAACATGGATGTATGTACAATAAAAATACCCTTTTAAAACAAAAAGGCTTCTTGCTTGGTAGTTTTTTTATTATGCCCCGCATTTGTAACAGAGGTAAAAAAGCACTAAAAATCTTTACTAAATCTGTATCTGCTGCTACTAGTACTACTACTACGTCGACTGCTACTAGTGACTACTATTGTTGCTACTTTGACTGCCAACCTTTCCCCCAGACTCTTACAAAAACAGATTCTTTAGAAATACTTGAGTAAAAGTAACATTTCTTAAAACACTGAAAAAAAAGTATGTTTTCTTCACAAAATGCAGTCTTGTAAATGTAATTGCAGTCACTTTTCACCACTGATGGGCACAGTGGTCTTATACATCTATGGCACAGTAAGCAATAGCGCAGTTTGTTGTGGCTTGATTTCCGCCATCGGCCGCCAGGGGGTGACACTGAGCCGGAAACAGTAAGGAAGTGTAGTGACAGTCCCGCCATGTCCACAACAGTCAGTGTAGTCCAGGACACTCGTCATGTTTCCTCTGTAATAGATGAACTTTTAACCATTACAATGACTGAGGACAACTGGTAAGTGTCATATTTGAGATGCGTTTTTTATCTTAGATGGACCTTGCTTATGTGATTACGTGGAGCAGTTTCATTTGTAACTTTGTAAATACACCGGCGATAACATTTGTTTTTTTCTTTTTGAAGTGCATGCGTCAAAGGCTTTATCGATTCTACTATTCACGTGGACGTAAAGGTAAATTGAAGTAACACAGGTACCTTATAAGTTTGTTGTTTTGCTTAATCTATAGTAAATGAAGTGGATATTAAACATATTCTGATTTGTGGATTAAAATAAGTGATATCCTGACTCTTTCCCTGAATTGCAAGGATTATTATGGAACAAGAGTAAAGAAGACCTCAGACCTGAAAAGCAATGCCTGTGTGGCTCCAGCTACCCCCCTGCCTGCCTTCATCCGCCAGGCCCTGGGCAAAGTTCATCCTGAAGTCACTTCCAGGTTACATCACTGTGAACGTACAGTATAGTTTTACACAGCCACACACTGATATTTATACAGTAGTCCTATGTCACCAGGTACTATGGCTGTGGTCTGGTGGTGCCCGAGTGCCTGGAGGGCTGCAGGATTCTGGACTTGGGCAGTGGCAGCGGGAGAGACTGCTATATGCTCAGCCAGCTGGTGGGAGATAAAGGTCATGTGACAGGAATTGACATGACTGAGGACCAGGTAACAGTATAATTGATGCATTTATTCACATTGATGCTGTTCACTTTTTATTAACAAAATCAGAAATTCTCCAAATCAAGATTTAGGGTGGTTTGTAGCTTTAAGCTGTACAATCTCAGTAAACATTTTGCTTGTACACTGTTTTAAACTTCTGTGTCTAATTAATTTGATTAGTCACCATTGTATATGTGCCAATAAAAAAACTTGTTCTCCTCTAGCTTGAAGTGGCGAGGAAGTACCTGGACTACCACATGCAGGAGTTTGGCTACAAGATGCCCAATGTCAGTTTTGTTCAGGGCTATATTGAAGCTTTGGCAGAGGCAGGGCTCGCAAAGATCTCTTTTGATATAATCATGTAAGTTCCTTATATGTTGCATATATTCAGTATTTGTTATATTTGCCAGTAACAAAATCCAACTTTGTGCACTGATGTAGTTCAAACTGTGTGGTGAATCTCTCTCCAGACAAGAAGAGAGTACTGGCTGAAGCCTACAGTGTGCTCAAGGTATAAGACTTGTAAAGCGGTGTAGACCAAAATCAGTACATTTTTTATCAATCATTTTTAGCATAATTTGTTTTAAAAGCATAATTATTCTACATATAGTAGCTTATTATACAGTGCGGTTTTACTAAACCCGTAATACCCACAATGAAACAAGAATACATTCTCTTTCTACCACATTTCTCCCAAGTAACTAGACAAAAAAATCTAATACAAATAATACAATGAAAGGTTTAAAGTACCTTGTATAAACGTATGATATACATATACAAAAGTTTTAACTATCATTCACATAAAAATATAACATAGTGAGACATTTACCAGTACTTTTTAAGTATTGGCCTGCACCTCTTTTAGAAGGTGTCCAATATAAGCTTTGTTGGATTTCCTAATATACTTGTATTTGTTTTTAAGAATGTATGTTATTCTCTCCAATGCACACAGACTGTGCCGTAGACTTGATCCCAGCATCATTAGTAGCTGTTCATGCAGTTTTACATTTTGTTCTATCATTAGGAAGGTGGTGAGCTGTACTTTAGTGATGTCTACAGCAGTGGAAGATTAACAGCTGAAATTAAAAGTCACAAGGTCCTATGGGGTACGTTTAATCTCTGCATTGTATGCCTGTGTCTAATGTTTTTAACAACACATTATGACACTGTGTTTTTTGCTGGCAGGTGAGTGCATTGGTGGTGCTTTATGGTGGGAGGATCTGGTGCGATTAGCTGAAGAAGTGGGATTCATTCGTCCTCGTTTAGTGACAGCCAGCATCATCACAGTCGACAATAAAGAACTGCAAGACATTCTGGGTTTGTTGTTATGTTTTTAGTATCAGAGAGTAGCATTTTTTACAACTCAGCACTGTGTAAAATGTAAATAAAAACTGAATGCAGTGGTTCACATATCTTATAAACCCATTTTTTATTCACAAGAGAGCAAAAACATTGTTTTTGAAGGCAGCAATGTGTTTCAAAGAAACTTGAAAGAGGGGCAACCAAAGGCTGAAAAAATAAGTGGTATTAATAAAAAATATGGAGGAGCATTTTGCAACTAATTAGGTTAACTGTCAGCATTTCATCAAGATGGCTTGATGTAACAGGAGCATTTTAGAAAGAGAGTTTCTCTATTATGTGGATGTGTTAGATAAATGGCAAATAATATGTCTGTTTCCATGCTCTAGTCCTTTATAAATGAATCATAGTTTTATGAGAAATCATTGCTTTTTGTTTTTATTTACATTTTACACTGTCCTAAATATGGTTAGTGTTTTGTACTTATTGAACTGTTTCTGTCCTCTATATTACAGGTGATTTCAAGTTTGTTTCTGCAACATACCGCCTTTTTAAGATCCCTAAAGGCAGTGTCAAGTCCTGTCGGGTCATATATAACGGGGGTATCACGGGTGTAGAGCAGTGCTTCCAGTTTGACTGCCAGTACACTTTTCAGGTGTGTATCTCCTGAAGAAAAAATATGGTCAATATTTTGAGCGTATGAAAGAGGCTGACATAGTTTTGTGTAAAATTAGGCTGAAGAAGTGGTGGAGGTGGATGGAGATTTGGCCAAGATCCTGAGTTCCTCGAGGTTTGCAGAAGACTTCACTTTTGAGCCATCAGGACCGGGGCAATGTGGAGTCAAAGCTAAGGTCAGCATGGATAGAAAAGAACTATCAGTAACACTTTAGAATGACTACACTCTATAAAGCATTAGTTAAGTATTAGTAAAGAGTTAGTGTTCAATTCATAATTTTAAAAGGATTACTTACTTACATTAATAAAAACCTTTGTTAAAGGATAAATATTGTTATTCATGTTTAACTCTTGAATGATAATCTTATGTAAATCAATGCAAAAAATATGAATATGAGTGTTAATTCAATTATTATTTACTTTTTTTACATTTAAAACTGCTTTATTGCGGGGATTTATTCTAAAGTGTTACAGAACTATTTTTATTATTTTGATGTATTTTTGAGTTTATTATTTAGAAAATCCATACCCTGGGCTACTATAATTGTTGAAAAAGACCATCCAAAAGAAAGATGATACTGTTGCAAAGTTGTTAAACTACACATAGACATCACTATCTTGAACCTAATTATTCTTCAATGAAATTTGTTGAACTGAAGTATTAATAATTTAAACATCTGGTATGTGCAACTTGTTTACGGTACATGAAGATCACACTACAGTGCTGGTGCAGCAAGTGAATTATTAATGACCACACTGGAGGCTTATTGCACGCACCTATAAAACGTATATGTTCTAAGTAGTGTCTGTGAAGGTTCTCATCCAGATGACCATACTGTCACAGCCAAATGACTACAGTCATACCAGCACAAATAATGGCTGAGATAAAAAAAAAGATGACCTTAAAGCCACATTATGTAGAATTTTGACCTTAAAATAATGCCTAAATTGTTTAGGTAAGGTAAGGTAAGGTACACTTTATTATACTTTAGTTTAAAGTGCCTAAAGTTTAGTGTTAGATCATCTCCTAACAGGAAGAACTGCCCCTTCCCTCACCCCTGAGCACTTCTCATTCTCTATGACTATGTAACTCAGGGAAATGGGTAGTTCACTCTACAAGCTTTCCTAGGTGTAGCTAGACAGCGGCCAACTATAAAAAGAAGCTGTCTATTGTTTAATTTTCTGAACCAATGCCATGGCAATGTCAAAGAAATCAACGGATTTGTGAGAGGGGGCAAAGAAAAGAATGAGACAAAGCATTATACGAACTGAAAACACATGAAAAATGCAAACCATAACCCCATAGTTTTTTGTCATTAGTTTATTTCTGCAAAAAAAGTATATACACTGCCTTTTGATATGGTTGTCAAAATTAGGGTCCTGGAGTTTCTTATGTGTCATCTTGTTAACAAATGCACATGTATTGTACCACTCCTGGAGACACAGTTGTGTTTCTTAACCAGAGGGGGAGCCTCAGAGAGAGCACAAGTTACATTTCTCTATAATTTCATTTTTGCTATTGATATTGTAAACAGAGAAAGTTTGAATATAATTTAAAAAAACATTAAAATGTACCCCAGTTTATTCCTCAAGGTGCAACTGTTTGAGTCGCTGGAGGCCGCTGTGTTTGTTGCAGGACACGCCCAGAGAGCCTTCCTCTATTTATGCGCTGAGCCACACATGTGCATTTACATGGAGCCTGTTTAGATGAATGCTGCATACACTTGCATACCCACTCAAACATACATACACACACTTCACACGCACAAGGTCAAGCAGCTGTCTCAGAGTCATAACCCGACAACGGGGTCCTGCTGAGGGAACCTTGAACAGGGAGGAATGTTCTCTTTCTCAGCTGAAGGAATGCCATCTTATCAGCTCTCAGGGTCAGCCCATGCATTTATATAGGCATTATACATATAACTGTATCTTAAATGATTGTCCTTGGGATTTTAGGATGTTGCAGATATTTTTGTATGACCAAAGACATTTACTTTAGTAATGAAGCAACAAGAGGCAAGAAGTCATTTTTTGATGATCACACTCTGTCCAGAGCTTTTACCTTTGGACTGGCCCTCTTAAATGAAGCCACTTTTATGCAACACAGATAAGTGGTGATAATGGTCATAAAAATGCATTGGTCTTATCTTTTGAAATCAGCGCTACTGTGAAAAGCAAATCTTCTTCGAAGAAATACCCGATACAGAGAACAATCTTTATATTATTGTCTTTATTCCTCTCATAAAGAGATCCCTTTTGCACAATGTCTGTTACAATGCGTTTTACATGTAATGTTTTATCAGTGAACAAAATTACATTACATTAACATACTGACAAAGATATTTACTTTGCAAACATAGTAAACTGTAAATTATTCTCTCTTCACACAGGAAAGCCTGGTGGATCCTTTTAAACTGGTGCAGCAGCTGGAGAAACAAAGCCCTGGTTCAACCACTAGGGGGTGTTGCAGTACACAGTCTGCCTCCTGCTGCAAGTGATGCTCAGAAATAAGGAAGACACAAATGCTGTTTATGGTCGAGATGTTTTAGTTTGATGGTGGCATTTGGGTGTCTTTTTCTTAAATAACTGTAACCGTAGTGCTGTTTTCTTTTCACAACATGACGAGAAAGTGTTAGCTAATCAATTATTTCGTTTTCTTATTTAATCTATAATAATAAACCATTAACAACCACATGAATTGATTTGCCAAATTACTATTACTAATAATTTAATAAAAAATCATTTTGGTTCACATGTGTTAAATAGTTTGGTATGGTGGTGTGACGTCTGTATAGTGACCCCGGCCTTCCTCTACTGGATAATTCAGTAAAAGTATACTTTTATCTCTATTATAGGCAACGCTTATGTACTTTTAAAAACTGCATATAGGCTTAGAAATGACCTATAAAAACAGTTCATTTGTCATTAGGTCTATAAGGTGCATCATGTCATGCGTCAGACTATACCTATCTGTATTTTCACTTTTAGCGGTTACATCGTGTAGTAGGATATGCTGAAGTCACGAGTAGAGTCCTGTCTCCTAACATGAGGTGCACTTGTTTTGGAATTTGATTCGCCGGGGAGGCTGCGGACACCCCGCCCACCGGTCAGCGGCGCCCACTGATTGGCCACAGCCGTCGCCTGTCTCTGGGACATCAGAGGAGGCACGAGTTGGCCCGTAAGCCTGCGCTTTTGGTCCTCAGTGTCGGACACGTAGTGGGAACGAGCAGGTCCTGATGCGCAAGTCACGGCAGCCACGGCGGAGATGAAGGCGGGCTCCGACTGCCTTTGATTGCTGATAGCCCTTTCCATTCAATCATCAATATGGCAAAGCCCTTATCCCGAGAACCCACCGCTGCAAAAATGGCGTCCCTTAACCGGGTCCGAGCTCTGGCGCTGATTTTTCTGACTGTCACTGGCTGTTGTGTCACCCCCACAAGTGGCAAGGAAAACTCCGAGGAGACCGTCATCATTGGGCTGCGCCTGGAGGACACTGACGACATTTCGTTCATGGATAGAGGCTACCTGCGGGTGAGTGAGCGCTCCCGGGTCAAACTAAGGGTGTACGGCCAGAACATCAACAACGAGACGTGGTCCAAAATAGCTTTCACGGAGCATGAGCGGAGCCGGGCGGTGGGGAGCCTTGACACCTCCTCTGGGGAGAACCACGAGGACCTGTCCGGCTCGCACCCGTGTGGCATTAGGACTTCAGATATCATTATTCTACCTAATATCGCTTTGAAACGAAAGACGTCAGGAATAGTTGAAATTGACGTCAAACCTCTCCGAAAGACGGAGAGAAGCAAAGCTTATTACCTTTGCATTGCCACCTCGACACCTGCAGGGTCCAACGACCCGTGGACGGAGAACACCTGGATCTACCATGACGGGGATGACACCAAAGTGATAGTGGTGGAGGAGAAGAAGTTTCTGCTGCCCTTCTGGCTGCAGGTCATCTTCATTTCCATGCTGTTGTGCTTGTCCGGGATGTTCAGCGGTTTGAACCTGGGGCTTATGGCTCTGGACCCCATGGAGCTCCAGATAGTCCAGAACTGCGGCACAGAAAAGGAGAAAAACTACGCCAAAAAGATTGAGCCAGTCCGGAGCCAAGGGAATTACTTATTGTGCTCTCTTCTACTGGGGAACGTGTTGGTCAACACCACGCTAACCATCCTGCTGGATGATATTGCCGGCTCAGGGCTCATTGCTGTGGTGATGTCCACTATTGGAATAGTAATTTTTGGGGAGATAGTACCTCAAGCCATCTGCTCTAGACATGGCCTGGCAGTGGGAGCCAACACCATCTTTCTCACCAAGTTCTTTATGCTGCTGACTTTTCCTGCCTCCTACCCGGTCAGCAAGCTTTTGGACTACCTGCTGGGACAGGAGATAGGCACAGTGTACAACCGTGAAAAGCTGTTGGAGATGCTGCGCGTCACGGATCCCTACAATGACCTCGTCAAGGAGGAGCTGAACATTATCCAGGGTGCACTGGAACTCAGGACTAAGACCGTGGAGGACGTTATGACCCCACTGAGAGACTGCTTCATGATCCCAGCGGACGCCACCCTGGACTTTAACACTATGTCTGAGATTATGAAGAGTGGCTATACTCGGATCCCTGTGTTTGAGGGCGAGAGGTCCAACATAGTGGATCTGCTGTTCGTCAAGGACCTGGCCTTTGTGGATCCTGATGACTGCACCCCTCTTAAAACCATCACTAAGTTTTACAGCCACCCTCTGCACTTTGTGTTCAATGACACCAAGCTGGATGCAATGCTGGAGGAGTTTAAAAAAGGTGAGACAAACCCACCGCACACAGTAAACCTTGACTCTATTTTCAGCATTTTGTATTTTGACTTGGTTTCATGATGCAGAGGACACAACATAAAGAGAGCAAAATAGAGCTCTTATAATGGGATTGACATATACCTGAAGTAATGTAGTTATGTCTGTTGTTGTTCATTTTACCTTCTACACATTATATTTACTATTATTGAACTTTAACTATGTTGAATTAGTCATTCATGATATAAGTGCCCATTTCCTTAATTTAGCCTGCCCTTTATTGAAGCAACACTGGGGTTATGGCACTTGACCATTGAGTGACATTGTCCCTGACCCCTCACCTTTCTTAGAGATGTGTTTTAGGAAGTTTTACTTTTGAAGAACAGTGCAGCCGCCTGTTCTCCACTCAAAAGGTCAAGTTGTAGAGGTCAATTATAAGAGTTAGAAACCAGATTTTCAGGAATAATTATTCAACCCCTCGAGGTTTTACAAGAAATTCCAGGTAGTCAGGGAAAAAGGGGCGGAGTGAAAGGAGCTGAAGATGTTGTTTTTGCACTTTGGGCATGCTTATCTGAGTGGCCGCCACATCAGTAGTGAGAGGCATTTGTTATGGCCCATCTGGTCACTTCCTGTATACTTATGAGCAGGGGTCCTTATCTCCCCATCACTTCCAGTCAGTGTTAATGTTCACACTGTTTCTCTTTCTTTCTCTCCTCCTTCTCTCTGTCCTGCCTTTTCTCCTCCTACTTCTTCTGCCCTCCTCTCATTCATTCAACCTTTTGCCTCTCTCCCCTCCCTCTCTGTATCTGTGAACGCACTGGGACATGTGGGAATGGTGCAACCACTGCTCAGGTTATCAGGTGGGGCATCTTGTTTAAGAACCTGCTTAAATCCCTTGTACCTCTCTTGTGCTTGCCTCTGAAATGATGGTGGCGATAACTCCTTTTGTCCAGCCCTGGAATGCAGTCGTGTGGATAATGAATAACAGCCTAACACCCTCCAGCTCCCCATGTGCTTTCTGTGTGTATGCGCATGGTCTGTGAAAATATGTTTACCTCAGCCACTGTTTACCTAGTGTTTTGCATAGACCCCTCTCATGTTGTTGCTTTTGACTAAGTTGTTTCCCACAGAGTATGATCTCTTGTATGTGATTCAGCTTGTGACTAATAGAAACATGTATGATGTGTGTATTGTGTGTTCATTATAATATACTAGGGATGTGACAAGATACAAATCCCGCGAAACGAGACAAGACACGAGATTGGGTTAACGAGACGAGATTTTTAGTCTATTGAAATATGTATTTCACATGAATTAAAATCAAAATGTAAAACTATTTAGGTGCATTTTAAAATCAACTTGTAATGAATGGTATTTACTTCTATTATTTGAATTATATGCAATAGCAGAACATATATTGCCATATGTTTTGCCACTAACTCAACTGACTAGCTTCTCCTTTGTAAAAAGTGCAAACAGAACCTGATCCTGAGATCACAAGATTGATTTTTACCCTCACTAAAATCTTATGACATTTTGATCTTGTGAGATCTTGTCACACCCATACAATATACTAAAGAGAATCAATCAGGAGAATAAACTTAACCAGTCATTGGTCTCTATTAACAGAAATAAGGTGTTTGTTTTCAAGTCAAATTAGCATTACATAATAAACTGGTCAGAGGTTTTTTGTTTTTTTTTGTTTGGCTTTCAGCTCAATTGCCTATATACAGTCATTCGGTAGTAATAGAAAAGTTTTATGCAGCTTGCAGTCTTTCTTTGACCAATGTAATTTCAAAGGGGGGAAAAATGTTAGAAAAAGGACAATTTTAGCTCATTAAGCACAAAACATGCAATGCATGCATTTTGGCCCATATTCATTAAAGAGATTATTTTTTTATAATGTGCCACTTATTCCAATAGTAACTGGTGTGTGTTAAATGAACTGACTGTATAATGTTCAGCCCTGCAACAGTAAATTTGCATTGGGCTTCATTGTGTTTAAATACATTTTTATGTGATGAGCAAATTCATCAGTTATCAGTTGTCCTTTTATTTAACATTATTTATACAGGTTAATGAGATGCTGTTATAATGTAAATCCACTTGGGCACAACAGAGCTATGTCCAAGTCAATGTAACATCCTGGGACATGCCTGCGTGCACTTAATCCATAATTACTGCAGTTGATGTTAATGGCACAGTGAAGTTGTGGCTGGCTGCACTCCAGAGGGAATTCGCCCTCTGCCGCTCAGTTATGAGCCACTGTTCTTGGAAAGGGCTCTGGGGTCACAGTTTCCCGTCAACCTGAGCACAGCACACTCTCAGTTCAAAGCTTTTGTATTGTAAGTCACTCTTAATTAATTTGTCGCTGCTTGTAGCTGCTGCACAGTTGTCTGAAGTCTGTTACAGAAAAATGCCATGGTACACTCTACATTCATACTACAGATGATGTTGGTCACTTTACAGTATTACATACAGCTTACAGTAGTTATTGTTTAAACATCTTCAATTATGTTTTAGCCCTTGTTGATTTTAATGACATAGACTTTGAATGAATCACTAAACTGTACATTGTGCAGTGGGATACTGTTGAAACGGCAAATGAAGTGGTGATGTTGTGTAATTCAGTTTGAAGTTCACAGCATGTCTTCAATCCCATTTCTAGTTAAGGGTTAAAGCCAAAGTTTTTCAGGAACTTTTAATTGAGACAGACATACTATGGAAACTTCTGACCTATTCATTAATGACTCTCTGACTGAGATTGGAACAATTACTGTAATCCCAGGGTTGCTTGTCAAGCTGCAGGTTTACTATTTAATGAGTGGGTCAGCGTGAGCCACTTGGGACCAAACCAAGTAGCCTAAAAAGTCCTACACAGAAATAACTACTTCTTGAGTTTCAGCTTTTGTGACTTTAAGTGAAAGTGAATTTGTTCATTCATTTTGATTTAGCCTAAGTATCTCCTGAACAGGTCGGATACATAGTTTTGTATATTGCTTTGGAAAGTCCAAATACTTATTTCACCTATAGTTTTTTAACGTGAAACTTTAGGTGCACTTCTATTCATAAGCAATCAATTATTTTCCTTTTTTATTTTTTGACATTTTTCTATATACTTCCTCATTATATTGATTACAAACACTGCAGTTGAGCTAACCTGCAAAGAAGTGATTTCTAAACATAGCAGAAGTCCTTTGCTCCTCCATCATTTCACTAAGGCCCTAGTGTAATAAAGCCTACATGCGGCCTGGCACGTCATGAACTAGTTCCTGATTGCTGCAATATAGGCCAATCTATGCTTAATTCCTATTCAGCAGACCTCACAGTCTTCTGTACTTTGAAACACTATTTTCTCAAGTTAGTCTTCTTGATGGCTGTGTCTTTGCAGTTATTTTATCTGTATGTTTGTGTTGCATCTAGAGTATATTTATGCCTCCGCACATAGCTAGAAATCCTACAGTTTTGTGATGGTGTGATGTCATGATGGTACACTTATGTATCCTGTAAACAGTTTCTCCCAAAGATCACAATTACCTTGATTTATGTGATACTACCTTGATTTACTTTATGATACTGTCAACTACAAAGAGGTCTCGTTTGGGTAACACAGGCCCCTCATTAGAGAAAAATAATTCATGAATATCCAATTAATTACAGATGTCAATTTCATAATAACCCTATAATGTTAAGATGGCTGACTTTGGGGGCTGTTGACATAGTCTTGGTTCTCCTCAGCTTGTTGTGTTAGAGCCTGGGTTTTTATTTTGGCCTACATTCTTCAGATTCTGGTTCAACATGGAGTAGGCCTCTAAGACCTGATTAGTACAACAGTGAAGGAGTGTGCATTTCCAAAACCTGTCTGATCTGGCATTATGACTTTTCTTTACATTTATATTTCCACTGCTGCCCTGCATTGACTCATGTTTACCTAAAGCCAAATTTCTTTTATGCAGTTCAAACCTGGCATTCAGTAGTATTTCCCTACATCTCTGGCTCTGGGTGTCCACAATTTTAACATTGCATAATATTTACCAACACCTGCCACAATGGCTCACAAGCTAGTGTACGCTTTGTGCTAGTCCCAAGCCCTGATAAATGGTATGGGTTGTGGCAGAATCTTGCACGAAACATATGCCAATTTAAATATGTGAATCAGATGAAGGAGAACAGCTGAAGGTGACTTAATAATAATGTGTATCAACATTTATGGTCAGTTAAAATACAGTACCTTAAAAAATAAATCATTCATTCATTCATTTTCGTAATCCAGTTATGGGTTAGCTGGCGGCTAGAGGCTATTCCATCAATTATGGGCCTTAGGCGGGGTAAAGCAAAGCATGTACAGTGGCCACTGGCCAGATAGCCTCAGGCTGTCACAGAGGCATACAGACACTCATTATCTCCCACATTCATTCAAAATGAGCAATTTAGAGTGACCATCAACTTACACATGCATGTCTTATAGTGGGAGGAAGCAGGAGTACCCTGAAATAATCCATGGTAACACGAGAGGACATGCAGACCTTACTCAGAGATGTCAGCCAGCCCAAAGATCTAACCCACAACCTCCTTTCTGAGAGCCAGAAGCGCACTACTCTGCGACCTTGCTCCTTAGAATAAATTCAGATATTCCAAAATATATTGCCCCTGTAACATTTACCAACAATATTTTCTACTATGCAGTCCTACAGGGTTTTATTTGGTGGTGATTAGGCTTCAGATTAGCCCCACTTGGCAAACTGGTGTGCTCCAGCTCAAGGTACAACAGGAGTTATAGCTGGCACCAGGAGTTGGGACTGTTGTCTTGAAAACAGAATCACTTTGAAGATAAAACACTCTTTTATGATCCACCTCAGCGTGACCTGACTTTTTTGCCCCTTTGACACATAAATTGTGTTAAAAGTGTTAGTACTTGTGGTGTAAAAGGAGCTTTTATGAGATGTTTACATGACAAATAAGGGCTGTATTGTAACAGGAAGTAGGTGCTTTTATTAAGGTTTTGTGCATTGCTGAGGTCTACTTTGATTGTTTCAAAGTCATTCATTATTTCACCAAAAACATGGTCATAGTAATCCACAAAAAATGTTTTTGAGTTGTTTCTTGAATCTTCATCAGGTTTGGCTTGACATTAAGGTAATTATTTGATAGTTATAATTGTGTCTTTTTATGTTTTATGAACTCCTGCTACTAAGTTTGAATGCTGTTTTTTAAAGTATACACATTTTTATATAACAATGCGTACCATCACCTCTACTTGAAATCACTAGCTAACAGTGACCTCATGGCTATCTTTGCCCTGTGTTCTCTTCCCATATTCTGACCCTTTTCCAGTGAATTAATAATCTCACCCTGTTGTGTATTTTTTGAATACCCAAACCTAGAGGTCGACCGATATGGGTTTTTCTATGGACAATGCCGATGCCAATTTTTAAAATTCAGAGCAGCCGATGGTCAATAAACAGAGCCGATGTTTTTGGATTGATGTGGAAGGCCAATTTTCTTAATTTTTTATAAGAAAATAAGGTAATATAGGCATTAGTTTTAGTAATGTTTTTTAAAATGGAAACAAATGTGTTAGAATGTGACTATCATTTGGATTTTTTGTTTGTACTGATTTTTGTGATGATGTGTCAATCTATATCACTATATTGTTTACATTGTTGACATATGATATCAGCATTTAAGTCTTTGTTGGAGAAACACATAACAAAATGATATGAACATTAACAGTATTTGTATTATTTTAGAGATCACAGCAAAGGTCCATCAACTAGAAACAAAGGGGTTTATATCAGAATCAGGGTAGTCAGCCAACTATTGATGACACTTGGAACAAACAACAAATATACAAGATAAAGCAAAAATGTAATAGAGATCCTGATAAAGCTTTGTTACTATTCTGTAACTGTTGCCGCATTGATTAGCTTTCTATCATAACACCTGTCTACTCTTGTAATGTGGGTCAAAGACACTGTTATAATATATATAATATAGTAGCCCTTTATATGACCATTTTCATTAAATATGTATACATAAAATGTAATAAGACACATTTTCTGAGAGAGTTTAAGACAGTTTGTTTAGGCTGTGTTGTTGCGCATGATGTCATTCTCATAAAATGAAAGGAAATTGCTGTTATTAGTGTCAGTGTAATAGGAAGAAGTCGAAGAATGATGATCACTTTTTCCCATTAGAAAAGAATCAAATGTATGAATATCAGGCTTGCTGTTCGACTATGGCCCCATGAGTACCACTGTATTGACCTCTAGAGGTACAGCAACACAATGAACCGTGCCAGTGTGCCAGTGTTTTACTGTCTCTGAGTCAGTTACAGTGTAACTTTGTACTTTATGTAATATAGTTTTTGGTTTGTGTGTTTGCATTTACTGTTGTTTGTTTTATTAGAAGCTTATTATGTTTGTAGGTTAGAGGAAACATAATGTCCGTTCAGCCTGTGACTTGGAGCAGGACAGAGCACCCTCCGGCTCGGTCAGCCTGGTAACCAACTCAGTGCTGCAGCCTCAGGGAAGTCCCATCCCCCTTCTTCCACATTCCCTCTCTCCCTCTTCTCTCCATATTGTCTTCTTGCCCATTTCCCTCAGTGTTATAAATTACAAACGACACAAACCTCCAGGCCTAATGCCCTGCCGTGGATGCCTTCCAAGCTGCACTTTTTGGGGAGCCAAGAGGCTGCCTTCATTGATAACACCGGGCACACTGTCCGTCTCTCCATTTACTGGCACCAGAAAAGGCCTAAGACTGTGAAGGGCCCAAAGACGCGGCACTTTTACAATCAGCTGATGAAACCTACTTTAGACAATTCAGCACAATTCAGCAGTACAGCACAATTCACTTCAATGTCAAACACATAAACCTTTACCTTGACACCTCAGTAATAATTATTATACAGTTAATGTTAAATATCAAGTTTATTTTTGTCAATTCTTTCACACCTTTGAGCGCTTTTCTCAGAAACTGTCAATGAGTTCTTCACAGCATTTATTAGCAAGAGCCAATGACTGTGAATTGAATGAGACCTTTTTATATACCCAGGAAAATAATAATAGTAATAATTTCAGCTGTTTCACTGTTGACCAGCATACTGTACAACTGTTATAACAAAATTGCCATTATGTCATTTGATGTTACAAACATTTGCATTAGTTACAGTGTAAATGATGGTTGTTTTACATGACAGATGTTTAAATCAGGGGTGTAGATCGCCCATGTCCTGCTTTTACCTCCTATAGGTTTAACTATTCATCAGAAACTTTGGCTTTGAGGCCATATTTTTGAATGTGCTCCAGAAAATGTCACAAGCTCTGCATTTATACACCCCTAAAAAAAAAAAAAAAAAAAAAGCTAAAAACTGATACTGAACAGAACCTAATATCCGCCAATGTAAATGCACAGAAGCATTTTAGGTCATTCGGTTCTCGTTCTGACACTTCCTCCTTTTTCTTGTGCCTTTGGGTGAACAGCAAGGGGGAAAACAGCTAGTGGCGCCCCACCATGGACTGCAGCCTTAGCCACAACTGACCCCTCTGGCCACAGACACCAAAAAGCACAATGTTAGTTTTGTATTGGATTCAGCCATAGTAAAAGCAGTAAGGGTTCCTGGAGGCTCACAGACAATAGTGACATGTTGAGTCTGACATTAATGTTTATTCGATAAGTTCAGTGTTGACATTTTTAAGTCCAGTTCATGGTTTCTCAGATTACTTTCAGGAAATGCAGTATCAGCTGCCACTGCCTGCCGCTCAAGGCTGTTTATCATTCCAGTGTGGTGGTGTTATGGTATTCAAGACAACATTATGAAAACAAAAAAATTAATTTTTATTTAGGTTGTGTTTTTTTTATTTTATTTTTTAAGAAGTCAAGCATTTAGGTGTGTGAACTACTATAGACACTATTGTGAACACCTCATGTCATAGACACATCCATCAACAATCTACATTCAAAAAGATTATATTGAACAAATCTTTTTAGAAGTACTTAGGTCATGCTAGCTTTAAGGATTTTCCCACGGCTAATTATTTATTTGAAGCTATTAAGTATCAAATCTCTGAACTTTTCTCTGTGCCAAAATGTGTTTTGGGGTGTTAGTGTTCTCACTCCCTGTCACTGCAGTCTGAAAATAATTATTATCATTATAAATATTTAAAATTATTTTTAATATAATTTTTTTGTGTGCCTATAAACAATTAGCATATTTTCATTTAAAATGGTCAGCTGATTTTAAGTTCCCTTTTGTGGCATTAGCTAATTCATTATTAGTTAAAAACAATCTTGTAAACCTTTATTACAATTGTTATAATGATACTGATGAACACAGCAGCAATCAAAGTAATTACCATTTTTACTGATTTCAACACATTTTTGGGGCTTTTTTGCCTTTTATTTGATAGAAGCCATTTAGAGACAGGATGTGAGATAGCGAAACAAGCGAATGACATGGCTGCTCTTGTATGTAGTATGTGTTCTACCAGGCGAGCCACCAGGGCACTCCTTGTGCTACTTTTTTTAGTCGTCGGCTAAAACTAGGCTCTGGTAGAAATAAAGGAGAATATTGTCTAAAGATTATAGTCTTTTTTGATGCATTATGGGCTAATTCTAATATAGCACTGTAGTTACAGTGGCGAACAAATGGTTCATTGAGAGGTTCATGTCAGTCACTTTATATCACATGACAACAACTTTATTGTGAAGCAAATTAGGAATATGACAGAAAAACAGAAAACTTGAGTGGGCAAAAGTATTTACCCCTTTTTTAAAGAGGCCCCCTAAATGAGACCCAGTGTTACTCACCCTCAGAAGTCACAAAAATAGTTAGATAAGGTTGGCCTGACTGCAATTCAACTGTCATTATGCCACAAAACACAATTTAATTCATCATTACAACATGTAAAAGATGAGGCACCACACCAAACCTGCCTAAAGAGAACAATTTAAAACTCACAAAATAGGCAAGTAGTGCATTCATCAGAGAGGTAACAATAAGACCAAAGGTGACCCTGAAAGATCTGCAGAGCTCCACAGCAGAGACTGTTGTATCTGTCCACAGGACCACTCTGAACCATACACTCCACAGAGCTGGGCTGTGTGGAAGAGGGGCCATTGCTTGAGGAAAATAATAACACAACATGTTTTGTGTTTGCCAAAGAGCACGTGGGAGACTCTCTAAACACGAGAAGGTCCTCAGTCTAGATACAATTAAAATGAGCCATCAGTGAAAGATGCTATGTGTAGCACAAACCTAGCACCTGACTGTGCCCCCTCTCTAAAGTGACGCCTGGTGATGGCAGTGCCTTCTGGGGGATATTTGTCATTGGTAAGGACTGGGAAACTGCTCAGAACTGAAGGAATGAAGGATGGAGCTAAACACAGGAAAATATTTAAAGAAAACTACTCAAACTGTCTTGTACAATGCATCCAACCTGAAGGAGCTTAAGCTGTTTTTAGATGAAGAATGAGCACAGATCCCTGTGATTTTATGAACCAAGCTCATAAACACTTATCCTAGAAAAGTTGGAGCTGAAAGTCCTTCAGAAGGTGGCTTTACAGAGGACTAACTTCAGGGGTACATTATTTTGGACGCTCAAGTTTTCTGTTTTTCTGTCATATTTCTAATTTGCCTCACAATAAATATATATATATATATATATATATATATATATATATATATATATATATATATATAAAAAATTTATTATTTTATTTTTTTTGCATTTTCATAGTGTAAAGAGACTGACATGAACCTCTCAATGATCCATTTAAATTCCAGGTTGTAAGGCAACAATAGAGGAAAAATGCTAAGGGGGTACATACTTTTGCTTGCCACTATATTGGTTTTATGTAATGTTCTTGTTTCTTGTCCTTTGTGCTGTTGTGTGTTATATACTGATGGTACAACTGGCTGCACAAAAATTGCCCCTTGGGGATCCAATAAAGTATTGACTGATAGGTTTACTTTAAATTATTTTGGAAAGGGCCCAGTAACATAAAGGTTAAAAAAAACACCCCGCCTCCCCATCTCCACATTTATCAGTGCGAAATAACCCTATTTCACACCGGTAAAGTATCCCTTAACATTACAGTTTTGTCTTTTAGCCACATATGTTTAAATGTTAGCAAGAGCCAACTCTTTGTCCCGTGACAACATATCTCAAATAGTGAACTTCTGTGCTACTGAAGTAACTTTAGATATAAATCATTCTACTGACATATTTGTTCTATGAATAATTTCCCACTTTCTGACATTGTTCTTAGGTTTGCTCACTGTTTAGCAGTTGCAACGCTTGCATAACAGAGCAGCACCTGACCGCAGGCCCATTCATTTATCCCCACTGGTTTCTCATTGATGCTGCTCCTTATGACTGAGGCCCAAAGGAATCTCCACCCAGGGGACCGTCCAATAACAAACGCAGCCAGCTACGACAGCAAGCCGCTTCTCTCAATGAGCAACAATGTCATTCTACCAGTGTGTGCATGGTGCTGTACGTGTGGGAGAATAGTGTACACCACTGGCTAGTAGCTGCAAGGAAATCTTGTGACCAAGGCCCCTTAATGATGGTGAGGAGCTGTGGGCAGACTTAACTGCAGTTAGCGCGCCTTGTTAGCTCATATCATGTTAATGCATGGTTTGACCAAATGGCTAAAAGGAGACTTTTAGACCACGTCACTCATCTTTGATTGTTATTATTGTCATGTTATACCGTATGTGTTATAGGTGGTGCAATATTTTCATTGTTGAGGTAAATGCGTCTTGTATATTTATCCTATTTTTATCCTATAGTACTGATTTTACCAACAGTCATCCAACAAGATATTGCATCTATATAAGAGAGTATTGTTATGGCTAATGTCCCTGTATTTGAGAAAGCTGTCCTTTCATTTGTAAGCAAAGCTGAATTATTGCTTTGGTTGGTTGAGTTCGGCATCACACTGTTGTTCTAGCCAATGGAAAAATGGGTCAGAATGACTGGAAACTCTGCTGCATTTTTTCACGAGAGGTAGATTTAAAATAACTGATCGGTTCCCATCACCCTGACATTGCACTATATTTGTCAGTGCTTAAATATTTGGAAAAATGGGAGGAGAGTAAGACAAGGACAACGATGAGTGTCCACAACAGATACTGACCCCTCATACTCCTACCCCAACTCTTTGAGCCTTACGTGCCTATTTATAGGGTCAAATTGCACTATGGAAAAATATGACAAAGCTACATTCCATAAATAAGCTGGGAATGGTGGAAAAGATCACCCAGCATAGTCTCTGATGGCCTGGCTGGAGGTTCTCAGGCCCGGTTAGGGGTATGGATAGATAGGCAGACAGATAGTGTCTGTTGACCCAGGAAATAAAATAGTCTGTTGCAAATTCTCAGTACAGTCTTTGTTGTTTTCTGTAGCATAGGACAGACAAGATCATTTGTGACAGGAAATTGTTTTAAAAATCTATTTATAGCCAAAATTGGAAAGTGTGGAACTACAAAACTGGGGTGATGGGTGACATTGGTTCAGGAGGGAGAGCAGATAGTCCAATAACTGAAGTGTCCCTAAGCAGGACACTCGTCAGTGAGTTAATGAGTGAAGATTAATGTAGACATTTATACATAACTGTCACCTGCAGGCAGTTATAAGGTTATACAATGTTATAGTATTGTTTGATTAAATGTTAAATGAGAGAAAGAAACTGACTGGGGAGTATTTTTCAAGCTAATTCAATTAATCTAGAAAATTAAGAAAGAAAGAATTAAAGTGGCTTGAAGGTCGTTGAAACTTGAAACAATTTATTGATATATATGGGGTGCACAATGGCAGGGAGGTTAGCGTTCATTCCTATGACCAAGGAGGTCTTAGGTTTGATTCTCAGCCTGGATGACTACAGTCTCTCTGAGTGGAGTCTGCATATCTCCCCTGTGTACCAAAGACATGCATGTGTTTGGTGAATTGGTTAATCTAAATTGCAACTAGTAAATGAAACTATGAGACTGTCACAGTCTCTGTGTTGGCACTGTGACTACATGGTTATTGTCAAGGGTGTACACCGGCTAAGGCTGGGATAGTCTCTAACCATCAGAAGAATATGACAAAAGAAATTTTATTGATATAGTCTGCAACACAACAAAATAGCCTCAAAGAGCTTTACAGGCTGTACAGGACAACATCAGGTAAAAACTATTAAAAAAAAGATTCTGTGCAACTAATTAAGAGCCCACAATTATACAGTGTGCCAAAGAGAAATATTTTAACTGAGTTTTAAAGGTGGAGAGGGTGTTTGCCTCCTGGACCTGGACTGGAAGCTGCTTCCAACAGTGTGCCAACTTGCTGTTTAGTTACATGATGGGTAGATTTTTATATCCAGGCTACAGCCTTGTACAGGTAACCTGTGGGCATCATTACTGTGCATCACTTTGTTTGTTGTTTCCTGTGCACTACATTGCAAGTGTAATTGTCAAAGCAGGTTTTTAAGAGATCAAGCTACTCATGTTCTGAGTGAAAAAAAAAAAAATTTTATTGGATGAAACTGAATGTGAATGGATCTGTGACCTTTATGTGTGCAATAGGCCTGTGTGCAGGATTACCCAGCTTCATTCCAGCTAGACAGCCCCAAATGTCAGGCAATGTGGCTTATAGGGCTCTAAACAACTGGCCCTCGCAGGAACATGCTCTCCCTGAGGCCCACTGCCAAGATTAGGCTCCAGAGGGTCATTCTTCCCACTTTCCATGCCCCTGTCCCACTCCGTCCTTCACAAAACCCACTATCATAATGCCTTCATATAAGCGATGGGTTTATGATGTTTCCCTTACTGTTGAATCAATAAAATTTGTGAATTTTTTGTCTCCTGACATTGTCGCTCATAAAAACATCATGGACATGCTTTTCTCAGATTAGTTTGCATTCATAACTTCACTTATATTACATATAACCCCACTGTTCCAGTGTGCCTAAGATTTTTACCCTCATTATGCAACTTTGTTGTAAAAAAAATTTATCAGTTGTTGATGAGAACAAACATTACAAAGTTTGCTCAGGTCAAATAAACATTTGTGAGTTGAGTGTGTTTGTGGACACAAGTGCTTTAAGAGTTCCCTGTGATGTCCTCTCCTCTTATCAGCCATTTAGCATAAAGGTCAGAGGTCATGCTGTTTTTTGTGTCAGAAAGGTGAGGTTTTATTGACATAGGCAGTGATTGGAGCATTTCCTTTGATGCATCCTAAAGCTGTCATTCCAACAGACACTAATAATAATAATAGCCTTAATTTTGTAATGCACTTACCATTTATAAAAAATCTACAATAAAATAGTCATATAGCTTCTCTAAAATCCATTATGAGCAGTCAAACATGTGTAGGTCTGTTCGTCATCTGTTCTGTAACATTTAAGGTCAAATCACAAGAGCCAGGTTTGAGAGAAAGTGAAATGGTTGCCATCACAGTAAGCATTGATCTGTTTTGCTGTCCATTCTTCCAGCTTCCTCTTCACTCTGCAGTTTAGAGTAATTGCTGGCTCAAGGACTTCTGAGGCCTGATTGCCCTAACCATGAAGGTTTCATTTATTTGTCCTAATTAAGGCCTTGTATTATCCGCTTGTGATAAAATAACAGCAAAATGTCATTAATGTCTGAAGAGAAATACAGTCAATTTGCTATTTTTGCATTATCTTACTCTACAATGATCATATATACAGTCTACACTTTAGTACATTTTACTGCCACAAGGGAGCCACAAGGGTCACAAGCCAGTGTACTTTCTGTGGCGCTCCCAAGCCCTGATAAATGGAGAGGAAGAGTTACTGCACACTAGGAGACAGATAATGTGCTGTGGTGACCCCAGAAGGGAAAGTAAATTATGAATGTCTTTTAGCAGTTTTTAGATGAACATTAATTGTGTGTAAAAGTCCCCTGTTCATATCCTGCATCACTGTGCTGTCGTAGTGCTGCAGTGTAATAAACCATTTCTTTCAGTCCACACTGCACTCATGAGCTGAAACAGCATCCCAACCCTGGCTCAGTGATGCATTTTCCAAAACACACATGCTTACACACAAATTAATCATGCAATCCCATGCACACACACTTGACAGCCTCAACTATTTACACTGTGGCGTTTCTGCATGCAAATGACCCATTCAAGACAATCTGATCACACGGTGGAGACTTCAGCCGGTCTGCTCCTTCTCTTGGTGAGAATAACGCTGGGGCAGAATGGAAACTTCATTTTGCAGGGGCTAATATTAGCTTGGGCCACTGGAAAATTCCTTTTAAATGATCACAAGCTGAGAAAAGGCAAAGAATTTGTTTAGCATTTTGCCTCACTGTATACTCAACATTTTGCAGAGTGCTGCTTTTTTCAGATGGTACAGTACATCTGGGTCCTGTCTGGGTCTGGGTCCTGGGATGTGTGAATGAAGGGAAGGAAAGAGGGTGGAGGGTACTCTACTCATTTGCTGAAAGGTTTGCCTGAGGTCTCAATAGTTGTATAAAATATGCTGAAAATGTACTACTACCTACACTATGCTACATGACAGCATGACATCACCCCTAACTAAGTATAAAGTAATGTTTGCTTGTTGTTGCATTGAATGTTCATTTAACAAAATGCATTTATTATGTGCTGTACACTATGTTTGTCTAATAGTGTAACTTGTCTGTCTGGGTCTTTAGACTCACTACTTGTTGGTGTTTGTGTGTTTTACCAGGAAAATCCCACCTGGCCATAGTTCAGAGGGTGAATAATGAGGGTGAGGGAGACCCTTTCTATGAAGTCCTGGGGATTGTGACGCTGGAGGATGTGATTGAAGAAATCATCAAGTCTGAGATTCTGGATGAGACTGACTTGTACAGTAGGTTTTTTTTAACTTTTGATAATTTTTGTGTTCTTTGCCTCATTTTATTCATGTTTATAAAAAAGCTTGAGGCTTTTCCTGACAATGTATGAAATGTAATCTTTGAATCAATGGTAGGCATTTTAGAAAAGACAACACATTTGTTTAAAATCTTGCTAAAATATTTTTGTAAAACACAAACAAAATTAAGTTAAAGCTAGATGTATTTTTTACAACCCTTAACAAGAGTGTGGCCTTATACTAATTTTCTAAAACCTTGATCACTATCAAACTGTCCCTATTGGTGTAGTGATTTACAGACAAAAGCCTTATGTAGTATTTTTGTAGTTGTTGTATGTATATTTGCTGCACGCAAAGCTAAGAATGCAGTTAGCTAACAATGTGCTGAGAAGGACGCCACAGCTATGTTTCCAGAAAAAGCAATAAGCTTTTGGGTAACTCAAGTTTAGTCACCTTGTGACCTGGTATAGTTAGCTTCGTGGCTCTGTGGGTTGACCTTGTTCTGGTGCAAAAAAGTTGTGTATGCCTTGTGACTGATTTTTGATTTTCTCTCTTCAGCTGACAACAAGACAAAAAAGAAAATTACCCATCGGGAGAGGAAGCAGGATTTTTCTGCCTTTAAGCTTACCGACAATGAAATGAAGGTTAAAATATCACCTCAGCTTCTGCTCGCTACCCTGCGTTTCCTAGCAACAGGCAAGTGGGCTGCGTTGCTGCTTGACTTCCCCCAGTGTGCCCTCAGCCCCTCACTGAGGGGACAGAGAGTGTGCAAGTCTGCTTTGAGTTTCTGAGCCAGTGGGAGTAGGGAGGAGTGAGGATGTGTGTAGAATGACTATCTGTAGTTTGTTGTGTGAGGACTCACAACAAGCATGTTGGTATGCATGTTTGTGTAAGCGCTGTAGGTACAAAGCCTCTGGTCCAACACAGGATATCTGCACAGACAAAAAAGTACAGCTGTGTCTTTTCTGGTATGTCATGGGCTAATGCTGCGATCTTCACTTGCAAGTAAAACAACAACAAAACAGTTTTTTGTTTACAACCGCTCAGCAGTAACATCAGATTCAACTTTGTTGGCCAATGACCAGGGTTCTCATACAGATCAACATACTTATTGTTAATGTGAACTTTATCACCCGCTTTCCCTTGAGAAATGGCTTTTTAACGTGTTCAAATGCTACTACAACCACAGCGGCCGGCCTGCCTCAGTGCAGTTGGATTTGCTTTAGAACTTTGACCTAGCAGCTAAGCATTGATTAAGTTCCTCTAAAGACTATTAGGGAATGGAGTTCCCGGTGGTGGAGCCAGCAGCTTGCTGACACATATCACCGCTACTGCATACAACCTGCTCATTGGCCAAACCTCTGCTTTATAAAGACCAGTATCAATCTGAACACATTTTTGGACTGTTTACACTATCCCATCAAGATTTTAATGTTAGTGCTGAAGTCCAGAAAGAGTGTTTATGGGAAAGAACACTAAAGTCAGTAGTCTGAAAGAAAAGGAGAACACCAACATTTGTTTTTTCTAGATCCCATAGGTCTATAATAAATATCTTTATGAGGAATGTAAAACAAGATATTGAACTAATGTGAGAGAATTGACATTGTTTATATGTGCAACCTGAAGATTTATAACTAAGATTGCATTCATGTAGTTCTTGAACAGATCTGACCAATTTAAATTAACTAATCAACTGTCTTCATGCATCAGAGGTTCTTGTGTGTGTGTGGTCTTGCTCATTGATTTTCTATCAAGTATTGCTTACAGTCTTGTTCCATCTTTGCAGAGGTCGAGCCTTTTGCACCAGTGCAAATGTCAGAAAAGATCCTGCTGCGTTTGCTGAAGCACCCAAATGTCATCCAGGAGCTGAAATACGATGACAAAAATAAGCGTGCAGCAGAGCACTACCTCTTCCACAGGAACAAACCTGTGGACTACTTCATCCTCATCCTGCAGGTGTGTGGACTCTGCTTATACCAGTAACAGCTTATCCATGACTACCTACATTACATCTACCATTCAGTGTATTTGTTGCAGTATAAACTGGTCCTACTCCCAGATTAGCCCAAACCCTTTACAGCTGCAGTTGGTGCTGTTGTTTTCCATAGTCCTGCTGTTTTTCATGGTAAAGCCATCTATCTAAGAGAGATGTTTGTTCCCACAGGGGCCACGCGTGCTGCAAAGGTATGCATGGTATGATTGTACCGCAAGGCAGTTTGGATAAAAGCTACCAGTTATGTTATAGATGAATAGCTCATTAGTAACACAAATAAAGGGAGGTGTTTCAGAGTGGATATAATAAAAGTAATGCACATAGTTATATATAAACAATGTGCTATAAGGAGTAATGTTTGTTGTAATTCACAGGGTAAAGTGGAGGTGGAAGCAGGAAAAGAGGGCATGAAGTTTGAAGCAGGACCCTTTTCCTTTTATGGGATGATGGCTTTGACTGCCTCCCCAGGTAAGACCACTGCCTAGCATACATATGTACATTACTGCAGTAATAGTTGTACAAAGTAGGTATAATACTTGAAGGGTATGAAGGTATGATCAAACACAGTGCCAATGTAATGCACTATATTTGACCCATCTATCAAGTTTATACTTTCATCATTTAGTATGATTCCAACAAATATTTTTTATCTGTGTACAAAAATGTTTGTGTTCAGAAACACAAGCAAAGACTTGGATTTGAGCCACAGTGAGCTGACATCATGAGAAAATGTCACCTCATGATTCTCCGTCCATTCATAAGTTTGATTTGTCTGCATTTGTGTACTTTACTGCTAAGATGATCTGGGAGACACCTACTGGTTTAAAAGTAGATTGTTCACTTGCAGATACTTAAATCTCTTGAATCTCAAATGATTTTTTTTAAATCAATAATTGATCACCTGACTGAATTGATTATCTGACAGATTTTTCTTCTCTGTCCTTTCTTTTCTTCTGTTTTGCTGCCTAGTCCCTCTGTCCCTGTCTCGTACATTTGTTGTCAGTAGGGCTGAGTCTTTAGCAGGATCTCCAGGTACAGTGAATTTCTCTCTCTTTCTCTTGCCTATGAATTAAAACTGTACAATATACAGTACCATACAAACTTATTTACATAATGTACTTATTGCAAATACGTTCAAGCGGCATTACAGTAAAAGTGTTGTATGTACAACTTAACAAGTATTTGGAACTTTAAAATTTTGTGTAAAAATGTATCCTGTTATTGTGCAGCTCTACTCTAAATAATATATTATTACATACATTTTTCTACTAATATAATCATTTTGATTTATGATTACTCTACCATACCATATTGGTATGTCTTGTTAAGTCTTTTTAAGCCTAATGCAGAATTCAAACGTACAGTATATTTACGAGGGGAAGAGGTGAGAAAGTAGTGACAATAAAACAATTCAGACTGTACACCCACATCCCTTGTGCCATTAGTCAAGGGCCTGAATAGTGCTTGAGACTGGAGGCCCCAAAGCAGACCTAGGCTCCGCCTCCATCGCCCCTAACCTTTAACCCCTCCATTGCAAAAACAAGACCTACAGCTACAGCCCCCTGTTGGACATCAGTGTGCACACATATGTGTTCACATGAACACACACAAACTGAACCATAGTCAAAACAGAAACAAATGCAATTCCTTCTAAATCAACACTGAGCCTGATTTTAGTATATACTGTACACACATTTCTCTGTTTGTGTATGTACATTTATTATGCATTTTGCACTGGCCTTGTGGCACCAAGAAAGTGTACTAATTGGCTAGAGTTTACAGGCCAGGTCTTTGGCCCATTACGGCGCACACACATCTCGCTCTGTCTCACGCACACGCATATTCCAACATGGGATTACATACATTCCAGTCTGCGTAGTAGCATTAGCGTTGGCAAAGCTGTTTCCACTTTGTTGTGTGTGATATTCACTAGGCTTATTTAAGAAGTGGAAAACATAATCTGGCTTTAATTAAAAAGCAAAAACATAAAAACAAGTGGTCTGTGTGAAATGCACAGTGGTAGGAAGCAGCATCATGGGAGACCACCTTGTCATTATGTGCTGTAGGTAATGTCAAACATCACGATGGTAATATCTAAGACTGGTCACCGAATACAGAGGGTGCTCAAGTAGATGAAGAGCTACATAAAAGCCTGATTGAAATAGTTTTTCAAATAACATACTTCAGAAATAACAAATAAACAAACTAAAAACTAACTCCATCACTCACATGTGTTACTTAACAGTAGTTTTTAGGCCAAAGGTCTATATCATATTATGTACAGTATTATTTCAGAAGATAAGGAAATGGCAGTGGTGTTAAATGAATGCAGTTGTAATGTAATGCAGTTGCTCTTTTTATAGAGAATAAATCTCCTCCACGCCCGTTTGGACTGAACCACTCAGACTCTTTGAACAGGAGTGACCGTATAGACGCCATCACGCCGACTCTCGGCAGCAGTAACAACCAGCTCAACTCCTTTCTGCAGATCTACATCCCTGACTACTCAGTCCGAGCGCGGTCAGACCTACAGTTTATAAAGGTAAAGGTAGAGGACAACAGAAAAGGATACAAACAGGTTCACAATAATTAAAACATATTAATTAAAATGTTAGGACCAAGTTAAACCAGGAGCGACTGAAATCAAAAACACATGTATTAGTCAGATTATATCCCAGCAGGGAGAGAGATCCTACAATGTCTTGGATGTAGGAGGATTGCATAGATTTTTAGTGCCAAATTACAACAAGTTGGAAAGACAGATTCTGAAGTGAGCAGGTCTAGGCCATGCTGTTGAATTTAGTTTAGATTTTAGTTTCAGGGAAGAAAACCAACATTTCCCCTGTGAGCGTGCTCTCATAACAAGCAGAACCCAGTTCTGGTTAGGCAGCTGTCTGCCACAGTGAGAACAGAGAGAGAGAAAGAAGGACCAAGAGGTCCACACAGAAGGAGAAGGGTTGTCTAAGAGCCTGACACTTTGAGGAATGTCTCCTAAGCAAGACAACATGAAGGACACTGACACGGACCCAGACAACAAGTCAGGAGTCAAAGGCAAGAAGAAGTGGTTTAAGGCAAGAGTGAGGGACAGGCTCAGTAACCTGTTTTTATGTAAACTCGATTAGCCTCTGGGAGACGTAATGTTTGAAGCTTTAACCGACCAACCTGCTAGTGGTATAGATTGTTATACAGACAGACTGGATATATTGGACATACACATAAATCATAAAAAAGACAATTGCTTATAGTTTGCAACATCCATAGAAACCCAATCTCAGTGGGTCAAATACAACTGTGAGAAATATATGTAAACAAAAACTATATGGTGGGCTTAACCCTGAATTGTTATCCATTTTTCATTGTACTTTTTAGGTTACCCGACAACAGTACCAGAATGCAGTGATGGCCTCACGAATGGACAAAACGCCCCAGTCCACGGACAGTGAATTTACTAAAATAGAGCTTACACTGACAGAGTTCCATGATGGAGTAGAGACCCCCACAGTTGTCCCCACATCTACCTGCATGACCAGCAGTACTCCAGCAGTAGCTATAGCAGTGGGCAATGAGACATGCCACTTACTTAACCAGCAGCTGAACTGTGTGAGCCTCAATAGGAGTAACCACAGTGCCCACAATGAGGGACCTATCTAGCCCCAGCTGACTGCAGTGGAAATCCAGCAACTCCACTCTGTCTAACCAGACACACGGGCTGGAGAAGGCAATGAGGAAATGTGGAGGTGGGCGGAGAGAGGGTTCCGCTCCCAGCCGGAGCCCCCAGATAGTCAGAGAGATTTTTGGAGGGCCAGGCAGCAAGAAGGGTGTGGTGACACCCTGACACCCCCACCTGAACACAGTCTGTCCCTGCTGTGCATCCACCTACAGAGGGACCTGCATTTGAACTCCATATCTGGGACAATCTGCTCTTACAGGAGACCTGGACCATGGGATAAGAGTGTACGAACTAGGTTCCCCTTTTTACTTTTATAACAGAGAAAATTATCCTCAGGCCAAAGACATTGGTCCACATTTTTACTGGACTTGAATGAAAAGTCTCAACTGTGTGTCCATCAGGGAGGCTCAGTCTTCAACAAGAACTCAAAACCCAATGTAGAGAGAAACGGTTTGTCAAAGACTCCACTAAAAACTGCTTTGAAAGAAACCGTTGAACCACAAACCAAGAATGTTTTCCTGTATTTATTTATTTTATAATATTATGTGTATATATGTATGTGTGGAGAACCTATATGACATGAACTAAAAGCATGCACTAGCATGTGCACAGAGCTGTGTGTGGTACACACTTCATATCAACAAGGACATGAACATAGATTTTGTAAATGAGCAGGTGAAGGTCTTTTACAGTATGTATATTACAGATTATTATTTTTACTATTATCATTATCATAAATCAGGCTTATGATACATTATCTTTTTCACCTTAAAAAAATCACACAATTGCCTTTAAGAAAAATCACAATTATTTTAACAAAGTGCAATGAAATTTATTTAAGTAATGATTACAGATTTTTAAAATAACTATTATAAATTGACAGATATATTTGTTTGTATCGTATGTATGTGTATATTTGATTTGCTAAACTACAGCCATCCACAAGCTGTTTGTAGCGACCCTCTTTTTTTTTCTTTCTGCGTTTCCATTCTTAGACCTCATGTAGCGACCATGATGCCAGTCACCACAGTGCGAGAGGTCACCAGGCTCTGGATAACTAAGGGCCAACACTAAGGCAGGCACCCATGCACATGTCTTTGCCCATTTTATGCAAAATCCAACTTGATAATTGCACAGTATTAATGACCTCATCTAACATGTTGAGCATCATCAACATTCAAAAAACAAACCTCTACTTTTAATGAATTCAGTGTTTTTGCTCATCTAGGTATCAATTTGTGAGTATTTTTATTAGCTATGTGTTATTTTTGTGTTTTCACAAAACACTTGTCTTGTGTCAGTTCCTAAAATAGTTATGTTGTGACAGCAGGGAATGTAAACAATACTAAAGACAATATCCATTTTGTTCATTTAAGTGACCTGATATATACCATGTATATATATATACCACAGCAATGTTAAATTTTCCCAATTAAAGGGTATGTTAACTTCTGTTCCAGAGTCAAATCTAAGATTTATTGGACTTGTATGACTGAAGCATACAGGCCTACATAACTATTATACTGTACATATTTATCTATTAGTTAGCCCATGTTTCAAAGAACACAACACATGATAAATGAGAGAAGATTTAGATCCTGTCTTTAAACCAGAGATGAGGTTTTTCTCACAAACCTATTGCCGTATGGATTTCTCTAGGTCTTTGGCTTTTAAAAAGCTTTATACTTATTATGCCAACATTATGCCAGGTAAACAAACACACATCATGAAAAATTTTAATTACACCTATAACAAAATGATATGTTTTATTTAACCTTAATGTGATTTTTAGGTTTGTAAAACCACTCATATTGTGGGCTAATGGGTGTTTTATAAGATAGTTCTATATTGTCTGAAGCTTAATCTAGATTTTTACTACAATATATTTAAATAGCATTTTGTTCCAAGTCTTTTTATTGACATACTATATGCATTTGGCCTGGCTACTTTGCAGTATGCCATTTGCCTGTTTGCCACTAAATTAATGAAAACTGAAGTACTTTTTACATTGACTGTCTGCAGCCACTGGTGGTCGCTGTTTTCACATTTGTATTTGGTCTGAACACACGGTGGTATCCCATAACCACAGAGTATGTCTGCATCTGTGTTTGAGTTTATGTTTATGACTTATGTTTCTTGTTTACTTGGAAGTGCTCCTATGAAGCACATGTGCTCTGTAGGGACAATCACATAAGCTACAAGAGATGGTTAGATAGTGCCTGCAAAATTCACCATTCACTTTTCAGGACAGTTCTCTCTCTCGGCCTGGTGAGATGGTAAACATAAAATTACATCTGTGTGGTGACTGGGATACTTTGACACACAGATAGTATCCCTTTAACATAACATGTCCATCAACTAATCTGATCATGAACGTCCTGTTGTCATGTAAAACACTGGTGTTTTTCTTGTCCATCCTAGTGCTGCTACTGTACCATGTGCTGGCCAATGTGCTTCTCTGTGAGGACCGCAAAGCCTCCTCCAGCTGTTGGTTTAATAAAAAGTGAATGATTAACAAACTTGTGAATCACTTAACTTTATCAAAAGCTTTCACACAAACGCTTTACACTTTTAAAGCAATGAGCATCAGGAATATAAAATTTAAAGGTAATTTTTCATTAGGCAATCCAAAAAATAAACGGGAATAAACAACAAAGCTTGCATTATATTTGGAAAACTATGTTTATTTACATGGTATTTTTTATCTTATTATACAATTTGTAGAATGAATTAAGAAGAAACAAAAAAAATAAAAAAAACATTAAAAGTGAAGATCATTAAGCAATCTGGGATTCACAATTATGGATAAAATGTTTTTTTTAATAACCAGTTTACCAAACCTGGTTATAAAAAGTTAACAAAAATGTTTCTAAATTGGTGTCATAATAATGGAATAATGGTCTTTTTACCCTTGTGTAAACCAAGACCATTAAAAACACTACATTAGATTAAAAAAATAAAGATAACCCTATAGTGTTGATTACAAGTAGCCTCTTAGTTTTTTACATGCCATTTGGCTTCATGGTATGTTTCGTACAGTAATTCTCCCGTGTAAACTACAGTGATGTAAATGCTTCATCCTAAACAAATCATAGCACAACAGATAGGCATGTTTTTTTTTTACATGCATAGGCAAATTATGCAAGGAACCAACAGTCAACTGTATGAATGCAGCTGCCTCATGTAGCATATCCAGTCATAATAAAAAAATCTAAATACAAATAACCCATTTGTATAAAAAGATAACCAACAGCTGTAATATATGTTGTATGGACTACAAGTTTCATTAAAACAAACAGTCACACATATACACAGTAAAACTAACTCACCTTTCCCACTCCACATCAAGCCAAACTCAAAATATGCAGACACTGAGTTTCTTCCCTTTTGTGGCCTGAAGCAATAGGCTAATACAACATGTAGAGGTTAGTAAAACATGTGAAGACAAGACAGAAAACTCAGGAACGTTGCATAAGCAGAAATAAAAAAAATATCATAGTTGAAATTTCCTTGCTTTCCTGTAGAAACTCGCACTGACAATCGACCCACAAGGGGCTTACAAGCCAGTGTACTCTTTGTGTCAGTCACAAGCCCAAATAAATGTAAAGGGTTGCACTGTGAAGGACATTTGGCTTAAAACCTATGCCAAATAAACATGCAAATCACTGCAGATGATTTGCCGTGGCGGCTCCAAAAGGAAAAAGCCAAAAGGAAAGAAGAAAATCACATTGATGCATTATGTTAATTTAGCTTAATACAGTTGCTGTGTAAAAATTGAAGTCCAGCAAAATGACACAGTTCTTTTATATCAAACAAGTAGCTTCAAAATGAAATGGTCAGTTCACAGTGTTTGAGGTCTGACAGAATACTGGACATGCTTTCTACCCTTCACTCAAGAAACAAGGGGTCAAGCACTAAAGCCAGTGACTTCCAATATAAAGCTTATCACATGCTTGCTAAAATATACAAGAAAAGTCACTTCAATCTTAAAAATTAATACTCTATACGTTCCCAGTTACCCAAGTTGACACAATACTTCCTGTTAGCTGCTGGTGGCTTTTCTCTGATCGCTATTTACAGAAACGTGGCTGCATGTTGTCATAGAGATTACCAGCATAATATACCGTTAATAAATCCAACCCCAAGTGTTGCCTGGAAACACTGGCTGTTCAAAGGACCACAACATTTTCTCTCATTCAAACTCCACAATAAAATGTTTAGCCAGATTGTGAATTGACTCAGTACAGTGTTTCTCTCCATCCCATCCTCAAGATGCTACTGTCTGCCCACTGCCTAAGCACACAAACAAACACTCCTAGAATTGCATCAGAACAGGCTTCCCTAGATAAATGACAGTAAAATAAACAAAAAATAGTATGAAAAGGTGAATTTTGTTCCCATCTTGCATAAAAAATAATCTGTTGTGCAAAATGATTACAGGACATAAAGGAAATTTGTGCTGAATATATAACCCTGTGCCAAGTCAGTTTGTTAATGTAATGATCAATCAAATGGGTCCTTTATGAAAAGAAATACAGAAAATAATTAAAAGACGGATTTTTCCTTCAAAGAAGCTGAGGAGGACGAAGCATGCATACAGTCACATGATCTGACTCCTAATGGTGTTCCCCACACGATGCGTGTATTTGTGTCCATAACATATAACTAATATTTACACACTGCTCCTCACTGGCTCAATTTGATGTGATTGTACTGGAAAATGGACAGGGCCTTCTGTTTTTATCCAGCTTATTCCTCCTCCTCTTCCTCCTCTTCCTCCTCATCGTCATCCTCGTCATGGCAGTGGGTGATCTCCTGGGGAGTCTGAGCGAACAGGTTTGGAGGTTTGATTTCACTGAAAGAGCGAGTGAACTGGTTACGTTTGCAGTCCAGGTCTTTGCAGTCGCTGCAGTGTGTCCGGTTTCGTGTGGCCAGCGGTGACTCGGTGTCGATATCAACATGAGTGTGCTCCACAGTTGATTCATGGGGCATCTGCAAAGACAAATTAAATAAGAAGTGCTCACAAGTGACACTATTGTTTGAGTACTTTTTGGTAAATAAAAAAATAAAAAATAAAAAAAAACACAAAAAAAGTAGAATATACTTTGAACATGAATGCACAATAAGGGGGTGGCAGGGTGACAGAGCAGTTGCCTCCTCGGGCCGACAGTCACACGATCTCTTTAAGTGGAGTCTGCATGTGTTACTGTGGGTGCTTTCCGAGTACGCCAACTTCTTCCATGCAAGTGTTAGGTGAAGTGGTGACTCTAAGTGAATGAATGCGAGAGAGAATAGTTGTCTATCTGTGTATGCCTCTGTGTCAGTCCTGCGACTAAAGGACCACTGTCCAGTGTACACACAGTTGCCCGGATAGGCTCCAGTCGCCTACAACTTCTAATGGGAATAAGTGTAAAATGAATGAATAAACGAATGCACGTACAATAAGCTCTTATGGTGTGATTCTAGTGTCTAGGTTATGTGTCTTCAATAGTTCATTGCTCAAGGTAAAACTAAGTAAAACCAAAAAAGCACTTGTAAAGTGCAGATCTCCATCAATGATTTGGGTCTATCTCACAATGACAAAGAACCACCAAAATATCCTGGATCTAGACAACAACAGGGATCAAAAAACTAATTGCTTATTCCTTGGCCAATTACTGACCTTTTCTAAAACTTCCATCAACATCTGATTTCACAGACAAACTGACAATGGCAAAAACATAATCCCACTGGCAGAGATAATTAAAAACATAAATTATACATAATAAGTGTATACATGTTAAAATACTGACCAGTACATGAGCGGCTCTGAAAAGGTAGCTGAATGGATAGTACAACAGGTTGATGAAGGATGCTGCGTACAAATCAGCGTAACGCATGACTTGAGAGGCAAAAAGAGTCTGTCTGGATCCACTGCGAAAGAGACTTCCCATCATGCCATAGCACATGTCCATGTCATGTGTGACTTTCTGAAGAACAAACAAAAGACGCCAGATGAGTCACAATCTGCTTTCTTCACATTTGAACATGACACAACAATGTATAAAAGGCCCCAATGTTTTGATATTCTTAAGAATGTTAGCAAACATACGCACATTTAGCAAGCTTATCTACTTATTGTGGATATACAGGCACATTTCAATAGATTAGAATACTGTGTAAAAGGGACCCTGTTTCAGTAGTTAAATTCCAAAAAAAATGAAATGCATTATACAGATTCAGTACACACAAGTGAAATATTTCAAGGTTATGATTATGTAATATGTAACTGTGTGCAATATCCTGATTTTATGAGATACTGAATTTTGTAGTTTCAGGTGTAAGCCCACGTGGATTAATTAGCTTTGTACTACTTTACATTAGCCATAATCACAATTAAAAAATATAAATGCTTTGAATATATCACTCTGTGTGTACTGAATCAATTTAAAATTTGAGTTTCACTTTGAATAACACTACTGAAATAAATGTACTTTTCCATTATATTCTAACTTACTGTATTTCTGATATGCTCTGATATGTTTGAACAATGTATTGCCATTTAATATCATGCGTGAATAACTTATCAGCATTGGACGGAGACTTTTCGTGTATCTTCTCAGCTGTGCACACAGTCACATCAGTGCTATTAATTTGGCAGGTGTTTATGCTGAATGCCCTTCATGTCACACCCTGTGACTGGAGTAGGCAATGTGGGTGGAGTGTCTTGCCCAGGGACACAAAGAGAGTATGTGCTTCAGGTGAGAACACAACGACAGAATGCAATGCCAGTAACGTGGATAGGACCACCAACTTTTTGGTTAGTGGGCGAACAGCTTTACCACCGTATCCACTGCCACCCCAGATAGCGCAGACAGTAATACAGATAATACGTCCGAACTATGTCAGACTCAGGACTGCCAGGCAATTTATAGTCCACAGTTCACCTACGTCTTAGGACAGATTGTGTTTGGCCAACATAAGGACTGAACCCACAGCCCCCCTCTTAGCTAAAAGGCGGAGTGCAAACTACTTTGCCACTATGCCACCCAATTCTTCCTGTTCTAGATCTCAGTAATGTAAAGTATTACAAAGCTATAAAATGAACATATACACGTGGGCAGTGTCAAAATAGTTGTGACAGTGTACGTGGGTACAGTGGTGCGTGGGTATGTTTCATGTTGTCATAGAAACAGGGTTGATTAATTACCTTGACTCTTCTCTGAATGGTGCTGATGTCTGGCCTCTCATTGCTGCTGCTGTCCAGATGTCTGAGGAAGGGCAAACAGTAAAACGATGGGGACAAGAGAGCACAGGGGAGGAACAGACATTGATATGAGGCTACTGAAAGTTGATGTGTCAAGGAGGTGGCGCAACACTGAGCTATGCCAGGCTATAAATATCAGTGATGAACCCAGTTATCAGGCAGCCTACAGTTCAGCTTTTAGACTTTGGCCTATTGACCCCCTTATTCCCATTAAAACACGTTCATATGCAAACACACTCTAGGACTGCAGTGAGCAGCAAAGAGCAGAAGTGATGCAAGAGAAAGATAAGAGGAAGACAAAAGAAAAAAAACAGGCTAAAGTTCACATGACTTACTTGTAGAGCTCTGCCAAGAATATGTCCAGGCCTTGCAGTTCCTCAAATAAAGCTATAAAACAAAATGCACAGAGGGAAATTGTGCTCATCAGTTCAAGTGCAGACCTTACAATAATTGATTAAACACACTATAAATTAATTGAAATGTGCTGTTGTGCCAATAATTTTACTGTCTTATGACTTTATTTCTCAGAAATAAACATTCACACATCGAATCTTGTGGCTTTAAATCAATTATCAAACAGTCTGCTTATTTGCATTTACTAGCATTTATTACACAAATCCACCCATATAGTATGTTTATGTATTTATAGTACATAGCTGTAAATTAACTCTCATATTCATTCACTTTGGACAATTTGAGACCAATTGTTCAATATCTATGTTTTTATTTTATTAAAACTAGCTTAGATAACAGAGTGACTTACAGCTCTTGTCCGTCCAGACATGCAGTTCTTGTGCCAGCTCAGGAATGACTAGGAATGTTCTCCAGCCTTGACGTTTCTTTGATTTGAGGATGTCACCAAAGATGTGGTCCCCAATATATATAATGTCCTTCCCCTTAGCCCCAAGTAAATCACACACAATGTCTGAGGAACCTATAAGGCAGGAAAGGTTCAAATCCAGTTAGTGCAGGTAATTCCAGTTATCAGAAAAAGTGCAAAAAAGAACAACTACATACCACCAGAATAAACAATACCATGCTGCAGAGGTCCTGTGTATGTTCCTATTTTCAGACGTCCTGTGGTCTGTAATAATTAAAAAAAGACACTTTATTTGCAAAAGGACAACATCTGAAAGAGTACTGTACATTATGCAGTGCTGTGGTGGCTTACCGTGTCCACCTGTCTGAGCACTGTACCCTCACCAAAAAACACTGGCTTTCTGGCATCCACTAAGATCAGATCAAAGTAGGACTGCCATGGACGGTGGGCTGTACCAGGCTGGAGTGAACAAATAATAGTTTTAAGTAACACTTCCATAGACACACATAGACACATTTTATCAAGACTATAGAAAGATTTACCTTGGGGCCATGAGGAAAGTCAAACAAGTAGGTCATAATTTTCTATAAAGAGAGAGAATTTCAGTAAAAATTACAACTAAAAATAAACAGCTGGTGTTGGTGGACTAAGAGTTACGTAAAACTCCATGCATATACTTACATCAGTGTATTTGTAGTCACTGTTAGTAGCCAAGAACACCTTGGCAACTTCATTCATTCGGCTGAGGAGAAGAGGCAGCTTTCCCTGGTGGGAACAGAGACACACAAAAAGAGGGGCTTAAGTTCTGGGCATCAAGAGCGAAATAACATGGGGTGCTGGTTGCATGGGGCAGCATGTTTCATGAATGCAAACTACTCACATCCTTCACAACATACTTCTCCAGGTTCTCTACCGTCTTTTCCTTCAAAGTACCCTTTGAAAATGGAAAGAGAGAAGAAGATATCTTCAACATGTTATATGAATGAGCTGACCTCCTGTCTTCATTATCACCACAAATGGTCACAGATAATAATAATCATTTTTTAAGAATTATCAATTACTAATAACTTACAAAAAGCATGGCTGTAAACAACATATTTGTGATAAAAATGTCTGTATTCTTATTATTGCACAACTTCCTATTATAATGTACATAAGATAAAGTCAACTCTTGTTAAGTAAAAACATGACTAAACTAGTCTTTGGGTTAGGGTTAAACTACACTCAAAAGCCTGACTTATTTTAGTACTTCTTTAGTGTACTTACTCAAATTGTCTTATTTACAACATCAGTCTCTAACCTAACTTGATAATGTCAGAGGCACTTACCTTGAAGTGGACCCAGTCTACAGCATCACGCACATCCTGAAACATGCTCTTATAGGACATAAACAGGTCACCATCTTTGAAGCCCATTTCACAGCTGGAGGAGAGGAGCAGAGACACACACATTCACAGCCATTGGACAGGCCATGGCTTTAAACAACTCCTTTATAACATGACATTTGTTTTTTGTTTGCTTTTAAATGGGATAGCCTTCCCTTGTTGGAGGGGTCCCCAGCCAAACAGGAAAGCATTCTCCCCCTAAAAGACCAACAACCAGGTTTCAGAGGACAAAGGACATGCAGCCATTCCAGATTACATTTGCAAATTTATAGGTCTTTTTAAAGGTAACATCAGCATTATTAATTTATTATTTGTAAACAATTAGTAACCTATTTTCCATTCCCAGTAAAATCTTAAAAGTATCCGTGCTTTTCTGAAATTAGTTAGAATAATTAGTTTATAATGTGTTATAAATAAAGGAGGGTAATTCACTTTCATCCATCTTACAAAAATTAGCTTGAGCTGAGCAGGTGAGAGACCCCAGGACCCTCCCGTGCTGAACAGGCTTGCTCCTGACCTATTTTGGCTTGCAACTGTCTTTGTGTCATCATGCCCAGAAACTTGTTGCGTGACAGGTCTAGTGTAGTAAGAAATTTTAATACCTGGCGTATCTGTCACAGTTGGAGAAAAAATCCACCAGGCAAGCCAAGAGGTAGGTCTCTTTAATGGCACAGTAGAGACAAACGTATCAACAAGGGAAAATATGTAATAAATTCACATTTTGCTTATTTTAGACATACTTCTTACCTGGGAGGTTAAAGAGAGTGTTTAGGATATAAAAACGCTCTGTATCATCTCTCTGGATGAACTTGTTTGGGTACCGCTCACGAATCTCAGGTCTACGAAAATATGTTTTGTTCATTATAGGCAGTAAAGAATTATAGGCCTTTTATGTTTTTTAAAAAGCACATGATACTGACCCTCGTAGGAAATTAAATCCATGTACACAGACAAGTATATTACCATAGGCATCAACCTTCAACAGGTTTCCATACATAGTGTCAAATACAAGGCCTCTGTAAACAAGTGTAACAATCAAACATTAGTCAGTTTTCTAAATAGGATTGGTTAAAGTAACAACCTATTTGGGTTGCTAAATCAAGCGAGGCTAGCAAGATTTAGTCTATATGAACCTGGTGGGAAAGGATGGATCGTAGACAAAGCTGAGCAGCTCCTGAGGGTAACCAATGGAAACTAGTCGCTCCACAGTGAGCTCGAAGCCCAGTGACTCGTACTCAGGTGACTTGTACACTACAAAGGGAAGAGAGAAATACACATCAGTGTAAGAACACACTCTGTTTTTACTTTACTTTTTTCTCCATTATTTAGAGAAATTATTTTTGTACTTACTTACATTTACACAAATGTTATATAATACAATTTATTCTAATTACCCACACCACATTATCTTCACGTGGCTACCATGGACAATTGGTCATTTATTTATATATAGTAACTGTTATGAAAGACATCCTTTAAGGTCACACAGCATGTGGGCTTAAGGCACAAATTACACTTCAGCCATGATTACACCCCAAACAGTTTGTTTACTAATACTTCCCAATGAAACAAGTTTCATTGGGAAGTATTAGTAGCTTCCTTTTATTACATAAGCTGTAATAGGAAGTTTTAAGGCTGCCTCATCCACTTAGGCCAGCGCGCTGTTGTCTAAGTATTTGATGACAACATGTTCTCACTGCTCATGCAGGCGCACTGCCCTTTGAGGTGTATGCATTCAACAAAGACCTGGATGTTTTGTAAGCAAAGCCACAAAGAAACAGGATCAGGCATCAAAATGAAAAATTACTCAACTTTCATTTCATGCAGATCTAATTAGCCCTGACAAGACTGAGGAGGCCTGTCAGTGACATGGAAAAACATTTACTCAACAGCCAATCAGAAGAGACATAGACTGGGTTTCACAAATAAAAACAGACAGCGTCTGCCAGAGGATTAAACTGCTACCTGACACTGGGATAAGAATAGGTCAGATATTATAAATACAAATCGCGGTATGCACTAGTCACTTGGTGCATGTTTTTGCTGCCCTGAAGGGGCCTAAAAGACCGAGGCAAACAGGAAAACATCTGTCCTACCCTGCAAAATATGTTTGCTTGAGACATAATCACTGTGCAGTCACCAACAAGGCATCTCTCCTCTATAAACCTATGAGATCTGTGAATAATGATGATACGCAGTCCATTGGTCAGATCTCCCTCCTGTCTTCACCCCCACAGTGGACATTCCTAATGCTTGTCATACTGCTCTTAGGAGATTGAAGGCACTACAAAGAAGACTATTTTAGGAGCGGTTTCCCCTCAGTCACCTCTACTATCATCATGCTCCCTTTCATTAGTTCACTCTTGGGGTCGCCTGACATTTTGACATTGGAACAGTTTGGGACAATGGTCCAGTAAATCATAAACAAACCTCAGACAAGGTAAATATTATGACCCAGTAGGAAGATCATGTCTGTCATCCGGGTATTGATCACAGATATAATGTAGTAACATTTCAAAACTATTCAAATTATGACAATGAAATTATTTCAGATTGCTGGCTACACTTATATTATCTATAAAATATATAGTATGCATGAAGCCCAGATGATATGCAACCCCTGGAAGAAAACAGCTGAAAGGAACAGAGAAGTCCCAACTGCCAATGTGGTTACTTGGTGATTATGATATTGGCCATAGCCAAGTGTAAACCGTGTTCAATCAATAAACTTTACCTTCCTGACTTAGTCAGTTAGGTAAAGTTGACTGCTGACAGCTGACTTAATTTATGACTTGGTGACCCCTCCACTAAAATACAAATGCCAAGCGTCTAAACTAATACAGACTACAAAAAACACCACATGGTACAAATGATACCCAAGGGCCACAGTGACTGCCTTTCACAAGTAACTCTAGACAGCTATGTCAAATGTGGGAATACTGCAGTGGTCAGTAAAGTGATTTGTGGATTTGTTCCTAAGTACAGAAACACTGGAAGTTAAAATCAAGTGACACCACCTATGGTCAACACATTATTAAAACATCATGGCCAAATTATGGAGTGTAAATGGTTGCTTCTAGTGACTTTCATTACTGGCATATCTGTTTTAAAGGGGTCAGTGTTCTCCTTCTCACATTTCCCATGTGGTCATTAAGCACATGTACACAAAGATGTACACTCAAGCATCTAAGGAGTTAAGCAGGGGCTGCAGCTTCTCGGATCTGTGTTGTATCCATTAAGATTGTTGCCAGGGAATTATACCCCTGCTGTGGTGGTGTGTGGTGTCTGTAGATAGTTTTAGGTCAGGTCAACTCAGGCTTCCATGTAAAATACACTTCTCACAACAACCAAGGTAAACAACATAGTACTAGCAGACCTAAAAAGTAAAATCATTTAGCACCAATACTAATTTAACTATACCTAAAATGATGCAATGACTCCACCAGTAGAGTACATGTGAAAACTCACACACAGGCTTGGGGACATATGCAAAAATCTGTTAGAAATGTAGGACAGAACTGTGTGTATCTTGCTTGAGCAATACTTTCTTCAGGCTAAAAGGTGGCCCCCTTTTGAAGCTCAAAAACACACGAGCTAGTGTTCCTATGGCCTGCTGTTATAAATGTATGTTGTGTGTATCAGTTACTCATACTTAGAATAACTAGTAGAAATTTGCACAAATCTTGTTACTAAAATATCTCAACCAACTCTTCTTCATTATTCTTGGCTGCTTCCTTCTGGGGTCACCGCAGCGACTAGTGCACAGCGATTCACATATCGATTTGGGCATAGGTTTTACACCAGATGCCCATTTTCCAGCCTTGGGACTGCCACAAAGGATACACTGGCTTGTGACCCCTTGTGTCTGGATTAGTAGAATATCTCAAATATATTATCTTTTTTCTTTTAAAATGAAACAAAACAAATAAGAAACATCCAATTATGCAATGTGATTTTGTTAAGATTAAGAAATAAACAACTTATCAACTTCTCTATCTGAAGCCCTGCCTCTCAAGCTTCTTAAACTCCTCAGGCCATAATGGGCCAATAGAGACATTCTAGGAAGTAGTAATAGGGCTAAGGTTAGGTACAAAATAATAATATAAATTCAAAAATGTCTTAATGTGCACATCCATAAATAACATGGTGATCACATTAGGTCACAGTAAAAGTACACCAGCTACACCTAATGATACTTAAACACCTATGTGTTGTGGGTTGTAAAAGTGACAGCATCTTGGACCAGATGAACTGTGTCTGTGGTCCAACCCTGAGCGCCAACCAATGACACACGATACCCACGCTTCAAACAAACATTAACACTTGGTGATGGGCTCCCATAAAGAGAGACATGTCAACAGCTGAGTGACCATAAAATCTCTTGCAGTATGAGCCGAGATATAGTGAGTGATCCCCGTTCTCAAGGGAGCCATCACTGGTGAACTCAACAAACAAACATGACCTGATTCCCAAAGTCAGGGGAGATGTATTTTTGGAGATGGGGACTAAAAACTGGAGCTGAGTCATAGAGCAAAGTTACATATAAAAAATAGGTATAATTTTATTTTTTCAACTGGCATACTCGAGCAATTTTATGAAATATATGATATTTCAGCATCTAAGCCTGATTACATTTACATTTAGAGTACTTTTCTTCAACACTGAATGCATAATTGATGTGATACTGAGAACTTGTTGAGCTGCAATGCACTAACTCAGCACAGTCTACGTGAACCCAACAAAGTAATGGAGAATAATCCTAAAATAAATATGTTTTGTATCTAAAACTAAACTGATGCTTTTGTTTTTCTTGCAGATTATCCAACTTACCTGCTAAAGTGTAATCCATATCAAATCCAAAGCACTTAATCTTCTCCATTGCCAAGCTTCTGTTGACAAACACTCTGTGGACAAACACAAGGAAACAATAAATTCATGTTTGCTGCAAAGATGCAATCATTCAATAAATCAAATGTGATTCCACACATAATATCTTCAACAATATCAGATTTAGTGTTTTTGCAGTGGTTATACCTCTCTTGTCAGTGAAGCAATTTACCGTCATTCTATACCAGTATACCACCACACTGTAAACATAAGGTATCTGATACAAATGCACAAATTAGAATTTCTGAAAGATGTTGTTACACTGAAATTAAATATATTAATTAAATATATAAATATATCAGCAATTTAGAGCCATGTTTGTGTTCCAGGGACTGGTTAAACTAAAATAAGACACTATTTTATGTCGAGTGGTGTTATAGGATTGAGTGAGCCAAATTTTCTTTATGTCATATAAATAAACCGTGTCCCCACTGGTCAATGAAGTAACAGATAATGTTTACACATCCCCGCTGACACAACTTCCACAGAAAAGACATACTGCTGAATGAACGTGGACTGCTGGCACGTAATCCTATTGCTTATCTTCGATTTCACTCAACACTGAACAAAAAGGATAAATATGCTCTTTGGTATTGCCACAGAAGTCAATATTAACTTACGTTAGAAAGAAATCAGGTCACTAAGAGTTAAAGTCTACAGTAAATGAACAAAATCTACACAAAATTATTATAGAAATAAAAGTTAAAACAAGTACAAATTCTTCAGCGTACAAGAAAACTTAACATTACCATTTGGACGTCTCTGTCATAGTTTTGAAATACCTTGCTGCGGATCCATAGTGAACAAGCTCCCATTTAGATCTTAGCCCAGCGGAGAACTGACGATGCATTCTGCACAAAATTAAACCTGACTTTGACTCCTCTGTGGGTCCAACCTACTACAGCAGCATGGGGCAACACGAACAATGCCCTCTCACACACTCACTCTCTCTCACTCTGCTTTCTTGCCATTCAGATTTTTTTTGACTTGTTGCAAAAATGATTGTGACCTTTCCGTGTCATTCTCTGTTGTGTGCCGTTAGTCAATGTTGTTGTTGCTGCAATGCAACGTGATGTTTGTGGGACCTCAAAGACATCCAGAACCATCACAAGTCAGGTAGAATCAAGCAAAGGCCAGCCCCAAGCAACAGCTGTCCACATATCAACTATATCTACCTTGATAAACACAGTAAATAATGATCTATTGTGACATAGCATCTATTGTGACATTGATAAATAGAAGGTGTTCCTTGTATCATTGCACAGTGGTGGATATAGACCAATGGCTTTGTATTTCAGTGCCTAGTGATATTTCACAAGTAAGATTCAGGAGTACGGCATGTACAACTGCCTTTTCTATCCTTAGCTATTCACTAAAGGCAAATCAATGAAGAATCAAATTAGGTCTACCACAAGGGTACTTAAAACAAATTCATCTGTGATGTCTGTCCACATAAACCTATGGGAAAATGTCATGTTTTGTGTTGTACTGATCTTATTCATGACCTAAGAGAGGTATATGACATGACTGTCATAAATGATAAGGAGTCAGGGTTAGCTCATGCCTGTCCTAAGCTCACATGTATTTACAATGGGTGGGGGTTCCTGAGGCTCCAGAGTCAGGCTCAACTTTGGCCCTGCTGACAACACTGGAATAGCTCACACAGGCCTGGTGCAAGAAAAAAGGCTTTAACTAGTTACTCTCTCAGAACACAGCTGTGCAATAAACTGAGAGATTTTTTCCACTACTCTAATCTTCTGTGGACAGAAATCCAGTCCCGGTGATAGACAATTTATCTAGTCTAGTCCAGTTGCTAGTCCTTTGCAATGTGATACATGGCTCACACAATAAGCAGCATTGTTTCAGCTGAGCTCCTCTTTGAAGAAATACTCTTTGTCGGGGATAAAAATAAGTCACTTTTACCATGCACTTAATTCTCAATTAAAGCTAATATTAAAATAGACAGTAACAGAAACAAATGTACTGTCAGAGAAAGATAATCCTGCTGTTATCTTTACTGCTCTAACTGAGGCTATGAGGGTGGGGGTTAAGTTTTAGGGTTAAATTTAAGCATGCCTTGTGGTTATGGTTTGGCTATGCAGTGAATGTCTAATGCCCTCTAAACGGAAATATGACCAGGTGTAAATATATGTTTGTTAGGGCTGGGGCCCCACCGGGCCATTGACAAGGTGACTTATGTCAAAACAGCAGAGGCAGTGCTAACACAAGTGTCACTTTGATAAAAACCTGTTAGCATAGCATGTTACATGTTCATGTTACATAAAGGCTCTAAAGAACTGTGGGTCTCACTCAATGTTTGTCAGGGTCTAAGGCTGAGTTAAACATCCAACAACATGACATATGATGGACATCAACAGAAATGAGTCACCTTATGGCAAGGTATTACTTTTATAGCACTTAATGTATTAGCTTAGAGTTAAAACACTTGTATGTCGTGTGCATTCATAACCCCAGGGAGGAACTCAAACATTAGTGACATTTGGTCAAAAGGCTGAAGGGATTTTTTTCACCATAGTCCTAAAACCACACCCAGACTGGTTCAACAAAACAGCGAATTATAACTTGCACAGTAACAAATACTGTATAATATACAGTAACCATCTTACAATCTACCCACTGAAATATAAAAGAAGTACAGGAATGTCAAGTAAAACACCAGAGTTAAATCTTTTAGAACTCAAATTTGTCAAATTCTTTACATTTTTTGGGGGGTTTTGCAAAGGCTTTCTTGACATCCAAATGCCAAAGCCTCTTTTGGTAAACGTGATCAAATACTGTATTTAGCCCTTTTCTTTGCTGTAATAAAACTCTGGGATGATCCTATTCCTGTTTTTTTTGTTTTGTTTTGTTTTTTTGTTTTTGTTTTGTTTTGCACAAACTAATCCTCTCTAGTCTAAGAGGAAACTCCACATGTGTGTCTCACCTGTGATAGGCCTCTCTTCTGTACTTTTTCATTGCCAGTCGATCCATATTGGCCGGCAGGTCTGCAAAGTTCTGCAGCCGGTCACTCCATGAAGTCGTCATCCTTGTAACAAATGCCTTTGAAATGCCTGAGAAGAGGAGACCAAAGACAAGATGTACTTAATTTCATTCATTTTTGGCAGGAGGAATAACATTTACCCAGAGGTTATTTTTATTGCAGCCCTTATACAGTATTTATAACTGTGGAAAAAAATGCAGTCTACACTGTGGGTTTGTTTTTGCAAGTTATAAATAGAAAAGATGTGTGTTTGGCATTAAAATAGTTAGTATGTCCACTTGGATTCAGGAGCATGTTTGGCTCTAGTGTGTACAAGCTTGTAATGAGCAAACTTATGTGCTTCCTCCAGCTGACTATCATTCTCCCACTGTCACTGGAGAGGCCGGGCTGCAGGAAGGAAAGGCAGAGGTCAGCTTTCTTGTTCCTATGCCAGCACAAATGCAGATGAGTTCAGGTCAGCAGAGAAATGTCAGTGGGACCACAAATTGTACACTCTGACTTGTGACCAATGTAAGGTTTGCTACTCCAGCATCGATTATTGGAAATGCAGAAACAAAAACTAATAATTTGACTTATTATGTTTCTTTCAGCCAACATCTGAACTAACGGCATGGGTCCAGTGGGGTCTGAAGGTAGCTGTGGTCACAAAAGGAGACTCTTCTACAACACAAACAACTATGGCTTTGTCCTGCTGCTTCATGACAGTTACACAAGACACAAGTGAATTTGCAGCAGTGCAGTCGATGTTTTTGCAGCTTTACGCTTAATTTAACGCACATTTAGCTTCAAAAACATAAATAACTTTTTTTTTAATATTAGTTTAGGGTACAGTAAAAAATGCATTCACTCGTTGGCACCAGCGAAGAGAGGAAAAGCCCGCTCGCGGTATTCACTTATTGTTCAGGCAAGGTCCCGTTTTGCTGTTCTAAACCATGCTAACATTTGCTTGGACATCCTGACTCCTGCAAGCAAAGGAGATCACTCAATCGACCAAAGCTAGCGGTTAAGCAGGATTTGAAGGGAAAACAAAAGCCCAAAACTGTCGGACGTACCATAACTGCGTACTGTACTCACCTCCGAGTTCCTGCTTAAAACCACTGCACCGTCTGTCGGTCTGAGCATGCGCCGTGAGCCGCGTAAAAGTCTCAGAAATGCGCTGGAAGATATTTTTACAGTGAGCCGCAATCAAAGCAATAGTGAGTGCACAGTACAGCCAGGCAGCAGATGAGTGTTGTCTCTGGTCTCACAGATCTCCGCTGCCTCTCCCTCTCTGCTCCCAGCTGTTGTTTTGAGACATTCGCGGGGCGGGGCTTGCGCCTGTCAGTCACCACGGGGCGGAGTCTGGCTGCTGTCGTGGCATGATCACGTGGCGCAGTGACTGGCCTGTTATCAGCTGCTGATATCAAGGTCCAGTGAAAAACCTTAGAGCCGACCCTACAGCGGCTCGTCCTGCTCCAAAAGTCATTCATTCATCCAGTCACGGGGCGTGGGGTGCATGAGCCTATCCCAGGTGCAGTACAGAAGAAGTGATCTACTCAGGAAGCTTGCATTTGTATTCTAATGTGAGATGGATTTGCTTTGTAGTTATAATAGAACTAATCAACTCATAGCATCAAAACACGCGGACAGTTATGTATTTGCATTTGTTCTTTGTTGTAAAGCAGACCTTTGCCCCCATGTGACTGCTGTGAACTTTTTGATCTAAATAGAGAAAGACTGGGCCTTCTCTTACACTATTTTAGTGCATTACAAATAAAATGGATTGGATTGGATAATTAAAGAGGAACTGGTATTGTATTTAACATTTTTTTTTTGCAGGATACCATTTTACTTTGAGTAAAATATTCAGAATTTAAGTCTAGGATCACCTACCAGGATATGTTAGCAGACATTTGACTGAGGTCAGAGGACTTGAGTGATATTCATATCAAATTGTAAGTGTCCAGATATTCAGTAATGTCTTATGAACTTTAACATTAAAAGATGTGAAGGCAGAGCTACCACACATATTTTCTTTCTTAGCTCTGAGATGTGGTTTTCCAACTTCTGTTGGTGTTGTTTGTCTCATTGTCTTTGGGGTTGGTTGTCACGCCAACCTCTATAGAGAGCAAAAAATATATATAGCCTATATATTTGTTTTGTCAGAAATTTACAAAATTTGGCTCAAAAAATCTTTAGGTCACACCCATCAAAAGAGTCAGATTCTTTACAGTTGTGGTGACAAGTGAACCATATTATTTCACTAATTCCACATTATTGTTGATAATTGGATAATTTTATTTATTTGTTTATTTATTTATTTAATTATTTATTTTATTTTTGTTTTTTATGTTACATGTAAGTTGTCCTGATTCAGGAGATGTGTTACATTGCTGAATTTAAATGAATGAAACAACTAGTTCTAAAACTGTCCCATTTAAAAAAATTCCCCATTAAAATACATAACAACCAACCCCGTGATGGGGATAATTGTCACAAGTGCACAAAATGTATTTAAGCTCCACATGATGCAGTCATTAAAACCACAAACCAAATGTTTACAAAGATTACCCATCCCATCACATGACATCTGTTTATCTTCTGCTTTGCAGGTGCTATCCAATAAACTTGAATATAATCTAAAAGTGCATTTTTTTTCTCAGTGGTTCAATTCAAAAAGTCAAACACTTATATGTATAGTTTCAGTACAAACATTTCAAGCATTATTCTTATAATTTTGATAATTATGACTCACAGTTAAAGAAAACCCCAAATTCAATTATTTGCAAAATCAGAACTTGAACTGTGAACTTCCACAAAGTTTTTGTCTGGGTTTTCTGGGCGTTTGTTTCCAGGATGCAGCTGTCCTGCTGCTTGTGCATCTTTTTTCCAACACCTTTTTTCCATTTTCACTCAGATTTCTAGTAATCTGCTTTAATACAGCACTCTAACTCATTTGTGGTTTATCTTCTCCGTGGAGGACTCAGTGGCTGGACAACTGTCCGTAGCCCTCCCCATGATTGTATGCCCAACTGAACCAGACTAAGACCATTTCAAGGCTCAGAAAACCTTTACACATGTTTCCAGTTCATTTAGAGTTTGAGTGACACTAACAGTTTAAAATATTCAACTCTTTCATAATACTCTAATTTTGTGAACAAATGAATTTGGGGTTTTCTTTAACTGTGAGCCATAATTATCAAAATAATAAAAACAATGTTTGAGAAGTCTCATTCTGGAAGTACTGACACTATAAATACATATGTTTTACTTTCTGAAGTGAACCTCTGAAAGAAAAATGTACTTTTATACAATATTCTAATCTATTGGATAGTATCTATGCATGCCCAACAGGTTCATTCACTGCACCACAGAGGCAAGTCTGCGCGTGAAGAGATGAAGCGTAAACGTAGTTGTACTCACTGCGAATGGACAACAGGGGGCAGCAAAGCTTTGTCTGTGTTCATTGTCATGTTGCAAAACCAACATTTCAATGAAATTTTAAAATACCCCATCATAATTTTTTCAAAATTATGTGAAACATTTTGGCCTCAAAACTTTTAAAACTCTATGGAAATTCAAGCTGTCCCATAATTTAAAAAAAAAAAAAAAAAAAAAAAAACTAAACAACTGGCAACAAAAACAAGAAACCTTTTAAACTCATGGAGGCGTTTTTATAAACTATAAAAAGCTGAATGCACCACTTACGCCAAAATGTTATGGTTTTAAATGTGCCTTGGACGTACATGGTCCACTGTCACAGCGCACTGGGACAGTTTCCCAAACAAAGAGCTATGTCAGCACAGCTTTACATCTGCATTACAATCATTAATGTCACTGATTTTAACTCAGTCCCAAACGTTTAAGCTTTAAAGACAGTCTTCGGTTGTCCAAGTGACATGACGCAGGCGGGTCGGAGGAGCAGGGGGCATTAATTAGTGATTGGCTGGCCCCCTATATAAAGGGGGCGCGCCCACTGCTCTGCTCCAGACGAGCCAAGATGAGTTACGGATCTGATGCGTTTTCCTCCTCTTCATACCGAAGGATTTTCGGGGAATCTCCCCGCTATTCTTCCTCCCCATCGCGGACTACGATGAGCTCAATGTCTTCGCGCGGGGGTTATCGGTCCACCTCCCTGTCCCGGACCAGCGCCTCATCACTGGGCTCCTACAATAGAAAGTCCGGGGGTCGCTCCTTCTCGTCTATGCCACTGGAAACCTTCGACTTGAACCAGAGCAGTGTCCTCAACAATGAGTTTAAAATCGTCCGCACCAATGAGAAGGAGCAGATGCAGGGTTTAAATGACCGTTTTGCGATGTTTATTGAGAAAGTGCGCAACTTGGAGCAGCAGAACAAAGTCTTGGAAACGGAGCTGGTGGCGCTGCGCCAGAGGCAGAGTGAGCCGTCCCGCCTGGCTGAGCTTTATCAACAGGAGATCCGTGAGTTGCGCTCCCAAATCGAGGAGCTCAACGGAGAGAAGTCCCAACTGCTCATCGACAGGGACAATGTTGAAGACGACCTGCAGAAAATCCGAGGCAAGTACGAAGACGAGTTCCGTGCGCGCGAGGATGCAGAGGCCGCCCTCAAGGCTTTTAAGAAAGACGTGGACGATGCCACCATGGTGCGTCTGGACCTGGAGAAGAAGGTGGAGTCCCTGCTGGACGAGATCAACTTCCTCAGAAAGGTGCACGAGGAGGAGGTGGCCGAGCTCAGCGACATGATCCAAGCGGCGCAGGTCTCTGTAGAGATGGAGGTGGCTAAGCCAGACCTGACCTCCGCGTTGAAGGAGATACGCGGCCAGTACGAATCCATGGCCTCTAAGAACCTGCAGTCTGCTGAGGAGTGGTACAAGTCCAAGTTTGCGGACCTGTCTGAGCAAGCCACCCGGAGCAACGAGGCCATTCGCGCCAGCAGGGAAGAAATGAACGAGTTCCGCAGGCAGCTCCAGTCCAAGACCATCGAGATTGAGGGTCTGAGAGGCACCAACGAGTCTCTGGAGAAGCAGCTCCGTGAGATGGAGGACAGGCATGCGATGGAGATCGCAGGATACCAGGTAAAGGTATTTTTTAAGAGCAATAGCATAGACGAGTCGGCGCTGTCCGTGGTGCTGAAGCTCTCACTCCTGGGACAAAGGCACCTGACACTGACAGCGCCTACTTTGTGTTTAGATTTCACAAGATATTTTACCATTTCTGAAAAACTACTTTATTATTGTGGGGAAAAACAACACTTTAGCTGTAAATCAATGTGTTTTGGCCACGTCACACATGTCTGTTTTTATTGCACAGACACTCCTCTGGAGAACATAATGTCTGTTGATTGCAGTTGTAAATTCTTGATGTTGATTACAATCATTTTTTTATCACGTTAATTAGGAAAACATGGCAGAGCTTGAGAATGAGCTGAGGACCACTAAGAATGAGATGGCTCGTCATCTGAGGGAGTACCAGGAGCTGCTTAACGTGAAGATGGCACTGGATATTGAAATCGCAGCATACAGGTAGGTTTCATTAATAGACAGATATATTTAGAGCAAAGTGCATGTTTACTTATTAGCTGCTTTTTTTCTTGTGTGTAGGAAGCTGCTGGAGGGTGAGGAGACCCGCATTGGGACAGGGATCAACTACTCTGCCCCATCCATTACTAGTGGTGGGATGCAAAGCTATGGATACCAGTCCCATATGTACACCAGCTCTGGTAAAGTCTCCAAGAAAGAGGGCAAGGATGAGGAACCACCCCAGAAGACTGCAGCTAAGGTGTCCCATCGTGAGGTGTATGAGGAGACTATCGTCACCACCAAGAAAGTAGAAAAGCCGCAAGAAGCCAGTGGTACTCCCACCAACCAGAAAAACTAAGAGTATAATGTAGTCCTGTTGTTTAGCTCTGATAATTCTCCCTTTATACATCTGTACCTATACATTACACTGGAGCCTCTACACTAAGAGCACTGGGAATCTCTGACAGATTATGTGAAGTATGAAGTGTTAGATGTCAACAAGTTAAGTGTGCAAGTGTGAGCTTACTGCCCCTTCTCCTACTGTCCCACACATATGTTTACCCATAGCAGAAAACTACAATAATAATATGTACAATAACCATCACTAAAATCACAGTGCATCCGTTTGCTCTCATACTTACAGACAGCATCAGACTTTAGAAAAAGGCACTTATAGATCATTCATTCATATAGTCAGACGTTCAGCACCACTTTGTCACAATAAGTTTACTGGAGCACAGAGGGTCATAACTCATTGGTAGTAACTAGCACAAGCTGTGACTCAAAAGCATCAATTGGATTTGGTTGTTGACATATGCACTGAGACCTAAAAAGCACATTGTCTAGAGGTCTAGTGATACAGCCTTAGCCAGAAATGTATTATACAACTGCCGACTACATAATACTACACATAATCAACCGGTCTTTGCAGAGTTTACCACTTTACTACAGAGTTTACAACCTTTACAAAGGCTTTATTAGTGGATCCAAACCACTTTGCACAACTTGAAGATTATCCAAACCAATTTCTCAACCTTTCTTTTGTTTCACTTTCAGATTATGATAAAGTGAATCTCAGAGCAATCCTAAAAAACAAATCAGATATGCATGGTGTATGTAGATGCATGAGATCCACCAGCTCATCCATATTCATATTAAAGGATGTCTTGATATCCTTTAGTTCGTTGGCAATACTGAGAAACATGGCGTGTGCTACAAGCTTATTAACGGATCAGACACTGCAAAGAAATACTATGCTTCAGTGAAGACATTGCGCGCAAATAGTAGACCTGCAAAAACTACTAATTGTGCTAACAAGATACAGGGAATATATGAAGTTAGTAAACGCACAGTTGCATGAGTGAAAGCATTATTTCATAGCACCATTTACATACACACTTAAAGGCATCATTAAGTTAAATTTAAAATACAGCCAGAGCCCACCTACTAGACCTTGGTGTATCTGAAACAACGTGACCTCCTAATAGTGGCCATGACTGAATATAATGCCTGTTGTAGTGTGATCTCACCTCTTAGATTTGCTGCTTGTGCACTGCCGGCGTTATCACTGTTTTTCTCTTGCTGCTTGCCCTGACAAGCTGCACTCTCCACTTGAAAACTACTGTTTATGGCTGAATACCTGTTGTTTAAGGCTTGTAATATGTAGTCCTGTGAAATGTTAGTTGAGTGGTTTTAAACAGTGGCCTACTATAGATAGAGTTAGAAAGGTTAGAAAGTCTCACAATTATGGGAATGTATCTTAATATTGGATGAATGGAAGTCACTGCCTATAACATCAGTAGGTTATGTCAAGCCTCTATTTTTCCAACAGTTTATGAAAAATATCACAACTGCAGCACTGCCAAACTTTTCGAGTGCACACACCACACGTTGACGGGTTTGCAGTTCACAGCTATTTATCATGAGTAGCCAAGCATCAAGTAATCTAGGAAGTAAAATGCCTTAAAACACCAGCAGCTTCTTTCAGGCCATGCGTGTGATGTGTATTATTTTGTTCAATGTTTTCTTGAGTTTAGTGTTTATGATGGTTGCCATTACAACAGAAGCAAAGGGACTGAGTGTAGTTGTTAATGCTTTTCTCTTTACTGTACTACTTACTATTGCTGTACACCATATCAATAAAGATTTGACATGACTGACATGACTGTTCCTTGTATTTATTTGTAAAATAATTCAAGTCAGTATTATGACCACCTGCTCTATGCTTCTTCTTTAGACTGGTAATAAATCAAGGTTCTCACTGAGTTGATTCAGTAAAAATATTGTCTGTAATTTATGTAGTTTTAGTCAGAGATGGAAAGTAACTAGTGCTAGTAATAACTAACTCTGGAGAAATGATACTTTCTGAGTACATTTTCTAAACCATATTTTTACTTTCAGAGGAAGATTTTGTTTTTACTCAAGTACAATTTCAAATATTTCAATTTTTGAATGTAGTGGCAAAGTGGGCAGCAACAGTAGTAGAAATTATCAATATTAGGTGTATTAGTTGTAGTAATAGCAGTAGAAGTAATATGGTAATAAAAGTAGTAGTTAAGGTGGTAGTAGCAGGAGATGTAGTAGCAGTCTCATTAGTAGTAGAAACAGTTGAAGTAACAGTAAGTACTTTCTGCTTAAGTATTATATATTTTTTAACTTTCTCTCAAGTAACAGTTTTGCTGAGAACAGAGAATATTATTTGGAAGTATCAGTACTTTTACTTCAGAACAGAGTTTGAGTACTTCCTCTACAGCTGTTTTTGACAAGCTGTGTAGGAGAGATATAAGTTTTGCTGCATTGGTTAATGTGTGGAAACATACAGAAGAGTCAGACAATGTCACCTTGACCTGTTTGTTGCTGAAGTATTTCTTTAGGACAGTCCATAGTGCAGAGGTATGATGGATGTACTGTGCACTGACCCCTGTGCCCCCATCACCTCAGCCCCAGACCCTGAGACCTTGGTTCTTGTGCAGAGTGGGTGATTATCCCGTCTCTTGTATCCCACCAACAGAGAGACGACATCGGCCTCGGATCTGTTCATGTGGGGCTGGTCGCAGTTCTTCAAAGATTTATATCCCTGCAATGCTGCTGAGTACAAGGAGCAGTGAGACGCATTCAGGAAAGCTCTGCAGCAAAAAAATATTCTTATTACACATGTGCCCCATTGTGCGTCATACAGTGTCTTTTCTTGAGATGAAAAGGAACTAGATATTTTTATCAAGTAATTTACTTGAACATTTTTGTAGAAAATGTAGCTTCTTTCTGAGTACTTAAATTATTTTAGTTTATTTTAGGTGCAAATATTACTTTTGCTCAGCCTTTGAATGACACAAAGTGAGTAGTTAAATTTCTAACTCTATTGTTTTATATATTGTATTGTTTTTCTTTACTCTTTCTCATTTCTTTTTAGTTTTGTTTGTTCATATACTGTTTTGTATTGTCTTCTTAGTATGTTGTGATTTTTCTCTTAAATGCTTTTTGTTTAACAAATGGACCATTAAAATTTTAATCACATGGGTTTTGTTTAACAATAAATAGATAAGGTTCATACCCACTGACCTCTTTCTTCTTTAAAAATCTCCACATTTTTCTGTGTTGAAGCAGAGACTGGGCTGAAGGAATGGTTTTATGTTTTTGGTGTGGTGAGTGTGTGTGTAGAGCTGTGATGGTGCTTGAGATGAAAGTCAGGCAGGCTGTAAGTCTCACCCATTTGTCAGGATCTGTGGCTACAGGCCCCTTTCTGAATCATTTCATTTCAATGGTTTTAAACCCACCCCAGGTATGGTATTGTCGATGTGAAGATTTAGAACAAGTGATTTGATATTTGCTTTAATGACTTGACCTCTAATCCCTAAAACATTGGACACTGTGTAAAGTGTAAATAAAAACAGCAATGCAATGGTTTATGAATTCCATAAAACCATGTTGTATTCACAATAGCACACCATCAACACATCAAGATATTACAGATGCTGTACCATTTTATGCAAAATATTGGCTCATGTTAAATATCATGACAGCAAAACATCTCAAAAAAGTTGGGACAGGGCAACAAAAGGCTGGAAAAGCTAATTAAAGTAAGTAAGTAAGAAGAAAAAAAGCATTTTAATATAATTAATTTAATCTTAATAAGGACTTTTCCAGCCTTTTGTTGCCCCTGCCTTAATTCTTTTAAGATGTGTGCTGCCATCTATTTTGAAAAAAAAAATTATATTTATAAAAATTTTGTCATGGTTTTGTGTATTTAGCAGATAAAGATGGCAGATTTCTGCAAAATTTGAATGCATTAAAGGTATACACCCAAAAAGCCTACAGTGAAGTACATTTTTACAGTGATGGGCAAACGTTTATCTCAGTCTTTGTATTTGTAATTAAAGTGTTAAATCTTGCCACTGTTGTTGCTGTGGTTTCTGTTGCTAGCATCCTGCTGAGCTGCAGCCGCCTCGGGAAATGACCACTTTCAGAGCCACACATTTCATTCAGACCAAGCTCTGCAGTCAATTACAGGCTAAAGTAATAAGGAGACAACTGTTAACGGAAATTACATGCATCTATTATTTAGAAAGTCAGATTAAAATGGCCTGAGACTGTTGCTTGGTCTGACAGAAAGTGCTGAATCATTTGGAGGAAGGCCCTGTCGATGACGTAGTCCTTAACCAAGACATGACTATTTTTTGCTCAGTGCTAATAATAACCCCCAGACAAGACACAGGCAGCAGCAGGACCAGACCTGCAGACAGGGAGAAGGAAGATGTAACAAAGGCCACGTTTACATCCAGTGACCTGATTGGAGATCAGTTTATGGACTGGTATCATTACTGAAACCTGAAAGTTGCAGTTGTTAAACATATTTGTTCAGGGGTATATTATTGCTGAAAGCTCACTCAATAAAATACAGTTTATGTGTTGCTAAAATGTCTATCTTTCACATTAATGTCTAAAACAACAGTTAGTATTTAAAATATATGTGAACATTTATAAGAATCACCAGTTGCTCAGTTGCTCGCCAGATCAGAGGTTGTCTTGGTGTTAACTCCCTGTTCTTTAGGGACCCATTATTTTGGTAAAGGCCACTCAGGAACACAACAACCTTCAGGGATGTGTCCTCAATGCAACGGTTCTGCAGGTAAAAACCTCTTTTACCAGAGACAAGTACTGAGTCAAACCACAGTCTTTCATTTAAATGGCAACCTTTAGAGTTTAGAGAACAATGACCTTATAAAACACTGCCAGTATCAGAAATATCCTTTATATCATTTATAGCACACATGACATGGTTTCATGGTTCAATGTGATCTTAGTGTTGCAGTGTAAACAGGCAAACTTTAATAATTTAGAATATTGTGGAAATGTGAAATTATTTGTGTTGTTCAATAAAAAAGTGAAACATGTATTTTGGATTCAGGATACAGAGTGGCATATTTTCAGCATTTAATTATTATTTTTTTTAATGATGATAATACTGACTGTGTAAGATTATGTAATATTGAAATTTTATGAAATAGTTAATTTAGTGGTTATTAATTGTGAACCATAATAGTCAAAATTAAAATGAATGCATGAACTACTTCACTCAGAAAACTGAATAGAAATACTTAAATACATTTTTTGAAGAAATTCTGATATATTGATATGCGTTTGTAAGCTGCTGGCTAATCTGTACCAGTGCAACCAAACCTGTCCAGTGTGACAGAGCATTTTTAGAAAATTAAAGATAATAAGGAGAAAATCAAAGAAGAAATCAAAGATACATCTTATTGAAGAAACAGGGACCCAAGTAAAAGTAAAGTATCAAATTGTTGGTGTGTCAAACAGAATAGGAAGAAGTAGGAGAAGACTTGTAAATAATTCTCCTTTCTCTATGAAGTTACATCTTTGATATGGCCCACAGCCCTTTCTTTAAAAAGATCACATGAAACATTAGATTTTGTCAGGACATATTAGACCTCCTTTTTTAGTCTGTGGTGATAAAATATTTAAATGAATTCGTCACAAGCTTGGCTCCAAAATACTGCGCTGGAGTCTGCACAGATTTGAAGCCATGTTGTGGGTCTCCTAAATTATCACCACATTTCAGAGGATATTTCTGAATGATGAAGTTATTAAATGATTTTATTATTAGCTCATTAGAGATAATTAGGCCACATCATATTGACTGGTTATTTCCTGAACAGGTGTGAAATGGTGGAAGGTCAGTGTGAGACTATTAATCTTCAGGCTCTCTGGACCAGTGCATCTTTAATAACTAGCCTGTTAATTAGCATGGTATTTCAAAATAAAAGCCTTTCTGCACTAGATTTATACATCTACTTTAGCAGGAAGAAATTAAATATAAGAAAAAAAACAGTATCAAAGTAATATTCTTTATTAGGACAGAACAATATTAGAAAAAAGTGCAATAATTGATAACTATGCTGAGTATCACAATAACAATATGACTGAGGATATTTTGAGACCCTTAATAAGGTTAAGGCTTTAATCCAGTCATGGAGGGTCACCAACCAGTATGCTCTAGTCCCAAGCCCAAGTAAACAAAGTGGGTTGCATCAGGTTGGACAATGGTCTCAAAAACCTATGACCCCAGAGGAGAAAAGCCAAAATACATTTCTCTCAGGTGGTAGACCAGAACATTATTGTGATACAATGAGTTTGGAACTCAGATACTGTGTCAGTTGTCAAATTAGCAATTTGCAGCCCTTTTATTTATACTATGAGGCTTTTCTGGTGATAGCAAATTTGTTGTCTGAGTGGTCACTCATTAGAAGACATCCCGGCTGTGTTTTCTTGGTGTAAATGGGGAGTGTAACTGGCAATAAACTAGGCGTGGTGAGAGCTGTGTGTTTTGTAGGGGGATGTGATAACTGTCTAGTGCAAATATATCATTTGTACTGACCAGTTAGTTCAAGGTTGGCTTGTTTTGGCATCTCTAAATGAGTGAAACTGCATCTTCATTTAACATGAAAAATCACATATAATATAACATTCTTCTTTTTTTGGTTTTCATTAACTGTAAGTCATAATGCTCATAAATAAAATACACAAACTTATTATATTTCACTTTTGTGCACTAAGCCTACATAATATCAGTTTCAATTTGATTTAAACAACTAAAATACACTGAGGTTTGCCCCATTCTAATTAATTGAGAAGCACCTGTTTAATGTCATGTTCTTTTGAAGTCCCTTCAATCCCAGCATGCATTTCTCCACAAGAGTAAACTATTATGGTCTCCTTTGAAACTACTCTGTTTCTCATACTGAGAAGCCTGTTTCAGTTCTTTGACAGCATCTGTTTTTGTTGTCCAGGTTGCAGTGAGGATATGAAGGCTGAAAAAAGAAATCCGTAAGCCACACCCCTCCCCCACAGCACCCCACAAGCTGTCAGGCCAGAAGAATAAAGATTACCTGCCTCCAGAGGCGGCCTTATTGACATAGCCCTCACGCCCTGCAATGTATATAGTCTTCAAACAGTGACTGTGCAGAGGCAGGTTGAGGGATGGGAGGTTGGGGGCTCACTGAGGGGGGAGGTGCTCTGGTTCTCCACTCCCTGTAGTGTTGGGGCCATTCTTCTTTCATTAGATGCAGGACAGGAGGTGCCAGTGCGGTGATCCTGCTGCATGCAGATTGTTTATCACTTTACAGTGGTCATGATGGCAGTGATAGATTTCAGCACTTACAGCTACACTGATGTCTGGGACAATTTGCTGCAGCATCATCAATTGTCTGTTTACTATTGCTTTCCTATTGTCTTACTGTTTATTACCAAAATCAATGAGAAATCCCTTAGTTGGCCCCACACACATTAGATTCAGAGTGGCAGATATCACAGCGTTGACTTTGGTACAGTGCATAAGAGCCTTTCCTCTTTTGTGAAAAAAATATATTTTATTTTAAACACATTGAAATAATACTAAAATGAACATATTGTTTTTATTAGGTTTAATGTTTGTAAACAGTTACAAATAATATAAAAGGACATAATACTAAGGGGGATATGATTTGCCCACTTTGGTTTGTTGGTTACCCAATTTAATTATGCACTCTCTGCATGCATCTAAATTAGGTTTGCAAACTGAACCAATAACTGTAAGGCTAATATTTTACCAACACAGTACGTAGTTTGTCACTAGAGTCTTGTGAAGTAGGTATGTTTTTATAGCTCTTTATTGCTGCATCTTACCTTCACCCACTGAAGGTGATGGCGTCTTTGTTGTGAGTGAGTGAGTGAGTGGGTGGGTGGGTGGGTGGGTGAGTGAGTGAGCACCCTTCTCCCTTGTGCCTATTTGAACAGCAATATCTGTGTATTTCAACCTTGACGTTAACAGAAATTACACTATGGTGAGCAAGGGCCTTCATCTGAGTGCTTTTCTCAGAGTAAGTCATTTTAGTGTAACCAGTGAGTCATGAGTGAGTGCAGTGTAATTATTAAAAATAACTCAGGTTTATGACACTATGATTTCCCAAGATTGTCAGCCCATGGAGGAAAAAGAGGAGCTCGAGTTAACAAAGCAATAGTTCTCTAAATAAAGGTGGGGCACTTATGAGGCATAAAACCTGTCTGACAAATGAAAGCACTGCTATAGTGGGGGCCACTGAGTGTGAGGAACCTTTGGACACCCCTTATTAATTCAAGTCAGGACATTACAGAGGTGACAAAAGAAAACGAGTGTTGACAGGGCATTGCTGATGAGCTATTTTGTGCCATGTCATTGTTTGATAAACTATGTTGCATGGGTAGGAACATAAGTCTCTTCATAAGATGCCTGTATAGGCAAATTAAGTATTTAAGAAGCTATAATCTTTTTCCATCTTTTTCCTTTCCAGGTTTGCTTCAGTTGATCATCTGCTTCCAGGTGTGCGGCGGTTTGCAGACTGATTTAGCGTACAGTTTACTACGGATGCCCTTTCTGGCACAACCGTCACCAATTATCCACGCTTGGACTGGAGTATGGCTTGTGACCCCTGGATTAAATATTTATAAAAAGAAAAAAAGCTTAATATCACATATACCACATTTACACATATACATCTATGTGTATTTATCTGAAGCAGTATTATAAAACAAATAAAACAAATAAGAAAAAACTTCACACATGGACCAAATAACCCTTTCCAAACAAATAATCCTTAAAAATCTGTGACTATTAACAATTCTGTTAAATTCAATAAAATCTAAGACAGCATTCCATTTAATTTTCTCACACAGACTCTGCACTGCTGCACCATTGGCTCCACCCTTTTTTGCTGCACTACAACATGGCAAAAGCACGTAATCTTGATGCGTCCCATCACCTCCAGTTTGTGTGTAAACGTGTGCGAATGTGCTGGCCCCTCCTTCATCTCCCGTTCACTCAGTTCCCATCTCCAAAGTGCTGACTGGAGTTTTTCAGCACCTGCTGGCAGTCTGCCCAGGGACTGATATACTGTGTCACTATACATGCATAAACAGCTATTGATCAGGTCCAAAACACAGAAAAGCATTTCATTATCCTGACAGGGACATAATAAATTGCCAAGTGATTTTTGAAGACCGAGGTAGAGGCAACATCTCACTGGCTAAGCGTTAAATTATTTAGCTCTTACAATGGAGTGGCCACAGTAAAACGTGTAGTTGGGTGGAGTGTAGTTGTAATTGTGAGTGTGTTTATGTGTTGATGTCTGTGGCTGAGCGAGTAGAAAGAGATCTATAATAAGTTAACACCCTATAATTAGAGACTGGATCGATGTAGCAGCATGAGCTATTAATTAAATCAAATTGTGGTTTACAGTCTAGTACAGTTGTGTATAGGCCTAATGGACACAGATCACAGGTTATTGCTGATTATCAATAATTGTTTAGATGTACTGATATATTGCCATTGTTCAATTTATTTGTACATTAAAATACTTAATTAGAAGGGTTTTGAAGACAGAAGCATTAATACCACTGCCAAAGAGGTTGTGTGTTGGTTTGCTTGTTTGTTAGCAACATAACAAAAAAAGGTTATGGTCAGAATTTTTCCTGAAGTTTTCAGGAAAGATAAAAAATGTTAAGAAATTTAGTATTTTTTACATGATTAAATTGGTAATGCCTTGGCCTGTGCTCTTCAACTTGCCAAGTGTTTGTTATTATGATGGACCCCTCTCAGATATAAATGTTAACAAATAATTTTCCATTTCAAATGTACAGTATTTTAGTGTATTTCCTGTATAAAGTTCTTTCCTTTCTTCTCCGGTGCTGCCAAAGCAAATCACCTCTGTCTTAGCTTGCAGCAATTTGCATTTTAATATGGCAGTTTTATAGAATGCCCTATTTGACACAACCCTCTTCATTTATCTGAGCTTGGGAGCAGCACTAAGAGTACACTGACTTGTGACACCTTGTGGCTGGATTCTTTCCCTGAATAAACTATTGAATGCTTTCATTCTGTAGCCAAATATACAATACCCCTTTAAACTCCATTCTCATATCAAATTATTTCCCTCACACATAATTGGCAAAGACAGATAGGGGAAAGCCCTTTGTGTGTGTCATGGTTGTCAGGCTGTCATCATTGTGGCCTTGTGTGTCCTTGAATATGCAGTTGCATGTGGAAAATGCAAATTATAATTGTTTCATGTCACATCTGTGTGTTGTCTTTGCACTAATCCCCAGGGGCAAAGCCATCATCCACCTAGCCACCCGCTCTTCACTGTGGTGAACAAAGGTATCCAGACCACCACATTTTAATGCCATTTTCTTGTACAGTGAAACATTTACAAATACCTACAAATATAGTACAGTGGAAATGTTTTAGGTAGGTGTGAAAATGCCTTTTTTTATTTTTTTTTTTATTTTTTTTTTAGAAAAGGTCAGTAATGAGCCGAGGACAAAACAATTCATTTTAGTGTGGATCTAGTTCACTGGTAAGGTCCAAGTGTTGTTTTTTTTTTAAGGTATTCTGTACCATTTTGAGACAATGACCAAAGATACAAAGAACTTGCTTAACTAAAGAACAAATGTTTAGTTTTAGGAGATTCTTTAATATAGTGAAATATATGGGAAGAGCTGGTACCCATAAACTAGAAAGAGTTTGTGTGCAGGTCTGTGCACCACAGCAGCATATCATATCATTTATCATTTTGCATTTTTGTGTACATTAACACACCTTTCTTTGTTCATAGCCCTTCTGAAAAACCTGTCTTAAACATTTGCACAGCATGGTATATGTTTATTATTCTAACTCTTTTTGCAGAGGTCCTTTCCTTGATGACAACCAGCTCAAGGCAAATCAATACATCCTCCCCAACAAATTAACAGATAACCTACAATAGAAAGGTGCCTCTTCAGAATTTGACAAAGCCACTTGTCTCTGCTACAAAGATGGATCTTTTTCAGCCAGTGTTTGACCGGGGCATCCTATAAGGTGATTGTCAGCTAAAGTGTCACTCAGTGGCCTGTAGGTATGTTTTATAATGTGTATTTAATATAAAGCGATGTGTATAGGGTGACCATATGTCTAACAGACTATTTCCCAGTTGTCCCAATTTCAACCAATACAAAAAGCACAGGAAACATTAACAGAGCTGTGTCAAGACTTTTGTCTATCAATTGATGTGCCATGTCTTTGTTGTTATCATTAATGGCCATCTTATTCAAAACTGTCATGGCAAAAAATGTCTAGAATTTTTTGTTACTTGGTAAGTTGAAATACACTATACTTTGTGATAAATATGTGTCCAAATTTTTTATGTCTAGAAATATGATCACCCTAGATAAGAAATAAGCTCAACTGTTGTTCTTCACATCTACAATAAAGACATTATGGTTTTTGCTGTTGACAACAACTAGCAAAACATTACAATTTCAAAACCCCATAATTACGTTTGTGTTGCCATTGGTTGCAAATTATAAATATTGATTTTCCTGGAGACATTCTTTAAGCACCTCAGCTGTGACCTTTTGTAAATTGGTGGCCGTCCCTTTATCTTAACCTTACAGCAGCTGCCTGCCACTCCCCTATGTCCAAGTGTGTGTGTAGAGGCTAATTTGGTCCACAAGCTATTTGAAAACGGTTCAATTGCAAGTGTGTTAATGCTAAATAATATTTTTTCATAACAAATATTTTAGCATCCTGTGGTTAACAAAAGTAGCAATTTTGTCATCCCAAATGCAGAATTATAATTCAGCATTATATTCTAAGTGCTTCTCACTATGTCTCCTCACTGTGTCATGCTGCCTTCTTAGTTTTTTGTGCGTCTTGCATTATTTATTGTAATAAAGAAGCAACATTGTACTGTGATAGACCTGCTGGGGGTCTGAAGTCTGCTTAAGAGTCAGTTAGATCTGTGCTGACAGGGAATACGTGGGTGGGAACAGAACCACCAGAGCAGAGAAGTAAATAAAAATGACAGATTTAAATAAGATCACTGAGATAATTGTCTCTACTATAGACATGTTTGACAGCACCAGCTGCAGTGGTGTGAGAACGTCCATTTCAAGACTTTAATTTAACACCTTTGCATAATATTTCCAGAGGATGTACTGTACAAGTAAATTTACCTAGAAGACTCACAAAAGCTTCCTTCTATTCAATTGTTCTCATTTTAACCTAAACCATCATATAGAATAATTGCAATTAATGCAGTAAATTGCAAGGCATTCTGGGGAAAAAATGTGCAGCAGCTTTTGAAAATTCCCAGTACCTCTTTATCTTTGCCTTAAGCTTTTTTTTTTTTTTTTTTTTTTTTTTGGGGGGGGGGGGGGGGGGGGGGGTATTAAAATGCTCAAGGTTTAGCTTTTCTTTGAGGTTAAGACAAACACTTTAGTTTGTAGATACTCCATCCTCTTCTATCTTATATGCATTTACTCATCACACACTATTCCTGTCTATGTTTTTGAACAGCATGTCTTCTTTAAAGCCAACAACTGCGTGCAGATCCCACTCTCCTGTTAGGTCAGTTCTGAATAATGCAGGCTCACACATTTCCCTTCACCAAAGGAGAGATCTCTAGTGCCACAGCCCTGCCTCCTTCACACCCATTATCTCGCTTGGATGGGCAGCAGCAGCAGCCTCAGATGCAACAAACACTGATGTCCTAAATGCAAACTCACAATCTACATTTATGACTTTTGTTTTTGATTTTATTCTATGTTGCAAGGAGTGGTTTTAATTTTACCCACACCTCCATATGTAGCTTCACACTGGTATTTACACCTGCCTTTAGCTGTCATTACACCCTGGTTGTCATAATCTCAGCATTTCAGTCTTTAAATAACGCTTCTTCAAAGAATTAGGATCTATCCATTTTTGTCTTGTTAGTTTTTCCCATGAGCTGCCCCACCCACTCCCCTTTTCCCATCCTCATTCCACGAATCTCCTTTTCCTTCTATCGCCGTCTTTCCTCATCTCTCAGGGCATTTTCTACGTCTTCTGAGAGTCACACCTCATGAATTATTTACTGGTGCATTTCAGCAGGGAATTTTGCTGCATTTTTCTCACCGTGTATACAGCTCAAAGTCACCCAGGCAGTGTCTCTTTAAAATGTACAGGTAAGTGTTGCAGATTACACACTGCTACACACTTGAACACATACGGGCACACACAACTAGGTGGGCTTCCCTGGAAAAACAATAACACAGTCATAAGAGGGTCCAGCATTTCAGCAATATAGAGTGGTTATGTCATTAAGACATGTAATATTTTGACAATTTGTGCTAAAATATGAAAAAAAGGTTACACTGAGTAGTTTAAGGGGTATATCAACTGCATTGTTCTTTGTGATCATCATCAAATGTACAAATTAAAACAGCCACAGTCCTACTATCACTACAACACAATATCGAATAGACTTCAAATTTTAATCTTTCTATTTATCTTTCTTCTTCTGTAATCATCACAATAATCACTAGCAGGCTGTGATTTGCATATTGATTTGGCATAGGTTTCACGCCAGATGTCCTTCCTGGTGCAAAACACTCAATTTATCTATGCTTGGTACAGGCACAAAGTGTACATTGTTTTGTGAGCCTTAATAGAAATAAAATCTTTTACATTTTCACTATGTATGTTTTGTTTTTTGTGACCTGAATGATGGAGATTCTCTAAAGCCACGCCTAAAAAACAAGGAATGATAAAACAATTTGATCAACAGCCTGACTTGCATTAGCACATTATAGCAAAACTTTTAATATATGTTGTAATCAATGTACAATGCAGTGTTTAAGTCTAATTTAACTCATTCTCCTCCTTCCACAAAGCCACAGGGTGAAGCCACACCCTGAATCTAAGCGACGGAGGAAAAGAGAGAGTCCACACAAAGGAGCTGAAGGAAGTCATCAGTGAGGTGTGAAAGAGGAAGGCATCTCTCTCTTCACAGCATTTCCATGGCAGTAATAATGAAACAGCATTTAATAAAACTGTATTGAATGTTATGAACAAGATTGTAATATTCTAGTTTATAATTTTAACATCTTGGCATTTTGTGTTCAGTGATTATTTGAATATACTGAAATTGAAATTTTAGGCACCAAAGCCTCACTGAATGCTGATATACAGTATATGATACAGATGTCTAGAAATAGATACTTTGCAATATTTTTAATTACATATGATCAAGCAGCTGGAGCTTAAATGTAATGTATAAGGTGCAAACACTACAGATTGCAGCTATTTTAGGTAAGTCTAACTAGGTGTTGATGTACAGTGTGATTCTAGATTCCGCTCTAGAAAAGTTTAGCTCGAAGCAATATTTTAATTTAATCTAGCTTAGAAATACATGTAGCATATATGCATGTTACTGACTATACATCCTTTTTTCTTGATTATCAGTTTCACTATGATGCCAGGACACGCCCTGTGACTGTGGCCTGCGCTGCTAAACATTTATGTCTCTGCAGGCAGCCATCAACCCCACCCACATCGGTCCTCCATCAAGAGCAGAGCTGCAGCAATGTTATACAATGCCATGCTGTTTCATTCGTATCTCCAAGCATTACACCATTCCCTCCATTTATAGCCATATATATTTTTTTGACCTCCAGGGGCACAGAAAATCTACACCTGAGTCCACTAAAAAAATTTTTTTTATGTCCCTGCAACCTCCATAAACACCAAATACACAACACATTTTAGAGCTTTGTAGTTATATGGATTGTATGAGAAACACCTGGCTGACATAACACAACTGAAAACTAGAAAAAAAAGAAGGAAAAACTATTAAGTTGCGATATCTCCTGGCAGTGCCCTCCAAATAAAAATGCATGTTGTGCTGACCAAAAAGAGCCAGAGTCAGCAGTATATGTGTGCATCTTCTATAGTGAGTTCCCGGGCTGAGGGGAGAAGGTGTGTCGGCTCCTATTGGTAAAAGTCAAGCCTCAGCAGAATGCAAAGTAAATACTGCTCAGACATGTACAGCCTCTCAAGCGCTTGTCCTGCCAGTTGCACATCTTTCATATAAGTTGAGGTATAACAACCAAGTGTTGGGGCTCATTTTATGCAAGAGGGCTGATGCAATTAAAAATAAAATTGAAAAAACATAAAGAAAAATAAGAAATAAAATAAAACTTATTATCTCTCAAAGCTACAGCACAGAGAAACTTGCCTAATGCTAAATGTAATATTGTAGCAGAAAGAAGATACAGCTCTTTGAAATCTAAAATCATTTAAGTTTAATATTATTTTTAACTTAACCAAGAGCACAGGCATGGACAAAATAGATTAGGTCAAAGTGCCACCCCCTGGTAAAACAAGGTATAACGTGCATGAATAGATAGCCTGGACATGGAGCAACATAATAATGACAAACCAAAACCTGGGTTATATCCCAAGTAGTTTTCAGTAGTTAAACAAACAAACAAACAAACAAACAAACAAACAATTAAACGATATACTTACCCTAGCTACACTGACCGAGATTATAATCATAATTTGTGATTTAATCAGAACAGACCACACAAAATAATAATGCGTTGTTAGACTTAGCTTTGGTAGTATTTTAGTGTTTTGTTAAACTAAAAAGAATACAAACATGCTATTGTTATTTTTAAAAGAGCGCTTTGTTTTGCAGGAGAAGGAGGCGGAGCCCTAGAATAACACTGTCGAAGTATTGTCCAATCAGCTGCGCGGATCTTGCACGGTCGGCGTTCCTTTTTGTTTTCTAGCACATGCGCAATTCATTTCTAAAATGGCGGCCGTACAAGGTGGTCTGGTGGATACAGAGGAAGAGAAAGACATAAAAACAGATCCATCCAGCGTCAGCGATGTATGTGGAAATAGCAATAATGCAAACGACGCAAAACCCGTCTCAACTTCACCCGGGGCTAGTGCTTCCAGCGGGAGCACCAAAACGTCCACAGGGACAACGGAGGAGCAGCAAACCTTGCTTGCAGTGTTGCAATTCCTCAGAAAGAACAACTTAAGCGAGTCCGTCGAGATTTTACGCCGGGAAGCGGGTTTACCTGAGCATTTACTGGATTTGAAGGGCTCTGACGGCTCTGGGATCGGTCCTGGTGGAGCTGCGGGCGGTGTGGACCTAGAAGGAGGGGATGCAAGCGCTCTGCTCAGCCGGGTGACCGTCGCCTCATCCGGATCCCAGGCGCCAACAAAAGGTCCGAAACTCCTAAAGCTATTATTGCTTTTTTTAGTCAAAATAACACGCATTTAATATCAAAAATATTTAGTTATAGTTGGCGTTAGAGACTTAGCGCAGTACTACAATTATTATGCTAAACTTGGATTTTGAAATGATGTTTATTTTTATATTGATATTAATGGATTATTGATTAATGGGAATGGTATTTATATAGCGCTTTACCTATGACACAAGTCACCCAAAGCGCTTTACACAGAAGGGAAGGGGTATTTCATTCACTCCATAGTCGGTAGTAATGTAGGTTAGTTATGCAGTTTTTTTCTTCGTGGTAACTATTTTTTATTGAATATTTAATCAATATACCATTTCATTGTGTGTTATATATTAATTTATCAATATGTTTAATATTATACTTCACATTTGTTTGTAGTATCGAGTGACGATCAGCCAGATGTACGGGTGGTTCTGTCAGCTTACAGCCAACAAGGAGACCCAGCTTTATATGAGGTGTATTACAGTGATCTTAAAAAGTTTATAGAAACGGTTTTGGACTGTCACAGAGCAGAGCTGTCGCAAGTCTTCTATCCTCTATTTGTCCACATGTATCTCGAATTGGTGTACAATAATCATGAAAACGAGGCCAAGTCGTTCTTTGGAAGGTAAGCTCAATTTTTGTGTTAAGATCATATTTGAAATAATAAAGTCCCAAAATAACCCTTCGTGACTTTTCTCATTTCAGGTTCAGTGGGGATCAGGAGTGTTATTATGAAGATGACCTAAGGGTTTTATCCAGTTTGACCAAGAAGGAGCACATGAAGGGCAATGAGACCCTACTGGACTTCCGCACCAGCAAGTTTGTCCTGCGCATTTCTCGAGACTCGTACCAACTGCTGAAAAGACACCTTCAGGAGCGCCAGAACAACCAAATCTGGAATATAATCCAGGAGCACCTTTACATTGACATCTTTGATGGGATGCCACGTAGCAAGAGTCAGATTGATGCTATGTCAGGCAGCTTGGCTGGAGAGGCCAAACGTGATGCTAATAAATCCAAGGTTACTTTTTATTCTCCGGAACACACTATTAATGGCGTTTATTGGTTCTTATTTGACTCAAAATATTTTTCTTTCATTCAAATACATTAGGTTTATTATGGATTACTGAAGGAACCGGAAATTGAACTACCTCTTGATGATGAGGATGAGGAGGCCGAAAATGAGGAGGGTAAACCAAAAAAAAAGAAACCCAAGAAAGACAGCTTGGGCTCCAAGAGCAAGAAGCAAGACCCTAACGCACCTTCACAAACAAGGTATGTATTCATTAAACACAGTGCTGTCCAAATGTTTTGTACCAATAATATAATTCATAGGTGATATAATTATTAACAACAGCTGGATTTGTTTGTTCTGCAGTGCCCTCTGCTGGCAGCATTCTCACTATGGCGTTAGAACTAAAGGGCTGTATGTCTTAATGTTAATATATGCATAATTACAGAATTTATTTGTTCCCATCATTCAGGATACCTCTTCCAGAACTGAAGGATTCAGACAAACTTGACAAGATCATGTACATAAAGGAGTCCACTAAAAGGATACGACTGGGACCAGAATCACTTCCTTCTATTTGTTTCTATTCATTTCTTAATGCATACCAGGTAATAATATGAAACTATATTGCCAAGACTTTTTTGTGCATGAGTGTCTCATTTTTGGGATTTTTGTTATTTGTTTATTTTGATAGGGTCTGACTGCTGCAGACTTCACAGATGACTCAAGCTTAATTGCAGGTGGCTTTGCTGACTCTACAGTACGTGTGTGGAGTGTCACACCAAAAAAGCTCCGCAAGGTCAAGTCTGCAGCAGGTATGGTTTTCGTATAGTCTCCATTTATGTATAGCTATCATAAAAACATAATAAACACATAATGTTATTTTTTTCCTACTCTGTTCCTTTGTCATATAAGACTTGAATCTGATTGACAAGGAGTCTGATGATGTGCTGGAGAGGATCATGGATGAAAAAACTGCTAGTGAGTCCAAGATCCTCTATGGACACAGTGGCCCAGTGTATGGGATCAGCTTCAGCCCAGACAGGTACAACTGCAACAAAGTGTTACACATTCACATACAGTATGTAATGTAAGTTATTATCAATGAAAGTCTGTTTTACTTTAGCAGTTATAATTACCACTCATGTCTTGTGTGATTAAAGTAAACAGCTCATTCTAAACCTCTGATACCTGTTTGCCATTATTTATAATTGTAATTCCATTTCAGAAATTATCTTTTATCAAGTTCTGAGGATGGGACGGTCAGACTGTGGAGTCTTCAAACATTTACATGTCTGGTAGGCTACAAAGGGCACAACTACCCTGTGTGGGACACTCAGTTTTCCCCTCATGGGTATTACTTTGTCTCTGCAGGACATGACAGAGTTGCTCGGCAAGTATCTTTGTTTTAAGATTACCTGTACACCATAATAAAACAACCCTACCCAGAAATGGTGATACGAGCGTATGTTTTACTTACAGCCTGTGGGCAACAGACCACTACCAACCTCTAAGGATATTTTCTGGTCACCTAGCTGATGTCACATGCACACGTTTCCACCCAAACTCAAATTATGTGGCCACAGGATCGTCTGACCGTACAATTCGCCTATGGGATGTGTTGACTGGAAACTGTGTCCGTATCTTCACCGGACACAAGGTAAGAGATCCCCTCAGCAGTGGTTTGTCATGAGGCTTCCTACAAGTGTCCATTTGTTACTTTGATAATAGTTTGGTTAACCCACTTCTAAAGCCACACAGTTATATACTGTACATTTTCAGATTTCACTTTTTCAACCTTTCAGGGTCCTATACATGCACTGGCCTTCGCCCCCAATGGCAAGTTTCTGGCCTCTGGAGCCACTGATGGTAGAGTTCTTCTGTGGGACATTGGTCATGGAATAATGATTGGAGAGCTCAAAGGCCACACAGACACCATCTATTCACTGCGGTTTAGTAGGGATGGTGAGATCCTGGCTTCAGGTGAGTGGTTGTTGAGCAATTTGGGTTGGTCAGTTAAGCACAAGCACTTGCACCAACCCACAGTTTTATATTTTGATGTGTTTAGGCTCTATGGACAATACGGTTCGCCTGTGGGATGCAATGAAAGCATTTGATGACCTAGAGACTGATGACTTCACAGCTGCCACGGGGCACATTCATCTACAAGATAATTCACAAGAACTGTTGCTTGGCACATACACCACTAAATCTACGCCGGTCATACACCTTCACTTCACACGAAGAAATCTGTTGCTGGCTGCAGGAGCCTACAATCCCTAAGACATTGATTAAAAAAAAAAAAAACTAAAGCCTGAAATTAAGCAGCTATTCTCTATTCCCAAACTCCAGAAGACATTCAGGCTCTATAGTGGAATATGAACAATGAACTCCTGATATGGTCAATTAGATCCCCCTATGATGAGAAAAGTGCCATGCTAGGAACATCTTTTAAAAATTATATATATATTATATAACAGCTCAGTGTGGCTTACCAGTCTGTAAAATGTTTTACACCGATGTATACTGTAAATAAAAGGTGTTTTCTATGTTTTGGCATGAATGTCATTTATTGTTAACACACGGAAACCATACAATGAGACTTTGTTACAACCACAGCCAGCTGCTTCCTCCATGGCCAGAAATGATCAAAAGGGGGCACCTGAAAGAAAGTAAAAATTAGTGCAGGAATTTCAAACTAAAGAAAACAATTTTGTAAAATAATTGTACCTTCATACTACTTTTCTGTGACTGCCTTCTTCTTGGGCTTCAATTTGAAAAACAGGCCAATCCCTAATAGTGTAGCATATGTGGCCAACACACACTAAGGTAAAAAGGTTAAACATAAGTATATTTTAATTAAGATGATCATAAGCGCACACAAGCACCCCACTTACATTCCTCCTTCCTGTGATAGTGTATGCATTGAAGTACTTGGCGATCCCAGTAAACTGGTGCTGACTTCCTGCGTCATGCCCTCCCATGATGGAATAGTGATGGTCCTGTCACAAGAAGAAAGAACTGGTGAATTGGCAATACTCTTATTATTATATATTTTTGTAATGTATTATTAACTAAATCTAATTTAAAAGCAAAACAGTGTAGGCCACTGTAGAGCTACAACACTGACTTCGGATTTTCTTAAAGATTAAATCATGTTAAAGCACATAAATCAGACAGAGACACCTAATATATAACAACACAAGGACATAATCTGCAAAATTATAGAGAGTCACAGCAATGCAAATTAGAAAAAAGATTCCGTTTAAAAGAAATTTTGTCAAATGCATTGTGAAAACTTTCAACCACAGCTACCCAATATAGTGTATGCTCGGGGTTAACGACAGTACAGTACAATGCGAGACTAATTAGCAATGTGTATGTGCAATGCTTTACAGTTAATATGAGACAAATATAACTATTTTGATGAAACTTACAAAGTTTTTAATTCATACATTTTAGGAACGTAATGTACTAGCTTAGCAAACTCGTTAGCTCATTACATTGGCGTTAGCTCTGTGTTAGCTTCTAGAAAGGCTATTTAATCAACTCTAAATCTTCGTCCACGTATGACAAACTCCACTTATTTGATCAAAACTGTTTCCTTGAAGAGAATTAAAAAAATCTACTTCTAAACCTTACCTTTAACACACACGACCCCTGAACAAGCCGAACTAGACAGGTGCCCTTCAAGTGAGGCCGCAATGCTAAAGTAAAGCAGGAAGTCCCGCCTACAGCAAGCCAGCCAAACCTCTGTCCCCATTGGTCTGAACTATTGTCAGTCACAAAAACACGCCTACTTTTAGAGCAACGTCAAAGGTGATTGGCTCATAAGAATGTCCATCATTATTTTCTTGCTTGTGATTTGATAATTCTTGAAACGCCCCGCAGAGTTTTCTTTCCGGAATCATGGCGTGTTTCTGAAACATGTGAGTGAGCTATCGTCAGTCTGGGATTTAAAACTTGGTATTTTATAAACGCTACAACTATACGAAGCTATACGGCAACATGACATCAGTAGAGGAGGACTTCCCTCGTGGAGGAACAGCCAAAAAGCCCACAGAGAGCAAAATTGTGGTGCAGCGATCAGAGGTGGACAATCTCTTTCAGGTAAGCGTGTACATTTTTACTAAGTCATACAAACAACGCTGCTACCACAAAAGAAATGGTATAATATGATCACTAGTACGTTATCTGACACGTTAGCAGTATTACAACGAGTTTCCCTCTTGCAGCCAAGTGAACAACAAACACAGACCAAGAAAAGAAAAGGAGCAGTCAAAGATGATGGCAAAAAGATTAAAAAGACAAAAACTGGCAAAAGCCACGAAGGTGTTTTAATGCTTAATGCTGCTACCAAGCTTGTGGAAATACTGCATGTCAAGGTAAGATGTCAGTGTTGGACTTACAAATAGTTAGATGTATTTGTTTGGCTGACTAAAATGAATTGTTTTTGCATTTTTCCAGAATGTGAAAGAGGGCATGCTGTTCCTCGGTTGTGTGAAAGAGGTGACAGACTTTGAAGTGACAGTCAGCCTCCCCTGCGGACTTCAAGGATTCCTCAGCATCAAAAACATTAGTGATTCATACACAAAGTTGCTCAGTGAACAACTCAACTCAGCTGAAACTGAGGTTAGATGTCACCTAAGACTGACATTGTTTATGTGTTTATTATATCTAAATAACCATTTCACGTTTACGTTGATAGGAGTTTTTCTCTCTGCCACATCTCTTCTACCCTGGCATGGTGATCAGATGTGTAGTAGCCAAACTAGACATTGCTAAAGGAGGTTCTCTTAGCATTCAGCTGTCCGTCAATCCCAAGCTTGTTAACAAGATGCTCACCTCCAGTTCTTTAAAAGCTGGCATGGTAAGTAAAAAAAAAAAAAGCATCTTCAAAATGACAAAAACAGATTTTAAACTCTTCTCTGTGTAAACAGGTTGTAAGTGGATGTGTGGAGAGTGTAGAGGATCACGGCTATATTGTTGACATTGGAGTCTCAGGCAGTAAAGCTTTTCTGCCCAAGAATGCAGTAAAAGACAAACACAACGACCCTGAAGGTTTGGCCTGTTAAAGTAGCATTACCTCATTTTTCCAGTGATATGTGTGATAAAATGCTAGATAATTGCACCTTTGCATTACAGAGCTAAAAGTGGGCCAGTATGTCACTTCACAAATGGAGAAAGTAAAAAATGATGGGCGTGTGGTTCACCTCTCTGTCAACCCTGTGACCATCGCTCAGGCCTTTGCTGGATCTGAACAGGGCTGGACACTCACTAATATTCTGCCTGGGCTTATTGTTAAAGCTACTATTAAAAAGGTAAGGAGCTGTTCCATAGATAATTTGTTAATATAAATGATAAAGTCATTACATATGTTATGTACAAGACACCCAAGGTACGAATGACCAGCTCCTGCTAACTAAACTTTATTTTTTATTGCAGGTCACCAAACATGGACTATTTCTGCAGTTTCTGTCCAGCTTTAGTGGTCAGGTTGACTTCCTTCACATAGAGCCAGAACAGTCATCCAGCTACAAGGAGGGAGATGAGGTGAACTGATTTATTACCTCTGTCTTTATTTTTTTGAATTTGAATTGAAGTTATGCACTAATCTGAATACTTTTTTTTTCACGGATTTAGGTGCGTGCTTGTATTTTGTATGTGGAGCCATCCTCTCGTTTGGTAGGGTTAAGCCTACGTAGCTACCTTATTATACCAGGGACCCGAGTTGACCCTGCTGCTCCAGGTGGTATACAAATTGGTCAAGTGGTGCAGGACTGCAAGATGACTACTCTCCACCATATGTCAGGAGCCATATTAGAGCTACCTGACAAAACACCAGCGTTTGTTCACGTAAGACAGGCAGAAATATGGACTGAATAATATAAAATTTGATTGATGTTGATTGTTGCTCTCACTATGCTCAAAATGTCTGTTGTTATTTATAATAGAAAAACCACATGAAGGAATATAGTGCGCCAGCCAATGAGAACAGATCACTGGCCAAGCCTGAACACACCTGTAGAATCTTGGATTTTAGCATGATTGACCAGATTTGTTTTGCTTCTTTACGCAAGTATGCATTTCATCTAGTAGAGTATTTCATCCTTAAGGAAGACTGAAGCCTCTTGTATATTGACATCTTTTTATGTAACGTTTGTAGGAGTGTTATTGAGAAGCCATTTTATCGATACCATGACATTCAACCTGGTCAAGTTGTAGAGGTAAGAAAATTTGGATTTTTCTTCTTAAAATGTTATTTCAAATGTTAAGACATCCTTCACATTTTCTCCCTTTCCATCTGGCTTCTAGGGGACAGTGTCAGTCCTACTGGATCATGGGATGGTAGTCCATATTTCTGACCACATTAAAGGCCTGGTGCCTCGGACCCATTTGTCTGATATTGTGCTGAAGAATCCAGAGAAGAAGTACACAGAGGGCATGAAGGTTAAATGTCGGGTCAGTGCAGATCTGTAAACAGTAATCTTTCTCATAAAACGTTGATCACATAGATTTACATATAATCTTTCTCACTGTGGGTTGTAGGTGTTGTCTGTGGATGCAGAAAACAAAAAGCTGTGTCTAACCAGAAAAAAGGGTCTAATTGAAAGCTCCCTTCCTCCGTTCCTCAGTTTTGCTGATGCCCGTCCAGGGCGTGTGTCTCATGGCTATATTGTGTGCGTCAAAAACTTTGGTTGCATTGTTCGTTTTTACAACAAAGTGAAAGGCCTTGTCCCAACAAATGAACTCAGCTCTGAACCCATTGCCAACCCTGAGGAAGTTTTCTATGTTGGACAGGTATGGAAATAAATTTGCGTGAGCATACAGCATTGTGTCAGTCAAAATTATTACATTAATCTGAAATATCCTTTGTTAAATTAGGTGTTAAAAGCTAAAGTCCTTCAGTGTGACCCAGAGAAAGAGAAGTTGTTGCTGTCATTTAAAGATGCAGTGGAGAGAAATACAGAGGAACTTCACAAATCTGACTTTGAGTGTGAAGTTGGAAAGGTAAATAAAAACTTTTTTTTTTTTTTTTTTTTTTACTTGTTTATTTCCTAATCTGTTTGTGCTGTGTGTGATGTAGAAAGTGGAGGCAAGGGTGCTGAAAAAGCTTGTCAATGGCCTAGAGGTTGCTATTTTGCCTGATGAAATCCGTGTCATTTTGCCCACAATGCACCTCTCTGATCACATGTCCAACTCCCCTCTACTGTGGGAAAGTCTGCAACAGGGAGACACCATCTCCAACCTGGTTTGCTTCAACAAGAATGAACAGAATATTGTATCCTTAAGCTACAGCAATAACTATTACTATCTCATATACAGTATTTTACTTTTATATTTAATCTGTTTAAATGTGGCCAGAAGACAAGAAACTAACTACATTTTGTGTTTACACTGTAAAGTTGACTGTGTTTTTCTGAGCACATAATTTTTAAGTCTCTCACCAAGAAACCAACAATAAAATGGGCTCTAGAAGAAGGAATATTGGCCAAGGATTTCTCTGAGATCACTGTAGGAATTCAATTGATTGGTTGGGTCAAGAACATCATGGCCTATGGTGTCTTTGTCGAGTTCCCTTATGGCCTAGTTGGTCTTGCACCTAAGTCTGTAAGTACAAGAACATATGTGTCAGTTTCACACTGCTGCATTCAGTTTGTATGTAAATCAAACAGTTTACGTTTTATGTAGCTAAGCTGTTTTTTTATCCTATGCTTCACTTTTAGGCCATGACAGACAAGTTCCTTGCAGATGCAACAACAGTCTTTGAGCTTGGTCAGACTGTGATTGCCAAAGTGACAAACTTGGATGAGGAAAAGCAACGGTTTCTGGTCACACTGAAGATATCTGAGGTCATCTCTCCAGTGGGAGATCAACAGACCAGACTGACTAACGGTCTGCAGGAAAGAAGGGCTGTGACTGAAATGTTATCTTTGAGAGGTACCAATTTTGTCAACTGTTAAAACAAAAGCTGCTACTAAAAGGAAATGTGATATTACAATTTTGCTTCTTGATTTGTCTTTATGACTTAGAAAACAGTGATCTTCGGCAACAGTTGGCTAACCTGAGTATTGGTCAGAAGGTGACATTGACTGTGGACTCTGTGGAGGACACCCATGCCACCTTTAAGTCAGATGAAATGATTGGTGCTACCATCATGGCCACCAAGAACCATTTCATGGGTACGTAGAAAAACATGAAATTCCATATCCCTGCTATATTACTCTTGCTGTTCTAAAAACATTTGATACTAATTTTTATTAAATGAATTACACTGACTGTGCTTTTCAGGTCTAAAATTAACATCCGGACAAAAAGCTACTGCTGTTGTTGTTTTTGTGGACATCTTGTCTGCTAGAGTCTATGTGTCCATCCTCTCTAAATTACTGTCAAAGAAGAAATCTGTGAGTTTAACTTTATTTATTTATTCATTTTTTTATTTTGCAGAATAATAAAATCTAAGTCATCCATTACATGTTTTGTTAATTTCTACCTTTTTTCCCCAGTTGATTGAAGGTTCAAAGTACACAGGAACAGTTCAGTTTGTCGAGAAAGACTTTGCTGTCATCTCGTTGGGTGATACAGCACAACTGACTGTCATACAAACGCATAGCCACTTAAATGATGTCTTCATTCATGACTCAGAGAGGATGAAACCAGGAATGACTTTGAATGTGGAAGTTATAGACCCCACCTGTGAAGCTCTGCAAGGGCTCCCCCTGGTGTCCTGGGAGCATAACGCATCCAAGCGCCAGCGCACTAATTCTGAAACCCGGCCGAGCACAAAGGGCAACTGTTTTGGTGAAATTGTGCGTGGTAAAGTGCGTTCAGTGAAGCCCACATGCATTCAGCTCACACTAGAGAATGGTGTTGTGGGTAGTGTGCATGTGTCCGAAGTGTTAGAACTGGACCAGGTTTGTCAGGGTTCATTTCCTACATCCTCTGTCAAAGTGGGCAATCAGGTCACTGCCAGAGTCATAGGAGGACGAGAGGTGATGAGTCATAGGTAATTATTGACTTATTAATCCATTGGTTGCTCTGTAAAACATTTTAAATCATATTGTCATGATATTTTTCAGATTTTTGCCCTTTTCACATCCTATGTTCAAATACAATTGTCCCGAGCTTACTTTGATACCCAGGTAAGTGAGTTTATAATCTCTCATGTTCTTTAAAAAAAAAAAAAATCTGTTAAAATGTGCCATTCAATTAAAATTTAGTTTCTCCTCATAGCAAACTTGAATCTAGTCACTTCAAAGCATTTACAGCCACAGAAAAGCTTAGCAGCTATAAGGTTGGGGAAGAGATTACATGCTTTGTATCAAAGGTATGTATGTTTAGATAATTTGAACATATGTTAATGTTCCTTTTCCAACATTTTGGTAAATTTAGTTGTCTAAGAGAAACGGATGTAATTATTTAATTTTTTTCAGTTTCATTCAGATAGGAAGTCATTGGAGGTCACTACAGATCCTAGTATCACTGGTACAGTTGAACTTCTTGCCATGATCACAGATCCAAAGGTAATAGCCTAGTGTATCTACTGTCATTGTTGAGTATGATTTAGGTAGTCTATTTAAACATAGAATATAAGGAGAAAATATTCACCTTTTTATTTTCATAGGACGCTAGTCACCCTGAGAAACTGTACAAAATGGGGCAAGCTATTCAAGCAAAAGTTGTAGAAGTGAGCTCCAAACCTCCTCGATTTGTGTTGTCACTCACAGGTAGGGTGAGGTCTATGTAATTTTCTTATTTTGTCAAATTACTGTAAGTGATTTTATTTTACCAGTTTGCTTCTGTTTTCAGAGGCATATAAACTGGAGAAAGGCAGTGTTACTTTGGGGATGGTGACAAATGTTCAGTCATACGGTCTCCAGGTCAGGCTTCCTTTTGGTGGCACAGGAACAGTGGCTGTTACTGATCTGTCAGACGCCTACAAACCAAACGCTCTTGATGTTTTCAGCAAAGACCAGCTGATTAAGTGAGTAAATGAGCTTTATATACAGTAGTCAGAATAAGGTACATTATGTAGCTTATTTCTGACTAAACATTACATAAAAATATTTGACCCGTTCTAACTTTTTTTTTTTTAACGTAGGTGTTACCTTCTGGAATGTGAAAATGGCAAATGGCATTTGTCTTTACGGCAATCAAGGTAGCAACAGTTCTAACTATAAATATGGATGTCGATGATATTTGGCAAATGTGGTATAATTTCACATTTTGCTCCAGGATTTACCCAGAGCAGGCTAAGTCAGCAAAGGACACAGAGGTTTTGTCTTTGAGCAGTTTGAAACCTGGACAGATCATTAGAGGCTATGTGAAATCAGTGAGCGAGCATGGTGTCTTCATTAGGTAAGTATTAGATAGTGTGATAGGAACATTATGTAAACAATGATTTTGGTCTTTGTACTTTTCCATGCATCCCATATATTTTTTACTGAACACTACTTTTCATTTCTGTAGGTTGTCCAGAAAAATCACGGGAAGAGCACAAATTCAGAAGTCCACACAATATTTTGTTACCAGCCACACAATCCTTGTGGATCATCTGCCTTTAAACACCCTTCTCACAACCAAGATCCTCAGGTACGCACAACTTCTCATCTCATCTGTATAATCCTAGTGCTTCCATCACCTTGGAGTAAGCTTTGCTATTTACAACAAAAATGTAAACATCTATGATGATATGTACAGGTATATAAAGGAGAAGGTCAATTGTCTCTATCTCTGGTTTGAGTGTAGAAAACCGCATATAATGTATTCTTTGAGGCCAAAGGTTTACGTAACTAGAGGAGCGATATTATGCTGTTTGTCCAATTTTAATAGGCTTCTTTTATGACAGCTACTTTTGTGCTGTGCCATATAGTATTAATAAAAGCAATTCTTTTATCTGTCCTAGGACAACTTTTTATCGGCACACACCTTTTTATAGTAAAATACTGAGGGATAAAAATAAATCCAGCACTACTGCATTTAATATTAGTGCTTTAAACCTTTAATGCAATTAACTGAGAATGCTGAGTAATACTTGCCTATACAGTTACAATACTCCAGGGTGTTCCTGCTTAGTAGCTCTTAGATCGGTTGTAATTTTTTTCCTTGTTGTATATTGCTGATGATTTGTTTTGATCTAAATTCCAAGCCAGGATCAATATTGTCATTATGCCTTATTTCCATACTTAGTCTGCAGCTGTGTCTATTCTACTCTGCAGTATCGACCAAAAGGAGGAGTTAGTCAACCTCTCTCTGCTCCCTGTGGACACTGAGAAGTCAGATGTCCTTTCCGAATCTCTGGGTCTGCCATTGCGGCTAGTGGGAAAGGAGAAGGAGAAACATGATGCAAAGAGAAAACGCAAGCTGTCAGAAAGTCATGCAGGTAACACGACCACTCCTACACTTTCTTGTAACAAACACTTATTTTATCATTGTAAGCATTTATTGGAAAGTACATAATTTCCAGGTTCTTCTTTGATCAGGCATAACATTATGACCACTGACAGGTGAAGTGGCAACACAGATTATCTCTTCATTACGGCTATCTGTTAGTTGGTGGGACATATTAGACAGCAAGTGAACAACTTTGTCCTCATAGTTGATGTTAGAAGCAGGAAAACATGGTCAAGCGTAAGGATTTGAGTGAGTTTGACAAGGGCCAATTTGTAATGGGTAGACAGCTGTTTTAGAGCATCTCCAGATCCTCAGCTTCTGTGGGGTGTTCCCGGTCTGCAGTGGTCAGTACCTATCAAAAGTTGTCCAACGAAGGAACAGTGGTGAACTAGTGATGCACATGGGAAGCGAAAGTTGGCCTGTGTGTTCAAATACAACAGACTAGCTACTGTAATTACAGTTGCTAAAAAAGTTTGTTCTGATAGAACGTTTCCAGAATACACAATGCATTAGTTTGTTGTGTATGGGGCTGCATATTAGGCATGTCATAACACATCACATTATGACCACCAACAATAGGCAAGTGGTCATAATGCTAGGCCTGATCAATGCATGTTTTGTTGTAAAAGTAATCAGTAGTGTATAGTTACCAATCTTTTACTTGTTGCAGAAAGAGTCTGAGGTTCCAACTAAAAAGAAAAAGGCCAAAAAAGCAAAGACAGATGACAGTGACAGTGGAGTGGAGGTGTTTTTTAGAGAAGTTGACAACGAGGAAGTGACCAAACCTGAAAGAGTGAAAGTAAGAACTGATGCACAAACGCTGCAGTATATTATAGTATAATACAATGGTAGGATTTGTATCAACAACTATCTAATCTTTTTCTGATTTAGCAGGTCACATCTGCCTCAGCGGGACAATCCAGATTGCAGGTGGCAGGTGGATTTTCTTGGGATGTTGGTCTGAGCTCCTTGAAGCCGGTCTCGGTAGCTCATGATGAAGATCCAAGTGATGGAGAAGACCTAGAGGCTAACTGCAAAGTAAGAGTCCAAAAGAAAATGTGTCAACTTAACCCTGTCAAGTCGACTTTTGTGTTGTTCTTTTCTTGTAAAGCGCGTTGAGTGCCCATGGACGTGGAAAGGCGCTATAAAAAGAATGTGACCTTTTACCATTTTCAGCCTCAGAAGAAGTCCCGCCTTGAGCTGGAGCAGAAGAAGAAGGAAGCGGAGAAGGCCCTGATAAAACGGGAGACGGAGCTCATGGACCCAAATCTGAGGCCAGAAGATGATGCTGCCTTTGAGCGTCTGTTGCTGGCTTCACCCAACAGCTCTCTGCTTTGGCTGCAGTACATGGCTCACCATCTACAGGCTACACAGATCGAACAAGCCCGCACAGTTGCTGAGAGAGCACTCAAAACCATTTCTTTCAGGTAAATGTACACAAAAAGATCTTATCAGTTCAGTTTGAAATTTGACTTGCTTTTTGAAATCGTACTTGTTACCAGTTCATCACTGTTGCTACCTGGGACCTTTTCATAGACGCTGGTCATGGCTGACTAAAAAAGAAACTGAAGTTTTAGCGGATGCTCTGACCCAGTCTAGCCATTACAATTTGGCCCTTGTAAAATCTATTCTAATCCTTTTGCTTGCCTATTTTTCCTGATCCCTAACACATCAACTATGACACCGCTGATGTTCACTTGCTGCCTAATATATCCCAGCTACTAATAAGTGCCATGATGTAAGAGATATAATCTGTGTTCACCTGTCACTAGTCATAATCTTATGCCTGATCGATGTATTGTATTGTATGCACCATTAATTATTTGTGTATCTTTTCAGGGAGGAGCAGGAGAAACTGAACGTGTGGGTGGCCCTCCTCAATCTGGAAAACATGTACGGCACAGAGGACAGCCTGAAAAAAGTGTTCGAGCGAGCGCTGCAGTTCTGTGAGCCGATGCATGTCTATCAGCAGCTGGCAGATATCTATGCCAAGTCTGACAAGGCCAAGGTCCGACTCTACAATAGTCAGTGTGTTATTTCACTGCGATAATGTTTTGTTATCTGTAATGATCTCTTGTCTGTATGCAGGAGGCTGAGACTCTCTATAAAACAATGGTGAAACGATTTCGTCAGAGTAAAGTGGTGTGGCTGAGCTATGGGACTTTCTTACTTCAACAAGGCCAGAATGACGCTGCCAGTGCTCTCCTACAGAGGGCGCTAAAGAGTCTGCCCTCCAAAGACAGTAAGAAAGCAATGTCCAATCGTTTATATCTCCTGCATTTTTTTTTTTTTTTTTTTTGGGGGGGGGGGGTTATTAGCAGTTGACACAGCATTATTGTATTTCCTTTGTATGCTTTCTAAAATCTGGGAAAACATATTTATTAGTAACTTTGTTGTTAATCCACTTTTTAGGTGTAGATGTGATTGCCAAGTTTGCTCAGCTGGAGTTTCGTTACGGTGACGCAGAAAAAGGTCGGACCATGCTTGACAAAGTGTTGACCAGTTACCCAAAACGTACCGACCTCTGGTCTGTGTTTATCGACCTCATGGTCAAACATGGATCACAGAAAGACGTCAGGTAAGCTCAACCTTTTCTGTAATACTAGGTACTTGAAAATGAAAAACAACTGCACCATGCTACTACCATTAGACAGAAATGATCATACACTGTTTTGTTCTCTCATAGAGCGCTCTTTGATCGTGTGATTCACCTCAGTGTTTCAGTGAAGAAAATTAAGTTCTTCTTCAAGCGTTATCTGGAATATGAGAAGAAACATGGTACTCCTGAGAGCGTCCAGAAAGTCAAAGAAAAAGCCATGGAATTTGTAGAGTCCAAAGGCACAGAGGCTGCCAGCTAAAGACTGTATACTGTAAACTGTTTGTGCTCCAGCGAGAACTTGGACTGGAGTGTACAAAGGAATACATTTTTACAATATAGTCAGTCTGGACACACACTGTTGGACGGTCCTGTCATTTTTAAAAAACATTGGCTGAATTATTAATTATGAACATCTTTGATAAAATCTGTAATTTTGTCAGTTTTGTAAAAAACAAAGTGTATGCCCTACAAACTGAGATGTTGCATTTTATTACATATATATATAAAAAAAACTGAATTCACTCTAATCTGCCAATTGTCCTTAAATAAGCCCAACACCTTTACAATACAATACTTGACATTTTATTTAAAAGCAACAAATACAAAATAACAATATATAGGGACACGTTTACATACAATACATACAGGCAAGACTAAGTTTGCTATCAGTCTTTTAAGGAAAGGGCCTGGGACACAATCTGTAACAATATGGTCAGGTTTTACTAGTTGTGATCCCGCTGGTCTTGGATTCAGTCAGTTCAGAGGTTATGGCCGACTCTTGATTGCATGAGCTTTGCACCTACATTGGCAGTACTGAATATGTGGCACAGCATTAAGAGTGTGACGGACATGGTTGTGCTGGCTGTATTGGTAACACCCCTGAGATATTAGAGGTATCCATACTGTCTCTTGTTTTTCAGATGTCCTACCCAGGGTTTGTCACCTCTGGCAGTGCTGTTCTAGTCGTTCCGTGACAGTGGCAATGGTTCTCCTGCTTTCTAAATGTGGCTCCTTTCCGTTTTGTTTTATTTTGGTGAACAGTGCAACATGGAAGTAGAACTAGGAGCATTTTTATGAAAACATCCTATTTATCTACCCACTCCCTGACCATTTTCATTTTGTCACAAACCCACCACATAGGCATATTGCTCAAAGGTCGGTAGCGAAATGGCCACTTAGGATCATTATCAACATTTCTTGTCTTTAGGATGACCACTCTCCTTCGTCTGTAGTGTTTTGAATGTGAGTACTATTATCCACAGAAGAGGAGAGTGGTGCACTCTCCACAGTCTGCCTCACACCTCCTCCGGGTCCAACGGCCCCTCAGCACCTTGGGGAGCGTCTGTGTGTAGCCGCAAGATTGGTTTGTTACACATGGGGCACACACTGCGGATCTCCAGCCATTTAAGGAGGCACCTAAAGAGACACGGTTAAGGTTAGCCAGTTCTTAATGCCAGTAGAGTCTCCGGTGACTGAAGCATATCCCAGCAACTATGAGGCTTTGGTGGGGTGCAGCCTTGACAATGGCGAATTATTTGCAGGGCTGACACTAAAGAACAACCATTCACTCTCACATTCATTTATAAGGGCCAATTTAGAATCACAAATTCTCCTAACACATGTACGACATTGGGCAGTGGGAAGAAGACAAAGTACTCAGAGAGAACCCACAATAACACAGGGAGGACTCCACTTAGAGACTGTAGTTAGCCAGCCTCACAGGAGTGACTCATTAAATTGAAAACATATATTAAATTCAGATTGAGGGAATGAAGTAACACAATTCTCGACATCGATCTGCTTTTGTCCCAAACTAATTTAATCCCAAAGTCTGAATTATTTCCCCTACCTCTCTATTCAGTACTTACTTCTTGTGAAATGCATGTGAGCACGGGCAAACTCCCAGTTCATCTCTGGTCCTAAACTCCTCCAGACACACTGCACAAGTTTGCTGAGGAAAAAGAAACATTTTTTTTTTTTTACTATTTGTGAAACATAATAACAGATGGTAAAGTTTGATAAAGTAGCCACAGACAAAGACTCAAAATAGTAAATACAGTGTTTAGTTTTTTCTACTACTAGAATTGCTGCTACTACTTACTACCACCCCAGTTACTTCTGCTGCTGCTACTACAACAGCTACAACCACTACTTCTAACACAACATACTCTCTACTTTTAACTACTACTAAAAACACTACTTCTGCTACTACAACCCTACTTGCCTCAAAGGAAAAAAAAACAAAAAACGTTTACTCATTTAAAGATAACATTTACTTGAGTTTAACATTTAACAAAGTAAAAGTTAAAAACGATTTAAAACAATAGCTTTGGTCAGGGAAAAAATGTGTCCCGTTCTAAAACGTAGTAATCAAAATTGCAATGTACCATATTAAGAGATTCTCTCCAACAAACAATAAAACAGACCAATGTGTACTACCTTTACAGTCTTAATTACAATTTTATAAATGCAAAAATACATAAGTGCAGAGAGACTTACTCCAAGAAGGCTCAGTTTCTTGCTTGCTCCCTTTAGCACCACCTAGAGTAGGAAAAACAACATGAAGGATTGCAATGGCAGGTCATGTGAATGATGTGTCAGCAATATTATGTCGGCAGGAAATTTATGGCGCATGACAAAAACACTTCAAATGCATTCAATGTCCTGAAGTGACTGACTTAAAACTATCAGTGTGAGATAAGTGTACTTGTATCTATGCCTCATATTTTAGGACATAACAAAACTCTAATCCTGATCAGAAATTGTACACGCAGTTCCATCTGGTGGGCAATGTTTTAAAGCCTCCCCCTAGCCAGAGTGTTACAGTAGGAGTTTATTAACCTTGTCCAAAGAATGAATCACTGCCATCCCAGCTATCAGAGCACTCTGACTCCACACTACCTGCCCCAGATTAACACGGCTGTATCATAGTGTAGTAATGGCACCCAGATAGAGTCAAGGTCAGCTATAAACAGCGGTGTTAGGTTTCACACACTAACAGAGTGACATGACATATAGTTGTATTTATAACCAGCCTGGAAAGCGGCTGTGACAGGTTCAGACAGAGTGATGGGGACTGCAGGGACTCACCTCATTGTAGCTAAACTGCTCTCTGGTTCCTTGTTGTTTCAACCTAACACACAAAATTAACATTTTTATTACACTTTTAAAACCTGAGTTTGTAAAGGTCTTTTCATGCAATGTTGCTGTACCTATGGGATAAGTCTTGGAGTTGGCAGTTGTTAAACAATATAGTTTTGGATGTATCGGATGCTCATTTCATAACTCTTCATTGTAGTCCTAAAATCTTTTTTCTTTGTGTTGCCTTGTCCCAAATTTATTGAGATGTGTTGCTTTCATGAAATGATGTATTAGTTATAACTTTTTCATAAAATAGTTCAATTTCAACCCCTGATATAATGTTTATGGTCAATTGTCATTAAGAAAAGTTAATGAGGTTTGCAAACCATTGCATTTTGTTTTAAATTACATTTTACATAGCGTCCAAAGTTTTCTGGAATAGGTTTGTACTAAGGATACTTTTCAAGAAAATGTGTTATGGATGTGTCTGGGATTAATCTTTATATTGGTGCATTTTTGGAGCATGCCCATCAAGTTGTGAGATGTGCTTCAAAAATGCTACATAATAATAATGAACATCTAATTATTAATGGCATTGTTTCTGCAACCCTCCTGAGCCACATTAGCCCATTGTGGTGCCTCATTAACACAATATTGTCATATAATACTGGTTTTAAATATGCATTTCTTTGCTGCTGTCTGTATTAAATTAGCAGACATTAACACCAACATCTTACTCAGTGACCTTCTTTGTATTATTGTTGTTGTAGTCTCTGCACTAAAATAATTTTATTTGAACTTCTGTAACACATTTATGCGAAGACTAAAGCCTGTCAGTCTATGATACTGGCAATAGAAGCATAGAAGTACTAGAACACTGCAGAAGTAGTACTCTGATGGCAACATTTTTCATATTTCATATAAACCAAATGTTTTAATATTTAATATAAACTTTGCAAAACTATGAATATCCTCGTGAACTTTTGGTATTGAAAATTTTGACTTTATTTTTAATCATTTGTTGCCCATTCACAAAACACATGCTACAGCCTATATTGCCATCTTGCGGAAATGTCAAACCTCCTCTACTTCCTGTTTGCTCCTATAGCATTTCCTGTTTGTCTGTCTCACTTCTCCCTGAACCACAGTTTCACGCACCAACCTGTTTACTCTGCTTTTACTTTACCCACCTGAACAGGTAGCAGCAGAAGATGAGGCTGAGCATGAAGACGAAGAGGCCAATGCCCAGCACAATGACATAAACATTGAGCGGGAGGTGGTAGATGTCAGACGTCATGCTGCAGTAGTGTTCAGAGCGCTGAGAACCCAAACCACACAGGCATCCTGCCACGTGCACATAAAAATCACATTTTTAAAGTGTACACTTTAAAATTTTGTCTGGTTGAATCTTACACCGTTGCAATGGAAAAACTGATCATTGAAAGTTTGTTATACACTATTTTTATTTTACACTAGAGTTAAACAAGTAAGTACTTAAGATGGTCAGACTTTAGAATAACTCACACTATCAATCATGTTGTATCGGTTAAATATTAGTAAAATGTACAGTACACTGCTTTTATTATTTACAAAGTATTACTTTAAACATAAATAAACACTATTAAATATACCCATTGTTATTAATGTATAATTTTTGCTCATGTAAAAATTATAAATTATATATACGTCAGTGTTAATTCAGTACCTTGAAATGGTTAGTCATTAAACAGTTGGTAATTACATTTTAATTAATGCTTTATTACTGCTTAATAGTAGTGGGTTATTTTGAAGTGCTACCATTCAGACAACTCTGGTATTTCTGACTTTCACCAAGGTTAACCTTTTTATGTTGGGATTTTTACAGGACCATTATGTTAGGTATCTAATTCACTGTGTAACAGCCATACATTGATTAGGGTCTTTTCTAAACATTGAGTTTATTTTGAACAGATTATATTCCAGAAACATTAAAACTTTGGTTTTTTTGTAAACAAAAAGCGAGAATAATAGGAAACTCAACATATACAATGCCCTAATCTTATATTTTCTCATATATTAATATTGAAAGCAATTCGCTTTTGTTTAGTCATTTTTGATTTAATTGTGGTGTGTCCTGTGTATGACTGCGATTACTCATTTTTTCTTAGAGATTTCAGTGGGATTTCAGGGAGCTGTGACGCGCACAGTGGTGGCAACTGCGGCTCTCACTGGGATGGGCGTTAATTGGCTGTGAACAAGGCAAACATGGAGGACAGGCTGAACTTCCGCCACACCACCATCTGTTCCTCAGGCCCTATACGAGTGACTGCTGTGTAACCATAGGTGTGTGTGTGTGTGTGTGTGCGGGGGGTAGAGAGGATACAAAGTGTGGTGTCTGTCTGGATGTATTGCTAATGCAGAGTGCACTGTGTGTGTTGCAGGTGGCAGGGGGTGGGGCATATAATAAACAGCATGAACTCTGGGGACATAAGGGCCATTTGGTAAAACAATAGCAGAGGAAGCCCCACTTCCACAGGCCACACGTGTTCCTATTAATTTGCAGCGAGGATGCTCTGTGCCAGCCTAAAAGTGTCCATGTGTCTCTCTTTAAAGGGAATGAATGGGTACAGCTTGCAGACTGTGGGGGGTAGGTGCTGGATCAGTGGGGGTTGGGGGAATTACAACAGAGGAAAGACCCACGGGAGTGTAATGATAATCTGGACACAGATGCAAACTCCCACGCAAACATTTTAAATATTTTTTTTAGCTCTCTCCAAAAAGCAACCATGACCTTGACTGTGACTTGTTAAAAGTGCCTTGCCAGTTTCCCCACAACACAAAACAGAGGCCTCCACTCTCAGTAATGTAGCAAACATCCATAATGCAGATCCCATTAGCCAGCATAGTCAGCAACTAAGTAACTATGAGCTTTGAGATACAAGTGGGTACATGGGCTAGTGCTCTTGTGTATTTGGCAGACAGCAGAGAAATCCACTTACTTACCGTTACACCATTGGAATGGTTGCATGAAATTTGACTCCCAGGGCAGCAGCAGTAAATTTGGGCCCTGTCAGGAGAAAGCTGAGTCTGGATGCAGGCCAAGCTCGTGGGCAGCTGCTTCGGACACCGAATCTTATCCAGTCACCCTGAGCTGGACTACTCCTTTGTTAGGCTCTGAGTTCCTTCATAAACAACCATCAAGATTTTCAGATTTGCTTCAGATTCCACAAATCCTTCAGAAGAGGAGGTGGTTTTGAGGTTTTTGTTGGCTCAGCACTCTTTTCGGCCCAGCATTCCCAAATCTAGGATTAACCAGTCCGTGTTAAAGATTGGAAGATTTGGGATTGGAGTTTTGAACCAGTTCTGGAGACCTCATGTGCTCCTGGATCCCAGTGAGAATGATGTCATCAGCATGAAGAAGAAGAAGAGACAAAGAAATCTTGTTGACTAAAGAGTGCTTGTTTTGTTAGCCTCGCTGCATGTGTGTCAGTCAAGACTTGTTATTGTTAATAGCAGAATCTCGCTCAGTCCCAATGTCACAATAACACAAGCTCCTTAGTGACAGGAAATACTTACATTTTCAGCAGAAAATGGGCTTCTTTGTATCCACTTTACGATAATGTCCCTGTGTTTGGATCAATAACATCCACTGTTCGAGATGACAGTTCTTGTACAATGATGGTAATTATCAGGCATTAGTCTCTGCTTTGTCTTCCCCACAAAGCAGCTTTTTTAACAGAGGATTTTCACAAGTCTCATCCCCCTCTCGTCTCCTCTGTCTCCTCCCTCAGTCCTCTAATCTTGCAGGGGTTATTCCTCGTCAGTGCAGAGACCCAAGATGTGCTTCCCTCAAAGGCCAGACAAAGTGAGGACAGCTCCATGCAGTCAAAAACAACAGTCCTGAAGCTGGTCTGGTATTTTGCGGGTGTGTGTTTGTGTGTCAGTCACTGTGTGTGTGTGAAGGGAGGAGGGGGGATCCTACTCTCCCTCTAACCATCTGCTCCTTCAATTGAGAAAAAAAAAATCTGAGACAAAGGCGGTGTGTGCATGAATGTGTCTACGTGTGTCGTGTTCAGTCTCTCCCACCTCCAGCTGGCTTTGTCATGGCAGGCTTCCCCTCTTCCTCTTTCAATCCATAATGGTGCTCGGGGAGATTGCAGTTTGTCGTTTTCCTTTCCTCCCCTTGCTCTGCTCCTCTTTGGGTTTGTAAACAGATCTGTGCTCATGTGACCAGCCGTTTTGCCTCGCAACTCTCCTCTCCCTCAGCCCTCCCTCACTACCTCTGTCCTCCAATCTGTAGGCAGAAGGAGGGCAGAATGAGCCAGACGCTGACGAATAGGGCGCCTGCAAGCATGTTGATGTGTATGTGCTGCTGTGCGCACACTCCTGTGCATGTATATGTGAGAGGGAGACAAGAGAGAGACTTGCAGCAAAGTCAAGGGAGGCCCTGTTCAGTAACGTGTGCATGAGTGATGTCCTGACACCCAAAACAAAGCCATTCTCCATGTAGTACAAGTCAAGGAACTTAAATGCCTTCTCCTTTTTACAGTCTTTTTTCAGCTTGTTTTGTTCTCTACAAGATTGTGACAATCTTTACCAATAGTAAAGGATTAGAGGACAAGGTGTTTGACATTCAAAAACAACATAACTTAATTTTATAGTAAAGAAAACAGGAAAAATCTGAACCATAGACAAAGGCGTTGCATATCCACCCCCACAACAGCAGGTCCTGTTGCCAATTCACTGAGGCAGAGAGCAGCTGCTGGACTACTGGGTGAGCTGTGAGACAGTCAAAGGGAGTACTGCTCCACTAATCCCCAGAGGGAGGGAGAGGCTTCAATGGGATCCATGCCACCCCCCTCCCCATCCACCTCAGTTTTTCCCTATCTTTAATGACATTACAGCTGGATTGAGTGCACATGCACAAACAATAATAGTCTTTGATATACTGTATGTGTAGAGGAGTGTTTACAGGTTTTAAACACAGAGCTGACAGAGCTACATGCTTGTGTTGTCATTGTTGACATGGGAAAGATGTGGGTTTCAATAACAGCACGCCCTCTTGTGAGCACCTACTGCAAATACACTTGTAAAGTGTAAACATCTTCACATTCTACCGTCCTATAATAAACATAAAGTTACTATTTAATATTACTATTAAAGTCCCACAGCTTGTCAGGCCATAAAAGGCAATTGTGTAGAGATTGTACAGCTCATGAAAATAGAGGCTTGACATGTCAATAAACACAAGTGAAATGCAAATGTTGACCTTGTTTTCTTGCATGTAAATTGTTGTGGTTTTTGTTTTTGGTGTCTAAAAATCTAAACACACTGGCAGGATAGATCTTTATGATGATAAACAAAAATGTAAACAAACTTTTTTACAAACATGTAAGTAGTAGCACTAATATGTTAATATAACATTGTATTTGGCTCATAAGGACAATAACAAAGACAGCATAATATTTATGATGTTTCACTTTGTCTTTGTTAAAACATAAAATATATAAACAGCAAATGGAGCTTCCCCTTATGACTGAAATCATTTAATGCCAGGACAACATTTGTAGTACTTACATACTGAACCTTCGTGTTAATGCTAGTGTTAACTATCCAACAGTCATAGCAGCTGAACTCTGTTCTTTACAAAAATAACATTTTAGCAGTACCTCAGGGAGGTGTGGAGTTTCAACACAGCTCATGCATAACAGATAAAACATTTTCAAAGCCATAACTGTAAAAGCACATTTTGCACTACACCCAGACAAATGTGGACAAGTAAGTTACTGTATGTATATTCCACGTTGTGCATTATATTCTTACAACTTGGTAACACAAAACTAATGTGTGAATAGAGTAAGCTCCACCTATGTGATTGTCCTACAGATAAAAGGCAGATTCTTTGTCTTCTCAACTCAAACCTTGCTGTAATACACAGCCCATTCTTTTTTCTCCACGTCATGGGTGTGTCCATTTACAAAACCATTTGCTTCCCCATTTACATATCCATTCAGTCGTCCATTGCTCTGAGTGTCCATTTTGTCCTTTCTGAGAGCTAGGGCTGGTTTACTAGTGTGCCAGTTCCACAAAACTTTGTTCATATCGTCCTGAGCCCTGATTCCGAGAAGCTTCTCTTCATCACTAATCTCTCGTTCTTTGTCATCATCGTCTCTATCGCCGTATGTGTGGTTGTGGTGGAAACGCCGCATCTCTCCACTGATGCTCTCAAAATACTGGTGAATGCAAACCTTGGCAAAACTCTTGGCGTGCTCTTTACAGGTCTCATCAAACATTTTGCGCTCAGTGTCAATGTAGTGAGACCAGTATTTAGTTTTGAGGAAGGCGGCCTGGGTGAAGCACGGTCGAATGGCACGGATCAAGAAAGCTGTAAAGGTCATCATGAGCAAAAGCATCCATCCACAGGCCTGGGGAAAGAAAAACATTGTTTTAGTTTAGTTTAGTTCTGTAAAACTATTGATGTAACAATTAGCCTATTATCACCTAAGCCTGTGTCCTGAATGGCTAAAGGATTAACCTATTATAAAACATTGTGATTTTTTTATAGAATATTTTATACGCAATAGGAGTTAATTCTGTTGAGACATGCTGCTGAGTTCTTAATTTCCACCTTCCTACATGTGTTAGTTAGCAACAACTAATAAAAATTAGCCCAGACATGCCTAACTTTAGTCCTGGGGAATGACACTATCCTCCAAGTTCTTATCACACCTGCAAATGCAAATCTAACATATGACTCTAATAAGCATGAGAAGGGTTTGGGATGATATTGAGGCTTCATGTAAACATTACTAGATAATTATCCATTAATGACTTAGATGAGTTCCTACATTTGAATAATTTTGAATTAAAAGCCTGGGTCTAAATATATTTGACCATTACATTCTGATCTGTTATAAATGTACCTGAAAACTGAAAACTATTTTAATGTACAGAAAATGGTTTGCTAGTTAATCTATTAAAGAGCACGTGGTCTGACTCTGAGCAAGTTAAAATTGTTTATAAAATTGTGCTTTCTTGTATAGTTTTTATGTATTTGGCAGTAGGCTACTAGTTACCTGGGATATGCACTTGATGTAATGTATCGCTGCCCGTCGTATCGGCTCATGCTTAAACATGTCTTTGCATGGGATTGTCGCCAGTAGCTTGATCCTCTCCTCTTCGGATATGTCTCTGAAGATACTGAAATTGCCAAATCTCTCAATATCGAGGTTGACGCTAAAGGCACAAATAAAACTCTTGCCGTCCATCAGGGTTACAGACACCCACACCGCGGGCGCGATCAGTGACCTTTGGGTCATGGAGCAGAACATGTAGCGCAGGATGGTGGGGTCCTTTCTCCTGCTGCCCGTGGGCCGCTTCCACTCCTCCGCCAGCACAGACACATTATTGTTCAGTACAAAACCCAACAAAAAGAACCATATGGGCGGGACAATGAGCAGTCCAATGCTGTAGGTGTAGTTGTATTCTGGCATACAGGGGCAGCTAAACTCAAAGGATGAATACATCTGAGCACTGGCCAAGGCCATGATCCCGCAGATACCGTTCACAAAGGACTCCTGGTTGGACTGCAGGAACTGGAACATCATACGGAACTTATCCATTTTGGCGGCGGAGCTGGATCCTCAATCAATCAAATTTTAGTATAGAAATCTAAAAGAAAAGTTTAAAAAATGTATGACATTTTATGACATCTTATGACATTTTACAAACTTGTCTTTTATCTATATAAGTTCTGTACAACTCTTGACAACGTAAATAGTGCAGTTGCAAGGCTCCTGTAAGGGGCTTTGAGAGAAATCTATTTGTATCTGAAGGACACGTGTAAGAAAACAACCACAAATACAGAGGACATTATGAGAATGTGAATTATCAAAATGAGCTCTATAATGTCTCCACTACAATTTTCTGTTAAATACGTCAATAAAAAGTAGACTCCATAATCCTGGCTTCTAATTCTACACCAGGCTTTTTAGATGAATTAAACATCTTAAATTAAACATCTTCAAGTAAAGTATTTCAACATGCCAACAGAAGTCTATGCAGGACATAATAATAACAACAATAATATTACAGTAATAAAAAATTCAGGTTGTCATAAATGAAAAAGGTTTAAAAGAAGGCATGGACATAGTTGAGCTGAGGTTAGGTGTAGGAACAAAGTTTGTGCCATTGCTCAACACAGTCAAGATCAGAACCAGGACTACAATACTAACAGAATATAAAGCAATAAAGTTATTAAAAGTTTGTCTAAATTTGCTATACAAGGCTATTGTTGCCATTATAATAAACTGCTATAAAATCATTTTTTTTAAAATAATCATAACACTTACCTGTTTGTAGCTGTACAAAATAATAAATAAATACATAAATAAATCAGTTACTTAGAAACATGACAATAGTTGATGTGTGTATCTTTATGCAGCGAATCATAGTAACTACACTCTGGTGTTTCTCTCGAACTCTCTGTGTTGTTCAAAGTTGACCACATCGTCTGTCAACAGGCCCCTCCCTTCACTGGGACCTGTGCTGGGATGTAACAAAACCTCCACACACAGTTTTACCAACCTAAACTAGCTCAAACTGTAAATACACAACTTGATTTAGCATATTTTATATATCTTACTGTTAAAGATGTTTTAGTTTATATTTACCAGGTCTGACTGTAAAGGATACACCTCGTTTTTTGGCTGTAACCAGATCAATCTGAACATGCAAAACTATTCACAAACCATTCAAATGTCTCTGGACTGGACATTTGTTTGATGTTGTGTGGGAGGTGACTAGTTAATCTGTTTTGGAAACCTGATAAAGCATTTCTGTAAAATAGGCTGCAATAGTAATAGTAATGCTATTTTTTGCAAACCTTATGTAAATTACATGTTCACTAGGCTGGCAAAGCAGAGCTTTATTTAGTATTAAAAAGTAAAAACAACAGCAAGAGTTGACCTCAAAACTCAAAAACCCATCCTATTATAAATATATAAATTAATGAAAAATAATTAACAGAAATATATTGCAATGTGCAAAACAGCAAGCAGCACCAAACAGCTTCAGGTGTCTCTCTCTGAATTAACCACCATCAGCTATCTAACTGTAAATTTGAACTTATTTTTTCAGGGCAGATTGGCGTTGAGGAAGACAAAGTGCCTCAGTTTAATGGAGCTGATCTGATTTCTTCTCTCTGTTATTATCTGCCCTGTTTTTTTTTTTTTTTTTTTAAAGATTCTTTAAAAAAAAAACAACATTCACTTTAAAGTGCTTGTTCACAACTGACTCATCACTAGTTGACAAGCAGGCCCTCTTGTCAATAAACACGAGTGAGTGAAATGCAAATGTTGACCTTGTTTCCGTGCATGTAAATTGTTGTGGCTTTTGCTTTTGTGTGTCTACACATCTAAACACACTGGCACGATAGATCTTTATCATGATAAAGATTGTAATTATAGCATTATATTGTGTTGCATTATAGTCAGTAATCATCTGGGCATAGTTGTGACGTTTGAAATGTTTAAAGGACTTTGGTTCTGAAATAAACTAAACATGAGCTCACAAAGACAAAAAACATAAAATAAAAAAATAAATGAACAATGGGCTGAAGTGGAAGTGCAAGTGCATGGAGCTTCCCCTTATGACTGAAATCATTTAATGCCAGGACAACATTTGTAGTACTTACATACTGAACCTTCGTGTTAATGCTAGTGTTAACTATTCAACAGTCATAGCAGCTGAACTCTGTTCTTTACAAAAATAACATTTTAGCAGTACCTCAGGGAGGTGTGGAGTTTCAACACAGCTCATGCATAACAGATAAAACATTTTCGAGGCTATAACTGTAAAAGCACATTTTGCACTACACCCAGACAAATGTGGACAAGTAAGTTACTGTATGTATATTCCACGCTGTGCATTATATTCTTCCAACTTGGTAACACAAAACTAATGTGTGAATAGAGTAAGCTCCACCTATGTGATTGTCCTACAGATAAAAGGCAGATTCTTTGTCTTCTCAACTCAAACCTTGCTGTAATACACAGCCCATTCTTTTTTCTCCACGTCATGGGTGTGTCCATTTACAAAACCATATGCTTCCCCATTTACATATCCATTCAGTCGTCCATTGCTCTGAGTGTCCATTTTGTCCTTTCTGAGAGCTAGGGCTGGTTTACTAGTGTGCCAGTTCCACAAAACTTTGTTCATATCGTCCTGAGCCCTGATTCCGAGAAGCTTCTCTTCATCACTAATCTCTCGTTCTTTGTCATCATCGTCTCTATCGCCGTATGTGTGGTTGTGGTGGAAACGCCGCATCTCTCCACTGATGCTCTCAAAATACTGGTGAATGCAAACCTTGGCAAAACTCTTGGCGTGCTCTTTACAGGTCTCATCAAACATTTTGCGCTCAGTGTCAATGTAGTGAGACCAGTATTTAGTTTTGAGGAAGGCGGCCTGGGTGAAGCACGGTCGAATGGCACGGATCAAGAAAGCTGTAAAGGTCATCATGAGCAAAAGCATCCATCCACAGGCCTGGGGAAAGAAAAACATTGTGTCAGTTTTTTTTTTTTTTTTCCACGCTATCAAGGTCTCCATTAAGTTTCAATAAGTGAGTTTCACTTCTCTCCCCCACAATTAGCAGACTAAGGTTAGTTTGACCTTTGAGAAGCCCAGATCTAACACATTCTTTATCATATTTGAGACCACTAGATAGACAGAGAGGTCTGGCCTCAGGGGTGAAGCAGAGGCCAGCCAATGACTGAAATGCAACTTCTGAAGTCTGACCAATTAGAAAAGACAAAACCTTGAGGCCAAAAGATATAGGCAGAAATCATTGAGTATTAAACAGCTTTTACACAGAAGATTTTGATGAGACTACTCTGATATTATTCTGTGTAACAGCCCATGGCCATGCAGCTTCATATGTGATCTTACCTAAATTAGACGTGGATTGAATATACTGAATCATAGTGGTCTTTTGAATCCTCACTTAAATCAATGAACCTGGGGTGAACTGAAGATTCCCGACAAAGCTGGGTGCAGTGTCCGGGATGGTCGAAGACTGATTCCTGACCACACGGACAACGTAGAGGGTCAATTTTTTGGCAAACTCTCTGGCAATTATTGGGCCCTATACAAAGTAAGCAGAGACCTTTTCTAAACTTCTGTACAAGGATTGCCTGTTCACTAAGGGTAAATCTTGTTGCCTGGAAAATCCAGACTGATATGTCTCTGTGTTATTCTACAGAGAAATATCAGTCTGGTCACCACGCCGTCCGCAGTGGTTTACTCAAATCCCAATCGTACCGTGCATTTTGATTGGTTTATTTAAGTCACGTGTTCTTCGCGAGCAACGTCACTCGTACGCGTCTCCTCGCCGACAACAATAATGATGGCGCACCGAGGAGCCGAGAGTTTGTTTCAGTCAGCGATATGGTACGGTAATGTTGAAATAACTCCTTCGTTCCTCCCTCGTGGCTTCACTACTCCGTTTGTTTACTTTCTTACTTTGTTGTCGCTTTGTTAACGTCACGTCCGCCATTTTCTGATTGGCTAACGCCGCTGTTCGTTAATTCGGGTTTGCTCCGCCCTAGAAATCGAATTGATTGTAAGGCGACCAGACTCATCCGCTGGTACAGCGGTGAGTCTGGAATTTCCAGGCAATAAATCTTGTGGATTACCCCACCAAATTGTGGGGTAATCCATGGAGATAAGTCTGAGTCATTTTTTGAACTTTCTCAGTGATGACATAATTATGAAGTTGAAAACACATAGAGAACACATAAGGAAATATAGAGAAGAGAAATATAGACACTAGAAGCTGAAGAAAATAAAGGTCGTGAAATAATCCTTAATCCAGTTAATGAATAAACTGGACTCTGTTGACAGACTGGAAGCGTGAATAAGATGACCTTAATATGAGCTGAAAAAGGTGCCACAAAGAGGAGAAAATAGAGAAATAATGAAATAAAAGTGTGGGTGTTTTTTCGTTGTATTACCATTTTGTGGGCAATTTCTCTTGTATTAAACCTATAGTTCAATTCACAAAAGTCTGAGCTTGGAGCACAAATACGTGTATTGGTGGTTTAGAATAATCCTGGTATTTTTGTCCAGGATTGTTATTCAGATTTGTAAGTTTCTGAGGATTGGATCAGGGATTTTAGCCTCTTGTGCCACTTTAGTGACTTTGAAGTAAAAGGAAAGTTCTGATCTGAGACATGAAGAAACTGAAAATTTTTGTAGTTCATGTCTTAACACAGTTTGAGTAGCACAATCCAGTTTGTGCTGGAGAATACAAATAACACAGAGAAACTGTTAACTTTTGGAGATATTAGTAATAAAGCATGGAGATCTGTGAAGGCACAGACAAAGGACAAATATAGGAAACCACAAATACAGACAGGGCCTGGACCGAACTGGGCCAATCTAAGTTTGGAAAGCTAGCAAAGGCAAAAAACAGAGCAGGAGATTTTTTCAAATTAACATGTAAATATTTACCCAAATTGTGGAAGAGTGCAGGACACAGAACCTATGACTATGGACGTGACTTTAGATGGACAACTACAGCAAACAAAGAAAGCAGGGGAAAAACAGGGGACAGGAAGTAGACAGATTGCGCCAACAGCGCCACCTGTCTATCGGCCAGGTCCATACAGCAATCTACATAGTGACCTACTAGGTCTGTCACAGACACCCATGCATGCAGTAAATGCACCACTGGTGAGAATACAATGTGGACTACTGGACATTTCACACACAAAGAACACAAAAGCATCTGCCCGTGTCAAAGATATGTGAGAAGTCGTTCAAACTACCACAACCAGCGCAGACTCTGCAACATTATTCATCCCACCTACTTGTGAGTGCACTGCAGACGCACAAATCCTAATGAACAAGGTAGATAATTTGGAGAAAAAAATAAATGAAGAATCAGGGGAGGAGTCTGACCCTCTGTTTGCAGGATCTGTCATCATAATTCAATCTGGTTCTGGTGACCTACTACACCTAGAACAGCGAGCAGGGACAGCAGAGATGTCAGCTCATGCACCATCACACCAATGGAGAAACAACAGAGAGACCTGTACAATCTTAGTGCAAAAGCTTTGGGACCCATGGTCAAATACTGTTTGGAGGCCTGTGATTGGCAGCCTATTCCTGATTGCCCTTTACGCTACTCTCCATCTTGTGATACATACATGATTCCTCATGCCTCCACTTTTCTTGTCATTGCAGATAAGGTGTATCAATATAGAACACACAGGAAAGAAAACACTGATGACCCTAGAGCTGAGGCACTCATAGACTCTCCCTGATTATTTGTGGTCACATGGACCTACAGATGCTGGTTTGCTGGACATTGAACCTATTTGCATTAAATTGACAACTGGCGTGGTTCCTATTTGGCTTGCCCAGTATGCCCTCCCACCAGACAAAGAGGAGGATACTGAGCCTGTAATAAGAGGTCTATTAGAATCTGGAGTTTTACACACAACTATTTCTGAGTGGAACACACCAATCCTTCCCACTACCAAGATAAACCTACTCCTCTTAACCATGACAAAAACTTGACCAGGACCCACAGAACTATAAGAGTGACTATCACTAGACATATTTATTTGACTGCCACTGATGAAAAGCCCATAAATCTGACCGTGGACATATGTATGGCTACCAGATGCCCTAAAATCCTATGCATATGTAGTAGTATATGGTGTTTGTGTTGGCCTCACAAACTACCCTATATAAAGGGTGCTACTTTCCTATTTTTGCCCCCTCCTCCTGACCTTTCACACCTGCCATCAGACGCTGTTCAGGAGCTGGGCCATGGCCGCGAGATGCGAGACTGAGCCAGACTGCGATTAGGCGCACTACAGCCGCTGTGAACAAGGTGTAAAGCCCGGTGGCTAGAGCATAGTGTGGCGGGCATTGTAGGTGAGTAGAGAGTTTGTCTTGTCCACTTAATTGTCTTGCGTATAAGCTGATGGGCTGTTGTTTTTAGCTAACTGGTGGCTGCTACCTATAGGGCCATGTCGCTGGCGAGCCACCCCTTTTTGATGACCCGTTTATGTGATCTCTGTTTGACTTGTGGTGGACATCTTGCTGCCCATGGCTGGTCCATGGAGCCGGTGTTTTTGTACTATGAAGACACATTGTAGACTGCTGTTAATGAGCTGCTATGCAAATGTCAAATGTGGGAAACTCAACTAACTACACGTGTACACTAATGTAAAGCTGATATGTATTAATAATTATAATAATAATAATAATAATAATAATAATAATAATAATAATAATAATAATAAGAATAATAATGTAAAGTACTTAATGTCTGTCATTTCAGTTAAACGGGCCTGTGTTGCCTAACAGCGTGGGGTAAATGTAGTTTGTTTCCCTGGGTTATACCTAGGGTGGCATTGTTGTTAATTGGGTCAAGGCCATTCCAATCTGGCTTGGAGTGAGTCTTTATTATTATCTTGATGTGAAATTATGTTAAGCCCCTTGTAATAACCATAACCTTACTTTGTACAGGACGAATAGATTAATTAATAAGCAAACTTGGTTTCAACTTCATACACGCCAGCATACTAAGTACTCCTTATCTCATTGATTTTATATTCTCAAACCTGCCGTTGACCTGTCTGGTCACTATGTTCTCATTGCACAACAAAGCTGTTACTACAAATTGAGGCATCTGCCACAAGATTAGTGGGGTTAAAATGGGGTTCCATTCCTACAGCTGCACCTGTAATCACTGTGCGTTGTTAGACAGGTCAAAAATTCACCTTTAAGGCAGACCTGTGTTCTCTAACAATTACGCCTGTCTGTTTCGCACTAATTCTGGACAACCCATGGCTGTAGGTGCCCTGAATAACACTTGGTGTAGCAGTACTGTTGATGCATCTGACTGGACCAACATGACCAAACTCATGGTTGCGAGATTAGATTTTTTTTGGTACAATGGAGGGCTTACCATATATAACATAATACCCCTTAACTGGACTGGCACATGTACCGCTGAACACTTTGTACCTCTCACCTCTGACTATAGTCAGACCACACATAGAAGACCTGATGACTATACAGACTAAATGCTCCACCCCACTTCTAGGATGTTCTTCAAAAGGGACTCACCCACTTATTTTAATGCTGTGAGTGTGCCTAGAGGAGTACCTGACAAATATAAACTGGTTTTAAATTGGTTTTAACAGGTTTTGCCTCGATCCTACCTTGGATCTCTATAAATGCCAATGTTGACCGTATTAATGACATCCATTATAATCTACAGAGACCAGCCAACTACACAGTGTTGTACCTGCTTTTGGCAGAGAAAGGGAGTACATGTGCCAGGCTTGGTGATACTTGCTGCACCTTTATCCCAAATAACACTGCTCCTGATGGCTCCATATCTCTCTATCCCATGACATGGCAAGTGATGCTGGCATACAGCACAAACTCCTGGGGTGGGTGGTTTGCTTAGATGTTCCAAGGCTGTAAAGGCCCACTCCTTACTGTAGCCACTGCAATAGCAGCATTTCTTCTTTTCCTTATGATCTTATCAGGATGTATTTTTCCTTGTGCTGCAAAAATGATTAGGAACTGTGTGACCTCCATTGTCCATACTGAACACAGTAATATTATGATGCAGATGGCAAAGAGTGACCATATTCCTACTGAGACTCCCGAAACCACTCACACATCTCATATAATAACTTTTTGATATATACAATATTCTGCTTTTGCTAAGGTTAATTATGACGTTCTAAAGTATTTACTCAGCTGTTGCGGGATTGGTTTAGTTAAAGGGGCTTTAACTTTATCACTTAAATGTATTAAATTATTGTCCACTTCTTTAGGAGGTGGCCAAAGGGGGAATTGTGAGGTTTTATTTCCACGCTATCAAGGTCTCCAGTAAGTTTCACTCAATGAGTTTCACTTCTCTCCCCCACAGTTAGCAGACTAAGGTTAGTTTGACCTTTGAGAAGCCCAGATCTAACACATTCTTCATCCTAGTTGGGACCACTAGATAGACAGACAGGTACGGCCCCCAGGGGTGAAGCAGAGGTGCTGTCCAGCCAATGACAGTAAAGTAAAGAAGAACAGAAATGCAACTTCTGAAGTCTGACCAATTAGAAAAGACAACACCTAAGGCCAAAAGATATAGGCAGAAATCATCATGTATTAGACAGCTTTGACACAGAATTTAATAAAGAGCTGTTTTTTATAAAACGTAATGATAGATGATGTCAAACTGATACGGTTAATCAACAATTGTTTTTTAGAACTACCAATTATTGATTGATTAATTATTGATTACAGAAAATTAACCAAATGTGCATCCCTAGACTTGCATTTGTTTAATTTGAATTAAAAACCTGGGCCTAATAACTTTGAACATTACATTTTTATCTATTATGTACCTGAAAAGGGCCTTTCTAATATTCATAAAAAGGGTTTAACTAGTTTATGCTTTCTTTTTGAGCTTTCCTGTTTTTGGCAGGCTACTAGCTTAAAGTTACCTGTGATATGCACTTGATGTATCGTGTTGCTACCACTTTTATTTCCTGATGCTCAGGCGAGAAATTGCATGGGATTGTCGCCAGTAGCTTGATCCTCTCCTCTTCGGATATGTCTCTGAAGATACTGAAATTCCCTAACCTTTCAATATCGAGGTTAACGCTAAAGGCACAAATAAAACTCTTGCCGTCCATCAGGGTTACAGACACCCACACCGCGGGCGCGATCAGTGACCTTTGGGTCATGGAGCAGAACATGTAGCGCAGGATGGTGGGGTCCTTTCTCCTGCTGCCCGTGGGCCGCTTCCACTCCTCTGCCAGCACAGACACATTATTGTTCAGTACAAAACCCAACAAAAAGAACCATATGGGCGGGACAATGAGCAGTCCAATGCCGTATGTGTAATTGTATTCTGGCATACAGGGGCAGGTGAACTCAAAGGATGAATACATCTGAGCACTGGCCAAGGCCATGATCCCGCAGATACCGTTCACAAAGGACTCCTGGTTGGACTGCAGGAACTGGAACATCATACGGAACTTATCCATTTTGGCGGCGGAGCTGGATCCTCAATCAATCAAATTTTAGTATAGAAATCTAAAAGAAAAGTTTAAGAAATGTATAAATGGTTGTAGTTCCTAGAAATCATATGTGTTAAAACATGGTTCTCAAACTGTGGTATGAGGCTTCTAGTGGTGGTACTCAGGAGGCTTTTGGAGTTCTGATTTATTTTTATTTAGCACCTGTCTTCCTGTTTTCAGGCACAGTTTAGTCCTGAGTTCAACCTGCTTTAGTTTTGGTTCAGTCCTGATTTTAGCCGTATTCAGTAATATTTGTCCTTTAAAGATGACTTGGCCTACTTCAAAAGGCAAATATTATCTGAGGTAGTACTTTGTGTGAAAAGTTGGGGTTAGAAGATTAAGGTTTTTTTTCCTATTGTTGAATGAAAAGTCAGACTTATGACCGTTTAAAAACTTGTCTTTTATCTATATAAATTGTGTACAACTCTTGACAACGTAAATAGTGCAGTTACACATGGCTCCTGTAGGGGGCTTTGAGAGAAAAATATTTTATAGAATTAATCTAAATCTATTTGTATCTGAAGGACACGTGTAAGAAAACAACCACAAATACAGAGGACATTATGAGAATGTGAATTATCAAAATGAGCTCTATAATGTCTCCATTAATCTTCTAATTCTACACCAGGCTTTTTAGATGAATTAAACAGCTTAAATTAAACATCTTCAAGTAAAGTATTTCAACATGCCAACAGAAGTCTATGCAGGACATAATAATAACAACAATAATATTACAGTAATAAAAGATTCAGGTTGTCATAAATGAAAAAGGTTTAAAAGAAGGCATGGACATAGTTGAGCTGAGGTTAGGTGTAGGAACAAAGTTTGTGCCATTGCTCAACACAGTCAAGATCAGAACCAGGACTACAATACTAACAGAATATAAAGCAATAAAGTTATTAAAAGTTTGTCTAAATTTGCTATACAAGGCTATTGTTGCCATTATAATAAACTGCTATAAAATATTTTTTTAAATAATCATAACACTTACCTGTTTGTAGCTGTACAAAATAATAAATAAATACATAAATAAATCAGTTACTTAGAAACATGACAATAGTTGATGTGTGTATCTTTATGCAGCGAATCATAGTAACTACGCTCTGGTGTTTCTCTCGAACTCTCTGTGTTGTTCAAAGTTGACCACATCGTCTGTCAACAGGCCCCTCCCTTCACTGGGACCTGCGCTGGGATGTAACAAAACCTCCACACACAGTTTTACCAACCTAAACTAGCTCAAACTGTAAATACACAACTTGATTGAGCATATTTTATATATCTTACTGTTAAAGATGTTTTAGTTTATATTTACCAGGTCTGACTGTAAAGGATACACCTCGTTTTTTGGCTGTAACCTAGATCAATCTGAACATGCAAAACTATTCACAAACCATTCAAATGTCTCTGGACTGGACATTTGTTTGATGTTGTGTGGGAGGTGACTAGTTAATCTGTTTTGGAAACCTGATAAAGCATTTTTGTAAAATAGGCTGCAATACAAATGCAAAGTTGGTAATGATTTTTAAAATAGCTTTTTTCCACACCACTTTACACTCACTGAATAAGGCAGAGCTTGACAAACCAGTTAGAGGACCACAAGAGGATAAAAAACAGATGCCAATATCCTATTCATAGACACCTACCAAAAACTGTTTCAGCTTCAATAATTTCTAATGAAGTCCTAATATACTTACAAAGTACTCTTGAGTCAAAGTACAGTTACTTTAAAATATTACTCAACTAAAATAATACCAAGAAAAAAAAAGTATTGCTACTGTACCATTATACTTCTCCCTATATCATTACTACTGCTATAAAACCAACACTACTGCTCCTATTACTATAACTAATACTTCCACTGTACCTAGGCTACTACAATTACTACTACAATTACCAAACAATACTATGTATTGATACCTAATTAAATTACTTGAGTGAAAGTATCTAGTTACTTTCCACCTCTGCAGAAATTACAGGAAGTTGTCTAACATGTGTGTGATGAGCTGTCACAGTCAAGTATGTGCAGGAAATAGGTGATGAAAGAAGACCTACAACTGCATCTAAAATAGGAAGAGCTCACAGAAGTTAGCGGTGTGAGGCAAAGTTATGCATCCTCCATTGCTCCTATAGCTTGTTCACCATTTGACCAACATAGCTTAAAGTTTCAATAACGGATATCTTTTTTTGGTGAGTTGTCTCTCTTTTGCTTATCTCATGTTAGAAACCAAAAATGTTTTTGAAATTTTAGTCATATTAATCAACAGTTTGTAACCAGGAAGTGCAGTATCTCATTAGATTTTTTTTGCCACAACTTGCAGTAGATATTTAAAATGTTATAAAAAATTACTTATTTTTCATGTAAATTTAGTTTCTTACTTTGTCAGCACAAAGACTTATTTGAAATATTGTATGGTCTTTACAGATAATACTGAAGATGCAAGATACATTCCTGCAAGTGTTTGTTGTTGCTCTGGGTCTCCTAATGTACCCAAACAATGACCCTTATATTGAGGAATGGGATGATGCTTTAACGGGGATGGAAGAGCGTGAGCAGAATCTGTTGAGAGAAGAAGAGAAACTCAACCAGGAAATGGCACACACTGGCCACCCAGGGCTGCAAGATGATGACACAGAATTAATCTATTTGGAGACTAATTTGCATAATGCTAATAAACAGGAACACTCGGATGAAGGCCTGCCACAAAAGTTTGGCAATGAAATGGATGCTCAGATGTTACAGGCTGACCATGACCAAGACAGTCATTTACAGCAAAGATTAGAAAGTACAGAGGCAACTAAGATGGCACAAACCCACAAACCAATTTCCAAAACAGGGGAGACGAATTACATCTGGATCATTTGGAAAACATTCTCAGTTATTTCATTCATCCACTTTTTCTGGAAATATGGACAGAGAACTGATCAAGTTAAACTGAATGGAACAAACTCTTTCTTACAGACTGATATGCCTGATGACATACCATTGATAGATAGTAGGACCTTGCAGATTTTTCATTCCCAGTGTATCAAAGTGGTCTCCAGTAAGAAGCATAGAGAAGAAGAGTTTTTGGATGGCTTTGTTAATGACCTACTGGAATCCATAAAGAAAGTCTGTAGTGAAAATGGTGGTATGACAATTGAAAAAGCAGATTTAAAAGATTTACATCATATCATTGTTCCCCTCACTCCGCCAGAGCCATACTTTTTCAAATCTTTGTACAGTTTCCAAGCTGAAGATGTGCTGTTAGATATGCAAATATGTGGTCAGATACAGCTAATGAAAAGTGAACGTATACAAAATGGCTGCCCATGTCAGGCTTCAGATGCAGCAGATGATATGGTGTGTCTTCTTCACAGTGAGAATGACAAGGCGAAGATGAAAATGAGTCATGCTTTTGATGAATGTCTGTGCAAGAGAGGCTCCAATTTTTTGTCAAAAGCTGAAGTGGGCAGGTGGTTTCAGAGCACCATCAGACAAGCATGGTTACTTATTTCATTCAAGTATGAGTTTGAGGTCAGTATTTGTAGCAATAATTTTCCAGGAGCTCTTACAGTTCAGTTTAGATCTGGGGAAAAAATACATTTCTCCTTGAATCCTGTGATTAGATTTGACAGTCATTCTTATTTTTTTATCCCACCATGCTCTCCGATAAACTCAGAAACTTTCTGGTCCCTGTCCCTGTCTGCATACGAGGATGCTTTTTTTAATCAGATTTCTAAACTTTTGCCCTCTAACTCCTGCCATATTCAAACTCTAGAAATAGCACTTTTTCTTCACAAGAAACAGACCATGCTTACAGGAAGCAGTGCCCTGAAAAATATGCATTTCAAAACTGCACTAATGCATCTGGTTTTGACCAAGGACCCCTCTGAGTGGAGATCTGACTTTGTAGCCAACAGACTACAAGACATCTTGGCCTTTATGATGAACAGCCTTAAAACAAAGCAGCTACACCACATCCTGACAGGAAACCCTCTAGCTCAAGATGTTATCCCACTACCTGACTTCATACAGTCAAATCCAGTGAATCTATTCCATCCCCTTGTGGTACATAAGTGCATCTACAAAAACGCTATAATACATTTTGAGGAATTGTTAAAAAATGCCCCAATGCTGATAAATGACTACATCGATAAACGACTGCAGTGAGTGATTTGTCCAGGACTGATTGATAACGTTTTAAGTCTCCATTAGTCCAAGTCAAATCGAGGTTTATAGCTTACTTTAGAGATACAGTAAAAGCTACACATTGGTCTAGATCAGTGATTCTCAAACTGTGGTACGGTGGCACTATCTAGTAGTACTTTTGAGTATCTCAAGGTTTTAAGATCAAACACTTTAACAAAAAAAAAAAAAAAAAAAAAAATCGTACTTTGAAAGGCTAATTTATTTTCTGACATGCGATCTTGTGTAAAGAGCTTTAGACACACTGTTCTAGATAACTGCCATAGAATTACGGGATTTCCAAAGCACAGCAAGCACGTTAGACCTGTAAACATTTTATACAGCAATAAAATCCATTTTATTTATCATCATTTATTTAATCATCATCCTTGAGGTCTGTGGTCATTTCCATTGCATTGTCCTCAAAACTAAAGTCAGCATCAAAGGTCTTCATCTTCAAGTCATCCTCCTCATTAACTTCCTTGAAGTCCACCTTCCAAGGCTGACTGGTGACCATGTTTCTGAAGGCTGGTGAAAAATGCAAATTTAGTCAGAGATCTCCTATTCACTATATTTAAACATGAGAGCTTACCTCTGGGCAGTTGCTCTGAAGAGCAGGATGAGTCACAGCAGGAGCACACCCGGTGGTCACCATACAGCTCGTTCCACCTTATCAAAACAGAGACTGAAAAGCTAGTCTCGGGGTTTAAGCTGAATCCCAAACTGGGCCAATTTTCCAAGTCTAAAACATACTCACTTTCTGGTTGCTGGATCATAATTACAAGCTTTAAGACCTTCACTTGGTGGGCGTTTTCCCACAGAGATGTCACAGTGCATATAGAGTTGCTGCCAAGATGGCATTTGATTATAAAATGCCAAAATAAAAAGCATATCTCAGCATCAGTAACAGGGACGCCTGTGTTTTACCTGTGTTGTTGAACTGGAAACCATTTCTCTTAAAATTACAGCACTTATTGTGAACCTCTGGATAATCTTCGATGACCCAGGGAGGAACCTTGACTCTGCAGACTGCTTCCCATCAATCATGCAACTGCAATTACCAAAGACATGAAAGTACTCCTTTCAAATGAAGAAACCTCCTTGGTCCATAAACTTACCCAAAATTATCAATGACTGTATATTTAGGACTTGAGGTGGGGACTTGGCTGGAGGTCATGAAGCACTTGTTGATGTAAATCCTGTCATTTGCAGAACTTTGTGCACCATCGGGTCGTTTGGCCTCAAAGAACATGGGCTCTCCCATGACGTAGGGCCTTGTCAACTCATTACCTGATGCTAAAATAAAATGTTTGGGACATTAAGTGTCAGAAGGTGCTGTTAAATTATAAATTAAGCACACAAATAAGAAGCTGTTCATATCTGATTTGAAAGGGAGTGGTCTGTAAATAAACTGGATGCATCACAAAATCTTGTTCCCTTATGTTTGGCATTTAGTTGTGTGTTGTATATGATTTTTTTTTTTTTTTTACTTTACCTCAGATTATACAAAAAAAAAAAAAAAAAAAAAAAAAAAAAAAAGTGTTGAAAACTAGTTACATAATGTGCAGAATTACAGATAGACTTTGTATGGTACTTGCCATCTTGAAGGAGGAGAACAAAAACACTTTTCCTTTTAAGTGATTTAAATAGTGTTCCTCTCTGTACCTTGGGCTGTATACCAACTTTGTAGGAGTGAAGTAACCTGCAAAAGTCACAGAAACTTAAAAGTGATGAAGAAAATGAATTAGCTATGGTTTACAATGTTAAGTTCCTTAGTATTGCGTACCTTTGATATTTGCACTGAACAGGTACATCAAAAGGCATCTCTCTTAAAACCACTGTGGTTGGCAGGTAGTGGAGAACACTTTTTACGGTCAGGTCATCTACATTACTCTGGAAGACAAACATGCTTTAATTGGGCTGTAATGCAGAGATGATTACGATATGTAACCACTAACCTCTTTTTTGAAGTCGCAGTCTGCCCTCAAATAATAAAGGAAGTAATAGTGTTCTTGGGTGCCTTGGTTGACAGGACAAGTGCCCAGTTTCAAATATTTGTATGCATCTAAAGTCTTAAAGGCATCTCTTTTAACTCTCACATAAATTCTGTCGATGTGGCACAAGATTTCAACTATCTTAGCTGGAGCTGACAAGTCTTCCGAAGGAGCTGTGGTAGTAGTCGGAAACAATATATCCTTAACTGAACTGGGCAGTTGCCGTGCACCTCTTTCAGGCTTGAAAAGGGCTTTCTGATCCTTAGCTGAGGAGACTACAAGAAAATCTGGAAGCATTCTGTACTCAGAATCAGAGGTTTCAGTAGATGATTCACTCCTAAAATCTTTGGGCAAAGGTCCAGCTGCTACTCTAGTCATCTTTGCCATATTGTCCCATTCTAACTCTGGATTCTTGTTAAATTCCCCTTTAAATTGATAACTACAGACAAAATAACAAATTATTAAAAAAATCCTAGCTAGAAGGAACCCCATTTTCAGAACCTTCCAAACTTGATGTGCCTAAGAAACCATATGTGCCAAGCCACTTAGCTTTGAAGAGCGGTCAAGGCATGATTTTCACAGCTGCTGCAAATACAAATCATCAACAGCCAATCAGAGAGCACGTAGAAGCCTAATAAGCACATGATTATATCTACTGCATAGATACATAAATTTGGCACAAGTATTATTATGTAATACAAACTATTCACATACATAGTCTGCTCACGATAAAGAACGAATAATTCAGAAGACTTTATTTTATTTTGCGTGTTTCCGGAAGTTACGTCACACATAATTCCAGCACCAGGAAGTAACGCCACACTTCGCTTCACGAGAGGTTTTGCTCGATGCTTGAATACGCTTCATATGAGTATATCATTGTAAACACGTTGTGGAAAATTATTTGATAGTATATTTTTCGTTTTATACAGTAGTGGTAATCATTTCCAGTCATAGTGCCCTTGGGAAGAGTCGGGATGTATATCTATCGTCTGTCACTAGCTGGCTAGCGAATAGCTAGCACGCTAATAGCGAAGACTGTTTTGATTATTTATGTGAACAAAATATTGTCGGTGTCTCCGCTGGATTTTCTCCTGTGGCGGTACTACAGAGCAAATTGAGTGATTGAGTCATAGTTAAAAAAAAAATAATTGAAGTTATCAGTAGTTAAGCGGCTAGTGTGTAGCTAACGTCAACATTACTCAGCCTTGGCATTTACTTAGGGATTGTCTGATTTGTGCCTTGGCCCAAAAGTGGACGTCTGCAGTGAGCTTTCAAAGCTCTCTGTGATTCGGATCAAATGCGTGGGGTGATGGGGACTCAAAGTAGTCCGGTCAAGAGTTACGATTATCTCTTGAAGTTTCTGCTGGTCGGAGACAGCGATGTTGGAAAAGGAGAAATCTTGGATAGTTTACAAGATGGATCAGTGGAATCACCTTACGCCTACAGCAGCGGTAAGTGCACTTTGTTTATAATGAGACTTTGATATTAAATCTAGAATGTCTGACATTTTGTGTGTTTATTCTCAGGGATTGATTACAAAACAACCACCATCCTGCTTGATGGAAGACGAGTAAAGTTAGAGCTTTGGTAAGTATTTTACAAATTGTTATTGTGTGCTAGTTACAGTTCATCAGTAATGTTAGCTTGATTGCATTTATGTTTGTACTTCACAGGGATACATCAGGACAAGGAAGATTCTGCACCATTTTTAGGTCTTATTCTCGTGGGGCACAGGTTAGTTTGTCCCAGTCTTATGTTTGTCTTAAGTATTAATTGAACATGTAAAAATGGTTTGATTTTACACAGGGTATTTTGCTTGTTTATGACATCACCAATGGTTGGTCTTTTGATGGCATTGATCGTTGGATCCGGGAAATTGATGAAGTAAGATTGTTAAGGGTCTACTTGATTAAAACACAATACAATATACATTCAAATAGGTTAGGTCAAAGTTTGGTAACTACTTTTTTTCCCCCATCAGCATGCCCCTGGAGTGCCAAGGATTCTTGTGGGGAACCGCCTCCATCTGGCTTTCAAACGTCAAGTTCCAACAGAGCAGGCAAGGGCCTATGCCGAAAAGAACAGTATGACCTTTTTTGAGGTCAGTCCACTGTGTAATTTCAACGTCATTGAGTCCTTCACAGAACTTTCACGAATTGTGCTAATGAGGCATGGGATGGAGAAATTCTGGAGACCTAACAGAGGTGAGTTTATTATTGTGATATTACAGTTATTTTGAAAACATTAGATCTATATTTGGAGATGGGCCAATATGTTGATTCAGCAATTTATAAATTGATTTTGTTTCATATTTAAATTTATTATGGAGAAGCTATAAGTAAACCATTTTATTATGTCTTGATTGTCAAATTGTCTTTTAGTGAAGAAAATGTGCTAGGACCTCACACTTAACCACAACATACAAAATAGTGCCATAGCTGAAAGTTGACAAGCAGCTAACTGTGAAAGAAGTGTGCCTCTAGGGAAATGCTATGAGTTTAAATAGCAACGCAACCCTGGCCCAGGCCTTACTCCGCCCACTGCCAGAGATTGAAAAATGCTGGAAAAGTGGGCAGAAACCAGCCAAACACAGAGGGGGAGAACTGAGGGTGGAGCAAGGCCTGGACCTGTGATTGACAGCTGTCAGAGCAACGTCATTGATGTACTCTGCAGCAAGGTTGCCAGGGCCCAGAGAGAAAAAAAAATACACATCCAAACCCATCTCATTGGGGAAAATGGCCACATTTGTGTATCAGACTGTGTCTATCAGACTATGTGTTTAAACTTATTAATCACTGTTAAAAAAAGAGTAAATTCTTTTGTGACATCATTCATTCATTTAACCTTCTGTTCTTCTGTCGTTTTGTCCCACAAATGCATTAAAACTTATTTTGGATGCGACAAAATGACAAGCCTAGGTAGATAGCAGCTGTTCGATGTTCTTGACTCTGCTCCCGCTATGAGAGGGGATGGGAGGGATGGAGGTGAGGGAATGGCAGCAGTGCAGGGTTGCATGCCGTTTTTAGGAAAATGACAGCCCATACCTGGCAACTACAGGACTGGGGCGAGAGACGGCAAGGGCATGAGAAACAGGGGGCCATGGTAACGCGGTCAAATACTATGCTTACACACTTGGCTATCTGCAACTACTGAGCAGAAGTGCCCACTGTTTGACCCTAGGAGGGCAGCACTCTGATGTGTGTCTGTTTTTTTTCAAAACAGTCACGGATATACAACTATAAATAGTGAGATGTACAGCTCATCAGCTAAAAAAAAAAGTGGTTTGAGTTGCTATTTAAGAACCACAGATCTCTAATTCATTTTTGCTAATCTTTTCATGAGGGACAAAGGTGAAAAGATATAAACATATAGTTTTGTTGCATATCTGTTCTCTACATAAGACAGTTTATTATTATTATAAATTTATTATTATTATTGTTTATTGCCTAATTTCCTTTTCATTCTGTCTTGCAGTTTTCAGCCTCCAAGATCTGTGCTGCCGCTCTATTGTGTCATGCACACCTGTGCATCTCATTGACAAGCTGCCTCTCCCTGTAGCTATCAAGTCCCACCTGAAATCATTCTCGATGGCCAATGGCATGAATGCAGTCATGATGCATGGACGCTCTTACTCTGTGGCCAACAGTGCTGCATCAGGTGGCAGTGCAAGCAAAGGCAACAGTTTAAAACGTTCCAAGTCTTTCAGGCCTCCACAGAGTCCACCCAAGAACTCTTCATCATCCAAGGGGAACTGTAAAATTTCATAGACAATCATATGCATGGTTGTTTTCATTTGGTCAGTATTATTGGCATTATTGCTGCTCTTAAGAGGCCACTAGGCTAGAAATGAGCAAGAAGAGCTACCAGTTACTTACATGAGATGGATTTTTCTCTCCCTGACGTTTGTTGACTGAACTGGATTGGATGTTCGAACTGATTTCTGTTCCCCTTTGGCTTGCTGGTGCCATCTTGTGGATGTCTGTTTACTGGTAGTCTCCGTAAAGAGGCTCACTGTGATCAAGTCTTAACAAGTACCTGGGACTAAGGAGGGTTAACCTGCCTGATAACACTACATGTGCAAGGACATGGCTAGCTTTTTGGGTGATGGGTAGATTTTAAATTGTAAATATGTGTTGTATGTGCTGGTGGAATATTTGGTGTTGTTGGATAAAAGCCTTTGTGTGTCTTGAGTGTAATGGGAAATGTTTACTTTTTGTCAAGAATGTCAAGTCCCTTTTTGTAACAATATTTGTCTTAACTTCAGACAAAGTGGAGTTGCAATTAGTCCTTGACTCTTGGTAAGGATGTGTATAGACAATATTTTGGTTATGCATTCCAGTCTGCAAGGTCCTACTAAGAAACATGTTCCTGGTTCATGAGCCATACCACGCTGTCATAGTAATTGTTTTGACACCTTCTAGACCTTGTATGCCTCATCTATTAATGCAAATTGGACCATCATTTGTATTGTTTATTAAAGGTGAAATTCAGGAGATGAATTGAACAAACCAAATGAAGATGTACATACAGTTTGTTCAGTCAGGCGTCTTGCCTTCAGAAACATGCCTTTAAACCTTGGTGCATATTTGAAACATCAGGTAATGAAAAGGCAAGATAATATTTGATTTTTACAACAGTGGTTTTCAAATATGTCATGTATATTGTGTATTTATGAATGTAACTTTGTAGTCATCTGCTATTCATCTTATGTGGCCTGTGGTTTACATGGGATTAAAATGGTAGAAAGTCAACTGCTACTGTTAACATTAAGTGTTGCTGCTTTTTCAAACCTTTTTATATTGACACTGTATTTATTGTTGCTTCTGTTGTTTGGTTTGTTCCGTAATATATCAAGAATCACATCATTGGAACAACATCACCATATTTTTTAAGCCAATTACTTTATGATAACTTGGTTGAATTCTCTGTCTCAGTTCCACAAGCTGTTACACATATGATTGGATAGCTATTATCTAAATGATGAGGGATCTGTTCATGTGATGAGATTGGCAGCAGCTGAAATTATCTGGAGTGGACAACTGAAGCATTTATAAGTCTGAAAATTAACATATCAGCTGTCATAAACACAGTTTGGGGTGAATACTCTACACTTATAACAAAACCAGCAAAATAAAGAGTAAAACTAATACGTTTAGTTTTTGTTAATTTAAATGGTCATATCTTATTAAAATATCTATCAAGGTCACCGTGGGAATTGTAGGAACGCTTTGTCCTCTTTGTCCTGTCCGATGCTGGGTTGCAGTTAAAGCCAGTGGGGGTGCTGAATTGATTAGTTTCTTTCTCGGTATTGGCCAGTCTTGGAGAACCGGGACACTGCAGCGGCGCATGAATGCAGCCCGGTCAAAAGTCATCTAAAGGTTGTGGGGTCACTTCCAATGAAAAGATGAGGGGAGCTGCTTCTCATCGCTTCGGAGCTGGGTCGGGACAATGAGGAGTTGCAGACTATTGAAAATGTGGTACTTTGTGTTCCCACCTGACCGTGGCATCTCTGAACTACGTGTGAATGAGAGACGGTGGTAAAGAGAGCAACGTCTAGACAAGAAGGGCGTAAACAACATGTTTTGTAAGACATGATGCGACACGCCCCGCGTTTGACTTCTACGCGTTCTTCTTGTTTAACTATTCCGAACTTTATTTCTGCAAGAAAACTAAATTATACTTGCAAAATATATGAACATAATCCTAATGTGTTTTAAGAGAAAAAAACATCTTATGTCCTCTTTTAAATAAATGGCACCTCTATAAGATCTGTCTGGACACATTAGACATTGGATTTCTCACCGGAATGCGTGACTCCATGCGCGCAGTTGCTGGAACAGCTTTCTACAACTGGCGCACGTTTTCTTTGATGTTTTTACAATGTTTGTCCAGTTGCTGCGTGCACGGTCCCGCTTCATAAAAGTTTCAGACTCTGGACGACCATGGGGGCGGTCAGAGGACTGCCCTTTCTGTCTCCATTCACACTCTGAAAGGCTGGTGTTGCGTCGGTCACTCTCATTGTGGACTTTCGTTTGCCTCTGCCGCAGTCCGGAGTTATACATAGCAGGAAGTGTGTTTTAATTGTAAGTAAGTAATTTTAAGTAAAATAGTTCTGCAAGCTGGTGCGTTTTTTTAAGAATATAAAGCGTCTTTATATGACCGGCGCGTTGGACTCGTCTGGATGGATATTATACTCTGTGCGCAATGCGACTGAGGACTGTTTCCAAACGGTTACGCGAAGGTTCGGGCGATTATTTACACAAACCGATATCCTACTTTGACAGAACTGAGATATGGATTTACTAAGAGGGCGCATTTTGCAAGAAAGCAACAATGAAAAAAACTAACAAATTAACAAAAACTGAAAAACTTCTGGAGCGCATTAAAGATGCCCGTTCCCAACGTACCTCTAACTCGAAGAAAAGATTAGGATGGATCCGGGCATACTTTATAGTCCTCTTGGTACTAAAATCGCCAGGTTTGTTGTGTGCAAATATGTCAGAATCCAAAGTTGCCCACGAGGGACTTTGTCCAAACAAGCTGAATTCCAATCTGTGGGTTGATGCACAAAGCACCTGCGAGAGGGACTGCAACGTGGACGAGGTGAGCCATTAGTCATCTTAAATACAGTATAATAATTTAAAGTGTAGTAGTAAATACAAACACATTTTCACACTCTGTGCAGGACTGTGCTGACTTTGAAAAATGCTGCACCAACGTGTGTGGTCTCAACAGCTGTGTGGCAGCTAGGTTCTCTGATGGCACCTCTGCACAGCCAGGAGGACAGAGCACAGAAAATGGAAGTGAAGCCAACTCCACAGCGACCTGTGAAGGCTTCATCTGCAGCCAGCAGGGGGCCACCTGTGACATCTGGGAGGGCCAGCCTATCTGCAAGTGCCAGGACCGCTGTGAAAAGGAGCCAAACTTCACTTGTGCCTCTGATGGCCTTACTTATTTCAACCGCTGCTACATGGATGCAGAGGCCTGCATCCGGGGAGTCACTTTAACTGTGGTTGCCTGCCGCTTCTACCTTGCTGGACCTCACACTAGTCCACTGCCCCAGGACACCACAGCTCACCCTACCCCAACTTCATCCCAGGAAGACCCTATGCCTCCCACACTTTACTCCAATCCACACCATCAGTCCATTTATGTGGGGGGCACAGTCAGCTTCCACTGTGATGTAGTTGGAGTCCCCAGGCCTGATGTGACATGGGAGAAGCAGAGTGAGCGGCGAGAGCGACTCGTCATGAGGCCTGACCAAATGTATGGAAATGTTGTCATCACCAACATTGGACAGCTTGTGATTTACAATGCTCAGGTGTGGGATACAGGTATCTACACCTGTATTGCAAGGAATTCAGCTGGAGTTCTCCGTGCAGACTATCCGCTCTCTGTGATTCGCAGAGCAGAAGATGATTTCTCTGAAGACCCTGAAATGCCCATGGGTCGCCCATTCTCTCCTGCTGACTGCCTGGCTGAAGTGGACCAGCGGGTGTGCAGTGGCGAGCGCCATGTAGACTGGTACTATGACAGCAAACTGGGCACCTGTTTGGCCTTCAACAATGGTGGTTGTGAGGACAGCCGCAATAGGTTTGAGACCTATGAAGAGTGCAAGGCCTCCTGCCAGCGAGAAGGGATGGGAATATGCTCCCTACCTGCTGTCCAAGGTCCATGTAAATCTTGGTTGGCAAGGTGGGCATGGAATTCTATCATGAAGCAGTGCCAAGCTTTCGTCTATGGTGGATGCCATGGAAATGAGAACAACTTCCATACTAAGAAAGAGTGTGAGGCAAACTGTCCACAGCGAAAAAAGAAACCTTGTAAGACTTGTCGGGTGAAGGGGAAAATGGTTCCCAGCTTGTGCCGCAGTGACTTTGCCATAGTGGGGCATCTCACAGAGCTGGTTGAGGATCTGGACTCTGGATTGGCCCGATTTAGTTTGGAAGAAGTTCTTAGAGATGAAAAAATGGGTTTAGCGTTCTTTAATACAAAGCATCTTGAAGTGACTATTGCCAAGATAGACTGGAGCTGTCCCTGTCCCAACATTACAATGGAGGAGAACCCTTTGTTGGTCATGGGTGTAGTGCAGGATGGCATGGCTGTCATCCAGTCAGACAGCTATGTCAGAGCCATAACTGAACGAAGACTTAAGAGGCTGCGTGAGGTTATGGGCAAAAAGGGTTGTTAAAAGAACATCATACATCTCCGTATTTCTTATACTTATAGATGACCACATCTACAGACTAATGGAGAGGGACACAATTTTATGAGATTTTTTATACCAAATCTTATAGAACATAAGCGTACTCCTATGTATGTTTAAAAAATATTTTTACCATCAGTGTAAAATCATGTTTTCAACGTAGTTCAATATTGTATTTTAAAAATACTACTCTTCAGAAAAAACAAACATGTAAATAAACAAGGTTGCAAAATGACTAAATATTAATGAATATAAAAACGAAAATGAATAATTAGTGATTAAAGGCCATATTTACTATGATATTTGGGTGTTCTGTATTTTCACATGTTCTTTACTATTAGAATAAAATATTATTAATCTAAACATAGGTTTGATGAAAAGATAATTTATTAAACAATTGCAACACTTGATTTTGAATTTGTGCTTTACAAATAAAACAAGGCATTGATTCACTAGCCCGAATCCAGAAAACTGGTGACAGAATACTTCATACTATACTCTCCTTTCTGAACATAAGACACTTGTTGTTTGCAGGCATATCCACCTAGAATAGAGGCAATGAAAGTAAGCATAAGCCACAGTACCAATATGCCAGTGATGATGATGAAAGCAAAAGTAATAATATAATAATATAAGTATAACTTACCATTTTCTCCAAGAATAGACCATTTCTTTCTGCTAAAGATCTGAGCAACACAACATCCCTCAGACCCCATTCTGGATTTCTAGAAGACAAAACAAATACTCTTAACATTAATAGTTCTGAATGCACATTGTATGTTTTAAATGGATGTAGAAGGTGGGATACTGTACCTTTGTCGAAGACTGTAGTCAAAATCAACATTGCTTTGCGGGGTGATTTTACCATTCACGGCATAAGGCTTGGGATAGTAATAAACAGTTCAATACCATACAATTCATGTTAGTGACATGAAAAAAAAAAATCCACTTACACCATAAGTTAGAAGAAGACCTTGTCGCTTTAGCACTGCTCCAGCTCCTTTGAACAAACCCTGAAAGAAAAGAGTGATGTCTTAAGGCAACAGCTATCAGTTATTCATTCATCGTTATTATTGCTTGTCTGTTTTGATTGAGTGTACACCCTAAGGCACATATTGTAAACATGCATTTACAGCATGTTTCCTTTTAAATATAATAAAGGATTTTCAGTAAACAAAATGTTTGCCTCATATCACAAATTATTGTGAGATGATAAAATAATACAGACAAGCAAATGCTGTACATATTCTGTAAATACACAACCCTGCCCTACCTCTGTACAAGCCATAGGTGAGATGTGGATCATGTTGACATTTAGGACAAGGTCGAGGCTCTCTGGCTGGATGTCCCCCCAGTGCTCATGGGGTAGGGAAGCATCTAGGTAAATAGCAGGCTTCACGTTACCCAGTCTGTAGTGTGCTCTGTACGCTTCTATACTGAGAATGGTAACAAAAAGACGCATGTTAATACAAGAACTTAATGCAAAGAAGAACTTAATGTTTGGCCTCCGGCCATATAAAGTTGGCTTTCGTCAACTTTTGCGCTGATACCCACTTTTATTAATTGTTATTAATTAATAACATTTAACCCCATGGAGCTGTCAGTGGAAGAGGCCACTCTAATGGTATGTTCACACCGGACGCAAATCTGGCGTCAGGTGTGAGTGATTACCATGTTAAGTCTATGGAAAGCCGCGTTCAGGAGACCTGAACCTTTTTACTAATCATATTCAGTTGGTACACAGTTACAAATGCACAGCTTTAATAATAATATCATTAATAATGCATTAGTCATATATAGTGCTTTCCTAGACACTCAAAGTCACACTCAGTGGTGGTAAGGTACCTCTATAGCCACAGCTGCCCTGGGGCAGACTGACAGAAGTGTGGCTGCCATTGCGCACCTACAGCTCCTGACCACCACCAATCATAGTTACACTAACACATTCATACAGGTAAGGTGGGTTAAGTGTCTTGCCTAAGAACACAACGACAGTTTGTTGCAATGCCAGTAGCAGAGAGCGAACCGCCAACCTTCAAGTCAGTGGGCGAACGTCTCTACCAACTGAGCTCCTGCCGCCCCAGCTATTTGTCAGTGAAAAATACTCGTCTACTGACATTTACCTATCCAAAGACTGTTGGTCATACTCTGACGGTTGCCATGTTATGTTACGGAGGGCTCGAGCAAAATGTGTGACGTGCTGTCCGGTGCCTGAGGAGATCTCGAGCGCATGCAGGGGTTTCATGGGGTCCACGCTCTCCCGGAGAACCGACAGAATGGGCTCCTTGTTCCTTTCAGCTGCCGCGGCGTTAAGCATCGTGCCACAACCCCGGTAAAACTGTCGAGTAGCACGGTACAGTTTAAGAAAAAGCAGCTCCAGGACATAGAATTAACGAGGGCCTCAAAACCCAACAAAATCAAACCGCTTCCGCATTTGGGCACGTGATATTTTGTTATCCAACAAAAGCGAGGGGAGGGCAGAAGCAGTCAGCAGTACCGTTATTAAAAAATGACAAGGCATTTGTTGCATAGAGGAGTCTTTATTCCAAGGAGGAAAAACACTGGTTTGTTAAGTATTTTATAAAATATGTGCATACTGTATTTTCTACAGCACTCTAATACACAAGTAATTGTTCAGGCATTTAAATTAAAATCACAGTCGACCTTTGACATACAATATAAACACTGGCGTAATAAAATGCAGAAAAATCAAACAGAGGAATCCATATAAGTTAAAACTACAAAACATAACATAAATACACTGTAACAGGCAAATCACACAGGATTGTCTTATGGGCAAGTTTTACATAAGGTACCAGTATATACAAGTATAAAGGTATAAGTATAAAGGGAATTACTATGTATTTAATAGTACATAACCTGAGACCAGTGTTATAAAATGATTGATTGTTTATTATAGCATATATAAACTAACAGGCCACATTCACAGCTTTTTCACGCTTCACAATTTACTGTAACTGCATTGTGCTACTGTGTGTGATGATGAGAGAAAAAAAGGCCTTTTCAAACAATTCAGCAATGCATAATGTTTAAGTAACTCGTAGCTGGTCCTTTTCTCCATTTACTAGACATTGCTCCTCTTCACTTTCAACACTTAGCAGGGTTTGTGGTGTGTTACAGACAGATATCTGAGTTGGACCATTTTGATTAAGACGGTGCATGCAAGTCTGGTTGTCTGGAGTGCACATGCTAGTAGCGGTAGTGATGACAGAGTCACTAAATATTGTGTTGGAGAAAACTGAATCGAAAGTACCCAAGACTGACTCCTGCACTGGGGATTTTGGGCGGTCTGTGGGAACAACAGCTGGGTCTCTTGGAGGTTTAACTGGGGGAATTGGCTCACCATTGTTAGGACCCATTTCTGTTTTTGGACTTGATATGTCCTCCTGTAATTTACTCTCTGAGACTTGGACAGGCATTGAATCTGGCTTTACCGTGGAGTCACTGCTGACACTAGAGCGTCTAAATGAACCTTCTGTTTTGGAAATTACACCACTAGCACGAGGAAGGCTTTTAGTAGACTTGTTCCCCTTTAGTCTACCCTCTTTGCCAACAGGTGTAGAGAAACAGTTCAAGCAGCCAGACATTGAAGACGATTTACCTTGAACATACAGCACTGTGATCGGAGAACAAGCTACAACTTTAGTTGTTACTGCATTGCCTGAAGCTGATTTTGAATCAGTCTCGCTTCCTTCATGGTTTGTTTTATCAGTGTCTGTTACATCTGAAAGACAGCGTGTAACTTTGTTTTTTGAACCCCTCCTGATGCTTCTTGTACCTCTTGTGAGCCAGAAATCCTGAGTTGTTCCAGGGTCTTTCTGCTTAGGAGCAGTGGACATCTTTTCTTTGGGTGTAGCAACATAAGATTTCTGTAGCTGGGCGTGTTGTGGAGTAGATGTATCAGTGGGTGGCTGAATGGAGGAAGATGGGCGATGGGGCAGAGGCTTTTGAATAGGGCTGCTGCCATTTGACCAAGGTTCATTATCAAGGCTCAGGCTGAATTCGCCACTGCTCTCACTTTGGGCTCGGCTTTGGATGCCATTTACCACTGAAAAGAAAGTGATGTTTAAGTAAAGGCATATATCTTAAATAACAGAATTTACTATGTCCACACTCCCTTTTCCTTGTTGACTTTGTTAACTTTCAGGGTTAAATTCCTCAGTGCAACTGTCACAAAATACATACATACATCATTGATGTTGTATACAACATTGTGTATATATTCATTAATACAGAATGAGCTACACAGTATGAATATTGGCAATATCAGTATCATTTTTTGCCACCAGTGGGCAGCAAAAGTATGTTTTCCAGCACTGCTTTGGTCTGTGTAGTCAGCATGAGAGATTAATATAAAACAAGGTCATGATTGCGATTTGATGGATTTAGTCTAATTCCTGAGCTGGTAATACATCTGTATGATGCTGGAATCCTCTAAATGAGAATCCACAGAGCTTTACCGTGGTTTTGAAGCTCGTCGTTATCTTCCAGTCCAGATGGCACAGCACTATCATTTGAATCTTTATCTGTAGGGCAGAAATAGATGTCTGTCACGTCATACCACAAACAGGAAAACTCTAATGCCCATATTGCATGAAGCATAAGGACATTTTATTAAACAAAACAAACACATGATATAAATGCTCTACCTGTTACCCATAGGTCAGACACATCAGGGGCAGTCTCAGTGTTGTGAATGGACTGGTTGTGGGTTTCTGATTTGGTGAAATGAAGGTTGAAGATGGACAGGACAGATGTGGCAAAAGATGAAGTCAATGTGTCCTCCATGTTTATTTCCGTATCTGACCTGTTGAGCTGCCATGTGCTCCCTGCCCACCTCTCCTCTTTGAGCGGGGGCGAGGGGTGCACCAAACTACTCAAGGCTATAATGAAGGATCAAGGAATAACGAGAAATAAGAATGGGATAAAGAGGTGAACTAATAAGGCTAAGAAAATTTCCATTCTCAAAACTACAAAAACTGGTATGCTTTTAAGGGTGAATCTGCAGCTGCCAACATAACAGCTGCAGTACTACTGCCCTCCTGCAAAGCAGTATTTTTTGACCTCTATTGTTTTACTAAAAAACCCGAATGTCTTAACATGCTGACCTAAAATATATGTGTCAACACACACTAATAGTGTGTCAACACTAGTTTAGCTTTGTAAAGAAATGAGAAGAGTATGGGGTGATACCATTAGTACAAGTTTCAGCTTTGAAACTTTAAAGGAACAGATAAAAACAAATATATAATTGCTATACAGTATAAATACAACATGTTGGATTGGCAATATTAAGAGTTAAAAGTGATATAAATTAATAAAAAGAAACAGAGACATGGGACTACATAGTTCCTTACATATAGAACGACGAAAGATGGACTTGACTTTGTCCTTGTCCTTTAGTCTCTTCTTCATACGAGGAAATATTTTGAGGGAGGCTATTTAAAAAAAAACAAAAATGCGATGTGGACACAAATAAGGGGAGGGACATGAAAGAAGTGAGCAAGGAGGGTGTGCAGGGAGGGAAAAGACAGCAGGAATACAGGGAGCGATACATGAACACAAAAGACAAAGGAAAGATATTTAAGGAAAATTACATAACATGCATCAACAACACTATAAACTGACATTGTGTTTTGTATTTTAGCGCACACAGTTATGACTAAACAGAAGAACAAGTACAAACTGCTCTTCTTATAAAATGCATTTATTTTTTTCAGTTCTGAAAATGCTGAGGGACATATTTTGAACAAACTCGATGTGATGCATCCTTCAGATGGTGATTTGTGAAATTTTTACTAGCCTGGCCATATCTGCCTGACTTGAATGTCTGTGTCCTAACGGATCCTTATACTGCGACTTCAAAGCAGGTAGTATTTTTTGTAGTAACTGCAATAAAGTGCTTTCTTCCTGGGCTCTAAGTGAGGCAGTGGTACCATGTCAGCCATAGCTTAGAAGCTCATACTCACTGCTGCTGAGTTGTGGTAAAGTCAGGTGACCTGCTGGAGAAGGGGATGACCCATCAGAGCCCGCAAAGGAGCTGTGGTCATGGCAAAGAAGGGTAGCGTCCGTCCGAGGGTGAGTTGGCGGAGGAGGGTGTTCAGAGCCATTGTCACGACTACTGGATTTAATCAACTTTCTCAGTTTAAGCGTTATCCAATTTCCACGTCTGTAAAAAGAAGGCAAACGCAGTAAATTAGGGGAAAGTGAATAGTGCAATTAACCACATTTTTATCATACCAAAAATTCTGTTTTCTTCATAAGATTCAATTACCTCCAAGTTGAAGTACATAGTCTTTCTTAGACTGTGAGAAGGACTAGGTTATTCATAGAAATTGATTAAACCTTACCTGCGTGGAGGTGATGGTTCATAAAACTTGTACTGGTCCATTATCTTTTCTTCAAGCTTTTCTTTCTGTCTTCGAAGATTATTTAGCTTATCACTGTGTGAGAACAAGCACATAAATTCCAAAAACTTAAAGACAGAGAAAAAAAAAATTATGTACAGAGACACAGTTACTCTTGAGTGCAATTACTGTATGAAGTAACTAAGTAACTGCTTACATATACTGTCGCTCCTCAACATGAAAGAGATCCTTGCTTTCCATGGTCTGTTCCAACAAGGTCCGGTTTTGAAGCATTAAGGTCTCAATCTGGCTGAGCAGGTGCCGGTTCTCTTCCTCCAAGTTGCCTTTTAGCTGGCCCAGTAACTATAGCACATTTAAAAGCACACTGTATCAGAACAAACAACCTAGTGCAAACTAACCAGGTGCTACGTACTGTGTGCCCATACCTCACACTGGTTGTTTAGTTTGGTGGAAGTAATGTCCAGCTCCTGAAACTCCTTTTTGAGATTAGAGAAGTCAGCTTGTAGCCAGGTGTGCTCGAGTTTGGCCTCATTCAGCTGACCCTTGACCACTTTGTGATCCGCTGTCAGCAACTCATTATCATTAAGAAGCTGGCGGTAGGTTTGGTTCAGCCTTTGAAAAACACAGATATAAATATATAAATAATCACTGAAAAACTAGCTTTTTGTAGTTTGTGGAATTTATATGTGCACTTTCTCACCAGTCCTTCTCATCACGGAGCCTACCACATTCAGCAACTGTTGCCCTGTGCTGTTCTTTTTCCATAGCTATCTTCACCTGTTCTTCCTTTAGGGTTTTCTCTAGATCTTCTAGTTGATTCCGCTGCTGTAATAAAGTGTTATACCTAAAGACATGCCACATACACACTAATGGTTAGCACAATCCATAAGAGAAGATACATTTGAACACATCACACTACATAGAAAGATAGAGTGGCACAATGTTAGGAACACATGTAATATGCAATACTGATTTTTAAACATCACTGATATTTATATATTAAAATAATGTAGCTTGTGACAGATAGACACAAACTACTTAGGAATACTGGCAAAAGAATGATTGTCAATAATGTTGATTATGTGATGTGTTAAATGTGTGGTAAATTTAATCTATAATGTGCAGCTCCCTAAGTCATGTTTTTAAGGACCTCACCTGTCTTGCAGTGTGCGGTTCTCCAGTTCTAGTGTGCGATGTACATTTTTTAGACATCCATGTTTACCCATAAGAGTTTCATACTCCATGGCCTGTCTCTCATGCAGCGCAGCCAGTCTCTCATGATCTCGTAACAGCTGTTCATGGATGCTACGCAGATCTTCTCGCGCTCGCATGGCATTGTCCCGCTCACTTTCTGTCCTTGTTTGCTGTTGCTGCAGTTGGGCATTCTGGGCAAGCAGGGAGGCACACTGGGAGTTCAAAGTAGACTTCTCCACCTGGAACAAGTTGACTAGTTAAAATGTCATCTATGGTCTCAAGTCTCCAAAATACATTGTGTAATGTATCATCACCTGCAGATTGGCATTGTGTGTTTGCAGGGCTGTGTTGTTCTCTTGCAGTGCTGTAGCCTGCTTTTGTAGAGCTAGGATTTGAGCCTGTTGGCTGTTAGATAGGCTGTCCAGCTGCTTCACATGGACCTGCATAGCCTGACTCTCTGCCTCCAGAGTTGCATTCTGTGTGTAATAGACAACAATTGATGAATGGGAATTCAGACAAACAATCCAAGAAATACAAATCATCAACTTACATTGCGCTCCACTTTAATCAATTGATCTTTAAGCTTTAGAAGTTCCTTAGTTGCCGCTTGACTTTCACGTAGCCATTCGCTCATCGCCTTGCCTGTTTCTTTTGGGGGTGTGGAGCTTAATGATGACTCCTCATCCACCCTCTGCTGCAAGGCCTCATAACTTAGCTTCACCTGTGTAATGGGACAGCAAGACTTATCGTATGAGTAAAACACACTGATAAAATACTATAAAAGACTTCTACTCTTCTAGTGTGAACATACAGTTTTGAGTTCTTGGCGCAGTTGCAGATTCAGGGCTGAGGATTCTTGCAATCGAGCCTCTAGTGCCTCTATCTTCTCCTCTTTAATCTGTAGAGACTTCTTAAAAGATAACTCCAGCTCAGATTCCAACATTTTAAACCTACTGCAAGAATAAAACACAAAATATTTTCAACCCACCTATTATAACTATATAATATTTATCAGGTTTAGGCAATAGAAAAAACATATTTCCTATATACACCTTAAACATACATACTTAGTATCTAGTGCTTCTTGATGTTCCTCTTGTGAATCTTTTATCTCCAGCTCATGTATCAGCCTTTCCAAATCATTGTCTTTTTGCTGATTCCTAAGCTTTTCACTGACCAGTTCCTGTGAAAAATGCATCATTGTCACCATCATCACTTTACTGTAAGCCACCAAAACTAAGTTACATACTCAGTGCACTTTAACAAGGAAACACACAGCATGATGTTCATTCAGTCAGCATACTGTACATATGCCAGCACACACTTTCATGTTTCACCTCTCTGAGTGTGGCCAGGGTCCTCTGGTCGATTGCACTTTGCTTGCTCAGTTCTCTGTTGTCTCTCTCGAGGCATTTGACTCTTTCAGCAGTCTCTCTTAAACCCTCCAGCTCCTTTACAAGAAAACGTGCCTCTTTTTCCAGACTGGCTATAGAGACATTACTGCAATCTAAATTAGCATCTTGGATTTCAGCCTGAAAAGTTGAGCATATTTATTTTTTTTAGTTTAGTTTTATTGAGTCTACTAGTATTGACTATGGTTCCTTACCTGTTGGCGGAGTCGCCTGTTTTCTTTCTCTAGTTGTCTCCTTTCTCTCTCCAGAACAGTATTTTCTTGCTCCAGATTCTGCTTCTCTGTTTCTAGTTGTTCTAATCTTCGAGTAGATATGCGGAGTTCTTCCAAAGTAGATTGCAAACTTTGGTTTTCTGCCTCTAGCTCTTGAACCTCTGCCTCTAGACGCTGGACCTTTCGATCTAAATATTAAGAAAAAAATATTGTCAGTTGTTCACAGTACATTACTATTTAGGCTTTTTCGGAACAATACCTACCAGTGTTGTCTAAGGCAGTCTGTAGATGTTGGTTAAATGTGTCCAGGTTCCTATACTTGACCTCCAGCCGTTGTGTGTGCTTGCTGGCATAGGAGGATTGAGATGGCAGATCTGTGAATATGCTGCCGTGGCTGGGCCTAGAGCTCTTTAAGCCAGAAGGGTGATTGCTTTCTGGCTCAACAAAACAATGCAGCTGATTGTGACTGTTCTGTAGCACTTCCAGGTCAGACATAAGGCCTGCAGGATGCACACAATCATCTCTATTTTCCACTTGTCCATTTTTCTGTGTATGGCAAGTTGTACTTTCTGTAAAGAATATCTTAGTTTGGACTCCCTCTAGTGTCACAGCGTAGGGTTGATGGTTGCAGTTTGCATTTCCATTCCGCATCTCATTTGTTCTTGCACTGTCCATATGGTTTTTATGAAGGTTTGATGATTGTAACTCTTTGGGCTCTTCTGTTGCTTTAGTACTATACCCATGACAGACATGAACAGGCTCTGTGCTCCATGGGGCAGCTCTAAGTTCCTCAATGGTCCTCAACAGACTTTGGTTCTCCTTTTCAAGTTTTAGCATCCGACTACGAGTACTTTCACTCACTTCCTCACTCAAATTTTGTGGGCCTTCAAAAACACAATAGTCAGCATTATGTTAAAAAATGCAGAAAGTGATAAGTAGATGATGTGCTAAATATGGTACAAGACGTTTACAGCGTACCAAGGGTGCTTAAAATACCCTGCTTTTTATGCATTCAGAAAGGTTTTCAGACCACTTTCAAAGCACTCAAACAACAAATTACCCATTTTAGGACAAAGCATCTTTTCCAATGTAAGTAATAAGTACCAGCAAACAAAAGAAGGAATGCATGCATTAACATACTTACATAATTTGTGAAACATTTCTTTCTTTCTCTTACAGTATAACAAATTCTTACCCTGGCAGTTCTCAGTGGTCTTAGACAGTTGCTCTAATTCCCAACCAAGGTGTTGTGACTCTTCCATACTCCTCCTCTGGGCCATATACAGAGCGAGGTTCTCTTCCTGCAGCTCCTCAAGGCGCTTTTGGTCAACCTCTTTTTCCTAAAAAAAAAAGCTTTTTGTTATTCAGAATAAGCTACAATGATAAGAGTGAAATGCATGTGAGAGCATAGATGCCTGACCTGTTCAAAGTCATGAACCTGAGCTTTCAGTAGCAGACACTGCTTCTCCAGCTGATGGATTTTATCAGAGCGTGCCCTCCACCCTTCCACCTGGTCCTCTAGCACCTCTTTGGTCTCTTGTAACACTCTGTTGTCCTCCTTTAGCTCCTGGAAACACACACACAAAAAGGCTTTTATATTTATATATGGCATTATATATATGGCATTTTTCTTTCTGAACATGGGCTTCTGAGGAGGCTGCTCTGACCTCTACTTTAGCCTTGTAGAACTCCATCTTGTGCAGTTGATCCCTGTAACGTCCTACTTCACTTTCGAGCTTGTCTGCCCTTATGGCTCTCTCTCTCAAGGCATCCAGTTCATCCCGATATGTCCGAGCTGCACGGGCATCCACATGCAGCTGAGAGTTCTGGTGAAAAACCAACACAATGACCATACGTAGAAAAGGAGCATACATTTTTATGATGTTTTATTGCACTTCTTTGGCTTTTTCAACCCGCCTCTTAAACCACCGTTCTGTTCAGACAACTCCATAAAAGCTTTGCATATAGGTCAGGCTTCAGGGGTTTACATGATCTGTCTGACTGATCAAAAGGACACTAACTACTTGGAGCTTCAGTTTGTTTTTTGACTTGTGTGTGAGTCCAGACCTCCTGCTGAATCCTCTTCAGCTCTGCCTCCATGTTCTCTAGTTCATGTTTGCAGTCCAGTATCTGCTCGCTTTTTTCTTCTCTGGTCCAGTGAGCAATGTAAAGAAATGTGTGAGTTATTTAGTTAATTCATACATCTTGTGTTTTCTTCTGTCTTTTCTGTCTTTAAAGCAAATTACAACAATTCAGCTAAGTATTTTTTGCATAACATTCTAACAAAATTAATACTATCACTACAAAAAAGCACTAGTGTGATTCAAAGTGCTTCTTAAACTTAAGCCATAGGATATAATGTTTGCTCAGGGGCATCAGCATTTGAATGTAAGCAACCAAGGACAATACAGAGAAGATGGAGTTGAACTCTGAATTGGATCAGTGTTTTGTGGCCACGCAGAATCTGTAGAAATGCAGTGCTAATGTGGGTCAGTGGTAGAGCACAGCTATGGAAGTTGCCAAGCAGGCAGTAATGTGGGCCAATCTCCCCCGGGCCAGCTCTTATCCTCCAGTGTTCCTCCCTTTCACTCACTGTCTAGTCGCAGTTTCTATTCCTCAGCCTCCGTACAACAAGCCAACTAAAACTATACCACACTTATGACAGATGGTAAATCAGTGATTTAAAAACAAATGAACTAGTATTATTACATTTATTAATTTATATTAATTGGCATTAATCACATTTTAGTGGTAATGTCACTGCCTGCCATTATCACCATTTTGTTAAATGGAATAATATGCTGGTACTGTTAATTGTTCAGACATGTACAGAATAGCAAACCTCTAAAAGCGGTATCTTTTATGTGATAGTCTACTTACAGCTCCTGCCTAAGTCTTCTGATCTTGGCTTTTGAATCTGCCAGCTCCACAGACAAGTGTTGCTGAGCCCCTTTCTGCTGCTCCTGTGTGGTAGGAGAGTAGCAGCTGGACTGTGGGCCAGAGGGTCCACTCTGCAAGCTACACCCACCCTCGCAATCCTGCATTAGCTCCGCAACAGTCTACCCCAAATCACACAAAATAAAAAATTGTATCAATGCAATAACAAGTGTAAGTAACATAATATAATCTTTAATAGTAAATAATCTGTAAGGTACCTCCAGGTAAGTGTCCCTCTGATCCAGCAGGCTGCGTATGTGTAAAGCCATCCTCTTTGCTACAACCTCTAGTTCATCTGGCTGCTCCTCATTGACCTCCAGCCAGTGCAGGTCCAACACATTCTCCTGACTGTGGGTCAACTGAAAAGCAAAAGTTTGAACAAAATATGTCATACATTGGTTTATTGGTACTACATCTGTATTTTAAAATATCTATATCACATACCTCCTGAATATGTGCAGCTATTGCTGCTTTAGTATCAAAGTCAAGTGTTTGGATCATCTCAATGTAGTCTTCTTTCTTTTCACACTTAATGTAAAATTATAGTAGTAGAAATTGGTAAGAAAGATACAGTTTAACAATTTTTCTGTTTGTGTACATTGCTGCACATCAGCATACAGTAGGTAGTATAGTGTATGTCTGTGTTTACCTGCACTGCACATCCCAAGAGTAGTAACAAAAGCTTCTTCATTTCTTCCAGACCTTGCTCTGTAGAAAGTGCAGTTAAATCAATGACTCAGGACTTTAATAATACATTTGGATCAAGAGAAACCAGGGCCTTGCCAGCACATGAGAATGTAGGTATTTGACTGATTTTGTGCAATGAAATTAAATACAAACATCCCCGGCAGACAGAAAGACAAAAATAGATTATTTCATTTATTTTAGTATTAATGCATATATTATGCAGTATGCTAACAAAAAAATAAATCAGCTCAATTGTGTCAATCTTTAGTGTGCTGGTTTATTAGACTTTCAACTCTAGACTCATCAGATCCAGGATATAAAAAGGAAATGTGAAAGTATTCTTTAGAACATACCACAATGCGGAGTCTTGCCAAGCAGCAACACATTTGGCAAAGGAGTCATGATTAATTGTTTCAGATGATCCTGCAAAAAAGCCAAAGGGAAAATCAGTTGATACAAAGGTGAAAGAAATCCTATTTCTGCTATAACTTAAAATACAATTTTAATGCTCTGGCAAAGTGTCTGAAAGGAGAGGAGTACAGTATACCCAGCACAGCAACACATGTAAAGACATACAGTAGAGCCAACACTCCTGGGGAAATAGCCGGGTAGACTACAGAGCTGTTTCCCTCGGTGATATTGTGTTTGGTGGAGTTTTAGAGAGATTTTCCCAAATAAATCTTTTTGTGTCTTTAGACATTGAGAAACTTTAGTAGAAAAGTTTGCTACTCACTTCAATTCTAAACACTGTGTGGCTTTACTGTCACTGACCTCACTTCATCACACAGCTGTTTACATGGATGATATTTAGGACACACATCTTAAGGAGAACTAGATAATCCGCACACAAGAAAATGCCACCAACTACTGTCTATAAGATGTCAAAGATTTGAGCTTATGTGTTGTCCAAGTTGAGGTAAAAACTCAAATCTCCATTCCAATTTCAAATTTACCTGGTAATATGTCTTGATCTGCTGGACAAGGAGGCTCAGATTTTGAATCCTGTTCACTTTGGTCAATTCATCCTGAGGTGTAGTTGAAGCACTTCTGGGAATAGCAAAAATACATGTATCTTTTTAGTGCTGATTTCAGTTTTAAACATTTTTCAATCACTCCACCAAATGTCCATGAAATCAACAATTAACTTGTAGGACACTTTTTTTTTTAAGCTGAAAGGAGTCATGCAGAGGCATTTGACTTGGCATAAAAATTTAATTCTTGAGCTGGATTCTAAGGTCTACATCCGAGAGGAGTTTGAATAAAACTGTGTTAGATTATCCTTTGTAAGCCTTTTTACTTGTGGAAAGATAACTACACATACAGTGTCAGAGTTAAGTGAACTTTGTGGTTTGTGGTTTGGCACTTTGAACTGTGCATATTTAAACATGGACTTAACCTCTGCCATAGTAAAACATGTTAACTACCACACTGATAGAAAAGGCATTCTAACATGTACAGTGTGGTGCCTCTATGAAGTGATTTCTGTTTAGTTTGTCCTCCCCCTCCATGTCCCATCTGCAACAGTGTTCCACTAAACAGGCTCTAATCCCAGAGGGTCTCACAATCCAACAGATTATCCCGCCTCTTCCTTTCTGCACATTGTTTTTGCAATTAGACCAGTTATGGCAACCCTTTCGATAAGCTGGATGAAAGAGTACTGTAGAGTTGGGATGGCTAGACACCATTATCCACGGGTTCACTGGGTCATCAGTTTTTAATATTCTCTCATAATTATAGTATGTAATAATTATATACTTAGTTGGGATACTTATTTACATGTCCAGGGCTACCAAATTCTGTATCTAGGTCACCACAGTTGCATAAAAGAGTTTGGTTAGTTTTATTGACATTGAACTCGCTGCAACCTTTGTGACAATTGAGACTGGCAGAGGAGTCTTGTCATGTTGGAGGGTAATTCCTTAAGAACATGAGGGGCCCCAAATCATAATCCCTTAAGTAGCCTTTTGACAGTCTGTATGATGCCCCTCTTGATTTGGCAAATCTGTAGCCTTCTTCCTTAAATTATGGTTACTTTGCATAATGTCGTCTATGTTCAACTTTTATGCAAATCCTCACATTTTCTAGGAGCCCTAAACTTGTAACATTTCCATTAAAACATTGCTATTCTCCACAAAGATTCCTTTTTTTCCCCTACAAAGTAACAAAGGCAGTAGTGTTGCTGGTGCTGGGGGTAAGTGTGCCAAATGTTTTAAATTTCAATGGAGATGAGACAGAGATGAGAATTGCTCTGGATCAAGCATATTAGTACAAAGCAAGCAGACTTGCAAGTAACTTTGAATAATCACATACAGTAGATAAGCTCAACCAAAATACTCGTCATAAACTTGGTAGTAGCACTTACATTTGGCTCATGATGTCAGTTCAGAAACACTCCATCCAGCAGAACAGAAAAGTCAAAGTGCATGCCTTGATCATTTGGCATAAATGTCTTCACCTAAAGTAATAAAACACAATACAGTTTGCAAATAGGGGTTGGTACATGCAGCAGCACAAACCAGCAGCTGCTTACTTACCCAAGTGACAAGAGGGCTCATCATAAACTGATCCAGACAGGGTAGAAAAACTCCACTTTCCATGGTAGCAAATGCTTTAACTGAATCAATGTTCATAAAAAATCCTTCAAAGCAGCACAGTGATTACATCCTCACTAGTCATAGGGATACCATCGTCCCATGCGCCTCATTTACCAAACTAGTAGTTGCCACTGCGTTTATCCAAGGTAATTCTTCACTCTTATCATCTCTTCAGCTAAATTAATCAACTCTAGCAGTTCCGATGCCGACATCTGAAGATTAGAACCTGTTCAGCTCGTTGTTTTGTCCCGCAGCACAACATCCTAGTCCTCCACTGCAAAGGCATCTGCCGTCAAATCCCCAACCCCTCCCTCCTGCTGCGTGCCAGACTCAGGGCAAGAGTTAGCAGTTAGCAGAAAATAGCAGTCCAAACGCAGCAAAACATTTTTCTGTTCACAAAAAATATTTTATTGTTCTCTTTGAGCACGTGGATAAGAAACACTTTTAAGTTCACTACTGAAACCAAAACGCTGCTAATGAAAAATATGAAATATCCTCGCCTTTAATCTGTTACTATGACTACGCTGGCCCCGCCCTCCCCATCAGCAGCAGGCTTTTTTTTTATAAGACAACAAAAGAGACGCAGTGACGCTACTTTTCTCTAATGTCTGTAGCTTCATAGACATTAATACTTAAGTAACCTTATTTATGTCAGTGTGTGGCTTCACAACGCCTTCCTGACCTCAAGAAACAACTTACACTGACGGAGACTACGGTTAGTCTGAGGGGTCAACACTTTATGTTAACTACTATTAGCTAAAACATAGCCTTATTGGCCTAATGTAGTAGACTTAGGATATAATGTATAGGCTACCTTTTTTATTAAGCAGATTATAGATAAATATAGCCTATTAGACTTTTTAACTTAAAAATTCAGCCTGTAACGCCGTCTTGTGGTAGGATAGAGCCTAGTCACAGACTTCAGCTGAATCTTGGTGAACTGCATTTCCTTATTATCGTTACTTTATTGCACCAATAGGAAACTACCTAACGTTAAATAAAAAGACAGGTAACTTACGATGTTTATTTTAATTACACTAACATAACGTTACTTTGTAGGCTACTTACACGCTACAGGCTGTGTACATATGCATGTGTAACCACTACTAACGTTAGATTTCATTGCAACCTCTATAGACTAAAAATAAATAGGCCTACTCCAACACTTTTGGAAACAATTATTTTATAAATAGCTTACACTGATAATATGTCACACTACTGCATCCCCAAACTCCAAAAAAGTAGTCAACCCATGAAACTAAAAAGTTATTTTTAAAGGCTACATTAGTGTATCACTTATGCATATTTAAAACTTGAAAAATTACAATTAGACATATTATGGTCATAACTTGACAGATCGTAACATGAATTGAATTTGAATATCTCAGTTACATTCATGCTGCAGTAGGATACATGCTCTATCAACAGTACTTTATTGTTTGTTACCATTACTGAATATAGATATAAATTAAACTTCCCTCTAAATACAAATAAGCAAAATACAAGTCTACACTTGTGTATAGTCTACATTTTAAACTTGCATACATTTGGCTATTAATTGTACTTCAGGCTTCTGGTGCATATTGAAAGACATTCAGTGTTCATAAAGATGAAGGGTATTTCCATTTAATTTCTTCTTCCTTTGTTTTTGAATGAAACTCCACCTTTTGAAGGTCTCTGTATTTGTTGTTTTGATTTTTAGCTTGTTGGTTCTTGGCATAACGTGACCTCCAGTCTCTGTCAAAAGCAGATTGGAGTTGGCCCAGGATTGTTCCTTGTCTGTTTTTAAGATTATTTTGCATCATGATTACAAGCCCAACTCCTGCATTGATGGCAAAGTCACTGCCCACCCAATCATGGTTACCTAATGTACAAAGTTAGTAAAATATTTACCACATTATAGCATATATATATATAAAATAGTTTGCATGCAGTACACAAAGGCATAGCTTACCAATGTATAATGCATTGTCAGTCACTACGTATTTGTTGTGGTTGAGAGGATCTTGAAAATCTTGAAAATACCCTTTTTGCTCCTTGTGACTAAAAAACTTCTGCAAAAATATGTATAGTAATAAAACACTCTTCATGTTGAATACTGTTTTAACATTTTTATTTTGAGTAATCTTGATTACACATATACTGTTTATTTTGTGTAATAAATTAATTTCCATACCACTTCCAGGGAACAGTTGTGAAGTTGCAAGCAAAGCGACTTCAAGGAGGAGACAAAGTTAAAGGTGAGCGGGTGAGTCTTTTTCCAGTATGTAATAAGCAGACGAACTTTGACCCCTCTCAGCACCACAGCCTCCCGGATGACCTCATCAATAGGTGACCAGTACCTGATGGGACATTTTACATTTGGATAATACAAATAACAACAGTAACAACAATATGTTCACATGTGATAGTCCTTGGATGTCATACTTTGTGACTGGGGTTCCTCTCTGTTTTCTGTTCACCAAAGGGAGGTAGTCCGTCACAGAGATAAAGGCAAATGTTTTTGCACTCTGTATGACTTGATAGATTGCGTCTATGTCTCTGGTTCGATCTTTAGGGCAGAAGAGTTCAGGAGAGGTCTGCAGGAGGAATACATCATTAAGACAAGACTGCACTTTTATCATTTTCAGTCCTTGACAGGAATTAAGCATGTAAATCTAAAATATCTCTCTATTTCTAACTCACATATTTTCCAGTTGCAGCTAATGAACAATAATGCAAATTTGCAACTTTCATAAAAATGGCTGAAAATTATTGTGAAAATGTGTTGTTTCTGCAGTTACATGTTTCATAACTCTTTCCCTGCCAGCATTTTCTCAAAAAGTTGCCAGCGTTTTTGGTAATTTTCAATAATCTTTGCTGTCCCACACAAAATGTTGTGCTATAGTTTTATTTAAAGTTTAAATACCAAAGGGAAAAAAGTCTTTCATTTAAAAAAAAGCAAATTATTCTAAGTTAATTTATTCTTTTTTTGTCATTTTTTGTCATTTTCAGACAAAACTCTGAGAAATGCAACATTTTGAAAATCATGCATTCTGTCCTGTTGCCAGAAGCTTGATTTTCATGTAGCTAGTACTTTACTAAGTGCAGAACGTGCACAACAACTGCAGTATCCGGTACCAACGAAAATACAAATTGACGGTACATACCCATCATTGGCGGTGAAAGCTTTATAATCATAATCCAGTCACAAGGAGTCATAAGCCAGTGTACTCCTTGTACTGGTCCCAAGCCAATATAATTTAGGAGAGCTACCAAATCAATATGTGCATTACTGCACTCTAGTATGTCTGTGAAGACTATCACTCGTCCTGGGTAAATGCATCGCAACAAAAGTTAAAAAAGCAGTCATCTGGATTAGATTTTTCAAGTTGAAGACGTTTCACCTCTTATCCAAGAGGTGCAATCTTATCCAAGAGGTCCAATCTGCATCCTAGAGTGCATCGCACTCTAGGATGCAGATTATTTGCCTTGGTAACCCCAAAAGGAAAAGCTGAAAGGAAGGAAAAAATAAAATAAACAATAATTGCAGTCTCTGCGATTTGAAAATTGCACCCTATATTCATGAATCATTTAAAAAATAAAGACAAGCACAATAGCAGGTTGAAATTGGCAGCCTGTGACAGTATGGCTCCATTAGTTCCTGTAGATGTAGATAAATGCTCTGAATTCAACTGGTAAGCGCCGTGCCGCTTTGAGGGTAACAAGATTCATTACTGTCAAGTTACACTAAGGTTGTGAGATGCTCCTCAGCATGATATTAACGTGACAAATAACCTCCTCTCTGTGTCGTTTATTAGTTGACAAAAGTCTGTATTAAACGGCATCTGTAGAGTCATTGTGTGGGTTAATATGCAGAGGCGGAAAAGTAACTCGTAACTAGTAATATACACAAATACAATTTATGAAGAAAAAGTACTTTCTGAGTACATTTTCTGAAACTTTTAATTGAGTACATTTTAGAATCTTAAAATGATTAACAGTATTTTGGTACCAGAGTGGATAGTATTAGTAAAGTCAGTAATAGTATTAGTGGTATCAATAGTAGTATCAATAGTATTAGTAGTAGTGGTAGTGGTAATAGTAGTAGCAACAGTAGTAGTCATATTAGTTGTAATAGTACAAGCAGTTGTAATCTTTACATTCAGAACTTGTTTACATTTTGTGGCGTATATACCTTACTACTACTTTACTACTTGTGTAATAATAATTTAAAATAGTTCTTTTACTTCCACTTCTGTAAATACAGTATGTAATAGGTTGTTGCTCACAGAAAGATAAGTTGTGGCTTCGGTAGCATTGACTTGTAGCTCCAGTGGCTCGTGTCTTCCATAAAGGGCTGTAACTCTCTTGGACCAGATGGAGGGGATGTAGTCTCGCTCGTGGAGTTGCCAATAAAATGAAAAGACCCGGTGGTAGTCCAGGGCCAGACAGCTGCAGTTATACACCATCACTCCCAGCTCTTTTCTCTGTGGAGGGGGGCAAAACAGCACAGAAAACAGATGATGAAGCAGATTGGGTTTGGTTGACTGATGAGAGGAGTGGCTCAGTGATGTGTTTTTAAAGACATTGTATTGTAATGAGGTGAAAATTAGATAAGGTCATTTCTTGAGTAAATCAATTCAGCACACGCAGCAAAATAGTGAACAAAGACAAGAGCTTCTAAATATATCCATGCAACACAGCAAAAATTCCTTTTCCTTCTTTATCTTTTCTCTCTTCCTTTTTCTGCTTGACAAGTGCTTGGAGAATTCACTTACTCTCTTGCAGAGGTGGAAGAAGTACAGTCTTGTCAATTTCACAAATTATTGTACAGTATTATTGAACTTGTGACCTGGCATGCTTTGCCATTGATGTAAAAAAATACTTTAGAGAATAACAAATTTGGCTTAAGAAAAAAACATTATTTCCTTCATTATGTACATAGTATGAAGTACAAGCATATTATAGTATACTCTGAGTATTGCTAAAGTACATTTTACTTAATTACTTGGGTAAAAGTAGACCTATCTAATTACATTCCACCTCTGCTTACTTGTATATCTCTTTTGATTTACTTCCATCTGCTATACATATTTTGTCTATACTGAACTGTCATACTTTTTTCTTGTCATCTTTATTAATTACTCCCCACAGTAGTTCTACATTGAGGAATGAAAGAGCAAGGTATTCAGTCCAAGTTACAGTATGCAAATGTACCCAGTCTCTGTTGTAAATCACATACTAAATTCAAAGTGAAGTTGTTCTTGTCTTTTTGGCCGAATGCGGACAGCAATCCTAAATCATCCCTGATACGCATTAGGAGTAACCTCGCAGGTGTGCAGAAAAGTAATAGAGAGAGTTCAGACTATGTCACTGTCCCTGTAGGTGTGCAAAAGACATCATTTAATTACATTTGTCTCACATTAATCTCTCAAATTAAAGCCACGGTAACCATTTGAGGCCATAGATGACTCCACGTTACAGAATCCTTTATATAAATGATCTCATTTCAGTTTTAATTTTACACAGAGCCTTGATGCAGTGGATGTTTGTACTTACTTTGGAAAATGACCTCCAGTCCATATCGCCACTCCCCATGTATATGTGCTTACGGTCCACTATCCAAAATGAAGAATGCAGCCCCCCTCTGGTTAAATATGTCATATTAACGAAAGTAACCTCTGCACCTACAAAGGCAGAGAATTGACTAATGACCTTGAATCTGATGGAGCACTGGGAAAAGACACAGACAATGCAGTATATAGTATATGAGGTCTGTCCAGAAAGTAATAAGAATGATATTTTAAAAAACATTGTCTCCTTTGAAGTATGCATGTGGGTGTACATAATACACCCAGTGATTTTTCCATCCTTATAGTATCCCTAGAAGTCTTCAAGTGGGATGGTGTTCAGTGCCTGTGTAATGGTTTCTTGGACGTTACCACACTGGTGTCCTTTCAAACCATTATTTGGGAACTTGTACCTAGGGTGCAATTTGCCGGGGGGATGAGAGGGATTTTCCCTCCCTCTGGCTTTTCTGTCCCTTCCTCTGCTCCTGTTCTCTCCATCCCTCCCTCTGCTTTAACTTCAGGGGGATAAAATAAGTTGTCTTTGTGCATGATTCTAAATGACACGTTTAGCAAATCAGGGCTATGTCCCACATTTTACTGTTGGCAGCACAAACTTTCTCTTAATCTTCAGTCACTCTTTGAGGATCGCTCAGCTTCTTTCATTTTGTTCCCTCTCCCTCCCCTTCGCAGCAGGCTGTGACAGCCAATAGCACTGCACTCTCGCAGACATTCTCCTTTGTGATTGGATACTTGCTTCGCCTGAAGCCCGCCTCTCACTTGCAGATTCACATGGGAGTGATGGGACAACAAGGTGTATGAAGATTTCTCCTGTGCATGCATATTTAAAGAGGTGCTAGGGTCTATACACAGATACACAAGTGACACTTTGATTGTGACCAAGTGTAAAAGAATATATAGTCTACAGTAGGCTATTTAATAGAAGGCAACAGCCACATTTGAGTTTGCAGCAACATGTTTCTCCTTTTATGGTTTATAAAAATCCTGAAATGTTTAACAGTTTTTAAAGCAATTATATATAGTCCAACTGTTTCTAACTTCCCTCAAAGAAATTATCTGCCCTCTATCAGGGAGAGGAAAAAAATATACAATACCATTTCTGGTGGAGGCACAAAAGTGTTTAGTTAAGTTGTCATAATTTAACAAAATTCACACCTTTCATCTTGTTTTATCTAAGCCTCATATAGCTAATGAATTAAAATACAGTATATTAATAATTTTACTCACACCACAATTAAGTTTTTTTAACAAACTGCACCCTGCTTGTACCTAGAAGTTCTTCATCGCTTCAAATAACAATGCACCAAAAAACACAATCACAGTGTTTCCCTATCTACCCTATAGCTCTAATTTGACTCCTTGTGTACCATTGCAGTGTAGATAATGTCCAAAGAGCCAATAAATAATTCTGAATGTCATCCCACTTGAAGAGCATGCTATGAAGAATGGTAAAATAGCTGGGATCGTTTTTTTACACTCACAAGGTGCATGCTGAAGGATTACTATTAAGAGATACCTCACAGAAAATTGTCTCTTTACATGCATCTCCCACCTTGGCAGATATCAAAGCTGTATAAACTTGATACGAAGTTGTGAGATTGTGTTAAAAATGTATTTATGTTATGATATATTTGTTCCCTAGCGACCCTAACATTTGAATTAGTATTATATCTTAGATAGGATCATTATTTTGGTGTCCAGGATATTACACATCCAAACAACATCACTCATGCTTCTCATTTTGGAGGAAATGTTAAGATGGTATCACAAACACCTTTTTCTAACATAAAAAAATAAGAGGCACTTACCGTGTGCCTCCAAGGTCTTCAGCTCAACAGAGTTAGTCAGGCTGCTGGAAATCTTCAATTTAACCCCACGAGATTTTAGGCTGATCAGTCTCTGGAACAAAAGCTGACCCTGAGGAAGAGGCCGTTGTTACACATGACTGTAGACAAGAACCACAGTAATTTCCGGATGTGACTTTAAAGGTCGATACAATCTCAGCAAGACTAATTTCATTAAGACACTATGTACATCTTTACTAGAAAATAATTAGGTTTTGCCTCCCAGAAGTCCAATAAAATGGTTCATGTTGGGGATAAGCACACGACCATGACTTTGTACCTGTTTTGCAGTGCCTGGTATGGTTTCCGTGTCCCAGGAGTTTAGGTTCCAGACAGGCGATACCACCTCAATCGAATGTTTTGCCAGATTCAACAGTGTGTGAAAGCCAGCAGACAGAGGTAAGTTTGGCTTGGCATCAGAGGGGAGCAAGAGGCCATCTGGAATATTCTCCACAAGAACAATGCTGAAAGTAACAAAGTTGATTATGTGACTGTGTATCAAAATTATTATTTTTTACATACTTTCTATAGACCAATATTACAGCAGCAGTTGCCTAAAGAGGGCTTTACAATTCAAAATATTGTACTAGTAGACCAGGCCCCTCATATCATCCAGCCACAAGCCCAGAAAAATGGAGAGGGTTGTGTCAGGAAGGACATCTGGTGTAAAAACTATGCCAAATCAAACTGCAAATTACTGCACCTTAGGAAGCAGATCAGTTGCTGCCCTGAAGGGAAAAGTTGAAGGAAAAAGAAGATTTTGACTAGATGAACAACTTTCTTCCAGTATCTCTACATCATTCACACTCACACATGCATTTGCAAACTGTTATTGGTGACGCTGGACATTACATTACATGGAAAATTTACACTATTTTCTTACCGACAGTTTCTGCTGCAGTTTTCCTCTGTGATTCCATCCTCGCTATCACCCCAAATGTTCACGGATGAAAAAAACAAAGCTAAAAGAACAGCAAAGCAGCAGACCAGGGCGAAGATAGCGATGCACTTTTGCTGGGTCTAAAAGGTAAGAAAGACACAACGCATATGAACAAACTGAAATATTGTAGAAAAATTATGTCAGTAGTTTAATTCCAAAAGTCATGATTATTATGATTATGTTTTTAAAATTGTATTTATTTATATGGGACAGTGTGTATTAATGTACAGCAGCTAGTGCCGTAAATACACCAGATTATAGCTCAGAGCTAATTTCCATCTGTAGTCCCCACTCACTCACATTCACACCGGTTTCTTGGTGTTCCCCAGCGGTCTCCCATCCAGGTATTGACCAGGCACTACCCTGCTTAGCTTCTGAGGTCTGACGGGATCAGGCATCCACAATGCGGTATGGCCTGTAATATTCAGATGTACTGAATTTTGTTTTTGTTAACTGTAAACTATAACCATCACAACTAAATGCTTGAAAATGTTCACATTGTGTGTAATAAATCTATATTAGACTATACACCAGGCATAACAATATTGTGGGAGTGAAGGCTTGACAACAGACAAGCTACTGTAGTAAAAATTGTTGAAGAAGTTAATGCTGGTTCGGATAGAAATGTGTCAGAATACACAGTTTGATGCTGCATATTAAGCAGGTGCTCATAACATACATAACATGACCACCAATAATGAGCAAGTGGTCAATGTATATGCGTTTCATTTTTAATTGTACTACTGAAATAAATTTACTTTTCTGAGATTTTCTAGGTTAGTACAGTACATTTAACAATTAGTGATATTGGGACACCAAACCTGGCCTAGCCATTAAACCGTTTTTTTTTTTTTTTGATTTTTTGCAGTTCTCCAGGGAAGTTTTAAATGTAGCAGCTCTAATGACATTGATGTTGGATTTAACTTTTAATGGTATACGACAAGAAAATGATTAGCTCTCTAATGCTGATCTCCTCAGGTCAATATCATTGATAAGAGGTTAGGATGTGCGATCAATAAAACAACAACAAATACAGCAGTCCTATTGCAGCTCAGTTAGAAACCACTGATTTGACAACTCTGCTGCTGAGGAATCCATGCTCTGGAGCAAAGACACTCCCGCATTCACAAATCCCACTTTATGCCATGGACAAGGGGGAAGTCAAGTGGAACGCTCCCCAAGTGGAGGCAAATTGACACACTCTAAAGCACCACTGTAAAGCATATTAGAAAGCCTTTGGTTTATACTTATACACTGTATATTGTCAGCTTTGTTGCTGTGCAAAGCCCTGTTGAGCAGATTTTTATGACCTTTGTGCCAGGGGTGGGAAGTGACATACAGGATAAGTTAAATTACTACCTATACTGGAAAGTACAACAATAAGAAATAGTTTCACTGTAATAAAGGGACAGTGTGGTCAACAGTGCTTTTTTTGACAACAGAGCCTGAAGAGTCTTGATTTCAGTTTTAAAAGTACAGAAAAGTGCTTCTCATTTTGCTTACATTTACAGTTTTCTACAATCTCATCCCCTGCTTGTTTGGCTTTAAGTGCTGTCAGCATCACCGTACATGTTCTCTTTTTGTTGTGTTTGATCAATCAAACTAATTGCATCAAGCTGAGATGTTCAAGAGTAAGCAGATGCTTCCTTCAAATACATACAGTGGAGGACCTTTTGAATATTTAGTCTATGAAAAGTCAGCACAATTCATGGACAACTAGAACCTCAAATGTTCTTTTACTTTGAGTCAATGAGGCTGACAGACTGGTGCCAGGCAGATGCAACTCACACTGCTCTGATACCCTGAGCACTTCATTATATTTACCACAGTCAAGAAACAAGTTTGACATGTGGATGTGTGCATGCCTACGAGCAAAAACCACTGTAATCCAGAGGAAGGCTGTCAGAGTGTGACAGGTCAGCCAGTACATACAGTACATGCTGATGTAAACACAAATACATTGAGAGGATGAGCAGCTGAGCTACTGTTTATCAGCACAAAACCATATCATATCTGGTAGAAAGTTAAATTATGCATGTATAGTCACTAGATAATTGTGTAACAAGTACTGAATCTATTTAGTAATACAAGTTTTAAATATACTTTCCACTGGCAAAAAAATAAATAAATCAAATGACATCAATGAAATCAGAGCATCACCTTCAAGTGCTCGTGGGTTGTTGGTCCTGCCATGGGAGCAACACTTCTTTGAACTTTTCAGACAGGTGTAAAACTGCAGATTACATCTCTGGCTGTCCCTCTGTTGTTTCCCTTGGGCCCTGTGCCTGTCCCGATGTGTTCTCTTCAGACTGTATCTTCATCTTGCTGCTTCCACAACGTCCGGACACTAATATATGTGAGCCTTGTCCCCTGGTCCATCCCGTGTCCCGGTACAGTTCTTTTATCCATAACCCCTGTGTTCACTGTCTGCCTCTCTACACCAACGGGAAGAAGCAGCAGACAGAGACAGACCAACCCCCTTGTTCAGACGGCCAATACATGGCTATAGCTCTAAGGCTAGGCACACCCCTCACTTGCCACCTCCCTCTCTTTTTCTCATCTTTCTGTATCTTTTTATCTGTTTATGAACCAAAAAAAAAAAAAAAAGATTGTCAGAAAGCTGTTGGGCTGGGTGCACAAGGTCCAGTTATGATATGCCAGTGGCATTTTCTCAACAGTGCAGCTACAAAGTTATGCTGCTTGAAATAGTCTGTGCTCATTAGGTCAGAGCTGTCTGAGAACAATACTGGCTTTAGAAGTTTTTATACCAATGACACCATAGTGGGACTGAGTTTATTATCTTTACCCTGTGTGTAATTCAAATAGCTATTTTTTTTGTAATGCTCCAGGGACAATGCCAGGTGACAAATGAAAGTCCTTGTACCTCAAAAATAATATACCGGTAAGTGCTTGAGTAAAATTAAGTGCACAAACACTTAACACTTTCATATGCCAAAGAGCTGATAACAACGTATGCTACTGACTACAAACAAGCTGGCATGTGTACTGTATGTGTATGCAGCATGCTATGGGGGAAAAATACGGAAGTAATGAGATATCTGCAAGAAACTGGAGAAGCTGAATGGCATTGAAGAGCAAAAGAATTACAGGATAGAGATAAAAACAGGAATAGTTTTTTATTACAAGTTACTTATTAAAATGGTGAACAGAATTACACTGCAGAGATAATTTGGAATTTCTAACACAAACGAGTGAGCTTTAATATTAATAATAATTATATAAAGTTATGTTTGAAACTCCACACGTTAATTGGTTGTGGCGCAGCAAAGTCATAGCAGTGAAACCTGCTGTGGCAGCAGGTGACCTCTACAAGTCAACCTCAGAGAGGGAAAACAGACACACACACACACAGTGCAACAGAAATGTTTGAGTCACTTCCTAAAAGAGGAGAATGTCCATTTCAGCAACAACTTACAAGGAGACAGAACTACAAAAAGGAACATACAGGAACGTACAATTGTATTATTGTTTCAGTAAAACTTAGATTTGTGGTGGCATTGCTATTAAACATTTATTTGCAATTTATAGCCAAATAAAGTAATTAAATGTAAAGTGATTAGCCTCAAAGAGAAGCTTTGCCAAAATAATCTGTCTGGACTGAATCGAAAAAGCTCTTGCTGAGATGTGGTCATCAATAAAAGCATGTTTTAATGAAAAGAGCTCTCTGCAGTGTTTGAGTCAACCTCTTGGACACTCCCAAGTCAGCATTAGCAATAACTTGTACCAGCCAAGCCCTTAGCAGATTTGAATCAATGTGCTTGTGATACGCTTTGTCCATTCTTGTTTTTTGTCCTTTCTTGTTGTTTGTTTAATCATACACATGGACACTTGGCATGGGTTTTTATACTGGATGCAGTTCCTGATACAACCCTCTCCATTTATTTAGGCTTGGGACCAGCAAATATATCGGTGCTAGTGTGTTTTTTGGTCTAAATCAGGCAATTGATGAAGTCCGATTAACACCAGATATCTGCTTTAATTCAACACTGACAAAATATTTTTCCTGTTTAGTGGCTGAAGCGGTTTTGTTCAACTACATTTTTTGTGTGACAGGAACCTTTAGAGCAGATCTGGTTTTCTTCCTGACTTTCTGAGCACGACATCTGTCTGAGTTTACAACACTTTTAAATATCACAGGAGCCCAATTACGGTAAACTGATTTTAACAGCTCCACAGTGGGGACATTCACATTCAAGAGAGGGGCATATATATTTTGGCGCTGGTCAGGCTTTACTGTCATAGATTGCTGTATTTACAATTAATTGATGCTGCATCTCCATCCACACTACTGTGAGGGCCTAGGAAACACATGGACAGGTAGGGCTTTCACCTTCACACCTGACGTAAAACAGCAGCAGGCCGTTTTTGCCTCAATGACAGCGGCAGAGAGATGTGTTAAGTGAAGACTGACTGGGCGAAATGCCAGGGGAAAAAGCCAGGGCACACACCAACAGGAATGTGGATAGAGAGCATATGGGGTAAGAGAAATAAAAGCAATAGGTCAACTGCTTCAACTCTGACAGACAAACCAAAAGGAGAAGACTGGATTTATAATTAATGATGTTCTTTCTGAGTCAATAGAGTTAGAGAATGTAATTAAGAAGAAGAACTAAACTTGTGTCAAGGCTAAGCTTTATGTAACTCTATTTGGGCAAGTGAGAATTTAGAGAAAATTAGTTTTGTTTTGTAAACATCTTCATCTAAAAACATCTAAACATCTAAAAACTTACAGACAGGCAATGTTACTAATGTGAATCATAGACAAGATTGCACACAACTGTTTTCAAATAGTGTAAATGGCATGTAGTTGGCACATTCATCCACATAAATGTCTAATGATACAATACAGTGTCTAATAATCTGCAAATTTAGGGTTAACAAAACTAAAATCCCTAAGAAAGCTTAACTCAAAATGTGGATGTTTTTTGGATTTCAAATAGCTGCCATTGTTTGTAGCTACAAATCATCAATTTTCCTTAGGGGTTCTTATAGTTAGAATATATTTATTTTGCTTTATGGGGTGACCATGCTGTAGTTTACTAATAACAATTGTGTTATAATTTTAACAGATTTTAATATCCCATGTATAATGCATATTAGGGTTGCATGATATTAGAAAAACTGTGTTGAAATCACGAAAAATGTATGATATATAGATTTAAATAAGGTTAAGGCTTTAGTAACCATAGACATAGTAATTCAATTACGTTCTAATTAAGGCTCAACATTAAACATAAACCATATATTTCTGCTATACATTTAGTTTTTTGCAACACAGGTATTGTCTTTCCCGATTGCAATGATATTAAGTTTTTAATATACTGTGCAGCCCTTATGCATTTGTTCTATTGATTCAGTCAGTATGATAAAAGGTGGTCAGCTTGTTATTTGCACAAAGTAAGTCATGCTGTCATGCTCTTAGAGGGAGATTCTGATCCATGTTTGCTCACCTTTTCCAGTATGTCTTTGTGTTTGAGGAAGATGGATGCTGAGTAGCCCTGCTGCTGGATGGCGCACGAGCTGCTACTTTTCACTTGGGACAGATAAGAGGGGGTTGCTGGGGGATCCTCCACCTGCCCCTTCAATCTTAAATCTTCGGACAACTCCATAAATGACCCAAAGGATGACGTCTGTTTTCTGTATGTACGAGCTAATAGAGATTGTCGCTTGGTTATTTTCTCAAGCTGACTCAGCCTCTACTGGTCTGTAGCTTAATGGATCTGTGCCACTTATCCACCTCATGTATAGTTTACAGAGCCAGTTAAGGAGGGGCATGTAGTCGGCAGTGGGCTTTTAGACAGGGCAGGGAGGTGCAACAGGAGACAACATGAGGCAGAGGAGAGACAGGAAGCAAAAAAAGGTAATCAGATTTGGGAAAAGTGTTAGGAGTTAGGTTCTCACACCAACATGTATTACATTGCACCTTTTACAAGTTGCAGCCTGTACACTGAATACAAATGGGCAGAGTCACAGTGTCCTCAACAGATTTCACCTCACAAAACCCTTTCTACTAACCGCGAAAGGAACCATATGCTTGCTGTGAATTTCTTATTGAAGACTTTTAACTACCCAGATGCAAAAAGAAACCAGTTTCAAGGGGTCACAATGTAGTGTACTCTTAGTCTCAGTCCTAAGCCCGGATAAATGGAGAGTGTTGCATCAGGAACAGCATCTAGCATAAAACCTTTGCCAAATTAGTATGCAGATAGGAGCCAGATGATTTACTATGGCAACCCCAGAAAGAAAAAGCTAAATGGAAAGGAAATGGGAAAGATAAAAGCTAGTGGTTGTATAAAAACTGACTTGGTTCTTGTTCTTTTTTGTTCTTTGCTATAGTCAGTGCAATCACAGTTGTCTTTTCAATTTCTTTTGGAGCATTAGAAACAAAACAATTATAGTGCTCAACATCTGGGAAAGAAGAATCAATGTGTGATTATTTTTTCTAATATTGTGGATGCGCACTATTTCTGCTCAGCCCTTGAGTGGATTCTGCTGATGCGGCATGTTTTACTTTTTTCTCCACTCCCTGATGCCCATAAGCAGCGGTGGCCCATCAGTGTGGAGCCACACAGTATGTAAATAGACCCTGTACCACACTGGCATCATACATCTTACTCAGTCTGGAGCCGCACTGTTGCTAAATCATCAACAGCCTTTGAATAATGCTGAAGACTGCACAGTGCACATGCTGGGCGTCAGCTGGCAATTCACTTTTACTAAACTTTTATTAATTTTGAGCCCACATGAGAAAAGTAGTTCCCAGTCTTTGATCTGAGGGGGCTAATACTGACACTTGAACACACCTAAAGGCACAGCAGTACAAATAATAGCAGTGTGAATGCAATAATGAGACCTACAGGGAAGCTAAACTTAATAAAACTAAGTGGGAACAATTTAGTCAAAGTGAAGCAGACACTATGGCACACCTGCAGGAGTGGGTCAGTTCCAACAGCTGCATGAATGTTTCTCACTAGGGAAGAAAAACCTGACACAGCTTTAAGGATTAGAGGAGAATATCAGGACACATACAATTAGTACCTCACTGGCTCTCACAGTGTGGTCCATTAAATCAGGCCTGTGCTATAGTCTCGGTATAAAATGAGAGGCCTGACAGAAAAAGAGAACTTGTCGGCGGACGCCACTCTTTTAAGTGAGACTGGCATCTTTGCAAATTTGGCACAATAAAACAGTAAAACTCTAATGTAGTCTATAAATTCCTCCATTATCCATTAGAAATAATGCATATTTAATGAATGTGAATGTTATTTGCATATGAAATTGCACATAATAATCATGCATTTTATTCAAAATGAGACAGACAATACACAGTATTGCAAGATCAACATCTAACTTAAGATCATTACAAATAAATTAAAATTTAATACAAAACAGCTATAAATAAAATTCGCAAAACTAAATTAAAATCAAAATCCAGTGGCTGCTAAACACAAATGCAATAGTTAATCTTTATTAAAGATATTTTGGCTAAAATGTTGAGTTCAGTGTAGGTTACATTCATATGTAAACATTGGTATGAGGCAGGGCAGTGGGAAACATTACAGTTTTATTCCTTCTTTTGCATTACTTAAACAGTAAAATACTAAAAGGTCTGGAGTCAGGTAGTAGTCTAGTATCAAGTCTAGCATCTAGCTCTAAGCGTCAGTGCTGGTTTGTACACAGCTCTCTGTTTGAAATCAGACACTGCTCCTTCATTCAACCCTGTTTTATGTTTGGTCAAAGACATTAACATGTTCACAAAAGAGGAAGAATCATGTTGGGAAATTGTTACCATTAACATACAGTAGTGCAGATTTAAATAAACATACTCTATGTCCATACACACTGTGCATCTCTTATGTATCTTAAGGATTGTTTAATATTGGGCACTTGTGACAAAATACTTTTGGAAGAGGAAATGTTTCAGTGAGCTACATTTAAGTTATTGTTTTAATGACACAAATGGTCCTTATATAATGATTCTAAATAAATTTGACCCATAAACAAACAACAACAAGACATTATAGACAGTTGCCAGAATACCTAAGACACAATTGCACCTTTCATACCTGCCTTTCTCAGCCTTAGACATTTTGGACTGACAGATATTGAGGGGTTTAATATATTGGCTGAAAATAGATTTGTATAATGTAGTATGGTCACTGCGAACACCAATTTAACATAAAAATATGAACACAATAAAATAAAACATTAAGGATGACAAATTTGTTTACCAAATAAAGGGTTACTTTGTATTATCTTTGAGCTTTTTCATACACCAAAAATACACAAGTAATTTTGGCTTTCCAAAGACTTGTGTCCGACTTTGCCAGAAGTCAGAAAGATCCAGTTTATGTCAATGGTATCCACACCATTACTATTACATTGTATTCTTCTTTTACCAAAGTCTTAAATACTTAACACTGACTTCTGATTTCAGTTATAGGACTTGGAGTCCTGCTCTTCCACCTCTGCCTGATTGGAGGGTTCTGAAAGTGCGCTGGAGGTGTCTGGCTCTTTTTGATGCTCTATTTGAGTTCCAGGATTAGTCTTCTGCTCACACAAAGGACTGGGCAGTCCCAGGCTGGACAGGGCATCTAGGGTGCCATCTGGGTCCACCATCATATCAATGACTGTCAAATTGAAACACAACATTTTAAAATACACCACACAATGCATTTCACTGGTTAAAAGTTTAGTTGCTGCATTATATTCATACCAAGTAGCTGCCTCTCGACTCTCTTTAGGTCTTGAATGACGTTTGAAATCTCCTGTTGAAAGGATATAAATAAAAGATGAAGGCTGGCTGAGGACTTGATTGAGTGAAAGTTCAAACTCCACATAATTCAGCTGCTCTCATCTGTGTGCTGCTGTAGAGTGAGTTGGATCAGAGCCATTGTGCACTCACTAATGCTTTATGGGCCCAGTGACTGTGTTGTGGATAGACATATCTCTTCTGAGGTTATTTGGGGCCAGATTGGGTTATCAGTAAATTTTACAACTATGCTGCTTAAGGAGAGAGAAGATTTCTGAGAGCTAACTTTTAGCACAGTGACACCTAAGTGTAAGTCTTGTTCTCTTTTGTCAAATCAAATATGTCTGATGTGCTTTCCCCCCCAAACAGAAAATGACTACATTAATCTAAATGACAAGTCTGAAGTATCTTTTTCTTTGGATGGAGTACTGTCAGCACTCTAATTAATTGATTCAGTAAATATATGGTGTTTCAATAAGCTGAATACTGAAAATGTTGAACTGGTAGACAAAAATCTTATTATACAACATGTATAACAAATAAATTAATATCATAAATAAAGTTTTAACATTTTTCTTGGTTCATAGCCTGTAGCAGATCAAACATATGGCATGTTAAGGTCCATCACCTTGTTGGAGCTCTTTAGTAGTAGGGAGTCATGCTCGGCTTGCAGTTTGTTCTCAATCTCATCCCATTTTCGCTCTTTATCCTTGAAGAGGATCCTGGAGCCCACATTGTTATATAAATAGATAAAAGAAAATCACATGAAATAGAGGCTTTATGCCCCTTTCAAGACTATTCAGAGTTTGTTTTTAGTTATTGTTATTTTTAGGTGTATACTGCAATCTTGTGTGTCACAAAGTGCATGTTATTCTTGTTAAACTATGAAAGACTAACAGGATCTTAGCATAATAACTAAGTTTTACTACTAATTGGTTAGATGGGCTACCTGATTTTGCAGGTTGTTTTGTCCACACACTGACGTATTCTGGTTGATAGTTGAGTCACCGATGTCAGCAGTAAACTGTCTAGTATTGCCTGAAGAAAAAAACACAAATGCAAATCACATGATCACAATCTGTTATGGTTCCTATTCACTATATTTGATTAGTCAGGGGGTCCCTCTAGTGGTATAATCTTCAAACTACGTAAAAACAATATGCTTAAAATGTATTATTTATGTCATATTTAAAAAAAAAAATTCCCAACTATTTCTTTTTTGATTTCAGTAAATGAACGAGAAACCACAGCAGCAGGACTGTTAGTTCTGAGATCTATGCTTATCATTATTTTTAATTGAATTTTCCTATAAACAGTCCCAATGCTGTAATAAAACTGGCAACATGCTACGTTAAACTCAGTCATGAGATTTCCATTTGACTAATCATACAAATTATGTGAACAATCACCACCTAAATACACAGTGTTATTTGAGCACAGACTCACATCCTCCCTGTTCCATGTTTGGCGGCGGATAGAGCGAGAGCTGTTCCCTTTGGGTCTGAGCTCCACAGAACGACCATTAGTCTCTGTAGAGGGACCTCCCAGGTTTAGGCTGTCATCAAATACACGTTCATCTAACTACAGACACACAACACAACATAGCAAAAATAATTTTATGATTATTAGTAATGTTGCTAACTGGATAATCAGTATGTGTATAACATACCATAGCCCCAGAGTCAGTGGCTGCAGGGCTGACCGAATCGATCTCTCCTGCCACATCATGAATCTCCCTGGCTAGCATGGCTAGATCTTTGGCTAAGTCCTGGCTAATTCTAGCAAACAAATGTATAACTGGAATTCAATCACAACTCTTAATAATTTACAGTATGCATTATGGCATTATTATAATATAATGTAATAACTTTTTTAATAATTAAGACTTTTGCCAATTTAACACGTACCTGGCTATTTCCTCACTGTGAGCTGTCCAATCCCTCATATACTCATCCTGCTCCCTAGAGTGCTGTTTGACAGTGGCTAGGCCAGGAGTAGGAGGAGCGGACCCTCCAAGTTGGGCCACACGTGTGGAAGCCAATGTCTGAGTTTGGCCTTGTCTGGATGTGTGGCGGTTTGATCCATATTCATCTTCTGATGTTGAGGCATATTCAACTGGTATTCGACGCCACCGAGTGCCAGCTAAACACAGAAAAACACTTTTAATAAATACTTGTGTGTCCTTATGTTGACAGTAAATGTATGTGTCTAAAACTCACATGCTGGTGGAACATGTCCATATGAAGGAGTGCCTTTGGTCTTGTCTGGAAGCTTTGATGCACTGTTAGCTCTTGCTCTGGGTCCAGACCCTTGTGTTACATTGGCTCCCCTTACTCCCTGTCTCAGTGCATAGTCCCCTGCAGCACTCCGCGCACCTAGTCTGTTTTTTGTCACAGTAGCCTCTGAGTCGCTCTGTGCAGATGGGGATCCCATTCTGGGCCTCCTTGGCTGGGCTAAGGCCTCTATCCTGGACATTCCTCTCTTTGCCATTCCAGTTCGGGATGTGGAGCTTGCAGTGGATGCCTCAGAGGCCACAGACATCCGGTCCATGTCTGCCGGTTCAGTGTCGGAGGAGTCCCCCAGCCGGGCTCGTCTCAACAGTGATGCCCTAGTGGGTCTAGGTTTGGGAACACTGTTGGCTTTACTGGATGCAGTGGAGGGTGCCTGGGCAGTTTTTGATCTACCAGACCTGGTGCTGACCCCTAATGTTGTGCTTCCTGTCTGTGGTCTGGTATGGGAGCTTCGAGACTCCACAGTGGAAATGGGATGACAGTCAGACAAAAGTGAGTTGGAGTTGACATCATCATCTGTGAGGTCTAAGGAGGTCCAAGGGCGACTAGGTTGCTGGGGAGCAGATGTTCTGGTCTTGGCCCTCCTCTCTTGTGTTTCTCGATTGCATATGGGCCCTTTGCCTGCTGAACACAATACGGTTCTCTCCTTCATTTGTCCAACAAGAGAGCGTTTCTTCTGGACCACTTTTCTGGCTCCATCAGCCTGACTGACTGTGCTGGTGGTGTCCACATCTGACTCTGGTGACATGGAGCCCTCAATGGACTGACTTGGAGGATCGCCTTGGTCAGATACAGTGGTTTCTAAAAAGGCTGCCACAGCTTCCGTGTCTTTTTGCAGTGTGGCACTGTCAATGCCAGTATCTTTAGTATTTCTGGTGCTTGTGTAGCTGTCGATACGTGGTATGAGTTCAATAGGCACATTGGAGCTGGGTTTCTCTACAGTAAAACTCTCCTGTCTTAATAATGGCTTTCCACCACTCTCCTTTGCCTTCTCGTCTTCCTTTTTCCTCCTCCGTGCTTCTTCCATTCTCTTTTCACCACTAGTGAGTGGACGAGGAGGTAGCTTTGTCAACACACCAGTCTGTCCCGATCTCCCACTACCACTGTCATGTGACTTAGCAGGTGAGGACCGACAGGGACTTCCACTATGACTGCCTACACCTCCAGAGCTGTATCCAGGCCGGGACTTACCCCTAACCATTTTCTCTTCTTGATTCTCTTTTTCCTGTAGCTCAGTGTCTTGCTTTTCACCCATGTCTGCTCGTATACCAGAGCCAGGGGTCCGCCTTCCTAAGACAACGTCCTCACCTGGCAGCTGTGGTAAAGTTCTCCTTTTGCGCTCTGTGTAGCCAGTCGATGCAAATGAGTGGCTTGCCTCACTAATTTCAGCTAACCAGAAAAGAAAACTGTCAGTAATGTAGTGTCATTTGGCAAATCAATTTATAAAGAAAAGGACACAGCAGTATGAACATTATATTCCACGGTTTGGCACTAAAAGACAATTTTAGAAGTAAACTTTTTGAGACAATGAATGTGGTTACCTCTTTGCCTGGAAATTCCATTCGCCATAGAATCAATTCGATTTCTAGCGCAGAGCAAACCCGAGTAAACGGACAGTGGAGTTAGCCAATCATAAAATGGCGGACTTGACGTTAACAAAGCGACAAGAAAGTAAGCAACGCAAATTATTATTATTATTTTTTTTAATAAAGGCTTCTAGTGCTGCAAGCTGCTGTGGTTTTAATGACTTGATATGTTTTTGGTCATTTAAAACGGAATTTACCGCTGAATGAAACAAAATTGGCTCCTTGATTGTTGTTGTTGCGGACACTGCTCGCGAAGAACACGTGACTTAAATAAGCGAATCAAAATGCACGGTACGTTTGGAATTTGAATCCAACCACGGCAGAGGACGTGGTGACCAGACTGATATCTCTCTGTATAATAATACAGAGACATATCAGTCTGGATTTTCCAGGCAAGTTACCTCTATCCTCCGCCACCATCACATGACTGTCTCCTCCTGATCCTTCTGGGTCTGTCCGCACATGGGTAGCAGCCAGTGTTGCCCATTGTGAGACCCAGCGAGGCCCACCCACCATCAGATCATCAGTCAGCATCTGGAAATATTATGTGACATTATTAAAAGTGATACATATCAAATGTGGCGTTATATACAAAACCACAGTTTTAAAGAAGTCAGTCTCTATGCACCTCTGCCTCCATACGTCCAGCCTTTCTCCTCTCTCCTGGAACTGATCGTTGGGAGTTACTACGCTCTCTTTGGTCAGCGCCTCCCATCCTGGATAGACCCACTGGCTCCTGCTCATCCGCACCAAACACCTGAGCCACACACAAACATAATCAACATATGCCTGAGAACAAACAGTAGACTTAGAATTAAATATTTCTGGAAAAGTCCTGGCCCTGACCCTAACCTTGAAACTTAATTATCTGCAATTATGTTATATTTCCTAATGCAGAGTTAACTAGTTCTATCATCACTTTCTTCCACACCTTATCAATCATTTTTCTAGCCTCTTCCTCTTCATGATCTCCATTCTCCATCTCAATGGTATAGGTTGCTCTGTCACTATAGTCATCCCCAGGGCGATAGCACTCGTCACGTCCACTTTGTTGGTGGGGTGCTGAGCCACGCCGTTTCTCCACTAATCCACTTACAGCTTTAGAATTTGGAGCTTTTCGGCGACGTGCAGGGCTATCTTCTTCTGCAAACAGCCCCTCTGGTACATTAGCACGACCTTCTCTAAACTTCACCCCTGGTCCTCCCCAGAGCCCCCACGAGTGCTCCTCTAGCGCTACGGCCCTGCGCTGTTCTCCGAGAGCATTCTCAGTGTCGCTCTGAGTGCCGTCTTCATGTTTACTGCCTGGAAGAACAATCACCAAATTAGACTCAGCAATGGCACAGTCCCCATTTATATCATAGTCACTAACACAGACCCTGAAGACTCCTTAGATGAACAGGGACATCACTCTTTGCACTTTCCCCATCTTCCTCTGGAGCAGCAGTCTCTTTGAGAGCCAATGGCAGCTCATTTTGTGCCAGCCAGTCTGCTACTTTGACTTCTGCTGCCACCATTGCCGTCTGAAGTGGACTGAGATCCTCACCCATAGGTCTTTTTGGTCGTGTCCTGTTGTCTTGGCCTCCCTTTGCGACTCTGTCTTTAACAGTCACTTTACCTGATGCCCCAGGGTCAAACTCTATGGTAAAGGAGGCGTGGCCAAGCATTGGCTCTGCTGAAGAACTTGCCTCTACGTTTTGAGATGCTGCCTCACCAACCACTTTACCTGACAAAGGTGAATCCTTTGTAGGGATCTCAAAATAACTAGGGTCTTGGCTAGAGGTTGTTTGCGGGGTGGATTTTGGAAGGTCTGTGCATTTCTTAGTGTCTGTGAAGAAGAAAACATAATAATAATTAACATAATACATCATCTTTCCTCTTGGCTTTTTCCTTCTGGGGTCTCCACAGCAGATCATCTGCCTGCTAATGTGCAGTGATTTGCAGATTGTTTTACACTGGATACCCTTCCTGATACCTTCTTCATTTATCTGGGCTTGGAACTGACACAAAAAGCACACTGGCTTGTGAACATAAACATATAAAGATAAGATTATTAAATTATGAGCTACAGTGTAGTTTATACCTGTTTCAGCCTTGTCTCGTTTTGTGTCTGGGCCCTTCTCGTCAGGCCGACCAGAGTGTTGCTCATCAGTGTCTCCATCTCCCCACCAGGCAGGCTGCCCATAGAGGGGAGTGCCCCTGTGAAACACTGCTATGTCTCCGGCTAAAAACATAAGTAATGAATATTATAAGATAAATAAAAAATAATGACATGTTTACACTCTTATTACTCACTTACACTTACATAGTTCTTAACATTATTACTAATGCAGGATTTGTAATAAAACTGTTAATCTATTTTATATGGAGACGTGCACTCAACACATAAACTAATAATTGTTATCCCTTTCCCTGTGATATCTTGACCTGTTGTTTTGTCTTCCCCTTTGCTGGCCTCAGGAGCTTTTGCTGTGGCCCCTTCACAGAATGGAGTTGCTGTTGCGTCCTCCGGTGGCTTCTTGTCTGATTTTGATACTTGCACTACTGTTGGCTTCTTCTGGCTGAGCTGCAGTTGGCTGCTCAACTTCTCATGCTAACAGGCAAGGATAGGGAAATGAAAGCAGCATTTAAATATGTATACATTTCAAACAAATGTCCATGTCATGCATCTATTAATATTAATATTCCAAAATGCACAGAGTCTTTCACTTGCTCAGATAACTTCAATAAAGTAAGAGTTTGCCAAATATTGTATACACATATAATGTTTATTGGGACTGGGACAGTGTGATAATTCCTATTTGTCTTTTTTGACATTTTCTATGCCCCTCAGTCAGAACCTGGGCACTTTTTCTAAAACTACATGTATTTATTTATGATGTCCTCCCAAGTCTGGGATCAAAAAGACTCTACGTGGTTTGACTTTTATAAATCATATAATATAATCTATCACTCAAATTTATGTTACACCTTTGGCCTTAAATCCGTCCAACACTACCACAAATTTGATATTTAATGAAGATAAACATTTAGAAGGCAAAAGATTTTAATCTGGGGTCAGAATGACCCTGGGGACAACAGGAGGACTATAGGGGCAACTATATTGCACTAAGGTCACTGGGGAGTATGGCGGGTCTCACCTTCAGGGCCTCCTCAGGAATGAGCAGCTCTCCTCGGACCACAGTGAAGAGGTTGGTATGTGAGGTAGGTTAACGTGAAAACAGACTGGTAGCCTTATTCATTATGCACAAGGCAGAGCACAATGCATATGCACAGCTATTGAGCTTAAGTTACCATTTTGCCCATGTACACTGCTACACTGCTAACACTGACAGGAAGAAAACAACACCACCATATTTAAAGGATATCATATCCAAAACGCAGCTTATCATCAATTTTTAGTGTCACATAGATTTGCTCCTGAATTCTGATGTCATTGACAAAAGTCTGAAACCATAAAGAAGCAATAAATAATGATATAATAATGCAAAAACATCATACTATAGTTTTAAACAATGTGATGTAAGACAATTGTTAATCAAGCCACAAAGGGTCACAAGTCAGTGTACTCTTTGTGCCTCTCCCAAGCCCAGATCTGGCATCCAGCGCAAAACCTAAGCCAAATAAATATGCAAATCACTGCACACTATGAGGCAGATTATTTGCTGTGGCAACTCCAGTAGGGAAAAGCCGAAAAGGAGGGAGAAGTTATTGCTTGGAGTTATAAGATTTTTGAGAATTTCTACAGTTGCAAATAACAGAGTAAATGTTTCTTTTGGCTTTTCCCTTAGGTATAAGTTTTACGCCAGATGCCCTTCCTGAGGTAGCCATTCTCATTTTCCTGAGCATGGGACTGATCATTTTGTAACCATCGGCAAACTGAATGTGTTTTATGTACTCTATACATCTCCACATTCAGTATATTACAGAAGAGATAATACTGGTATGGTTTTAATGTACTGAGACAGTGCACAACAGTAGATTGACCTAAAAATGCAGTGATTTAATAGAAAAGCATTTTGCACTATAAGAACAATTACAGACGAAAATGCATGTACTAAAATATTACATGTGTTTAAGAACTGACAAGAAGTTAATACACAGTCAGTTATCACTCACCCCATTCAAGCTGCCTAAGTCCTTCACTTTATGCTCATCTGTATTAGGCTCATAGTTTATGACAGCGTGCTGTTTGTCCACACTGCGAGACTAAACACAAATTCAAATATATATTTCACAATCTGTTAGTAATGTCCATAAATAAGTGCAATCTGAAGAGTAACTGTTCTGATGTTCCCTTTTACCTGCAGCATGAGCTCACAGTCGTCCCGTCCCACAAAAATCATCTCTCTAGGGAGACGATGGCGTATCCCCCCACCGCTCACCAGGAACCAGGAAGTCAGACTCATCTCTGCCTCAGATCATTTTTCGTCCTGAATGCATCCTGCTATAAATGGACAGTATCTTCAACACACGATGGTCTGTACAGTCCACAGAATGACTTCAAACAAAAGAGACTTAAACATCTGAGCATTTAAAAGAAAGTGTCACATGTACTGTTACTATTTTAGGATTAACCCCGAGACATGCTTTTCTCCTCAAGACAGGCAGAAAAAAGACATTGACCAAGTTTCATGAGTCCAAATCAAATTACTCAACAGAATTTAATTGAAAAGTAATAAAAAACAACAGCCATGCAATGAACGAAAATTGAGAGAAGGGACACAGAAAGACTAAGATACCAGTCTAAATGAATTAGGAGGGTAATTTGATTGGATGCTCTGCAGGAGAAAAGCACATAAGCACCAAACACTTCACAAACCATTCACAAAAATACATGAGGCACATTGTAGCCTACATTACACTGTAAAGTACACTGTCTTGAACAAGGACAGCAACAACATGTTTCTCTTGTAAGAATCAACCTCTTGTGCCTATTATATGCTCATATGATACCCTTGCAGTTGTCAGAATTATCATGCACACAGGCCTAAGACAAGAGCTTCTTTCACAGAAACAACAGCCTGTTCTCCATAACCAGCAGCAGAGACACAGCAGTGTGTAGACAGGCCTTGCTGACTCACGCTCTGGTGGAGATATAGGTGAATTGGTTGGCTTTAATTACGCACACTTGGTTATATTTCCTGTATGAGCATCAAGACAATTGGACCTGACATTTCATCCACTCTTTCTCCATTTGGATCAAGTGGTTAACCCTTTCCAATCCTCGGTGGCCTATATTTCTGTTTAAACGCCTGACCTAACTCGGGTCTTCCACTGGACCAATGACAACACATGAATCGCGCGAGGCGCAGTAGACTGTATGTTGCATGCACCGGGCCAATAACAGGCTGAAAATGAGACTAGTTAGGCCATGTCTCAAATAGACGCTTTTCATGAAGGTACCTGAACATGACAGTGGTTCCGGTGAATAGCACTGATAATAAATTGACCATTATTTGTAGAGGATAAGGCGTATAATTGTTTATCTACATTAAACTGTGTGTTTATCCCTGAGGTTGAAACGTATGAATCCAATAGATGTTTATGATGCTCCCCCGAATGTACTCGTGACGCTTGACACTAGCTAGAGCTAATTTGCGAACCCACACATATATTATATCCCTTATCACTTCCGTTGGAGGCGACAAAATCCTTTATGCAGGTTGCTAATAGTGTCCAAAAGCCAACCCTCTCGTTATGGTAGGTTAAGTACAGCCTTGCCTCACAGTCGAAGCGATGCTGCATCTCCATCGCTCCACAAAACGAGACCTACATTAGGCCTATGTACCATGGATCTAAGTGAGAATTGAAATATCCTTTAAACACGACTCACCAGGCGCTATGCGGATTCTCAGCATCCGATATGTGGAGGGTTTGTCTGCTGCTTGTGCAGCCCGCTGCCCAGCCCTTCTTCTTCTCATTAACGCATCTTGGCCTCACGATGGCACTGTGGGCTCATGTAGGGAAAGGAACATAATGTTATGTAATACTGGCCCACAGATAGCGCACCTTGAACGTCCCAAATAACCATCTTTGATTAACTGATGATTTTTGTATAAATCTTATCCTACCGGAGTCATTTTTTGTTTCATTATATTTGTTAGTTCAATTATATCAAGCCAGTATGTTACCATAATAAATTTGCCATGCTGAGTCTGCACATGTGGAAGTTCTCATTCTATCAGGTCATACTGCACACAGAATAGAAACAAGTACTTGGACATATTTTGAACATCCAGTCACCTACAGTGCTTCTAAACCATTCTGTGCCCTTAGACCTGGATGATTGGGAACTTACATAGACATTTAATTAAATCTATGTCATTACATTTGATTAGATTTGTTTGGTGGTAGAGAGTACACCTAACATTTCCCCCATGAGCATGCTCTTGGAGACAATGACAAGGAAAAACTGCCTTTAAACAGGCAGAAACCTAGGGCAGACCCTGGTTCTAGGTGGGCAGTTGTCTGCCTGGACCTGTTTTAAAACTGATCAGAAAAGATGATTCGAAAGAGGAGGAAATAGAGTGAATGAAAAATCCAACTGGGCTTCCCTTAAAGTCTGTTAAGGTTCTCAGTCAGCCAGGTCATTATATGCACAGTAAAAGCAAGCACCTCGACCCCAAGCTGTGAAGGTTCAGAGGCTCACTTCCTAAATAATACACTGCATTCTGACCTGGAAGAATGAGAATATTTACAGCTATTTAAAAGACATGCCCATACACTTAATAGAAGCAAGCATTTGGATATGCAGTAGGTTACTTATCCTACTTACATCCACCTGCCTACTTCTAAACCATTGTGTACATTTTCTGACCATCTTTCTAGTCTGTTCACCTAAAGCCAGACAATCTTTTTCTCAAACAGTTAAAAAGTGCTCTATCTGAATGATTTTTTGTACTTGTTTGTTTGTTTCCGGTTCTCTCGTAACGGCATTTGGTCTTGGGTCTGTATCAAAGTCACTTCTGTGTGTACAGGGTATTGGACAAGAGTTATAATCACATTGTCTAATTTGTTAGGGGTGGCAATAGCTCAGTTGGAAGAGCTGTTCGCCCACTGGTGGTCGACTGGTGGTTTGAATTGGTGTTGCATTCTGCCGTTGTGTCCTTGGGAAAGACACCTTCCCTGTGTGAATGTGTGTGTGTGATTGTGTGTTTGATGAGGGTTGGAGATGCTGTTGGCGCAGAATGGCAGCCACGTCTGCCCCAGGGCAGCTGTGGCTATAGAAGTAGCTTGCCACCACAATTCTGTGAGGAATGAAAGAATAATGGACTCAGCTGTAAAGTACTTTGGGTGCCATTTACATCAAAGTTATTATTAGCTTGCTTGTAACTACTGGCATTTCTACTCAAGTAATTGATTTAAGCAAATGTAAGCCTACTTTTGGAGAGCATAAAATACAGTCACTCAAGTATCCTTAGTATCTAAATAAGTTTTTTTTTTTTTCTTTAATGGCCATTTTAAATCAGAAGGTGCTGGGTTTGAGTCACGTAGTCAAGTAGCCTATAGTAAATTTATATTAAATTTATAAAAAATATTTCTTGTCAAGTGATAATTTGGCCAGTTACTCTTTTTTATTTGAGTAAGTAGTTTTTTTTAACAGGTTCCTTCTTCTACCTGTTATAGTCCTTTAAGTTGGTGAGAGTTGGTACGTCACCAGTGATTAACATAATACTACTGCATACAGACTATTTACTGTAAAAATCTTTGTATTCAAGACACCCACTAGATGGCACTACAGCATTGACGTAATCTGAGGATAACCAACTGAATCATTAAACCAAACTGTCATTACTGTTTGGATCTGCGTTTTCCTTTTAAAATATCAGAGACTGTTATTTATTTTGCTGTTATTGTCATGCATTTGCCTTGGACTGTTTTACTGGTGAAATGAACAAATTCTAGCGTCATATTCTAGACATGGCAATTCAGATATTTATTAGGCCTATGGGATATTATTTATTTTTAGTTAGGCTCATTTCTGAAAAGGTCGGAGTGCTTACAAAAAGACACATTGATAAAAATTCAAAACAAATAAAACAATATAAAAAAGACAGTAATAATAATAATAATAATACATCCCACAGCAACTCTGAATGATTTATTAATACTACTACTACTCAGCGATTTTAGTCCCTTTTGCTGAGCTGACTTAACTTATTAGTAAAAGTTGTAGTAGAGTATAAGTTGTGTAGCCTGCTGTATTGGCCTACATATTTCTGCCATCATTGCCTATCACTGTCTCGTCCTTGGGCATGTTATGATTGCTTAATTTGACTCTCGCATGTTCATATAATAATAAATGGCAGTGTATGAATGAACCGTGCTGGTGTGGGCTCCTCCGGCTCTAGTATCTCCCAGTCTCTCTCTCTCTCTCTACCTCTCTCCCTCTCCCTTAGCCCCGCCCCCTGCTCCCCTCTGTCCATTGGTGTCTTCGGGGTCTCTGTGCTGTTTTTCCCTCTGCCTTCCATAGGTAGTCCATAATGAGTGTCCATTGGTTTTTATTGCGGCTCGTCCCCCTCCCACTGGCCGCTCTCGCCCTGCCCATGTTTTCTATGTCTCAGTCCGTCAGTCTCCTGTCGTTCAAGTTCGTAGGAACGTCACGTCCGCACTTGAACTTGCAGCTCTTTGAGGGGGGTTTCGCCGTATACCCCTTCATCACTCTCTCTCTCACTCTTTGCGAAAAAAAGTCATGAGGAGCTCCGCACGGACAGAGACGCGCGACTCACCCGCTGCATGATCCGCACTTCGTTGGTTTCCCCTTTCTCCTTTTCAACACCTTTTGGATGTCACCCGCATCAATGAAGACATTTCACTTGGAGTCTTACCTTGTAGGAACGGATTTCCCAATGTGAACTTAGCTCAAAAGCCGTCGCTGAACAAACATGTCTCGCCGCAAGCAAGGCAAACCCCAGCACTTGAGCACACGGGAGTTTTCGCGTAAGTGGACACACACATGAACTCTGTGTTGCTGCTTATAACCAGTATGACTACCTATTCTTTCCTCGTGAACGGGCAACTTATTTGAGTTGGTCCCAGTAGCTGTACTACTACACTGAACTAGCTCCAGACTATGGTGTTACACAGAAAGTTCTCAGAAATTAGGATGTCCACTTGCGTTTTTGTATAATGCACCATTTAACTTTTCTTTCGCTTTTAATTGGCATGGACTCGCTTTATGGCCGGAGACCTTTGCCTATATGAATGCTATAGCTGCTCTTAACTTTAGACTTGAACAGCAGGGTCTACTCTCCTCTGCTACAACACGCTGACCTTGTGTTCTTCTTTTATTAGGCCTAAATTTATTTAAATAGGTTTAAATTGTTTTATTCACCAATGTTTACACTTGTCCACAGCAGATAGTTGCTGTTTACGCACGCTATTAAACGTGTTGTAATAATCTGTAATACACTCATAAATAAAGCATTGATGATTTCTTCTATTTACTAAATGTTAGAAAATGTACGGTTGCAGCTATTATCGGGGTTAATAAGGAGATAATTTGGTTTTACGCGTTTGTTATGAAATAACAGCACTTAATTACTTTTAAATACTTTTACAGTTACATTGTTTGTGTTTGGAGTGTGGACATGGAGTGAGTGTGTTGCCAACAAACAAACAAACAAAAAAATCGTTTTAATTTAATTCACTTTTGCTTATTCATGGGTAATTGTGTTGTTCTAGTTTCTGTCTGATTGTGCCGCCGTAGCTCTTGAGCCAGTTGTGCTCCTCCAAAATGTAACTTGTATCTACATGTGGAAAGGGGTCGTTAATGCGGGGTTGGACAGTAGGGGGCGCACTGTGATTACGCTCTATATAGGCCACTTGTGAACTTGAACTTGATCCACTCTCGGTGCTGCTTGACCAGTCGAAAGCAGGATCGTTTTAGTACAAACAGAAATTGTATATTTGATGTCTCTTGTAATGTTAATGCATTAGTCATAAAATGGGGCGTTTTTCAGACTTCAAATGCATTAAAAGTTAAAATGTCCTAAAAACTTTCATAACATATTTTAGTCATGCTTTATTTTTGAAGTTGCTTTGTATGTTGCTTGCATTATTCTTGAGTTTTTTTATGAATAGGTACAATAAACGCACAATTAACCAACATTAAATAAGCATAGAGTAAAATTAGAGTGGCTAAAATGGTGCTGTCCATTTCAGAGGTGAGTTAATTGAGCAATTAAATGATTGATCCAGTATTATTATAGTAAACCACCCAGAAAATGACTTCTGCACTTAATGCAAAAATATGTCTGTTTTATTAAAATATTACCACTGTTAGCGGGGAAAAAATACACTTTATATTTTCGTCTTCAAAATATTTATCATGCACCACTCTTGCTTGGCATCAAAATAAGTCAGATTGCTTTAAAGGAAATCTTTCCTCCTAACTCAACTTCACACACCAAGGCAACATCACTGGTTCAAGAAAACAGGAGCAAATTCTCTCGCCTTTATTGCTGCTGAACAGGATCTATCTGGCACATCACTCACCAAACTTCTCGTCCGACCCGACACAGAATTAAAGCTCTAACAGAGTGCGAGAATTCATCAAATTTTATCTCAGCATCCCAGTCAGCTGGTCTATGCCGTTTACATCAGTGGCTAGATTCCTCCTTTAAAAACTCTCCCTCTCCTTTCTCGGAGCGTACTTCAGGGACCTACTCCACATCCAACCCCTCAATGTCTAACCTTGGTTCACAAGATCCCAGCACTTTTAGCGAAATGGGGTCCAATCATCTTGAACTCAAATTAGAATCTATTTTTTGATTCTCAGAGGTGTTAGGTTCATTAAAAAAGCGAGATTGGCAGCACAATAAAGAGGGTCAAGCAACTTAATCGTTTGGCTGCTGCCTGCAAGCTCAACGTGTCAGTCCTTATCGAAGTGAGCTAAAAGTTTTTATGCACTTTACAATGTGTGACCTTATTTCTGTGTAGCTCTGTTTGATTGACAAAGTGCATTTCTCACTTCTCTTTTGTTTTTATCCATATAGCTGAACCACTATCAGGCATCCCACCAGATGAAGACTCCCAGGACTCCTCGAGGCTGGGAGTGGCTCCTGGTGAACCTCTCAAAGGGGACCAGGACCTGCTAACGTGTGGCCAATGTCACTCTCGCTTCCCCCTCGCGGACATTCTGCTGTTCATTGAGCATAAACGACGACAGTGCCACGGGAGCCTGTGTGTAGACAAACCTCTGGACAGGCCGCCATCGTCCCCGCTCGCCTCGCCCCTGTCCACGTCCTCGTCCCACTCGCGAACACAGCTGCACCCCAGGAGGGCGTGCCATCCTGTGGAGGTGGCCGTCCAAGTGTCGCCACATGATGAGGATTGTTTATCTGCACCGCTGCCAGGAATAATCCCCAAGCAAGAGAATATTACAGGTAAAAATCAAGCAATAGGAAACGACTGTGTGAGAAATGTGATTTCCTAAAGTGATAAACATGAATTTCACATAAACAAAGTGTAAAAAAATCCACTATGCATTTAGGGCCAGCTGAGCCACATAAAGAGCAGCCTTCCTGAAAATGATTGTGAGAAAAGGAAACATTTGCAGACAGTGAAAAAGACACACAGCGAGACAAACAAAGAGAGATTATGAAAGAGACCAAAAAAAGATGAAGTTGTGCTGGTTTTGGTGCTGCATCACAGATGTGCTCCGATCCTGTGGCCTCCTCCGTCTCTCTCATGTGGTTGTGAGAGATGTATCTCTATCCCTCCCTGGCTTATTACACTGTCATATCTCCAGCTCCCTCAAATATGTGCCTGCGAACACTCACTCTGATGCTAAAATTAAAAAAAGATAGAAAAGAATGTAATTATGCCGAGCTGTCAAGGAAGCAGCATTTATTTGTGGAGCCCGAGAGCCACTAATTGTCAGTGTTTTTCTTTGATTTGAGTAATTAAGGACTTGGTAAAGTGGCTGCTGTGTTTGTCAGTCGTCCACTGGGGCTTAATGACACTGTAGTGAAAACAAGCTTGCTTCCCTTATGACTGGATTTACAAAGCACCATTTTAATGTTTATTAATTCAAGCTCAGTCCAATGTCATGTGGCTAATAGTCGTTATTATCCGGGCTGTTCTGATTTCATTTCAGGCAATTTCCAGCTAAGTGTGAGAAGAATATGTCCTACTGTACTGTATTTGTCAGGTGTTTTAAAGATGACGAACCCTGCGTTTTGCTCTCGTCCTGTTACAGAATGACCACTTTTCATAAGTTCATTTAGCACTCGGACTTCACACACGTATGTGCCTGTCGGCCTTGTCAGCTGTTCGAACATGCTCATTTAGATCATCAGCAGTTCACATGATATCATAAGGTCAGTAGCATTGTAAGAAGGGCTTTATTTATAGGCTTTATGCATATAGATGTTGTAGAACCACAACATCTTTGCCAATGAATAAATTTAGTGTAGTTGCACCACATAAATGTATAGGATTAGCCTGGTGTGGAGAAGTAAGATGCAGCTACAGCATGGATCACATCAGTCATATGCAAAAAAGCTGTTACCTCCCCCTGGTCTTCTTTTTTCATTGCCAAGATTGATGGATTCAGAGTAGCAGTGCCAGTACGCCACCCTAATGCCCATATGCTTGCTGCCATGTTCTCTCACCCGCTCCGTACAAGGATGACACTGACAAGATGCATCTTAATAAACACTAGGGCTACACAATATATTGTAAATGTATCACTACTGCAATATCAGCAAACACTGTATCTGTGTGTTAAAAAACTAATTGAATTGGAATAATTTTGAAAAGAAGAAGGACAGAAAAATGATTCTGACCCAGATTTGACTGGTATATACAGAGATTTGTATTCTACCTTAATTTTAATTGAATTTACTGTGCTATATACTGTAAGTATATTTGTTTTGTTGTTATTTTTACCAAGGTTACTAAGGTTATTGCATATCATGTTTTTTACCAATTGCAGCCCTAATACACACCTTCCCAAACATGGTTTCTCTGCTAAAAATAAATTAAAAATAGCATAGCATAAATAAAATAAATAGACACTCTTTTTAGTTTTATTTTAATAATGACAAATATGTTTATATACATTTTGTCTTTGTGGTTAATCTTGAAGATGGGGTGTGGGTTAAGTTCTTTGGCTCATTCTATGGGACATCTTAGACTGTCTGATAGTCTTGTGGCTGCAGCTGGGACCAGGGTCTGCAGTCTGGAGCCCTGGGCCGTTACAAGAGGGCAGAGCAGCCTGTGTGCCATCATTTGCATGATAAACAATTTAAGATATGCATAGGGACACCAGAGCTTGTCTCCAGATTATGGATGGCCCAGAAAAAAAAGAGCAGATGACAATTTCTCACACAAACCACAACGTGCGGTACAAGGAGTTATATTTTGTGAAAATACTTAAATTGTGATTTTATAACGACACATACTAGTTATATTTAAAGCCATATTGTTTTTTTTTCCACTGTTTTAATTTAGATTAATTTAATTGTTTATTTTTGCTTCAAGCATGTATAATAGAGCATGTATAATTGTAGCACATTACAGTTGTCCTTTAAGCATTAATATCTTGATTTCTCTACACTGCAGCTATGTGTTAATGAGGCCATTGTAGCCACTCAAATCGACCACCATCTCACACTTCTGCATTGTAACCTGGGTTCCCAATCAATACTGAGTTAATTGTGCTAACCACCTTTGCACATTTTTCCCTACAACACTTGGAAGAATATTTTCTTAGTCTTCCTGCAGAGGCTTGTCTCTCCTGTTTCTCTCTGTTTATAGTTGAGACAAAGGTATTTAGCAGGCTCCATATTGGCACCGTGCCACCTTTCTCCGAACCAGCCCCCCCCCCCTTTTCACTTGCTTTCATAAGTGTATACACAGTGGATATGTGTCGGGCCGAGCAGAGCTGGGGGGCTGGGCAGTGTGTGGCCAGTGTGTGAGCGGAGGGGGTTGAGGTTCCTTGGTAGTGATATTGTTTTTTCTATGGCCAGTGTTGGTGCAGGCATATGGACCGCAGTGCAAGTTCACGTGTGGTGTGTGCCTTTTGTTTGTGTGATCACTTTAATTGATACTGAAAAGGCGCAGATGCTTGCTATTGTAATTATTGGACACCAGCTAATATTTTCTACATAAGCACCCCATTGTCCACTAAAACTGATTCTAATTTGATCCTACAGTCGCTCTGGGCTTTGATAGAATCAGTACTATTTTTGGCTTGCTGGTCTGCTAAGTTTTAATGATGGTGAACAGGAATGATTTTGAGGATGTATTTTTTCATAAAGGACATTTTTGTTTTTCTGAAGCCAAATCTTTAAACACCCACAAACGTCGGCTGTCGGCGGGGATTTGTCAAGCTTTTCTTTCTTGTTGAATTGAGCTTTAATGGCTCTGGCTGCACTCGGGAGTTCAGTGTTTACATCAGGACTGTTGAACTATATGTGAATATGTGAAGAGTGTGGTTTGGACCACTTAAACTGTTTATAGCCTTGGTGTGTGTGTTTCAGAAGGAGAAGGAGAGACAAGAGTGTGTATACCGGGCTGTTTGTTAAAGCTTTACTACCCTGGGCTTACAGGCAGAACATGAAAGGGTCTTTGACTTGGCAGGCCTTGCCTCAGGACACCCCTCTGTGGACCATGCCAGGCCAGACTTGGCATGGAGCACTGGGCCTGAGGGACACACATATTGAACGTGTATGTGTTTTGTTTAAGCAGGTATACAGTATTTGAGCCCTTAAGTGAGATTTTGTAGATTTAGGAAGCAGAAGTTGTAGTGAGGTGGAGGGTTAGTGTCTGGCTTTAAGCAATAGAAATAAAGTCGACTCAGGAAATGTGAGCTCAGATGTTGGTTAGAGATCCTAAAACCATAAATGACTGTAAATTTTGGAAAAAAAAAAAAAGGTTGGAGTTGATGGTTAATAAGTTAGGCCAATGTCCAGTCAAGCATATCTGTATTGTTGCTGCTACATGGTCACAAGCCAGTGTTGTCTTTGTACCAGTCCCAAGCCTGGATGGGCGTCACACTTGTCAGTCAACCCTCTATTTCCCTGATCTGTTTGTGGCAGATGTTTTCAGAAAGACCTAAGGAGTCCAGAGGTTTGGAGAGTTAAGAGGTTTTTCTATTTTAAAATGCAAGTTATTTTCATCAGGCTTGTCTGACACTGATCCCTTGGTCCACTCTTTCTCTTTTCTATGCCTCTGACAGACAGTGTGTACTTAAGGGCAGGTATGCTGCAGTGTGTGTGAGCTGTCCTCGGGGCTCCTGCTTGTGCTTCCTGTGTCTCTGTTTGTCTTCTAACAGCCCTGGTACCACTGCCTCAGGCCATTCAGGTGGAGGCTAGTCCAAGTATGCAAACACTCACACACAAACATAGCGTCCGCCCACTTAACCCTACCCACAAGTGTACACAGACACACCTGTTCTTTGTAAGCCCCTCAGATGCACATGCACAGACACAGATGCCCAGTGCACATACCCTTCTGCAGACCTGTGTTTTGTCTGTAACAAGTGCACTGTGGTAGAGGCCTCATGATGTGAGTTGATGAAATCTGTCAGAAACATATGATCTGTATTTTGGCCCCCTCCCTTCTCTCCTTTGCTTGCTGTTCCCATCGCTTATGCACTCTTCCTCAATGCACCGCTCCAGTAGTTATCTCTCGGGACTGGAAAAACTCAGACTTTTGGCCACATTAGGATGTCTACACCTCTTAAAAGCCTCCAACATCCACTCAAGCTCATTCTCACTCTCTCACAGTTGGCTTCAGAGCAACACACGCTCTCCCAAAGCCTTTTCAATCCCTCTGTCTACCTACTGTCAAATGAGGCTACACAACAGAAACAACCTTGTTTGTCCACAGCGGCACGGTGCAGGATGAAAAAGTATCCTCGGAGCTAAGCGTGTCCGTGCTGTCGTCTTGTCAATAGTGTGGCAGCCAGTCACATCACAGGGGCAGCAGGTCATCTGACAGCGGCAGGGCCTGTCACGCCAGCACCGGCTCCACCACCTGCAGGTTAATGACTTTATTTTTAGACAGAAAAGAAAGAAACAGGAAAAAAGTCTCTCTGACCCAGCTGTAGCTTAGAAAGTGGCAAACAAGGATGACAGAAGAAGTTAATATGGCTGTTGGACAAACTCTTCGTATCTCCAGTATGGCTGGTTTTCAGAATTTTTTATTTTTTTTTAAATTACTTAACACTGCACTGTCAAAGTTTAAAGCCTCTTTTAAAACAGCACAACGTAACTATTGCCCTCTCTTGGCTCCCTCTCTGGTTGCTAGTACTTCAGAAGCCAATTTTTGACAACCATATCAACTGAAAAACTAGTGTATGTTACTGTTTGTAGTTTTCGAAAATGAAAGAAGCATTGACAAGAAGAACAATAATGTTTTAGTATGCATTAGCATTACTAGCAGGTTGTATAGTGATCTACTCACTCCATAGAGTTACATAGTCATAGAGCACGATAACAAGAAGAGCTCAAGGGTTGGGGGAGGGGCTGTTCGTCCAGTTATGACTTGATACACCACCAAAATATTTTTAAAACATTTTTTTTAAGTCCAAATTCTACATAGTGTTGTTTTAAATGACTTCTAGTGGTTGTAAGGCTCATAAAAGTCAGACTGACCAGTTAAAATAAATAATAATAATAATTATTACATAATATTATTAATAATAATAAATAAGATCTGTGTTGGCCATCTATTTATATATTTTTTAGCATGTTTGCCTGTATCGTTCCAGTAAAATGCAAAGGAATAACATAAGCCAGTAGTCCTGACTGGAAACTACTACTCGGCTGCTTCCCAGCTGAGGTCCTTGAAAACCTATGTTTTCCAGTGAAATACCTCTAATTATTCAGTATTTGTATATGAAGCTTTTATCAATAAACAAATGTCATCTCAACCTGTACCATGTGTATTGTGACTATTGTGCTGTGTATTCCGTGCTCCAGCAGAACTATTGCTTTGTCTTAGTGATAGCACTGAGGCCATGGGAGAGCCGCAGCGACAAGGGCGTCCCGTCAGTCTGAACCCACTGCTCTGGTCACTATCAGCCTGTGTAGTGTTTGGTCCTGCATTATCTGTCCCGTCACAGCTCTCAGCACTGGGCTTGGCCTGTCACTGTATGGGTGTCTGTGGGTGTGTTTGATAGTATGTGCGTGTGTTTGTACCTTTTGTATGTGGGTGGGTGGTCGTCTACAGCTGTGTCTCGCCAGCCTTATCTATGTACCACGAGAGATAGGAGTCACAGCGGGCCCCAGCGTCTGACGTTACACTTGTGAAAACTCACAGCTTTGTGTTTGTGTATGTGGGAGATATATCTTCCTCACTCTGCTTTACCGCTGCACTTCTTCATAAATGTATACTAATAGGTTGGTGTAATCCTCGAGGGCTTTGTGTTTAAGAGCTCATTGCCTTCTAATAGCTTAACTGTACATTTGATCTTACTTTTGAATCCCACGTTGTTTAAATGATGATCACAAGATAGGGCCTTCATTCATTTTTTAAGAGTGTCTTAAATTGGTTATTAGAATCACTTGAGGCAATGTGAGGCTAGTGGTGTACAGTTCTTTGCTTTCATTCTTACATGGAAAGCATGCAGGCACAAGCCAAAAGCGGCACACAACACAATCACTTGAGCATTCATGCATAAACACACACATACTTACATCTCCTGCACCAAACTGACCCCAACCTCCACACACACACACACACACATACACACACACACACACACACACACACACGCACACACACACACACACACGCACACACGCACACACACGCTCATAAATGCACACTTCTGTCCCAGGCACCCTTTACTTTTGCAGGCTGAATCTCACTGATAACATGCTGGCGCCCTCATTTAAATTTGAAGCGCTTCTTTAATCTTCAAAGGCCTGATTGCTTTATGAATATGCATGGACTGAGCTGACTCTCAGTTCATTACCTTGTTGTAAATTCTAATGACCATTAGGGCCCTGCGCGGTAATTGCCAATTGTTTTGCATTTTTGATTAGCCCATTACCGGAGTGCATTCTGAACATGTCTGCCCTGCTGCCTGCCGGGCCGTGGTGAGGAGTGAAGGGAGGGAGAGGTGTGATGAAAAACGGGAGCTGAGGAAGAGGAACACAAGGGCTAGAAAAACACCAAAATCAGCTCCTGGCTCCAAATGATTTGTTTTGGGAGAAAGGTGAGGGGTTCTTAAAAGGGAAGATACAAACTAAGAAATGGTTGTTTCCTAGGGCAGAGCTGACTTCCGCAGAGCTTGAGTGCAGTAGTGTGTACCTGTCGGCGTACATGTGTATTTGTTGACTGTGAAAGGCCCTGTGGTCTTGACTGTGTGGACATGTCCAAGTTTGCGTGCAATGCTCTGTGTTGGCTGTTGGGTGGAGAGCTAGGAGTGATGGGGAGGTTCTTGCCAGTGCATCCCAATGTACGCCTGTATGGCTGGGACTTATGAAAGATTGATGGCTCCTAGCAGAATGGCATCGCCCTGCTACAACTTGATAACATCTAATGGATAATTTAGCGGGCTAAAACCGGTAGGCCAGTCACCCCCCCTCTTTTCCCTCTCAGTGTGGGTATAGAGAACAGCTGCTGGGCTTTTGGGGCTGCTCACTCGCTGCTGCTGCTGCTGCTGCTACTGAGGCTGTGTGTCACAGAGGAACATGAGGACAAGCCAAAAGAAGAGGAAGAGGGAGCAAAATGGGTAGAAAAATTAGTGTTTGTGTGACTATAGCGTGACTGTCCCTTTCCCTGCCCTGCAGCGGACTGGCAGGGTTAAGAGGTGATTAGCTGGCTCTTGTCACAGTTATTTGGCAGAAAAAAAGTCTCTCTCTGAGCCTTTTACACACCCTAACTTGAAAATGTTCATATGCAACACTGTATACAAGTTACAAATTACATACGGCACAAAGAGGCTCTCCAAAAATGGTGTTCAGTTGCAGTATGCAGACAGCAAATTCTTTTACTGTTTTGCATAAAAGTCAAAGTCTGATATTTGATTGATCTTTTATTACATTTTTTATTTTATGTACAACATTTTAACATTACAAATAATTAAGCCCCACATATTCATTCATTCTTCTTCTACCACTTATTCCTGTTATGGGTCACGGGTGGTTGGAGCCTATTCCAGGAACTATGGGCCTTAGGGAGGATACACACTTTGAAACTGATGCCTAAGATTCGAGAAGAATTTTACATTTTACAACAAAAGCTCAATTTAATAATGAAGTAATCTAATAGACAAGTTTTTTCCACCACTGGATTCTATAAAAATGTTTGTATACAGAAAATAATATGAAGTGTGAGCTCTGAAATGTTGCAGCTTTACAGTGTTTGTAGCTTTCTCTCTACCTTTGGCCATTTACCATTCATAAACTCTGTAGCGTTTACACTCAGTTCTTGGGCCAACTATGAGTCTCTTATTCCCAGACTATTAGGCTGTTGACAGTTTGGTTAATAATCCTACAATATGACTGCAGGGGACTGTGAGAGATCAGTGGTGTCCGTCTGGAAGGTGCACATCTATGGGTTTATGTTGCTCTCCAAACCATGCTGAGCGTTCAGGCAATGGGTTTATTAAGAGTAGGGGCTTATTGGGAAAGCCGGGGATCTGTCTTTGCTCTGGTCTTGCAGATACAATGGGGAAATTGTTCAGCTCAAGTTTGGAGCTAAATCTAAGTTAGTGAACTGGTGGGCTGGTCTACGTCTACTGTGCGTGGAGTGAAGGGAACACATCGCAGCAGCAGCAGCAGCATGGCCCGCTATGGCCAGAGGAGTCCTGGACAGACAGCATGATAGATGGCTTTGTTAAAGGGTCCCTGGGTGTCCCCTGAACTTGAAGCACTGTGTTTATCTTGAATAGGAGAAGCACACAGTGTAGGGGGCAGTAAGGAGGAGGGAGGGGGAAAGGGAATGATATAGCTTTCAGAGGAAGGGAAGGCGAGGGTCTGTATCTGGGCAGGCCTGGCTGGGGGTTGGTGAGGTTAAGGGGGGGTCGTGAGCAGGCACGGCTGTTTGAGACACACACAACAGAGGGAATGAGGGGGATGGGCCGGCTCTCGTAGCTGTCCATTAACAGATGAACTTGGCAATGGTCCAGGCCTCAGAGGTCTGGGGAGACAGGCACACACACACACACCTCTCTGCGATACCTGCCTGCTGTGGATGGAACGCCACCATCAAGCTTTCTGTCCAGAGGCGAAAAAGGACACATCTTGGGTTCACCTGTGTCAGAATTAGTTCAGAGTGGTTAGCCTGGCGGCCCCAGAGCAGACACACGGACAGGCACTATCTCCTCTTGCTGCTGTTCTGTCCACTGTTCGAAACGAAGAAACACAGGGAACCTCTAACCTAAGGCTGCAGGACAATGCAGAGGAGAGAGAAAAGAAGTGAGGGAGCGTGGGAACAAAGTGAAAGACGAAAGGATCCGGTCGTAAACAGGGTGGGAAGAGGAGGGAAACTTGTGTGGTGCTCTGCACTTGATGGGGCAACATGAGCTTAACTGTGCGGCTGCTATTGTGTACTGGAAACATTACAGCAAACATGAGAGTTGTGAAAACTAGGGAGGAGCGAATTTGATCTGGAAGATGCACATAATGGACTGGTGTATTGTGTAGAACAGAAGCCTTCTAAAGGTGTCAGCTTCATACACGAGTTATAGCACCGAGTATAGCTCGAATGTGTGGCAGTGATGGCAATTGTGTCTAGATGTGTACTTCTGTTTTTGCAAAGTCCTAAATATAAGTCAACATGTCCCTTAGGTTTTGATTGCGAGTAACCAACTTAAAATATTTCAAAGTAAGCTCACACAAATTTGTTTTGAGATGAAACCTCATAACAGTTCACAGCTCACAGCAGAATATACTGTCTAAATCAGTTGGGCACCGCCCACTTTAAAGAGAACCATGCTCTTTGCAAACACCGTCGATTTATCAGCTGTGCTGCTGTAAAGGACCACAGGGCTGAGGCCTTTCTCTTAAAAAAGCCTTCTAAAGACACTACTGCCTCTTGATCCTCTTCCTTTTAGTTCACATGTGAAAAAAGTTGGGAGGATTTGAGCTCAGTCATAAGAGGAGAATCTCTAAGTGCTTGTACTGAATGGTGGGGGATAGACAGATCATGATAAATTGGCAGCATGAAGCTAACAGATCGTAGTTTAAAACTGAGGTTGCTAACTTTTTTACCTTAAATAAACTGTTTCAGACCTTGTGTGAGGGTTGTGGGTGTTGTGGGGTGTCTCTCCTTGCCATCTCTGGGGTTAAAATGACTCTTATGGAAGTCTTAAGTCTCATGACAAAGCAGTGCATCGCGGCGAAAAAACTTTGTATGGATATGAAGAAGGAAAAATGAAAGTAAAGCCAAGCAAGGGATCACACAGTAGTCAATTGGACTTTTGAATATTTACAATAGTGGTTTATTCCGAAATGTAGGGGGAGCTCCATAGAGGAAAATGAGGGAAAAACAGGTCAAAGGGAAAAACGGTCAAAGCTAGTGCTAAAATTATTAGAAAGATTTAGTGTATTAGGGGACCTTTAAACATAACTTTTGAAATGCCTCTCATTTCCACTGCCATTTATGCAGGACAGCAACATCACATATAGAAAAGACAGTTCTGTTCTTGTTAGGTAGAAATTGTATTGGTAGAGAAAGAAAAAATATAACTGGGATGCTGTAAGTATCTAACAAACTGGAGTGTTTTTGTTCAATTTTCAGTAATTTACTTTACCATTTACTAACATGGGACCAAAATGTAAGGGTGCCTAAAGTATGACTTTGGCATAGAAATGTCTAAATGTGTGCATATGTATACTGTATTCCTTGAGTGTACAATGTAATTGATCTATGTGCCATTACAAAAATAAAACTGCTAAACTCTTTTAACAATCCACATGATAGCAATTACTACTGTTTTATGGAATTGCATTGTATATAAACAGATTTGAGCAAACTGTCTCCATGATATCAGTGGCTCCATACTATCATTATAGAGCCTGCATACTCTAAGTAGAGTCATAATAAAGTGGTGTGTGCTTTTCATTGCTGGGGCCTGTCTGGACCTCCTGCCTCTGTGTGAAGTTGTGTTTCAGGACACTCTTGATGCATCTTGTGTCAGTAGTGTCTGCTGATTGATAGAGTGGCTCTTCTGTAGTTTATCACATGCATGCTGGGGGGCAAACATGGATAATGAATCTTTGCGTGTCTGTGTGCATGTGTTTATATGTGGGCCCATGTAAATGCATGCAATCCCATTTGCATTTGCTTTGCATGTATTTCACACATGCTCACATTAATTTGTTATTTATAAAGAAGGTTTTTCTTTTCATCTTCCCACTTCTTTGGTCTTTTCTTCCAGCCCTCCAGCTCTTGCTCTATTTCTCAGAAGCATGTTTTCTTTGCCAAAAAGAAAAAAAAAAAAAAGAAAAAATCCTGTGTGGCTACTTTGGAGCTAACACAGGTGAAATATATTGCTTGTGTGTGATGATGCCTGTTTTATAATGCCCCCTGCACATTTGCATATGTATATGTGCAGATTGTATGAGAAGAGCTCTCACACTTAGAGCAGTTGGAGGGGAGGGTGACGGGGGCCGATGCTAGGGCCTTGTGCGTGGTTTTTCTGCTTGTGTGTGTGCGTGTTGAAGAGGGGGTCGTACTTGTGCTTTCACCCCCCGAGACAAAGCCGGCCACTGCTCCCAGATGGTAGTCTGCTCTCTCCGGACATGTGTCTGGAACGTATGCATGTGCGTTTATGGACACATACAAAGACAGGGAAAGTGAGAGGACTGTGGTTAAAGCACCTATCACTGCAAGTGTAAAGTGTATATGTGAAGAGTTTGTAGGCAGCTAGACTGTCCCTTAGATCACTGTGTATGGCGTGCATCTGGTCTGTCCGTTTATCTGAATCTTAAAATGAATGCACTTAGAAAAAGGAAAGATGAGTAATATTGTCAGACAGACAGTTTAATTGATCTGGGGATGGTCATTGCTGTGTGGTCAAATGGGACCAGCATTTGTGACCAACATTCAACTGACTGACATACTGTGCATGGCAGGATTGTACAATTTATTAAAATGCATCTCAACATAGAAAGTCAGTTTGCAATATTCCCAAAAAGAGTTTTATTTGATTACTGTATTGCGGTATTCAACAGCAGAAATCCAGCCTCGGGTGAGTCACAATGCAAAGTACACTTTGTGCCGGTCCAATGCCTGGATAAATGACACACACACTAGGAGGCAGTGTGTGTCATTTGCGGTGGAGACCCTAGGGACGAGAGAAAAGAAAATAGGCATTATTCAAAAGCATTATTTAAATTGCTCCTTGTAGTGCTTTATTACAGGAATATATAGTTAAATCTGCTTGTATTGTATGTGAATGCAAAGTGTTTTCACTAGTGTAAAAATAATCTGTATCACAAGTATCTTTCATCACGTGCTGGGTATTTAGCTACGGAAATACTCAGAAACATGTTAAAGGTTGTGCCTTTTAATATAACTTCTTGTCTAAGGCTCGGCCTAAATCCTGGTGTCCCCCTGAGGCTGTATCTATCGCTTGGACACACTCACTGACCTTGATGTTTGTTTTCCTTGTATAGCAGACATAAACAGAGCTGTTGCAACTATCCATGCAGGACCTGTCTGTCTCTCTATAGTGGAGACATACAGTACTTGAGCCAAATTAGAAATGCGTATCCAGTGTATGCACGGTCTCACTCTCATACCTGCAGAACTCGTTTGCTTTCTTTCATTAAACCTAAGCCGTACTCTTTTTTCTTGTCCAGGTATTGTCAGACCAGAAGGCAGACTCCCTTATGATGGCCCTTTACCCTGTAGTTCAAAGTGCCAAGATAACTATTCTCTATTTACACCTTTATTGAGACGAGCCCTGCCTCTGTGCCAGTACGTGCCTGGGTCTGGCAGTGTGTCTCAGGTTGGACGTGGCCCGCTCTCCCCAGGCTCTGGTACTGCTGCTCTCTGCCAAGTGGCACAGCCAGATTGCCTGTAATAGGCCTGCCATTTCCTTCTCATCATCTGTCAGCACTCTGGATCCAACTGCAAGGTCCAAAGAAGGCTACCACTCTCCAATTAAAAAGGTTAATTTACCCTCGCCCGTTCCCTCCCCCAATACAGTTAGCTATGTCTTCATTAGTGCACAGTAGTGTTTCTGTGTTGACTCTTATCGATGTTGTTTGTTTTTTGTTTTGCCTTTGGAAACATCTCTTTTATGAATGTTTGTGCATCTGAAATTTAAATTTGTGGGGTAAGGGGTTTTGTTAGTTAATGAACTGGAGTTAAACACAAGAATTTTATTTAATGTCAATTAGGTGCACCTTTGTTGAAAAGGTCCTGAAAAAATAGGTTTTCAGGAACACATTCAAAATATTTTATTTACAACATCCCTTTTTAATGTTTTATTTTATTTGTGTAAATGAATAGAGAAACAATCAATTTCTTTATGGCTATTGGTTTTGGACTATAATGTACAATATTATTTTAGTTAAATTTATTTTCAATATATTTTGCTATATTGTGCTGGCTGATGTTGTAATTAAGGATGCAGAATATATTTCAAATGTATTGTTATCACAATATCAGCAAATGGAATATGCAGATTGCAGAAGCTAAATGTGTATCTTCCAGGTGACAAAATTTTACACTGTCAAAATAAGTTTTATGAGGACTAAAATAAACCATGTTATGAACAAATTAAAAACTTCATCTTGATTTGGCTCAAATTGAGATTTCAAATGTAACTTACTTTGTTAATCTATTCATAAATTAAACATAAACTGAACCTCTGTTCTTCTATTGTTAAAAAGCCTTGACCTTATATGAGTATAAAAAATGCCATATTGTCATATTGTTATTGCACATTTAACACAGTTATTGCACATTTTTCTAATATCATACAGTCTCAGTTGTAATGATCTATTGCACCTCTCTATTTGCTGCAGAACACAACACCTACATTTATTGTATTGTGAGATTAATGTAAATGTAAATATCCTTATTGTATTACACATGTCATCTGTCATCATCCAACCCAGATGACAGAATGATGTTGATATAATATCCTGCAGATTATAGCTCATGAAATCCAACTTTATCATATAAACCTATATAGAAATGAGTTTTATTCTAAGCTCCCTTCTGATCCTTTCTTTAACCATCTTCCTATTTTGAAGCTTGAGGTGCTCTGTCTCCTTATCTTGTTCTCGCTCATGCAGGAGTAGACTCATTTTCTCTGAACCATGATGGTGGTGGACATAGTGTGGAAGTGTCGCTCTGAGCCCAAACCCAGGAAGGAAGCTGGCCCTAACTGCTGCCTGGCTGCTTTCTGTCAGTCACTGCTGTAGCCCCTGCTCTTGTTCCAGGGCGAGGGAAAGTCATAATTTCAGCCACAAGTGTTCACATTTGGGCTAATTGCTTCCATTTATTGATACAGTTGATAAAGGTTTAGTTTGATTCGACAAAATGATCAACAAGATGATAGATGATAAGTTTTTCTTAATATTTTAAGGCAAATTAAATGTAAAATATTCCTGAATTAATGTCACACTTAACCAACACAATTGAGCGATTATGGGCAACTGTTATTAGCCTAAAATATAGACTGAATCTTGCAATGATTTTAATAAAATGATTGTAGCAGCTGCGTTGTCATCTGGTCTCAAAGTAAACTGGCATACTAAATGAAATTGCGGGTCACTCTTCATAGTTTTAGTGATTAACATAAGCTAATGACTTGGAAGGATGAACAGGAGGTGGAGATAAAGGGAGGAGGAGAGGGAGGGTGGACCTCTGCATGGACCAGCAGAGCTTTCCCATGCACTGGCTGCAGGCGGGCCCTCTCTGGTTACACAAAATGTCTGCTTGTATGGCCACAGAGAGAGATATTATTAGAGTTATTTTGCCTTAGTTATCTGAGAGGGCCTTGCTTTTAGGCCCCTTGTTTGAATGGCTGACAGACACTTGAGTTTCTGCAGCAGATTAAATGAAATTTTAGCAGCTTTTTCTTGGGCCCAGGCCATAAAACCACACAAAGAAGCAGCTGCCTCTAATGTAATCTAGAATGGGCTGCTGCAGTGTAAGGCTGTCCAGCACGCTTTTGTTTTTCTCTTCTTCTCCTCTCCAAAGCTTTTACACCATTCTTGACAGGCTCCTACAGCACTTCCTCTCCAGATAATATCCTTGTTCTTTCACTGCCCTTAATTCCTCTTTTCATCAGCAGCTCTCTGTGCCGCAAAGGTGATGAAAACGGACGAGAGCAATAAAGGCCATGTGTTTTAAGAGCAAACATATCTTTTTATGTCTTTATGCGCAGGAGTCAAAGGTACAGGAGATAGCCGCCGGGCCGTCTAAAGTGCTCCCAGGCACTTTCTCCCACTGGGACAGTCTCCAGCACATATCAGCTGGACATGTATGGAATGATCCTATAGGATCTTTACAGTTTGACCTCGTGCAAACCCAAAGTTCACTTCTGGGAATGCAACACAAGCAGTCCGCTGGGTTCGATGGCCCTGTGACCTTAGTGTCAGTCAGGGGTTGTCAGCCTCCCTCAAACTGACAGGATGGGTCTGAGAACCTGAGTCTGTGTTGGCAGGGAGTGGAGCCACATTCCTGTCAGGACTGTCACTGTATAAGTGACATGAGAGACACAGAAAAGGACACATGTTCTAAGCACACGTATCAAACATTCAAATGTTAGTTTGTATCAGCATATAGAGCTAATTTTGTGTTTCTATAGGTGATACTTTAGGAGAAACCTCCAGCCATTCCTTGTGTAAAATGTTTATAGTCTGTTTTGCTGTCTGACATGCAATGGCACAAACATCTGGCTCATAAATCTCAGGTGATGCAGTAGAGATCTAGCTCCAGCTAGTCCTAATAAGTCATTAATCCACATTTTCACACTTAACGCTGATACTTAGCTGCTAAGCTGTCCACGCATGCTGCCACTGAATGTAAAAGCTACTGGAGCTCTGTTTGAATGAGGACAGGCCAGCGCCTGTTGTGGAATGTCTGAGTTCACAGAGCTTTTTTGAGCAGAAAAGATGGCTCTGAGGTGGACTGAGCTGTAGCTAAAGTTCAACCAGCCAGTCCAGCAGTCAGGCAGTGTTCATGTGTGTCCTGCTCTGCAGCTGTCTAGAATAAATCCTTCTGTCACTAAAGGCACACACACACACATTTTCACATAACACACTCATCAACTCAGTTCAGTTCTACTTTACACTTCCAACTTTGTATTTTTCATGAAACACAAACTGCCTTTACTTTATAAGACGTAATTGTAAACATGAGAAAGTGTGAATTTATTTGGTACCCATACAGCTTGAGGAATGACATATCAAAAACTCTTAAAATTTGTACATACTTTGTACACTATTTGGGTGGTAATTTAGTTTGCTCTGTGTTTGACTAATACTACATGTTGTATATATATTAAAGATAGGCATCTGAGCTACACACACACAATGAATTAAGGTAAACCCAGTGACCCAATAGAAATAGCACTTGCTCTGCTTTTGCCACCCTCCCTTTCCCTTTGCTCCCTTAACCCCCCCCCCCCCATCCCTGGGGTAGGTGGCTATAGCCCCCCTTATAAACATAGTGCTCTATAGGAGCCCTAGACCCAGACAGATTTTTGGCATGGCTGTGCAGGTAGCATTCCAGCACGGTTTGAGATCTTAGGCCCTAGCCTCGTTAAAAGCCTGATTTATGCTCTACAGCTGGGCACAAAGTAACCTACAGGTTGGCTTACCTTAATTAATATTACACTCTCTATTGCTGGGACCTATGCATGTTCCTGACACACCTCCGGAGAGAATAAGTTAGAGGGGTCTACATGCAGTATTTTTAACAAGCCAGTGACAGGGGTATGTGCGGAGAACAGGCAGCTGTGTTAAACATTATTCTTATACGGATTTACAGTGCCACAAAGTTAACTGTCCTGACATATCGACATACACATATGGAACTTGTCTTATGTTGAGCATTAATCTATATCAGTTCTGTACTACTTAATATTGTTAATTTATTTTGGTGAGCTTTAGGAATGAGGAAGCGTGGGCTACCATTGTCAAGCACAGCAGCCATTCATCTTCTGTAGTGATCTTGATGGTAAATGTAACATGTAGGTATTAAGTGGCCCCTTTCACTCTTAACTTTTTAGCTGAGAATAGGCTCAGAATAATCCATGAAATCTGAGTTTACTTCAACCTTTATTTCCTCATCATTTGTTTTGATGGCATTTGTTCAAAAGATAATGTCACATGCGACTGGTCCCAAGCCTGAAGTGTAAAGTTATTGCACAGAGCAGAAGCATATTCAAGCAAACATTTGTAGGTCACACTGGATATGTGAGCACTGCCTCTCTTTGTCACATTTCTTCCTGCTTCTGTCAGATTGTCTTGGAAGAGCTGAATTAGGACTGAACAGGAGGCCATTTTGCAATTTTAATCAGGATTTGGAAAGCGTCTTGAGTTGCAAAGTGTCCCAGCACTGTTTTCCTCGATGAATTAATAATGGGTTTGGGAATGTAGGGTTGGTTGAATGGAATGGGCAGGGTACGGCCAGGGAGGTCTCACGGTTAGCAGCTAAGTGCATAGTACAAAATGTGAGATTTTTGTATGCACCACAATTTAGCTATTTAGTCTTCAAAGTTTAAATCCATTTTAATGTCTAATAATCCAGCCACAGAGGGTTACAAACCAGTGTACTCTTTGTGCAGTCTCCAACCTAGATAAATGGAGAAAGGGCATCTGGCATAAAAACTATGTCAGACCAATATGCAAATCACTTTATGCTAAGATGCAGATGATTTTCTGTGGTGTGTAGAAAAGAAAAAGAAAAGAAGATTTTAACTTAAATCACATTGCGTGTCAAGTCTTTTAACTAAGGAAGATGGATTTTCTAGCTACATCTAACCCTAAGATACCCTCTCAATCTAAAGAGTCCAGCTATTGATGCTCCCTTAACCACTCGAAGACCGTGTGCACAGTCACACATAGCAGATGGGACGCGTGTTCAACCCTCAGCCTCCACAGCTCCAGGCCACGGGACACTCCAACACACTGGCCCTTCTGTTTTAAAGTGCTATGTCCCTCCACAATGCCTCGCGGCCCGTATGCATAACGAGCTGCTATGGTTGGCCTGAGCTCACATGCCCTGGTCCTCTAACCCCGAGGTGCTAGGACACAGTGAAAAATAACTGCATGTTTAAAACAGCCTTTGTTCACTGGGATCTAAATGATGGGCCATGCTCGTGGGCCTTGTGGGGCCATGGCGGATGTGTTGAGGAGAAACAGCGAGGGTCATCAGAAGTCTGTCCTAACAAAAAATACTATTTCCTAACAAGAAGTACAGCATTTGTGTCTCTGTAAGAATCCAAATAATTGTCCAGTCTGTTGTGTTTTGGGCTGGCTTGGTTAGGCTGTTTAACTGGTCAGCTGTTCTTGTTCAAATACACACGCAGCACAGATGTAATGTAAATCTACTACTGAGTCCACTCTACTCAGGCTATAGATGCATTCTTTGTCCTGGTACTGCTTGTTAACCTGCTATTTCCATCTTGGGACTATAGGATAGAAGAACTGTAAACTGTACCATACAAAAGAAGTCACACATTTTCAATGCAATTTGCTTAATCAATTAACACCTGCTTTAACCAAGAGCTCTCAAACAATGCTCCTTATTTTTCAGCCATGTGTATACAGTACATCCTGTTTTAATGGCACCAGATAGAAGAGCGAGCCATATTTAAAAATCACTGTGGGGGACATTGCTGAAGCTTTTCCAAAGACTCTGCTCTGGAGGGATTGAAATGCAAACATCTAATCTCCGTAGCCATTTTTCAGGCTGCCTTGTCCATTTCCCTGGCTGCCTGTAAAAACCGAAGAAGTGGGCTTTAAAGCAAGAAGGTCAGACTCTGGGCTCCGTATGCTCTGGTGAAGCCGGATCTTGTCCTGGCAAATAGTATGCAGGCTCATAACGCGCTCCACTCATCCAATAGGCAGAGATGAAACAGTTTTGACAGTGTTGAATGCCTTGCCCCGGGGCCTTATCATCCTCTGCTGCTTGCCCACCTTCCTCCTCCGTTTCTCCGCTGCTGATGCTATCTATCGGGAGATTTATGCAGAAATGCGCCGTTGGTCGACCTCCCTGGTCCCTCTCCATCCTTTCTGCAGGGACGCTGGCCTGTCATGAGCTGAGCTGTGCAGAGATAGTGGAGCCCAGGCTGCTGGCCTCATGTCTTGTGGAGGCTATCTTTTCTGTGCACTTAAAACAAGGATGATGCTTGGAGGAGAGACAGCAGCTGTTTGCATCTGAATATTGCAGCCTGTCCATGTAATCTATTACATTCAGCTTGTGTTTCATTGAATTTTTTCTGCATCTTAACATATTTTGAGCTGTGCAAGTGTCACAGTGTAAAATATAACGGTATATCACAATACTGTAACACAGACAACATATACCTACTATTAGTATTACTATTACTATTATAATATTATTGTGGAAAACCTCATGTACTAGTCCAACACTAAACGTGCAAAATCTTTTGAAATTAATTTTATATAATAATCAGAACAGTGAGTACTGCAACTGTATTTCACAAAAAAGTTGCCTTTTTCTAAAAACAACATCGAAGTGCGTGCAAGATTTTTTGATAAATATACAATTTGTTATCAACACACAAAAAAACATTTCTGATATATATGCAGTATTAGCCAATAAAATATATAATGAGAATCAGAATTTATATATTTTTACACCCCTAATTGAGATATATCTTTGACAGAACTCGACATTTCCCTCCAAAGAGACCACTCTCTCGACTGGGATACTGCCTCAGTCCAAAAATACCCCTGCTTGATTAAGTCTTTGTATGTACCTGGATACATGTGCTTAAACTGACACTAACTGTTTGCAGCCTCCTTTATTAAATATCCACTTCACAGAGTATTAGCTGGTGGTGATCCCAAGAAGCAGACCCTGTTTAAATAAATAATCTCTATGGATACTTACATAAGCATCGGCCCATTTAATTAGACTGGTTAGGCTTAGATGCCCAGAGGTCTTTTCACTGTACCATTAGAGCTAGGATGAGAAACAACAGAGTGCGGCCTCCCACTGTTGTCGGTATAAGCAGAGAGCAAATAATGATCTGCACACGGCTGACCTGGCTTATTATGAGGTCTGCCGGACATTGCTGCACCCGAGCACAAACTGGCCAGCTGAGCATAGTTTGAATGGATGAATAGATAGGAGAGATACATGGATGCAAAGATGGACAGAGACGAGAGGATGGTCAGTTCAAACTCAGTTCATCTGAGACAACATCTAAAGGAATACGGTTACACAAGCCAGGAGACAGAGAGCGAAGCTAATTTTAAAATGGTAGTAGCTTGTGTGCTACATGCACAGATCCAGGGCAGAGAATCTAAAGGGCGTAAGTGACATTCTACTAATTCTGCAGGAAAAGCAGAAAAGGGCCACAATTTGATCACACCATCCCATAAGCAAGGATCCTGAAAGCTCAAATATTTATACACACAGTTGCCAGAGTATGTGTACAGCATTTTTAACCCATTAATAAAATACAGTACATATTTTTATACCTTTTTTTATTTGGCAAAAAGTTACATGTGACTTTTTGGCTCTAGCTTTTTATGTTGTTTCTCATAAGAATCATAAGGTAGTTACATGCACTTATAACCTTTTGCTGCTGACAAAATCCCATGTTCAGTGATAGACTTTTGATTTGTGTTTTATATTGCTAAATTGCTTACAAATATTCTTGTGATATTTTAGTAGTAAAAAGATCTCATCATAAACCTTTGTTTGATACATAAATTTCCCTTTCTCCCAAAATGTCACTTATCTCACCCCTTGAAATGCTTCTCGCTAACTATTCTACGTTGTCATATATGTCACACACAGACGCACATAAATAAGGTCACCACATACAAAGAAACATTGTTTGTCTATTGTGTATGGTGCATGAATTCACTTACTCCTGCGTAAGTGCCATCTGTCTGTAATGGTTCCTTAGTGGTTCAGGTGGACGCCTCAGTTCCACTGTTGCTCTTATCAACTTTCAGTAGAAGGAGAGGGGAATGGGAAAGGTAAGAAGTGTGAAAGTCTGATTGGAGACAAAGCCACAGCCAGAAGCTTACTTTATCCTGGGCACAGTCCCTTAAAGACCACCATACCATCTTTATCAGCAGATCTGGACCCCTCCTCTTTGCCTCGCTCATGCCAGCTGGGTTGTACTCTCCCACTTTTGCTCAGTGCCTCTCTGTGCAGTTTTTGTAGTGGTTAGTGGTCAGCTTCTTCCAATTGTGCAATGTGTGACTCAAACACTAGCCAGCGTTGTAGGCCTGGGTCCACACTAGAGACTGGCAAAAGGTTAACATTCAGGCCTGTGCTCTATTTGCTGGCTGGCTCTCTGTTCAGTAAACTGTATTTCCTGCATCCGGCTTTGTCTCAGGAACAAGTGTTGGTCAAACAAGGCTTTTGTCTGTGGCCAGTGGCTCAGCACACCGCAGCTAGTCTACCCAGGACAAAGAAGTGAGTATATGAGCCAGTGAGTGTGTGCCCAAGGCAAAATAACACAGGGAAGCTAAGAGCTACGATTTTGTTTATTTTATAGTTATATTCTTGTAAAGTTTGAGCTATCAAGTCACAAGGGGTCTCAAGCCAATGTACTGTTTGCTCAGATAAATGGAGGGGGCATCCAGTATAAAGTAAAACTAGTTAACTAGAATACATTCAGAAGCAGTAGGGCTGCAGCATATGGCATATTCATCGTTGTTGTTCATTGTATATTGTAATATTCAACATATTGTATATTGCATTATTGCATGTTGTAGTAATATCGTGCAGCCCTAAGTAGCACTACTCTAAGGCCCAAAATTTCCTCACCAGGGCCCTTACCAGCCACACTGAAGTGTAGCCTTTCCTACCTCTGCTTCTTCTTCAGCCCCAGCGTCCACCCTTCACCGCTGTCCAATCCCTGACTGTGAATATCCTAATGACATAAACAGACCAGTAATCACATTAACCGCAGTTACGGCCGAGGCATTCTTAAGAGCCAACCTATTGACAAGCCTCCATCTTCCAAAAGCACTCACTCCAACACCTATAAACACTTATGAATATTGGCAAAGACCTGCTATTAGCATAATCACCTCTCAGGTTGCTTTTGTGTGTGAGTGCTGCCATGGCGTCTGGTAACTTTGCAGAATGACAGTGACATGCTGCGTGCCCTGTGTCTGCACCCCCTGTGCCATCCTCCTCCTCACGTCTTCTCCTATTGGAAGAACTGTGAGCTAATCCTGTTAGCTTGTTCCTCCATTAGCTAAATGACCAATATATCAGAGAGCTACGGTACATGGTCACACCAGGACGGTCTAGTTACGCTCTCAGGGCTGGTCAAAGACAAAACAAAGTGGAGGTCATGGGAGGCTGCTAAGTTTTTTGAGAAGTTTGAGACGTGATTGACTGACTGTTGATGGCTTGGTCTTTGTTGAGTTTGGACATAGGCATTTGGACGTTGTTATAAAGGCTGAAGATGTTCCTTCTATTATGTGCAGATGCCTACTTCTAAATGACCTTAGTGTACAGTACTTGGATAAACGAATTCACATTTGTGTTTATCAGCTTGCCTCAACATCATGGGTTTGAGCCTGGACTCTGTCTCTCCCTGCTCTGTCCTCCTTGATTTCCTGTCAGTACTTTACTATCCAGTCTAATAAAGCCCAAAAATATCAACATTAATTGTTTTCTGTTACAAAAAATGGCTTCCTTTTGTGGATTTTGGACGTTTGTGACTATTTGTGCCTGTGATTTTGGAGGCCTTTATTCACGCTGGACAGATCATATTCTCTGCCTGATAGCCCTGTCTGTTAGCCACTATAATAGCCTCCCTCTGCTTTGCTTTGTGTTGCAATGTGCTGAAATGGCTTTGAAAAAGTCACTAACCCCCTATTTCTCTCCCTTTCACTGCTCTGTGTCTTCTCTCTGTTCTGATTATCCGTCTATACTTTTTTTCTAACAGAGGAATCCCCCATCAGCTCTGTCCTCTTCTCGTCTTTTCTTTACCTCCATCTTTTTCTCGCCCAAAGTCCCTTCTTTCAGTCATCCCTCTGAAATGGCAGCCGGGTTGTCATTGTGGCTTCTCGTCACTGCTGATCCTATTTCAAAGGGACCAGGAGATCCAGCATTAGCCCTAGCTCTCCGGCTCTCCCCTCTCAACTCACCATAGACTTACAGAGTCACTGGAAAGAGTGTCCAAAAAGGCAAGATCATGTGGATGTCCTTTATTCATTAGAGGACAGCCTAGTTTATATAAGATCATCTTTTCTTCAGGACATCTCTGTGTTCTTCTAAAAACAAAAAACAAAACAAAACAAAACAAAAAAAACTTCAAGGCCATCAAACGTTTGTCAGAATGTCTTTTTTTTCTTTTGAAAACTGTCTCTCCATTCCTTTGAGGATAGCTATTACAGACAATAGTGGGCTTATTTAGATATCTTCTCTGGCATTGTTGTGAATATGGGCATCTTTTGGTCAGGCTTTAGATGCCCATCAGCCTGTCCCCTGTCAGGATAGGAATAACAATTATTGCCTCTGCTTTGGCATGAGCACAGTTAGCCAAATGCCCAGAGATGGGACGTGATTACACAGAAGCTGACACACTGCTTTTGATACATAAGAAAATGAATCGACTCCAGGCTTTGAAGTGCTGTTTGTGGCAGTGGCATCCTTCAAACATGTGGTAGGTTGTCATTAGGAAGTGTCTCCTTCACGCTCCACTTCATTCACTCTTTTGACTCCAACCTCTTCTCCCATAATCCTTTGGTGCTTTTTTCTCTCTTATGGACATAGCTGTATGCCCCTTGTAGTAGGCTATCTCATATTTCTCTCATTTACAAAAAGAAGGAAAAAAAAAAACACCATAAAATCTTATTGTGCCCTTTATTCATGTGTGTTCCGTTATTGCTCGTTAAGACAAGGAAGTATGTACAGGCTGAAAATTAAATCAAAGTGAACTAGGGAGCCCTGATTATTGCAACTGTTTTATGAGCGCTACAATGCTCTCAGGACATACATAATTGTACTGTATACACAGAACTAAAGCTAATGTAGTGGGCACATTTTATTTGTGCTCATGAAATAAAAAGAGCCAAAAAACGTGTATGGGCAAATGGCTTTTTTATGATGGAAAAATTCCGTAGTGGGTCAAAGCCCCTTGCAGGTGGCAGCAATTAACTGTAATTTTTGCAGATTGTAATGATCCATAATTTACCAGTATACCCCCCTTCCAACTCTTTTCAGTCAAGAGAAAAAGGTTTGCGGAGGTTTGATTGGGTGCACATTTTATGCTGCGTTTTGGTCTTTAAGTAAAATTGTTCAGAGGGGGCTGTGGACACTTGATAGAAAGGACAAGCACACAACACAAGACAGCTCATCTGCTGCTCCTCCATTTTGTCTCTCAGCAGACGTCCTCTGATTCTTTCTCTTCTTCTCCTCTTTGTCTTTTAGCCACTGCAGCTTTTAAACATGCAAGGCTGTCTATCTACCATTGTAAGCATTGTGCATGCATGAACACTCAGCCTGCTTCTACTGCCTTCTCTCTGCAGCGATGGTTTGGGCTTCAGTGTTTACAAATGTCTTGAGAAAAATGTCCTTCAGTGAAATAGTAAGAAAAAAGGATAATAAAGCCCATAGATGAAAGAGGGAGCACATTTGCAAGTGACGGGCGCTTCTTATTTTGCATATCTCTCACTTCTGCTTTCCTCTTCTTCTTCTCTATTCACCTGAGAGGATTTAAATAAATCCATAAAGCATGAAATATCAGAAATAGAAAAGTAATGCATGAAATGCATTTTATGAACCTCCCCCACATACAAACACACACACACTATTTTCTTTAGTGTGGTGTTAATGCGTTTTGTGATAAATGCTGATACAGTTTATCAACATGTGACCTCTTATTTGGATTCACCATTAATATGCAGCATCAGATACTTGTCCCACTTCAGCCCCTCTAATTCTATAAACAAGGCGATAGATAGGGATGAGTGTGTTTAATGAGATTAGGTGGGCATTGTCAAGCAAATCTCAGGTCACTGTACAAGTGCCATTCAAAGGCAATTATGTGAAATATTTATAGTTCTGATCCTCTCTAGAAAGTGTGTATTTTCCATCCTCTGCTGGATCTTATTTGATAGGATTTTGTCATATGTATTCTATTTTATTGTTTATGTCTGTGAGTATGAGATATTTAACTAAGCAGAATTAAAGGCATTGAAAGAGTGCATCAATTTAAATTTTACTACTTATGATTTCCTCTTTAATAACACATTTTTCTCTATCTGTGCTCTCCCAACAGATAAAGATGAGCCCAGCAGTTATACATGTACCACGTGTAAGCAGCCCTTCACCAGTGCCTGGTTCCTGCTCCAACACGCCCAGAACACACATGGTTTTCGGATCTACCTGGAGAGTGAACCAGGGAGCCCCCTCACGCCCCGCGTGGCTACAGCTCCTGGAATGGGGGGTGACTGTGCCTCTTCCCAACCTCCGATGCATGCTGTCCACTTGGCTGAAGGCAGTCCATACAGTATCCTGAGAATGCCAGGTTCTGGTTCGGGCCGGGACTCAGCCTCCACCCCTCGAGAAGGGCGCTATCCCAGGACTCCTCCTTTATTTAGCCCTCCGCCGCGGCATCACCTCAGCCCTGATGACCTGGCGCTTGCTACTCATCATCCCAGCGCCTTTGATCGAGTGATGAGGTTGAACTCTGTGCCACTTGAACCACCACAGAGCATGGACTTCTCCAGACGTCTACGAGAGCTGGCTGGAAATGCAGCTGGCGCTTCTCCTCCTCTTTCCCCGAATCGACCCAACCCTATGCAACGACTTCTACAGCCTTTCCAGCCAGGGTCCAAACCTCCATTCTCAGCTACGCCTCCTCTGTCCACCTCTCAGTCTCCTTCTGGTTCCCACTCCACCCCTAACGCTGGATCCAATGCTGTCCAACCAGGTACTCCTCTCAAGGCTAAGTCTTGTGAGTTCTGTGGAAAGACTTTTAAATTCCAGAGTAACTTAATCGTTCACCGACGTAGCCACACAGGGGAGAAGCCATTCAAGTGTCACTTGTGTAACCACGCCTGCACCCAAGCCAGCAAACTGAAACGGCACATGAAGACGCACTGTCAGAACAAGTCTCTGGTGAACGCTAAGTCTGAGGACGGTCTCTCCGCCACCAGCTCACCTGAGCCTGGGACCAGCGACTTAATGAACAGTGCTACAGACGCACTCAAATCTGTGGTAGCCAAGTTCAAAAATGAGAACAATGGCCTGATGACAGAAAATGGAGAGGAAGATGAGGATGATGAGGATGAGGAGGAAGAGGAGGAGGAAGAAGAGGAGGAAGAGGAAGAGGAGGAGGAAGAGGAGCTGGAGGATGAGATGGAGAGTAAGCCCAGTGTAGCAGAGGACGATGACAGAAATGACTATCGATTCAGCCTCAGACTAGAAGGGGCCCGGCACCACCAGAACAGTGAAGCTCTTCACCCGCATCGCAGGAACTCATCTCGGGATCCAGGTGATGAGGATTCAGCCATGGAGTCAGACCGGGCCGAGGATCGAGCCACTACTCCCATGAACGGACTAGGACCTCTTACAACTGACAGCCTTTCACGCAAACTCTTAGGTGGAGGAGTGAGTCCCAGTTCCCTCAGCCCACTGTCCAAACGTATCAAAATAGAGAAAGACATCGATCCGCCCACCCCCACCATCCCCAACACTGAAAACGTCTACTCCCAGTGGTTAGCTGGGTATGCAGCCTCAAGACAACTCAAAGACCCTTTCCTCAACTTTTCAGGTGGGGACTCGAGACAATCGCCCTTCGCTTCTTCTTCTGAGCACTCATCGGAGAACGGTAGTCTGCGGTTCTCTACTCCCCCTGGTGAGCTGGATGGGGAACGCGCCACTTCTGGACGTAGTGGTACTGGCAGTGGGGCCAGCACTCCGCACGGGGGAAGTGGAAATGGCCGGCCCAGCTCTAAGGATGGCCGGCGCAGTGACACTTGTGAGTTTTGTGGTAAAGTGTTTAAAAACTGCAGTAACTTGACAGTGCACAGACGCAGTCACACTGGAGAGCGGCCATACAAGTGTGAGCTGTGCAGTTATGCCTGTGCTCAGAGCTCCAAGCTCACCCGTCACATGAAGACCCACGGACAGATGGGTAAGGACGTGTACAAATGTGAAATCTGCCACATGCCTTTCAGTGTCTACAGCACTCTGGAGAAACACATGAAGAAGTGGCACAGCGACCGGCCTCTGGCTAATGACATTAAGACTGAGTAGACAAAGAGCAGCTTGCTGGCAGCTCTCACTCAGCTCCTGGGCTAAAAGTGACCCTTACTAACTAGCCAATAAGTGAGGGAAAGGACGACAGGGTTAGACACCAGTACACAGTACAGCCCTGGTCACGTCCCTGACTGGAAAAGCTGAATGCATGATCTATCAGTGGGGCAATATCGTTGCATCAAAACTTTTTGAGCCTTTCTATTGTGCAATAATTTACATGTTTTGTATTTTTTGTAACTGGACAGCATGCTCAGTGTGTTTTGGCTACTTACAGAGAAATTTGTCCTTGGCTGGTGGGTTTGGTTGTACTAGTGTAGCTGTTGATTCTTTTGTTTTCTTCAACAAAAAGTTAGTTATGAGAACCCATGCTGCATACAGTGCATACTGTTTTACATATCATGTACAGTTTTGTGTTTCAACATACGAAGACAGTGTCAAGTTATCAAAACATCAAAAAGCAGGGTCACACTAAAATGATCTTTGTAAAAGATTTTCAATGCAAGCTTGAGAGATATATACCTTTATATGAAATTGGGCTGCCTATGAGATGCTAGGCACAAGCGCCATTAAATATTTCTTTCTTCAACTGAAATGAAATTAACAATATGGTATGAAATGACAACTAAGAGTGCCTTTACCCGAATTAGCTAACCCTCCTTTTTGCTATAAGCTTGGAGTTCTACTATACATTACAGGCCACTTTTGTGTACATGTGAAAAACAGGTCCTTGCATCAAGCACCTGTCTGTCATTTAGTGACTGAGCGGAGCAAGAGGAACAAGCTCAAACAAAAGACAGAAACAGTGATTTTTCTATTTCTGGTGAATCATGATCTGCCTGATAAGTGTTGTGTTGCTCTCCTTTATGTTTGCTTGCATGTTACATGCTCAAAAGTGGTAGTTTAGTAGACTTTTCTTTAAGGTTTGGTTTTTGGTATGTGTATACCATTCCTAGAGGGTACTCATTTAACGAGTCATTTTACCAACACAAAGCTCTTAATTTTTCTCTTTGAAAAATAAAGTTTGCAGGTTTTGTTTTTTATTAGATCTAAATAGTGTTTTTCTGTGTCACCCATCAGGTAGTGGTGCAGCAGTCACTTGAAGACCACACAGTGGGTTATAGTTGCTCTAAGCTAGACCGTTTGTTTGGGGTTGGGGGTGTAGATGGTTGAGGGTCAGGGTTGTGGGTGGTGAGGGTTGACCAGGTGTCTTTACAATTCAATTGTTATATCCTTATAGCGCTTACTTTTACTGCTTTAGTATTTAGGAACCCTAAATAACTCCTTACATTGAGTCTTATTGGAAATAATCTTCAACAAAAGTCCACATCAAATGTCAAAAAGTTGAGTTTTATTTTTTCATCCACACATTTGTGTTTGAGCAGCAACGCTCTAGACCTCGTTATAGTTGTTTATCTCCATCCCCCTCGTTGTTAATGATATAGCACTTGTGACTCTGCCTTGGTCTCTGTATCTGTCTCTCTAATCGGAGGTACAGCCGGTCGAGTATAAATGAACACCAGGTTCTAGATCTGGTATTAAATACGTGCACTGTTCAATTTTCCCAGTTTACAGTCGGACGCTCAAGGGAAAACTCTTATGCTGACAGATTAGTGTGGTGTCATTTCTTTTGCATTTAAAAAAAAAAAAAAAAAAAAAAGACTTGAAACTATTGCCAGCCATTTTTGTCTTGAGCCAACGCCAGCTTGGCTTATGATGGTATAATGCAGGAACGCCATAAAAATATCCTGCTTCATAGAGATATAATGCTCAGTACAGAATAAAATCAACTAATTGACTTTAAAATAGGTACATTTTGTTGCTGATTTGAACACTTCAGTTTTTAGGGGAGAATGTTATTTAAGTTTTGTTCAGTTTTTATTGTTTATTGTTGTTTCTCTTTCTGGTCTTGGTGACAGCCATGACTTGATCGCATTGTAATGAAATGTAATGAACATGTCTCATCTTTATTTGCCTTTACTATACACACGTCTTCAGGTTGAACATAAATTTTGAATTTGGAAGAGATTTATGATATATAAATATATAGAGAGAGCTTAAACACATAGGAAACTGCACACTTTTGTCTGTTCCTATGGTCAAAACACATATATGGTCTACTTCTTTCCTGTATTTAGAATGGTATTTGAAATTAATGTTCACTTAGTGTAGGCACTTATAGTATTTATGTTGGAGCCTGTATTTTTACTGTTTGCCTGTAATCTTTCAAGGTTTCAATGTATCTTTTTTTCTGTAGTGAAAAAATCCCAACAAGCTGCCACCGTATATTTTCTTAATTTGGCAGGATAATATAGTGTGAATAATTTGTATGCTTGAAAATACGTATGTTTTTGAAAAATAAAACACGTGGTGTGCTCCAGGGGTGAGAGGTCATGTGATGCCCTCCTCAGGCAGTCCCGCTAGAGTGACCACAACCAGGTGAAAACAGGTGGTTGTACATATCTTTTTAGTTTGTTTATATATATTTTTCTCTCCTGCCATTTTATATGCAGTAATACAAGCTATTGTTGGGTTTTCTTGGTAGCCAACTTTGTACTGTCCACCTAAAACATTCCAGCCGCTCCAGACAAAAACAGTTTTGTCATATGCAATCAATCCATCTTTAATCTAAAAAGCATTTGATTTTAGTTTACGTTTTATTTCATTGCCAAACAAACCAAGGTGCTTTGTAATTTAATGATGGTACATCTCATATGCAAGGCATATTCTGAATATAAGTGAAATTAAGAAGACATTTGGTACTTGGAGTCATTAGCATCGAGGTACATATGTTTCATCCTGTGTTCTTTTGTCCTGAACTTGAAGTTGACTGAAGTCATCAGTTGACATTATTTATTATAATAAACACACAAACAGGTCTCTGTTCTGAACAGAGCCACTGCTGAACCAGGCCTTCACTCCCTTCTGTCAGATTCAGATGGCTTTGTTTCTGTTTAATGACCAAAGGTCATTGACCAACGTTTATGAGTTGTTGCTTGACTTTTTAATGTTGTTATTTTTCCGTTATGGAGATACCACTCTATTTTCAGCTGTTGTCTGCATTATACTTTTCACCCAGCCATTTTGTCTCGAAAAATAAAAAAAAGCATTACACACATAATTTTGAATTATTGTGTTTTGTCAGTATGATAGGTAAAATTATATTCTAAATTAACGCTTTATGTATATGTATTTTACATTTTCACTGATCTGTAGGTTCCAGGTCCTGCTCCTCTTTGACACAACCCTATTAATTCTGTCTGCAGTATACAGGCCTTTTTTATTGCATTTTCTCTGTCTGTTTGTTTCTACTTTTCTGAATTTTCTGTCCAATTGTCTGTGTTTGGCCCGACCTCCCTCTTCTCCATTTCCTGGTGTGGTGGTGAGGCACTGGAGGGCAACATGACAGACTAATCACTCCTTGTCCGAGCCTGGCGCTGTTTGCCGAGCAGGGCCAGATTAAAGTTCACAGATAGAGAGAGGTTCCTGCTTAGGCCAGGTGTTGACAGTTAAGATAAAGCCAAGTTGTGAGGAAGTGGGGGGTGTTGTGTGTGCTCAGGGTGTGGGGAGAGAGAGAGCACATACACACTTCTAATGTTTAAGAGAGACCAACCCCCCCTCACTACTCCAAGTTCAATGTCAAGAGAGCAACAATGCCTGGCCACAAATCCCGCCACCAAACAACCCATGCATAGCAGACATAGCTTTCCCATAGCAGACTGTTGGACCTTGCCTACCACCCCCTGCCTCCTTCCTCTTCTTCTTGTGTGGACGTATGTCCTTAACTCAGAAAGGCAACAGCACCACTCTTTCAAAGCAAAGTGAAACAGGTTTGTCAAGCAAGGCTTTAAATCTCCTAACCACTGAATAGCTGTACTTTTTTCTTATTTGTAAAACAAGATATAGAAGAAAAAATGTGTTACCCTAATTTTTTCCTTGTCTTAGGGGGATACACAGGTTCCCCGTTGAAGGGTAAGAATTTATTAGTTCATTATGCTAATGGAAACTAGTTCACAAACACTCTTGAAGAGATAAAGATCCCCCTCCCTCTCTCTGTCTCTGTTGTTCTGTGTCCAGACTTGCCTGTGTGTTTAAAGCAGGGGAGGCCTCCCAGGCATAGCTGGGGAAATCCTGTCCAGGAGCGAGCCACTGTGTTGAGTTGAGACTGTCACAGTGGTACCATTTTACCATTTTGTCCATCCACTTTCTACTGTATATTCTTCTATCTCTCTTTTAGTCTAACAAAGCTATCACAGTTTACGAACTGTAATACACCTACTCTGTGGTTAATAATAGCAAAACAAGCTAACTTGTACAAAAAGAAAAAAAAATATTGATTACATTTTTTTCTTTCAAACTAATTTGCTAAACTTTATAGAGTGCTTATTTATACTCAAGGCAGATGCTAATATGGCGCAATATTTGACTGACCTCTCCACTGTAAACCACATGGCTCTATTCTGAATTTTAACTAAATGAAACAATGATCTATTTGGTCACTCCTGAGAAAAACTGGGAATTTTGATTTGAGAATTTGTGCAGATAGCATTTCTCTGTGACCCTGACTCTCTACTGCACCATATTACTTGGACAGGGTGATGGGGAATTGTGTAATATTTTTGAGCACAACTGCAGTTACATCAATAAATTACCAAACCCCAACTATGATGTTAAGTCACAGATGTGCGTGCTGGCTCTCCACGTCCCACCTGTGATTAGCTGCTCTGTTCCCGGTCTGTTCAGTTTTTTTGTTTTGCCTGTGCATGTTTCACAAGTGTCAGTGAGCAGAGGCAGCCTGAAGAGCCGTGCTGGAGAGGCAGACTGCAGCTGTGCGAGTTGCAGTGAAGAGGGGCCCTCGTCCGTCCGGCCTCTTTGGAACAATATAAAAGCACTAATCACCCAGGACAGCTGACACCCTGCGCCTCACACACACACACACATAGATCTGAGGACGGCCTGTGGAAGGAGAGGAGCTCTGCCCAGACAAGACTTACAGGTCTAGCCTGGCTGCAAAACAAAGTCTGTGTTTTGTCTATTGGACTGCAATGCTTCGGGGCTCAAGTGTCACAAACAGGGCAAGTGCATACTGTTAAGCCCAAATTTTGAGTTAATTTTTGAGTTAATGGACCTATGGAAGTGACACAACAAAGTGGCAAACACCTGTAAGACATGGAGTTGAAAATACTGTTAAAATAATCAAAGCCTCTATTTTCCATCACAGCTGTCAAATGCTTTTTTAAATAACTGTTGACATGTTTTATTTTATTTTATTTTATTTGTTTTGCACATTTCCACTGCAACTTTGGACCACTTTTCTTTTCCATAGATGCCCAGGTCCTTGATGTTAGAAAGACTTAAGTTCTCTCCACCAATTCACAATCAGATATCTCAAATCTGGACTTTAAGATGATCCTGTTGCCCTGCCAAACATTTCTTTACCACTTCGGCTGTGGGTTTTGGATTGTTGTCCAGGGCCAGGTCTTGTTTAACTCTTGCAGTGTTTCTCAAACTGTGGCCTCTTACTCAGGAGTCTTTTGCCATTCAAGTCATGTTTTAGGTTAATTCAGAGTTAGCTCCAGTAGTGAAATGTAGACCACTGCTTGTTCTTAGACATTGTTAAGTCTTCGTAAAAAGGTCTGGATTAAATAATGGTTTCCTCCTTTAGACCTGACTTAGACCTAGTTTAGCCTCAGTTTAGTCTTAGTTTAGTACCGGTTTAGTCTTAGTTTACCCCTAGTTTAGTCCTAGTTTGCCTGGTTCAGACCTGGCTTAGTCTTGATTTAGACACAGTTTTGACTTGGTTTAGTGCTGGTTTACACCTGGCACAGCTTAGTTCTTATTTAATAATGCATTTGTCTGGCTGGTTTGGATATGAGTTAGTCTTGCTTTTGACTCATTTTAGTCCATTAAAATGTATTTTCTGAGGTGGTACTTGTTGTATAAACTTTGAGAATCACTGTTTTATTGTAAAATGCACACAGACATGATGGACAAACTTTTATAAAGCCCTTACGAGCATGGGTGATCCTCTTCTTGTGTAGAATCAAATGCACATGCTAATGCTGGAGCAGAAACCACATAATGGACTACAGACACACACATACACACACGTGCGTACACAAAAGTGTCTTCGGGAATGTGACCTTTTCCCAAAAGCCTCCCTTTCCTGCCCCCTAGCTCCCCTTCCCCCCGGCTCTGTGAAGACTGAAGGGGTCAAAGGTCAGGTTTTGGGGGGACTGGAGATTAGGTTTCACATGACTGAGCACCTTTGTTGGGGCAGGCCAGCAGAAAGGAAACGTCCAGGAGGGTAGCTGTGTCTGTCTGAGGAGAGAGAGCTGAGAAAGGGGGGAAGGGAGAGAGGCCAGAGGATAGTGGCTGAAGTTGAAGTTTGGTCCGGCTGGGACGTCCCAAGTTGAAGTGCAAGATCAAATGATTAACAGCCAGGTTTCTCCAAAGTTTTCTCCAAAGCATTTTCCCTTCATCTGACCATGTGGCTTCTGTGTGTCCAGCCAGTGTCCGTCCTTACTGCCTGCTGCTGCTGTTGCCGATCTCCCTCATGACCACACAGCAAGAAGAAAGAGCACTAGCCAAAATAGTAAACTGGATCACAGCAGAACTCTCCCCTCCCTCCCTTCCTCCTATACTCCTCCCCCTCACAACATCTGAGTCGTAGTCTGCCCCGCCGCGAGACAATGTGTGCTGTAACTGGCAGTGAAAAACTTGGCACAGATCCCGATTACCTAGCTTGTGAAGTATTGCTTTTAAATATCCTCTCCCCAGATTTGAGAGAGAGCAATTTTTTTTCTAGCGGTTTGAGCTCACAGAGAGACAGCCTTGCAGAGGTGGGACTGGTACTGCTGATGGCTTCCAGATAGGGTGAAAACTTTGACCCCTGAGTGAAAAAGGACAGAGGCTAATGACTGATGGGGGAGGAATGTTAAAATACTACGCTGGTCATAATTGAGGAGACGAGGGCCTGAAGGTTCTGCAGTTATTGCTACAGCCATGTGGCATTTTAAACTTTTGCTGGCTGTTACTATAGCATACACTGCTTTATTGCCAGAGCAAGAAGCTATATGGCTACGTCTATAGTGAATTTAAGGCAATAACATAACATGCATTATAATCAGCCCTCCCTGCAACTGCAATCTTTTACAGACTATGTCAAGTAATGTCTGTATTTCCATTGTGCTTTAATACAGTAGACATACATTTTGCAATCCTGGTAGCAGCCAATACAGGATGACATCACTTACTGACTAGAGTAGGTATATTTAAGAGGGGAACGCATTATAAAAGATTGTGGAAAGTGTATGCTTTAAAATGTATTAAATTTAATGCAATCAGTGGACATAAGCATTTTATAACATTGAAGAGTAACTCCATTTTCCTGCAGACCAATACTTTAAGCCATGAACAGCTCTGTGAAGCTGCTCTGTCTAGTATGTGGTTGGTCTATAACCTAAGGGGTTTCCTTTGGCACAGTGCAGGGGTGGCTGGAGCAGAGGGGAGGGTTTGGGTGAGGGAGGTGGAGCAGGAGCAGGACAGATGCACTGCTCGAACCTTGAACTGTGTGGTGTGGAGTTGAAAATGGCAGCAGGTTGGACATTGGTCCTGCCTGTGTGGGTGTCATGCTGAGTTACATATGCACAGATAAATGTATTTACAGTACAGGCCTAAACATGAGTCCCTCCTGCCTGTGTGGAGGCGTGCTGACCAGGTGCAGTGCCGCAGGGACAATTTATATGACCAGTATAACAGGGTCATATTGTCAGTAGCCTCTGACTCTGTCTACATCTGAGTGCACCTGTATGTGAGTCTATACCTGTCGACTGTATGCAGAGTGCACAGGGGAGACAGTAGGGCACCTGTTTACTGTCCTGTGAATAAAGTGGCAAAGTTCATGCTCTGGTCTCTTTATGCCTCTATATTTCAGTGTCAGTTAAGGCTGTATAATAACTCAGCAAAAGAGCCAGATTTATAGCTTGTAAACTGTGTCATCCTCGGCAGTCAGGATTTAGAGAATGATTGATTTTGGCCAAAAATTGCTGTATATATACAAAAAAATGTTGTTTTGTTGAGCACTGACCATATTTTCTCTCTCATTGTACATTGAACTAAGGCAAGTTCAAACACAAAGGGGCGCTTGCACAGTACATTTTCAAGATTTAACACTAGTCAAAAGTTTCTACTTTTTCTTTTCTGAAATATTTTTATTGTTCATCCCTTTTTCTAACCCTTAGACTCAGAGATACTTTAACCTTTGGCACTAAAAGTGCAGTATTGATAAAATACATTTTTATTTTTACCTGTGATTGTTTGTTTGTTAGTACCTAATTAAACTCTATGGTTGGATTTTGATGACGTTTTCAGGAAAGATCAGTCATGTGCAACAATGACGAATAAACACGGTTACAAGATAGGGTGAGTTTTGTATGTTAGCAACATACAGCAGAGATGTTACAGGCAGATTTTCATTATAAAGGTCACAAATGAAGAATGAAGCAAATAATTGTTTTTCTGTGTGAAAAGTGTGAAAATCCAGTGTGAAAATTAGTCACTAGTTAGTAACTAATGTTAGTAATGTATATTGTTTGTGAGTGTGTCTGTTTGAAAGGTGTACACCGACCTCCTCGTGGGGCCCAGCTTGCCTTCCTTGAGCCACTCCAGCTGCTGCAGGGGTGACTGAGGCTAAGACCAGGCGAGGCTGAGGGGTGAGAGGGCTCGGGAAGTTTCTGGAAGTTTCTCAGAAGTGCCGCGCCACTCCTGGTTCACTTCAGGTTCATTCCTGAGGCCCGGGGTCAGGGAGAGCAGGAGTGAGGAGGGGGAAGGGCAAAGGAGAGGGGGAACCGCAAGACCATGGTCACATGCCTAACCTGCCATATTGACCTTATTACACCCACACATACTTTCTTCTCTCTGCAGTATGTTTGGGATGTGTTTTTCCTCTTTGCTCAAATAGTTTGCCTGATAATGTTTATTATTTTTGAAATGCAAACCTATAGCTATCTGTATCTTCAATTGCTTCCAGTGAATTTCCCTCCACCATAATGACATGGATTACTAGGTGAATTGTTGAATCTGCCCATAGTGAATAAATGCAAGTTGTATGTCAAAGTCATGCCTAAACGAGGATATGTGGTAGCAAGTGAATGTTTAATCAAAAGTAACAAAAAAGAAAAATTAATGATCAGGAATGGTGCATAATTTTAAGAAGTTAAAACCAAATACTGGATTTGAAACAGATGCCAATCTAGTGTGGCACTGTCTTTGCTTTTAGCCGTGAAACCAAACTAGACACATGTACCTGCATATCTAAGTCGGAGTTGTCAGTTCAAAAGTCAAATCCTCGTCTGATAGAAAAAATATGTCCAATGGCCAGGTTTCATGGGTGGTTTGTTATTTTTCTACTAACTTCTACCTACTTATTTGAACTTACCTAGTACCTGCCCCTTGCATACACCAAACATATTCTACTGCCTAAAATTTAGATGGAGCTCTCTTGGACTTTGTTCTTGATCAAACTATAGGACTGGTCACAAGAGTGCAGTCATCTCTCATTGACCGCACAACCTTAAATAGTGTGGTTTTAGGGGGTAGTATTTAGCAACCATCATGGGCCTCCTGTCCTACAAAGCGCTTGTCAGTCATTGTGTTGGACTTGTGTTGGGTTCTATGTGGAGCAGTGCTGCACAGCTGTCGTCCGAAAGACCCAAGGCTCCTTCACCCTGAAAGAAACAAACAAACAAAGACGTACAACAAGCATATGAAAGACACAAAAGGGTCACAAATAATGTGTGTAAAAAAACATCTCGTCCCATTGCACCTTTGGGAGTCCATCTTGGGGAAAGTTGTGAGTGGTCCATGTGGACAAAGGGACTTGCCCCCCCATGTTACTGTTAGCCAGGCCCTTTGGATGAACTTGTCCTTTCAGCTGGCGCTCTTATGCCCAGGTGTGTCCTTGTGTGTGTGTGTGTGTGTGTGTGTGTGTGTGTGTATCCACTGCACTGACATCGCATTGGCCCCAAGTGCTCCATTGAAAATAAGACGGAGAGCACGGCTAATGAAAGAGAGATAAAGTGCAAAACAAGGATGAGAGGAGGAATAAAAGAAGAGTGGCTTCCTTGCTTTTCAGGGTTAGGACAATGTTGGGACCTTACTCCCACGCTCTGCTCAATACTCTCTCAGGCCCATGGTCCACTTCTGTGTCCAACAACATACATTTATTTAATATGGGTAAAATAATAGTGACCAGTCCAGACTCAATATTTTACATTATCTCTTGTACTTTGCCTGCTGATTTTTTGTGTCAGATTGTTACAATTTCATCATGACTGGAGCCTAACACTTCAATTATGGGCTCTAAGCAGGGACAGTGGACAGTTAGTCACAGGGCTGACACAGAGATATACTCAAACATCCAACCATTCACTTTGACATTCATTCACTAGAAACATTTTAGAGTCACCAATTCACCTAACACACACTTTAAATGGCTAGAGGAAGCCTAAGTACCCGGAGAGAACCCCACAGTAACATGGTGAGGATCATCCAAATTATCCTGGTGGTGCTTTTGTTTCACAGTACAATATAATACAGACTAAATCCTCTACCATGAACCAGTAATAGTTGACTCCAGACACGGTATAACCTTACATGACTCCGATCAGACACTACTGAATGAACCAATTTGTCTCAGCATTCACAGCTAATGCGTGGCCCATACTTTCCCAATATTGCAATCACCATGAAGATCTCCTGGGTTGGGTATCGAGCCAGTCAGGGAGCCAAGCAGCTATCCAGACAGCCCAGTGAATGGCTCGATGCCAAGGCCAATTGAGAGGTGCTGTGGTGGTGGAGAGCCAGAGGGGAGATGGTCATCCATTATTCATCACTAAGCCAAATAATCCCCAAAAGAATTGGTCTGGCCTTGTCTGGCCCAACGGTTGGGGAATGGATGGGATGGTCCGGGGGCAAGAGGGGAGGGTTTTGGCGCTTCAGAATGGCAGGTTTAGTTTTTTTTTTTTAAAGCAGGATCTTTGCGCAGGGCCGAAAGGGGGTAGTGAACTCTAAGGGATGGGAGGGGGGTTCTTTGAGGATTAGATGCAAATATGTCTTTGATAGCTTTCACAGTCTTGGAGTCTCATTCTGTTTATGGATATTCATATTAGGTCTAATCTTTGGAAACAATCCCGGGCATGCAGCACTGAGGGGCTGCTTGGATGGGGATGGAGTGCAAGAACCAGCAGGGGGTCCAGAGAAGAGAATGGACCTGAATGGAGCCTCGACTGACCCAGATCAGTGCAGGACATCAGAGATCCTAATGCTGTGCATCGTGGTGTGGAAGTGAGTGTGAAAAACAGAAACATCTGATATCTCCTGCACCAAATATATGACTGGTCTGGTTCCATTACCTACAGTACAGTGTGCAAAAATGAGATGTGCTGTCAACTAAAGGTGGTTTAATAAATAATAATAATAATAATAATAATAATAATAATAATAATAATAATGTTTTTGTTAAGAAATTGTCAGGAAAAGAACAAAGGAAAAAAAAATTGCATTCAGATCACTGTTTAGGTCCAGGAGTGTTTTTTTTTTATTTATTTTTTTATTTTTTATTTTTTATTTATTTATTTGGATTCTGTAGCATTTTTGAGATATGGCCCAAACTTAAAGTTTTAGGAGATTCCTTAACATCATGAGCTGTAAAACTTTGTGGCTCAAATAAAAGAGCATTTACCACTAGACTTAGGTCGTTTTCACACCTAATAGTCCGGTAGACTCAGTTCGATTGGGAACTAAAGTCGCAACATTGTTGCATTTTTCAGCTGGTGTGGTTCACTTTCACACTGCACTTTGGCAAACGAACCAAACCTTTTGAATGAGGTGTTTTCCCCCTCGCCTGTGGTGGTGCTGCAGCAAGAATTACTGAAGGAGAGGACAGGTGAAACAGTGAACAGGAAACCCCACTCATCTATTGGTCAGTGAGGAGCAGCTACCTCCATCACATGATGTAAACAAAAAAGCAGCATCAGATTCAAGTGGAGTTGGGATTTCTGTTTGGACTTTTACAAATGTTTCAGATATATACGTACCAACAATAGTCTCAGCCTGAGCGGCAGACGAGGCAGCAGACCACGGAGAATGTTATTTTTACACCAAGGCAAGGCAAATCCCTGCTGTCTACTTATAGGCTACAGACGATGAGCAAGGTAGGGCATGACCAAATTTATGTAGCCTATTACTGGTAGAACAAATTAATCACAATAAATGCTTTTGGCATCACTGCTTTGCTGTACAGGGGAATCCCATTCCATTTCCCGCTAATTAGCTTGAAATCTTGGTTTATTTTTTTATTTTGTGAGTGGTCACACATCTCTCTCAAGGCTTATATCTCCTCGTCACTCCACGTCTAACCGCGAGCCATTTCTCCCGTTATCACTGTACACGTTTGTTTTGTTTTTGTTGACCCACAAAGCCCCGCAGTGTGGTCCGCTTCCTAGTTGAGAATCGCTGTTTGGTCGGCTTTGCTTTCCAATCCGCTATCGAACTGCACCAGGGTTCACTTCAACCGAACCGAGACCCACCTTTTCAGGCGGATCAGAGTTTGCTTTTTTCATCCGGATCAGAGTTCAATTGCGCATTCACACCTCCCCAAATGAACCGGACTTTCCGAGTAAAAAAACTAGAGTTTGATTAAAGTGGACCAAACAGGGCTGGTGTGAATGCACCGGTGCATTCACACCAGCCCAGCACCAGCCAGGGTTCACATTGTAAACAGAAGCATGTGCGTGATGATCGCTGCACCCATTGGCCAGAAATGACACAACGAAAAGACATGGAACCTAAGGAAAACAATCCTGAGGACTTGCATGCTGCACTTGTTACTGGGATATTTATTCCGATTTTGCAGCTACAAATCTGTTAAAAACATTTTAAATGTCAAGAGCAGCTAATTTGAAGACAGTTTCACGTCGCCATACTTGTTTTTTTTGCAATGCCGAAGGCGTGGTTCAAGCTGGCTAGAGGTGAGAACACAGGCTCTGTGCGCTACCCACAGCAGCAGTGCTGAGCAGAAAATGACAGAACAGGTTGGCTATAGGTACAGATATCAAAGAGGCACTGTATCTTCACTGTTCTAAGTTTGTCCATGGCTTGTGGCTTTTTGCGCGACTTCCACTGCTGTTTTATTTCCCTTAATGCCCGGCTACGGTGGCTTGTTCACTCCAAAAAGGCTGGTGTTTGTAGTTGGGCCAGATCGGGCCAGCTCATATTCGCTCCAAACCCTACCAGAGTCCGTTTGGAAGTGGACCGAGACCACCTCTTCAGACGGGTCTCAGTCTGCTTGTTTGGTCCGGACCAGAGTTTGCATGAGTGTGGCCCAGACTAATGTGAGAAACGAACTCTGGTCTGTTTTAACTGGACCAAACGAGTCAGGTGTGAATACGCTCTAAATGATCTTTGCATTTGAGCCCAGGTCTGTGTACTACTTATGTTTTTACCACTGCAAGATAACACCACTGCATTAGGAGAGTCCTTTTTAGTTTTGTGTTTTTGTATTTCTTTTATTTTTACTTTTTTTTTTCTGCCATTTGGTCAGTTTTTGTACACTGATGCACCTTTCTTTTTTCATAGCCATTCTTTAAACCCTGTCTAAGATAGGTGCGCAGTTCTGTATATGAAAGTTATATGGACCATTTCACAATCATATGTTCCCTAATGAAAACAGTCCCGGCATAATCACCAAAAAATCAGACACAATATAGCCTTCACCTTCCCTCTTCCTGCTGTATTTTCCACATCTTAACTTATCTTTGTTTTTGTCCTACACATGGACCATACACAGAGACTGTTTAGTCTGTGTGCTTCTCGAGGCAGTTGTTCTGAGAGGAGAGATCACAGTGGAGAATAAGACCCTTCTCAGACTCAGGTCAACAGCCAGCAACCTTTCCTCTGCAAACTATTGAGACCTGACAGCCCTGCAACACATAAACATTTAGATTTGTTCAGGAACAGTCAGTAAAGGCCGAAATCACTTTGACACTGGCTCTTGGGAGTTGAGGACATACTATATACTGCACCATAGCAGAAGAGGAAGTGAGAGTCACACACCTTGGTTACAAACATTTTGAAACTTTCTGTTTCTAACATAGGATACATGAAATTGAATGCAAAGCAGCATGTGATATTTATTAATGTATGTCCAAATTTACTATTTTGAATGTAATTTACAATCTTAACATGTTGTACAACTTATTTTTTTGTACACTGCTTGGATGAGGTATGTAAATATTGGCAGACATCCAGTATATTGGCAGAAAATGCTGTATTTTCACGTACATTTCTATGTAAGTATACATCGTGACCTTAGTGGCAAAGTGGGCAGCTTGTCTTGAAGTCAGAAAGTCCTTAGGCAAGTTTGGAGATGACATTTGTCTTAGCACTGGGTGTAGTAGTAATACATTTGATTTCCTTCCTACTCATTTGAATGTCTCTTTAGGGACTACGAGTTGACTATTTGAAAAATTTTTGCAGTGCAGTTGGGCGGGCAGCTTTGGACTGGACTAGACATGGCTAGTCCTCCTCCTTGTGGCAGGTCAGAGTGCAGAGGGTGAGGTGAGACTGGGGCGGCGGGTTTTTTCTGTCCCCTCCCCAGCTGGGCCACTGTCTCCCCCCTGATACTCTCCAGTCCTAGGTTGGACTTGGCTCCAGGTCATGAGGTTCATAAGGATATGTAGCCTAGGTTTCCCTGTGTATGTGTGAGTGTGAGAGAGAGAAAGTGTGTGTGTGTGTGTGTGTGTGTGTGTGTACGTAGAGGAGCAGTGTCTCAGAGGCACTGAGATGAGAAGAGGAAAAGAGCCAGACAGACACGCAAATGCAAGAGACTATTAATTGTCAACATGGTGACAACTTCAAGCAGTTTTCCCAAAATGTATTACAAGTTAATCCCAGCAAGCAAATCATCTGCCTCCAAGTCTGCAGTCCATACAAATTTGGCATAGGTTGGGACTAGGACAAAAAGTACACTGGCTATAACCTGGTTTATTTTGATAAAATTGAGACTTTTGATATAATATAATGTAGCATGTGTAACCCAAATGCTGAGTGTCACATGACAGGCATTACATCACTGACAGCATTGTTATCTGATGTTACAATTTTATGTTTCTATTTGTAAGCCAGTGTAGCTATTTACATCACATGCAGACAAAACAGTGGCCACAATGGACTGTGTTTTCCATTTCAATGTGTGCACTCTCTTCTTTCATCGTGAATGGAGGTAGACTGTGTTGGTGTTATGTGTGTGTGCGTGTGTGTGTGTGTGTGTGGGGGGGGGGGCACTGTCTGAGAGGGGGCCTTTAGCTGACCACTATTCATTTCGTCTACCACCCAATACGAAACCAAAGCCACCTTACTATTCTTGAAGATTTACCTGACCATGAACATTATATTGTTTGATTGTGGTAAATGTCTTGAGAATAAGTGTTGAATTTGCATGCTACATTTGTATCTGAGAGGTTCACGGTGGGCCCTAAGGATTTTGGGACCCCAGACATCCACTGACCTTTCCGACCAGACAGGGATAAAGGGACAGGGAGGGAGGGCTGGGGGCATGAGGGCACTTGCAGTGTGTATATCTCAGTCTGAGTGTGCATACATACATGTGTGTGTTACTAAATGGTGGACCCTTGCTGAAACCCACCAGTCCTCTCTGCCCCGCTGCTTTTGGCCCGGTGCAACCAACCCCCATCCGAAACAACACCCACTACCCTAGGATTTCCCTCTCTTTTTTGTTAGACTGAGTCATTGTGTTATATTTGGAACACTGTGTATGAATGTAGAGACCAAGGTGCTCTCAAGGGTCGGCGGCTCTGGACCCTTGCAAATCAATTTGTCTGTGGAGAGGGGCGAGGGTGAGGAGGTGGGATGGGGGAATTGTGAAGCAGTGGGATGGCTCAATGTGAAGACTCTGGTATGCATTTTATATAGGATGTCAATTTTTCTGTGTACTTATATTCTTTGTCAGTAAATTTGTTTCTATTGTGAAAAAGACGACAATAAGTGAAACAAGCACTGCAATTACAACAATATTATTATTATATCTTTGTTATGAGGTTGTTACATATCTTATTTTCTCTCCGTCGGTCAACAATAAAAACAAGAGGCAGATCCTGACTGAGCTGGAGCCCTGAGTGGAGTGGAGGAGCAGACATTGATTGTGGTCATCCCTCTCCTTCCCTGGGACGCTCACAGGACTCTCCCTGAAGCACACACACAAGCTGGAGAGGGCCTTCACTTGACTGGAAAAACCATGATCAATACCTGTCACTTCTGTCTCGTCTGTCCAGAGCCCTGCCCCCCTCAGACCCCCCAACTACACACAACATGGGGCTGAACCGTGCACATGAAGGGACAAACAAGCTCCAATGTGCCTGTGTGCACATGCAAATACAACAAAAACAAACAATGGATTATACATAATGAGTAAATCTGTATGCCTCAGATAGTCAATCACTTTTTATACTCCACTGTATGTAGGGCATATGTGTTTTAAGTTTAATAATAATAATGTGAGTATTGATTAAGTAACCAGGGACAAAAAGAAGAAAAACTATAACCATCATTATTGTTCTGGAGTTTTGTATGTTTTTATACTATGAGTGTTTAATTAATCTTGACACTGACCCTTAACTTATACTTATATAAATGCTTTATAATGTTATTTTAAAATGTTACAGAATATACATGAACATAAAATCATGAGAGTATAATGGCCTTCAAACACTGCATCAGATGAAAACAAAACCGAAAGCATTGTATCAAATGAACCCACATATACAGGCTGTGACAGCAAGGTCAGACAGGGCATCCACTCCCAGACACCAGTCTCTTCTCTGGGGTCAGACCACAAGGCCAAGGTCTACCCTGTGACCTCCAGGACCCTTAGTACACACACACATGCACGCACACACACACACACACACACACATGCTGACCAGAGAGCAGACAACGGTTGGGGGATAGGCCGGGAGGTTCTATGGGGGAGGGTTAGAAATCAAGAAATGGTGTTGATCAAGAAGTATTTGTGAGTAAAAGGAAACAACATGCGTTACACTTGTTGGTCACTGCAAACAACATGACCTACACAAGTTGGTATATGTTGTATACTACATGAATGTATATCTGCAACATGCTAAATAAAAAATAGAAATGTTTATTATAGATTCCAATGAGTCTGTTCAAAGGTATTGCCAATCTAGACCATATGTTTCTGCTAAATTAAGGTGTGCATACACACATTCTGGTGGTTGTATAGGTGTATGCACATATGAATTTGTACATCAGGGAAAAACACATATTGCACTTCTATTATTTCATCCATTTGGGCCAGTGAATATCAGGGACCTGTACAATCATGTCAGTACTTTATCTTCAGGTTGTATGGATTAAAACACAGCTGTCTGAATGTATTTGAGAAATATGTGAGGAAAGTCTTTCATTTCTTTCTTTTTTTTTTGTGATAATTTTCTTTTTTGATATGTTGCTCAAATAAAAAACAATAAGATTGACTGATTATTTTTCAAATCCTTTTAGGTTTATTAACAACTGGTTTTGTAGTAAAGGTCTTAGTCGTCTCCATAACTCGCACATACCCACCTGTGGAGTTTTCACAGATTTTGTTGATTATTGTTGATTACACAATTGGTGATGCATGGCTTTAACATAAACACAATTCCAAATATTAACAACTTTTATGTGACCGAAAAAAGGGTTTTTACTTGTGAATAAATTGGCTGTATATCATGCAGAAAAAAATTAACACTTACCTTTATAATTTGTAGCATGCATATATGAATTATGCTGGAGGATTGGTTAATCAATTTCTCAACCTTTCTTGGCCAGTGCTTGAAAAGGTTTCCTAACCTTGATGTTTTATTGAGTAAATCTGAATTAACCCATATGCTGGCTGACTGAAATAAAAGTATTGTAAGACAGGTGAGGCTAGGAAGTCAGAGCAAAGACTTCCTCTTTTCAGCTCTTGGCCATTCATTTAACAGAGGTCTGTCTTTTCTTCACTGTTAATTTTTTTTTCCATCTCTGTCCTCCCAGCTTCTTACTCAAGAGACCCTTGCTCTGCCCAGCCACTAAGATAACGCGGAGCAGGGGCCAAGTTTACCACTGCAGATAAGCTGTAATTGCAGGGTAATAAAAGGATTGAAGAGCGAAAACGGAGGTAGGATAGGACAGGAAGAAATAATGCAAAAATACTGAATGAAGACACAAATGCTTCAGTAGTGACGACGCTGGTTCACTGGCACTTATCAGTAACTGCAACTTTAGCTCATTATAGCCATACGTGCTGTAGGAGACAAGTTGCAGCGCTCACACAATAACTGCAGCCTTGACCCCTCAGATAAACAGCAACTGTAAAAAGCTGAACAATCACTTCTCTGTTTTGCAACTTTGCTCATTCATTGGGCCTGTAAAGTCACGTTTGTTACATGGATCCACACTAAAACAACTATTACATTTTGGGTGGTTGTGGTTCTTTATCAACAGGATACAGATTTCATAGCAGGACGAGGCTTCCACTTGTAGCCACGGCTGTGACCACAGGACAACGGGTCGTGACCTTTGACCACAGACTACAATAGGCTTCTGGCTGGCTGCACCCATAGTGAGATGCTATTATGTGTTGTCTGCATTGATTAATGTGCAATAGTGACTGGCTGCATATCATCACTATATAATAATGTAAAGCACTTTTATCTAGTCTGTGGTGAATTTCATAAGCGCCACCTTCCTGTTTTACAGTGTAATACAAAGAAATGTATTCATTTTAATAGTTTTTTCACATCAGTGGTTTATATAGGAAATATGCAAGTGTCCTCCTTTTTTATGTCAAATACCATTCCTCTTGCAATTCTGGGCTTGGGACACTAAAGATACACTGGCTATTCTATAAGATATACTGTGTGTGTGCTAACATTGCACCTAAATATGAAGTAGCCTGTTGATAGAGAGGATGGCAGCTGTGAGAGGCAGGTTTGCCGTTGGTGCTGTGTGGCCAGCAGCCCTCACTTCCTTCCCCTCTGGCCTGAAGGGGAACAGTGTCTGTTCCTCTGGGCCTGTTCATATTTGTGTATATTTGTGTATATGTATGAATGTGTGAGTGTGTGTGTTTGTGCGTGTGTGTTGTTGATCACACGCTGGTCCTCAGGGGAGGTCAGGTGAGATCGGGTCTAGTTCCTGATTCCTGGAAAAGTGGACAGCTGCAACGTCTCACACAAATGCCACAGTAAAACACAAACAAAACTTGTCCTTCATTACTCGACCAGTTCCTTCTTCATGTTGCTAGTCATTTTTATGTGTATTTTACAACAGGGTCAGGTCACGTGCAGGGATATTTTGGTTTCTACCACAAATGTTAAGCCATATTTGTGCCATACAAATGCTTAAAACATAATATTGTTTCTCTGTGTGTTCTTTTGTGGTCTTTTTCTTATTTCTAAAATACAAAGACAATAGAAGGAAATCCAACTTTGCTTCTTATGTCATGTTGTATTATAAACATAATACAATAAATGGGTGTAAAATGTGTTCAAATATGTAGATAGTTGAAGATGTTTATGCTTCAAATGTTAATCTTTGTAGATGGCTGGATTTTTTTTTTAATATTTGTTACACATTATTGCAATGAATTTAACATTAGGATTCAGGTTAGACCATACTGTTTACCAGCTGCAACACCATATTCTATAGTTGGACAACCATTTTTTAATCTAATCATGTGTTATCTGTCCGCTTGGCTCTCATGTACACAGAATTATCTATAGGGCCATTATAGCAGCTTGACCGTATACCCCTATCTGTTCTGACAGTGATAAGATACCTGAGAGCGAGGTAGACCAGGGATGTGTCCAGGCTGGGCCCGTAGCTCAGACACACACATGAGCCATAAACAGGTTGTCTGCGCAGTCTCACCAAGTCCTGGCTTAGCTGTGATGCACCATAGTCTCCTGCTCTCTTAGCACTGTGTAAATACTCTGCTCATTGTTTACACAGCGCGGTGTGGCTTCAGGTTCCACAGACCATCACTCAGGTCTGGGTCAAATAGACAGAAACACACAGGAAAACTAAGGGGCAGACACACACACACACACACATTCACACTAATGCAATCCAGACTCTCTCTCCCCCTCTCTGCTCGGAGGGAGAGGCAGCAGTTGTAGGGAGACCGCACAGAGCTGGACCTCGGCCAAATGGACCAGCGGAGCTTGTTTGGAAAGCTTTCAGTCAGAAAGCCACTTTTTGGCAGGGGCCCTGTGAGTGCTGCTGAGCCCTCTGAAGCGGGCCGGAGTTGCTAAAATAAATAATGGTTATAGGGCTGAGGGGGTAAGAGTGGCGTTGGTGCAGGGAGGTAGGTAGACGAGGGGGACACGGGGGTAGTGAGAAGAAAGAGGAGTGATGAGGGAGAAGAGGGAGGGGTGAGTTTTGGAGATGGCTGCTGTAATTATATCTGTCAGTCGACACCAAGGCTCTTGGACCAATGCTCACGTTTCCCTCTGCTCTCTTACTGCCACCATGGAGAGAGAAAGCATATGATCCCTATACACAGCACTGACAAATAAGAGACCCCTGCAAATGAACAGTTCTTCAGGTTTTATAGGTGCAATATGGTGAACTGAACACTTATTTTTGTCCCCTGCCGACAATATTTCTCCTAATTTCCAAATAAAATTATTCTTTTTTATATTCTGTTCTTTATTTATTCCACTCTCTCAGCTTTGCTTGAGGATCTGCAGTGAGCTCATGAAAGTAGAGTGAGGAGTGCAAAAGCGTTTAACACACGCTGGACTGGAATGGTTGTCAGACTCAGAGAGAGGCTGATTTATGAATAAATTGCAGTGGTCTCTTATTTTTTTCCAGAGCTGTATGTGTGCAAATTTGTCTGGCTTTATGTGAGCATCAGCATGTGTCTCTGAACAGCCACGGAGCTCGCTGGGTGGTGTGTCAGGATCCATGTACGTATGTATGTGTGTGTGTGCGTGTGGACCTGCAGGGAAACAAACCTGGTCGTTCTGGGAGAGGAAGATAAGGAGGTGTATGTTGGTTGTTCAGTGGGGAGCAAAGCAGTGGCCTCTCTGAGCACTGGTTTCCAAAAAATACCCCCCCCACACACACAAATAGCTTACCACACATTAATGTACAGTATGTGCACCAAAATCTAAAGATGAGCCAAAATACTATTCCTTTGGTTTAGATGTTTTTACTGTACCACCAGTTGTAATCTGTTTAAGTGACCTCTGACCTCTGTGGCATGTCCACTCTGCAATGTACCATTGGCCAAAATCCGACTGGGCCCATGATAAATTGTTAACATCAACCAAAGTGTGAAAAGACATCTAAAAGCAAAGACTTGAAAGGATATTAAAATTTTTACATAATATTCTTATTAATGCTGTCTATGTTCCCCATAATCTACAGTGGGGTCTTGGGTCATTTATCAGGGCTTAGGACTGGCACAAGTATTAAACTGGCTCATGACCCCTTGTCACTGGATTGTGGGTATCTATATCTGTATTGTATAATTAATTAACTGCTCTACTTGTATGTGTAGGCTATTAGGGGAATAATTGTGATGACAGAAACATCCTTCACACATGATTACTGCACTATGAACACTCGCTGACACTGTGTTACAAATCCGATTGTACACACCATTTCCAGCTCCATTCCTTGGACTTTTATTGCCCTTCTCTTTGTAGTGAAGCTCTCTCATCTCCATCAGGATGAGGTCCAAAGATCTCACCCAAGAGACGCAATTACCACACCGGGCTAAATGTGCCGCCCACCAGCACCAGTGCCCATCAAAGACTTATCACAGCTTTTCCAACTCTGGTTCCTCTGAAGCTCTGCTCTTTCTCTCTCCTTTATTAGAACTCTTCTACTACTTGGCCTTTTCCATTGTTGATTATTCCTGTCTTTGGCTTTTATAAAGGATTATATGGGCAGTGGGTTGGTGAAATGTTGTGAGCACTTGGTCGATACTAGTGGTGGAAAGTACTGTTACTCAAGTAACTGACTCAAGCACACTTTAACAAAGCCACAGGGACACAGTATTCTTTGTGCCAGTCCCAAGCCCAAATAAAAAGAGAGGATTGTGTCTGGAAGAACATCCAGTGTTACATCAATGTCAAGTCTGTGCATTTTTTGCAACATATTTTTAAATATTACTTTTTCCTCAAGTACATTTTAAAGTATCTAAATGAATAAAAGTATTTTTGAGGGAAAGTAGGTAGCATGCTTGCCTTGCAATTAGTGCAATTAGAGGGTACAGGTAAAGTACTGTAAACAACATGCGCTCGTACTGGTTTAAAAATGGTACTGCAGTAGAAATCAAAACAATGGTCTATTTTCTGATTGGACAATTGGTAATGCAAGGTTTGAAACCAAAACAAAAATGCAAACATAAACAACATAGCTATTATGTAAAATATTTTTGAAATTGTGAATAAATCAGCTGTACCATTGTTATCAATAAATGTAATATTTGATTTAACATCATATGTTGGGACACATGTCAGGTCATTTTTATTAAGTATTATATATATATATATATATATATATATATATATATATATATATATATATATATACTATATATATATATAGTATATATATATATATATAACTTAAATACAATGAGTAGTATATATATATATATATATATATATATATATATATATATATATATATATATATATATATATATATACTACTCATTGTATTTTAAGTTTATAGTCAATACTTGTTTACTTTTACTCAGTTCATACTTTTACTTTTACTTAAGTAATCCAGTCACAGAAGTTCACAAGTCAATCTACTCTTTGTGCTGGTCCCCAGCATGGATAAATGGTCAGGGTTGTGTCAGGAAGGCCACCATAAAACCTAAGTCAAATTACCTTTGCGAATCACTAGACACGGGAAAGCAGATGAAAGGAAAGAACCACTTTTACTTTTACTCAAATAAATGTACCAGTAATTTTGAATGAGTACAGATTTTGAGTACTTATTCCACCTCTGCACAGCTCTAGAACTGATGCAAAGAATGATAGATGTAATGTTGATGTGCATTGTCAACAACTGAAACACAGCGGGAGCAGCAGTTTGATGGCTGCGCAGCCCATTGGCAGCAGTGGTCCGAGGCAGCCCAGAGTCCTACTCTGAGAGGTGTTGATTTAGCTGTAGGAAGGAGGATTAAATGGCTCATTGGTGAGGCTCGGACGGGAGAAGGTGTGAAGCGATCAGACCTCCCGCTTCCCCTCCCTCCTACTCTTCCTCTCTCCCTCTCCCTCTGCCTGGAAAAAAGGCCATTGGGGCTGAACAAACAAATCACATGGCCATCAAACACTACTCACCACTGCTGCACTGGGACTCCATTCAGATGGCATTTTACTGGTCTCCGCAGTGTGCGCATACTCGTTTACGCACACACACACACACACACACAGACCGCTGAGTCTCCCCATCAACATGACAGTGGTTTTACAAGTCCCCATAGTGTGAGGTCTCTTATTCCCTGAGTTGCACTACAACAACATGAGCAGTATGGAGCACAGGGAAACGAGAAAAGGGGGACAATTCAGGTATTGAACGACAATGCTGCAGAGAGTCTTGTCAATAATGCTCATAAAAACGGTAGTGAAAGTTGTAACCGTTTTGTAATGGGAAGTTGGTGTCAACTCCTTTGAAAGTTATGGCCCATTTAAACAGAAGTGTGCTCCGACATAACGAGGATGCACCTTGCAGGACATTAAGATTGATGGCGACAACAGAGAGCAGTGGCGCCTATGTGGTTAGAGCTGGTGCGTATGTGTGTGGTACGACAACCTACGAGGAACAAAAAACACAGGCTGGCATTTTCTTTTTAAAAATGAAACTTTCACTTTCATGTTCACTCCCTCACCCCTTGGTTAGCCGCTAAATGTCACTCTCCCCTTTCTAAAACAAACAAAGCCAGTTGAGTCTAGCATTAGCCACTATTTGAGATGGCTCCGAGCCCTCAGAAGGAGCCTCTTACAATCCTTCAGAAAGTGTATCATACACTAAACATGCACCAACACCCCATTAGTCTTCAGAAATCAGATGGAAAATATCAGAGACGATCTGGACTTGACTGGATAATCACAGCCGTTGGATATTAAAGGACTGCTGTGGTATTATAGATGGATGTGGGAGAGGCTGTGAATGACACACATTGAGGCCGAGATCTACAGAGAAGCAGTGGGGGAGAGAGGCTCAGAGCAAAGGCCATAGACTTTGGTTTGGAGCTACGTTAAATACCAGCTACCATCAAACCATAGATGACATACAGCTATCGCCAAAGATAAGTCTTCAGTGTCATAACTGCCATAATATAATCATAAGGAGCTTAAAGAGCTCTGGTGCCACTGGGTTAGAGAAGATGGGATAGATGTTCCCAGCAGTAAAATCTTGGGTGGTCGCCAGCACTAAGTTTTTCAACAAATGTGAAACATTTAATTTTTTTAACATCATAGATCTGTGTCATAAATTCCCATGAATTAACTATGATTTTTTCCAGACTACTGGAGAACGTTTGTATGTTTGCAGATGTTGTTTAGGATATCTGCATACACAGTGAAAACCAAAGCATGTGTTCAGTAACCAAACCTTCTGTGGAGTAAAAATCAACTGCTGGTGGTACCATGGTTGAAATTTATAGCCATGTTACAAACAAAAAATTCAGACGTGTAATATTTTAGGTAGTTGTTATATTTGTATAACTTGAAATCAGTGACGTTAGCTCCAGTCTCTTGCAAGTTTTGTTGCAGTGCTGTAGATGGCCAGTAGTAGGCTCCCTGCTAGTGAAATGGTTAGAGCACCTTCTTTGGTGTGAGAGGTCACAGGTTTGATTCCCCTACGTGGAGCCAAAAACTGCAGCCACACTTTGATTTTCCTAAGCCCCATTAGACCTACGCCAAAAGCACTGCCAATGACTGAGGTATGTAAAGGTGCAGACGGAAGGGGTTTTCTTTTAAACAGCAGTGCTTGGTCCTCAACCATGATGCTTGATTTAATTAAAAAAGACAGGTATAAGACAATAAAATTTTTAATTGCTGTTAACAAGTAGGTACAGTATATGGTTCCAATACTTTACATGGGAAGTATTGAATTAGAGGCACAATATATGTTGTATGCTTCACAGATAGTGTATTGTGTATTTTATTTTTATTCCAATAAACAAAACATGAGCAAAATATTATGCTCTACAGTTTGTGTGCTAAATAATACGAGCAAGTCTCCCATTCAGGTGACAAGCAGCCCTACCTGAACGCTACAAAAATGAATTTTGTCCCGTTGTTCTCTATGGGTTCAAGGTGTTTGTCAAATTCCTGTCTCTGCCGGGATGTAGTCTGACATCTATAATGCATTTTTCTGTTCTTTTTGCATGATTAAGCAAACTTGGCATGCAGGTGCTACCCAGTGGACTGCACCAGTACAACAATATTCCCTGAACAAATTAAAGTAGCTGTCGTATGGATCAGTCTCCCTCTCTCTCTCTGCTATGAGCACACACCCATTGGCTTTATAGTGTAGTATTTGGGGGCATATAGAAACACTGACTTGCATTTTATAACATTTATGAGGCTATAATAATATGAATAAAAAACAAGAACATGGGGCTAAATTAATAGCTCAGATACATTAATAATAATCATAAAGAACCATGATACCAGAGGTCACCATCCTAATTTTACTGATTCTTTCCAACACTCTTGTATGGGGCATGTTTATTCAATTGTAACTTTTTTCTACCTTTGACATCTGTGTGTACTCTTTGTGCCAGTCTCAAGCCTGGATAAACGAAGAGAATTGTGTCAGGAAGGGCAGCAAATCAATATGTAAATCACTGCTTATAGGAGGCAGATGATTTGCTGTGGTGACCTCAAGGGAAAAGCCAAAAGGAAAGAAGACACTGACACTAAAGTAAGCCACTGGTAAATAAACAAAAAACAAAGATTATTCCTTATTTTCATTATTTACAATCATGATTATTTGTAGAAACATATCTCCAACATACAATGGTCTTTCATCCAGTATCAAGCCCAAGACCAGTCTCGAGTACAGCAATGCTACATAAAAGACCAAAATGGGCAAATAACTATAAGGAGAGCTTTAGTTTTGGAACATCTGTGCTGTCTGCTCTGATATTTGCACAGCAGCACATTTGGCCCTGTCGCTCCAGTAATGGCTAAAGTGTGGCAATGCTGCAAATCCTCGATCCCAAATCCTCTGCGTCCTGCTCTAAGAGTAATGATGAAGGGGCCTCCAGTGACATCACTAATGTGCTAACTACTTTCAGTCCTCTACAGTCCCATCCCTTTTCTCAGACAGACCCAGAGCGGGGCAGACACAGATACAGAGAGAGAGAGAGGGAACTGGGGAGAGGCGACAAGCACTTCACACTCTCAATTACGCAGTGGAACTCATCACTTGGCAATCTGTCCCGATCGCTTTAATTGGCTTGTAATATTGCCTCTGATCTTGTCCCCCAATTAACAGGCCTGTCTGGCAGTGCAGGCTGGAGATGATGCCTCCCCGAACCGTGCCATATGGAACACAGGCGCTGATTGGCTGTGGATAGGGCACCACCGCAAGCCACTGTGTGTATGTGTGTGTGTGTGTGTATATATGTATGTGTGTGTGTGTGTGTGTGTAGTGTGAGGGGAGAAATGGTAACAGTCATTTTAAGTGGATGATGATTATTCAGTTTTGTGGCTTGGGGATGAGAGAGGGAGCTAAAAGGAGAGCTTATCATTATTAACTTTGTACCAACAATCACACATGATACAAGACTTTCTCAGTCCCATAGTCTCAGTGACATATAATGAGTTGTACGGAAACAAAACACACACTTTTACACTATTTAGAAAAGTGATTTATTTTAACTGGTAAAGGAGATTTTCTTATTTATTTGACCCCCTTTAACTGCAGTCATTCCTTTGGGGGTTCAAAATCTTGTGTTAACTTGTTTTTAAAGAGTAAAAACAAAACAAAAAAAATAGAAGTTTTGGTTTCTGTTTAGTCGGACAATCACACTGGTCTACAGCAAAATGCTTCCGGAAGAAAAGTAGTGAAATTTTTCTTGGATTAGGTCACTAATAAAGAAAAAGTAAGTCAGAAGTGCAGATTGGCTATAGTTTCCAAGAAACAGTATTGGGTCAAAATAGGAAATTTATGCAAAATAAGGCAAAAATTGTAGTTTATCAGAAGGTACAGTGTGTCTACAAGCAACCAGTTCTATCTGAAAGCCTGTCTGCACATTCAATACATTCATTTTAATATGTCTAGAGTTTTGACATACAAAGTTTTGTTTTTATTTGCAGAAATCTCTCTCCTGGAAGTGGACAAAATGCATGAATGTAAAGAAATTAAATATTTTCAAAATATAAATATTATTTTTAAGCAAAAATGCCTAAATCTATTGTATAAACAAATGCAATTTTGATGTAAAACAATATCATGAATATCTTGAATACATTAGCTAACCAGCACAGTTATCAATTGATTTTCAGTTCATCTTATCAAAATAAATGAGATTTAGCCACTTTTATCTCGGAAGCAGATTGAGTCCAAAAATGTGTAGACCAGTGTTATGTGAGCTGAGGCCAGTATAGTAGGACCCCATTCAAAAAACTACCTTTTTATTTATTTACCCATGAGAGAGGTAAACCACATTAAACCCCTGATATAACAGCAACTTTGTATACAAATCCAATTACTGGTACAAGAAAAAATCATAAACAACTTTTAGTGAAAATCTCAAGAAAAGGTGGAAGTGGAAGTGGAAGTGGAAGAAATTATTAGTTATTGGTATGGATATTTTTTTAAAGATTCTGTACTGTCACGAGATAGGGATATTCCAGCCATACATACTAAGTCTGCCACTAGGGGTCAGTAAAGGTAGAAACATTGACTTTTTGGTGTGCTGAAAAGGCTTTGTGAATAGATCATTTCACCCTGACTGGAAGTTCCCCAGTTTAAGTTCAGATCTGGGCATATTGCGAGATAGGACCAGTACATTGGCATTGCTTAGGCTTTATTTTACTGACAGCCATGCGCCTCTCATCAGTGGGCAAGAAAATGCACAATGGGTTTTGTCATAGATTTTGTTGCTCCATGTTGTAGTGGACACGTCTCTATCATGCCTGCTTTATTAGTGTGAAGTGTTAAAATCTTCTGACAGAGGTTTAGCCAATTCAAGTCAAGAAGCAATCCCTTTAAACTCTGACCCACTTCAGCATAAAGGGTTGAGAGGAGACACACTGGTGGGACAGAAGTCAGAAGATTAAGTTAAGAGAAAATGAATATTCACACACACACAAGAACCACTTACACACACAAGAAGTATTTCGATCTACTATTCTTTTGGGTCATTCAAAAATGCCCTGTAGTTATGTGACTATCTGGTGGCTAAAAATCCTCTTTTCCTTCAGAAAGCCACTGTAGGAATTGGCTGCAATATCTCTCTCCCTATAATCTCCTTCTTCCCTCTTGCCCTCTGGACTGTGTGACATAATATTCAGCAAGATCTTACAAGTCGAATGAGTGCAGTACCTTTGATTTCACACTCCAAGGTGTTTAACTTAGGGCTGCTTTGCCAGTTGACCGCTGTGTGAGCTTATGGAGGTCTGGGTGAGGGCCAGCTAGTCAGTCACTGCCAGCTGAGTATCCCTGGATTCAGTGTTTTTGGCATTTACTACAGGATGGCATGAAACCTGATCTGGTACAGTGGAGTTAAAGAGCAGGGAAAACCCTTTCTACAACCCCAGTTCATGCTGTGTAAAAAAACAAAAACAAAACAAAACAAAACAACAGAATGCAATTATCATACCATACCATTTCATGACAAACAATGGTTCTTTTTAAATTTGATGACAGCAACACAAAACTCAAAAAACAATTCTTCCAGTCACTGTCTCTGAGCACAGTGGATATGATATGAACATACTGTAGGTGCATATGATTTAGAAACACTACTCTCTCCTCTGGACCACCTGGATTTGTCAAATGTGATCTGTCCACAGAACAGGTTTCTATTTTGCCTCAGTCTACTTTAAATAAACTTTGATCCAGATAAAATGGCAATGTTTCTGGATAATTTTTACTAATGACTTCTTCCTCTGACTTCTGGAAGCTTTCCTGATCCACTCTGTGATTTCCAGGCCAGGAACTCGATTTTAATGCATTTTCACTTGAGGACCTGATCAGGAGCATCCTGGCAACCTCCAATACTGAAAACAGACTCTGCCTTTAAAACACTCCGCCAATTAACTTAATTAGTTGCAAAATGCTCCTCTTGCCATTTTGTCCAGACTTTTCTTGCCTCCATCCCAACTTTTTTGAGATGTGTTGCTGCCATCAAAGTTAAAATGTGCTATTATTTTTCATGGTAAAACATGTCAGTTACAACACCTGATACGTTGTTTATGTTCTGTTGTGAATAAGATGTGGTCTTATGAGACTTGCAGATCATTACGTTATGTTTTTATCAACATTTTACAGTGTACAAACTTTTTTTCAACTGGGGTTGTACATTGGCTCACTACACTGCCTTGTCTGGCATTGTCTCTGTGTCCACTGCCTTCTTTTCCCTATTAACTCAGTCCGACATCTGTTTCTCCCATTCCAGTCCGGCTTTAAAGTCCCTGAAGGTGCCGTTAAATTAGAGCCAGCACAGGTTTATAAATGTAAAATCCTCCAATAATAATGCTCGGACATGACCCCTAATCTTCTCGCTGTGCTGGTTGAATGGGTTGAACTGTGCTAACTACTAGCGACGTGTTTGGGCCATCAGACTTTTAAGAGCTATAGGTGCAGACAGGGAGGATTTTTACAGGAGACAGGTTCCTATTTGCACTGGGACATGGAGCTGGGTCAGGGATCTGCTAGTGTTTTTGTTATAGTAAAACAAACAAAACATGCTACTTAGTTTCAGGACTATTATTAGGAGGTAGCATGTTTAACTACCCTCATACAGCCATATTTTACCCATGTTTTAAAATAACCTGCTGCTTCTAGTCACTACATGTGTATCAACAATATCCTTCACGATCAGTGGTAAAACCTAAGGGGATAACGGCAGCGTATAAAGGACAGAGAGAAGAAAAGGAGACAGAAAACCCATGTCTCTGGGCTCCAGAGGAGGGGGCTCACTAAACTAGCCTGTCTAATGCAATTAATCTAATTGGTGCTGGCGTAAAGTGACAAATTACTACCTTTCACACCAGGGACTAAGAGGAACCTCTGGAGATGGATCTAAGAACGGATACCCAGGTAGTTAATGCCATATCTTTAATTCCATCTTAAACTCTTTTGTAAATGGTACAAAGTGGTTATTACACATAAAATTCATTTGCCATTATCTTTGTATCAGCAGTATGTATATTACACACTACTCATTTTTGATTTATGTTCACTGATCATTAACACATACCTCTCTGCGCCTTCCAGTCATGCCACGACTATCAGCAGGTCTGCCCTATTTGCTTGCATCTGCATGCATTTACACTTGACATTTGAGTTTTTGATTTAATCTCAGAACATATGCACATGAACTCTGCATATTTCAGGGAAATTGTGTTAATGCGTGCCCTTTTATATAACCCTGATTACTCGCTGCTGTATCAAAAACCTTTTTGCGGACATTGATTTCTGCCTTGGGCCATACCAGTGAACCTGGATCGGCCGATCTCAGTGGATATAATGAACTTAAAGCAAGCTAGCTATTACTGAAACCTCTGACATTTTGACATTATCAAATGCCTCGGTTCAAATGTACACAGAAATAAAATCTACTCTTCATATACATGCTATTTGCATGCATTTCAGTAAGTGATAGGAAGTCATACATTATTTGTATATGTAGGTTTTGGTCATATTAATAAAAATCAAACGCACTTTTCAGTTGACAAATCCAAGTGTGCTTTAGGTGTTTATGTAAAGTGGAAACAGTTTATATATTAAAAAAATTTTTAAAAATCTGGTTGGCCATGAAATTCCACATTTGTGTGACTCCACCTCTGTGATAACCATGAACTCTGAACCCAATAATTGTTCTAAATTGTGACCTCTGAACTTTGAAGCCCATAAAAAACACAGGAAAAAAAGCATCCAGAGATGGAATGCTGTTCCGCTCCCAGGGCAGGTACAAACACGCTCTAAGTGAGAGTCTTTACAAATGCCCCATAATACGTCTCATGTTCCCAGTGTGGACCCAGATGACTCCCACTCTTCATATCCCTTTACGGGACCAATTTCATGTTGTTTTTCTATCGTGTCTTTACCTCTCACTTCATCCTTTTCCTCTTTGGATTCTCAAAGTCCATCCCCCTCCTGTCACCTTTGCTCCAACCTCGGCCCCCTCCCTCCTTCTCTCTCTGTCTGGAAAGGAAACGGTGGCCATTAAATGTGTCTGCTGGGGTCTGGGGGTCTGCAGAACAACCGTCACATTGTATGACCCCGCCTTAGACCCCAGACGGACTAATGAATAAGACTAACCGCGCCCCCATCTCCATCTTCACTCCCCCCCTCAGTCCATGCCAGACCCCCGGTAGGTAATTCCCCCACTCCTTTCACAGGGTCCCAGACATGTCCCGTGGTCTTTGACTGAGGGCTTATCTTTTCACAGGGAAATGTGTGTCATTTGGGGTTTAAGGAAAAGCAAAACAAAAACATTGTCACTATAGTGTACAGTTGGACACCCCCTCACTCGAGTTCCAAAATCTACACACTCTCTTGCATGAGGAAAGCTAAGGACATAGTGTGGGACATCTCCAGAGTCTTCAATTATCATGAGGAATATGTAAATAGATAAGGAGATAGTGCGGGGATTATTTGCAACTGGCAACGGCTCATGACACTGAGTGGACAAAAGGCTGAGTGGAAAACAAGATTATCATATACAGAGAGGCCAATATATAAAAGAGAGGGTTTCACACAAGACAAAGAAAAAAACAAAAAAAAAACAAAAAAAAAAACCAACAACTATCACATCAAATGTACAAATGACATATTATGCAATTCTGAAATAAATATATATTTTTTTTATTTTTTTTTTAGAAATAACATGTACAGTACTATACAAAAGTTTTAGACAAGCGTGAAAAATGCAGTTAACAAAAAGCACCTTAATAAATACAGATTTGTTTGATTTTTATTTATTTTATTTCTTAAATAAAATTTTCAGGAAATGTCAGTAATGGGCCAAGAACAAAATGGTTAATTTTGGGGTGGATTGAGATCACTGTTTAGATTCAGGAGTGATACTAACTCTCCTCATTTAAAGAACAAATCATTATAGTTTTAGTAGATTCTTTACTAGTATACAGAATGGCTCAATGGAAAAAGCATTTACCCCTGAACTAGAAGAGCTTTCAGTTTGAGTCGAGGTGATAGGTTCTATATCTTTACCATTGCAAATTAAGTTCAGTGCCATGTCAGAGGTCTGCTCTCTCCGAGTGCAAAATAAAGTTAGATAATATTTTTTTTTTTCTTTAAGACAGCAACACTAGCCTAGACCTTTTTAAGAACAGAATCCCAACAAAGCAAAGGCATCCATGTATCCCTGGGAGATTTAACTATGGTGACGAGTGTAGGCTTAGTGCATACAAAATATTTCTCATCCTCTACACCCACTAGTCTCTCTATTTCCCTGTCATGTTTGTCTTGCAAAGGCCCCTTTACATCATGACCATCATTTCACTACACTCAGCGATTCTGAGTGCCCTCATTATTAGTATTTCTGTAGCAGCTGTAAACGGCTAATGTATTCAGTGCACACCGAGAGTGACTGGCGCTATCAAAGGACTTGCCTGAACGGCGGTAATAACTGGAAAATTATTTCTGATAGCCTGAAACAATCTTCCAAATCATCACAGAACTTTATTAAAATAATATCAAATCAAATTAGCTGGCGTACCCCTGTAATGAATTAAGTAAAGGGTTATGCCAGAATTAATCCCATCATGCTCGGAGGTATAGGGGGGAGCAGTGGGACCGTTTAATAAACTAGTCAAGCCCCTCGAAGCGTCAGGGCCAGCCTCCTATCCACCGTCCGCCCTGATGCCTGCTCTGTGGAGGCTAACACATCAAAAGACTTCCTCCTGCTTCTCCCTCCTCCTCTCCTCTGTCCCTTTCTTCTCTCCATCCCACAATCCTTTTCTCTCCTCTTCTAAATAATCTGTCCCTTGGTCCCCCCTCCCAGCGCACCATTGTGCCTGTGGCTCAGATTATTCATATGGGGGTGAATCTTGGTGGAATCTCCGAAGGCTGGTGCTAAGTGCTGGAGCCTGTTGGGAAGGCTTGGCCCATCCTCCCTGGTGCAGTCTCTCCTGTCAGACATGCACACAGAGAATGAAGGGAAATCAAATAGTTCATGCTGCTTTTGAGGCACTAAGCTAAGTCCAAATATTTTTGAAGGATCATATGCAGCTGTTGAATTATCATGACTAGCTGTATTGGTCTATTGTAATTCAATTTCTGTCAGCTATGGAGGAATGTCAGACAACATTTGACAATGCGCAGAGCGGTACTGCACAGAACTAAACCAAAACTTAACCAGAACTAAACCAGGACTAAATCACAGCTAAACCAGGTATAAAGCAAGACTGAGCAAGCACTTAACCATGACTAAACAAAGACAAAACCAGGAATAATCAAGGTCTATACGAAGTCTAAACCAGGACTACCCCTAAGTAAAGCAGGACTAAAACTGAAATAAAACTGTATCTGAAATAAACTAAACAAGGCCTTAACCATGACTAAAGACACAAAAGACTCCTGAGTACCACCAGTGATACCTGTACCATAGTTTGGGAATCACTGTCATAGAAAGGTAAAGGTTTAAGTATCTGTAACGCTTTCATGTCATGTGCCATAATGGTGCTTTGATTAATATGGTCAGCACTACATTAGTAGACAGTAGACTTCATCTGATCTCACCCTCATTCATTCCTGGAGTGTCCCATCTCCTGTATCTCTTCACTGTCTCTCACCCATGACCAGTGGAGCTTTTTAACAGTGTTCTGCTCAGCCTGCACTGGTCCAGTCCTGTCCTGGCACAGCTCAGGTCTGGGGGTGGGTCACACTGCCATGCAGGCGGAGGACAGATACCATCTCCTGTACTGGTGCATGGATGGAAGACTGAATGGGGCTTACAATATGTGTGGTGCAGGCCAAATTAGTCAAATTCTTTTCTGCCTTAGAATATGTTAGGACATGCTTCGATATCGCTGCATCTCAGAAGACGGTGCACACTCAAATGGGCATTGGCGATAACCCCAGCAGCCAGCCCCATGCACCCACCTTTCTCTGTGTGCTTTCAATGTGTGAGAAAGTCTGTGTGAGAGAGGGTGGGGGCAGCTCTGGTCCCCTCAGGAGGGTTTGTCCTGTGCCATCTGGCTCCTCAGAGGCACGGGCAGGAGCACGAGGGGGGCCTTTACGTGTAGTGTGTGTTTGTGGAGCAGCGTCTTGGTACTGCCCTGATACTTCTCTGTGCCCTTTCCTTATTTTTCCATTATGGCACAATGTCTCATTTTTACACAGAGGCCATGCAGTATATCTTTTATTCTTCTGAATTTCTGCATTCTTATTACTGACATGTTTAAAAACTTTCGAAACTTTTTTTTACTGGTAAAAAGTTGTGTTTCTTGCAATACTTGCAATAATAATGACAAATAAATAAATAAATAAATAAATAAATAAATAATAATAATAATAATAATAATGATAATAATAATGATAATAATAATAATATAAAATAAATAAAATATATATAAATTACCATCACATGAGCTTTTTCCAAACAATTCTAAGACATGAAGTCACCCGTCTTCATGTGTGGTGGTTTTACGGCAGCCCCATGTGGATATAAAGAAAAAACAATATAAAAATACATATCTTACTGATAGGGGGTTGGTCTTTCACTTTATACTAGTTTCTAAAATATAATTTTAGAAGTCACAGTAGCTATCAACCAGTTCTCACAATTTGCCACAAGAAATAAACAAAAGAAGTACTCAGTCTCAAAAACTAGTTAATTTAATGTTAAAACCTAAAATTTGAAAATGTGTTTCACAGCAGACAACAATTCACTGTGGAGCACCTCTTATTATACTTTATTAGTCTACCAGTTTTCCTTCTCTCTGCTCCAGAATCATGGGAAAGGCCTAGGTGGCTGATGAGGGCCAGTTAGAGATAGCACCCAACCTTGACACCCACAGCTGCACTTCACACATACACACAGGCACACACACACACACACACACACACACACACACACACAGGCACACACACACAGGCACACACACACACAGGCACACACACACACACAGGCACACACACACACACAGGCACACACACACACACACACACACACACACACACACACACACACACAGGCACACACACACACACACACACACACACACACACACACACACACACACACACACACACACACACACACACACACACACACAGGCACACACACACAGGCACACACACACACACACACATACACACAGGCACACACACACACACACACACACACACACACACACACACACACACACACACACACACACACACACACACACACACACACACACACACACACAGGCACACACACACAGGCACACACACACACACAGGGTAGGATTGGGGGCATTGCACTATGTTAAATAATCACAGCACATTTCCATTCATTTTGATGAGGATTTGTTGCTATAATAAGGCTGGCGAAATCATGAATATTCACACACACTTTAAGCAATTATGATAATCTGTATTATTCCTGTAGCCTCACCGCTATCTGTCAGAGGAGGCGGCTGCAGAGGCGAGAAAAGTAGGTTGGAGTAGTCTGCAGTTTTTACACTTTCAAAATGATCTTACAACACTATTTCTTCAACTATTTCTTTACTCTCTAGCCTGCCGTTTCTTTTGTTTCTTATGTATTGTTCATCTTCTTGTCCATTGTGCTGTATGGAGAGGAGGGGGTACAGTCCTGCAGTGGAAAGGCCCCTGGGTGCTGCAGAGCTGGCAGCCGTGTTGGTCTAATCTTCCGGGTCAGTCCTGCTTCTTTCATCTTCTCTCACTCCAAACCCCCAGTGTTTGATGTGAACTTAGCCCAGGAATAACTCTTCCTTTCTTCTCTGCTAACCTGGCCCTGGAGAAGAGGCGAAAGCACTTTGTTGTTATCCTAGGAGCCAAACAATGCTGGAAGGAGCATAAAAAAAAAAAAAAAAAAAAACCTTAATGAAAGCCTTTTGATCCCGAGTGATATTACAGAAAGAACCTTGAGAGGAAGACAGCAAATATTTTAAAAAATCCCGAAATGCAGAAATCGCAGAAATCAAAATGCAAATTGCCCCGGAATGGTTCGATGGAATTTCTTCCTTAATTCACACACTTTGAAATTAATTATTTGAGGTTTTCCTGTGTTTGTTTCAAGTTTGAAGGCAAAAGAATAAAGGAGCAAGCTAATTTATTGTACAAGTGGAATTTAAATGAGCCCAGAGAGCCTTACAGGGTTTTAGTGCTTCATTTTCTCAGGTCTGTGCCATGCAAAAGAACAATTTCTCTGCTTCCCACGATTAAAGCGAGAGTAATTCTCTGTGATTCCTGACCTATCCTGTGTGTGTGTTCATTAGCACTGCACTACTGAACTATTCAACAACCGGCCAGTCGTTATCTTCCCTTGACCCCGTCCTATGACCATGACCCTTGACCTTTTGTTTGTGTGCTTAAGGCTTTGCGTAAAAACAAGAAGAGCAAATGCATTGGCTTTTAAACAGGAAGCAAAGATTGTTGGGATAACTTAGTATTTTCCGCTGGGTACACAAACAAGGGTGGCTTAATATAACTAACTGTTCATATTTACCAGAGGTGGAAGAAAAACTCCAAATCTTTACTGAATTGAAACGTAGAAACTACTTCTTCCTTCTTTAAAGCTTCTCTCTTTCTGGGGTCATTACATTAAGTCATCTGTCTCCTTGTCTGCAGTGATTTTAATATTGATTTGGCAGATGTTTTATGCTGCATGCCCTTCTTCAGGTCTGTCAACAGGGAGGGGTCTGCTGTCCTGGGCCCCAGGATGAGAGGGACCCAGAAATGGTCCCTCTTCATAAATGGTAAAATGTTGATGGGCCTGCCCTTCCTAATGCAGCCCTCTCCGTTTATCAGGCTTGGGACTAGCACAGAGACTACACTGGCTTATGGCCTCCTGTGGCTTGATTTACTTACAGCTACTACTAGTTCTACTGCTACTAACACTACTGCTACTATCACTACTATGAGCCACTTTGCCACTGAGGTCAAAATAATTCTTTTTACTTATGTAGAGATACTTCAGAAACTTGAGTAAAAGTACAGTATTTTCTTAAAATATACTCAAGTAAAAGTATATTTCAGAAACTAAACTCAGAAAGTACATCTTGTTAGTATGTAGTTACTTACACTGTCAACTTTCTTCAAGCCTCGTCATTTCAACCTGCAATTTCAAAGTGAATGAATGAACCCAGAGGCCAAAAAAACACGTCCCAAACAGCTCCCCTCTTAAGAAGGAGGAAGTGCACCTTGGATGTGAGCATGCCTGCTGCCATGGTGATAGCCCAAACCTCTGTGCAACAGCAGCACATTAACCCCTCTTGACCCTCTATTCTCACCTGTGATAAAAGAGGAGGAAGAGGAGGAGGAGGTGCCCCCTTTCTACCACCACGCACTTTGGAGTACCCGGGCACCAGCAGGCCCTTGAGAGCCCGTGGTCATTAGGAGCGCTTTATTCTTGGAGAGCTAGAGAAAGAGGAGAGAGGAGCGGTAAGCCTGAAAGATAATGTATGGTCAAGGCTAGAGACTTGCGGGCATGGGACGAGGAGAGGGTCGAGACAGAGTTTTCAGACACAAGGACCAGGCAAGACAGCTGCTGTAGGCTTTTTGTTTGTCTTTCATTCTTACTAAAAAAAGGGGAAACAATTAGCTGTTGGTAATTGCTATGGGTGCAAGCTGCTGACTTACTGCAGGGCTGTGGACATACCATTTCCACCTCTTAGTTCTTTGTCATTCCGATTGGCCTACCCTTGTTTTATTTATTTATTCAGTATTTTTTGTTTTTTTGGCTTTATTGGACAGGACAGTATGGACGTGATAGAAAATCAATAAGAGAAAGAGCAGACAGAAATATTTGGTAAATCATCAGAGTCCGAACCCACAACACCAAGGCAATGTTTTATTAACTGAACTATACAATGATGTTTTATTATTTCTGTTGCTGGAGATGAAACCACTCTGAATTTTTTGCACAAAAATAAAAGTTATTAAATGTATCAAAGATGAATTATTCTCCTTTGGCTTCACATATGTAAGCCTGCACATAAGAGGATATTGTGCGGGGACAAACTGAATGGCTCCGATCCACTGACTGCACTGTGGGGATAACCTCAACTTTCAGTGGTCACTAATCCTTCTGATAATCAATAATAAAAGACTTCCTTTCATCTCGGCTCAGGTCTTGATAAAGTTGAGAGAGCATGAATGGCCACAAAAGATCAATGTGTTCTGTGAGACCTTGAGAAGTACTGAAATGAAGAAATAATATAAAAGGCCACTCCCCCAAAATAACTGGGTAAAGCTTATGCACATTTGATGATATGAAGAAAATAAATGAATAATGCATTGGCTATCAATGAGGAGCAGAAGACACATTGCTTAAGGCCATAGTTAAGCCTCTATTCATGAAGAGGAGACAGACACAAAGGCCCAAGGACTGTGGGAGTCCACCATCGGGCGGCAGGAATCAGGGCACATGGTTTAAGACCAAAACTGTTGTTTTCTCCTTCTGTTATTTATTTGATTCAATATTCCTAATAATGAGATGTTTTTAACATTATTAAGGTTATTTGTTTACATTTGGATTAGCCTGAAGAAACCCACATGTGGGAGCGAGGCCCCAGGATTACAGAGACAAATACAAGCTAGTGCTCATTCTATTGTTATTCTTAAATCTTATTTTCATTATTTCAGACACTCATCTCAACCCTGGTTCATTTAAAAGCTCAATTAAAAAATGGCTTGTTTATTATGTCTAATGAAACATGTTCATACATTATAACCAATACATATGCATGTGCACAGTGCACCATGTAAAGCAGTCCAACTAAAATGCAGAACCTGTTACTAAAAAGTTGAATGTGTGTAGGGACATCCAGAGACTAGACAACTCTGTTTTTTATTTCAAGCAGGATTTGAGCTGTGCCAAAATAACCAAATACATAAAACAATTAACCAAACAATGTTGATGATTGATGTTTGAAGCATAGCTGGTGTTGTAACCAAAATCTGTGATCTAGCATTTCCAACATCACTATCTAACAACAGGATATCTGTACCTTTTTTTGTTTATATTTTAATAATACATGTAAAACTGGGGTGCCTCGATGGTTTACCTGAAAGCGCACATACAGCTTTTTTGGAGCAGCTCAAGTTGCTTTGCTCCATGTTATTCCCCTGTCTCTCTCCCTGTATTTCTTGTGTTTACTGTAGCTATTGTTTTTATCCAATAAAGGCAAAAGCCAAAAAGTAAATCTGAAAAATGGAGCAAGTGACTTGACATCAAACTGAAGTTTAGAGCTAACCTTGTGTGTATTATAAACACAACACAATGTATATAATAAAATTACTATGTGTGTTATTGTACCTCTAGGTCTCATCATGTAAAGTGTCAATCAAAATATATCACAAACATATAATCATACAACAGTGATCCTGTAAATTGAGTTTTTGTGTGTCGCTTATTTGTTTTGCAGGAGGAAAACATGGATGGGTGAAGAATGTGACGGGGCCTGGAGGCCAAGGCTTGAACCTGTGTCTGTTTCATGTCAAGTCCGATTTCTTGTTGCGGGGGTTGGGGGCAGCCTGGCATTTTCACTTCTGAGGCCTTTGTTTATATGGCCCAAGGACTCTGCTCAGTCTCATCAGCCCGGGCCCCAGAACGCCTCCATCAAACAGCCCACAGAGACACAGCTCAAACGCCATTTTAACAACAAGCCTGAATGTCACACTTTTCTGCAGATTATATTATTTATCATCCTAAATAAATCTTTTAACCAAACAGCACTTTATGTCAGCCATGGGACATTTAGTCATCAGCAACATATCCACATAAAGCTCCTCTGAATGTTTTGACATGTTATTACAAGCCTGTGATGGAAAGGGCAGTGACATACAGTGACCATTCCACCACTGTTACAACGCGTTACTTCACCCAGTCACCAAGTCATATGGACCAGTGACGCAGCTCCTGCTCGCGCCCTCTGTCCTAATGTCACACATGTCCCAACAGTTTTTCTTCAAACCCCCCCATTCTACCACTATTGCCCCTTATGTTATACACACCCAACCTCACTGTTCACTGTTCTTTAGGCACTGTTCTTCCCTATTCTATTCAATCCTGCTTGTTTGTCTTTCCTATCATGTTTTCCACTAATCTCTTTGCCCCCCTGTTTTCGTCCATGCCCCCTGTCTCTCCTGCATGCTTTGTCTGTGTGAAACATATGCTTAGACTGGCATCTCATGTCCAGACCGCTACAGGACTTGTCTGCTTCATGTCGTGTGAGGATGGACGTTTGAGAAGTCCTCGGGCACTGGTCTTTGTCACCAGTGTTTAGGCTCAACGCTGCTGTAAACTCACTGAGTATATTGCTGTTTAGAAAAATGAAGGTGTTATATTTGCTATAGAGACCAATGAGCACTATTGACTGTGTAGTACCACTGACAGACACTATAGATGCAGAACAGAAAATACTTAGGGCTAAGCTAGTAATCTATAAGAATTAGTCTATAAGGTATTTAGGAAATCATTCACTCTAATTTTCAGTGTAAGTTTGATAATCTGGCAAGTCCAGATTACCAAACTTAGTAACACTCTGTTTTGAGTGGTTTCGGTGTGGCCATGTTGTTAACAAGTGCACTAAAGAGACTTGTTGCTGACGTACTGCCACGCCATTGACCTGAACTGCCTGACAAGATGGTCGTGAGTTTGTGAAGCTGCACAAGGTAACCAGTTTGGAGAAGCAGACAAGAGCATGGACAAAAGGTGTATATTATGTATGTAATCAGGCCAGCTAAAAGACAGTTAACACTAAGACTTCTAAAGCTTCAAAAATATCTATCTGTGTACATGTGTATTGCATAAAAGGGTCCTTACAGACATTTTTACAACATTTACAACATATTTTGTTTTACACAACAAAAAACAAACAACTCAGAAGTCCTGAGACTGTTTCTCACCAACATATAGAGGCACATCTAAAGAAATGAATAGGAAAGTCAATTTATTTTAGATATTCCAATTTTTTGATGCAGCTGAATGTGAATGCTGTAGAAATGATGCTTTCTCTGCATGATATAGTTTAGTCCATGTGGTGTTGCTTGTGTGTTTTCACAAACAGATGTAAAAGATAAATTAGCAAAGTATCTAAAAGAACGACATGGCCAAAATACTAAAGTATGCTCACTTTACTTGTTCCTAATTGTTTCTTGAGACCTAATTATACCTGATTTTGAGTATTTTTAACTACATACATTATTCACAAACCTGTTTTCTAACTGGTCATTTGTGGACCCAAAAATGTAGGCCTAGATGGCCTAATGCCAACCCCAAAGCTTTTAATTGCCCATTGAAAAACCTCAGATATAAGACAGACAGACCTTCAAGAGCACCCTTTTGTGCACCCTTCACCCCAGTTTTTGGCTTTACCTACTTCCCAGCAGAGTATCTCACCAGGGCATGTGGGCTTCCTTCAGTAACAATAGTGGTTTTGTCTTGAGGTTGTGCTCTGACAGTTGTCACAGAATGATCTCTCGCAATATGTTAATTGGCTTGACAACCGATGAAGCCGTATTGGAAATTAAGAGAGCTTTTGTCCTGATTTGCTTAACAGCCTTTCAGAGCAGCTATCTTAGGCCGAGCTACTATCTCAGAGATTAGCTGCTTTCTCTTTCAGCCCACAAAAGGCTGAGAATATTTCCCACATATGTTATTCCATATAACCCCCTCCTCTATGTCATCCTATCCATTTATGAATGAAGACAAAGACAGTGATTTGAGGCCAGTGGGTGCCAGGGGACATGCTAATTATGACAGACTTTACAGTTGTTATTGTTCTTTTTATCTGCACTCGGCGCTGCCCCTTTCACTTATGCCTTGCTTTCTTAGTTGTACCGAGCATTACCTTCAGGGGTGAAAGAAGTACAAGTACTGCTACTTAAAAATGTCATTACTCAAGTAGAAGTGAAAGTTCTCAACAAAATTCTTAACTGAGTAAAAGTGAAAAGTATTAAGTAATTACTGCAATACTACTTCTAGTATCATTATATTACTGCAGCTATTACTACTTCTAGTGCTAGTGCCAAAAATGGTACTACTACTACTACTGCTGCTGTTGCTGCTAATACTACTTCCACTAATACTATCATTTTTACTAAGCACCTCTATTACTAGACGTGCAATTACAAATAGTCCCACTCCTACTATTACTATTGCTTAATAGTACCACCACAACTACTACTACTACTACTACTACTACTACTACTAGTAGCGACTTTGCCAGATCTCTCTTTCCTTTCAGTTTTTCCTTCTGGTGTCGCCACAGTGAATCTTCTGCCTCATAGCATGCAGAGATGTGCATATTAATTGGGCATCAGTTTTAGGCTGGGTGCATTTCTGAAAGAGCCCTCTCCATTTATTCAGGCTTGGGACTGGAACAAGGAGTACACTGGCTTGTGACTCATCGTGACTGGATTACTGTGTCATTAACATATAGAGAATAACACAGAACACAGTTTCCAACATCCTTTTTGTGTAGTACTATCGTCCCCACAAGTCCCGCTCTTCTGTCCAAGCTGCTTTCGTCTCCCTTTAAGCCCTGCACACACCTCTTTCTCAGACGACTTTGTGTGATATGAATGAACAACAGCCGTTCACTTCACTCGGTCCCATTTCCGAAAAGACAAAATAGGGATTTTGTATTTTGGGGGCAAATCAACTTTCCCTTTGGGCTTTGCGGAACTGACACATCATCCCAGGATCAGCTGCTACAAAGAGTTAGCCATTTTTAGCGGGTGGATCGTTCACTGCCAGGAAAAAAGACTATCACTGAACCAATGGAGCTCTTTGAAATGTATTCAAATAGTGACTCTCGGTCTGCTTTTCATCTCCATAAAGACCCTTATATAGCATTCAAGCAGTGGACAAGTGAGGAGAGAGCGCAGTGTAGTAAAACAGAAATATTGCTGTGCTCTCTTCTGAACTTTGTCCAGTTCGGTAATGCCTGTAAATGTGTTTCATAGGTAAGGATCACAGCCTGGGCCAGGGAGACACTGACAAGTTTCTTTTTCTCCACCAGCATGCACTCTTTTTACTATATGTACAGAACACACTGGTCATTAAAGAGACCAAATCAGTTTGTGTATTTTTACATCATAAAGTCATGGGGTAACAATTTGGTCAAGCGAAACGTTTTTCCCATGTTACATAGCATTAGACAGATAATTACAAGCTGGTTTTGTTCAAGTTTAGTCCTGATTTTGTCCTGGTTTCATTCCTGTTTTAGTGCTGCTAGGTTTTGACATTTAAACCACTATTTTGTCCTTAAGGCCCAGATTTATCATGGTTTTGGCTCTGCTTTAGTCTCTGCATTAGTCCCGCTTTAGGTTTAAATCTGGTTTAGACCTGGTTTAGTCTTGGTTTGGACCTGCTTTGGTCCTCGTTGCTAACTGACAATGATAATGCTAACTGGGAAGCTAACTTTATATGGACAATTTAAAGCTTGTGTTTGGTGCAGCTTTTAAGTTGTTTTCTCAAAAGGTCAATACATAAGCTAGGGGTCAGCTGTTGAGTTCTGTTCTGTTTCTATTGCACTTAAACTCAGATAATTGCTAACAGACTAAATAAAGCCAAGCGAATATAAATGTAATAAAAAGCTGTGAATGGAAGAATATAAAAAAAAAACTCTTGATTAGTTGGCCTACATTTTTAAAATTATCTGCTGTTTTGGGCATTAAATAAAATAAGAATACTGGTAGAGAAGGATAATCAACTGGCCCCATTCCGGCGAGTATTTGCATGTAGGGCAATTGAACAAAGTGCGTGTGAATTGAAAGCAGGTCGTTCCTGGGGGCCACTGTTAATGAACTTGGTGAGTATATAGGAGCAGAGAGAGGAAGAGAGAGGAGCTGACCTCTGTTCTGACGCCACAGTAGAAAAAAACAGACTCACCCCAGCGTGCCTCTGCAAAGTGCTGTAATGTCTCACAGTAATGACTGTAAATGATGGTCTGCACTGAAGGAGGCAAAGCTTAAGAGGTATGTGAAAAGAGGGCCATTTTTGTGACATTTTCTCAATTATACAGGCAGGGCGGAAATGTAGAGAAATGTATGTATTCAGATTGTTTGCTCCTCTTTTGGTGTCCTGACTCGGGCCACCTCAGTCCGAATTTGAATGTATTTGTTGGAGTTGGTGTCTGTGGCCTAGAATGTTGAAATAACATCATACAAGAATAACTACACAGAAAGCAGCAAATATGCATTTGTGAATATATAGCTGTGTTATGTTGGCTTTAAGATTGATCATGAATTTGACCAGTATCCCTCATCTCAATCCCTTGTGCATACATAACTGCCTCATCTGCTCTTCTCTCCCTTCTCCTCTGCCTGTCCGGGGGCCTAATTTAGCCTTAGTAGGCTCTCCTGGTGCCTAAGAGAATTCTCCTTTATGCAAGCCAGGTAAAATAAGAGCGCAGCTCAGATGAGGCCCTCTCCATCATGGTGGATGGGGGGAGTCACGGGTGACACCCCCTGATCAGGTGTGCATGCGTAATGGCCGTCCCAAAATAATCACTGCTTTGAATAATTTCCCCGCTCTGTCTCTCGCCCCATGATTCTTGCTGCTTCGACTCGTTTTGTGGCGGGCATCCCATAAATCCTTGCGGTAAATGTAAATCAGTGGGCCGGGTGCATCTGACAGATGGGGGCTGCAAGGAGTCCTGGGAGATCTCTCCTCTCACCTTTCCCTTCAGCTGCAATGGATGAATCACTAGCCAGGCTAGCTAAATAGCATTAGTGTTGGTCCCTCACTTAAGAAAAGAGTGAGACAGTGGGCAAAGATGTGAGGCAATGCTGTAAAAGATAGCAGGAGGCCATGTGATGAGCAGATGAAAGAACTGTATGAAGGATGTGTGTTTGGCCAGGCAGAGAGTAGTGTCAGTAAACAGGAATTCTCTGTATTGTTGTCATGATGGGGAAATGAGGTTGTGCAGGTGGAGGAGACGCAGGCTTGCGTATCTCAGAGCTGTCAGCTCCTCGGAGGATTGTAGATCTGAGAGGTGGAGGGAGAATGAGGAGGAGGCAGCAGGGCCCTTCCTTGGTCCCGATGGCTGTCTGTGGAGCAGAACCATCTCTCATTAAGGGAGAGTGCCGAGGAGACACTTGAAAGTGACATTCACCCCCCACAGCCCCCACCATTTTAGAGATGCTATGCATGACGGCCACTGCCACTCAGCCAGCAGGGTCACCTCTCCCTCTCACTGTCTCTCTCCCTTTGCCTGGGGGAGAATATCAATGGTGTTGTGCTTTTGGCACATATACATATAACACCTATAGCCTTTAATGAAATCCATCAATTACACAGCTTTTACAGGAAGAACTGGGCAACAATCAAGGAAAAAGAAAGGAAGAAAAAAAAAACAGCACATGGTCATTAATGTGAAGGGAGGATGGGGAGGAGTCTAACAATATGCAAAAGATGAAACGATATGTGATCTTGATGTGGGGATAAAGAAAGGAGAGCAGAATCAAAGGCTCCAGCCCGCTGTGGGGTCAGGGGCTCGGCAGTGGGATCATCTCACTGTGGCTGAGTTTCGATTTTGACCCTCCAGTTCTGACCCCAGGCCTTGACTTCTCTGCTCATATCCATTTCTTTAATCTCAGAAGCTTCATCTAATGAGCTGCAGAGTTCATCCAGTCAGGAACAATGGATGGGCCTATATCTATTGTCACTGTCTGACCATCAGGCGTTGTACTCCTGTTTTACCATCAATGGATTACGACTGCACTTCTTTGGAACTACCATGTTTTTGTCTTGTTCTGTAATTACTTGACAAAACACATCTTTATAAAAAGCATTTCCTGTTGACTTCCTGGGCCATCGGTTGTCTGTCCAGTGGTCACATTTGCCCTGTAATCGCCATGGGCTGCTTGAACCCTGCTCTCAGCCAATGAGGTTCCTCTACCCAGCCAACACAGCACATAAATAAATGACCAAAATGGCCCGTGGTGCTGTCATACTTCTTAACCAAGCCGAGCACTTGTAATTAAATTCACACAGATATGCTGAAGGAAACCCACCCTGTCTGAAGATTCAAAACAGTCCAGCAAAGAAGGGTGTTATACTGTACGCAATTCATATCCAACCATAAATCCTGATGAAGTTTAGGCTCATAAAGGCGACAGAAATGGCTGTAGACGCTTATGCTCTGGAGAAGCCAGAGTCCTGTAAGTAATTTGTCGGAGAATCCTTTCATTTGCTTAACTATCTGTTTGTCACTCTGTCTATTTTGGATGGCGTTTAAACACAGATGGGTCAGCGGTCAGACCTCAGCTATGGCTCTTGATGAGAAGGCAACAAGGAGCAAAATATTCAAATGTGCCCAAGCTTGGACACTGCAATGGCGAAAATCACTGTGTTCAATTATCTCAGAATAGATGACGATTGCATTTGTGTAATTACTGCATTCGAGCTAAACATTTTATATTTGATTGAGCGAAAACAAATTTAACACTGATGCCTCTAATCCTATTTCAACTGTTAAGGCAGTTCATTATGACATCTTTCCATTTGCTTGCTGCATTAACAAGAAATCTGTACTTTCTGAATAACACACAGATCTATTCTTTTAGCGTGGATACAAAGTGCATATTCTTGGCTATTTGCAGTCCCCATCACACTGGCTGAGAGGGAGAATAGCCAGTGCCCGTGTGAGGGATAATTTGTACCTTCTCAATGAATGAGGAGGACAGGCAAATTACTGGCTGAATAAGGACTGCCTGTGGATCCCACTGTCAGAAAGAGAGAGGAGGGCAGAGAAGGAGAGTGTAATTATCAACTAGCAAAGTGCATTCATATCCTATCACAAAAGGATTGGGATGTGGGTGGACGAGAGAAAGAGTGAAGGAGGTTGCAAAATGGAGAGAGATATGGAGAGGGGGGAGGGCTGGGCGAGTGAAGGACTCCTGGACCAAATGGATGCGAGGCCGTAAACAGGGTTAAAAACAGCCTTCTATGGTCTGGCTCCATGAATGCAGACACATTAAGACCTTTTAGCCCAGCGCACAAGCACCTCTTTGGAGTTAAAGACGAGCAAAGCCAAGCAAGAGAGATGGAGGAAGATGAGAGAGGGGGGAAATGGTAAGGGGTTGTAGGCTTCATAATGAAAAGCACCCATTTTTAATTTGAATAGACGCATATAAGGACGCTGGGTTAGAAGGACATTTTTTTCCCTTCTTCTTTTTTCTATTTGCGAGCTGACATTGTGGAACAAAGCTACTCTATTAGAGACCTTGGACTTTATTGACAAGTCTGCCATTACCCATACTTCCAAGGGTCTGTGGGGTCAGGGGTCACAGACGGGTGGCTTGAGAAGAGGGGGGGGGGGGTTCTGCAGAACACATTTAGAGAGAAGGGACACCTGTAGGGTCACATTCAGTTCAGGACATGACCATGAACAACACTAAAACCTTTTGAGAGGCAGTGGACAATGTGGGCCCACGCACAAATAACTTCCCTACCTTTTGTCCACTCTCACGATTTTCTTTCTTCCTACTTGCACATTAGTCACTGGTTTGCATGTGTTGAGAAGGTCATGCTAATTTCTATAATATTATAAAATTATACAGAAACAAAGCACTGTGCTAAGGTTTTAGGTTTTAGTTTTTATTTCTGTTGTGAAAATTTGCAGTAGTAGTAATGTGCAAGGAGAAAATTAAGAATTTTGGTGTGCATCCAGATTACGGTTTAGATCCAGATGTGTTTTAAGGGATTCTGTATCATTTTGAGACCAAAGATAGTAACTTCACTGGCTATATGAATAAATTATTTTAAGATATAATTTTTTTGTTTGTTTTGTTTTTTGCTATTATGTGTATTTTTGTACATCTTTTCTGGCCTAAATCTGTTGTTACTATAAAATCCTAAATAATGTCCGTTTAGGTTGAAGCAGAGCTTGGCCAGTGTCTGGTCAAAAGTAATCCTAAAATTCATTGATTTTACATAATCAATCACAGCATTAAGATTGGACTCTCGTCAATCAAAAGTCCCTTGCAGCAGGGGCTTAAACCAGATGCTGGCACAGGCACACATGGTTGCTCAGTGTGGGAGGGTTCGGAGTGTAAGGGCTAAATGATAGCAGCATGCGTTTGATATATGTGACACTGCAAATGGAGGGCATCAGTGCTGTTTGCTGGCACAGCATGGCAGCGTGTGGTGCACCGCGGGCAACTGGCACCAACCAAGCCTGGCAAACACAGCCCCTCTGAATACAGAAATTAATCCCCACCGGATTTGAGCTGTGCATTGGGGTTGTGTGTGCGTTAAGTCTTGGGAGTGAACATATTGTGCATGATATACAACCAGCGTGTGAATGATTGTTGTATTTAGTGGTGTGAAGCTATGTAAGCAACTGTAACACTACCTTAAGATATAGGTTCAAATAACTGATATGTTAAAAAGAAAGCAGTAATATGACTTTATAAGAAAGAGAATCATAAACAAATTAATTTCCTGTAATCCAGTCCTGATATAAGCATACTTGTTGTGTATCTTGCCGTGCCCTGCTCTGGCAGTCAGGTCTGTAGTGGTGGCACAGTCATCAGGTGTTGCTGCATATGTTCCTGGTGTCAGCTCCCTGTTCTCCCCAGCGGGCAGGCCAACTTATTGCCAGCCTCATAATAGGAGGGCTGGGCAGGGGCCATGACTACCACTTGGCACACAACATCACCAATATGGCTGGCTTTTTGTTCAGCCTCCCTCTGAAACTTAACCACTTCTGTGCCAAGATTGATTGTCATGAATTAACATGGGATGGTTACTGCTGCTCATGTCACGTAGCTGTCGGAAATGTCTGCCTTTATTAAGTCATTAATCACAAGACCACACAGCTAGGTGTATACTGTGAGTACTTGATCAATCTTCACCATTTATACAGGGCTCCAATAATACAATTTAAGATCACCTTTATAATGCTCTTTAATTGCATTATTAACAGTGTACTCTCTGTGTTTCATTACTCAGCCTATTTTTAGTGCTCTCTCAAATATTATATTTAGTCCAATGGATATGTTAATTGACCTATTTTGGCTCTAAAGACAGAAAGAAATCTATAGATCTTTGGACAGTTTACCTTTTTTTCTAAAAGGCCCCATTAAATCTGAAATATTTTAGTATACTCATGTTGGGCTTACTCAATGTTGCTGTTCTAAAATAGATGATCAAATCACATATTTCAACACATATTTCATTTTTGTTGTGTATGACTTAATTTTATGCTGTTGACATGAATATGTAAAGTAACTAAAATAATTAAAAGTGGTAAAGATAATAGTGTTGCTAAAATACTATTAGATATTACTATCAGAAACTATTAGATATTCCACAGCCCTAGGCCTTTGACAAGGAGAGCACAATATTTATTTCCCCAACTGGCCTCACACACACAAATATATCTACAGCCCCATATTTGAAGATAATTATGAGATTTTGTATATTCAAAAAGAAATCAATAATGTAAATACATGCATCAGTATATAATGCACATATGCCTTGAAAGGAGCACACGGCATGCGGCCAGGTCAGAGCGGGCAGGGTCAGCAGCAGGGCAGTCTGTACCGCTGCACATCTCCCTTATTCATCCATGTCATTCAGGCCAGGATCACGAGGAGGAGCAGAGCTGCATGGAAGGAAAAGAGAGGCTCATATGTACACACTCAACCCCCACCCTGCTGCCCTCTGCACAGGCCACCACACACACACACACACACACACACACACACACAGTACACACTGTCCCTCCTGCAACACCTCAGCCCCCGGGCCCCAGTCCCTGCTCCTCAAGCATGGGTCAGTGCAGAAGAGGATGCATGGCAGAGGACAGATATACCCAAGGCTGGCCAGACCCCAGTGAACCTGACCGGGTTGGAGGGAAGGAAGAGATGAGGAAACAGATGAGCAACAGTCCATGTGTGCTTGACAGGACTGAACTTTAAAATGGCATTGATTTGACAGTGATTTATATCAGTTTAGTAAAGAACATACATTTGATGCAATCAAGTAAGATACATGTGTCATTTTTAACAAATCCAACTCTACATTTTTTAACCATTTTCCAGGCTTTAGTAACTAGTTAATGCAGCCCTTTCTTCTCTTGTATTATAATTCAATACAGTCTCATTAATATGCTCTTTGTGGCAGTCCTAAACCTGGAAAACAGAGACGGTTTCATCAGGAGGGCATTGGCATAACGCCTATGCCAAATTATATGCAAATCTCTGTAATCAAGGGTTCAGATGATTTGCTGTGATGACCCCAGAAGGGAAGAGGTGAAAGGAGAGAAGATTCATACAATAACACTGCAGTTTCCGGACCTCCTAACTATGTGATTAGGACATTTCCCAGTATAGATAGATATGATAAATATATTGTTTAGATCCTAATGTATTAAAGTAATTACTCCCATTGCTGCTTGTACTGGTTGATAAGGCAGCACATAGGGACACAGACTGGATTCCTCATAAGTGAGTGTGAAGAGTGTGAGCGCGTCATTAGGCTGAAGCTCACATGCGTTTGAGAAGAGGGCTACTAATCCAGCATGAAATTCAATTTAAAAGTTGGAGCGCGCCTCGTCGCCTTGCTTTGATAATGTGCCAGATACCAAGCGAGGACAGAGAGCCGCAGCTACCAAGACCAGAGCATCTCATCAGCGCTGTGTGTGTGAGTGCTTGTAAACAAACAAGTAAACAAATGCATCAAAAACATGTTGACTAGTGGCTATAATTTTCGTGGAAGTGGAAGTTCACAAGGTCAGAAACATCTCAAAGTATTTTATCTTGATTCAAAAATTCTTCAGTGATACATATCTATGCATTATTATTATTTGGTTTATTTAGCTGATAGTTAGGATAGGAAAGCCACTACAAAATAAATGATAAACTTTTTTGTCACTACATAGGAAAATAACATTATGGCAGCACAATTCAAATCACTTACTAACGTCTTTTTTATGCAGTTTATTTTGAAAGGCAGCACACTTTTACTGCTCTAAAGTAGCTGTAAAATGCATGAAGCTGCATTGTAAGACCTATTATTAAATGTCAATTAATTCTAAATAATCAATACTGCACGAATGGACCACACCTCCTCTTTCTTTGTCAATAAATGGCCTCTTGCCCTGCCCATGCCCCCACTATCAGGTACTGAGCAACAGTGGACCCCATGCACTAAAGACTTTTCTGGTTTCACAGAGATGATAATTTATCCTTCACTACTGTCACTTGCACAGTCCATAAATAAAGGTACACATATTTTTGATTGTGCGCCATGTAAACGAGCACATTGAAGCTACACTTTTCATGGTTGCCAAGGCATTATTTTGCAAGATAAAATTGCTGTTTAAAAAAAACAATGGGTGAAAAATGAGCTGTCAGTCAGCAGCCCCCTCCAACAATACTGCCGCTGGCCCCGCCACTCTTTGTGCTCCGGCAGCGAGCGGGGCCCCTCTCTATCCTGGAGACTGGGGTCAAAGGTCACTGTGGACCTCTGGACATATCCTATGATAATACCCTGGGCTATGTCATGTGAGGGTTGGGAGCAGGGGGGCGTGATGTGCGCAAATGAAAAAGAGAGAAAAACAGGCTGAATGATGAGAGGGAGATGAGAAGTAAAAAGCTTGCGTCGAGGAAGCACTGGAAGGCACAGATCATGAGATCAGCATGCAGGTCATCTGTTTTGAAATCCATTTACACGATTCATGCCCTGGGTTGTCAAGTCCGCAGTGCTCCTCTCCCGCTCAGAGCCCCTCTGGATCCCCACCCTGACAGTGTTTTCCTCTTCGCCGCAGCCCTTTCTGCCTTTGATAATTAAAGAGGGCATTTTGACTGGGAGCTACAAGAAAATGGCTGCCACATCTGTGGAAAGGACCAAGAGAGCATGATTGGTTACAGCTCTGAGCATCAGTGTGAACTACAGTCCAGCCTTGACACAGCTAGTAGTAGTTGTTGGGATCTACTGAATTACTGAAAATGACAAATGTTAATGGTACAGTTCACTGAAAAGACAATAAAATGCTATTCTATGGGGTACAGTTTGGATAAGATTTGAGTTTTGTGGTAGACATATGTACAGACAGACATATGACAGATGTATGCAAGTGAAGAAGGATACTTTGCAATACCATGGACTATGTTTTGGAAAAAAAAAATTCAAAAGTCAAAAACGATAAACTATATTGACTACTGCATGCACCTCCAGCCATTTAGACTGACCAACATGATGAAGAAAACCAATCTTTATCACATGCTTCAATCGTCTTGTACATCATTACAAAATGGTTTTGTATGTTCGCCTCGTATTACCAGCATAAAGGTTGTGACAACTCTCACATTGTATTCTCTTTCATGTCAGGAATACCATCCCGTGTCTCCGCTGCCTGAAGAGGTGATGGTGAACAATGGCCATGCTAATAAATAAAAAAAGCAGGCTATCAACTGTCACTGCCTCTGCGGGCTCTCTCACGTCACATGACCCACATGCTGGACGATGTGTCACTGCTAGCATGGCCTCATTTGCATAAGACAATCAGGCCTTTTCGGACGCAGGGCACAAATGTTGTCTAGACGACACGCATCAGACGGGTGAATCCCCAGACGTAGCCACTATCGCCCACCCACCCTCACAGAGCTCTGCATAAACACCTACATGTGCATCCTCCTATTCAGCCAGACTCACCCTTTAGCCAGGGTATAAATCAACTCTTCCTCTCCCGCTGTAATAATATGGAGACAGAGTTAAACACATCACAGACATGCAAATCCCTACTGATGGAATGACAGCCACTCATTTGGATATGTATATGGCTTCTTAGTTGGAAAATTATGTGATTATTCTGCTCTATGTACTACTAAGGGTCAAGGGACAATTCCTTTGATATGAGATGTCTGCTGATGTGATGACCATGAGTGTTGACAGCACATGCAATTATGTGTGTAAGTGTATGAGAGCTAAATATGTGTGTGATATGAGGGTGTGTGGTTAGTGTAGTGGACACTGCACAGCCATTGTTTGATGTTTGCATTAGTCCAGATGTAACGAATATGGCAACAGCAGGATGTGTCTCTAGAGAGCTGATTATATCTGTTTGCACATGTGATCCTGTGACCCTCTGTCTACACAGCTTCTCTATGATCTGAGCACCTGAAAAGGGTGTGTTGAGCTGCTTTGCATAACACCAAAATTATATACAGCTCTAGAAAAATATAAGACACCACTGCAAAATAATCAGATTCTATCATCTATAGGTGCAATAAAGTGAACTGAGAGATTCACCTTTAAACCAAATTGTAAGAACCAAGTGCTGTTGGGTAACTTTATACCACTCTCTTAGCTTTGCTTGATGGTCTGAGAGTCATAAAGCAGAGTGAGGTGTGCAAAGGAATTTAACATTCAACATTTTTTTTAAGACTGGCCTAGAATTGTTGTCACACTCAAAGAAAGGCTGATTTAAAAACGTGCTATATTAGTGTAAGAATCTGCATATGTTCACTCCACTTCACTGTCCCACTATCCCTGTCTGTACCAGAGTCTCCAAACATCTGTCTGTTGTCACCGTGGCGACACTAATGGCACGAGGCATCGGTATTAGCGCCGCGACAGAGCAGGAGTGAAGAAGATGTGGCCGGTAGGGAAATCCAACAAAAATCAGACAGGACAAGAGTAAAGAGATGGAGGCATGACCAGAGAAAGCGCGGGTCACTTCAGCACTGTCCAAAAGCCTCTCATTTAGCCCCCCCTTCGTCTCCCACATGGCCACAGGGCAAACTGTATCTGCTCCATAAGACAGCTCTGCCACAGAACAAGTGAGTATGAGAAGTATTGCTGCAGACAGGAGTTAGTTATTGTTGGCTGAAGGCGTGTGTTAGCACTCAGCAGCGTTAGGTCAGGCTGGCCTCGGTTACACAGCAGCTTGCAGCAGCACCAATCAACACCTAACTATTCACACACGGAGCTAGCAGTCATTAACACGTATTGGGCTTGTTTGCATATCTGTCAGCGCTTGGCAATAGAGATGATTTCTTCTGCAAACAGGAGACGTGCAGCTGAGGTGAAACTGTTTTGTCAAATAAAGCAAATCATGTCCATCGTAGTCAACCTTGAAAAGATGTGTGATGACCACGTGTTTTTGCTTTTTAATTATATGTGCTAAAGAACAGTGGACCTCTACAGAAAAACTGGCAAGCAGTGGCCTCCACACAAATGTTTTCACATATCTATATATTAGATACATTTGTCATTTTTTATAATTATGGTCGCCAGCAAGTTAGAATTTTTAGGAACAGCATTTTCTAGTGTTTAAGGTTTGGAGTGTTTGCAGTACTTCTAATCAGACCTTGTATTAGCTCATAAAAGTTCTCGCATTTTTGTTGGAAAGCATTTACCACTGACAGAAAGCATAGCTAGGATGATTTTGGGGAGACACACTATACACCACTAAGCCACCACTAAGTACTTCTCTTCACTGAATCTTGCCTTACCTGCACACACAAGCACAAATGTCCACATCTCTGTAAAGTCGTATACAGCAGGAGTCCTGGTTCTTCCACCGCCTTAGTGAGAAAAAGCACTCTTTAATCATTTCATAAGATCATTTGCCTGGCAGATATGCCTCAGGCTTTTCCCATTAGCCCTGGCTGCCTTGACCTACTTCTCTGTGTGAGCATGTGTATCTGTTTGAATATGGGATTGTGGGAGATGGAGGAGAGACTGGACTCCATGCAATGCTGTGTCCAGCGTGGACAAATGGACAGCTAGCCGTAGATCAGCATTAATGAAAGTATTATAAATGTGGGCAGTCTTCAAGCCATCACAGTCAGATTTTACATAAACATATTATATAGATCTTTGCTAGCAGCATTAAATATCTATTATGTTTTTATTCATATTTTTAAACCAGACTAGGTTGTTGCTTCTTGAACAGCACTGCATAATTTACACGCTTTAAATACATTTTCTTACTAAAAGATAACATTTTTAATAAGTATTCTATTGGTGCCATAAAGAAAGAGGTGAAGAGACCAGCAGAGGGCAGCAGAGTGCAGGAGAGTGAAGAGTGTTGCAATCTTTTGAAGACAAACTTTTTAATTCTTTAAACTTTTTGTATGATGCCATTTTACTGCAAAATAAAATGACTGTGAGGAATAACAAAATGGCTTCATGATTAGCTCTGGCTCTGATCAGAAAAACATGTTTTTTTTACACTTGTTTCTGTCATGACCATGTATTATATCTATATATGAATCACTAATTAAAGTCAAAATTTAAAGTTAAACATCTGAAATAGAACTACAGCTCTGTCAAGGTTTTCTTTTCTAAGATATTTAAAGTTATTCATAATTGTAAGCTGTGGAACATTTTTCTTTTTGCAAATTGGTGAACCTCTCTGTATCTTTACCTCTAAGAAACCCTGTCCTGTCACTGGCCTGTTGACAATCTAATTTGTTACAAATGGCGCACTCTAGCTGTATTTCCTGCCCCAACTTCTGAGATGTGTTGCTGCCATCCAATACAGCATATGGTTTTATGATACAAACAAATGCATTACTTTTTTATGTTTTACAATGTGGAATTAAGTTTGTAGAATAAAATCTATATTTGATCATCTTTGCTGGCTGTATTGGCCGGCCTGCTTTGACACTCAAAAATCCAATATGGTGTATATTCACATTCAAGCAAGCACGAGATAATGTTGGTTTCTAATCCTATAGAATCACCTCTGGCCATACACACATACCTGATGTTCCTGATAGGACTGGGTCTGTGAGATTGTGTCCAAACTGCTCTCCATCCCCCGAGCCATAACACACGCCGCTCTTGTATCTCTTCATTCCAGTTTCAATCAGATGTTGGGTGAACGTTTCTCTTGATGTGGGGGCGAGCGGTAGCCTTGAGCCACTACAGGGTACGGGGGCAGCGTACGGCTATCAGGCCCGCCGTGCATGAAAGGACATCTATTATCTGTGGACCTGAGAGCATGTGAAATTGTCATACACAAGGACAAAAGGATACAAGTTGGGACTCATTCAAACTCAATGGTCACCCAATAAAACCATTTAATATAAAACAGGGAGGTGAAATAAAAATGTTGAGGTAAACATGTAGTGACGCCAAAATAGTACAATAGAGAATTTTAAGTTTTGTGCTTTAATGTTCCCATCAATCATCAATCAAATTTGGTGTGGAGACATTTTACAATTTTATGAAAAATAATAGCTCATTTTGAATTTGATGACTTCAACACATCTTAAAAAGTGGGACAAGACAACAAAAGGCTGGAAATATAAATGGTAATAGAGCATTTTAGAGTTTCTATTATTTATAGACACACCAATAACACACCACCTAATATGTAGCCCCATACACAACAAACTGTGATGCACTGCACAGTTAATTGAAATCAAACCAAAGTCACAATTAGCAGATTGCAAATGCTGCAATTATTTAGGTGATATAATGTCTTCTGCAGAAAACAAAATGTCCCATCTCCAGAGGGTCCTAATGTGTATAACCTGTGCTAAAGCTGTAGTTTAGACCTCTACTGAACCTACTGAGTCCTTGTATTAGTTTTGCAGTGAATATTTCTTATTATATTATTCATTTTCTACCGCTTATTCCTGTTAGGGGTCGTGGGTGACTGGAGCCTATCCCAGTAACTTTGGGCCGTAGGCGGGGTACCCCCTGGACATGGGCCCGTTTTTGTCGCAGGGCTGACACAGAGACGAACACAGACAGACAATCATTCACTAGGGTCAATTTAGAGTCACCAATTCACCTAACACATGCATGTCTTTGGATGGTGGGAGGAAGCTGGAGAACCCGGAGAGAACCCACGATAACACGGGGAGGACATGCAGACTCCACCCAGAGAGTTTGTGTGATGGTGTGTTGGTCGGCCACCCACGACCTCCTTGATGGGAGGCGAGAACACTAACCGCTCTGCCACCGTGCACCCCTTATTATATTATATTATGTTATATTATATTATTTTTTATATCTTCTCTGAAATGTCAATGCTCCAACAAATGCCTAAAATATAAACTGTCAAGTGAACAGTGATTTTATATATATTGCAAATCTCATCGCAAAATGCTATATCTGACAGAAAAATCGCAATTAGATGTTTTTTCTAAATCGTTCAGCCCTAATTCTGACGCTCTTCTGTCAGAATCAGAATAAACTCCTTCAGCAATTTGAGCTCCAGTAGCTCTTCTGTGGATCAGACCACATGGGTCAGCCTTCACTCACCACGTGCATCCCTTGTTGTGACTTGACCGTTCCTTCCATGGACAACTTTTGATAGATACTGACTACTGCACAGACAGGTTTTGAAATCCCAGATGTCTAGTAATCAAACTTGCTTAAATCCTTAGCATTTGAGGACAAAACGTTCACTTGCTGCCCACTCACTAACCACAATGAAGAGATCAGTGTTATTCCCCTTCACCTGTCAGTGGTGATAATGCCTGATTGGTGAATTTTGGATGCTTTTGCACTGGAAATTACTACATGAGCTCAAGAACACCTCCAAAAGTATTGTCTGTGAACACTGCACACATTCAAGCTGGATCACTTAACTTAACACGCTGTCCCATTTATTATTTATTTAATATTATTTTTTATTTATTTTATTTGTGGTGGGGGGGGGGGGGGGTGTTCCTAAGAAGTGATACGATTTGGTCATCTACAAAATCGCTAAGAAGTCACAGATGGTGGCATATGAGCTTGTTGCCCTTCGTCCAGTCTTTTTCCATCTGATCTATAACTAAAGTGTCAAGCAAGTTCAGCTCCAGACATATATATCATTAAGACTCATGTGAAATATGTCTGAGGAATGTAACCTTTGGAGCCACATTGCCCACTCCAGAGTTCAGTAAAGGCTTATGCTATATCTATACTAGTCTATCTATATGCATGTACAGTACATATGCATGGTTAGTGAGCACAGTCCTTATCGGTTTATGACCCTTTTCACCTGTCTCTGTGTGTACTGTGTGTAGGGAATGTACAAAAGGACACATCTCGAGGTCAATACCATTTACTTCAATGTATACGTATATCTACAGCGGTATGGAGAATGCTCTGTATATGTGACTGCCACACAGGCTATTTTAGTCACGTAATATGAAGACAGCTTCTTGTCAGGCTGGCCCCGGTCATGAGAGGACATGTGGAGAATGGAGAGGGGGCTATAGAGTCCATATGTAAGCACTGTATACAGCTCTTATGTGGGCTCTCAATGTACAAATACTGTACAAATGTTTTGGTGAGGTGTGAAAATCTGGAGTGCTTTGATAAACAAACAACCATTTTAATTTTTGGTATGAACATTTCAGGAATGACTCACTACTTACAATTAGGAATATTTTGCCTGAGAATGTTAAAATTGTGCATCATACCCAGTTTAAGATTTGGACCAAAGGTACTGACTTCACTCACTAAAGGAACAAATCTTCTATTTCAGTAAATTCTTTACTATTGTGAGTGATAAGGTTTTTGTGGATCAATGGAAAGAGCATTTACTCCTGAACTAGAGCATCTTTGAGTTTGAGTCCAGATCTGAGCAATATACCGTTACCATTTTTTTTTTTTGTAATTGTGTGTTTTTCTGTAGGAGACCTTTCTTTGTCCAAGACAGTACTGTACTTCAGAATTGCTATTTATGTCATGTCATATTTTTTCCCAGAGAAAGAAAGATGTTGATTACTGTTACTAATAATTAGGCGGCCTGTATGAGTGAAGCCGTACCTGAGACTCAATTATGTGCTTCATGCTGGAGAGGTAATGAAACAACAGCTTGAGGTTGACTACATCGAGCTGAGAGGTCATTCCAGCTATGAGGAAAGCAAATATTATTCTGCTGTTTACATTTCACTTTAGTGAGGGCACAGTGATTGTTTTGTAGCAATAAACAAGCTAGACAAGTCTCCTTATTTTTTTATTTATTTATTTATTTTTGTTTATTGGGAATATATGCATGATGTTTAGGTCTTATAATGCATTAGAAGGCTGCCCATATCTTTTTTCTTTTCTCACAGGTAAGCATTACGGAAAGACATTAAAATCAATTCTTTCCCTCAAATTGAGTGAGATTTGACAAGACCAGAGATGTAACTTTATAACTTACACTGTGAAAAACAAAAACAAAACTTAATTAAGTCTACAGAAAGGTGGGTTTTGAGGTTACCCAAATGCAGATTATTAATTACATATTATATACTATAATTATCAAAACAAAAATTTGAACTTGAAGAAAAAAGAAATTAATGAGAATACAACTAACACAGTTCAACAACAACTTAAATTGACAAACAATACACATATGAAAAACAATGAAACATTTAGTTTTGAGTTAAAGCAGCATGCAGTCGTACTGGTTTGAAAACAGTACTGCAGTCTAAATAAAAACAATGATCTGTGGGTTGCCAGTCTTTCCCCTTTTCTGATTGGACGATCGGCAATGCATCGTCATAACCAAAACTAAATAATCAGTTATCACTAAAACTAATATTTAATTTGAACATGTTTACATCATATCTTGGGACACGTGGGTAATTTTTATGAAATATTAAAAATATATACTGCTCATAGCACCTTTTGTTTAAGATTTGTTAAGACTACACAGCACCTACTTCCACTGAAGTTGGGTCTTTAAAGGTCACTGTTTATTTCCATGTATGTGCAATGATTTTCAGCTTTACGTTGGTCCCAGAGGGGCTTCTAGCTGCTGTGAACCCATTCTCCTTTGTGTTTACAGGGACTGTCTTTTCATATATCAACACAAGCAGCACAACAATCATCTTCAATCACCCTTTTTCTGTCTGTCACTCCGAAAGCCTCCGCGATATTGGCAGTGCTCCCGAAAGCTAACGTGGCATCACATTCTTGACTAAACGTGCATAAAAACAAATTAGCCTGGCCCATACAATTTGCAAAGAGATGTGTGCAGCCAGCCAGCAAATAGATGTCATTCCAACCCAAGGTCATGATGGTATTGAGGCTGGAAATTTAGGATTGATGTTTGCACATGGTGAAGCTCCTCCACTTTTTTTATTCTCTGTCTGACGTGTTTGAGGCAAGCTTATTGGACAAGACCCACTGGGAGAAGGATGCACCAGACAACACAGACTATTCCCCCACAACATGTGATTTAGAGTTGGCACTAAATTGATTTTGGAAAGTGACTCTATCCTTCATCACTTTTGGATTTCTTTTTTTTACTTTGAGGCCTAAAATATTACTTTGGCTTTAAAATATCTACTTATGATATATTAGGCCTGAGTCTAATTATTTTGTCTTTATAATTATCATATTGGTTGTCACTTCTGTAAATTGCTCTCTCAATTTAGATTCAACTTTGAATGGTGGGAGGAAGCCTGAGAGAACCAGGGATCTAACCCACAACCTACTTGCTTAGAGGCAGGAACCCAAACCACTCACAACGATACTAAAAATGTTGAGAAAATGTTATTGTGCCATTTATAGATGTACAATATGTGGCAGATATGTGTGCATTCTGTTTCCGTACTGTACTAAACCTGGAATAAAGATTATTTATAACTTTTGAAAACACTGATGCTGACATGTTTGACTCACCATTGACTCAACTTCACTAATTGATTTGCCTGACAGAAAATAATGCTAACAACATGCTAATCACTACCTGATTTGCATGTTGTTTGGTATAATTCAATCTACAATTATTTTTCACATTTTCACTATAATATTTAATGGCCTGTCTTTTAATACAGCCACAAGAGGCCAGTCTAGTCCTTGTGCTGTTTCCAAGCCCAAATAAATGGAGAAAGTTGCGGCAGGAATAGCATAGCATAAAAATAACAATTCCAAATCAATATGCAAATCACTGCATGCTAGAAAGCAGAAGATTTGTTGAGGCGATCCAGGAGGAGAAAAGCCAAATACAAAGAAGACATTGCCTGATTTTGAATGCATGTGGGTCTGCTGAAATACCTGACAGTCCTACGACACACACATTTGTATATTCTCATACTGCAGTGTCATTGTCATGCGTGGTAAATATACAGTATGCTGGTAGCTGAGGCTCTTTACCCTCATGGTATGCAGAGTAGTGCTGTATGAATAGAGCAGGGCCGCTCTAATAAGTCCCCAGGCTGTGGCGGACCGGCCCGTGGTAGTGGATGATGGATCTCAGTGCCAGGGTACATAATGGTGGGACAGGGGAGCAGTGGGGTGAAGGACAACGCTGCCCTCTCTCCTTAATCAGATGCAGATCAAGCTAAAAGCAGCCGAGCAGCAAATCCCTCCTCTAACAGCAAGCCCCTAGACCCGCACAATCCCCTCTTCTTCAGCCCCCCTCTCTCCATCTCCATCCCTCTCTCCTTTCTTCTGATTGTCTTAGCAACAGAGCTTAGGGAGCGGACCAGAGGAGGAGAGGGATGCTTGGAGCCCTTTACCACAAAGATCATATAGGATAAGTGCAAAAGCCCCTTGTGGCTTGTTGATAAAGTATTGATTTCTCTGCAAGCCGCTGTTTGTGAATCACCTTGGAGGGAGCGACCCCCCAAGACCTTAGGGTGTGAGGTATGAGCATCTGAGCGAGGGCACAACAGGGAAAACAAGGACTAATGTGGATAATGAATAAAGGCTGAGCGGGACAGAGACAGACAGACAGACGCAGAGGGGAGCGAGGCTCTGATAGGAATTGATTGGGGACAAACCTAGACGTTAATTGAAGAGATGGATCAATAGTGGTGCAATGTTAAATTTGGGGGGAAATGAGGCAAGAGCTGACCATATATTTAGCTCCAGCTTTTGGATTATGGACGTGGTAAAAGCAAGAGAATAAGCATTTTGAGAGTCACCTGAACACAGTTTCTGCAATGTTAAGGCAAGACACTACATTGTTTTTTCATGCAGTGGTCAATTTGCAGATTTTGGCACCAGTTTGCTCCCTTAGCATGTCAAAGAAAATTCGTCTATACATTAAGCTGTTTATTTTGCTAAATTTTATCAATGCATTTTTATAGATTTCTACCCGAAAAATAAGTTCAATGGCTCTCAAAATGAGTTTTCTCACAGTGTGAGTCAGATGTGTCTACTTCAGGAGCACCTGCAAGGACCAAATTATCCAATACATAACTGTATTTTAAAAACAGCTGAAGGTGATATATAATTCCTAACCCAAGTTAATGGGCATTTTACTCCTAATAACATGGTTATTAAATTAAAAAAGTAAATAAATAAATCATGTAAACAAAATGAACCAAGAGTTTTAAACCTGGGTTCATCCAATATTCAGATTTTTTGCCAATCAGCGCATATAATATATGCATATAAGTAGATAATGCCTAATTTTCATTGTAAAACACTAAATTAGACAAAACTTGCAATACATTTTTTCTCATGTTGGTACCATTTGCAAAGAATTTTACCTTACTTTTTTTTTTTTTTTTTTACCTTATATTCACCTATGTCTTGTCCTAAAGTCATCCTCAGCCTGGTCTGGCTTTAGTCAAACAGACAAAGTCATCATCTCTTGGTGCTAAAGGTAAGGCCAGACGGACCTCACAGCTTTTGTCCAGTCTGTGAAGATATTTTGCCCTTATATGCCAAGGTAAAGGCCTTGGACTTTCTGCGAGTTTGGCCTCTGGCTTCAGATAGCTGTGTTTACATCAGATCAATAGGTCAACATTTAAGCACAAAAGAGACCTGTGTGTTTTGCCTTCAGAAATTTCTTGCATTTATGCCATGCATTCATATTGAAACAAAATACACAAGTTAGTCATTCATCTTCTACTAATTCCTGTTGGGGTCATGGGTGACTGGAGCCTATCCCAGCAACTATGGGCTTTAGGCAGGGTACTCCCTGGACAATGGCCGGGTCAGTCCCAGGGCTCACATGCAGACAGACAACCATTCACTCTCACATTAATTCAGAAGTAATTTAGATTTACCAATTTCTCCTAGCACATGAATGTCTTTCGAAGGTTATAGGAAGCTTGAGTACCTGGAGAGAACCCACAGTGACACAGGGAGGGCCAGCCCAAAGATCAAACCCACAACCCCTTTGCTGAGAGGCAAGAGTGCTAACCACTCTACCACCATGCTCCCCTTCCACTGATTAAATTTACAATAAAAGTAATTTTTATTAGGTGTCCATTTCTTTACACTCATCATGACCTTGTGTAGACCTCCATGTTGTTTAAAGATGACAAAAACAGAGGAAAGGTCCTGCAAGATACTGTATTTACAAGAAAATGATGTTAACTAATGGAAAGAACAAAAAGAACAAGATTTGAAACCTGCTCACTTCCACTATTTCCCTCTCCTACACCTTGTTGTCAGGAAATCTAATTTGTACCCGCAGCCCACAGAGCCACCTGGCAACATATGCGGCATGCAAATGTGTGTCTGTTTTCACATTGCTGGCTGTATAAAGCGTGGCAGAGGCAGAGAGATTGCCCTAGAGGATTAATGACATCATTCCGTATGCACCTCCGGACTCCCACACCTCCCAGATATTAGCCACCTCCGACATAGAGGGATAATGTTGGTTCGGGGATCTATCTCTTCTCGCTTCCGTACAAAAATAATGGGGCAGGTTCATCATCAGATTCCAGTGTCAGGGTTTTGAAAAAAAAAAAGAATAAATATTTGGCATTTGGAGAATAGATGGGTCTGAGACTGTGGGCTAGTTAGAGTTCGCCGCCTGGGTTGGTGACAGTCTGGATGATGATGCTAGCGCTTGCTCACAGAAAAGAACAGTGTGTGGTGCCTGACATATTGTGGGACATTATCCATCTTGTATGCTGATTAGGTTTAATGTGTTTTATTTGACTCAGTGGAACAATGTGTCTTTTAAAAGAAGCACAGAGGACAGTGTTGGTAAAGGCCCGGCGCAGGTATGAGAAGCGTCACCGTTGGTCTGCACTCCTGGGGAGAAGCTAACAGGAAGTCAATTCATCACTGTGCCATGGAAACTGGTGCTGACCTTTCATTTTGTGGCTTTAATGCGTTGTCATTTAACATCAGCTCTTTTGGGGAGATGCACCAGTCCCAGCACCGTTGAACTCCTTTTTTTCCTCTCATTTTGCTCTTTCACACATGATATTCTGACATGATACAGTTATTGTTAAGATAAACTACTCATCATAAACAAACACTCTATACTGTATTAGTCTTTTTGTTTGTTTTGTTTGTTTATATTTAAATAATACAGTGTAATCTGAGCAAAATAAATCAAATGTACCACTTCCCAGTTGTTTCCTGTATCTGTTTAATAAATATTATTCTTACTTCGAACACAACTGTCACATGCAATAAAGTTCTTCACTTTTTACCCGGGACTATTACAGCCTTTTTCCATGAGCCAGCAAACTGCCAAAGCATCTCCCACTAAAAATTGACTGTTCTCATGTAGCAGCGATGTGGAAAACAGTGTTTGGAAGTTGTACAGAGCACACGTGTCACTATGTTTAGGTGTCATTCATTTACTTTTGTTATTTAAAGGGAGCCAAATCCCCACTAGAAACAGTGTAAATGGGTTTATATCACATAAAGAGTGCCAGGTCCACACACCCTCACACACATATCTGTGCTGTGGACCTGAGGCCCCTGGCTTCAAGGCCAGAGACGAGCGGGTCGGGGCTATAGGCTGTCCTCTCCTGTTTCAGGCCTCAGAGCAGCCACATCTGTTTAATGCATACACAGGCATGAGGTCATGAGGAGGGAATGTGACAGGAGCAACAGGGCGCCGGACTCTGCTCTCATTAACGCCTGCACCTATTGTTGTCATTATAGTCATATTAAATTACAAAAAGGTATGAGTATTTGTGTGGGGGTTAAAAAGACTTTACTTTACTTGGGCACTGTTTGAGCAAATATGAATCAGCTTGACCTGAATTTGGCAGGCAAATTGCCTCTCTGTTCATTTAACAGGGCATATGTCATTCCTTGTTGGGACCCAAAGGTGCGCTGAGGAGAGTACAGAGCGGTTTTCTGTCATTGAGACATAATGGGAGCTGTCTGGCCAAAGGCCCTTTTTGGTTTCCATCAAATGGAGAGGAGAATGATCCCAGAGGAAGGTATCAGTGTCCGTGCGATGTTCTCTGTCCGGCTCAGGAATGCCAAGAACAACACAGCGGCTTTAGTGCTTAGGACCCAGAGAGGAAATTACATGCTAAAGACACTAGATCTTAGAACATTTCCAGGTATTTAAGACTATTAATCTGCAGAATTCTTTAATGACAATATTATGGTTAGTTGGCTACTGCTTTTACTCTGCCTGCCTGTCTGTAGATCAATGTACAACAAGCAAAACACACTTGGACACTGGACATGAGACAATAGATTTTACTAGACTTTCCCTATAAACACATGAATATTTTCAGAACAACACAAGCTAGTAACTCCAGGCTTGTGTACGCAGTGAGCAGTGCTGGGAAGGTGTGTGGCACACTGCCACTCACTGGTCTGTGAGTGCTGTTGCCAGACTTTACACTTTTCATACAGTAGTTCATATATTACAGTCTGTATGTCAACAATCTGTTTAGTATCACTCTTAAGATTAGTTCTGTATGTGTTTATTTGAGATGTGTGTCTATTTAATTTTTTATATATTTTCCAAAAGGTATTAAGAAGCCTGATACTTTTTGAAACTATCTTCACTGTTTGCAAAGACAAATAGAAAGTAAGATTATGAACTAGATGTGGTTAGGACAAGAGAAAAACTTAAAGATATGCATAAAGCAATAGGACTGAGCTAGTGAGTGACAGCGCTCGGTGACATCCAGACAGATGGTGGCTGCGCTGCATGGTCAGCGAGGCACATGTGATAGCCGTGAACCATGGTGGAGCCTCCCACACCCACGCTCCAATGTTAACACCTCTCCACGCACTCATACAAACCGGAGAGTAGAAGAGACCACAGCAGTTATCAGCCAGATGTTCACAATAGTCTCAATAACAGGGAAAACAGAGTGTGTTACTTTATACCTAAATGTACCTAAAGTTCAAAAAGTACTGCAATAAACTTAAAAGTAGAAGGAGTAAGGAATTAATTGCGCCCCAGCGAGTTACAAGTTGTGTACTTGTGGTGCCGGTGCCAAACCTGGACAAATGGAGAGGGTTGTGTCAAGAATTTGGGTACAGCAATATGCAAATCACTGTACTATAAGGAAGAAGGAGTAGATGAAGTCTGAAGAAGCACTTAAATATGTATTCCTGCAAAATAGGAAAATACATTTTGCATTTTGTGTATTTAGTTTCTCTATTACCATCCTGTACACAAGCTTCCCTCTTTCTTCTGCCCCATCCCTGCTTAGTACCCATGCCATCCCCATGCAGGTCGACCGGCGCTCTCTCTGTTGTGTTGTTTAATATGCACAGTCCATTCTTGCTCCTTTATTATTGTCCCACTGGCGACGGAGACCCCTTTTCTTTGGCCAGACAATGGGCGGCGTCATGACAGGGAGCACGGTGGTCATGTCCCATTTGCCACCCCGCGCTATCTCTCTATCCTGCCCCCCTCCTCCTCACCCCTCCCTCACCCGCCGGACCCTTTTCAATAGCACCCAAATACTGTTACAGGAGAGAATGACCTGGGAACCTTCAGTACGCCCCAAGCCTGCAGGGCCACAGCTATATACATACTATTAGCATAATTATAGCCTGAGAGCGAGCAAGAGGGGGGAAGACAGATAGACAGCAAGAGGGAGAGGGCCAAGGTGTTCATCCACACACATCCACTCTCTCAAGGAATAAGCCATTCTTCTAAAAAGGACATTTGAATAGACCTTACATTGGATTTGTCCCAATTTCATCTCGCAAAAAAAGTGGGGTCCGAGATGCGACTAGTGGGTGGGCATTTCTTCGTTTGGGTCGCCTGACTTTGAACTTGAACTTGGACCTCAGGGGTGGGACAGATTGAGATTGAATTGAGGAGGGCTCCCCCTGGAATAGTGGGCTGGTAAGTGCAGGCACGGAGCATCTGTGGTCCCGCCAGGCTTGTTTATATGTTAACATCTCCTTCCATTCAGACACTGTATTGTGAACCGCTTACTTTGATTCATTCAGGTTCACTTTTATTAAAATGCAATTTAAGTTGAGTTTGTCTTTGATGTGCTGGAAGAGCTGCTGTCCAGAACATCTATTACTGCAAGTTACAAGTTGCAATTTAGGATGAAACACAAGCTTTATTAAAATATATTGTTTTGTTTTAACACTGCCAACTGGCCAGAGTTTCCCAAATATGGCTGTGTTCGGTTTTCTTCTATTCAACACTGACAAGATGGCATGTAGCTGTCTTCAAAGACTTTTCAAAAACTGGGACTCAAGGTATTTTTAGCCTCAAAACATTTGTTCACCCGACAAAGAAGACATGTAAACACACTTACAGAAAGGTGCACCTATAGAGCTGGAGTAAGTCTTTCATGTGGCATTTAGTATTACGTACACACAGCTCCGTAGAGGACAGTGATGATCCCATTCTCCACCCACTACATGTTTGTTGCAGGAAGAACAGCACAAGGAAAAAGACAACTATTGTGTAGCACTGGTCCAGTCATCCTGTTTTAGGGGCGGCTTTAAAGCATGTCACAGGACCTCATGCATAGTAAACAGTGCGGCCTCCATGGCTGACTGGTGAGCAATTTGCCTGGTAGATTGCCTGGCCCCGGGGCCTTGGAGCTATGTTTATGTATGAGCCCTCCTGTTTCATATGTATCGGCCCCTGGATCATTTTCTACTCCCCTCCCCAGTTTCTCCCTTGCAGAACTGATGGCATATGCATCTACACAGAGACATGGGCACAAATAAAACCCACACTGCACACACATGCACAAGCTCACACATGCATGTATAGAGCAGACACATAACAGTAAACATTAAGAGTGACGACCTGCACAAGGGCTGACACTGTCCCAGCAGATTACACTATTGTCAATACAAATAGAAATTTACTATACACGTGTCGCAGCTGCTGCCGCTTACTGTGGCACTTGTGCTTTGCTGGGTGAGTGGAGATGTATTAGGAGCATGTTGTCTGTGATGGTGTGTGCACACCCCCATGCCTCCTATTTGATGTCACCTTTAACTGCACTTTCCATCTAATACAAATATCTACACTGAGACATGGATTTGTGAACTCTGAATATTCACTCATAACATATCAACTCAGAAATTCTTTCTGTAAATAATGGTAATATGTTTTATGTAATTCTACTGCCTTTCTGCTGGCTTATTGCAGGGCAGCTAAAGTGTAAGATGAGGATTTAAATTCATTCATTCCCTGTTTTCCCTCTCTTCTTTTCTGCCTGGAGTCACGTCTCTTTCTCTTTTGTTCCATTGGATTGACAATCTGTTTTTGAAACTCTCTATCGCTCTTTAATGACAGATAAAACAGGTTTTAAAGATGCATTGAACTTATCTTGACTTCACAATGTAAGAAATATTTACAGCATCAAAAGTGGGGCCGTAGTTGTCCTCTGTATGTCAGCTAAGGGCGAAGCATCTCCAAAGGGCCCAAAATGTAATGGGTTTCACAGGACACAATTTGTTTGATATGAAATGATCCTCTGCAGACACAAAGTGGTCCCCATTAGGAGCCGAGCAGATTAGCGTGGTCCTCTGAGGGTCCGTGGCTCAGTGTCAGTGGTGGAGGACCCTTCTTATCTTTCATTAAGCGCACACAGCAGGGCGGACTGAGCAGCCCAGGAGGGGGAGGTCGGGAGAGGGAAGGAGAAGGAGGGAAACACAGATTGGTAGCGTTTAAGAAATCATTTCCACATATCATAGCCCCATCTCTAATTCAGAGCCGCGAGTGAAGGGGCCGTGGGGAATGCGGAGCGTCTTTCTCTCCAAATGCCAAAACTGACCAGAAGGCACAGAGCAAATGAGGCTGAACACAAATAAACACACACATACAGGCTCAGGAACTGGTTGGGGAGATGTACAAGCTGCTAAGAAAAGCAGATATGTCCAAACAGCAGCAACAAACACATTCACACATGCCAAGTCTTGAACACGAACCACAAAAATGAGAGCCACTCAGACAGACGCAGGGGAATAGCATTATTCACACACATACATCCACACACTTTGTGATGGCAGCCTGCCATACGGGTTCATGCCTAATCTGTGTTTGTTAATGGCTGGCGTGTGCTAATTACTGTCACTGTGCACCAGGGGCCTGAGCTGGCCAATCACCAAGCAGCCTAGCCTTTGACCAACCAATCACCAGCCAGGCTAGCCTCTGAACCAAAGGGCTTCTGGGAGTGAGGGACTTTTAGCATCTGTGAAATCCGCCATGGAATACTCTTCTCCTACTGGTGTGTGTAAGAAAGAGAATAGAAGGTGGATGGAAAGAGAAGCATGTGTAAAAGAGCTTCCGTGTGCATGTGGCACTATGTTGAACTATGAGTCTATGAGCACAGCAGCAGACGACTAAGTGGAAAGGAAAACAAGGCCTGAATGTGGGCCAAGTCAGCCACTCCATGGGCTCAAAGGCAGCAGTAATCCAGTGTTGACATGGTAATAGCCATGAGCTTAGTGTCAATTAGATAGAAACAATATGCTCGCTCTGCTGGAGTAAGTGGAGAGTACCTTTTAAGTAGTGCAAGCTTAGCAATATCAGCTTTGAGTCCAAATAAAAAAATGTTTTTCAACCATATAATGTGTGTAGTAATTTCAGTTTGACTGGTCAGCACTGGGGTCTTCATCAAATTTTGCCATTATTGTGCTCTGCCTGGCATTATTTTCTGCCCTCAGAGGGTGGATGGCCTTGTTACATTTTAGTCGCTTAGAATGGGTTTCTGGGCCACAGCAATCTCAAACCAACCATCATTCACTGGCGGTGAAAGACAGGAGATACAAAGGGCCAAAGTGTCTTTGACACAGTGGAATGGCCCCCAAGCCACATGAGGGAGGAGGTGCATGTTTGTATGCTGTATAGTAACTGCATATGTTTGTATAAATGGCTGCATTGCTACTTTGATAATGGTTTAGTTCCAGCCAGTCCAGAGGCTACAACGAGGAAGAAGATCACGTGATTGGCTGAAGTGATTTTGTCATCTTAAATCATCGTGAGGATCCATTTACACAAGACCTAAAAACATAAACAAGTGCAAATTAGAGACAATGAATAGTGCTCAAGGCTTTAACCAATAACATACATGTCTGAAGGCCTTACTTACTTAGCAGCTCCGTACCAGTGTACACCATCCTTTGTCCACCCTTCTAATTCTTACCTCTTCCATGGGAGCTGCACTCTCATCTTGCAGTTGGGGCTCCGAGTGTCTGCCAGTCAGCGTATTGTTTGTCCAAATTGGAAGGTCAGTGGGGGGAAGCCGACTAATGTGGCGCACCACTTCAAAAAACACTTTTCATCTTTTTCCTTCGTTCTTTTTTATCAGCCTCTCCATCATTTTCATTCTCTATGCAGCCTGATGCGGCCCTTTCATCTGTGTGTGAGAGACGCACACAGTCAGAAGAAAAAAAAACTGAAAGCTGGAGATGGCTTTGGAATGATTACATGTGAGCAGGCCTTAATGACCTCTCTTCTGACTCCTCTCTTCTTATTATGGTCCAAACTGCCTGTCGCCATCTATGGACCCTATACCACATTCAGGACAGGGGAGCTGCACTTTGACAAACAACGAACACAAGATTGCCATGTTGGCCTCAAGAGCATAACTACAGTACACAGCTGACCTTGTGCAAGCGAGCAGTAGGTTGGTGGTAAAAATGATATGATGCAGCCTCATTTAAGAGCTATTTATCTATACTACAAAATGTGGAGACAATTTTCTATTAAACATCAATAGTGGGACTGCTGCACAGCCGCATATTATCCAAATTACGGCAGCCTGTGATATGTAATGCTGTATTCATTTAGGGTTAATAGTGTCTTAAGGAAAAACACTTCCATGCAGAGGAGCTGGCCTGGCACGCCACATTTCATGCTGCTATTTTATGTCCAAGGTCTTATTTTTAAAACAAAGTCGACGTTCCCTGCGTTCTCTTCAAAACTTAAGCAGCCAAAGTTCTCTACCAGTTCTTTTTCTATTCTGAAAATTATAGGGGCTTTCAGGGAGGTCACTGCGCTGCCATATAAATAATAGATTTTAATTGATTTAACCTGGTCCTGAAGTGGGCTAAAACGCAAGCCCTGTCACTTTGAGAGGGCAGTGCGAGAGGAGCATGGTCCAGCACACATCTTTAAAAGCCCCTGGACGTGAGTCACCAATGAAATATTTACACTGTAGTGAGGACTGACCTCCCACTGCAAAAAACCATGTTGTGATCGCCATTTGATTTCTGACAAGGCAATTGGGGCGAGACGAAAGGCGAGTGTCTGGCTTAAGCTCTAAGTCCAAACACAGATTGTACACCACACTTAATTCACCTTGTGGGGAATCTTAATGTAGCTATTTAACCACACATTATTTCTAAGAGCTTCTGAACTTTCACTGCTAAAGAACCTGCTCATCATTATTGTGAGACAAGCAGCATACAAAAGAAAGACAACACTGTAAAAAGATTTAACGGCTAAGTAAAGATGGCCATGATGGTACGTATACTTTTCTATTATTTATGTTTGTTTAAAAACTCAGAACTACCAACAAATGACTAGATCAAGAAATTTCTGTGTAATGTTACAGAAATACAAAATTATTTTGACGCCTTTATTTGTATGACTTTTGAAGTTTGACTCAGTTCAAGTCAGAGCTATTGATGAAACTGGTAACACCAATTAGTGTTTACACTACATGAGGCTTTTGGGTTTAAACGGTTCTAGATCCTGTTTCTCCTGACTCCAAAAGCAACTAGCCAATACATAAGGAACTGTTTCTCTGTTTTTTTGATATCTGGAAAGTTTTGGAGTGAGGGGTTCCTGATAAAACCGTGTTTAAGAGGGCAGCCTGACCCGCTACAGAGAGCCAGAGATCTGGTTAAAGCGTCACAACTGAATTTTACCACTGTTGTTGCTGCTGGTCTTACCTGGCGTGTTACCTATTGTGTTTCCAACTGCATCACTCTGCAACACACAAATACCGTATAGCTTTAGACTGATGCAACCCAGCAATTGTCTCCATTTCCTGCATTAGCATTTAACTTTGCTTCCATTTCATCAGTTTTACTTTTTAGCACTGTTCCCTTAAAGGCCTATCCAGTATTAAAATAGAGACTTTAACGCCCACCAGCAGTCATTATTCAACAGCTAGGAGTGTCCGTTATTGTGTGTCATCAGATTAAAATTTCTAAAGTCTTGTTTTTTTTCCACAAGTGATTACTCTTACAAAATGCTTCCTAGAAAACCAAAAGAAAAAAACAAAAAACAGTCGAGCAGTTTGAATGTAAACATATGTGATGATTTTGATGCCATAAATGCTGTAAATCAAGGTAAAAATGACATAGTCTTACTCTAATAACTGAAAAGACCAACCTATATTACCTCCTATAATCCAGCAGAGAGGTTGACCCAACATGTTCATAAAAGTGAATCAGGCCGACCTTTTTCACAGGTATTTGTTCTTTATCCACTTAACAAAGAACATTTTTGCTTCTTAAAACTTTTTCTTTTCTTGAGTATCAGCTACTCGCAGATCCAACAGGCCTTGTTACAATTATGTAGATTTATTCATATCATTAGCATGATAAATTAGGAACAAAATGAAGCAGCTCCACTTGAATTATTAAGATTATGAAAAATTATAATGAATGCTTTGCTCTTGATGTGACTTGTTTTCCTGATAAACAAAGGCCTCTAATTACCAGCCAAACATCTGGGGACGTTGGTAACCTTCATTAATCTCGCCCAATCCCGCCATTCATCTCCCTGCAGAGCTTCACATTAGAAAGGATAAGTGCACCAGTGACACTGCATATAAACGCTCACCGGTTATCACTATCACACGGGACGGGCTACTTCCTGGCTTCGGCCCACACCTCAGGGATACTGCCCAATAACTGCCTCCAGCTCCAGTCACATCCTCATTGTCTGTGAGTGTTAATTGCAAGATAGTAAACACTGATTACAAGTCAATTAGCCTGAGCTTCAAATGCACCACAGTTTGACTCAGGTGTGGAATAAGTCAGTCAGCTTTACGGATTTCTGCCTGTGCTCCCAAAGGTGAGAGCACTTTGAGTTCATCCAAGACATGATAATAAACGTCATGCTCAGTCTGGACACGCGCCGCATATATTCAAAGTCTTTTTTTTCCCAATTCACATCCATTTTGTCCTTTCAAAACTGTGGATTCTTCAGCTTACATCCAACGCATCGATTCATCATGTTTTGAAGATGGGTCTTCATGTTACAATTGTCTGGACAAAGAGATATACGGCTACTCCTAAGGGTCACTAGTGTGTGTTTCTTCTCATTCCCTGCATGTGGCGTGAGCCAAAGGTAGTGGTGTGTGGATAACCTCCATGACCGGGGCTGTGGGCTGACAGAAAGCCTGGCTCCAAAGGAGAAGAGAGGAGTATATGACTGGATCAGACCAGGAGTGATCGAGGGTCCAGTCCAGGTGTGTGTGTGTGTGTAAAGAGGTGAGAGAGGATTTAGGAGCACGCTGGAGCAGAGATACGCACAGTGCTGTCAGGCTTCTGAAAGTTTCTGCCACCATTTGTTTTGTCAGTGAGTGTTTGTTCATGAAGCCGCGTCATGTGTGGCTGTGTGTGCGCTGCTCCGGCTATGACCTGCAGGATGAACAGGGGGGAGACTCCTGCTGATTAATGGGGCTGTCGGCTCTCCCATGGTGGCACATTTCCAAACTAAATTTGGCCACTGCTGGCTAGTGGGGTCAGGTGCAGGCAATGGAGACATTAGGGAGGGCCGGCTTCACAGCAGCATCTTCTGAACACTGGACCTCAGTACCAGGATCAGAATAAGACAGATCTGCACAGTGAATCATTAAGGCAACTGTCAGGGACAGAAAGCTCCTGTAAAATCATGTAAGTTAACAGTGAATTATTGTGTTTGGTTCTATTGCACAAAGATATTGACCATTGCCTTCATGTGTGCTTTGTCAGTCAGGGATGCAGTAATTTTTGAGCACAGGTTGCCCATCATAAAAAGAAAACTTGTAAAAGTTTTATACAAAGCTAATGGAGTTTTTACAACAGACCATTTGTGGTCATTTTATAGCCCAACAGTTTATACGATATAACTTGTTTGATTGAGACATTATGATTTTCCCCACCACAAATGAAAAGCCTGTTGTAAAGACATTACCACAACAATTATATTAGTTGAAAGTTACAGTATAGGTAGACAGATAAATAGACAGTGGACATTCCAAATATACCATAAATATAGATCACACATCTGCATTAACCAAATAAACAAGAATCTTCAAAAATAAAATTCTGTTATGATCTTATAATAGGCAAGTTAATCTTAGTTCATAAATATGTGATCAGCTGAATCAGCAGAACTTTACAAACCAGTGAATAACATAAAATACAGAAAGATTATTCAAAGAAATTGTGTGTCCTGATTGATCAGTAGTGGTCCAGAGGATGCAGCTCTTTGAAACTGTATACAGAACCTTCATCCCACTCAACACCACAGCCTTCCCCCACAGTGACATTTCCTCATCCATCACAGAGTGCAATCAGCACTATCCATTATGTATTCGCTACTAGGTAACAAGCGCAACTTGACCAATTACAGACACAATGATAGACCCCGCAGCTCATTTTTCTCTGTTTTTTTGCCACTGCTGTCATGGCGACCTCTACATCGGGCGAACGTCAGGACTGGTTGGCAGGTCACCCAAGGTGGGCAAATGTGAGTACATAATTACAGCTTGGGAACATTTGCCCTTTGCAAATTGTATGAAATGCATAGTGGCTAATTGGGCCACTCTGGCATTTGTGGAGTTCAGCGGGTCATCTTTTATGTGACGGCTATTATCACTAAAGTGATAAGCGTGATGGGCCCACTCAGCTCCCTCCACTTCTTTAGCTGTGTCCATAGAAATAACTGGGACTAGGTCAAGTTGCAGAAGACATTACATAGTCAGTTGTACAGGTCAAAAAATACAGCTTTTTGTGTCCAAAACACTGTTTGGATAGTGCAGCAGTTTACTCTTTGCTGTATTAATAAGGTGATCATCTTCAAAAATTACAGGTTTCTTTCTCATATTTCTGATTCCAGTCTAAGTTTAGTTGATTATACAGCAACTACTGCCTACATGTTGTCTGTATTATACCAGTTTTAATTTAGTCAGTATGGTAATCAACTAGGTACATGTCCATTCAAAGAACACAGTGACAGAGTCAGACAGGAGTACAGTACATACAGTCGATAATGGGGTCAAGTCAGAGCGAGCAATTAAAGTAACAGCTTTCACTGTCTGAGGTCCTCTCCACATATTATAATGCTAAAAAGTCAACATTTTCTGAAGTTAAATCCCAGTTTTTGACAGGTCCGAGGACCACTGCCATTACACCATTACCTCCCAGCTCACAGCTGAGCAGGAATGTGCTAAATCCTGGTCTGGTTTTGGGGAGCACACACATACAGACTGATAAATCTTTCTCCTTGAATCACACCCTTACATTAAGTAAAGGTAGCACCATCTGCTCCCTATTAATTCCCCAGCAGGCGACTTATCACCTGAACCTCCGTGACCCCCTGTGCCTCCTACATCCTCCTCACTCTCTTCTTTTCCCTCATCTTTTCACTGTTCCCCACTACTCCCTCATTCCTGAACCCCATCCATCTCATCCATGGTTTGTTTTATACACTGCAGTTGAAGAGGTTTGTTGACATTTCATTTTACATTGCCTTAGAATATGGATTTATACTCGCACACACATGTACATATAACCTTTGACTGACCGCTAAACTCTCCCCAGTTCACTCCCACTGTGTCCCTATGGCAGGGTTCAGTGGACAAGTCTGCTGCTGCTGGAGGTCAATGGCAAATGAGAAGCAGAGCTGTAGGATTAGGGAGGAGATAGCTGAGGGTTCAGGAGCCTTTCTCTGGCTTTGATTAGCTCCCTACTTGATTAAATGCCCATCGTGGAGGGGGGAGGAAAAAAAGATGAAAATTGGATGAGGGGGAAGAAGAAGAGAAGGGAGAGACAAGTCAAGGCCATTTGTTTTCTCAGCTGGGGCTAGTTCAAGTGGTCGTCTGGTGGAGCCCTCTGGCCCAGGTTCACACACACATATGCACTCCAGTATAAGCACTGCTCAAGAATAGCCATTGAGGTGAATGAAAACGTCCAGAGACAGGACAAAAGAAGTCACAAGGTAGGTCCTGGTGAGTCAACAAAGTAACTGTTATTCTGCATTCTGGCAAAGTTTTGATAATTGCAAAGAAATTAATCTACAAACTACATAGGATATATGGAGAGTATAAACAAACAGTTTCACAGAAGTAGTTTGGATTAGTTAGAATCAAATCATCTGCCTGCAGTGATTTCTGTAATGCCTTCCTCATGCAACCCCTCTGTATTTATAAAGGTACAGGGCTGGATTATTATTTGGATTACTAAAAACAGACATAAAATTACTATTTATTGCATCTGGCTTTGACATTGTTCCTCATTATAAAATGCCTTATTATCTTTATTTCATTCAAACTGGTATTGTTTCTTAAACTTGTTGTTTTGGGTGTTTGGAATGTATTGCAAATGAACTGTACCTTAGTTTCAGTTACGTTTGACAATTTTGAAGTCTATACCTCTACTCATTGTTTACCTCTCTTCTCTCCCCCACTGTACTCTCTCTGTCCTGGTCTGTCAGAGGTAACCTGACTCCGGCGGCTTCTGACACGATCCAGACCACTCTGAGCCCCTGCCCAACACTTTCACCAGCAGAGCCAGACAGTAAAACAACCAGATTACTACCACATGTTCCCCCTTTCATACACACATATACATGCACACATTTTGTTGTTGCCAAGTCTCCCCCATCATGCACTGCCACCATTGCACACTGCACACAGAGGCCACACCAAAGAGCCTAGAGCAGGGTAAACTGACCCAACCTGTGTGGGGAGAAAAGGCGGCTGAACTACAATGGCAATGGAGAAGAGGACAGGAAAAAAAAAACAAGGAAGCATAATACTAAGGGAAGTACCTCTCTAAGTCAGTGGCTGTAGTAATGCATTCATGGATAATACAATGAACTGTCATTGTGTTTATTTGCATTTAACAGTTGGCTAACAATTTAGAATAGCTCACCACTATTGAGCAGTGATAAAGCTTTAATAATTACACCAATCATTCTTACCATTATGACCAATGACAAGTGAATAACACAGATTATCTCTTCATCATGGCACCTGTTAGTGGGTGGGATATATTAGGCAGCAAGTGAGCATTTTGTCCTCAAAGATGATGTGTTAGAAGCAGGAAAAATGGGCAACAGTAACAGGTTTAGATTTAACAGCTTTGGGCAAGTTTTGACAAGGGTCAAATTGATGGCTAGATGACGTGGTCATAGCAGCTTTTGTTGGGTGTTCCCGGTCAGCAGTGGTCAGTATCTGTCAAAAGTGGTTGAAGGACGAAACCATGGTGAACTGGCGACAGGTGATGCCAGTGGGGAGTGAAGGCTGACGCTAGTGGTCCAGTCCAACAGACGAACTACTGTAGCCCGATTGGTGAAGAAGTTAATGTTGATTCTGTCTGAAAGATGTGAGCTTACACAGTGCATTGTAATTTGTTGGGTATGGGACTGCATATTAGACAGGAGGTTATAACACAAAACATTATGACCACTAATGATGTGCTTGCTGAATTTAGATTTTTATTACTGTAAACCATATGCACATGCAGTCTTTGTCTGTGGCAGTACGTGGCTGCATGCGACGGAATGGCATCGGCATAATAACCTGTCAAATCACTGCACAATGAATTTTCTGGGGCGACCCCAAACAAGAAAGGAAGCAGCTTTTTTTAAAAGCTTGAAATATTTCAATCTCTGTGTACAGATTCTGTATAATAGTTTCGCTTTGTTTTTATCCACTGAAACAAATAGACTTTTATTCAGTTTTTTATGTTAAAGTTTATTTGCATTTAACAGTTCCCTTTAACAGTAATCCCTCTCCAGCCTCTGCAAGAACTCCTTTGTTAAGTGAACTAAATTACCCGATATCTGTCAATACCCAAATAACAAGTCCTGTTCGTGCTTTTCAAAGTTAATCTAGAGATGCCAAGTGCAATCTCCGGCGCTGTCTCGTCTTCAAAGGGCTATCTTAAGAGAGTTATAGTCCCCTTTTGACTTTGCACCTGCACAATTCCTCCCTCTGCGGCGCTGCTTTGTTGGCAAGAGGCGTCTCGGTCATTCTGCATGCCCAGGCACATTATCAACTCACAATTACATTTACACTCTGTTCTAGTCGCTCAAATGAACCAGCTGGCAACACCGCAACACTGCATTACAAACACATTGACTACTGGCACATTCTCAAATAAGAGGTCTTCCTATCACAAATAAACCTAATATGAACTTAATGTGCAGTAATGAATCTGTTGGAGTTTCCATTCCAGCACACTGGAAAGTTAATAAAACAATATTGCGATGGGTAGGGAGAGCGAACCCCACGGACCATGCTTTAGATTAGGCCCCTAATGGCTCTGAAGCCGGAGGGTAAATTGAAATGTAAAACCCGGAGCGAGACCCTAATTCACCCTTATCTGTGTGAGTGACGAGCCTGCCTCCCCCGACTGAGATTGGGGCCATGGAGTTGGATGAACTGCAATTTGCTTTGTTAGAGGTAGCTGTATATGCATGTGCGGCTGGGATCACAGTATGGAGATATAGGATGCGTGTTTGGAATGCAGTGCAAGAAATGAATGAGGTTTTATTTTTACTCAGTTTGAGCACAGCATACAAATATCTCAGCTGTAATGGAACAGGCAGCAAACACGTGATGTCAGTGCAAACAAATATGGCCATAATCAAAAACAAAAAGAAAAAAACATAATGCATATTGTGGTGTTGATAATCTCTTATTGGTGAAGTGGTGCAGGGTACATTGTTAGTTACTATTTTGCATAAAGTAGCAATCCTAAAACCAGTGTACACTTTTTTTTTTCCTGCAGCATCATTTGAAATATTTTAGACTTGAAGGTACAAGCAAATATTTTAGTATTTTCCACCTCATTCTCATTTTTGCTTTACAGAAGAGTGGAGTAGTGTGGAAAGTACTCACAATAGCCAGATTTGCACTTAAGAAAAATTATGTCCAGAGCAAATAATGATAAACAACATCATCAACTTGGACACGGTGGCTGTATCACTGCAAATACTGTCCTGGGTTTGCTGATGCCCATAACGCATGCTTGGTCCAGGTTCACCTACCACCAAAAATATGTACACTATAGGTCCACTGTAATACAATGCCTCCCTTAAGGAAACAGATATTCCATCAGTAACAGGCCAATTAAGTGGATACATTTGAATTATTGCACATATAACAGTCCTGCTGTCGGTGACACTTTCATATTAAAGTCAATGCAGTGGGTCATTTTCTTGCACAGCCTGTTTATGTGAACACTGTCAAACTTTGTGCAGGTATATTAGCTGCAATAAACCCCCCACCTCCATCCCTTCTCCTCCTCCTCAGTGTAACAGACCACTTGTCCACCTGTTCCCATCATATAACCTCAGTGATGTCTCTCTCACCACCTCCTTCTTTTCTTCTTCATCCTCCTCCCTCTCTCCTTTATCCCTCCTCCTGTTGCCACTGTGTCCCTCCATCTCTGACTGTTCATTACTCTAATCAAATCCAGCAGCTGAACAACCGCTCACTGCCACTCCAGCTACATTTTTTTTCTCCTTCTTCTATTTTTTTTTTTTTTTTTCTAAATCCCAGGACTCATTTGCATATGCGTCCAGTTAATTAGTGTGGGGGCGCAGGTGCGTGGTGATAATCATTATTAAACATGACAGTCACCTGTGACCGCGGTGCCCTCCCCAGCCCCTCTCTCCTCTCTCACAGAGCCACACTCACAGGCATCACGCAGCATCCCCCTCACGTCCTCACTGTCGTCCATTTGTAAGGGCACTCATGATGTCACTTCCTGTTTTGGACCCATAGCAGCAAACACTCTGCCAACTGTTTTATTTTTGTGGCATATGTTCAATGGCAGGAGAAAGAGTGTGGAAGAATCTGACTTATGCCAGTAACCTTTCCAATATTTATTAGTTTGTGCATGCAAGTGTCAGCTTATATTATTACATATAGATTTATATAGGTTTTGTTTGTTTGTTGTTTTTGTTTTTTTTTAGTTTTATGAAAGCTGTTTGTGTGAATATAGGCTACTGTATTTGCTTGACATTAAGTGATATTGTAGAAATCAGATGTAAACAAATTTATGAATGATTACTGAAGGCTGCCACTAAACACATCTATATGTCCAAGGCAATTTACACTGAAATGTTACTGTAAAAGTGTTATGCTGTTATGTTATGCTATAATCTGGAAATAATGCAAAATGAGAATACATCGATTTCAGAGACAAGATAAACAAAATAAAATTTAAATTTACTTTCTTTATTGAGCTCATTGATAACTTAAGTCTTGCAGTGCCTAATGTTTAACATTACAAAGGGTCAGTAGTAATTCGTGTGTAGATTTTCACTCATAGGTGGTTTGATACCACCCTCTGCTGTTTGTCTGCTGAAAGTGCCCCAGGTTCGACTGATAATATTGTAGCTAACTTAAACTGATTTCTTGCTATTTATTTGATTCTTCTAAATATTATTTGGTTAAATTTAATGATGCTCTAAATCAGTGATTCCCAACCTGGAGCCGCCAAAGCTTCACAGAGGGTCACAAGGTCCAAGCTAGGGCTGAATGATAAGGTTGCAATAGTCATGAAAAATAAGTAAAAAAAAAAAAAAAAAAAAAAAAGTTAAATAATAAATTAGCCTAATAAGAACCCGCTTGATGTTTTTGTTATGTAGTGAAAATACCCAATAAATTACTTTTTTCCTAATTACTAGGGTCAGGGAGGCGAAGGTGGGGGCCGTCAACTACATCAACGGTTTCATCCAAGCTCGGGTCCTCTACCACAGGCCTGGGAGCTTGAGGGTTCTGCGCAGTATCTTTGCTGTTCTTTTTATTATTCCCATATTTATTTATTTATTTATTTATTTATTTATTTCACCGAAATGCAGATGAAGGGGGCTTGTCCTAACTGTGTCATTGGTTTATCTGAGCAAGTGATCACTGCATGGACTTATCTGCAGATTATCTGTATCTGTTATAAGTATCTGTTATAAGCATTTGGGTGACAGAAATCAAGAAATGAATAAATATAGGAATAAATAAAAGAGGGAAAAATAAATAATTAAATAAGCAAAAATAAATTAAATCATACAACCTAGACAGATATACAGAAAGGGAATAACTACAAAGATCTTTATTTATTTATTTATTTATTTATTTTAACCAAAACTTACATCTTCATTTACATTTTTTAATTTAATTTTATTTTATTTTAGCTTTTCTTCCGGTTTAAATAATTATTTGTCAAAGATACATTTGTCAGTTTTGGTTGTCCATAGGAATCATTGTTTTAAAGAAAACTTCACCCTGGTCTGTGCTCTTTTAGCGCCATCTGCTGGTGAATTGTTTATAGTCTGCACATGACACCGATTATAAAATGCCAACACTAATGATAAGTCATTCTTCTCTAGACGTGACAATTTAATACGCAACATTTCGGACACTACACATAGCCTAGTATTAATAATATGGCACGTTTCATAGGTTTGGGTAATTGATACACTTAACTGTGTAGTTGTAGAAGTGCTTTATTAATATTGGATAAAACTAAAACGTGCTAATGTATTTTTAGAGGTGTAGTAGTTGTAATACTGTCTTACTTTCACTAGATGGCAGCATGTTTGTGTTTGTGCACCATCAACAAAATAATACAGTGACTGAGGTGCCAGAGCTGACAGCAGAGTTACACAATGTTGTGTGTATTTGTTTGTATTCACATTCAAACACTTACACACGACCATAGTGAATCTGTCATAGTTGGGTGGGTCCATTTATCTGTCCCATATTTCACACAGGGCTGCATGGACCAAACATAAAAGACAGCCCTTGGTTTGACAGATGTGAGACTCACTGTCACAACAGGGGTTTAGGTCTTGGTTTTTTAATGAACATCAGCAGCATTTGCTTTTTGCTGTGCTCAGTGGTGTGCTACTTTAACCCCAAAAGACCTCACCCCCACATAAACAGGTTAGCATGCAACAAAAGCTCAATACACTGGCAGTATAGTTAGCGCTGAAGTTGACTTTAAGAGAATTGTGAATTTCTTTTTTAATAATATACACTTATTTGCCTTCCATTGTGACTCGAGGTGTATCAATTTCTGACCACACTTTCGGTGTCTCTTCCTGCCAGTCTGTGCTGGGGCAGCATGTTCTTTGATCTTTTCTTAGCCTCTTCAGCAGGCTCCAGGCGGCTACTGTTCAGAGGGGAAAAGGAGGTTAGACCAGGCTGGACAGAGCACACTGTGGTGGGGGAAGGGGGCGTCTGCCACGTCCTGGAGGATGTTGGTCCTTCTTGGTTTAAGTGGGTCACAGGCAGGTCAGCGCCCACTAGACACACATGTCCATCAACACGGCATTATCAAGAGTTATGAGGACTTTATGTGATGTATGGTGGGGAACAGATCACTTCATCATCTGTGAAATTTGATTGGATACACGATATATACATTTATCCTGAGAGTCACACTGCTGTCATGCAGCCTGTACCTGGGCTGGTCATGTTCTCTTCTGGTTTCCTCATCCATCACTTTTCCATATGAGCACTGTGTAGCACTGTGGCTCTTCAGCAGCTCAGGCTAATTCTCTTCTGACAGGAAGGTCTCTTACAAATAACAAGGCTTTGACAAAATTTCAGGAAGCATGATGTATGTGTGTGGGCTTTCAGTAAAAAAAATAATAATTAAACCTACATCAGAATTTAAAAATACAAATAGTCTTATAGATTAGATGATGTGCAGCTAAATATTAAGTGACCATCCTGTTTATGTTTATACAACATGGCAGCACAGGACCATCTTATGAAAAGTCCCCATCACAACAAGGTCTGTGGGGTTTTTATTTGTCCAGCTGTTATTGTCAATATTCAGGATTCCAGGGGTGCAAGTAACAAGGTGCATTTGCTAAAGTTGAATACTTAAGGAAATATTTTTGATAAAACATGCTTTTACCAGACTAGACAAGGACAATATTAGAAGTAAATTAGATTAGATTATTAGATTAGATGATGTCAAAGGAAATTCAGGTTCCTGTAGCAGCATCACAAAGTAACAAATTACAAAGGCCCCAGCATGCAGTATTAACAAGGTGAAATACAATGAATGTAAAAATATAAAATAAGAACCATAATTAGTAGCATCTGTAGATCCAGTTAACGGGGCAGTGTTACAGTTAATAACAATGACAGTGTATAACAGCTGTAAGGATGCAGCAGTGTGGAATAAAGTGGAATGGAAATGGAAAGTGGAAAAGTGGAAATGGAATAAAGATCATCAATTACATGAACTATATTTCTTTATCAGCTTCACAGTAACAGTGTTGATGATTAATGACAATGGCAGTGAAAAACAACACAGATAAGTTGTTGAGTCACATGTGGGAGAAGCGACTTCCTGAGCAGGTCAGTGGAGCAGGACAGCGACGCTTGTACTGATAGTAGTCATACATTTTACTACAACTTTTTGAAATTGTTTGAAAACGACTTTCTGTTCATTTTGTTGGTTATTTTTACTTCAACTTGAGTAATATTATTTGCATGTAGCAGTCCTTTTTCCAAATCTGCGTGAACATTTCAGAAAAATGATGGAAGACATTTTGTTTATTGCTAACAATTAGTAGAGGTACACTTCCAAAAGCACAAACTGCAGAGGGTCTGGCTCAAGAAGGACCTGCAGGCTACAGGTGGGGTAACCTGAGTGGCCAGATATTTTGATATCTAATGAAGTAAAGATGTACCGTAACACCAGACCATCTGAATAAATACTGACTGGACATTCCTGGCATTTTCCTGAATTAGGGACGATATGATCCAGCTTTCTTAGAGCCTTAACCTTAGCATGACACTCCAAGACAGTTGCTAATGCATTGGCTGCACATTTGTTTACCCCGTCTTGAAAATCTCTTGAGTATTACATATTACTGCAATATGACATAACAATTTTCAACTTGTTAGAAAACTGTTATTTATAGACTTTACAGAGAAAGAATAAATATGACTGAGGGCATGTAGAGGCAACAGCAGACTGAGCAGGAAGATAAACATGTGCCACCAACACGTCCAGATCCTCTTACAGAGTGAAAGTGATGGAGACAAACACAGATTCCTCGTCTCCCCAGCTGACCTTGGAGGCCGCCTCACAGAGACCGTAGGGCAGAAACCCAAATAACCCAGCCATGAAAATAAAAATCAATGCAGGAAGCAGATCTGTTGCCAGAAGGTAGTCCTCCAAGGTCAACAACCCGGCCTGCCAGCCAATCACACTCTGCTCTCAGCCCAGGCACACAAATGTGGGCGGTAGCGCAGTGGCTTAAGACCCGACCCTCCAGCAGATGGGCAAATGCTTAACCCACTGCGTCTAAAATCCCAAATCTTGTATAGTAAATAATGCTATTGTCATTGTGTCGCTGAGCAAGACACTTCATCACCCACATTGCCTATTCAACTTGCAGTATGTGGCTGGTTGCAACAGGATGGGCATCTGCTGCAAAACCTGCCAAATCACTGTGCAACTGGCTCGCTGTGGTGACCCCTGATGGAAAAGAGAGCAGCCAAAAACAAACAAACTAACTAACAAACAAAAAACAAAAAACAAAAAACAAAAAACAAAAAACAAAAAACAAAAAACAAAAAACAAAAAACAAAAACAAAACAAAAAACAATACAATTACAATCCAAGATTTTGTATTGACTTTTATTGGTTCTAAGCATAATATCTGTAGGAAGTGCTCATTATTTTTGTGTTGGTGATGTGAGTTCATGGGCAATTTATCTTAGTACATTTTCCACAATAGTCCAAATATTCATTGTACTCATGCATCTCTCCTTATATAATATGAAGTGAAAGTATCTGAACAAAACTACTAATAATTACTAATAATTTTTCATTAAACTTTATTTTGAATTTGACAAGCCATTTTATCACCAAACATGTATACACAGTTGTATTTTTGTCAGTATATACAATTTCTTCAAGGCTGTTGTCAGTGTATGTGTGCAAAAATAGAACTGGGTATAGCAGTAATTCACAATCCATTTACTTTCTCATATGGCTCCATATAAAAGCAATATGAATCTTTGAACATAATATGGCAGCAGTAGAGAGCAGAGATATTTTATTTTATAATAATTCTCACATTAGTGTCTCTTAAAACAGTTTCATTGATGCTGAAACACAGGGTCTTCATTTATACTTTGACTGGTAGCGATTCAATCTCATTCAAGCAGAAAAATCAGGCGGTTAAACATTTTAATGTTGTCTTAAATTATTCACTTTCTTTAGGCAAAAGGTTTTTAAGACCAATTAACACAGGCGTCCAGAGAACCACTAAAGAAGACTCTTAGAAGATAATGAGGGACGAGTTACTCACTAATTATTTCAGTAATTATTTAAGGTCAGCATAAGGTTATAGAAGAAATGAGTTGAAGAGAGGTTAAAGTGTAAAACGCTTAATGGGCCAATTAAGGTGGAGCTACTCAGAACAATGAGGGGGCTGCAGAGGCAATCTGTAATAGCTGAGATTTGATATTTTTTTTATCTTATGATCTTCTTATGTATTGGAACAAAAATATATACATTATGGTGCAATAGTCTGAAATTATTTTTAACAAAGGTAATAAACAAAGAAATTATAACCACATACAATAAGAAGAAAAATAGACCTCTGCCAAGCTACTGGTCCTGTCTGGCAATGATAAAGATAAAGAATATTGCCCACACCTGAACTCATGAACCTGTTAGTTCAGGGGTAAATGCTCTTTACATTGAGCCATAAACCTCCCATATCTCACAGTAGTTAAGAATTTACTAAAACTCATCCTTTGCTCTTTTGTTTTTAATAGCTATAAAACAAACAAAAAACAAAACAAAAATTGTCTTCTGGGTTATTTCTGCATTGTGCGGGCCACAGAGCAGGCACACTACCAAGCATCCACCCTCATGTTTTGTGCACAAAATGTGACCATTTTGTAAGCTGTAGGTGTCCTGTCAGCCGAACACCAGGCCTTTTTTTACGATGCTGGGAAAAAACCTTTCTGGGCCGCAGGAAATTTTTCCGCTGTAATTTTTCCAGTGTCCACAAGTAAAATTGCTGACAGGGAGCAGTGTTTGATCCCAGATCTTATACATCCATGATGACCACACTTGTAGTGCATTGCCATACCTGATCACCCACCTTTTATCCAGTGAGGCCCAGACTCTTAATTACTGTGCAAAGGTCAGGACAGGCAGCTCAGAATATGCTTATCCACTGTGTTGTTGTTGTTGTTTGTAGGCAGCTCAGGTGCACTTGGAGCTGACAATCAATCACCGGCCCCTGGGACAGGCCCTGTGTACCTGCCTGCCACATTATTCCCTTCAACTTATTGTTCCAGCCATTGTTCCTATGGTGATGAAGTGAGTGTGGCAGAGTCGTCGTCACTCTCGCACCAAGCAGACAGTAAAGACTTTTCATACAGTAAAGATGATTTATTTATCTGCATGCAGCCTGTCATCTGAAGGGCATTATGTTTGCAATCAGCAGACAGCGAGCAGATTCTGTGTATGGTAATGGGCCACATTACCAGAGAGAGCCTGGCACCGTCAAGTCTTAAAACAAAATCTTTGGGACTTGTGGAGATTCAGTATTAGCTGTAAATGCTAACATGGTTTCATAGCTTTTCATAGTTTTTTAGCATTCCTACTCCCTTATTATGAAGTATGATTATTTATTTAATTATGACTTATTTTAATAAAAGTCAAGCTTGTAGGTTCTACGGTAGCCTATTTTGTAAAGTTATCAGAGGTAGAGAGTCACTAGATACTTCAAGCTAGTGTTTTCTGAGTACACGTTTAAAATACTAATACTAACATACTAATACTAAAAAAGAATACTTTTACTCAAGTAAACTTTGAGAATCCTTAAAGGTGCTATCAGGAGTATATATTTTTTATATTTCATAAAAATTACCCTCACGTGTCCCCAGATATAATGTAAACATGTTTAAATCAAATATTAGTTTTACTGATACTGATAACTGATTTATTCACAATTAAAAACAGGTTTACATAATGGCCAAGTTGTTTTTGTTTACATTTTTTATTTTGGTTCTAAAACTGCATTGCCAATCGTCCAATCAGAAAAGAGACCAGTGTTTAGATTTAGACTGCAGTACCTTTTCAAACCAGACCGAGCGCTTGCTGCTTACCTTTAAATGTGTAAAACTATATTTTGACTAGAGTGGTAAAGTATTAAGGTAGCAATAGCAGTAATCGTACCAGTGGTAGTAGTAATTGTAGTAGCAGCACTAGAAATTTTTTACTTTTGGTTTTTACCACTGTGTTTAGTATCTTTACCTATACTTAAGTATTAATATTTTGAAGTAACAGTACATTTACATAACTGAAGTACTTCTTTAACCACTGCTTGTGGCATAAGCTTTCATGTGTCTACACCCACCACCTCCAAATCAAGAAAAAGATGATAATTCTGTCTCAGTTTTCAAAAGTTCTGCATAAAAGGTCTAAATGCCAAGAGGACAAGATGAGCTGACGGCCATTACTGCTGCACTTTTGAACAAATGCAAAACTTTAGCAGAAGTTCTGGTACATGTGATGTTTTCTCTGACAATATGATGCAAAGGTCAGTGTGTTTGTCAGCGCTAAGGTCGTATCCCCAGAGAAATGTTTTGTAAGTAGACAGAATGAACAATACCTCTTCAGGGGGATGTAACTGTGAGTCAGCTCTATGTACCAACGCCTGCTGCTGCATATGAATGTGAGCACTTCTGTCAACCTGAACAACCATTCAGCCACACCACTGTCAGAGTGGGGCACTTAAGATGTGAGGATGTGGGCTTTTAATAGGTTAACACTGAGTAGGCAGCAACTTTAGGAAGGAGCCATAGAGACTGCACATCACACAAATCAATTTTTATTTTTCATGAAATGTTACTTTTAAATTGTTGTTCTACTTTTGATAAAACTGATGACTAATCCAATGACTAATCCAACCACAATGGGTCACAAACCAGTGTACTCTTTGTGTCTGCCCCAAGCCTGGATAAACGGAGAGGGTTGTGTCAGGAAGGGCATACAGTGTAAAACCTGTGCTAAATCAATCTGTGAATAACTGCAAGCTGTAGGTGGCAGATGATTTGCTGTGGTGACCCCAGAAGGGAAAACTTTAAGGAAAAATGAGGAAACAGATGACTGCTACTATTAAGCTGTAAAATTAAAATTCATTTCCATCTCCTGCACCTCTCACCTGGTCTGAATTCCCTATAGACAGTTATATATAGAGCCAAGCTGTCAGAGAGTGTGTGAGTGCAAAAGGACTGAGCCAGGGTTAACTGACCTGACTGTTGGACTATATGATTCACACTCGGCTGGGTTAAGGACCGGCACGCAGCAGAGCAGAACTCTGCTTGCGGCTATAGCCCACATTGGCCAGATTGTGTTCATGCATGTTTCTTCCTACATTTGCATATGTCATATTTGTGTGCATATTTGCTTGTGAAATTTATAATGCAGTGAAATGCTCATGAAAACAGAACTAGATGAGAAATACTGTGCAATACTGTTCTAGATGGCAGTTCAGATCCAGGCGAAAAATTGCAGGATAGGACCAGTGCCTTGGCAGAGGTCTGTGCTTTCCAAGTGCCTCTAGTTTGTGCTTCTATATTTTCTTTTATTTTGTGTATTTTTCTACAATAATACACCTTTCTTTGTCTATAGCATTCAAAGACATTTGCAGTACTGTAGCTCGATACTTTATGATGAGCACACTGTATACGTTTTTCCCCAGAGTGATGAGCTCATGTGATTTACTTGCACACAGACCTGCCTTCAGAAGCAGCCTGTAAAAATCCTTATGCCTTTGTACTTAAAGGCCAGTTATAACGTATTGACTGCAAGGGAAAATCTCTGGAGAGCCACAAGGAGACAATAGCTTTCCATCTGAATGCTTTGACTTCCACTTTTTTCCTTGTGGGATTTATGAATTGAATTTCTTTGCACCATGACAGAGGAGGACTGAATACAGGATAGCCACTAAAAAACAAGTGCTTAGAAGGTAAAAATAAAAACATATATCTCATCTAATAACCATGAGGTGCCATTTAAAGAGATAATCTGTTACTCACTTAACCTGTCAGTGGTCATAATTGTGTTGTGTTATGCCTGATCAGCATGTCCTGTATCATATTTCCAACATTAGCCTTCTCTATCTCTTTCAGCAGGGGTATAGCAAAACGGTGACGAATTTTAAATGAACCAAAGCCTTTATATAGTAAAATAATAAAGTAACATGTATAAATCCAACAATAAAATATGGAAATAGATGGATTGACAAGAGAAATGTGAGGGGAGGAGTAAAGGTAATTTATGGTCCCAGTGTGGCTGGAGGATCCATCAGAAGTGCCATAACGGATGACTGGTCCCTGGCAGTGACACAGGGTTGGAGCCGGGGCTGATTGAGTTGTGATCACCCCACAGACTGCTGCTGCCAGCCGAGCAACACTAAGTACTGCAGATGACATTGGGATACTGCAGTAAATTCACAGGCTCCGAACAGGTACTCCATCCACTACACCCTCATCTTCTCCCACTCTGGTGCTGAGGCAGAGAGAGGCTGTTTTCTGATCTGTCTTTTCCTCCTGACACTTGATACCTAAGGTTGGGTTTCCTCTGTGTCTCTTATATTGTGCTGTTGCTATAATTAACAGCTTGTAGCAACTGCTTAACTGCATAATTTTGCTCCCAGTGGTAATAACCCAGCAACTGGTAATGGCTATAAACGCAGGGCTATTGGCTGTACAAGAGAGCAGATAGGTTTTTTATGTTATGTTGACATACCGTATGTTTATACAGTAAAGAAAATCTACAGTATTAATCTGACAACAAAGAGTTCATACTGATGTCACAAAAAATGCATGGGATAACTACAAAGTTATAGTAAGGGGTGTGCACCCCTTACCTTAACTGCAAACATGTCATTTTCCTTACCACTCTGGTGTAAGTAATGTCTCTTGACATCTCAGCTCATCATTAAACTGCCCTGGACTGCTCCACCAAATCTCCCCTCTTGTACAACACATCCTGGGTCTTACACTCTCTTGTTTTATTTGTGTAATATGTGTTTTGGCCTTGGTCCAGAGCAGCGCCGTGCAGATATAATAAGATTATGAGTGCCCTGTAACTTCATCACCTGTGCTGCAGAGCCAGGGGAAGGGAAATTATGAGGTGATATATGGTTCAAAATGACACAGGGAGCAAAGTTATAGATGAAAAGATCCTGTTCATTAGTGGCACAGATGCAAAATTAACATTATTATATACATTTAATGCTTCTTTTACACTTTTTTTACACATAAAATTTGGGACACTGAATCTGTTGGGTGCTTTTTTTGCCATTGGGTACCTGTATGATTCATAATCTAAAGTAGTAGCAGTATTAACTTTGCTATACTGGTGCTATAGTTGGGTGACTAATGCCAGCTATTTGCCAAAAACAATGTCCCAAGTGTGAGATCCCTCTTGTTCTCTGATGTGACAGTGCCTTTGAAGTATAGAGATGAGCTGACATTTAGATTTAGACATTCAGAGCTGGGGCCAGTGGCTGGTATAGAGTGGTGGTGGTGCTACAGAGACGCATCACCCCCCGTCCCTGTGTGGTGGCTATGTTTGTATTTATGTGTCAGGACCGATTTGTGTGTTGGAGCTCACAAGAACACACAATGTTTCCTCCTTTTAAGTGTTCAGCTGCATGGGAGGAAAGGGAATAACGGGGGAGGTGGAGGCAAACTATACACAGGAATAGGAATGGAGAAATGTCAGCCTTAATTTTAAAGGTACATAATCATTAACATTTTCAGCCAAAGACATAACCTGGCTGACCAATGAGAGCATTGTTCTGTATATTCCAAGACCCAGCTCCATATTTGAGATGCTATCTCACATAGAATGCATATTTATACCATGTTATGTATCATATTTCCAACATCAGCCAATTCTCTCAAGGCTTCATAAAGTTGGGTTGTACCAATATCTGTGAAGAATTTTGTATTAAATAAATGTGACTCTGAGTTTGAAAACAAAAGCACAGTGGTAACAATATCTCCAGATCTGCCACGTTGGATTCCCATGCTGGTGCCTTATCCATATGGAGCAGCACAGGTATAAAATCAGATATAGCTTGAAGCAGCAGATGTGTGCTGTGTGATATTCTCTGTATGTATATGAGACAGTGTTATCTGTCAGACTTTGATGGTTTAGGCGCTGCTCATGTTATTTACACAAGGCCTGCATATTTCTCAAGAGAATTAATTTGATTTTCCTGTTTTTGGCTTTTCCTTTCTGGGGTTGCCACAGCAAATGGTCTCCTAGAGAGCATGGATTTGCATTCTGATTTGGCATTGCTTTAACACCGGATGCCCTTCCTGACACAACCCTCTCCATTTATCCGGGCTTCGGACCAGCACAAAGAGTACACTGCTTGTGAACCTCTGTGGCTGGAGTTACTGTTGGTGTTTTTTGTTTACAACCGTTCATATGTAATTATGGGAAATGTTGTAGATTAGTTTCTGATAGAAAAAAAATATTTTTTAAAAGATCCCTCATTCTCTTCTGTGTGGTCGTCTGCTGCTTTTGCCTTAATTACAGCTTCACCACAAAACACATATTCTCTTCTGTTGGTCATTCATTATGTGGGAGTTCACTCGCGCCCACCAAAGCAGAAATCAATACAGTCTTAGCTCAGCTCAGTGGGTGGACTTAAGATGACTGTTTCTGGCTTTTTCTTTGGAAATGTGGTACTTTGCAAAAGTATTACACAAGAAAGGCTAAGGTGTATCAGTGCAGATAAGTACACAATATTCAATAAAATATTTGACTTTCAAAATCTTCAAAGAAACAAAAATAATAAAAATAAAAATAAAAATAAAATAATAAAAAATAAAAAATAAAATAAATAATAAATAATAAATAATAATAAAAAATAAAAATATTTTATTAACAACCACTATGTTATAACTTTTAACTTATCTTTCATAGTGAGTGGTGGTATAGACAATTGTAAATGTTATTTAAGACCACATCATTTTTACATATTCACATAAAAAGACTGCAGAGAACAGCTCCAGTGAAACATGCTCATTAAGAGTGACCTCTGACAGGGTAAAGCCAGTGGTGAGAGTGTGTGGTGTAATGAGAGATGCTGTAGGCTGCAGTATGAAGACATAGGATCAGGACACAGAGTCTCAGACACAAAGGGCACAACTGACTCAGTCTAACCACGAACAAGAAAGCACTGTGGCGCCAAAATGACAAGAGTTGGGAAATCAACAAGACAGAAATAATTTACCATGAAATATTAATCCTAAATCTAAATTTGACTGTCAATTATTTCAATACAGAGTCAAAAGTGACTGAATATGTTCAATATGTGATGTTGTCAACATCAATCACTTAGAAGATGGTAGAAAAGTGAATGTATTATAGTAGTTCAATTCAAGAAAAGTATAAATATGTGCACTCAGTGAAATATTTCAAGGATTTATTTTAATTGTGATGATTATGATAATGTAATATTATATCAATTACACATTATTTTTGGAAAAACTGTGTAATGTGCCATAGTATTGATCACCAATAGTGAACAAGTACTAAAACACAGCTATAATGGAATCTAAATAATACTATATATGCATTTTAAACTGAACTACTGAAACAAATTAACAGTATGTAAGCTTATGATAATCAAAATTACAGTATATTTGATGTGAATTTCCAAAACTCCTTAAAACAGGCTTATTTAATCCAGGCTTTGGCAAAATAACTTTTGTATTGGCTGAAAATTTGTTTTGTGCTGCAGCCTTCTACTTAAAATTAAGGAAGCAATAACTGTATCTGCATTGTTAAAAGTCAGTGTTAGTGAATTTAACAATTCCTCAATGCCTTCTTTATCCACAGTCCATTAATCATGTCACTTCTCTTGTAATAAACCAAAAAAGCCGCAGCAAGCACTAATCACTGTCTTCATACATCCACACTGACTGCTCAGCTGACTCCAACTCTTTTCACACTAGCTTTTTGAATAAATCATCCTCAAATCCTACACTATAGCAGTCTGCAACTTATACCACAGTCTTACGCAGGTTCTAGAGGAAGGGTCAAGGTCATAGCCAAGGTTTCTTTAGCACAGTGGCAGGCCTTGATTGCAGCGGACAGGCTATCTGTGTGCGTTTAAAGCCAGCCTGCTCTGTGATTGGTCAGAACTAGCCCAGTGGCAGAGGCAGATAGGGTCATCGCCTGTTAGTTGTCACCAAGAGGACAGCATACTCCTCAGCAGAAACCAGAGAAAGAGCAAGAGAGATTTTATAAAGGATGTATACATTTTGGTAAAATGTCTGATAATATATTGACAAATAACACAATAATTATTTGAGCAAAATGAACATATAGTATTGCACCATATTGTGTTTTGACTGTGCATATGAAAATAAAAATAGTCCTAGAGTATACCCTTGTGGAACTCCATGATGACTAAATGAATCCATTACATTAGATAAAAAATCATTGGAAATATGAATGGTTCTGTTGGAAAAATCACACTTAAATCATCAACCAAAGCAAGAACAAGAGAAATTTTAGAAAGCATGCACACGATTGTTTAAATATCTGAAATATATTGAGTTTACTTAAAACACACACAATTAATATTGATGCAAGGCAAAAATAAATAAATATAGTTCTGTGTCATACTGTGTTTTGACTGTGTATTTTAAAACAAAAATGGGCTCAATGTAGACCCTTGTGGAATGCCATAATAACTAAATACATCAGCTGCATTAGATAAAATATCATTGATAATAATACACAAGAAATGTCACATAAAAATCATAAGTACAGGGCCAAGAGTGGAAACTCTACGGTCATTGTGGGACAACTCAGCACTTTTATTGTCTATGAATGTTGTTTCTTATGTAACACAAACACCAGTTCTCAAATCATAAATCAACTTATAAAGGCCAAATTCCTTTTCACCCAATTCTTTAATCCTAACATGCTGCAGTCATTAAGTCTTTGAGTGTAATGGCAACAATTGTCTGTAATTGTTGTCTGCAAATTACAGTTAAGTTGCATGTTCTGATCTTTGATATTCATATTGATGCACTTAGGAATTAAATTGTCTTGGTTAAGTCCCTTGGGTTACAATAAACAAATAGAAATTGTGACTTAAATTTTTTCCCATCTTCATTTTAAGGCTTACCTTTTTTTTTCTATTCTGGTTGTAAAAGGCTAATGCAACTTATAATGTATGTAAAGCTTATAGGTTTATAGGTTATATGCAAATGACTGTATTATGAGGTCAACCATTGTGGGGCCAGATACTGTATGTCTCTTGGGGTTTAATGTGAAGAGACAAAATCTGAAATTTAAGATGTAGGATGTAATTATTAGCTTTTAGCATAACTCATATCAGGGCATACAATTTCATATCATGCATTGTTTACTATAGCTTGTTTAAACATTTGACGCTGCAGCACCTTCTCAGTAACTTCTGCTGAAAAGTGCTTTTATTTCCAAATGCAAAGCTGAAATGGAGCCAAGAACAGACGGCGAGTGTATATCGTTTCAATAAATCTGAGTGAAGCAGACAAATTCACAGCTCTGTATGGCAGGTTTGATGGATGCAGTGGAGCAGGTAGAGAGCACTCAGGCCCTTCACTGAGTCTTCTAACACACGGGCCATAACATACTGCAGACACAGCAATCAGATGTGCAAAAACACTAACACATAAATGTATCCATAAAGTCACAACAAGACATTTATATTGGTCATAAATACTGTGTAAAGCACTAGCACATAGGGCCCAAAGAAACGATCAGTATGCAGTCTACCACAACCAGTTCTAATTGTTTTTTAACTTCTCATTAGTTTGTATCCATTAATATATTACAATATTGTGTATGGTCATGCTCTTCAAGTGTTGTTTTTACATTGAAAAAAAAGTGTTGCTAGCCCACAATCTGTCAGAACATAAACACTGTTATATAGATCAGAGCTTACACACAGACAGAAGTAGATCCTCAGTTGAAGATGTTAATGTGTAAGGTAAAATGTCAACAAGTCAACATGTTTACAGTTACTTTGGCTGTGGCTTTGGTAGTGTCCTCAATTGTCACGTCAAAGTGCAGGTAATATTGATCATTTGATAATTTAGTCTCACCACTTGGTTAGAGCTAGTTGACGCAGCCTTGCATTTGGGAGGAAACCCTTAGTTTGTCTTGCTTTGGCCTTGCCTTTTGTATAATTAAATGTATTAGTCGTTTTATTTATTTATTTATTTATTTATTCAATAATAAATATTGTAAGAAATTGAATACAGATTCTTTCCCTTAGTGAACAAGCCCATTCCCACACCCTAGATATTCACATAAACAGTATATATACATATATATTCATTTATCCTCTTCTGCTTATTCCAGTTAGGGGCTGGCTATCTCAGTAACTATAGGGGTACACCCTGGGCAGTGACCAGTTTGTCGCAGGGCTGACGCATCTAGTGACAGACAACCATTCACTCCCACATTCATTCACTAGGGCCACTTTAAAATCACACATGCATGATTTTGTATGGTCAGAGGAAGACCCTGAGAGGAGAGAGAGAGAACCTGGAGAGAACCTGCAGTTACAGCTTGGAGAACATCCACCCTCCTCTCAGGGAACTTCCAAGCTGAGATGCAGGAATGCTAACTTTGCTACTATAAAGAAAAGTAAATCCAAAAGACTCACACAATCACATTTTTCATCAAGTAGCCTAATCAAGAACCAGGAAAAAGTGTCAGATTAAAATAATTTATATTTTGAATGTTTGTTTTTTGTTATAGTATAAGGTTTAAGGCACACCTGACCTGATACACCTGTCTGATAATGATAATACTGTTTTAGTAATTTTGTACAGTCCAGTGTGGCGATTGTTTCTGTTGTCTGAATGGCAATGTTTACAGTCATGTGCATAGTCAAGTTCTTTTAAAGTGATTCTGCTGAAGATGAGCTGATGAAGATGGGCAGGTGAGAAGTCTTCATGTCACTCTATTACGTTATGATATGATGGCCATACTGCTTGGCAACACAAACAAGACCAGAGGCAATCACAACAGTCCAACTCATCGACTGTAACAATGATTCACCAATAAATGGCAGGTTATAGCCCAGCTTTGGGAGTGAAATGATACCAATGAAATTAAAGCCTGCCCCACAGGCACACAGGTCTGTGATAAACTAATGAAAATCAATCCTGGGCTCTCATTAAAGCCATAATCAACTATGTTGGCTGAAGTTGCATTGATTGGAAAACACTTTGAGTGACAGCCGTGCTAACCTCAGGGGCAGTACAGAGTGAGTCATTGTGAGTGAGACTTTTGAGGCTTATACTGTGCCACTTGTCACATCCTGCCACCTCAGTCTGATCCAGTCTTTGCTAAATGTCTGCAGTCTATGTTGCAAAAGAAAAGTTTGTCTGGGTTGACCAATACCAAAAGCACTTTTATGAAGTTTTTACAGTTTATGAAGTTCACTTTTACGAGAATCTTAAAAAATATTATATTACAGAGATCAAACTAACATAATTACAACATTTTTAGTAAAACAAAACTTTTTATTGGATCAAAAATGCATCTAATCTAATTATAAACGTTGTGTGTGTCTGAATGAAATCACAGGAAGAAGTGTGTTCCTATTAAAGCCACATGTGGAGGAATGATGCCCTGTCTGCGTCATTCTGTGTAATCCACTGATCCCACAGGCCACCAGTGGCTCTCAGTGGCTGCCCCTGCAGGAGCTGTGCAGAATATTCTTATTAAAGGCCTCATTGTTGTGGGCTCCCCAGGTCCCAGAGCAGAGGGAAGGCTTAGCAGGTACACAGCCACACACTTACCCTCTTGGCTGGGAGTTTATAACTGAGTTCAGAAGGTAAATGAAAACTTTTAAGCAAAGTTAAAGCAACGCTATGTAGTATTTGGACCTTAAAATATTGTTTTGAAAATAATTACTTTTTAATTTTTTTTAACCCGACAAACTGCCCTTCCTCCACCCCTTAAGCACTTCTCGTTCTTGTCCTCTGTCAACTCAGGGAAGCAGGTAGGTCGCTCTAGGAAAAAATAATATGATATAGTTGTCAAAAATGGGCTTCTGGAGTCTTATCAACCAGAGAAAAAGCCAGAGAGAGAAAGAGGGAGCAAAAGTCACATTGTATTGCTTTAAGCTTTGTGGAAATACAGTATCAGGTAGAAGCAGATAGGAGCTGTGTAGATAGGTGTGGAAGTGGGAAAGGCCCGTAGTGTTGGCCTGTCTGTCCATGTGACAAGCTATCACCCTGAGTGCTGAGTGTGTGCGTGTGTGCAGGTTTGGTGGGGGAATCCTGATGTGACAGCAGAATAACAGCTCACCAGGGAAATCACTGTCAGAGAGCTGGAGATGTGTGGCAGCCCTGACCCTACTGGATGACCACTCAGATTAGTGTGGGCTTGTGCTCTGTCTTTACTCTATCATGTGTGTGGATACGGACATGTGGACGACAGCACTGCCTCGCTGCTTCTGGCTTGTTCTGCTACAGTTTTGCCATTGTAAAGTCACACATAATAAGTAAGTATTATGGTTTTTGCCTTGTGACATCTCTGGAAGAGACCACTGGAAAATGATCAGTTTCTCAGGTTTTATCTTTTATAGGTGCAATATGGTAAAACTGAACACAAGTTTTCACAGACACCGGCGTGGAATGGCTGTCAGACTCAGAGAGCCTGATTGAAGAATAAATTGCAGAGGTCTCTTACTTTTTCCAGTGCTATACTATCTGAAAATGTTAAATAATACTTTAACAAAGGTGTCCCAATAAGCAATAGCAACATTAATTTTCCATATTGTATCCTGCCTTAGAAATAGATCCAGCCACAGGGATTACATAGTACTCTTTGTGTCAGACCCAATATGAATGGAAAGGGTTGCAAAGGGTTGAATCGCTGCACACTAAAGGAGACAGATGATTTGCTGTGGCAAGCCCACAAGGAGAAAGGCCAAAGTAAGGAAGAGGTACCTTAGAAGGTGATGATGAAATAATGTGTCATAATACATAATGTCCACCAACTGGCATAATGCCCAGGTCAAATACTATGAGCTGCTCTTATAGTGAGGCTGATAAGAACTTACAGTATACGTAATACTCATACTAATACTTTAGATAAGAGAAGGCGGTGAAAAAAGCTGTATGGTAGCTCAGGCTTTGAGTACAAATGTAGTATTTGTAGTTCAGGCAGCAGCGACTTGTGTTTGCAGCCAGGAGCACTGCGTCTGGATCTTCACAGAGGAGGTGTCAAATGGCCTCTGCAGCACTTACTCTCCTTAGCTGCATTGTTCCTAGATATCAGATGCTGTTTCTTGTCTGACTCTATGCACATGTGTGCTATGCTTCGGTTGGCACCAATGCTATATTTGAGGCATGGGCAGTATATGTCTTAGGTATTGTTATTCCCACAACTCTAGACACTTTTAGTGTTTGTAAATAATACCACTGTGGTCAAAAGAATGATGATAAGCTAAGCAGATGGAGGAATTAGCATTAGCACTAAATATTGCAAAATGTGAGCCAAGAAGAGGATTTTACCTCCTGACAATCAATCAGTGTAACTTCCATGTTCAGTATCTGTATCAGCATTTACCACGTTACTACTTCCAGTGTTGCTACACATGCATGCTGGTGCCATGGCAACTGCCTCCTCATGAGGACAATAAATTCCACATGCTCTTTTCATGTGCTAACTGGGAAATATGTTTGAGTTTATGGACTTCATTTTCTTCTCCCTCTGAAAGCAGCAGTACGTCACCGAAGCCTATCAGCTCTGTGTGAAGAGTGTGCTGGTCCCAGTGGTGAGGCAGACAATAGCCAAGCCTCTTATGGCTCCACTAGAGGGAAATGCCCATAAAAGGTTAACAAAAGTCACCACTTAGGCACTCTCTTAGGCTATTTATCATGTTAAGATGATTACATAATGGAAATTATCTATCACAGAGAGCCCAAGCAGGGCACATGAGCAATTTAAGTTTCCTTTTGTACCAGAACTTGAATTGGCGCCTAAATCAAGCCCTCTTGGAAGATTAGGATTTAAATTATCTTAAAAAATAATTAGACTAGATTAGACTAGAATGTATTTAAACACAATGTAGAGCTGTACTAAGTTCCTAGCCTTAGTCCTAGGGTCTTCTGTCTGTCCCAAGCCTGGATAAATTAAAAGAGTTGTGTCAGGAAGAGCATCTGGTGTAAAAAGTTATGCTAACTCAAAATGAGAATCACTAGGTGGCTGATAATTTGCTGTGGCGTCCTCAGAAAGGGAAAAGCCAAAAGGAAAGAAATGATCTAACAATGGTTTATAAAAACAAAATTGAGTATTAGAGATTATGTATTAAATTACGTTGTTGCAATTATTACTGCATAATACCTTAAATTAGATTTTTATATTTGGTGTGTGTCTCATTGTTCATGGTCATGGCATGCCATAGACAGGTGTTTGATTTTCTGTGGGCCTTTGTGCCAGTTCTAAGCCCAGATAAATCTAAAGAGTTGTGTTAGACTAAATGTGCAAACTATTAGATGGTTTGCTGTGGTGAATAACTGAAATATTACCTATGCATATTAGTGTCTATAAGGTAAAAGTGTATATGCTTGCAGACCAGTCTTGCTGCACAGCGGTCCATCTAAAAGTCCCTGCTGTGTCTCTGATGTCAGCAGCTCTCCCACTGAGTACGCCGCACATCTCTGTCTGCGGGACGCTGATTGTTGTGGCGTCCTCCTCCCTTTTGACTTTTACACTATTACCTTTCAGCTCCCTCCGTCATGCACCACACACTCACTATAGTCCTGTCACAAAAAGGTGATGGAAGCAATCATATTTAGTTATCTCATACACAGCCATATAATTATACTATTTCTTGCAATTCAATAAAAAATTTAAATATGCAATGCTTTGAGTTAAAATATTGCTGTTGCAGTAATACTGTATGGGATGGGATATAAGTTGGTGAATGACAGAATTAAACTACTGTAGTAAAACTAGAAGAAACTATATTTTGATGATGACATTGCCTGCTACTTTCAAACCTAAAGCTGTTGTTTTTTTTCCCACTCTCTTCTCCACATGGCCCTCCCCTGGGTTGTTTGCCTGATTGATATAAAATGCATTGCTCTTGAATCTTTAATTCTCATTAAACTAAACTGTTCAAGGACCTGAATAATGGCAAGCAAATTTTAAATTGCCATCAATTATCTGTGCAGACCTCTCATTAGACATTCTGGCCACACTTTGGTGCCTCTGCTGCTGCTGCTGCTGTTTCTGTCCCCAACAGGACGCTGGCACACCGCCCCCGCTAATAAGGAGAAAAGTGCAAAGTCATACAGAGAGGCCATAAGGAAAGATACAATCCTGCTCTTTCACTCATTTTTCATTCATTTGTGTGCAGTGCTTTAGACAAGAATGTGGATTCGCAACATACATATGATGCCTTTTTTTTCTTCCCCATTTTAAAGTGTTTAGCATGTAACACTGTAAAATGTAATGATAAGTTCAATGACATACAGTTTGAACATTATTCATAAGGTTAACAGGCCTTGACTTTTACTTTTTTGCTCACAGGCCACTGTGGCTAAGTTACTAGCCAATAAGTGTTTTACTGGCCACAATTAGTTAAGTTTTTGTGCATATTTTATATGCTTAAAGAATTTTTTTTCATGTATGGGGAGAAATTTATCAAATATTAAAAAACGAGTTTACCTATAGGCAGAATAAATTATGTCTTTGTACATGTGTCACATCTAAAACATGTTCTTACTTACTATACTATATTTAGTGTACACTATAAATAGTGTACACTAAAGCAGAGCTGCATAAATTCACGTCTAATGTCTAAAGTTAAAATAAAGGTGCATAAAATTCAACTGGCCAAAGTGGCTAATGAGAGTAAGGGCATTACCAGCCAAAACAAAAATCTATCAGCATTTGGCCGGTTGACTAGTGTTAATGTCAAGCCCTGAATAATACCCATATCTCATAATCTCACCCATAAAATGAGTTGGATTTGGTCATTTGGTCTAGATTGTTGTATTCTCTATAGACTGTTGGATTACTGATGAGAGAAACTCACTGGCCTCCCTCTTCTTCATCAGCCTGCCTCACACAGTGCTTATGGCTCACCCAATAAACAAGACCAAATGCACTGAACCACATCCAGCCAAACTAGTGACAAGAAAGTAGAAGTGCTTATGCGTGTGTTTAATTGTAGCTAATCTAAAGCAGCCATGTAAGTACTTCTATTTAAAGGACTGTGACTGTTGAAGTGACTGCAGCTGGAGAGCTCTCTTGTGCACAGCCGCCGCAGAGCAGTTGTTGCCCCCTCGAGCAAAGTCCTCCAGGATACAGTGTGAGCTAAGTGATGCTGACACACATCACCACACGGTTTGCTGAATATCACTGTTACGGCAAACGCTGTGGCCAAGGCCTCATCTACAAAGGCCTGCTCTTGTGTGGTAGACTCTGAGGGGTACATGCGGTCAAATCTGGTCCGACAGATGATCTCCCTAATCTGGGAATTCAAATTGTGATATGCTTGAAGTTTTTGAGTCCTGCCTGTCTGTTGCATTCATGTCACTCTGGTGTGTGGAGAAACCTCGGGTCACTTCTATATTTTTAGTGAACACCTTATTTGTGTGCAATAGTGAACTAGATATTCTTAAGTATTTTACTTTTTTGACATTTGTAATGAATTTTCATAAAATATTCTTTTACTTGCATAGCTATAAGAGTAAGTTACAACATTTCTAATATCTGAATATTTTCCACCATATGGCAAACTGAATAGTATTAGTAACAGTGGTAGCAGTGACATTAGTAATAGTAGTCGTAATTGTAATAGTAGTAGTTGTTGTTTTTGAAAATGATTTTTTTTTCTGAGGACATTTTCTAAACATACTACACTGTAACTTTAATTTGAGGAAATACTAGAAAAAAAGTCCTTTTACAGAAGTCAACTTTTAGTAACAAGTAAAAGTATTTTTCACCTATGGTAGTAATTGTAGTATAAATAGTAGTGTTAGCAAAATAGTTATAGTAGTAATAGTAGCAGAAGTGGTCGTAGTTGGAGTACTTCTTTCACCTCTGCGTGAGTGTATTTATGCTTCTGTGACAGTAATTGCTTCTGACATTGCATGATTAACCCCCACTGTGATTCCTGTTTGATAAGAGATCTGAAGTGATGTATGAAGTCCGACTGTAAAGAAGCTTATCACACAACACCTCTCATACAGTTACATGGACAAAGTACCCTCTGATAAATGATTGTGCCCCCCAGAATGAGGCAGCAGCAGTTTATGTATGGAGGAAGTGGAGCGAATGGTCTCTTTTTACCAGTGTGCAGGTGGTGTGATAAATCTCTCACCAGTGGCCATGTTTAAGAGCAGATTGGCCTGCTTTTGTAAAGCCCCCAGCCTTTGCTCTTGCTAAAGAAGGGAGAACTTTTGCCCTGTATATTTTTAAATATGACTGTATGTAATACTGCGCACCATGGCCAGTTTGTCGTAACTATTCACTCTCATACTCATTCACTAAGGGCATTTCACCACTTCACCTATACATGCATGTCTTGGACAGTGGGAGGAAGCCAGAATACCTGAAGAAAACCCACTGTAACACTGGGAGCATATGCAGACTGCACTGAAATTGTGTCCAGCCTGCAAATCAAACCCACAATATTCTTGCTTAGAGGCTTGAGTGCTTACCACTCTGCCAGCATGCCCTCCCCATTGTTTTGTGGTGTTCATGGTGTGATGCATCACAGTTTTGTAGTGTAATACTGACAGCTATTGGTTATTTATGTATTCAATTATTAATCACACTACTAAACGCCCTATTTCTAGCTTCTTTAATTTGGGCTTTTTCCCTTTTGGGGTCGCCACAGCAAAGTGTTTCTCATATTGAATTGGCATAGCTTTTTACACCAGGCTTGTGACAACCTTTTTCACATTCTTATCAATCCTTTTTTTATCATGACATAACCAAAAGGGTTACCTAAAAAAATCCTGTGATACTGGTGTCCCACATACAGTACATTAGATCAAATATAAATCTTCATGCTGTTTCCTATCAAACCTAAGATCCACTTGTTGTTTCTTGTTACCACCTGTGAGAGAAAAGTGTAGTAGTAGTGTCATCCGCATGAGATACTTGTTGGTTATTTATTTCCTAGTAAAACAATAATGCTCTTGGCCTCACACATTGATCGACACAGCGCCATATGCAAGCCCCATTCTTTTGTTTAGACTGGACCCAAGGGGAAATCAATAGGCCCTGACATGTTGGTAAACAGCCTCCATCTGATATTTAGTGGCACAGGGGTTCAGTGGCCATAGTCTTTAGCTATTGTCCACATTTACCGTACCTGAGTTCACTTTGCACCCTGCTGAGACTCGCCATCATCAGGCCTCGGTGCTGGTATGGCTGCCTTTGCTCTGTTCCTGCTGCTATCCACCATCAAGATGGAGAGTGGCCCACTCCTCAATCAAACCAATGGAACCAAATGGGTCCTGAAAAAGGCCGTTTAGCTCACAGTGTTGACAATGCTGTGTAGATAAATGAAAAAGTATTTTGTTCAAGATCAGAGCTACAATGTCCAACTGTCTTATACTGCAATTTAGAGAGACAAATATTGATATCACATTCTCACAACGGTAAAGTGGCAATACAGATGAACCAGTGATTGCCTGGTTTAAAAGCTTACTGAGCCCTTCTCTCACACTGATCCACACAAAAAGTGATATTTTGCTTCTTTACTGTTGCCTTGTACTGGAGTTAGTATTTTTCACCCTCTATCACAATGGTACACAATCCTATCAGAACTTCTTGGGTCCAGACAGTGATTCTTCTTTGGTCGATTACTGACAGAGTCTGAAAATGTTATTAAATTCCAACCATATAGCGTTTTGAGTTGTCTTGCTAACAAATCAACAAACCAACCAGCATTGGCAAAAACAGAACCTTTTGGAGGATGTAATAAGATATTTTGGACATGAAAACAAATCATATATACATTATGTGAAGATGTACATGCACTGGCAAGATTTCTTTTCGTCTTGATCTCGGTCACTCTCTCTTCAACTGCAGCCTGGTTGAAGCTAGTCTAGTTTGTATTTGTTATAGTTGGTGTTTAGTGTGGCGTGACTCTGTCACTATCAAAACTCTCTGCTGACAGCCAATCAACTCACACTTAGAATAGATAGAAATATCTCCAGGAAAAAAAAAAAAAAAAAAAAAAAAACTCTTGTTCTCAAGACAGCTGACCAGAGAAAGGTGTCACACAGCACACATTTTGTTAAATACAGTAGTGCACATTTTGAATACCGTGTTTTCCTTTATTAGTAGGTTGTTTCCAAAAAATAAGATTTGGCACATACTGTAGGCTTTGAGCTGAAACATGTGTGATGTGTGTAAAGAAGGACACAGCTATAAAATGCATCTGCAGAAAACTGAAATCTACACATTTGGAGCAAATAGTTGTTTCTTACTTGACCACATTAGGCCAGTCAGGTCACAGTAATGTCATATTGGTGTCATTTCTTGGCGTGGGAGAAGTAGCTGTGGCTACAGAAGTAGCTCACCACCACCAAGTGTGACTGAGGAGTGAATGAATAATTGATCAATTGTAAAGCGTCTTTGAGTGTCCAAAAAAGCGCTATATAAATTCGATGAATTATTATTATTATTATTATTAAGGGTCACTCCATAATCTTTTACCAATTGCAGGATATAACATGACATTTTTTGGCATGCTGTGATATTTTTAGATCTAAATGGTATGACAAGGATTTAAAACTATGATAACTTTGGGAAATATAACCTGCACAAACACAGCCAAAAACAAACATCATAAACCATCAACAGTCTATATTATATTGAAATTGGACTGGAGCACATGAGAGGCACACTGTAGAGGGTGTGAGGTTGCAGCATCTGCCTTTGTTTATTGAGCCTCCATATATTGCAACCCAACACTCACTCTTTCTCACACAACTCACACCTACAAACACACATACATAAAACTGCTGCTCATTGTAATGTGGCTGAACCCAGTGATGAGGTTAAGCAGCAGTGCACCTGTTCCAGCCTGTGTCACTTTTGCCATCACTGTCCCAAAACCCCTCTGTAATATTTCACTGCTTCTCATAATACTGTACTGCGGCAGTAGCTCAGGCAGTAGAGACATTAGCCCACTAATCTGAAGGCTAGATGATGATATGTGATGAAAGGTGCATGACATATCATGTCATGCACCTTTCATCCTGTGTGAATGTGTTAGTGTCATTGTTGGATGTTGAAGAGGCTGTAGGCGCAGAATGGCAGCCACGTCTCCATCAGTCTGTCCCAGGGCAGTGTGACTGTGGAGAGAATGAATAATGGACTGTTGTAATATTATTATTCAATGTGTTTCTTATTAGATTTCATATTACCCCAGAGAAATATTGGTAATAGTTCTCAGTCAGGGGTGCACTGTGGCAGAGCGGTAAATGTTCTTGCCTCGTGGTTAGTGTTCTCGCAAGGAGATTGTGGGTTCGAGCCCCGGGTCAACCAACACACCATCACACAAACTCTCTGGGTGGAGTCTTACCGTGGGTTCTCTCCGGGCTCCTCCCACCGTCCAAAGACATGCATGTGTTGGGTGAATTGTGACTCTAAATTGTCCCTAGTGAATGAATGTGAGAGTGAACAGTTGTCTGTCTGTGTTCGTCTCTGTGTGACAAGCTGGCCCCTGTTCAGGATGTACCCAGCCTATGGCACAAAAGTTACTGGGATAGGCTCCAGTCACCCACGACCCCTAAAGGGAATAAGCAGAAGAAAATGAATGAGTTCTCAGTCATTCAGATGATCACCAATTTGAAAAAAAAAAGTTGAAAAATAAAGACATCTTCTGGACAATAAATGGATCCATGAACTTCCAGACGCTTGTTTTAGCGACAGTTGGGATTATTTCTTGTACAAAAAAGATACCACAATCCCCTCAGTTTCTTAATTTCAACACCATTTACCCTAAATAACATAGTAAATAACTGCATTCACATAGTGCTTCTCTGCTTCCATGCGCACTCAGAGCACTTTAAGTAATCATTCACCCATTCACACAGTGTCTCAGACAGTGGAGGCAGTGTGGGTGAAGTGTCTTGCCTAAGGACACAACAGCAGTATAAACACAAGGATCAAACCACCAACCCTCTGATTATTGGACAACTGGCTCTACCTCTTGAGCCACTGTGGCCCATAATGCTGTAATAAAATGCATTTACTCTACACAGCAAACAGCATTTTGAAGCCCATCAGGATATAAAAAATCAACTGATTACTGACTATTCAGGCTTTTAGGATTTAAAGAGTCAGCATGAGAAGTATGTGGAATGCAGTAAGTGATCTAATGATAATTGGTGTCAACATTTATTCTAAACCAAACAGACAAGCAGCTTGTGTGGTGTTTTTGGATTAAGGGCTTTTTGTGATTGCATTTTTCCTGAGGCAGCTTTAACTTAGCCCCAATGGTCATGCAAGTTATTAAAGCTTTCTTTCTCAGTGTGTGCTCTGAACCCATCTTCAAATGACATTAGGAGCCAGCCCCTAGTGGTCATCTGAAGAACAGTGCTGGATTTTTATTTATATAGGCTTGTGTTATCTAAACTTCACTTTGCATTGCCTTCTATCCACTCTCCACTTCTCAGTTTCGCTCCATCAACAGACAGGATAAGCCCAAACAAATCTGTCTAAAGCCCTATGAGACGCCAAAGCGTCTCAGAGGAATGATACCTACTGCCTCTCATTTCAACACTAATAGCATATTGATGGACATGCAGATTACCACAACACACAGAGAGATCACTTATCTGTTTGGTTTAATCCAACTTTGAAGCTTGCTTTTCAATCAGGGAAACACAACTTTTGACCTTCACCTCCAGTTGACACCAGTAAGTTTCATTATAGTCATGGGGGGGAAAGCCATCGCAGCACAGATTACGTTGGTCGGACAATCTTGTTGGGGGCTTGGGGTGCTTTTAAGACAGGAAAAAAAAAAAGATGTAATTTCCTGTACTCTGTTGCTTTTTACCAGGTGGTATGATCTTGGTGTTGGAAGAAGACACTGACTCCTAAACTGCTGCAACTTGGATAGGATCAGGTATAACATGATGAAGGCTGACAGGTGAAGTAAATAACACAGATATATACTTCGTCATCATGGCAGTCAGTGGCATATATCAGGCAGTAAGCAAACATTCTGTGTTCAACCATAATGTGTCAGAGCCAGGAAAAATGGGCAAGTGTTTTTTGAGAGTTTGACAAGAAACAAATTGTAATGGCTAAACGAGTGGTTCAGAACATCTTTAATGGTCAGTATCTATCAAAAGTAGTCCAGAGTAGGAACAGTGGTAAACCAGTGACAGGTGATTACAATGGCCCAGAGAGCTCAACGAATTACAAAAGCCGAAACACACTTTACAAAAAGAAACTGCCTCACGGCATTACAACAACATTCACCTGCACCGGAAATACCCACACGACATTACAACAACAATTTTTCTGCACCGGAACATGTAGCATCAGAAGCTCTGCAGCCGGTAGCTGCTCATTTTCAGCTTTGTACTTACTTTAAAATATGGCGATATGGGCTATACATTCACTGAGCTGGCTCGCGTGATTATGACGTCCTCCAGAATAAAACAGTCGCGCCATGAGTCGCGCTGAAAATGAGCAGATTCGGGCTGCAGAGCTTCCGGTGCTACATGTTCCGGTGCAGAAAAATTGTTGTAATGTCGTGTGGGCAATGTTGTTGTAATGTCGTGCAGGTAAATGTTGTTGTAATGTCATGTGGCAGTTTCTTTTTGTAAAGTGTGTTTCGGCTTTTGTAATTCGTTGAGCTCTCTGGGCCACCGTAGGTGATGGATGTGTGGTCTGATCCAACAGAAGAGCTACTGTAGCTCAAGTTGCTGAAGAAGTTATTGCTGGTTCTGACAGAAAGGTGAATACATATTGCATCATAGTGTTCTGTGTATGGGGCTGCAAATTAGGCAGGTGGCCATAATACATAACATTTTGGCCACCAATAATAGGCATGTGGTCATAATGTTATGCCTGATTGGCGTATATGTTCAACCTATTTTCTCTCTTGCCTTTGTTGAATAAAGCAGCGGGAAGCTATTCCAAAGTGACAAACAGCATATGAAAAAGGTGACTTGGAGTGTCAGTAAGGTAGAGAACAGGAGGCGACAAAGTCATCAAAAATATCCCCTAGGAGTCATACCATGCGTTATTTCAAGGCCTGTAGCAAAACTAATATAGTAAAACGACTCACGATGGCCTTTTATTTCCCTGCCCTGGTCCTCTGGGGCTGCACGCATGAGCCCTAGCATACCCCTGTGTCACATTGTTCTGAGGCAGGAGGCTGAAGTGACATATTATTGGTTTTAGGAGTTCAACAGAATATCCCTCCACAGAAGAATGGACTGTGTAAAAATGGTAATGAAAATGAAAAAACTAAATAAATTAAATATATGCCATTATTATTCCAGTAAAGATGCTAGTAATTGCAGTTTACTGAGCTTTTGCAAATAATAGATCAAATATACTGTGTATTCCTCTTCTTCCACTTATTCACAGGTCAGGTTCACAGTTCACAAGCAACTAGGGACTGGACAATGGCTGACACAAACACATACACAGACAACCATTCACTACTACTCATTCACTTTGGGTAATTTAGAGTCACACATACGATCTTCTTGCTGAGAGACAGCAGCGCCAACCACTCCACCGCTCCTCTATTCTAATAATGATAATTTGACATTTGAACATTTGACAAAGTTTGATAGAGTGTTATAATGTCTGTTGTTTCAAAATTGGCTACCATTGGCTAATGTGTTTTTCTTTTTTCTTTCTTTTTTTTTTTTTTTTTTTTTTTTTGTGAATAATCTGAACAATGGTAACACAAGACCAGCCATTGGTCACCTCCATCATCAGATAGTACAAATGTGTTACTGGGCCAGGTGCAGTGTGTTGGTCTGATGCCTTCCGCAGTAAATAACAGTGAATCTACACAGTTTAGTCAGTGCCAATCCAGCTAAAGCTGACGACTCTCTGCCTTCTGATAAATGTTTGACACCGACAAACACAGTGTGAAGTCAGTGTCTGTGCATCTACTTGTACTAAAAATATTCTTTATGGAGTTGAATTTATCTGATCTCTGCAAAGTACAGATGGGTGAAAATGAAATTATGTTTGAACCCCTTTAATTTTCATTAAGAAAAATGATACGAAAATGCAATAATAAAGCAGATTGTCCAAGTTATTTCAGAAATGATAATGATGTCCAAATCACCAACACAAAAGACATAGTTAATGAATTTAATGACTATTTTGTAAATGTTGGCTTTAATTTAGCAAATAAAATTACAGACTCAAAAAATAAGGACAGGGTAAGTGATAATATGTATAAAAGAAATGTCAATACTATGTTTGTGTCTGGTAATAAGAAAAATGAAATATTGGAAATTGTTAAGGGGTTTAAAAAATAAAATGTCTACAGACTGGACAGAAATTGATATGGTATTAGTTAAAAATATAATTCAGTACATAGTAGAACCACTCACTTACATCTTCAATCAATCATTCACAACTGGTGATCGCAAAAGATCGCAAGTTGAAGACCATCATTTATACTCATATGATAGACCTATTTCATTATTATCCCAATTTTCAAAAATATTAGAAAAACTTTTTGTTAAAAAACTAGATAATTTCATAGAAAAATATAATTTATTATGTGATGAACAGTATGGTTTTAGGGTTGGCAGATCCACTTCAATGGCAGTTATTAATTTAACAGAAAACATAGCAAGTGCAATAGACAATAAGAAATATACAGTAGGTGTTTTTGTCGACTTGAAGAAAGCTTTCGAACCATAAATCACAAAATACTATTGAATAAATTAAAAAAGTATGGTCTTAGAGGGCCTGCTTACTCATGGTTAGAAAGTTATCTTTAAAACAGGTATCAGTATGTACACTTTAATAATAAAAGTTCTAAAATGCGTAGGGTTACATGTGGGGTGCCCCAGGGTTCTGTGTTAGGTCCTAAGTTGTTTATTTTGTATGTAAATGATATATGTAAAGTGTCAGATTTGTTAAAATGTGTTTTATTTGCTGATGATATGACTGTATTGCTCAAGGGAAAACCTGAACCAGCTTCTCACTGATGTAATGAGAGAACTGTATAGATTGAAAGTATGGTTTGATCAAAATAAATTATCATTAAACATAAGCAAAACCAAATATATTATATTTAGTAATAGACAAATTAAAGATCATTTGGATTTAACAATAAATAATGTGGTTTTAGAGAGAGTAAATGAAAATAAATTTCTTGGAGTCATAATTGATTAAAATTTATCTTGCAAACAACACATAACCCATGTGCAAACAAAAATGTCAAAAACAATTGCAAGTCTTTCTAAATCTAAGTATATTTTAAACAAAACTACGCTATATATGCTCTCTCATACAATCATATATGACCTATTGTGTTGAAGTGTGGGGGCAGACATATGCAACAAATACAAAACCAATTTTTATTTTATAGAATTCAGTTGTTTATTTTATATTTATTTATTTTTTCATATGTTTGATCTTCTGTCAAAGAACAAAGAGATATTTTTCTTTAAAAAATTGTCTAGATATCACATGGTAGTTGTAGTAAAGCAAATAGGGTAGGCGTAATAAGCTGTGGCTTCAGCCTACACCTTTCCGGTTGTAATGTTATTGTTTTTCTCTTTGTATATATGTACTGTATTTGTATATGTATTACAAAGTGCATTAGTATAAATTATTATATTTTTATGTGACCGAAATAAACTTAAACTTAAACTAAACTTAAACTGAACAGCCAACATTTTAATAAAAAAGGTTGTTTATTTTATAAACAATAATGTGAACAGCAAATTATTTCAGATTATAATTCCATTATGTCAGTACTGCTTTCTATTTTCTGTTTAACTGTACATGTCTATTCAATTGCATTCACAGGCAGTTTAATTTAGATTAGGCTAAGTCTTGGTAAAGAATATTATACTTTGGGAAGGTTTGCTGGGCTAGCATTTTAACAATGGAAAGGAAACACAGTTCAGGAGAAGGAAAACCAGGAACCACAATAAATTCTTTCTTTATGATGATCAAATTGCATGATGGCATTTCCACTTGTATGTGTTTCTGGCAGAATCTTAAAAATACAACATAGTTTTGGCAAAGGCAGGCGGTCCCAGCGATTGAAGATTCAGCTGTGTACTGTGGGAGCAGCTCTTAAAGGTCTGTGGCCCTGTCTCAGTGACTCAGCTATGTCTATATGTCTCTGCCTCCACCACTGTCACTGCACATCAGCACAGTGTTACCCTAGTGCTCACATATCAAATCACTACTTCTGACTGCACCCACACACTCACAAACCCACAGGAAGGCAGTGTAGAAACAATACCACAAGTGCCAGAAGTAAATCAATAGCATCTACACAAAAAGTTCTCCTCGGGTAAGACAATTATAATTCCTGGTGTATCAAATGCTAGCTTTGAGTTGACTGTCTTGAAAATCCCCTTTATTGCTGATATTGAACACAGCTGAACTGCACATTTTGAGTGTTCTTTTACTCCCAGAATGCACTGAGAAGGCTGTACCAGTGGCTGATTACACAATTATCAAATGCCTTAGTAAATCACAGACTAATCACACACAGATTGCAGCTGCAAATAGAACGACAGCAGCCATCAGCCAGTGCACCTGTCCATCAAAAGGTCTGTAAGATGAGTTAGCACCTCACCCATTAACTTCCTACATTAAAGATATCAGATAAAAAAAGTGCATTGTCATAAAATAAAACCAACCAGTGTCAATAAAAATAATTATAAATTATTGCCACATCTCATAAAACCATAATATTAAAAAGAAAACATACACAACATATCAGGTGTTACCATTTCATGAACAATAATTGCTCACTCTGAATGTGATGGCAGCAACACATCTCCAAAAAGTTGGGATGGGGCAACAACATTTTTCAGAGTTTATTAATTGGCAACATTTCAGTGTGATGTCTTGACTGTGTATAAAAGGATTATTTTAAAAAGACAGAATCTGTATTATTAGTATTGGATGTATTGGATGTCCCAACTTAAGATGTGTTGCTGCCATCAACAGGGACACAGTCATATTTTGTGTATAATTCAAATTAAAACATATACTGCGGCACAAAAGGTAATTCACTTAATGAAATGTCAAGCCACCTGTGTCTCCATGAGGTAAATTGACCTGGGAGAGCAGTGATGGACAGTGTGGCCTTCCGCTTCACTGTAATTGGTCCTGTGTCCTTATTGCTGCACCGGTTGTACAATCAAATAAAGGCTCCACTTGTCGGGACTGTTACCTCTCCTTTAAAACAAACATTTAATGGCACCAGCACTGCAATCTGAATGTGGCAGTTGTCTATAATAAAGTGTGAGCAGTTTTCTTAATAAGTCCTTCATCCTAGGGTGAGATTTGCTGGGAGTGGTAATGAGAGATGCGTTATCTGTGTGTGGAGACAGAGAGTGTGTGAAGTCATTAGACGATGTAATTAACTCCTATTGTAATAGAGAGGCCCGTTAGGAGACAAGGCTCTGAACTGTGCTTTCTGTGCTTCTTACAATGACCTACATGGGCTTCAAAATTGTTGTCTGCATTTTATGGTTACCTTATAGACATATACCCAATAACACAGACCTATATAATACATTTTAAAGATGTTTGCAGTGAGAATGAAGTAAATATTTAGTGAGTCTGTAAATTGTTCTTCTTACGCCTGTTCCTGTTAAGGGTTGCTGGTGGCTGTAGCCTATCCCAGCAATTATGGGCCTCAGGTGGGACAATGGCTAGTTAGTCGCTCATAACACAGGGATATACACTGATAGACAACCATTTATGCTCACATTCATTCACCATAATAGCCAGCCACTCCCAAAGTCAAGACTGTCGTGGCCCACTTAAATTTCTGAAAATCCCACGCAGACCGCCAACTTTAGAATTTCCCTCTATTCATGTTTTTCTCCGTACCTTTTTATAAAAACATTACAAAAACACTGACTTCTGTTTAAATTTAGTTTTAAAGGTATATTCAAAAACATCAAAGGGGGTCTGTTGTCCCGGGTCTCAGGGTCAGAGGGGCCCAAAAATGGTCCCTCTTCTTATATTTTTTATTATCTTGGGCCCATGTGAAGCCTTTTTGCTCCGGGCACCAGCAAACTTGTCAACGGGCCTTGTCTGACATAAAGAATGAATTGAAATGGAATTGAAATGTGGATGGGGGCCCCCTGCAGTACCTTTGCAGACCTCTAGGAAGCCCCGGACCCCACTTTGGGAACCACTGGCATACACTGAACATGTCACCTATACATGTCATTGGACTGTGCGAGAAAGCTGTAGAGACTGTGTGTTGGCCCGGCCAGTCCAAGGACCACACCAACCCCCCTGCTGAGAGGCAGGAGCATTAAACACTCTACCACAGTGCACCCTTGAAATATATTTTAGTATATTCATTTTTATGATTCAGTAGGAATAGATGCACAAGTTCACACAAAACAAATAGATATTGAAGGATTCAACTTTTACCTCTTCAGCAGTTTTTGAGACACTTGAGAAATATTACAATACACCACGAGGGGACTTTTTGTTTTCATAGTATTGAAAAAATAAATCATTGATAGCGGTAGTACAACAATCCTGGTGTGAGGCTGTAATCAAACCCCAAACATCTCGTCAGAGGAGGTGAGGCTGTGTGTGTGTGTGCGCGTGTGTGTGTGCGTGAGCAGCCAAGCCCCTGTCAAACAGCTCCCTGTAGTGTGGTTGCCAAAAAGACATAGTCGGTGCCATAAACTGCATTTCCCAGAGGCTTCTTTGCTGCACTTGTCATAAAGTGCCCAACTAGCCATTGTTTATGTCTGTGGTACCAATTAAATTTCATAGACTGTTACAAACTTAATAATTAGGCCTTCAGAATGTGTTGGAAATGTTATAGTGGGTCTTTTGCAAAATATGAATAATCGAGATGGTTGTAGCAACTGTCAACCTGTCAACTGTGAATAATGTCAGAGCCTGGTTAGAAAACGTTAGTGAGTGAGTGTATTGATGTTTAACCTTTTTATTGTTGTAATTAGCATATAGCAAAGTAAAGGCTAAATAGTATAGGATTTTTTATGTTGTATGTCAGACAAATGCATTTGGAAATATGGTGGATCACAATAGTTTGTGGATGTACGCTCAGATTTAAATCACCAATCACCAGCAAATGGTGCCTTCAGGTGCCATAAATTCAAATTTATTTTTTATAAATATTTTAACTACTATATTTTAACAGCAACAAACATCTGCTTTTGCCCTCTAAAATCCTTGCATATTGTATTTTTAGTTTCCTTCCTCATAATAATCAGTGTAAAAAAAAAAAGAAAGAAAGAAAAAGAAACTGTCTAAATGAATGTGCTAAATTGCCATGGTTCTTCTTGGTCATGTGGGCATATTGCATGTCTGTCCATATAGATAGACTACTGTGACCATCTTGAGTTGACACTTGTCACTGACATCTCATTGCTCTGACGGTGGACAGATTTGGTGCTGGTGTTTATAGATTGAGCTCTAGCAGTGGCCCGGGTATGCAGATGGGGAGGATTGACCCGCCACGACCTTGGAAGAATGCCCCGGCGGAGGATGATGGCGACCTCGGGATGGGCAGTTACGGCATGGTGCAATGCAGCAGAGCAGATCAGTGGAGCTGCGGGCTCTGACCCACATGCACAAAGGAACAACTGAAACCACAATAGTGCTGGTGCACAAAGATACACTGCCATGCATACTGTATACTGTCCTGATCGATAAACACACAGGGTTTTGTGTTCCTGGGAATGCAGGGGTGTGTCTGTGTCTATCTCCAGCCTCCACCAACATGACTCTGCAGAATGGAGAGAGCACTCATGTACTCACCCCAGGGTAGAGGAAGAATACATACAGTACATCAATAATTAAGATAAGGAGACAAGTCAATAATGACCATAAATTAATAAAGCTTTATAGCACCTCCCATTAAATTAGAAACAAGATATTAGTGCAGTTTGATAAACATGTTTCTGTGAGAAATATGCTGCTCTGAGAATAGAGCATTTATACTTTTTACATACATACAAGCAGGTATAATAGCAGAGGGGAAAATCTGTATGCAACTAAATAATTGAGTAAAAGTACTGACTGTAAAACCACAAGAAGTCATCTGAACATGTGCAAATGACTTTTTTTTTAACCTTGTTTTTTCAAACATTTTTTACTGTAGAAAAAGTAAATGAAAAGAAATGCATTCAGAAAGTTAATTGAGTAGAAGTTGTAGCTGTTTTCCAGTGGTATGATATTTTCAGCCAATTTGAATTAGCACAGTTTACAGGGTGGTATGTACCCCATACTGCACACTGCAGTTGTGTTTTGCACTTTTAGCATCCTCAGAAAGAAAAAAATCTGAACCTGAAATATTTATATGGGATCACACCACTTCAATAAATAAATAAATAAATAAATAAATAAATAAATAAATAAATAAATAAATAGTAATATATAACATTGTGGTGAAATAATCTACTCTGTGGAAAAGGTTGTAATTGCAGAAACAGGTGTACAGAATCCTCCACATCATGTACTGCTGCTACGATCATATTATTCACATCATTTAACAAATATGCCCTATTTCTGACTCTGCTGGGATAATGGCATTTAAAACAACAATCAATTTCAGTGTCTTTCTGCAACTCAAATCAACAGACATGGAGCTTTTCCCTGAATTAACCATATCAAAAATCCCTCATTCAGTCGATATACTGTTGATCCCGACTTTGTCATTCTGCCAGGGCGTCCCATAGGAGGATGATATATTTCAGATATGAACAGCAGTGCAGAGTTAGAGGATTTTGTGGGCGAGTCACTAAACACTAATCACTTTGCACAATCTGATCAATCCAAATCAGCCCCGGGCCCACTTTGCCTTAAATCAAGCAACTGGGTAATACTTCATATTAATCAATGACTTTATGCACTGTGCACACACACACACACACACACACACAGTATATATGGTATCCTTGTGATGACTTTGATCAATTAAGAGGGGTGTAACCATCAGCTACAGATAACTAAACATGTCCTAATCTTTCAGTTTTATAGCTGCATTTCAATTTAGCAAAGAGGTAACAAATCTTATCTTGTAAATTGGATTGATACACTTGCCAATAACATTACATGTATTCGCTTTATTCCCAGTTTCCAAAACTATCTTTAGATTTTTTGTTATATTTGGCTAATTATATAATATTTGGCCTATTCTTCAATTGACAAAGTATTGCAGTCTGCTTATCTTATGGCACCTTCGGTATACTATACAAACACTAAAAGGGTCTCTAGCAAAAGAATGCTAACAAAGAAACAGAACAATCTTAAAATATCACAAAAAATAGCAAATCATAAATGTATGCTTTTTCCTATCCAGTGCATTAGCATATTTCATCATGTAGCATTGCCCCTTCACCCCTTTCATCCCATTATGAGCTGTACAGCCAACCCCTATGCGACCTTTGACCTCTCTCTCCAACAACACTCTGACCTCCTTATAATGCACACAGCTCTGACGGGCAAAAATAAAAACAGAACAAGGATGCAGTTTTACATAAAGAAGAGTCTTTATTATTTGATATATATATATTTCATATGCATCTTCATATAATAGATCTAATACCGGTAAGTCAAAAATAATAATTATATAATATTTATGTAGAGATATATAGATATAAAACTAATCCAATAGTCTACTTTTACTTGGACCTTATAAAAAACAATATGGAGAAACCGATAAGTGTCTCCCCAGCTTTAGTATATAGGCGCTTAGAGGGAGAGAAAAAATACAAAAAAGAACATGACACCTGAACATTGCATCTTATAGTACTACAGTCTTAGTAGATTATTTGTGAGCAGCTAAAGTCCACCATTTCGGTTTAAGACACAGGATAGAACATCTTTGACAAATACACATTATAGTTTTGTTTGTAAAAGTTCAGTTTGAATGACAAGCAAAGTACAAAGATCAGGCATAACATTATGACTACTGACCAGGGTAGTGAATGACACCGATTATCTCTTCATCATGGCACCTGTTAGTGGGTGGGCTATATGAAGCAGCAAGTGAACATTCTTAGCTTAATGTTGCTAATAGCCACGCTAATGAGCCATTTTATCATGCTCTGTCTATCCTCCACCATTCAGAACATACTCTTAAAATCCTCCACATAAATCCTTGCCACATTATTAATGTGTGAACTAAAAACGAGGGGATCAAGAGGCAGTAGTGTCTTTAGAGCCCTGCCCTGTGGTCCTTCACTGCAGCAGCTCTGATAAACTAGTATAAGGTGTTTGCAAAGAACACGAAGCTGACAGAGTACAGTAAGCGGAACTGTTTTCTGCAAAGTAAAAGTAACAGCTTCCCAGAAGAAAATGTTTAATATATTTGCTTTATTTTAAAATGTTATAAAAAATTTAATGTTGATGCAAATATGTCCAAATTTATTTCAAAAAACTTGAAAAAAGCATAGAATGGTCCCTTTAACATGATGAAGTTAATGCTGATTCTGACTGAAGGTTTGTTGAGTATTGGCGCTGCATATTAGGCAGGTGGTCATAACATACATATAACAATATTATCCACATGGTCATAATGTTATGGCTGATCAGTGTATTGCAGTTATGAAGGATACACTCTATTCATCCAAGATTGATAGACAGAATATTACATTATATCTCAATACACACTGAGGTGACAAGAAAAACAAGCACCTTTGAAAGTAGAGTGGAGGACAATGACTCTGAAGGAAGAATATGGAAAATAAAAGTATGAAGCTAATTTTAAATGTGCTTCCTTGTTGATGGTCTACGTTTGTAAACAGTAAGCAGCAGATCTCACACTCCCCATGTCTTTGTGCATTCCTGGAGGACTCACAGTTAGCAGGGACACCAAACTCGTCAATAATTTACCCAGAGTCCTAATAACAGCATCCATCACCTTGATATGTAGAGCAGAAGAGGATGCAAACGTGAAAGAAGCCTCACACTGACCATCCTGAGCCACACGATCTGAATACTTGCATCAGTGAAGACCAGAAATCCAGGACATCAGGACTATTTTCCTTTCTTTGGGGAGTCACACAGGTCGAGTTGTGGTCAAGAAGAGGCGTCAAAGCTGCAAATGATGAGGAAAGGCATAAATGTCACTGAAAAGCAAGTCTAGAAAGCAATTAAAAATGGTGAAAGTAAAACATGCTTGCCAAATGTTAAAAGGCACATTTTGAAAGCAAACTTTAAGTAATCGTGTGGTGGTAAACATTACAAATTTACCACCACACATTTTTATTTATTTATTTTTTTAATCTTTGGTTGCAAGTACAAATTCTTCAAAAAGGAGGTAAAAAGGTCAGACTGCTGCATGATGTGAACTACAAACCACAATGTTAGGGCACTGGGTAAAAAAGAAACTATAAATCATATTTTATTCGCAATATATATTTTACAATTTTGTGAAATATAATAGCTCATTTGAATTTAGTGTTAGCAATGTCATGTAAAAAATCTTGGGACAGGGCAACAAAAGGGTGGGAAGTATTCCAATCATCTACTAACTTATCAATCAACAAACAGCTGCAACTTGTTTGTTTCTATTTAATTTAATTGTTAACAGGTCAAAACCAGGAGTATTTTAGAAAGGCACAGTTTTTATAGGATGAATTGGATACTTGTGAAGTTGGGGGCCTAAATTGGCACTGCATTACTACAGACATTGTGTACTGGAAATCAGTGCATAGATCAGACTGTGTTCAGACACAATAACTTCTGGAAATGTTCTGTCGTTCTAAAATGCTCCTTTTTTTAGTAAAGCTTTCCCTCCTTTCGTTGTCCCTGCCCCTGGTATTGTGATTGTATTAAAATGTTTAAATGTTTGCATGATGCATTGAAACTACGTTACTGAATGTTGATCAGTGCTGACTTTCTATATTTTAAATGGCCTTGGGACTAAAGTCACCCATCCTTGTCCCCTGACCCTGTAATAATGGGATGAAACATTATTTTGAGATGGTACAAAGGTTTAACTATCATGTCTGTGGTAAAACATGCATTGCAGTGCTTGGTGTGACAGCAGTGGTCAGAAGACTCTGACGGCTTCTCAGGGGGGAGCTGTGTCTTGTCTTGCACTCATTAAATATTAACAGAGCCATCTTGGCCTCCTGCTGTGGCCTGATTGAAGATGTAGAGAGGTGCACACGGGACATGTACAACGGGGGTCACCTCTAACTGTGTCGTCCCGCACTGTAAGCCCCTGTGATTACACTAGACCATGCATGCAAACACATTACTCATCTAACACTACAAAGACACAGGGTCATGAGGCCTGCATATTTGAACCTTAAACTATGTATAAAATGACATCTACTTATAGTACTGTGGTAATCATAAACAATGACCCGAAAATCTCTTCAAATGTGAGTGCAGGTTTTCTTACCTGTCCCATAGCTTGACATTTCTACAGTTGTTGGTGCAGCAGCCGGCCGATATCAAAGCTGCGTGGAGGAAAGGAGAAAGAGATGAGAGAAATGCATTTAAAGTGGCTGGACAAGCTGAGGCTCATTAATCTAATGATGCACTGCTGACGTGTGTCTGTTTAGAAAAACAGAACAAGTTAAATTGGCTCATAAATTAAACATGACAATGAAAATACTATTTGGACTTCCAGGAAATACAAGGGGAGGCAGGCAGAGATTGCATGAGGATAATAAACATGATAGCAAATAACAAGGTTTCTAGTATCAGATGCCTGCTGTCATTGTATTCCATCAAAATGGTCACAATATCATTCAAATCTTTTAAAATGTGCTTTAAGAGGTTAACTTCACTTTTTCAACTTTGTAACTGTCATCCCTGATACCTTAAGTGATGCAACACTATTATATGGAAATGGTTTCTGCTTTTTCCAAGGCCCACTCACAATGTGTGTGTTAAACCCACACACATAAATGCAACAAGGGCGTATTAAGCAGTTGGAAAAAGTACTCAAACCCTGCACTCAAGTAAAAGTAAAACTACTTCAAAATAATAATAATAATTCAACAGTGATTGAACAAGTGTACATCCAGCACATATAGAGGAGATAATACTAAAAAGAGTGAATATTTATACTCATCATCTCCTCTGAGAATCACATCTCTCAATATAAGTCGGCAGCATATTCCTGAGGGCACAGCGCTGACTTTATCTCTATGACAGGGACCAGAGGCCAGACTCTGTTTAATCTTTTCCTCTCAGGAAAAATGTTGCTGTCAAAACAAAATGGTGTTATTCTGAAGTGAAGGAAGTGTTTTGGTTTTGTATTTCACTAGCTATACAAGCAGAAGTTATGCTCACTGAAAAGGACACCCTTGCATAAAACAGTCTAACCTTAAAACCACTGTTCTCCTTTGCCTTTATTTGCCCTCCAAAACAGTTTTTTTATCCCCCTTCTCTCGATCTCTTTCTTTGTCTCCCTCGTCCTCCTCTCCCCTTGAGTCCATAATCATGTTTTCAGCACATTTCTCTCCTCACATTAAAGATTCATGCTGCTGTTGTGACCGCAGACTTGGGCAAAAATTTCAGTAGCCACCTTGACTCTGGTCTCTGGCTATTCTCTCATATTGTTTATCCTTGTTGGGCGGCTGGGGGGGGGGGGGGGGGGGGGGGGGGTCCAGAAAGAGGTATGAAAAGCTATGGGGTATTTTCATTGGGAGGTTAAGTGTGCAAAGCCAAATTGATTTCATGGCTAAAGCTTAACTGTTAAGTGGTAAACAAGCCATTGCATGAATTGCATTTCCGAACACCAGCAAATAGAAAGTCAACACTACATAACTTTCACTCTGCAGGAGGTTTAGCTACCTTGACCTTAACGTTAACCTTAACCAATAAAGACATTAATTATCATTTGTTTCACTATTGAAGTAATATTACCTTTTTATACATTAAAACACTTTACTTTTACTTACATTGATATTTAGAGAAATACAGCAAGTGCATCCTGTAGATTTCTGCCAAATGCCACAGATCGATGCTGGACAAAGTGGCTGGGAAATGACATCCTATATGAAGGTTATTAAATGTGTGTTTACATTGGATTTATGCTGGGTGTACGACATCAAAATATGCACATCAAACAGTCCGCATGGACATCAGTTCCAGATGTGTTAAAGATCATTTTTCATAACAAAACATGTTGTTGTAAGAGGGTTGGTGCCCCTCCACTCCAAAGCTCATAATCATGTCTGGGTGGGACAAAGCTAACTTAAATAAGCTTCTTGTGGGCAGGTGGGATAGGCTTAACATTTTGCTGATGGGGCCAGGTTTAAAAGAATGACTAAATAACAAACTAGAACTTGGAGAGCATAGACTTCTATCAAGGCATCTGTCCCATCTCACGATAGCAAAGATACAGTTCCCAGACTTGGACTCAACTGAAGGATCTTCGACCACAAAGCCCTTATATCTCACAGTAGTTAAAAAAAGATGTTCCTTTACTTATGCAGACAATGTGTGACTATTTGAGAAATTAAGTTTACATTAAAACATGATTGCAGAAATATAAATTGTTGAAAAAACCTCACTGTCCTCCTTCTGAAATGCATTTTCTTATGCAAAATTACTGTCTTGTTAAATCATATGCATCGTACAGTTAACAGTGATAGTGCACTGTAGTGGTGTAACAGCTGACAGATACAATGCAGCTTCTTGTTCAACATGTCAAGCTCTCACAGTTCAGGGTCTTAGGACTCAAACCTTGACTGCTCAAGCACAAGCAATTAGCTTAAATGGATTTTCTGTCTCAAGGTTAGCAGTCACACACCAGTCACAAGATTACAAACTGCTGTCCGCTGCCAGAGCTGCTAACACAAACTATAGCCATATGCCCAAACCCTGAGAATCCCTTTAAAAGCAACTGGATCAATGTCTAATGATACTTGACTTCTATCCAGCGTAGTTCAAGGACAGTTACAATGTGAGAAATCCTCCGACAATGTGTTGATTTACTTATGGGCGAGGCATTAAAAGCTCAATTGGATTTGTGAGCTGGTGGGTCAAGCCAAGAGTATTGAGATAATGTGATTACTTCTGAAAAATGTCTGGCCCAAGAACAGTTACATTTCACCTCTTTGCACCACAGAGCTATAAGGCTCTAAATTTCCACATAAAGAGATGTTGATTGATTTGGGAGAGGCTGGTCCCAAAATAAATAAATCACTACTTTGGTTGGGAATTCCTATGGCCTTTAATAAGTTTACTGTGCATATAAATCTCTAACTGTGAAGTTCACAACGAGTTCAGCCCAAGCATTTACAACACAGAGCTCCCCAAAAAGTGGGGACACTGTGTAAAATATCAATAAAAACAGAATATAATGGTTCACAAATCTCATAAAACTATATTTTATTCATAATAGCACATGGACAACATATCAGGTGTTGAAACTGAGACATGTCACCATTTCAAAAAAATAGCTTTTTTAAAATTTAATGGCGGCAAAACATCTCAAGCTGGGGCAAGGGCAACAAAAGGCTGGAAAAACAGGTAATACTAATAAAAACAATTATATCAGTGTTTTGTAACTATTATGATTATTTGGCAATAGTACATATGGTAGTAGGAAATGTAGTTTAAGGTCTATTGTGATTATGTTTTTGGTACGATATTTGAATCATTGCTATTTGTTTTTAGTAGCCTACATTTTACTCAGTCTCTCGACTTAAAAAAATTAAAAATAAGCAGAGATCTTTTGACAAATGGTATTGTTTTCCAAAACGTGTCAAAACAAATCAACACATTATTGACGTCTGAATCAAACACACCACTCTTCATCTCCCCCACTTTGGTCTGTCTCCCTCCCTCTCCTCGTGTGCTTTTCTCAACTTACAGGATCAATGCAAGGTAATTTCACATGACCATTCCCTCAGATCTCCTAAAAATCTGCCACATCAATAATTCAGGCTGGTTGAGTGTGAGGGATGCCTGTGGAGATGCAGAGTAGATCAGTGACCTTTCGTTTAGCTAGCAGCCCGGCAATAAGAAAGACGTCTGCTGTAGCACGGATCAGTAACTAGATACTTCTACTCAAATAATTGACTTAGCTAGCCTACTTCTAACTCATTTTACCTAGATATTTTCTTCAAATAGGAGTGCTTTTATCAGAGTACAGATTTTGATATTCCTCCACCTCTGAAAGCAATGCATTTTACTCATAAACCAAAGCTGTACTGTGTGCTTTTTTCCAGCATGTGCAAGTCCAAAGACAGGAATGTACCAAAATCAAAAACACATCCAATGCTGAGGTTATTTATAGAAACACAGCAGCTTTTGGCCAGTGGCTCATCCAGTCTGTGAGACACTGTCAGTCACAAATGAGATCAGCTGTCAGTCAGCCTTCTAAATGTGAAGTTTATAGACAATGAATTTGACAGCCACTGAAGAAACTGTACACATACAGTTATCAAAGGTATCCTCCACGAGTTAAGTGATAAAGCCCTCTTGTTCTCCTGGAATAAAGGAATACAGTGAGTTGAAGCTATGAAGCTATACTCCTGCAACTGATGAGACCGATTTGTTCCTTTTACGTAATAGCAACATAGTACAAAAATTGTATTTAAATGAAAGTAATAATACTTAAAAATAGATTTGCTCAAGCAGAAATAAAAGTACTGTTAATTATTATTAGAGTAAATGTTTTGAATATAAAAATAAAAGTAACATCTATCTCTGGTTTTCGTAGAAGTACTGAGAAAGGGCATTTTCTTCAATTCAAATGTGAGACTTCATTAAGACTCAACAAGCAACGTTTTAGCACTAGGCCTTCATCAGAGCAATGGTAGAAGACCTAGTTGGCCGTCTTATTGGAGAGAGGCTAGCAGTAAGGAGGGAACAATGAAACATAAAGTTCTAATATTTGTAAATTACATTATACAAATAAACAATGGAAAACATCTCTTTAAACATTAGGAGTGTTTATAGACACATCAGAAAATGAATAATAATGTTGCTTGTCCTAATAAAGTCCCACATTTGCAAGTCAGACGGTGTGGGGGAATCTTTTTTAATTGATACACTTTTGGGCTTCTCCTTCTGCTCCTATGCACCCGTTTCAAAAAATTGTGCAAAGTTGTCATCCTCTAAAAGTGTATATTCTTAAAAAAAACATAATACATTGAGTAAAAATATGTGGTTATGTCCCTCCACTGCTCTACATACTTAAGCCAAACAATATATTATAAAATCTGCCAGTTCATTACATTGTTGGCAGTGATGTTCGCCATGCCACAGTGCGTACACGTCTTTGAGCTAAATGGAGTCTTTTGCACGCATCCTGGTGCGTTTAAATTCCCTGTGTATTTTTACATAAGCAGTATCTCATTACTAATGCTGTAAATGGCATGTGGATTTCTAAGCACTGTTTAAAACATTATATACATTAATATAATGAAGATAACTTTGCTTTAAGATTGCATGACCAGCTCCGTTAAGTTGTGACATTATGGACTGTGTAGATGAATGACAGCAGCAGGTAGAGCAGCAGGCCTCTCTGAGACTGAGGCCTTTTCTGAAATAAATAAAACTCACTGGAGTGGAGCAAGATAATTGGCGCACTGCAGGAGGATCAAACCTAAATGTGTAGTTAATTTTTACATTTTTTTCATTTCAGAACAGGCCACTGCAGTATAGCATTGTTTGCACTGGAGATAGTCTTTGGCTCACCAGTTGGGAACAAGTGGTTATGTGAGTTTGAGAATAGTTGCCTTTCTATCATCTCAAACCAGTCTGGCCATTCTCCTGGCCACTTCCATCAATAAGGATTTTTTGCTCACTGGATATTTCTGACCATTTGTTTACATGTTTGCATATGAAAATCCCAGTACATCAGCAGTTTCTGAAATATTCAGACCAATCTGGCACCAACAACCAGGATAACCATACTAAAATGACCTTTCTTTAAGGCACGGCTGTTCTGAGACCTCAAAACACTTGGATACACAAACCGCCGCCTCTCCCACAAACCCCTGCCTATTCCAGATAGCACTGACCAATCAACAAGCCCTCTACATCCAGTCTGCTCTCATTCATTTATCATTCATTTATTAAAAATCAGATAATGTTGTAAAAGTTGTAAAATGTGAAATGCTGTTCCAAGAGGTGACCAAGATTGGTTTAAAAATATGAATAAGCAAAATATAGCCCCTAGGGATGCACAATAATATTAGACCCAATAACTGGCAATTATGATGCCATACAGATAATTCCAATGATAAAAAAATTCAACCAATAATAAGTTCTTCAGACTTCAGTCAAACACAAGGACAGTGTTGAGCGGTGTATTTCACCACTTCAAATATTTAACACACAAACAGAGTCAGGTCTTAAAAGGGCGTGTTGTCTGTTAATATTAAATGTTAACAGATACAAATATACAAAATGAAAGACCGATAGCCCCGGACTGTGCGTGGAGTGAGAGGAGTTTTCCAGCATTCCTCTCATCGAGTGAGAAAAGGGTTGGATACATGCCTTTCTGCTGCTTAGCTCGTGATTCCTCTCTCACACAGAGCAGAGAACTGCCTCATATTAATCTAATGCGGAAGCGAGGGGCTTTGTGAGGGACGGGACTGTCTCTTTCCTGCACAAACCTTTTATTAATCCACAGGTTTCACTGCTTTGTTCACAGCCTGTGTCTCATGTTTACAGAGCAGAGCATGGCGTGGACAAACTCGTCTGATTGGATGTTCTGCCATAAGCCCCGCCTTTTTCCCCCTGTTAGATTCAAGATCACATGGGGTAAAAAACAAATGATCTGCAACTAATTTGATAAAATGTCTTTATCTGTATTTTAATATAAAAAAGAATTAAAACAATAATAATAGCAAAAGAAGGCAGTGGACACAGAGATAAGTAATATGTGGCACACATCACCAGGTCACAGTGGAATATACTGAAGCTTAAACTTATTGTGCTTGTGAGTAGGTTAGATACCCCATACTGCGTCAAAACAAATCATTTTACTCTATATTCATAAATTTGTCAAATGTATTTCAGGTTTTATAAGTACGATCAGGGTTAATGAAATTTGGTAAGAGTTATACTGTTAAATTAATTTGTACTTCTCTCAAAATCAGGTTGAGTTGGATAAAAATTAGATACAAAATCTTATATAAAAGTTATCGGGTTCATTATCAGTATCGGCTGCAAGAAGCTTAAAATTATTGATTGTTGTATGGGTTCCAAAAATCCATTATTGTGCATCCCTAATAGCCCGTTTAAGGCTTGGTTTGAACTCCAGCAAGTTTGTCTTGACTTCTCTGTTTTGGTGTCTCTGTATCGCTGCCCTATGATTTGGTGGATATATGAATTTACAAGCATTAGATAAAGTGAATCTGATAAATTGGCTGGTGAGAGTACGCACATACAAACAGGTAAATATACAATAAAAGTGAAAAAGTTGGTATCAACTATCTCATTCAGATGACTGACAACAGAAGATTAAACAAGGTTAAAAGGTGTGTCACATAGACTCACAGAAGTAAGTGCTGTCATAACAGTAATCCTTCCATTGTTGTATTCCCTGTTTTTCTGCCCCACTTCACACAGTACTCTTGTGTTGTCATTTTACTGTGGTAAAGTCTGCTATACTCTCTGAGGTAGATTAAATATTTAAGGAGGCATTTGCCAGATAAACTGCTATTGTCCCATTTTAACATGTCACCACCATCACTCCCCAGCATTCATCAATAATAGAGCAGGTGGGGATAAGCTTTAGAACTTAGCCAAGTACCTGGATTTTTATTTCAGAGTTCTTTACATTGTTATAAATGAGTTAAAATGACAGGATTTATTGACTCTTGTTTTTAAAGGTGGAAAGTAACTAGATACTTTTACTCAAGTACTTCAGTTTAAAGAATCTAATTGAGGAAATTTGTTGACCTTGATGGTCATGTTGGTAGGAATAGAAGTAATAGAATAGTTGTAGTGATAGTTATTGTAATAGGAGTAATCATAATAGTAGCAGTAGTAGTACTAGTAGTTGTATCAGTAGAAGTACAAGTGGTGGTAGTAGTAGTAAATACTTTCTACTAAAATCAACCTTTTTATGTCAAAACCTTTTTACTTTTTCTCAAGTAATAATTGATGTGAGTACTTACCTTGGTGGTAAAGTGGATAAGAATGGTAGTAATAGTTATAGCAGAAGTAGTACTGATAGTAGTATTAACTATAGTAATAGTAGCAGCAGCAATAGTAGTTAAAATAGTTATAGTAGTAAAATAAACAGTTTAGTACCAGCAGCAGCAGTAGCAGTAGTTGTTGTAGTAGTAGTAGTACAAGGATTGGTAGTTGCAGTAAGTACTTTTACTCAAATAACAATTTTGTACTTTTACTTTTACTTGAGTAATATTATTTTGAAGTAACAGTGTTTTTTCTTGGGTAAAACTTTAGAGTACTTCTATCATCTCTGCATTTCCCACAATCCTTCAGACCCTAAACACAACATCTTTATGTTAGGATGCTGATTTATTTCCACTGCCCCAAAAAAGATTTGTAGTCAAGGCGGTCTTAAGAAAAATGCATAAAATATTAACTTCTCCACCATAAAAAGCATGTAAAACCTCAAGCTGGTAACAGTACACAAACACTAGCTTTAGGGTTACTCTGAAGTGTGGAATGAATTTACACAGTTCTGCTCTTAAAATACAAACATGTCTCACACTTCCTCTCACAGTAAATATGTGAAAATAAGATTCATCAGTGGAGCAGAAGTAATAGAAATACAGAATATTATCAAGATCACTTTCTGTCTTATAGTAGTAAACAGGAAAATACTAGTAGTGAAGGCATCATTTTGTTAAAAGGTGAAACTTAAGTTATCCCAAAATATTAGTGTAAAAAGAAGCGTATATAAAAACAGAATGCAGTGGTTAACAAATACAACTGTATGTTATTCACAATAGAACCTAAACAAAACCTCAGGTGTGGGAACGGAGATATTTTACCATTTAAAGAAAAATAGTAGCTCATTTTGACTTTGGCAGCAAAATATCTCAAAAAAGTTGGGAAGATGATGTCTGGGTGTGAGTTTAAAAGGAACATTTTAGACTGTAAACTGGAACTGTGTTATTATTTTTGAATGTATAAGATGCTTGTGATCTTCAGATCCTCAAGCGGCACTGCATTAAAAACATTATTCTGGGCAGGAAATCCCTGCAATACATCTTATACTAATAATAGACCCAGTCTATATAAAACTGAAATGTTGCAAATTAACAAGAATTGACTTTTCAACAGTAAAACTTATCCAGCCTTTTGTGGTCTCAGCCATACTTCTTTGAGGTGCGTTGCCATGATCAAATTCATAATGAGCTATTATTTTTCATTATATAGTAAAATGTTATGTTGCCTGATATGTTGTTTATTGTTATTGTTTTATTGTTTATTATTGTATTTATGAACCATTACATTCTGTTTTTTTTCCTTTTTTTTCATTTTACACCCATCATTATGGAATTGTGTTACTGTGACCAAATGCCCAGGTACTTCATGTAGCTCTATAGTATTTTACTGTGTGTGGCAATAAGAGCTTGTTGTCAATGAGTTCAGGAAATCATTACATCCGATGAACATAATGCACAATAGAGAGACAGGATATACATTTATGTTTCAGGAAATGGATAAATATATCTGGGACAGACTAAGAGCGGTTCAGAAGCCCTTTATGAAGACAGATGAAACGAGGCCAGTCACGTCGCCCGGTACGGCACAGCCGGGGCCCCACACTGAGCCAGGGCTGGGTTTGGGGCTCAAAAGCGAGCACCTGGTGGTCGGGTCTCTCCCCACAGGGCCCGGCTGGGCTTAGCCCGAAAAGATGACCTGGGGCCATGCTCTTGTGGACCCACCACCTGTGGGAGGAACCATAATGGGGTGGTGCAAGGAGGATTGGCCAGTGGGCAAAGGTGGGGGCTTTGATGACCCAATCTCTGGGCACAGAAACTGGCTCTGGATGGATGGATATCTGGTAGATGTGAAGAAGAATAATGACGCTGGCAGCTGCAGCCGTTCTGACATGCTATACGCCTGATATATTATCTCCTATAGTGGATACTGTGGATATGTAAAACCATCACAGCTGTGGAAGCAGGAGAGAAACTCACAACTGCTACTTGACCAAACAGGAAGCCCAGACAAAGCAGACAATGCAGCAATCCATGAAAGAACACAGAAAAAAACCTCCTGCTATGTGTTAGTAAGAAGACATACACTTTCTATACAATTCTACTGCTGAATCTGTTTTCGTTGTCTTGTATTGGTAATTTGAGGTTCAGAAAAGGCACAATAAGTTAAATTTAGAGCTGGTGTTGTTGTGTAATTGACCCTGCTGTTTTGTGTTTGGAATAATATTTTGTATCTTTATATGTATATTAAAAAACACATATATTGATTGCATTGCATGAATGGCTTGAACCAAAAACATTATGCTATAGGATGCTAATGGTCCAGAAATCTACTTTGTATTTGGCCAAACAGAAGACGCCTTACTCTGTTGCATGACCCCACATCATGGCCTATAACTGTAAACCCAAAGCACAAAGATATTTTTCTTAAGTACTGAATAATTATACAATTTAAAGATCAGTGCCCATACATCACTGCATAATGTCCCTGTTGAAGGGAGGAAGTAACACTTTCAGATATATGCTTTACTTCATGTTATATATAGGCTATAGAAAGGGCTTTAAACTCATTTATGCTTCAGGCGTCTTCTCCACAGAGTAAGAAACCAATAGTGAGAGGTGAGAATCTAAGGTGTGCAAGTGAAAATACATACACATATCAAATTATAACTTTTAATGAGCTTTCTTTACTGGCAAAATATCTTCATAATGTTGCCAATCATAGCCAAACACTTGATACAGTCAGTGCCAAAAGGGCCTTGGTGCATATAACTGCTATACTATTCTGTAAAAAAAAAATGGCACAAAAAGTTGGAACCAAAAAGGCGTATAACATTTTCCTAAATAAAAAAAAAGTGTGTTCTAAAGTCAGTGTTTGTGAATATTTTAACTTATTGAGCTCGCCGTCTTAAATCTAAGCCTGTGTAGTCCACGCACACTCATCTGCTGCATCCTTCCTGTCGTCCCATCTCCTGATCTCCACCGACTTCCAATCTCTGACAAGCATGAAGTAAATGCAACATAACTAAATGTAGTTAGTGCTGGTGAGTTGGGGACTGACAGAGGTTCCCCGAGGCCCGGTGCTGGCCTTGTACATGGCAGCCACTCCACTTCCAGTTAATTACCTGGGACTTAGCGAGCTCATTCCCTCTCAGCTCAGTGGGCCGCTCCTCTCTGCACAATGCTCCACTGACTCCACTGCGTGTGTCGACCAAACGACTGACTGTGGTGCATTTGTCAAATACCTCTGAGGTTTGTGCTGCAGTGAGAGAACATCATATCATGCCCTCCATCATAACTCATGTAGATCATTACGATACACTGATATTTAGGTTTGAATAAAAGGTCGTCAGCTGTTTTTTGGCTATATCAGCATTATTTCTCATTCATGATGCATATTTTAGCTTGCCAAAAGTAATTGTTGTTTTACACTCAGCTTCCCCTGAACACAACCATTGTCATGTGGTTACTGAAATATTTATCCTGCAATGTAAGTTTAGAGTTTTGTTTTTTTTTTTTTAAGTTTTTTTTTTTGTTTTTTTGTTTTTTTTGTTTCTCTGTGTAACAAGAAGTATCTAGTGCTAAAATACAAATGGCATATTCTGTGCAGAAGTTTATTGGATATGTGCAGCATAAAAAACATTGATAAAACAGCCTATCTGAGGTCTTAGCTCTTGTTTTTTCACAGATTATTTATACTATAATATGCTATGTGGGATTAAACTTTTTTCTTCAACTACCAAAAAAAAAGTAGTTCAGGTCGAACCACCCTTTGACAAAGTGGGATGTAAAATGATGCTAGGCACCAGGGGTAGATAAACAAAGTGCCTAATCAGACAGTCCTGGGTTAAACGCTGCTGTGATGGCCCATAGGCACCAGTGTTTGGGATAATTAGTCTCAGGTGTAATTACAAATGCCATCATAGCAGTTAGAAGTAGCAATCTGAGTCCTTGGTGGGGCTGTATTAATGATATCTGCTTAGATATTCATGTCCTCTCATGATGTCAACATCTTTATATATCTTGAGTTATTTTCAAGATACCTCTTTGGCTTTTTGCCTTTAATGGATGGAGACAGACACTGAATTAGGGCTAGAGATGGGAGCTAATTCACCTGAGCTTGAATTCAAACCCAGGTTACTCCTGTTAAACAGGTACATGCTCTACCAGTTGAGCCACAATACTCAATACACAGGATAAATCCAGGTCTTCAATCAGAAGATCACTACATTTGTAAAACTTGAGAGCTTTAATTTGGTCTTAATCTGTTGTCTTAAGTTCTTACAAACTTGATTTGAAGTATTAAGTAAACTTTATACAAGCCCTTTGGTGAAGTTTACACTGTCAGCCTCTTACAATAATACCAGCAGTAAAAATTTGTTGAGTTGCGGCAGCATTCTCCAATTTGACGTCAAAATTTCTCAAGAAAAGGCTTTCCATCCACTTCCCTGGTACTTTAAAGTGAGGAAGAAGTGAAAAGGAGATGTAGGGATGAGAGGAGTGGAAGTAAAGAGGCAGTAATCCACTGAAATACTTCCTCAACCCTTTTTGCTGCAGCGCGGCCTGGCAAACAGCACATCCTCCATCGCCTTTGTAATCAGAGTTTTCTCCCTGTCCAACAGCTGCTGGTTCACACTGGCAGCCAATTAGGGATAGAAGGAGAGGAGCGAGTGGAAGGAGAGATAGCCGGATTTCTGCATGACTGTGGAGAGGCACAACATTATCTTGGGGCCGGAGTTTTAGTGATGATTTCCTGTTGCACTGGCTGGCACAGGCACTTGGTCATAATAGGCCGAGAGAGCATAAATCGATGCTACAATTATCATCTTGAATGGAACTCTAAGTCTTCCCTAATTCACTGATCGGGCATAACATTACAACCACCTGCCTATTATTGGTGGTCATAATAGTTGTCAGGATCACGTGACTTATATGCTGCTCTATACACAACAAACGGTGATGCTTAGTGTATTCTGACACCTTTCTATTAAAACCAACAATAACGTCAACTATTTTAGCTACAGTAACTCATCTGCTGGATAGGACTACACAGGCCAGCCTTCACTCCCCCCACATGCATCACCTGTCACTGTTTCACCTTTCTTGGATCATTGGGAACAGATACTGACCACGACAGGGAAGACCCCACAAGAGCTGTAGTTTTGGAGATGCTCTGACCTAGTCATCTAGCCATCATAATTTGGCCCTTGTCAAACTCACTCAAACCCTAACGCTTGCCTGTTTTTCCTGCTTCTAACAAATCAACCTTTTATTCCCTAGCTGCCTAATACAGTATATCCTTTTTTCATCATGGCACCTGTTAGTGGGTGCCATGATGAAAAAAGGATATACTGTATTAGGCAGCTAGGAAATAAAAGGTTGATGAAAAGATAATCTTTGTTATTCACTTCACCTGTCAGTGGTCATAATATTATGCCTGATTGTTGTATGCCGCCACTGTTAATCTTGTTGCAAAGTAAAGAATCAAACTGCATAAAAGCAAGAATATAAAGGTGACAAAAACAACATTAGTGGGGACGTTAGGACAGAGATGCTCCCATAGCACTTCTGACCCTCCCTGATTATCATCGCAGCTTAAGCTAATATGCAGAACTGGTGATTACTAAAGCAGAAAACATGATTAAGTCTTTTCTTCTTTTGAAATAGACCCACTGTGGCGCACAGATCCTATTGGCTTATAGTGAACAGTTACCCCTTTAGTCTGGGTCAGGAGTCTGCAGTGTTCACAGATTATTATCATCCACAAACAGAGATGCTATCACTGCAGAAAAGACAGATGTTTGATCTGGGTCACAACTGAATTGGCAGGTTACAGTGTTTATGCAGCATAGAGTTACACACACAATCAAAATATGGGTCAGACCTTTTGTATTGTGATTTGATTTGATGTATTTATTTATGCACTTGCAGCATAAAAGCCTTTGTGATCAGATATAAAGCTCTATTTACACAATGGAAAGCTCATCGAAGTAAAGCTGTAAGTGCTAATAGTCAGTTTGGGATACAGCTCTCTGAAAATAAGCTGTGTGATAAGCATTGAAAAGATGACACAGAAGATTGTATTAAGGGTTCAGAGGTCAGATTGCTGTTTGGCATTTGTTTAGGATTTTGCCTGAATCTAAATTGTCTGAGCTTCTGTTTTGCTGAGAGGCGTACAAACACCAGACTTTCATTTGCCCAAATAAAAAGCTACTGTAGTGACCCTGAATAAGACACAGCAGCGGATCAACCACACACACACAAACAGGCAACACACACAAACACAGTGTGCACATAAAAAATGAAATACTGAGCAAAGGGCTTAGGGGATAATCCAAGCAAGTGGAGTGTACTACATCGTCACAGGAATTAAATTCCCTCTTCATCCAAAAAAGGACACAACAGTGAGAATGGGTTAGCGGATGACACCAAACTGCTCTCTTACTTCTCCTGCACCACACATATATTTTATATACAAGCAACAATATCTGTAATCTCTTTCATCACATCTGTGCCAAACACCAAATCTGTAAGACAACTCTGGTACTGACTGACTATTATTCCACAATTAGGGAAAACAGAGTAACCATATAAAAGTGTATTGCATTATAGTAACATACAACTGTGCAAACGTTTTAGTGAGGTCTGAAAAATGCTGTTGACTAGCTTATTTTTGTTGTGAAAATATCAGGAATTGTCAGTAATGGGCCGAAGCAAAATTTATTTTGATTTGGTGTGGATCAAACCTGTTTTTGTGGATTCTGTACCATTTTGAAATATGGACTGAAGATTCTCACTTCACTCACTAAAAGAACAAATTATTAGTTTTACTAGATTCTTTCCCATTGTGAGATATAAGTGTTGAGTGGCTCGATGTAATGAGCATTTACCCCTTAACAAGAAGATTTATGAGCTTGAGTCCAGGTCTGGGCACTATATCTCTACCAGTGCAAGACCAGTGCCAGTGCAGTGGTCTACGCTCTCTCTTTGTGTATTTTTGTTCACTGATACACTTCATAGCCTCTATCAAAAAACTGTCTAAGACTTCTGCATACTGCATACTATACTGGGGCTAAAGTGAAAGGAATTCAAAGTAACTATTACTAAGCACTAACCATTGCTGGAAAGACAGTTAGTTCAGTGGATACATGGCAAGTCATGTCCCAGGTTCTAATCACTTTTGATCCATGATACTGTAATACACAACAAGACCAAAACATGCATACTACTCTCAACAGTTGGCACAACGTTCTATTTGAGGGGCACTGATTGCACCATCCACTCACACCACTTTCCACCTAAAGATTTCTGAGGCATTAGTGCCGTGTGGCCTTTCTGCAGACATCCTTTGGGTTTCAGGTTACATCAAGATTGCGATCTCTTATGGCGCTACAAGAGTGCTCTGTGGTCACAAGCTAAAATATCAGATGCAAATCAAAAGTTGTCTGTGCATCATTATAACAGTCAGGCAGAGGCAGACAGATTGCAAAATGTCTAGGTGAGATTGTACAAGATATTTTTGTATTAGCAGCCTGGATGAGATTCTTGAGCAACCAGTGAGCTTGCTTTGTAATTGATGTGCTGCACCAAACCAATAAAATAAAATAAATACAGGATTATACAAACACAAGTTGCATTTATCTTTTACCATTTTATACTTTAATAATACATTGTCGACATTATTCTGTATAGCCTCCTAGTCTCTTGTAACTTTAGAATCATTGTAATGTACGACTTATATTTCACCTTGAAAATCTTGCCCTTTAGCTTCTGCCAGCATTATGCCACTCAGCACTTTTCCCCCAGACCAGAGAAATCATTATCAGCCACTGTGGGGTATTTAAACAGCAGCCAAGTCACTACTTTGATATTCCTCCTTCACTCGCACATGCTTAACCCCTACTGAGTTCACAAAGATGGCCATGATGCAGCAAATAGTTGACAATGCCTGTTTGTGTGCAGGTAGAGGCAATGTTACACTAGCTGAAATGTGAGCATATATCATTGGAGCTAAAGCTACAAACTTAAACATGAAGCCAAAAACAACACAATTTAGAAACTGTGTCGTTTTTGTCCTTATCTGCAGAGTCTACCCACAGCTCTCTCAAAACACTGAGAAAATCAATAACACCACAAACTTTCGAGGCATCAAAATGAAGTTGAATATCTCAAAAACATTATTCTTGCTATTAAATATCAAGTTGTGTATTTGTACTGTAATGTTTCTGATGGAACAACGAAATTATATAGACATTAATAAATTGAATTAATAAAGCTCCTCTCAGGAAATATTTGGGTTTCAAAGTAGTCTTTAATAGACTAAAATGAGCATTGCTAAAAACAGTAAGGGACTGCTAGTATACATCGTTGTCAGATAATTAACACTGGTAACATTATTGTGATACATTTAGTTTCTTGTCATGCAGATACTGTGTTTCCTGATATCACTATAATGATAAATTCACAATATACTGTGCAGCTCTAGACTAAACCAGGACTAAACCAGCTCTAAGCCAGGACTAAATTGTGCCTAAAGCAGGAGAAAGCAATGTTCTACACTCAGCCAGATCACAACGCCAGTGGCAAATACTGCATGCTATTTCAGATGAAAATGATACCAGAGCTTGAAAATGGTGGTGGGGAAAAGCAGGTTTATCTGACTAAAAGGCTAATAATTCAATATATGTATGGGTAACATGCACACAGACCTACCATTCATGCCATTGTAGATGCTACGATGGTGTGGTGACAGTTCGTCTGTGTTGACCCTCCTCTGCCCATCTCTCACTGGACTTCCAAACTTAGCATGGTCCGGGCTCATACTGTACTGGTGTCGGTGAGTCTCAGGGCTGCCTCCTTGGACCACACATCCTTTCTCATGATGCTCGGTTGACCCTAAATGCCCCTGACGGTGCTCTGGGCTCCCGCATCCCGTACTGCTTATACTGCTCCTGTGGTGCCTTTGAAAGAGCTCCCCACTCCCTCCATGTCCCAAGTAGTGTTGCCTCTGTCCCAGGACCAGATCTGAACTGTGGTGTTTTGGGTGCTGCTCTGGACTTCGCCCACCAATGTTCCTGCCATATTTCTCTGGGCTTAGTCCCCTCATGACTCGACTGTGGTCAGGCACGGAGATGGAGCCGCAGCGTGGCCGGCACAGTTGCGGCAGAGTGTAGGGGTACTCCAGGCTGGTGCTCCGGTGGCGTCCGGTGGGGTGCTCTGGGCTGGACATGTCCCTGTCTAGCCCAGTTATTCCTCCTATCGCACTGATGCTGCTACACCTGGGTTTGTGGACAATCTCAGGACTGCCCTTTTCTATGGTGCTACCCACACTGGCCACACCCACAGTCAGGTGCGTCTGCTTGTGCTGTGGGTGATCTGAACTCTCTGCGCTCCCTGCACTAGAAGTACTGCTCCCATCTCCCACATCCCTCATGAGAAGCCCTTGTCCTGGGACCAACAACAAACTATTCTGACTGTCAATGGAGTTACGACAACCTCCCATCACACCACCTCCACTTCCTATACCTGCACCCCCTCCACCAGCCGCCACGCCTTTCTCCTCATCCAACAGCAAACACAGCTCCTTTAGCTCCATATTCTCCCGGATCACGTCCTCTTGTCGCTGCTCCAGTTCTTTGAGTTTTTGGAGGTAAAGGGTCACCTCTTTGCGCATGATGCTGGCACTGTAACGCCCCAAACGCTGCCACTCCCGGGAAACACGCTTGCCTTTCTGGCGGTCATCATCAAGGAAACAGCACAAGTCCCGCAGCTCACGGTTGTCCTCTTGCAACTTCTGGTTAATGTCCTGAAGGTAAAGAAACACACGAGAATTTGTGTACTATATTTCTATTTGCTGTACTTCTACTTGTCAAATTGTGTAAAGTCATGATAATAATAAAAAAAAAACTAATCCTCTTGGTATTTGTCATAAAAGCACATACTTTGTGCCATACTTTGAAATGCAGTAGTAGTAGCAACATTGCACATGATTCAAAGGTTTAGGAGATGGTACGAGACACAGCTTCCTCTTTCTTTACTATACCCTGCCTTTCCTCTGTTGCTCTTTACCCTGCAGCTCTTCACTGTGTAATTAGCAGCTTGGATGTGTGGACAGGCTAGTATTTATATAAACTGCAAACAATGTCACCCCTTTGACAGACAATATCTTTCCTCCAATCCATGAAGTCTCATGTTGTTTTAACAGAAACTGCTTTGCTTATAATGGAGATATATGCAGAACTCTGGGAATGTAAGCTGTGGCAGCTAAGTCTAATAATAGACACAGAGAGAAATCTGGACAGCAGATTTTTAGAGGTGGAGAGAGGAGGGCACACCTTTTATGAATGCCTTTCTGCACCACTGTAGATCATGTGTGTACATTGTGCAGATTCTGTGAGTAGGCTGCATGCTATCTGATCTTTATCTAATAAAAAAAAAAACAATATAAAACTTAAGATGAAAAGTGAGCATTCAGCATCGCATGCTATTGTTAATCTAGGCTCGGCCTGTTCACTCGATCACAATGAACTTAACTGATAACATGGTGTTAGTCTCCGAAGACACCTGAACATCCTGCGCGCGTGCCCAGGTGCGCTTTAAACCTATGATCTCATCCTTTCAAAGCGCGCCCCCTCACCTTCAGCCCCCTGATCTCGTTCAAGTGAAGCTGGAGGCTGCGGTTGACCTCTCGGATGAGATTGCCGTGGTCCAGGATCACGCTCATCTTATCGGCCTCGGAGCGTCTGAGCCGTCGCACCAGGTCCTCTTTGCTCCACTTAAGCAGCTCATCGTCCGTTAGACCCGAGATGTCCTCCGCAGGACTTTCCGTCTTTGCTATCGACAGCTGGACCTGGGGCTGGGGCTGTGGCTGGGGCGGTGGAGTCGCCTTCTCCATGGGCACGGCTCCGACTCCGACAAAGCGCACGAAATACTCCTCTACTCGCGGGCAACCTCAGCTCGCATCCGCTCCCGGGTCGGATTAGCGTGGATCCGGCTGCCGTCTGGAACCCAGTCGCATAGTTTGGCCTTTTCTGTTGCTTCCGACTCTTTACTCTCCGGAGCAACAGCTGATGATGCCGGCGTGACAATGAAAGAGGAAGCTCCTGTTTCTATCGCTGCAACATCCTCAGAACCGAGGTAGCTCTAAATAACATGTGCAAAAAACCCAAACCGCGCGGGTTATTGCGCTGGTTTACAAGCCCAAATCCAATGCAGGATGTGGCCAAAGTGAGTAAAGCTTCGGAGGAGAGAGTCGGCGCTCACCTGCCGCCAGATGGGCTGTGTTTGGTGTGAGAGAAGAGTCTATGTGAGGAGGGCTCCCTCTCTTTGACTCCATCCAGGGCTCTCTGGTTCTCAAGAAATACAAAAGGGTCCCGGCGCCATCTAGCGGCCATCATCCACATTAACAATTAAACAGAATAATAGCCTATATCGGCTTATAAGTACTTTAGAGAAAGAAAGTTGGATGAGTTGGGGGCCTGCAATATGAATTAACATAAGCACACCCACTTTTGTTTTGTGCTGCATTAAAAAACGTCTTAATTCATTTAACCACTAACAAATCTATTAACCGCTTACAAGTTGTAGACTATTATGCAGTTGCAAGAATCGCCAACTTAAGAAAGATTCTGACTTTAAAGGTTTTGTAAGCAGCATGCGCTCTATTGGTTTAAAAACTGTACTGCAGTCTAAATCAAAACAATGGCCTCTTTTTTAATTGGATGATCAGTAATACAGTTAGACCCAAAACAAAAAAAGTACACAAAAACAACTTTGGCATTATGTAAAAAATGTTTTATTGCAAATAAATCAGCTCTACCATTGTTATCAGTAAATCTAATATTTGATATAAACATGTTTACCTCATATCTGGGGACACATGTGGGCAATTGTTATGAAATATAAAAAATATATATACTGCTCATAGCACCTTTAAGTAGAGTGTATGTACAGTAAACCGTGCAAAGGTGATTTTTTTTTCTAAACAAATTGTAAAAAACAATAAAATAAAATATTTTATTGAAGGCATTTTTGTACAAATAGATATAGGACTATTTTTTTCACTGCCACAATAACTAACAAATTAACAAGCAAGTTTAGCCAATTAAATAATGTGCATTTCTTTGTTAATTAAGGCTATTTAAAACACAATTAGAACACGGATAAATTTGAATATTATGGAAAAGTAAATAAATATTCCTAGGTAGACTTCTGAGGCCTATTGCTGGAAGCTGGTTTAGATTTAGTTTAGAGTAAGTTCAGGTTAACTTTGAGGAAACTCAGAGTTTTCTGTCTCCAGAAAGAGGTTTAGTTTAGAGCAGTGTTAGTCGTCAGGGTAACAGACTCCACACAGCTACCCTAGTCTGGAGCAGGGTAGGATCTGGTTTAGAGACTAAAAAAACAACATGGACCAGTCAGCTGTGAACAAAATGACACATGACACATCTTCTCCTAACCTTTTGTTCTGGGGCTCAATTTTTAATGTTAAAATAATATGACAGAATGTAAGCTGATGTTTCGGTATTTAAGTAAAATACTTTTTAAATATTGACTCTTACAGGCTAAAAGCTTTACTTAAACTCGTGAAACAGGTGGCGTTTTTATATTTAAGTTTTATCTTTATTGTGAACCTATTGTCATTTTTTTGTCTTTTGGGCTGCTGCAAACAGCTCCACCTGTGTCCTGCTGTGATTGCCCCGCCCCTACCCTCTAGACTGAACCCTATTGGCTGAACTGTGCCAGTGTCTGCAGCAGTTGCAATCATTAATGGTGAAGGGTTTAACTCTGAGTTAACAGAGAAAGTTCATAACCAACCTGTGGCGTAGCCACGTGGTGGCCTGAGGTGGCCCTGTTGGTCAGAGTTTGTCCCCATCGGCCCTCTCTGAGCGGTCCTGTGACGGGCTACTAAGGTCTATAATGACGCTGGCGTGAATGACTGACATTACGTCTTTGCGCAGCTGTTGTAAAACAAACAGCTTGACAAAGAGACATGCAGCTAAATGATCCTGACAGATAAGACCTTAAGCTTTGTGTCAGTTTTTATTTCGCGTTGATAGGTTCAGGAATCACAGAGATATGCACCGTTTGTAAAAGCGTTTAGGCTTCATTACAAGATGCGCGGTTTATCACCGCTCCATCTGCGAACAGCCACGGTGTTTTTTTTAGGTCCAGTTTCTCTTTTACTCAAAAACGATTAAAAAATAGATAATTATTTTCAATAACTTTGTTATTAATTATGATCAAAAGTAAGAGGAGAGATGGAGAAGAGCAGGGGAGAAACTGCAGCTGGATGGGGAAGCATTTTAAAGTTTCCGTTAACAGCAATCGACTGCCCCTTGTGACCCTTCAAAATAAACCTTCATCCTTTTTCATCAGCAGAAACAACTTTATTGTGGCAGAGCCTGAGAGGACAGAGAATTAGAACTGTACAGAGGAGCAGACAGGAGCTGGGCTGTGCCAGAGCAGTGAGGCTACAGCTGATCAGAGCCAGTAACTGAGCCTTCCAGAGTCAGATTAAACAGAAAGGTTTTCAGTCTTCCAAACTCTTTTGGTTCGTTTTTTCTTTTATGAATAATTTATTTGCATTTCATAATTATTTGAAATGAATTGCTACGTTAAAAAATGCCTACATATTTGAGTGTGCCAGCTGTCTGCTTAGCTGTGATGTGCAGACTGGAGACAGAGTAGAGACTGTGAGAGGCTCAGTCAGGAAAAGTTGTGATGTAGAGAAAGTTGTTCGTTGTTACTTAGTAAGTTGTTGTAAGTTTGTTAAAACAAAAATATCTAACACATTGCACTAATTAACAACAAAATACTTCCAGACAGTTCAGCTCTCCCACACACTACATACAGGCTATAGAATACTGCAAATTGTTTTACTCATTCTATAGTCAGCTAAAACACACAAAAAAGCACCAGGATACAGCAAATATTGTCTATTATATAAATTTTTCCCTGGAGGAGGACCCCCAGACCCCCCAGTATATTTATGTACATACTTAACCCTTGTGACTCAGGATCTACTCTCCTGTGAGCTACAGACATCGTGGCTCAGCTCCTTACTCCCTCAAACCATTAAAATGTCTCTGACTTCATCCAAATAAATGGCTTTGTTAAAAAAGAAGCTAATTCACATTTTTGTATTAGTCCTATAATAATAATCTGCCATGTGCCCCCCGGTAAAAACAAATCCTAGCTACGCCCCTGTAACCAACTTCAAGCAACACATGAACCCAGAATTACTCAGTTTGGATTTGTTTAGTTTTATCAACTCAGAAGTTACTTCACAACCGGCTTCCAGCAATAGGCCTCTGCTTGGTGTCGAGAAACTCCTCCGTAAGCTCGATCGTGTATTGGCCTCCATTTCCCAGGTACCCCTTCTGACGTGATGACAATACGCAACAACGCTTTGACGTCTTGGAAAAAAAACAACCAATCAGGAAGGCCGCAGTTTGGAGTAACACGTCACTCTAGTAGAGTGCAGAAGCCGGCTGGGTGATCTCTTTACCGTCGTCTGTCGGTCCTCCTGTGTCGTCGGCACCCGCAAATGCTGTAGTATCTTAAGAACAGGACACTAAATCTTTGAGAGGGAATATAAAAAGGTAAGCGTAAGGGTCATAGCAGTGGAATGAAGGTTTGGGATTATCCCCGTTTTTTTTAATGTAAGGACAGGATGTGGCTTAATGCTATATTTTGTTAGCTAACCGGCTAAACCATGAGCTCTCAGCGAATTAAATAATAGAGAATCTTAAATAGACATTTAGAAATAATCATTTAAACAAAACTCTGTTATATCTGTTTTATTAATGAACCTCTTAGACCTAATTCATATCGTTTTTTCCCCCCATTTGATTGCGTCAACGTGGCTTTTGACCTGTCAGGGAAAAGTGAACTGGAAAACCTATTTATTGTTGCATTGTCAAAAATAATCCAAGTCTAAATATTAGTAAAATACAAATTCTTAACAAAAATGTATAAAAACAAACAAACAAACAAACACACGCACACACACAAAAACGATATCTGACTACATGAATAAATAAGTTATCTGACTCCCTTCTGTAGTAACAGCGGTGAATGTTTGACATTTCGTTTTGTTATTGATCTTTCTTTGAGGAGTCAGTTTGAGAGTTACATGATCAGAAACGTAAACTGTCAAATACAACCTGGTTAAAAGCATTTTATTCTGTCACTATCAGCATATACCACTAAGTTGTATTAGCATCTAACGTTAACAATGCAAAATAAAATAATTGTAACTGTTGTGGTTCCATTTATTAGTAGCTTTACAAATCCTGTATATCACTGTTTACTGTTTAGATTGTTTACCAGAAGCTTTTGATGCTTGTTTAATAGCTGTTGTGTTGCCAGGAAACACAATCTCCTTAAGACTGCAGTGTGAAAAGTAAGAGTACTGACAGTACTAACACAACAAAGGTGGAGTTTGAAAGCATTCAATGGATTCTTCAGCATTGTACTACAATGCATCAAAACACGCTGGTCAAGTTTCCATTGACACACTTGTGCGTCACACTCTGAGGTACTACGTGGATTTCAAGAATGAGAGACACAAAGACACCTGTATAAAGCACAGGAGCTCAGCCTACTGTAACAACTGAGCCAGAAGGACTAAGAAGAGAGAGGACAGTGGATAGTTTTGATCCTTCGCAAAACAAGCAAGCTTATTGTTCTGCTTTTGGCTTTTTCTTCACTCAGCTTCATTATGGCAACATACCAGGAGTTTATCCAACAGAACGAGGACAGGGATGGAGTGAGATTCAGCTGGAACCTTTGGCCCTCCAGTCGCCTTGAAGCCACTCGGCTGGTGGTCCCTGTTTCTTGCCTCTTTACTCCCCTGAAAGAGAGGCCGGACCTACCTCCTGTCCAGTATGAACCAGTACTTTGCAGCCGAGCAAACTGCAAAGCCGTGCTTAATCCATTATGGTGGGTAAAGAAAAGCAAAATATGTAGATAAGTGAACATATTTTCTTGATCTGAGGCATTAGTGCTTTTGTATTTCTGCAAAGCAAGCACTTGGATCTTCAATATTGCTACTTAGTTATACACTTCTAAGTATAAAAAGCTAGCCAAATTGTAATTGTGTTGTGTAATGTGTTGGTCATGTTAGCATTTTATTTTTAAATGAATGTTGTTTAAATTATACATCTGATCTTTTTACAGTCAGGTTGACTTCAGAGCAAAAATATGGGCATGCAACTTCTGTTTCCAAAGAAACCCAGTAAGTCTAGTGCTGTTTAGACACTTAAACACATATAAAAACTTAAGAAAGATGCTTAAGTTTATTGAGTAAATTGCTGATTCTTTTCTGTCTGTCTCTTTTTGTGCAGTTTCCTCCTTCTTATGCTGGAATTTCAGATGTTAACCAGCCAGCTGAACTCATGCCACAGTTTTCTACCATTGAGTACATAGTACAGGTACATTTATTTAAGTCCGCACTCTGACCTTATGTAGATTGTATGTACAGTAAATGTACAGTGCAAAGGTGTTTTTTTTTTTTTTTTTTCTTTAGAAATTGTAAAAAAAGTCAAATATTTTATCAAAGGCCTTTTTTTGTACATATATATATTTTTTTGTATATATATATATATATGTATATGTATATATATATATATATAATTTTATTTTATTGCCACAGTAACTAACAAGTATAGCATAAGTTTATAAAGATTATAACCTTCTGACACTTTCTTTCAGCGCGGACCACCAGCTCCTCTGATTTTTTTGTATGTTGTGGATACATGTTTGGAAGAAGAGGATCTCCAAGCACTCAAGGAGTCACTTCAGATGTCTCTCAGCCTTTTGCCCCCCAATGCCCTGGTGGGCCTCATCACATTCGGTCGCATGGTCCAGGTTCATGAGCTCAGCTGTGAGGGAATTGCTAAAAGCTATGTGTTCAGAGGCACCAAGGACCTCTCTGCCAAACAGATTCAGGTTGGTTACAGTATTTTAGAATATTTAAAATATGTACCTTTGTTTGGAAAATGTTTATTTATTTTGTTCTCCACTGTGTTTTTTCCTCTCATTTGTGACATGGTAAATGTTTGAGTTGTTTTTAAATATTTGCTCAATGTATCTTCCAGGAGATGCTGGGTTTAACCAAACCGGGAGCACAAGGGCAACATGGCCGCCCTATTCCTCCTCAAGAAGCTGCCCCTGCCTGCAGGTATGACAGAAAATTGGCAGTTTTTCCAGTTGAGTGGCAAAGGTGTTTTTTGTTTTCTCACTTGTGGTTTTGTTTGTATGCAGGTTCTTGCAGCCTGTGCATCGCGTGGATATGAACCTGACTGACCTACTCGGTGAACTGCAGAGAGACCCTTGGCCTGTTCCTCAGGGCAAACGGCCACTTCGTTCTACTGGTGTAGCACTATCTGTAGCTGTTGGTTTGCTTGAGGTAGACGCACATTTTGTTTTGACTCATTCATGTCTCTTTTGTACAAATTTTAAGTATGAAAATGTATTTTAAATGTATTAAGTTTTATTTTATCTCAACTTTAGCCATATGATTGAATAGTGCTCTTAAAAAATCATTATTATTGAGTGTAGTAGAACATTTTAGTCTCATATGTAGTTCAGTTCAATTCAATTTTATTTAGCCCTGTATCAGTCATCTCAAAGGATTTCACAAACAGTTCATCAAACATAAACACACAATCAGACATAACACACAATCCAACACAAACAATAACTACACTAAACTAAACAGACCCAGAACATCCTTGTCCTTGGACCTTCCTTCTCAGTAAGGAAAAAGTCCTAAAAAAAAACTGCTGTGGGCGAAAAAAGCAGGAACCTTATGGAGCCCATACTGAAGGAGAGATCCTCTCCTAGAACAGACAGGCAAAATATATCTAGGACTGTTAGTCCATTAGCTCATCTATAGTATCATAGTTCAGGTCTGTACATCAACATGTGCCTCGTCATCAGTGGTTTATTGCCTTCTGTTTTCTTGCACCAATAATATCAACTCCACTAATCTGTGTGGTTACATAACTGATAAGTGCCACAGATCATTCCCCTGCTGCACCGTCCTTTAGCAGACTGAAGGTGAGGCCTGATTAGAGTTTGTATAGTTTCTACACTTTGCTCTGCTAGAGAGTCCAGATTTAGTGATTTATTGGGGCTTGCTGGACTATCCTTTTTTTTTAACAAATCAGATTATTTAAAGTTTGTTTGGTTTGCTTTTCAATTTGAATCATCTATCTTGTAGTTTTTGTGCTTTTTGGCCCCTTTCTAAACATTTCAGTGTTCAGGACTTTCCCAGAAAACCCTGGACTGTGGACCTTTTAATCACTGTGGTTAAAGGTAGTTTAATTGTGGGTTTCATACCTAGATGTGTTCCTTGAAGAGGCAGTTCATGCTTTACTGATGGCATATATCCAAGTGACTGTAAATAAACCTTTTAACAAAGATTTAATTTCCTTTTTCTTAAGACGTGAAGTTTGAGAAGTAGGTCATGAGTCCATTAGGGTTCAGGATTCCCATCCTGAATAAAAAAAGAAACAAAACACGATCATTGTTTTTTATTTCTGTCACAACCACACAATAGGCAGGATAACAACTTTAATAATTGTTTTACATTACAGTAAAGGAACAATGCATAGACTTACTGTAACCTACTCCTTGTTGTGTCCCACAGGGTACATTTCCCAACACAGGAGCTCGTGTGATGCTGTTTATTGGCGGGCCACCAACCCAGGGCCCAGGCATGGTGGTGGGAGATGAACTCAAAACCCCAATCCGCTCCTGGCATGACATCCAGAAGGACAACGCTCGCCATCTAAAGAAAGCCACTAAGGTAAAATGCACTGTAAATTCATCTATAAAATAATGTAGTAAATTATACACTAGGCATAATATTATGACCACTGACAGGTGAAGCTAATAACTTCAATCATCTGAGTGGGTGGGATATATTAAGCAGCAGGTGAACTTTTTTCCTTAAAGTTAATGTGTTCGTAGGGCTGTTTGACAAGGGCTAAATTATGATAACTAAACAACTGGATCAGAGCATTTACAAAACTACAGCTCTTGTGGGCGTCCAACAGACAAACTACTGTAGCTCAAATTGCTAAAGATGTTAATGCTTGTTCTGATATCGGGTTGCATATTAGACAGGTGGTCATTATGTATTGCCTGAACAGTGTATATTGACTAGTTGTTCTAGTAATGTATTCCCTGGCATGTTTGGTAAATATTTTATGTCTTTTTGTGTCATGCAGTACTATGAAGCCTTGGCCAACCGTTCAGCTGTAAATGGCCACAGTATTGATATCTACGCATGTGCCCTGGACCAAACTGGGTTGTTGGAGATGAAATGCCTATCTAATCTTACAGGGTACACCACTTTTACTAGCTTGTTTACCATTACAGTAGCCTGGTGAGCCAGCCTCTCCTACTTGCATTTCACAAGCAAGACATGCTTGCTCCTCTCGGAGCAGAGCATTTCTTTGGTTCAATTTGGAAATGGCCAATCACAGCCGTTTATCTGTAGTGCGTCTTACGAAAGCGTAAGAGCTAACAAAGGTAGCGCTTGCTACCGAGCTAATTTAATAACTTCTATAACTTCTCTTTAATAACTTCTTATTAATGGTGTTTATAGCTTTTCTTCATCACCTGTTGTTTCTGCTGAAGTTCTTGTTGTTGTCCAGTCCTCTGCGTAATTTTTTTTTTTTAGAAACGAAGAGGTACCAGACTAACTTCCTTTGTAGAAGAGAAAAAGAGTTTGTCTGGCAAGCCAGGCTAACATTACAGTATTTACAATAATTTGTATTATATTTGCAGTATAACAGTGTGTACTCTATTATTAGGGGCCACATTGTGATGGGAGACTCCTTCAATACCTCACTGTTCAAACAAACCTTCCAGAGAGTTTTCAGTAAAGACTTTAATGGAGATTTCCGTATGGCTTTTGGAGGTGCCCTGGAGGTCAAGGTAAGACTATAGTTATAGAAAAATGTATTTGTGGTTTATTCCCTATAATGTTGTCATGATTACAGTAACACTTGACACTAACCTACTTTTTCAGACCTCAAGGGAGCTGAAGGTTTGTGGGGCCATTGGACCATGTGTTTCCCTTCATGCCAAAGGTTCCTGTGTTTCAGAAAATGTGAGTCACTGCCGCGGACAAAGATAGAGATCCACTCCTTTTAGTAACTGTAATGTGAGAAATGTTGTCTTTCAGCATTGTTTACAGTGTTCTCTCTCCATCTAGGAAATGGGCATTGGAGGCACAACCCAGTGGAAAGTATGCAGCCTTAATCCTTCAACTACGTTGGGTCTTTATTTTGAGGTGGTAAATCAGGTAAATGATACTTAAATGTTACAGTAAAAACTCTTCAATGTTAAGAATCAGGAGTTTTACAATGTGCTTTTTATTTGTGTTTGTGTAGCACAATGCACCAATCCCCCAGGGAGGACGTGGAGCAATCCAGTTTGTAACTCAGTATCAGCATTCCAACACACAGAGGAGGATACGTGTCACTACTATTGCCAGAAAGTAAGTCCTATTGAATTTGGGTTTGAGAAAGGTTACTGTGTCAACACGATTGTATTGTTCAGCGTAATAAGTTTAAATTAGCCTGCCTGCGCAGATAGTGCTATAATTAGCCTGGCAGGTTTAAAGACCAGGTATTTACATTCCAACAGTTTACTTGGCCTGTGCTTGTGCGTCATTCCTCCACACCCTTTACTCACCGGTACCTGCTCCCTTCTCTCTCTCTGCTGTTCCTCTGTTGTGACCTTTCTACAGCTGGGCAGATGCACAGACCCAGATCCAGCACATTGAGTCGTCGTTTGACCAGGAGGCAGCTGCTGTGCTCATGGCCCGTCTGGGAGTGTTCAGAGCAGAGTCCGAGGAGGGACCCGACGTCCTGCGCTGGCTGGACAGACAACTTATTCGTCTGGTGAGCGCCATCCCTCAGTGACTGAGTGTTTGAAATTCTGGCTGTATACAAATAAAATATGACATTATTTTGTCATGCTTAATGTTTAAACTCTATCTGATTTGGTTTGCAGTGTCAGAAATTTGGCCAGTTCAACAAAGATGATCCTACATCCTTCAGACTCTCTGAGTCTCTCTCTCTCTATCCACAGGTAAACCTGCCACCTAGTGGCAAATGTTAATGCTGCATGTGTTCATTTTTATGTAGTTACAAATCCTAAGTAAAATGTCTTAATCTTCATGTATTTATTTTATTCTTTTGTGATCTAAATGCTTGATTCTTCTCTTTCTCTACAACCACAGTTTATGTTCCACCTGCGGCGGTCGCCCTTCCTGCAGGTGTTCAACAACAGTCCTGATGAGTCTTCATATTACAGGCATCACTTTGTCAGGCAGGACCTGACCCAGTCCCTTATCATGATCCAGCCCATTCTCTACTCTTACTCCTTCTATGGACCACCAGAGGTCAGCCTTATATCCTCAATACTCTTATCATAATACTAGTGGCACAAGCGGTGCTTGTCACATAGAAGCTTGCCTGATAATTAGTTTGTAATGTGGATCTCTGTGTCACAGCCTGTGCTCCTGGACAGTAGCAGTATCCTTCCAGACAGAATTCTGCTCATGGACACTTTCTTTCAGCTGGTCATCTACCATGGAGAGGTAGGACAGCACCAGATGCAAAAATCTGTGTTCAATTAAAAAGGCATTTCTTAACACCAAGTAAAAAAAAATGTATGTTTCAGACTATTGCTCAGTGGCGGAAAGCCGGCTACCAGGAAATGGCAGAGTATGAGAACTTCAAACAGCTGCTGCAGGCTCCTCTTGATGATGCTCAGGAGATTCTCCAGACACGCTTCCCAATGCCACGCTACATTGACACAGAACATGGAGGCTCACAGGCACGCTTCTTGCTGTCAAAGGTCAACCCATCGCAAACCCACAACAACCTCTACGCCTGGGGACAGGTACAATACTCTACAATAATTCTGAACTTGTGGGTCGGAGCCAAGTCACAGACATGTTCTTAGCATATTCAAATGTCCTCTGCCAAACTTAAATAACACGGCTGTCTCCCTTGGTGAAAACCACACAATTTGAACTAATGACAAAGGATTTAAAGTTAAACTGTGAGCAAACACAAGTTTTGAATTAGCCAACCTCTGGTTCTAAAAAAAGAGAGAATGGAAGCTGAAAATCTGTAAATTTGTAAACCTGCCATATACAAATGCTTAGAATACATCTGTTCATTCAGAGCATGAGATTATCGAGACTACAGGGTCTTGCATAAGCCAGCGTTCTCGATAAACATGTCTGGTCATTGAACTGATTATGTCATCAGCAAATGCCATTTAAAGTGAGTTCAATGCCATTGTGCTCTTTCTGCAGGAGACCGGAGCGCCCATTCTCACTGATGATGTGAGCCTGCAGGTGTTCATGGACCACTTAAAGAAACTGGCCGTGTCTAGCTCCGCATAATAATGTCTCCACTACACTGCTGCAGTGGTGAAGCCAGCAGGAGAAGACCAAGACTAAATCCTGTTGTAATATTGGATCCATCAACATTTCCTTGATTCTGTGAAGGAGTCAAACCTAGAGATTCAACTGGAGGTGGTTGATTATACTCTATTTACATTTTTATGTGACAATAAAGAAAGAAAAAGGCACATTCCTGTTATAATTAGGAAGAGCAAAGTAATGTTTATCATCCTTTTTATAACGTTTTGAACTTCTATATAACCACATCTCCATATTGTCTGAACTGAAGTGTCCTCAGCTGAGCAATAATTGTGTTATTGTGTTATAATAAGCCTGACATGTTGAATGATATCAATAATTTTATTTGTTTGTCCTAAAATTATTATTGCAACACGTGTGGTTAAAGCTACTGTAAAGCATACGAGTCTGCTTTGTCTATAGCAAAAGATGTCTTGAATTTTCTCATTAATAAATTATAATGGTACATCTATTGGGAGAAATATTTTTCTAAATGTATAATAATTTAATGTTTAGGATTCACGATTTCCAAGAAAAACTATTCATTACTAATTTATTGGTCTTGGTCACCATCTGGTATTTCACACCAAGTGTTTAATCTAACTTTAATAGACCTTAATGCTACAGGCAACAGTTGTTTCACTTAGATCCTGTTAGAATTTGTCTATAAAAGAACAGACTTTGCACACAATTCACTACAATGCAGTTGGGATTACTTGTTTGAGGTCTTTTGAATCATTATTTAGTGCATATCATATAAGCATAAATATTTTTTATAATCTAGATTTGTACCAATCATGCATGCAAAGAGGTCCATAATCACAATCAAATCTTTTTTACTCTAAGCGCTTGTTGCTACTCAATAGCTGCACATTTTGCATAGTTGATAGAAGGTAATCTTGTATTGAAATACAGCAAAGCAAAGTGATGAGCACGGCTTACCATGACAACACTAGGTGAGATGACATTTCTGCAGATTGAAAATGACACTCCACAATTGTCTTTTTCTCATTCGTTGCTACTGTACATAAAGCCTTCGGGCATGCAATCCCAATTGTAAAGCCCCTCACACACCATCTACTGTGACTGTAAGCTGATTTCAGAGCACCCAGACAGTATGATTTCGAGGATCAGTGAACGGCAGATTATGAAGACTAATCCTTAGGGGCTATCTGTTTAGAGGAAAATTCTACTCTTAACAGCTTTAAGCAGAAGTGCCACCGAAATACAAATGAAGTCAGTGTCTGTCAGGGGTACTCAAAAGCCACATATGGTAAAAAGGTAACCAAAACCAGTCTAAATGCCACACTCTTCAGTCTCTTTTGACCAGTGGTGGTCAAGAACCTTACTTGAGTAAAAGTATTGTTGAAGAAAATGTACTTTCTGAGGACATATTTTATAGAACATGATATAAAAATACTTTTACGCAAGTAATAAAAAATAATAATAAATGAGTTAATTGTTTTTTTGGGTTAGGGTTCCTTGAAAGCCAAGGGAGTGTAGTATTATCTGGGCTTAGGACCCCCTTTGGCTGGATTCCCCTTAGTGTGTCAGGCTACTGTGTGAGATATAGGCTACAGTATATATATATAAAAATACCCCCAGTAAAAATAAAATCACTAAAACTTATATCTCAGTTGCAGTCAAGGAAACAAAGGCAAAAAAAAAAACGTCATGCCTCTCCTACGTCAGAGCTCATTCATGATGCTCACATCCATGTGATTCAGGCTTAGGCAAAGCTGTAAGGAAATGTGTTGTCTTATTATCTCTCATCAAATCCTAACAGATCACTTCTAGTACAAAGGCCGCAGAAATCCATTCTGGCTTTTGTCCCAGATTCCTTATGTAAGAATTCTATATGCAATATGTCAAAGTGTGTTTATATAACAGGGGTGTTCTCCTACTGTATTCTCATAAACACCAGAATATTCCTCTGAGTCTATTTATAGAGTGTCACCATATGTGTGGGAGGACGCAGACAAAAGATCTAGAGATGGAGGTAATTGATATAATCCTGTAAATCTACTGAATTATATTGTGGTCCAAAGTGTTAAATTTGGTTGCATACAGTTTTAGAGGTAAAATGCATTAAAATAACAGGACATTGTTTAGGTATTTTTGTGTACAACCAAATGCCCTTAGTGCAAAAATCAAGTCAAATTGTTCAATCTTGTGGCATGTGAAGATTATGCAGCAGGATTAAAAGAGTATAGTAGAATGCTGTTTTTACAGTTGTCCAATAAAAGAATGCCCTATATTTAGCAATCCGCTTTTGCTGGTATCTTTCTTTTACATGATCTAAAGCAGTCCGAAACCACAAGAGACAATAAAAAGGAGTGTCCCTGCATGGAACAGAAATCCTCTTTGGTTCTTACTGAAAGGCTTGCTAAAATGCATTGTGTGAGTGCTAACCTAAACTTCTCAAATGTTATACAGAATACAAAGTCCTCTCAGACTGTGGAGCCTTGAGTGTTTCTGGCTGAACTTTAATTTCCCATCCCTCCAGCTGGGGCAGAGAACTTCCAGTGCATTAACTGGAGAGAGGGGATTAAGCCGTCCTTATATTAGTGAACTCAGGAGATGGCCTATCACCATCTGCACGGACATCATAAGCACCACTGACCAGAGCTGAGCCAAGTGTGGTGACTTACAATATGCTCCTGATTTACAATAAGACTCTGCGTAGCTCTTGCCAGAGGCCAAGGGGTAATCTGGGGGCATGTTTTTTGAGAGATTAGTGTTTTCATATACGACTGTGTTTTCCTATGGAGTATGTCAGGAAGATGCTTCTTTTTGGAAAATGCCCAGCTATAAGGACAGGGTTAATCAAACTCATTACTTTGTTAGTTTGTTTGTGTCTCCATAAGCCAGTACAGAGAAGAGTGAATGACACTTAATCCTGTTTGATTAGATGAGAATGTGCCCCTTGACCCCAGTTCACCTTTATACCACATAAGATGGCGCTTTATTGCAGCAGCTTATTCCACAGTGTGAGGAGCAGTGGCCAACCTCTGTACCCTCTGCTTAACATCACTCACCAGCCCATGACCTCAGAAGTAGGCCTATTGTATATGGATCACATTTGAACGTAATGCATTCTTAATTACAATGCTCAATTTTAAGTGCACATTTTATTTAATTTTGTCTTGTTGCTGTCTGACAACATCTCCTGTTGAACTAAAAGTCACTTGCTGGTTTTAGAGAGGAGTGCCAAATGTACAGCTGTGCCTATATGATGAACAAACACTGATGCGTTATTTAAATAGAGACGTAGGCTAATTCATAAGCCTACTACGTAATTTGGTCAAGTAGTTACGTGGCTGTTTCGTGCACATTCATTGTCATATAGCCTAGTTTCAGTCTTTAACCAAAAACTCCTCAGATTGTGCGTCTTAGTGTCCCATATTGAGGTGGCTATAATCGCTGCTTGTGGAGTTGAGAACTAGTTTGTAGGGGTATGGGAGGGGAATATCGCCTACTACACAAACACATAGAAGAAGTGAGAGAGGAGCAGAGTATCATAAGAAAATCCATCCGACTCTTGATGCAAGCGCGCGTCAAATCCTTTGACAACGTGACTTCCTATAGGCTGCTGGACGCTCGTGAGGCAGCGCGTGTGGAGAAAGTGGAGACTGTGGCACTTGGGCGCAGAGCAGATGTGAATGTCTTGGGTAGCATATTTGCCTAAATATGCGGTGGACTGACAAATGGGACCTCACCTGCCGGAAATAACGCTCACCTGTTCCCACGATGCACCCCTGAAGCAGGGACCATGAAGACCACGCGCAGATGCAGGACCCTTCTGTCGGTCGGACTCAACTTCTTCGCATTGTTTTTCTCCATCACGGCTTTCATCACCACGTACTGGTGCGTGGGGACACAGAGAGTGCCCAAGCCCAACTGCAGCAAACTGAGGACGCACCAGTGCATAGACTACGGCGTGAACGAGACGGACCCCAACAAAGTGGTGTACAGCTGGGAGACGGGGGACGACAGGTTTCTGTTCCGCCAGTTCCACACCGGCATCTGGTTTTCCTGCGAGGAGAACATCGACGATGAAAGTAAGAGCACAAGGTCTGTGTGTAGTGTGACTGTGTGGAACTTGTTTAACACTTTATAGATGTTTTAGGTACTTTTTACTGCAGTGTCATTAATGATGTTTATATAGGCCTAATTGTAGTTTTAAAGTGTTTGTAAAACTTGTACATGTCAACTTAAACATATTTTGAATTTTAGGTTTTAGGTTAATTTAATTAGACCTCTACAGTATAGTCACCCCTGATTTTGTCCCCTGTTTTCCTTTTGCATAATTAATTAATGTCCTGCACATTTTTATCTTATCTTACTACAATGTGCCTAAATGTACCTGTCCTGTGCACATTTATGAGCACGTTTCTGTAAAAAAAATTCCAGAAGCTTTTAAAGAGGGGATTTGTACATGCAGAATATAATTTATATAATATTATTAAAAAATATACTGCTCTGTGTTATATCCTGTCTATTTCTACTAATGCCTTAAATGTGACTGTTATAAGACTTACTTGTTGCTCGTGTATATTTCAGTAGTAGAAACTTGACTGTTGCTAATTGCGGTTAATAAAATTAGACTGATAAGCTCTCCAACACTGGAAAAAGCAGACAGTGGTGAAGTGCATGCGAAGCAGAACATGAAGCATGAGAGAGCTGTGTGGAGCTGGGGATTTTGCACATATTATTAAAGTAATTTAATAACAAGAGGCTGAATGAGGAGATGGCACCTCTGGGTCAAAAGTTCAGGTCAAAGGTGTGACTGCACTGTAACACTCCCTTCTAACTGCTTCAAGTCATCAGTATGACTTTATCATACAAGATGATAATTGTGCTTCATGTATGTACATTTCTAATCTTCCCTATAGTGAACATAGGAAGTGCTACATTGAGATTATTTAAGATGTGTCTGTTAGCACATGTCTGTCTCATCAAGTGGCTGTAGGATGGAGGGGGAGCGGCGACAGCTTGAGTTAATAAGGATTATGTAACACAGCCCTTGATGAGTTTTTCCTCAAAACAGCTGTTGCCACCCTTCTTCTACCTGATTAATGTTCCACTTAAAACAAATCCAGCCACACGCTCAGCTCAGCAGAAGACAGATGAAAACATGCCATCTAAATGAAAACACAATGTCAAGGGCTCTGCATTTGCTCTGTGTCACATTGATAGTCTATAACCCAAAGCTGCTATTTTCAAAACTGTTTTAGATATTATCATTGCACACACATTGTGTTTCTGTGTAAAGTACCTGTAATTTTGCAGGACAAGAGACAGATGTTGAGCGTCAGTGCCAGTACACCATCTGCTCACACCGAATCCTCCCAAAAAGCTTCACTGCTGACATATGCCTCATATTTAACATTGAGTTAATCCAGTCCTAAACTTGTGACCTGAGTTTTTTTGTGTTCCCGGTGGTGATGATCTAATGCTGTAACACACCTGGGCAGGAACTAGCAGTCCAGCCTAGATTAGGACTTGGACTGGAGCACACACACTTATGTCACTGCTGTAGTCCACATCTGTTCAGCCCAAAACAAAATGGGACTGACCTCTAAATATGACCCATGGCTTAGCTTTAAATTTCTATATAAATGTGTCTGTTAACAATGGTGATTCACATGCTATCTAATGGGAATACATTTTCTGTACATTTATACCAGGTGAGAGATGCCGAAGCTTTATTGATTTGGCTCCTGCATCAGAAAAAGGTAAGTTGACAATTGTCTGAAATCATACGAAAATGTGTACTTAAGAAAACATAAAGCAAAAAATGAGCATGGGTAGCTCTGTAGTCTTACTGTATGTGTGTTTCTGGATGCAATTTAGAATAGGCCCCTACAACGTAATGGCATAAATATATAAACCATGATAGTTTCAGTATTCTTTATTTTCCGGCCTCATTAGACAGGACAGTGCAGTAGTGACATGAGATAATGGATAATAATAATAATCTTTATATGTGTCACATGCTCTTCCAAGTGTACTGTACCACACACCATCTCCAGGATTTTTATGACTCTATAAATACCTTTAATGAAAAATGCTGCCACCATTTTGTTTTCTGAATTTAATTTCAATTTTCACTTTCAAAAAGTAAAAATGTTTGCCAAGAATTGTTCAGATTGGGTCACTAGAAATATGAATTTCAACCATTTAATAACCTAGAGAAGGGATTATAATCTCTCTGAAGACACAAAAATAATAAAGCATTCAAATATAACTTAGGTTGCAAGTGTTGAATGCAAACATAAAATGATTAAAATTGTTTTGTGATATGTCCATTTCCAGGGATGCTGTGGCTCTCTCTGGTGTCTGAGATGCTCTACATAGTTCTGCTGGTGGTGGGCTTCAGTCTCATGTGTCTGGAGCTAGTCCACTCCAACAACATTATAGATGGACTGAAACTCAACGCCTTTGCTGCCGTCTTCACTGTGCTCTCAGGTAAGGACCAGGAGGATTTCCATTGATCTACATGTGCATCTCAGTTAGTAGTTCAATAGATTCAATACACAGAGTGATTGAAACCACAATTCACTGTCCCATAAACTATTTCAGAGTATAAATAAATGCTTGAAATGTTTCACTCTGAGATGCACCTGTGTACCTCTTTTATACTGTGCATCGAATCATTTGAATGAAAAACAAAGATTTAAAAAAAATAGTTTTTTGGCAGATCTAGAAATAGGGTTTAGTGGAAGTATACTTTATTATTAATAGCCATTTGTAGGACTGGGCCTGTAGAAAACACACTTACCATAGGTTGTATATATGATTTCAGGGCTTCTTGGCATGGTGGCTCACGTGATGTACACACAAGTGTTTCAGGTGACTGTTAGCCTCGGCCCGCCTGAATGGAGACCCTACAACTGGGACTATGGCTGGTCATTCTGGTATGTTTTCTATTTCACTTTTTGCTGAATGGACTATGTTGCTGCAAAAGCCTGTATAATTAAACTAATCCTATCCATGCTTTGGGAAATCATCTTGGAGTTTTCTAGTTTGCCCGTAGCAGCCCAAAATAGTCCATCATCTTTGCTCTCACCTCTTCCCAGCATCACTGATGCTAATGAAAAAAAGCCAAAGCTCTCATGTTATGGCAGGATTAGGCTTTGGTGTTTAAAGCCCCAATATGGAGAGAAATTGGAATTGCATAAGGGGATAATATTTCACTTTTACAGTATGCTCACAATGCTGCAAATCTAGTTTTCAGAACTAACAATTCTTGACCTTTTGTGAGCATTAGAAATCCTGTGTGTGAAAGGAGTGCATGACAAGATCAAGTGATTGTCTGATCTCACAGTGTGGATAGACTGACACTAATCACTGCAAACACAAAATAGTATGGGGGTAATGTCAAAATACTATACAGTACTGTGCAAACTTTTTTTAAAGAAAGGCTATGAACAAAGAAAGGAATGATAACTGGCCCATTACTGACTTTTTCTGAATTTTCATAACAAAATTATATTTATACATATTGTGCTTATAAAGGCACTCTTAGTTAGCTGCATTTTTCTCTAAAACATTTTGCTGAGTGATGTTAATGTATATATATCAAGGGAATGGCTGTTCTTTGTTGTTGCAGTATGGCCTGGGCATCCTTCACCTGCTGCATGGGTGCTTCAGTCACAACGCTCAACTCCTACACTAAAACCGTCATCGAGTTCAGGCACAAGCGCAAGACGTTTGAGCAGAGCATTCGAGAGGAGCACGCCCGGGAGGCTTTTGGCTACTTTAGAGAACATTCAGTCCACTCCATCTCAAAATCTGTGGAGGTATACTCCAGCCAGAGCCTAAAGAGTGGCAGAAGAACTCCTATACCTGCAGACTCTCTGGACCTGAGTGACAGGGCGTCTTTGGGCGAGGAACAATGCTGAAGACATGGGCCACGTGAGCAGTACTGTTGGAGATGTGCAGAGCCTGCCTTAGTGGACAAAGCACTCTGGATGAATGTGCTGTTGACACTGTTAGAGAGCTAAAGAATCAGACTACTGAAAAGTGGACCGTGAACATGAACTTGAGACATTTTCAGAGGTGCTACTAGCCTTATGAAACCTATTTAGATATCAACAAAACAAAGGCTTACTGTTGCTGAGGTCACTGAATATGTTCTTAAGTCACAAATGCTTCTAGCAAGCCATGTGCCTACATTTAAACTACAACTAATTGTAAATAAGTTGGGGCGTGAAAGTATGCATTGTGTGTGCAGAGTGCTTGTAAAAGTTCTATTATCTCCCCATTTAGATTGATCACAGTGTCCCACACCTTAACTGGGCACTGAAAACATAAAAAACATACACGTTAATTTACACATATTCATTTATCGCACACTTATTTATACAAACATGAAATTGTGTGTCATTTTGGTTTTCGATGTTTCTTATATGACTGGATGTCAATAAAGACTCAATCTTGTGTTAATGAAGAAACATTGGTCAGTTTTAGACAAATGGCTGTGTATTGTGTACAAACCTCCACCAGAGGGCAGTGTTGCTTTGGCAGCGTGACATTAAACTGTATTAATACAGAAATTAGTTTAGTTTTTTATTCATATTTCACATATAATCTCATGAAATATGCCATTCAAATACACTTACATACATTAAAAGTGCATAAAGAGGTGGACCTGCACTCTCTTGTCTGCAGCAATATACTTTCTTTTCTTGTATTTACAGTAAACTGATTTTTATATAAAATCAGAACTTAATTTAAAACCAAAGTTTTCTTATGTCTGCTTAGTAACCATCGTCGTACTCGTTCTGTGCCTGTTGCCGTGCCAACATGGCCTGGATCAGAGCACTGGATGGAGCCTCATTTTGTGGAGGAGCGGGGACCCACTGCATCCTCTTCAGTTCCTCGTCTTTCTCCTCCTCTGCTCTCTGTCTGGCCTGCATGACCTGCATCATAACACTGGACACTGAGGCTGGACCGTTTTCATCTTCCTCTTCTGCTGTGTGTCTGTAGTTGACGTGGTTTTCTGTAAACCCAGCGCGGCTGTAGTAGTCCTCTCTGGTGTGGCTCTCGGCCCTCTGTCTGGCCTGCATCGCCAGGGCCAGAGCACCGGAGGATGACTGCTGCTGTTTATCGATCACATCATAAAAGTCATCCGCCCCCTGGTCGGTGGGGTGATGCCTCAGTATGGCCTGTGTTAAATCACTGCTTGTGGACTCTAAGGGAACGGGAAGTCTTGTGGCATGCTGTCTCTGCTCTTCCTCCTCAAGACGCTGGCGAGCCAATAAGACCTGGACCATTGCATTGGAGTTAGGTGAACCTCCTGATGAGTAGTCTTCTAGATGTGACTTGGTTTTGCTCTAAACACAAATTATAGACATTACCTTGTGTCACAATTAAGAACATTTAGTCATAGGAGGAAAAAAACAACTAACCTTTTTGTGATTCTTCTGTTTAGGTCTTTTATTAGGCTGAGATTTCTGGAGGTTCTGCAGTTTTTCTAACAAAAATGATTTGTCTTTCCCCTCCTGAAAATATAAATAAAAAAAAAAATCATGCCTAACTAAAAGGAAAAAATAGTTACAGATATTGAACACTGGAGAAAGTTTTACTTACATTAATAATCTGTTGTCGTAGAAGAACAATGAGTTGCTTGCGACCTTGACTCACTTGCCAGAAAATGTATACAAAAACACTAAGAAAGAAAAACATGACACGGGTATTAATTTAGATATTTTAAACATATCTGTAAAGTGGTTTCCATTGACCTAAATCGACAGTTTGTACTTTCAATACATTTGTTAAACAAGGCACCTTTTACTGTTGGCAACCATCATCAATACGTATTTTATTTTAATTTTTTTTAAGCATTTATGTTTACACAAAATGTACTTACAGAATGATAATTGTGATGAGGAAGTAAAATATTTCGCTTCTGATGACTTTATGGTAGATGAAGACAACCCACTCAGAACCAGGAATGCTCTCCAGATTATTGATCCAGACCTCAACCACACTGAACGTGCTGTTAAGCCCCCGAAATGGGCCGCAGTGCTCGGAGGGGGTCAAACTACAGGAATGAGGGTGAATTATTGTCAAGGGAGAATGTATGTAGTCTGTGAATTTGATTTCAATATGCTGTCTCCTCATACCTCCAAGATGTGTATCCCACTATAGCCAAAGCTCCCACAAAAAAGGGAAAGAAAAGTAAGGCAGTAAAGATGGTCTTCATTTGAGCTGCTCTCCCTGTTCGACGTGGAGGTTGACAATTCTGGATCAGGCTAACCTAAAAAAAAGAAACACCATTAGACTACTATTTCCTCTGTCACATCCATCACTCCCTGAATGGCATTGTAATACAGACGTGCAATGTTTTTTTTTTTTTATTTAGTAAAGTGTATCATGTTACTTATTATGTCAAACTAATTTACTTGTCTTGAAGTGACACTGACATTACAAAGCAAGCCTGTCCATTGATCACACTACCTTTATTTTCTTAAACACACACCATAAAGGAAGCACAGAGTCCATCTAATAGGTTTTAATTAATTATTGACCCAGGTGCACAAATAGAGTAATATGAGCCTAAAGAACAGCCAACGCATCGATTCCATTGTATCTGGCTATAGAAGCCCATCACTATGGTCATTCAGTTTACAATCACCAAGGCCCAGAAAACATCTTTTACCTTTTTTATGTAGAACAGGATGAAAAACTTAAGGATCTGAATGGCTGGCAGTAGAGGAGAGAAGTAGATGCCAATCCTAGGGAGACATCCAATAAACACTATTACAAATTAATACTCAACAATTCAACTCCTGATATATATAGAGGCTAACTGTGGTTTTCTTACCAAGCCAGAGTCTGTGCATAGATTATTTCCAAAACATTTCGTGCAACATCAAACTCTGGAACTCCCAAACGAGGCAGCAATCGGGTCCCAACCACACTGTGGCAAAAATTACAATTCATACTCATACTACATCATTCTTTAAAAGTATCCACGAAATTAAATTAGTAAATTTGTATAATTACGTTACTCACTTGCTGAGAAACTCCCCAAAGAAGGATCCCAACATCAAAAAGAAGAAGTCAACAATGACCAAGCGGTACAATGCCTGTCCAACCACAGACTCCCAACACTGTAGGAGGATATTAAAAATATGATTACTAATATGAGATAAATAAATAAAATTAAACATGCAATGATTGTATGAACATAAACTTTATTTAATTATTTTTCTCTAACTTATTAATTGTGTAGCAAAGGTTTTGGCTCTTTGACCTATACCAGCCCAAACTGTCCCTATGATTTTTAATCAATTATAAACAAATCAGAGCAAGTCATCTGTCTCCTAAGGGGCAGTGATTCTTACTGATCTGGCAAATGTTTTTATTCCAGATGCCCTCCCTGATGCTGCTCCCTCGATTTATCAAAGCTTGGAACTGGCACAAAGAGAACACTGGCATGTGACCACCTGTGGCTGGATTTTTAAAAAAGTTTTAATAAAAATAAAAAAAATGAATATAATTGTAACATACGGAAAACTTCTTTGCCACTACATTCATCCAGTAGTAACACAAGACACCCAGTATGGACATTCTGAGTAAGACATTTCTGTATGTGATAAAAAAAAAAGCAGACTTTTGTTAGACACCCTTTATAAATCATTTATCATTTTGATTGTGATGTTTGTGATCTAACCTGACAACTAGAGCGTAGATCTGTCTGCGCTGACTGGAATAGTGCTCGAACTTGTTGAAAAGTGAGTAAAAGAGAGGGACGACCATGTTCATGAGAGACACCACAAAAGGCACCAGGAGCGTCGCGGCTTCCTGAAGCAGAGACCAGCTGGCAGTGTCCAACATGCGCTGTAAAGATAACACAGGAAGCACATTTAGGTTATAAGGAAGAATTTCCCTCTGCACTGACTGTAAATGTTTCAAGGACTTACTGGTTGCAATGTGTAATTAATGACTAACACATAATGGCTGCTTTATCATACCATAAAGTGTTATCGTAAGTCTACAACTAAAAGAAAATGCAACTGTTTGGTTTTGAGACAGAACAATCTTTGTGCTCTATTTTTCTCCACTTTGCTATTTAATAATGGATTGGATTTATATACAACACTTCTAGACCCTCAAGGCTTTTTACATCAGTCCATTATTCATTCATTCATCCACAGTCACACACTGCTGGCGGTAAGCTATCTCTGTAGCCACAGCTGCCCTGGGTCAGACTGACGAAGACGTGGCAGCGATACCGCACCAATCACACAAAGACATTCATAAACCAGTGCCACAGACACTGAAGGCAAGGCTGGTGAAGTGTCATGCTCAAAGACACAACAGCAGTATGTTCTATGGGATTCAGGGTTCCAACGGTCAACCTTCATGTTAGTAAGCAACCAGCTCTACCTCTTTGTGTATTTATAAATATTAATAACTTGAATCTTGGTCACCTGTTGTTCATATTGGCAGAGGAAGTAGATGCTAGCTCCACAGCCAACAGTCAGGCTTGTGGACAGCAGCCAGGAGCCCAAGTGAATGCCAAAATGCTCCAGTTTTTCAGAGGTTGTAAGCTGCTCCTTCTGGGCCTTTTCTGACAAAGACTCCTAAAAACAAAACAAAAAAAAGACAAAAATATATACATATAGTATGTAGAAACGTGAAGCTCGCATCAAGTGAAATGCATGTTCAAAGTAGGACAATCTGATTTCCCGCTGTTGTTTTGTTTGTTGACATTTCAGGAACAATATTTTAATATTTCTAGTTGTTGCTCCAGGACCATCCCGCAAAGGACCAGTTACCATATTATGATGTCATAAGTCTGTGCCTTAAGGGTAGAATTTTACAAGGGTCTGACTGATTTACTATACTCAAAAACACATTGGAGAATGTATCATTATATGTTGCTTGCAGAGGACGATATTGTACAACATTCGAATGAGGTCTAACACTAAAACTAGTAGGCTAACTATATTCAATTTATTGATCAATTACTGGGAATTTAATAATGGATTCTGTTGTCTAAATTAGACAATGTACATAAAACACAATGCCTAAAGATCAGTCATGTTTGTCTATTGCCTAAACATAACTAAATAAGACTTCTAGATTAAAAATAAAATGTTATGTCTATGCACTAACCCACACATTGGCCTGAACCCTAATCATTGGATTTGAAGCCTAAGCCCTCTTTAATCACCCAAAAACAAAGACTCTGTATAATTTCTTCACCAGCATTTTCCCTAAGATGCAGACAGATGACATCATAATGGGGTGACTGGTTCTTTGCAGGGATGTTCCTGGAACATCAGAGACACAGGAAAATCAGATCGTTCTTCACAGAGAAATAACCACCTTGAGCTGGACTCGCAGATTATTTTTCCGTTGTCTCACGGCCTTTTCATTGGTGATACTGAAGTCCCAGCTACACAGAAGTTGCCACGCACTGCCTGAAGTCGGGTCTGCCAGAACATAATTTGTCTTGAAAGAGCTTGCCATGCTGGAAGACAAATAATAAGAACTGCATTTAGTAATATGTAAATTGATACTATGGAGTTCATTATTCATAGGACTCTTAACCTGAAGATAAGTGCAATGCCACAGAGCACCATGTAAACTGCAATAGTGAAGAAGTAGCCCAGCTGCATTTCGTACTCCACTGCACCAATCAGGGTCTGATTGCTGTAGCTGCCGTAGTACATGACAGTGTAATTAAAGTAACCCTTGAGAAAAATGAGAAAGACATAAAATACATTAAACACATCATTAAATAGAGCCTTAAATAGTCATAGCATGTATTAAAGTAGACATAGCCATTTAACAAATTGTAAACAGAAAAAATTATATTATATCCAAAATGTGGCCGAGTGCACTATCTAAAAACTAATCACATTTTTCCCTTTTGGGGTCGTCACTGCAATGCAATGACTGGCGTATTGATTTGGCATTATTGCCCTTTCATATACAACCCTTTCTGTTTTTCTGGGCTAACTCAATAAATGACCAGAAATAAAGTGTACAACTGCACAACTGGTATTATTGGAATAGTTCAGGTAACTTCTTACAGCTCCAGTGAGAATCTCCAGTCCCCTGAAACTGGCAGTTATGTTCGGTGAGGGGTCATAAATCAGCTGCGGGATGGTGATGAAGCCAAAGTTAACCAGGAAGGAGAAAACATTGAACATGAGCAGCCATTTGAGGAACACAAAATAGGACAAGACGCTGGTGCCGAACTTGCCCCCGATCTCTTTCATAGTGCCCTGCCATAGCTCCAGCGTTTGCCTGGCTGACCGCAGATTAGAGCCACATCTGCGAAAAGACTGAGGAATTCTGGAGTTAGTAATTGCAGGAAAGTGCAGTACCACGCAAAAGCTTTAGTGAGATGTGAAGAATGCTGTTTTATTTTTGTTAGCAACATTTCTGGACAGGTGTGTAATAGGCCAGGGACACAATGATTATTACTTAACTAAAAACCCAAGATTAGTTTTAGTAGATTCTTAGCCATTGTGAGATATAAGGGTTTTGTAACTCAATGGAAAAAGCATTTACCCCTGAACTAGAAGATCTTCGAGGTCTGAGCAATACTGAGCAATCTTTACCATTACCAGATAGGACCAGTGGCTTCTACACTCCAACTGTCCTTCTAGTTTTTATTTTTGCAAATGTGTGCATTTTTTTTTTTTTTACATTAATGCACCTTTCTTTGTTCACAGCCTTTCTTAAAAAACTGTTTAAGGCATTTGCACAGTAATGTAGGTAGTTTTAAAAATGGTTACAAACTTACACGAGAAACTGACTCAGAACAATCTCCCATACAAGTGAACTGACGGGATTTCCTGGATGATTTGAATGTAAGCACTTGGTTCCTGTAAAATAAAGTTGAGCATTTAATACATTATATAGACATTACCTTATCAAAACAATTATAACAACTAATCATTAAAAACCTATTAATGACTTACAGGATATAACAAAATGCTAAAGCTGTGGTCTTCAGGAAAAACTTTGAACTCAGAGTTTAATTATTTATTATTATCTTTCGTAATGAGCAAGATTTGTCTTTAGGTTTGGCTGTTTGCACACATACTTCACAGCTCTTCCTACATGTTGCAAAACCACAGGACTATCATTAAAATACCAACACTTTGGTCATTTGAGATTAATGTTTAACTCAATGTCTGGATATAACAATGACAAGGAGATGTATTACTAGTCTGACTGGTTCCAAGCACACCTGATATGTTTCTTCTCTTCAAAACTCACAGGAAGATCTCGAATAGCCCGGATTCGCTCTCGGGCGGACATCGTAACAAGTTCTCGGACTAAGTTCATTTCTTCTATAAAACGCAAGACAAAAGAAGGTTGTTATCGTAAAAGTCTTAGATAGGGTTTTAAAAAACGGTATGAAGAAACAAAGAAATGTGTGTCAATGTACAAAAATAGACTTCAATTTTACATAATCCCTTTCAACACTCCTGGATCTAAACAGTGATCTGGAGCTACACCAACATTAATAATTTTGTCCTTAGCATATTACTGACCTTTCCTAAAATGTTTTCACACACAATAAATAAAGCACTCTTAGTTAACAGCATTTTTCCACATTTTACTAAATGTAGTAACTAAAACCTGTGCACAGTATGGTTCATCAGAATATATAGTTATTTTTATATGATATTTACATAGCTTTACATAGAGGACTCTCACCATTTTCCATCTCATTCATGATGGCGTTCTCTGGAAACTGAAGATTAGGATCTGAATTTTCAAACATTCTTCTCATTGTTAGTCCTCTCCATCTCATTGTCATGTTACCTACAAAAACAGAAAAGCCTGTGTTTATCTGTTCAGCAGCTAGTGATCTTCTCTTGTGCTCTGTCCTAAAAGCTACACTTAACACACTTCACAATACATGCACTTATTAAACCATCACATGGATAGTGCTTTCTATACTTTTGTTTGTTGATGATACAATTAAGAGAATAAAGATGTTTTTCAGCTATTAATGGAAAAAACAAGTGAAGTGAATGTTTGTGCTTTTCATCAAATGCCTTTGCATCATAACAGGTTTCCATAACTGTGTGTGTGTGGAAGGGCAAAGGGGCAAAAATAACTTACATTGCAAAAAACAATACTGATAGTGTAGGCTGCAATTGTGCCTTAGGTGTAAGGTGTAAGGTTGCGCCTTACTACCAACAAATATTAATGCTCTATTCACTTCGGACCTTGTTGTTCAGGAAAATAATATCCCAGAAATCCCCTACTCAAATCTTTTTACTTCCTGGTCCTCGTTTTTGACATCTTGCCAATGCACTTTTGGTTAACAAGACCAAGTGGCATATTTACTTATTATACTTTCATCTAATAAGTATAAGGATTAGTATTGACGCCTACCTGAAGGCAGAGAAGACATCTGGACAGTTAGAGAGTGTTCATACTGGGCTTCGGACATGATCTGAAATGAACTGTGATCTGACAAAGAAAATGGCACGGTTAAATATCAACAGAAATGTCACTAAGCAACAAAGAAGAATAAATCCAGCAGCTTAACACAAGACAGCCTGGACGAATGTAGATGGTTTACTTACTGTGGTCATGGCGCCACGCTGGGTTCACAGGATGGGTTGACAAGAGATCCATGGGGATGCTTTCCCCCCTACCCCAGCTCTGCTCGGGACGGCCTCCCCAAGGTTCTCTCCCTGTGTCTCCGGACTGACCGGTAGAGGTGGGATAAACCTCTGGCCAGACCCCACTGCGTTCCCCAGCATAGGGATTTGTGTGACGACTTCTGCTTGGGGATCTAATTAAGAGGTACAAAAAAAAGTGCTTGAAAAACAATGTGCAACATGGTAAAAAGGTGAGATAAAACATAAAGTCATTATTTTACATTTATGCAACTGAAACCTCTATAAGGAAGTGAAGATTAAGGGAATAAAGTTACTGAAAAGAGGCTATAAAAAAATCTTGATCAAAAGAAAAGTAGGTCATAAACTAACTATTGTGCCACATCTTGCATATTATTTTACCCGAAAGATTCCGATTGATTCTTTCACATTTGGTTCTTAAAAACATAACACTTGCAGTTAACACACAGTCAACATAATTGAACAAATGCAGTTGTAAGTGCAATTACTTATATCAGCCATTCCCAAATTCAAGGCTGTCACAGCCCCCTTACATTTCTAAAAATCACACGCAGACCCCCAGCAATAAAACTTCAACCTATTCTATTTCATGTTTTTCTCTATATATTTCAAAAAAACATTTTCAAAAAACACTGACTGTTAGCTAAAGCTGTTTTAAAGTAATATTTTTAAACAAGTATATAACTGTACTTAAGATGTACATTTAATTTTCACCATCATGTACCACTGTTCAACTGTCATTTACAGACATTTTCAAATATTAATGTTCAGTCAAAATTAGTTTCCTACCAACCTTTTGTCAATTTCCAGAGTCTCGCTGTCATGGTAGGCAGGGTTGAAAAATCCTCTATTGCTATAACTTGACATAAGCTCAGACAAATTAGGCTTCAGTTGTATTTCAGTGATCCAATAATTGGCTGGTTTCAGAGCCTCTTAAGTCTGCTGTTAATCCAGCTCAGAAAAAAAAGACAAAAACTCCAATATCAAAAGAACCAATACAATTTGGAGTTGTTGTCAGCATCCACTTAAGAAGCACCACATGTTAAAGCAAGTGGCTGTGTTTGCTCAGAGTAACAGATACACTGTGGGGCATAAGCCGGTGTAACTTGATATAGTGGCCTCATCTTTGGATGTTAATCATTAATTTATACTGAGGCTTAGGTTCCTCCCAGACCAAGGAAACATGTTTCTAAGATAGCCATAAAGACATAGGATGCAGGAAGAGAGGTTGCACTAAACTAAAATTGAACATAAAATATGCTGTATTTTCTATTGATATGTTAAAATAAATGCTTACCTGGTAAATGACAAGGACATGGGGTTGCTCAAAAGGACATTCACAGCAATAACAGACTCTTTAAAACACTGTCCACAAAGTTTTATGTCCACAAAGAAGCTCCGCTTGGACCTAACTACAAAAAAACTGGGAAACTACCAAAAATAGTAAAGAACGTGATTTAACACAAATGTTTGCATTTCCGTCTATTCAAACATATTTCCTGTTGTATTTGGTTATATTTTTGTCAGACATGGTGGCAGTATCTGGTACAGAAAGCACAGCACGTCTGCCTTGGATGTGTTTCTAAACATTTTACATAGTCATAGTTTTATCCTGCGGCTCTCTCTATATTTCCTATCAAATACTTGGGTTGTGTATGTGCTGCTCATGTGTAGTGTTGTGGTTGTCACTTTGTGGGACACGGCTGCGCAGAAACACCGCCCCTGCGCGGTGGACAGCCTGCCGTGGCTCTGGCTCAGGATCCATCCACATTCAGGAAGTCGCCAGTGTTTTGTTCCTGACAACTGGAGAGGAACTCCCAGTTGTCGAAGACTACTGTGCTAGCGATTTATCCTAAAAGCTACTATTATAAATCAAAAGGGAGGCGATGGAGGCCGACTCAGGTAAAGCCCAGCACGATGTCTTAAAGGTTAACCGGGTTTGGTCAAAGTTAAGTCGCTTAGTTAAACTTACTTTAGCAAGGTTAGCAATGCTAGCCTTAAATGATCCCAAAAGCCAACAAACCACCAAACATTTAAACTATTAGCTAGTGAGACAGTGTATTTTATTTAGTTTGAACCTATTTTGCAAAAACGCCATTATTATAGTATTAGTATTAGTGCTGCCCACAATTAAACAAAGACTTTTTTTTTTCTCTGTCCTGCTTTCATTTTTCATTTATTATATCTACATTGTTTAATTTCCCTATGAACAATCAATAAATTTAGGGCTTATATGTGATTTGTTTTACAGTCAGTACATGTCAGTGTTAATTTATGTAACTACTTTGTTGGTTGTAATTATAGTTGTTTTGCAGTGTTTTTCACTGATCGCAGTAGGAGAGTGACCAGTAACCCACTGCTGGATCAGCTCCCCAGCTACCAGTCCCTGCTGTACCGCAGAAAGTCATCAACCAGTGGATCCAAGCGAAAAGGTAGCTCTCGAGGTCGACTTGGCTCCTCTGGCAGTGGGAAATGGACTGCAAATACAGTGAGCAGACATGAGGACAACCAGAAGACAGAGCAGAGAGCCATCAGAGAGCTGCCCAAGAGTATGGCTGAGAAACGCAGAGACAAGTAGGAATTTATTTATTATTTAATGCTGAAAGTGTTCAAAACAAGTCCAACATCAACTGTTTCTGTGTGGCCTGCCAGGGTTCAGCGCCTAGAGGAGGCTGGAAAGCTGAGCAGCTGGAGCCAGTGGAGGGAGAGCACTCGCAGGTATCTGAGGAGGCTGAGAGATGATACCTACGAATGGATGAGCTCCCTTAAGCTCTGGAGAGCAGACATCCACGCCATAGAGGGTGAGAGAGGAGTGATGTTTACAGCTATTTTGGTTTTTATATCTAATTTTGGTCTCTTTCATGTTTCAGGGATGTTTGGAACTGGGATCTTGTCTTACTTTTCATTTCTTCGCTTTCTGGTTCTGCTTAACTTCATCATCTTTTTGCTCATGTTCAGCTTTGTCATACTGCCCATCATTGTAGTCCCACATGCTTCAGCAAATACCACCTACAACCAATTTGACGGTCAGTACTTGTTTTTTACAAAATGAATACAATCTTATATGTGTATTATCTGCATCTTTGTTTTCTTGTGTACAGGTAGTGCTTGTAGACGGTACCAAAGCAGTTCTCGTCGAGGTCTTGTCAGTTTTCATGAACATATTACAGATCTGCTCTCTGGAGGAGTATGTGAAGTTTTTTCTTGCTAAAAGAAAAGAAATCTAGTAGTTTCAGCTTATGATCTTTTTGCTACATTTTCAGGGTTTTTTGGAACAGACCTACCTTTTCTATGGTTTCTACAAAGTGGATAAAATCCTCTTTCCAAAGTTTACATACAATGTACCACTTGCCTATTTATTGGTCACTATAGCCTACCTCATTCTCAGCCTCCTCTGGATTGTCAAAAGGTACTAAAAAACAATATTTTTTACATTATGTTTTCTTTATCAAGAAACATTTAATATAGGTTCACAGTGCACTTTAACTGTGCATCGTATTTCCCAAAGATCTGCCACAGGGTTCAAGCGTAACTTAGTTCAAGATGAGGATCGATTTCAGAGTTTTTGCAACAAGATCTTTGCTGGCTGGGACTTCTGTATCACTAATGAAAATGCTGCTAAGCTAAAGAGAAGCGGTCTACTTTATGAGCTCAAGGTAAATAAATATTTTTTTAATGCAATTGTAGGTGGGCATCACTCCAAGAAAACATTTTCTGCTTTTGTTCCCATAGACGGACTTGGAGGAGGAGAGGATCAAACAAAAAATAGCAGACCGTACTCGAAAAGAGAAATGTCGCATTTACATCATACGCTTTATACTGAACCTTTTTGTTATTAGTGTACTCGCAGCCTGCTTCTATAGCATTTATGAGGCCACTAAATTTTCTCAGAAACGAGAAAATACAAAGGTACTCATGTGTTTTTCACATTTTATAAATAATTTAAGGACTCTTTAGCTCTACCTCTAAAAGTTTATTTTACTGTAAAACAGGAGAATTTTATTGTGGACCTGATCTATGAGTATCTGCCATCAATTGTCATTACACTGGCTAATTTCATCACACCGCTCCTCTTCTCATTAATCATCAACTTTGAGGACTACTCTCCTGCATTTGAGATACGCTTCACTCTTATGAGGTACTTCTCTCAGACTCACAGTAATTCATGGAGGTTGACTGATTTTCCTATCTTGACATTGTCTTCGTTCACAGGTGCGTCTTCATGCGCTTGACCAGTATTGGAGTTTTGCTTTTCTCTCTCTGGTCTCAGATCACTACATGTAAAAATGAGGATGACTGCATATGTGGCTACAATCATGTCCTTTATCCTGTAAGTCATCTATTAAAAGATTAGTCCGTTTGTATAGGAAAGTGACATCTACTTCAAAATCTGTGTTATGTTTGTAGTGTTGGGAGACCCGTGTCGGCCAGGAGATGTATAAACTCGCCATATTTGACTTCATTGTGATTTTGGCTGTTACCATCTTCGTTGAGTTTCCCCGCAAGTAAGTCCACATTTTGTACAGGTAAACAAAATTTTTATCTTAATAGAAACTTGTGATCACTACTCCTTTCTTTTTGTTTTCTAGGCTTATAGTGCAGCACTGTGACTGTGGTCTTGCTAAGTGGTGGGGACAGCAGGAGTTCGCAATCCCTCAAAATGTGTTAGAAATTGTTTATGGTCAGACTATTTGCTGGATCGGCACCTTCTACTGTCCAATTCTGCCTGCTATCTGTACCATAAAATACTTCTTCATTTTCTACATCAAAAAGGTGAATTAATTTTCCACAGGGCACATTAGCTAAAACATCACTTACTCTTATTATAGTATGCTTGTTAGCCCAAATTAAAGTGTGGAAATGTGATGTTCTACTTATTCATCAGGTGTCACTTATGAACAATTGCCGCCCAGCCACACGTCCATTTAGAGCTTCAAGTTCCAACTTCTTCTTCCTTGTAGTACTGCTGATTGGTCTTGTTTTGGCTAGTCTCCCTGTCATTGTTAGTGTAGCACAGTAAGTAATTTAATAATCATACACAATTAGTGAATAATTAACAATTTTCTTGTGGCATATAAAGTTATAACAAATCTTTTTGTTTCACAGGATAAACTGTTCACAAGCATGTGGACCTTTTCTTAGTTACAACACATCCTGGGAAGTGCTGCCACATACAATATCCCACCTACCCAATGAAGTACAAACTCTCCTGTATGCAATCTCATCAGAGGCTTTTGCTGTCTGTCTTTTTGTATTTACTTGGTAAATGTTTTTCCTTAGATAATTTGAATATTATCTACTGAATACTCAAGTTTAAGTATTTATTTATCTTTTTATCTATCTGTCTTGATCTTTTCCATACAGTTTGGCCATGTTCTATGTAATTGCACTGGCTGATGCATACAAGAGAGTTATCAATCAATTAAGGGACCAGTTAGCAATGGTAGGTTAAAACAAACAACTGCATTGTATATAGTTTTACCTGTTAACTCCAAACAAAATGTTTAATCTTTTTTTTTTTTCTTATTTAAACTTGTCAGGAGGGACGAGACAAGCGTTTCCTAATGCAGAAACTATGCCAGACTCAGAATTTTTTTGCTGTCAGATCACCAGGATCCAGTTCTCAGGCCCGCGTGAGCAGGAGCCCCAGCTACCACACCAGCTTTGCTAATAACTTCAGTGAAGGAGTTTTCCTGGCACACCCACATCCTGACTCCTCCACACATGTGTAAAGGAATGGAAATATTCATATAATAGTATGCATGGGAGACATTAGGAACAAGCATGAAAAGCAAAATTATATATTACTAGATTTTATATCAAAATAATAATAGCCAGTGTGATGGGTTTTTCAGATGTTTATTGTCATATCTTCCTTCCGAGAAGGATTTGAATTACTACTGTTGTGAAAACCAATATCTGTGCACTTTTCTGTGGTAACACTACAACTTGTGTGTTTATGTATATTTTTATGTTTGTTTTTTTACTATTTTAACTGTTACATCTACTACATTAATTGTACAGTCTCGTGGTTGGATGCAGTATTTTAAGCTATTTCATACTAAAATGTTGGTATGTGGGGCTTTTATTTGGACAATTTCAGTTTTGTTTTTATTATGGTGCATTTTATATTACAGAAATGTGTCTTTACTTGGACAGTTTAAGCAAAATAAACAGTATTTAGTGATGAATTATTATTTGCCTGCACATTCTACAATACTGCTTCCGAAGCGGTAGGGGGCGCTGCTCCGCTGCGGTGGTGCTGTCACTGACAGCTGGTGCGTAACCGGAGGCAGCGTGCTGTGGCTCGGGCTCGTCGAGAGACCAGTCAGCCAAAATGTTGAAAATTACTATCCGCGCAGATATGGGCTCACTTTGGATTTTATTTGGTATTATCTATTCCCAGTTTTTAACCGTATCTTCTGATGACATTGTGGTTGCATGCGGGGGATTTGTGAAGTCTGACGTGGAGATAAACTATTCCTTAATCGAGGTGAGAGTTCAAATATCCCGGTGAGCTAGCAGCTAGCTATGATATTCTGTTAAAGGCTAATCCTAGACTAATGAATGACAGTTTGAATGAAACTTCTAAAGCAGCAGTTTTTAATAATCACGAAAGCATGTCTTTTAATCGAGCATAAACCCCGAACCCAGTTTTAATCCCGCATTCTCAGGCTCTTCTGGATTAACCAGTTGGCCAATTAGCGAAATTAAGTAAAGAGACAAGTCTGTCTGATAGTGATAGCTGACTGTCCATAATCAGTTTGAGCATTTCAGAAATAATACGAAGCTTTATAATGATATTTTTGTAAAATCAATGTTTTCTTATTTTATACACAGATCAAGCTATACACGAAACAAGGGTCTTTGAAATATCAAACAGATTGTGCTCCTATCAATGGTTACTTCATGATCCCTCTCTATGACAAGGTATAATAATCACTGAATAAATATGCATTCAGATCAGATACAAATTCCTACAGCTATCCAAAATTAACAATTTTCTACCTGACACAGGGAGATTTTGTTTTGAAGATTGAACCTCCTCTTGGCTGGAGCTTTGGTAAGGCCTCACCACTGTGTGAGTTAATGTTAATTTGTAACAACTTTAACAAATGCTGTGATTGTTGTTTGTCTTTGACTTTCAACAGAACCCACCACGGTTGACCTTCACATAGATGGCGTAAATGATATTTGTACCAAAGAGGAGGACATCAACTTTGTTTTTACTGGTTTCTCTGTCTCGGGAACGGTGAGCTTTAGTGGTTCTTTTTTAATATTCTATAACTAATCTTAACCATTTAATTTGATATTTTACTCCTTCTTCTTATATTGTCCAGGTACTGAGCAAGGGTCATCTCCTGGGCCCAGCAGGTGTGGAGGTCACACTGTCAAAGACGGGGACAGGAGACAAGCTTCAGAGTGTCGTTACACAGTCTGGCGGAAAGTAAGTGATCTTCTGTGCACTTCTGTGTTTATTGATTTTCCTTTAAACTTTTTTCTCAAACTATTGTCTCCATTTGATTCTGTACAGATACATCTTTTTCAAAGTGCTTCCAGGGAGCTATGACATTACAGCTTCACATCCTTCTTGGACTCTAGAGCAGGTGGGTGTTTATTTCTGTGTTATAAAGCTTTTCCAAAATTAGGCCTCTTCTAAGATCTCCTGTATAAGAGAAGAAACTACTCATTTAGGCTAGTTTAGACTTGCAAATCGTGCTATGCCAATAATATACATTGATCAGCCACAATGTTATGACTACCTGCCTAATATTGATGGTACGTCAGGTCACCAACCCTTACTTGAACCACTTTTGCAGATCTCTGCAAATGAGGAACACTCTACAAGCCATCCTTATGCTTACCATTTTTTTCTGCTTCTAACACATAAACTTTGAGGACAAAATATTTGCTTGATGTCTAACATATCCTAACCACTAACAAGGGTCATGATAAGGAGATAATGTGTGTTTGCCACTTGTCAATTACACCTGTCAGTGGTGATAATGTCATGTCTAGTTGGTATAAACTCATAACAAAACAAAAATTTTAACTTCCACCTTTGTGACTGCACGATCTGTAATCAGTGCATAAAACCAATTTCTTAAAACAATGATTGACCCATCTCTTGGGTCCCTTTTTATTATTTTTGCCTAAATGTTATTCAGCTCCTTACTTAGCTCAGAAAAGGTTTCTTGTCACTTAGCGGCTGTATAACTAATGATGCCCAGCAGTAATCAAACTGTGGCTGACAAGGCCATTTTTCGACCCTCTGTGCGATGCCAGCACTGACCTTTGCTGCTTTTTTTTCATAGAGTACTACATCAGTGCATGTTTCCAATGCCAATGCTCCAGCCGCCGCCCATCTGCTGGTGGGAGGGTATGACGTCTCAGGGGAGGTTCGCAGTGATGGAGAGCCCATGAAAGAGGTCACCTTCCTCCTATATTCAGCCTCAGTCAAGAAAGAGGTATTTTATATTTTTAGCAACACCATGTCAAACTTTTGTGGAATTCCAACAAATTTTGCACATTTAATTTACATGTTATGTTGTTATTTGTCCATTGTCCTTTAGCGACATTAATTTCATTAAGTACGGTCAAATACAAATCTCTGTATTTACTAGTCAAAACTGCGTCAAACTGCAAAACAAAGACCAAACCAGGACTAAACCAAGACTAAACTGAGAAATTATGAGTCATCCATATTTTAATTTGGTTTTCACACAGTTCAATTGATGGAAATGATAGGACAATGTCAGTCAGAGTAACATAAGATTATTTTGGCACATTTTGTTTCTTGGAAAATAAATATTGCATTTGCTAATAATGATATAATTTCAATAGTTTGTGCAGCCCTAATGTGTAAATATTTTGTGTGAACTAATTCCAGGACATTAGTGGTTGTAGCACATCACCAGTGGACGGGGCAGAGTCTGGGGACAGCTCTTTGGTTTATCTGTGTAGCGCATTGTCCAAGGAAGATGGCACCTTCTCTTTTCCCTCCCTGGCCAGCGGAGACTACACTGTGGTATGCTGCCAAAGAAAAGTATATTTGAAATTGTATGTTCTGTCTTATGTAAAGGTAATGTTTTTATGTGTGTGCTGTTCTAAGGTGCCGTTCTACAGAGGAGAAAGGATAACATTTGATGTTGCTCCTTCTAGACTTAATTTTAATGTTGAGCACAACAGTTTGAAGCTAGAGGTAAAAAGGCATCGCTATCTCAGTACCTTTTCTTTTTTTAGTAGTCTTTTGCAAATCGACTGAAATGTATTCTGTGTGTTATTAAGCCAATTTTTCGTGTCATGGGGTTTTCTGTGACTGGGAGAGTTCTGAACAGTGTCGCTGGGGAGGGCGTACCAGATGCTACCGTGTCCCTCAACAACCAGATTAAAGGTCAGTATTTGTTCTATTAGGTCTATTCTAATATTATATTCATGATTTAGGCAAACAGCAAGTTGTATTTTATGCTTTGTGATTCTTTGTTTTCAGTCATAACAAAGGAGGATGGTTCTTTCCGACTGGAAAATATGACAGCTGGTACCTATACTATCCGCGTCAACAAGGAGCTCATGTACTTTGAGCCAATCACAGTAAAGATTGCCCCAAACACGCCTCAACTTCCTGATATTATTACCGCAGGGTATGCATTTCCTTTCTTTTTTTGTATATACTTTAATACTTCACCATACAATAACCAAGGCAAGTTTATATACAGTATTATATGCCATCTTCTTACTACTGTTTTTTATGGATCTCCACCAGATTTAGCGTTTGTGGACAGATTACAATCAGCCGCTTGCCTGAGGGTATGAAACAACAAGGTCGTTATAAGGTCACACTGACTCAGCAAGGTCAAGACAGGACTGGCAGCCGCACTATTGACTCTGATCCTCAGGGCGGTTTCTGCTTTCAGGCCAAACCTGGAGACTACAGCGTTCATGTAAGAGACAGGCATGGTTTTAGTATTCAGAATAATTTAAGCCTGTTACAGGACATAACATAGCATTTAAAACATTAATATTTCTTCTGTGCACTCAGGTGTCTCTCCCAGAGGCAGAGGTGAAAACAGGTCTGGCACTGCAGCCTCAAGCTCTGGAGGTCTCTCTTGTGGACCGCCCCCTCACAGACCTCCTGTTCACTCAGTTCATGGCTTCTGTCTCTGGAAAGGTCTACTGCCTAGGTAAAATTTCTTATAAAATATTAGTATAGTATTAGTATAGAGCACAATGCTATGTATGTTTAATTAATTTTGATTGATTATTTTATGACTCTTGCTTGACCTTTAGCATCCTGTGATGACCTTTCGGTAACCCTTCAGCCAGTTAGTCGTCAGGGAGAGAGAAGAAGTGTGGCTCTCTCTGGCAGCAGTGATATCCTCAGTTTCTCCTTTGACAACACCTTGCCTGGAAAATATAAAGGTAAAAAGTGACAGAACACTTAAACTGATTTTAAATGATAGATTACGTTGTTGTTTCAGGGTAGTCTATAAAATATGTGAGAACAAAGGTAGCAGGCAGGATTTGACCATACTAGACTTTTTTCTGCGTCAGATTTATTTAAAATTCTTTCCAAGATTGTTTTTTACCCCTTCCAGATTTTTATTGTAATTAGAGTTTGGAGGAAGCTTTTGAAGGCACACATTGTTTAGACAGCGTCTCAGTGCCTTCTGTTGCTCCATCTATCTTGCTAAACAGTTGAATGCACACAATCTGTTTGTGTGAGTTTTCTTTTCAAAATGTTTCATTTGCACAATACTTTATGTAATTTAAATTATACTAGCTTTTTTTTGTTATTTTGTGATTTTTGTCTTAAGCCTCTTTTGTTGGGTATATGTTCTGTTCAAACAGTGGGTATTTCTCATGAGGAGTGGTGCTGGAAACACAAGTCCATGGAGGTGGAGGTTTTGGACTCGGACGTGTTGGGTGTGGAGTTCAGACAGATTGGTTACATCCTGCGCTGCTCTCTCTCACATGCCATTACTCTGGTCCGTATAAGTAACCTGACTTCCTGTCTATTTTATCTACAGCACTGTGCAAAAGTTTCAGTCAGGTGTGAAAAATGCCGTTATAAAGTGTTTTTGTTTTTTTTTCTTAGATTTCAAGAAAGGTCAGAGTTGGGCCATGGATAAAATGATCAAGATGATTGAGAGCACTGTTTATATACTGGAGTTTTTTTTATGTGATTCTGCATCTTTTAGAGATACAGACCAAATATGCCAACTTCTCTCTAATATAACAATTTTTTTTTTTTTGGATGTAACTTTTTCATGGCTCATTGGAAAGAGCATTTACCCCTGAATTAGAAGATGTTTTGATGTACATTGATACTCCTTTCCTTAGACTTTTGCACAGCACTGTATTAATGAAAATGAAAATTTATGTTAACCTCTGTGATAAAAAATTCAAATGTTATTATTCAGGAGTTCTTCCAAGATGGTACCAAACCCGAGAACGTCGGCGTGTACAACCTCTCTAAAGGAGTCAACCGTTTCTGCCTCTCCAAACCTGGTGAGGTTCATTTCCCTGACCTCTAATTAGCTGAACATAGTGGGAATTTGCATACAGAGGAAAGGATAATGCTAGTGAACCAGCTATTCCCTTGTGCATAGTTAGAGAACAGCATTTGAGCCAAAAGGTCTGTGTCAGGCTTGCCTAAATATAAAACTGGAGCAAAGTAATTAATCAACTAAAAATGGCTTGTCCAGGTGTTTACAAAGTCACCCCTCGTTCATGCCACCAGTTTGAGCAGGACTTCTACACATACGATACGTAAGTGTGAGCTAGTGCCTGCTTTACTGACCTCAAGCCGTGTTTCTCTCTTTAATTAAGTTTTGTGTGTCTTGCAGCTCAGCACCCAGCATCCTTACTCTAACAGCTGTGCGCCATCACATGACTGGCCTTATCACCACTGACAAGATTATGGATGTCACAGTGACCATTAAGTAAAATTCACACAAAACTGTTATATTGGCTTAAAATAAGTCAGGTTGTAAATGTAATTCCCTTTTATCTGCCAGGTCATCTATAGAGAGTGAGCCAGCGCTTGTGCTTGGTCCACTGCGCAGTCTGGAGGAGCAGAGACAGGAGCAACAGCTGCAGGAAATTCAACTGCGTCGCCAGGAACGCGAGCGCCGAGCAGCCGAGGAGGATGGAGGAGCTAAAGATGACAGTCCTCCCATCCAAGAAAAAGCAGATGAACTAACAGGACCCTTTCACTATGAGTTCTCTTACTGGGCCAGGTTAATTCACATACATTAACTTTAGACAATTATTAAAATATAGTATAAAGTCCTGAATAGTAACTGTACTCTATTGCTGTACAGGGCTGGAGAGAAGATCACAGTGACTCCATCCTCTAAGGAGCTGCTCTTCTACCCTCCAGAAGTAGAAGCCACTATAACTGGAGGTAAAACCCAAAAGATGATTGTTTTGTATTTATTTTGTAAGAACTTATAAGAACTTGGTCGAAATGTAAACTAGTGCTCTCGTCAAGTGTTTCACTGACCTGTTATTTTGCCAGAGTCGTGCCCAGGTCGGATGGTGGATATCGCAGGTCGGGCAGGTCTTTTCCTGGAAGGCAAAGTGTCACCTGAACTACAAGGGGTTGAGATTTCAATCACTGAAAGAGGAGCCACAACGCCTCTTATTACTGTGGCTACCAATGAGATGGGAGCTTACAGGTATGTTTTACCAACGTTATTAGTGCAGAGTATAATGTATGCTACTTTTTCTGAATACCTAATTTACATCATCTGACCTCTTACAATTAAAACGCTGGCTCTTCTTCTCCTCCATATGTGATTTGAGTACAGGCACATATCAGTAAATTGGAATATTTTGGCCAGTAGTTTCAATGTGAAACATATACTACATAGAGTCAGTACGGAATTTATTTTGTGATAATTATGGCTTACAATTAATGAAAAACACAGTTCGGTATCTCATAAATCTAGAATATTACATATCATAATCTGTATAATACATGTTTCACTTTTTGAATTTAACTCTTTAAAAAATTTCACTTTTCCACATTATTCTAATTTGGCGTTAGCCCCTATATATATGGGTTTGTTTATTCTATTATCATTAGCAAAAAAAAAATCTCTGTTTTGTGGTCTTGTCCTTGGTTCAGTGTGGGGCCGCTTCACAGTGACCGGCAGTATGACATCACTGCCAGTAAGGAGGGCTTTGTTCTGAGTCCTGTGGAGGGAACTCAGGGAGATTTCAAGGCATTTGCGCTGGCTGGTGTCACTTTTAAGGTATATATGACTTTCTTTACTAGATTGCGTATAGCATCACTTTAACAGCCACTTCATAGCCATTTCACTGATGCTTTTATTTCATGGTAATTATTTCCTTTTGTTTGTGAAATGTGAAATGACACGATAAAAGCACTTGATAGCGCCTTCCTTACATTTTATCAAAATCTAATTAAAAGAAAAGTGTATCTGTAATGATAGATGGGCCGTTTTGTTCCTCTCCGTGTGCTGTCTGTGTGTTGCCTTTGTACTGCCTTTGTTAAAGAGGGTTTGTAATTATCTGCAGCGCTCATGAGATCCTGACACCAACCATCAGTGTTACTTTTGCTTTTGACAGTGTGACCTTGTTTTCCTTTTTGCAATTTTCTCCTTAGAATTACTGTAGATCGGTTGTTTTCCTGTTTTTTTTTTTGTTTTTTTTTTACCATTTGACTTTTTCAATTTGATCCAGAACACAGTGCATCCATTGTTTTATTGTACGCCTTGAGCTTTACTGCTTTTTTCCTCTAGATCCAATCAGAGGACGGTCTGCCCCTGTCCGGCGTCCTCCTGTCTCTGAGTGGAGGGCAGTTCCGCTCTAACCTATTGACCCAGGACACTGGCCTGCTCACATTCAATAACCTGGTAGGGCCCACTGACCTCTTTGCATATATCTACCAAATCTCTCCTGGGTGTTGTTCTGATTTTAGTTTCATGTTATTTCTTGTTCATAGAGTCCTGGTCAGTACTACTTCAAGCCCATGATGAAGGAGTTCCGCTTTGAGCCGGCTTCTCAAATGATCACTGTAGAGGAGGGTCAGAACCTCAGCATCGATATCACTGGAATCAAGACAGCATACAGGTACAGGTCCTACATTTTGTTATACTGTTAAGTTTCATACTTGTATAACTATGATACTGTTATGTTTATAGCTGTTATGGGGCAGTACAGTCTTTGAGCGGTGATGCAGAGAGGGATGTGGCTGTGGAGGCAGTGGGACAGGGCGAGTGCAGCCTCTACAGTGAAGACACAGTCACTGATGAAGAGGGACGCTTCAGACTCAGGGGTCTCCTGGTGAGGATCTGACAGCATTATGATGTCTCACGGTGGCCAACAGAATGCATTACGTTATTGCTGGACTTTATATTGGTTATTTGATACATATACACATTATAGTAGATTGTAAGGAAAAGCCGATTGACTAGACTTACATTAAACTGCTTGTTTCTTCCTCTGCAGCCAGGGTGCAAGTATCTCATCCAGTTACAAGCAGAAGGAAATGACCACATTGAGAGAGCACTGCCTCAGCAGAGAGCAATAGAGGTACGCAATATCATAAAGGCAAATCCTTTCTGTGGCTAAAAGACAAGGTTCATTTTTCTCTTAAAGCATAAATGAACACTATAGACTCCAAATGAAACATTCATTGTCCTTGTGTTTGCAGAGGTTATTCTTTTATATATTGCTCTGCAGTGGCAATGTTGTTAAAGCCCTGAGAGAGGCATATGGAAAGCTTTTGTAATTGAATTGTTATAGTAACTGTGTGAACCCTGTGATTATGACTTATCAGCAACCTTATCACATGAGTCCTTTTTATACACAGAACAAAAGCACAGATAATCCCTTTGCAAGGTTTAACCTCTCACTTCGTAATTTGCCTCGTCGGAAAAGTGCAGCCCCCTAATCTTTTCAGTGCGGCTGAAAAAAATGCCTTAATTCCATTTAATTCTCTGTTATTATCGCACTATGTGACTTGAAGCTTTGTTCAGCATTAGCATTATAAACTTTGTTTTCCACTCAGGTTGGCAGCAGTGACATTGAAGGGGTGAACATTATTGCCTTTAGACAAATCAATCAGTTTGACCTCAGTGGAAATGTTATCACGTCTCCTGAACATCTCCCAACACTGTCGGTATGACAAATTGACTTGTATATTGAGTTTTGTGCTCACATTCAGTATCTTAAACTTTTTACATCTTCTGAATCGTTGTGTTTGTCCAGGTAAAACTCTATAAGAGCGACAATCTGGACAATCCAATCAACAGTGTCTCTTTGGGACAGTCCCTCTTCTTCCATTTCCCTCCTCTGGACAGAGATGGAGAGGTATACTTCAGTTGGTGCACTAGTTTAACCTTTCATAGTTGAATTTGTACATGCGTCTTTGCTCTCTCTTCTCTCTAGAACTATGTGCTGATGCTGTACTCCACATTGTCACGCTCCCAGTACGACTTCACTCTACCGCAGGTGTCCTTTACCTCGACTGGTTACCACAAACACGTCACTCTGACCTTTAACCCCACTGTAAGACACAGATTATTTACATTCATAAAATAATACCAAATGTAGGACAGACTGAAGTCAAATGTGCCTTATTTTTTCTACTGTAGCGTAAAGTGCCTGACCAGGATGTTGCCCAAGGCTCCTACATTGCTCTGCCACTGACTTTGCTGCTTCTCTTAGCTGCGTACAATCACGAAAAGGTAAAACTCTCTCGTACTGGATTGTCAAAAAGAAGAAAAACACTAAATAAATCCTTCTCTTACACACAAGCACAAATACAAAGACTTATATTTGGCTAAACTAAATTGATTTCAGGTCTTCCCACTCATGCTGCAGTTGGTGAACCGCATCCAGGGAGTGAGGAGCATGGCCCAGGCCAGTGCAGACAGTGCCGCAGTGGACGAAGCCAAGCGTCAGGCAAAAAGACCAAAGTCTAGGCGCACATGATCGCAACCACATCAACCTCAAAACACATCTCTGGACTTTTGAACAGTTCACTATCACCTTTGACCACCCAGCATCTGGTGTTAGGTGCTAATGAACTATTTCTTTTTAACCGTGGTTTTGCAAAATTGCTCAATACTTCTCACCACGTCATCAGCCAAACATTTTTTGTTCACAACTTGTTGTCAAGACTGTTGATACTTAATATAGATTTTGAGCCATTTTATGAGTGATATTAATCTAGGTCAGATAAACTGATAAAAGCACTTGTAGACTTTTTTGTAGTCTTGAAATGCCACCCCCTTGCAAGTCTATATTCACCTTTTCATATTCAGGTCAGTAACACACAAACATTTTTTTTTTTTACTATTAAATGAATTCTACATGGTCTTCAAACATTACCAACTGGAGATGCTGTAACTGTTAACTGTGATAGATTGATGGATGACCGTTGTCAGTCACGTCATTTCACTTCATTGTGAAACACCCACTTGTTACTGTAATGCACTCCACTTGTAATAGGATTTTATAAGCTGTTAAGGGGTGACACACAGTTGGCATTGAGTCAGTTTCTCCATTTAGCTCAGGAAAGTGGTGTGATGAAAATAGTGCATTGGGTGCTGAAAATTTGCCTGTGTGAGTTTAGATTTTGGTTCTTTGGGGGATACTGGGTAGGGTTTGATTAGATTTACATTACTGTGCAGAAGATTTTTAAGAAAGGCTGAGAACAAAGAGAGGTGTATCATTTTGCATAAATATGCACAATTACAAAAATAAATTAAGCAGAAATCAAAGGTAAAAGATTTTTAAATGGTCTCTCATCCAGCCCCCCAAACCCTTATATCTCATTATGGTAACAAATCTACTAAAATGGATCATTTGTTCTTTTAGTGAGAGATGTTACTATATTCCGTATATCTCAAAATGGTACAGAATCTCTTAAAACATCCCTGGATCTACTCCGTGATCTGGATTGACAACAAAATTATTCATTTTGTTTTTGGCCCATTGGTGATCTTTCTTGCATTGTTCATAACAGAAATAAAAAAATATAAAATTCTATATTTATTAAAGCACTCTTATTTAGCAGCATTTCTTCAAGCCTCATTAAAACTTTTGCACAGTACTGTGTATGGGGAAACTAATAATTTATTCATTTTCAAGTTTGTATACAGTTTTGTTTACGTGTGGCTGTTTTTTTGGAATATATGTGTGTATTGAGCTGCTCTAGTAGAAAATTGCTCACTCTGTCATGACCATGTGACAAAGCAGAAAGATAATTGACTTCATCGTTCTATTCCTGAATGAAATATGGCACTGTGAAATTAATGGACCCTAATTACTTTTTGTATTTAATTCATGTGTTCTCATTTGTGGCAGACTTTCAGAGTGGGAAGAGAGAGACACTGACTGAGATTGACTGAGATGAAAGTTATTAGGCAACATAGTCCACATTTGATCTGAGTTTGAGGGTGGGAGGGTGAGGGAGGGAGGTCTGGGGCGGTGATTGCTATTTGGTCAGAATCTGTTAATTTGTAAGATAATGAATAAAATGTTGGAGACTAAATTGTCTTGTACTGATTTGCCTCAAGGGGGCAGTGCAATGTTTGGCATAAATGACCAACAGAGTGGTATTTTACAGATCTTCCCTCTAAAGTAACACTAGATGTGAAATATGTACAATACAATGTACAAAACATACACATACACAAAATACAATGAAATCAATCAATGTAATAACATAACATAGTTTAACATAATTTAATGCTTATTGAAGGCAGATGCATTCATCTTATCACATATTTTGCCAGATACACTCCCAACACATTGTAAGTGTTGAAGATGCATATTAGAAAACAGTGGTCCCATACAGAGTAGTTTTATTTAAATTAAAATTTGCAGTAGTCTGTTGCTTTGACATGCTCTTTTTGAGGTTTCACAACTGAAAATTATTAACGTTCATGGCATGGCTCTTTACTCCATATGCTCTTGATCCACTAATCCAGGCATTGGATCGGCACAATTTGTGGCTGGAGTTTTTGGCTCCATGTGCATGAAGTGAACCCCTTATTTGTCACACCCAAGGCAGAGCCACTAACCACATCACTAATGTTGGGCCTACTGGCTATTCATGCGTTCATGATATTTGAATTAGTCTCTCCTTTATTATCAGTTGTCTCAAGCTTAATATACATTGTGTTTGTCACATGCTTTAGATTACAGTTAATTACCTTTAGCTTTTTTTGCCCACAAACACAGGAAAAAATACATACATAATGTACTCCATGATATAGTACAAAATGATAACCACATTCACTTTACTACACTGAAACAGACTGGTATGTTAAGCTTATACAGAGAAACTACTGAAGTCCTTGGTAGAACTTGGGCTTCCTTAATGACCCACCTGTTTTTTGAGGGACTAAGCTTGTAGTGTCTGACTGCAGCAACAAAGGAACAAAAACATAACACAAAGAGGTCAGCAGTTTGATCACAAAGACTTGTTACTGTGTGTATGACTCATAGAGCTCTGATATCTTCACCTTATTTAAGAAACCTGAGATTTTCTGCTAGAACTATTCTCCCTAAAGGGATCATTATCATGCAGTGATTTCTTGCTGACACTCCAGTACTTCATCTAATGTGCTACCTGTGTCTTTACACCCTTCACATAGTGTGTAATATGTGGTAAAGGGAACCACAGAGATCTGGGAATATAACACAAGATTGTGAGCAAGATTATGTGTGTGCCCAATGGAATATTGCTTAAAATTACTATACATGTTACCTGATAGAAAACATTGCTGCCAGGTAGGAGGCCAAGAGGAAGACCGAAGAGGAGGTTCATGGATGTAGAGAAATAGGACATTAACATCAGTTGAGTTTTTCAAGTCTTGCTTTATCACTTTACAAAATAATTCTGACTATATTTTTTTCCATAATATATCTTAAAATATTCTCAATCAGGTCTTGTGTCAGCTGTATTTGCATCAATTTGTTACCTAACATAACCTTCCTCTTTTCATGTCGCCACATACTCCAGTGGTGTGCTGGACAGCCTGAGTCACCCCTAGCAGTCATAATGCATTGGTCGGGACAGCAGTCATCATCGCACAGAGGAGGGGTGAGGCAGAGGAACCGTCTGTGGCACATTAATACCAGCCGCTTGATGAGAAGGCTGGAGAGAGGGAAAGAGGAATTAAATATTCATAGGGAATGATGACAAGATGGGCAGCGGTGAGGATGATGTGTAATGGTATCTACTGCTGCTTTTTGTGGGTGCGCCAGTCAGTGTGTGTGGAGAGACGACCCAGACGGACTCCAAGTGCCACTTTCTATCAGTACAAGAGGTGTGTCATGTCACCCTTTTATGAAACCCCAAACCTACTTACAGTATGCTCAATGTGGTGAAGGCTGAGGCGGCTGCTTCTGCTCTAAATGTAATCAGAGAGTGCACAGAAGGTCGCAGAGGTTTTGGAATTTATACATTTACACAAATTTTCCCCCTAAGGCTTATTCACATGAACATAGCTGCACATGGTTATGTTTAAGGGCATGACCCAGAGGACAGGTAGGATCATTTTGGCCCACTTCCTGATGACACAGGCAAAGGTATATGAAAGAATGTAGATTGTTGTAAAACAGACTGTGCCTCCTGTGTTAGTTATGGATGTTCGAATATTCATTACTTCATGTTTTTTCCGCTTATTACCGTTGGAGGTCAGGGTGGCTGGAGCCTAGCCCAGCAACTATGGGCCTTAGGCAGGGTGGACTTTGGACAATGGCCAGTTAGTTACAGGACTGACACTGAGACACAATGACAAACATTAAGTCTCTCATTCATTACCTATAGGGGCAATTTAGAGACTGCACTCCTGTTTGACCTGTTTGAGTATAAAGCTATTTTACTTACTTAATTACTTAATAAAAATTAAAAAAAATTATTAAACCCTAGTACTGCCACATTATTGTACTTGTCATTTGGTACTGATGGACACTGAGCAAGCTTTTGGCCACTAAAAATGTGAGTTGTCAAAATTTCTACTAACACTTCCTCATGATGCTGCACCCATCTTGTCACTCCAAAGTGAGGCCGTGCCAAGTGACTTCTACTGTTAAATACCTTGTAAAATCCAGCATTACGTCCTTGTCCTTGCTTCACATCCTCTCTGGGCCACAGTGTTGGTCAGACCTCTTTTTACTCAGATGTGTGTTCAACATTAAGGCCACATCCACTGCACTGTGCGACCCTGTACATTTGTTCCCAGAGGTGCAAGGTTGAGCCACGTACGAACACTTTCTTCTAATCCTCTGCCTGTCTAGAAATCTCTCTTCGAACACGTGTCTGAACCTGACTGTCGCTACTGGCTGTCTCCATCAAGCCATTAGGACAACAAGGTGAACTGTACTCCCTGCAGGTCATTCCTGGTCTCTCTGTAACTCACTGGATCAAATGAGCACTAGGGCCCACTTGCCATTCACCAAGCTCTCCACAGTTACTGCCCCGTTTGGCTGTAAGACATTTTCATTGGCAGCCATTGCGGTAAAGGGACAGATAGCATGGTAATAACAGGACTGACAGACTCTTTTTCTCACTCTATCTATTTCATTTTTGTGTCGTATCTTCCAGTCCTTTCTCATTGCTGTCCTCAGCTTGTGGTTCCGATACACTGGTGCCATGGTTTATATTGTCATCTGTATGGTCAACGGAGCCTGTCCAAAGAGGAGGAGAGACAGAGAGGTGTCTGCTCTATGTGTGTCTGTGTTTAGATATGTGGGAAGTTCATCACTACTGCGTTGACGAAGTCCTTGAGCAAAGTCATGCTGAGAAGGAGGGGATAAAAACATATGCTGGTTATCCAAAAGGCTTTATCCGTGCAGGTTGAGGAGCGCATCAGGTGTTTATGCTCAGAGTATTTAGTATTAGTTTGCAGAGTTATTAAAGAAGAGTTACAGTAGCTCCTGAACTGCACAGTACTCATATGATCCTTATTTACTGCTTAATGAGTGCACTGCATCCAGGCCAGTCCAACCATCCAGCTCTACTTGTGCTTACTTGTATTTTTCTACAAAACCTGTCTACAATAACAATTTCTTCATGTTCCTTTCAGGAATTGCCAGTTTAAGTCATCTAGAAGATTGAATATATGGTCCAGTTTATAGATCTTTACACCAAATGCACTTCCTGCCACAATCCTCTCCATTTATCTCAGCTTGGGATTAGTACAAATATGACCTCTTGGCTTAAGTTTTGACCCTCTAGGAACTGTACCCCATACCTACCTTATGGCCAAGTGGAGAAGAGAAGTCCAGCATCCTCAAATACACAGCTTCCTGTTGTTAAAATGACCAGATGCCAACATCATCAGCTTGGATGTAGTGCTTTCTGGTTTACCAAAATTACCCTTTTTAAGCTGCTTATAAATGATCTCCAAGACAGCATGCTGTACCCTATATACGAAAACTTTATGCATAATGTATGTAAAATTTCCCATCAATACCAATTCAATGCTGTTGTTGTAAATGATTGTAGAGGGCACCGAGTGGTCTCCAAAGGTGCATACATAAACTATGTTAATTACACACATTAAAAATTCATATTGTTACCCCTCACAGATTACCCCTTCAAGCCACGTTGGTTGGAATTCAGCATACCATTACATTACATATACCACATGGTAGTTGTTGTGTGTTTAATTTATAGGCTAAATTATTTAGGCCTTTCATACCCTATGCTTCAGCTACTGCTATTTTTGTGGATTCTGAAAATGTAAAGCAGCCTATTAGTGTCCCAGTTATTAATATTTTATGCTATGTGGACATTTAAAATGACTAGGGTCTCATTGTTTATCTTAAGGCAAAAAGGAATAATATATGGGACACATTATGAAATTTAAAATGTTGATACATTTTTGCTAATTATTTAGACGAATTAATGAGAGTTACGTGATAGCAGAGTTTTGTGCATTTTTAAATCAATACATGAGTGGTGCAAATGAGTGAAAGAAAGCCAGAAATTCTTTCTCTCCACTGTTGGTTGCCAATGAGGATGCAGCAATGACACAAAGGGAATGAGTATAAGCTGGTGTGGGCGGCCTTTGGTGCAATAAAAAAGGCGCATGCCACATCGTTTTACGTATAACTTGGGCAGCTTTTCCTCTATTTTTAAGATATTAAGTGTGAACAATCAAATCTGAGGCAAGGATCGTGCAGGCAGTTTGCTCTCTCTTAAATAATAGTCCACTGTGTGTGCAATCATTAAAAAGAAATCTGGGGTGATCCCTTGGTCCTACTAAGTGTAGGCTAATACTTAGTAATAAATCTAACTAAGTGTAATTCACAATTTTACCAGTCTGTGGTAGTAGACAAGACTGTTGCACTGTGTGCAATCCATAATACATCTGTGGTGCAATCTGCATGCATTTGTGCGCCAAAATGTGCTAGCCAGGAGTGATTGTCCTGTTTTTGTTTGTTTGTGGCTCTGGTGTTTCGGTGTGACTATGGAAGAAAAAAAATGTGAGCTAAAACTGTTCAAGAATGACATTTATGTGCAAGACAGAAAGTAGCCTTATACAGAGAAAACATCCTCGAGGAACTGTGAGGAGCTTTGACTCCCTGTAGAACTGTAGACCTGTGTTGAAACATGGTTTTCTCGGTAAGTTGTGATCGCCATTTTGTGTTATATTAGCATGCTATAATCACTGATAAAGTGTTGTAAAAAGCTGCTGAAAGTGAAACATGAGACCCATTTTTATCAAAAACTCTGGATAACTATAAAAAAAGCTGTGGTAATTGTTCACTGTGCGCAAAATGGGTTTGATTATTAAGTTTTGTTTTGTGGGAACGCTCATTGACCATGAGTTGTTGACTAAGTGCCAACTAAGCTAAATTCTTTGCAACCAAATACATAATCAGCAAAACCCATTATCGTGTAAAGGGCCCCTAAGTGCTACACAAATTTTTAATTTGGGCATATATGAGCCCACACTTTAAATCTGCATTATGCAGTAGCATCACTGTAGGATTACCAAAGTTAACAGAAATATTAAACTAGTATGGATTTATTGCATTCACTTTAGCTTTTCTCATAGTGTCTTGGGCTCTGAAATCAAAAGAGCATTTACTATCACACTCAGCAGTGTTCCTGTATTTGCTTGTGAAGTCGTGTTCACACAGCTCAGACCAGACACAACAGCGGGTGATTTCACTGATCAGCTCCTGCTCCAACTGAAGCTGTGCTAATCACTGAAATCAACAAGGTGTGTGTTGCGACAAACATGCTGCTAATGCCTTATCCCTATCTCACTTTTAATGTTGTTAAAACCTCCGTCTTCTTGGTAGTCCTGTCTGTCTGCATATCTCACATCTTCCTCAAGTCTCACGCTGAGGTGGATCCATTTGTCTTTGAAGAGGAAAACAAATTATGTCTTCTCCCGAGTTTGGAATAGACATAGAGAATACCATTAGAGGTTTGTGCTGACCTTCAGGAACCCCGACACTTGCAGGATCTGCAAGACGGTGCCATTAACAGTAAGACTTTCCCTTAAATATGCACCCACACACATTTTATACTGTGCACCTGAGCACCTGCGACTACGTTACTTGCTACAATAATGACATCATTTAATCCTGTAGTGTGTAAAACCTGAACATGACTTGTTGTCTGGGTAATTAATTGTCCAAATACACAGCTCACAGTGTATGGTAAACATCTGCTTTCAGCACAAAAACCCATGACTGAACCTCAGTTACAAAATCCTTTAATGAAACGCCAATTACAAATTCCTTTCCAGCGAAGCCCTTTTGAAAACACCACATCATAACAGGGACAAATGAGAGCAAGTCTCCGTCTAATTGATAACCTCATTACCTATGTCTACCAAGCTATTAACAGCCCCCGCTCTGTATCGCCCGGGTCACTGGGTCACCACTGGGACTTGCATACAAGAGCAGCCAGCATTAAATTGGTACAAGCTGGCCGGGCTTGTGTGTGCTGCTCTGACAGTGTGCTGTCAAAAGGCTGCGGAGGACAGACACTTGCCTCGGTGGGGTGCCGCTGCCACCAGCTGCTCTTTGATCATGCAAACACAGAGAGGGACAGAGGACGGTCGAACAGAGAGCTCTGCCAATGGATGTGTCAGGTGCCTAAGATTGTTATCGCCAAAGCTGACAATGTCTTCATACGTCCACTTTGTGAGGTGTCTGGGCGCAATTTAAGAGAAGGCTGTGTAATTCATACTAGTCCATTTTTCATGTATTACTGATGGCTCCATTTATCTGTCTAATGTCATCAAATATGAACAGGTTTTCTTCCTAGGTGACAGACAATGAAACGAATGATGAAATCTATGCTATAGCCAAGTAACAGTAGGATTAACCAGTGCAGAATACTATTCTTGGTTCAAACTTAGCATTTTTTAACATTTTGTTGATTTATCAGGGAGGCTGGGCAATAACAGACAAATAACAATGAGCTTTGATTTTAACTGACAAAATAATAAAAAGTGTCTGTATTACCCCTTGAGCTTTATAACACATGAACTTTTTAACTGTAACGTAACCACTGCTACTTCTATTGTTACTATTACTACACTACTAAGCCAAGTTAATCAGTGTTCTGTCTATGGTCTTTGTCAGGTCTATAATTTTAATTAGTGATCACATTCGGCATGTCTCCCTAACTATAATTAACGTGTATAATCGCTGCTAAAGCAGTTTCTAGTCAATTTAGAGAGACTGAACAGCAGTATGCGTCCCATTTAATGAGCCATGACTTTTACTGACACATTATTGTTGAGCTTACTTCCCTCTATACAGAAGACTACTAATATCTAACTAGAATTATTACTCTACCTTCTAATAGCTCCATCTTCACATATTCAGCAGGTGACTCTATTTGTCCATTCAGAGATCCATGTCCATGGGTCTCTGAATGAATGTCCCTATTCATATTGACTGACTTGAGCTGACCAGGTACCATTCTTTACCATTGCAGGATAGTAGATAGGTCTATAAAGGGAAACATTTGTTGTAGTGGATTTGTTACCATTGTGAGATGTAAGAACTTTGTGGCTCTTTGGACGGACCATTTACCCCTGAACTGGAATATCACCAGTCCAGCTATGGGCACAATATCTTTACCATTGCAAGATAGAGCCAATGCCTTAGCAGAGGTCTTGTAGTTTATACATTCACCCTGTTAGACATTTTAAGGTCGATACAACGCATAAATACACATGTAAGCAGCCTTCTCGTACAGCCAGACTTGGCGCTATGGTGTATACAAATAAGTTGATCAACAGGATGCAAAGTGAATGTTTTCTGATGCATGCCCACAGGAAGGTGGACATGAGTGGCAGCTTGGCAGCCAGTGGTGCAGAGATCCATCATGTCCTGACAGGAAGGAGAGGGCTGTGACGCGCTGGCCTGCCCTGAGAGGCCAGCGCCTGTCAGCTTAATGAGGCTCCCAGTGACAGCTGATGTGGTTGTTAGATCGTGTGTGTGTGTGTAAATGAGTGGCTCGGACTTTCTCAGAGGTTGAACAAGGGCCTTGTTAGCATGGCATCTTTCAGTTGAAATGTCCACTAGCATGTCTCTCTGAACAATCACATTTGTTTGTCTCTGTTTTTATTCAGTTGTGAGGTTTATTTTTCCTCCTTAGTTCAATGTCAGTATTTGTGTAACTACTGTGTTTTCTTCATTCCTTTTAGCTTTTCCCTTCTGAGTACACCACTGCAAATTATCTGCCCCCTAGTGTGCAGTGATTTGCATATTGATTTGGCGTGAGTTTTACACCAGATGCCCATCCTGATGCAACCCTCTCCATTTATCTGGAGTTGGGACTGGCACAAAAAGTACACAGGCTAGTGGACCGTGCAGGGCACTGTATCCTTTCCTACTTTGTGACTATATCCTTTCCTATTTTGTAACAAACTCTTCCATTTTCCCCAAAAGCCCCTCTAACCATTTAAAGTTTTCCAACCTGAGCACACAGAAGCTGCGTAGATAAATAGCTGTTTGACCGAACTTCCTTTTCCCTCCAGTCCTTTCTGCCTCTTCCCTCACCTCTTTCCCTGGAGCCTCCCACTCATCTTCCCTCATGTGAGAGTATTAGGTTCACAGGAGAATATAGATGAATCCAGCTCGGACACCTCTATTGATTTCTCGCACACCGCAGACACCTGGGTAATGAAAGGGTTTTCCTCACTTCCCCTCATGCAGCTGCACGTCATATTTCTTAAAGTGGGAGCCAAAGACATAGTAGACTATGATTGTTCAGTTCTGTGATCAGAAAAATGTGTAAGGTAGTGTTGGCTGTGGTCTCAAACACATTTTTACACTGCCTACCCTCCTATTTTTATGATGGAATTGCAAACCTCAATTAGCAAATTAGATTCATTTATTTAAACACAGCAATATTACCCAACCAGCACTTAGACATGCTTGAAATTGCTTAAACTTTAGTAGAAGTAGAATATGATAAAACAAAATACCGTTTGATGGTCTTAATTTACATTTAAAAATGCTGCAGAAAGCCATGTTATCCTGATTAAGGGAGCAAAAAAATATTCTGACTCGTGCCTTAAAGAAGTCTAAACTGTGGTTTAGAGCATTCATAGTAGTTTTCTGCTGGAGCTGTCCATGCTGTTTTCGTGTGGCCAAAGAAGCACAGCAGAGAGCGCAGTGCTGAACCCCCAAAGACAAATGTTTCTGTGGCCATTTATTTGGTCAGACATCCAGTATAATGAGAATAATAAGCATGTCTATGTATTTAACTGCTTCCAGACACAGACATGTTTCTATTCTTAAAAAAATAAACACATAAAACATGACAATATCTCAGACAGTTCTTTCCTATCTCATACTTCTCTTTCTGCTTAAGAAATATATTGGGTCAGTTTGTTTGCACCTTACAGGGGAGAAGCCAGTCAGTTGAGTTTGGCAAAACATTTGACAGCATATACGCTCTGTTACTGCATATCATTTCAAATAATAAAAGTGGTGAATGCCATTCATTACAAGGTGATTTCAGAATGGGCCAAAAATCATTTAGCATTTTGAGGTTTTCAGTCAAAGAAATCGTTTTTACTATTAATTTAATTTTTGAGGAGTTTTTAAGATTAGAAATAAAAAGAATAGTGTAAAAATCTTGTCTCATCTCATGGACCTAGTCATGTTGCATTTGTGTCTTGTCACTCCTCTACTGTAACCTGTATATAGTTTGCATTTCATGAAACTCACTTATAATTAATTATAATTCTTTGAATATGTGTTTGGTACAACATGATACATGATACATTTGCTCACTATGTCGCAATGCCTCTGTAGTTTTCTACATATTGTACATTATAGACAAGTTATGCCACTTTTTAAACACGCACTGCCCTTTTTTCATTTTGAATCAGACTCCTTATGGGCACATGAAAAGCAGGTGCCTGTTGCTTATCAAAATTAATGTTTTTTTACTTTTGTTCTACAGACAATCACTGGTGTGACGGATGTAGATTTGGTTTGACACCAGTGAGCTGAAATATACAGATGAATGTGTATGCAAGTCTATAATCACCTTTCCACATACAGCAATCACTTTATTCAGGTTTAAAAATAGCCCACTTTGTCCATATAACCTAATTTTAATCAGTCTCCTGGGAGTTTTGGAATCATATGGTCAATTTATCAGAGTTGATGAATCAATTTCACTGCACTCAAAATGTGCTGCATGCTCATTACAAGTGTTTTTGGTCGTGGGATGATTTTCTCGTGAACACTGTCAGAGATATAAATTTTGACAGCCGCCTTTTTTCTTACAGTAAATGCCGTCATTTCTAATAAACTTGGCCCATTTATCAGCTCATTTGTACAAAAACCTGTCTCAGTCTGTTATTGAAATACTGTACATAATGTTTTTCCCCCATTAATATTCACAGCTGCTGTCTTTCACCACTACTCACTTCATACTAATGCAATCTCCTACCTTACATCAATAAGCTTTTTTGCAAATATTTACATAAACTATAAAACATATAAAGCTCATTACTGTTTGACAAAAGTAGTGTTCATTGTTTTATGTTGACATGTTTTTGTTTTTTGTTTTCTTGTTCCTTCATACCAAGATATTTCTGGTTCATTTAATATTCATGTTACAGGTAACATGAATATTGGTTTGTAGGTTTGTTAGCAAACTAACTCAACAATGAATGGTTCGACTTGGATTGATAATAAGTTAGTAAAGGGCCAGTATAGAAGTACTGTAATTATTTTTTGTTGATTGGGATATGAGCATTTTCAAAGACCATCCTTCCTTGTTTCCAATCCAGGTCTGGGCACTATATCTGTACCATTGCAAGATAGGGCTAATTCTCTGGTAGTGATCTGTCCTCTCTTGGTGCCTCAAGTTATGTCTTTGATTCCTCCATGGCTACATCTTTACTAAATAATATCTTAATTTACTGCCACAGATTTTGCAAATCCCCTCCATAATGTCACAATGTAATCTAATGTTGCAGAAATGTGATTTTTTTTTTTTTTTTTTCTTGAAGCTTGCATTGGCATTTTCACTAAAGGTCACCTGAGCAATTCACTATTCAGTCTCAAAGCACATTTTAAGTAGTATGTTAAACAGTATTGGCACTTTGTTGATGGACTCTGGCCTTAATTATGATTGGCATTGATTGTGGGGGTCAAACGTTTAGGTTCATCTGTTCATTGTGTGACAGGTAACAGCTGGACGTGTGCAAAATAGAGTTGTTTAGCCTAGGCCTTAAAAGGATGTCAATTTATCAGTTTATTTTCTTCTGATCATTTAAACAAAACAAAAAAAAAGTTTTATTTATTTTGTTTTTAAGATTCTCTACGTTAATACACTACACTGTGTTCTCAAACAGTCCGACTTGAGTTGGACTCTTTCTGTCACTGCTCACTTCTTTGTGGATTTTAAGGTCCAGTAGACTATTTTTATTTTTACACATTGATGTAAGACTAGAGGGGACACACTCTAGTCTTACATCAATCTGTTATTAACGCTATTTTGTGATTTGTTTGTGTAGATTTAACTGTGGATCGACTGGGATATTCTCTAAGTCATAGTCGTAAGGTCTTCTTGGTCATCTAAAAGTCCCAAAAGTTGAAGCCAAATAGAGTGTTGTTCCCTGAGCGGTCTGTTCAGCAGAGCTGGAGAACAATTTTAGTGAAGTCCTAAAAATTACTACCCTCACTGTACATTGAGCCCCAAAATTAAAAAGATAAGATGCTGTATATCTGGAAACAAATGTGGTAGTCATGTTGATTGACTTAAAAATAATATTAGGATACTTTCAAAGAACATAAGCTGACCTGTAAAAAGATAGTGCTTGTACTGACTCGAGGGGCTTCCAAAAAGACCTACAACCTGACAGTGTTTCCTTTTGTGTCTGTCCTCAACCTCATTAGTATGTCCATTGGTAATTCTGTTTGCCCTCTTCTACACTGTAGTCTATTTGAGTACATCATACACTTTCAGAACAATTTGTTCTAAAATCTTAAAAATCTTGTTAAAAAAATCAGTGGATGGCTGGTATTAGTTTGTTTATTTGTTTATTTGTTTGTTTATTTGATCAAATGGGCCTAGGAAGAAAATTGTCCTTTTTTGGTGTGGTTCCACACCGTGTGAATCCAAAAGAATGATTTTTAAAGGGATTCTGTTCCATTGCGAGATAGGACCAAAGGTAGTTACAGCTTTAGTGAATTCTTTACCACAGTGAGATATATTAGAAGATCACTGGTTCGAGTCCAAGTCTGGGCAGAGCAGTATATCGTTACCTTTACAAGAAAGAATCAATGTTATAGCGGGGGTCTGCTCTCATAGAATACTTCAAGTTTTCACTGAATTTATTTGGTATGTTTTTTTGTTAATAATAATCAATGATTTTGAAAGGGCCAACACCCCTTTAAGCATTGGTAGTTGTCCAATTGTAAGTTGTAGTCTAGTCTGTGCACTTTGTATTTGATTGCCCTTTGTCACTTACGTACGGTGGCCCTGAGAGCTCACAGGAACAACAAAATAAAAGCACAAACAAATAAACCACAACACAACCAAATAACCGCAACACAACAAAATGACCAGGGTTCACAACAGAAGTGCATCACAACAATAGATGGCAGTAATGTGCCTTTAAGTTGGTGGCCATCAAAACAAATGAGAAGAACAAGTGTTTTTGTAAGATAAGAAAGATAAGATAGAATTGCGTTAATGTGCAGTGATAAAATTCAACACAATAACAGAGAAGTGGGCAGTGGCCATGGTTATTCACTAGAAAAGACAGTAATGCTTACCTTTTATTTTCCAACTTGTTTGCTTACAGCAGGAAACTGCTCATGACACTACAAATCCGTCCTCAATAACACAGTCCCCTGCTCGGTGTCGGGCCATGGATGGCACGTCCCACACTTGTTGTTCTTATGTGTTTTGAGGCACATTACTGCCACCTACTGTCATGGTGCACTTCCATTTTGGACCACTTCCATGGTGGACCCTGGTCATTTTGTTGTGTTGCGGCTTTTTTGTTTGTGTTTTCTGTATTTGGTTGTTTTGTTGTGGCTTATTTATTCACATTTTCTAAATTTTGTTGTGTTGTGGCTTATTTGTTGGCACTTTTATTTTGTTGTTGTTGTGAACTCTCAGAGCCACCACATTTTTGCCACTATTTGTAAATTTCTGTGTTGTGGTCTTGAATTTAAACATGCACAAGGGTGAATGTGTGTACATGAATGGATGCGCCTGGCAGTAATTGGTTTGGTCCACAGAATCATGGGCGGAACGGCGGAGGACAGGACGAAAGGAGAGCGTGAGGAAGAGCTCGGATGCTTTGCTTCAGCTCATTAACCAACGCCTGTTAGCTTGAAAATAAATTGGGTGAGAATTCACCACTGGAAAGGCTGATTAGTTCATTTTTCTCCTCCCACTGACTGATCTGTCGTAGATGTAGTGAGGCAAGGCCGCTCCCCTCTGCTTATAACTCTGTCTCACTTACACGCTCCATACACACACACACACATATACGCACCACGTGAGCTGAAGCACACATTTACTCGAATCAGTGGCCCATGGGTTCTGGAGCAGATGTGAAGGAGACAGGTGTCAGATAACTGCAGCCGTCTCAGCTCAAAGGTCACCTAGACCTACAGAACGTGTGGAGTTGGTGAGTCAAGACACTAAAGCAACTGGGCTGGGGGGAAAGTTCAGAATGACCTCTACTTCTGAAAAGGTGCCTACAAGGGTCTTCAGCTTCTTCTTTCACTTATGTGTAGAAGTAGCATTTCCTTTTGCATAAAGAGTTAAATGTAGCAGCAACAATAGAGGAAATGTATAGCATCCACTATATCCATGTACATTCATTATGACAATTGGGATTCACCACATGCAGAGTACTCACTGTGACACATGGAGACTCCACACAGAGAGATTTTAGGAAACTGGCTTTGAGATTGAACCCTAGTCACCTTGCTGTAAGTAAGTACTTATGCACAAAATTAATAACATTTGTATTTAATAGTGATATCTGGTTTTCAATTTTTGGGTAATTTCCATTAATACTGAAAGCTACTAGAAGCTGAGGTTTCCATTTGTGGTCTGTACATGCAATGATTTCTTGTCATCAAGTTTGCACAAGGTCTTATATTGTGCAAGATTTAGTCTTTCTCGCAGTACCTTTGTAAAAAGCAACTGTCCAAAAAATAAATAAATAAATAAATAAATAAACATGCATTGACGCATGATTGCAAAAATAACATAAAAGTTCACATATAGAGTACATCCTGTTCAGTATTAACATGTCACTCAAAACCATGTACAGTAATAGATTTTGCAGTGCAGATAAGTACAAACAACTTACAACAATAAATAGTAAAATAAATAATGAAATAAAAGTAAATATTACATTTAATACATTTAAATTTTTATTCAAGGGTTGAGTACTTTTACTTGTCATTAATTTTGCAGTAACATTACTATTAACTTGAGTACAGCTCTGCAGTACTTGTTCCACCTCTGCTACAATAACATATCCATTCATCAATGTTCAGTGTTAGCATAAAGAAATATGTTCCCTGTATGTTCTCTTTTTCATGCTACACACACAATGCAAAGTAAATGCAGTGATGAATACAGATCCATGGTCAAGTTCTCAAAAACCTGATAATTGTATGTCCAACATGTGGTCGGATAGATTTTTTCAGCGCTGCATGCCCTAATAAGCACACTTCCCACACTAGTTAATGGTCAGTGTTTTCAGACTCAGACTGACCTGTCATCTTTGCCTCACTGCTTCTTCTTTTCTTAATAACATCATTCATCAGCCTCTGTCAGCTCTGAGATATGGGTCGATAAACAATTTGGTCCAACATGGCTAATAGAAACCGGAGCCATTTAATATATTCACCTTCTTATAAATCCCACAGATTAGAGCCATTCCTGGTGCCTTCCTACTACGGACGTTGCATAACACCTCTTCAGCAAGGGGCAAAGATATAGTGAAACATATAAAAGGCTCCAAGGAGTCCTTATCAGTGTTTACACTCTGTAGAGGATTGTGTGTTGTATGTGTAGACAGAATTCAACAGAACCCATATTTTTCAGTTAAAATAATATTGGAAAACTCATTCAGTGATGCATTTTAATTAATTTGAATCATTCCTTTCATTTGTTCCTGTTAGGGGTCATTGGTGGCTGGAGCCTATCCCAGCAACTCTGGGCCTGAGGTGGGGTACTGCCTGGACAATGACCAGTTAGCTTTGTTAGATTTGCTGACATAAAGATATACACTGAGAGATAACCATTTACTCCCACATTCACTCACTATGGCAATACCAATTACAGTAACACAGGGAGGACATGCGCCTGAAAATCAAACTCACAACCTCCTTGCGGAGAGGCAACATGCACTTAACTTTAATCACAGCAACACACCTCAAAAGATCAGTGTCCACTTTTCCTTGTAGTGATAAACATGACCAAATAGCTAAATTGATTGTTTTGACTCAACTGTTCAACTTCAAAAGTTTATAAATTATTCAGCCATTTCAGCAGCATCTGCGATTCACTTGAGACTGACACAGAAAGCGCTCCATATGGGGATAAGGTTACACTTCATGCCCACACTCACACAGTTGAACAAAAACTTATATGGCCAAAGTAGAGGCTGGTGTTGTAGTTTTCGATTACAAGTTTGTAAGTCCTAAATTTCTCTCACTGCTAATCTTTGACTAGACAGGCTGTCTGTGTTAGTGTCAGTCACCCTGAATGACACGCAGTAGAATGGACATGGCACAATCATCTTACTGACACCAAATGAGCCGTGAGTAACGACAGTGGACGCCCAGCCAATTGGCTAATTGTCCTGAATAATGAGGCCACATCTCACTTCTGATTGGTGTTGGAGGTGGGAGTTTGGCAGGTGGCACATCCGTCTGTAGTATCCTGGATTTGTCGGATCACTGCGGGGATGGCACATGTTGAGCCTACATTTTCCTACATACTACACTTATCCCACAAATACAGTGCAGTCTTATGTAAGGCTTTAGCAGGCTTACATATGAGTCTAGGGCATTTTATGGAGCTGTAAGCATGTGATAGAAAGCTTTTGGTGCTGTTGTCAAAGACGATTCCTTATGCTACTAGACAGAGCTGGATATGTCCAAACCAGCTGTTTATTCTCAACTTTAATTTGTGAGAAAAAGACATAATTTCTTTAGCATCTGTACTTTTCTGAAACATACTTTTACTTCAGTAAATTTTGAAGAAAAAAATGTATGTTAATGTTTAAAGACTCTAAATAAGGGAAGCATTTTTGAACTTGCTGCGAGGGATAGTTGGATACTGTTGTTGTGTCCTTGGGCAAGACACTTCTCCCACTTTGCCTCCACTGTCTGCGCACACTGCCGTATGAATGTGTGAATGCTTGTGAGTGTTTTCGGTGAATATTTCCCTGATATAAAGCACTTTGAGTGCCCTTGGAGGTAGAAAAGTGCTACAATAATGTGACCATTTACCACTTATAGGTAACAGTAGTAGTAATATAGTAGTAGTAGCAGTAGTAGCACCAGTAATAATAATAGTAGTAGCAGTGATGTCATGATAAGAGTAGCAGCAACTGCAGCAGTTGTAGTTGTAATAGTAGGCCCTAGTTGTAGTAGCTGTAGCCCTTACTTTAAATTTAACAATTTTTTTACTCAACTAACATTTTTGTTCAGTATTTTTACTTCCACTTGAGTGATAATACTTTCCAGTAGCAGTACTTTTACTTAAGTACAGATTTGAAGTGCTTCCTCCACATCTGGTAAATAAAACTAAAAAAACTAAAAACTAAAAAACTAAAAACTAAAAATGAGCAGTATAAAACTATATATGACTAATAAAAAATATTGCACGTTATCTGTCTAATATGTATGCTATTGAAGATCTAATGATGAGCCTAGAAAAGATTATTATTGTGTCAGGTCAGATCACTAGCAGAACTGTAGACATCTGTACCTTTACGTGGGAGCCATTTTTTAGATTATATCATGTCCCTGTCCTTGAAATATTTAATTCCCTGTTTTATCACAACAACATAATGCTCAAATATCACGTCATAACATTTCACATGTACCAGGCAGGTGCTGTCATATTACATTTTCCATGTTGCACTGTATTTTCCCTCCATCCTTCTTTCCTGGCTGTGATCGTCATTGCTTCTGCCTCTCTGCGACTTCACACGGCCCACTTGCAGTCTGCTCATTCACACACACACGCATGCATCTATCCAGCTCAGGATACAGCGCCTTGGAGCGCAGCAGGTGGCCTCTGCCTTGTCTGTCAGTGCCTCCCTTAAAACACACCTAAAGCAGTAATAGTATGACTGCATGAGCACAAGGGGCCGTGGCTGACGAGCTCTGCCCCTGGCCTTTTGCCTCCCCGCTGGGACGACCCACCGGAGCGTGACAGCACCAGGTGGGGGACAGGCACGTGCTGCCAACTCCAAAAGGAAGTGCTTTTGACTCATCTACAATTTTAGATTTGGTTTTAAAATAACCAAACTAGCTCATCTGATGGAGCTCATTTTATCACAGGTTCAGCTGAGGCATCTATCCACTCTCCGCTGGCTGTGAATATATGTGTGAATGTCTGTCTTGGTATGTTGCTATTTGAAGGCTGTTTGTGTATTAACATTGTGTTATGGGTGAAATTATTATAACAGACAAATGGGATAAATGGGGCTGAGTGGATAACTGCTTCTGATGCTGAACACCAATGAGGTCAAAAACCTGATTTTTTAATCACTCTGAATGTCAAGGCTATATTAGGTTTAGTCAATTAAATTATTGTCAAGAGCTAAATTAGGCATTTAATTCTGTTTCATTGCAGTATAAAATGTAACAGGTATCCACCTGTCAGAATCTGACATCACTATACACATATCAGGCATTACATAATGAAAATAACACAGATTATCTCTTGATTGTGACACTAAATTGTGCTAGATGACTGGGTCACAGCATGGGCAAATCTGCAGCTCTTGTAGTTTGTTCCTGGTCTGCAATGGTCAGTATCTTTAAGAAGTGGTCCAAGGAAGGAACAGTAATGAAACGGTGACCGGTGATGAATGTGGGGAGCAAAGTCTGGCCCCTGTGGTCAGAATTAAAAGACAAGCTACTGTAATGATATAATAATAGAGGTGTCAGAGAGAGGAGAAGGGTGACACTATTAGAGCCTAAATGGCATAAATACAAGTAAATACACATATACAATATTATATGTGTGCAAAACCATTTGTGTTATCATTTGCAAAATGGCCATATGTGTTATGGCTGAAATTTCATTATTGAGCTTTGTTTTCTTGTTTGTTGAAAAAATCTTGTTTGGCATGTCCATTATAGGCCACATGAGAAGCCGGTCGGCCTTTTTACGTAATGCCAGGGCTCAGGATAAAAGGGTTGTGTAGAGCATAAATGGCACAGAGGGCTGATTGAGACAATTCCCATCTGTATCATGGGAAAGAGCATAAAACAGGCCGCTGTGTTTTGCTGACAGTGTGTATTTGCTGGTTTCCCTGTCTGTCCATCAGGTCACCTCCATGCCCAGCTTTGCTTCCTGGATAATGAGCAGGCTGGCACACTGCTGCCCCTGTAGATTTATGCTGGTGAAGGCTCGGCTGCTCTCAAGGGAAAACTGCATGTTGGTGTGTAGATTTGTGCCAGTGAGGCCAAGGAAGCTACTGGTGTGCGCCTAATGAGGGGACGCCGGGTTATTTATGGTATGTTGGACTTGTGTAGTAGAAATGGTGATTGGGCACTACCTGGCTAATAAATCATTAAAATCAGTGGGTTTACTTATTTCTGCAATCATCGCAGACGGGTGGGTTTTTTCATGCCAGATTGTTTATCACACTTCTGCAAGGACATACACTTCAGTCTTATCTCTACACAACGGCCTCGACCAGGAATCAAGAGTTATTATTAGTAGTTTTATTATTAGCATTGTAGATTGTGTATGGAAAATATTGAAACTGAAGACAGAACCATAAATAATCCAGCCACAGGGGGTCACAATCCAGGTCCCATGTTCAGATAAATGGAGATGGTTGGACCAGGAAGGGCATCTGGCATAAAGCCTATGCAAAAATAACAATTCAAATTACTGCACACTAGGAGGCAGGAGATTTGGTGACTCTGAAAGTGATATGACAGTGATACTGTATTAAGAAGACAGAACCTGTTAGAGTTGTAGATTGTTACACAAAACATTAACACTTCACTGAAATGTATGACCTCTTGTTCCTCTCTCTCTTTTTTCCTTAATATTGCCCAATTATTCACTAATGCCAGTTAACATCTTCCTGGAGACCCATTTAAAATTAAAATTGTTCTATGTTGACAAAGTATCCCAATGCTTATGTAGGCTGGGAGCAACAGATGTAATAAACAACGTAGGCTTTATAACAGAGTGTTTATATAAACAGGCCCACATCATGAGTCAGAGCTTTTAACATGGCCATGCTTCTTCTTTTTTCTTGTTTTACACAAATGTGGCAGAAGCATCTCAAGGACAGGTCTGCCATCTGCGAGGGAAAGGATGCGTAAATGGATAAGTGTAAACTGCTGCAAAGACCACTTTAATCTGATCTATTGGTTATAAAATATACTTTGAAGGTTTTGAAACAAAACCCCCAGACAGTAGTTTAACCTACCATCCAAATATAAAAAAGAGCCTGGCGTTTTAAAAGAGCACTTTACTGTAGAAATGAAAAGTTCTCTGTTAGTGATGGCCTTGAATGTCTCACTGTCCACAAAGGCCTGACCTGTCTGAACTGTCTTAGGTCTATTTAAACATTCAACTCAAGTTTTGCCAAGAAATAGCTAAAAATATAAACCTGTTATCTTGTGAAAGCAACATTTCTGTGCAGAGTTTTTGACAAGTAAACTGAGCTTTGCCATATTAAATTGGTTGCATGTTTGATCTCATTTGTCCATTCTGCAGTTTTTAGACCTTGGGCCTGACCTCATGCTTTCACCAACTTAGTTCTCAAGCTGCCATGTGGACCTTTTGACCCACATGTTTCAGCAATTTATGTTTTGTGTTGCGGAGTTTGTTCCACTTTGTCATTCTTTTCCTAGAGTTTCTACCAAAAGAGTTGTTTTGAACACACTAAAAAAATATTGCAGTGAAAAACAGCAGTACACATTTACATCTATTCTTCTGCAGCTAAGCAAAGACTTTCCCCTCCCCATACACCTCCTCTATTCACTCTAACATTTGTATTCAGCTTCTAATACATTTAATTTTAACTACTGCTTTGTAAGCCTTTTAATAACTTTCAGTTATGACCAGCAAAAACAATGTAAACATTTTAAGTAGATACTAAAGTAGGGATAGGTGATAAATCAAAATAATTTGATCAATTTGTTTGTTTGTTTTTTTTAACTAAGGACAGTGCCAAAAATAGACCTATTGCTAAATTTGTTTTAGTGGAAATCCTTTAAGAGCTGTACTGTCCACAGTGTTGTGGCTAATGCTACTGCTAGCGACACTGAAACTGAAAACACAAAAAATCATAGAGCAAAAAATTCTGCCTTCATTTAGTAAGTGGAAGGAAACTGGTAAAAATGAATGCTATTGGCTCAAAAATGTTTTTACATTATTGGCAAGTTATTACGTTATGGGCTTTATTACATTCAAAATTGCCAAAATTATTATGTTATTGGCAGGTATTACATTATTGGCCATTATTACATTACTGGCTCTTAGATGCACAGCACTAACTTACATAGTTATAAATGCAAATGACCCATGTGCTTTAAAGCGATTTGCATCTGTTCTCAAGTCTTCACATGGTGTGTAAATTAGAATTTAACTGGTCTTTAGAAGAATACTCTAATACACTCTAACTTTATGTCCTCACTGATCATGCTCTATGTGAGAGTAATACACCGCTGCTTCTAAACTGTTGTTTTGCATAGGCATTTAGCATAAAAATATGACTATATTCTCATGAGAAAAGAAATGGCTGTTAGGTCAGACAGCAAGAGAAAAAATCTATTAAAACTGTAAATCGTTTGAAAATTGAAAAAAAATCTAGATTTATTTCTTTTGCCATATCTCTCAGCCCTATACTAAAGTAACTGGTATAAAATGTATTAATAAAATAAAGCAATACTTTTTAGTCCCTAAAACATACAGAGTTGGAATTATGACAGGCTATTTGATTATGTTAACTGTGAGTCTAGAGCTTAGTAAGGGGCCCTTAAGGACAAGACTGGGTTTAAGGAGTATTTAAGGGTGTTTCTGAATAACATTAACATTAAAATATGTCAAACAATTATTTATAGACTATGAATATGTAACATGAATATATAAAGAGATGTCAAAACACATTTTCTTACAACAACGCCCCCTCGGAAATTAATTTTGTTCAGAATAATTACATGTTAGTGTCCTGTAAGACTTGACAGAGGCTCCAGTCTTTGTCACAGCCTCTGGTTCTGTACATGCACATTTTGATCAACCTTAGATGTTTCCTTTCTCCTTTAAGCACATTTCCACATTGCTTCAGGCTGAAGAGTCAGACACTTGTGTCATGTAACTCTCAACCTTCGGCTCTTCAACATCCTCTGTCAGATTTTCTTCAAAGCTCTCTTGGGTAAGGTAAGAGCAGAAATATGATGGCATAAAGCAGCTCCGGAAAGTTTAGGTTTGAATCAGACAAGATAGTTGGCCTAAATAAGCAGCATGTAGACCTATGTCTAATAAGCTAATCCTATCTAAATCAAATATGTAACAACTTAAAAATGCTGGAACAAAAGTTATGGATTAGGCAGAAAGTAAGCCATATTTAGGTTTTGATTCCATCACAAGCAACATGTAGTTTATTTCTCAAAATTGAATACTTACTGCTGACATCAGTATGTGACAACTTATAGAAGGTTACAGCAAAAAGTGATTAGGCAAGATAGTATTTCTTTCCAATATAAACAACATGTACAGTATCTAAACAGTTAATACTGACTGCTTTTATAAATACTGTATATATGGCAACATAGCTTCTTCTATAGCCACACTTTATATTCCCCTCTGGCATATGTTAGCTCCATTGCTAGTAGACAGCATTTTCTTACTGACCCACTGCCAACGCCATGTTGTTGAATTACATCACATTATCTTTGCTGCGTAACTCTGTCATTCAGCAGACAACGCTGTCAGGATTCATATGCCTGGGCAACTTCTGGCCATTTGCCACCTTGTCCTGTTGAAGAAGCCAACTTTATCTTCTTTGCCAGTGAGCTGTGACTAATATGAAAACACATCAGACATCTGGGTTACTCATTCTGCTTTTGCTAAATAAATAGACCTTACTTTAGTCTCAAAACTTTCTTTTTAGATTGTAAAATAATTGAAAAAAACAAAAACTAAGACCAATTATTTAACGCTGATTTAGTATTCCCAGTCCAATTTGTTCACTGTTAGGAACAGGAAATGTGTTTAATATAAACGGATATGTTTTTGGCAGGGAGTAGCTGTGATGCATGTTGCTAATTACTTTTTTCTTTGCACATCCTTTGCTGTTCATTGCCTCACCAACAGGAAAATTATATGACAACGGTCGGTTTCTCTTAGCTCTGTTTCCTTAATGCGAACAAGAAGAGCTCATTCATAATGCTTCACATTTAACCTGTCCTCAGTCCTACCTTAGAAAAAGACTTTGCTGCTGTTGCCGCTCTGGCATTCAAAACCCCAGTTACCCTAATTTCCACTGCATGTAGAACACACTTGGAAATGTGGAACTTAAATACTTCATGGCTACTGTATCTGCAAGCATTCACATAAATTATGAGTCCACTCTTAGCACTGTTGATAATTAGTGAACAGTTACCTGAAGACATCCTGCAGTGCAGCTAACAAAGCAACATTGAGTATTCTGTGGTCTTTCTAAAATTTATGCTTAGGTTTGCAATAACAACTGTAGTGCTTCCAAAAACTGCCCAATATCTGAGGCTGAAGCAGCAGAGCAGACAAAATAGTTTCAATAATTAAAAATCTGACAGTGTCCGACCTCTTCTATACGCAAAAATGTTCTTACACAATGCAGTGGGAAAGGTTAATAGATGCAATGCAAACTGAGAATAATTTGTGCCATTACGTGTCTCGTAATTATTTATAGGTTTTTCTAAAATCTACTGTGAACCACGTCGTCTCTTAACACTGCCTCCAAGGCCTAATTAAATGGCCAAGTTTTGTAATCAGGACCAGTTTGTTCTCTCCTTGTAAGATGCAATGTCATGTACTGAGGCTGCACTCTGGTTTAAAGTATTATCAAGAACATTTTACTTTAATTAGATGCACAAATATACACAAGGACCTTTTTTATTCATCCAAAAATGTCAGACAATATTTTAGGTGGTACCTTTGTCTGGCTTAAATATCACATTAGACTGGATTTGTAGGTCTATACATTTTACAGTCCTTTTATTTTCTTCCACTTCCCTGCTGTTGGGGGCACCTGCGGACCTTAGCCTATGGACTAGTTGGCAGGGTGCACTCTGGTCAATGGCCAGTTGCAAACACTGAAAGACTACCATTCCTTCTCAAAATCACAGGGAAAATATACATGTACATAACCATGAGTTTAAAAATTTACAAAACAACAAAGCAATACAGAGTCTAGAGTAGGGCTGTAGTGGTCTAAAGAAAGGGTTAGTCGACCACAGCCATGCCCAGCACAATGATTAATTGACCAAGGTAATATGAGGGGGGTGGGCTTACCAAGTGATGCCACATTAATTAGGTATAAAAAATAAAAAAAAAGTTAAAAACTGTGAGCCCCAATCTAGAGCAGTTTGTGGTTTTAAAAAACAATTACTTTAAATTTGTTGCATGTGTTTGTTTGTAAAAAAAAAAAAAATCTATGAAACTGTTATGAAAATACAGTGAACATGTTATAATAAAGGTCAAAGCCGCATTCTCTCTTGTCACCAGCGATCAGTGGTTGTTTAACTCTGTGACTGATTGTATTTGATGCTGTTGCGATTTACAGCCACTAATCTATAGACTGGAGTTTCAAATAAAGAGAAGGACACTGTATGAAAAGGTGGAGTATGGCTGAAGATTGCATGGGGATGGAGAGAAAAGGCACAGTGGTGATCTTTCATCATAATCCTGTTATTGCTGAATAATTTAAGTATCTCCTTGCAGACATTAATTTCCTATCATCTCCTTTGCCTCTAATTCGCTAGGAGAATTAATGAGGATTGACATGGCTGCTCTTTCTTGTGCCGTGAAAGCCAACATGGAGCTGTTGATAAGCGGGACGTGTTACTGGAACAATGGGCAGCTGGTTATACCCTAATCGCTTATTTTACATTGCATCCCAACTTTCATTCACTCTCTCTAAAATAGGGCATGGAACTGTATAAAATCGTAGTAATTATCAACGGTAATAAAAATCCTTCAGACTATCAAAGTATTGCTGATAAGTGCTAGCCAGTACTAAGTAAGTATTTCTACATAGATAAGATTAATTTAATTTTAATTTAAAAGTATACCATCATCATTTAGTGTGCATTTTTCTTTAGAGGTCACCGTTATGCAGTGCAGACATGTGGAGGACAATGCTATGCAACTGATAGCCCATCTGTTTCCAAGATTGATAGCTTAGCGCTGCTATCAATGATACGGCCATGTGCCTCTTAGCATTCTGTAGATCTTCACTGTTTTCTTCCAAGGACATCGAGGCTATACAATGCCTTATAAAATGACTATTCTGAAGACTAGAAGATGGAATGGTGAAGAACGGCAACGTGCATGGGAAAAAAGTTTGAAAAATGTGGAGCACGAGCGTAGTTGAGATTAAGCATTGCAGTCAACACTGTTGGTGTAATAGGGTTGAAATGTAGCATTGTAACATTGAAAAGCTCTAAGGGGGAGTTGCTTAAGGCAGAGAGAGAAGAGGCAGTGTTGCTGAAAAGAGAAGAAGGCGCGGCACTGAAGATATGTCAGGGCCGAACAGGAAAACTGAGAGGCATTCAGAGAATCCAGAGGGATTTTGAGAAGCTGTGGCAAGGCCTCACGTATTTTGTATTTTATTGTAAATTGAGACTCATTGTGGCTGCTCTATCCTCTGTTGTCTTATCAGGCTATACTTCAGGCGCTTGTTCAAGTAATTCAGATCCATTGAAGAGGAAAAAATATCTTCGCATCAAGATATGAATTCAACAATACTCCTGGCACTTGTGATAGCACTTTAATTGAAATGTCAGTTGGAAGACAGCATTTCAGAATCCACAAAATCTTATTTTCTTCTCTTGGGTGTCCTTTTCTCTTTCTTGATTTCTTGCTCTGACTTACAACTTCATCTCTGAGCCACTGCTGAGGGCCGGGGTGAGCCATGCATCAGGTGACGCACTCAATGCTGCGCTCATTTGACCTGTCACCCCAACAATGGAGGCTGACCCTGAGCTGGTCCTTCAATTAATCACCTAACCTTCCCTTCACGTCGCGTGTTGCCCTTTTCATGGCCTCACACCCCTCCCACTCTGAGTCAGGCCAAACCCTCAGCAGCTTCAGGACTAAAAGACAGTGGTCCACCATCCTTCATGACCGCTAGTATAAATCTAACGGAAGTAATTACCTATTACCCGCAAGTAGCCTTTCCCACCCCCTTTTCAACTTCTACGTACCTCAACCACATTATAGTCAGCTTGGAGGAGGACGGTGGTGCACAAGAGTCATATTTAAAGTTAATTGGCTCTGGAAGGTGAAGACATCAGCTCTCAGGCAGATGGGTCACTAGAGGCAGGTTCAATCATTGTAAAGTTCTCATTTGGTTCTCATTGGGCTTCAGGGAGGTGTTGACCTAGAGTGGAGGCTGAGGGACAGCAGGCAGACTAAACAGATTTAAATGGTTTGCACCAAGAGACATAGTTTACATGCATTCTGCAGCATCATTGATCTGTATCCTACAGTGACAGTGCACACTAAAATAATCCAAATCATACATAACAAAGCATCTGCAACATCTATAATGTATGAAAAACAATGCATTAGGTTTTATACTGTGTATGTATATTCTGTTTACTGTATCATAAAAATATAAAATTGATAATAGGCAAAAATAGACATTTATGATTTGATATATTTTACTTGCTATTCATGTCTATAGTAGTGGTTGACTGATATTTTTTCATTTTGCATTAGCATTTTTATTAATATTATTATTATTATTATTATTATTATTATTATTATTATTATTTATTATTATTATTATTATTATTATAAATTTTTTTTTTGCACATTTATGCCAATTTCTGGTCAGGCAACCATGTCAAGGACCCCAGCTTCCCCAACCACCTTTAGCAGTTTGGGCATCTTACACTACAGTTCATAGGAAACATTCAAAATCACTTTATCTCAGCCTGAAAAGCTCAAAGTGCCAATAAAAAATATTTTACTAATTTCTCTGGCATTCAATCTTGAAGAACAAAAAAAAATCCAAATTAATTCTATAGCTCTCCCCAAGCTCTACCTGCACATCAAGTTTGATTGAGAATTGTTTTTTGTTGTTTTTTGTTTGTTTGTTTGTTTTTTAAAGTCATCTTTAACTATTCTCACTGTCCAATTCTAACACCTTTGTTTCCTTTTTAATAAGCACTACTAAAACAAATGGTTTATGAATTTCTTTCATAAAATTAAGAAAATTGGCCCTACATATCGGTATCAGCATTGGCCATAGAAAAAACCCATATCGTTCGACCTCTAGTGTATAGCATCTGCCAGTGACAAACCCCTGTCTTCTGACCAATAAGTTTTAGGGGTGTAATGATGCGTTTTTGCAACAACACAATACATATCAATTAGAAGTGTTTCGAATTCAAGAACAATATTGGCTAATTTGGAAACGATACGATTTGATATGATTCAACACCTTCATATCAATAATTGATACAGCAACTTTCTGCCAAAAATCTTGTTTACTCTCAAATGTAGCATCGTGGGCGGGGTTGATTATGTCCAGCTGACAGAGAGCAAAAAAAAAGTTGAATATGTTTTAATTCAGTAAAAACACAAAAATTACATCCAAAAAGCTGCATCTGGTTTTATTTTAACGTGCAAAATTCTAATAACCAATATTTCCAATATTATAGATTTTTTTTCTATGTATACTAATACTTCCCAGAAAACGATACGATTCAATACAAGCTAATGTGTTTTAATATAGTTGTATCATAGAAAAAAAAAATGTTATAGTTACTGACTGATATTGTTACACCCCAATACTTACCAATTCTATGTCAGAGAGCGCATGCCCAGACTTGAAGCAGGGGTCTTTAAGTCCAGGGGTAAATTCTTATGCATTGAAGCACAAGTCTTTACATTTCACAGAACTAATGAGGTGTTTTTGCACTGATTTTTTATGGCTGCAGTTGGCATCTTTGGCCCGATCTCACAATGATGCAGAATCCTTTAAAACCATTTCAGGGCTCAGGTGGATTCTCCGGAGCCACACCAAAAACTAATCATGGTGGACCAGAGAAACTGATTGAGTTCATCAGGTTTGCTTGAAGAAAACTAGCAGTTACCTTGAGTTTTGGTATTTATCAACTTAAGACCAATGCATATAAAGTTGTTGGCCGAGGTGTAATATAATTACCTCCAGTGATGCATGGTTGCTCTTCTGTGTTTTTAGAAATTAATATTGGAGTTGACTATTTGAAAGTTTTCTTTCTCTAGCGTACACTGGGAGGGGTACTGTAGGTGACAGTGAGACAGACGGAGCTGGGCACCGGGACAAGATGTGAGAGAAGATGGAGTGGGAGGAGGAGACAGAGAGGGCTGAGGTGAGATGGATGGGGTGCACCTCGGAGACAGGAGCGAGAATGATGACAGGTCAGCTATACCTGCGGGGCTTGTGTCAGTGAATAATCTTCACATTAGCACTCGCTAATTTAAATAATATGGATCACTCGACAGCTACACCATTGCTACAAGAATATTAAAACTGCAGGTGGCTTTAAAAAATGTTATCTTTACAAGTAAAACCTGGCTTGAATAACCATTACTGCTAATTACCTTGGTGTCTATACTCACACCACATTAATGTTATTGAATGGCTTATATTAATAGTAGGTAAATAAAACAATGCAATGCAAAAGCAAGAAATTGTCTTTAAGTAATAATAATGCAATAAAAAATAGCCTGTTATACAAACCTTATTCATTCTACAACCCAATGGCATTGGTTAAAAAAAAATCATCTGTATCATTGCAAGATAGGGCCAAATATACTAACTCCAGCTCCAAGAGGTTACTAAAGGAACAGTGAATTATTATTAATGGTGAATAAATTGTGAGATAGAGGGGCTTTATGGCTCCATAGATAGAGATCTTCCCCTTGAACTTGACTACTAGGGTCCCTGGTTCAAGTCTAGGCACTTTATCTTATATATTAGTCCCTACCAGAATGGTGATATTGGGTTAAAATATACATGTCATGTCATGTCATGTCTCATGTTTCTGTTTTGATGGCTCTGTAATAAAATACAGTTATAAAAAATGTTGTGATGTGAGCTGCTGAAACTTTGCCTGGGGAAAGTCCTTTTGTTTACTGTGACGTCAATAACCCTGTGGTCTGGACGGCACTTGTTATACCTCTGGCAGCTTTGCCTCGTCACTGACAGCAAATCCGTCACAAAGTCTGATAGTCTTTCGGTTCTCAGTTTCCTCTCATTCACAGATTACACATTCGATCCACTCTTGAATGCTATATTCGTCATATGTGAATTGTTGTGATGTTTACTTCACGGTGTAGTGGCGATGCACTCAATAAAGACGATGACTGCTAAACCTTGCCTTGGTGAAAAACATGGGCAGATATGATGGAAACCTCGCCTTGACTTTGATGGGTCACTACAGGAGCCAAACAGCCGAGAAACGTGGTGAGAGAAACAGCGAGAGTTGGCGAAATGAGTGGAGGTGGCTTTTTTCTCATCAGACACTATGACAGCTCTGGTGGATTGGTTTTGTCTGTTTTTTTCTGAGCTATAACTCATTCTGCGTGGCAGCCACTGAGGCGCAGGAGCGAAAGAAATCGAGTGTGATTTCAGTGGGTTATTGAATTGTTTTTGTTCCCTGATTTTAGTGCAAATGAATTCAGTTCATATTTCAGTGCGACGCTTTTAGCTCGAGCCGTACGATGAATGTGTCAAATGAAGTGTGTTACACAAGCTCCTTGGCCTTGAGAGAACAGTGCCGCTCTCACTGCGGCTGTGTGTGTTTGCGGTTAATGCGGTCTCGGTGTGTTGTGGCGTCTGTACTGTATGTGCATTAGTGTGCAAGCAATAGGGATCCAGACTGCTTTAACAGAGGTGAGACTATTGAAAGTTGGGTTGCCTTGGTAACTGTGATGGCAACTATAAATCACGTTAATGGTGCCTCTCATTGTGCCTCCATCTTTATCAAATTCAGGTGCTGAAAAAAATGACGGGTCCGTGCCCAGAGTGCAGCCGAGTCTGTCAGCAAAAAAACAGAATAATGACAGCGAGTAGCAGTGACAGGTTAGTACTGCTACTGTATTTGGGTTTATACCAACACTGTAACATATCTCTTTTCAAACTCAGCACTGCTGTTAAAAAGCACATAAAAGAATCCTCTGTACTTGTAAATATTACTGAATTATAATTTTTGGATAGTGTTGAGATGCATATTACCTTCAACATAAGAAAATATAAATGTAGTGAATACAAAGTACTGTGCAAAAGTCTCAAAATACTTTTTTAAAGATCAATGAAAGGTGTATCAATATATACACAAAATTTGCTCAACTAAAAGCAATCTGTAAAAACACTGGTATTAAAGCTCTGGATTCAAAGATCTTCAAGTTCAAGGCTAAATGCTCTTTCTATTGAGTCACAAAACCCTTATATGTCAGTAAACAATCTACTAAAGTTAATAATTTGTTCTTTAGTGAGGGAAGTTGGTATCTACAGTCTGTATTTCAAAATGGTACAGAAGCCCTTCAAACACTCCTGTGTCTAAGCCGTGATCTGAATCCACACTGAAATTAATCAATGAAAGTTTCATAAGAAAAAAAATTTATTTTTTAAAGCACTCTTACTAAAAGCATTTTTTCACACCTCACTAAAACCTTTGCAGAGTAATGTGTTAGGACAAATGCTAAGTTCAAGCTGGTCCAGACAGGCACTGTTTATCCTCTCTACTGTTGCCAGGCGCTTGCTCAAGGAGACAGTTGTTATTTTTTTCTTGTTTACTTGCTAATGCTTTGCAAATAAAGATCACCTGAGGTTACTTCAAGAAAACCCAATGACGATATATTTAATTTGATACTGCGCATTATATGGGACTGTGGTCTGTGCAGCTCCTATATTCACCTTTTTATTTGCATTTATAGCATTGGGCTAAATCAAACTTTTTTTGGCCTCATAAATACTTTATATCTTACCAGGCAGTGCCATATCCTCTGACAGTGTATATCCTGTGACAGTGGCAGCCTTTTAAGATATACATCTGTACAGATTCTGCAGTGTGATGCTGCAGGTACAGTGGAATAATATCGCTCAATCTGTGAATCGTTACCTCAGTGGGAAACACTTTCAGGCACAGCATCATTAATCTTTAATGTGATCAGTAAATATGGTTTATGTACTGTATTTTATCTATATCGTGTATTTGCTGCAGTAATAACTAAATTCCCCCGTGAGAATCAATAGATTTCATCTCATCATTTTGCCTTCCAATAGCTGCAGTAAAAATGTCTTTCACATTTTAAACCACATTTTATGTTTTACATGCTCTTTGGATGTTAAAATATTAACTAAGATGTGCTGTTGCTACTCAAAATCTAAGAAAAACTTAATTAGTCTTACATTTAGTTTTGGGTCACGAAAAATGGCCTGTAATGTTAAAGATAAACTAGAAGACAGTCAGTTCAAGTCCAGGTCAAGGCACTATACGGTTTCAGCCAAAACTACACCAAAATCTGATGACTCTGAAAAATGTGCCAGTCTAATAATACATTCTAATTATGGTCTAAGAAAAACATAATTAGCCTAAAATTTGTTTTTTGGTGTGGATCTACAAAACCATCACGGTTGAGAAATTTAAAAATAATTTTCTAAGATTGCAAGATAGAACCAAAGACCCTAACTCAAGTAAGAGGTCCATAAAGGAACAGAAAATGTCTAAAATTGTGAGATACAAGGCTTTGTGGCATAATGGATAGACCATTTATCTCTGGGCTTGAATATAGTCAGTTCAAGTCCAGGTAAAGGCACTATATTGGGTCAAAAGTACCCCAAAATCTACTACTGGTTCTTTAAAATGTGCCACTCAATAGGTGGCCTTACCTAGACATTTGACTTTTGGGCTGAAGATCTGTGCTTTGTTCTGAGGATCTTTATTTCTTTAGAGATCCGAAGGTAAATATATAATATACTCCTAGACATAGAAGTACACACTCGTATTGCCTTGTACTTCAATCCAACATAAAGGGGGCATCTGCAATGAGGTGTGACCAGGGTTCGAGGGCGTGAATTAAGATCACCATAAACAGAATTAAAAAGAATAAATACTTGGCTATCATAGAGGCCGAGTGATTTATTCCACACTTTCACGGCTTGGGCAGTACAGCAGCCCCCAAGAAATCAATATGTAATTATAGACATCCTACCCTGGGCCGTTCCTCTCCCAGCATGCACCTCCCACCACCTGCTCCAACACCGCCACCCTCAAAACAAATGTCAGAACAAAACTGCACTCGGCCCGGGCACGAGAATGAGAAATAGGACTCCTTCCCACTACTACAGCCTTGAATGGGTCTGAGCTGTGAGTTTGGTCGACACAGTGGCAGTGTTATTGTTATGCTTACATTTTACATGGAATCATACATTATGTAGTGTGGTAGTCAAGAAAGCCCAGGGAAGTTTACAATTAATAATAGATTTCCTGAGCAAAACTTGTTATAGTCAAGTCAATCTGAGCAACTTTCTCTTATAGACCTCTTACACTCTACAAGACCATAACTTAGTCAGCTTTAAAGCCAGTATGTAACCTGTAGACTGGGCCTTGTCACTTTAGTTCAGATACAGAGACCTTGCAGAAGAGCCATAGAAGCTTTTTCGGTCTTGGTTGTTTACAGTAGCTCCTGAGAGCCAGCCAGAATGCTATTGCAGTGCTATAACAAAGTGTGGGAGGAGAGGTGGGCAGATAAACATCGCTTACTAAATACCAAATTACTGTAGGCCGTCAGTATTTAAGTTGAAAAAGCTGCTATCATATATCAGGGTGACGGCTGAGTTTCCTGCCATTGAAATGGCACATTTGGCTGTAATGAATCTTAAATGCCAATGCCTAGTGGCAATACAGCTCTCACAATCATTTCCTATACTATGTTGTTCTCTCCTATTCACATTCTAGCCCTTTGTTTTCTCATTTACAAATTCTCCTTAACTCCTGGTCCATATCATATCCTTGTTGTCAAAAAGCTTGTTTTACAGCAGACATCTTCCCACATCAGTAGGTTATTTTCAAGTGATGTCATGTGGAGGGCACGCAAACTTTCTATGGAAGAATATGTTGCTAAAGTCTCAATAGGTTGTGTTCACGGACCATTTAAAATTGAGCTGGAGGCAGGTAAGAATTCTATGGTGGACTCTGCTGCTAAAGATTTAAAATGCAGATGTCTTTGTGTGGTTTATGGCTAATATCTCTGCAAGTACAGGGCTTTGAGATGAAATCAAAACTGGCATAAAGTTCAAAGCCTTATCTGTCAGTACAAATGACCTAAAGTGAAGTTATTTCTTCACTATAAATGTCAAAAAGTGGTGATATTATTCAAACACACAGACATGATTATTGTCAGTAGACTCTGCATTAAGCCACAAGATTATTATGGTGTGGTTATAGACCCAGTTTCTAACAAAAAATGATAAGATTCAGTTTTAATGGATTTTCTGGATTTTTCTTGATTTCTTTTTAAAATAGTGCCTCACCTTTACATTTATACAGGCCCCTGCCCTCCATCTGTGGTTTTGACATCAACACATTTTCAGATGACATTGTAACATATCTATAGGTCTGTAGTATTTAATTGAGATGTGGGACAAGTCTATAATTATTATGCAGATTTTTTTAGTGTGGTTGCATAAATATAGCCAGATCATGGATCTTATCACTAATATAAATGATCAGGTTCAACATTTTACTTGTGAATATTTCTCATGAAAATAGCTTATAACTTATACAGGAATGCTGGCTCCGCCCCATCTTAGAGTGTGACATCATCACATTCTGGAATGTGACACAAAGTTCAACCTCTCCTCTGTCAGTACAAATTAACTATTGAGTGTTTGAGGCGTTTAAGATAAATACAATGTTTATCATAAATATAGGAAGGTCATGGGCCAAGTGCTAACAAAACATATCAGGTTCAACATTTGTGAATTTTGTGTTTAGATATAGCCTACAGAGTAACACTGGCCCTTGCCCTCCATCTGAGTTTTTGACATCATCAGACTCTAGAATGTAAAAAAAAATAATAATTGGGGAATAAATTCTGCGTTCCAGTTGTCCTCGGAGGTCGGCCCATAAAGTGATGTTACCTCAGATTTACCGCTTTCCAGCTGTTTTCAGTCGGCAACAATAACAACAATAATGACAAATAAAACTGTGATAATATAAAAAATCAAACAAAATGTTACATATAGTATGATCTTACGTCATTTTCTTGGTCAGTGTTGATATAGGTAGAGAATGGAGATGGCTGGTGTAAGCATTAACTCTGTGTGGACTGGTGTAGATGTTAGTAAGGTTAGCACTAGCAGAGAATTACAGTGCATTTTGTTACTCTCCAAGCTCACACACCCTGCTGCAGCATGTTCACAGAATGGACAGTGGTGAGCAACTCATGGATAAATGATAAATGATAAACTCATGGATACTCATACACAATCAATATTATAGTACTTTTTTAAACTTTTTCTCTCAGGCTTTACGATTGCTGCCAGAGTTCCCGAGTAAGAATTCTCAAGGGTGTTCCAATTGAAATTTACAATTCAGAAATCAAGTACCACAAACACTTTTTTTGATATGAATAAAAAGACAAATTTTACTTAGATATAGACCACAGTAACTGAGCGTTGGTACACCTTCAAGAAAGAAGCAATCTTAGTTTTCCCTGATGATGCATCTACAATCACAAGCTGCTATATCAACACTTGTTTTTCCTGTTATAATCTGTGAGGTGTCTTGCATCAAATGACTCCACTTCCATATGGCTATTATGGATACTGAGATATTTTCAGACACACTAGTGCCGCTCAGCCGAGGCTCTTTGTAATCAAACGCTGGAGCCTGAGGCGGAAGGAGGGGGAGGCGTATCAAAACTCAGCTCCAGCTCCCAATCATTTCAGCCCTCATTCAGAGCACATATTGATAGGCAATGATGTGTATGTCAATTTGACCAGAGCGCTGTCTCCTGTGGCCAGACCAAGAGGCACCCGCAGCGAGGTAAGGGTGGCAGACTTAGCCAGCTCAGCACAAGGCAGGGATGGCACAACAGGGTAGGACGTACAAAGATAATGTAGCAAAGAAGAAACAAATGAGACATTACACCAGTCAAACATCTAACAATTGACTGCCTGCCTTATATACAGCCCCATGCGCAACCAACTTTCTATTAGAACCAGCATGAACTTCAGCCTATTGGACCATTGCATTTTGATCTTGCAAGATTTAAGATTTTTGTGTTTATATTGTTATTGTTGCTATAATTATGAGTGCGCCCTTCGAGTAGCTTGCGACATATTTATTACTACTTTCACTTTACTACCAATACATAGTCTTCTTCCATGAGTGCGCAGTGTTGTTCATCACACAGTGCCTATCGTCTTCTCCTCTCTGTGTACAAGGAAGGCAGAGCAGGGTTACGTGCGCTCATGTGCAGCTGCTCGCACAAGACATAGAGAAGAACATGGTGAAACAGAAGTAGGAGATGAATTGATACTTAATATGAGCCTGTTTGACTGTGGTGTTCGCCCACCCCGCTAGTTTTAGTTAGCAGTGTATTTAGACAATCTGCTGCAGACATGGTTTTGATGCTCTTAAAACTACATTGCCTCATATTACTTAAAATTTTTAAAATTCTAATTAATCTAAGATGTAAATGATTATGATGCCAAATGAGCACACTTCATTTCACTTGGAGAGAAAAACCTTTTAGTTTGTTTAATTACATGCCAGCTCATTATGAGAAAAATAAGCAAATTTATGTTTTATGACACAGACATGTTTCTGTTCTTCAAAAATAAATACATAAAAACATGAAAATATTTCAGACAGTTCTCTGCCATCTGACAGCTCTCTTTGTTTGCAGCTGAGTTTGTGTATGTTCTGTTACTGCATATAATTTAAATAATAGATTTCGTGGACCCAGTCTTGCGTCTTGTCTCGAGGGATTTGCGTCTCGTCACACCCCTATGAGGTACAGTCACTTGTCTGTTGGCTCAAACCACACAGCCTTCTCTCCTCGTGTGCATCACCTGCTGCCAGTTCACCACTGCTCCTTTCTTGGACCACTGATAGTGACCACTGCAGACTAAGAACACCTCACAAGAGCTGCTTATGGCACTGTGGAACATGGAAAATTCTGTAAGTAGGAGAAATTCCCAAGTTTAGTTCATAACTGATCAAGACTACGAACAAGAACAATGCAGAAGAAAGAAGCAGACACTCAACTCACCATGAAGCCCTGGGACGAGTATATATACACCTAAAGATAATGAACGCCTTTACACTGAGGACTTTGACCTGGAAGCCATACTCAACTCTCCAGTTGCAGAGATCACCCAGGAACCACCACACGGCGAGACCCAGCTTGTATCTTTTATTGATTATACAGTTTTTCTAAAATGTGTAATAGCCATGAATTCTGCCACCACCCTGGCATATCACCACCTGAGGAGAGCCGACTTGTTCAGGAGCTCCGGCAGCAGCTGGAGAAAACAAGGGCTGAACTCCAACACCAGCTCCATATAAACCAGTCTCTTAAACAGAAACTAAAGATGGAGGAGAGCCTGGCTCAGCACAGAGCCATCCAGCTGAAAGGAACAAGAATGATTCTACAAAAGACAATTAAAACAGCAGGTCTTGGCCAACGAGGAGCTCCAGGTACAAGCCGACAAAGAGCCACTAGTAAAGCCCTAAACTCACAAGTCAAGCCACCTCTAAAGCTGTCCAAGATGATGCCATCAAGGAAAAAGAGTTATCCAAGATGGTTGAACATCAGAAGACAGAGATGGAAAGGCAAAAACAGAAGGTGGAGGAGCTCACCTTCAGAAACCGTACAACACTTACTCCATGGCATGGCATAAAATGGCATAAATTGTAAAAACTTTTAAAAGCAGAAATATTTAGCAGAAGCAGAATAAGCGGAATGAGCAAAAAGGGCAGAATTTGGAGAAGGAAAGTCAGAAAATATGAATTTGCAGAAGGCAGAAAATATGAATTTGCAGAAAGATGGTCTAAAATGTCAGAATTTGCAAAAACTGTAAAAGGCAGAAATATCGGTAAAAGTTGCAGAAGCAGAATAAGCAGAAGGAGGTTAAAGGTGTAGAAAAAGCTGAAAAAGCAAAAGGAAAAGAAAGAAATTGCAGAATGGGACAGAATGGCATAATGTGACAGGTGGCACAATAGAACTGAGTAGAGGGAACATGGCCTGAAATTGCAAAAATCACAAAAATGATGAAAGGCTTGTATCAAAAATTGCATAAGGAGTAGAAAAGCAAACAATATATTTCAAAAGTCCCATTAAAAATGGTAGGGGCCGAAACATGGCCTAAAATAGCACAAATTGCAAAAACTGTAAAAGGCAGAATTGTTTAGCAGAAGCAGAATGACCAAAAAGGACAGAATTTGCATTGTTTCGCATTCGCATTGTTCCTCCTGGATCCGAGGTTCGACTATTGGCCGAATTCTCCTCTCCAGCACCCTGGAATAGACTCATAGAGGCTGAGAAGTGTGATCCCCCTGTAGTTGGAACACACTTTTTTAAACTTATTTTATTTTTTAAATCTTTTATTTATTTTAGTCAAATATTTTATTATTGTTAATGACAAATGACTAAAAGTATTATATGATGTATCCCTTAAGTCCCGTAAGTATACAAATATAAAAAAAAAATGTTTTTTCAACATTCCAATCCAACAGCTAGCTTAACTGTTAGTATTTCTGTTAGCGAGCTGCTAAAGGTCTGTTAGCGATGTAACTATATGATTCTACAAATAGTATTTATCCTTCAAATGACAATTCAGTTTAAGCACTAAATAACACACATTATGTATCTCTTTTACAGATAATATTTAATGAGTCCCTTCAAACTCAAATTAAGGTAACAGTATCTGTGCAGTGATACAGATGTGCATCATGCTACAGTATTAGCCTACAGTGTAATGTTAAGCCTTTTGTCTCTCTTTTATTCCAGATGATGGGCTGCTAAACTTATGAAGCTTTGGACCTCACTGAAGAGGACAGCAGTCATCATGTCCTCAGACATCATGTGTGGACGTCAAAAGAGGCTCCTGTCACTAACATGGTACATGTTTATATTCTACAGGAATTTACTCCATCGCTGTTGTATTTATATTTAATTCTGCATTATTGTTTTGTGGATTTCAGGCCTGGAAATGTACACAGCCATCATCTTCTATTGGATCCTCTGTATTCCTAATATCAGGTGAGTGTATAAAATGTTACATATTTTATGCTATTTATTTAAAAATGTTTGATTTAACATTATTTTTATGTTACAGGGATGTACACTATACTGGGCTGTACCTGTAGTCCACAGTCAGAGAGGACAGAGGCTGTAGTCCACAGTCAGAGAGGACAGAAGCTGTAGTGAACAGGAGGACACAGCTGAGGAACAACCGGACTGAACTTCACCAAACAGCAACATCAGATGATCCTGCGAATACTTGGCTTTTGCAAATGTTTGATCAAATAAAATGTAAAACTCTTTAAAGCTGTGTTTTATCTTTCATCAAATGTTTAAATAACAGTTTTAAATAATAATAATTTAAAATGTAAAAAAGGGGAAAATAAAATGAAATTTGATTGAACCCTCAGGGGTTCTATATTTAAAGATTTATTTATTTAAAGTTTAAATGTTTTATACAAAAATGTAAACAAATAAAAGAGGTATGCTATTAAAAATCGTGATATGGTGTGAGTTTTAAAACAACTTAAAATGTTTAGTTCCTTGCTGTTGAGGAGCAGCAGCATCTGGACATGCTTCTCCAATGATGAGAGCAGGGACATACTCCCATCTGTCTCTATAGGACTGTCCTGTCTCTCCATACACAGCCTGGAGTTAGTTCTCTCATTTGGTCAGGCTATTAACAGTAAAATCTCCTATTTTAAACTCCACTGCTCACAAAGGTTTTTCAAGTGACAGGACAAAATGCAAGCGATGCGTGTCACATGACACAAAGCAGCTGTGCGCTCCTTTGGCTTTACCGCACACTATGACGTGCACACCCCGACGGTGTTTCTGCTGTGTTTTAGAATGGTTGAAATGTATACTATGGCCGTTTGTCCTATAGAGTAATTGCAGAGAAAAATTATTGTATGGACTGCTGCATTAGCTCCTCTATTAGCGCTGTTGAGTTTTTATGGTCAGTGCTTGTTTTTTGTAATTAAATGGGTAGTACCTCATTGATGGTTATTCTTCTAAATTCCACTGAAGCTTCAACAGGTGGGCAGTAATCGTAAACCTGTGCGCTCCTCAGCCTCTCCATTTGCTGCTGCTGTGTTGACTGTTAGACCATATCAAGTAAAAGGGCTCTAAGCTTATCATCGTTATTAGGCCTAAACCACGATTCAACTTTAAATTCACGTCCCTACTTACTTTCTAATAGATGTATCCTGTATATCCCACCCACTAACAGGTGCCATGATGAAGAGATATGCTGTGTTATTCACTTCACCTGTGAGTGGTCATAATATTTAGAGGTCGACCGATATGGGTTTTTTTAAGACCGATGCCGATTTTTTAAATCAAGAGCAGCCGATGGCCAATAAGCAATGCCAATTTTTGAGGCCAATATGGAGGGCCGATTTTCCTAATTTATGAATAAAAATGGTTTAATATAGTCAGTTGTTTTCATGTTGCTTATAAAATGTAAAGAAACATAAGAACATCATTTTAAAATGTAGAAAAACATGGACTCATGTGCAGGCAAAAGGTAAAATCTCTCAGCTTTGCACTCTGGGCTACTGTCTTCAAATAGTCTGCTTTGTTCTGTATTAAAGCTGTAAAGTTAAGGGCTAAGCATTTTTGTATCACATTGATGATGATATTTATGACATTAAATAACTTAGATAGTTGACAATATGTTCATTTTATTATTATTCACAAAGCACATATTTTAAAATAAAAATATTAAACGAAAAGCACTTTTATATTTGCAAAACATATCTTTGTGTACTGCAAATATAAAAGTGCTCGCTGACTTGCCCCAAAAATACTGCTTCGATTTAGTTCCATGTGAGTCCTCATACCGGGTACGCACTGGCGCTCGTCCCCGTGTCATTTAATCAACACTCCTTTTCTGTTTGAAAGCGGCTCCTGGCTGAAAGCACATGGATATGTCGGCACTAAATACAGACAGTTCTCTGCTCTGTGACACTTACGGACACAGAAGAATGTCCAAATCTAAGGTCAAAGTAGTTCGGGCTAATGTCTTCATCTCCATTCCTTTTTTAATGCACACGTTTTTATACCGCGGCCACTGAGGCGCACTGCTCCACATTAATGTATGTGTGGAAAAAAAAATTGCCTCAACTATGATTATGAAGCCACCACCTTTTCCCTGTTTTACCAAATGTTTCTCTTATGCAGCATTTTAACAAGTTAACGAGACTGACGTTATTAAGCTAGCAATTAAAGCTAATGCTGCAGGTTGCATAAAAAAGTGCTTGAACATAGCCTAAAGTGTCTGGGCATTTACATTTGCTCTCACACGGACATTTAAAAGTTAAATCAGCGTTACGTGCGCAGGTTTGGTGAGAAAAAAAGATAAAGTCTTACCTTTTTTCTTTCAAAACAATAGTGCTTGCCTCAGCCTTGTTTGAGTGATCTCCCTCACTCGCCCTGAGCACCTTCTACAGTAAACGGTGCCGCTGTAGCATTACGGCACGGACACAAAAACTAGGGTCCTTCAGTAGTTGTCCGGACATGTGCCTGACCAAAAATCTGCATTAAATGGGAAAAATCGTCCAACGGCCAATTGTCTAAAACACCCAAATATCGGCCCGATATATCGGCCGACTGATATATCATTCGATTTCTAATAATGTTATGCTTGATTGGTGTACATGAAACTGTGTGAGACATAAAGGGAGAGGGGGAGAGTTTAAACAGGCGGAGGAGGGAGAGAGGGAAGAGATATCTGGACGAGATGAGTGTGTCTGGACCAGCAGAGATGGATTAGTGTGTCTCCTGCTACCTGTGCAGGGGTCAGTGTTAAACTGCCTGGGCCTGATAAGTGCTTGGCAATAGGCTGAGTGTGGGCAAGCATTGACTGGTTAGCTCATTGATTTAGCTGGGAGAGAGCACAGAGCGATGAGCAGAGTTCAGGCCTGTACAGCTGTTCATCAATGTGTCAGGGCCCACAGCACCCACTGGGGCCCTCTGTGACAGGAGCATCACATACTTAAGCACTGGTTCAGTGTAGGTCAACCTTCTCATAACAATAGATTCACACGAAAAACTCATTTGTCATTCAGATCCACTTACTCAGCAATGTTTAATGGAGTGTGCTTGTAATGTTTAGAAGAAACTCTATATAATATTGGAAAGTAAGTGTTCACATTTGAAAATTAATGATTTGTGTCTAATCAAAAATGCACAAAATTATGGTAAAAATGAATATGCAACTTGCCAACATAGTGAGATGTGATCATGTGCAACATTTTGTTGCAACTTCTGAATCCACAAAAAAGGCCGATAGGGCTAATTTATATGATGTAATTTGATGTATATTCAAAAACCTTCTGAGATTCATATCCATTATATGACTTTAATGAAGATAAAATAATACTACAACATATTAGTTCATAAAGCCATGGTTTAACAGTAGTACAATAAGTACTACATAGTATAGTATAATATAGTAAAATAAACTTGACACTGAGATTAGCATTACCACATCACTAAGACTGTCCCAATGAGATTTATACATTTTTCTTGTACTTGTTTCGGTCTTGCCCAACAGGCACACCACTGTCTCAGCAAACCAATGCTCATTTTTTATAATACTTTGCATGAATAAATACTTCTATTGTGCATATGCGACTCTGCAGCTGTGGTTTACATACACACATACTCTTGGCAGATGAAGCCACGCAATTAGGAGTCTGTGTTTGTGGATGCAAGTCATATGAGTTATTTCTGCCATGCTCTCTTGAACAGATTCATCCGCCCAAACCCACTGGAGGCATTTTCCCAAAAGACCTTTGTACCAGTGAAGCAAAGGGGCCTCACATCAGACCAGCTGCATCCCTGGCTCCGGGCTTAGTGCAAAAGATATGAAGGCATCTCCAGTCTATACCTCCACACAGGCAGTTTTCATTTGCCCCAGAGCAGAGCCGCGCACAGCCCAGCATGGCTAATCTCCACTAGTTGTGTTGTATTTTCTCATCACCATTCCTCACCTGGGGAGCCATGGATGCTGTCATAGATGTGGCAAGAGAGCAAGGATGAGTGAGGAAGAGCGAGATGAAACTTACATGAGGCAACACAATGAAAATGCAAAGATTGAACTTTTCGCCGGGACCGAGGGTGGGTTGAGGGGAGTATAGAAGCCTTGAGGGGCTCTGGGTTGAGGAAGAGGAGGAAGCAAGTGAGTGGACAGGGAGGCAAGATAGCCGCTGGACAAGAGGACAGAAGAAGAAGAAAAGCTTATCACTGGAATCCTAATCCTACTCTTCCTCTCTTTTTGTCTATCCCTTTAAAGCAGTCTGTAACCTATAGCATTTCCAACCCCACCACTCACCAACAACTCTGGTAGACCAAGTTTTCTGCTTTTATTTTATAAAAAAAAAAAAAGAAAACTTCACTCAATTTGCCACCTCAAAACTGACAGCTATTATTCAGAGTGTCCTTTATGGGAGTGTGAGAGCAGGTTAAAATCTTTAATAATACAGCTTATATTTGACGTTTTAAAATTTCATTTCCTATTACAAAATACTATTCTACTATTAGATGATTATACATGTTTCCTCCAATCCTGATTAATCTCCCCCTGTCTAAATTCCCTACTATCTTAATTTTTCACCTCCTATTCTATTATTTCCCATTGTCCCGGATGTGGTAGATGCTGGAATGTGACCGCAGGCTGCTGGGGAGTTGGCTGGGAGGTGGCAGATGTCTGGGTGGCACCACGGAAGATGTCTTCCACACACATTACATGAAAGTGCACTAGCTCCCTGTACACATCGTGCTGTCTGGCTTTTCCAGGAAGAATGCGCTGCCGCCTGATGATCGATGGCTTGCATTCAGAGATGGAGCAGCCCCACTGTTTGTTTGTCTCTGTTTCGCATGAGTGCAGAATGACAGCTGGGACCAGTGCGCAGTTTTCAAGTCAGTCTGGCTAAAAAAGTTAGGCCTTCGCTGGGTTGTCTTCTTGAGTTGAGGTTGAAATAGGCAATTTTATTCATATAAGTCATACACAGGGTAATGCAAAGTGATTTACTGAAATAAATTTAAAAAACACATAAATATTTACTACTAATACTACTATATTACCATCACTTTTATTATTATCACTACTACAACTTCTCTTTCTACTAATACTATTACTAATCACTTTGCCACCAGTAAAGTAAAAATACTTTTACTCTTTTTTCATCAAAATTTTATTTAAGTAATAGTTTTATAAAAAAATATTCAGAATGTACATTTTCATCAAAAATATTAGTAAATAAACATCAGTGTATTTTGGTGCTGCTAAGCTATGAAGACACTTGTACACAAGCGGTGCTGTTTTACATTCTGTTCTCTAAGCGACAGGAAGTTAGTGCAGAGATCTGAAAGCAAGACTAATATGGTTGTACTTCCTGGCTTTAGCAGCAGCATTCTGAATGTAATAGAGATCTTGTTGCTTGATATTGTTTGATAATGCTGCAAAAACACAACTGTAATTACTGTTAGCTTTATGACCATGTATCAGAACATTAGGCTAAAAAATGTCATCTGCACTAATACAAGCTCTCCTTCCTCCCTCACTGTGTGTGTGCTACAAAAATCAGCTATCAGCAAAACACACAAAGACGGAGATGTGTTTTCGATCTGGAACGCAGGATATGAGAGGGGAGTTCATCTGATAATAAATTCTGCTATCATAGCCCAAAAATGAATTCCCAGCATTTTCAGATCATGACTGATGATTCAGTGATTCACTAATTACCATTATCTTGGCACTGCACTTTGGAAATGAACCCAACTATCCTCAGAAAGAAGTCTTCAAGATATTTTGTGTGTAATCTGTATTCTGAAGCAGCTTATTTGCCTTTGTAATATACATTGCATACTCATGTCAAAGATAAAAATCAAGATGAAATAAGATATAATTAATTACCGGGGGCTTACTAAAACATGACAAATTGCATAATTTTTTGTTTCTTCAATAAATTAAAATTCTCTGAGTACGGCTCGGTACCGAACAACAATATCTTTGTGATACCAACCGAAAAGATCTGGTATAGAAAACAAACATTTGAGACAGCTTTAAACTTAAGGATACAGTGAAGACAGATGTGTGCTGAACATTCCCACTGTTTACCTCCAGAGAGCACAGGACAGAATATCTGTCTCTACAATGTATGTTTATGAACTTAAACAATAAGTAGCTACCGCTAACTCACTACTTAAGGATAAAGCTTAAGCAAAAAGTGAAAGTGTGTAGCTGTTTGTTGTGAAAGACAGACCTGACTAAAATCTCCAACAAGTCACAGGCTGCAGAAACTGTCTCTGTCTCAGCAGCTCCACTACTCACTACTCTCACACCCATCTGGACACATATCAGTGTGAGCAGTGGGACACTGTCAAAACAGAAGGCTGTGGTTGTTCTGTATTGTAGCCTAAAGCATATTACAATACTGTAATTAATCTACTTTCATAAATTTTATATTTGATGTCCCTTATATGAATCAAATAAACATTGTTAAAATAATAAGTGTTTTATTTAAAATAATTATAATATTATTTTTTTTGTTTTCTAACATATAGGTTTATAGAAGATTGGTTAAATTTGATTAGTATCGCAAAAAGGTTCAGGTACAGCTATTGTAAAGCAGTTAACATTTAGGTAGTGGTATTGACAAAATTCAAAAAACAGTACCCATACTGTTATGTATGTCCTTCTATGTATGCAGTACTTCCATAGTATGTTATATATTTTTTTTAGATTTAGCCTAGCTATGGTGACTTTCAAAGAAAAATATAATATAGGCTACATTATTTATCATTCTGATAAATTAGATACACCTGAGTGTAACAATAACAGCATTAATATATGCATGAGGTCAACATCTCAAGCAGCCTGATGCCACCTCAAAGGCAGCACGGACCCACAGAAACCTCAAATAGTTCATCAGTACAGCTGTACATACAATACAGAAGAATACATCTGAACACAGAAGAACACAGTTCATTATGTGCTTATCCATAGCTGGTGCATATTCCACTGACTATGGGTCTCAGATGAGGTACACCCTGGACAATGGCCAGTTAGTCCCAGAGACACACAGATAACTAACTCTCACATTCATTCATTTGCATTTTTAGACATAAACATATCGTATGTACAAACATATTTCCCTATAGTATTACATGTTTGCAGAAAAGTTCATATTTCGGATGTGAACTCACAGAGTTATTGTACATATTCAGTGTTTTCTGCAGCAAATTTGGGCATTCAAACTGACTCTTTACCTTTGATTTCCAGTCAGAGCTTTTTTGTGTGAATGAGTGAGTTTCCTTGGGCACTCTAGTCTCCAGTTAAACTCTTAAATTTTCACTTAGGTTCCATGACCAAAGTCCTTGTTAAAATTTGGAGGTGATTTTCAGGTGCCCATCAGGAGTAACAGCTTGCTCGAGCAGCACTGAAAGGGTTAAATGCTGAGTTAAAAAATGCCTACAGGGACAATAAATTGTAACCTGACTTAGACATTTTAAGACAAATGAGAAAACCATAACTTTGTATGTCATGGTAGTATGTAGACATGTTCATACTAGAGAACTAGGTCAAATTTGAGCTTCCCAGGTGCATTTAGTTAGTCACTAAAGCCAAAGCAATAATAAGCATTAATAATAATCAATAATATTTAATAAGCATTTAGTTTCTCCCACTGGGCAGACCACAAGTTCACGGAGTAGCCAGTGAATGCTGCAAGTAGTGAGTTCACGTTTTAACAACCATGTAAACAGAGAGACATGAACAAAAGCCATGTTTGTCTGTCTGATCACAATCTCCTGTTTATTTGGATATTAGTTCTGTGACTTTCGTCCTTCTACCATGAGAAAGCATGCCACATATATAAATACTTTCTTTTTCCTCATGTTTAATATAGCCGATCCTTATATCCTTGTTTGTGACTTAGGGACATATTTATTAAGACAGGTGCTAAATTGCGAGTGCAGATTGAAAAATACCATTTGTCGGGGTGTTGCATGTGATAATCTAAGAGAATCTGTGCAAGTAATTGCTGCCGCAAATTTGATCTGTACTCGTGATAACTCAAATAACGGCTGCAAATTGACTTCATTTGTATTTTCTTCGCCTTGAATTTTGCGCATTCTGGCAATAACACCTTGTTTTATATATTCACTGAGTCACCGGAGCAAAATCTGCGCTGCGTTTGTTCAGCTCCTGTGAGAGACACTCACCTCAGCTGCTCCTGGTTTGCTCCACTTTTATCACATCTTATTCATTTAGTGTGCACACAAACCTTTGATAAATCTGGCCCCTAGTGTCCCCAGTTAAGACGTAGTGTTTACACAGCAATGTGGTTGAGAGTCTGCAGGTGCTGTTATATTTCGAAATATATCGGATTCTCTTCACTGGTCCCAGGTCTGACTTCCAGTCTGGCTCGAGCTGTTTTGATAAACTTTATGCTGCAACGTCTGTTAAAAATAGACGTTGGCATCTATTATGGAGGTTGTACAGGACAACACATTGTAAAATGGGTTGCAATGTAGTGCAGACTCTAGTTCTAACACTGTCCCACTCCACATACTACTAAGTGTCTGGATGGGTTTGTTTGAATGTACAAATACCAAAATATATTTATTTTTTCAGTATCATTAAGCATCAGAGCTTTTCTGTCAGTACCACAAAGATATTGTTGTTTGGTACCCAGCTCTACACAAGGTGCACTCGAGACAATTATGGCAGGTTAGTTGCAGAGCTAACACAAAGACTGACAGACAACCATACACTGTGAAATTCATTCAATAGGAACTATTTAACCAATTCTCATTTTTGGTAAGTAATGCTACACCACTGGTTTAGTGACAAGATTCTTGATTAATCTGATTTTCTGTCACCACTTATTACAGTCATGGTAATTTAAAAATTGTTGAGTAGCCTACCAGTCAAGTAGTAATACCAGTAGTAGCCCTAGCAACTAGTAGTAGTAGTAGCAAAAATGGCAGTAGTGGTTGTGGCTGCACTAGTAGTAGTTGTAGTATTTGCTTACTGACTTTTTAAATTCTTTCACCTCTAAACTTGAGTTACAAAAGCACATTTAAATTTCTATTAAACACAATAAATGAATTTCACCATAAAACAGCTGACGCAAACACGCCTATACATGCTACTCTTGCTTGTGGCAAAATAACATTACATTAGCACCCTGCTAGTTAAAAGGCATCATCTCCATTGTATCAGCAGCTTGCAGCACTGCCAATAAATAATAAATTGCCATTCCCCTAAACAATCAGCTTTGTTCTCCGATGGAAGAACTTGTTTATGCAAATAGATCCATCTCCCCTCAAGTATCTTACATAAATACTTACACAGGTAACTGCTGGTTGCCTGGGGTTTTTGGAGCACCTTTCCTCTTAACCTTGATGTTCACTTGTAATTCCCACACATCTGTTTAACACTTGTAGCCCTGAGCATTCACTTCCTACTAACTGCCTAACAAGAGAGAAGGCAGAGATGAGAGGGGGTTAAGGTGTGTCTAGGGACGGGTACAAGCTGCAGTCCTCATGCCTGGCATCTCCGAGAGCTCCACTGAGCCGAAAAATATCCCTAATGTTTGTGTAACCGTAAAGTAATGTCTAGTCTGTAAGATTGTGGCATGGTGTTGTTTTAGACATGCTACACATAAGGATTTGTGTACGGCACATGTGGTTTAGTGTTTAAGCCTATAGACAATAGTGTGGGAGGACAGTGCCCGTGTGTCTGTATGGAGCATATACAGTGGAAGAATACTGGTCTCTGCAATCAAATCTTTACTGAAGTAAGAATTAAATCCATATAGGCTGTTACTCTGTCAGTATTAGTAGTGTTTACTGCGATAGTGGTTTGTTGTTTAGCTACTTATGTCATATGAGATGTTGCATTGATGTAGAGTAGGCTAGGTTAGTTCACAACTAGTTTAGGTTTATATTAAATAGCACTCTAAACCAATGTTGATTCTAAAACTACTGGCTTAATATCAAATGTTATTTCTTTGTATTTAGTATGTTTCAGCTGTGTAAATAAAGAGAGCAATACAGTTCACTACAAAAAACCTCAAAAAAATATGTGTAATAATGGAAAAACAAGAATCCACTGTTTCTATTTTAGTAATGCACACCATTACAATCCCAAGGTTACTTCTAATTTTCCATCTTGCATTAATGATTTCTCCTGACTTTAAGGTCAATGTCACACATTAAAAGTTATAATATTAGCTGCTAAATGGTTCTTGGAGGCGTATTTATTTCTTCCCTGGAAGATATCACGAACGCAGCAAGAGACAAGCAAGAAGAACATACTTTTTGCCCTCAGCTTGCAGACAAACAGATAGAAATATCTTTGGTTACAGGAAGAACAAACAGAGCTGTATGTGTGTTGGTGAATGCAAGCGCGCACATGAAGGGGTGTTATTGCTGAGGGCAGAAAATCAAAGGGAAGGGAAAACAATACAGGCTATTCTCTGAGCAGGCTCCCTTGGTAGTTGTAAGAGATGGTCTCCTCAGCTGAGACACACCAGACTCTCTGTAGACTCTCTTCCATATTTGCTTTTTTCCCCTCTGTCTTGATAATTCCCCTCACCCTTTTACTTGTATGTTCTACATTTCCAGTGCTTCCTCTTTTCTGAGCTCCTTCCCTCTCTCTAAAGATCAGCTCTGAAGCCGCCTCTGCTTGCTTCCAGGTTTGTAAGGGAACGCCGTTTGTTAAAACGGTGCCTAAAGTGAGAGGAATTAAAAGTGACATGCCCCCAAAACACAGGAACAGATTAAACATGACGCACACACAGTTTTCCAGCACTAATTTTCAACTTGCACATTCAAGTCATGTGTGCTTTGTAACAACACTTCCTGGACTACTCCCTAAATTTCAGCTCGGATAAATAATACCTGTCAAAAAATACTTGATTAAGAACAGTATTTACTATCTTTAGTTTATTTAGTGCCAGTTGAAAATACATTACACACAATGTTTTCTCTCACCTTTCAATTGACTATTGGATTGTTTAACATTACAAGATGAAAGGGCTCTGTGGCACAGTGGACCCTGAACTAAAAGATCCCCGGTTTTAGTCCAGGTCTGGGCACTCTATCATTTCCTTACTTTTTCTGTGTGCATAATATGTTTTCTTTTCTCTTCTATTTCATCCATTTACATACGCAAAGAAGGGATATTTTTTCTCTCATGTTTGTTGCTTTGTTAGTCCGTTTGCAAGATCCCTTAAAAAGTTGAGGTAGAAACTAGTAAAGCAGGTAAACCAACACTCCTGTCTGACTAAAAGAAACTTAAAACAGTAGTTAACTTCAGACAGTCCGATGTTTTACAAAAGTAGAAGTAGATTGTCCCATCTTTTTTGAAAGGATTCAATATTTTGCAAAATAGGGCCAAAGCAGTCAGTAAAGGGACTAATTATGAGCCTTTTCTATTGTGATATTTCAAAAAGGCTATGTGGCTTTGTTGTTTCCCAACCAGTGGTAAAGGGACCCCTAGGGGTACATGAGCACTTTACATGAGGTACCTTTTCATAATTTAATAAGAAAATATTTGCAATCTTTTAATATCAAACTACTGAAAGTTATGAATAACAAAGTTGAGTGTTTCATTGATGACTGAAAATGAGGAAAACTTGAAATATTATTTGAATAAGCCTATTATAAAGCATGTTTCAAAGAAGAGTTATATAAATGATTTTTTTTTTCATTATTTCTTGGTAATTAATAATAGTTAAATGTAATAGAAGTTTATATTGTTTGTTTGTTTGTTTTTTGCTTTTTTTTTTAATCATAACCGCAATACAAAAAAGGTTGCTTAGTGCTTTTGGTAATGCATATTTTCATAATTTCCTCTCTAAACGTTATTCTTTATATTTCTGAAATCATACAAAGTGTTGGTTGTTTTGCAATTTCCCACTGGGAATAAATAGCTCTTGTCAAATCGTAAAATAATTAATTCCACTCAGTTTTATGTCTGACTTTGACTGAGGACAGCAGGAGGGGTCTTCGTGGACAGACTTGTCTATCTTTAACCATTATCTCTGCTCCACACTGCAGCTCCACTGGTTTCACACTACATTTGCCTTCATTGACTTTAACACACGATTGGCTCTCAAAAAGAAAGGGGTGGGTGTAATTGCATTTTGAGCGATGTTCGTGTCATTACCTTGCTTCAAAGTCAGTGACGAACAACAACAGTTTAGCGACGTGAGCTCAGTCTGCCTTAAAAAACACAGCTGCTCTTTTTAGACTCAAAATAATAAGACAATGAAGTCACTTTGAACTACCTTTAATACTGATCACATGGCCTCTCCAGGGCCTCGAGTGCTACCAAGTATACTTCCCACAGTGGAGTGCTCTGCTGCAAAGGACCGAGCTGTAATTACCAAACCCAATGACATTTGACTGTTTTAAATTATGTATTTTTCACTTGGTGCTCTTTTGAAATTACAACAATGAATCGAGGTTCTGCTTTGGACATACTTTTTATAATTATACTTTAGGACTGGTGGAAAAATATTGTATATTTGGTATAGAGGTATATGTTGTTTAGCTGGTCTGCCTTTACCCACTGGCTGACTGTAACATATTGGTATGTAAAGGTTGAAAAATGGTCAGTGTGGTGTTATGTGTCTGGATGTGTCTATGCAAAAAGAAAAAATTTCAATAAAATGTGCATTATCAAAAAAAAAAAAAAAAAGAAATGTTACATAAACAAAGACTAAATGCATTATAGCAATTTAGAAGAGGCTGTACATAATTACATACAGATCAAGCTGTAAAGATTATGGAAACAATTATAATATACACAGCTCTAAAAAGTTGCATTTTCCATGTCAATAAATTCATATTCATTCACTATAGTCAATTTAGAGTCACCCAAAGGACACATAGATTCTGTCTGCCTTAATTTAGCCCTCTCTTCTGCATCCGCTTCTCTCACACCAGCTACCTTCATGTGTTCTTTCAATACATCCATGAATCTTCTCTTTGGTCTTCCTCTAGGCCTTAAACTCAACATTCTTCTACCAATATAAATCTGCAGGAATAACCAGTAATCAAAACAAAACATTAGTTGTTTTAGTTGTTTGATTTTTTTATTATTTTTTTTTATCTTGAGAGCTAAGGGCTTGGACAGACAATGGATAAAGCCTTCACCCCTGAACTAAAAGATCCTTGGTTTAAGTCTAGGTCCTGGCATTATTGACCTGATCGTCTGCATGGCACAAGCTGGGGGTGATGCTGATGGGGCGTCTTGTGCGTGCCATCTGTGTTTATATCACACTCAACACCGGGGGGCATGGTGGTCTAAAAATGAGGCGTGTTGGTTAAAAACTAAAGCAGGTCTCAAGCAGGCTCTGAGCAGGTGCAGACTCCTCACACAGGCATTATAAAACAAAAGGATTAGATTGAACAAAATACTATTGTGCACATTCTATTTTATTTAATAATATTAATTCAGATTCACTTATTAGAGAGAGGTTCATTAATTAATGACCACACAACAAAGTTGGTGGAATTTGCTTTTGGTACAGCATGACAAAATGAACAACAGCAACATGTTAAACATAAACACAAACAATACAAAGTAACAGGTGAAAACAGAAACAGATTGTCCTTCAGTTCATGGCTTGGTTTAGTGTCCGTATGGCTAATAATAGACTACAATGGGGCAAAAAAGTATTTAGTCAGCCACCAATTGTGCAAGTTCTCCCACTTAAAAAGATGAGAGGCCTATAATTTTCATCATAGGTATACCTCAACTATGAGAGACAAAATGAGAAAAAAAATTCCAGAAAATCACATGTCTGATTTTTAAAGAATTTATTTGCAAATTATGGTGGAAAATAAGTATTTGGTCAATAACAAAAGTTCATCTCAATACTTTGTTATATACCCTTTGTTGGCAATGACAGAGGTCAAACGTTTTCTGTAAGTCTTCACAAGGTTTTCACAAACTGTTGCTGGTATTTTGGCCCATTCCTCCATGCAGATCTCCTCTAGAGCAGTGATGTTTTGGGGCTGTCGCTGGGCAACACGGACTTTCAACTCCCTCCAAAGATTTTCTATGGGGTTGAGATCTGGAGACTGGCTAGGCCACTCCAGGACCTTGAAATGCTTCTTACGAAACCACTCCTTCGTTACCCGGGCAGTGTGTTTGGGATCATTGTCATGCTGAAAGACCCAGCCACGTTTCATCTTCAATGCCCTTGCTGATGGAAGGAGGTTTTCACTCAAAATCTGACAATACATGGCCCCATTCATTCTTTCCTTTACATGGATCAGTCGTCCTGGTCCCTTTGCTGAAAAACAGCCCCAAAGCATGATGCCCCCCCCCCCCCCCATGCTTTACAGTAGGTATGGTGTTCTTTGGATGCAACTCAGCATTCTTTCTCCTCCAAACACGACGAGTAGAGTTTTTACCAAAAAGTTCTATTTTGGTTTCATCTGACCATATGACATTCTCCCAATCCTCTTCTGGATCATCCAAATGCTCTCTAGCAAACTTCAGATGGGCCTGCACATGTACTGGCTTTAGCAGGGGGACACGTCTGGCACTGCAGGATTTGAGTCCCTGGCGGTGTAGTGTGTTACTGATGGTAGCCTTTGTTACTTTGGTCCCAGCTCTCTGCAGGTCATTCACTAGGTCCCCCGTGTGGTTCTGGGATTTTTGCTCAAAGTTCTTGTGATCATTTTGACCCCACGGGGTGAGATCTTGCGGGGAGCCCCAGATCGAGGGAGATTATCAGTGGTCTTGTATGTCTTCCATTTCCTAATAATTGCTCCCACAGTTGATTTCTTCACACCAAGCTGCTTACCTATTGCAGATTCAGTCTTCCCAGCCTGGTGCAGGTCTACAATTTTGTTTCTGGTGTCCTTTGACAGCTCTTTGGTCTTGGCCATAGTGGAGTTTGGAGTGGGACTGTTTGAGGTTGTGCACAGGTGTCTTTTATATAGATAACGAGTTCAAACAGGTGCCATTAATACAGGTAACGAGTGGAGGAGCCTCTTACAGAAGAAGTTACAGCTCTGTGAGAGACAGACATCTTGCTTGTTTGTTATTGACCAAATACTTATTTTCCACCATAATTTGCAGATAAATTCTTTAAAAAATCAGACAATGTGATTTTCTGGATTTTTTTTTCTCATTTTGTCTCTCATAGTTGAGGTATACCTATGATGAAAATTACAGGCCGCTCTCATCTTTTTAAGAGGGACAACTTGCACAATTGGTGGCTGACTAAATACTTTTTTGCCCTACTGTATGTGGCTCATGTTGTCAGAGGTATTTCTGGCTATTTTCTTACACATGACAGGGGAATTTATCACATCCATGCAGCCCTCTATAGTTGAAAAAAGTCAGAGTAAAAAACCCCAATTAAAAATACTGCGTACAAAATTAAGCTATAGCCCGACTGTACAATGGTTAATAATTTTATCAATAAAGCTCAGAAGGAGTTGCGAACAGCAGTGTATAGTCCAGTTTAGTGCAAGTTTCCTTGTACAAAGAAAAATATACGCCACTGCATCAGGCACACTTCTTTTGAATCAATGCACTGTGACCGCATCCGAGTGCCCACTGCTCCCGCTCAGTCATTTTTATTTTATTTCTTGAATAGTGGGTCAAAAAATAAGTGAAACATTAAAGAAAGACAAAAAGAAGTAAATTAAATAAACACAAATAGCCTACTCAATTTTAAATAATTTTGAGTAAATGTTATATAATAAAATAAAAACACAATAGAAATTATTATTGAACATGTAATATTACATTTATCAAGTAAGTTTGGGAGTCTTTCATTCTAATGCACTGTGAGAAAAAGGGACAGCTCTGACTGGTCCAGACCAGACTCACCCATGAACGTGAAGCACAGCCCCTTTGAACCAGAGCCAGCCCCGTGATTAGACTGCACAGTACTGAAAATTCACACGGATATGTCCACTAATGTACTTCTGTTTAGATCACTCCCGGGACTACAATCTGCAAGATCTGATCCTATAGCTTTACCATTGCAGGATAGGGCCAATGACTTATCCAAGCAAGTCCAAATCTGACTAGCTTATGTGAGATCAGGGGGAAGAATGTTAATGTTGCTGTGTTGTTGTTTTTTTCCTACATCAATTGTGGCGCCATGGGTCTCTTTCATCTCTGTGGTTATCTATACAGTATACAGAGATATACAATGTGGCTAGCAAAAGCTACTCTGTTGTCATGGCTATGCATAAGCTACACTTAATTCACAATCCAAACAGACAACAGTTTCTCTACTACAGCTGTTGTTTATATTTACAAAGATTTGTGTGCTCAGATTATGATTCAAAAGATGATCAAATTACATTGGAAACTTTTAAATTCAAATTCAAAGCATTGACCAGAAATAGACTGCTGTGTGTGTGTCTAATTAGGGAGTTGTTGGCCAAATATGAGGAAGCTAAACTGGACTGACTCATCAAATAAGCATTTTCCCCAGAAGACAGTGTTTGTTCACCCAGACCAAAATTCATCATCAAAATGATCAGTGTTGCCTTGCTGTAACACTCCAACCTGGCATTGTTTTTTTCCTCCTCCCTGGTCCTTACAGTATGTCTCAATGGAATATAGATTAGGGAAATAAGCCATCTGGGCAGTGCAAGCAAACTCCATAAATTTGGTTTCTATTTTCAATTTTCATTATATGCCAGAAAGAATTTACCATCTTAATCTTCAGTCTTATTTATAATGTGCCAGTATTTTTTTTCCATTTCTTTCAATTGACAGGCTGTAGGTTGGTGGCAGTTGGATGCACATACCAAGTTTGTGTCCAAAATAAATTAAATGACAAATTTCATTTCACGATTTCAGTTTTCATGGTTTACAAAATAGTCACACAAGTGTACATATTATTGTTTTTTACTGTTGTTTAGGGACAAGGAGGTTCTGTTTTGCATGTTTTGGTTGCTTTCTTAGTTTGGTATATAGCTCAATAAGACCCACAGTCGACCCACAACACTGTATTGCCTTTTGGAAAAATTCTATACTTTTGTGAGATAAGGCCAATACCTTAGCAGAGGTCTTTACTTTTGGCTTTTCTCTTTTGCAAATCATCTGCCAGCTAGTTTTCAGTTATATGACTGGTCATAGGTTTTACACTGGATACACCTCCCAATGTGACCCTCTCCATTTAGCTAGGCTATGGACCTAAATGTTCATATAGTTCATATTTCTGAAAAAATCATTGTGTTGGTTGTTTTACAGTTTTAGCATGTTTAGCTGTGCTTCTAATGCTAATGTGCTCAGACATCAGGACCAGCCGTGTCTAGAGGCTACAGGCTAAGGACAGAAGGACCTTGACATCTCTGCATCCATGTGTAAGTGTGTAAGGCTGCTTCCACCCACACTGCACAGTCACAGGCCTTTCTCTCGCCGTCACTGTCAAAACAATTACAATCTCAGTCACAGTGTTAGAATTAGATAAATAAGGCTCGAGGAAGACAGCTATGTGAAAGAAGAAGATATACTACACATGACGGCTATGTGTACATTAGCAATGACAGGAGACGAGTCAGACTGTTACTGCGTTCATGTGTTTCTTGGATTCTTGTGTTTCTGAGATAAGAGGTACTTTTCCAACTTGAGCAGGTGTCAGTATGAATTATTCACCTTTTTTTTCCCCCTGAACTCTGCATGTGACGTGACAAAAGACACAGATGAAATGAAAGACACACAAGGCTAACTGAATGACATGAGAGTGAGCCAGATAGCCGCGTGGCAGGAGCAGAGCGATAGTAGAGGCAGAGATAAAAGGGAAAGGTATATGGGCAGAAAGCCAGCAGTGGCTCTGGAGGGCATCTGGGATGGCTGCCGGATGAACAGCACATCAAGCAGCTGGTCACTCTGTGCTATTTGCTATATTGGCCTTAAAGCACCACAGAGATGAAAGCTTTACACAACCCTTAGCCTCATCGCCACCCCCTGTATACACACACACACACACACACACACACAGAGTCCATGTGCTATCCACTGGGCAGATGCACCTGCACTCCCGTGGCTAAAAGGCAACTGCAGTTATCACCTAATAGATCTTTGGCCTGGCGCTAGAACCAGGCCACTTCAGAAAATCACAGCATGTTTTTCCCAGCAGATCCTCATACCTGTAGGTTAAGTAGGTCAGTGTTGTCCAGATCAGATTTAGGAGATTTTGTGGCAATAGGCTCTGCTTTAGTTAATGCTGACCGCTTTATTTTTTTGTTTTTTGTTTGTTTTGTTTTTATTGTACAATGTATTACTCAGTCCTCAAATCTGGTCCTACTCTTTTAGGACTTTTTACTTGGTCTTATCTCTTCAATTTCGTTTTTGGTTATTGCACCTTCTTTGTCCTAATGCTTATAAATGTGCCTGAAGGTCTTGTTCTTCACTTGGTCTCAGTACCTTATAATCACTGTCAGGACTTTGCAGGGTTTGTCTTCCACACAACCTGATGTCGATCCAATTTAGAGAAGCAAGCAGCGGTAAACAACAAACTGTAAAAGTGTTATAAATTTAGACAGATAAAATGGAATAACACCTAAAATCTGATTTGATATTTATGCTTCATTATATTATCTGATTATGCCAGTTTTTTTGTACTGGATCTTCACAGCTTACCATGCAGAGATGTTCTCTGTATCAAAATGAGATGTATTTGTCAATGAGAAATAACAAAAACAAACAATTAAATTGACATTTATGATGACAGGTAACCACTGTAGATATGTGTGGACCCTTTATCCAAGGATTTTGTTCTTTTCAAAGTGCATCCAACTCAATAGCAAACCAAAGGAATCACATGTCCACATTAGTAGTCCATATGGAGCCACATTCACATGCATCAATGTAATAGTCCTCATTTATCACATCGCTTTGTTAGGAAGACCAACCCTATACACCCAGCGCCTTCCCAAGACGTATTGCTTGTTGTCAGTGTAAGGTGCACTTCATAGATTAGATTCATCACTGACCTCATCAGGAGCACAAAGTAAACAAATTGGCTGAAAATGTTGTGTGTTTGTCATTAGCTGACATGTGGCCTATTTTCCACCCCTTTGTCACTCCCTTGGCTAAAACATCGACGCTGCCCCACAATGCAAAGAAATACAGCAGCCCGCTCCACTGAGGACGCACACTGACTTGTATCTAGACAAACAAATCGATAAGCAGTCCACTGTGTTCCATTATCAGCCGGAAAAGTTAACCAGCAGCACCAACTGTGAGAGCACACAGCAGCACTGAGCCGTGAGGGGGAGGAGGAACAAAACAATATGAATTTACGAGTCATTTCAGAGTAAACGCTTACGCTGGCATCTTATTGATTGGGGAAAAGTTTGGTAGAAACTATTAGTGTTTTAAATGCTGAAAGCAGCAGGGATCTTTGCAACACCACTGGACTTAAAGATACCATGCAGCTTTTACTGACCTGACCTCTATGTGAACTTTATTATAGCTGTGAATGAATTGTTATTATATTTTTTATTATTATTATTATTATTTTTTATTTTTTTTTGGAAGAATGTGGGCTCAAAGTTGGCTTCTACTGTAAATGTCAAGATGCATCGAGAACATGTACTACAAATTTAGTTTTAAAACAAGAGTGCTAGTGAAAGTTCTTTGCTGAAGCTGCGGTGTGAGGTAAAATATGACTTTTGTGGTGGCACTGCTTCTGTACATAAGGTCATTACTAATCAGCCAGAGCAGCAGAGACGTAATGTTTGCCACCTCTGAGTCTCTCTCCCTCATTACCTTACTGCTTCTCTCCTTGTTCTTTTTTCAAAACACACACAGTCTCTCACGTCTCTCAAATCATTGCTGGTGTTACTATTTTTACCAGTCTAACAAGGTTGCTTGGTCACAGAGGCAAGAAATGTTCAGTGCTGCAGAGATGCAGACAACCGTTCTCAGTGTGGAAATGGCTGCCCTTACAGCGAAGGGCCCTGGAGCTGTGAGTGAAGCCTGGTCAGAAGGAGAAAGAAGGAGAAAGATGAGGAGAGTGAACAGAAAGCAAGAGACAGATTAGGCCAAATTTAAAAACTGAAGGACAGATGAAAAGACAAAGCCCAGAACTTAGTGAAGGATCAAGCTGTATCAGAGTTAGGTGACATTTGAGAAAGAAACGTTGAGAGTACTTAGTGTGTTGTAACTTCCCCAAAAGAATGACACTTCACGTTTATGTATATGAACACTATATTTAGCACATTGTTAGATAAGTCAATTCAACTGAGAGTTCCCTGCGCTTATTAAAGTAGTCAATCAGATTCTCAATGATTCCATATGTTCCAATCTGACAAACCTCTCTAATCCTTGAAGCCAAGGCAGTTGGATGGGACATTTGCTATTTGGAAGAAGAGAGGTATCGCATCTTTGGCTGATTTATACATTGATTGGTATTTAACCCCCTCTTGCCCGATTCTGTAATAAGTATTCATCAACATTCCCAATTCTTTCACTACCTTCAAATTATTCATTATGTGAATGGTTTGAGTTTTTTTTTAATCTATTCCCACCTCTCACCCATTTTATGACAACCTGCTCCTGATTCTAAATATTTGATAATATCCAAGTTTGTAGACAACTTCACTATTTCTGTTTCCTCAAAACATTCACAGGAACTTCGGGAAGCTATGCTAAGGACTCAGACATACCAGGAGAGCTTTGGAAAAAAGCAATAGCACAAGTTTATTCTTGTGCTATTGTGTGAATTGTGTGAGGAAGAGCATGTGGTATCAATGTGCGAACCGTTGCACACTAGGAGACAGAATATTTGCTGTGGTGTTGGTAAAGAGAAAGAAATGCATGACACTGGTTGATGGAAAATACTTACAGTCTAAAATGTAGGTGACTTAGGGTATTGGCAAACTCAGTGGCACACCTTCCTCTAAGTTCAAATTGGACCAAAAGCAGTGGATCATTTCTTTATGTGGAAACACTGTGAGCAGTCATAAGAAATCCAATATCTTCCTATTTACATAGAGGTCACACACGAACCGTTTGATACAATCCATTGGCTTCAGTGTAATATGAAAATCTCATGCTTGGAGAAGAGGGAGTACATGTCAATGCTGCAAAAGTCATTTTCTTTCTGTCACATGGACGACCATTCAAAGCTATTTAACTGTGCTTTACATTGTGTCCAGTCAGCAAAAAGAGGCACAAGGGTCTGAGTCTGGGGAGGATGAATTATTCAGAGATTTAATGAAGCCACTTTAGGGTTAAGTCTCACCCTGAGACCCAAGAGAAACAGAAATAATCAGGTCAGAAAATATCAATATTAATGGAGGTTAGGGCAGTTCAGCAGAGGTTAATGCTAGTGATCAGGTACATGACAAGACAACCCCAGTATGAACATTTTAAAGGTAATGTAAGCAGCATGCACTGGTACTGGCTGGAAAACAGTACTGCGGTCTAAGTTAAAACAATGGTGTGTGGGTTGCTAGACTTTCAGCTTTTCTGATTGGACAATCAGCAATGCCACTTTAGAACCAAAACAAAAAATGTAAAAAAAAAATAATAATAATAAAAAAAATAAAAATAAAAAAACTTGGCCATTATGTAAAACTTACACTATACTGCCAGTATAGTATTCACTCACCCACCCAAACAACTGAATTCAGGTGTTCCAATCACTTCCATGGTCACAGGTGAATGAAATCATGCACCTATAGGCATGCAGCTTTGTGGAAAACTTTGTGAAAAAGTTTAGGGATGTTCCAACATGACTGCACCAGTGCACAAAGCACAGTCCATAAAGACATGGATGAAAGAGTTTGGTGTGGAAGAAGTTGATTGGGCTGCACAGAGTCCTGACCTCAACCCGACAGAAAACCTTTGGGATGAATTAGAGCGAAGACTGTGAGCCAGGCCTTCTTGTCCAACATCAGTGTCTGACTTCACAAATGTGCTTCTGGAAGAACGGTCAAAAATTCCCATAAACACTCCTGAGCCTTGTGAAAAGCTTCCAGAAGAGTTGAAGCTGTTATAGATGCAAAGAGTGGTCCGGCATCATATTAAACCCTAAGAATTAAGTTCATGCTTGTAAAGTATTTGAATGAAAGTATGTAGTTACTATCCACCACTGGTCTTAAGTGTGTTATCTTAAAAAAAAAACACACATTGAGATTATGAATTATTTGATCATTAGTGGTTCTTTAATTTCTCCTTCTTTTTATTTCTCTCTTTGCATGACAAGACTTATCCACTGATGTATTTGCACTAGGCCTCATTACATTTTTGAAATGAGCACAGATTATGTGTAATTATGTTTCTCAAATTCAATTATGTGAATCAGACATGGAAACTGTATTTCTCTTTTACTCTGTGGCACTCACTCTTCACTCTCTTCATTACACGCCCCTGAAAGTTACAATTGCTCTGACTTGTTTGAGCAAGTTAAACAGACGCTCATTTTATGTAATGCATTTAAATTCACATTAAAACATGATGGATTAAATCACTTGCCTAAACTTGAACTTACATTTTTTAAACTGTTGGTGTCATTACAAAGTACAGGTGCATCTCAAAAAATTAGAATATCTTGGAAAAGTACAATTATTCCAGTAGTTAAAATCTAAATGTGAAACGCATACAATTCATAGAGTGAAATAGTTCAAGCATTGTTTTCATTTTTAATGATCCAGCCACAAAGGGTCAAAAGCCAAATACCAGATAAACGTAGAGGGTTGCATTATCCTCCACATGCAAACAGTACACCTTCGTTCTGATATGCTAATGTTTAAGACGTCTTTCGATGGTCTCACAAATCGCTCGCTGGTAAGGTGCTGTTCCTTTGACTGACTTGCTTTTTTCCTTATCCGTTTGGCCTTTTGACGCCGATCCACCAGACTGGACTGGCCCCCCGGTTTCCCTGGTGGGACTGTGTACCTGATAACATGCTCTGTGTTCTTCAGGTTAAGACCGATGTGAGAAAAGCTCCCCATCTCTGTACACAGCAGCTCCCTGAAACACACAGTCATGCACATAGGCTAAAGCACCTCTTGTCATAAAAAAAAACTATTTACTATCTATTTGACTCTGTTGTTAAAATTATTGGTGACAGTTTAACTACACACTCATTAGTTAAAGATTAATAGCCAGTTAATTCATCATGAACAAAGGATTATTTTAACATTAATACATAGATTAATTAATATTAAGTTAAAATATACCTTGAATGTTATTAATTTTGAGTAATAGGCTCATGTAAATCAATGCAAATTATAAAGATAAGTGTTAATTTTGTAAATCCACAGTGGAGTACGTGAGTCCTGGGCTTCATCTGAAATTGTGAACTGATAACTTTGACACAGGCACTTGAGTCTAGTATGCTTTTTTGCCGAAAGCAGAGACAGTGTTGTTATGAAATGGTAGCCAAAATTAACATCTCACTCAGTTTTGCATTCTCATACTGTTGATGACTCAACTTAGACATGGATTTGTGTTCTGCTTATTTGGACATGAAATTGATTTGGTGACTCTGACACAAACAGCCACTTCAAGTGTTAATGACTCTACTTGGACCAGTCTTTAGTGACTCAAACACTTGAACGACCTGACTTAGTTACATTACTGCTATAACTGTTTATTCATTAAATTAATGCTGATTACATATTCATTCATTTATTCATTATTGCCTGACAGTAAGGAGTTATTCTTAAGTGTTAACAAAGTATATTTTAAAAGGCAAATACAGAAGCTGCCAGCGCTTCAGAGCCCTGACACTTTTATTCTTTGACACAGTCTGTTCTTTTACCTGTGGTGCAGAACAGTTATAAAACTCCTCTAACGTTACATAGAGTCTTTTTGCTTCTCTGTTAGTCTTGTGAATATAGTCACAAAGCAGTAGCTGAAGTGTGTCCTCCTGTTTAGTCCTGTCAGATCACAGTGGGAGTAAAAAGGCGTCCTGCAGTCTCCAGGGGTTAGCTCTGTCAAGGACACCTGTCTGCTGCTGCTGCTTCTGCTGTGTGCACACTATGCCTCATTACATAAGAGACGGGATACATGTCCTACAGTAGGACACCTCAGGATCCCTCAGTCCTTCTCCCTCTATAGTCCTACACTTACTCTACCATCTGCTTTCCTAATGTTACTGATGTTCCAGGAACATCCTTGTTCCAGGACCATCACCACAAAGAAGCACCTTATTATAATGTCCTAAGTCTGCATCTTAAGGGTAAAAATTACGAAAAGGGTCTGGCTGACTTGTACAAAAACATGTTATTTTTTTGAACAACATACGAATGACTAAATTAACATGTACTGTATACAGTAGCCCACATATTATTCTTAACCTGAGCCATTAGATTTGAAGCCTAAACTCAACCCTAATCACCCAAAACAAGCACAAAATACAAAATATTTTACCAATAAATTACTCACTTTTATTACCATTTAACCTCATTCAAATGTAATACAATATCGTGCTTTACTCTTAAGGCACAGATATCATAATAGGGTGACTTGCAGGGATGGTCCTAAAAAAACTATTAAAGAGAATGCCAGCAACACAGGGAAATCAGAATGTAGCAACAACCTGTGTGAATTCAGCCTAAATACTCCCAACTAGCATCTCCACTGTTTGTGCATTTCTGTCTGGGAAACAAAAAGGTTGGTACTAATTAAAAGCAGCATTTGTTGCTGCGGGGAATCATAGGTATTGTTGTAGTGAAAGTCCAGCCTACTTGGTCCCTTAAGCAATGGAAGTGCTTAATGAGAAGGGACGACAAGCTCCCAGAGAATCACAAGCTTCTATTTGGTCCCACTCTTACTTTTTATATTTATCTTTTACATCTTTACATTGATCTCGTAAAGGCTTTTGTTTCTCTGCCCTCTGTCTGTCTCAAACCCTTGCCCTCTTCTATCTCATTAATTTGGTAGAGGCATGCAAGCAATGCTTTGATTATATTTCTCTGCAATTCAATTATTTCTATTTCTATCTTTTAACATCATCTTATACATCTCATTTACAGTGCTGTGCACATCCCTACCTCCATCCAGGCTGCCTTTTTTCTGTTTACCACAATTAACAGCTTCATATGCTGTCCTGTCCTTCCTGCTGCCGCTCACTGTCCTTGATGAAGTGGGATTTAGCATTCATAAGATGCTCAAATATCTTTGGAGTGGCTGAGCACAAGGGCATTTTGGAAATGTATCTGTCTCCAGTCTTATCACTGTTTGCTTGCAAGAATACCATGTTAATAAATTGTGACCCAGTTAAAATGTTTTAACATATTAAGAATCTATATGAGGATATACACCAAACATTATGACCATGTTTTGGAGATGCTTCTAACACATCAACTATGCCTAATATCTCCCACCCACCAGCAGGTGCCATGATGAATCTGTCATTCCCTTCACTGTCAGTGGTCATAATGTCATGCCTGATTGGTTGTAGATGGCCCACTGATGACTTGCTGTTCTGTACACAATGTTTGCACTCACTTTGTAATGTTTGAATAGACATGCTCCATTGCTTAAACCAACAGCCAGTTAGGCAAAGAATGGGCTGCTATTGTAAAAAAGCCCAGATGTTTTTCTATAAATGGCAGGAATGTCTAATTGCCTTGTCGATTTCAGAAGGTCAGCCTCACAGAGAAGTATCTCTCCTCTAAGCTGTTGTTTGGTAGAATATGCTTGGTCTGACTAAGTGCCAAGGCATTCCTGAAGGAAAACCACACGGCGGAGCTCTGATTAAAAACAATGCAATCCGTCTTTGTCTTTTGTTTAGTTATAATTAGACGTCTGATTTAACGATTATGACAAAAGATTGATGTAGTCTGTATGCCTCCAATCTCAGCTGCATTACAATAAAATACCTCTTTATGAATCTGATTGTAGCAATTCCCTCTTGTTCAAGCTCAAGTTTTCAGACACTGTGTAAAATGTAAATAAACACAAAATGCAATTATCTGTTAAAGAAAACAAGAATATAAACAAGACATCACATGTTGAAGCTGAGATATTTCACTGTTTAATTTAAAAATAATAGCTCATTTTAAATGTGATATGAGCTATAGGTCTCAAAAAAGTTGGGCAGTAAAATGCTGGAAGTATTTAAAGTAACTAAAGCTTGAGCAGCAGACTGCAACTGGCAACAGATCAATAATATTACTGAGTATAAAATAAGCGTTACTGTTATGGAAATTTTTTTCCAATACCAATATGATGCCAGTATTTTCATAAGGTCCTCCTTTTCCTTTTTGTATAAAGAAAACAAAGAAATCCCCTTCATAAAACTGCTTTGAAGTCATTCATCTTTTTATTGCATCATCTGTAACAGAAAACAGAACTCAATTTACAAATTTACTGGATATTAGCACAAATAAAGAGGAGTGCAGGTTAACATCAGCTGTCTGGTATCAGTGCATGCCACCAAATGTGCAGATAGGCCGTTACCAGTGTGTGCTTATCAGCCAATACCTATACTGGACTGATATATTGATGCATCACTATAGTTGTAAATGTTGATTTCTTATGATCTTTCTGTCCTCGAGTAACACTGCATTAACACAGTTCATAAGTTATAGTTATATCATGCAAAAAGTAGCTATATATGTTTGTAAAACAGAAACACTCTGGGTCAAAGCTTTTCTAAAAGGGATACCTGATATATTGATTACTGTCCTTTGTGATGAATTTGGTTTTATTTAAATTTATTTTGGAATGGAGTTTATAATTGCAATACAAAATATACAAAAGTTAGGGCACTCCTCTGAGTTTGCATAACAATTTACTCTGTCTTCACAAAAAAAGAACACAATATGTCATTCATTTCCCAGTGACATCTGAGTACTAGGGTGTTTTCTGAACAACACTTTTTAGTGTAGCAGTATTTAGGTGTATGAAATTAAATAAAATATGAAAAAAATGTCTGTGCAAAAGTTGGATAAATACCTTTTCTCATTACTGAATGCACCTATCTATGAAGTTCGTGGCTTAACTAATTAATTTAACAAGTTTTGTAGTTTTGTGTTGCAAGTAACCCATTTTGAAAAGTTACATGCAATCAAATCAGCAGACTTATAAGGGTGTCCAAACATTTGCACTTTTGCACTTTACTGCTACTCTAAAAATTGTTGTTTGGAAAACACCTAGAACACGGATGTCACTAGAAAATAAATGACTTACCTCTGTGATCTTTTTTTTTTTTTTTTTTTTTTTTTTTTTTGGTGAAGATGGTGAGTAAATTATTATGCAACCTCAGAGGGGTGACCAGACTTTTACATATGACTGATTTACATGACTCTTTGCATCCCCTTTGGGGTCATCTTCCTCCTCCTAGAGTTACATATTGATTTGGCATAGGTGCCAGATCCTCTTGCTGTTGCAACCTTCTCAAATTATCTAGGCTTGGGACCAACACAAAAAGTACACAGTCTTGTAACCCTCTATGGCTTGATTATATGTATATGTATATGTATATGTATATGTATATGTATATGTATATGTATATGTATATGTGTATGTATACTAAGATTTGCTTACTTTTCTAGTCATTTAAATTTAATAACATTTTGAGTGTAATATTTAGTTTAATCTGCTACCTTACGTAACCTGACATTCATTCACTCATTTTTAGCTTGAAATAAGCATGAGAAATGTTTTGTTTGTGCACTGCCTTTCATTTATCAATACAAAGAGAGTGATGTAACTATCTTTTATGTGTTTCACCCAAAATGAAAACACATCAGTGTCCATTAAAATGGTTGGATCAATTTTAAATACAGCCTCAGACAAGAGCCATAAACACCAGGCAATGTTTTAATTACTACTGTAGTCAGTCACAGTGTAGTCGACCTTTCTGAATGCAAAGAACTGATGATGGTAATTTGATGTCTATATGAGCTATGCTGGGACATAGAGAATGTGAGATTTTCGTATTTTTGTATTGGAGCTGACCAGATGCACAGCAATAGACATCATGATGAAGTGTGAAGATACACAGTCTGTAAATCTACTTACTGTATATGAGTCACAGCTGGAGAGATGTCAGAACTGCATGGAGCACTCTTGTGTGTGACTATAAGAGTTATTTCTGGATCCAGTATAGAGCAAATCAACTCATCTTCTACCAGCTCAGTCTAATCTTAGTATACACTGATCAGGCGTAACATTATGACCACTGACAGATTTAATGATTAACACAGATTATCTTTTTATCATGGCACCTGTTAGTTAGACAAAAGGTGAGCATCAAAGTTCCTCAAAATGAATATGTAGAAGCAGTGCCCGGTGCAAACGTGGTCAGTGGCTTGTGTGCTCGCAGTTGGTCCATTGCTGGAGGTCCGCCCTGTAACACAATACACATATTGTTCGATGTATTCTCACCATCTAAGTAAAATAGGTCTATAAAGTTTAAAGCCTAAAATAAAAAAGTCTCACTTGGGTACATGACTTTTCCTGAATGATGCGTGGGCTTGGAGTGTGCACCAAACTGTGAATGACGTCAGGCCTCCTCTCAAACAGAGCCTTGGCCCACAGTCGGCTGAATCAGACTGGTAAGAGGAAGATTTTTTGTACACTCCAAAATCAGACCACTTGAGTTAGAGAGTTTGCATAAACATGTATTTGATGTCCTTTATAAATATAATCTTACCAAAAAGTTAAACGCATGCACATGTAGAATTTTGCACTTAAGTATAATATAAACTTCATATATCTTGTTTGCTTTAAGATTTGTACCACAAGCTTCTGAAAAATCATTGAATTAAAGAGAAATAAATGATGTTTTTGGTGTGCAGCTGGAGCATGGTCTAGGTTGAAAAATGTTTTAAAGATTCCATTGTGAGATACTTACTCCAGCCACAAGGGGCCAGTAACATGGTTTTAGAGGATTCTTACCGTTTTATTATAAGGTCTTTGCGACTCATCAAAACAAGTATGTTTTTGGTGTGGATCTGGATCCCGGGATGTTTCTTTACTATTTTGAGATAGGGCCAATTTTGTTTAATTTTGTTTTGTTAATGGTAATTCTTAATGAAACTTTCTGGAAAAGTCAGAAATGGGGCAAGAAATAAATTATTTATTTTTAATAGATCCAGGGTGGAACTGTAATGCCTTGGTGGAGGTCTGTGCTCTCCAATTGCTTATAGTTAAATTATGTTTTATAAACTTTTACAATGAAGTTAATGATTTTATAGTAGTTATTATTTTGATCAACGCATAAATTTGCCATTAATCCATTAATCTTCTTCTGCTTTATCCGGGGCCAGGTTGCACGGGCAGCACTATATGCAGGGATGCCCAGACTTCCCTCTCCTCAGACACTTCCTCCAGCTCGCCAAGAAGAATTTATTATTAATCATGTTGTTAAATAAATGAAGTTATTGCCGGCTTTGTTGTTGATTGAAGGAAGCCCTGTCCTTGAATGGACAGCTGATGTGTCCTAACTCAACAGATGGCAGCATGGCTACCAAGCAATTACTAATGCCTTATTTATAAATGAGACACAATATGTAATTCATTAATAATGGATGATTAAAAAATCATTTAGCGGCAAGTTGGTTAATCTGACTAGTCACCCAGATGAGTAACTCCCATGATGCCAATTAATCATCATGATGTATGTGGGAAAATTACTTCTGGAAATAAGGCTTTCAGCTGGGAATGACCCCATCTTCTGCAAAATGGGCATTGTGTTAATTTTGAAAAGCTAAACAAGGCCATTTAACACACAGTTTATGACTGAGTGTGAAGCTGCCCAAGGCATTGTGTCAGAGGGGCCCAGAATTCCAGCTTTACGGCCCTGTTGGGATCAGGAAGTGTCAGTCAGGGGCCTCTGGAGACCTTTTAATCCCGCTCTTCTGCCTTGTAATGTGAATATTATATTTTAAAATGAGCTGAAGCTACTATCACAACAACAGGATCATTTAGACTGGTGTTGCCTCCCAACTCAGTCTCCGAAGGCATGTTATTTATTAATATTCAGCACTAACCGCAACAATGTAAAAATACAGTATGTTATGCTTGAAAAATGTAGGACATCTTATTACAGTATGTCCTGAACTTGTTTAAGATTACTAGAATCCTGAGGTACTGTAAGGGACTCGCATTTAAAACTGACAATGGCTCAACCATAATCAAGTATCGTATGAGATAATCCAGAAATAATAGGTTTATGATAAAATGATAATAATCACAAAATTGTGACAGAAAAATAAAGCCTGGCAAGAGTCTAGGCTACATATCTTCAGACAACATATGTATGTGCTTTGAAAAAAATAAATGTTATAGATAAATGTGTTTGTTTTTTTTCATAGATGTAGCCTCTGCGTTGCTCACGGTCTCTCTCCAAACTGTCCACACGGTGGCCCTGTGCCTCCTTGTCGACGCTCCTCCTCGCGTCGCCACAGTAAAGCTCACTCCTCTCTCCTCCAGCGCGTCCACCGCCTCCTCCTCCTGCCGTCCCTCCGCTACACTTGCACTCGTGTTGGCGTCGCGCTGCGCAGAGCCACAGAGCAGCAGCCCGGTGCGAACATGGTCGGCGGCTTGTGCGCTCGCAGGTTGGCCCGGCGCTCGCGGTCCGCCCTGATAGCAGCCCTCACGGTGTTGCTGGTGCAGACGCTCATCGTGTGGAACTTCAGCAGCCTCGACTCCGGCGAAGACCGGGAGGACCGAGGATCCAGTGTGCGAGAAAAGAGGGACCGGCTCTCGGGCAACAAAGCCGCTGGCAGCGACTATTTCCAGCACGGGCTCCATCAGCGGCAGCATCTCTCTCCGCCTGGAAGAGGGGCGTCTCGACTCATACAGCAGCCGGTAGGAAACGAGCCATTCCCACCTACATCCTCACATTTCTAACGCCGTATCCCCATTAAAAACGCGGTTTGCTCGAGATGAATGGCTTGGCAGACAGGTCACAACATTTACGCACTGCTTAGACGCTTAGCTCACGTTCAGGCCTTAAATGAATTGTTGTCACTCGTGAACGCGGGCATGTCTGTATAAGGTCGCTAGACAGATGCTACGTAGCCGTTTAGGAGCGATGCTGAGACGGGCATCCTTGGCTAAATGAAGACGTGTGCCACGCAGCGCCCTTTGAAAGAGCACACTCCAGATTGAAATACCACAGCTGAGTACGAAATGTGAACTCAGCGTGTAGTTCACACCGGGGCACACTGATAGCATGGCTGGGCAAATCCTCTCTTAAGATAGTGGTAGAGCCCCTGCCTAAATATCACTTTATTTGATCCCCTTCTTTTTGCCTTTTACAATGCATTTGATGTTTGGCGTCAAAGAGGGGCTGCATGGGTCAGCAGATCTGCCATAGCCAGGCCAAACTGAAACATAACTAATTTCCAAGTTGTTTTTGATGAGCGCACTAATATGAGAGTCAGCTGCCATATGTTAAGCCCTAATAGAATAATTGGCAGCGGCAATGCATGCAGCTAAGACAGACGTCAAAGTGAGTTCAAAAAGCATGCATTGGAGCTTTTAGATGTATCTGGCATATGTCAGTAACTCTGAAGATTTTTATCTTAATTGTGGGATATTTTACATTTTACTTTATTGTTCACACGTCAATTTTATTATTGTAGCAAAACCTAACCCAACCTTTTTCCCCTAAAGCCTATCTATTTTTTGCTGTACTTTCTTGTCCCAGAGGACCACACTGAGCATGTTTTATACAGCATGTGATTAATTTTCACAACCTGATTCCTGGAATTAAAAACTTGAGATTCTTGTGTTGCTTGGTCTCTCAAGCATTGAAGGGTGGCCTTAAGAAATTGGACGCAGTTGTTTTCTGGCAAGCACCGCCGCGTTTTTCCCTTCATAAAAGTGCCAGCCATTGAAGTAAAACTTAGTCTCCAGTTGCCACCAGCAGATATCTATTCTACCTGTAGCATGATACCACACAATCTTACTGTGCTACTACTACTTTATCTAATAGGACTCTTGCCAGTATTTTCAGCATTCAAAGTCTCAGCACTGATGAGTTACATTACCTGACAGTTTGAAAATCCTCTAATGAAATTGCATGTAATAGCCCCGTAATAGTCCAGTGGGGAGAAAGTGTATCTACGATGTTCATTAGCCAATTTACATGATGACACTTCAGGGTATTGTTCGTAATCGTTTTCAAATTGAAGTATTCCTAAAAGCCCTGTACATAAGTAAGTTGTACAGTTACATAACAGGGGCTTGTGTTTTCATAGGAGATCGGTTGTGTCAGTACCTATTCACGCGGCGTCAACACTGATTTGTTCAGAAGTCGTTCAATATTAACACACACAGAGGATGTTTGCCCGTGACCTTTTTGAGGAGGGCTTTCATCCCCATCCCCTCCAGGTACTTCACACGGACTCTATGCCAGTCCACCAGCCGGCTTACACTGCGCTGCCTGCCTGTCAAATTGTCAACTCTCACTCTGTAAGACTCCTGACACCCAACCGGTCCCTCACGGTCACAAATATCCCCTTGACTGGTTAATCACTACGTTTTGCCAAATGTGTAAGTGGCTTGGCGAGAGTTGTCCTGCCTAAGGGTGACACATCCAGATGACCAAGATTCAAGACTTTTTATTGTCTGTTTCTGTCGGGTTCTCCGGCTTCCTCCCGCCATCCAAAGACACATGATAGGTGAAATGGTGACGCTAAATAGCCTCTAGTGCAGGCCTATTTAACTCGCAGCCCAGGGGCAAAATTGGCCCTACTGAAATTTTATCCGGCCTGCAGCAAATTTGAAAAAATATATTTATATAAAAAAAATCTATATTCTTCCCATGTGCATTGGGCTTGCATCGCATTTGTATTAAAAAAGATAAACTGAGATGTTTGTTGTTTTTGAGTAAAAAAGCTGTTTATATTTCTTGCTATACTTTTGACTGGTAATATCACCCCCCAATTTTTTATTTTATTTTATTTTTTTTTACATAAGTGCACCAGAGTTTTTTTTCATTTGCATTCTACTCATGCACTCATGCACTTATGGTGGCTTTATTGTGCATTTGTGTTCAAGAAATGATAATATAAAGCAAAAAAAAAAAAAAAGTATGTTTAATGTTCATTAGAGTTATTAATAATATTTAGTCAGTAATGTGCTGACAGTCTGTCCAGCCCTCACAAATCTTGTAATTTCTAATTTGGCCCCCCATAAATGAAGCCCCGCCCCAGTGTTTGATTGTAAGAGGGGATGGGGTCTGTCTGTGTAATGTCTCTGTATCAGTCCTGTGACTGGCCACTGTCCAGGGTTTACCCTGCCTAAGGCCTATTGTTGCTGGGTTAGGCTCCAGTCACGCAGCCCCAACAAGAATAAGCAAAAGATGAATAAATGACATAAAGACAAACCTATGGTAGTGTGCAAAATATGAAAGTTGCATTGAAGCAGAACAGCTTTGTACTGTAAAAAATAGATAATAATGGTGCAAGTCTACAGCATCAGTTATGACAATGATTCAAATGATTACAGTAAAGTGCTCATAGCAAACAGTTATTTATGTGCAGATTCATAAAACAGATTATCAGTATTTAAGTCCTTATGTGCAACAGTTGCAGAGGCCATAAGTGAGCAATAGTTGACGTCAAGTCTCTCAAATGGCTGTATGAGGCACCACGCCTATCAGAGCACTTTGATTCAAAAAAGGATAAGCCAGAAGCCATAGTGTACGAAATAATGGCAGTAGAAAGATGTCTATGTGGTGGAAACGTCATGCATAGCAGTAGATGTGTCCCCGCAGCAGGCTGGAGCTACAGTTGTCATTAGTGGTCGTCTCCTGTTGTGTCTCTTGAGGAAAAAGCTGCTTGTGATTGCCAACTTTTTCCTATTTAATCAGCGTGTTCGCTGCAGCATCCACTTCATATGCATATAACAAGTTAACATGTCTGTCAACTTTTTTTTCACACATTAGAAATTCAAATGAGTAATTAGGGCTATATTTGTGAGTTGCTGTTTTGTTTTGTTTTTTGTTTTGTTTTTGTTTTTTTGTTTTTTGCAGAAGGTTTTTGTGTTATTAAAGTGGTCACAATCTAGTGTAGTTTTTGTGCGGTCCCAAGCCCAGATAAATGGAGAGGGAAGTGGCAGGAAGGGCATCCGGTATAGTAAGTAGCATGACCAAATACAAAATCTTAAATGTAATTATGTTTATTCATTCCTAAAGACCTGGTCTAGTCTATAGTAAGTTTTGACCAGTGAGCCCAGAGCCTGATATCGCTTCATAAATTAAAATTGTATTTAACTTTTACTATTGTTCATGAAGCCATAGCCTTATTTAGGGTATCCGAATATGTGTTTCTTCAGGACAAGTGGTTGCAGAAATGTAGCGGACCACAATAGTTTGTCATTGTATCCTCAACTTGAATCCATCAATCACTACAACACTGCAATAATAAGTTAATTTTAGCAAATGTAACTGACTATCTTATCTGGGTGGTATAAAAAAGTAATGCAAATAAATAATTGCTTTTATGCTTTTTTTAACACCCTATTGCTTTTGCTGTCTAAAAACATTGACATTTGCCTTATTCTTAGTCTTGTCACTAAAGTCCGCAACTTATCTGAATTTGTCACTTGTAGAAGGGACTATTGGATATTGCATGGTTTTCAAATATTGTGTTGCCCTTACTAAAATGATCCTATTGATGGAGGTGAGAAACTATGACAGTATTCAACCACCCTACCTTCAGCAGGAGCCAGGGTTAATCCTTAAAAAGCATCTGACTCCGAGCTCCACATCTGGTCGTCAGCGCTTTTTTTCCGTCTGCCTCCTTGCACGTGTAGCCGTAATGTTCTCGGCGGGTGTCCTGCTCACACATGCTGTATAAAGAGTTTCCCTGTTAGTCATGGTAATACACGTAACATTACCTCTGATGTACACTCTTTCCACATCCACGCATGACTTTTCCAAATGGCTTTTCTACGGCCAGAAGACAGCATTTTTGAGACATTTTTTCCTCTGTTCTGCCTCGATGCTGGCGACTGTGGTGATAGTGTTTAAATGACATGCAAAACCACAAATTACTATGTCCTGTTTTATTTTACAAGTATTATTTCCCACTGTGGCACACTTGGCATGGAGCTGTGGTACACATGGAAGTGTGACAGCAGATGTTGCAGGAATAGCATTCAAATGCAAAAGGTTGTGTGTTTTTTTCTGATTGACTTTATTGTGACTCAAAGAGCAATTTATTTTAATAGCCCAGGAAGCACTTTATAAGAGAATTACAAACTCACTTTCTCTACTATGCTTAGTAGTTTGTATAGGTAGAGGTGGGAAATGTGTATCAGCAGTGTATTAGTAATATCAGTAGTAGTAATAGTAGTAGTATCAGTACTAGCAGTGATAGTTGTAGTAATAGTAGCTTCAGCAGTATAATTGTAATAGTGGCAGCATAGTAGTACTACTAGTAGAAGTAATAGATGTGGTAGTAAGTTATACTGTAATTTTGTCAACTACTCTGACTACTACGTTAGTGATTTAATGTTGACGTAATAGTACTTTTACTTGACTACAGATTTAGAGTACTTCTTCTACCTCACAGTCCGTATTTATCACGTTTGCCTAAACCCAAAGCAATCAGCCAGGCTAAGTGGCTAATTCATGGTTAGGATGAATCATAGTTTGAATTCGCAGATTGTCATTAGGATCTGAGTCATCATTTACCCTTTGTAATTTTTTACTTTCTTTGGGTTTCCTTCCGCCATCTCTCTGTGTGACTCATTTTGATTAATAGTTTTTTATTATTTAACTTTGACCAATTGACCAATAAAAACGTCATGTTCTATAATCTCATACAAAAGCAATTTGAACAATTATCTTTTTAAGGTGCGCTGGCTTATACTGTACTGTGTGGGTGTCACATTGTTACTTCTGCCAATTGTGCTGGGGTTGGTGATTTGGTTGATTTATTAGCTTTTTAGCTAAATAAGTCAAAAAGAAATAACCAGTAATGTCAATGAAGAAATGAAGACTAAATGGTGTAAAATGGGATCACCATCAGTTTCTAAAATTTTTAAAGAACATTTTGGACCATTGCGAGATAGGATCAAAGATATTAACTCCAGCCACAAGGGGTCAGTAAAGAAACAAATAATTTGTTTTAGTGTTTTGTTTTTGTTTTTTGTTTTTGTTTTGTTTGTTTGTTTGTTTTTAGATATCAGGCTTTTGTGGCTCTATGGATAGAGCATTTACCCTTGAACTAGAAGATCCAGGTTTATGTCCAGTCTGGGCATCTTTACCATTGTGAGATGTCCTTTGCCTTTTTTCTCAATTCATATTCCAGTAAAAGGTAAATAACTGAGGGCTGCACAAATCCAAAGATAGATCTGAAGAGGTGCAATCAATCCGCTCTTATCCAGCTGTAATCAAAAGCACGGTGCATATGTTTTACATCGAGGAGCTTTTCGGAAATCTATTGTTGCTACCGGTCTGTTCCCTAACCACAACCACACCACAATGTGATTCATCCCACTGTATCCAGGATCACAGTGCTGACTCACGCAAACACACACACACACACTCTTACACACACAATTATGTACAGTATAGAGATTCAGCTTCTCAACATGCACCCACTTACATGAAGATATTTATAGTTCCTCGCTGTAGTTAGGACTGTAACTTGCAAGCCTTGTTTTAAACAGGAATCCAGCCACAAGGGGTCACAACCCATTATATTCTTTGTGGAAGCCCGGATAAATGAAGAGGGTTGCAACAGGAAGGGCATTCGGCGTAAAAACCTGTGTCAAATGAAAATGCAAATCACTGTCCCTAGGAGGCAGATGATTTGCTGTGGTAGGGGAAAAGCTGAAAGCGATTTTCAAAAAAAATGTTTTTAAAGAAAACAAAGACTTTTTAAGAGCTGTCATTATTAATACTTACCATCTTAGACATTATTACTGTTCTCACAACGCTCTCCCTAAGGTTGTACCACCTCACTGCATTGTTTGAAGTCCATTTTGAATGCCAGTCAGCATCAGTGTTGGTTTTTGTATCATAGCGGAACCACTTTAGCAGTTGTAATTGGCACTTAAATTGCCCCCCCATCCCCCACCCCCCATAAGAAAAATTATCTCGAAGTGTTCGCTACCGCTTTAAACAGACCTTTGGATGTACATAATTATAGTCTATGGCCACCCAGAAGATGCAGCATGTAATTTCAGAATTTCAAACATCCCTATCGTCACAATCATTACATCAATAAGTGTTGCACTCTAAAACCTGTAATGAGTGAAAGTAAAGTGGAGCCTGCCCATCAGTCTGTTGTTCAGTTTTATTTTTTTTCCCTTGCTGTTAGTCTAAGTGAGAGAGGTGGGAACTTATTCAGATCTGAGAGAAGAAATACGCTCACCTCAGACTTGAAAGAGACATAGAAAACCCCAGTCACTTTGAAGCTGCAGTGTAATTTGTATACATGACAGTGACTTCAGCAACAGAACACAACATTTATTTTCATCATAATGCAGTTGAATATGAAATAGCTTATGATGTTGCATTAGGCTGATCTGACTCCAAACACAACTCTATGTCACTCTATGTGCACATGCTTGACTCTGAATAGTGAGTTCAGTACAATCAAAACATAAATATAGGCATAACATTTTGACCACCGAAAGGTGAGTAACACAGATTTAACACAGAACTAAAACAAGGATAAACAAAGACTAAATTGTAGAAGACTAAATCAGGTGTTTTTGGACATTTCTATTTGTTGACAATGCTGTTTAATGTAAAACTTTGATAAAACAACTGTATATTGCATTTGCTGATATTGTGATAATACATTTGTGATAAATTGTGCAGGCCTAATATCCAAAGCAGCCCAAACACTTTACAACATGTTCTGTGGCACTTCCTTGCTAAACACGTCAACAAGTACAACCTATGTAATCCTCCAGCTGCATCTGCACTGACTTTGTATAATTTAGGATCAAACACTTCAACTTTTCCACAGGTGGCTGGATGTTTGAAATACTACACATATACAGTACGCTGGTAGGAGGAAACCACTCGGGCATGACTCACTATCCTGTCAATTATTTTGGATCTTGTATTTGGGTTGGCTTTAGAGCAAGTTCCATTATCATATTATGTTTTATAGTCCAAATGGATAACTGCATAATCAAGTTAATGCAAATTAGGCAAACAGGGCTCGGTGTTAGCATCAGCAGAGTACATACAAGGTTGGCTTGTGTTGGCTGTCAAGAGATGCTTTAAAACAGTTGCTGCACAGTTAAGATACATAAAGTCCCTGATACTTACAATTATTCTTATCATCTCAATACTTTGGTTGTACAACAGCAGTAACAGTGTGTAAAACTATCTAGTGCTGACAAACTATTAATCTATTAACACACACCCTATTTGTTCATTATGCCAATGCTTACAAACAAATGAAAAATGTAAGAAAATATTCAATAATATGTTTTATTATTGCCCTCCGTAAATCCCAGAGCTGTGTGTGGGGGAAAAAGCGAGCAACACTATTTGTGACAGTATTATGTACATTTTTGAACATCAAAGAGTGAGATTGTCATCTGTTCTCTCAGAGAGATCTGCTCTCCAGCATTCAGCTTCACTTCTACTTTTTGTGTTCATTTGCAAATTGTTAGCCATAATTTACTGAATTATCTCATACATCCAATTAATCCTTTCTCAGTTTTTCTGCATTTAAATAAAACATTAAACAAAAACAGTCTGTACAGCGGTATAGCTCAGTCGCTAGGGCATGTGGCGCATATACAGAATGACAGTATGGGTTTGAGTCTTGACTGCAATTATTTACTGAATCTCTCTCCCTGCTCCCTCTCCTATGATTTCATGTCACTGTCCTATTGAATAAAGCTAAAAAATACAATATCTCTCAATAATTAGATATATAACATCTATAAAGTTCCCCTCTCAATTTTTTGTTTATATCCGGTGTATATTGCTCCATTTATATAGTGCCTTTCTATCTCGGTGGGCCCTTACATCAAGCAACCATTTATACATTAAAGCGTCTTGCTAAAGCATACGCCAGCAGTATGAACCTGTTGGAAGTGAGGATTGAACCACCACCCTCCTGGTTACTGGGCAGCCTGCTTTAACTACTGAGCCTCTGCAATGCCTCTTGTTGAATTTCTTAGCTTTCCGTCATTTATTTAGACATTCCTGCCACCTGTCTGAGTGTATCAGCGTCTCATCCCTTCACCAGCGCTGAGACAAATCTGGCTCTTTTTTAAGTATATTTAGAGTGATGTGCGCGTCTGAAAGGGGCTTAAGAATCACTTGACTTATCCTCACATTCTTCTGCCTTTGACTGTTTGTTTGTCTGTCCCCCTTGTGCTCAGCGGGACACCATCATGTGCTCATCTCTGTACTGTTAAGGCTGCAACCTCGCTATTGCCACCCATTGGAGTTGCTTTGAAATCGTACAACACTCCAAAAATTTCATGGACAGCTTGCCTCATCCAATCTCCTCTCCCCCTCGTCCTCCCGTCAGTGCTACAGATGGTTTCATTCCCGAATACATTAATAACACGTTATCCAGATGAATGAAGCTATAGAGTACCTAGCATTGCCAATAATCCCGAAGGTAAGAGGCTTAGCAGAACCAGAGAGATGAGAAGATGTGCTGGGGGTGAATTAGTCCAGGATCCATGTTGATATTTAGTCCTAAAATGCCTTAAGCGAACACACATTTGGATGAGACTGTGGCCATATGGAGGGGTTATTAGGCCAATCGCTCAACTCCCTTGCTGTTTACTAGTTTCAGGGTTATCTCTTTAAATAGATCTGCTGTCTTAAGGCACACGCACACTGCTTAAATTGCATAGGTTTATGTTTGTAACTCAGAATGCACCAGAAAAAAGGAATCTATAATGCCTGTAAAATGTGAGGCTTTGCAGTAAGCATTTAATCAGCTAAGCACTGACACACAGCAATAGTCTCTGTGTTGAACTGGTATAAACTAAAATAATAAGAAAGTCTAAAAGTTTAATTCAATTTTCTTCAAAGTTGCTCTTTCATTTTTTATTATCGTTTGCACAGATTTGTGTTTTTGAATTGACCCCTGTTTAATTAGCGTTTCCTGATATGAGTTTGAAAATTACTGCAGCTTTTACCCTGATACTGACCTTCCTAAAGTTAATGAAGTAAAAGTTCTTTGTCTTCTTGTAAATGATCTATTCTGCTTCAATCTGAAATGTGTAACCAACATTTTTTTATGCCTTTATTTGAAACAGAGTAAACAGATGGACAGGGAATTTGGAAAGAAACACGGAAATGACACCCCAACCAAATTGTTTTTAAAGTGTGATTTTGCCCTGACATATTCAAATAAAATCTGTTTTTCTTCAGTACATGATGTACTTGTTCATGGGAAAGAGGAGGACTGCAGGGTGAATTGAGACATTTTTTGTTTGTAGCTCTCTGAACATGCATGTTTATTTCTACCACCCAAACCTATTATCATTTATTCCAAAAGGTTTTTATTTACACGTTTTAGGTGATTTGCAGTTGCATCTAATATGTAGCTTGAATATTCCAACCATTCAAAACTATTTATCTAACATGCTTTCTCCCATGGCCTGTTTATACAATGCCTTTTTATTTTGCATATACGCCTGTTTTCTCATTGGTAAATGTCCATCCAAAGGTGTTTAATCTGCAGATGTTCAGCCCCCTGAAAACCAGACTCTTTTTTACAGGCACCTGACTGATTTGTGATTCAGTAGAAAGAAAATAGAATGGTTGACTAGGTTAACTAAGTAGTGCTTTTTTGTGATGACAAGTACAAGTAAAGGTAGTTGAGAAAAATATAGCTTGAGTAAAACTAAAATATATTCAGTGTAAACTTTTTTTTTTTTCTTCAAAACAAAGGTTCCACAATTATTACTACTACTGTTAGGAGTACTGCAATTAGTTTAACTATTACCACCTACAAATACTGCTGCTGCTGCTACTACTACTAGTACAATATTACTACTGTTACTTTTAATATCACAGCTACTACTGCTATTACTAGGAAAAAAAATACTTACACATTCTAAAAATGTATTTGAGTAAACAATATTTCCCCAAAAATGTATAAATAGTCATAAAGTATATATCCTTGTACCTAAGTAAATAACTTGATTAAAAGTAGGCTGGTCTGTGGTTGTTTCTGGTCATTCCCATTTTAGTTTTCTGTACTATACCACTCTAAATGCTTTGTTTTGTTGTTCTAGTATCTCCTCACTGCTGCTGCAGCACTGACCATGAATAGACTTGTGTAGGGGATTGTTAGACAGTATGGAGTGTGTTAGACTCTTAATCATAATGGTCACATCAAACCAGAAAACACTTGACAACCTCTCAGTCCGGGAGAAGTATTCGGCAGATTGTCTGCTCTTGTGAAATTGCTGCAGCGCTGCCACATTGACATGCACAACACAGTGATCCATGTGTTCAACATATAGATGTACACCCACACACTTTAATGACACATGAGCTAGTGCCATATCCTCCACAACGCACCGCACTGTAATCTGTTTGTGCCGTGTTATTTTAATAGGACCGGCTTTGTGACAAGAGGAGAAAAGGAGTGTAAAAAAGTACGATGCAGTACAACGGGCGACATGATGACCACAAAAAGATACAGTCCATCACAGAAAGCATTTTTTTCTTTCCATTCCCATAGAGCGAAAAAGGAACTGACAGTGGTGTTTTGTACTGAAGCCCGAATGCCAGCAGCCCAGAAGACTTGTCTTATCTGTGATTAATAGAGAATGAGGAAGAAGAAAGAACAGGAGATGGAGGCAGACGCTTAGTGAAGAAATGTTTGGGGGGGAAAAAAAGAAAAAAGATAAATGTCTCATCCTTTCTACAAATCCGACATAGACTCAAATCCCAGCGTAATCCTTAGGGGAACCCGTTTTTTGGTTTGAAGGAGCGTTAGAGGAGCTCATGCCCGGCTGGCAAACACAGTGCGGTTGTTTCTGGAAACTAACCTGAGCCCAAAAGGCCCCAGTGTTCACTGGGATCAGTGATGTAATTTTGTTGAGCAACTCTAAATAGAAAGTGTGGTTTGTTTGGGATTAAAATAAAAAATGTATGGATATAGTAATTTGCCCAATAATCCTTGGCCAAGTCAAAATGCTTGGGTAACACTTTTAAATAACACACTATAAAGCATTAGTTAAGTATTAATAAAGGGTTTGTAACCGCGCAATTGGTTAATTATAAAACTTTACTTTAACATTAATAAACACTATTGAGTTATAAACATTGGTATAAATGTTAAATTAATGTGTAAAAAGCTGATGAAAAACATTCCAAAATTATAAACATGTCAACTGTCAATACAGTACTTATAAACCTAAATCTATTCATTAAAATATTGTTAATTACACATATATTTATGCTTCATTACTACTTATCAGTGGTGGGTTATTCTGAAGTGTTACCTTCTGAAGGTCTGACCTTTCTGTTATCTTCCTCATGGTAACGTTTCGGTGATTTATTTTAAATCTGTGGACAAAAAGCAACTGCAGAGTTGGTATAGTTAGTACACAGTGGATTTGATGCAATGAACATCTTCCATTGTGGTTCAGTGGCACCAGTAACAAATAAAGGGACAAATGCAACAATAGTTTCTGATAAGCTTGGTTTAGCCAAAATTTTGATTCAGCAATGAAAAAAAAGAGGTAAATCCTAAGAAGAAAAAAGTGTATTTTGGGGTATTTCCACTTTACATCAGCAGTACATTTACTGAAGCAATCATCAAACAGCCCAACAATGATATATGGATTGATTAAAATTGTCTTCATTCAATTCAAGAACGATATTGGCTAATTTGAAACAATACCAGTCAATATGATTCAACACCTTCAAAACGATAATCTATAAAGCAACTTTTTGCCAAAAATGATAAAAGTTTACTCTAAAATGTAGTATCATGGCCAGGGTTGATTATGTCCATCAAACAGAGAGTGAAGAAAAGTTGAATATAACATTTTATTTTATTAAAAACACAAAAATTACTTCCAAAAAGACGTTTTTTTTTTGTTTGGTTTTTTGTTTGTTTGTTTGTTTGTTTGTTTTTGTTTCAAATGTCTAATATTGATATTTCTGATTTTATCTTTTTTTCCCCCTTGTATATTGACATAAACTTCGTAGAAAATGATACGATTACATACAAGGTAATGTGTATCATTATAGTTGTATTGTAGGGGGAAAAAACACACATCAATATAGTTACTGTATCGTTACACCCCTAGCCCCAACAGACTCAGAGTATTAGATGAGAACGTAAATGCAGATCATACAGTAGTATACTTAATGTAAACTTCTCGATTACAGTTTAGTGTATTTTATTTGTCGAATACTAATATCCATGTATTATATGTTTGTATTGTTTTCTTATGTTTCTAATACTGGAAACAACCATTCACCTGATTCCTTCATCTTTTTATTCTTGTTAGGGTTTGCACTATGGGCCTTAGGTGGGGTTCATCCACTCATTTCCCTCTAACATTGATTTATTAAGGACTATATATATTCACCAGTTCACACACCTGCATGTCTTTGGACACTGGAGGAAGCTGGAGAGAACACACTGCACCACCTTTCTGATGTTTGGTGTTAAGAAGTCATCACCCAGAGCAGACGTGGGCATAGGTGATGGACACAGTGATTCAATTAGCCTGGATGACTCTTTACAGAAATGTTTAGTCTTAATTCTTAGAAAAAGATCAGGTCTGATATAAAGCAAGGTCATAGAAATGCAGTTACTGTTTTACACCAGTTAAACCTGTATATAGTATGTATGCATTTATGGTGAAGGCCAGTGTGAATAATCCTCACTGTGAGGTCAACACAGTTCAGCTGAAGTTGTTGATGTCTCGAGGCAGGAACCATACAAGTATTACTCACAGTACTCTGGAGACTGCAGTACCGTAGTGTAGTGAGAGTCTAAATACCTGCATGTATGTCCTTGGTCTGTTTAGTTTGATGTAGTTATTGTTTGTGCTGATTGTGTGTTTATGTTTGATTAACTGTTTGTGAAGCCTTTTGAGACAATTTTTGTTGTGATACTGGGCTATATAAATAAAATTGAATTGAACTGAATTTAATGTATCTGTGGTCATACATACTCCTACACACTGTTCACTGTCTCTCTGGTGTGAAAGGCAAACACCTACAGAATCCATAAAATCATTAAGTACTATCCTTAATGCCTCAAATAGCCACACATGTTCTCTCACACACATTTTAACCTTGGTGTTTTAATTTGTAGCTTATTTGATAAACCTTTTTGATGAGGTTTTCTAAAATTATACTGTTTAAAATATTGCTATATTTTGGCTTTATTACAAAAAAAAATGGGATATGTCAATGTAGTATATAGTAGATTGTAATACTTATCGTATAGTATGATGAAATAATTTTTAAAATAACTTTTCCTCAGTATTATAATTTATGACATGTGCCTGTACAATGTTACTGCGTATACAAAGAACTCTGACACACACATATTTGACGAAGTAACATTATAATGCACTTTTCACATGAACACCTGCTTTTCCCTATTCAGACTTAACCACAGGCATAAACTCATGCAGCTACAGTCATTATTGAGCAGGTGTTTCAATATCAGCAGCACTGCATACAGCCTTTGTCCTTCCTGTGTGCCTTTACTTTTCTCCATGGTGCTGAAGTGTATAGAGCTGGTTTAGTTTCATACATTTACATGCAGCGGGTAAATCCATATGGACTCGTATCCTCTCCATTGCTCTTATGTGGAGTGGGGATGTCTTAGTGTGCCGTGCCGAGTCGTTTCGCTGGTCCTCCAGACGCCGCGGGCCGCCCAAATCAGCCTCAATGAGAATCCCTGCCGAGGCCGTCACCGTTGGGGAGAAATTGCGCTGTAATTGAGCGTTGTGATAATAACACGTTCCTCTCTCTTGATTTCCTACCAGGCCTGAATCATCACACCATCATCGTCGTGCCGTCACATCACAGACACACCAAACGCACAAATCTTTTGTTCCACGCATCTTCTAGTGTCAATTTCTTTTTTTTTTTCTTTACTTTTCACTTTTTCTATCCCTTCTTCTATGTTTCGGTTTCATCTCATGTGGCGCCATGCTTCAGAGCTACACAGAAATTACAATGTAGGAAAGAGCCAATGTGTGTTCGAGTTAGGAGACAGGAAAAACACTGAAACACTTAATCAGTTTCTGCCAGTTGTTGAAAATAATTCACTTATACATTAAAGTACAAATTATACAGAGACTCTACAGGTATGTACTTAGTTAGGAAATGTTTTTGAGCACTGTCATTAAGAACAAATAAGTCAAAATAAGTTGTAGCTATTAAATAATGTAAGGAAGCAGAAAGGAATAAAACTATATTATTAACTTTATTATTCTGAGCCAATGAGTATTTTTCACTTATTACATTTTACAGTGTATTGCTGCTGTTCTTATTCATATGAGATCCAAATATTTATACCAACAATAAAAAAGAACTGCGACCAAGCAATATTGGAAAGTCTGTAAATTTCTGACACAAACAGAGAAAAGGAAGCCAGAGAAAAAAAATTAATCAAGTTATAGACTAGGCCAGTAAATTAAAATTGGAAAGCTAAAGAAGTTAAAGGAGAAAACTTGCCGAGATGTGTCAGACTTGTGTGTGTGTGTGTGTGTGTGTGTGTGTGTGCGTGTGTGTTTGTGTAGAGAGAGATACTGTAGTGGAAGCACAGTTTATGCCTAGCTTTTAGTGCTTTAACCATCCTCGTGAGAATTGCCTTTCCATAGAGTAGGTCCATTAGGAAAATCATTGACTCCTCATTGGTGTCAGCGCTCTATTTGTGTGTGTGTGTGTTTGTTTGTGTGTGTGTGTGTGTGTGTGGTTGTGGTTGTGTCAGCTCGAACAAACAACTGTCCTGTTTTTATACCTGCTTTCCTTATAAATACCACCTTTTTCATCTTTTCACTTCTATCGCCTTCAGGTTCCCCTCAAATGAATAAAATTAGTTTTACCCTTTTGTATTAGCCTGCAATGTTTTTTTTATGTAACACTGAGTTTGTCTAGTGCTTAGAGGACTATGGTTTGTTGGGTCTCTTCTCCAATAACGTCAGCTTTCATACATTCTTTATGGGCTTGTGACGTGATCTCCGCACTGGAGACACTAGTTACATTTTCTTATAAGTTGCACAGCCTTCCTATATTTACCATCTTGATTATTAATAATTTGCAGTACTTGGCGGCTAATGCTAAGTCTTTTATAGAAAACATATTTTAGTCTGATGAGCTTATAGCACCTTTAGAGCGCAGCCGAATCGCTAAAAGAGTCTGTACAGAGTTGCTTACTTTATTGTGTGACCTAGCCATTTCTGTATACACAAATGTGTAGTGTACTGTTTAAACACTGTCACTGAGTTCATTAATATTGGCAACCCACACATAACTGTAGCATATATAGAGTATGTGCATAATTGGCCTAACTGCTGAGAAAGAGATTTGGTCAAGGCTATTATAATTGAGCCGGGGCATGTCTGCTTGCTTAGCACTCAGTCTATTTGCCTAAAAGACACAAATGACTGCAATTTAACAGCAATAGAGGAGCCCTGTAATGAGTTGGTAACTATTTGCCTGATGTGTGTTGCTCTGAGGTGGGAAAGAATAATCAAAGCAATAGCACTATATTTTCTCTGCCATTATTTCTACTGGCGGCAATAGAGATTAATAGGCAGGTGGTTTATTAGCTTCTCAAAAACCATTTTCCTTTCTTTTTTCATGCTTATTTTTTTATTCTTCTCTAATAGGGTCAGGTTATTGCTTGTATATTACTTGGAGTGAAATGTGTGTCATATTCAGTGGAATTTTACCAGCTGAGTCTGCTTCCTGAAGCCATAGTAAAATGTCTTGGCAAACACTTCCTTTTCCTGTTTACACATTGGACGGTGGGAGGAAGCTGGAACCCACATATAAAATAAAAAAAGGTTATGTATCAAATACTAAAATAGTTTTATATACTAGGAGTGCTGTGAGGCAGATAACATGGTATCCCTTTATGTAGAGACCATCTTAAAGCAGAAAGTGAACATTTTGTCTTTTTTGTCCAAGTCAATAGTGTTTATCTAAGAATTATTGATTAGTTACTTCACTGTAATTGGGCCGTTGAACCTGTTAGACCGAGCCTGAATGCTTCTCATATGCCTTGGTTTGCAGTAGTTGTATAAGAGGTTACAGTCTATTCTGAATGATATGTGTGAAGCATTAGAAATCAATGTGTTTGTTTTCTGCAGAGACACTGCATACACTAGTACATTTGTATTCAGTGCAGAGCCCCATGTGCTGTGTTGATTAATAGATGAAGTGTGGTGAGTTTATAATGGCGTGCAGTACCATATGCTGTCTTATGTGTGCTTGTGCTTAATTGTGTTGTATTGGACATCAGGAGTCTTGGAAGGTGACGCTTGTCTGGTTTTGTGTGTTGGTCTCCACATGTTCTCAGCCTGCAGTGGTCCTGGTGATTCACTGGACTCAGGTCACATGACTCTCTTTGACCCTTCTCCACACCAGCTGTTAGCATGAGGCCGCAGCTGGATCTGTGTTTACATACTTTAAACTTGTTCAGTAGCAACAAGGGCAGGAAACTGTATGTTTGTCAGTATTAGTGTGTGAATAATTTTTGTGGAGAATTGAGCATATGTTGTGGATATGTATGAACATATGTGTGTGTGTTTGATGCCTGCTGCTTCACCCTTGGTTCTCTGAATTGGTGCCAGTGCCCTGCTGTGGCTCCCAGGGGCCCCATAAGATTATATTTGTGGAATATGCTGACAGACTGATACTGCTGGTCAAACTAACTGTTCCTTTTGTGGATGGCACTGACCACAACATGCTTTGAATACCAAGTGATAGCTGCAAGCTCTTTGTTTCCCACACAAACAGTATGACATCATCTGCTAATATCTGAATTTCAGCTGGGCCCAGCTTGAGGAAAAATCTTAAATCCAGCCCCAAATCTGGATCAGGACCTAATCCTCATTTCAGAGGGATCCAGTGAGAGTCGCCTGGAGTCTGGATATTGGCCACTGCTCCGTTCCTCAATGCCCTCTCACTCACAGTGCCTCAGCTCTATCCAGTTTTGGACAGCTGTTTCACACAGTGCAAAAAGAGGAAAATAGCTTTAATTTAGCCAATAATGCCTGAGTGTGTGCATCTGCTCTGTCAGAGTGATTAGCGCAGCAGAAGCTGTCTTTACTGTGGTGACAAGCCCATATGGTTTCCGTATGTACCGCTAAGCATTACAGTTGATCTATCACTTTGTTTTCCCATTTGTTTTACATTGTAATTAAACCCATCAACTCTTTTCCATAATACAGCCGCTATAACGCGTTCACGAGTTTGATTTAGTGTCTATTATGTTGACTAGTTAAGAGCCTATTTAGTTTTGGTGAGTAAAAATGACAACCAATAAATTTATTTGTACTACTGCAGAGCGATATGTTGACTCTGTGCTAGAATTGTGGTCATCCTACAGCATGGCAGTGCAATGTAACAGCCAGATGCATATGTCCTTATGCAGCCAAAAACACACACACAAAGCAGTTTTGCAGTGACCATAAACTCAGTGAACCGTGCTCTCTCTGCTGCTCAGTAAAGGTGCTTTCTTGGCATCACTCTCTCACAAAGGCTGCTCTGTGCGGCTGCGCCACAGTTTTCTCTCTCTGAAAGGACTTTAGTTTGGTTTGCCAAACAGTGCACCACTGTAGCCTTCAGTTACTCTAATAATCTGCTAGCTTCTGCTACTAACTTCCACCACTTGCCAGGCCTAACCACATAATGACTCCACTCATCTGGTCAAATCTCCGCTCAGTCCAGAGCAGTAGCTTGATCCTATAGTTGGAGAGAGCTACTTTGGCCAAACCCTCCAGCGCCTGAGACTACAAGGCTCTCTCTCAGCCCTCCTAACCCTCGCTGCAGAATGCTGGAGATTGGGATGACTTTCCCAGCTTATCTTTCTCAGAAGGTCATGGATTAGCAATCCTTGGGCGTTGTAGAATTGAAGTCAGTCTCAGATTCATTGCTATGGATCAGCGTTGAGCAGAGTCAATAAAGCAGCCTTGCTGTATGAAGTGCTTCGGGCTGTGGTAGGAAAGTCTGAATGTTGGTGACTGTGGTGGGACTACACTGTACTGGCATTTCTCTAGAGGACCAGAAGGAAAGAACTTCATCTAAACCTCTGGATAGAGCTATTTTTAAAATGCATAATGCATTAACACGTTCTTCCAAATAGATGAAAAATCTTTTTTCTGTCTTCACTTGTGGTCATTCTACCCAAGGGTTACCCCTCAGTGATCTAATGAATAGTCTAAATAAAAACTGTGAAACACAATTTAAATGGCTGCATGCACATAGCAGGTGTCATTGCTCTTGTGTTAACATATAAATGAGAGAATGGTTGTGTCTTTGCAAATGTCCATGCAGGCATCAATGACTTAGATTTCCTTTAGCTACGTACATCCTGCCTAACTAACAGGAAAACAGGACACAACTCAGCCAGAAAATACTTCCAAGTACTCTGTTGTTTTTCATGACTTCACAAAACACAAACTTCCCCAGTTGTTTCTGAGTGTGCTACATCAAAGGTTTACAGCGCAACTGTCAACAGCGTGAACATCTGAAGGAAATGGATTAGTGTGTCAGTCAGATAAATAATTTGATGTTTTCATGTGGTTTTGCAATCTTTATTTCCGACTTGATCTCAGTATCTCACACAAATTAGCTCCAAACAGACTTACCCACACATTCCATTGTGTGGAAAAACCTGGAGGCAAACCTTGATTCATCAAACTTTGTAGTTATTTTCTTTTGTCATTTATCCATCTTCTTCTGCTTACTCCCGTCAGGAGTTGCGGGTATTGGAGCCTTACCCAGTAACTTCTTCTATTCTTATTCTTATTCTTATTATTAACTTTGGGCCTTAGGTGGGGTACACTCTAGACAGGGGCCAGCTTGTCGCAGGGCTGACACAGAAACACACACAGACAGACAACCATTCACTCTCACATTCATTCACTAGGGGCCGGCCTGAGGATCAAACCCACGATCTCCTTGCTGGAGATGATTTATATATCATTAACTGTATTGAATGTGCATAAAATCTAATTAATGATTTCAACCATGTCAGTATTGTTATGTTGTTCTGATCATTTCATTTGTTTGGAAGTCACGTGTGTCATTCCTAGTTCTGCATTTTGTGCACTGTCAAAACACATAAGCAACAGTGCTGTCCCCCTTTCAAGTTGAATCCACCATAATACATTTTTGTCTTTTGTGTTAATTACGTAGTGTCTATACTCTGCAGTGTTAACATTTATAAAGCTAAAAGATCAAGATCAAATCCAGTTTTCCTAATAATGCAGGTTACTCAGGGATGTAAAAATATATTATAACCACTTAAGCGTTTCATCTTAAGAAGCTGAATTCCTCCCCGAGACACTTACACTATTGTCTCGTTCTCTATGTATTTTACACTGCACAAACTCCTGCCATTGATTTCCTAAAACTGCTTGGCTTTGGTCCAGTGGCGCTTAGCAGCCAACACTGACTGAGTGTGTAGAGAGCGCTTGTACCAGCCCACACTGATCGTAAAGAGAGCTGCGCTCACCACATCATAGACTACAGCCCTTAAAGCACTTAAATCGCAGTAAATGTCCCGCTGTTCCATCACAAAACCTGTAAAAGATTTTGCTTTGTCAGAAAAGTTATTACCCTCATTCTGGTTGTTGTGTATTAAATCAGCACAAACACAAACCCCATTGTACATGCATGTAAAATTATATACATATGAATATACCAAGAAAAGTACAACATGTTTGTGGAAGATTCTCAGTCAGCCAGGTCACCAAAATTAAAACAATAAATATAAGTGGCAAGATAAATGCTAACCAAAACTGGTATAAAAAAGTATTTTCTAAGGACAAAAAACATTAGGATGCAAGCAGAATGCAAACCACATGAACCATCTGAACAACTGTAAACAAACTCAAGATAAAAAAAAGTGTGTTTTTTTATAATATCACAGCTCTGAGTAATCTGCATGATCAGGGAAACCGCATTTGATCATAATCTTTTGGCTTTATAAATGCTAACACTGCAGATTAGTACAGTATGTACACTACATAAAATAAAGGGCCACTAAGGGCCAGATTTATCCAAAGTTTGTGTGCACGCTAAATGAAGAAGACTAAAATTGGAGCAAATCCAGGCACAGCCGAGGTTAGGGTCTCTCTCACAGGAGCTGAATGAGCACAGCACAGAATTTGCTCTGGTGACTCAATGAATATGTAAAACAATCACAAAATTCAAGGCATGGATATCCAAATGACATTGCTTTATGGTCGCTGTTTGATTTAGCACAACTATGGGAGCTAAAAGTGCATGAACATTTAGCACATTGAAGGAGCAGGTGCAAAAGTTTTGCGGAGGAAAGTGCGCAGCTTTTAGTGCACAGAAGGGCCATTGAAATAAGTTAAAATGCCAATGAAATGAGTATCCCTCAAAGACAGTGAACATATTCAGTCTACTACAGTCAGTCCTGTTATTAGTCCTGTTATTTGAGGCTAGTCTCTCATATTGACTTCTGCATTGCAGTAGACTACTACAGTAAAAGATGCAGTTGGAGCTGAGCAGCATTACTCTTGTTATTGGTGCGTCTTATGCTCTTGCAAAATTCTCATTTACATTTTGGGATTTGCGGGAGCAACTATGTGTGCAGTTTCTTATAGTAAACACGCAACACACCCTCAAATAGCAAACGCTATTTTTGAGGCTGCACTTGCAATTTAGCACCCATCTTAGTAAATATAGCCTTAAATGTATTAGTTTGAATTCAGCTTGAAAGAGGGACAGCACTGTTGTTTATGTTTTGTTTTGTTTTTTTGTTTTGTTTTTGTTTTGTTTTGTTTGTTTGTTTGTTTGTTTTGTTTCTTGGGTTTGTTTGTTTTTTTGTTTTTTTTTTGTGCTCAAAATACACAACTTGCATATCACAACTCTATTTCAAGGGAACAGAAGTGACAGACATTGATCAAAACTGCATCACAATACTGAAATGATTGAAATTACTAAGATAATGCTCTTAATCATAACAGAGCATTATCAAGCATAAACCAATACACTTACAGTATACAGTGAGGAAAATAAGTATTTGAACACCCTGCTATTTTGCAAGTTCTCCCACTTAGAAATCATGGAGTGGTCTGAAATTTTCATCGTAGGTGCATGTCCACTGTGAGAGACATAATTTAAAAAAAAAATCCAGAAATCACAATGTATGATTTTTTAACAATTTATTTGTATGATACAGCTGCAAATAAGTATTTGAGCACCTGTCTATCAGCTAGAGTTCTGACCATCAAAGATCTGTTAGTCCGCCTTTAAAAAGTCCACCTCCACTCCACTTATTATCCCAAATTAGAAGCAACTATTTGAGGTTGTTAGCTGCATAAAGACACCTGTCCACCCCATACAATCACTCCAACTACTAACATGGCCAAGACCAAAGAGCTGTCCAAAGACACCAGAGACAAAATTGTAGACCTCCACAAGGCTGGAAAGGGCTACAGAGCAATAGTCTCAATGATCCTAAGAAAGGTGAGGAATCAGAACTAGACGGAAGGATCTGGTCAATGACCTGAAAAGAGCTGGGACCACCGTTTCCAAGATTACTGTTGGTAATACACTAAGACGTCATGGTTTCAAATCATGCATGGCACGGAAGGTTCCCCTGCTTAAACCAGCACATGTCAAGGTCCGTCTTAAGTTTGCCAATGACCATTTGGATGATCCAGAGGAGTCATGGGAGAAAGTTGTGGTCAGATGAGACCAAAATAGAACTTTTTGGTCTTAATTCCACTCACTGTGTTTGGAAGAAGAAGAATGATGAGTACTATCCCAAGAACACCATCCCTACTGTGAAGCATGGGGGTGGTAGCCTCATGCTTTGGGGGTGTTTTTCTGCACAGGGACAAGGCGACTGCACCGTATTAAGGAGAGGATGACTGGGGCCATGTATTGCGAGATTTTGGGGAACAACCTCCTTCCCTTAGTTAGAGCACTGAAGATGGGCCGTGGCTGGGTCTTCCAACATGACAATGACCCGAAGCACACAGCCAAGATAACCATGGAGTGGCTCTGTAAGAAGCATATCAAGGTTCTGGAGTGGCCTAGCCAGTCTCCAGACCTAAACCCAATAGAAAATCTTTGGAGGGAGCTCAAACTACGTGTTTCTCAGCGACAGCCCAGAAACCTGACTGATCTAGAGAAGATGTGTGTGGAGGAGTGGGCCAAAATCCCCCCTGCAGTGTGTGCAATCATGATGAAAAACTACAGGAAACATTTGACCTCTGTAATTGCAAACAAAGGCTACTGTACCAAATATTAACATTGATTTTCTCAGGTGTTCAAATAATTATTTTCGTCACTGTATGTACTACATGTACAGTATAACACTGACATATTTTATCAGTGTAGTTTTTTTATATTGCAACACACTATACAGAGACATCCTCCTTTAAAGCATATCATTTATTTAATTCAACCATTCAATTATGCATTTACCTCTGCTGTATTTACAGGCAGCTGCAGCAGGATTTGCTCGGGAGGCTACTATACATCATTAGTGAGATAACCCGCTGAGCCCAAACTGACAAGTGCGAAAGAAAGACCGTCAGAAAGAGAATGAGAGGGGGGAAAAAATGACAAACATGATGAAATAAAAAGTTTTTTGCAATAACAGAGCGTGGGAGGAGATTTGGAGTGACCTAATTAAAATGTTGGAATCCTGAGAGGAATAAATTAAGAAAATGTCAGTTAGGCCAAGCCGGAGGAGCGCAGATTAAGACGCACCAGCTCAAATACTGTCTGATTCCTCCTCTCGTTATCGCTGCCACAGAAAGCCGGGCTGCAGTAAAGACAATGTGGATTGGTGGAGCCCAGTAAAATGATTTAAGAACATTAAGAGATAAACAGTAACTCTTGCTTGCCCAGAAAAGAGTTTAGAAAAGTATCAGTCATGATTGATTTTTTCTAAACTCTTCTGTGTAAAGTTACAAATGATAATTGTGGGTTAGGTTTAGAGATGCCCCTATTAATTTATCAATAAAAGTTTCTAAGATTTTACATCTTAGCAACATTACTTCACTTTGGAACATTTTATGAGTGCCTAATTTTACATATCTGTGCCATTAAACCTCTCTCTAATGGTACAGACCTTTTATTGGTCTAAAAACTGAACCATCGAGACCATTTACTCTCCATGAGTAGGCAGTATTGTTTGTGGCGACATGAGCTCGGTCAGTATGCTTGTCCACTAACCTGAAGGTTGGTGGTTCAAGCCCCGCAACTAGCAAATTGTCCTTGGGCAAGACACTTCACCCACCTTGCCCCAGGGCAGCTGTGGCTACAGAAGTTGCTCACCACCACTGAGTGTGACTGAGGAGTGAATGAATAATGGACCAAATTGTAAAGCAACTCTGAGTGTCTAGAAAAGCGCTATAGACTAATGCATTATTATTGTTTGATTACTGTAATATATGAAAAAGATTTTGTGAAAATAAATGATTGGGATGTACTTTTTCTTTAAGCTGTTTATTTATGTCCTCTTTCACTACATCCACAAATCTCCTCTTTGGTCTTCCTCTAGGCCTCTTGCTTGGGAGCTCTATCCTCATCATCCTTCTAACAATATATTCACTTTCCCTCCGCTGTACATGTCCAAACCATCTTATTCTGGCCTCTCTGACTTTATCTCCAAAACATCTCTAATGTACTCATTCCTAATCTTATCCATTGTCGACACTCCCAAAGAGAACCTCAAGATCTTAAAGTCTGCTACCTCCAGCTCTGCCTCCTGTCTTTTCCTCAATGCCACTGTCTCTAAGTAATCCTACATTCATTATAATGTGTAGCTCTGTAGAAACCTGATGTGTGATAGACTTAGATCCTTGCTAGCTGCCACCAGGTGTCCCAGATCCATTCCTCTTGTGGGGAGGCTCCATATGGAGCCGACATGTTTGTGTGGTGAGGGGGTTAGCAGACGGCCGCTGTCTCACTGCATGCAGCATGTACTCTGCAGATGACAGCTACAGCACTGTGTCTATTGTCAACATCCAGGAGCTAAATAATTGGAAAAGCAATGAGAGAAATGTGATTGGAAACTGAAAAAGGGACAGGAAAGAGACAGAGTGGGGTGGGGCACTGGTACTGAGATCTGTGTTAGTTAAGGATGACTAAGTGATGTGTTGACAAGAGGGAGATAAGAAAGACTGTGGAAAGATGAAATAGACCAATATCTTGATCTTCTGATGCCACTGTGCTTCAGTAAAGTACCACATCTTTGATTTCACTTGCCTTTGAAGTGATCTGTGGAAATAACACCATGTGGCACGCATGAGTTTTACTATGGATGAGGGAAAAGATCCCGTCTGTTGCAGCTGCAGCTCTATGGATGATGCTATGTGGTGTCCACTGATGCTCCTGTACTGTATATGTTTACTGTGAGCTGACATCCTACTCTGTTTGTATACTCTGCCTCACAGTTCTGATTCTACCTTTTGGCTTTTCCCTTCTGGTGTTGTCAAAACAAGTTATCTGCCTCTTAACATGCAGTGATTATCTTATTAATTTGGCATAGTTTTAACACCAGATGCCCTCCCTGATGCAACCCTCTTAATTTATCCAACCTTGGGACTGGCACCAAAAGTACTCTGGCGTGTTGCTCCTTGTGGCCGGATTGTCTCACAGTGTCAATTACTGTAGAGTATGTATTAATGAATAGTGATTTGATATGGGCTGAGGTTCACCCACCCTAATGGTAGTAGTCGTAGTACTACTAGTACTCGGTGTAGTATAGCCCCCCCCCCCCCCCCCCCCCCCCCCCAAAGCCTGACCCATTTCATGCAGAATTTTTATTTATTATTTTTTCCAAACTTTGCATGTGGAGTCTTTAAAATGTGTCATCATCCTCAAATCTCCGGTGCACTGCTGGTGTGTGGTGCAGTGTTGTCTCTCTCTCTGCTTGTGTGACAATGGCTTTGGGGCTACACTTGACTTAAGCTGCCGCGGCTGTAATAACAACAAATTTATGTATGAAGCAGCTCGTCTGAAGAAGGATGAACATGTGCCTGCAGCAGGTGAGCACTGCTCTGACAGACTGCACATTGTCCAGCACCTGTTGTCTCATGCATTTTAATTAAGGCTTATAAAGACAGGTTACAACATCCCATTTAGGCAGCTAGATGTCAAGAACTACAGTCTGTCCACAAACATTATACCATTACTTTTTTTTTTTTTTTTTTTTTTTTTTAAATTTCCTAATTTTTTTGCAGTTGGCACAAACTCAGTGTGGTTTCCTTTAATTAAAAGAGGTCCTATTTTCTGTAATAGCTGCTTTTTTTATTCAACCAGCACATTTTGATGGTGCACAATTACTCCATCAATTATTTTAAAACAGGTTACTACTAAGATGGACGTTTTAAATAAATGAGAGCTTGGCAGTCAATTTGTGACCATAAAATAGGTTTGCATGCTAAATAAGTACAGGGATTGAATTGTGTCGAGTATGTTTCAATTAGATTCTGTATTTATCAATATATGTACATACTGTAATTTAGTTCCTTTTGGTAGGTAGATCACAGCAACAGAGAGGGACACTGACAGCCATTCACTCTCACTTTATTCAGTATGGGCTCTTCCTCAGTTCTCCTCACACATACAGTATTTGGAAAGAACCCATGGTAACATGGGGAGGACATGCCGACTCCACCCAGAGAATCCACTATGCCACCGTATTGTATTCATAAAAAAGAAAAGCTATTAATTCTTAATAATCTTTGTGAATTTTTTTTTTTTTTTTTTTTTTTTTTGGCTCCTACTTTGAACCAGTGCTGCTCACCTTCTCTCTCTCTCTTTCTCTGTACACATATTTGTCTCTTCTTCCTGGTTCTGAGTGTCTCTCTCTTCACAGTCTCTCCATCGCCTCAGCACTTCTCTCTCTCTGTGTGTGTGTGTTTCTTTTCTTAGTGACATTTCCATGCCAGGTGTGACAAATGGCAGGCACAGAGGAAACATTTATTCCCTGTGGTGAGCTTAATTAGCCTATCAGCTAAGCCTTGGCACAAGCTTGTTTTGAGAACCACACACACACAGCTACCCCCAGTAAAAATCCACTGCCTATACCACAACAGACAAATGACTTCTGTACATGAGCCGCACTGATAATTGGACAGTAGAAGTAAATGTCTAAATCACAGATACCATCCTGAATTGTCTGCTCAGGCGTCACATCCAGTGGGACTCAGCTGTTGCCAAACCCATCTTTTCTATACTAAAAGGTTAACTGGATTATAAATTGCAGTGCTTTACCTTCAGCCACCTGCATATGGTTGAGTACAAGATCTGTTGTATCTTTACCATTGCACAATAGTACTAGTGCCTTGGCAGAGTCTTTTTTCCTACTTCAATTTATGAACAAATGAAAAAATTACTGGCTCTGAAAACTGGTCAGTGGCTACCTTGTCATTTCTTCTTTGAGGCTGATCCAGGCCTTGGCTCAGACCTGCACGCCCCGCTGTGGCTGAGGAAATGAAAGGCAGAACTGTTGTTGGTGCTGTCCCTCCTGCTCGATGGGGGAGCAGAGCTTTGATGGCACACTGGTGGTCCTCAGGGATATTTAGGTGCTCTTTTAAAGAGTAGACACCACCACGGAGGTTAGCACTGTAATTTGACCAGATTACGCTGTGACTTGTGTTGGGTGTGGCCTCGTCTGGCTGCACTGCTGCTAGACAAATGGCTTTTGATGTGAGATTTTAAAGGTTTGAGGAGATTTGATGGGCTAAAGTGAGATTGGTATTGGGATATTATCAGATGAAAGAAGAGAGCTATAGTTGTCCTGTTGATTAGCTCCTATAGCCAGGAAACTATGCCTAGAAGCTGTATTACATTATGTAAAATGATCTGGACTCTTTTTACTGTTAGCATGGTAGCACTGTGTAGTATATAGGCATTGTACAATAACTGGTTTCAAAGTGCACCTGTATTAAGTCAGTGTACTCTTTGTTCCGGTTCCAGTCTGAAGCCCAAATAAATGGAGAGGGTTGATCAAGGTTATAAAACTATCATAACGCCTAAGTGTGCCATCATTAGCTGAGTCCTTTTGTTAACTGTTACTATGTTAATGCCAATACAGCCAGGGCATGCTTTTAGTCCATTAACACAGATACACAAGCATTAACATGTGACCTACTGTTGATGCTGACAATCCACTTTGTCTAACTACAGCTTACCATTAGCTACAGGTCTCTTGTTGGCTGCCAGCAGATTAAGAGTCATGATAGAGTAAAGGAAAAGGCAGCACTCTACTATCCTCAAGGCAACATACACCTCTACTCTTAATTCTTTTTTAGATTTTTTTTCTTATTATCTTTTGTCTTTTCCCTTTTGGGGTTGCCACAGCTAATCATCTGCATTTTAGTGTACAGTTAAAGACATATTGATTTGGTATAGGTTTTACACTGGCAACCCTCTGCATTTATCCAAGCTTGGGACCTGCACAAGAAGTACACTGGCTTGTGACCCCTTGTTTTTCATTTTTTATTTTCTTTTGCTTGAAAATGACAATTCGTTATAACAATAACCCAACTGCTTGTTCTTCAGTCTTTATGAAATTGCATTAATAGCTTTCAGCTATTAGAATGTGACTGCTGTAATACAGTATTCAGTATAGGAAACAAGAATGCAAGGCCAGCTAATATTAGCTTTTAAAAAAGCATGTACTACTCTTCAGTAGTGACTGCAATAAATCTCAAGAATTGTATGTCTTGGAATTTTGACACACTTTTGTGATCCAAGGCCTTTGTTTATTCTCTCCAATTAGAGCAGAGCAGAGGAAACTTGACTGGTGACTGGTGTCCAGTCAGAGCAGAACAATAAAATTCTCTGATGAACAAAATCATAATGGTTGTAAAAAACACCATGCGATGACTAGAGATAATGGCTGTCTCTAAAAGGCATTGCGGACTAAATGGTTCTTCATAGGATCATTTGAAAATTGGTGGAGATATATCTCTTTGCTGGAAATAGTTCATCTGGCTCTGCCACACTGGCCACCTAAAACACTCCTGGATCTAAACAGTGATCTGGTTCCACACCAAAGTTAAACATTTTGTCTTTGGCCTTTTACTGACCTTCCCTAAAAACATTTTTTTAAGAAATCTGTATATATTAAATCACTCTTAATTAACACCTCACTAAAACTTTTGCACAGTACTGTATTTTATTTATTTATTTATTTATTTATTTTACAATTTCCAAAGTTACACTCCTGTAAAAGTGTGCTATTAGGGTTATTATGACTTGGTAGCAGTGACTGTCAGTGTGTTTCTGAAAAAGCCCATTGGGAAGATTGCAGCTGTTTGGACAAGAGCCATCGGTTGTTTGGTCGTGTTGTATAAATGCAAATACAAGAGCGCACGAGGCAAGTTTCAAATGAATTGATTATAATCATTTGGAAAATTATATTCAGGACAAACACATTAAATGAATGTAAATGCAGCCAATGGACCATTGACATGTTGGAAAAGCAATTTTTATACAATTTCTGCTTCAGCAAACATTTGTGCTGCACTCTGACAGATTTGCACCTCTAATTCTCCCGGCGGATACACAACCAACCCCTGTCTCCACAGGCTTTATGTGACAGACAAGAAATGATTAGAGCCCTGAGACTCCCCTCACATACCACTGAAAATGACTGGACCCAAGAGCATTTTGGTTACACACGTACATGTTCCATAATTTTAGACCTAAATTAAACTTTAGTGTTTGCCATGTGGCCTCATATAGTTACCAGTCTTCTTTCTAAATGTTTACTGCACCACCAGTATGGGGCTCTAAATTGAATTTGACTAAATGTCTGTGTGGATGAAACAATTACTGTCCCCTGATGGGCCCGGTGCAGAAAGGGAATCACTGTCCTCTGCAGCCAATAGAGGTGAGAACACTAGACTTTTATAGTTTTACTTCTCACTAGCTTCATTGACCAGCCAAATGCACATTGCTGTTTTAGATTTAATTTTACAGCCAATCAATCAGATTAATCAATTATAACTGATTATTGAAATAATTGTCAACTAATTTAATAATCATTTAATCGTTAACAGGGGTATTCACAGACTCTGAAATATGCCATGTGCTGAGAGAGGAGCATTTATTACCAAGACAGCAGGAAAGCAACAAAAAAAGTTAAAACCATGTACATTTTGTGTTTTTGATTAGAAATATCTTTGTGTGTAGAATATTCATTAGTTGCAGCCCTAGTCGAGATCCAAAAGTGGATTGCTTATAATGAACTGAAATGGGGTTCCACAATAAGGCCAATCTGTCACAATCTGTACACATACAAATTCAATACAAACAAATTCAAAATACTGCACATGAAGATTTACTCTAAAGATTAGTACTAAAAATAATGGCCATAGACTGTTATATATATACCATATTTACAGTATTTTTCTGTGCCGAGTGCCCACTCTGTTTCTTACACAGTGATAGTAGTATTGTCTGTTTGTTTTTTTGTTTTTTTTTATAAACTAGACCACATAAGTAATAAATATTCAGTTGAAATCTCACACATCCAAAGCAGACCAACATGCCTTAAGGTTTCTTGTGGTTCCTCTTTCTTCCCACTCTCCTCCTGGACACTCTGCTGCTCCCTTATGAATATTTGATCTGGTCTTAAGAATATGTTGTGGGTGCCCTGGTGGTCTGGGGGTTACTGCACTGACAATGAACAACACCATTCACTAAATGTACTACTCCCTGTATACCTCTACTGCTTAATGAAGCCTTGAAGTATTAATGTATTTTTTCCTTTTTCACAGTCTTTTGTGAATGCAATTTCTACTCTTCACTTTTGTTTTGCATGTTATATCAGCCTCAAATTAACTTTTTAAAATATGCAGTATTTGCATTTGGCTTTTGTCCCACCAGTGAATTCAAACACTCAGTGTTCTCTGCTATAGACCAACTTTCTAACTACATCTAATTACCAGAAGTGGAAGAAGTACTCAAACTCTGTACTCAAGTAAAAGTACTGTTACTGCGAAGTAATAGTACTTGAGAAGAAAAGGCACTCAACAAATTTGTTACATGGGAAAAAGTAAAAAGCATTAAGCGTAAAGTACTTAGTATTAGTACTACTTCTTTTGCTTTTGCTACTGCTACTTGTGCTACTACTACTACTAGAGCTAATACTACTATCCCAACTACTACTCTTACTACTATAACTACCATTACTGAGTAGGTTCTGCCCACTTTGCCACATAGGTCAAAAATACTTTTATTTAAAGTTTATTTGAGTTAAAGTATTTTTTTTCTCATCAATCTACTCAAGTTAACAGTTACACCACCACTAATCAGGCAGTACTAGTAATATTGTGCTTTCATTTTATACTCAAATACAAGAAGTCAGTTAGTGACAAAATGCTGCCAGATGAATGGCTGTCACGGCTCACTGTCATCACCATTCAGAAACTGTAACAAATAAGGTTATCCTATGGGAACCTTCTCATGGGCACAAAAATAAGAGAAATTCGATAGAAACCTACATCGACATATATGAAGGCTGGTGTGCCTCTGGGCAGCCTATAAGTAAGTATTTTATACTCTGTGACTGGCTACACTAGTACTTCAAACTGTAACTGTACAAAATATTTCTTTAAGAATGCTCCTAAAATGTTGAAATACATGATGAATTCACAGTATGTATGAAAATTCAAAAGGACTATGATGTCGCATGACAACACTGGGCCTCATGTTGTCTGTATGTGTAACCGGGCCAGTGGAAAACCGTAACCTCATTACTCCATGTAATTAATAGGTGCATTACATTCTCACTGGAGCCCATAATGTAACAAAAATGCTGTCGATCAAAACAAATTTAAGCAATTTCTAGCACTTTTATGGCCTGCATAATATATCACATCTTCTGCAACATGCTAATAGTTTTGTGGAAGCTTTGAATGAAGAAATGTCATGTTCAGTTCCTGGCTTTAGGATTGTAGATAATTAGATGATGAGGTGAACCAAATAATATTGGGTATAAGGATATGGACCACATGGTAGGAATAAATAAAATTACAATATTTTATTGCTTTATTGTGCAGTTAAAATGTTCACAATTGTAAATGTAGCCACGGGGATGCACAGTGGCAGAGTGGTTACCATCACTACCAATAAGGAGGTAGTGGGTTTGAAAATCAGGAAAGCCAGCTCTGAGTGGCATCTGCATGTTCGCCCTGTGTTTTCGTGGGTTCTCTCTGACTTCACACTATTCAAAGACATTCCTGTGTGACAATGTGAGAGTTAATGGTTGTCTGTCTGCGTATGTCTCTGTGTCGGTTGAGAGACTAAACTGGCCATTGTCTGAGGTGTACACCGCCTACTGTCCATAGTCTTTGGGATAGGATAGGTGTCAGTCATCTGCAACCCCTACAGGGAATAAGCATAACAATATGAATAAATAACAAAGGTAAAAATTTCAAAGATAAACATGCTTGTAGAGCCTCAGCAAGTCCTACATTCACATTGTTTATTTTTAATTAAATATATGCAGTTCTTTAGATTATATTTCAAAATAATAGTTATTTTTAAAACACCTGTAGCCAATATAGATTTTTTACTTCTCTTTGTGATTTCTTGCACAATAATGGACTTCTTGTAACTTGGCTTTCCGGCTATCCTGCAGAAGTGAAACCAAAGCCCTTTCCACTGTTGGATATACATGTTTGCACCACATTACACGCTTTTTGTAACTTAACCCACTCTTTGTTTTTGCCCTCATGTCCTAAAACAAAAACACAGCCAGTGAATGGATCTTGCATAAGGCCAGAGCTTGTCATCCATGGTGCCATTGAGATTTTTCAAAGAGCTGAGCCTCTGTGACCTTTGCATTTGGGTCATACGGGGTCACGGCCTGTCACATGGACACAAGGAATCTGTGCCGGCCACACTGTTGGCTGGCTTTACATCACCCTGGCCCCTTTACACAAAAGAGAGAGACAAGGGATGTACGCTTTTCCCATCAGGGCTTTTCTCTGTTTGCCGCCTCCTCAGCCACTACTCTACCCCGACAACTGTTATTCCTATCCCCTGGTTCTGGGAGGGCCCCTGTAAAAAGTTTGTGTTTCTCTCAGTCTCCTATAGATCAGCTGGTCCTAATGCATAGTAGGATCACTGTGTAGCTCTGCCATTCAAAAGCAGCCCATGATGTCAGAAGGAAATCTCCTTCATCTCCCCTCCCCCCCAACGCTTTTTTCTTTTCATGGCCGTGGTGAATGGAATTGCATGGCTGTGCAGTTCAATCACTGTCAAGTGCAAAGAAAAGGGGTCTCTTGTGCAAAATTTCATGATTCACAATTGATTAAATAGGGGTGTCATTTCGTGGCTGAACAGGGAGGTGCGCGGTGGCGAGGAGGGGAGGGCAGTGGCGGCTTTTTGTGCCCTTGTGAGATATGGTGCAGAAATAGCCTGGTGGGGCCCATTCAGAGCTGGAGATGTAAAGTTTTAAAATAAGAGGCAGCTATAAGAGAAGAGAATGGCCTCTGTCTTCACACAGCCTGTGAGTTTGCCCTTCACAGACTGAGCTCGCATACTGTACCTAAGCAATGTGAGTTGAATTGATGTTGATGTGTAGAAACAGCCATAGTTCACCTCACAGGAAGACAAAAATTACTTTTGAGCTTACCTGTTTAAGAAATAGACAGCAGATTGTAAGGATTAGGCATGAGCTTTGATAACAAAGACTGCTTTTTAATTGGGTTAGGTAGGAGTATCATCTGTAATGGCAAGGTTTACAAATTAAAACCCTTTTATCCTGTTTAATCATTGGAACACACTTTTTAATAGATACTGGTGCAGGACTTGAGTAAAATTGTTAACTTTAAGCATCCAATCAAAGCAAAATCCTCATTATTTAAAGTCAAATTCAAAGTCTGTTTTGACAGACATTTTCCATTGTGTCAGGTCAAATAAGTTCAAATTTAATGCAACAATCACATTTCTAATTTCACTGTCTTTTTTTATATCTGCATACTTTTGGTTATTTACACATAGTTGTAGATGCTGATGCAGATGTTGATGCTGCCATAACTTTCATCAACCATGTCTGTAAGAAAGACATATGTGTAAATAGACATAAAGCTCAAAAAACAATACAGTTGTGGTCTTTTAACAGCACTGCTTCATTGAATATTTTACTTTAAAGCCACTTGATGCTAGCCTCTTGTTTATGTCCATGTGTACCATCACCCCATTATGTACTGTACCTATCTATCATTATGACCACCAATAATAAGACCACTAATAATAAGTGGTCATAATGTTATGCAGTGTATGTGTATGTGTAAGCTGCTGTATAGGGCCAGTGCAGGTTTTTTAACAGATCAGCTCCATGTCTACCACACACGGGACCTCAGGGATTTCAGCTCCAGCCTTGTTCTCGTACACTGCTGGTCCACACTCACAGTAAATCTGAGAGGGTTATTTGAGGCTGTTTCTCAACTCTGTTTCTACTTAATCCAATTTAGGCTAAAGTCCCCACTGGGAATAAACGTGATACCCACTCACTTACTGTACTTATGGCTTTCTCATTTCCAGTAACAGTAAGCACATCTTAAGAGAAGCTAGTCCATTAAGAGACTTTGATTTTTCACACATTTTTTCCCCTTTTTTCAGAGATGAGAAACAAAATAGAAAGGAAACGACTCAGACCTAAAAGCAATTGGAGATTGTATTTTTGATTGATTGATGTATTTGAAAGGCAATATATAATGATGAATGAAAAAGTATTTTTTTAATTGTGTGGTTTTGTAGAAACTACCAGGAGAGCCCCCAAAATTCTGTGTGATCCATTGCATGCACTTCCTTTATTCATATAGGAACTATTATTTCTTACTACCTCATTTCTTTTATTATAAGCAGAGAGGTCTGGGCTTTTTCTCTCATTGCCCAAAATAAAATTAATGAATTGAAAGTAGCCCCACATTTGCAATAGAAGAATTTCCAACTGAAGGTGGATTTTTTTTATTTTATTTTTTTTTTTTGTATTTGTAGTTTTTATTCAAATTTAAAAACCCTGTTGCTTAAAGACATGATGGACGATGGCAAAAATGTCTTTGAAAACCTTTTTCTGACTTTATTTGAGACTGCTCAAATGTTCCCTTTTCCGAGCTGAAACAGTGAAGTCATTTTGGGCTCTCTGTGTCTGTCCCCTATAGGTGTTTAAGCAGCTCTCACACACAGACATAAAGACACAGTCCCTTTCAGAGCTTTAACTGGGGCGTCCTGTCGCATGGCCCACAACAAGAGGCTTGTGTGCATACCAAACTGGGACTGTTCATTCAGGAGAACCGCTAATCGGCTATTTGTGCATGAACACACGTACACTTTTACATTACATGTGACCAGCATTCCTACAGCGGTAGCCTTAAGAAGATGGAAGAGTGCGGTATTGAAGGATTGTCTGAAATGAGTAAAAAGAAAATAAACAGGAACCGGATATTTTGGAAGCAAACTTTTTATTAAAACCATCTGTCTATGGAAGATATTTTTAAGCAAATTTTCACGTACAGACAAAAAAAATAGATATATTTGTTAGGGGTCGCAGGTTGCTGGAGCCTATCCCAGTAACTGTGTGCCTTAGACAAGGTACACCCAGCACTAACGCTTAAGAGACACTGACAGACTTACATTGCTTCACAGGGGTAATTTAAAGTCACTAATTCACCTTTAGGATCAAACCCACAACCTCCTTGCTGTGAGGCAGGAGCAATAACTACTCTGGCATTGTCCACCCCATGTATATAAATGTTAAGATCTCTTCAAAATGTGTTATATAGCCTTTTAGCATTTGTCACTGATATTGAGGCAGCTGGGTAGAGAGAACAAGGGATGATTATAACTTGTGTTGTGACCACACTACCAGGTAATGCCAGCAAGGCACCTCCTGTGAACATTTACGAAAAACAATGGCTGGTAATGCCAACAGAATGACTGCAGAACCAACCACTTTGTTGTTGGATGGCATTAAAAAACAGAAGTTAAGCGCTACTACCAGTTGCTGACATAAAACTCCTGCTACGCTATTGTGAGTACAGTAAGAGTCTTTAAACATTTAGGTCGTCCCTGCCGTACCCTGGCTTTATCCTCCTCAAGGTGTCCAGAGGATCTGAGCAGCTGTGAACCTGGTCTGTCAGTTTGTCCTTCTCCTGTGTCAGCCCAGATGTCACCTCTTGCTCCAAGTGAGAGGGATTCATTCCACTTAATTAATCTGAGCTTGTTAGCCACATGTCAGCCAGGCTGCAGCCGTCCAGGTGACCCAGCACCCACCGCTCACTAATCGGCTATGGCTTCTCACTGTATACTCTATATTAGTGCTGGGTGATATATTGAGCTTTAAAGATACTTGTGAGCAGCACTACAATTATTGTCACTCAAAAATGAAGGAGGACACCTAAAACACAAGTATTTGGGGGCATAGTTGTAGCAATGCACAGTATCACGCATGCAAAACTAAGCAGGCCTATGTCTATGAGGTTCATTTGACTGCTCATTTTAATGTATTGTATTTTCCTTTAAAGTTATGGTCTAAAAATATATGATATAGTTCTATTTGGAAAGTAGGAGAAATAATGTTAGCATGTCACAAAAATATAAGGCAAACTGTTCAGTTCACCATAATGCACCTATAGGATAAAACCCGAGAAACCAAACATTTTGCAGTGGTCTCTTTTTCATATTGTATATGAAGATATGAACCAGCTATATCAAGATTAGGGATGTAACGATGCACTGAAGTCACGATTCAATTCATGATTTTATGTTCACGTTTACAATTTTTTTATGATTTTTACTTGCAGATTTGCAATTAAGTATAATTATAAGTATAATTGTTTTCATAGCTTATTTGTGTCTCTTTATCAAACTTAAATTGTTGTGCAAATCTTTTTAACAGAAATTGAATAAAAAAGTAGATATGAAAACAATGACATGTTAAAATAGTAAAAATATATAAAATAATTTGTTGGTGACTTTTATTAACACCTTTCTACTTTCCTCCAATACACTACAGTAGCAAGCAACGCATAGAGAAGCAGCTTATTATGAATCCACGCCTCAGTAAGATATAATGGGCCTAATATAAGTGAAGTCTTATACAAATATCAGTGAGAAAAGACACATCCTCAGTAAAAACTCTGATCTCCATGGAAACACTCCGGGGGAGGAGCCACTGAAACTTCAGATAAACTTTAGGCTGCTGTTACCCACTTAGCTTTGCTTTAGCTCGCTGCTAACAACAAGCTATTTTCTGAATGATGGTAAATGGAGCAAACAGGTATGTGCTGCCTAAATAATACCTTCAGAGGTGTCTCTCTTGCTGTCCGCCTTGGACTTGTTGTTATTCCTTTGTGAATGAGGGCGCTGTGTGCACTCCTCCGTCTGTGTGAGTGACAGCGGTCTTCCAAGCAGCTCCGAGTAATTAAGCTCTTTTCACAACTAAAACTTGATATAAATTCATGTTTTTCTTAACTAAAATGGCCAGGTAATGACGTCTAGCACCAAACATGCACGCCAGATTACGCACCATTATACTCTGGTGGTTGGCTGTTTTAAAGGGACATCGCGGGATACGATTCAAAATTTCCCTCTTTTGCATCGATTTTTAGCCGATTTACGAATGTTTATGTGTAAGTCCTACACACTTCAGCTAGTGTTGACAGAATACATGTAGCTGCCACACACACACAGTCCCTTATCTCCAGCTGGCCCCTCAGGAATGATGTCTTTGAGAGGGAGCGGGCCGAGGGGGACCAGGTGAAACTGATACCACATCTACCACGGGACCGCAACAGTAAATGATGGCATTAGGGAGTGGGTCGGCTGAAGCACTTCTTTACTTTCCGAGAACCAGGGATGATACAAGGAATGGGGAGGTGGAGGTGGAGGGGCAGGCGAGGCAGGCAGGTGGTGAGAGAGAGATATGTGCTTTTCTGCGCCGCACAGGAGATTGGCTCTGGAAAGGAAAAAAACGACAGGGAGAGGAAAGGGACAGGTGAAATATTTCCCCCTGCATACAGGAAATGAGGGACTGGCTTTGTGTTTGAGGAATGGACCGAACCATTCCCAGGAGGGGGGTGGTTCAGTCCCCAGGCCTTTCCCTAAACGCACCTCTGAGTGATGGATTATATGAACGTTTACCCCAGTGCTTTTTTCCTCCCTCGTCAGCAGAGATATGCCAGGCAGTCCTGGCCCGGCCTCCCTCCTGACTCTCCCGGGAAAACGCATCCCCAGTAACGATCAATAGCACCCCCCCCCCCCCCTCCAGCTCCCTGCCCAAACTCCAACGGCTACTGCCACTATTCATCTGTGTGGTTCACTTGTGCTGAGAGCAAACCCATGATTAAAGGTGCACACTCATTCAGGTGCTCATAGGAAGGGTGCAGGGGGACATGGGAGATAATTGGTGGTGGGTTTGCTGTGTGAAGATTGTTTATCCAAAAGGGATCTTCTCTCAGAAACAACAAATACTAGCCATTTCCACTTCATAAGCCCACAAGCCTGACTATGACAGATTCATATCACCATCATTGATCATTTATCTGGATCCACATCTTTCTGCGGACTTCTTTAAATAAAATAAAATAATGTTTCAGTCAAAAAGGAGGTTAAAATATTATTAATGCTTTTGTTACCTCCAAATGTATGTAATTAATGTAACAAAGGGAACAAATGAGCCTGCAAATACTTACAAATGTCTATATTTTGTCTTTATTATTGTAGTGAAAAGTACCCACTGAGCTAAGTAATGCTATAGATAAGGTTAAGGTTAAGATGCCACAACTTGTTAAGGTTAAGATGACTCCAACTTAGGAAATTTTGTAAAACATATTATAGAAATATATAATACCAATACGTTTATAAAGCCTTACAAGACTTTAGCATTACATAAGTAGTATTGGCTCCACAAGGCTCTTAGGTAGTTTGTAGTGAGTAATTACTTGTAGCATTATCTTGTGCTTAAGGTATGGTATCTGTTTTAATCAAGGTGGATTTGTTCCACCAAAGTAACTCTGAGAATATTGCATTGCAACATTTGCTCACTTAGGCATTTTTCCAATTAAATCCTTCCTACTTCCACATTCTAGACAACGGGGAAGTATCGGATTCTTCCAGGAAAATCCATATTCTCTACCTATTTGATTTCCCTCAGAATCACAAACAAAAGCAAGTGAATTTTAGCAAAAGGATTCCAGCAGAACACAAACTCCCAAACTCGCTTTACCTCTGCGAACATGATGAGCAGCTTGCGGATTAGCCCGCTAAAGCATTCCCTTTGAAAGTCGGCATGTAGGGATTTCTTTTTAGGTGATCACTGGTATAAGCAGCTGTTACACGCCGGATTAGCAGGTTCTGCCATTCACATAACATGCTCTGTTTAAACTGGCATGAAGCAAGGAAAGACAAGAGCGGGACAAAGTTTGGGTCAAAATGTTCACTAGATCAGTGGTTCTCAAACTTTTCACACCACACACCACCTTAAAAAATATTTTGCTCTCCAAGAACAATCATTGATGGACTTAAATGAGCCCAAATCTGGACAAACCCAGGTATAAACGGAGGAACCAAATAGGGATTGACCTAGAAAAATCCTTAAACAAAGGATAAAACAGGGATTTAACCACCAGGGCTAAACCAGGGTGAAATCAGGACAAAACCAGGACTAAACCTGGTCTAAATCAAGACAAAATTAGGACTAAACCAAGACAAAACCTGGACAAAATCAGGACAAACCAAGTCTAAAACAGAACTAGAATTCAATTTTAAGACACTAAGATAGATAAAATCTATCAATCTTCAATCTAAATCAGGACTTGAACTGGAAAAGACTCCTGAAGAAGTTAGCGTAGCTCCAGTGGGACCTGTACTGCAGTTTGAGAAGCACTCCACTAGAGAATTGGAGAAGGTGAAAGGAGAGATGAGGCTGCATCTGCACAAGTATGAAGGCAAATCAGAGTGGCATGGCGAGCGATAAGAATGGAAAGAATCAGACATGAGCCAAGGAAGCAGCTTTAAGAAAAGCAAACAATGACTACATTGTTCTGTTTGTTTTGTTCCTGGCCCGTACTCTATAATATCATCCCTCTCCTGCCTCTTTGAAAGTGTGTCAGCCCTTGCCTTTGTAATTGCACTGGTACAAGGTGTTTGCAGAGAGGGCCGCTTGATGGCTTGATAACAGGCCTAGCTCTGGGGGCTGCACAGACATTTCCATGCTGAGTGGTTCCCTGTACAATCACTCCTCACTCGCTTCACTTGCACATACCTTTTATTGCACTTGTAAGACCAGGCTTTTCCCTCTCTGTGCTTCTGTCTCGTAAAATGGAGAAACACATTGTGGATTGCAGTGATTTAGGTGCACTATCTTCCCCAAGTGTCTGTTTGTCGTTCTCTCTCCTGTGTAAGGTGTTCCTCCATTTGGTGCGCTGTTGCACATTTAGCCAGAGCAACCCAGTACTTTTCAACACAAGAACTCATGTCTCGTGTCACTGGTCTTTTGCCTCACACTACCGACTCGCACTCATTACCTCCTTTTTCCTCTCCCTTGTGTTCCTCCTTGTGCTTTCAGCTTATTCTGGCATAAAGATAGGCAAATCGTACACTTTCTCTTATGCACACACACAGTTCTGACAAGTGCATCTTTCCAGTGACAAGCCACACCACCGCAATTTCTCCAGCGCACATCACATAAACTCGCAGTCATATTCAGTGCTTTATCCCTTCTTGGTAATCTGTTTACGGACTGCTGGGCCTATTTGAGGCAGAATTTAATTGAAACTGGGGCTAATCTGATGATGGCTTGAAGTGGCAGAGACCTGAGCCCGCAGCACCTCTGGTTATAGGCTACACCTTGTACTGCTCGCACTCAATACCTTGCTACTTCATTTCATGCCTCATGGTTCGATGCAGAGCTGCCCGCGCATACATGCCACATTGATTGTTAATCCGACATTTGATATGCACCACGCCGCTCAGTTCTGATCTTGTTTTCTTGTTTGTGCTCCCTCCCCTCCTTCCTCCAACACTTCCCCTGTCTGATCCCTTTCCCCGCTGCAGGATGGGTATTACTCTCACCGGCCGAAGGAGAAAAGTCGAGTGGACAGCAACAATGAGAACTCAGTGCCCAAAGACTTTGAAAATATAGACAATAGTAATTTTGGTGCACGTTCGCAGCCACATAGGCAGTCAGTGGGCGCTCCTAGTAGTAAGCAGCAGCGAGGACATTTCCAGGAGAGAGCCCATGCGCAGCAGCAGGCTTGGCGGGACAGTGCCCCCAGCGTGAGCCGCGCCTCCAACGAGGTACTACCAGTGGGACAGCCCCAACCTCTCGCATTGGGCAACAACCACTCCTCTTACCCAGGTGGCCAGCACTATCGCAGTGTCCCATTGCAGCAGGCCCAGCACAGGCACGTGCACCCCCACAGGCGACAGGAGAGCGCAGCATCCCTGGATGTCACCTACGACCAGCCGCCCAAGTGTGAGATCAATGGCAAAGAGGCCATCTCCGCTCTGTCCCGGGCCAAAAGCAAGGAGTGCAGGCAGCAGATTGCAGAGGTGTACTGCAGGCACAAGGAGGGACAGCTGATGCCCAACAAGGTCACACGCTATTGCCCCATTGAAGGTGAGTAGGGCATCATAATTAATTTGATTGATTATTTGATTTGAGTTCATCTGAATGTTCTACTGTTATTTTTGTAGATAACAGTGGAGTCTTTTGTATTCTGCGGTGAAAACTCAGAGAGTGGGTCAATATCAGACACTTCAATGTGAAATTACTGTATTTTTATGCTGTTTATTTTTGGTGACCCTTTTCCTTGTATTTGAAGAAACATGTTTAATTACCTATATTGGATATTTGACTGATTTATTTGTTTGAATAATCCATTCCAACTTATTTATAGAGCACATTTTATAAACAAAGGCAGTTTACAAAGTGCTGCTCATAGAACATTACAAAAAACAATAAATAATAAATATTGCTCTATTAAGCTTTACTAGTCCTAGTCCTAGTAAAAAACATTACGGCCAAATAATAGCCATACACTGAAATACAATAAAAAATAAGTAAAGAATAATAAAATAAATAAAAACAAAATGACACAACTTACGCCAAGTTAAACACCAGAGAGGGTTAGGGTTACTTGGTTTTTAAAATTTAAGGCATTTCATTCATTAAGAGGCTTTCTCAATTCTGAAATTGAACTGAGTTTTATGCTCCAAGGAAGGAGGAGCTTTTGATCTGAAACTAAAGTCTAATTGTTTAGAATAGATAAAAGGTTTCAGTGGTTTTGAGTGGCTGGTTGGTACACACAGCTTGTCAACATTAAATTAGGTCTTGGCAACATAAAATCAGTGGCACTCAAAAATGCAGCCATTGAAAACTGCAAAAAAGAGCAGCATAACTAGAGAAAACAGGAAGCAATAAAACATAGATGACTACTGGCCATGCATTTAACAAGTTGGAAATAATTGCAGTCTAACACTCAACTAGAATGTGAGTTCTAAACTTCAGTTTTATGTAGCATCACAAACAGTTATTTCTTGTTACACTTAAAAACATTTTCTTGACATTGTATCCTTTTTGTATAAAACCTAAGTTGGACCATCAGGAATGTCAATGTCTTCTTTTGACACTTGAAGAGATTATTTTGTTATACCAAAAGCAAAAAAAGATTAAAAGAACCAATATCTTCTCTGGCCACTGAAACTTTGCAGTTCTCGTTCTGTAATTATAGCTCTTTTCAAAGGCAACAAACATCTTGTTATCTATAATGTATAATTGCTGAGGTAATTTGTTGGAGAAAATGGGGATAGAGTTGAGATGCTGCATGTGTTTTGTCTAAACGAGTTTCCCATTTTCATTTATTTTGTCAAACTGGCCACAGAACAGAAACTTTTTGTGCTCAAACAAACTCAAAGAAACGCCTGGATGCTTTTATTCTGTCCAGACTGAAGATAATGCCATTGGTTTAATGCACACTGGATCAGCCATGTTTGAACGTCTGGCACACACAAGACAATGGATACTGGGGAGAGGAGAAGCTATTACACATACTGTCTGCCCTAGACCACAGTCATTTTACCATAACTCAAACTGGACCTGTGACTTAGCAACTTTTGTGCATTCCCTGTCCCTGGAGCAGCAACATCATTTGTCTGCACCTAAGCTCTTGTCATCTCACGGTGCTACTCCGACCCACTCAAACTGACAGTCTGATCAAAAGAGACAAAGAAATTGAAAAGGGCTTTCCTCTGGTGGTTGGGCTGTAACAACACGACAGCTAAATTAAATCACTTTTCTTTCTTACATTGCGTCCGCCTGTCTGCTGCCTGCCAATGCATTATCTCTCTCTTTTGCCTGCCCCACTGCTGTTCCCTTCCCAATTTGAGTCCTAACCTTGTTAGCACAAAATTGTCCAATTTGATTTGATAGCTATTCTGTCCTTGAGGCCTTGGCTAGATTAGCAATTGTATTAGCACTGATATTTGCAAGCAAGCAATGTGTTACACGATTTCGACTGCCATGTGCTAACTTGGCTAATTATGAGTTGAGTGGGCAGTGGCAGCAGAAGCATGCCGTCATTCACTGACCCTGTGTGCATAAAGCATTAACCTATTGGCCCAGCTCTGCCTTGTTGCAGTCACGAAAGAGACCAACCTATTATGATTTACACCCACTGCTATGCAATGTCCAGTAGGATTAGTAATTGCATTCATATAATAAAACATGACGATGTGAGTCTCTGTAGCCCTGTCTGCAGACGTTTTCTAAAGAACAAGACCGGCCATTTTTTAAGGCATTATTAATACGGTTTAACTTTTGGCTTGTAAAATCAACCCTTTAGTATTCATTGTTTAAAATAAGAACTACCTGTGATTACAGCGACTTTTAAAAGGTGCTATTATTGTAAGGTATTTAAAGACCTATAAAAAAAAATGTGCAATATCAAAATCAGGTATCAAAGTGGTAGACTTACAAATATATGACATTAAGAATATACTTAGCGCCTTAGAAATCTAAAACAAAGATAAAAGCGAAAGATATCCATAGTTAAGATCACTGGATGTTAATCATGTAAATGTGTCATTTACAACTTCTGATTATTGCAGTCTTCATACCAATTGTTCAAGAACCTATGTAGTCAGTTAAGGGAAAAATATATCACAGTAACAGTACTACTAACAGTAGTGCTTAGTATCTGTACAGACCTTGGCTTTAATCATGATTTAGCCCATCAATCTCAAAAAGTAACAAGATATGCAAGTAATTTACTTTTTAAAATACATATGTTCTGAGCACATTTTGTAAAACATTTTTTCTTGAGTGCAATTTGAAGTTAAAGTCTTTTTTGGGTAACGTGTTTATCTTTCCAGAGACAGTCACAGCTTACTGGTTTGGGAACTGTAGTAGTACTAGTAGTAGTAGTAGCATTAGTGGTACAAAAACATTCAAATACATTGCAAATACATGGAGGAGCTAAGCCTGAAGCAGCACTCGATGATGGAGGTAGAGAGAGAGGGAGAAGCAGTTCTAAAGACTTATTGCAGTGACCAGGATGGTAAAGAGTGATGAGTTCAAGTGGAGGCCTGTGCTCAGGTGGACCATAGTACCACACATAAGACTCACGTAGCACAAAAACATACATGCTAGACTAAGCTGTCAGTAAAATTGAGGTTCACACACAGCGCAGCGCTCATTAGTTCAGCCAGCTAGCATCGCACACACTCTCAAAGCGCTTTGTGGAGCGACTGGCCAATTATCCGTGTGCAAAGCAAACCAGTGAACCTTCTTAGCTGGCCACCAATTACCATTCAATCTGATATGGCCCGCAGCAGATCTCCCCCCTGAGCTGTCTCTCTCACTCACTCACACAAACGCACACACATAAACACACACAAACACAGTACAAATGACTGACAGAGGTTCAAGCCAGGCAAGCATGTCATTAGCTTTAGCCTAATGGTCAAAGCACCTACCTTTAAATTTAACTGTGAGTGTTTAGCCTCCATTTATCGGCGCCGTAAAGGAACAAGACAAGACACTACAGGTATCATTGTGAAACTTTAAATTAGATTACTAGTATCAGTATAAAAATGGATTGCAAGTTTTGTGTAATTTAATGTGTAATATGCACATTTAAATAGGTATTAGCTACTTAAATTTCTATAAAGCTGGATATTGGATAAAACCAAGTTTAAAATCTTGGTTAATTTTGTTGAAAAACTAGGCTAAAGGCTTTTTACGGAGATAATTATGGATGTCTTAGTAGGTATTTAAATTAAACAATACTACCAATAGCCATGTTTTTGCCATGTATTTGGAGGTAAAATGCCAAGAATGACAAGCAGTATCAGGCATCAACAAATCCCTACACCTTCAAACTGTAGTGAGAATAATATAATAATAGGTATAAGACTAGAAAACTGAAAAGTGGAAAACACATTTTGAGAAAACTGTACTTAATTGACATTTTCTTTATTGTAGTGTGAAGGCTTACATCTTAAATAGCAAACTCAAAAATCTCAAAATTGATCACTGCATGAACAAACAATGTTTTTCCCTGCAGTGTCTTGCTTTAAGTGTGTTTAATGACAGGACTTGAGGGTGTGGACTTGGATAGAGCCAGGAGCACCATACCTCAGGGGAATACACACTTGCAGTCTTCCTAGCTTATATATACACAGTTAGCCCCTGGGAAACTGAAGTTTAAAATTACACTCATTAATCTCCTTATGGGATGTTATATGAACAAGTGTCTCGTGAGCCCAGTGTGCACATTTGCCATAATAAGTGGAGACTCAAAAACAAACAATGTTGGCAACAATGCTGAGCCTCTGATGGTTCAGGACTGCTTTGGGAAACGTTTATCTTTTTTTTTTTTTTTTTTCAGCGGTTTAGGGTGGCATGAACTTGCACAGTGGAAAGATATTTGAGGTTTGCAGTGGCTCTCGGGAGATGATGGGAATAGTTTAATTTGATACAGGATGGGCAGACTGCGACCAGGGCACCGCTTGGCTGCTTCCTCAGTGCTATTTGTTGTCATTGATATGAAATTTAAAGGATCTTTTGGGAGCTGTGCCTAAGAGGAATGATGCAACCTCAATAGCTCTGGTGGTATACAAAATAGAGTCTGAACAAGGGTCAGATATTATATTGTGTTTTACAGTCTGTCTTGAAACATCTGTATATTCTTGCTTTGTTGTACAGCAGCTTGAGAAGGAGACTCATTTCTTTGTTTTTTAACACTGAGAATAGGACACTACCAGTCTCTTGCCTTTGTGATAGTTTTTATTATACACCACAAACACCGGCAATCATGCGTAACTTTATGATCACCTGCCTATTATCATAATGCTGCCTAATATATCTAACCCACTAAAAGGATAAGCTGCTTTGTTCACTTCACGTGTCAGTGGCCGTTATGTTATGCCTGACCAGTGTATGTAATCCCACTGAACATATTGTACCATCAAGTGCCAACTTTGTTAATAAATAATATGCTTTAATGCCTTACAATCTTGTCTCTAGGTAAGGCCAATGCTAACGTCCAGTGGGATGAGGACTCAGCCGAGAGCTTCACATCCAAACCTGTGAGAATAGCCTTTGTGCTGGTGGTCCATGGCCGGGCCTCACGACAACTGCAACGCCTTTTCAAAGCCATTTACCATACATCCCACTATTACTACATACATGTTGATCAGGTAAGTCCAATTGTATGTGCAACTAGGACAAAAAAACTTATTTTTTCCTTAAAATATTTGCTATATCCTCAACCTAAACCTAAAACTACAATAAGACACATTGTGTAATTTTGGAAAACATATTTTAAGAGTGTATCATTATTGGTAATAACTATTGAATCACTTTGTGTTTCAGCGCTCCAACTACCTACACAGGCAGGTGCTGGCCCTGGCAGCCCATTATCCCAACGTGAGGGTGACGCCGTGGCGCATGTCGACCATTTGGGGCGGGGCGAGTCTGCTCACCATGTACTTACGCAGTATGGCTGACCTGCTAGCCATGAGGGACTGGAGCTGGGACTTCTTCATCAACCTCAGTGCTGCCGATTACCCCATCAGGTAAACACAGAGGACAGTGTGGTGTGACTCCTATGATCAGCATGTGTAAAGAGGGGAGTTTTAGCAGCATGTGTTGCTACCAAATGTGTGCAGTTTTCCTCTTGGGAAGGCAGACGTCCAGTGTGCAAAATAATAGCCAAGCGCTCCATGCCAATATGGAGGAAATTCAATACAGACTGGTCTGGGCTCCTGTGGTTAGCTGCAAGCTTTAAATAAAGAGTCACTCCAAAGCAAACAGATCAATGAAGTAGAGGTCCTGCTTTTCTACAACACGGTTCATTCACACCTCCTCATCCCAGTCCCTGTTTCCTTTCTTTAGATCCACTCAATGGGCTACATGCTGAACTGATTACAATTTAATTGCTGGGGGTCAATACATATTGACTCTGCAGGCCTGTTGTGTACTGTACAGTCCCAGAGTTGTCTTTTGCTCCAAACCAGGGCTTTTAAGAGTCTCTAAGAGGTAATTAAAAGTGTGTGTGAGCTGGACATGAAGTCATGGAAATAGCCTTTTGGACTTGTACCTTTTTTATGTGGGTTTATGGTCCTCGTGGGAGTTCGGGTCTGCTGGGTTTTTGATGTAGCTCTGCAGCAGCCAATTAAAAAGCTCCTATTAAGGAGAGAGTTATCTCCTCTGCACAGCCAGATGTCCACCAGTTGAATTAGACAGACTGTAATGGCCAGTGGGTAAAAGGAAGCTGCATGTGATGTCTCCACAGCTGGAGCCTCTGTTCTCAGATGTTGTGTGTGTCTTCAGTTCTTCTCCATATCAGTGAACAAAGCAGACATGCTCTGCGTTCATGTGTTCAGACTGTTCACTACCTGTCTGCATAGATGTGTGCATATTTATCTTGTGTGTTTGCCCATAGGGCTGTCTGTCACAGCGGCAGCACCTGATTAAAGGTATTTGCGCGTGTGGGCCTAACACTGTTTTCTGCCTATGCTTCACCTCCTTATTTGCATCAGACTGATGCTGACAGTGAAGGTTTTAAGCTCCATCTGTAGAGAAGGGACTGATGGAGCGAAAGAAGGAGCCGAGAGGCAGAAGTGACAGGGAGAATAAGAAGTTAGGGCAACTACAGGGAACTGTAAGTTTGGGTAGTGCAGTATGGAAATATTGTAAGCAAATTGTACTATCTTTGCTCAGCAAAGTGCAGTTGAAGTTAGACTGAACCACCTCCATGTCTTTTTAGTGGTTTGTTCAAGCCCCTCGGGATCAGGGTGTATCAGTGAGTGTCCTCAAGCAAGAAAATGAAACCCAGGCAGTTGTTTTGTTGCTGACAACCTTTGTGATCTCTCTGAGACGTCCTACCTCAGAAATAAACACATCAGCAGCATTACATTACCATCACGGACTGCCCCAGCTCCGCAGCCCAGAAAACATCCTGCCATAAACAAGCTTTTCACTTTTGTCAAACTGCAGTAGGTCCCCAGAGTCACTAGTCATATTTTTCCACTTCATTAAAAAATAAAATAATAATAATAATAATTATTATTATTATTATTATTATTATTATTATTATTATTATATAGTGCTTTTCTGGACACTCAAAGTCACTTTGCAAATTTGCAATTTGGTGCATTACTTGTTTACTTATTAGTCACATTCGGTGACTGCCATTGTCCACCTAGAGCCCCTCCAACCACCACAAACTCACAGTCACACAGGCAAGGTGGGCAAAGTGTCTTGCCCAGTATGCAATGCCTGCAGTGGGGCTTGAACCACCAATCTTCAGGTTAGTGGGCAAGTGTCTCTACCAACTGAGCAGCTCCCACCACATTATCATCAGGGTGCATTCATGTTGGTCCCATTACAAAGTCAGTACAGCTAAAAACCCTAAACATGCAGCAGTCCTAGGTCAGAGCCCATATTGCAGCCATCTTTCAGCTCAGGGCGCTCTGTGTTGGTGCATGCAGGAATGTGGGGGGCTCCCCTGCCCCGCGCTGCTCTGACTACCACCGTTGTTATCAGTGGGACTGGAGACAAGCATTATTTCCCCTCTAATTCCCTGATAATATCTGTCCTGCCGCATGGATGGTTCTCAAAGGCAGAACCCAAGCGCCTCACACCAGCAGAGGGGCTGTGTCCAGGGGGAGACATATCTGTGAGTCCAGAGAGGCAGAGGATGAGTTACACGCCTGCTTTGTCACAGAGTACAGCCCTCTGTCCCAGCTTTTATCTACACTGACTGCTGCTTTTACCTCTTTCCCTTTAAAGCCCCTTTCATAGACTTTACCACAGCCTTTAAGAAGTGTAAGCTGGATGAGACAATGACTAGCTGCAGGCCTCTTATCTTCTAATCTCTGCCACTTTGTCAGTCGCTGTTCAAAAGGTGCTGTGTCCCAGTGTGTGGTCATCATTTAGCAGAAGCCGTCCTTTGACGGGCTGAAAAGGCTTTTTATTTTATAAGTGGCCCAGCTCATATAAAAATGTACTGTGCTAATTTGAAACCTTGATGGGAAGCTATACAGACAAATTTAAATTAGAGAATGTTTTTACAATACAAGAAATACGAACGTCTGCAGCAGTATGATGTGATGAATGCACCAAAAATGCAAAACAAATGTGTTTCTGTAGGGGCTTGTGTTTAAATAACACTAATTGTAAAAGGGTTGTATTTATTGTAGTATGTTTTGGTATGGATTTGCTTTACCGTTAACTGGTTAACTGGTTGAATACTATCACCATTAAATTGATGCCATCAATATTCAGAGGAATTGAACAGGTTTAGTTAAAAATAGGGGTTATTCTATGGTTAACACCATCAATGGGAGGTATTACAAGAGCACATCAGTAAATTAGAGTATTGTGAATTTCTTGCAGTAGTTCAATTCAATATAACAACAACAGATTAGTTTAGATTAGATTTGATTCGGTACCTTTACTGTACTGTACAGCATAACCATTAATTGTCAGTATTTTTTTCAATTGATTATGGCCATAATGCAGATTAATCGATTTACCACAAACACGCCATTTTACATGAGTCTACTTTTCATTCACTCCTCAGTCACACTCTGTGGGGGTGATACTTCTGTACCTACAGCTGCCCCAGGGCAGACTGACAGAAGCATGGCAGTCATTCTGTGCTTATGGCCAACAACAGTCACACATATTCATACATACGTAAGGTGGGTGAAGTGTCTTTGCCCAAGGACACAATAACAGTATGCAATTCCGGGATCAAACCACCAGCCTTCGGGTTAGTGGACGAACATCTCTCCCGACCGAGCTACTGCGCCTAAATATAGATTTAGTACACACAGAGTGAAATATTTCAGGTATTTTTTTTTTGTTATGATTACAGAATTCAGTATCTCATAAAATTAGAATAATACAAAATGACCATAATCATTACAATAAAATAAACAAATGTTACAAATATTTTACTGAGTGTATTAAATCTAATAATATACCGTATGACTTTCACTTTGAATTGAACAACTGAAATAACTGACCAGTATAAATAAAGGGTTAATAATAATAATAATAATAATAATAATTATTATTATTATTATTATTATTATTATTATTATTATTATTATTATTATTATTATAATTATTATTATGAATAATAATGAATAATCATTGAATTTCTACACTATATATTAATGTCATTCACTTCTATTGAAATGTTTAATTTACATTGATGTCCTTTTTAGCAGTCTGTGTGCGGGTGTGTGTGTAAATATTAGAGCTGACATTGAACCAAATGGACCCAGTGGACGAGGTGAGGTGACTGCTCAGGTGGCAAATCTGGAGCTCCACAGGAAATTCACTTGTTCTGCATGTATGAAGTTGTGTGTCACTTTGCCTTAAGCTTGTGTGTGTCTTTCTGTGCATTGTAGCAGATGCACTGCGGGCCTGAGTGTGTTCGGGAAGTGAAGAAGTGTCTAGAGCGTATCATCAGTTAGGGTTTATGGCTCAGGACCTCCTAAGATAAGCCCCCTAGGCTGTGAAATTGCTCCTTGAAGAGAAAATGACATTAATATGCACTGGTCCCTCCCCCCACTGATCCGTGAGCCTTTTTACCATGGCTTCGCTGCTCTTTTAGAACAGCAACCCAAGCCATCATCAAAGGCCTTTGGTGCAGATGAAATGTTCAAGCCATTGACTAGGGCATAGCCTGCAGGGCAAAGCTTTTAGCCTGTCTGGCCCGTGTATGAGACACTAGACAGCCTTACAATGTAACGCCAGCATGCAGTCATTCATCAAAATTATAGATAGCACAATCTTTTGTATAATCCTAAACACACTTAACAGCATGAAGGGACTAAAGGGCTGGCGGGGAGAGGGGTTTTAATTGATCATGACATGGCTTAAAGCAGCTCAAAACAAGCTTTTAGGTGTGATGTGGTCCTTTTACATTAGTAACCAAAGAAAGAAAGCAACAATCAGGTCAAAGCAGCCTTTAGTACATTTGTATATTGTAGTATAGTGCTTCTTGTAATTGTGTAGCTATGATACTGCATATTGTGTCAACATGTACTTGTTGAAGTTCACTGTTCTCATATACATGGTAACCCAGTAAAGTGAATTAAAGGCATTTATTTTATTTTTTGTGATTATGATATTAAGTTGTTATATTTAAACTTTACGAGATACTGAATTTTATTTTTTTTATTTAATTATGTACTGTATACCACAATTAATCAATAATTTGCTCGAAATATTTCACTTTGTACTGAATCTATATAATGAGTTTCACTTTGAATTACTACTGAACTACTGAAAAAAATTGACTTATCCACAATATTGTAATTTGTTGATGCAGCACTTGTACCTGTTGAATGATTTGCTAATCCAACTGTCCAATTTACAGTCGCAAGTTTAATGTTGTCTTGAATGTATAACCCAAGCTTTTAGTGTTTGTTAAAACATATTATCTGTAGCGGATGTAGTCACTGTAAAAATCCAAGTTAACAAGTATTTTGATGATGTGTAGCACTCATTTACTTTTTGCATATTTTACATGTAATACAATGGTGCTTCTTAATCACTAAAATAATAAGACTGAAAAGTATTAAGAGAAAGCTGGATAAAACGTGGTCATGATCCTTTTTTTCTGGCAGCTACAGTGCACCTGCACTGCATGTACAGAAAAATCAATATTTCACTCCCAGCTTGGCGCCACCATATGTTTCCCAGTCTGACTCAGTCATTTTGTCCCGTTTCAGGACCAATAACCAGCTGGTGGCCTTCCTGTCCAAATACAGAGAGATGAACTTCATCAAGTCCCATGGCAGGGATAACGCCAGGTGAGACGCTCATTTTCATTTGCCCTCCAAAGTACCCCGTCTTCCTTAACGTCTGGCTTCTCCTCCACACGGCACTCCCCTGCCAGCATGATGTGGTCACTGAATCATAATACAATTAGCTCCCATCTGTGGCTTTATTAATTAACCTTCCTGATGGGGTGATCTGGGGAGGTGAGTGCCAGAACACCCCTCACTGCTGTTACTGTCCCACTGCTCTGCCATTACTGAGTATAAATTATCTAAAATACTGAAAATATCAGCTCCAGAGGTAGAAAGTAACCCAGTACTTTTACTTAAGTTTACTTTAGTACATTTTCTAAATGTATACTGTTACTATTATTTATGTAAATGTCATAGGAAAATGCTATTTTTACTCAAGTGTATTTTTTAGTAGAAGTTTTTTTTTACCTTGATGGCAAGGGGAGTAATAGTAGTGGTGGAAAAAGTAGTAGGAGTAGTTTTAATTGTGGGTAATAATAACCAAGCCAAGCCAATTTATTTCTACAGCACATTTAAAAATAACAGATTTGCACCAAAGTGCTTTACAATGATAAGGAATAATAGAAGTAGCAACAGCAGTAAGATTAGGAGTAGTAGTAGTAGTAGTAGTAATAGTGGTTGCAGTTATTTGTGATATTAGTAGTGTTAATAATAGTAGTAGTGATTGTAGCAGTAAGAACTTTCTTTATAATTTACAGAACTTTTACTTGAGTACAATTTTTCTTCCACCTCTGATCAGGTCTCTTGTTTGTATAAATTAACATGACTCAGCAGCACCAAAGTATAATTAAAACAAAACTATTTTTTCAGTGCCTTTCAAAGAGAAGCTCCTAATTACACATTTAGTTTTAGGGCGGCACAGTGGCATAATGGTTAGCACTCCTGCCTCACAGCAAGAAGGTTCAGGGTTGGATTCCCGGACCGGGTGGGACCGTTCTGTCTGGAACTTGTGTCTCCTCGTGTCTGCATAGGTTTCCCCTACCACTAAAAACATGTACAATGGGGCCAAGACTCCCCTGTAAATAAGATTCTGAGTTTCAGTGGGATTTTCCTGGTTAAATAATTTACTTTAACCATAAATTTAATCCCACTAATCCACCACTGTATGCTTTTGTGCTGTGCATATATACTTAGCGTGTATTGTTTACACCTGATATTCCCTTTGTTTGTGTATGTTTGAAAGTCACTATGTCTTTGTCATCTTTGAGAAGAGGAACAACCTGACTCCCTGACCTGAACATGACTCCTGAACTTAACACTCGATACGCACTAACACCATCTATTATGTATGTTGCGTGACTGTCTCTGTGGCGACTCATGAAGGGTGAAGTGTAGGGCTGGATACTGTACAAAGCAGTTTGGAATTACAGTAAGTATTGTGTTTCCATTAGCATATTTAATTAATAAACCACCACAGATCTTACATATAAAGGTAACTGATACAACTTGAAGCATTAGGAGAATGCAGACCACCCCCAAGGCCTTGACCCTATCTCACAATGGTAATATAGTGCCCAGACCTGGACTTCATTCAGAAATCTTCTAGTTCAAGGGTACTGAGCTACAAAGCCCTTACATCTCACAATGGTTAACAGCAAAAAGTAATAATTTGTTCCTTTACTCAATCTTTGTCGCTGGAGTTAGTATCTTTGGCCTTATCTCGCAATGGTACAAATAGACTTGATAGTAGATTGTATTCCAGATCCACTCTACATTTCTTACTCAGCCTTTTACTGACCTTTTCTAGCGATTGAATTTTACCTTACAACACTTTTGATTTATTTTGCTTAAGAATAAGAAACCAACCAACACTAGCAAAAACATACCTTTTTGTTGGAGGTTTGCAGCATAATAGACAACAAATAAAAATTATGTAACCAGTATAAAAAAAAATGGTCCATGTACGTTTAATTTCTCCTTATATACTGTACTTGAACTTGTACTTTGCACAGTAAGATTATGCACCACTAACGCCATGCTTTAATGTATTTTGGCCTTAGGTTTATCCGTAAGCAGGGTCTGGACCGCCTGTTTTATGAGTGCGACACCCACATGTGGAGACTGGGCGACCGCAAGATCCCAGAAGGCATCTCTGTCGATGGTGGCTCGGACTGGTTCCTCCTCAACCGTATGTTTGTTGAGTACGTCATCAACTCCAAGGACGACCTGGTGACCAACATGAAGCGTTTCTACGCCTACACCCTGCTGCCTGCTGAGGTACCCCACTCACACACTTAAAAAGTACATTCTTTGTACTCAGTTCTGTTAAATGGTTATTTTAATTGTCTTAAAGCAACACTATGTAGTATTTGGACCTTAAGCGAGCAGGTAGGTCATTCTGCGAGCTGCTAGTAAAACTGTAGCGAAGATGTAATGACTCAAATGACAAATAATCATCCAGTTTACAGAATAATGAAACCCAACTTCTTGTTTGCCATTGTGCTGATAGATGAGGTTAGACAGGAATCTCCATGGACTATGATGTTAGCAGTTGATATTGTGATCTATAGTGAGAGCAGGGAGAAGGTGGAACTAAGGTGACCACCTCAAAAAGGGCCAAAAGTTGGACAAGTTGTGTGATTTGGTGGGACAAGGAGGGACAGACATTAGAAAGGGTTTCTGCAGGCTCTTAAAAAGTATTAAATTGTAAAGTATATTTAGGACAGATGCCAAAATGGCTGTGCAGTACAACTAAAAGTGGAACGGGGGTTACTCTAAATAGAGGAAAATCTAGAGAGGAAAGCAAGGTCACAGCGAGAAGGAATACACATGTGTGAATGAGAGAGACCCCAGTGGAGCGGTGAGGTTACAGGGAGTTGGGGTGAAGAAGGTGCAGGGTTTTAAGTATTTATAAGTAGTAAGTAACAGTCCAGGGCAATGGGGAATGTGGAAATGAGGTAAAGAGGTGTGTGGAAACAGGTTGTGATGGGTGGAGAAAATTGTCAGGTGTGTGGAGTAATAAAAGAGTTTCGTGGGATATTCCAGTGTGTATCCCACCAAAGGCCCATAGTTGCTGGGATAAGTGGAAGAAGATGAGTGCATGAATTAAAAAATGTTTTAATGTCATAAATAATAAAAAAAGAAAGATCATTTTGTCAAAATGTTTTGGACTCTAATCAAGTAATTATATGAATTTAATTGGTTTTAGTTAAGAAACCTGGGAAAATTTGAGCAATGTGTTTCCCCACTTTATTAGAGTTGAATAAACTCGTTGGGTTTTACAGTGCACATTGTTGACAATACCAAAAATAGTGCTCCTTATTTGTCTGCCTGTGCCAGTTCTGTTTATCTTCAAAATGAACTAAGGCAGACAAAACTGTAAAATGAAAGCATGGTGTAAATCCTCCCTTTTCAGCCAAATACAAGGATTGGATGAGAATTGAATTGGGGAAATGGGATGTTTATCATGAGCCTTTCTGTGCCGCTACTCTATTTCCTCGTGTGAATTGGATGGTGGGCAAAACCTATAAAAAGGCTTTACAATTTTCTGATTTTACTGCTTCCCACTTCAGCTTTTTCTTTCTATTGTGCCTGTTCCCTGTAACCAGTCATTCTTCCACACGGTGTTGGAAAATAGCGCCTACTGTGAGAGCATGGTGGACAACAACCTGCGCATCACCAACTGGAACCGCAAACTGGGCTGTAAATGCCAGTACAAGCACATCGTGGACTGGTGTGGATGCTCCCCCAACGACTTCAAACCAGCAGACTTCCACCGCTTTCAGGTAATTAGTCTATAGTCACTAAATTAGTATGGAATTTGACCTCAGTGGGGAATTGGGTAGTACTGGTCACACACTGCTTAAGTAAGCTTCACACTTTTTTTTATGTATTCAAGTAAATAATTTAGTATTTTTACTTCTACTACAGTAGCAGTACTTTTACTGTTACTTGTGTACAGAATTTGAGTATTTCTTCCACCTCTGCATCTGGATGTTTCTTGCGGCCACCATCAGAACAGCAAAAAATATCCTATAGGTGTACTACATTATGCTTTTTTCAGGCTTTTTGAAATAGTTTTGGACACTTTTGCATTGGTATTTCACGCATTATAACTTAAAATGATGTATACACTATATTGCCAAAAGTATTTGCTCACCCACCTAAATAACTGAATTCAGGTGTTCCAATCATTTCCATGGCCACAGGTGAATAAAATCAAGCACCTAGGCTGCAGCTTTGTGGAAAACTTTGTGGAAAAGTTTGGGGATGGCCACTGTTTGTTCCAACATGACTGCACCAGTGCACAAAGCCAGGTCCATAATACAGATGGCAATTTAAAAGCTGAAAATATCAGAATGAGTCCAGGAACTGTGTTTGGGCTTTAGAAACGTGCAGGAGTACTCCTGGTTTCATGTGTCTACACAGAACTGTGAGACCGAGTGTTTCCAGCTTTCCAAGGGGAAAGCTCGGCATATACAGGATTGCTCAAACAAGCGTGACTTAAACAAAATAGTACGACAGGTATGTTTTTGATGTGGGAACTACTTTATAACATCGTTGAAAACATCGTTGAAATTAATTTACCACAATAGGAGACCCTTAACTACTGTGCACAAAGAATAACCTAGTTATTAGTTTTAATGGTATTGATTTTTATTAGAGAAGTTTTACTCTAATTCAGTGCAAATGTTGCATAAGTTATTGCTAGGTGCATTAATAGTAGTACATCAATTGGCAGATCCGTTCACATGAGTATACTAACAAAATTTGCCAAACTGTACTTTTTGGCATACAAAAGTCTTTATATCCTCAACAGTTACCCTGTTCCCACACCCTTCAAAATCTTCTAAATTAAGTTTATAATTAACTAATTTGACAGAAACAATTATTTGATTAAGCTCATCTTTGTCTTGGGCACACTGGGCAAACAAAAGAGATTCCTTAGACCTTAGTGAGATTAAAGGATTGTGAATCCCCCCCCACACCCCCACACCCACCCACCCACCCCACACACACACACACACACACACACACACACACACACACACACACACACAAACACACACATACACACACCAAAAGAAAAAATGGCCCAGTCTGAAAATGCCTGGAAGACTCTGGGAGACTCTCTGTCCTTCACACAGCAGTGAAAAGCGTCACACTGACCTCACTCGTGTCGTACCCAGACGTGTGTGCCCAGTGTCTGGCTGCAGTCTGCTCCAGCTCAGTGCCAACACATTACCACAGGTCCTTGGCATCACCGCAGCGTCTGGTGGTGGTATCAGCAAAGTCCAACCTTGGGAACAAAGCAGCCCTTCCGACATCCAGCCCGAGCCCGCCAGACCCCAGTATTAACGGGGCTTAATATCCCAATTTCCCTTTGAACCTTTGCACTGGGAAGATAGAGACGGACTAAACCGGTCTTTAATTTGGTTTGCAGATGAGACGAATAATTACGGTACAACTATCTGGGTTCCCACATAGTGCCTTTGGAGTGTGCTGCACAGGAGAAGGGTTGTACAAAAGAGTGCAGATGTGAAATGTAAGATTTCTCATTTGTAGCTGGAATAAACAACAAAGCGTTTGATTAAAATTAACCAAATGGATGATTCAGTAGATTTAGGGATTTTCTCTTCAGTAGAAAAGTCTGTTAATTTATAAGTCGCTTAGAGATGCAGTTTTGCCTTGTTTTTTGGGGGGTTTTTTTTTCCTTCTTTCTTTTTTTGGCTTTTCCCTTTGCCACCTAGAGTGCAGTGAGTTGAATATTGATGTGGCATTGACTTTTACTTTGGATGCCCTTCCTGACACAGTCCTCTCCATTTAACGGGGCTCCAGACCGGCACCAAGAGTACACTGTCTTGTGGCTGGATTATGCTTTTGCCTTATAGAAAAGCTTTGTTTGGGCCTAAACAGGTAGATCTGTTTTGTTTTTCTTTTACCTTATCACTTGTGGTGAGGTGATGCGTCATTTACTGTCTCAAAGCAAAAAACATAAAAAAGTCCCCTAATTTTAAGCAAGTAGCACCAAGGTGTTTTGCTACTACTCAGTTACACTGGTAAACTCTGCCAGTGGACTAAAACGGTGCTTTTGTGTACCAGCCAGTTGTGGATAATTTCATGATGTCAACCACACAAGCAAGAGTGTGGTGTGAGAGAGGCCTGGGTGGAGCAGGGGAGGACAGAAGCACAAGGAATAAAAGGCTAGTGGTAATACTTCTCTAGACAACTTTTTTCCTTTCAACTTTTCCATTCTGGAGTCCCCACAGTAAATTATGTGCCTCCTGGCATGCATATTGATTTGGCATAGGTTTTAGGTTGTATGCCCTTCCTGGTGCAACCCTCTTTATCCAGGTTTGGGACTTGTGTAGGAACACAGGCCTGTGACCCCTTGTGGTTGGATTCTCTTTGGTTTAGACAACTGTGTTTGGTTATCTTGGGTACAGCCATTATTCATATTTCTTGTATAATGTCTTCAACCAACACATTTGATATACATTGTTTTTGTTTTGTTTAGTATCACAAAGGCTTGTACATTTGTTATCCTCTATCAGGCTCACCATTATTTATCTTGTCCCTGTTCTTGTTATCTCACTACATTGTGCTATGCAGCTGATTACCTTTCCTTTCTGCCTTCATCCTCTGCAGCAAACGGTCCGTCCCACCTTCTTTGCCCGGAAGTTTGAGGCCAGCGTGAACCAGGAGATAGTGAACCAGCTTGACTCTTACCTGTTCGGCCCTCTGCCCCAGGGGACGCCGGGGCTCAACTCTTACTGGGAGAATGTTTACGATGAGCCGGACGGAGTGGCCAGTCTATCAGACACCCAGCTCACTTACTACCACTCTTTCTCACGCCTGGGACTGGCCCGGGCCGCAGCCTCTCTGCAGGGGGACCCTAATGATCACAGCTGCAGGTTGGTCCTCTAAACACTCACTTATGCAAATATGGATTTTAAATTCAGACAAATGTTCAGTGCACACCTGCTCCACATCCAGGTGCCTTTGACCCTTGTGTCATTGTGAGAGCCACACCTATGTGAGCATGAAAAACCAACACGCACTAAAAACCATTTGTGTTTGCCCTCATGTAACATGATCATATGTCAAAGCAGCCGCATAACAATAGACTTTCCAATCAGCAGAAGGGAACATAAACTAGCCCTATTCATAAGATATGGCTTTCTGTCAATATAGCCCAGGGACAATTACTTCATACATACTTTAAACCAGGCTACTATTGGTAGGACCTAATGTGTACAGTGCAGGTTTTTAAGAGAGAGGCTATGAACAAAGAAAGCTGTATCAATGTACAAAAATAACCAAAACTGAAAAAAAATAAAATAAAAAAAATTAGAAGCAAACGAGAAGAAGAAGGAGAACACAAATAAAAAAACAGAATTCTCTTTTTATTAAAGCACTCTTAGTTAGCAGCATTTTTTACTACTCACTAAAACATACATACTGCTTTAGTAGGTTGAGATGAAACACTTTATCCTTGGCCATTTTAGTATTTACTGCAGCAGGACTTAATGCATTAATTTAGTGGCATTTGGTGATAACAAAGGCGTAGTAGCGGGTGATGCACGGTGATTGTAAAACATAATGCAGAGGTGTAAATTGTAAGTTATGTACAGTAGTAAAGTAAGCCCTTACACAGCTCATAAAAATACATAAACAAACACCTACAATACAAATTAAAGAAGCACAACATGACACTGTAAGAAAATGAATGATCAAATTCATTTTTTTTTTTTTTCAGGCAGTGTTTATGTTAGCCATATTCTGATTCCAGTACAAACAAATTACACAGCACTACCGAACTCTGCATCTTATTGACTGATTTGGCACCACCTCCAATGCACTGTGGGTGTTCTGTTTGGTAAAGCTATACGCAGTAAGGAAGTGTGTGTTCATCTCTTGAACCTCAAAACCATTATTCACTACGGCTGTTTGTGCTCAGACCCTGCCTCATTCTCTTTGGTGGCTGTCATTATTAATTCATGAGAGAAATATAGACAAGGATTTTTCTTCTTAATTAATAATACTATGGAGCACCACAATGTAATATTCTTATTATAATATTATTTAAAAGACAGAACGTTAAAAGGGATTTAAATGGTCATTGTTTAAAATAATAGGTCACAGTCCTTGGTATTGCACATTGATTTTTTGTCTTAAGGGCCAATGTAAACTTTGAAAAGACTACTGTATCCTGGAGTCTCATTTTAGTATTAGTATAGTATAGTATTTTAGTTTGGGTTTTGTTTTTTTGCATTTTTCAAAGATAAATCTTAAACCACCAACTGTAGTGAATGTCTGTTAATTTTTTGTTTCTTCATGTACATGAGAATATTACAGAGTACAGGTTTGTTAACATTTTGTATACAATTTACTGAGCTAGGTATTTTTGGTAAACACAGGTCAATTTGTGTGTTCATCTTTTGGCTACATCTGGGACTAAATGCATACTTTTTGGTAAAACATGAGAGAGTTGTTTATGAGGTGCGTGTCTGTGCTGACTCACTATAGTAATTTAAAAGACTCACAATCTGAGCTAAATGAACACAGATGAACACAATTTAAAAAGTACAAGTTTCTCTGAAATGACACGGAGCACAGCTGGATGTAGAGCCTGAGGACAGAGGATGACAGAGGTGTTTTCTGGAAAACTACTTGTGGCAGTTGAAGACGTACTTTATGACAAGATAAAGATTTGTAAAGTGCCCCCATCTTTCATGCAGGGCTTTGATTTCCCAGCATCAACACAACAACTCTGCTGGTGCTGACTCTGAATAAAATGGAGAGGGTTGAGTCAGAAAGGTCATCCAAGGCCAAATTATTCATGATTCTCTATGGCAACCCTTGAAGAACAAGGTGCAGCCAAAAGTGACTGTATGTTTCTTGCGCAGTATAAGGAAGGAGGTCCCACATCAGGGGTCTGCAACCTTCTGGATCCAAAGAGCCAGTTGTTCCCAAAAATACAAAATCTGACTGTAAAGAGCTGCAATTAGTTTTAATGCACAAGTTGCATACCCTATAACTGAAATATAGCCTATGGATGGTCACTAATAACTGCAAACAAAGGACTGTGTTTAATACTGCACTGATTATCTCGCTTGGAGAACTAGAGTTACATCCTGTAACTACTTTTTGGTGCTTGTGTGTGGCACTTCTAATCAGTCCATGCATGCAACTGTGTGGACATTTGACAGATTATTATAACAGTTTAACAGTTAGGTCCATGGGATATACCGGAAAGTGTTATTTTAAATTGTCAAAATGATGCAGATCCAGGTTGTTTTATAGTGGTCTACCTATTCCTTTATTGACTTTACATAACCAGATGCCCAAGGAGCCACATGAGCAGGGCTAAAGAGTCGCACGTGGTTCTAAAACCATAGGTTGCAGATGTCTGTTCCATATCCATCAGATCTTAAGACTCCAAAAACTGTATTGAATTGTGGTTCTGACTTAGTTTAGTGAGTGCCTTTCATGAAACCCAAGGCTCCTAACAGAAAACACAGGCACACACACACACACACACACACACACACAAGCAATGTCCAGTAAAGTCAGTGGGTGAGGTTGAGAGCTAATTTGAACAAAAACAATAAGTAAGAGACAATAAGTTGGCTGCACAAAGAGGGAAAATAAAGGCTGAAAAGTGCTGTGCTGTGACTTAATCCAGCCACTCACTGCTTTATGAGCCTAATAATTAAATACACGAGATGTGTGGCATGACTACACAGGGCCTGCTTTATTGATCTGCAGTGCCCATTACCAAACCCAGTAATAAACAACAAACAGAGGTTTTAATTTAAGACAAGTTAAGTATCTTTTGCTGCACCCGCATATGGCATGTGTGTTGAATTTAGATATGTTACCGCCAGATGGACGGAGTAGCCTCAGTGTGAGACAGGGGTAAGAGGCCGGACAGGGATTTGGCTCTTTTAGTAGCCCGCTGTGACTTGATTGGAAAGGCTGCAAAGTAGGAGCTTGGTTGAATAGAGCTTCTGTGCAGGCTACGCCCAGCGTCCCTCTCACTGCCTCCAACACTGGCAGCCATGGGTCTTTTGGAAAAGGCAGGAAGATTGATACCTAAAACAGTGAAAAAGAGAGGACAGAGAAAGAAAAATGGCAGACAAAATAGAAGGAAATGCATACACTGGGAAAGGGAGCAAGACAGACTGTGTGCTGGTATCCTTGTGGGTGTAAATATTTGCTGTTCTGCTTGTCAGGGTAGCATTTACCGGGACGAGTTGACTCCTGGTCTTTTAGTGGAATACTGATGAGGCCATAGGCACCGGGGAGCAGAAAGGGCGGCCTGTGTGTGTGTAGAGACAGATCACATGGAGTGGTCCAAAGGGAAAGATGAAGGACAGAGAAGTTGTGATGTATGCAGATGCAGCTGAGCAGTGATCTCTGACACTGACACTGGCCTTGTTGCAACGTTCAAGTTAAAGTTATGTCCTTTGAATGGTCACAAACCAAAGTACATTTAGTGAGAATATTCTTTAATATTTTAAAATTCTGTTTCTTGTAGACACCTGTGGTCTTGTATGCCATTAATCATATTAAATCATCCTTTCCGTCTCAGGACCCAAGCACATGTTCAGGAAACTGCTGCAAATTAAAGCAGTAATTAGAACAGAAGAAGGCTTTCATTAACTTAAAGGTTCACAACAGTACAGTAATAACATGGCCACCAACCATTACTTTTCTTTAAATTAACCCAGTGCTGATGCACAAATTAAAATAGTTGAAGACCTTAGAGCAAGCTATAAGCTACAAACAGCTCATCAGATTCATCAGGATGGTCCATGCATGTCTTTGGTATTCTACTAAAGGTCACTGAATTAATGTCCAGTGTGCCGCACAATCACAGTGCCACCGTAACCTTCACTCTGAGTATAAATTAGCATCAGGCACATTAGCATGTGCAAGGCCTAGCAAGCATTATCCAGATGAATCAAGATATTCTACTCGGCTTACACTGCTGTGCTCTAAAAGCAGCACAGCAGGTAGGGCAACACAGATCAGCTTGCTAATGGCTGTTTTTTTTTTTTTGTTCTTCTTGTCCCATTCTTCTGTGTGCTGCCAGGTACTTCCCGATGGGACATCCCGTATCTGTGCATCTCTACTTCCAGGAAGACCAATTGCAGGGCTACCTGGTCAAGCATCATGCCACCAACCTGGCAACGAGCAAACTGGAGACCATGGAGACCTGGGTGGCACCCAAGAAGAACTTCAAGCTCACCCTGCCTCCTAGCAGCACATTCAGCAGGTTGCAGTTAGCTGAGGTGAGTCAGCATATTGGCCTGTGTTGCGTTTGTTTTTCATTTACATTTAATTCTCTCACTTGGCGTTGCTTGCAAAACAATCATTCAAGCATTGCCAGCGTGAGGAAACGAGTTCCATTAAAACCGTAAGCACCACACTGCAGAAACATGGCCCTATAGTATATAATTAGAGGTGAGATATACAGCTCATTGCCATAGTGACCTTACATTCATTGCTATGGCGACCTTGCCCACACTCATAGCTGCACTTTTCAGACAATTAAACGGGTGCCTGTAATGGCCTTGTAAAATGTAAATTGACTGGATTCATTGGAGTTTATAGGGATATGCACAGCGTGTGCAGCTTATTTGTTGTCTCCTAATAGGACGCCATCTCACCTTCACACTTCTATGCCTCCCTTGATTGTCTTGTTATGTTAATCTGTGTTTCTGTTTACCATGACGCCTGTTTAGGATACAACAGCTCAGCTCTGATGTGACAGCGGCCAAGTGTCTTTTTAAAAAGGACAAAATTAACTGAGTGAATGCAAATTGACTTTTTCCACTTTGCACAATTCAGAAATGTCAGCAAATTAATTGTTTTGTTGTCCTCTTTTTTCAAATTTAGTTTTTTTGTCATGTGCTGTGACCCTGCTTGACCTTTGCAGTGGTTTCACAAACGGCCGAGTGCCAAATGCTTTCTCTAACATTGCTCTGCTGGTGTTAGGCTATGAAACCATGAGTGACAGAGGAGTGATGTGAGCTGCAGCCTTTATCTGGATGCTCAGTCTAAGAAAGCCTTCGCTGTCGGCTGCTGTATAGTGGCTGTCACTCACTCAGTTTGTCCATGTGTCATTTAAAGCTGAAAGACTTAAAATAAGAAGCAGCAATAGCTTTATGCCTTTGTCAGCTTAGCAGATACCAACCATTATACTAAGGCAATATGTGGTTTGGTAGATAAACCATATGGTTGGCTTAACAATGTGTTCCCTGCCCTCCTTTAGATATAAAGGAAGACAGTTATGTCTTTTTAAACTCCTCAATAGACGCCTCCCATCTGCTTGTAAAGGGCTTTTTATTGCATGATTTAGTGGAGAACGGCTTTAGCCCACACTGTTAAAATTAGTATTTAACCCCAAGACAGACTTGACATTGAGAGATGCAGTATTTTACCTTGTACAAGATGAGCTTTATACAGACTCTGACTGATGCTTTAGTCTTTGGAACAAGATTTATGTATGCTAATTGTGGTAGAAGATGAAAATAGGTTTCTGACCAGAAACTACATTTGCAGCGGGAGACAACAGGGGCAGCAAAGTTGTGGTAGCTTCACAAGAATGTCTTTGCAAGGCATACATTTTCTGTTTCCAGATTGCATGTAGCCTATTCCTAATGCCATAGTGTTCTTACCTAGATGGTCCTGTTTCCCCTTCCTGACAAAACATGTAAATTAGGTCCCTTCTGAAGCCAAGGCTTGAATTAGGGAAAGAAATATAGAAAAATAAATAGGCCTATGATGAGTATTATGAGAAATTCCTATTTGTGTTAATAACACCCTATAGACTTGTCTTGTCTTGTAATAACACAGATCAGTTATATAAGACTGGATAAAGAGTTGCATATAATTTAATTTAACCTTCACATTTACACAGTGAACTCCAAAGGACACCAAAAGGTCAGGCATAATTTTAGATGTACTAGGCCACATCCAGCCTACAGGCCATTGTTACTTAATGTAGATGTATTTTATAGATTCATGTTAGACCTATAATGTATACATACATAACGTTACACTTCATATTGTTTATACATTTCATGAACACACTGTATCTCTATGGCTCAGTATTGTTTACAGTCTTTAAATAAATATACAGCACTGTGCGAAAGTTTTGCTGAGGTGTGAAAAATGCTGTGAAGACTGATTTAATAAAAACAGATATTTTTTTATGACTAATTTGGTGTGGATCCAGATCACTGTTTAGATCCAGAGGCGTTTAAGAAATTCTGTACCAGAGCAAAATAAACAGTTGCAGCTTTGTGGCTCAATGGAAAGAGCATTTAACCCTGAATAAGAAGGTCTTATAGTGTGAGTTCAGCTCGGGCCAGTATATCTTTACCATGGCAACAGGACCAGTGCCTTGGCAGAGGTCTTTTCTTTCCAAGTGCTTGTCGTTTTGATTCTTCTTCTTTGCACAGTAGGTCTGTCTCCTTCCTGGTTCCTCCATTGTGTAGATGATGTCCTTGGGGAGTCCTTGTGCCTCATTGAACACCTGTGTGCGATTACCCCTCACAGAAGTGCCACTAACAAATGCCAGTAGAGCCTCAAGGGGCGATTACACCCAGCGGTCACAGTCCCGGCCACATGTCGGCTGGGACTGTCCATACCGTTGCCTGATTAAATTTACCTGTAATGTTTAATAGAGGTGTCAGATTCAAGGCGCCAGGGACTCGCTCATGAGGCCAAAGGTCAGTACAGGTCGCAAGGTCAGAATGGAAGCACTGGGAAAGAGCTCAATAATAAGATGGGTGCAGTTTATGTGGTCTATTAAATCAGGTGGAGAGGAGAGAGTGTGCTAGGATGAAACACAGTACATTAAAATGTATAATAAAGAAACTATTATCTATAGGAAAGGCTGCTCTAGTGCAGGTGTTGTGGGGAACTTGTAAAGAGATTTGGTTTAGTTATAGTTGTCTATACAGTGTCTTAACATTAATATTTAACCTCTAAAACAGCATCACGAGGCAGGAGGGGTGTCATATAAAACAGAAAACATTATAACCCTGTATTTTGAAATTTTTATATTACTTTTCAAAACTTTTTCTTGCCTCAGTTTGAGACATTTTAGGTACTAACATGTTTGCATAGTGTTGAACATATATGAAACATCTATAAAGGCACTTCTGCATGTGTATCAGATATTGTCCTTCTGGGATTGTTATTTGCATTTTGATTGGTGCAGTTGTTTGCATAGTGTTTTGGCCTCTTTTACACCAGATTCATTGCCTGTCCCAACCCTCACCATGCATCCAGGCTTGGGACTGGCACAAAGGGTACATTTGCTTGTGACCCTTTGCCTATGTGTTTAGATTTAGGCTGGTTCCAATTGATAATATGAACTGAAGAGACCAGCATTGTCTTTTATAAAACCTTGGAGTAAATATTCTCTCTTGAGTTTGAATAATGACTTAAGAGCTTTTGAGACACAGTTACTGAAAGAAATTAATCTCAAAAGTCTCTCTCTTCTAAGTTTAGTTATATGCAAAAGGTGCTAAACCTTAGAGTTGGTGAGAGGGTAAGGCTTGATTGGGTGTCGACCTTAAGCCAAAGCTTATTGGGTAGAAGCAGCAAGGGACAGGTTCAGTGAGGTCATTGTAAGTTACAGGGTGAGGCTGAAATGGGCCAAAAGTTAATCCCAGTTTGCCCCACTTCCATGCTGAAGGAAAGGGTGTCCTGCTACTTTTGTTTTTGCTCATTATCCAGAAATGTATAGCTAAATTAATGACAAAGAAAAATATACAACACTATCAGTGATTGAAGTCATGTTGTTTTAGTACAAGTGGAAAAGATCATAATGACTAGGGTGGTTTGGTATATACACTCACTGGCCACTTTATTAGGTAGACCTTATATCCATTTGTGTTTATCTGAGTTGCTGTTGCCTTTCTGTCATCTCAAACCAGTCAGGCCATTTTACTCTGACCTCTGACCTCAGACATCAACAAGACATTTTCCGCACAGAACTGCCGCTCACTGGATGTTTTCTCCTTTTTGGTCAATCTTAGAAATGGTTGTGTGTAAAAATCCAAAATCAAAACCATGCCACATTCAAAGTTACCTCTTCCCATAACATACGTATCTCGCGCCTTAATGCTTTGAGTTGCTGCCATGTGATTGAGTAGCCAGTCAATTGCTATTTGCTAACAACTCTCTCTGTTACTACTGTCTGTCAAGTATAATTTATCACACTATGACCAATACAGTTTTATAATGTATATTTATTGTAGGGTGTACATTGTGGTTTGTTGAGTTAACTTGGAGCCTGCGGCCTGGTGCAGGGAGGCTGCTGCCCACTCGTCTGGCCTGAATATTCTGCTTCTACGCTCACGGTGCAGACTGAACCTTGACACCAGTGGAATATAATTAGTGTTTCCTTGGTCGATGTATATTGCGGAATGAACTATGGGCAGAGTCTCCAGGGGCTCTTCCTACCCTCTGAATGCAAACATTCTCAGAGTCTTTTTCTCTTAACTTCCTCAGCCTCCCTCCCAGTGGATTACAGTGAGACTTCTCTGTCAATACACTCTTCATTTTTGCAGCTTTAGAACAAGACTGCTGCCAATCAATCGGGGATGTAGTGTTGGCCAGCGAGAAAGTAATGAGCTGTACACAAGTGCCAGACAAGAGAGTTGATTAGTGATTTGAAAAGATGGGGCAAACATGGCAGAAGTTAGTCCAATAATTAAGATTAAAGTGAGTTGCGTTTTACAGATAGCCGAGAAACCCGCTCTTTCCATGTGCCTCGTTTATGCAGGCTATTTATACAGAACGTGGCAATCTCAATTCTCCAAGGGTGTTATGGAGAGGCAGTTCCAGTCAGGCATTGATCCTACACAAGGGTGAGGCTGTGTTAATCAGCTAGCATTGTAAGAATAAGCATCTCCTAAAGCTCCCATGCCACGCACAGCCTATGCCAACACCATAGGCATCAGTCACTGTCAGGACGTCCTGCCTCTCGATAGCACCGTATCTGTTGTTAATCTGCGTCCTTCTACATCCTTCGGTTCACACTCAGGTCCTGAATTCAGCGTCACACCTCTTGAGTTACAGTCTGGATGTTTGTTAAGACATGTTGTGGATAATTGCAGAGACCAGGCTAAATTGCCCATAGTAAATAAATGTGAGAGTAAACCCTGTGACCTTTTGAGTAATAGATTTTAACAGCACAAACATGGAAGAAGGCCCTGTTAAGTTATCTGTTGCATTTTGCAGCCTGTAGCTGTGTACAGCTTAAAATCACTATATTATGATTGCTCTTTGTGATCAAATCAGCAGAAACAATGTTCATCAGGCCTTGTCAAGCACCTTTTCTTGTGCTTCTTTTTTAAAAAATAATTGTATTTGTACAAGTCAAAAACCGTGTTCAAATACACGTGCGTACATTCTCACTTAAAATACACGTATGAAAAGCATATTATATAATGTCCATGAGAGAAAGAGAGGATGGAGTGGTATGGCAGTGTTTGATGAAATATGCAAGCTATAGATATTCCCCCAGATAATTCAGCCCATATATTGGTTAACCTAATTGTCTTTTCTCCAGAACTGAGTGCTTAATTATTCACTGTGGGCTGTAAACAGTCAAATGATTTTACAGTCTTATACAGACTCTGCTTTTGATATCTGTGCTTACCTCATTCTGTCACTCAATCTGTTCTTTGTGTTTTCTTTCTCCCACTCACTTCCTGTCAGGTTGGCACCGAGTGGGACGCCAAGGAGCGCATGTTCAGGAATTTCGGCGGGCTGATGGGGCCTATGGATGAGACCGTGGGGATGCAGAAGTGGAGCAAGGGCCCGAACGTAACTATGACAGTGGTGTGGATTGACCCAACTAATGTCATCGCCGCTACCTACGACATACTGATCGATGCCAGCGCTGAGTTCACACATTACCGGCCTCCGCTCAACCAGCCCCTGCGTCCTGGTGTGTGGAGTGTCCGCATCCTGCACCACTGGAGTCCTGTGGCCGAGCTGCACTTCCTTGTCTCTCCGCTGGTCTACAACAAGCACCAGCCCATAAAACAAGGTGAGGACATTAGCTGGGATTGACCAAAAATAGGACGAAGCTTATTTCTTTTAACTTAAAACTGAAGCTAAATTGGCAAAGTTCCAAAACAAATTTGTTTTTGTTTTTTTCTTATTAAAAATCACAGGCAGCTGAAACTAGACTAGATCTACTTCAAATGTCCAACGTCCCCCTACATTTCCTGTGAAGATTACGTCACTACCACTACAGAACATGGGTTACAATGATCCAAACAATGCACTGTGCAATCCAATGTAGACGCTTTGTAATAAACCCGTATCAGAAAACCATATAATGTTTTTCTTCTTGCTTGTGGACACTATGTCACAGAGGAATGCATCCAGCTCTTTTGTAATTTTTGAGGCTGAGTCTTTGTGGTTTCTGTGATATTTTATTGTCACACATGAGAGGGAGAGCTTTCTGAATTATTACTCAGTTATTAAATTGGTGCCGTTGTGACACAAGCCAGAAGAAAAGTTTGTGAGCTTTTAAACCAGCAGAGCATTGTCGGCTGAAGTTACTGGTGCTGGCAATAAATTCATAACAGACAGAATCAGTTTGGCTATGAACAACATCAGCTGGGCCCATAGACAGTTCTGTAGTTTATCTAGCAGATACTGAAAATGAAAAGTTACGTTGGGTAAAATGTACTGTATGTCCCTGACACATAGTAAGAAGTGCACATTTAACCTAATAGTATAATGTAATTGTACTCATCTGTAAAAAAAATCTATTATTTTTTATCAGGCTCCTAACCTAAGCCTTCTTAAACTACTTCTCTAACAAAGAAAGTAGCAAATTCAGCACTGTCTATGTCTTTTTATGCACAGCACAAAAAGAATAACTTATGGAAAAGAAGAAAGCAAAGAAAAACATGTTTAAAACAATCATCTGCGTTAACAAAGCAGTGTTAGTTGGCATGCTCTAGCTTTAAGTGTAAGTTTAAGATGAGTTCTAAACATAAAGGCAGCCCACCCACTTTTTTGAGAAAAATTGTTTCATCGCTTATCATGTTATATGAATAATTTGTGGGGGAAAAAAACAAGATTATAAAACTTCCTAGTTGCTTTATTGTTACTGATTTAGCACACTCCAGTAAGAGCCATTGAGTTTGAAGAACAAACTGAGAGTAAGACAATGTCTCTATTTTTGCTATGGATATGTTTATACAGAAAAGCATGAAATATAAAAGAGAAAGCAAAAACATGTAGGTTCCTGATCCAAGACATTATGTTTAAGGAGGCAGAGATTATTGCTGAAGATTAAGGTAAACAAACTTTAATTTGACGTCATATCTTAATATTTTACAGTGGTAAATTGGTCAAGTTTTAGATTAAATAGAAGCAGGAGTCACAGATTTTAGTATTACACCAGACGGGACAGCAAGAGGAAATTAGATAATGTTGCATTAATTTTGATGTATTTTGATTGATCAATTGGTTCACTGTTTTGATAAAATAATAGCAAGAAACCTTGCAATGATTACAAGAAAAATTATGAGTAGTCTACTTTTAACCTCAATAAAGGTTGAATAAGATTTTTAAATTTCAGACAGATATCTGGTGACAGTTTCAATTTTATTTGACCATTATGTAGCTTGAACAATAAAACAATAATGGGTGGTTTGGACACACACACATGAAAACATCCTTGTATCTGCAGTAATGTCCTTTCTAATGAAGCCTCTGGGCCTCTGCGGACCCGTGTTGTTTGTCATCAAGTCAACCTTAATAACCCGGCGAGCTGCTCATACATATTAAACACAGTGTTAAACAACAGCGCACTTAGCTCTCCAAAAACAATGACACAATTAAATCAATCAGGCAGCGTGGATAACGGGCGAGACGACATTGTTCTGGTCCATAAGCGGCCCGTTCACTCTCAAAGTCACACGAGGGTTGGAGAAGCTGCGCTGCAGCATAATCGCGCCTTTCACCGTTAAATAATCTGCTAATGACAAAGAGACGCAACAAATGAAGTGTCAGTTTTGTCTTTAACCTAGGTCTCTCTGGGAGGTGCTGCTGTTTTTTTGTCAAGCTGAAAAGAAAATGAGATCCGGATTAACTCCTGTTGATCCAGACCAGGATCAACAGGAAGTGTGATGTTACTAACAACACTTGATAAATATTTTTATCTAAAGTTTGATTCAGTGTTGTGGCTTCTGATTCTGTTCTAGTGACACCGAGTAATATAAGATAATAAGATATATCTGCAATAAAAAACATGGCAAAACTCAGATGTGCCACAACTCCTGCTTACATGGGGGAGTATGTGAGAATTAAACAAAAAATCTGTGCTAGACTCCACATTAAAGATAGTTTAAAGACCCATATACTGTACATGTAGCTGTAGATTATGATACACCTCCCAAGAACAAAACACAACTCCAGAGAAATCATGAAAAGATATCAAAAGGTATTACCAATTTCAGATAATTGTATATTAATGGAAAGTAATTATGAATCCTTCATTACATTTATGCAAATCGATCCCATTAACTCCTACGCACAGCACCTTTAACTGATCATTACTTTAACTATAGACCTGGTTTATTACAGTGAGGAAACATTAATACCTCATTGTATTAAAAGAGAAATTAGTGAGGGATAGGCAGGCTTTTGAATCTGTACCTTTAACCTGTGATGGAAACTAACTATACCTTTACCCCAGTCATTTTTTGGAAGAAAATATTCTGAGTACATCTATAAAACATATTTTTACTTAAATACATTGGGAGAATCTTACTTTTGCTTGCCTTGCAATCAGAAGGTCACAGGTTTAAAATAGGTAAAACATTTAAATTTACTTTAAATTTGCTTGTAGTTAACTTTACACTCATGATCACTAAATTTATTTAATCAAGTAATTACTGTGTTGAGTAACTTTACTTCTATTTGTGGGACATTATTTTAAAATAACAATAATGCAAACAAAATTTTCACCTCTGCCTTTAACTCTATATTATAACACACATGTTAGCTGCTGTATTTTTTTATGTTATCAGTTATAAACCTAATCCCTCTTTGAGTCCTTTGTTGGAGATTACATGTAATAATCATATGTGAGGATGTTGTAATGTCCGCTTTCATCTCGTTCCACTGTAATTTATTGCCACGTTTTCCTTACATGCTGTGCCAGTAGACGTGACTTTCCCCTCACAGTCAGAAGTATTTATTCACACAAAGCACTGAACACACACTTCATAGCAGGGGCTACAACCACAGGCAGTTGGCATGGAGCTTCTCAGTCTGACAGCGTCTTTTTGCCACCAGCCCATGAAAAGGGATCGTGTGTGCTAACATGTGGGCTCGAGAAAGTCAGTGTCCTCAGGAGTGTCCCAGTTAGAGGAGCAGTGCGGAATTTACAGCTACAGTGCAATTAAGGATTTTTTTTTTCACTTCCTGTTGAGTTTGATCATGGACCACAGGTGGCAGAGGTATTGAAAATCTCTACTTAGGTAAAGGGATCATTATATGTGCTGTGGTATAGGTATGTGGTACATACACTGCAACTACAGCCTGCCTTGGCGTCGTGGCATTCAAGTCCACACCCCGACACTTTGCCGAATTTCTCTCCCCACTCCCTCTCCCATGATTTCCTGTCACTTCTCAACTGCACTATCAAATAAAGCCGAAACGGGACTAAAAAAATATATTTATCACTATATCAGTAATATTATTTGAGTAAATAAATGTATGTTAATTAATTATAAAGTGTTTATGCTTTAAAATATTAATAACATATTTGTTAATGCTTTATTACTCCTTAATAGTTCAGAGTTACTCTAAAGTATGAACCAAATTACTTTTAAAACTTAAGTTGCACTGCTAATACAACGAGACAAATTCAAACGCAGGGCCTCCTATTTACTAAATTAAAAGTAAAAGTGTTTTAGAAAATGTACTGTAGAGGTTGGACTGCAAAGATTTGACTATACATATCAAAGATAAGGAGTCCAGTTGTGAAAATCAGTCAAGCTCAGCTTTTCCTCACTGCTCTCTCCTCTGTTCTCTCTCTCTTTCTGTGTTTCTCTAGAGGATGCCCTAAAGCTGCACAACGGCCCGGCTAAGAACAGCTACATGGAGCAGAGTTTCCATGGCCTGAACCCGGTGCTCAACATCCCGGTCAGTCAGGGCCCCGTGGAGCAGGCCAAGAGGAACGCGGCTCTGACCGGCCCAGACTTGGAGCACTGGGTGGACAGTTTGGTGTCTGAGATGTGGGAGGCGGCCGACGTGTGCTCGGTGGGCCCCAGCGCCTGTCCTGTCATGCAGGCCTGTCCCAAGAACCGCTGGAGCTCCATGAGTCCGGACCTAAAATCCCATTTGGGAGAGCCCCGTGCAGATGGACGCATCAGGTAGCAGCAGGGCCTCCAGTGAGACAGGAAGCCAGGATTGTCACAGTTTATTTATTTAGAAGGCTTCAGCGACGGGATTGTGTACTTCCTGTCTCCAGAGGAAGTGGATTATTGTCCTGATGTTGGTTAAGCGGAGTAATGCATCAGTCTGCTTCTGGGACTGTTCTTTTATGCTGGCTTTGCCTTTCTTTTTCAGTGTGTTTTGTTTTCTCATGGCTGGGTTTTACTGTGATCAAACATAGAAATTTCCAGCCTTTAAATTTGTCTCTGAAACAATGATGAAGTGAGCCCCTAAAGCCTGGAGTAGGGCATGTGGTCGTCATTGGCGGCGGGTCAGTCCCGCTGCGAAAGGCCTTAGTTTATGATACAGTTTATGAGGTGGGCGCTGGTACTGACTACAATGATGTGCCTCCCAGTGTTAATGTCAGCACAAAGTAGAAGAGGTATTTAAAGGTTTCTGATGTTACTGTAATGCAGAGGCAGTGAAATCATTTCAAACAGACACTGTTAAGGCGCTCTACATCACAACACTTGGTAAAGTGGGTTTGTGCATCACAGAGTAAATAAATAACAGCAGCTCAGTGTGTTTCAGTTCAGTGCCTGTTCAGAGCTTTTGTGGCTAAATGGAAATGGCAAATGCAAATATAGAGGCCTTCCAAGAATAATTAATTCTCTTTGGAGCGTAATAGAAAGCTAATGTAGATATTTTAGTGTTTAAATCATAATTGCTTCATTTGTCATATTTAGAGACTTAGCATTCAGAGTGTAGGTGTCTTTAATAAATCCCACATGTTGTGACAGGCAGGGGGCGAAGGAACAAACTGTTTTTGTTACAAAACTGCCTCAAACTTGAAACTCTATTATCTCAAGCTGACCTTAAAATGCTCATTTTGTTTTGATGTGTCATTTTTACCTTTCTTCCAGTTATTTCAGTGACACTTGATGTTGTATATAATTATAGAAGAAGTCTCAAATTTGTGTGAATGCTGAGGGTGAGTCCATGAGTATTTATTTATAAATTTATATGGATACTGATAAGTTTAGTCAGTGACTAAATGACTGCATTGCTGCCTTGGCAGCATGATAAATATTTTTTGTAAAGAATGCCGCCTTTATTTACAAAGGCCAACAGCCCAAACTTCAACTGTACCTTTCTATGGCCGCACCTGTGTGTTAGTCTGTGTTGTTCTGTCTGAATAGATCTTCTTGTCTCAGTTTTCTACATGGCTGTTTGCCAAGTGCATCACAAGAGAAAGCCACCTTGGCCTGTGAGGTCAAAGTTCAGCTACCTAACAACGTCACCAAACCGAGAAGATGAATGAAAACAGTTACATACATAGTACAAACTGGACTGTGTCTGGACTTAAGCCAAACTGTGCGCTGTCTGAGTAATAGTGATGGTTGTGATCTTCATGCTGTGACAATAATGTGCAACTTATGCTAAATATTATATTGTGTCCTGATTAAAAATAAATAATTTATTAGATCAGGTTATGGCACCTTTTCATCATCAAGACAATCTTTGGACATTTGGGACAAGTTAAAGACAGAGGAGTGGTCATGTAACAAACACATCCTAAGCTCAATATTAGTTGTATTTTCAAAATCATTTCCAAGTGAAGCCCATTACACCTGCAGCGTGTGACTGTCAGCAGTGTTTATCCACCAGTGAGCGCTTTAGTAAAGGATAATCAGGAGACATTACTGTTCATTAATGTCAAGTTCACCTTGCCACTGTGTCAGATGTGTTGGTTACCACTGCCATCTCCTCTCCCCTCCTAAATCTACTGTTTCTGTGGTTGAGCTAGACAAACTTGCAGTGCCACTTTACTCATTCAGTATACATACGTAAAATAAGTACATACACACATTCAGAAAAGTTTTGGAAAAGGGTGCATTATCAATGTGAAAGTCCTATTTTGTAACAAAATGATTAACAATGATGAAAATGTACATACGTATTTTGTAATGAATTATTGTCTAAAGGGTATTGTACATGTAAATAGAGATGTGATTTAAAAATACTGAATGATTCAAAGCTTTTTGAAGTGTCAGCAATTAGACACAAAGAGAAAATTGATGGTGTTTATTGATCAGATACATAATCTTTCAGTGTTTTGAACTGCGCCCTGTTCTTTGCCTCAGAGAAAATCTAATGCCAGATTGTTGTTATTCTTGCTGGAATGTATTGTTGAGCAACTGTTGCACAAACTTCTCACAACTCCTGTTTTCACCCCATTATTTTTGCATTTCGTTCTCGGGGAGGCTCTGTGTGCCTTAGCTGACTTTTAGAACCTTCTCTGTCTATTAAAATAACATTGGTTTAATTTAGTTTGACCCTGTATGAAGACTACTGCAAATCTGCCTTTGATTTGCTGGTACTGCAACACCAAAAAGATGTCTGCTGTTGTGTACATAAGTCATCAGGCCTTCTGTCCACTTTTTTATTTTTCAGTCTTTTTTCTGAGGATTTTGATTTGTTGTACTTGACTGGCTTGTTTTATGTTCTCTGACTGCGTTTTGAAAATAAATTCTTCAAAAATCAACATGTCTTGCTATTTGTCCAATAGTACCTTTGGTGGTCATCTGACACAAGGTCCACCTGTGGCCAAATGTGGTACTGCTACAATAAACTATATAAAAAAAAAGCTTTTACCATCACATTTGTCAGTGTTTACTCTGGTGCAGAAGCCAGTGTACCAAGCATGGGTAATGTGCCTGGAAGGGCATCCAGCATACAAACCTGCCCCAAAAAAATCTGCAAACCAGGTTACTCACTGTGGCAATCGCTGTGGGAACAGAAGCAGTGGTGGCCAGTGCATAAAACACTCAAACAATGTTATATGTTATAGACCATTTTAGTGTTTGTAAACAATATAGCTGCACATGCCAAATAGTGCCATAAGGTAGGCAGATACATTTTCTATGAAGGAATTAGCCACCAATTTTAGTCAGTTTTGGCAATTGACAGCCAATCATCAACATGCCATTTTATTTAATGTAGCAAATAGCATATAAGCTAAAGGCAAAATAATAATATATTATAAAAAAATGAATAATTAATTTTTACATATAGTCAATTTTGACAAATACATATACTTACAACTACTTTTCGCTATCTGAAAACATTTTATTTAATGGTTTTAGTTTGCTCCTTTGTAAAAATGAATGGGAAAAAACACTACTCTTGCACTAAACGTCAGGTTAAAACCCTCTCACATTATACCTCCTCAAGTCCTGTTTCCTTAACCCTCACAATTGAAAACCATTGCAGACACTAGTATTTCCCTCAGACCAGGCTAGTCATCATCATTAACTGTGGGCACATCTAGTTGCTCCCATATGTTTTTCCACCAAATTGTTCTCTCGCCGATATTCCCACCCCACACCCACGGCATAGCGGCTTTCATTAATGTGAGGCTCTAGAGAAAGTTGAAGCACTTCCAGTGAGTGATGGCCTCCTATAAAATGGACACTCCAAAGCATCACATGGTGCTATAAATTCAGTTACAATGAAGAGTTACACTTTAAATATATTGCTATAGGGAGTGATTTCTGCAGAGGTTCTTGTTCTCAAACGTTTGACACAAGTACAAGCATTTGAAGTATAAACCATCATACTTATAATAATGTCATGTGAAAGAGGAGCATAGTTTCAGTACACTAAACTATACAGGTTTTCCATTTTATTCCATAATGTAAAGTAATTTATTATGTTAAAAAAACTTTGCTCTGAAGCACCCACCACAAGACAATTATACCAACTATATTGAATTTAAAGGACTAAACCAGTGGTTCCCAAAGTAGGGTCCAGGCCCCCCTGGGGGTCCGCAAAGGTAATGCGGTACAGTATTAAGTACATAAGAATATTTTTTTTTATTACAAGTAACATGTACAAAACAAATCAGGGAAGTACATCTGACATAAAAATAACAATTTTCAGTTCAAAAATATTGAAATGACTAAATATTCTTGTTCCATAATGACTAAATATTCTAAATATTCAAATATATTCAAATAAATAATAAATATGCAATTTTTGGAAGATCATGGCAGTTTTCTTGTTCATGTTAGAGACATTTATGTTTAAGTGACTTAAAATATTCTGCAAAGTATAGTTAAAAAAACAGTAAACTGAAATAAATAAATAAATAAATAAAATAAATGGAGTTGTACCTTTCCATTTAGATGTATGATAAGATATTGAGTTTGAAATGAATTACAGTTATATACTTGTTTAAACACATTTTTAGCCAACAGTTAATGTTTTGTTTTGTTTTTGTTTGTTTTGTTTGTTTGTTTGTTTGTTTGTTTGTTTGTTTGTTTGTTTTTTGTAGAAATATGTGATTAAAATCATGACTCGGTTTTTGAATAGAGGGAAGTTGTATACTTGTGAGTCTGCATGGGATTTTCGGAAATTAAAAGGGGCTGCAACTCTCTTGACTTTGGGTATAGCTGGACTAAACCAACGTTAAACCAGGACAAAGGCTACAGCTAAACTTTAAAATAGGGGCGAGATTGTTTTGATGAGATGAATAAAACTTTTCACATACCCAAACATACCATCACCATCATCAACCCTGAGTACCACCAGAGGTTTTCGTACCACAAAGAGAGAACCCCTGCCTTATATTTTCCAGATCGACAGTTGTCAAATTCTGACTCATATTTTTAGCATGGCTGTCCCCACAGGGCTCTCACACCAAGCAGCGCTGTTGAGTGTAGCATGATCAAAGGGACGCTACAGTAAAAAGGGATCATATCTACAGTCCCATAAGACTAATTAATCCAGGCTTAAATAACTGTGCTGTTCCTAAACGGTGACTAGGTAATGGGAGGTAGCACGCAGATTTATGAGTCTGCTTTTGGAAGATGAAGGGAGAATCCACAGGAAACGTTGTTGTGTTTGCTCAATTGGGAAGTGAATGGCTAAAAGCTCTCCCGCTGTTACTGGATGGAAATTACAAGGATTAATAGCAGATAAACAGTGATGATGGGTTTAAGCTTTTAACTCACAATTGTCATGAAACGTAACATTTGATGAATTATTTCTCATGTAACAGGCTGTGTGACTACAGGGGCCAGTTATGACGGTATTAAAGCTTGTTGTTAAAGCTAGTCAATCCATTTCTCATTTGACCAACTTTCCGCTTCCTTGTTCAATAGGTACTATTTATAATGATTTTATGGATAGTGTTGTTAACCTCATATTGTGTGCAAACTATTTCCTCTAACCCTTTGTAGCCTATTAATCCATTTGGAAATTTTGTAGATAAAATTGGTAACCCCTATCTCACAGTATAAACAGTTTTGTAGTACAGACATAAATGCTAATGTCTGGCCTGCCATACTGAGATACAGAAAAAAGATATTACAACTTGAAAAATTATTGTGGAGTTAAATTTATCTTGAACACAGTCCAGTTTTTCTGAACGCAAACAAAATGAAACAAAACACAATAGCAGAACAACATATTTAAAGAATTTACATCTCACAATATTTAAACTATACAATGCTGAACTCATAATGTGATATTTTAGGAAGCGACTCAGAATTGTTGCGTTAGGTCATCTCCATTTGGAGCTTAACAACAAAACCATGTACTCTTTGGAGAAGTGTGTGAATAGTATTTCGCTTTTAGCACAGGCACTGTTCACAGTGTGATGTGCACACTTCACCCAGTCGCTCTCCATTTGAAAACAATGCAGACTTTATCTGCCCATGTAGTAGCCAAGTCAAGTATCCATCCAAGAAAGTATCGAGTGTCCATCTGGCCACAAGTGGCAGCCAGTCTGCCTGCACACAGATGGACCATTTCTGAAGCTGCTCCAGGTTTGAAGAGCCAATTATTCCCAATTATGAAACATCCTGTCTTTCTTTAAATATATCATTTCCAATATTTACCTTTTAGATCTATGTTCCCCTAATACAATGTGGGGTATTTATTCAGTTTTCAGATGTAGCTCTCAGGACCACACAGGAGACTCAGAGTTCATTCAAACACCAGAGTAAACCTCATTTGACTTTTACTTTGGTGACTAAAGGACAGCATAGTGCACAGGCCAAGTTTGTTTACAGGCAAAAATCCTGAACATTATAGTTGTTCAATCAATCGGACAATGACAGACATGTCCAATGTGTGGCCTGAGGGCCAGTCATGGCACTGGGTGCAATGTTTATGGCTCCTAGTACAGTGAAGCAGCATTTTAGTAGCTTTGTCTGCACATTTGTGCTCTCTTGTGCTCCAGATCTGACCTTTCATGGGAAATAGATTATATCATGTATAGTCACTATTCAAAAGACTACTAGGCATTTGTTAAACCTTTGAGAAATATTTATGGCTGTTGGTGTCATGATTCTTTAGATTAGATTATGAACAGCATATGGCATAATTGGAAATTTTGTTATTTGTTGATTGTAGACATTATATTATATTATTATTTAAAGAATTTAACTCAAACCTAAAAATATTACTTACAGCATGTTCATTACTTTATTCTAAATCTCAAAAACAACTGCTATTCTAAATGTAAAGCAATTATAATTGCTTAGTCATTTAAAAAAAACAAAAAAACGTGGATTTATATGTGTGTTCAAACATTTGGTAGTTTGACCTTCTACTGTTACAAATGTCTTTCTCTATCCTCATGCCTGCAGCCACAGTACCCTTTCTTTGACACTTCATATTTTTCTAAAACCAAAAAATTCTTATCATGGCCATGCTGCATGTGAAATCTATTCAGTTTAGAGTCTGTATGACAGCCCAAGGGTACGCATGTATTCCTTCATCAACTACACTGAATATGTGACAAGCTCCACCGACTTCCTTTTTCTCGGTTTGTTGTCATCCAATCCCGCTGTTATGCATTTTGAACAATTCTTTCTTGTGAATTTCTGGCACTGCTGAAAATCTGTGTGACTTTAGAAAAATGTTCGCAGAGGGAGCTTAGACATTGAAGCTGAGACGAGAATCGACCTGAAACACAGCACCGAGGAACAATTTAAGGCCACAATCAAAGCACAAAAAGATTTAAAATGGGATGGAAATGGTCAGGCTTTGATCACCCACTGCTCAGTAATGTCACTTATCTCCACTATCGTCTTTCCAATGGACAGTATAATGACATCATCCTTCAGAGCCAACAAGCAGCATCTAGTCATCATGAAAAGATCCCTATTGGTGCCATATTAAGCTTTTTTCCCTTTGCTTTCTCTTTCTGCTAAAAAAGTTTATGCACAGGAATGATCAGTGACCGTGTATGTGAGCATTTTCTGCTGCTGAGAAGGTCAGCTCCCCAGCATGCAGGGTTACTCAAACGTGTGAATGAAATAAAATCGAACTCCTGATATGTTTTTGAGGGAAGAAACATTATAACATCATAGAAAGCTCAGATTTATAGGTCTCCTTTAACACTAAAATCTGATTTCAAAAACCTCTAAACTGCACTAGAAAGCAAATACATTTCCATGCAGACAGAGAAAAGGCAGAGCAGGCATGTGAGCTGGAGTGGGTGATAAATATTTCAGTAACAAGTCGTAGACGGCGAGAACGAGGGCTAAGGGAAGAGTGGCCTGAATGCTAGACACAGTGGGAGCGGCAGCAAGAGGTGACAGGTTGGTGAGAGTGTTACATGAGGAAGTGTCAGAAAACATAAGCATTTGGACAGAACAACAGTAATAATGGCTAATGTAATGAGAGCCAGAAGTTGGGGGCCAAGGACAAGAAGAGCATTCAGAAATCTTCCATTTATTCACCTGCTGCTACAAGGTGAGTGAGAGGAAGAAAGTGGTGAGAATGGACACAGAAGAGATAAGTTGTTACTCGAAAGAAAACATGGCAGCTGGTGAGGAAACCCAGCTGAGAGAGATGCAAGTTCATATGCAGGATTCATACATTTATTTATGGAGCAGGTGAATAGAGAGTGTCTGCAGAGATAGGGCATATATCATACAGGCATAAAATAAAACACAAAGATCCGGCCTGGTTTTAAGAAATAAAATCTTAATTTACAAGAAGCCTGTTGGAGTTAGAGCTGCTAAACTATTGGTAAATCAAATTGAAATTATAAAAAGATATAATAAACCTGTGAGTAATTAAATTGAAGTAGGCTAAGTATTTTGTCACTGTCAAATAATCACAACATTTAGATGAATAAAGCAAGCTAATGTTACAAAGCTTTTGAATGTACTAGCAGTTTATCTAGGTTGCAGCACGTTAGCATTTTTAACATTCTCTTTAAAAAACAGTGTTGGTTTATTTGGAAGATGTGAGCTTATAGACATTTATCTTCATCTTTTTTTCTTTCATTTTTATGTAACTGTCAGTAAAAACAGTCTGTAGGTAGTAGGTGATATCAGATCTGTGTAGAAGTGTCATGAATCACTTGACCACCAAGCGGATCAGAACTAATCACACCTGCTACTGAAGTAAACCACACATTTGACACTTTTCGCGTAGCATTTCATTACATGTGTTGAAATGTTCCTCAGGCTTTCAGATGTGCATGCACTGTATGAGCAATTATTTTCAACACAAGAATTCTTTTCTTATTCATTTTCATTGTGTCCTTGTCCTTGTCTTTTATGCAGATGATCAGAGGTTCACACAGAAGTGAAGAGAATAATACTGTTGCTTATTATTTGATATATTAATATTCTTCTTGCACGTATGCCTGACTCCTGTTAAACATGATATAACAATGAGGGGAATTGTAATTTCTCCCATTAACCAAATGTGAGTTTTTCAGTCTTGACCAAGGTTTTCTAGGTTTGATTTCATTTGTATTTATGTTTTAAATCACAGGCCTGCTTAATTTGATGTAAAGAGTAACATTTATATTAATAACTGAGGCCTGTCACATTTATTTGGCATGTGTATGTATTTGCTATTTGCTTGTACTAAAAATGACTATAGATAAAATGAGCATGTAAAACAATGAAATGAACATTTAATTAGAGGGATTCTTTTGTCATTTTTTATTAAAAACAGGCTAAGGCTTAAAAGCTTTATGCAAAATTGACTTTTCTGAGCATTCTACCATGTTTTAATGTTATTCCTGCATCAAAAACAGACCTGGAGTTGTGTTTTTGTTTCATTCACGCATGTTTGAGTAATGCTCTATTTATTTACGTTGACTTCCTGAAAGGACAGAAACGCCTTGTTTCACTAATGTCTGCCATTTCCACCTGACCATGCCTCTCCCTCCTCATGGCCCAGTCCCGTTCAGCTCACACCTCCACTGCAGCAACCAAACAAACCCACCATGGACTGCAGCATTGCAGCAGCACATGATGTGAGAAGCGCTGAAGGGACATGACAACAGCGGGACAGCGAGGAGGGAGGGCTCCTAAACCTAGACCTATTCTGAGCATTTCTCACAGAGCCAAATGATGAGTTTCTTCAATTCTGACCAACAGAACATAAGATGCTGATCTAGAGGTGTCCTAAATTAAAGACACGCACAAAAAAGCATCTATGGGCCCTTTAAGCTACTTTCAGGGGAAAAGTATATAGGCACCTATATTTTTCTCCTCTGAAGTCAGTAATATTTTGGGGGCCATGTGGAAAGATCTGGTGGGCCGGATCTGGTCCCCGGGCCTCCAGTTGATGTTCACTGCTTTACAATAAGAACGTTATTAGAAGAAGGTCATTAGTTTGATTCCTGGACCAGCAAGACCTTTCTGTGTGCATCTATTATTCATCAGTTTGAAAAGACACAATTTTCTGCATTTAATACAATTAAAGGTAAGCTGTAGTTTGGGAGGGTGGGAGTAGTTTTTTTACTGATACTGTATGCTATTTGGAGTCATTGTAGTAAAATTTGTGGCACAGAAATGTATTTTTTCAGTTCCTAGTGGAGACAGTGAAACAAACACCTGTGTGTGCAGCGGGAGTGAAGCCACAGAGAAAGAGACAAGGAGACAGCTCCCTGCAGAAGTCTAAAACAACAGCATGTCTCTCTGACGGATGATTCGCACAGACCGGCCCGACCAACCATGCGAGCGAGCCGTTCCCTCCTGAGCAACCCGTCACTGAGCAGCATCCACAACGGCAGCTCAGCAGAGGAGGAGAGTGGAAACTGCAGCATCAGGGAAGGTCACAAGGCCACGAGTGAAAGAATAGTGTAAAAGTGAGGCAATGGCAAAAGAAGAGGACGTAGATCAGAGGAGGCGAGAGGAAAGGAGGTGAGTGAATCATGATGAGAGAGCGGGCCACGGAGATTTGAAAAGGGCAGTTAAGCCAGCTTTCTCAATTATTCATTCAAAATCAATACAAGTCTCATGCAGCCAAGTGGAAGATTAAAGAAAGAGCATCAGAGAAAGAAGAAGAATTTCAAGTGACTTCTTTTTAAATTTGAGATCATTATTACCTCCTTGCTTTCCTAAAGGAGATTTTTAGGCAAATTTGAAGGATAGCATTTGAATCGTAAGTCTTCAGAGGTCACACTGTCCTCCGGGTTACTGCTGGAGCTTAAAGGCAGACAATCTCAACACAAATCAAACCAAAGTGAAAAATGTCCTCCTCAGTGACTTGTCTGGTTGTAAAACAGGGCTGTAAAAATAACAATGAAAATACATCAGCTAACTCATCGTCCAACTTTCCCAATTTTAATGCAGGCCATTAAGAAGACAGCTGCCGACTGTTATGTTTAAAACGCACTTAAGAGGTAATATTTATTTGTGATTGACCCATTAAAGCACCACCATGTAAGACTGCTTTTAAGACTCACACTGGAGCGCTCCTTATACTGTCCACTACAAATGTTTCCTTTGTGCTTATTGGCCAGAGGGATGGAGCAGGATACATCTCCCAAATGTCATGAAGAAGCGATGGCGGCGGTGCTTAAGTGTGGTGACATTACAGCTCCTACTCTGCCTCGTGCAGAGTCAGGCTTGTCTGCCTTCTGCACTGACATTTCACTGGCCATGTTTACGTGCCACTCGCCAGCCAAAATGTCACTTGGAGATTTATAGCTGTGAACACTGACTGTTGGAGCGGACAGGAGGTGTGCGACCAGGTAGAGACAGAGAACAAATGAATTTTGAGGATTCGTTGATTCTCCGTCTTCGCCCTTTTCCTTTTTGTATTTTCATCTCCTCCTGTCCCCCATACCTGCTGTCATCTCCTCTGTACTGTGAAATTCTCTTCTCCTCTTTCCTCTCCCTGACTTAACCCTAAAGACTAAAACTTTTCCTAACAGCATTTTAACAATATTTATGTGTAACCTTTATCAAACTTTTTTTCTATTACGGTGGATGGGGTGCCTTGGTGACTCACCTTGTAGAGCAAATACCATGTACTGCAGTGGCCTAAGTTCGATTGCCTGATTGCCTGCTCATATCATCTCTGTGTCTTTCTCCATGATTACCTGTCACTATACTGTCTCTCTATCAAACAACACAGGCAAAAAGCCAAACAATAAATCATCAAGAAATGACAATACGATCACATTCTGTCAAGAAATGCAATGTGAGTGTGGAGACAACAAGACTTCTCATTCACGCAAGCACAGCAATACAATGTTTAGCAACTACAGTTCTGATGCACTCACTTCCCGCAGACAACTGACCACAGCTCTGCCTCTCAGTCTAAATGATAATTGCTTCATACGGGTGAGCCAGATCCATAACGTTTTGTTCCACTTGTGAAAATGAAGTGTGTCAGATAATTTTATCATATGCTTGGGCTCTAACTTACAACACTTATACCTATTCACGTTGGGGGTGAAGCCAATCCCAGCTACTTAGGGCCTGAGGTGGAGTACACTGGACAATGGGGCAGTTAGTCACAGGGCTGAACCATAGATGAGAGCAGCCATGAGTGTACTTTACCGTTGCGCCAAGTCCCCGCCCTCTTTTGGGTGAAAACATCTCTACTCACTCAATGGCGGCAAATACAAATCTTTTCTTGTTCGGGACCTAAAAAACTAAACAAATGCTCCCAGAAGCACAGCAAATATGACCAGTGAAGCTGACGGTTCTCTTTCCTCACTGACAATGAAAGATCTGTGTTTTTATTTCAAGAAACTTAGTTAAATATGAGCTGATCTCTGCCTCTGTCACAGGTGAACAATCCCACGTAGTGGATGTATTTTGGTACAATAACAATATACTTAATTTCAAGTCTTTTATGACAAATACACTATCAGTAAAATGTTGACCTACATGAATGCATTTAGTGTTAATTTAGGCCTGGACTGAAACAACACTGACAGTTATACTAAAAAGATCAGTGTCCTAATACCATAAAAGCTTACAGAACTAACATGAAACCATTGTGTCAGATCACCATCTTAAATCTTGAAACTAACAAAAGTTAAGTAAATAAATGTTCATGTGGGAGGAATATTGATTAAGATATAAACATTAACAGAGTGACTTGCCACTTTTAAATCTGTAAATCTGTAGCTCATGTATTATACTGTAATTATACAGTAAACTGGTGTCTGCTTCATTTTATCCTTCCTGTTTTTTCTGTGGCTCGCCTGAGGCCACAAATCTCTTCCTTTGGTTTCTTTTGAAATGAAAATCTCAAATTGTGTTTTTCTTTTCTTATATGGCCTGACATTACCTATTTCCTGTTCGCAGCTGGTCTGTTTTCACCCAAAAGGGGGCATTAATATTTTGGCGACAAGGAAGTGACGTATGGCTGCTTTCATCTGTAGAGAAATAGACAAATGCACCCACTATGGCTATTTTAGATTCACCAATTCACTACAGATATATATCTGGATGGTAGGAGGTGAGAGAACCTATATAGTAACATTGGAAGGACATGCAAACCCAGATCTGCTTGCTGTGACCACAAAATTTAAAGAACTACTTCTATAGTGCAGGGAAAAAAAGTCTGGAGAGAAACTGCAGTGAATGTAGCACAGAGAAGACTTACTTAATACAACTTTTCTCATAGGTTCAATGTCACAGACGTGCACCACATAACTCTGCGCTGGTGATTTCCTGTGAGACATGGAGTCACATCTCAAGGGCATTATTTTCTTTTCTTTTTATGGGGTGCATGAAAAACGTCCTCTCTACCCCGCTGCGCCCCAGTACGCCTGCGAGTGACCCACATAAAACAGTCAACAGAACCATGGCCTCGACTCTGCTCTCCCTGTTTGTACACACATCATATGTCACACCATGCTGAGTGTCATTATGGCCTGGTGCAGACATCAACCTCCTCTGTGGTGCACCTCTGCTGTATAATGTGTGGGCAGTGTCATCCCTCAGCCGGTACACCAGCTCCTACTGCACCACCAGCTCCTACTGCACCACCAGGTCTCACTGTGAATGAGTGACCTAGTAGACTGTTGGTCCTACCGGGGTGTTTTTTGTTTTGACACTTTTGTTATTTTATTGGCCCATCACCTTAATTACAAAAAAAAAAAAAAAAACACACACAATCCTTCAAATTTGTCTTCTTTCTCCTACTTATTCCTGTTGGGGAAAAAAAAAACAAGGAAATCATACAGTGCTGCAAAACACTCTAAACGACAACTCCTCAGAACAAAAGCTAGAGCATCTACATGTCATACAACTCCTCAGAACAAAAGCTAGAGCATCTACATGTCATGAATATACACTTTATTTAGTATTTTAGACAAAATATCTATCTATATCTATATCTATCTATCTATCTATCTATCTATCTATATCTATATCTATCTATCTATCTATATATATATATATATATATATATATATATATATATATATATATATATATATATATATATATATATATATATACACGTACATGTAAAATGTCCCCACATGAGTGCCAGTATGTTGTACAGCTGCACCAACACAATTGAAAGTTATTTGTTTCCTGACAGCAACACAGATGGATAATCATGTGACTCATTGTGACATGTGAAATTAAAATAAAACCAAAATTAAACAGCTCATACAACTGGGGTGAATCAGTCTTTAAATGATTAGAATCACCACAAAGAAATAGACCTGTTGCTTAACCAAAGTCTTGTCTAAGGTCTCTTACTGACATTTTAATAATAATAATTATGCGTTAAAGTCGCTTTACACTTTGGTGCATTATTCATTCGCACCTCAGTTACACACACTGGTGGAAGCGTAGCTGCCACTTTGCACCTAAGGCCCCTCCGATCACCACAAATACACAATCACACTGACACATTCACGCAGGAAAGGTGGGTGAAGTGTCTTGCCCAGGGACACAAAGACAGTGTGCAATGCCAGCAGCAGGGTTCAATCCGCCAGCCTTTGGGATTGTGGGCAACCACAACTGAGCTACTGCCACCTCAGTTTTGTGTGCTGGTTCTAAGCCTGGATAAAAGGAGTAGGTTGTGGTATCTGGCATTAAAAAAATTGAAATGAGTATGTAAATCACTGCACACTGAGAGGCAGATGATTTCCTATAGTGACCCTGAAAGGCAAAAGCCAAAAGGAGAAAAGAGTGGACTATAGCACATCTGTGTAAATATTATATGTTCTACGGTTAACATAAACATAGCTCCAGAAACAAAACTTCTGAATGTAATGGTTGTGTTTGCACCTACACTACAGTGGATTTCATCTTATATACTATGTTTTTAGTATCTTCTTCTTCCCAATGTCTGTACAGTGTTTTTGTAGTGACTGATGACTACACCCAGACCTGCTCCTCCACTCCTGTGTGGTTTCACTCTCTCTCTGGTGCTCATAGCCTCTGAGTTGTGTGGCTCTGGAGGCTGCTGGACCCAGTCATGATGAATGTGGGACAGGACCCAGCTCTGGCTCCTGCCATTACCCTCTTACAATTTATTACCCTTTATCTGTAGGCACAATTAACCCAAGCCCCTGAAATAGGGACTTATCAGTCCTTCATTACCAGGACTGGCCCATGTCCCCATCCCTCTCTGTCACCTCACACACACACACCTCACTTCTCCTTTAGCACCGGCCTGTCTGTTTAACTGCCTCAAACTCAGCCTTCTCAGATCCTTTTTTAATCCCTCATGTTACTTTGTTCTCTGTCACACACAAGCTGACTTTTACAGGGATCTAACGTCGAGGTAAAATGAACAAAAAGAACTAAAGTACCATTAAAACTAGCACGTCCTTCACTTTGACTAGAGCTGCAACGTGAGCATCAAATAAAACAGAACAATCTGGATCTGTATAAGCTATAGGTGCATTTTGTCATTGTAATTAAGATAAAAATTTGCTTTGATTATCAGTTTGTGTTCTTTTTTGCTTTTGTCATGCAGCTATTTCCATATTGATTTGACATACAAGAGGTTTTACGCTGGATGTCCTTTTTAATGCAACCCTCTCCATTTTGGGACTGGCACAAAACGTACACTGGCTTGTGACCCCTTGTGGGTGGATTAACATTTTGTCAGCTTGTAGTGTACATAAAATTCACTAAAGTTCAAAACATAGACCGCTCTACGAGTGATGTATTCAGATAAATTATGCTTGCTGTTTGGTTACAAGAGTAGGTCTACCAAAGTGAATAGCTCCTTCATTTTATTTTCTACGCCTTTTGATGGCTAAGGCCTTTTGAGAAATTCACAAGAAACAGCAATTTCAGAGCTATTTTGGTAGCATTATAGTATTATGAGTGATGTGTATTGATTAGTGCTACACTGTCTGACTGATATGAGAGTACAGCTTGAGGCTCTGCAGTAGTAATATATTCTATAGGGGCTTTTTGTATAAATAATAGGACTAATCTGCCTACTTTATTGGTCCATGTCCTGGGGGTATCCTCTGAGACTGCAGTGAGCCATCAGACAATGGCCCACTCTATACACCACACACCAGGTTGCTATTAAGGCTTATTCAGAGAGCTAATCAGTGCCAGTCTATGAGCCATCGCCACTGGCATCCACTGCTGGCGACTCCTGATATTTTTAATGCAAAATGGAAGAATGATATAAAGTCAATCAGCTACACGCTCTCCTGGAATTATGGCCATGACCGAGCTCCAGTGCAAGCGCCCAGGTCTCTGCAGTCACATAAAATGCGGCTTGTAAATATTATATAAGGTAACTAATGAATGCAGGCCCTGTCCAGTCTTAGTGTTACTTTGGGAGGTGTATGTCTTCATTTGCAACCTCATAGTCTTATAAATCCAGTAAAACTACATTTGTGTGTTACATAAACATACAAAAATGCCATCAACTTTTTATCCTTTTGACACCATCCAGTTTTTTTTTTTGTTTTTTTTACAGAAGCCACCACCCTTGACTGCCTATGCAACTATATGTTCATCTAAATCCATTTAATGTTGGGTAGTTTTAAGCTGGTCAGGAACAGACTGGAAAGAAGGGGTCCATGTGGAAGCCAGCTCTAGAGACACATGAAGAAGAATGAGAAAAGCCAAGACTCCTGCAATGAACTGATAACAACGTAAACAAACCCTTCCAGTTATACATCACGCTCCCCTCATGCTTTGTATTTGACAGTAAGGGATTTAAAGTACAAAAAAAAAAGCCACATACACGAGCTGCTAATATGTATCGACCTGTAGTGCGTTGCCTTAAAGAATCTCTTTTCAATAAAAAATGCATTACCTACTTGCAGCTCCTCTTTTTGTCAGCTCCTCTGTGAAGGCGGCAGAGACACAGACAGACAAGGATCTCAGAGAGCATGCAGCCTGTTATTTGGATAAAAGGATAAAGTCAGTGAGGAGCCAGCCCGACCCCCAGAGGGCCCCCCAGAGCAGCGGCTTGTTATTCTAAAAGAGATGTTTCCTCAAGATGCACTTTTAGAGATGTTTTTAAAAAAAAAGTCTATAAAGTGGCAACAACTGGACCAACACATGAAACTCTTCAACTTCAACTGCTTGAGTGTTACAGCAATCAGGCATAAGATTATGACCACCTGCCTTACTGGTCACAATGTGATTTGTCATGATCACCTGCCAAATGTACAGCCTCATACGTAACAAATTGCAACATACTCTGTGTTCTGACATCTTTCTGTCATGACCAGCATCAACTTCTGCATGTTGAGTGACAGGAGGCCGTCTGTTGGATAAAACCACATAGGCCAGCCTTCAGTTCCCACTTGCATCATCTGTCGCCGGTTCACCACTGTTCCTTCTTTGGACCACTTTTGACAGATACTTACCACTGCTGACTGAAAACACCCCACAAGAGCTGCAGTTTTGGAGATGCTCTGACCCAGTCTTATAGCCATCACAATTTAGCCCTTGTCAAATTTGCTCAAATCCTTACAGTTGCCAAATTTTCCTGCTTCTAACACATTAACTATGAGGACAAAATATTCACTTACTGCCTAATATATCCCACCCACTAACAGGTGCCACAATGAAGAGATAATCTGTTATTCACTTGACCCGTCAGTGGTTGTAAAAGTATAAAAGGTGTAAAAGTAACAATAATAAATAATTACAAGAAATAAACCAAAGCCAGGTATCTTTTTGATATTTCTGTAAAAAACTTTAAGCAAAGATTAGTTGAAGGATTACAGGGCCGGATGCTTTCCTCAGAGAGTTATCCTCCCTCCCTCCTTTGCTCCTCCTTTATACTCATTAAACAAAATGGAGATGTGTGATAGAGCAGGAAGAGAGGAAAGACAAAGTGACATAGAGAGAATTAGATTGCCTGACACCCCGTTAATTGAGCGATCTCCTTTGTGCTCAGCCCAGCCTGCCAAGTTTTAATTAGCAGCTAATCAAATCAATATGGAGACCGCCAAGCAAAGAGGAAGGTGCAGGGATTGCCAGACAGCAACCTGGATCACAGCAACCTCTGACCTTTGACCTGACTGGTAGTTTTTCAAGGCTGACTGATGAGGGGCCATACTGTAAATGATGTTGTAAACAATACATTCTGCTTTGTCTTTTTATTTTAGGGAAACGCACACACAGTTGATCAGCACCAGCTAACCCACAAAGGGCTACATTGCTAAAAAGCTGCTGAAATGTATTAGGCCTTAAAATGGCTTGTAGTATCCAAAATATCATCTGAAAATCAGTTATCTCAAGTACACAGATCAAGTATAGCATAAAGAGCACTGACAAATGAAGTGAACATTTGAAGAGATAATCTACAACATAGATTATCTCTTCATAATGGCACCTGAACATTTTGTCTGGTATTAGAAGCAGGAAAAATGGGCAAGCATAAGGACTTGAGCAACTTTGCCAAATTGTAATGGCTCAATGACGGTGTGCAAGTCCAAGAAAGGAACAGTGGAGAACTGGCAGCAAGTGACACTTGTGGGGTGCGAAGGCTGGCCAGTGTGGTCTCCTCCAACAGACCAGCTACTGTTGCTTAAATTACTAGTTCTGATAGAAAGTGAAAATTCACAGTGCATCTCAGTTTGTTAAGTATGAGGAGGTATAGTAGGCAGGCGGTCATAATGTTATGCCTAACCATTTAATTGGTTACACTAGTTGACACTGCCAACCCTATGAAAGAAATATATATATAACAATTTTTGTTCACAGTCATTTACACTTTATGGACTTTCAGGCAGCATAAAAGCCAAGAGTATGTTAAATAAGTGAGACATGAAGGCAGTGGGTGTAAGAAGGCACATCTGCTTCTTACACGCAATCTTTCACTTTTAAATAAGTTCATTTTCATACAAATAGATGACACTGCCTTCATCTGGGACACCTCCCCCTCAAGCAGCAGACCCCCTGCACAAGTGGTAATTACACAGATCCATGGCACGTGTTGTACCATCCTGGGACACATCCATCCCGTTTGCTTTCTCTCATGTGCCTCTGGAAGTCCTGATCCTGACCTCCCCCCGAGGCGTCCAGCTGGCTGTGACGTCTCGCGCAGTGCCCAGGGCCCCCAGGGCTCCCACAGCTGTTACCTCTTCACCACTGTCAAACACGCACACATGTGTAAACACAAATGCTCTAAAGGCATTCACTTGTATACTTACAGTGTGTTTGCTATAGGTCCCCCAGACTGTTTCCCATCACAGAGTCAAAGCAGTCATTGTTCCTTCTGCCCACATAAAAGGAGTGATGTCATTTGGTACTGATGTCATTTCAAGCAGTAGAGGCCAAATTACCCAGACATCCCAAAATATTAAAGCAAGTTTTCCTACAATATCAACTGTATCAGGCTCAAATGACAAAATATGATTTTTGTGTGTGTGTGTGTGTGTGTGTGTGTGTGGGTGTGTGTGTGTGTGTGTGTGTGTGTGTGTGTGTGTGTGTGTGTGTGTGTGTGTGTGTGTGTGTGTGTGTGTGTCATATTGATAAAGGTACTGTTACTTCAAAATAATATAACTCATAATAATAATATAACATAATAAAACTAACTCTGTGTGACTATGGCTGCTCCCATAAACACTGACAGGCTTCTCCCAGCTGTAAGAAAACATGCAGGTGTAGGACTTGGTAAATCTAAATTGTCCTCAGTGAATGAATGAATGTGAGTATGAATGTGTGTACCCTAACTCAAGCCCATAGCTGCTGGGATAGGCTCCAGTCAGCCCTAATGAGAAAAAGCAGGGAAAAAAGTGACAACTTTTCAACTTTGCCCTGTTGTAGTATGATTATTATCCTACTAATATCTTCCCACTAAATACAGCAAGCATTAAAAACAACTACATTGCGGGTCAACTATGACAAAATGCAGTAAAGTAGCCACACTCATGTTAGCATTGCTTCTCGAAGATTGGTAGGAACATAGGCCTACATGTAAAAATGACTTTATTTCATAATGGCCCTGAATTCCCTAAATGCTTGCAGTCATGTTGAAAGTATTAGGAGATTTGAATTACAAAATCCTTGGCTTGCAGAAAAGCACGGTTTTCTTTCAGGTATTTTCATAATCTTTGTAAACAGCATGCTCGTGTTCAGGGGGCATAATTGAAAAAGCAGTCTTATTTTTTTACTCAACCTTAAAGAGGATGATTCACCACCTGCACATAATAAAGTGACTTGGATATCAGAGCAGATGGTAGATGGAAGCCTGAAGGGAAAATGGACAAAGTAAAATGTTCATCAGGTTTGAGATGCAAGGGAAACTGCATCATTATACTAAAGACCAAAAAATAGAGTTGTATTTTAGTAATGGTGCAATACAGACTCAAAATAATGTGTAAGAATTTTCCAACTATGGGGGAAAAGCATTAATTCATCTCTTCAATCCTGCAAGGGGTCGTGGGTGATGAGAGCCTATCCCAGTAGCTATGGACTTTAGGCAGGGTACACCGTGTTGTAGGGCTAACATTTGTTTGTATTTAAATGAAAAGTAGTTTGTCATGTTTTTGTGTAGAAGGCAATGAAATGAAGGTCTGCACAGAGACATCACTTAATGGATTTTTACTTAAAGATGAAAAGAACCTTGGCTGTATCTGAAAGGTTTGAAAAAAATGATGCACTAAGGATGTCATTGTTTTACTCGATGTTACTGCTTTATATAAGCTATAGCTTGGGGCATTGTTTATTTTTTCATATATAACTTCTTATCTATAAGGCTTATTAACAACAATATAGAGGGCATCACAAAACTAAACCCCATCCCATTTGAAGACTGTCATTTGCTTACTTTAAAGTATTTTTAAGTTGGGGAATTAACATAAATCATGGTTGAATTTTCTCTATATGTATAGAGACTCTATATGTATACAGACTCATGGTCTGTGCTGCAGTGAGATGGCTATTCATATAGTAAAATAATAATATTCTCATTATTTATTTTAGCCTGAGCTGTAATCACTTGTGTGCCTGTGGTTTACTGCAGGCACACTGTACATCATCCACAAACAGTCCTCAAGGCTCAAGGTGATCTATGCCTGCAAAATGAGAGAACTAATTAATAAAGCCAGTGTCTCCGTGGAACCTTTTGGCCTGGCACTTATTATATGTGCATTAGCAGCTTGTGTTCGCTGCTTGTTAATTAACCGCTGCTTAACATGGAGCAAGGCGAGGAGGGAGGCAGCTACAGTGGGTGTCACCTATACCCCACTGAGCAGCAGCCGCAGCAGTAGTACATGTAGTCGTAGAAGTGGGATCCCGTGCGCCACCTAAGATGGGACCCCAAGGAGCAGGATGCCCTTGAGGACACCCAGAGACTGCGGGCCTAGAATGGATGGCTGCATTCACGGCTATAAATTCACTGCTTCCTAACTATCTCATTCATCATATGCACACTCACAGCTCCCACCCACTACTCCTACCTCCCATAGTAAATAAGGCATAGGCAGAGATAGGGCAAAGAGTGAAAACATGAGATAAGTCTATCGGTGGAATAGCCATATGACAATGCACAGCCCTCTATTTCACCTTGGAATGTATGAATGCATTTGGTTTGCTTCGAGACAACAGTCTTCCTTGCTACAAAAGATACATTTTCATATCTTACTCTCAGCTGGTCACCATTTATACCAGAGTTTTCACGGCTCTTTGTAGATATGGCGCCTGTCGAGGCCACGTTCGATGCAGGAATAAATCAAATGGCTGGAAGAAGAAGTGAGTCTGGAGCAGAATATGATCCCACACAGCACTACCATAAAAACATAAATAAGATGCGTTCGCATTTAGGCAGAAGCATCCATAAACAACTCTAATGTAACCCTAAACATAGGCCTTTGTCTTGTTTCCAAGGTTAATGTTGGTTTCTACCAGAGGTAAGTCACGTATGTTTTAAATGTTCTTAGAAAATACTTTCTTTTAAAAATGTCAATTGCTAAGTACCTAGTTACTTTCCACTTCTGTTTTCTTCTTCTTTTTTATGTCCAGGAAAAAAAAAAACATATTCATGTGGCCCACAATCTATTTCTCCATGTTTTAATCCTAACCTTAGGAGATGCCAAAAGAAAAACATCAATATAGTAGCATAATTAAACATACAGTTCCACATAGGTAGATAATACTCATCACCAGATTGGAGCAAACCACTCTTTTTTACTTTCTATACCATTTACATGCATTGTAAACCAAAACGTGTCTGTAATGAAAGCAAAAAAAAAAAAAACCTCTCTGAAGATGTTGTATTTTGTCTTCATATTTAGAAGGCTATATCTACAAATGTACACTATAGCCTGCTATTCCAGTTTTTTTGTCCTGTGTAGTGCTTCACAGTGACCAAAGACAAAGACGTTTTCTCTTTTGACGTATTTCATACTTTTGGCACTATTGCAATATTAATACGGTTATCTCTGAATCAATCATAATTAGTCTTGCTGCTTGCCAACTGTAGCCTGGCCTGAATGCATCATGAGAACCAGCCATTCATTATGAGCCATGTTCTTACTGCCCCCAAGTGGCTCCAAAATAAACTGCAGGATTAATTTAGAAAGTAGATAAAAAAACTATCATAGCAAGCAGCTTATAATTTTCCACACGCTGTCTTTGATGTAATGTAGCTAATGGGTGTAATATTTGCAAGAGCCTCTGTGTAAACTGTAAGATGCTTTCTTCCTGCCATTTGCTTCAGCTCCATCAGTGGGAAAGTTCTCTGAAACAGAAAATCACTCTTCTTAAGGCATCACAACAATTTCAGCAGTAGTCAAAGATGTGTTTGACAAGTAAATGTATCACCTCTTCTGATATAACTAAAACTGCAATTACATTTCACCGAAATGTTTAATATTTGCTATAGTGCACAGTTTATGGTTCTCAAGGGGTCTGGTTATGGGACCAAATTCCATCTTAAATCATTTTAGGAACCAGAAGTGTTTTCTCTCTTTTTCGCATATCCTAAATGGTAGGCATATTACAAAACATGTTTCACCGTTTTATGCCTTTAAAAGAATATTTTGCCTTCAAGTAAGCTGAGAATAAATACATTTAACCTGTCAACTGCCACTTCTTTAGCCTTCAAACTCTCATATTGCACTTGACAGAAATCTGTGTAATCAAATGCAGACCTGAATATAAAGTTCAGTTATCAGGCCATATTACTTAAGTGCACTCATTTAGTAGTTAGAGTTAAACACTGCGCTATAGGTCCACTGCCACGGCTCTCCTGAACTGAGTTTGGTTTCAACAGGAGCAAGTTGTTTTTCCATTTTACAAGGCAGCGTTTAAGTGCTCCAGACCCAGGAGAGAAGGATGCAGCCTGCATGCTCTGAAACACTTGGACAGAGCTAGTGCATTAGCAGGCTGTTACCACTCATCTGGGTCTAATGGGAGGTCAGCTCACACACTCTAAAGAGACTAGGCACTAGCAAAACACAGGATCCCAGAAAAGGTCACACTAGCTTGAGGTTTGCTGGGGTAAAAAGCCATTGCTTTTTACAAGCTGCCAACTGTATAGTCTGGCCACTGGGGACCTTTACGACAAAATGGATGTGGCCATTGGCTTTAGAACAATTTCTGAATGCTTCATACAGGTTACCTTGGGCTTTTAGGTAAGGAGCTAAAATAGAACACCAAGGTATTTGACGAATCCCTTTAGTGGTGACTAAAGGAGCATTTGACACGCATGCAATAAGTGACACCAGCAGCTGTCCTTGGTTGTTTTTATTTGCAGTTTGTACATTTTAGAAAAAGAATCCAAGGATTTTGCCTCCTGTGTGTTTCCGTCTGGCCTCTTCATGGTCCATGATGCCAGCTGAGGTGGTCAGCACTATGTATCTGTGGAAACAAAAGCCATAGGTCATTTTATATTGTTAACATTTATAACTTTTGTACTATTAGAACTGAAAGATTGGTAGAAAAAAACAGACCCTAATTGTAATTCAAACTCGGACATTAAACCCGGTGAGCCCCAAGAAGGGCGGCAGTAGCTCAGTCGCTAGAGACGCTTGCCCACTAACTCAAAGGTTGGCAGTTCAAGCCCCATAACTGGCAATGTATACTGCCGTGTCCATGGGCAAGACACTTCAACTACCATGCCGGTATGAATGTGTGATTGGAGTTGGAGGGGCCATGCAAAATGGCAGCCACACTTCCGCCAATCTGCCCCAGGGCAGCTGTGGCTACAGAAGTAGTGAGGGTGAGGAATGAATAATGCACCAAATTATGCGACTTTGAGTGTCTAGAAAAGCGCTATATAAGACTAATGCATTATTTTTTATTAAGAACAGCCCATTTTCAATTTAAAAATTGTATGAAGTTTGTCATCGTTTTTATTGCATCGAGGAGGACGGTGACCAGCACCACCACTAGCAGAATACAGAGCTCAATATTACATGGTGATACATAATGTCCAACAGTGATAAACACTTTTTAAAGTGCTACAATACACATCAATACCACATTTAACTAGAAGCTAAGAACTGTCTAATAGACCTACAGTAGGCAGCTACATGTACAACTTAAACCAGTATCGATACAATATTGTACTGCAGCAAGAAATTACCAAAATCACTACGTTAGTGTATGGAAGAACTTTTGTCAAATCCGAGTATATACACCATTTTATTTAATTCAGCAGAGGACAAAAAATTCTCAACAATGATCACAAACTGAGATACAATATTCCACATTTTTTAACACCATTAATAACACAGCCCTTATCACATCTGTCAGGATCCAGACTGCTTTAATCTAAATTTTAATGTTAAGCAGCAATCATCATTACCATGAGTATTAATCCTAATTAACGCACATCCTTTGTAAAAAGTTTCTCACAATCCATCTTCCCAGTTCTTCTACTTTCTGTACATCATTAAAACACCAAGACTTGCTGATAGTTCTCAAGTGCATTAGAGTGAATTTAAAATGAGTTATAAGCACCTCTACTATAATCAACTACAGCACTCATTCATCTCCCACTCAGGTTGTACTTATGTATATCGATTCCAGAGGTCACCAACAGGCGGACTACGATCCGAATCCAGACCCAGACTGGAGTTATTGTCCAACAAAATGACAGAACTAGGTCCAGACTGTGTGCGGAGGGCCCAGACAAGATGAGTTGGAGACACACGCTGTGAGCGATTCTATCCCATAGCTCGCCCCTCCTCTCGGGGTTTGTCCCTCTGTCACACACAGGAGACGACCGTCTCATATTTACCAGAGAATTGGGAGGCTACATGTGTTTTGAGGCGCAGTACAGAGCCCTTCAGTTTAATGTGTGAAACGTCTCCTGCGTTAAACTAGTCAGCGAATCTTTGCATGTGACGCTCTCAGCCAATCAGATCTGCAGATTTGGAAATACTGCGCAGTGACTGAGTGAGACAGAAGGCAGAAAAATAGATGTAGAAAGGAACAGAGGTCAGTTCTAAACCCCTGTGTCTTTTATGTTCTGAGTCCATTATTAAAAGAATTTTTATTTTATAACTGAAGCTATTTGATAAGAAAAAATATATCTACCATTTTGTTTTATTTCATACCCCCAAGTTTGTTTAAAATCTGATGTTAATGTTAGAAAAATATTACTGCCATAATATACAGTTCTACTGTATTTGAACTATAGACACAGATGTTGATGCATCTATAATGCTTTCTCAAGGCACAACATTTTGATGTTCCAGACCATTACTCAAGAACATTTTCACTTTGGACCACAGTGAATTTTAATTGATGACCCCTGATCTATCTATCCAATTAAACTGACGATTGAATAGACCTACAAGTACAAGGCTAATTTTGTTGTCTTTTTATTAATTTAACTGTACAATTCAAATTTCAGATAACACCTGGCAAGTACATGTATAACTAGACACCAACACTCTCTATAAAGTTTTTTGTTAAACACATTTACAAATAGTGCAAAGACAGTCAAACCTCCCTCCAGAAAATAATCAGTAAAAACATAGCTTATTGTTCTGAGGTGTCACAAATTAATGTGATGGGAACTCATTTTAAGCGGACTCTAGCTACAGAACAGACTGTTGATGCAAAATCCTTTATATCTTGCTTTGCAGGCAACACTATTGTGATCACTCCGTCACAAATGTAGACATCAACAAGCAAAGCAAAAATGAATTCAGGCAGACCATGAGTCCCAGACACCACTCCAAAGCTAAGACATTGTAAAATTTACAGTTCAGAAAAACAGATAAATGTTGCTCTCACCCGAACTGTCTTGAGGGCAGCAAGTTGTTCTGCCACTTCTCCAGATCTTTGAGCTGAAGATCAAAACGTGGGCTGATCACACCACACTGAAGGAAAAGATTAAATTTAGGCAAAGAAAACTATAACTAAATAAATAGTATACAGCTAATACAGGCAGCAAGACCGTCACTTCAGTTTCCTTCTTACCTTGTTCAGTCTGCCTGTGAGATTGACGACAATTTTCCCGGCTCTGTGGTCGTCGATAATCTCAAACTCACCAATGTAACCTGAAGTACAGACAAGAATTTCTCAATGACCGGCAAGTCCAAGTTTTCCATTGAATGTAATTTTACAGTTTGAGTGTACACATAAGCCAGAGAGATGAATCCACTACTACATCTTAAAACAGCATTCAGAGAGCATTGCATTTATTAATTTATCCATTGGTCAGCAAAATTTACCCTCTACTGAATGTTAACGCAATAAAATCACAAATCCCAAACCCCAGAAAAATCACATACTGTTGGCGTATAAGTAAATTAGGCAGAGTGAATGATAAACAATGGTTCATTGGACCAGTGTTCCCGGTTCAGACATCCACCCACCCCACTATCAAAGCCTTAGACACAATTATGCATTTTTCAATGAATGCCACTCACCGTGCTTCATCATGACGGTTAAGAAGCGCACAATGACCTTGGAGCAGGGCCTGATGAGGACCTGGCGTTTCCCACGCTTCTCAGCATTGTTGATGCTTTTCAAGGCATCTGCGAGAACGTTCATGCGCACCATGATGCCTGCAAAAGAGCAAAAAAGAAAGGATTACCCATCATCACCAGACTGATAAGCCACTGCAGGAGACAAATGATTTGACTGGCATCCTGACCAACAAAATTGCCACTGTCGCTAAGCTCATATAAACAAAGACCTAAGACAGTGCAACATTACAGTGTAGACTGTTACAGAGCAGTTAGGAATAAGAAAGTACATCTAGGACTGCCGCTTAATAACTAACAGCTAACACTCAAATACATCGCTCAGTTCAGCCAGAAATTACATCTACTTTAACAAACAATTGAAATTTTCTCAAGAGTAGACGGAGGTGACCTCAGTCGATATTATATATTATATCCTTCACTAAAAGCATGGCTCTTCAGTATCGTTAGCTATAGTTAGCAAAGTTAAGTTAAAACATTCTTTGCAGACCCTAACATTTAGACAGCCAGCAGCCAAAAAGCCCGCATTACAAGGCCGTATCAAGCCTAACAGCTTGTTACGGACATTTTAGTAGTGTCGTTCCTAGACACCAGTTATCTTTACACCAGAAGCTAACATTCATAAAGGCGCCCTGAACACACCAACTCAGGGGCCGAGCGAGGAGGTTGCCGTGTGAAATGTTGCGTTAAAAGTAATTTATTTTTTCTTCTATCGGGCCAATAATTACCCACAAACACTCCACGAAGCACGGGCTCTTATCATATTCTTTTATTGTGCAAGATGATATTTGGATGCTTGAGATATTTGGTAGCTTGAATGAAGCAGTATAAAAAGACATCTTACCGGTTCTGCAATATGGCGGAAAGAGGAAGTAGAAAAAATCTGCAATGCATTATGGGAAAAAGTCCGAGACGTTTTCAAGGCGAGATCACTGTGCACCACTTGGTTACAGTTTACATAAATAACTCAAATGTTGCTCAATGTATATTGGTGTATTTGTGCCGGATATTCATGCTTATTTGTGCATACTTTGTAAAATATTTGTAGTTTAATGGTTTTCATATATTCCCTATAAATATCCAATTGCAATCGTTTACCGCCCCCTTGTGAGACGGCATGATTTTGCAGTTGGCCCTAAGGGCAATCTGATATAATCCTATAAAGAATTATGTTGGACTCACAATATACTCAAACATCAGTCATGAAGCAGCACACAATATGTATGTGTTAAGACTTGTTTTTTACTTGGACTTTTATGCCCTTTACAAGTTGACATACAATAACATAGGATTATCAACAAAGAAATAAAGCTACGCGTTGATTATACACTCTCAAAATCAAATTATTTTATTTAGTTTATACATAACACCATGAGTAATTACTGTTAAATACTACACTTTTAATAAAACACTTTAATACAAGCACATCTCAGTGATGAAATCTACATGCACCACAGATTTCTCTAGAGCATCTTATCTTTTATAAGCCTCTGTTATCAGCTCTGAGACTAATATTGTTGTGCATGTAATCAAAGTATATCTGGACCTCTCAAAAATATGGCTGTTTCTACAGGTACAGCAGCACATTGGTGTTCATAAATTACTTTTGTCTTGTGTCCAGTAGAGGGAGCTACACCATTCACTCACTGCCACATACCACCAGTCATCTTTGACAGACGGAGCATAATGGAATGCCTCGCAGCAACAGGTAACCAGATTTCTGTACTATGTCTATAGTTACATTCAATCTTTAACATATGTTTTTTTCCAACACCAAGCTTATGTATGGCTTCTTAATGCTTTCTGCTTTTTAACCTAGCCACCATTGCTAACCATGCTAACCAAAGAATCAGCATCTTCTTGTGGATCTATGCCCAAACTCTGGAGGTCCAGACCCATGGCTACTAGCATCTGTAACAAGGTGAGCTCTTGCTGGGTGGCCCGGTCCACTAAGGCTGGGCAGGTGGGGTTGCACTGGGGCCACTGGCAGGTGTCCACTAGATGGAATGGGCAACCTTTGGCAGGGGTCCTATTGTTACGCGTTGCCTCCAGATTCTTGTCCCAGCACTGCAAGGCTCGTGGCAGAGAAGTGCCTTTTACTTGGAAGGTCATCCAGTTACTAAAAAGCAGGTAACAAGTTAATACAACAAGTAAAAGGCAACACTGAGGGAACAACTGTAAAATCTATGTACTGTGGAAAATTATAGTAAACATGAACTGAACTCCAGAGGGCTACTACAGAAGTATTATTTATATGACTTTACCTTTTAGTAAGCATTGTATGTGAGAGGCATGATGGGGCAAACACAGCCCTAAAACAGAAAAATAGATGTAATATTTTGGATAACATTTGGATTCGGTTATTTAATTTTATCATTAATAGTGTCATTATTAGCAGTTAGGTTGTTGTGAACATACGTGACGTCACTGAGAGAGGTCTTCAGCTCCCGACCCAAGTTCTGGATGTACTGCCATTGTTCCTGTGACATTCGCTGGCTTCCCATATAAATGTTCTCCACCCTCAACTGCTCCTCGTCAAAAAGCCACTGCACCACAAAGAGAGAGGCTACAGAAACATAGAGGACACATTTTACATGGTGATGATCACATGATTTATTCAACACAATGTTATCAACTATTACATGTCATTGTAGAGTACAGTTTATGGCCAAAGAAGCACTGCCATTCTTCTCCTTTCTTATAAAGCTGCTGACAACTATCAGGCACAACTCCATTCCACAATCTGGGAAAACAACATCAACATTTTCACATACAACAAGTATAAAATCAGACAGGAAACCACAGCAGACTTTCCTCACCTCAGTCCTATCTTAATAGCGTCCTCAGGTGAACATGAAACGGTCTCAGGGCAGTTTGGTGATCGCTGTTGTTTACTCTCAAGAAACCAGCCTGAATCCACTAGGCCTCGGACCTGAGCCTCTGCCCCGAGCTGCTCCAGCTGACTGGCCACTCTGTCAATGTTCAGTAAGACGCCTGTCCCTCCAGCACTGCAGACAAACAAAATACAATAATGAAATTGTTTTTAATTTGGGTTTTTGGTTCTTGGTTTAAGTCTGCCAGGAAGTAAACAACACTGGCATTTTTGTTACAGGGCTTCCAAGGAGCTAATATTATTATTGGATGTGGTGCTTGAAAAAGGACTATGCCATGTTCAGAGCTGACTGTTAACATCTTTATTGCTCTCATAAACCTGAATCCAAAAAGGTGTTATGTTATGGCATTGCTAAGTACAGGTTACATACAAGTGTCTGCCCAAAAGCTGTTGTTGACAGCTGAGATTAAGAGGAGCTCACCTTGTGCCAGTCAGCATGACAACCTTGGCTAGCTTTATTCCTTTAGGGATCAGGTCTTTGATGACTTCACGAATGATCAAAGATCCCATGAAGGTGTACTCAGCTGATGAGAAATATACAGAATACTATAAAGACCTCCAATCATATTTTTAATAATTATCTATTTTGTCTTATTAATAACTATACATGTATAATTCAAATGTCAGTATCCTATAAATCCCTGTAATAAAAACAGATGTGTCACAGTTATGTTGAAAAAGATACATACAACACTGAATAAAGACTTTTAAAAATAAAAACTTTAAAAACATACTTGTATTTGCATTTCGGTCTTTTTCCCTCTCTCTGCCTCTTGGCCTCGGAGGCGGGCTTGGAGCAGGTCCTGTACCACTCCACACATCACTCGAACAATACGGGATAAATCTGTGGGAACAGAGGCATAATCTTAAACAGAGTTGTTGATGATATTGTGAATATAAAAACATATACTTACACAATGTTAGCATTATACCAATGTGGATTTTCCTCAGCTTGAGAAGACAATATGCCACTTCCTGTAAATTAATCAACTCTAATTACCCCACTGTCACAGATGAACTCTGCTGAAATGTATGTCAATAAAACAAGGCCAACCTCTCTTTGTTTGGGGCCACCCTGATGAGCTCATCAGCCGAGGAATATTTTGGTACCTGAAATCACAGGTCTCTTTGCTGTAGCAGCACCAGCCACCTAAAAATATTAACACTAATATTAGCCTTCATATCCGGCACACAGAGGGCTTTTTTAGAGGTCCCTTTTTAGCCCATTACATAGGCCTGGGGTATGGTGAGGATGCACCTGCAGCTAAACGTACAGATGATCACATCAGATGACTTTTTTTTCTCCTTTTTCAAAGGAGAAAACAAGTCTTATAATGAATCTCATATGAATGTTTTTTTTTTTTTTTTTCCCTTTTTTAAATATTATGTAGGCTATTCAGCGAGCTGAGACCAAGTCATAGCTAATATAATATCATCAGGATACACATTCCAAGTCAAAGCACAATCGATATATTCATCAAAGTGACAAGCACCAACCAAAAAAGGACAAGATGACATCCCCATCAAAATTCCAGCGGGGGCGTCACGCCAAAACAAGCTGACCTTTAGGACCAAATTAACCAGTTGAGTTTTTGAATACTCACCTTCCAGAAATAACAGCCACCGACGGCTTCCTCGGAACTCCTTTAGGTAAAACCTGTGGCACCACAAATAAGCAGGAATGAGGGACTGGTTAACAGAGCATAGCCATCTATGGACAACTTGTCAAAGAAATAGCAAATAGGCCTGAAAATGAAGAAGTGAAGTAAGAATATAGGTATAAAGTGATGGATAAGAGATGCAGCGTGTCTCACCCAGCTGCTGTTCCATCATTGCAAGTGACCTGGGTGTTTTTGAGGAAGTGCAGCCTCATGTCCTCTGTCTGTTGGCCAGCTGCTGGGCCACTGGTGCCTCTGGTGCTTCCAGATCCTGCATTAGCTCCAGCAGCTCCTCTGTTGTTACTATTTCCTCCTGAGTTGCCACTGCCTCGGTCTCTGTTGTTGCCACTTGCTGCAGTGCTTCCAGTGTTTCTGGGAGCCAGATCTACCTCAGTGGAGAACTGGCCAACATCCACTCCCTGCGCCCCACCAGACTTTTTGGTGGACTTACCACTAACTTTGGCATTGTTCTGACGGTTGTTCTGGCAAACGATTCCCCCAAGCAAAAGCAGAAATGCAGCATAGCCAAGTATCTTCATATCTAAGAAGATGAACATATCAGTGTCTTTCAAACTTCATTCATTAAAGTCCTGACAGACTAATGTAGTCTTCTTCAGAGTTCTGCAAATAAATCTCTTTTGTATAAATATTTATTGTTTTTTATATTATTGATTTATCACTAAGCATACGAATACAAACGCATGTCAAAATAAATCCAGCCTTTTGAGTCTAAAATAGACCTACCTGGTGTGGAGGAGTGGTTCTGGTGGGACAGAGGCACTGCTCAGGTGGAGAGGAGAATGGTGGCGATCAAAACAGGAGACGAGTTGACCGGGTTTTGATGACGACTGCAAATCAGCGGTCAGCTTTATAGTGCCACCATATGGATCATATTTCCTGCTGTTTTCTGGTGGAGCTTCTGCCAGGACCTTAGATAAGCTGTTGACGACACACAGCAAGGGGAGGTCCTGGATGCTCAGTGTAGAGGAGAAAAGATAACACACATTTCTCTTGAACATACTTCACATCTTGTGCAGACACTCAATATAAGCACTTTCCCATTTGACCGTGGCTTCAGAACAAGCTCTCCAGCATCCACCTCTAATCGCCAGTGTTTTGATTTAAACATCTGCATGGCTGGCATAACTGCATAGACCTTCTTCATGGTATGTGACCCCTGGGTCATTGGAGCACACACCTCAAACGGTCTTCGACACAGGAATGAAGAGGACTGTCAGGTTGTAGCATGGTCAACACACAGAGCAGGTGGCTGACATCATGCGTGTGGCATCAGGCTCATAACAACATCACTTCTTTCACTCGTGGCTGTGTAAACTGACAGGCAATTAAAACTGTCTTCAAGTCCATTGTGCCTGATGACAAGATATTGTCCATTTTCAAAGTAGATTTGGAGTCTAACAATAAAATTGACTAAATCTCAAATATTATTAATAATGTATTTTGAAAACGTGAGAACATACCATTATCCTTTATAGTGTTGCATTCATCACCAGCTTGGGCTCTACAGTCACAGAAATGTGTAGTTTGTGACTGGTGAAGAAAGAGAATCTGACACTGATCCCCCTGGGATGGCTGTAGGGTGACGTACTACTGATCTCCAAAAGATCACAAGCTCTAGGACTTTAAAATTCTCATCAATGAAATGCACACCATCCTGACTTGTCAATCACGGCAATTAATGATCTCTTGGAAAGCTGTGGTGCATGGGCCTTTATGGGGGTACATAAGGCTGCAGGCCTGCCATTAGGGACACCAGGACTGCAAACAAGTTGATTTAACTTAGATTAGATAATAGATTAAAATCTAAAATATACTTTGTTCTTCCATGAACTGAAAATGTCAAGAACAAGCAATGGTATAAAACATATTTACCATTTTTAAGGCCAGCACATATTAACAATAATTCATTTTAGCAAGACATATTTTAAATATTAGAAATCTTTCATTGTGTATTAATTACAGTAATGTAATATCTTTTGAAATTGTTTGACCCTGTCACAGTTCATGAATAAAACAAACACTTTGCTATTGCATTGGCAGGGAAATTGTATTTTCTCATTTGAAGTATTTTATGATATTTTAACCACTTTCAACTAAATAAAAAAACTACTGAGAAATGTTTCAGTGAGATTGTTTGTACCTACGCATGTACTCTACATTACTATAGTGAATTTGATCTACTGTGCTGAACATTTCTTCATTCCTTTAGTTGTCTTGAAGCATGCACACAACCATCTGTCTTCCCAGAAATCAACTCTACAGTCTGTTTAACAGATACCTCAAATAGCTGAAAATAAAAAAAAAGTCGCTGTAAATCTATCATTGTTTTACCTGAGCATCAGGAAATGGTATTGTTACTATTTGCTTACGTACTTTTGTTTTTAGTATTGAGCCTATGTATAATTATTGGATACTTTTACAAAATGCAATGATTAAATATGTATAATTCAGCTTCAACACACAACACACGAGTCCTGATCCTCTCCCTGAGTCCCTGTGTCTCTCTAACCACTGAGAAGAAACATTTTGCATAACCAGTAGCAAAATATGTGATGGTCCCAGGAGACAGGTTAAACTTCACTCTGACACGGGCAACAGCTTGACCCCGTGCGCAGCATACGAGGCATTCTTTCTTCTCTTCTGTTGTTATTTTTCACAGCCAACCTTCAAGGTCAGGACACCTAAAGCCCGGGTGGTCCGGGCACTTTGTCTGCTGTGCATGTGTGTCATCACTAGACTCAAAAGCTAAGGAGCTCGGCCACGAGTGAGAATATTTGTCAGTTGATAGCTTCAAAGACCATCAAACCAGAGCCCCTCATATGGTAGGTTCATGTTTTCACAATAATATGTAGTGTGACCCTCTGAACAACCACAAAGATAGTTCTTGAGTTTCTTGATCCTGTAAAAGAAAATAGACCAGGAATAACAATGGCGTTTTATGTCCCCATCAAACTTTAAGTAAAGTAGTCTCACTGTCCAGCCATGTTGCGTGTAATTTGACAATCTGTGACAGCATCACTTTGAATCTCCACTGTCACCAGCAGCAGAGGGCACAACTCCAAAGACCAGCCTATGATAAATAGGAGATAGACAAGGCATCTTTACAAGCCACATGAAAACGAGCCTCAGGTGAGAGCTATGCCATCTATCCTGAGTTATGCAGCCAGCGATCTCCATTGAATCAATGAAGACGACAGGGTGGTCTTAGGAAGGATCAGTGTAAAGTGCTGTGCCACTACAGGAGGCCAGCAGGTGGGGTAGCCACAGCGATCCCTAAACCAGGTGCTAAGAGGCCTTGCGTGTTAACCTTTTGCAAACTGTCAATACATCAGTTTGATAGATGAAGGAGGGATGTATGGCAGGGACAAGTGTTGGATTTGGGACATTTATGTAATAGGCGTAGCAGATAACAGCTGACTTTTTTGTGATAATAGGTCCTGCAGCTCTAGAATTTGCTCATCTTTTTGGCATGCCCCACGTCTCCATCCAGGCAAATATGTTCAGACTTCAGGTCAAATTGGTATGCAAACTTTCACAGATTTTTTCACAGATTTGCCAGTGAAATTCAGAATAGTTTAAAATGCAGCTCTCTGTAGTAAACCTACAGTCGATTTAGTTTCTTAAGACAATGTTACTCAGTCAGTCAGTATGGCTCTCTTGGTAGAGCCAACAGCACTTTGTATGTACATTTGAAGGTTCAAGCTGTGACTAGCCCATAACATACCAACTTTAGCAACAAGGGGTCTTCCTCTGAGTAAATGGCGAGGGTTGTGACAGGAATAAAGACCTATGCTAAATTAAACATGTAAAACATACATTTTTTTCAGACATGTTGCCCCAGTTGGTGAAGAATACAGACTTTCTTTACCCACTCAGGTCTGTAATCCCATCTGGAAATGTAGCTGACTATAATTCATATCTTTTTGAAAGTGCACTTGTACTTTGCAATAGTAGTTACCTGTATAACTGCTTTTTAGGTGTACCACTGATGAAGGAATGGTGAAAAGTGTTCTCTCTGGTAAGCAAGTAATGTTTTTGAAGGCAATGTTATAATGGAGCACCATAGTGGCCTTGGTGTTGGATGCATCAACAAGCTGTCAGCTCAGTGATGGATACTAGGGAAGGGGTCATGTCCTGCTATCAACTCATCTAATACTCAGCTATTGAGTGTCACTATCTCGTCAGAGATACAGCTGATTTTATCTGAAAAAGAATAGCAAAGAAAGCCAGGTCGCTGTCAAAATTACACCATGATTTGACCAGGGTAAAATAATATATATATATATATTTCCATTGGTTAAGAGTTTTTGTTTTTCTCTACAGACTGGCTAAATGCTAGTCAGATTCCCAGTGAAGTGATGTCAGCTCTTTACATCATGTGTTGTCAGTGCACAAGGTGAAGACATGCAGGCACACGGCCACAGCTCTTTCAGAGTACACACCCCCAATCAACTGAAATATTTCAGATGCATGTAGCATGTATGTGAACATGCATATAGGCATTACACAGCAGTAATAAAACCATCAAACCTATGTACTTAAAGTAATCATTATAACATGACCATCTAAGCCTCACTGCGTTTAAGTATACGGTGACATCACACTACAGGTATTTTTATGTATAGACATACCACAGAACAGTTAAATGCTATGAGTTTACTATTTTTAGAGTTGACTAAGTGTTTTTTTTAGCTCACATGTGAATAGCTGACCTGGATAACCAGGAGTACATGAAAAGCTGCTCAGAGTCAGTTTGAGCCAGTGGCCTCTCACTTTTGAGAAACCCTTACTAAAGATTCAAGGCAAAAATTTGTGGTGACATGACAAACTTTGTGTTAGCTTTTTATTATAAAGACTGTCCACTAAGATAAACTCATCACACAAACGTAATGTTATATAATATTAATAATAGTTATAATAATAATTATTATTATTAATATTATTAATTATAATGCATTAGTCTTATATAGCACTTTTCTAGACACTCAAAGTTGCTTTACAATTTATTCATCCATTCCTCAGTCACACTCGGCGTTTACAACCAAGTGAAACTGTAATGAGGTAAAAGCAGGTGTGTTCTGCTGTACCTGAGTGGTGTGTGGATATCATCATAGGGCCTGATATAGCTTAATGGCTGTGCCTTAAGGTTGCTGGCTTGGCAGAAGACACTCTGCATAGGGGATACCATATGAATGGAGCTTGTAGAAACCTGAGCACTTACCTCAGAAGGTATACATGCATCATAGCCATGTGTTACTTTGAGTGTCCATTTCATCTCGTTTAGATGTCACTCATGTCCCAAATCAGCACTTTTGTAAGTGATGAAACTAACTGACATACTTGTCTCACTTTAAGAAGAAACATAACATAGTGTTTTCTCTTTCTACAAAATAAAAAATAACTTTTTATAATTGTTAATGGTTGTACAAATGCATGAAACAATATCTGCTGACTACACAGACAGCAGCCCTTTGGTCCAGCACATGGGCCTTGTGCTTCACATTAACAATCATAAACCAAAAACATGTCTGTTAAAGAAGTCTGAATAGACCAAAGCCAAGAAGAAATAGAATCTGTATCCGAAAGCTTTTATGGCTTATAGAGGTTTGTTTTATTGAAGCATCTCAAAATTTACAACCTCAGTTTTTCACAGGAGCAGATTTTATAGGCCTTTCACATTCTTGCCAATTTGTCATATGTTTCAGCAAATTCCTTTTGACAAAATTCAAAGAACTTAAAAAATTTACAAAAAGGTTACATGATGTACAGTTGTAAATACCACGTTTAAACTGTTGTTTATGTGTCATTTGAGGTTATTAACATCCACACAAGGTCTGAGTCATCACTGTTTTATTTACTGATAGTTTCATCACCCAAGATGGAGTTGTTCATGTGAATATAGTTGTTGCCTTATTTAAACAGTTACACCTTGCTATAAAACTGTCATCACTATTAATCTAGAGCACATTAAGTGTATAATGATGTTTGGTAGATTTTTAAAGCTGCATGCCCATTGGCTCATGTTGCATTATGTAACGTTTGGTTTTATGAGATTTGGCAAGGTCACACATTGTGATAACTATATTCTACTGGTGCCCAGGTTTGAGTTATACATTATAAGGCTGTCAATTTGGTGATCTGTCAACAACTATTGCACATAATCTAAAGTCCAGAAAGGCCACTGCAGTCTGTTTTTAAATTGTGCTATTTTGTGCAGAATTATTTCCCCTGACAAGAATTTGAACCAGTTCACACAGGTGCGAATACAGGTATGTGTTGATTCGCAACAAATCTGATGCTAAACATAATATTACATTTTCTCAAGATCTTGACTAGTAAGCACTTTGCTTTAAATATTTAGATGTAATGGGACTGCTTTTAATTATTTGTTCTACAGATACGTTACACTTAATTAACATACATTTACCGCAATTATTGTACAGGAAGTACACCTAAAGAAGGTATTGATATACTTTAATCAATATAGTGTCATTGAGCATAATTTGTCCTGACATTTCAATTCAAAATACTTATTTAATATGTATATTAAATGTAGACAAAACACATACACATATCAAAATCTCATTGAAAAATAGATGTAACTAGATCCGTTGAGAAACAGATATTGCAGCTTTGCAGCACAGCTGTATTGCATTTTTAAGGAGCCAATATCCAGGTATCTACAACAGAGAAAAAGGGGAATAAAGATTTAACTTAACCTTCAGACAAAACATATATTTGTTTAATATGAGCATAAAAAATACTCACAGTTTCAGCATCATGCTCTACTCCTGTGTCGTGATGCTCTATTTCATCATCTCTGAACTCTTTTATTACCTATCAGAGAGACAAGACCAGCCACTTGGTCAGTTCTATGTATTTTAATGTTTCAGAGATGAAGAAAACACCATGCAGACTCACTTGTAAGAGTTCAGTATATCTCTCTGGGTCTTTCTCCATTAGTGCTCTGATCTGACTGTTATAGTGCTCAGTGATACTTTCTTCAACAGCCACAGTGCAGGCCATAGCCCCCTCCTTTCCCAACATGGCAGTAGATGCCCCTGAAGTTTAGGTAAAAAAATGGTTAACATTAAATCAATAAATGTGGTTTGTTTGTAGTAGACCAATCATTAACCTATAGTAATTTGCATTAAACAAATTTTATCAGGACAAACCTAGTACAAATCCTGCAATGTTCCACAGAGGAAGAAGCGCTGTGGGTCGAACTCTGTTCTCAGCAAGTATCTCATTAAATTTATCAAGGTGCTTCTTTTCTTGATTCCACATTTCCTAAAGAACCACATAAGTGTTATGAGTGTCGAATATACTGCAAACGCACAGACAGTAAATTACTACTGTGCAGAAATTAGTAAACTAAATAAATAACACATTATATTTTGTGTATATGTACGCGCACATTACTCTTTATGCATCTAAAAGGTGTTATTTTGTAACTTCTAATTTTAACCTCAATGTACACAATAAACAGTGCATACACCTGTATGAGAGGTCCGGTCTGAGATCGTCCCAACACTGCCATCTGTCCCGCGTAGATTCGGTTGGCCCCGTATTCACCAGCGTGGTCTACGCGCAGCATCCGGTCAAGCATCTCTTTCTCGTCGCTGTCTCGCGGCGGGGGGATCACACTGTAGAACCGTGAACTCAGCTGAAGGGGTACTATTTAACAGAATATGTTTTTATCAGTAAAGATGGAACAAATACCCAGAGTTAAAAACATTTTCTTTTGCGTTTAACACAACTTATTCCTAAATAAGCACAAACTGCATAACACTCCCCTTTATTTACCAAGCGAGAGAAAAAAAAAAATAACTTCCTATGTGAACACATGTCACTCACTTAAGAGCAGTAATGTTTTTAGCATTAGCTAAGCTAACAGCGTAATATAACCATGGGTGTTGTTAGGTAAACAGTAACCCTTCAGTTTACCTGTGTGTTTCAAAGACTGCCGAACCGTAAGCGGACCATAAAGCATGAGTCCGACGTGTGTAGCTTTCTGCATAGCTGTGTAATTACAATGTTAAATCTGAACTAATGTAAAAACTGGCAACTGTCATTGAACTACCAGGCGGACATGGCGCGGAGTTATAACGTCACTGCGGGACGACCAATGGCTTTTAGGCATTTCCTTACCTATTTCCCGCAGTATTTTGGGGGCATTTAACCATCGTAAAGTATATTGATCCGATCAACACAGCCTCCTCCTCAGGTAAAATATGGTAAACTAAAATACTGTAAAGTTATTAATTACGTAATATTTTTAAAATACCATTATACCTTAACATTTGGCGTTTATGAACTCATTAACCTGTATACGCTTACAATGCCTAAGTTAGTAGGCATTAGTTAGCTAATATTAGCTAGTATTGTACAAACATATTTTGTGCTTAAGTCGTAAATATAGTGCCTTGGAGACGAAATGGTTCTTTACAAAGAGAAAACTATAGCATATGGTCTAAAGATGGCAGTGTTGAACAAATAAATGCCATCTAAGACTACATAGGAGGCCTATCGCCCAACTTTACCCAGTCCAGTAGTATTAAGGTCACTTTGTCCAGTTTGGATATAGGAGCCTATGTGTGTATCTTACACACATAGGGCTTAAATAGAATTAAATGTTATTTTTTTAAAGGAGATTGTTAAAACAAATTCTCACATAATAATGCCTTTCTCTTGTTATGGTTTCTTAAATTTAATGAGCAGAAGTGTTTTCATAGCTCATAAAATACTTGCAGGACAAGGACGCTGGAATCTGAGGAATGAATGGTTTGACGGCTTCAGGCTGTGATGGTCATGAGTAAACAGGGCCACGACAGTGGTGCTCTCGGTGTTGGTTTGGTTTGTATGTGTTTGTGGTGAGACACCGGTTATGTGCTTCCCTATCTGTCTGTCTGTCTGTGGGTGGTTACCCATGTGTGGCTACACTACGGTATAGCGTACGTGCACTTTTCTTGTTGTCCTTTGTGACCAAAATGAGGACCAGAGTTGGACACTCAGGTGTAAGGCTGGATAAATATCTTTACCACAACAATAATGTACCATTCTGTTTATTTTATTTATTAAGAAAGCAATCAGGGAAGTGAACTGAAGCTAAAATTACCACTAAATCTGTTTTTCATAAGCAGGTTTTATTGTCCAAGTAAACATTTTCACATTTGCAAAGAAAATAAAGGAACAAGGGTTTAGTGCTCGTCCACCCTTATAACTCTTGCCCTTCACTGTACCTAGCTAATCCTTTTTTTGTATGCTATATAAATATATATATATAACTTCTTTATAACCATTTATGACCTCAGTTGCATAATGAGATTCTACTCTCTCCACTTGTTGTCTTATAAGCTGATTTTTTATCAGATAAAGTCAAAGGAATTCTTCAATTAGCTGGTGCTGCTGGGTTGTTTTTTATAAGTCTGGGTAAAGACTGGGCCTTTCCAGCGAGGCATTAAATAATGTCTGACAGGTGTACCAGCTATCCTCCAAAAACAAACTTTCTCTACTGTGTGAAAGCAGACAGCATTAGGTAAGCAGTGATAGGGCTGGTGTGTAATTAAAAGAGGGGAAAAAAAGCCTGTGTTCTTGAGAGCAGTGGCTGATGAGTGGATTAAAGAGCAAACCACAACACGGCAGGAGTGAGGCTAGCTTGCGTTTGTGTCTGCTTACCTTTACGTATGTGTGCCTTTTACTTTGTTTATTTGATGTTTTCATGCATCCATGGACATGTGTGAGTCTGCACACCCTTGCTCCAAGGCTCTGGCCAGACGGTGCATAGCTGTGGTGGGACGCGGGATAAGCGGCTCTAGACTACAGTGAATCAACAATGTCTGCTCTAACTAAAAAGAGACGTGATAGGTCTTGTCTCATTTAGGCCTGGATGTGGCGGGACACCCAGAACTGGCTTTGTGTGTGTGACAGCTATCCTATTATATACATTTAACGTAAAATTCAAAATGCATTAGTATCACGGACAAATAAGTGTCTGCATTCATAAATGTTCTTAACAACCTGTTTGACTTCTGATATTAGACCACGGGCCCTCAATGGACTTTAAGGTCAACCCACTATTAAAAGCAATTGCAGTATACTCCTTTTTTTCTTCTAAGAGCCTTTTTATTATACATATCTTATGCAGATGTTTCATATATTTTCATGTTCATTTTGTTTACATTATGGCTGCAACAAACTGTTATTTTGATAATCAATGAATCTTTGATTACTTTTTGGTATAATTGATTAACAAACAGACATTCAGCTCTAGTTCTAGTTCAAAATTAGTAATAGTAGTACAGAAAATTACATAGGCTTGTACTCGTAACCTTTTATTGGCTGTTACACACTGCACATTGGCCTTTTCAGAACATGGTATGTCAATCAAAAGTTCCACTGGGCTAATAGTAACAAGTTAACCAAGGTTAGACAGATACAATAGTGTGGTAAATAACACTGATCTTTGCAAAAAACCTATTCATCCACTCTCTCTCAAAGGTTACAAAAGAAAAGATATGTAAACTCCACACAGTGATTATTTGATTCTTATTAAATTAGTTGTCCAAAAATTTTATAGTCAATTATATCAGCAGCCCTTTCCACAATTGTTCAAAAATACAACAACTTTTATTTTAATGGTTCCTAATCAACAATAGTGGGCCATATACTCCCTTATGGCTTCATTACTGTCTGTTCAAAATGCCAACTCAGCTGAAAGTGTCCAGAGGTGCCAGTGGTTTGGTATGTTGCCTTTGGGCAGATGCGTCACACATTTAGGCCATTTTGGTTAATTTATGATCTTCTAGGGTGGCTGTTGATTTTTGGACTTGTCTGAGCGTCCTTGACATAATGAACATTTTTACTGCACGGTATTGCCCTGGAGAGCAACATGGGGAGGAAAAGCTTTTTTTATTAATGGTGTTATTTGTCCTGAATTAGGTCAGAGGAGAAATTAAAGTTATGCAACATTGTTTTTAAAGAGCAAACACTTTTATGGTTTGTTGATATCCCTGCATAGAGGTTAGGATGTCCCATAAAACACATTAAATTGAGATTTATTTTATGATTTCAAAATCCGCAATGTCTCCTAAAAAGCCACCTTTCATTTTTAGACTGTCACCATTTCTCTTCTATTATTGAATTGTTTACACTTATCTTGTTTCCCATTCAGACCAAGTTAAATCACAGTCCCCGCCTGTTTTTCATGGACATTGGAGAGTGTATTTAGCCTTGTCTGGTACAAGTTAAATGGCCCTTGTCTGTCTGGCTTTGTGCCCCATGTGATATTTTTTACAAGGGGATAAGATAATGCCTAAATATGTAGCTTATGCTGAGGAAAGGAGAGAGCTGGCACATGTTCAAGCAATCACTGTCAAGACGTGGAGTGATTTTCTGAATGAAGCAGTCAGATAATAGCTAGTTTTTGTTGGAGGTCAATCCGACTACAAGAGAGCATGTAAACAAGGTTGGGAAAGTGAGTCAAAAGTAGAGGAATTAGATTTGTACCTCAAAGGCAAGTCAAGGCACATGAGATGGTTTATAAAGAAGGGGTTTTTAGTAGGATTACCTGGTTACGCTGAGATCTAAAGAGAAGCATCACAGACGACACATAATGTCAAAAACAGAAGCGGATAAATTTAGTCAAACAATTCATTTACAGGGTGTGATGCCAGACAAGCAGCACTTCATCTACAAAACCTGTTATTTAACTAACAATTCCTGTTAGCCGCAGGATGTGGCTCTCTCTCTCTCTCTCTGACTTCACTGATCCTATATGGTTGTCCGGAAGTCACGTTTTGGACTCTTTTATTTTCTGAGTGAAAAGTGCAGGTTTGTATAGTGTTGAACATCACAGGTACCTAAAATTTATACACTGGTAAAAGTACTTTTACTTCCAAATAATATGACTCAAGTAGACATGAAAGTACTCCAAGTTTTTACTTTAAGTTAAAAAAGTAGTGAGTGTAAAATTTACACAAGTAGAAAGTACTTATTGCTGCTACCACTACTGGAACTACTACAACTACTATTAACTTACTAGCGTACTACCACCAATAATAGTAGTAGAAGTCGGTAGTAGTTGTAGTCTACTGCTGCTACTGCTATGACTACGTCTTCTGCTGCTTTTACTACTACTATTAGTACTATCACTGTTAATATTACTGCCTATCACTGCTAATATGTTATTAATATTACACCCTTGCCATCAAGGTCACACCTTTTACTCAATTCTAAAAATTTGTTTTTACCAAAAATGTACTCAAGATAAAGTAGGCTTTAGAAAATGTACTCAGGCTTGACTTGATTAAAAGTATCTAGTCAGTTTCCACCTATGTTGAACATACAGCTTTGCAGTAGTTTGTTGAGTGATGTACTCTGCTACTGCTGGATTTTGCACATGGCATGTGGGCATGTGAGTTGGGATAGTGTTTTTCTGACATTTTTATTTTTCAAAAAGACAGCGAGCAAGTAACCATAGTTGTTTACTGTAATTGTAAAACAAGGCCATGTAAAAGGGTTGGCATCCATTCACAAGACATAAAAGAAGAGGCAAAATATATGAATAAGGGCTGTGGCGATTATTTGCGGTTCAAATAGAAAAATGCTTTAACAACAATAACAGCTAGTGGTAGAAAAAAGTGCGAGTCATCACTTCATCTGTTAACCACATTATACTCATGCCATTTGTTTTCCAACCCAAACGTAGAGGAATGTTTTTACAATGTGCAGGGAGTGGAGGATTTCTTAATAAACGTCATAACCATAATCTTGAACTCCCACTCACTTTGTCCAAGGGAATATTTTTAGAAAGTTCAGTTTACAGTCCAAGTAAAGAAAGGAATTGTTTTTGTTGATGGCTGTCTTACCACTTCAGTGCGATGACTGTTGATGAGTTGGTGGCTCCTACGTCACAAGGGGCCAAATGGAGTGGGTGTTCGGCTCCATGCTCTATTAAGGGAGAGCCAGAAAAGCAGCTTATGGGCAGCTAGTCTCAGGGGACTGTCCTGTTGATTTCCACTTGTTGCTATTTAAGCACTGTAAAGGTCTGTTTTGAGTTAAGAGTGAAACCACACTATCCTATTAAGCATTGTTAAGTAACAAGGCAGTGTTTATTAAAGACCTGTCCTGTTCTGTATAAGACTACTACACATGCAACACTGCACAAATCACTCCAGACAGATGGATAAATAAAACAGTCACCTGTAGTAATTATTTACCTTAATTTTTGCTTCGCTCTGCAACGTCACATGTTTTTACTTGAAGTGTGGGCAAAAAGTCAACAGCACCAAAATAATTTTGTTTTAGTTTTGACTGAAGGAAAGCTGTGCTGTGACTTGCTGGCTCATGTCCAGTGTCTCTTCTTTGTTTAGGATCTGTCTAAACCTGAGGTGACTGCGGACGGCTCTGCTCTGAGGCAAAGCCAGGTCAGACTCACCACTCACTCAAACACCCAAGATAGCTGTCCAGAGATATGCAGAACACTCAAATTTAAATGTCTATAATATTTATAATGTATAATGACATTTTTTTTTGTCTTCAGCGTGCGACTGTACCAATAGATGGAGTCATGAGCCTCATCCAGCATGATTTCAGAGGGAACTGACAAAATAAATAAATAAATAAAACTAATAATGTGTTTATTATAATGTAATCTGTTACATATTATATTGTTTTTTTATGCCGAGGTTTTGCCGACTGTTGCTGCTGCAGGGATCAGAACAGAAAAGGCAGATTAAAATAGTGATAACTCACTGCTGTTTAATAAGTAAGTAATGTGTGTTTGTGGATTTGTATGTTGCCTTACAGTATTTCATAAATAGCTAAGGTAAAACAGCTTTAAGCTATTTGTCAAATATAAGTGTCATAGCGTCAAATAATGTCAAATGTCAAAAATAATGTGATATATGTGCAGGTCTAAATGTGTCTTTTGACCCAAATTGCAATACCATTGCATTTTTCATTTTGCAGTTCACTGCCTTGATATCATCAACATATTTAGCCATCCAGGTTAATTTGATTTCCTGAAAAACAACACTAAGTAAGAATTGCATAAAACCTGGTCCACAGAATTTAAGAAAAGAAAGAAAGTCCATTTATTTATCAAGTTATTACAAGATACTGGCATTTCACATTTTCACATGATAAATACTTTTTAATGTGATTAGCTGATATCTTGTAATAATGTAATAATATAATTTTCTTGTTCTAACAAGAAAAATATCACGTTTTTGTAAGTTATTATGTTAAAACAGCAGCTGACATTTATTTTACTCACCTGACAGCAATATGCTTCTGTAGATTACAGTCCTTTTTGCAGCAGTACAGTTGCAGAGCTCTGCATTGGGTTTAGTTAAAAGTTACATAGTGCTGCAACTATTATAACGACAGGTTCTCAATTTAGATCATATGATACTTTTAATCTAAATATTTTACATATTTTGTGGTAGGGTGTGAGAATATAACTGGAATAATGGTGACATAATACTACAGTAAAGAGACAGGAAATGCATAGAGTAAGTTCTTGAGAGAAGGTTGTGTTAAAGCAATAGCCATTCATGCACCACATCTGCCCTGTGCGATGGGCTGTGGTGGTTTTCCTCTCAGGGATAATCACAGTCCAGTGTCACTCAGACACCTTGTGCTCCAGAGGAGATGAGAAAATAACATCGAGCCATGGGTCGTCTGAAACAAAAAGAGCATCTTTACTGAGGCTGAGGTTTTAGATCCCGGGGTGAGAGTAGTGTCAATGAAAAAGCCAAGTAATTAGTTAGAAAAAAGTGATGTAATTCGTCACTTTATGTTTGAACAAACTGGTGCTGTTAGGGGGTTACACTTGCTCATCACTGAATATCTCATACTTACCTTTTGATCAATGTGCTGTAAATTTATTAAATAAAAATCAACATTGAATTAGAAGTAATCTGTGGGAGTAGACCTGTGGCAAAGCATTGCCTCATCATTGTAATAATATTGTGACCAAACTTGCGCTTTTGATCTTCTAGTTTGAAAGTAAATGCTCTACCCATTGAGCCACACAGACCTTATAGTATCTAACGAGCTATAAAAAGGCAAAAGGAGTTTATTTTTGATTTATCTGTTTGGAGCCAGCATGTCCTCCACAAGTTATTGTGGGTTTTCTCAGATGAAACTTTCCAAAGACATGCATGTATGTGAACTGGTAAATGTAAATTGCTTCGATTAAATGAATGAGTGAATGCAGAATAAAAAGTGAGTGGGAAGCTCTCTCGGTTAGGCATTAATGGTTAATGATGGTGTGAGTATTTCATGTGAATGAACAGCTCCTCACAGCCAAGACAGCCCGGTGATACATACTTTTACGCTAGTATCAGTTCTCAGAGACATGTGAGTTGGGTCTGGAGTGTGTAAAACTGTATCAAGTCACACATATTCACACAAGACAGAAGCAAAGTCTAGCTCTAGCAGGCTGAGTACAAGATAGCATTGTGGGTATAAACAGGGGGAGAAAAAGCGGAAAGGCTAAGCCCAGATATAATTGCTTGCGTAGGCTGACATCTGAATTTACAGCCGTCCTGGAGCTGCGCCACTTATTTAAGACTGTGTATTTAAGCCTCATGCAGTGAAAAAATATATATTTTCTTCACTGTTTCTTAATCTGTTTTTGGCCCCTCCCTTTTGCTTTGCTGTTGCTAAATTTGACTCTCGCTGCACCAACGTAAGAAGCCAAAATGACACCATTATTTTGACTAGACTGTTTTCCCTCCAAGTGCGAGAGGCCAGAGGAAGTGTAGGTGACCTAGACTGGTTAACCACTGCTGGACTGCGGGCTGGCTGGGGCACTGCCACCCCCACAGCCTGCCTCTGCACCCCGCTCCATATCACTACTACCACACATTAAGACCACAAGCGTCCCATTGGGTGCACGCTGCTGGGTGCTGGGTGCTCCTTCTTCTACAACCATTTGGGTAAACAGTCTGCCGTCTGGTCATGGCTTGGCAGAGATTTGATTTAGTTTTTATTTACACGCCAGATGTGTATATGTTTGTGTATGTTCACCGCCTTGGGCCTGTACCAGTGGTTTGCACAGCTTTCGTTGCACTACTCTGTGTTGTTTTTGCTACATTTCTTTCTTACCTCATTGCAACACAAACTTAAGCTCCTGTCTGGGACCGATCAGCTGAGAAACCTTGGCAGTTCTGGACACAGCGGGAGAGATACTAAACCACCTTATTTCTCCTGATCAGAAAACAAAACCATATGTTCATTTGCTCCTGACTTTAATGGACCTTTACAAATATAGTGACTCGTATTTCCATTGTGACCTATACAACACATGTAACTGTGATTCAAGGTACACCACAGGGGCCCATTTGGAGATAATGTTCTCACAGGCCCCTAAAAATGTCCGCCTGACCCAGAACCAAGCTCCAGATGTTGACATTTGTCTACTGTTGATTAGAAAACACAAACAAACCAAGCCATAGAGATTTGAGTGTGTCTGTTAAGTGAGCTAAAACAGAAACTGGGCCAAGCTTTTTTTGACCTCTGCCGTATTATTTGAGACAAAAGGTGCAAACAGTGCACCCACCCACACTGTGGTATAACTCTTGAGGTGTTTCGGACCATTTCTTGGTGAAAGCAACACTCTGTGGGAAGAGACATAACACAATAGCTGGTTAGACCAGAGATGTTAATTTTGTTTAGGTCTGTCTGACAGCTACATTACATCCAGTGACCCATGCTTTTTTCACTTACTATAGGTTTGTTAAGTAAGAAGCCAGCAGAATGAACTCTAGAAAGGTCACACCCAACCTTCCTACTTTTTTGCTGCTACAAAACCTCAGTACTTAGTTTTTACCAGCTGTTAATCTGGCTTTATTGGATATGACACTTGTTACATAAATCATATTCTTTGGCACCTTTTGCAAAATAGAGTGAAAAGGACACCTGCCTGGTAGAGAACCATGAGGGATGAGTCACGTTTAAAAAGAATAATCATTTTATATTTGCACATGGCTAGACACAGGACTGGTGGTGGTCTGCCTCTTTGCCGAACTTTCCATGTTTCTCCTCTGCGGTGATCCTGGTGATGCAGTTAGTCCCAGTCCAGACTGTGTCAGACTTTCCTGTGTGCAGATGTTGCTGAAGTTTTCCCTAGTGTACAACCCAAACGACCATCACCACATTTTTAGAGAACAAAAACCTTTAAAGACTATATACTGGCGAGTGTACCTGGAGGCATAAATGTTGTATTCAGTGTCACTGAGAAATAATGTATCGAATTTCGCTTAACCTTTTTCTCAGTGAACCTAATGATTAATGCAAATGAATAATCCAAAGTGTCACTTTGTGTCATTTTAAGTTCATATTTTCCACTTACACTGCAAGTTTTAATCCAACTAAATGACTAATGTTAGTCTGTTATTCCATATCAGCAAGTTCTCCTTGTTGAGCAATACCTGGGAATACATGTGACAAGTTAGTGTGGCTAACTATGTAGCAACCCTGTGTCTGCACTGAAAACCTCATTTCGATCTAGTCTGAGATGTCACACACAACATTGACCAAGGCCGCTGATATCTTGGTTGCAAGTTTAGTGAGGACTATAAAGGGATGGCAATTATCCCAGTGTCGCTAGTCTCAATTTAAAAGGTATGTCTGTGCACAAACAGATACTGTGTGGTCAGACGGCTGGGTCGGGATGTGGAGAGCTAGGGGGGGAGAGAGCGAGCCCTAAAGTAGGTAAGGGGCAGTGAGTGAAAGTGGGAGGAGTGTGTCTGGGTGTGTGTCATCCCATTGAGGGGAGTAGCTGTGGTGGCGTTTTGATCAAAATCCAGCAGATGTGGGAGAGAAAAGTGGGGTGTGAGAGTGTGACAGAGTAAGAGAGAGAGAGGGAGAGAGAGAAATATTTCCACCCACCCAACAAGGAGACTCAGTCATAAAGAGCCGGCAGACAGAGAGACACTCACAAAGACACAGGATCTCAGGCCAGCAGCAGTTCAAATAGCAGAGACAGACTTCTATTTATTGAGAGAAGATGTTTTAGTAAAGGGCAGCCAATTCACATTAAAAACACAGTGACCCGGCAGCCACCTGCCAGACAGACAGGAACTGGCTGAACTACCACTGACTAGAGGAAAAGTCCACTGCATACACACATACTGTAGTGATTTATTCACACTTAGAGACAGAGCTGAGAAGGTGCTAGCCAACGTGTGACCAACAAGTGAGCACCAGGGAGGAAGGAGCCTGCGAGTGGATGGATGCCTTTTGCAGACTCAGTGGCCTGGACCCTCTGTGGGTAAGTCATGTGTCCAGTGACATCTGCAACAAACAGACTGACTGTTGTGTCACATGAAGAGTTTGCTGCTTAGTTCACTGCTGAAAAATCTATGCAAATGTCCACATTACTGAAGTACTAAGACATGACCTTTTGTTAAAAATGTGTTTTTAGCAGTACCATCAATTTAAATGATTTGTACAATTGACTGTTGCAGTAGCCATATTAGCTTGAGCTTTGAATTAACTATATTGCTCTTTAGCATCCACCTGTTTTTGAGTTTACTTCAATTGACTGAAAGCTGAGGTCTGATCCTGATTGGCAGAGTCAAACAGGAAGGAAGTGAAGCACCATAGCATACACTGACCTTCTCACATTTCACTCTTTACCTACATTAGTGCATTAGAAATGTAATCTAAACGGGAGAATAGACTTTGGACACCTGTCAGAGCTGCATTTACTCATATCACTCTCTGCTCTGTTATTCAGCACGAGATGCTCAGAAGTCAAGTGTCACACTGGCCTTGTAGCCGTTTGCTGGAAAGTATCTGGTCTTGTATATATTAGCAAACCTTCACATTCTGAATCTGAACTCGAAATACAGCAATGGCTCTGTTCCAGCTGGAGAGACTGAATTATTGAAAGTTACACTCATTTTCCTCTTCTCCAGCCTTCTCAATACTGCTACGTCTGCAAAGCTTCAGGTGCAAACAACTGTTGTCAAGCTCTGTTTAGAACGTGAAAATGCACTTTGAATTGCCTTGTGTAGTTCATTTTACATGCTCTTAGCTGCGGAACATCCATCACCAGGTACACGAGATGTTTTTACAGATGTTTTGCTTTCACATTGTTTAGAAGTAGGCTGCTTGTAGTTATTAGTTTGGGCAATTAATCTTTCACATAGATCTTAAGCTCTGTCAAGGCTGACTCACTGTTTACTGCTTAAGTATGGTTTTTAGTGTTAACATGCACAAATGTAACACTAAAGTATTTGTACCAGAAACACATCTCAGAGGGACCACTTTGGAAACTAGCACTGTGTTGTTTTATCTCATGAATTAAGCTATGATGTTAATGTAAAAACTGGTTAAAGTATAGGTGAACCTGTCAGTCTGATGACTGCTATGAAATTACTGTCAGCTGTTCAATTAGGCAACACATCCTCCAATCAGGTGCAAGATGCTGCTTTAAAAATAGAAATAATGTATGCGCTAACTTAAACCTCCACGCCTTAATGATTTATATGGTTCTCTAACCCCAAATTTATTAGGGATGTATTTATTTAGGTTTAGGGGCATCAGATCCATTAACAGCACAGTAAAAGTCTCTATCCTCAAATTTATCATCACTGTGTTTGTCAGGTAAAAATAGAACCTTTGCGGCACTCAAGCTGTTGGCATGTACTTGCTTACTGCAACCATTTCAGCCAAAGGTGAGAAACAGGATAAGTACTGAGCAAAATGCAGAAGAAAGTGCTTAGAGTGCATTTGTCAAGTCATTTTTTTTTTTTTACATAAAAATGGCCTGATTCTGTTGCTGCCAGGAGTCAAGGGTCTGTGAAAGAGGCTGCCCACTCACTGACTCTCAAGGCTTCATCACTTAAATGTGTTTTGTTACACTGGTGCTAATAGTGAATAGTGTGTAAACTAGATATCATTACAAGAACCAAAACTAGTGAGTTATGTGGGTCTTAGGAGCATAAAGTGTGCTTCTTTCAGTCAGCTCAGTGATTCACATCTTTAAAAACCTGATGTGAAAAGCAATTTGTTTTGATGGTAAATCTGTATTAATCACTACTCAAGCTGAAACATGTTGCCCGTCTGAGTGTCTCTAACCTGTGCATCATCATTAGATCTTTGGGTTATTGTAGAAGAATTCTGCAGCTGCTGTCATTAATTGTGGCCACTCTCCCTGATCCCATTTGGGAGTCCACAGTCATGCTAGTCAGCTGCGGTGTTTCTAACATTAAACCACTTCCTGTGGTGACTCGACAAGGCAGACACCCGGCCCCTAATTAGCCCAGAGGGGCTATAAACAAGTAAAGTAGGGGAACAACAAACAACTTTGATCAATATAATGTTTTTGTCTATCTAAGTCACATAATCATTTATAGTTTATTGCCTCCATTAGTAGTATAATCCTCAACCACAAATTTTTATGTACTAGCTTAGTAAAATGAAGAAACAACCTAAAGTTGTGGTCAGAAAAATCCCTTGACTCAATCGGCTTTTTAGAAACAGAAGAGCGCTTTCCAACTTGTTACACTCACTGGCCCGGGCACACAGATCCTCCATTGACTGGCTGCGGTTTCACTCCACTGCAGCAATGGATGAAATGGACCAACACCATGTCTGGCTTCACTTGGACTTGGTCCATGCCCACTGTCTTTTAAGGGAGCAATGTTATCATTTAGACCCACTTTTGTAGTTTTTAGGGCCAAGACCTAAATCTGTGATCCTTTTGTTGCATTAGGACTGGAATCGGACCTGGTACACGGCCAACCCCGATCTGACCCAGTGTTTCCAGAACACAGTGCTGGTGTGGGTGCCCTGTATCTATCTGTGGTTACTGGTGCCTTTCTACTGCCTTCATCTCTACTGCCATGATCGCGGACGCATCAGCATGTCATGCCTCTGCACGGCCAAGATGGTAAGACAATGTCTGTGCATTTAAGTAAAGAATGACTTGTCTTTCAAAATGTTATATCATTGTCTAACAATATATGGGAGTCTATCATTGAGATGCTTTCTGTTCAGGTTTTGGGGTTTCTGTTGGCTTCCTTTGGTTTTGTGGAGTTTTTCTACATCTTGTTGGAGAGAAGCCAAGAGATCGAGCACCACATGGTCTTCCTGCTTAGCCCTATCATTCGCAGCATGACAGTAGTAAGTACAACACTGCATTCATCTACTCACTATAAAAGTCACATATATACATATAAAATATCAACATGTGTAAACTGCCAAATCCCCCACTGGTTTAGTGTGGTTATCTGCATCAACCTTTGAATAGGATATATCACAACTGCAGGAGTCATACTGCCTTTCTACCATTATTAAGTTAATTATAGTGTACAGCCTCAACAGTACGATAACATCAACCTCTATTATGTACGTTTTTTTTTTTTACTATTTCAAAGAATATAGTAATAATACATGAAAACAAAAAAGTTAGCCTTGAAAAAGAGTTTCCACAAAGCACTGTTTGTCAATAAATACTTTTGATTTATTTGCTGCTTCTGAATCAGCGTAGGAAAAGAGGCATTATACTTTTACACTGGCACTGATTTGTGCCCCCAATAGCTCATCTCAGACCTCTGCACATTGCCCTCGGAGACCAAATGATTTAGGGAATATTTTAGCCTATGCTATTGGCTCACAAGTGCATGTGCAAACAAATGAATGGATATAGTATAATGTGTCACAGTTTGTTGCCCAAACACTGAGGTGCTAAGATGCCCAACCGAGGATAGATTTATGGCACTGCAGGCAATGCAAACATTACAGTTCACTGTAAACGCAGTTTGTGTTTGACTATCTCTCATCAGGGCACAGAGTCACATATACACTGACATCAGTTACTGTATGATGTGGAATCTGTCTACATAAAGCTTTTAGTAAATTCACTGTGAGTAAAAATGCCACTGTCAAGTGTAAAAAAAATTGAACAATTAAAAAGTGAATAATAATAATGGACTGAATTTATAATGCACTTTACAAGCTTCCTCAAGTTCCTCAAAGCGCCTTAAAATTTGGTCCATTATTCCTTCCCTCCTCACTTGGTGGTGGTGAGCTACTTCTGTTACTACTGCTGCCCTGGGGCAGACGGATGGAAACATGGCTGCCATTTTGCACCTACGGCCCCTCCAACCACCACTAGACACATTCATACATAGGCAAGGGGCCGAACTGCCATCATTCAGGTTAGTGGGCGAGCATCTCCACCAACTGAGCTCCTGTTGGGGTTTAAAAAATATAATTCTTGCCATACTATACTGAGAAAGAGGCCCTTCTATAATAGGTTTGTAAGCTTTACCAAAAATAGCCAACTCCATTCAGAAGTAAGCCTTGTTTTTGTCACTGAGCAGCAGATTACAGATGGCCTGACCGATACAGTGTTGACTTGTTTGTGAATGTGAGCTGGACAGTCGGCACGTGTCCATTCAGCACTGCTAATTTACTCCTGATTTGTGTCCAGTATGTTATAGCATCCAAATGACTCGTTCAGTGGTTTGCCTTGTCTTGACGAATAATAGGATTTAATGTAAATTATAATTCTTTCAGAAACCCATGCCTCTCCAAAGGCAATTATATACAATGCAGTTGACCATATGAGTTGGACACAAAACCTTCTGGCATGCTTTCACAAATCCATTGTATCTATGTGTAGACAAAACATCTTATATAGTTCAAATATTTAGACCCAGATTGGTTTCTGCAACATCTTTAATTTTGTCTAACATTGTTTGGCCTGTCTTCCATCAAGCATCTTGATTCAGACCATAATATCCCTCGATCAGGGTGGCATATGGGTGGAATACATAACATTACTTCAGCACATGAAAGAGCAAGTATGCAATCAAATAAATTATCGATCCCACTCATTTTAGACAGAATTTATGTGCTACTGGACCAAAACAAGTGGGTGCTAACAACGTGGGTGGTAAGTTTCAGTGAGCCAAACTCATTCTTAAAGAAATACTGGTTTTCAAATCTAATACAAATGTGCAGAGCTCAGCTGTTTGTCTGTGTTTCTGAAGTAAACCCACAGAGCTGTTGCCTATAGCTTTTCTCACAAAGCCTCTTTTTTCATAAGCCAGACAGTTGGCTCACCTGTGGTCTTCTTAGACTCAAAGTAAATAAACCTGTGTTTAGGTAAAAATATACTGAAATGTTGCTTGTATTGGGCAACTTTTTCAAAGACATATATTTTGGGGAGCCTATATATTTTTATGGGGGAAGACAGATTCAACGCATGACTTAGATTTGTAATCTACTCAGTTGTATTATTTGTCTATTAAAGCATATAATGTTCTAGACGCTGATCACAGCCACCCACCTCCACCAGTTTCCTGGGTACAGACTGGGAACACTGTGCCCTTGTTCCCTGACCAACTTGTTTTGTTGGATGTATGGGAACAGCTTCGCCCAAGTCATTCAAGCCACAAACGAAACACTATTGATGAAAAGTACATACATGACATTGACTATAATCAGCCATACCATGACGTAAAACCCCCTTTACTTCCCCAGCTCTACACACTTCCCATATAATTATAAGGTGGGTTTTGATTTGGGGCTCAGTGATGGACCTCATTCCACCCACTGACTCGTACAAACAGATGGCTGATGGTTTTACTGCAATAAGGCAAGTCAGAATGAAGGCTCGAAATAGCACCACCTGACCTCAGATGCTGACCCAAGGTTAGCTGTACATTTTACCTAAATTAAGGCCTGTGTAGCCTTACTTAGGCTTTGTATATACAGAGTACTAAATGTTCTTTCAGTCCAGACAAACAACAAAGCGTGGCTAATCCATCCAGCAGGTAGCCTACTTTGATAGAAATACATGGTTATACAATGGTATATCTAACATCAGTTTTATTAGAAGTGCCTACAATCTATTACTATTATACTACTACCACTACTACAATATGATGATAGTAATAATAAACAAATAATAATAATAATAATAATAATAATAATAATAATAAATCACATTAATAATTATAATACAATTTTAATGCTAACATAAGTATATCATAAAGTTTTTACAACTACTGCACCGTATACTGTTTTAATTCACTAATTGAAATCTTAATTTATTGTAATTGTAGGGTAATTAGGCCTTTTAAATCAAGGTTAATAAAAAAAAAAAGTTTAAACTAGTTAAAACTTAATTTTAAGTCTTTTGTATCCAGTGCATGTATTTCTTGGCTGGTTGTGCTTGGACAATGTTCTCATAACTTCATATGTTCCTTTTGCTTCCTTCAAGTCATGTGGACTGGAGACTCTAAATTCCCCATAGGTATGAATGTGAGAGCCTGTCTATCTACATTCATCTTTGAGTGGACTAGCGGGCCAGCTATAGTTTGTCTCTACTTTTATAAAAAAGTATCACATGTAGGAAAACCACTGAAATGCTCACATTTATATAGCGCTTTTCAACCTCCATGGGCACTCACCCATTCACACTCAAACACACACATTCATACACCAGTGGCACAGACACTAGAGACAAAGTAGATGCAGTGTCTTGCCAAAGGACACAACAGCAGTAAGAAACTGGGGAAGTGGGGGTCAAGTTGCCAACCTTCATGTCAGTCGGCAAATGGCTCTACCTGCTAAGCTAAAGCTGCCCACTAAAGCAAGTCTCGTATCTGTGCCATGTATTTCCCCAAACCACAAATTTTATATTGATCCATGTGAGGCACCATACAGAAAACTCCACATAATGCCAATTACACTCCTCATGCAAAGAGCTTATATAAATATGGCCCCGAGTAACCAGTGTGTTTTTTATTATGAAACCTAAACCCACTTTTGCCCTCATGGTGATGAGCTAGCTGGACAGAGTGACATCTTATTTGGCCAACAACCCAGAAAGAAGACAGTTATAATCAAGTCAAATCCTGCACAAGTCCTTTGAGGACACATATCCAAACACTGAATCAGTTCCTTCTGAGAAAAAACAACAACAATATAGATTTTTCCATCACATTCCATAGTAGAAATATATATATATATAAATAGTATAAAGAAATAGGCAACCTCAGTGCGTAGGCCAAATCACATCTATGACTGTGGTCAGGGAAATCCCATGATCCCAATCTCTTCAAAAAACACCAAGATTAGATTAGATTGGGTTAAATATGATTATAAATTATCATACACTGCAGTAAACGCTGGCATTGAATATGTACTTCATACACAAGCTCCTGAGTAATTTTTCTCTAAATGTCACTAAATGTCACTGATGTTTTCCATAACATTTGCAAATTCTGTTTATTAATATAACATCAAAGATTTATTGCTTGACCTAATATGATAAAGTTTTTATTTTATTTTATTTCTCTGTCTTTCCAGATCCTGGCCTTATGCATCATCCAGTTGGAGAGGATCAGAGGCTGCCGTTCCTCTGTGTTCCTCTTCCTCTTCTGGGTCTTGGCTGTTGTCTGCTCCCTTGTGCCTCTCAGAGCCAAGATCCAGCTGGCTATGGATGAGGTATGCTATTTAATCAGTGTAAGAATATGAACCAAACAATAGATTCTGTAAGTAAGTAACACAGGTATTACATTCGTTCCCAGTGGGCTGGTTGTTTGGCTTTGGCAAAGTTTACTGTAATTAAATCTACAGTGCAATTGATATCAGAACACAGTGGTCTACATATTATATTACTGTTATTCAAGTTCATTTTGAGAAAATGAGAAATAGTCCTAGCTGGAGTTATGAGTTTGTCAGGTATGACGAACTTGATGAACTTGCTTTTCAAAACACTGTCCAGAAATATCTAATCTAATCAGGTCTACTTCACCATTATCTACCCAAAGTCTAGACACACGACAGCAGTTCTTGAGATATACCCTGTGGCAGAAAACTCTTTCTATTTCATCCCCCAATTTTGACCAAGGTAACCTAAAGTTAACCAAGTGCTGGAGGATGACACTGCCAATTCTGGTCCAGCCTGTGTGTGTTTAACTTTTCCCTTTTCTTCCTGTGTCTTCGTCAGACACTGCAATCATTGTTGTATGGGCTAAGTTTCTATTTAAGCACACAGCCCTAGTGCAGTCACATTTGCATTTCTATAAAAAACACACACATATCCATATTTCTGTTTTATCGTTCCCAGTGTGACATTCCCACACTGCTTGGGGGAGAATAATGATGGCCCTGGGATAAATACTGGTGAGACATGGCAGGCCAGGATCAGACCAGAGGAGCTCCAGTGCTGTGTTTATGGGCCTACGCTGCCATAAACACAGCCAGATGGAAATCTATGTATCCACACATGATGCACCACCATTTACAGTTCACAGACACATGTTTTCACTTCATACCACCACACATGTGCCACGGGTGCACACATGTTCACCCATAAAGCGGAGACAATTAATCTGTTTTGAAAAGTATGAATTCATATTCAACAAGGTTAGAAGGAACTGTAGAGTGCAGACCTCTGCTAAGGCATTGACCCTATCTCTGAATAATAATAATAATAATAATGTAATGGCAGTCTTTTAGTTTAGGGATAAACACTGTTTCCATTAAGCCACAAAGTCTTTAAATTTCAACAAATCCACAAACATGTACAATTTGCTTTTTTTGCAGTGGTATATAATCCTACAGAAACCTGTGTTCCTGAGCTACACAAAAAAATAAATTCTTCACTCATCCATCATTGTCCTTTGTGTCTTTGGCCCAAACCAACCAACTAACCAAAAAGTAATGCGTGTGAAAACTTAATCTCTTAATCGTGGCAGGGGTGAAAAAATGTAAATACTTGCACAACATTTTTGTTATGAAATTGTACCCCTTCAGGTGACAGAATGGCCCAACAGACTTGCAGCTGCACCAGTGTATCAATATTTGGCATAGGTATTGCACAGTGCATGTGTGCTCATACTATATTTACCAGTTGCTACACCTGATACCTGTTTTACTCTGGGACAATGAAAACTAAAAAAACATTAACTTTACAGAGCCATGCTGTAAAAAGATTTCAGAGGCAGACAAACAAAGTGACAAAGCTTTGCTCAGCAGTTTTTTCTAGTGCTTGTTTATTTTTTATTTTTATTTTGCTTTGCTACTCGAACCGCTTGAGTTGAAAGAGTTCATGTTTGTCAACCCTTTCTTAGTCCCTTGACCTACATTTTTCCCACCCACTGTCCAACCATTCTGACCCTGTTTTTCAGTATGTGGCCGGATCCATTTGGCCCCTCATATCTGCTTTCTGGGCACAGCAGCACACATTCACAGAAAGCCTTTTTTTACTGTTTACCATGGATGTCAACTTTTATGCACACCCATATTACTGCATAACAAACCTGCTGCGGTGGCAGCCTCAACCCAGCGGTAAACAATACGTCGGCCAAATCCCACAGTTTCTATATGTCAGGAATAACATGGCAGTTCTATATTTCACAATAGTGGCTAATATTGCAGCTGCTCTTTTGATTGAAAGCTAGAGGAGCCACTTTGGAAAAACCACAAAGACCCTACAATATTTACTGATAGACTCATGGCGTGACTCTGAGGCAACTTTAACTATCATTTACATAAAGTGCACCATTAAAGACTTTAGACTTTCACCCCATTTAGTTATAAGATCCAAAATATGTTTTATGTGTCTGTGATCTTTGCATATAAACCATATCCTCCCCTATACAGTGTGGAAAGCATGGGTAAAGCGGTAAAATTAATATGGCGCAGAGGCAGTTGGGAAATGGCACACAAGCCACACTCAAGATAAATGAGTTTATACCACAGGATGTTGTGTGATTTGTCAAAGCAGTGTTGACAACTATCCTCCATGTTGATTGTGCTGCCTAGGTTGTTGCTTTTTGACAATGTGCACAGCCACAAAGCTAATCCATATTTTTTCTAGATGTGAAATTATTTGTAGCACTGTCCTCACTATGTTTTTTTTTTTCTTTCACAGGGGATAGCCTCGGATATTGTGCGATACCTCGCCTTCTTCTCCTATTTCACAATCCAACTGACCGAGCTTTTTCTGTGCTGTTTTGCTGACCAGCCTCCAGAGGGAAAAAACGTTTTGGAAAAGGTAGGCAGAGAAGAATGTGTCCCACTTCAGTCAGAACTCCAGTCCAGTACCCAGGAAAGAAAATGTCTGAGATCTTTGCGGTTTTCGACTTTTGTTGTCAAGACACTTTCCCTTTTGGAGGATGTGATGTGATTCACCTCCTCCCTCGCATCCACTATTCTCACTCAGACGCCTGTGCTTCCTGTGAAAAGGATATGTTTGTCTAAGCCTCGTCGCATACCATTAATGATACTCAAACTGTCTAGGACTGAATTGGCTCTCATCACTATATCAGTTATGCAATATGTCAGTGTAAAACAGGGGATTTTACAGGTGCCTGAAAATGAGCCTTTTGTCAATCACTCTATGTAATAATAATTCCTCGGTGATAAACAATCAAAATAGCTGGAAAAGTCCCGATCGCACACTGTCGGTTGGGTGGTAAGGATCTTGAGGGTGCAGAAGCCACAGTCTGGCGTAGACACACCCATTGGTTGTTCCTTGGTGTGTCCTAGTCTTCCTCCTCCTGTTTTTTTGCCCCACGCTCTGGTCACAGTTACTCACAGGGAAAGCGGAAGCAAAGGCTGAAGAGCTGAAGTAATGAGGAGAGAGTAAACACCAGTACCACGTTGAGGGGGCGGCAGGGCGGAGAGTGGCCATAAAGCATGCGTGAATCCACTGTGATGACATATTTCCCCTCTGTCTGCCCTAGACATTGAAACGTCACCCTAACACTGAACTATTTATTCTGATACGTAGGAGTTCACGGCCTTTACAGTCTTCTTCAAAAACTTAAAATACCAAGTTGTCTCAGTATTTCAGTTCAAACACATATACGTATTATCTAGATTCAGTACATACAGCTTGAAATATTTTTAAGCATTTATTTATTTTAATTGTGATGATTATGGTTTACAGTTGGGCTTACTGAAACCAAAATTCAGTATTTCATAAAATGAGAATATATAATATTAAATAATCATTATCATAATTAAAATAAATGCTTGAAATATTTCACTCTGTGTGTGCTTTACCAATATACTCACTTTGAGTTGAACTACTGAAATAAACCTACCATATTCTAATTCACTGATGTAGGACCATACATGCTACAGTGGACCTGTCTTATTATAGGTTTATAATAAGTTGTTTACACACATTTGTTTAACCCACTATCCACAAGTGCACCATTAAATCATTGGTATCGTTATAGTGGTGTATTTCCCGAAAGAGAGTTTAGAGTAAAAACATTTAAAGTCTGGTCTGTAATCTGTTGCAGAATCCCTGCCCCGTGAAGGATGCCTCCTTCCTCTCGAAGATCCTCTTCTGGTGGTTTACAGGGTAAGATTTAAAACAGCTTATTTTAGACCTCTGATGACTCAGTGCACTATCACAACAACACATTACTGCAGCAACAGTTTGTACTTGTTTACAATAATGTAGTGTTTTTCATGTTGTAAATGATGTCTTTGCTCCCTCTTCAGGCTTGTTGTGAAAGGTTATCGAACTCCACTGGCAGCTGAAGACCTGTGGACATTGAGGCAGGAAGACACATCACAAAAGATCATTTCAGAGCTGCAGCAGGATTGGACAGCCGAATGTGCAAAACTGCAGAGGTAATGTGTCCAGATGGCTCCTCAGTACATTCCAGTACTCAGTATGCAGTGCACAACCCAAGTTTTACATGTAGCATAAATCACTGTATAACACATTACAGTATGTAGCACTAAATTCTATAGTGGTGATTTACAGCAGTATGCAATAAATGAGCCGATATATCACAGCATATCAGGATGCACCAGTCATATGTTAATTTCCACCTTGCTCTATTAGGTGATTGGTTTACACCTTATCTGTGTTTCCAGTAAAGTGGACATTATTTGTCATCATCATCATATGCGTCACTGTGGGTTAAAAATAGGTCCAGTAGAGTTACTCTGGGATATGGGCTGCAGTATTATAATGTCAAAACAGGGACCTTTTGTCATTTTTAAAGCTTGTTATTTTGGTCGCTGCTTTGAAGGTCAACTGTTACAACTTTGTAGAGGAATAATTCTCTTTTGGCTCCTAGTCAATTGTTGATCCATCAGTAATGGCACAAAGAACACTTTATAACAGTCTGTTTTACATTAGACACTTGAAAGGCAGGTACCCCAGTATTAGTGCTTCTCTGACACAGATGTCCTGCCTATAACTGTGCAGGCAGGAGAAGGCCTTGGCGTCGGGTGTGGCACTGGGGAGCAGGCTGCCAGACCAGGCTCAGCTTCTCAGGAAGCTGCAGAAGGAGCAGAGCTCAGGCTTCTTCCTGCTCAGGACCCTCGCACGAAAGTTCGGTCCATATTTCCTGACCGGCACCCTGTGTATCATCTTCCACGATGCCTTCATGTTTGCCATCCCACAGGTGCTGAGGTAAGAGCTGAGCGAAGGCGTATTCTCCTAAGTGTAAGCAACCAGTTACCCCTGTGGTGTGATCTATATTCTTATACTGTGCCCTATATTTCATTTTTGGAAGTAGCTGCCCCAATGTAACTTTTTCAATGCTCAGAGACCGCAAACCAAAAGAGACAGAGTGCACTGTATTAGATAATTTCTCCCACAGCTTAGGCTATAATTACTTGAGCAGACAGAAATCTAGGGCAAAGTAAAAATATGTTTTATTGTGATCCTATCAAGTTCAATATTCGTTTTTTGTGGCACAAAAATCTGGGATAACATAACTTGAGTAAACTGTGACAAATGGACTTGGAGAGGGCGGGCAGGCAGACACATTGATAGCCTGCTAAATCAATGGGTCAACATCTTTACTGCACAACAACAGACGCTGGCAGCAGTGAAACCATATGGTCACATATTCCTCTAGACAGACTGGAATGTTGTTGTTGATGCACAAGACTGCATTAGTGGAAGTGTTAATTATGGACATGGAGTTGTGAGCAAGAGAAGTAGTCGAGACCACAGCTTCTCTGCTTCAATAAAGAGGACAGCAAAGCCCTGCAGTGCAACAGACAGTGGGGGAGAAGGGAGGCTCTAAATTGCAGAAATCCTGTCACACCACAATAAGGCAGCCGCTGGCCAAGTGTGAGGGCAGTTTGGCCACAAGCTGAACGCTGTTGTGCAACTGGATCTGCTCTGCGTTGGGCAGCTGCCTCAGCAGCGCTCAAGGCCGTTAAAAGTGAAGGCAGTCAGATTCTACCAGATTCAACACTATAAGCCTTTCATCATCTGGTTTATCATCGTGCTCCTTAACAGTGCATCCTTTCTACTCCACAGTCTTCTTCTGAGTTTTATGAAAGATGAGGATGCTCCCCTGTGGAAAGGCTACTTCTATGCCACTTTGATGTTCCTTCTCTCGTGCCTCCAGTCGCTGTTCAACCATCAGTACATGTACTCGTGCTTCACAGTGGGAATGAGAGTAAAGACCGCTGTTATGGGCCTGGTTTACAGAAAGGTAGGTAAATCTGTATCTATGGCATAAACAAACAGTTTCTCCACTCCCAGACAGGAAAACAGTGCATAGTGTATGATTAACAGTTTTTACCTATGATGAATGATCGTCTGAAAATTTTACGAGGTTTTCAAATTATATTGTACGAACACACTGGAAGCCAAAATGTCTTTGTCTGTTCTGTCATCAATCCAGTCTTTGGTGATAAACAGCTCTGCCAGGAGGACTTGCACTGTGGGCGAAATTGTCAATCTGGTCTCAGCCGACACTCAGAAACTCATGGACTTTGTGGTGTATTTCAATGCAGTCTGGCTGGCTCCTATCGAAATTGCTCTTTGTCTCTTCTTCCTTTGGCAGGTATACTAAAATAAAGTGTTCACAAGATGTTGCTTACACATAGTCTTTGCACCTTAGCCTTACCACTTTATCTTATTATGTAGCATCTTGGACCGTCAGCTTTGGCAGGAATAGCCACGGTCATCCTGATCTTTCCACTGAATGGCTTCATCGCAAAGAAAAGGAGCAAACTGCAGGTAAAGCTCCCTTAGGAATGCTTCACACTTTGAGTCCCACATCTGGCCCGTTAGGTCAGGGATGCCACAGCTGGTTTAGATAGTGGCTAAAGAACCGTGTGGGTGTTTGGCCTGGGCGCTACATTCTCTCTTGTCCTTTTGATGTCTGCCTCATATAATGTATTTGAAAAACAATGACAGGAAAGGGTGGGCAGAAGGAAAGCATAATTTTTCATTTCTTTGGAAAAACAACAGACGGTTCTGTAAAATTAGATGCCAATTTAATCGAAGTAAGTGTTGAATGCAGCAACCACATTCTTGGCTCTTTGTTGTTTCCTTGTCATAAAAAATAACTAAAATGTAACAAGCAATAAATTCCTACTGAATTAAACATTGTTAAAGTTTGGAAAACTGGGCTTGTAATACAAGCAGACAACCTCATGTTCACAAATCCATGTATTCACTTTGTTCTGGTAATTGTCTGTGCCCTAGTTTCACTTTAACATGGTTATTTTTAATAATAAAACATTACAGAGACTGTGTTTGGTCAACAGGAGGTCCAAATGAAGTTTATGGATGGCCGCATCCGACTGATGAATGAGATCCTAAATGGAATAAAAATCCTGAAATTTTATGCATGGGAGAAGGCCTTCCTTGAACAGGTTTTGGGCTACAGAGAGAAGGAGCTTAAGGCTTTGAAGAAGTCTCAGGTCCTTTATTCAATCTCTATAGCATCCTTCCACTCCTCGTCTTTTCTGGTAAGTTACTAACTACATTATCGAGTTGACTCTTTTCATGTCATAAGATTCGCTATCAGTCATTATGAACTACCAACAATGTCTGTGCTTATTCTTCATTCAGATTGCCTTTGCCATGTTTGGTGTCTATGTCATGCTTGATGACAGAAATGTTCTGGATGCACAGAAAGTGTTCGTCTCTATGGCGCTGATTAACATCCTGAAAACACCACTAAGCCAGCTCCCATTTGCCATAAGCACAACCTTGCAAGTATGTGTCATTTCCCCTTTGCCTGTTGACATTTTTTTCCAGATGTATGGCCTGTTATTATCTTTTTGTGTGCCTATATGAAGCATATAGGTCAGTAAATTAACCACAGAATGTGTTGCAGGCTGTGGTCTCGCTGCGTCGCCTGGGAAAGTACCTGTGTTCAGAGGAGCTCAAAGTGGACAATGTCTCAAAGGCTCCATTGAGCACTGGTAGGAGCTCCACCCTTGTATATATGCTATTACACAGAATGAATAAACGACTATTCTAAGCCATTTAATTTAAAAAATTTCCTCAATCTGGTTCTCATACTTTATAAAATCATAGGCTGCCACGATCAATATAAGCATCCCACAAGATTTTGTTGTTTATATCTGTGGACTACCACAGCCTTGTATGGATCATGCACGCTGTCACTTCCTGGGTCCCTGGCTGACTAGTAGACGGCATAATTATAGGATATTCCCATTTAGTGGTTGAACATAAATCACTGCATGAATTCAGACATATGATTCATAGAGAAACAGAACAAAAAAACTGCTTTCTTCTGTCTGTAATCTGTCAACACTTCCTAAACCGGCTTGTGAAAGGCAACAGCTCTGTAATTTGTATGATTAAGCAAATTCACTTGTAATTATGCCCAGGGTGTGCTCTGACGTGTAACTTCAAGGGGAAATTTGTTTTGTAGGTTTGTTTATCGCTCAGGTTGACAGTGCAGACTACAGCTCTGAACATTGTCTTTTCTTTTTCTTAGACAGTGAACAAGTAATGATAGAAAATGGCACCTTCAGCTGGTCTGCTGAGGGGCCTCCATGTCTCAAAAGGTATGAATAAAAAGTTAAATAAAATATACAGTATTTACCTTAATATATGTTGTAATATATACAAACTCATACTTATGGGACAATTCTCTTCTTTGTTAAGGATAAATGTCCGTGTGCCACGAGGATCTCTTGTTGCTGTGGTTGGACATGTGGGCAGTGGAAAGTCCTCTTTGTTGTCTGCCATGCTGGGTGAAACCGAGAAGAAAAACGGTAGCGTCACCGTAAAGGTATGGCTACAGTTTCCAGGTGGAGGTCTATTTATATCTCAGAGTTTAACTTTTATAAAAACACTGACATCCTTTTGTCATGTCTTTGCAGGGCTCTGTGGCCTATGTGCCGCAGCAGGCCTGGATACAGAATGCCACAGTCCAAGACAACATTACATTTGGACGCGAGAAGCTGAAAACCTGGTATAACCGTGTGCTGGAGGCCTGCGCTCTGCTGCCTGACCTCGACATACTGCCAGCTGGAGATGCTACTGAGATTGGAGAGAAGGTATGAGCAGAAAACTGGGCATTGATGCATGTTTGGTAACACTTTGGTAACACATCTACACTGGAAAAAAATCTATAAAGTTTGTCCTTAAAATCTGGCAATTGTGGTAGCCTGAATTTTTCAGTTAAAAACAATATATGAAGTGGAGATTTCATATCAGGATATCAAGAGATTTACATTTCTGTCATGTTGGTGTGACTTTTTAAAGGGGCTGAACCTTTCTGGTGGACAAAAGCAGAGAGTGAGTCTGGCCAGAGCTGTGTATAGAAAGGCTGATGTCTACCTGCTGGATGATCCTTTGTCCGCAGTTGATGCGCATGTTGGCCAGCACATCTTTGACAAGGTTATTGGCCCCAAAGGAGTCCTTAGAGACAAGGTAATAAACATAAAATACGAGAACTCAAAACATTCTTTTACACATACTTCCACTCACTACCACAACACAAAGCATGCAATCTAGGCTATTGTTTTCATAATATGGAAACCATAGCTAGTGAAATCTGTGTTTTCACAAAAGCTTATTTAGCATTAGATTGTGCTTACATCTTATTTTCTTATTTGTGTGGCTTGCTGAATAGACCCGTATTCTGGTGACACATGGGATGAGCTTCCTGCCACAGGCTGATCTCATTCTGGTTCTGGTCGATGGAGAAATCACAGAGAGTGGATCCTATCAAGAGCTCCTCAGCCGCAATGGGGCCTTCGCTGAATTTATCCACACCTTTGCCAACACAGAACGAAAAGAAGGTGTGATCCAGAGAGGTAATGGCTACTTCAGCAAAACATTAAATTTATAATGGTACTGAACTCACTTCAAAACAATGTTATTTTTTGTAGCTGGTTCCAGAAGATCCAATGCTCGACTTAGCATGATCGATTTTATGCCCTTTTCTAGAGACCTGTCACAAGAGCAGCTCATTGGGTACAAAATCAAAATTATAATCATACAGATGTTACGAAGTATTTTAGAAGACTTTTTCTAAACTGACCTTTGACCTTTGTTTTCCAGGGGTGACACCACTAATACAAACCTGCAAAATATGGAGCCTGTGACTGAAACAGACCAGGAGCAGATACCAGAGGATCTTGGCAAACTCACTCTGGCTGACAAGGCCTTCACCGGACGGGTACTAGAGAAAATATTTGTTACTGATTCACTTGTTCCTAAAATTATCCTTTTGCACATTGGTAGCAGCTGTTTTTTTTAACATTTACAGGTGAAACTGGAGATGTACAAGAAGTACTTCAAGACTATTGGACTGGCCCTCATCATCCCCATAGTCTTCCTGTATGCCTTCCAGCAAGGAGCCTCTTTGGCCTACAGCTACTGGCTCAGCATGTGGGCCGATGACCCTGTTGTTAACGGCACTCAGATTGACACAGATCTGAAGTTGACTGTTTTTGGAGCACTTGGCTTTGCACAAGGTTAGATACAATGACCATATAAAATATGAATTGGATGTGTAATTTTAAATATGTAATACCAGATACAGCAAATGCATCCATAACATTGGCTTGTTTATTGATACATTTTTGTTTTTTCTTATTAGGTATTGCCATCTTTGGCACAACCGTGGCCATCTCCATCTGTGGTATCATTGCTTCTCGTCATTTGCACATGGATCTCCTTATCAATGTACTGCGCTCTCCCATGTCCTTCTTTGAGAGCACTCCCAGTGGAAACCTCCTCAACCGCTTTGCCAAAGAGATTGACGCCATTGACTGCATGGTCCCTGAAGGGTTGAAGATGATGCTGAGCTATGTCTTCAAACTCATGGAGGTTTGCATCATCGTGTTGATGGCTACACCATTTGCTGCAGTGATCATCCTTCCTCTGTCTTTCCTCTATGCCTGTGTCCAGGTACGCACAATTTACAACAATTAATTAAACTCTTCAGTAAAACCTTTACAATAAATGTAACAGTTGATTTTGCGGGTTTGCTCGTTTGTAATTTGTTCCTGTGACCTGCTGACATAGTTGTTACACAAATTAGATTTATGGAAAAACTGTTCGCGCTTCTTCTTGCTTTCCCCCATTAAACACATTTTACTTTTCCATTTTGCCCAAAGAGCTTCTACGTTGCCACATCCTGTCAGCTGCGGAGGCTGGAGGCAGTGAGCCGATCGCCTATTTACACACACTTCAATGAGACCGTGCAGGGTGCCAGTGTGATCCGCGCCTTTGGGGAACAGCCACGATTTATTCTGCAGGCCAATGAGAGAGTTGACTTCAATCAGACCTCCTACTTTCCTCGATTTGTGGCCACACGGTGAGTGATATTATTATATTATGTTCATGCTATTAACATTTGCTCCGTCATCATATAAGAAGAGTTTTTATGTGCACATAACTAAATTGGTGTAAAATCCACAGGTGGCTGGCAGTCAATCTGGAGTTTGTTGGTAATGGCGTGGTCTTAGCTGCTGCTATTCTCTCTGTAATGGGAAAAAGCACCTTGAGCCCAGGGATTGTCGGATTGGCAGTGTCACACTCCCTCCAGGTAAAATACAAACATATTAAAATGTATTACACAATTAGAGGCCAACCATATAAAAATGCTATTCTGGTTTAAGATTTGAATTTTAAATTGTAAACCTCTGGTTATTTCAGGTGACTGGCATCCTGAGTTGGATTGTAAGATCTTGGACCGATGTAGAAAACAACATTGTTTCTGTGGAAAGAGTCAATGAGTACGCTGATACTGTCAAGGAGGTCAGTCTTTACACATGCAGTTTAAATATGTTTAAACAGAAAACAAGTTTTACTTCCCATTTTATTACATTTGTGACAAGTGGCTGCCAAATTAAACACTGTTCCTTGCACTCTTGTTTTGTTTTGCTCCACTCAGGCCAGTTGGAGCATTGAGGGCAGCTCTTTGCCACTGGCTTGGCCCCAAAGAGGCACGATTGAATTCCAGGATTATGGTCTGCAGTACCGTAAAGGACTGGAGCTGGCTCTGAAAGGCATTTCTCTAAATATCCAGGAAAGAGAAAAAGTAAGTGCAATTATGTACATACAGTATTGCTGGAATTTCCACATTGTCACACAAAGTGACTAACCATGAATAAATCTTTTCTAGGTTGGGATTGTGGGTAGGACGGGAGCAGGAAAGTCCTCACTTGCCCTGGGAATCTTCCGGATCTTAGAGGCAGCAAAAGGAAAAATCTTCGTAGATGGAGTCAACATTGCTGACATTGGACTGCATGACCTCCGCTCACGCATTACTATCATTCCTCAGGTACAGCCTCACTACTAACACAAGCAGAAGCCTGGCTTTTCTCATATAAATTGTTTACACAACTTGGACTCAGGGTTAAATAACACGTTGTACATTTTAATATAACATTTATTAAAATGTCTTACACTCTGTCTAGGACCCTGTGCTATTCTCTGGCTCTCTGCGCATGAACCTTGACCCCTTTGACACCTACTCTGAAGAGGAAGTATGGAGCGCGCTGGAGCTGGCTCACCTCAAGAATTTTGTCTCTAGTCTGCCGGACAAACTCAACTACGAATGCTCCGAGGGAGGAGAAAACCTCAGGTACAGATGAGTACAGTGATAGGACACGTTGCAATGTAGATAACAAAAGCCACAGGATATTGTTCTAGTCAGTCATAAAAGCTTGCTAAAGATAAATGTTATATACAGGCCAGTGTGAAATGTATCCCTACTTATCTATGTCCGTCTGGGTTTTAGTCTTGGTCAGCGCCAGCTTGTGTGCCTGGCAAGAGCCTTGCTGAGGAAAACCAAAATCCTGGTTTTGGATGAAGCTACAGCTGCTGTGGACCTGGAGACTGACACACTCATCCAGTCAACAATTCGCACACAGTTTGAGGACTGCACTGTCCTGACCATTGCTCATCGCCTTAATACTATCATGGACTATACAAGGTAACAGTGTACCACCAAACACTTTTGGTTTTACAGCACAGGTACATTTTAGTACAAATTAAATGTTGTAAAGGTTTGATCTAACATATATACCTTCTGTTTTTCACAGAGTGATCGTTATGGACAGAGGCCACATCTCTGAAATGGACTCTCCAGCCAACCTTATTGCACAGAGAGGACAGTTTTACCGAATGTGCAGAGAAGCTGGTATAGTGTAGATCAAAACAGGGCTATGAGCCTTGAAGCTGGACCTCAACAACAGTTGCAGGACATTGTTTGTGTGTCTCAACAACACACAATAAATAACCATTTCAAGCTATGTGGCAGCTCAAATTGCCTCTCTGTGAGGGCATTGTTGAAGAATCTCAAGAAAAACTGCACACAGTCCTTATAGTCTCTGTCAGAGATATGCTGTCTGAATTCAGGAAAAGACTTTTCTACACCTGAGTGTGGAGGGTCTACAAGCTATAAATAAATATTATAGTGAAGTGGAGTCAGTTTATTCCATGAAAGAGTTAAACCAAAGGCTGGAATGAAAGAGTGCCACAGATTTTCATTCTCTTTTTGAATGGCTGTAATACTATTTTTGTAGTTTTTTAAGTGTTAAGAAGCACATGACATACTTTATGATGTTCATGGTTTGATGTCTCAGGCTTTTTATTATGTTTACTAATGTTAACCTTTTATACCAAGATTAAATGATTTCATTCCATTTTATTCCATTTTGTGTTCTTGTACCCAAAACTGGGACAGGAAACATTTTGACACACTAACCTTCAGAAGGGTCACCCTGGCAGATGCAAGGGAAATGAGGTTTTGAGCCTTCAAAATTTCAACTTGAAGCAGCCAATTTGGAGTTTTTATATGTCAGGGCAAGAAGCAAAACACTGACATGAGCCAGCACATTACCAATCGTCCAACTATGTTGTGGCTCTTGTTTATTTTTGTCAAAGTAAACACATAAAGAAGTCAATAGAGATCTTGCTGGTCAAATTTAACCTGACGCCGGTAGCAAAAACCACCATGAATGAAGAGAATTCTCTTCAAAACAATGGTGATAAATCTATCTGTGTGTCTCTGTCTCCCTTCACCACACAACTCAGGCTGTGCACAAGTGGAGAAAAAATCTGTATTGTTGCTCTGGTGCTGACATGACAAACTGTAAATATCCAGACTGACCTTATCTCTCGTCAGCTGAAAACCCAATGACCTTGAATGGAAGAGGAATTCACTGTTTTTGTCTTACTGGTTTAGACAATACATTATACTGAGATTAAAAGGAACGCTATAGTTTATTTATGTCATATGAGAAAATGTATTAAAGGTCCTTAAAGTTTTAAAGATTGTATTTATACTTTTTATAACAAGCTTGTTGAATTTTCACTGACAATTATTTTGTCATGTACATGCTGAAAAATAAAACTCATTTATATATTTTGTGTTTGATTGGTTTTATGTTTTTATAGCCTACTAACAAATATTGTTTTTTTAAGGCAAAAATAACAGGACTATGTGTGTGACAATAAAGAATCATTTACTTTTTTAGTAGATGACGTTCCCACTCTTGTAGCCTCATTTGTGTAAAAAACAAATGAATATACATTGTAATTTACTGGAGTCCAAGTTGTAGTTTTGACCACCAGACAGTAGATGGCAGGAGTCAAGAAAAGCTGAGTAGCTGAGTCGCGGCGGTTTGTTTACATTTTTACAATGGCGAACATAGCTGAGCTGAAGTGCGGTAAGAAAAAGTATTTTATGTATATTAAGTTAAAATACATTTACTGCATTAGTGAGATGAAATTAGTTTACGATTGGTTAACTAGTATTGCAAATTAATATTGAGTTAAAGGATAAATAGCTTCTTAACCATTCATACCAATTGAATCATCCATATCTCAATTCAAAATTGGTCATTTTTAGGGGTTATGTGCCTCTGGTTGTCATTACATGTGTTCACTTAAATGAAAACCCCACTGATGTTGCTTTGCATAAATCTATTTTTTTTAATTCGGCTCTGTTTTAAACAACTAATACCTCAGCCGTAAGAGAGACGCTGGAGTCCCGCGGGGTCCTGGGCCAACTCAAGGCTCGGATCCGGGCGGAGGTGTTCAGCGCCCTGGAGGACAAGCAACCGCCGCGTCCACCGCTGTCCCACGAAAACTTGCTCATCAACGAGCTCATCCGGGACTATCTGGAGTTCAACAAGTACAAGTACTCTGCGTCCGTACTGACAGCAGGTAAAGGAAGAATAAGCTCAAACAGAGCGATTTGTAAAATTCAAGTCCCATTGTTGCCTGGTACCAGTTATGGCTTTAGACTTGAGCTCCTAAATAATTAAATATGTTTAACAATTAACTGTTGCACTCACTGTTAAGATCATCTACCTGGCTTGTCCCCATGCTGTATTTCACATACAATTATTGAGTGGGTTCTAAACGATCTGAAAAATGTCATAAATACTGTATCTCTTATTTTCTTTTGGCTTCTGGAGTCTCCACAGCAAATCATCTGTCTCTTCCTAATTTGCATAATAATTTGGCATAGGTTTACCCCAAATACCTTTCGTGATGCAACCCTTTCAATTTATCCGACACTAAAAGTACACTGGCTTGTGAGGCTTCTTTGACAGTTTTTGAATGATGGATCTACTCCATAATTTAATCTTATTTGATAAACATTTCTCAAAAACTGGCAGAAAGTTTAGCTTTTTAAAATGATTTATGTCATCAAAGCATTTCTCGTTTTGGAGTACGAGTTAATGTTACTTCTAATGTCTGTGTATCTAAACACTGACTTTGAGAAAATATTTAACTTTCACTCAACTGAAAGCCCTAATTATGGTTTAACAGTGACCCCCTTAAAGCTAAAATAACTTTAATTTTAAACTTGTGAGGTTTTAGGGCTCACTGGACTGTCAAATGTTTATATTCAGAATAAAAACAAGTCATAGTTAGCTCCATGTTTTTAACCAGAGAAATGTCTCACCTGGGGACAGCTGAGGCCCTTAAACCGAATGCCCTCAGTGGCTGCATATTTTGTGTTGTTTTGTCAGACTTTTACTTAGAATTCAAATTTAAGCTGTTATTTTTGAACCGTGTTTCTTCTAAACTAAATGATGTTTGTGTTTTCAGAGTCAGGCCAACCCGAAGTTCCTTTGGACCGACAGTTTTTGGCAAATGAGCTAAATGTTGCAGAAGATGCTTGTTCGAAGTCGGTGTAAGTTTTAAGAAGTCAGTTTTTAAGAAATGGTTGTATAAATTGTTCAATGACACAATTTTAAACATTTTTAGTTGGTTTAAGGCAACTTCTGGATCAGCTAAAGATATGGTTTTGCTATTTCAAGGTTTTGCACTGTGGAGAAGTGGCAAGATATTATGGGGGAGAGAGCAGGGAGAGGCCAAGACGAGCTGTAGTCACAATGTTTATGCGCCACATGCTCTACCAACTGAGCTATATCTAATTTTTAAAGCTTAATATCTAACCCTACAAAATAATTACTGGTGACTGTGTTTTGTGTAATGTTTTTACATTACAAAGACCCTTGTTGCACTTGCCCCACTATTCAAATACTAAACACATAAGTACCCATTTCCCCTTGTTTTGCAGACCTCTTCTCTATGGCCTAGTGTCCCACTTCATGAACAGTGGTGACAGTGGAGGGAAGGTGTTTCTAAGAGGCTCTTCTCTTCCTACTGGTCCCTCTTTCAGTAGCACTGTACAGGGGCCTGATACCTAAAAGCTGCTGAAGGATACTGATCTGTTCAAAATGGACCAAAAATATTCTAAAGATGGATCAAATGTACTCAACCTGACTGGTTTGTAGAAAATCTGGAGATAACTTATTGCAAATTGAGCTATATAAAATCTGCTATAGCCTGTTATTTTTTATAGTATTAGGAGCTACAATTGTTGTTCATTTATTGTTTTATAGCTTAGTTCAGATAGCGTTTACCGTTGTTCACACTTGTACTTTTATACATGTATAAAATTTAAATAAACATTTTGTATTTATTCTCTTTTAATGAGAATATGTGCTGTTTTCCTTAACTACCACAAGATGTCAGCCTAAACAAAGACTTTTGACTGCTAAAAAACTGAGTGCACAAATGAATTGTACATTTTGTGTACAATTTTTGCGCCATTTGAGGTTTTTTGTCACAAAATCAGTTATGTTTTGCAATGCGTTTGGTATTGACAAGGGAAATACTGAGCGTCCTGCTGTTTCTAAACCTTAAGGTAATATTTTAACATATCCCACATTAATTAAACTTGATAAAAATGATTATTCTGTTGCTGTTGCTTCACATGTGTGCAGAGAAAGGTTAAATGTCAAATACACGCTTAAGTAGATTTCAGCCTTAACATTTTGGCACTCGTCTTTTACACAGACAAACCCTCTGGTGTTCAATCTGAATGTGTTTACTATTCTACTCAAGCACTTGTATCACTAATACTTCAGTGTCATTGAGATGTTTTATCTTGGTCCATTGAGACAGTTACTCTCTATGTTTATGCTATCTCTTACATTTTATATCCACTATTTTTACTCGCTGTTATAGCCTCTTATCTGATCTATTCAAAAACATGCTGCTGTTTCACATGGAGGCCTCTCAATTAACCAAAATATGCTGAAAATTGAAGCATTAACATATGTGCGCCATAGCTCTGTACTAGGAACATAACTGTCATGTTTTTGACTTCTTCTTTCACCATTTAAGGGAACTTGAGTTTCTTATCGCAAGCAACCTAAAGCCCAAAGTCTCTGGAAGTAATTATGCAATGGGCATGTCATTATTTCTCAGGCTGATTGTACATGCCACCGGACACACTGGTAACTACAGATGTACTGCCTGTTCTCATTTTTACAACTTAAACAACAATATATTAGCTTGTTCAGTCAAATATTTTCTAAAGTTGGATCATCTTTGAAAGCTGACGTCAAGCCTTTCAAATAAGTTCACTGAACAAATTAGTATTTTTATTATGAGTGAGTTGAAAAAACTTAACATGGAGATTTGCATCCTCCTGTGGGCTCACCACCCGCAGAGGTAGCCGTAGGGGACCGGTGCAATGTGGATCGGGCAGCAGTCGAAGGCGGGTGCCTCGACGACCCGGTCCCCGGACACAGCTTCTTGCTGTAGGGACATGGAATGTCACCTCACTGGGGGGCAAGGAGCCTGAGCTTGTGCGGGAGGTTGAGAGATACCGGCTAGATATAGTCGGGCTCACCTCCACGCACAGCTTGGGCTCTGAAACCCAGCTCCTCGAGAGAGGTTGGACTCTCCACCACTCTGGCGTTGCCCGCGGTGAGAGGCGGCGGGCCGGTGTGGGCTTGCTCATAGCCCCCCAGCTCAGCCGCCATGTGTTGGAGTTTACCCCAGTAAACGAGAGGGTCGCGTCCCTACGCCTTCGGGTTGGGGACAGGTCTCTTGCTGTTGTTTGTGCCTACGGGCCAAATAGCAGTACAGAGTACCCGGCCTTCTTGGAGTCCCTGGGAGGTGTACTGGAAGGTGCACCGACTGGGGACCCCATTGTTTTGCTGGGAGACTTCAACGCCCACGTGGGCGACGACAGTGATACCTGGAGGGGTGTGATTGGGAAGAACGGCCTCCCCGATCTGAACCCGAATGGTGTTTTGTTATTGGACTTCTGTGCTAGTCACAGTTTGTCCATAACGAACACCATGTTCGAGCACAGGGGTGTCCATAAGTGCACGTGGCACCAGGACACCCTAGGCCGGAGGTCGATGATCGACTTTGTAGTCGTGTCATCTGACCTTCGGCCGTGTGTTTTGGACACTCGGGTGAAGAGAGGGGCTGAGCTGTCAACCGATCACCACCTGGTGGTGAGTTGGATTCGCTGGCGGAGGAGGAGGCCGGACAGACTCGGCAGACCCAAACGTGTTGTGAGGGTCTGTTGGGAACGTCTGGCTGAGCCCTCTGTCAGAGGGGTCTTCAACTCCCACCTCCGGGAGAGCTTTGACCAGATCCCGAGGGAGGTTGGAGACATGGAGTCCGAGTGGACCATGTTCTCCACCTCTATTGTCAATGCGGCCGTTCGGAGCTGTGGTCGCAAGGTCTCTGGTGCCTGTCGTGGCGGCAATCCCCGAACCCGGTGGTGGACACCGGAAGTAAGGGATGTCGTCAGGCTGAAGAAGGAGTCCTATCGAGCTTGGTTGGCTTGTGGGACTCCTGAAGCAGCTGATGGGTACCGGCAGGCCAAGCGTGCTGCAGCCCGGGCGGTTGTGGAGGCAAAAACTCAGGTCTGGGAAAAGTTCGGGGAGGCCATGGAGGAGGACTATCGGTTGGCCTCAAAGAAATTCTGGCAAACCGTCCGCCGCCTCAGGAGGGGGAAGCAGTGCTTCACCAACACTGTTTACAGTGGAGGTGGGGAGCTGTTGACCTCGACTGGGGATGTTGTCGGCGGTGGAAGGAATACTTTGAGGATCTCCTCAATCCCACCGACACGCCTTCCGTTGAGGAAGCAGAGGCTGGGGACTCAGAGGTGGACTTGTCCATCACTCAAGCTGAAGTCACTGAGGTGGTTGGAAAGCTCCTCAGTGGCAAGGCTCCGGGGGTGGATGAGATCCGTCCTGAGTACCTCAAGTCCCTGGATGTTGTGGGGCTGTCGTGGCTGACACGTCTCTGCAACATCGCATGGCGGTTGGGGACAGTGCCTCTGGACTGGCAGACCGGGGTGGTGGTCCCTCTTTTTAAGAAGGGGGACCGGAGGGTGTGTTCCAACTACAGGGGGATCACACTCCTCAGCCTCCCCGGGAAAGTCTATTCCAGGGTACTGGAGAGGAGAATTTGGCCGATAGTCGAACCTTGGATTCAGGAGGAACAATGCGGTTTTCGTCCTGGCCGTGGAACAGTGGACCAGCTCTACACCCTCTATCGGGTGCTCGAGGGTTCATGGGAGTTCGCCCATCCAGTCCACATGTGTTTTGTGGATTTGGAGAAGGCGTTCGACTGTGTCCCTCGTAGCGTCCTGTGGGGGGTACTCTGGGAGTATGGGGTCCGGGGCCTTTTGCTAAGGGCTGTCCGGTCCCTGTATGACCGGAGCAGGAGCTTGGTCCGCATTGCCGGTTGTAAGTCAGACCTGTTTCCAGTGCATGTTGGACTCCGGCAGGGCTGTCCTTTGTCACCGGTTCTGTTCATTATTTTTATGGACAGAATTTCTAGGCGCAGCCAAGGGCCGGAGGGAGTCTGGTTTGGGAACCACAGGATTTCATCTCTGCTTTTTGCGGATGATGTTGTCCTGTTGGCTTCATCAAACCAGGACCTTCAGTGTGCACTGGGGCGGTTTGCGGCCGAGTGTGAAGCGGCTGGGATGAGAATCAGCACCTCCAAGTCCGAGGCCATGGTTCTCGACCGGAAAAGGGTGGCTTGCCCTCTCCAGGTTGGGGGAGAGTTCCTGCCTCAAGTGGAGGAGTTCAAGTATCTTGGGGTCTTGTTCACGAGTGAGGGAAGGATGGAGCGTGAGATCGACAGGCGGATCGGTGCAGCGTCTGCAGTAATGCGGTCGTTGTATCGGTCTGTTGTGGTAAAGAAGGAGCTGAGCCGAAAGGCGAAGCTCTCGATTTATCGGTCGATCTACGTTCCTACTCTCACCTATGGTCATGAGCTTTGGGTCATGACCGAAAGGACAAGATCCCGGATACAAGCGGCCGAAATGAGTTTCCTCCGCAGGGTGGCTGGGCGCTCCCTTAGAGATAAGGTGAGGAGCTCTGTCACACGGGAGGAGCTCGGAGTAGAGCCGCTGCTCCTCCACATCGAGAGGAGTCAGTTGAGGTGGCTCGGGCATCTGTTTCGGATGCCTCCTGGTCGCCTCCCTGGGGAGGTGTTCCGGGCATGTCCCACCGGGAGGAGGCCCCGGGGAAGACCTAGGACACGCTGGAGGGACTATGTCTCTCGGCTGGCCTGGGAACGCCTTGGGGTCCCCCCGGTAGAGCTGGAGGAAATGTCTGTGGATAGGGAAGTCTGGGCATCTTTGCTTAGACTGCTGCCTCCGCGACCCGGTCCCGGATAAGCGGAAGAAGATGGCTGGATGGATGGATGGATGGAGATTTGCATTTTACAGAATACCATTTAAAATATTTATTGACTGTTTGTTCCTCGTATAACTGTGAAGTAGAAGTTATATCATTTCGGAGTGGTGGTTCCTAAATAGTGGGTCAGGATCCAAAAGTGAGTTGTGAGGAGGTTAAATGTTCAACTTATTTAAAGTCTACTTGAAGATTGTCTTCTGGTTATTGATGTAAGGGGTCATCGGTGGCTGGAGCTTGTCCCAGCAACTATGGGCCTTAGGAGGGGAGATACTGACAGACAACTATACATTCTCCCACTCATTCACTAAGGATGACTCCACTCAGAGATCTTCAACCACACTAAATCAGGGATAAAATTTGGTCCCACAATCAGAGCAGTTGAGTACCACTGACATGGAGCCAAAAGTCTTCCTTTTTTCCTTTTGGCTTTTCCCCACCACAGAAAAACATCTGGGTCCTTTTGTGCCGTAATTTGCACATTCATTTGGCATAGGGTTTACACTGGATGCTCTTCCTGATGCAATTCTCCATTTGTCCAGGCTTGGGACAGGCAGAGAGTGTACACTGACTTGTGACCCTATGTGGGTGGAATTTTGGAGTCAATAGTATGTTTTCCTTACCTTATATGACATTACCACAGGGTGACCTTATGTAGACAAGATCAGACAATGACACTGATTTAGTTTCCGGATTCTCTTATGATCATTTTTGTAAAAAAAAAAAAAAAAAAAAAAAACTGGTAGTGTGTCAAAGGGACAGCTGTATAAATAGTAATGAGCGGAGTGGTCTTTTGCTGAACTGACGTTTGCCTCTGGCTCAAATTAGATTGCAATTGCATTCCTCTGGGGTCAAACATATCCATAAACATATTTTCTGTCTGATAGATGTCCTTCTATGGCAGTGGCACCAAAGAAAAACACTTTACCTACATAATGTACCTGATCTGTGCGTTATTATTCATAGATGTTTATGCTGTGAAAACCTTCTATTGGTGATTAAATGTTTCTCACTCTGCATTGGTCTGACAGTGTTCACTGCAGTTGTTATTCAACGCTAAATGATTATGTAATTTCTATATATTTTTTCAGGAATGAGGAATCTTCTCCTCCACATTGCTGTAGTCTATTTTTAGATGTTTATGAGTTGCTCCAGGAATCATGGGTATTTTTTACCATCTAGGAAGAAAGTTTCTCAGGCCAACATACTATGTGCCCAATTTTGTATTTATTCTTTGTACTTTTAGTATAGCTTGCATGGCCTTATTTGTATTTTTTTTTATATTGCACTATCAATAGTTGTTTACCTATTGTTACTTGTTTGCACCGAGGGTTTGAGAGTAACACAATTTCAATTCAATTTATGTTCCATACATGTAGTAGAATTGACAATAAAGCAGATTTTTACTTTGACTTTTGAACATACGTTATATTCAGTATTCAAGGCACATCTTAAAATAACTTTTTAATGGTCTTGGGTTCATGTTAAAGTCAAATACATTTTACTTCCTATTTTGAACTATATTACTTTTTTTAGTAGTAGTCACTGTTGTAATAGTTATAATAGCAGTGGTAGCACTACTAGCAGTAGTATTATTATTGGTGGTAGTAGTAGTATGAGCAGTAGTTTTTACCTTTACTCCAGTGATGATTTTGTTGAGTACTTTTACCATTGTAAAATGATTTAATGTAACTGTATTTGGGTGATTGACGTGACGCCCACTTTTCCATAATCAGCTGGAAAGTTTTGCTAAATGTTTTTTCCCCTAAAATTCTGTCAACAGTGCAACATAGGGAATACTACAAAACCTTTGAAGTAGAAGTTGCATTGAATATTTTGTATTTTATTTTGTTTTATTTTAACTGTAAAATGTCCTGTGGTGCGACTGTAAAAGTTTCAAAATACAAAAAATACAAAAATTTCCAAAATAAGTCTCTATAGTGTCTGAGACACTAGTGACTTAGTGTCTAGTGTCTGAGTTTTGGGACGGTTATTTTATGATTCATTTTAGTAAAATCCTTTTCTCAAAAACTATTAATGTATGTCATGTTGTGACAGCTGTATTTTTCACAAAATCAAATTCTGAATGTTAAAAAAACATTTTTTAACATGGGACAGGGAGGTATCAAGTTAGCACAACAGCCATATTGAATAATTTATGACAAGAATTCAAATGGCCAAAATGTAATGAATGTCTGTGGTGTGTCAGAAAAAGTCACACTGCAGGACAATGTCAAGTAATGTAAAAATAACAAATAATAATAATAATGATAATGATAACAAATAATTAATAGAGTTAAACTTAAAATATATGAATTGCTTACAAAAAACTCATAAAACTGATTTATATTTGAAATTATTTAATATTCTTTACATTCAACTTCAAACTTGTGTCACACTGCAGGACAATAAAAAAGGTGTTACACCTCTAAATGTCAATCACCTAGACAACATTATACAGTATTCATCTCTGCTCACTGCTAATGCTAATGCATTGAGTTTGGACTTGCTCTAATACTGGACTGTGCTTATTTGATAAACAACCCTGTTTTTCTGTGTGAGTTTTTCATGTCCCAGAAGTTTCTCAGCACCGTTGTAAAACAAAAGTCTGTGACAATATGAATTTGTAGTAAAAACAAAAATCTGACTTCATTCATCAGATCACTCCCTTCTCGCACAATCCTGTTCTTGCTCTTTAGGAGTTTGGGAGTACGAACGGCAAACCATTTGGCTCAGTCGAAGTAAATAATAAGAGTGATTCCCATAGTGTCAACTTTGTTTGTTTGAACAATACTATTGCCTCTGGACCATATTTAGTCACCAGTGGGGCTCGAGGTGCTGCCCGTGCTAGACTCTGAAAGTAACACAGAAAGCTGCCGAGATTCCATACAGATCCCGTTGTCCTTATATGGCACAGACTGCGGCCCCTCTGTTCAGTGTATCTCCGGCTTCACTCCCATCAAACTTTGCCCCCCTGGCCTCCTTGTCTGGTTCTTCATCCTTCCCCTCTGCGTTTTTCAGCCCAAGCTTCCCAGGGCCGTAGCATCAGGCAGTGCTGCCGGTGTGGTTGCTCTGAGGGGCCCCATATTCACATCAAATCCTGTATAATAGTGGGATTATCATGTTCAGTGTATTCTAGGGTTTAAAAAGACCCACAATAAATGAGAGCAAGAGACATACACTAACTAGGTATAAGATTATGACCACCTGCGTACTAGTGGCGGTCATAGAGTTAAGATCACATATGCAGTATGCACCTGACACCTTTCTATCAGAACTAGTTGAAAAATTGAAAAATAACTTTAATAAAAAAAAAAAAAAAATCCAAAAAACGTCCAACGAAAAAATACAAAATGCCAAAAACAGAGGAGTGATTAAATGCAAAAATCCCAAACTAAAAAGGCACAACAGATGAAAAATACAAACTCACATTTAACACAAGAGACTCAGGAGACACTGGAGGCACAGACATGGGCACAGGCAAGTCGCGAGAAAACATGACAAAGGAGTGGGGCAAACACTGGGACTAAAGAAACACAAGGGTACACAGGGGAAACTCATTAGGGTGGGGCAGGCCATCAAACAGGTGGGAAACACAGAAGGCAGGAAGTAAAACAGAAAAACACAAGTATTGACTGGACATCAAAATAAAACACAAGGGAAACAAGACACAGACCGGATCATGGATCATGACATCCACATGCTTTACTTGTCCCAGGTTCACCACTGTTCCCTTCTTGGACCACTTTTGATATAATGACCACTGCAGACCGGGAACATCCCACAAGGAGATGCTCTGATCCTGTCGTCTAGGCATCACAATTTAGCCCTTGTCAAACTCACGAAAAATGCTGACCATTGTTTATGCTTCTGACACATCAACTTTGAGGACAAAATGTTCAATTGTTGCCTAATATAGATAACATACAGAGATAATCTGTTTCATTTCTTTGGGGCCCCATTCTGATATCCAGCACTGGGCCCCACATTACCTCCTTCCACCACTGATCTCACTACCCTTTACAAGTACAGCCCCACCTCCCTGACGTTGGCCATGCAGAGGGAGCCTGGAGGTCCTCGTCTTTGGTCCATCCTCAGGTTTCACACACACATACCGGCAATAAACAGGCCTGTGCTATCATACAACACTTTGATTTATTTCGCCAAATAGAAGAGTGTCCTTATATAGGAAGTTCCACTGGTACAGGAGTGGTGCACACAGGCCCGGGATGGGAGCAGGATTTGGGGAAATGTGATAACGGCAGAAGATATGTCTGGGATGTATACGCACTTAAAAAGACAGGTTTATTGTGTGAATAATGAGTTATGAGGGGCTCTTTCTGATTTTTTTTATACAGGAGGGGACAGCAGGTTGCCTTATGAGGAGTGGGAAGAAGTTGTGGTTTGTGGTATACATTTAACAGGTCTCTCAGTTTTATGGGTGTCATGTATAATTTGCACTTGTAAAAAAAAAAAATTAATAAGGAACATTTTTTGTCTGTAGGAAAAAAATAGTTGTACCAAATGAGTCTAAACAGAACATTTTAACAATAATTTAAAGAAGTAACACACATGTGGATAATACTTAAGGCTTTAAGTTATTACAAATAGTGTAATATAACCCTTTTAATGATGACAAAAGGGGTTTTAGGATTTCCCTGTAGAGGATCTCCCTGAGGTTTAGGGAGTTTTGCTCAAGATGATGGAGGGCCTATAGGAACAGAGGGTGTCAATTATTTTAACATCTGTAAAGTTCTTGAACTATTGACTAAAGACAAATAAGACTGATCTGAAAAATATGTACAATTCACTAATACAGTGTAATAACAACGGTCTTCTAGCCACAAGCCAGTGTACTTCTTGCGCCAGTTCCAAGCCCAAATAAATGGGGAGGGTTGTGACAGGAAGGCCATCTGGCGTAAAACCCATGCCAAATTAATATGCTAATAAATAACTGTTGTATGCTTGGAGTCAGATGATGTGCTGTGGTCAGAGCTGTTACAATAAAATAGGCAAAGTAGGCAATTGTCTAGAGCCCAGAACTGAAGTAGGGCCTCAAGAACAGTCATTTACCTGTACAATAGTGAACAAGGTGTTTCAGCGACAGAAAACAAACCACTCAAGTGACACTGCCCTGCATTTATACAAGAGGCCCTGTCTGGACGTAAAACCATAATTTGTAGCCAATTACAATACTAATCATCTAAAATGCACCAGAATACAAGAAATTACATAAGTTTCGATCACATTTTGCTGGGGAAGGACACCTGGGCCCCCCAGCGTTATTTTGTCCCACATTGTTATACGCATGGCCACAACTCAGGATATGAGGCAAAAAGACATCTTATAATAATGCTTAAATATATTGTATCAAATGCCCCTTGATACCTTTTTTTGGTTTGAAGTGGGATTTACACAAACAAAACAAAACAAAAAAACAAACACAAATGGAGCCTATATACGGCCTCAGTTGTCCCTCAGGGCCCCTGTAGGCAGAGGTGGACAGTAACAAAGTAAATTTATTTGAGTACTGTACTTAAGTAGAGTTTTTGAGAATCTGTACTTTACTTGAGTGTTATTTTTTGTGTAAACTTTTTACTTTTACTCCACTACATTTGAAAGATGCTTTTTATTCCACTACATTTCTATAAAGGCAGAGGTAAATTATCTGAACAAATTATCTTAAGACTGAAGAACAAAAAATCTGACTGTATTCATGTAGTTTCTCATTTGTGTGTCGTTTGTCATTTATAGACCCTAAAGCAATATTTGGAGTAATATTTGCTTTTACTTTTTGCTTTTGCTTTACTTTTACTCAAGTAATGAAGTTGAGTACTTTGTCCACCGCTGTCTATAGGTTCTAGAAATGGCTCTGGCTGTGGTGAACCAGGAATGGAAGATGTGTTGTCAATCTTCTGTTAAAATGACAAAAAAGTACCCCTAGTTATAACCAGGGCTTGACATGAACTTTTTTGCTCACTGGACATTTTGGCTAGTGTTCTTTAAAGGTTACTAGCCATTTAAGTTTTTCACTAGCCATAGATGTTAAAATGCAATTTCATTTGTGTATAAGAGAATTATCTGTTGTTTTTACAATCCTTTAGAAAATTACCACTGAAAAGGTGTTTTTTAAAACAGTAAGTTATCATCATCTAAAAACCCCCAAAAATGTTAGACTCTGGATCTTAGAATCTGTATATTTTTTGCTTTTGCTGTTTTTTTATTTGCTTTTTGTGCGTGTGTTTTTTAAACATGTTTTTATTAAAACCCTCTAACAAGCTTAAATAAAAGCTTAAATTATGAGGATTCATAAGCATTGCAACAGAAAGTCACACCTAAAGTAGTTTTTAAAAAACAAACAAACAAACAAACAAAAAAACAATCCTACCAGACAAAATGGCTAGTGACACTAAATATGTTACAATATGGAACTCTATCTGCATTTAGCCAGTTGGCTAATGTTAATGTCAAACCCTGTCTATAACTAAAGTATAATAACATATTAATTTATATTCTTAAACGAAGATGGTTAACAAAATGTCAGCTCCTCAGTTGTTCCCATGCATGTTCTTTTAATATCCTTTTGTGCTTTAACTGGTGTATTTTCCCCGGTTACCCAGTTTTTCCCATCACTCTTTGCTATAATGTCTAACCTGCTGTGGTCCGCACTGCGCATGTCCGCTGCCTCCTGACTCGCCAATAGATGCTGCGCTCGCGGACCTGCGCCGCTGCTGCTGCTGTGGTGAAAGCTCCACCTCCCTCTATCAACAGGGCGCACTTTAAAATGCTAAGTCTCTGAATTAGACGGGGGTCATTTGGACTGTTACTTTGTTGGAGTACCTCGTCACAGCTGGCCTCTCGAAGCATCAACTTAAAAAAAAAAAAAAGAAAAAAGATTAACCTGCCCCGGAGCGGAAATTTCTTCTCATTATGTAAGTAGAGAGTATTTTCCTACATTTCTTACTTGTTTGCTTATGTTTTATCGCATCTTTCTTGCAGTCAGCTATCAATCCGTAGCTAATTGTTTTATTTTAGCTAACTAAATAACTTTGAGGCAAAATATGATTAAAAAAAAAAAAAAAAAAAAAAACAACCTTTACTTAACCTTTTTTTTTCATTCAAAACCCTTTGCTCATTGCTAGCTCTGCAAACATTTAAATGCACAATAAAAAAGAGTAGAGGAAGTTTAAAGTTAATTATCAGTAACAGAAACATCACATTGACCATTAAGTTTCCTGTTTTCCAAATATGGCCATCTAAAGCCTGTCAAACGTCTGTGGTTTGAGATACACACAATGGGTGACAATAGTTTTACTTACTGCTGCATGCATGAGTCAAAGTACTGTACATTTTTATCATATTTTTACATAACTTTTTTCTAACTAAAACGTCATGTTAGCCTATTACCAGTGCCATTATGCTAAGTAAAAGAATAAAGTTGCTGTATATCAATCTTCACAGGATCCTGCTACCCTGCAATATATAAAAGCCCACCCAAAACTATTTCCACTTATCATGTGGTGGTCATTGTCCTCTGTCTTAATTTTCATGATTTTGAACCTGTCCTCGTTTATCTTCATTCATACACAGCCATTGAAATCCTAATGTGCCAGAGTTTATTAACATGATTATAACAGGAAGTTTGTTTGTGAAACAGCCAACAGAGGAAATGAGTAAAAATCATTCACAGGACCTGCATGTCACCCACAAATAGAAAGGTCACTTAGTCTCATGAGTAAAATTTGTTTATTATTGCTTGGAATAGGCTTATTATTTTGGATGGAGACACTTTGGCAATTGTCCTGTTTTAGATGTAATGTGAAGTTTTACAGTTTGTTGGGGAAAAATGCTTAAACTCTTTATGATTAATCCAGTACGTTGTCTTTTATAGGGAATTTTAGTGTCTGTAAGTAGATGTGGTCATTGATCCATAAGAAAAACAGTGCCTCGTGGACCTGCTAATCTCCTCTCTCTTTGTCATCTTCAAAGTTTAAAGTCTTTTTTTTTCCCCGAGTCGGTCTGTTATCCCATCAGCTCCACTTCAGTCAGCAGCCCTAGAGAGATAGACCGATTACAAAGTTGTGTTGACACAACTCGCAGAGAGAAGAGGAAGCTTCATGATAATATTAAGATAAGGTGTCATGCAAACTGTAAAGGGTTTGCAGCGGGGATTTGAATGGCTGTTCCTCTTCCTCCTCCAAAGACCGACGAGTACCACCTCAGAAAATGTTTCAGTTTCTAAGTACTATGTTTAATGGACTAAAATGAGCTTTACTACTGGGCTAAACCTAGACTAAAAAAGGTCTAAGCCAGGACTAAACCTGGAAAAAACTGGACTAAACCTAAACAAAACCAGGACTAAACAATGATCTACACTTGACATTAAGCAGAGCCCTAAACAGAGCAGGACTATAAACAGAAATACAACTCTAAATTAGACAAAATCATAACTGCAAGAGACCCCTGAGTACCACCAGGAGAACCCTGCATACCATCAGTGGTACCCATGCCACAGTTTGAGAACCACTGTCCTAGAAGACATAGGTGATATTCAGAGCATTACAAATTGGCCTTAGTCAATTGACTCAGCTCAGCATGAGTCTTTTAAATTTAATACGATATTTCAACAATCCCTGTGTGGTTTGGCTTTATAGATCCCCTGGGTGCATTTATAGACCTTCTCAAGGAACCTTTTTTTTTTTTTTTTTTTTTTTTTTGCATACTTCCCACTCAATTACAATGTGTGCCAGACTTTAGGGGTGAAAGGCAGTAGCACTGAAAGCCTGCAAGTCTGAAGTAAGTAATTGTGGTAAATCCAAGATGAAAGATTACAGTGTGACACAATGCTTTATTATTATTATAAAATCATTTGTGCAAAGTGGTGCAGGTGCCATATTAATATAGTTTTTCACACATTTCTGGTGATGTCTCAATTCCAGATGGCAGGCAGGAACCAGTATTCCTCTGTAAGTTAGACATTAAGATATATTTTTTTAAAAAGCGTCAATTCTGAAAAAAAAAAAAAAAAAACTCTTTCACCTTAGTTAATTTGTGCTGAAAGAAGGGATGCTGAACTTTGTTTCATGTCCAGTAATTGCAAATATATTTACCATAAAACATAACAAATCAGATGCATATTGAACTGCAAGTTGTATGTTGTTCACACACTGACACACGCATTAAAAGCAATTAAGATCCCACATGAAGCCTGATTGCTGAAACCCCCCTCTGTCTCTGTGCCTCGCTCGCAGTTATCATTTTCAAGTAAACGACGGAGCAGTCAGAGACATACTATTCCCTATAAGGCCTTTGTTTGGGACTTGACTTGCCGTGCTGTTTAGGTCCACAGAAAAGAGTCCTGCTACAGAGAAGGGGCCCATATATGGTCATCACAGCACGAGACTGAAGACTCTTAGCTGCGAGACAGGGAGGGGGAGGAGGGGGAGAGCAAAAGACATGGAAAAAAAATTGATGTTGTCAATTATTACATAATGATTTAATGGCTGTATGAGTATGTCTGTCAACATTAATGAACTTCTTAGATAAAGTTGTCAGCAATATAGATGGGTCATTGTTACAGAGTGAATGAAAAATCTATTTCCCAGCCTCAATCTTGAATCAGGGAGAATGGATATTTTTATGTGTGTCTCTTGTGGTGTGTGTGAAAGTGTGGCCTGGGAGGGTGGAGGTCTGTGAGAAGGACTGTACTTTTAAAATCCCCAATGGATCAAATATATTAACTCTTTAAGTCACCGCCAACACAGCTTTAGCAGCAAATTTTATATCCTAAGGGAGGTATATCTCATAATCCCCCAAAAAATAACGCATTAGGTCATACATAGTACTGTGCAAATGTCTTAGACAGGAGAGCCTATGAAGGAAAGCCTATGAACAAAAATATACAAAAACAAAACAAAAAACAGAAAAAGTCAAAACTACAAGCACTCAGGAGCTTAAACCTCTGCTAAAGCACTGGTCCTCCTATCTCTCTATGTTAAAGATTTAGTGCCCAGGCCTGACACTCAAAGATCAAAGATCTTCTAGTTTAGGGGTAAATGCTCTTTCCATTGAGCTACAAAACCATTATATCTAATAATTAATCTACTTAAATGAATCATTTGCTCTTTTAGTGAGTGAGGTTAGTATCTTTGGCCCATTATTGATCTTTTCTTAAATTTTCATAACAAAAATAAAGATTCTGTATTAAAGCATTCCTCACTAAAACATTTACACTGTACTGTCTATTGTGCAATTAATTTGTTCTGTCTACCAGTTGGCCCTCCACCCTAACCCAACATGTCCAAGAAGGCCCCATCTGACGATGAGAAGTTCCTCTATGTCGACAAAGACATGCTGAACAACCCGATGGCGCAGGCGGACTGGGCGGCCAAGAAGTTGGTGTGGGTCCCATCAGAAAAGCATGGCTTCGAGGCGGCCAGCATCAAGGAGGAGCGCGGTGACGAGGTGCTGGTGGAGCTGGCCGATAATGGCAAAAAGGTGACAGTGAACAAGGACGACATCCAGAAGATGAACCCTCCCAAATTCAGCAAAGTGGAGGATATGGCGGAGCTGACGTGCCTGAACGAGGCGTCTGTGCTGCACAATCTCCGCGAGAGATATTTTTCTGGCCTCATCTATGTGAGTATACTCAAAACAGACTTCAGTATCATTCATACATAGTGTTAACAGATACAAATGAGGTATAGTTTGGAAATAGTCCCTAAATGTTGTTAGTTCTGGCCTGGTGTTACAAAAGCAGGCCAGTGATAATATCGAGTGAGTCATGCGATGGAATAAGAACATAACTATTGCATAATTTAATGTATCATTTAATCTTACTTAGACTTACTGTAAACATTATATTAAATATGTTTTTATGTTTTCCTCCCATAAATTTTGTTCATTCCTTCATCTTTTAACATCACCATCACTTCTTCATCACTTATTCCAGATAAGAGTTGTGACTGAAGTCTCTCACAGCAACTATGGGCCTTTGGCAGGCTAGACCCGGGACAGTGACCAGTTAGTCACAGGGCTGAAACAGAGATTTATGACAGACAACCGTTCACACTCACATTCATTCACCAGAGGCAATTTCACCAGTTCACCTAACACATGCATGTCTTTGGATGGTGGGATGAAGCTGGAAATAACCCACAGTAAGAAAGTTGTGGTCAGCCTTAGAATCAAACCCACAACCTTCTTGCAGGGAGGCAGGAGCACTAACCTTTCTTCTATATTTCCGTTCATCTACTGTATCCATTTATGTTGTCTTCCTTATGCTCTGTTTTGTCAGACATACTCTGGACTCTTCTGTGTGGTGGTGAACCCTTACAAAATGTTGCCCATTTACTCAGAGAAGATCATTGACATGTACAAAGGGAAGAAACGACATGAAGTCCCCCCCCATATCTACTCCATCACTGACAATGCCTACAGGAACATGATGCAAGGTATCCTTTCTCACTGACCTCCACATCAATATAACATAATGTAAAGATCAAACAAGAAAAATATTAGTGTTGTGCTATTGCAAATTCAGAATTCAGTCATTATAAGTCATTAGTGAGAGTATTATAATGCACTAAATTAAATGTAAAGTCCTACACACAAAGCGAAATTCAAGCCTTTATTTTAATTGTAATGTTTATGATGATGTAATATTATATTATATATATTGTTATGAGATGTTATGAGATACTGAAGTTTGCTGAAGAACACTGAATCTACATAATATATGCATTTCACTTAAACTGGAGGCTCAAAGACAAAAACATAGCAGTAAGTCTTCATATTTGTCTTCGCATAAGCAATAGGACTGGGTATGATCTCTGTTATCATTGGTTAACAATACATTGGTTGTTGTTGTCATTCTCAGTGCTGATTAGACAATAAAAGGCCACTGCAGACAAATTCAGCCACAAAACCCAGTCCAGTCACCTCTCTAACCCTTGTCTGTAAAGTTATTCATAGTTATTCTGGCTCATTTGAGAGTCAGTGTCGCGTATAGGTGACGATTGTGGATTTGGCACAACATTTGACTTGTGCTTACAGTAAATGTCTCTTGGCAAACTCCCTCGGCGCTGCAGTGTTAGAGCAGCTTGTTTCCCATCAAGTCTGTTTCTTCTGTGTCCAGGGGGTTGTGCCCACTCAGCCTCATGCTGACGTGAGGATGTGCTCTCGGAGGAGTTGACATCTGGATTGTGAGATGGGTGGAGGGCAGTAAAACATTTCCTGTCTCAGAAGGCCTCCCTATACAGTTTTTAGTGACTAAGGAGGTATTTCTTCTGAGGCGGAAAAAGTACTAAAACCATTAGTAAAATTACAGTTGCTTCAAAATAATATTACTCAAGTGGAACTAAAACTACTTAACAAGATCATTTCTTGAGTAAAAGTTTAGAAAGAAGTACGCTATACAGTATTCCTCTTATCCCCGAGTCAGTATCAGACCCAGAACATTCTGTCGAGCACTGTACCCACTTTGCCAATGAGATAAAAAATCCTTTCATTTGTTTTGAAAATAAAATATTTTACTTGTAGTATTATTATTTTCTTTTATCTTTCGGCTGCTCCGTTTTTCATTAGGGGTCCCCCCAGTGAATGCGCTTCGAGCAAGATTTGAACTGCCAACCTTCCTGTGAAAGTGTAACCCACTGCCGCATCATCACCGCATTTAGTAAATTGAGTAAACTTATTCAGTTACTCTCCACCTCTACATTTCTTAATCTTGCCTGTCCAAGTACTACATACTGCAGGTTCCCATTAACTTTTTAACCCACTTTACTGGAGGGTATTTTGTTACATAACCATTACATCAGTCTGAAATTGTATATCTATTAGTACAGAGGCTAGCCAGGATGTTGCATGTCATTATAAGTACATATTTCCATCTGTTAAAGCAGCTTAATCCCGAAGAATGCAACTTTATGTCACGGTGTGTACATTATGGTTTTATTAGCTCTCTATACACAGTATTGATTTGTTTACAGTAACTACTATAAAGTGTAAACCATAGTACACAACATGAAAACACACTGAAAAGCGGTGGAGTGTATGTTTAGATACATGTCACATTAGGATCTGAGGTGATGGAGAGGACATACAGCTGCAATTTGGAAATGCTTGTTAAGTTTATGAGAAAGCAAGGCGTTGTTATCATTGTGTGCATAAAGTTAACTCCAGACTAAACATGATTTTTATGTTTGATTAAGTGTGGACCACCAAGTTATTTTCAAATGATTTTACAAAGTACATTGTGGCAATGCTATTTGCATGACTTATTTGGACAATTAACTATTTCAGCAAACATTTTAGTTGGTACTTAGCTTGATGAACAACAGGGACTTCAACAGCTATTGACACAAGATGTTAAAGGCTGAATACTGTGAAGCATTCTTGTGAAAATGGAAGTGGTGCAGAACAACATCAAAATCTTGTCTTAAACTTTCTTCCTGTTGTTTTGGCCTGAGACCCAGCTTTGCCTAAATACAGTAGCTCCCAGATCTTTGATGTCCGGAAGATAAAACTGTGCAAGTCTCAGAGTGATTTGTTGTCACCTCTAATATTCCACAGTGGAGGCAGTGGCACATTATAATCTCATAAAAAGACACTTGTTTGATCTTGGCAGTGTCGATGTTGTTTTTAGATGCTGACAACTATTTTCACCCCACTCTCCCAGTCACATCTGACTTTCTGCCTCAATTATGAAATGCAGAAAAGGAATGAGTTTCTGTTTGCACATGGTGAAAACAGCCACGTTAGGTTTACACAGAATGTCCGACTGTGTAGAGTGCTCTGCAAAAGTCAGGTTTTTAAGAAAGGCTATGAACATATAGAGCTGTATTATTGTACAAAATTACACAAAATAAAAAAAAAATATCAAAACTGCATAGACCTCTGCCAAGCCACTTCTCCTATCTCACAAAGATAAAGATATAGTGCCAAGACCTGGACTGAAACTCAAAGGATCTTCTAGCTCAGGGGTAAATGCTCTTTACATTGTGAACTCGTATCTCACAATCATAAATATTAAGAATCTACTTAAATGAGTGAAGTTACTATCTTTGGTCTGAACTCAAAATGGTACAACATCCCTTGAAACGATCCTGTATGTAAACACTGATCTGGAACCTTACCAAAATGAATAATTTTGTCCTTAAGCCTATTACTGATCTTTCTTGAAACTTTAACAAAAATAAAAGTCTGTATTTATTAAAGTGCCATAGTTTAAAGTTTTTTTCACACCTCACTAAAACCTTTTGCACACCGCTGTATATTGGTTGAGTTGTGTGGTGGGATAAAAAAACATTAAAATAACTTAGAAACCAAATTTGCAATAAAGTAGAAGAAAGACTATGGCTGTTCTAGGGTTGAGTTCCCACACTGGATTATCCTTGCAGTACACAGCTAATGGGTAATGTGATATATTTTAATTAAACTCTAAACAATGTTATCTTTGTAGCCCTTCTCACTCGACAGGGGCCCATTGAATTTACGGATATATTTAACAAAATGGCCTTACATGGACTCAGCATACTCTCCCAGGAGTATTGTAGTGAGTCATTGCTTAGTACATTTAAATCAGATTTCAAAGCATTTGTGGGTGGGACATGTTTTCTTAGAGCGTTTCTTAGAGTCTGCAAATCAAATACTTAATTTAATCTAATGCTCTATGTGTAGGGATTTATAGTTTAATCCTAGTGATATGTTTTGTGGCAAACATTATATCTCTAAAGTAAAATAATCCATGGTCATTAACGTTTTTCAATGACTTTTTTTTTTTTTTACAGATCGTGAAGACCAGTCCATCCTTTGCACGTAAGTCTAAATTTCCAGTTCCACTTTTCCTGTCTTGTCTTTTGCCTTTTTAAACTAGCCTGACTGTCTTTCTGTGCAAGTTACATAACACTTGTGCAAATACATAGCCAGTCAACTGTATTCAAGTCAACAATTATTATTATTATTATTATTATTATTATTATTATTATTATTATTATTAAAACAACTGAAAATTATTGGTAACAACATACTTTGACATAATGGTGTATAGAGTTTGTGTATTGTATTGCAGTATAGTATTTTAATAGTAAGCAAAGCCTGGATGAATGTATTGGCCCTGATCCCAGTGGACTGAGGCCTTGGTCTCCTCTCAGACCCTGGGTCAGGAAGTTTGCCCTGCACCCTGATGGGGGAACAAGATTAGCTTCCCTAATGTTTGCACTCCATGTTGTTTGTTTATCTGTTTAAACTGATTATTGAGGACTATGACTCGAACATCAGACATCTAATGACAAACGTCTTCATGTTGACATGTAAGACTTGGTTGTTATTTCATAGAAAACATGATAAACCTTTAATAGCTTTCCTTTTGCTTATTTGGTTGTTTTCATTTATCACCAGCCAATGCACTTAAAATGTTCCTTTAATATGAACATATAAACAATACAGCACATCATAACTTAGTTACTGACAAACATTTCTTTAATAGGAAAAGTTAGAAGGAAGTAGTTGTGAGGAAAGTAAGGAAACGAGTGCAGGGACTTGATGTGCCCAGACCTCTGATAGATTAACAGTGCCAATGCCACGATAAGGCCAAATGTTTTGTTAATTTAAAAACCTTACCTTCAGTGACAGTTTTTCTTTGGTGGAAAAAAATAACATGGGTCAAATTCTGTAGCAGCAGCAGTTTGATGAATGATAGTAGTAATTAGTCATGAAAAACTCATTGTTTAATTTTTGGTGAGCGCTGACACTTGCAGTTTGTCAGTCTGAGCTGCAGCCTGGCCTCGGAGCCTTATAAGGCAGAAATGTTTGGAGCGGAACATGGAATGTCATGTATGAGCTACTGTGCGTGTTTGTGTGGGTGCGTGTGAGAAAGTGTATGTTCAGATATGTTGTTTTTCTTTACACGTTAATTATACAGTTTATATCTTGTCAAGGGAATTACATAAGACATTGCTGGCCCCTGGTTGTTAGTCCAGACCCATAGATACCGGGAGTACTGGGTTAGTGATATGACATACTTTACCCATTGCAATCATGTAATCATATAACATTAGGGTTATATGAAGGTTTCATGAATGAAATTGGTCACCCAAGATTGTTCTCCTTCTCAGGTCTAAGTTTGATTTGTTTTAAAATTGCATAAAGTTATAAATACTATTATTATATTGCAGAAAGTAAAACCTTTTTTTGTACAACAACAACAGGGTCACTGGGACGCCTAATAAATTGTGTTAAATTTCACTATAACTAAATCTGTACAAAAACAGCTAACATTTATCCAGCCTAGTATCTGCTTTTAGTCATACAGATGCTAAACAGAGCATCAGGAAGAGACAATTTGATTTACAGTAATGGAGCTAAAACTCTTGTCTGCTTACAGTAGCTGTATAAATGTCAGGTGTCGTTGCCAGAACAGGACACAGTAATTAGTTTGAGCCCGAAGCCGCCAACACAGAGAGCTACCCCGTGCCTTTTATGATCTGCTCTGTGCAGGAGTGAAGCCGTTCAATTAGATTTGTTTGTCTGGTCAACTTTTGGGGCCACAGTTGCCTAGGTTAGAAAATAATAATAAATTGATGAAGTAATGGCAGTGTTATGGGGTACAGAATAGGGAGATACAAAAAAGTATGTGGTGACTGCTTGTTCTATGAGAAATTAAATTCTATTCTATTAAATTAAAGTTAAATGATTCAATGACCCTAATATTTCATGTGGCTCATGACCATTATTGGCAGGTCAACAAATAAAAATCAATTAGCATTGTGTTGCAGTCTCTTTTACCTCCGTGCAAACTGGCCCTGTATCTGTGCCTTGATGTTGGGTTGTTCTTCCTATAACAATGTCTGTGTATCAGGTTTAACCAATATTAACCTCTTCCTCCCCAGTGGAGAGTCAGGTGCTGGCAAAACTGAAAACACCAAGAAAGTCATCCAGTACCTGGCAGTCGTGGCCTCCTCACACAAAGGCAAGAAGGACAGCAGCGCAGTAAGTATCTCAGTTTTAAAAAAACATTGTCAAGCACTTACCTCACACTTCTGAAGGAGGTGAACTATGTATGCAGGAAAAAGTGCCTAGTTTAACGCTGTATATCGCCATTTCCTCCAAATAGCAACAATCAGGATCACAGTTTGCCTACGTGAGTAAAGGCCTGGAGTGTGTTTTGTGTGGTGCTTACGTGTGTCTCTTTTTAGGTTTAAAAAGTGCATGAAGATAGTACTTTTTTTTTTTTTTTTACACATAAGGTTCCTGGAATTAGACAGTACCTTAGAATCATCATCTCTGTACCTGACACCACTGTAGCCCTGTTGATTTAGATTGCATGCTGATTATCAAACACATTTAGGACCTAGAGAGTGCCTCAGTTAGGACGTCCGGTGTCATCTGGCCTAGTCCTGAACTTTGGTTTTTCCCGAACACACTTCCACTGCCATTCGAGTTGGGATTGAGGCCTCTTTGGCAGTGAAAGTGTTCCTCACAGACAAACGAGCACAGTGTGAGCATGAACCAACAACTTTTCTATAAAACAACAAACATCACTGACCTCCCTTTACCTCCCTTTAACCTGCCTTTGATTTTTAGACCATATGATCCTGTAGTGTTCATTGGAAATTAGTTTGCACTGTGTGAAATATGTGAAAATACGTGTATTTAATCTTTTGCTTGGGCTCAATCAAGCTCAGACTTTTGGAAAAGATCCTGTGTTAATAATAATGGCTGGTGTAGGTATTGCTCATATAACTTTGATATAATGGGTCAGTTTTCTCATACTGTGACCTCCTTCTATCTGTAGAAGTTAATTTATCAACTCTATACACTCCATTTATTCTTGTCTTTACTTTCTTTCGGCAGTGGAATGTAACTATATACCTTTACTGCTTTTACTTTTATTTGAGTAAATTTTCAAGAGAATAATGTTAAAGTATCTAAAAAAGTTATTCTTGACTTCAGTGGAAGTAAAAATAGTGGCAGCGGTGGTAGTATTAGTAGCGATTGTTGTAGTAATAGAAGTAGCAATAGCAGTATTTGTAGTGGTAGCTCTAGAAGTAGTAGTAGTTGCAGTAATGGCAGTGGTTGAGTGCTTTTGCTTCTACTTGTGTTATATTATTTTAAAGTACATTTACAGCCTTGAGTTCTGCTTCCACCTCTGCTTTCTTTTTCCAGTAAGACGACGCTTCACTCTGCTTTGCCAGCTCTGATCTGCTTCTCATCTTCTGGTCTGTATCTGTCTGTCTTGTTTTTCCTATTGATTCAAATCTGCTCTACTCCATTTTGCTTTATCACTGTTACTGAATAGTTTTACACGTATGGGCTCAGAGAATTTGGATTTGGAGATGTCCAGTACCTGCACTTGATGTCAGGTTGCACAGACTGCTTTGATCAAATGGATTAGCTTGACGCAAAGCGAAAAGAGTTTGCCTCATTTTCCAACAGTTGCTCAGCTCCTCTCAATGTACTACAGTCACGCTGGACAGAAATAACATCTGCAGAAGGCTTTCAGTTGATCAGAATCATTTTAGTTTTGTTATATGAAAAGAATTTGGCAGGAACTATAGGGCTGTGCGCCAGGAGCATTGTACTGATACCATAACTGACTTCAACTCTAATCTTCTTTTTAGTTTTCTGCCAAGTTTTTTTTTTTTTTTTTAATGTTCATCAACCATTAGATTGTATCAATTATGCTAATGTGGCTGTACATCACTGTTGCCACTAGGGGGAGCTGGAGAAACAGCTTCTGCAGGCTAATCCTATCCTGGAAGCCTTTGGAAATGCAAAGACCATCAAAAATGACAACTCTTCAAGATTTGTGAGTTTCTTATTGTTAACAGTGAAGAACTACAATATAATACAAACTTACTCTCTGTAATGTGTTTAATTGGCAGGGTAAATTCATCCGCATTAACTTTGATGTGACCGGCTACATTGTTGGAGCCAATATAGAAACTTGTATCCTAAGCCCTACCAAGATTTGATAATTATTATTTTGTTAAATATACTGTTTAGACCATTTTTGTTCAGTGTTTCCTTTAACAGCCAAATGCCCTCAGACCTGCTGGAGAAGTCTCGCTGTATCAGACAGGCAAAGACAGAGAGGGCCTTTCATATTTTCTACTACATGATCGCTGGTGCTAAGGAAAAACATCGTGGTAAGATAAAACACATATTAACATTTTTTATTATTATTTTGTTTCTCTTTATTTATTTCTTGGTTTTGACTTCATGTGTTGATTTTTCAGAGGAGCTTCTTCTGGAGCCTTTCAGTAATTATCGGTTCCTCAGTGCGGGACACGTGCAGATCCCGGGACAGCAGGACGATGAGATGTACGAAGAGACTATGGAGGCCATGGACATTATGGGCTTCACTGATGAGGAGAGACTTGGTAACAGAAACAATATTAATTCGATTTTTTTTAAATAAATGTCATCTATGATAAACTCTTTAGTAAAACATAGCCTTTCTTTGCATTTCTTTGTTTCAGACATCCTGAAGGTGTGCTCCACAGTCATGCAGCTGGGAAACATTAAATTCAACAAAGAAAGGAACCAGGAACAGGCCACTATGCCAGACAACACAGGTTAGATATCAAAAGACAGTATTAAAATTCTTCTTAAAATGTGTTGATTGTAAGCTCCCTCTCATATGAAAGTTTAACAATCCCTCTTATATCTGTAGCGGCCCAAAAGGTGTGTCATCTCCAGGGCATCAACGTGACAGACTTCACTCGTGCCATTCTCACTCCTCGCATCAAAGTGGGACGAGAGGTGGTGCAGAAGGCCCAGACCAAAGAGCAGGTAACAAAAAGGCTGCTAATCTTTAAAAAAAAAGACATCTTAAAATAGCTATAATAATACTGAATTTAAATTACTGCACATTACTCTCTCTGTCTTTCTGTTATTCAGTATTTCTTTTTTTTTTTGCCAGGCTGACTTTGCTATTGAAGCCCTTGCTAAAGCCATCTATGAGCGCCTTTTCCGCTGGATCCTCTCCAGAGTCAACAAAGCCTTGGATAAAACCAAACGTCAGGGAGCATCATTCTTAGGAATCCTGGATATTGCAGGCTTTGAGATTTTTGAGGTACAGATACATAATATATGCACGTAGGTCACAAATTCCTCTTTACTGTGCTGGTGCATGCACAATGTGAGGAAAAAAACATATAGTTAATATCTACGGTATGTATTTCTGTATTGTAGGACAACTCCTTTGAGCAGCTGTGCATCAACTACACCAATGAGAAGCTGCAGCAGCTCTTCAACCACACCATGTTCATCCTGGAGCAGGAGGAGTACCAGCGCGAGGGCATCGAGTGGAACTTCATTGACTTTGGCCTTGACCTGCAGCCCTGCATCGAGCTCATTGAAAGACCAGTAATAACATGAAACCCATTTAACTGCTTTAAATGGTGCAAATATGTATGGAAACATTCCTGACCTTTGCTTTTTATTTTGTTTTTCTGCAGAACAACCCTCCAGGCATCTTGGCCCTGCTGGATGAAGAGTGTTGGTTCCCCAAAGCTACAGATGTGTCCTTTGTTGAGAAGCTCATGAAAACACAAGAGAACCATGTGAAATTTGCCAAACCCAAGCAGCTCAAAGACAAAACCGAGTTCTCTATTTTTCATTATGCTGGGAGAGTGAGTATCATATATGCATTCTAAACAATTATGCTTAATTAAATAAAAAATATACCACAGTAATATATAAGGAATAGTGCTTTAGACAAGCTTTTTTTTTTTTGTTTGTCTTTTTGTAGGTGGACTATAATGCCACGGCCTGGCTGACTAAGAACATGGACCCTTTGAACGACAATGTCACAGCTTTGCTCAGCAACTCTTCCAGCCAATTTATACAGGAGCTGTGGAAAGACAGTAAGACCTTAAGCTTAACTGGCAATCATTAACATCAAAACAATTTACATCCGTATTTTGTAGGAAGTAAATCAGGAACATTTCCTGACGAATTTTGTTATGAACTGCAGCTGACCGAGTGGTAGGCCTGGACACGATTGCCAAGATGTCAGACACCTCAATGCCGAGTGCCTCAAAGACCAAAAAGGGCATGTTTCGCACAGTGGGGCAGCTCTACAAGGAGTCTCTGGCCAAACTCATGACCACTCTGCACAACACCCAGCCCAACTTTGTCCGATGCATCATCCCCAATCATGAGAAGAGGGTAAAACTCAACAAATCCCTCAAAGAAATGTCTAAATAAAGCATTAGACCAAGAGAAGTATATCTATATGACTGTTTTTATGTTTTTTAGGCAGGGAAGCTGGATGCCAACCTGGTCCTGGAGCAGCTGAGGTGTAACGGTGTGTTGGAGGGCATCAGGATTTGCCGACAAGGATTCCCCAACCGCATTGTTTTCCAGGAATTCCGTCAGCGGTGAGTTTGACATGAATCAAAACTTTAAATCAGAAAACATTGTCCCAATAATTTTTGTTAATCCTTTACAACTCCTTACAGATATGAGATCCTTGCAGCAAATGCAATTCCTAAAGGCTTCATGGATGGAAAACAAGCTTGCTGCCTCATGGTAAACTATGAAAATTCCTAACATATACAAAAGCTGGACTTGTTTTGTTGTTGTCTTATACAGTATACTCTGTGTCTGTGTGTAGATCAAGCACCTAGACCTGGACCCAAACCTCTACAGGATCGGACAGAGTAAGATCTTTTTCCGCACAGGAGTGTTGGCTCAACTCGAGGAGGAGAGAGACCTGAAGATCACTGTCATCATCATTGCTTTCCAAGCCCAGGCCAGAGGCTTCCTGGCAAGAAAGTGAGACACATTTTATATTATATTATACAGCATTATTTATTACATTATACAAGAGGAAGACCTGTAGTTGTTGAGGTTCTCTTTGGGAATGAAAAGGGTGGATTAGGGATGAGTACATCAGAGGGACAGCTCATGTTAGATGTTCTGTAGACAAAGTCAGAGAGGTCAGGCTGAGATGGTTTGGACATGTATGGACAAGGGATAATGAATATATTTATAACATGATGCAGAGGTTGGAGATACCAGGCCCAATGGAAGACTAAAGAGGCGATTTATGAATGCAGTAAATAAGGACATGAAGGTAGATGGTGTGGACATGGTGTTTACATTTTGCTTAATCCAGTTTTTATTTGCACTTTTAAGGGCTTTTGCAAAGAGACAGCAGCAGCTTACAGCCATGAAAGTGATTCAGAGAAACTGTGCTGCCTACCTCAAACTCAGGAACTGGCAGTGGTGGAGGCTCTTCACAAAGGCAATAATCTTTCCATTTCATTTATACAGCACATTATTCCATGTTTTATAATGCACAATATATTAAACATCCTCAGTTTTTCTTTTACGTTTCCCCATTGCCTTATCCTTTGACCCGTAGGTTAAGCCTCTGCTGCAAGTGACCCGTCAGGAGGAAGAGATGAGTTTAAAGGAAGAGGAGCTCCAGAAAGCCAAAGAAGTTGCAACAAAGTTTGAATCTGAGCTTAAGGAGATAACACTGAAACATACAGCGGTAAGGAATATGAGATGCAGTGGGGGAATGTAACAAAGTAAAAGTACTACTTAGATTACTTTTACAAGGGGTACTTTTTACTTTTACTTCACTACCTTTTAGAGCAAAAATCTGTGTATATTAGGCAGCAAATCATATTTTTGCTGTTCTCTCATTGTAAATATGAAATACCTGTGAAGCAGTACAATTTCGAAACATCAAAACCATGAAGACAGGAAACACCACCAACCATTTTAATTATTTTCTACAGCCCTGGTTCTTTCATTTAATTGGTTTAATCTGCATCATTCTTAATCATAATTAAATTTAATACATGATGTGCTTGTTGAATACTTTAGTTCTATCTATCTATAGTCCTATGCCTTAAATAGTATTGGGTTATGCTCATGCTGCTGGTCTCCCGTAGATGTTGGAGGAGAGGAATGCATTGCAGGAGCAGCTCCAGGCAGAGACAGAGCTGTTTGCAGAGGCTGAGGAAATGAGGGTTCGACTGGCCGCCAAGAAGCAGGAGCTGGAGGAGATCCTGCACGAGATGGAGGCGCGGCTTGATGAAGAGGAGGAACGGGCCCAAACACTGCTGGTGGAAAAGAAGAAGATGCAACAACAGATGCAGGTCCACTTACTTTAATCTGACAATCCACTGATATATTGAGAGAAAAAGCAAATACAAACCTGATTCTGAAATGCAGTGCAGTGATTTGCAAATCTCATTAAACTATATTTTAATCACAACAGACAATACACAATATATCAAGTGTTGGTAGTTTTTAAAATTTCATAAAAAGTAATAGCTTATTTTAAATTTGATGGCAGTGACCAAGGCAACAAAAAGCAGAAAAAATGTTTACAACTATTTAACACCTGATACATTGTTTATGTACCATTGTGAATAAAATATAGATTTAAATTTTTCAAACCCGTGCACTCTGTTTTATTTACATTTTACAGTGTCTTAACATTTTTGGAATTGGGGTTTTATTTATATTAATCTAATCAGAAAAATCAAGAAATTTATTCCTATTTTCAGGAATTAGAAGAACATTTGGAAGAAGAAGAAGATGCACGGCAAAAGCTTCAGTTGGAAAAGGTTACCTGTGAGGGGAAGATTAAAAAGCTGGAGGATGACATTTTAGTAATGGAGGATCAGAACAACAAGCTTCTTAAGGTAAGTGAGGACATGCCAGAGTACGGCCAACATGAAATCTTAGTTAAAACTTACATTATATATCTTATGTTGTTTTGTAGGAGAGAAAGTTGTTAGAAGAAAGGGTTGCAGACTTCAGTGCCAACCTGGCTGAGGAGGAAGAAAAATCCAAAAACCTCACAAAATTAAAAAACAAACATGAGTCTATGATCTCTGAACTGGAAGGTAACACTAATTTATATAAAATCAACATATAAGTCAAATTGCATTATATATTTACATGATCAGGCAAAACATTACGACACTGACAGGAAAAAAATATATTGACAGCAAGTTGTGTCCTCAAAATTAATGTGTGAGAAGCTGGAAAAATGGACTTGAGGATTTGTGCGAGTTTGACGAGGGCCAAAATGTGATGGCTAGGCGACAGGGTCAGTGCATCTCCAAAACTGCATCTCTTGTGCTGTATTTTCTGGTCTGCAGTATCTATCAAAAGTGGTCCCAAGAAGGAACAGTGCATCACAGTTTGTTGCATATGGGTGCAGGTGGCCATAATGTTATGCCTGATTGGTGTCTATTCTTCCGTAGTTTCAAGTTTTATAGTAAATATATGTTTTTAGTTCGCTTGAAGAAGGAAGAAAAGAGTCGCCAGGAGTTGGACAAGGCAAAGAGGAAGTTGGAGGCAGAGTCCAATGACATGCAGGAGCAGATAGCAGATCTTCAGGCTCAGATCGCTGACCTCAAAGCCCAACTGGCCAAGAAAGAGGAGGAGCTACAGAATGCTTTGGCCAGGTAAAAGCCCACTCTGTCTATACGTGTGCTATAGTTTAAATACTATAACAACATATCATTACTTATTCATTACACTCTTTCAGGGTGGCCATTCTTTTTCAATACTGCAGTAAGTCTAAAAACCTGTGTTTCACACGAAAGATGATCAGCCGTTGTCCCATTATTGATGTTTACAACTCACCCAGTTACTTGTAAAAAGCCTTTTTGCCTTAGACTGATAGTATTATACCCAGCATGTTTATAATCTCTACATATAATCCAGCCAGAAGCCAGTGTACTCTTGATGTCAGTCCCAAGCCTGGATAAATGGAGAAGGTTGTGTCAGTAAGGGCATCTGGCGTAAAACATATGCAATATTAACATGCGAATTACTGCATAGTAGAGGGCAAATGATTTGCTTTGCCAAAATCAGTATTAATCAATACATTCATTATGAATCTGTAAAAGTATTTTAACCAGATATTGCCAGTTATGACACAAAAGTATCTTGTAACACATTATCTCTTGAATAACTACGTATCATTTTCTGAAGTAATATTTTTTGAGGCTGGTCATCAACATCATTCATCTCTATCATCTTAATTTGTTTTTGTTATTCTCAGGCTAGAAGATGAGACGGCTCAGAAGAACAACGCCCTGAAGAAGATCAGAGAGCTGGAAGGACACATCTCAGACCTGCAGGAAGACTTGGACTCAGAGCGGGCCGCCAGGAACAAGGCCGAAAAGATCAAGAGAGATCTGGGGGAGGAGCTAGAGGCCCTAAAATCAGAGCTAGAGGACACACTAGACACAACTGCAACCCAGCAAGAACTTCGGTCAGTCCAACCAAATCTAAAGTGAAAATACTCCATGAATATGGTAGAAAAGTGAATGTACTGAAATGTAAAATATTTCAATTATTTAATTGTTTTGATTGTGATGATTATGGTGATTTTTGTCCTTTGTGTCTAATTAATGTGTTACTTTATTTATCTGAACAGAGCTAAGCGTGAACAGGAGGTGACGTTGCTGAAGAGAGCCATAGAGGATGAAAACCGGACTCATGAGGCTCAGGTACAGGAGATGAGACAGAAGCACACACAGGCAGTGGAGGAGCTGACCGACCAGCTGGAGCAGGCCAAACGAGTAAGAAAGAAAGATTTTGGCAGAGCAAGAAATAATATGGTATTTTTGATTTAATTCACAAATGTAATTAACCTTTCTTGCTTATGTTTAGGTCAAGTCTAACTTGGAGAAGGCTAAACAGGCTCTGGAAAAGGAGAGTTCAGAGTTGACCATGGAGGTGCGGTCACTGGTCCAGGCCAAACAGGACGGGGAGCACAAGAGGAAGAAGTTGGAGGGCCAAGTGGCAGATCTGCAGTCTCGCTTCAACGACAGTGAAAAACAGAAAGCTGAGCTGGGAGATCGCTGTGCCAAGACAGCTGTAAATAAAAACTATTATTATTTCATATTGTTTGAAAAGCCAGTATGCATTATCATGTTTTGTAACAATGTAGGCTGAACTGGAGAGTGTAACCAACCTACTGAATGAAGCAGAGGGCAAGAACATTAAACTGAGCAAAGATGTTACCAGTCTGAGTTCACAACTCCAAGACACACAGGTAACTAGACACTTGAAACAGACGGTATCCCATTAGATTTCTTTTTCCAGCTGCGCCTTTCAGAAGACCCTGCAGCAATTCATCTGCCTTCATCTACCCTCTGCATCCTTTTCTCTCAGACTACCTAACTTCATGTCATCTTTCTCTTCCTCCTCCTCCTTTCCTCCTCTTTGGTCTTCCTCTAGGCTTCATATCTGGTAGTTCAAACTTCAGCATCCTTCTACCAATATATTCACTGTTTCTCCTCTGTACGTGTACAAACCAAACCAACCAGCTGTGCTATTTCCAGCTCTGCCTTGTGTTTTTTTACTACCACTGTCTCTAATTAATGTGGTTATTTTAGCTTTAACTTGTTCTACTTACTGCTGTAGGAGCTGCTTTCTGAAGAGACGCGACAAAAACTTCAGTTCTCCACAAAGTTACGACAAGCCGAAGATGATAAGAACAGTTTGCAAGAGCAACTCGAAGAGGAGATGGAGGCGAAGAGAAATGTGGAGAGACATGTGTCTACACTTAATATTCAGGTAGCTGATCCACTCTAAAAGTGTAATTAAAGTTTTATAAAATTTTCTGAATCCAGATAGGGTTCCAAAATACTATTTCTACCTTGGACCTTTACTAAACTTTCCTTAAAATCTCCTCAAAATTCAACTCTATCAGATCCTAAGTTATAAGTAATGTTGCTAACAAACAAACAAACCACTGCAAGCAAAGACATAACCTTTTTGGAGTAGGACATGTGGCTGTAATGTGAGTTGACATTCCTCATTGAATAAACACTGAAAATTATTTGTCCAGTTGTCAGATGCAAAGAAGAAACTTGACGAAATGTCTGGTAACATTGAGCTTCTGGAAGAAGGTAAGAAACGTCTGCAGAGAGACTTGGAAGCAGCCAACACCCAGTTTGAAGAAAAGGCCTCAGCGTATGACAAACTGGAGAAAACTAAGAACCGTCTGCAGCAGGAGCTCGAGGACACACTGATGGACCTGGACAACCAGAGACAGAATGTGTCCAACCTGGAGAAGAAGCAGAAGAAGTTTGACCAGGTGAGATGAGTTATAATACTGTATATACAACTTTTTTTAATATGCTCTGGATTTATCTGAATGTAAATGTAATAAATTTATTATTTTTTTCAGATGCTGGCAGAAGAAAAGAGTATCTCCAGCAAATATGCAGAAGAGAGGGACCGTGCTGAAGCAGAGGCCAGAGAGAAAGAGACCAAGGCCTTGTCTTTGGCTCGGGCATTGGAGGAGGCCCAGGATGGCCGAGAGGAGCTGGAGAGGGTCAACAAGGCCCTGAGAGCAGAGATGGAGGACCTGATCAGCTCCAAGGACGATGTGGGCAAGAATGTAAGAGCTTCATTAAGCATTTTAATGTCATTGTTCTCTGTTGTCATTGTTGTTAATGTTATTGTGTATATGAAAAAGGATGCCACATCAGCCAAATATAATACTATCACACAACTTTAAGTGGCTGTGTTCTCTATGATATAAGTTAACTTGACAGCGTATACATGTCAGGTCCACGAGCTGGAGAAGTCGAAGCGTGGTCTGGAGGCGCAGGTGGAGGAGATGAAGACACAGTTGGAGGAGCTGGAGGATGAGCTGCAGGCGGCTGAAGACGCCAAGCTCCGTTTGGAGGTCAACATGCAGGCCCTGAAGGCTCAGTTTGAGAGGGACCTGCAGGGACGAGACGAGATGGGAGAGGAGAAGAAGAGACAGCTCATCAAACAGGTTATACACAGACAGAGATTGAAAAATAAGAAACCACTGCAATTTATTCTTAAACCAGCCTAAGTCTGAGTCTAACAACCATCACAGGCCAGTATCCGGTAAAGTCATTCACACACCCCACTCTGCTTGATGAGCTCACAAACCATCAAACAAACAGGAATGCAAAACACAGGAAAGAAATCAGGGTTAATCTAACAAATACCAATTTCTGAATGAATCAAAACATTATTACAGTTTTGTTTAAAAGTTAATCTTTGAACTATTTAAGTTGCGTAAACACATTTCTCTTATTTTGCTGTATTGTAATTTCCCTTTAAGTTTTGCTCTAATGAACAATAATTTAATATGAAAATAGGAAAAATCAGCCTGGTGTCAGCTAGTCACAAAAAAATAAGGCAATGAGTTCAGTTCACCATAACGCACCTAAAAATATAGATACAGATAAAATATAGATAAAACCTGAGAAACTGATCATTTTGCAGCGGCTCTGTTTTTTTTTCCAGAGTTGTTTTATAACAGTGGATTGGTCACTGATGCTTTTCAATGACTGCAGGTCCGAGAGCTGGAGACAGAGTTGGAGGATGAACGTAAACAGAGAGCAAGTGCAGCAGCGGCCAAGAAGAAGTTAGAGACGGACATGAAAGATCTCGAGGGACAGATTGAGACAGCTAATAAGGGAAGAGAAGAGGCGATCAAGCAGCTCCGCAAGCTCCAGGTGAGAGTGGGAGGATGAGCAGCTAGAAATGTAGCTACACAACCCAAAATAATTTTATAAGTTGTTGTTGATGACTGCACTCTAGGCTCAGATGAAAGACTATCAGAGAGAGCTGGAAGATGCCCGCGCTGCTCGAGAGGAGGTGCTGGTCACGGCTAAAGAGAGTGAGAAAAAGGCCAAGAGTCTGGAGGCTGAGCTCATGCAGTTGCAGGAGGTGAACAAGCATTAAATTAATCAAATATTTAATAATACCTATGATACCTATAACATGTGATCATGCCTTAGGAACTGGCAGCAGCGGAAAGAGCTCGTAAACAAGCAGAGGCTGAAAGAGATGAGTTGTCCGATGAGCTAGCAAGCAACTCCTCTGGAAAGTGAGTTAAATAATAATGATGTACTGGTGAATGTATGGATAGATTTGAGTTGTTTGGTTCTCTATGAACAGGTCGGCCTTGGCAGATGAGAAGAGGCGCCTAGAGGCTAAGATTGCCCAGCTCGAGGAGGAGTTAGAAGAGGAGCAGGGTAACATGGAAATCCTCAATGACAGGCTGCGGAAGAGCACACAACAGGTGAAATAACAACACCAACAGTTGTGAATAATAACTAAATTAGAAATGAAGAACGTGTAGTTCTTGGTTAAGCATGAAAAACTCTGGGCACAGGTGGATCAGCTAAACAATGAGCTGCAGGCCGAGCGCAGCACCTCTCAGAAGAACGAGAGCGCTCGACAGCTTCTGGAGCGCCAGAACAAGGAGCTGAAGGCCAAACTGCAGGAAATGGAGAACCAGGTCAAGTCCAAGTTTAAGTCCTCCATCACATCTTTGGAAGCTAAAGTGGCACAGCTTGAAGAACAGCTGGAGCAGGAGAACAGGTGAGGTTTTTCTATTCTCCGTCATACTACTGTCATGCTTGGCCACATCATTTTGACTCTCTTTGTTAGGGATAAGCAGGCCAATGCTAAGAGCATACGCCAGAAAGACAAGAAGCTGAAGGACTTCATGATGCAGGTGGAAGATGAGAGGAAACAGGCAGAGCAGTACAAAGACCAGGTAGTCCTTTAGCAATATGAAATACTGTGTTGTTGTTTTTTTGCAATGAACTATAGTGATTTACATCAACCTTTATGTCTCCTTTTCTCTCACCAGGCTGACAAGGCAAATGCTCGTATGAAGCAACTGAAGCGACAGCTGGAGGAGTCAGAGGAGGAGTCTCAGCGCGCTACAGCCGCTCGCAGGAAACTCCAGAGGGAGCTGGATGAGGCGACAGAGGCCAACGACGCAATGAGCCGTGAGGTCAACTCTCTCAAGAACAAACTCAGGTGAGACTGGTGAGAAGGAGTAGACTAGGTGTCATACTTCAATTAAAAATCATAACCAGTTTAAACCATAGATAGTTTGTGTGAGTCAGTGGTGCCCACAACTAATTAATTTAAGTTAAGTTTTTTTGTCTGAGCAGGACATCAAAATGGCACATTCATTTATTGGTAATAAGATAAAATGTTATTTTCCAAGATTCCACAAACAGAGAAAAACATTTATGTCCATCTCTATTGCAGAGGCAACCCTGAACCCAAGGAGTAACACAGCAGGTACCATTGTGCCAGTGTTAGCCCAGAGCTACTCATCAAGAATAAACTGAATTTCCCTGCACACTCCTGTTTCCCATTTCTGTCACTCAGTCTACCTGAGAGAAATATGGCTCATCATGTACTGATTTAACAAGTCACACAAATTTACAGCTCGGGCCATCTTTTTCTCAGTGCTTGGTTTAACTGCCATAAACCAAACTCATTGTCCTGAGGCAGGACTCAAATGAGTTACAAAGATAACCAGCGTGCTTAACTCGTAACCAAAGCACTACCTGTACATTCTGTACTTCATCAATTCTTCTTGTAGTGCAAACCACGAGTGGTTTCCATAAAACATTGTTAACTTGTAACCTGTCACATGACCTCATCACTCAGTGTGTCTATTGTTGTGTTGTGTCTTTGTACGTTTTTGTCTCTCCATGATGTTTTAGGCGTGGAAATGAGCCCTCCTTTGGCAGTGGCCCTCGTCGTATTGGCGGCGGACGGAGGGTGATCGAGGATGCCTCAGAAGAGGAGGCCGACTCCCAAATGGACTTCAATGGAAAGTCCACAGAGTAATGGCCTTGATACTAATCACAGAAGATTTGATGCCTAAAACGCCATCCTGTCCCATTTTACTAAATATTTTTACCATTTACAATTGTTTATGGAGCACCTTTTCTTGACACAAACTAGAAATACTTGATATCAGTTAAGTTTTTTTTTTTTTTTGAGGTCCCTCAGAAGTGTGATTTATCATTCATCTTTATTTACACTGTTGCAGTACACTGAATGAACAATACTTTCTAATGCAAGGGTTTTATACACAAATAGGTGCCTCTAATTATCACGCTACTCTGCGAGTACAGCCTCGGATCTGCACAAAAACTCACATTTTAGTTTAGAACAGACACATGTAAATCTTCAGATTTGTAACTGATTGTCCCATTGCCTGTGACTGCTGTTACTGTTTCAGAGCAGCACTGAGGTGGAAAGATTGAACTGAAAATATTGTTTTCAAACAAATCTTGCTCCAGTCAGTGCTTAGGTCTGTAGCCAAGGACATATTTAGCTGCTCTTAAGTCACCATTTAGAGAGTACTTGCACCTTTGATGATGAATATTTTAAGCCAGACAAGGTTTGGGGATTCCCTAAAATTATAAGCCAGGTTTTGGACACTTAGATCCACTTATATTCACTGTTCGTACTCATTGTTCCCCTTTTACTTTTTGTTCAGATTTCCTGTACATGTTTAAAGAGACCCATATGAACCAAATAAAATTTTATATTGTTTTATATTATCAACTGATGTTTACATGACACTTTATCTATTAACTGTGGAAGCACCTGCACAAAAATAAAGATTAAAAAAAATATCATTTGGACAAAGGTTTTTAATGTTTGTCTTCATTTCACCAGTTCACCCATTTCAATCTATTAAAAACTGCAAACCAACAGGCTAAACGCGGGGCTTAGTATTTTAGGCACATACAGTCTGATATAGAAGCAGTTTGCAAAGGTGCTTTAAATAGCACCCAGCACACAGTGGTCAGAGATTACAATTACAGTAAGCTCATTTTCACTCAAGAAAATGTTAACAGCAAAGGAGCAGGAACTTAAAACCATTAAGTCCTACACAGGCTACAATGCTGCAGGCAGCAAAACTACTTCAGGATAGATATGTAGCTTTGACAACATATGTGCTGGATCATGGCAGTAATGATGATGTAATGATGAAGTTCAAAACATTTCACTGAAAAATAAATGTCACACTAAAAAGTGTTAATATTTCTCAGTCTGTTTAAAATTTTATCTCCATAAAAAGCAAACAATGGTCTGTGCTTATCATTCAAATCTATTATTGCTTGGGCCTATTCCTATCTACCCAGGGCAACTGGGATTGGGTAAATTAGACAAAAAAAAATAGTCACTACACATTCAGTAGTGCACATGTGCTGATCTAAACACAAACTGTAAAACACAAAAAAATAAATCAGCAACAAAATGTAATTAATGACAGCTTACTTACATCTCATTCAAATGAGGCAAATGTTGTTAGGCAAGAGCATTATCAAGATAGGAAACTTAACGAGGTAAAAACTCACCTTAAATCTACGTAAACTAAACAATGGTTGAAGGAGCTGGAATGAAATGAGCTAAGGCAAAGTACTTTTATTTAAACTCATGAAGCTACCATTCTAAACCTGAGGCAGTGAATGTATCTGAAACTTAATAAAATACCTCTTTTCAACCGACCTCTCTCTTTCCACCAAATCAAAGTTTTGTGATCTAAAAGGCCACAAGCACATTACTTTTTCATAAAATTTACATACAAGATTTCACATGCCAAATGTTAATGTTTAGGCAGTTCAGCGTTGGATATAAACTTTGGTTTGGTTTAAATATACAATGTTTCTTTTAACTTTTTCAAAATACATTTCTTGTTTTCTTCCAATATGGTTCAAAAGCCTGTAATGAACAGGTGGTTTTTGGGTCCCTACTTGTCAGGGTACTTCAAACAAAAACATTTGGCTGCTACTCACCATAAAGCCAGGGCCAAAAGAGTTTGCTTTGAAACAAGCTATAGTGCTGTTTCCTACAATATGATGTGATATCAGCCCAAGGGAGCAGTAGTCCATGCACTGATTATGTGAAGCTCATAGCAATAATTCAGTGGGACACACAGTGTTAAGAGAAAACAGTCCAGCTCAGTCTAATCACTGCAAGTCTTTGTAGAACGGGAAGAAACACAAAAGGAGTTAGTTTATTGCAGAAGGGACCTGGTGTAGTCTCATAGCAGGATCTTAACACCCCCTTGTGGAGACTGTGCGCCCTGGGATAGCCCTCGTGGTGGAGCTGGTCCAAACTCTAACCGCTTCACTAAACTGTATAATTAGAAACAAAAAAAAATAGCCATAAACAACAACTATTAAAACACTAATTCATAAACAAACCCATTTTCATACCTGTCATACTGCGGAGGTGGACTGCTCACTTGGACTTCAGGGCCTCCTTCTAAACCCGAGGGACTTGCAGGAGCAGCGACAAGTGCAGGTCGGCTGATGGACGTGTCATACACAAAGTCTCGACATGACGCCAACTTGGACTCCAAATTCTGAAAATATTACAATTACATTAAGCCTGTATTGAAAGCATTGCATATTGCTTATTTGACATTAATTTTTCTTACCCCAACTTTTCTCAGTAGTTCACCGACAATATTGAGAGCAGATATGCGAGCAGATGTTGTTAAGGGAGTGCCTGTTAATCCATCACCTTGAAGAGTGTTAATGTTAAAATTTTATAACATATTTAGTATATGTACATTAAGTAAATCTGTTGTGAAGGTTGCAAGAATTATGACAATAAGGAAAATCGCATCATAATTACTACTGAAGCAGCTTTATATTCACCTCTGCGGATGCTGGAGGGAGGAGGTGTGTCAAATGAGTTAAACGGTTTAGACGGTGTAGCGGGGAGGGATGGGTTATTAGCCAAGGGGCACGGCAAATCTCGGCCTGTGTCTTTGCCTAAGCTGCTGGACGGCCGTCTTTCCTTTTGTCGTACAGCTAACTCTTGGCGGAGGTCTGTAGTCAACAAATTCATGATATTTTTAAATGTAAAAAATTATAATATTGCCATGTACCTACCAAGTATTCATGCAAATACAAAAAGACACCATGTCTCTGTACCTCTGGCTTCATCCTTGAGCCGCTGAACAGATTCAAGGAGGTTCTCTTTTTCATCTAGCTCACTTTCAAGGAAGGCATTTCTCTCAATTACTTGGTTCATCCTCTGCTCAAAGTCCTCCAGTGACATAATAGTTGCCCTGTGACAGGAACAGCCAGAAGAAATGTGAAAACTGTTTTTTCTGGGTTCAACTTGAGATAATCACTCATCACTAACCTTTTGGTCCTTTCTAGGTCATCATTAGACTGCTCTAGCTCCCTAATGTATTTCTGCAGGTGATCTCTCATAGTTTTTGTGTCAAACAGCTCCTCTTCCAGTGTTGAAATGTGCCTCAAAGCTTCTGAGTGCTGGGCTTCAAATTTTTCCTGTGAATAACAACAAAAGGATACATTATTTGGCACTAAATGCTGAATCACTGTAGTGTGTTATGATGCATTGATTTGATACTTTATCTCAAATTTCCTTAGTAAAGGCCAAAGGGTGGATAAATAAATGTCACTTGGTTTGTACAGAACAGCCTTTGAGCTATCTGGAGTTTTGCACAATTTCTTCATTCACTTGAATCATTAATTTCTCTTCCCTGTGGATATCTGTAAAAATATCAATCCACAGTTCTACATTGCAGCAAAAAAATTTCCTAGTGGCAGTAATATGCTGATATTGACTGTCAATAGAAGCCTTTATTGGAATATCCGAGCTTTAAAAGCAACTTTTACAATTTCTGAAGCAGTGAAGCACATTGCACCAAGAGGGGGAACAAATGTCTTTCAAGTGCTGTACCTTCACGTTTTCTAGGTCCATGCGCAGTCTGTTGTTGTCCAGAAGCAGGTCTTTGTTTCGCCCTTCGCACTGCTTTAGCTCCGACTCCAGCTCAGCCTCATAGTCTCGACTCATCTGCTGAAACTCCTGCAGCTCCTCTTGGGCCTCGTCAGCCCTGAGCAACACATTTATAGTTCAGACTTAGAGTGGAGAGACTATGCCAGTCACGCGAACTATGTAACGTTAGGTTATTACACATGTACTTTACCTTTGTTGATGTTTCTCTGCCTGCTCCTTCCAGAAGCACAGCTCCTCTTTCAGCGATGCAAACTTCTGCGTTGGCTCAACCATCTCTGAGAAATAGACTAAAAGTAGAAACATGCCGGAAGACAAAACACATCATCAGATATTATACCGTTCAGACACTTAACGCTAACAAATGTAAAGGAATGCTAGCTAACCTAACCCACTTTACCACTAACGCCACATACGAGTTACTTACTATATTCTATACATATTTTGTTAGAAATAAAATCAACAGAACTTGCTTGTGGGCTCTACTAATATTTGCTCAAATATAACTAAACTTACACCACAAATTAGCACTTTTATAAAGCTAAATGAGTGCATTGTGTGCACTCTAGTACACTCTAGCTAACCTTTAGCTAGCTCTTTAGCTAATATAATCTAGCGTTGTTAGAAACTTTGCCTTTGTGATAAAAACCTTAACACAAAAACAAGTTAAAATAACAAAAGTAAAGAACCCACCTGCATACAATAAATGCTTTAAAACATACCTAAATGTAAAAATATCCACGAACTAATCTCACTCGGTGTTACTTTGAGGCAGTGGTGGAGTCACCATCCAAATACAAACGGAGCCGTGGGTCTCGCTTCTAATTGGTCATACAGAATGACGATAATCTTAAATTATCCAATCACATCCCTCTGTCAGCTCTGAACTCAAACCGACCCGGGCCCCCTTTGACAGAAACCGCACCAAGCACACACGATGTTTCACAGACAAGTTTATAAATTATTTTAATTTAGACTCTCAGCTCTGTCACATCAAGAGTTTCGTGAGTTTAATTAACACAGGCAGCTATTCTGTACCGTATAAGTGTAACAAAACACAAACTTACGAGTAAAGACAATTGCAGACACATATTTTCCTTCGCTTTTATTATTCATTATACTGTACATAACCAACTGTCCTACTTCAAAATAACTCGAAAAGTGAATAATCTGAGGTAGTTGGGAGTGATGGGATATTAGGCTTGGGATAGGCTACTTTTTTTTTGTCATCTACAGCTATACATAATATACATGGAATATCTTCTTATTGTTAATCTTTCAACATGAAGAGAGTAAACATGGTCATGCTTCTACCTATAATAAAACACATTATTCACCCATTTAAAATCCATTATTCATTCATGTTAAGATCCTGAGCTATCAAGAAGAATTGGAATGATTATTAAATGCACGTTGTTTACAGTTAAATCTCGAGAATAACATGCAAAGCTGCACCAGCATCGTTAGGTTTATCTGAAGCTGTGTTAGTATGTCTGAGGCATTATCAGGATAAACCGTTATCACTTTTTTTTCATTCAAGAGGCACTAGCATCTGGGGAAATGTAGAAAATCATTTGAGTAAAAAAACATGACTTACAGCATAAAAAAAGCCATTTTAAAACCTGTGAAAAATATATTACAAATAATAAAAAAATCTGAAAATATTAGTCAGGCTACAGCATAACATTAAAGTGGAACCATAAGAATTTATAAACAAACATGAACATCATTATTCTTTTCTTTTATTCCAGCCTAGGACCGTTATCTGCAGAAAAAGACAGTATTTGTTGAAATGATCAGAGACATTATGTATTAATACGTGTCATCATATTTACCTTTAATTTTCTTCTGTTTTATTTGCCTTCACTTCATTCTTGAGTGCACATGTCCCCTTCTTACAGTCTACCACATCTGTCTTCACTTGACCCAGAGTTTGCAATAAGCACATGGTGTCAAACCCATCGTCGCCTGATGCTTGCAACAACTCCAGCACCTGTAACAGCACATTACTTTGTTTTACAGAAAATACTGTGCAAATGTTTTAGTGAGGTGTGAAAAATGCTGAGTGTTATGAGTGCTTTAATACATACATAATTTTATTTCTCATTTATGTTAAGTTTCAGAAGTGGTCAGTAAAGGGCCAAGGACATAATGGTTACTTTTTGTGTGGATCCAGATCCAGTTTAGATTCAGGAGTGTTTTAAGAGATTCTGTACCATTTTGAGATACAGACCGAAGATACTAACTTCATTCACAGAAAAAACACATCGTTATTGTAGATTCTTTATCATTGCAAGAAGGCTTTGTGGCTCAAAAGGAAAAGAAAGGCATTGAAATAGAAGAGCATCAAGTTTGAGTGCAGGTCTGGGCACTATATTTTTACCATGGCGAGATAGGATCAGTGCCTTGGCAGAAGTCAACGCTCTCTGAGGGCTTAGCTAGTTTTTCTCTTTCTTTTTTGCTTGAACATCAATACGCCTTTCTTTTTTCATAGCTTTTTAAAAAAAAACTGCTTTAGAGTTTTACACAGTACTGTTGATGTAAAGTACAACACTTAACTCATATTTGTGTGAGCTCTAACCCACCTGCAAACACTTGAATGATTTGAGCTGGCTCAGATTCTCATGCAGAAATAGCAAATACATGCTGAGGTCATTATAGATTGGAGTAACCACTCCCAAAGAGCCAAATCCAGGGAGCATGTCATAAGGCCGGAGGAAGCTTGAACTTTGACGCGCTGGTCCAATGGCAGCGCAGATGACCAGAGGAGCCAGGAGGACATAGACCACCAGGTTGATGTAGCTGAGCAGCCTGAACACACCCACTGCAACAAGTTTACACTGAACAGCTGAAGGCACCGAGCTGTCGTTTTTTAGCACACCTCTTCTCAAGTCACAAGGAAACTCATCTGTGAGGGAGGCCAGTTTGATGTAGTAACCGAGGTAAAGGCAGGCTAACAGCAGGATTAGCAGAGTGAGACCACGGCAGGCCAAGTACTTGACCACAAGGCAGCGAGAGAAGCGCTTGGTCTTGAGATACTGCTCCACTAATGGATACTTAAAGCAGCCCTCTGCCAGGTCCAAGGCACTGCAGCAAAAGAAAAAGATATCATTACAAAAGACATGGTTACGTCAGCTAGAAGAATGTCAAGTGAAAAATTAGATGATGCACAATAGCTCTGCATAGTCATTAGTTTATACATACAAGACTTTAAATAAGACTTTAAACAGCATCACAAATGTAGGCACCAAAAAAAAATCTAATTGACCATGAACACTGCAACATCCCAGCATCACAACAGTGCAGTGCACCATAACCTATTTTTGGGCAAAGCTATAGAAATAATCAATAAAGCCTTTATAGCATATTATAGATTTAAATTAACCTGTTTATATAACCTTAAAACATGAATATGATTTTATATGTTGTTTTTGAATCATTATTTTTATTAGACTTCTGTTTTAATTGTAGCATTGTCATTACCTAGTCAAAAACTGTAAAATAGCAAACCCCAAAGCCCCAACGAAGAAATGAAATAAGGGTCCACATATTCAGACACAATTGATTTTTAAGGTAACTCTACATATAAACTAAAACTATTAATTAAACTTAATAAAAATATAACCCATAATGAATTAACACAGATATAAGCAGAAAATAAGTTTACCTTTGAGAGTCATCGGGTCCATCCTTGCCATCTAAGGATGCCAGATTCTTCGCCAGTCGAATTGAGCGGTTGTAAAACCGGTCCAGTTCCTCCATAATGAAACTGAGGTCTGAGGAAAGGTGGGGAGCGGCCGTGAACCGCCAAAACAGTGCCGGGATGTACAGAAGGATAGCAAATAAGAGCAGAACGTATGGAAAGAACTGAGAAGAAAGAGAGCATCCAAATTATGTTACAAAATCAATTTACATGGGATAGTAAGAGAGTTTTATTATTATCTTATTATTTTAAGTGCTTTGTTGTACCTTGTGTAACCATAGTGGGGTGCTTTCAGATTGCTGCTGTACTGCTGCCCAGCAAAAGGAGTCCACATAGTATGCCTGTCTCCAGGAGAAGTTTGTTGGAGCAAAACAACTGATCTGAGTACCTGGATGGGACATTATAAAATAACAACATGCATTTATTGCTGTCTATTCTTGTACTAAAGTATTCATTTTAGTGCAGAAAGTAGATCTTAATTATATTTTGACAATTATCCTCCCAGTCTCCTCTGTACAATGAGGTGCTTTGTCAGGCATGCGTAATTCAAACATGACCCACATGGTAATTGTTAACAAATATTTTGGCAGTGATACAGGGACTTTAACAAATAGCAAAAAACAAACTCAAGTCATATGACCATGGACATACATAACATCTCTGCTCCGGTGCAAGAGTGAACATCATGACCTACTTTGAACATAAAAAAAATAGTCAATATAGCCATATAGCAGTCTATTTTTAGTCCATGGAGAATTTCAACAGATGATGTGTTTGTGGCTCTTTTGGTCATCACTCATCATCTTTACTCATCAACTGTTGTATGAGTTAAAGTAGATATTTTACAAGCAGCCTATAGTATGTTTTTCCCAAGTTTGTTTCTATGAGAATTACAACACAAGATTACTGTTCTTGCTCTGCAACAAAACTACCTTGTAAGCCTATATACTCACTCCGGTGAAGAACTTACTTCACATTATGAATTCATTGTTTAAACTTTTATTAATGGTCAGATTTTATCCCTCAAGACTGGCAAAGGAGCATTGTATGATAACAACAGACAGGGTGGCCTATAGTTTAAGAGGATTATAGTGCTCAAATTAAACAAAGACCCAAAGCCCATATGGCACTAGTTATTTTTAACAGGAGCTTCCATGTGAACTTTGTGTCATTATCAGCATCAGCAGCAGCGTCTGTCTGGGTGAGATGCAGAAGGGTGGAGCCGCTTTAACACACCCCTTCACCTCTTGGACACATGTCCAAAATATCCATCGCAATGCCCTAGAGTCCAACACGAGGGTTGTGAAATAAATTAAAATATGTCTCAGTTGATAACCTCCAAGACTGAAAATCAATGCCACCACTCACCCACGGACACCTCCTGAGCAAAGGCGAGAGAGATAAGGAACAAAGGCAGCCCCACAGACAGAAACGTGACTATTTTGTCCACGGCCAGCTCCAGACGCACCCCTTTATACTTGTTACTCTGTCCCTCCGTTGGGTCCTTCAACAAAAAGTCGTTGAAAACATATTCGGTGGCTACGTGTGCAATCGCCATAACAAACAGGAACAAAAAGCCGGCTTTTGTCTAATTGATAAAAGGATTAAACTGTAGCGTGTTTTTTTTTTTCACCATATGCTAGCGATGCCTAAGAAGGTTACATTTAAGAAAACAGAAGGACTCTTCTAGGACGACGAGAAAACGATGAGTAGTTAATCAATCGTCACTGACAATAGGGATGATGGTCAAACTGCTATCCCGTCCCGTCCGTCACAGCGCAGGGGAAACAGGGGGCTCAGGCTCCATGCCAGCCACCAGAGGCCGCCACCATTTGAACACTGTTCAAATGTGAACTTAAAGATTAAACGATATGTCATTGTTATTACATGTGGGAGAAAAATATCATGCGCAGGCTATTCAGAGTGCATTTTAATTTAGTCTAATTGTTACCCTTAGCATTTATCTAAATTTAAGTTTATTTATATAAGTATTTTTACTATGATACGTATTTAAGGCTACATTGTGATACTATTAAGCAGTTTTACTACATTATAATTTTAGTTTGAGATAAAAAAAAAAACTGTTTTACCATCTTTTCGACAGCTGTGTCTCATTTGCGGCAGTGAGTAGGTTACAAAAAGATCCGTGTTTCCAGGGAGACAACCAGAGGGGAACGGTCCAGAGAGGAAGATGTAAGGACGACAGGTAGCAACATACACAATACTTGCTTTAGTGTTTGTTGTAAATGTTATTTAGTACCTTTAGGGTTAATTTACTGATTTGTGATTGTCTGTACGCCAAGCTAATGGCTGATGTCTGTGGTTAGGTTGAACAAAACAAACAGGAGCCCGTCAGAGGCGGTAAACGTCAATTACGTTAGCTCAGTTTCCACACAAGCTAAGCTAGTGAACCACGGCGAGCTAATCTTATGCAATAGCAGTAGCTAGCGACTTCTGCTTAAGAAAGGGAAATATGGAAAGGTGGTATTCACTTCCAAGGCATTTTGTGCACTGGTGCACTTCAAAATTACTCGGTTACCTTCAAATAAAACAACCTACGAACTTTGATCTTCAAAAACAGAAACATGGGACTCTGTACATTTCATTGAAGTCGCCTAAAAACACATATTAGTGATGATGTCCAGTTGGAAAATCGTGGATGGTTAGTAAGAAAACCAAGCAAATCTATACTGTATAATGAAACTATAAGAAGAAGTAAAACTAACTGGATCACACCATAACACGGGCTGTAATACTTTATCATTTTTACATATGGGCACATGTTGGTTCATGTCTCAATTGTGCTTCTTGGGTCTTTGTTTGTATTTTGAAGGAAAGCATGAGAGAGAAGAGGAATGAAAGTGAGGTGAAGGACCTTTCTGGGGTGTATGATGGAAGGACTGGAAAAGAAGCGATCAATCTGCAGCTCTAGACCCTTCCCATGGCTCGCCCCTACCAAAGCAGAAGCTTCAACGCTGCTGTGGAAACTTAAAGATTGCTTTTCCAACAATGTAACAACACCTCCTACCCACTCGGATAATGAAGTGAGTATTTATCTTTTCTGAACAAGACTAATCATTGTGTTTTGTGCTAATTCTGATTTTGGAGGTAGTGTTTTTAATGTAAACCTTTTAACAAAACCGCACACTTTTATCATTTACTTTTGGTGAAAGCAGAAGGGGTCTGATATCAACCAAATGGCAAAGCTGCACCTGCATAGCATTGTCTAATCAAATCCTTGTCTAGGACAAACTGATTTAGCAGAGAAGTATAACAATGCTGATGTGTGTTAACAGAGACAAGGTCTTCTCTTTATATAAACAGTTTTACAAATACAGGATTTTAGAGATAAAAGTTAAGTCCAAACCTTAGTCGTCAGTGTTGCATAGAAAAGACAAATTGATGTGTTGTGAATTATTAAGAAAAGGCTTATTGCTGCTGGAGTTTAAAGTTTGAACACATCATATGACTTACTTTACTGAAGGTTAATTATTGTTTTTTTGGGTTTTTTTCAGTCCCACCCTACATTGTGATAAGAAGACACTTAAAATCCTGACATTGTCTGTTGATTGTACAAAGGACATTTTGATGAAGCAGTATTGACTTTTTGCTTATGTTTTGGTTTCAGAGCAGTTCCATGGACGGCCGAAAGCCTGTGCTGGACCTAAAAGATGTGCCTCCTCCTCCTGCTCCTCCGCACTACAATGCCTCCTCCCAGACAACCCAGCGCTTCTCTCTCGCACCTCTCCCCATGCCTCCTCCTCCTTGCTTGCTTCCACAAGGAATTCATGCACATCAGCCAGCACCACCACCACCACCACCCCAGCATCAAGAGGTGTCTAGCCCCAAAGTAAGCGCTTGTTCGTACTGTGACTATTGCAGCACAAGGGGCTATAGCACTTCAGGTGGTGGAGTTGGTGTTAGCAGTAGTAGCAGTGTTGCAGGTGCCCTCTCATTTTATATGGCTTCAAGCACTTTGGGAGTACCTAGCACCAACAGAAAAATTTCCAGTTCTGGCCCTTGTCCTTTAGCATCATCTGTTCAGTATAAACCTAATTTGAATTGTGGAAGTCAAAATGAAGCTTTTGCTCCTTTGGCCAGTGTTGGTTACACAGCCCAGCTGCCCTCCTCTATTGCTACCTCACAACCTGTATCATCACATCCATGTGCGCCCTGCTGTTCAGGATCACTGCACGTTTACCCAGCCCTACCTCTGTCATGCAGCCAACCAAACCAATTTTCCTCTTCAGCTCCTTCAGTCTCCTCTCTTCCCTCTGTATGTGCACCTTTGCATGGCTCCTGTTTGGCTTCTTCTGGCTACTACTCCTGTAGTGTGGACTGCAGCCCTCTGACCAGGAGATCCCAAAGAAGCGCAACACTGGGTGATCATACAACCACAACTATATCCACCACAACCACTTCATCACACTTCTGCTCTAACCCTATGCACCTTAATGTAGAACGCACGGTTTGTGTGAAAGACGCACACTACTGCCAGGAGTGCTTGTTTAAGGTTGGTGCATTTCTTTACATTTTTGGTTGTAGCTTACAAAATGTGCATCATATTTAGAAACATGTTATAATTTGATGATTGTAAAGCGGATATTACTTGCAATAATGGGGCTTTCATTCACTTTTTAATTAGACAAAAGCCTTTATTAAATACCTTTGACTGTCATTGTTTACCTTTGACTGTTAGTATTGTTTATAAGCTGCAAATAGGTGACACAACTTTTATGACAGTTCAAGCTCTCTTGACTTTATAATGTACAGCATGTACTGTATATTTATTGTGTGTGTCAACATTGTATTTTATTTTTATTATATGGCTCAGCACTAGTAATCACTCTTTATTAGTGTGTGATGATGATTAAGGTCAGATAACAAACGCTCATATGATTTAACTTTATCACATTAATTTATGATTTTGTTTTGTGCTTTTTTTTTTTTTCCCAAGCCTATGAATGGCGTAGTGTCTGAATCAGACAAAGTGTGGCCCAGTGTTCCTCTTCCTCAGACTGCCCCCATCCCCATTTGTAATGGCTGTGGTTCCTCTACTGATGGTACAATGCTTATGCCATCAACAAGCCTCGGAAAAACTGGACTGAAATATGGTTCGTACTTTTTCAGTTACAGTAAACAAAAATTTAAACGTAACACTTTTGTTTTTGCTCCCATTTTTCACCAATTGAACTCAAAGTCTAAGACTTTTTCTATGTACACAAAAGGCCTATTTCTCTTAAATATTGTTCACAAATCTATGACTACTAAGTATCTTGTGTGACCACCATTTGCGTCACGCAGTGCAACACATCTCCTTCGCATAGAGTTGATCAATCAGGTTGTTAAATAAATGGTCACTTTTAAATAGCACTTTTCTACCTCCATGGGAACACAAAGCACTTTACATTAAGGAACCATTCACCCATTTACTCACAGATTCATACACCAGTGTGCACAGACACTGGAGGTAAGGTGGGTTAAGTGTATTGCCCAAGGACAATGACAGTATGCAACGATGGGAGTGGCCAACCTTCTGGTTAGTGGACAAGCCAACTGAGCTACGGCTGCCCTTGTTGATTGTGGCTTGTGGAATGTTGCGCCTCTTCCATGGCTGTGCGAAGTTGCTGGATATTGGCAGGAACTGGAACACGCTGTCGTATACGCCAATCCAGAGCGTGCCAAACATGCTCAATGGGTGACCAGTGAGTATGCTAGCCTTGCAAGAAATGGGATGTTTTCAGCTTCCAGGAATTATGTACAGATCCTTGCAACATGAGGTGATGCGCATTCAAAATGCCATCAATAAAAATGCACCTGTGTTTGTTGTGCATAACATACGCCTGCCCATACCAAAACCCCACCGCCACCATGGACCACTCGACCCACAATGTTCACATCAGCAAACCGCTCACCCACACAACGCCATACACTCTGTCTGCCTTTTCCCCTTACAGTGAAAACTGGGATTCATCTGTGAAGAGTACACCTCTCCAAAATGCCAGATGCCATTAAAAGGGAGCATTTGCCCACTCAATCAGTTATGATGACGAACTGCAGTCAGATCGAGACCCCGATGAGGATGACGAGCATGCAGATGAGCTTTCCTGATACGGTTTCTAACAGTTTGTGCAAAAATTCTTTGCTTATATAAATTGATTGTTGCAGCAGCTGTCCGGCTGGCTGGTCTCAGACGATCTTGTAGGTGAAGATGAGGGAGGTGGCGGTCCTAGGCTGGTGTGGTTACACGTGGTCTGCTGTTGTGAGGCTGGTTGGATGTACTGCCAAATTCTCTTAAACACCTTTGGAAAAATGAATCAGTTCACGGGCAACAGTTCTGGTGGACATTCCTGCAGTCAGCATGCCAATTGCTCGCTCCCTCAAAGCTTAGAATGTCTGGCATTGTGCCGTGTGGCAAAACTGCACATTTTAGAGTGTACTTTTATTGTGGCCAACCTAAGGCACACCTGTGCAATATTCATGCTGTCTGATCAGCGTCTTGATATATCACCCCTGTGAGGTGGATGGATTATCTCAGCAAAGGAAAAGTGCTCACTAACACAAATTTTGACAGATTTGTAAACAGTATTTGAGAGAAATAGGCCTTTTGTGTATATAGAAAAAGTCTTAGATCTTTGCGTTCAGCTGATGAAAAATGGGAGCAAAAACAAAAGTGCTGAGTTTAAATTTGTCAATGTAATAAAACTCGTATCTACAGTGGGAAGCAAAAGTATGTACCACCTTAGCTTTTTTCTTTTATTGTTGCCTTACAACCTGGAATTTAAATGGATCATTGAGAGGTTCATGTCAGTCACTTTACATCACATGACAACTATGAAAATGCAAAAAAAAAAAAAAAATTATATTGAAGCAAAACAGAAAACTTGAGTATGCAAAAGTATTTACCCCCTTTTTAAAGAGGCCCCTAAATGAGACCCGGTGTTACTCACTCTCAGAAATCACAGAAATGGTTAGATAACCCTAACTCAACAAAGGTGAGGCGAGTTGGAGCTGAAAGTCCTTCAGAAGATGGTTCTACAGAGAACTAACTTGAGGGGGTGCATACTTTTGTACACAAGTTTTCTGTTTTTCTGTCAAATTTCTAATTTGCTTTGCAATACTTTTTTTTTTTTTTTTTTTTTTTTTCTTTTCATTTTTATAGTTGTTGTCATGTGATGTAAAGTGACTGACATAAACCGCTCAATGATCCATTTAAATTCCAGGTTGTAAGGCAACAATAAAGGAAAAATGCTAAGGGGGGTACATACTTTTGCTTGTTACTGTACTTGAAATAGATTTTGGTTATTTTTTCCAAAATCTTACAGGTTCTCCGGAAAGTGGTGGTCCAGAAAATATCCCTCCTGTTGGGGTGTTCTGGGACATTGAAAACTGCAGTGTTCCCAGTGGACGCTCTGCTGCTGCTGTGGTTGAGCGAATTCGCAACCGCTTCTTCCAGGGTCACCGTGAGGCAGAATTCATGTGTGTGTGTGATATCAGTAAAGAAAGTAAATCTGTCATCCAAGAACTCAACAACTGCCAGGTATCATTAACATATTACATACTTCACCCAAATTAGTTCTCTCATTTTACTAAGCTAAAAGTATATTTCATTTACCAGGTAACTGTTGCCCATATTAACGCCACAGCCAAGAATGCTGCAGATGATAAGCTTCGCCAAAGTCTGCGGCGCTTTGCTGAGACTCACACTGCACCTGCTACTGTTGTATTAGTATCCTGTGAGTATCTTATAAACTTACATTCACTATTGAGCCTCACAGCTTGTCTGACATATTTTTAATTTGTTAACAGCGGATGTGAACTTTGCAAGTGAGCTGAGTGATCTACGCCACCGTCATGGTTTTCAGGTTATCCTCGTCCATGGTAATCATACCTCGCCAGCACTTCTGCAGCACGCCAATTGCCATGTTGCATTTCAAGAGATCACTGCTGATTTACCACCTCGAATGCTCAGTGCACAGGTATGCCTAAAGCAATTCCCATTTGATAATTTTGTTATTGCAAAATGACAAGCTCTGGTTAATAAGTGTGGTAAGTATTTACCACACTTTAGTTGGATGAACAAACTTTAGGAAATAAGCAAGATAGCAGGAAGTGGTTGGAGTTGTCTAATGTTTATTAAAAATGCTTTTAATTGGTCCATTCTTGTTCATTAGTGAAAAGAGTGCTGCTGCATTTATTGTTTAATTGTAAATCATACAAACCGGACAGGCATTTTTCCCCTCCCTCAGCCCAGTTTCAACCTCCTCTATGTGCACAACCTTCCCATCAACTGTGACAAGAGTCTACGCAACGCTGTGAAACTAAGGCTCCGCCGTTTGTCTGACAACTGTGGTGGCAAGGTGCTGGGTGTGGCACATGGTACAGCAGTGCTGCGCTTTGGCAGCGCTGAAGCAGCCGCCCGTGCCCGTAAACGAATGGAAAATGAGGATGTGTATGGCCATCGCATCAGCCTGTCCTTCTCCCCACGGCCCAGAGACAATGTCAGTCCTGAGCCCGAGCTTCAGTCTTACTCCCATCGCTTTCCTCAGACTCTGCCCCAGCCATTCCCAATCCAGAACACAATGTTCTTCCCTGCCCCGTTATTTCCCTCCATGTCTTTTCTGCCCCTGGACAAGGCCAGGTCACCCAGGAGGCCACGCCGAGCCACCCGCCCGGTGCCAGAACGGCCATACAGCCCCAGGAGAGGGTGCAGTGGGCCTCCCCATGGTGCTCCATTCAAACCCCATCAGGTCAGGACACTCGCCAGTGCCTGCTTCCCCTTAAGCTTCATAGCGCTCTGTCCTTGTCTAGGCTGCTGTGTAAATCAGAGTAGCCTCTCTTCCATGCCAAATGTCTTACTAATTGCTGCTTTAACTAACCACTTGGCCCTATTAAACTTCATTGTTTGCCTGCTCTCTACTTGTGCTAGCATGTAATTTCAATATATAGTCCTTTGTGTGTCTCATTGTCCTGCATGTTTATTTATTTATCATGCTTAAATGAGCTTTCATGCTTTTTATTGTTCTGTTTGTTCATTATGTGGCTTGTCTTCATGTACATTACCAGAGGAAAAAGGTACTTTGGTTGTTTCCATATTAGCCACCACACTATAATAAAATGTGAGTAAACTATCCACATTGTCCTACCAAATAAACTAAACAATTTTGCGTGAAACATTAAATTCTGGCTGAGCATGTGAACGTCAGGCCTACATGAATGCATGAGTATCATGAAACTGCTATCAATAGCTTATGCATGGTGCCCACCCCAATTCATATCATTTTTCTCATATGCCAACATCTCACCTACCACTAAACAAACAAACCACATGTGTGAGCGCCAGTTGCCAATTAACACCATATGCATCTGTCTAATTTAGGAGGTGGGCAGTGTTGACGGTAAGCCTAAATCGTATCTGGACAAAGGGCGGGCTGCTTCTTCCTCCCCTCACAGTAATGAGACAGGAGTCCTAGATAATCTCCCCAAGTCTGCTCTCACTGGAGAATCTGTGTACCAAAGGAGGTATGGAAATTAAATTTGTATGTTTATACTTAGTTTGAATTTATATTGGATTTACTTTGTTTTTTTTACTGTGCAGAAGGGATGGTTCAAATCCTCGAAGCACAAATGAGTCTCCTGTTGAACAAGAAGAGCGGAGCATGGGAGAATTTCAGATTAGCACACCCTCAGCTTTCAGCAAATTAAACCTACAGAGGAGCTTCAGTCCCCTTGTTCTGTCACAGGGGTCTTGGTCTTCACGGTAAGTATCTTTATTGAACTGAGATATTTAAAGTAAACTAAAATCAAAATAAAATAGACCTGCTAACTTTGTGCAATTTCCTTTTCATTTCTCACAAAGGAGCGCCTCTCCCTGTTTGTCAAGCCGCTCTTCACCCTTGCTTGCTCCCCTTCGTAGCCCTTGTCCTGAAGCTTCTGAGCCTTTCTCAGATGGAGCTGAGGTCCAGGTGGCCAACCTGGACTACAGGATGTCCCGCAAGGACCTCCAGCAGACTCTTCATGATACTTTCTCTAGATATGGACAGGTTTGTATTTTGTTTTGTTTTTCATAAATTGGGTCCCCTAAGATTTTGCCTCATGCTTTAAATGTCTTGAGTTTCAAAGTTTGATATGCCTTTTCCTTGTATTTCAGGTAAAGGCTGTGGAGCTGAGTCCTCACACTGACTATCAGCTGAAAGCCACAGTTCAAATGGTATCTTTACAGCAAGCTATAAGTGCAGTTAGTGGGCTGCACCGCTATAAAATTGGAGGCAAACGTATTCAAGTGTCTCTAGTCACTGGAGGCAGCAGTAAATCCCTTGCCATGCTCAGGTAAAAGTATAGTGATGGTAACACCTCAAAAATCCCACTGTTCCCAAAGAGTTACTTTGGACATTGATGGTAATCCTTCTGTTCTACAGCACTGAGATAATAAGTATTCTTCAGGATGCCCCTGCCAATTGCCTGCCACTCTTCAAATTTGCTGAAATCTATGAGAAAAAGTAAAGTGCTCTCCTCTTTAATACAATAACGTTTCCTGTAAAAAAGCTCCCCTACAAAGCACTTAGGTTCTTATGTTTTCCCCCTCCTCAGATATTCTCGAAAGCTTGTGGTTGGAGATCTGTACAGGCTTCCTGAAGTGGTGGCAGTGCGGGAGCAGGGAGGCTCGCGTCTTGTTTGCCTTTTACATAGCAGCCAAATCCGTCAGAGCCCACTGGGCTCCTCCCAATCCCAGGAACATTCGTCTTCAGCGAGTGGGAGTCCAGTGGTGTTTGAGGAGCTGGAATATCATGAACCCATCTGCAGACAACATTATACTCAACAGGACTTCAGGTTATTATTTGTTTAAATTAGCATGGGCAGACTATCTAATTAAGATCTGCAAAAATATTTTGTGGTCTGTATGTTTACTCCTAATTATTGGTTTGTAAATTTGTAGTGAGGCTGACTTTGATCCTGATGCCTACAAAATCCCATTTGTTGCGATGTCTCTGAGTAGTTTAGCGTCTGAGGTCCACACTTTGTTACAGACACATGAGGGCACCCTTCCACTACTCAGGTAAGAATGTCCATTTTAAGATGTTTATAATAGAGTAAAAGTTCAGTTGTGTTCAAAAGCAGTTTCTTTTTATTCTTCATAGTTTCCCAGACTGTTATGCTGCCAAATTCAGCCCTTTGCCATTGGGAAACGACACACTAGAGGGAGGCATCCCTCTGGAGCACCTCATTACCTGTGTTCCCAGTATTACAATAGTCACAGCTCAGAATGGCTTCAAAATCATCAAGTGGATCCACAATAAGCCACCAGCACCCAACACTGGTAAAAACCTTGAAATATATGTTTGATATCACAGCTTCATATGCTGTGCACCTATGACTTTCAACCATTAAGAAAGACTTGTTATCTACTGTGTTTCCTGCAGAGCCCTGGATACAGCGCTGCAAGAGTCCAGTTGGCAACCCTCAGCTCATTCAGTTCAGCCGTGAGATAATTGACCTTTTGAAGAGTCAGTCGTCCTGCATCATGCCATTCAGCAAGTTCATCCCCTCATACCACCATCACTTTGCAAAACAGTGCCGTGTCTCTGACTATGGCTACTCCAAACTGTTAGAGCTGCTAGAGGCAGTGCCACACGTGCTGCAGGTAGGACATCCTCTCACTGGATTTACTGTCATTTTTGAGTACACAATATATTGTTAATCATGATTGCGTGTTTGTAGATTTTGGGCTTGGGCACCAAGAGACTCCTGACCTTAACCCACCGTGCTCAAGTGAAACGCTTTACCCAGGACCTGCTCAAACTGCTCAAGTTTCAGGCTAGCAAACAAGTGGCAATCAAGGACTTTATGCAAGCATACCATTGGTCAGTGCAGTCAGCACTGAAAGTTTTTTGAACTTGTCATTAAATGGCTATTTAACAATTATTTTTATAATTTTATTTTTTTATTTGTCATAGGTGCTTCTCTAAAGACTGGCGGGTCATTGACTATGGTGTGTGTGACTTGATGGACCTCCTAAATGAGATTCCAGACACAACCATCACCATTACACACCAGGACACAGACACTGTCATCTCTGTTCCCAAGAGAGGTACAGTGACCTAGAGGCACTACTATTTAAAGTTTTGTAGTTTTCATCACTGTTCTATTGGTCTCCAGAGCGTACATTGGAAGAGATTGACCGCACCAAGCAATTTGGGAAGGAGGTGGTGGATCTACTTCGTCACCAGCCTCACTGCAGGATGCCCTTCAGTAAATTCATCCCCACATACCACCACCATTTTGGTCGTCAGTGCAAGCTTAGCTACTATGGCTTCACAAAACTCATGGAACTCTTTGAAGCAATCCCTGACGTACTCATGGTCAGTCACTTTATAATATATGTATTATTTGGTTTAGTCCTGGATTATTTATCAGCTGTGACTATAGGAGCAAAATGGAGTACAGCTGTAGAAAATGACTTGGACTTGCCCGTTCAAAACACTGCAATTCACCATGTGCTTGCTAAATAAAAGCTTACATTTAATTAATCATATTTTAGGTTATTGTAAGAGTCAGTTTGTTAACTGCAGTTTTTCCCTTCACAAAGATTTAAAATAAATTTGACTGAGCTTGACTTTCCTGTTCAGGTGTTAGAGTGTGGGGAGGAGAAAGTGCTGACTCTGACAGAAGTGGAGCGTATCAAGGCTCTCGCAGCCCAGCTGGTCAAACTGCTACGAGCTCAAAAAAACTCTAGCCTTCCTGTGAGCCAGCTGCTCACAGAGTACAGCAAGACCTTTGGCTATGGTCTCCGTTTGCAGGACTATGATGCTAGCTCTCTGCCTGCTCTGCTCGCTAAACTCTGCCATGTTGTCAAGGTAAGGACCACCTTCAGCATAAATTATAGTAATCGCTTTCCTGTTTGTCAAACATGTTCACTGTATTTCCAGGTGGTGGATGGGTCTGAAGGTCGTGAGGTGCAGTTAATAAACAGGAAGTCTCTGCGTTCACTGACCTCACAGATACTGGCTCTGCTCATGTCGCAGGAAGATGAGCAGGTCTCCAGGGGTCTGAAGGTGGAGGAACTCAGCTGTCACTACATGAGTGTCTATGGAGTGCCTCTGAACCCATGTGAATATGGATTCCTATCTCTCAGTGAGCTCCTCAAGAGCCTGCCTTATCTTGTTGAGGTGAGTATCTTTCAGCTTTCTGTCAGTAATTTACTCTGAGCCGCTGTTACTGACTCTTTACACAAGAAGTCACTGACTGTATGTCACTGTTTTATGATTGTAAACAGTTGTACTATGAAGAAAGTGAAGATGGCAGCAAAAGCACTGACTGCACTCGTGGTGAGGAGAGAGTGAGGCTCACCAGGCTTTACCAGTTTGCACGTAATGTCCGTGCCCTGCTCCACACCTACCATTACAACCAGATCTTCTTGACCGAGTTCCTGGGGGCATACAACAAATTCACAGGCTGGAGTCTTGAGCCACGTTTATTTGGATACAACAACACTGATGAGCTACTCAGTGCCATACCACAGGTAGGCATGATTTCTAGGGATGTAACGATTCTTCATAAATCGACTAAAAATGGATACAAAAGAAAAACATTTTGAATCAGTGTGGGAAAAAATGAATCGCGATGCCCCTTTAATACAGCATGCAGGCCACTGGTGCGTAATATGGTTCAATTGTTTGGCGCTAGACATCATTACCTGGCCCGTTTACTTAAAAGAAACATGCATTTATATCAAGTTTTATTTTACAGAACTCATAAAATCACTAGCCCGACGTGCCGGGAACGTGAAAAGGCTGTACTTTTTACTTTTTAAGTACTTGGAGCGACTCAGGAGTGTACTTTATCTTCTCGATACGTCTCACACAGAGGAGGAGCGTGCACAGCGCCTCATTCACAGGGGAACAACAACAAGCAGAGCTTAATTTGTAAATCAAACAATGCCGGAACAAAACCTGCGCTTTGACACAGAGTCCACAAGGCTGATACTGGAACGTAAACACATCCCAAAATACCAAGCAACTGCTCATTTATACTAAATTTTAAACTATATTTTAACATATTTAACATTATAGCATTTCACTTCAGTGTATGTTTGTGTGATTGCTCAGCTGATCGAAAAATCGGCTGATACACATGATTACTGCGCTTTTGTAGACTCGCTCTGTCATAGACCTATTGTGTGTGACTACCAGTCTGAAGCAACAACAGACTCATGCAGTTGTGGTCTGTATAAACAAAGTCTAGCAGCAGTAAGCTTTCAGCCGATGTTTCTCCTTTTGCTTTTGCTTCTTTTTAGTGACTGCCATGGAGTGCGCAGTCTTCTCTGTGCAATGGCGTTTCATGGCTCCAGGCTCTGTGAGCCTCAGCGCGTTAGCGCGAGCTTACAGATGCATTTGAACAAACAAAGAACAAACTTCTGTGGATCTATGTCCCATGCGCACAGGGGATATAATGGAGGAATAAAAATGGCACATCGAGGGCACGTGGCGTACGGTTTCTCTGCGTAACTATGGTTATGCAACAGTGACACTGGCGATTAACTGGCCCTGGGTCGCATCCTGTGACAGCGCGTTAGCTCAAGCTTCCATATGCATTTGAGTAAAAGAACAAACTGATGACGTGGCACTGCCAGGTCCCGTGCGCTCTCAGGCACAGTGGGGAAATAACGCGGCACCTCCAAAGCGCATCACGTAATCAAAGTCAGGACAAACCTCAACAGATTTACTGTCTTCTGGCTGTTGGCAAACCCATCACTTTTGACTTAAAGAGCAGCAGTCAGCTGTAGCTTCACTCGTGTTTGTAAATACACACAGCCTACTATGGCTCTGTGCAGCTCTGTGGATGCAGCAGGGATTGGGCGGCATCAGGGGACATCTCAAGGTACGCACAGTGCGTACTGCTGTACACCTGCAGACACCACTGGTGTTAACAGTGGTGAAGAACAGATCTTTCAGTTTGACGCAAAGGTCTTTTCCACCGGATACTCTGTACACTCTATAGACACGAATTACAGCACGGGGACAGTCGATGTTGAAGCGCTCAGGCGGAAATGAAGCGTGGCTTTTATGTTTAAAAACATAAGCATTTCTGTGTAATTACACCTCCGACCTTCGACACAGGTTTAGGAAGTCAAAAGAGTCAAACGTAGTCAACACTTTGTTCTGAGTTGTGTCCGAGTTGCCGGATCCAACTGCGTCAAAGTTGTCTGAGTTTCTGGATTCCTGTTCTGGCAAGATCCGGCTCAAATTAAGCTCTGACAACAAGCCCAGTGCAGACACAGAGACACCTCTGAAGGTATTATTTAGGCAGCTCATACATGTTTGCTTCGTTTTCCATCGTTCAGAAAGTAGCCTGTTAGCAGCGAGCTAAAGGAAAGCTAAGTGGCTAACAGCAGCCTAAAGTTTATCTGAAGTTTCAGTGGCTCCTCCCCCGGAGCGTTTCCATGGAGATCAGATTTTTAACTAAGGATGTGTCTTTCCTCACTGATATTTTTAGAAGACTTGACTTATATTAGGCCCATTATATATTTCTTGAGGTGTGGATTTATGACAAGCTGCTTCTCTATGCATTGCTTGGTACTAAAGTGTATTTGTTTTTGGAGGAGAGTAGAAAGGTGTTAATAAGTCACTAACAAGTGTTGTTTTTTGTTTTTTTTGTTTTTTTACATTATATTGTTTTAATATCTACTTTTTAAATTACATTTCAGTAATTATGAAAAGTACAACAATTTAAGTTTGACAAGGAAAAAAAATATTTTGGTCATAATTATACTGCAACTAAGTCTAATAAAAATAAAAACAAATCATAATCGTGAATCGAATTGTGACTTCAGTGATTCATTACATCCCTAATGATTTTACTGGCAAACAAAATCAAACCTGAGGCCACATTTTAATTTGCGAAGAACAATGGAGGATAAATATTTCTTTCACTATTGTCAGGTGGTCTGGATCAAGGGGCACAGTCACAAGAGGATTATCGTTTTAAAAAACGATATGAAAGGTATTTTACTCATGATAAATGCTGTAATGAGACGGTATTGGAATAAAACCACTTATTAACAGTTATTTATTTTGTGCAGCAAGGGCAAGCTCTTCAGTTCCTAACAGCCCACAACCCAGTGAGAACACCGAAAGTCCAAGAGAGAGTCCAGGTAGCAGTGTTAATTTTGAGTCCCATAGTCCAGGTAATGAAATCTTAAAGCTTTACAATGAACGTTTGTGTTTCATTTACCTTTTATTGTGCTATACACTGCTGGCTCTGTAGATTGTACAAGAAGTAACATTTTCATCATGCTTAAGGTGGTGCTGTGGCATCTGAGTCAGAGCTGCTGTGTCTGGCCTCTCCAGTGGACCTCCTGTGTGGTCCTGTCCCATCCTGCTTACCCTCCCCTCAGCTACATCCTGACCCTGTTCTTCAGTCTGATTTAATTCATTTTGAGGAAAAGCCACCCACAACAGGTGAGAGGCTCTTTAACAGTCACTTTTCTTTGAGACAAATATCAGAAATGCAACAAATGACAAATTGGCACCTAACCCCATCTAATTTGATCTTTGTACTGTATTTCCAGAGAGGGCTGAAGCTGAGGTGCCATCTGAAAGCATATCCGATTCGCCTGCGCGACCGAACACAGAGGGCACTGAAGGCCCCAAGCCTTCACAGCAGCCTACCACAAAGGGTGTGATGTTCTTGGGCAGTCCCAAAAAAGCATCCCGCAGCAGGTTCAAGCTCGCTGCAAATTTCTCCTTCTCCACAGGTCTTTGAGTCTTTCTCCCAGAACGAACTAATACACTGTGTCCTGGTCCACACAAGGTATAACTCTAGGTAGAAGAGTTGACTGGCTGTATTAAACACTACCATCCAGCCCAATGAGTACTGGCAGAGTCCCCTCCATATCCTTGATTCTTTTTTGGTCCCTTCTTGGCTCCCTTACCAATAATTTTCACACCACATTGTGCATTTTCTTTTTGCAGATTTTCAGCAGTTGTTTGATACAGTTATTTAATAATGCTGTGTGGCATAAATTGGTCACACCCCAAGTGTATAATGAACCATGATGCAGAGTCTTAAATGAGTTGGTTGTCACTGTAATCATTTAATTGGTTGGTACAAGAAATTGAATGGCTTCTGACATTATCAGTTTAAAATGGTAGACGTTTAATGGAGACATTTTCAAGTTTAACATGTTTAACCTTATATTGAATCTCCAAACAAAACTAATTTCAATCACGCAGTTCTGTTTTTTCACATTTCCTTTTTGAGGTGAACTCAGATTTGTTAGTCAGATAAGGCAAAAGGCACCAATTTAAAAAGTTTTAGTCTATTTGGGCAAACATTTAGTAATGGTAAGAGTTACTTTTCTCTTTAATTTACATTCTTGTCTTTTGTCTCTACAAAAAGCCTAAAGACATTTTTTTTGTATTATGCAAGCAGTGAGAGTATCCAGTTTGTGGAAGACTTGAAGAGGCACCAAACACTCATGACATCTTTCATTTGTGAAAAGAAATGCTCATGAGGTAAAATGGTTAGAAGCAATCTTAAAATTTGCGCAGCTAAAATGTTTAAATCCTGTAAAGCAAAGCTTTTGACCCAAAGGTGGCTCTTGAATGCTCTCTGGGTCTGCTCAGAGAGAGTTCACTGAAGTCTCATTTGTCTTCAGCTGCAGCCAACGTGATCTTTTTACTGTCGTTCTCTGTTTGGGGTTTACACTGGAGTAGGTGGTGTGAAATATGCTGGGTGTGCATAACAGAGCTTATGCATGGTGTAAGTCCCAAGTGTGCAGACATGTGATGAGAAGACAAGAGAACTGTTTAAAACCTCTTTTATTTCCAACATATTTTAGGATCCAGGAGATGCCAGTCTTGTGGTTGCCTTGTCAGCTCAAGGTTTTTGAGTGAACCTTGTTGCTGAAAGATGCATCTTCAGATGGGAGCAGTGAGCACTCCTGAGTTCAGTTTTTATTTAATAAAAAGGGTGAATGGTTGTGCGTTTTATAGATAGAGAGCTGTAGTGGAGAGGTAGGCTGGTTGTGTGCAGGGTGTCCATGAAGACCCCTATACTGACTGTTGTACCCAAAGAGGACCCTCTGTGGTGCTCTGGGATCTGTCTGGCTTTTACAATGGCTTGTATTTGCCAAGGAGCTGAAGGAAATGCCGTGTACCTCCCTGTCCCTCTCATCTCGAGATTTTACTTGAGCATTATTGTCCTGTTTACCTCATAATTTAACACTGTTGGCTGCTGAAGTTGAGCACTACCAACTACTGACTACAAGTCGACGCTGCTGATTTTTGAGTTCAGATAAAAATGGCACAAACCCATTGAACCAGTTTCTGTGCTGTTTTGCCAGTTTGGCCTCTGTTGCCTGAAATTTATTTGCATGACCTGGTTGTAATTTATGGTTCATTCACATGCTGACTTTAATGATGGGCTAACATCTAATGCCTCAAAGCGTGTTTTTAATTGGGCTGTTTTGGCATAGTGTCACCTGCAGTGTTTTGCTGACTGTCTGGAAACCTCTTTATAATAAATTATTAATAAATGAAGAACTTGATATAAGATCTTATTTAGATTGAGATATAGTAAATTATTGTGGCTAAAATAACCATAGGAAATGTCTGACTTCAATGGTATTGAACTCTTAATTTAGTAAAACTAATTTCTAAAACTAATTTTATGAAAAACGGTGACAGCTAACTCCATTTATTTACTTTCTTACATCAGTGAGAAACTTCTGCTTCAGTTAAATATGCGTTTCTGCATATTTCTGTACTTTTGCATCTGTAAAATGTGTTATTTTAAAGAGGTAAATGTCTCAACCTTGTTCTAATTAAATTCTTACATTATGTTTATTACACTAAACATTGCACAGATTGTTCTGCTGTTTTGTGGTTTACTGCTACAAATGTGAATTTAATTTATCAGTTTACATCGCTTGCCCTTTATTTATTTTACCCCTCACTGATGCGCTATCCTGACTTAAAACTCCCAAATTACCATCCCACCAGAACTCACTCCAACAGTCAAACATTGTTAAAAGGGACCAAGAAGAGTTATTTAATAAACGTCACAAGCATCATTTGTCTTTTGTCCTTTTCTTTAACAAACTCACATTGTAACTTCTTCAAAGATGCTCTTTATTTAAACATATATGTACAAGTGTTTCAGCTTATTCTCTGCATATACAGTGGTTTAAATAATCAACACACTCAACACACTACCACTACAGAAAGCTACTTTATCAGAAGAAAGTTAAAGTGACAGAGCAACACCTGCCTCGACATGAGTCACTAGTTGTAAATACACTCAAACATGTACGTACACTGTAGGCATTTCCAAGAGTTGCATTCATTTCTCAATGTTTTATCTTTAAAAAAAAAAAAAATGCAAGACTGTTAATAGGATGCATGTTGTCCATAACCTCTTTACCTCTCATATATGAGTCAATTTTCCCTTTTATTTGAGGGACTGATGACTGAAGGTTAAATGATTAATTTGCCGTATACTGTAACCTGGATGAGCGAGAAGATTGATATACATAATCCTGCTGATAGTAACTGATCAGAATTGGGCATGGATGTAACAAAAAAGCTGTATTTTATAGTAGAATCCCCTTGATCAAGCTGGAGTTTGAGCACTTTTGGATACTAGATAATTTGCAAGACTCCCCCAAAGTAAAAAATGTTACTAACAGGTTTAATGCACATTATGTTTAAAATCCATGGTATGAAATTGGTCAGAGAAGCTTGTGCTTGTTGTATTAGTTAAATGTACTGTTAATGGGCCTCGATAGAAGTTATTTTACGGTCTCAAAAATAAACAGCTATTGTGTCAGTACCACCAGAGTGAAATCTTCCTATACGCTGAATACAGTAAACTGTTGAGTGTAATACCTGGACAGCTGAAGAGTGTCTGCACAGAGCATGTAGATACTAGGGTTTCTGTATCACATGTAATGAAAGAGGCTGCAGTAGTGTGAGGCGGGTCAGTGAGGTCATCGGTTACATAATGGCACACTGAGTCGCTCCACAGCAGTCCTTAATGATGGCCACTCCTGACTTTGTGATGGACGGTTTGTTCGGAGGCGGTTCTGGGACGTATCTCTTGGGTTTTGGAGGATCTTCTAATAAAGAAAAGCAAATATGTAAGCATTTGAATACATTAAAGTATAATTTTTTGTGATAGTTACAGCTATGGCCACTCACTTTGTGTTGCTTTAAGTTTGTTCTCCAAAGGCATCAGCTTCAGCCTGAGAAACTCTGCCATCTCTTTGTCCTCCTCTCGCTCCCTTTTGTAGACAAGATCACATTTTTATTGTGTATTTCTGTCACAGTCAGTACAAGAATCCCTCCTGCTGCATGAGGTACAGTGTGTGACATTGTGTACAAGTTTTGACTTTGTTGTGCAGATAGGTGCATTTAACACAATATACCTGGTCATCTGGCAATCTGGTAAACACTTGATTTGGTTTACTGGTAATGGTTTACCACATAAAAAGTATTGTGGGGTATTTTTTTAATAAAATATAAACAATATATACAGCTCATAGCACCTTTAAATGAACCATGACAACTATTACAGGAACTGGATGCAGTTGCTTAGAAACAAAGATTAGACTTCAGCCTGTATCTTCCTCTTTTATCATGTGGTTCATCATGTGGTTTATCTGTGAGTCACACTTTATGTGAGGTTATCAGTGGGAACAAAGCTGGTCTCATCAATTACATACAACCAGTGGCAGATCTGTGGATGAAAGCAGCTCAGCCCCTGCCTCACGGTCACACATCCACACCAGATGTAATGAGGCTCCTTCCTATGGTCTCACATATTGGATAGTACTGCAACTGTCTGACACGTCCCATATCTGTACCTTAATCTCTCCACCTCAGCGTCATCCACCAGGAAGTCTCTCTTCTGCACCAGTTTATGGATCTTCAGGATCAGCTCCTCTTCCCGCTGCCGGTGCTTCTTTGTTTTGTCTTTCTCTGAAGGATATAAGGACAACAGAAAATGTAAGCATATAAATATTGTTCAAGGTCAGTTCCATTACCTCAAAAAAGAAAAACAAATGTTCTCTGTTTAATTTAGATACCTTTATTGAATGCAATGTTCAGCAGTTTTTGTTGCATTTAGGCATTAGCCACCTGTCTCCCTGATGAAGACCAATGTGAACTGTGCATCAAAAATTTCAGTCTATAAATGGGAGCTGAATCAGAAATGTCTATAATAATGTGTCTTACCAGTGGCAGTGGTCTTTTATTTTTAGGTTTTATTCATTTAATTTAAGATGGGCAGACTACACCATAATATTGTCTATAACAAAGAAACTCTGCTGAAGAGGAGAGTACAGTTTGAGTCCAACAAAGAATGTTGTTTAAGGTTTTCAGACCAAAAAGTACATTCTGCTCTTTCACAGAAGAACCAGTGAGTGCAATTGTGAACAATAATTAGATGGATGTTTAACTAAGCAGGTTAGTCTGGTTTAGTTCAGTCCATCATTTCAAAGAACGTATTATGTAATGTTCTCTAGCTCATTGCTGTTGTCGTTGTCAGTGTTTGATATTGTGCTTAAATAACCAATTGTTCTTCATTGCTGCTTTGAGTACTGAAGAGCCAACATGACAGGAACTTGTACAGATTAATTTTAAGTATTAAAATGTACAATACTAAGTGATATTTAATCCTATCAGTAGCAATAAAAAGAGACTCTATACATGAACACTAGATAACATCTCAAACACACCTTTAATTCCTCCCTCATGTATAATTCATAGCATCTAAGCCACTGACTTAATCATGTAATTGCTATAGAGCTCTTTTTTTTTATTTCATTTACCAGAAGAACTAGCATCAGCATCGTCTAATCCAACCTCCTTTGTGTTCCTTCCTTAACCTTCACACGCTATAGAAAACAGAAACATAGGATGAGTCGCAGACTGCTCAGTTTATGTCTGGCACTGGCTGTATTTAGGCTTTGTGGAGAAATGTCTGCAAACATCAGCTCTTTTTTTTTTTTTTTTTTTTAATCTGGAAATAAATGGAGCAGTGCAGTGTTTCCCCCAGGGCCCGGGACAATCTATTCACAAGGGTGTACCGCGTAAATCTCAATGTCAGAGGAGCTGGAAAGGCACCAAGTTCTGTCATGTGGTTCCTATTGTAAGGTAATGTGCGCCATACCCAACAATTACACAATGGATATCAGTAACGGTCAGTTTGGGGTATGTATGTACCAGCTGAAAAGGGAGAAGAAACTAACAAAAAGCACTGGGGACTTGTACTTGATTTATTTAATATAATTTAGTCAAACTGTATTTAATCTAAGGCTAAATGGTAGACACTAAATGAAGACCGAGTGTGGCTCTGGGCTTTTAATTTGAAATTTAATTGAAATAGATGTTTAATACTCCTCATCATAATAACTCTTCTAATGGCACATATTTTGTTAAGTGTCTATTAGGAAAATGGGTCCCATAGCAACTAACTGACTAACAGAAAACAATTACTACTATGTAACTGTGAGAAAGATGTTTATTTAGAGGAGAGCCAACAATCTGCTGTAGCATTTGGCTTCCTTAGGCTTTAGTACAGAGTTAGAGTTTCCCAAATGGTGGGTTGAGATTCAAAGGTGGGGGATGTTGAATATAATTTAAATGTTTGGCTTATTTGAAGCATAAAATGTTGTAATTACATAAAATAGTGAAACACATTTCAAAATACTACCCCACAAGGTGAGTTTGAGGCTGCTAATTTGCCAATTATTTGACACATGAGGAATGGCTAGCACATAGATAACAATATTGTAGTTCAAGAACGAATAGTTTACAATACCAATAAACTTGTCATATACTTTAGGCTCTGTATAATTGTTTTATTCCACAATTTGAATTTGAAGGTTTACCAAAGTATTATAGCACAATACAGCCATTGTTGTCCTAACACCTGCACTGTTTTGTGATGGCCTTGCCTTGAACACCTTCTGTCTATTCTCTAAGACTGCACACAGTTTTTATGGGACGCGAGACAATTCAACTGTGATAGGAGCCACTAAGCAAAATATAACACATCAACAAGTAATGAGGCATAAACTGGAGAAATGCATCACAATGCATTTAGGCACAAAATGATTCATACCATGGCTGAATTTTGAGGAAAGTAAGATTTAAATTAAATTAGTTTATGCATCTGTATTGTCTGAAAATGGAGTGAAAGTGTCATTGTGGTAAATATAATATTGAGATTTAACTTTTTTATTTTATTGTAAATTTTAACAAAAACATGTGTCCAAAATTATTCATACCTTTTCTTAATAAGAAGTGGCAAAACATTTATTGTCTATCACAGTGAGCCATAATGGTAGTATGCCCATAGAAAGATGCTTGCACATCCATCCCATGTTACCGTGGGTTCTCTTCTGTTTCTCCCACTGTACATGTGTTTGGTGTTTGTGACTCTAAATCATCCCAGGGGAATGAATGTAAGAGTGAATGGTTGTTTGTATGTAGTGTATATCTCTTAAATGTCAGTTCTGCAATAAAATAAATCAGAATGTACCCTGTGTCAGGCCCATGGTTTTCCGGATAGGCTCCAGCCATCCGTGACCACTAACGGCAATACGAAGAAAATGGCTGAATACATGGTTCAAATTAAAATGAGCAGAAAATGAGTTGTCCAGCTACCAGACCACAGAGAATCACTGCTGTAGTCGAGACAAACTGGGAAAAGTTACTCAATGTTGACTGAGAATTAAATCCATCTTAATATTGATTTTCAGTCACAATGTGAGGTGTTAAGGTTTCTCCATGTGTTGTTAAACAAAGTTCTAAGATAGAAAAAGTTAATTTCTAAAAACAGCGACATGTCCCTGAACATAACACCCACTCTCACATACAGTACACACACATGTATGTAACAGTGACAGAGGGGGAGAGGGGGAGGGCCTCGTGCTGTTGCCAGGTTGACTGCATGTGTTACTATGTGATGAATGTGATGCTGCTGGGTTTGACAAAATGACAGCAGTCATAAGAGCTACAAGCCTCTGTAACCAGCAACCATAACACTGTAAAAACTACACTGAATGAATGGTGCCTATGATTCAGTGATGAAGTACAGTACTGAGCAAAAGGCAGGTTTTATTAAAGGCCATAAACACAGAAAGATTTATTAATGTCCTCAAAATATACACACTGTCAAAAATAAGAAAATCTAAATTAGAAGCACTCGGATGCATAGACCTCTATAGTAAACATAGTATGTAGTGCCCAGACCTGGAGTCAAAGTCTAGTTCAGGGGTAAATGCTCTTTCCAATGAACCACAAAACCCTTATATCTCACAGTGGTAAGAATCTATTAAACCTAACCATGTGTTCTTTCAGTGAGTGAAGTTAGTATCTTTGGTCCATATCTCAAAATGGTACTGAATCTTTTAAATGCTCCTGGATTGAACAAGTGATCTGGATCTGGATTGTTTTGTCCTGGCCCATTACTACTGTGCTACAAAATTTTATAAAAGAAAAAAATATTAAAAATTGCTCTTAGTAGGCAGCATTATACTAAAACCTTTGCACAGTACTGTATAATATCTATAGCCCATAACTCATGACAACGAGGCTTGGGCTCAGTGGTGTGTGGTTTAGAGCAACACTTTCTATAAATCTTTACAACAGCAGCTGGGGTTATTGGGCTCCGGCGAGACACCGACAAAAGCCAAAGCTCTATTTTTGGTCCAGCCTTAACATAGGGCAGTTTTGAATGACGTTCACAAACTGCTTTATTTCCTGGAGGCTTCCAGCTGTGTGTAGTGTGAAGTACTCCTGTATATACCTGGTACTGCGACTATCTGCCTCAGCTCCTGCTTCAAACTCATGATGTCTTTGCAGAGCTGAATGTCATCCATCCTAAAAATAAGAACAAAAGAATAAACACAGGGCTCAATTGAATTAAAGGACAACAAATACTATTAGCTTATTCCATTTCTGATCCTGATCCATCTGATTAGCAAAGATCGGAAGCTTAGTTATCCCACACATTCGACCCAACAAAAGAAAATGCTTATATATTTCTGAATTGGAATAACTTAATTACAAAACAGATTAAATCATTCTGGCATTGATTTAATGTTTATTAAAACCTTACAAGATGCAGCACTTTGAGTTACTTGAGTTGTTATAATATGAAATTGTTTAGATTGTCTTCAAATAACAAAAGAGCTGTAGACTAATTTACACTTCAGCTGCTTACACCTAATGTTTTTCCTACACCACAAGGTGAGTTTGAGGCTGCTAATTTGCCAATTCTATCGACACATGAGGAATGGCTAGCACATAGATAACAATATTGCAGTTCAAGTACAAATAGTTTACAATAACAATAACTACTGTTTAGGCTCTGTATAATTGTTTTATTCCACAATTTGAATTTGAAGGTTTACCAAAGTATTATAGCACAATACAGCCATTGTTGTTCCTAACAGCTGCACTGTTTTGTGACAGTGCCTTGAACACCTTCTGTCTATTCTCTAAGACTGCACCAAATTTTTATGGGACACAAGACAATTCAACTGTGATAGAAGCCACTAAGCAAAATATAACACATCAACAAGTAATACGTCACTGTACATAAAGTTAAGCCCAGTTGAATTTTCAGTTAAAGTAAATTTTAACTTTGTTCTGTCTAAAAATGACACAAGTGACAAAATACATTGTGGTAAATTTACTTTTGAAATATTTATCTTTTTTTATTTTACTGTATGTTTCGACAAAAACATGTGTCCAAAATTATTCTTAACTCAGTAAGCAGTGACAAAGCATTTATTCTATCACATTTTTATAATTGTTGACAAGTTTTTTGCACATTTCCGCTTTTAGGTTTGGGGCTCTCTTTCAGATCTCTGAACAATCTCTCCATGTGGTATTCAAGATACAGTTATCAAATCTGAATAATTAGAAAGATGAACTTTAAAAAGGTTTAGGGGGTACATTTCTGCCAATAGTGGTGGTAGTTTTGCACAAAGATCATGGGTACCCTGTTCTTAATTTAGTGTTATATGGTAACATAACTTGCACTGAACTGAATCCATAACCATCTTCTTCCGCTTTATCCGGGGCCGGGTCGCGGAGGCAGCAGTCTAAGCAGGGACACCCAGACATCCCTCTCCCCGGACACTTCCTCCAGCTCCTCAGGAGGAACCCCAAGGCGTTCCCAGGCCAGCCGAGAGACGTAGTCCCTCCAGCGTGTCCTAGGTCTTCCCCGGGGCCTCCTCCCGGTGGGACATGCCCGGAACACCTCCCCAGGGAGGCGTCCGGGAGGCATCCGGAACAGATGCCCGAGCCACCTCAACTGACTCCTCTCGATGTGGAGGAGCAGCGGCTCTACTCCGAGCTCCTCCCGGGTAACCGAGCTCCTCACCTTATCTCTAAGGGAGCGCCCAGCCACCCTGCGGAGGAAACTCATTTCGGCCGCTTGTATCCGGGATCTTGTCCTTTCGGTCATGACCCAAAGCTCATGACCATAGGTGAGAGTAGGAACGTAGATCGACCGGTAAATCGAGAGCTTCGCCTTTCGACTCAGCTCTTTCTTCACCACAACAGACCGATACAACGACCGCATTACTGCAGACGCTGCACCGATCCGCCTGTCGATCTCACGCTCCATCCTTCCCTCACTCGTGAACAAGACCCCGAGATACTTAAACTCCTCCACTTGAGGCAGGAACTCTCCTCCGACCTGGAGAGGGCAAGCCTCTGAATCTGTTCTTCAAATTATCCAATCTGCCCATTGTTGTGACCTTGTAGTAAATTTGCTGTTTCATAATTTTACAAAGGCGACATGTGAATTTGACCACCACCATCTTAGCTGTAATTGTACCAAATTGAGAAGCTATCCAGTACATTACCTTGCACAGGCATCCTAACTGACAATGCATATAAACGTCAGTTTATTTTAAGTGATTAATCAATACATCATTTCAGCATTTATCTTACTCCAACCACAAAGGTCCTGCCCTGACCATGAAGTTCTCCCCGCCTCAGGCCAAGTGTTGTGCGTAGATGAAAACACACACTGTAAATCAATCTATCCCGCGCTCCACGATCTTCCTGCAGCCCTGACATGTAACCTCCAGGTTTTTACACTCTTCTTCATCCCATACTCCCCCATCTTCTTTCTCTCCTCTGCAGAGAACTGACGGCTAGCACAGATTTAATTCAGCCCCGTGATAGATCAAGCCCGATGAGTCATCCACATCCTCCTCCCTCTCATGAACCCTCCTCACTGCTTCTGAGTTCTGTTTTTTTTTTTTATTCTGCCTCTTGTTCAACTCAAAATGCTGTCTAGGTCTAAGCCAGCAGCTGTGACACTCCATCTGCTAGTTAAAGCAAGTCTTGAATCTCACACTGAGCTTGACAACAGCAGCGTGATGGATAATGAAGCCTCTGACGTGGGTGTGTGAACTAACATTATCAACTCGCTCCACTCACAGACTCCAATGTGTTTTGTCTATGCATATTTACAGAGGCAACAACCCACAAAAATCTCGGGTCTTTCATCTAATACAGTGGTTCTCAAACTTTTCAAACCAAGTACCACAGACAATATTTTGCTTACCAAGTATCATCTTCAATAGACTAAAATGAGCATTATTAAAGAACAAAACAAGGACTAAAACTGGACTTAACCAGGTCTAAATCAGGATTAAGCTGAGGTGTAAACATAAAATTTAAGCCCAGAACAGGACTTAAAAGGACTTAAATGAAAGGACTAAAACTGCAAAAGACTCCTGAGCACCACCAGAAGAAGCCTGTGTCCCACCAGTTTGAAAACCACTGATCTAACATATGCAGCACCTAAAATAAAAGTCACTGCAGCTTTCGTGTCTGAAATCTAATAGTCCTTTTCTGAAAAGACATGATGCCATCATCGCTGACAGGGTGCAAACAAGTTCATCGTGGTGACTCACTCCACTGCTATTTATAACTTTCAAATTATCTGTAAATAAAGTGACATTTTGTGCAGCATTTACCAGTGCTTATCACCAACTGCGTCACAGCAGAAACTCCAGGACAGTGATAGTTGTCATCATGCAACACCGATAATTACATATTGCAGGACTGAATGAATAGTAGACTTACATGAAGCGCAGCTCAGACTCCCGACGCACCAAAACCTCCCGCAGGCGCTGGATGCGAGCCATCTCCACCTCGATCTCCTCTGGAGACATAGTGCTCTCGGCCATGGACACATCTGAGTGACCTATAGTGCAAAAATATATAAATAAATATAGATAGATTGACTGTATTAAATGAATGCTTATGAAGAGCTAACAACAAAATATTCCAATAATTTTGCCAGTGGCATTGGTGTCTGTAAATATTTTGCTTTTAGGACATTTTAGGAAAAGTCTGATCAAATTTTGCTTCTCCTTTTTGCTTCTCCTGAAAAGTTTGCAGAATGTCACTTATGCTCTTTAGATTCTCAGCCCTCTATATGTTAAAATGGACATAAAACATACAGGGTTGGTTTCTTGTTGATTACATGAATGCTCAAAAAAATCATGACACAATTTAAATTTCCATTTCAAAAATCCCTATAATGTGCCATCTTCACAGCTGCTGACTCCAAGCAAATTATTTGAAGTTTGAAGACAGAGCAGCGCTTCAGGCACATGCGTCTGTCATGTAGTTATTTTCTTAACTGCTCACAATTACTGATGTTACAATTACTGATAATGTTACATTTGTGGCAGATAGAGGAGGGGAATAAGGCTACAAGACATGCTTATTTAAAGTCCTATTAGAGCTACAAGATGTTTAAAAGCCTGATGACAGGTAAATTGTGAAAGTGACACAGATTGCCAGCTTCTTGCTTCCTTTCCCAACATCAACTACTAACCTGGTCCTGCAGAGGCTTGATGCAAGAAGGAAACCCTATTTGCTCAGAGCAACCACTGCAAATGTTGCAAGTAACCAACACCATTCATCAACCCTATGCTGCTGTCCAAGACCTGGACACAAGCACCACCACCATTTTTTTTTTTTTTTTTTTGACCTTTATCTAACCACAGAGATAACAATCTTCTGGCCTCATTGACCATGATTTTGGTGCTAGGAGAAACTGGGGCCCCCAGAGGAATCCTACACAGGCACAAGGAGAAAATGCAAACTCCACAGAAGAGCCTTGCCTGGTGCAAGAATCAAACCCAGGACCTTTTCTAATGACTAAAACAGACCTAAACCAGGAGTAACCCAGGTCAAAACCAAAGAATAAAATAACAAATAACCCAGAAAAAAATGGAAAGTACTGGCATACCACCACCAGTCCCTGCACCATCATTTGAGAACCACTAACATATAGTCATCATATGTATCTTTGTGTTATGTAGGTGTCAAATGTCGCTTGCCCCTGGTCTGAATCACAGACTTGATGCACTTTACAACATGAATTATTCACACTCCACAGAAATGTACCACAGAGACACAAAGAAAAAACACATTTAGCTGACTCTGGGGTCTTGGCCTTAGTAAGAAAGATGCAGAAATGCTTACACAGACTTGGGCACCTGAGTGGAGGAGACTTTTGCATAGTCCCCAGCTGTCAACATATACAGTGTTTCTCTGCAGTGTGTCAGGTAACATTAGAGGACTATTGGTGGTTTTGCAGCAACAATATCTGCAGTGAGCATTTGTAGACCTTTACATAGATGATCACTGAGGACAGAGCTGACTCACCACGGCAGACTGGCGCTGTGCAGGGGGGCAGTTTGTTTGTATGTATCTCATATTGAATCATCATCCAAACTGGTGTGCTAACAGTAAACAGTGACGGCTAATCTGAGTTGTACTTTTTTCCCAGTAGACTGTGAGTTTTGTTCTTGCGTCTCATACTTCCAGCCACATGCTCCATCAATAAAGGCAAGCTGCATTAAATCCCAACTGGACCATTAAAAGTGGCAATGAGCCAGCTTAGTGATGTCTTAACAGCACACTCACTTATCTTTGTGTGCTGTGTCTGAATTATTACAAGAACAAATAGCTTTAATACCTCCTAATTAAAAGTGCTGCATTCACCTGGGAGGAGTGAGGTTAAGTCGACACAGTGCTCCATAAATCACCCACAATTGTAAACCAGTCTCCTCACTGTCATATAAATTCCATTATGCCCCATCCATGGACCTTGCATTTCCGATAGCAGGCTGCCACATGGAGCTTGACAACAGGAAGACGTCAGCATCTGTATGACAACCAATGCAGATGCCCCTGACACATCCTGCAGTGGCACTGAAAACACATAAGCATCCACTGGAAAAGCCCCTCTCCACCCTCCACAAATGCAATATAAAAAAAACAACTGATTGTGTATGTGAAACAACATGAGTGGCTCTGTACCAGCTCCCAGTGTCTTGCTTTGTGTACCTCTAGTGTGTGTGTTTTTGGTGCACACACTGGATTCTGTTTCTATAAATATCCACAGCTTTTATTCTTTCTGACTTAATTTGGAAATTTCTTCACACCTTCTTCAACTTTGGCATGTCTTCAAAAGGTCAACACAGACATTCTCAACCTACCAGGAAACAGTTTAAACAATTAATATCAATAATACAGATTTTACTCAATTAGTAAGCTATAGGTTTAATCAAGAGCTATTTTTATATCTGAGAAAGTAATGTTAATCAGTAACTATTTCAATATATAACATAAATTGTGCTTTTACAGTTCTGCAACACTTCAGAATTAAAACAACTGATTTTCTTACTGTCTTTTCTTATCAACACAATATCAGCATTAGTGTTATGTTATGAGACAAAAAGGTTAAGCTTATACAGTAGGTCATAAGTTTAGAATTAAGCTTTGGCCATTAATTGATATTTCTCAGTGTACAATATGGTGCGCTAAGGACCCAGCAGTAACACATTGGAGGAATTCCCTGGCGCCATAGGGTGAATGTACGGGAATTAATAGGCCCTATAGCTCAAAGGAATAGCGCCACATCAGGGTTGCATGATCCCAGAGCTCCCGTGAGTCACACATTAGCGGCGATCAACTCCAACTACGCACCACTATCTTTGTCGAAGTGAAACCTGCCAAAGATAAATGACACGTTTCCTTCAAGGCACTTACCTTTGTCGGTGGTCCACGCCGTTTCCGACACTGCTCCATAGCTCCTCAGTGCGCGCTCGGTGTCCGAAATAGATTTCTTTAGCTCCATATCGGTGTTATTAAATGTATATCTTCGTCTTGTTTTGTTGTTTGTTTTAATGTGCGGGCAGTGCTTCCAGGATAAGTCAGTTTCACCCAGTGACAAGGCTGCAGCGACCCGCGACGCTGTGCATCTTTATCCGAGCTTTGAAGTCCCCCGATGAAAAGGATACTGTGAGCATGCGCAGAAGGAGCATGGATGTGAGGGTTCGGGAGACACCCACTGACATCGAGATGACGTGAAAATACAAGAAAGCGACCACAGCAACAGAGAGCAGGGATTTCAAAGCCTGTAAAACATGGCCTAGGTTATTGACAACTTTAATCTGAATCACTTACTTACTCACTAATATTTACCCAATGATGACTTACATTTGCCTATGGGGGGTCAAAAAGCTATCTATTGTTAACGTAGGCTATAGGCGTATTCAAATCAAAAGCTATAGAGGGAAAAATGTTAACAATATTAAAACTAATCATTGTCACCTAAAAAAATAAGACAGAACATAAGTTATGTAGCATCAGTTTCAAATAAGTTTATCTGTGAACTGATCAGGGATGAATAATACATATGGACTCAGTGGTGTCTGATTGTGCTGCGAATAATAAGCATGTTATAAATGAAATATAACTTCCACACATATGAATATTGACATGTAAGGTTTAGCTATAACATGCAAGACAAAGTGTGGTCCCAGTTTAGTATGTCTATAGCAATACTCAGTCACACCATAAATATTTCATTTATTGAACAATAAAATCACAATTATTGTGCAAACACAGTGTTAGATTGGGCAAGTCAAGATTATTCAGCAGCACAGAGACACAACATCGCTGATGACCTTTTCGAATTTTCACACCATACAGTCATACAAATATCCATTTAACATACTATAGCAAACAAATACTCTTATATGTTTAACATGTCATCATAAACTTACAAACTACAAATATACTTATGTATATAAACCTACTACAATATATTATTTAAAATTTAATTAAACAAGTAAAAAAATGCAGCCAATATATTTTAAATTTTTTGTGATATGTGCAACACATACATTAAAAATTACATTCAGTGTAGTGAAAAACAACATCAGTCATACATTTAAAAATATCTTATTCACCCTGTCATTTGGTGAAATGTCTAGTTTACAATAATAGTACATTTACACGCAAATATTATTTAAATAGATTCATTTTTTAAATATCTCCTTGCGTATTGTATAATCACACATATACCAAATATAAATGTACTTATGATTAACCAGTGTGCATTTTTGTACCATAGTGTAAACAACAACCAAATACACTCTTCCCCACTAGTGTTTGGGCACAGTTGTAGCAGTCAAGCACCTTTTCAACATAGAACTGGAAGTCATACATAAAGAGATAGCTGTCAGGCTAAACTATGAAAATAGTGTTTAAATCCACACCACCACCACCACCACACTAGTCAATTCTAAAAAAAAAAAAAGGATATGAACACCTGTCTCCCTCTTACAAATGCTTTGTCTAAATAGTTTATGTAACTACTCACAAAATTTTGTTTTGTACTGTATAAAAGCAAGAGTGGAGCAACAGTCGTGCATCGAGTTAAGCATTCGCCCACCAAATAGAGAATCTGCAATTTGAATCTCACTTAGGAAGGGACAACAAGGCCATCTGGGGTAACAGCCTGCCAAATCACTGTGTGACTGGTTCACTGTGGTGACCCAGGATGAGAAAGGGAGCAACCGAAAAAAAAAAAAAACTGTATAAACCTACAGTGTCCAAGATTTCCTTAATCAACCACTGCTATATTTGGATAGATTTCTAGTCTCCTACAGCTTAATGAGGAAGCACATGTACTTACATACTGATCCTGGACCAGTGAGTAATAATAACTTTGATATGGTCAGCAGTCTACAGTTTCATTAGCAGCATTAGTGTTCATTCCATAGTGTTTTCTGATGACAGTTTGTTTACTTGTTATGTAAAAGGTCCAAGCGTATATGAACATGCACAGAATAAACAACTGGTAGAGATCAGAGTGTTATGATGATTATGACTTGTACTATGACTGGGGTTTTGGGTGTTGTTGAGACAGCCAAATGAAAGATATCTTGATTCAGAATAACTCACTTGATATTATGTTCTGTACTTCTTTCATTTTTTTGTCATCACAAATATGCCATTCAGTGTTTAGTAGCTTTAGTTGCTTCTTTCTCTTCTGAAGCACTGACCTCATGAGTAGAGTTCTCTTTGCCCTTTGTAGCTTCATCTTTAGACGGGAACATCCAAGCAATAGCAGCACCTGCTGTGCCATCACCACTTTGCCGTGAGAAACACAGGAAAGTCGCCCAAACAAATGCACAGCAGCCAGTAAAGATGGTCCGCACATACAGAGGCACCAAGGCAAAGTTCAGAAACTATCAGAGAAACAGCAATTTTAGAGGATTAATACATTTATAGAAAACAGACAATGACCCCACAGAAAGCCAAAGAATGTTGTAAATAAACAGCGAGCGCAGCTACAGTTACTACAGATTATTTACCTGTACAAAAGGCCAGAACATTAGTCCTGTCTGAAAAAACAACAATGCATTTTAGTTTTTCACTTGAGTGTATACACAATAATTAGATTATTGGCTGCAACGTGACAATATACCCCCCCTCCTACTCACCTTGTATGTATTCACAAACTTTTCTCTCCAGTCTTGTGTTATGTCTTCTTTACCCTCTAGAAAACTCACACCTTGTATTGAAGAAAAACAACTGTCTTGAGTTAAATCTATAAACTTAATTGTTACATAACACTCAAAGGTAACTTTCCCTTTCATACATCTTTGTATACCACACAACCCTATTGTATTTGTGTTATGCTGAACTAATATGCTTTAAATGTCTTTCATGTGACCTCTAATCTGCAATAATCAATGTGAAAAGTCTCCACAAAAGATCTACGAAGACAAGTTACAAGTTGACTAGTGTGTTTTGGGCGAGCCATTAACTGCTCCAAAAGGCATAGGCTGCTTCTGTGAACATAGGTCAGAATAAGCAGCAGCTGTCCCACTGACCTATGTAGAAGGCGCTGGTGGCTATCGGCGCTGCTGTGGTCTGATCCAGGGCTAGTTTTCGCAAGACCATCCCGGCGGAGTTCCCGGGAAACCTTCGCTCCAAAAACCGCATCCAGAAGAAGTTAACGTTGCCATGGAAACTGAACGCTACTATGGCGACGTTCCGAGTTTGGGTCCAGTTCATTTCATTGCTTCGTGAAATCCACTGGTGGACGAAATCTCCCCCGGCAAACAGACACCCGTACAAAGTGACATTTGTGACCCATGGGAAACGCCGAATAGTCTTTAACATTTTTACACAGAAAGAATGTAAAAAAAACTCTCAAAATGGTTAGCTTATCGCGTCTGTTAGTGTTGTTAAATTCCGTTGCAACCTTGTTATTCTAACGTATTCTCTGTCGAAAGGTCCCACCAACATAACGTTAACTGAAGCCTGTGCATTCGCTCTACGCCGCTCAGAGAGAAGGATTTTCTACGTGTTGCACCTGATTGAACATAAAATGTAACAATTGCGGATAACAGAAATGTAAACCACGGTACCACACGAGAAGAAGCGCCGAAAGAGTACATGGACCTGCCACTCTCTGGTCTTTGACCGGCGGCTGCTCCGCTGGTTCCTGGAGGATCTGTCACTGATTCACCGCCTCCTTTTACAGTGAGAGGGTCTGTGGGCGGAGCTAAAGGACTACAGTAAACAGCCCAAGATCAGTCCAGCAGCTTCCAACTTTTATTATTGTCTGTTCTTTTTATAATACATAGATCAATTAACTGTACAGAGGAAACAGGCTTTACTGAATGAAAACTGTTGTAAAAAAAAAAAAAAAACTAATATGAAGACATGCAAAATTTCAGCAAGAATTCCCAAATTGTCCATATAATAAAATAGAACAAAGTCTTTGTAAGATATATGTATGGTGGTGTTTTGTGGGTAAAGGCAACTGTAGGCCTAATGTGTAAAACAAATATGAAGAAATACTATTCCTGCCTAGAAACATAATCAAGCAAACATAGAAAAAAAAAAATTAAGCTATTTTATGTAAATGCAATTGTATTCATTTTAATGCAAGTTCATACTGAACTTTAAATCAGACACTTCAATGTCATTTCAATAAATTGAAAATGTGTTATATTGCAGCACTAGATTTTGATGCATAGGCCCCCTAACTTAACTTTTAGTTCTGATGCAATCAATGAAAAAATTTGAAATTTAAAACAACTATAAATATGTGCCTTACAAAGACACTAAAACAGAGTTGTAGCATTCACGCTTGTAGCCCCAAAGCACAGAATCCATTTTAAAGCACTTTTAGCCTTTCTCAATGAAAGAAAATTAATAAATGGCCCAGTTGTTAGAGCAGGTAAATATGTGTACTGCATTTGACAAATGACATATCAAGTAAACTGAACACAGACATCAACAGTCTCTGACATATCCTTATGAACTTACTCTCCTGGGCCAGCCAGATAAGAGACAAGAACAATGAATAATAATCTCTGTAATAATGACTGTAGGCCTATACTAAGTGGTCTTCACACTCTATCTCTTGCAAAAAACACCTTATTTTTATGACTGTGTAGTGACCCCTACAATGTCTATTTGAAGGTTATCTCACTGACATAAGACACATTCAACAAAACAGCAGGTGATGCAGCTCCTGTGCACCCAGAGCTGAGAGGCAAACATAGGCTCCATATTAAGGTTCAAGATGAATACAAAATACTGTACTTCTAAGATTGGACTGTCCTTTCCCATTCTCCTTGCTCTGTCCTGTGGTAGAGCTGTGGCTGTCCTGCAGGAAACAGGTTGTCCGAATTTGGATGGTCTAAAATGAACTGGATGGTGGACTTTATGTGCTGAACAAAGTGTGGTGGCTCAGCCTTGGGAGAGGTTGACAGGTACTGTGTAAAAATAAATAATAACTTAACATAAGTTTGATAATATAGTATAGTGTGAATTTGAACAAAGCAATAGCCCGACCCTCATTCTGAATACCTTTAAAATGGTGGCATCATTTTGTTCTAACCAGAAAGCAATCTCCGGATTTGGAGACCACTTGCATGGGCCAATTTTGATAATTCCTCGGCTTGAATCATATATTTCCGCCATCTGCAAGTTAGCCAAAAATGTATAATAAAGCTTTTTAGTACAATTGTTAAGCACGTATAGTTATAAAATGTAATCAAAGGCATCTATTATTTCTATACCTGTCCTCCTGTGAAGGTTCGTGCTGAGCGCAGTTCCTCTGCAGGGCCTTTACAGGTAAATGAAGAAGGGAACACATCGCCTGTTTTTACATTGACCCCTGTGGAAAAAGCATTAATAACTTATTTGTGAAGCTACATTGCTGCACCCCAACCATCTTTTGTCAGACAGTGTCTTACCTATTCCATACACTACAGGTCTGTGTGTTCCATTAACAACAATGTCATTAATTTCTGGAAAAATATTTTTTGTTAGTGATGATTATTGTTGCATAGGTTTCAAACATTTTATTTTAAAAGGTTACCTGTGATGCAACATGTTTCCAGATGAACATTTTCTTTTTGTTTGTGAAATGCAGCTGTAAATTAAAAATATATATATATTTGGTTTATAATGGCAATGCTAAGAGAATAACATAACATTGAGAAAACTCACCCAAAATGTTAAGGCTTAGATTATGGGATGTGTTGGAGTCGTCATTGAATCCCCCAACAATATGAAGCTCTAGTCTTGACATGATAAAGCAATGATAACATAAATTGATCGGGTCCAAAGTTAAAGACATTTTTCTATTATTAATCATTACTAAAAGTCCTTATACCTTCCATCTTTACTGTGGTTACTGAGTGACATCACAGTTTTGATAATAAGTTGGACTTCTGACCAAGTACTGGAGCCGTCACAGTGAGCGAGACAAACAGCTCCGCTTCCTAAGACATTATAAAAAATGTTGTGAGAGTTGTCCAATAGTAAACTCTAGAGAAAAGCTAAAGACATATTACCTGTGTGTCGGAGAACAACTAAATGGCAAGTTGTAGCATCATCTGATCCAATGACAGAAACATATTCTGTAAGAGAACATGTTATTTTTTACAACTGTTTTTGTTAATTGAACAATGTATATTATAAGGTTTAAAGGTTGTGGATTAAAAGAGTATATTGTGGAGGTGTTAGACAACTCAGAGCTAATTTTTGCAAGTTTCTGTTTACATATCTTTACTTACTGTCTGCTGGTGTTGTCGCAGCATACTCTCTTTGTTGAACATAGAGAAAACACTTTGGGTCCACATCCACAAGTGGCCTGGAACGAAACTGTCTTGCATTTTCCTTTAAAACAAATATAAAGCATTTAACCAAACTAAAGATATTTAAATTCATATTATATTAGTGGTGTTTTATAGTATAAACGACTTAAAATGTAGAATATTAGTATATTACTGGTAACAAACCATGACAAATGGCACTGATTGAGTTAAAAGTATAGATTACATTATTACCGAAAGGATACAGCTTAAGCTAAAAATGCTATGGCACATAACAGGAAACCAACCTGTAAATGCGGATATCTCTCATACAGGTCCCCTGTCGAGCTTATGCGGTCAAGTCCTTTATTTTGAATCAACAAAGGCATGTCCTTACACGGAGTCCACTTCTAAATATTCCTATACTGTTTTATCTGTAAGGCTTTGTAAGATCATATTTATACCTAACCTAAATACTATATTATAAACGCATTTGACAACAAAATAACGTACAACCATAGGGAAAACTAACCTACAGCTTGTGCTTCCTGAAAATCTGTCTTCTTTCCTTACTGTGAAAATAAGCTGATTGTGTTTGTCACAACGCCCCGATGTGGTAGGGAAAAGCGAGAGCGCTAAGACAGTCCATATTCACTATTATCCTTAGTAAATATTTGTGCGTAGTGACACGGTAATGATAGGCTTTTACGCTAAAAGTCTGTTCGATGTTACGCAGTAGAAGAGGGCAGATCGGGAAGATTCGACGGTCACTGTTTTTTTGCTACGTGACGCATACAATAATTTTTAAAAACAGTCGTCTTTTTGAGTGTTTTGCGATCCAGAATTCGTGACGCAACGAGCTAAGAAAGTTTCGGTTTTGTGCATGAACAAAAAAGCTACTTACGTTACGTATTTATTTTGTGAATAAGGTGAACGCGTTCCGACAAAAGCCGATCTCAAACGCTTCGAAATGCGAGGTGGTTCTTCGTATGGAGACAGAGATAGAGACAGGGACCGGGACCGAGACCGGGACCGTGGTCGAGACAGGTACATTTCTGTTTATGCATACAATATTAAAAAAACACCTGATCGTTTTATAATTTGGATTATGTTTGCCAAAAACAAATGTTGACAGTGCACGATGACGACGCTGCTATGCTAGCTTCATTTACCAGAGCCTAGGCCCCCTCATGTGTTCAGGGTCTGCACTACTGTTATTATGGCTCATGCTGAGTAACAGGGCTATACATTAACATTAGCCCATTGGCCAAATGTGGGGCGATTTTAAGTTTGGCTACTAACACAAATACTCCCACTAGCCACTTTGGCAGGTTGGATTATACACCTATATTTTAACTTCAGAGGTTAGGCCTGAATTTAAGTTGCTCTGCTGGAATGTAACACCTTTTAGTAGCCTATACAGTAATTTAATATGATTAATAAAAAAACAAACAAAAACTATTAAAATATGAATCATAAATACTTCTACATGCATAATAGATTACTCAACAGCATGGTTCTTTGACACCTTTGTTTATTGCATACAAAAATGTTTAAAGATCTAGCTAATAGTAATAACTCATTTATTACAGTACACTGTTTATATATATATATATATATATATATTTTTTATTAATTATAATATGTTTTTGCATTTTCTCTTAGGCCACGATTTGGGGCCATGAGTGGTCGTGGTAGTGGCCCTCCACCCATGAAGTTTGGTAATCCAGGGGACCGCCTCCGCAAAAAGAGATGGAACCTAGATGAGCTGCCCAAATTTGAAAAGAATTTCTATACTGAACACTCAGATGTACAGCGAATGACTCAGGTGTGGTTTTTACTCTCAAATATTACTTTATTAATAATAAAGAATCTTGAATCTTTTTCTGTTGTTGTCAAATTCAGTATGATATTGAAGAATTTCGACGAAAGAAGGAGATCACAATTAGAGGCTCTGGCTGTCCAAGGCCAGTCACAGCTTTTCATCAGGCACAGTTTCCTCGTGAGTAAACCACACACTTACCTCAGAACCCTGCATAACTGGGAAAAAAAACATTATAATTGATTAATTTGTGTAGTTAATTCAGTTTATATTCTTTATATGTATTATGTATTTATATTCTTAGAGTATGTGATGGATACTTTGATGCAGCAGAACTTCAAGGAGCCCACAGCCATCCAGTCTCAGGGTTTTCCAGTGGCTTTGAGTGGTAAAGACATGGTGGGCATTGCTCAGACTGGCTCTGGAAAGACATTGGCTGTAAGTAGATTAGGGTAACATATATCATTTCAGCAATGTGTATATTTATGTATAATATGTGTTCTTGTTTCAAACACTGTAAATAAACATTGTTTTAATAAAAAATCTTACTACAGCTTCTTTATGTATTTCATTTGTAGTATCTTCTCCCTGCTATTGTGCACATCAATCACCAGCCGTACCTGGAGAGGGGAGATGGTCCTATTGTAAGTTCCAATGGAATAATTCTATTCAAACAATGCAATTTAAAAAAAAAATAATGTGTATTAATTAATTCACTTTATGAAACAACTTTTTTAGTGTTTGGTACTTGCACCTACCAGAGAGCTGGCACAGCAGGTCCAACAGGTAGCATATGACTACGGCAAGTCATCACGAATCAAAAGCACATGTGTCTATGGTGGAGCACCCAAAGGTCCCCAGATAAGGGATCTTGAGAGGGGTAGGTATTGTGGACACAAATGGTGTCAATAGTTATCACTCAGTAGTTTGCATAGTATATTCATTATTTAATTTAATAATTATATTATTGTAACAATTCTAAACACTTTTTTTTTTTGTATTCAGGTGTTGAGATTTGCATCGCCACACCTGGTCGTCTAATAGACTTCTTGGAGGCAGGAAAGACTAACCTGCGTCGATGTACCTACCTAGTGCTGGACGAGGCTGACCGCATGCTTGACATGGGCTTCGAACCTCAAATTCGCAAAATAGTTGAGCAAATCAGGGTAAGAACCTTCATACATCATGTTTGAATTTCGCGAGTAGCATTCTCATATTAAAAATCTGTGTTGTGCTACTTAGCCTGACAGACAGACTTTGATGTGGAGTGCAACTTGGCCAAAAGAAGTTCGACAGCTTGCTGAAGACTTTCTCAGAGAATATATTCAAATAAACATTGGTGCATTGGAGCTGAGTGCCAACCACAATATCCTGCAAATAGTGGATGTCTGCATGGAAACAGAAAAGGACAACAAGTAAGAAAAACCTAACTGGTATACATAATAATATAAACTGCTGTGTTATAAATGGTTCTGACATATCTGTTTTCCATTATTGCTTTTTAGACTTATTCAGCTTATGGAGGAGATCATGGCTGAAAAGGAGAACAAAACTATAATTTTTGTAGAGACCAAGAAGCGTTGTGATGATCTAACTCGGAGAATGAGACGAGATGGGTGAGGATCACTGACAATGACATCATTACTGAACTTTTGAAAGGTAAAAGTATTAATCCAGTCCTCAATTTTAGGTGGCCCGCCATGTGTATCCACGGAGATAAGAGCCAACCTGAAAGAGACTGGGTGCTCACAGGTAAAGACAGATTAATGTGTATGACATATATGTAATTTGGTTTTCAGTTTTTTATATAATTATGTTTATTTGACACTAATATATCATTTACTTCTGTTTGTAATTTCACAGAATTCAGAAGCGGCAAAGCTCCTATTCTGATAGCCACCGATGTAGCCTCTCGTGGTCTGGGTATGTCTTCATACAGCTACATCAAATCATAAACTCAGGCAGGCTAAACCAATGTGATATTATTTTATATTTTAGGCCTTTATTTAGAGAATAATATTTGTGTATGCAATATACTACACCTTAAACACTAATCCAACAAAAGGGCAATTAATTGTTCTAGAAACATCTGTACAGTTTCCATTATTGGTAATGGGTAAGTATAATGTCAAAACTGTGAAAAATGTTATGTCTTTATATGAAGACAAATCTAAGAAGCCAGCCCAAGTAGATATTATACATTCCTGCACAACTTCAAAGTACAAATGTCTCTTTTTTGAAAAAAAAACATTGCAGAATTTGTGACAGTTCGCATTAGAGGCCCAGGACCTTAAGGTTCGCTGGATTTCTAGTCTGTTTCTTGTTACTGCAGTTCAAACCTCCTTCAACTGGGGCTCTTTGGCACGCTGCCTGAAAGGAGGGGTGTATGGGGCAAATGCTCCTGTGCACCTTTTCTTGTCTCCTTAATGCTGTGGATGCAAACTGCCTAATGATAACTTTGCCCCAGTTATAAAATTACTTGTATTTGATGTATTTAGAGTATACCAATTGTTGCTGCATTAAATGTTAGATTTTGGCAACTTTAATCTGAGAAGGGGGGACAGGTAAATTGTTTATGGATTAACAGAATTTAAGAATATGACTTATTTTCTTTTTTCCCCTCTTCTCCTCTCAGGGTTTGGCAGCTCACTGCAGCTGTAACACTCTGAGCTGCTGTCTCTGCCCCCTCAGTCATGCTAAAGTAGAAGCTTGGCTAGTTTTAGACGGGTTAAAGCCCCTCTTCTGTACTTCTTGGGTAACTCAGAGCCCCCCCTGCCCAGTACTCTCAAAGTTTGTAAATCCAGCGAGCCTTCCTTGGGAGCAGCCTGAGGTGCCTGTATGTCTGCCCGTCGGCCCGTCCCAAAAGCAGACAGACAGGAGAGAGTGTTAGAGGGCTCGTCTGGATCCAGTCCTGGCCAGGGTCTGAGGCGGATCCCGCAGTGCGACGAGAGAGCAACAGAACCAGCCGTGTCTGTTGAGGTTTAGCGGTTCTGCTCCCGTCTGTCTCCCGCCGCCTCAGCCCCGCCTATGAACCAGGACTGATCAGGGGGGACTGGCTACCTTTGTAAAAACAACACAAAGGGGGTAAGTACCTCAACGCCCCTTTCTCTTATCTCCTCTACAACCTCAGCGTACATCCTGCAACTTCCATCATGCCTGTATATTAGCCCAATTTCATCACAGCACATTGTATTATATTATGAAGAAGATGGGTGATGAAATCTGAAATCAAGATGGAGGAGAATGAGGAGACTCGTTAAGCAGTGCTGTCAGAGCCCCACACCTCTGTAATGAGAAACAGACTCTGTGGATTCACACATTTTGATTAGCTGTCACATTTGCGAGTAAAGTCCGTTCAGCCGAAACAGCCCATGATTTATTTCATACTGAAAATCAGTTGAGCAGTAACTTTGTCTTGTAACATTAAATGGATTTCTACATAATGTTAATCTAATCTTTGGCTGAGAGCATTTTTGGATGCTGACTTGCACAGGTAAGTTAATAGCTCAGTAGGACTCATCATCTTATGTATTACATTTCCAGGTATGTATTGTAAATGACAGATGTAATAAAAGTAACTTTGAAAAAATGCATTTATGTGGTTTTAACATGATCTTTCCCCCCCCCAAAACACTAATTGTAAAAGATGTGGAGGATGTCAAGTTCGTCATCAACTATGACTATCCCAGCTCATCTGAGGACTACGTACACCGTATTGGACGTACAGCCCGCAGTACCAACAAGGGCACTGCCTACACGTTCTTCACACCAGGTAATTTACGTCAGGCCCGAGACCTGGTCCGAGTCCTGGAAGAGGCCCGACAGGCCATCAACCCTAAGCTGCTGCAACTCCTGGACTCAGGACGTGGAGGAGGGGGAGGCGGTAAGGCACATCTCTGACCTGTTGTGTGCATGTACTATAAACATTTTTGGACTTGGACGTGTATAGTAGTATATTAGTAAACTGATCCTTGTATTACAGGTGGCCGTATGCGATACCGTGGCAACAACTCCAACAATCCAAACCTCATGTACCAAGAAGAAACAGAGCGTCGCATGCGCACAGGTGGAGCTGGCAAAGACAGCCGTGGTAGCTTCAATCGTGACAGCCGCAACAACCGCGACGGGGACCGCTCTACCTCCTCGTCGTCCTCTTTCAGGGACCGAGAACGCGATCGCAGGAACAACTACAACAACTCAGACCAGTACCAGAGCTACAACAGCAGCGGGGGCTACAACTCCCGCAGCGGAGGCCCATCTGGGGGAGGTGGAGGTCTTGATCAGCCCAGCCAGCCTCAGGGTCAGTACGGCCAGCCCCCTCCTCCTCCACCTACAGGAGCGCCTCAGCCTCTCATGGCCCAACAGTTTCCTCCACCTCAGCCTCCTCTTATGGGCTTCATGGGCCAACCACCGTACCCCTTTAACTCGCCACCTCCTCCCCCTCCAGGCCCCCCACCCCCTCGAAAATAACTTGAATGAACAACTTATTTCTATGATTTGGCATTTTACAGTGTAACTTTCGTTGTATGCCCAGTTGTTTCTTAAGAGATAGTAAGGGCTTCTATATTTTCATTGTTTAGAATCTACTTTGACTACACTGCCTAACCCTGTGTATGAAAGTCTAGGTTTCAAGCTTTCTGTGAAGCTTTGTACTATCTAAAGTGGTAGACATCTCAGAGAAGTGGCTCTAGAGTCTGTTCTTTTAATCAATATTATCACATTCCAGTGTTGCTCATCCTCACCCTTTGGAGTCAGTTAGATTTATACCTGATTTGCTAAAAGGGAGGTGTGCAGTAACTTTCTGTATAAATGAAGGGATTGTGCTTGTACCCAACAGTACTGGTCCAATAGATTTTATATAATCAAACCACTATTTCCGTCTCCCTCTTGCTTTTGATTTAGATGCCTTTTCCACGCATGCTTTTTCCAGCTAGTAGACAAAGCATATGCCAGTTACTTGAGTAGTGGGAAGCTACTTGTAACACTCTGACAATTGTTTTGTTTTGCAGTACTCTTTACAGAATAAAATATGTTAAGTATTGTGTCCTCATCTGTTTTTACTACAACATGAAATCTAGCATTAATCTAAGAACCTAATGATGGAATAAAAGCCACACTATTACATAATCTATGTAATGCATTGCTTATGTGATACCAGTATAAAATAACACAATGGTTCTCCAAGTTTTAATACCAAAAAGAAAATATTTGGTTTTCTTTATTGGACCAAAATTAGCATAGTAAATCTGGACTAAACCAAGGGATGAAAATAGGCATTAACACAAATATGTATTTCTAAACCAGGAATAAAACATGTCTAAACTGAACCTAAAACAGGGCTGAGCAGTAGTATACTTCAACTTTAAGCCCCAACCAGAGCAGGACTAAATCTCACCAACCGAACCACAAAAGAGGTCTGCGTACCACTGATGGTACCCATACCATAGCTAGAGAACAGATGTTAAATATATACCAGTTTAACTAATGCTGATCTAAGCTCCCCTTAATCTCGAACTCTAAAATCACCCCAACCTCGGTGTATGATGAAATGTACATAAATTAAAGTTGTCTAAATTGCCTGTAGTCAATGATTGTGAGTGAATAGTTGCCTGTTATTGTGTCATGTGACCCTGCAATTAACAGGCCAGTTAATCTTAAAACCAAACTAGTTGAGATAGGCTCCAATAAAACAAAATATCTTATATAATAAAGTAATATCTTTGCAGCTCATGACCCCTTTATTTTCATGGTCCAAAGAGGGGTTAAAAGCTAAAATAACAATTTTAAAGATCTTCCATTTGTTACAGTTTTTCACATACATATGTACAACAGTTTCAGGCACGTGTGGTAGAATCAATCAGGACACAAACTCTTAACTTGTCCATCTTTGGGTCAATTAACAGCAAAAAGACAGCAAAGGAAAGTCAACAATGTACTTCAGTTGTATGGTGAGATTTACATGTGCAAAAAAAAGAAAAAAAAATGAAAACAGTTACAAATCAAAATCCTGAGAGTAAAAATATAAGTGAAAAGTGCAGAAATAAAGCCAGATTGTGTATTAAGGGGCACAAATGCATCCGATTTTCTAATCCATTTTGACACAAATACTGCCCACAGGAATCCAGCCAAAACAAGTGACACAAAATAGTAAACTAAGACCAAAATACATTCAAGTTAACATGATTTGTTGTTTTAAAACACCAGTAACGTTCAATGTTCTTTCCAGTTTTAACAATATTTCATATTAATTTCACATGCACCAGAGTCCATCCAAAAGCACCTATTTTTAAAGTAATTCAAAGTGAGAGCTAACAATTAATTCTATAATTTATCTCTTACCTTGCGCAGCAAGCGGGATTCTCTGGGAAACTTGCGAGTTTACAGAGCAGAGTGCTACACACATCAACAAGGCTTTTGCCAGGTAAATTTAACGCACCAACTTGCAATCATCTGTATGACAGTAACCCATTTTTAATTGTAAAATAATGGTAATGCATGCTAAAATTTCCAGCATCAAATTTGTTCATTCAAAGCATGGCTTTCTTTTGATTGATTTGACAAAGAGTAACCCAGAAAACACTTTCCAAAGCTCATTTGCAATACTTGATATCTTACCATCTCAATATTGTTCTGAATCTTTTTTTTATTTAATTTAATTCACATAAAATGGGTCAAGTTTTCTTTAACAATATGTAACTCAGACGATTGTACACAATTTTGCTCAAAATGAGCCTCCTTGATATTACTGTTTGCAGAAAGGAGGAAGGCACAAAGTAAGCACAAGACCAGTAGTGGACCACACCACTGGTCTTGTGTTAAAATAAAAACCAGGTAAACCAGGTGTTGGACTCATCTTCATCTCAAAGGTTGCCCCAAGTGTTTGGAGGAGGAAACTGGTCAACGTCTCCGGATTCATCATGAAACTTGTCACCCAAGTTAAAAGTAAGTTTGTACCGCAGTCGTACCTTCTCCTAAAAAAACAAAACCTAAATGTTATTCTCAAATGGTTTGTATGGTTTTCTAAACTTTTTATTGGCATTTCCCATATTTCAAAATGCCAGAAAAACTGAATTTCTTGGTCTGATTTAGTACTGTGGTCTTTAAAAAAATTGCTATTTTGCATTCTACCAATTGATTCTGAACCATTTTAGTGGCCTTTGGATAAATACAAGGACTACTATATTAGGTTTTGCGCTTATTTTTTTTTAACTGGTCACAATTTTGGGAGACCATAAAATCAGTGTTAGGGAACCACTGATTTACATTGTCATTATTACAAATACAAGAAAAATGTACCTTTTGAGGGTTTGCCAATAGCAGAATCTGTGTGATGGCTGCTGGAGGCAGAATGGGGTTGAAAGCCGGAAGTTCAGTAGCAGTGGGAGGCTGGAGCTTCACCTTCATTATCTAAAAATGTACATACAGATAAATTACCAGTAACAAAAAACTACAAAAAATCTCTCTGCAGTGCCCAAATATCTTACATATCTGCTTATAAAACACATTACGTTTGGTGTTTCATACCTTCGGTACAGCTGCCTGGAAGCGTATGTTGGTAATGGGAATAGGGGCTGAGGACAACATGGAGATGATCACGACAAGTACGTCCGGTCGTGAGGGTGGACAGTCTCGGGCAAAAGTAAACAAAACCCGAAGACTATGTTTATCCAATACAGTAACTGGTAATATGGTACCTGAAACAGTAATACAGACACAAGCAATGGTTAATGCTTTGCCAATTTGAAAGAAAGAAAAAAAATGTAGTTAATGCTTTGCCAATTTGAAAGAAAAAAAAAAACATCTGAATAATGGACAAAACAAGGTAATTTTTTAAAGTATTGACTAAGTGCTGAGTTTAATTACTAGGTTTGATTGTTTCAAGAGGCACCATAACATCAGACAGGGAAATGCTTTGTTGAGGGTTGACAGCAGGCAGGGAAGCTTTTTCAGATGCAGGATTAGTGTTGGGCTGTTCTAAAAGTCCAGCTGTAGAAAATGTTGGACCAGAAGGAAGATCTGGTCTGGAGTTGGTGCTGGCCATACTTTGCAAGTCTCGTAAGGTGACTCTACTGTGACTCTGAAGTTTGTCCCTATGTGTGAGCAAAAGATAAATATTACTCAAACGAACGCATTATTTTTATTGTTTTTTTTTTTTTTCCATACCATTTGACCTGCTGACTTTCTGGTGGTAAGGACTGCTGTAACAAAGTCTTCCCCAGTATGTCCAACTCGTCCATGGCTTTAGCAGGTGCACTAGTTCCCTCTACTGGTGAAGCCCGCTCTTTCAGCGCAACAGATGGTAGCAACACTGCAGCTGGGATAGGAGTGGAAATTTCGGCACTACCGTGAGACTAAAAAAAAGCAGAGGGTTGAATTAGTTTTAACTGCCTCACAAATTAGGCTACTTAGGAGATACTGTATTATCGCCACACCCTACCTGAAAAGTGGTGTGAGAGTTGTTCTCTGTCACATTCAGCCCTATCATATGAAAAAGATGATTTAAGATATGTCAAAACATGAAATATGTTGGCATTTATAATAATTAAGAACTAAATTTAAAAAGGCTTTAGACAAACTTGTAAATGTGGTACAGCTCCAATAAATAAAAAAAACAACAACTTTACAACACTTTAAATATAAGACAGATTGTAATGGTTCACAAATCTCATAAAACTATACTACCATACTACAAAGCAGTTTTTTGTTATAACACAATGAATTTTTTATTTTTCAGGCCTTTTTTATATGGAGCTATATTTGTCTCAAAAAAATGCATTGATGCTAAAATAAAATGAATTGAGCCAACAATAAATGTATTGATGCACATAGAATGATTTATTCACACTCCCATTTGTGACTTGCATGCAGCGATTTTTGCTATTATTTCACATATAAATCATGTTTGTCATTCATAAATCTGCAGTTTTGCATGTGAATAGTCCACTCTGCATATATGGATCGCTCCATTTGTGCATTCATCACTTGCATTTGGATCTTTTTGTCCCACATTTTGAGAGCAAGATGTTTTCACAAAAGAAATCCTGTTCCAATGACGACCACTAGGGGTAGTGTTCAGCAACTTCTATTTCTTCACTGTAAGCAGCTTGTAAACAGAGAGTCCGCTTGTACCAAGGGCCTGGGTGGGGGATTTACAGAGGGGTATGATTGTCCGTCAATGTGGCTGTTGGGGCTGCGTACTTCATAACTAAATCCAGGTAAGCAGTTTACAGAACTAGGCCTGTTATGTTCCTATAACTGCTCTGTGCAAAGGCACAGACTATTGAGTGCATTAAATGTGGTGTGACACAGTACAGACACAGACAGGGCAAACAAAGAGTTTAGTGCTAGTACGCTCCTAAGTGGTTATTAAATATGTGGCTTACTTAAATACTAAATACACAAATGCTAAAACTCCTGTATAAAGGATTAGACGCAGTTTGTCTATAATAAAGTTAGATTGATCCTCCACATATTTTTGCTGCAGTGCTTGTCCTGCCCATAACTTACAGTCAGGAAGCATTGAGAGCATAGCCCCTGTTGCCGAACACTGTGCCCAGTGGTCGTTATTGGAACAGGATTTCTTTTGTGAATAAATCTAGCTGTCTCAAAATGTGGGACGAAAAGATCCAAATGCGTAGAAGTAATGAATGCACAAATGGAGCAAGACACAAATGTAAATTGGACTATTCACATGCAAAACTGCAGATTTATAAATGACAAACATGATTTATTTATGAAATAACTGCAAATAATAAATTTGCAAATTTGAATTTATTTGCAAAAATCGCTGCATGCAAGTCACAAATTAGGGATTCTGAATAAATCATTCCATTGGCACCAATACATTTATTGTTGCATCAATTAATTTTATTGAGACAAATATAGCTCCATATTTGTTGCCTCATTCCAGCTTCTTTGAGATTTGTTTGTGCCATAAAATTTAAATGAGAATCTACTTTTCATGTTTCATGTTTGTGTTCTATTATGAATAAATTATGGATATATGGGATTTGCAAATGATTGCTATTTGTTTTTTTTTTTACATTATTCACATTTGTAGAAGGGCCATTAAAGTTTTTGCTTTATAGTGGTCTACACAGGTGTGTCTTTTTGAAGTTCCAGTGTAGCAGCAGGACAGCTACACCCTGGACTGCAAGAGCAACACCTAATAGTTGCAACATTTGCTTACACTGCTAACCAAATTTTAATGGCTTGTTAAACATTAGGTCAGTAATCCATACTGTGTTTTTACGAGTCTGATAATTTGCCAGTAGTGACTTGCTCTTACCCAGTGACATGAGTTCATCATCCAAAAGACTGATGCCCATATTCTGGGTCAGGGTCTCCAGATTAGAAGGGTCTGGGTTGGAGGATGCTGTGTCAGCTAATGGATTTATTCCTGCCAGGTCTAGAAGGGCTGAGTTACTGTTGACTGATAAAGCATATGTGAGCTTAAGCCTAGACGGAAAACATGCCTTTTATACAATGATCAAAAATTCACCTTCCTGTGATTGTGTTATGTCGTCTTTGTTAACCTCTTCTCCCTTTACCAGCTGCCTGTACATGTTGATGGCTTGGGTTAACCTATCATTGGCCTCTAAGATGTCCCCTAAAAGCAGAAAAAACAACAACATAATTATATATTGAACTTACAATAATAAATTATCATAAACATTTTGCTTTTTATTCTATGGCTGTGTAAAAAAAAGTGCTTATGCGGTTAATGCTACCTTTTGTTAATGTTGCTCAAGGAATAAATTAAGAACGCTTACCTAGCACTTCATCACTATCTTCGGTGTCACTGGCTAATCGAAAAAGTGTAGGCCTCATTTTTTCACAGCGTTGGTAAAGATCCTGGAGACACAAACTTGTTAAACATGAGAAAACTTGATCGACACTTTTCTTTGTATTGTGTGAATGTGCATGTGTAAAGAGTGTTTTAAGATGCTGAGCTGTGCAGACCTTAATGAGTTCCTGGTTGCTCTGAGAACTGCTCTCTTTGCTATAACCCTCCAGCAGCTGGCTCAGCAGGCTCACACTCTCATTCACCTCCTGGATGGCATTTAGTCTCTTTGATACCTTCTCCACACGCTTCTGATCCTAATTTAACATAAGAAAACACTTATTTGCTCTCATATACACCAGTTACATGTGTTTCCTTCGTTTACCTAGTGTTTAAAAAGATGTGCATTTTGTGACTGTTGGCCAAACATACATAACTAAATATGTTTGAGTGGTCTATTTCCACACGTACACTACATAAGAAACCATATTTAGGATAACACCCACCTCTTGGACCATTTCCTTAATTAGTTTGTTGGCTGCTCTTAAATCTTCAGGGTGTGTGCTCTTTAATAACCGGGACAGCGTCTACAAAAACAGGATAGGACAGAAGTAGAAACGAGGAGGGCGATTTTGTAAACTGTTGATCTTGGGATATTTTTCTTAGGAGGCAATTTACAGACAAGATAAGATGAAAATCTCTGATCAAACTCTGATAATTTTACCAATATTTTTTTTAAAGTTACAAATAAAACTGTAACTGGTGCTTAATTTTACCTTGGACTTCTCTTCATCATCAAAAATGGCACTCTTAGCTCTAGGTGGAGGGGGTGGGAGGGGCTTGTCATCCGGAAGCACAGGATCCTGCTTGACAATACCTGGAAGAAAACAGGGACACATTTTAATCTTTGGATGGATACACAATTTCAGTTCTATATATGTTTTAACTGTATACATGGTCTAGGTCACTACACCTCAGCATCAGCAGCATCAACTCCACATGAGTTTGCAAGCAAGAAATAGTGCCTTAGACACTAAAGTGGAACATTTATAAAAATATATACGTATTAGACATTGTTACTCATTCAACAGCACATGGCCTCTTGCTCATGCATTACTGCTATAAAATGAGAAATGATAAAAATAAACAAAACATTAAAAAAAGGAACTAAAAAGTGATATTTGTTAACACTGAACCAAGAAATGTGATGACATATAACCATGAGGACAATGTGAAAGCATTATCATAATCCCAGAAACTCTTTAAAGATCTGGAGCTTACCCTGCTTTTTCAGCATTTGATAAGCCTCTGAGATTTTGGGCTCATCTGGAAGTGTTATTGTCCAGCTGAACATGATTTCTATAACTTTCCTCTTCACTGGTTCTGGGGCCCGGGAACCCAAATACTGCAGAAAAGAGAAAAAAACGATGTTATTACATCTTAACACATTTATATGAGAACTATTAGCACTAGCAGTTAAGCTATTTACAAAAATGTTTGTGTAACTTTTAGGAGGAAAACATATTCATAGAAATCTAGTGTATAATATATATTTTTTAAACTGCAATGAAGACAATAGTGTAAATGTGTTTGGATTGATAATTACCTTGGGTGATACCACTTTGATGAGTTCATTGAGGAACCTAAACTTGCCTACTTCAGCGTGAAATTTCTTCCCACAGTTCTTTATGCAGGTCTCAAGAACCTGAAAGTAATTGTTAAAGCTTGTTAATTTATACATACTTATCATTACATTTGGATGTTTAACACGCGAGTTATTTTTCATGGGGCTTCCTTACTGTAAGTGCTTGCATAGCCTCCCATTCCTGAGGAGACTGGATTTTGTGGGCCAGAAGTCTTGTTGCAAGCTGGGGACTGTTAACAGAAGATGAATCAATTAAAACTGTAGAATATCTACTTCACTTCACCCATGAATAAGTGCATTTTGTTCAAGCTTTCAAAATTATGTGGTAATTTGAGAATCAATCAGTCGAAAGGTCTTCGATGGCCATTATACAATAAACCACCGGCTTACCCGTCAGGTTCATTGTTGAGCTGATCACAAAATCCCTTGATACTGTCCCAGTCTGTCTCCTTGTTCTGTGGGTTGGTGGCTGTGTCTGAACAAAAATATACATTATAATTCCGCAATTACTCCTCAGTGCCTTATCGCACATATCTCTACAAGAAAAAAGTAAATGCCTTTCTCTGTCTCGTACTTTAACATTTTTGTTAACCAAAGTTGAGCTTAAAGGCTGTTGGTCTCCACCCTGTGTCAGGTGGTATGTCCACTGTTCCTGGTTACGAGAAATACCTGTCTGGGAAGGAAGCCGTGTATTGTCACTAATAACACCAAACATTTAAAATGAAAATAAAATGATCTCAGATGATAATTTGGTATTATTTGCATCCGCAAAGTTGGCGATCGCATGTCCATATTACTGAGTTAAGAATCTGAGACTGCTGCACTTTTTGATGAGGTTGACATTAGCTACCACGAATCAAAAATCAAGCAAATCCGAGTTATACTGTAGACTTCCAAGACAGCAATAAGACACTGACTGTTTTTACCGCCCTTTTACAGCGTGTCGACTAGAGTGTTACCTATAAACAATGTTCATGATTAGTTAATAATGTGTAGACTTACTGATGCGAGACTGCAGGCTAGCCTCATCTGGAGGCGGCGCCGCCATCTTTGCCAATACGAAACAGAGGCTAATCTCGCGTTACTTTCAAATCATGACGCGAGATGTCACGACGTTCAATAAAGATGTGAACCATCGCTATTACACGAAAGCCACACTAATGTTTTACATGAAAAATACTGTAAAATGTATACAAAACTATTGCCCCTTATCACGTATTCTAAAGACTGTCAGTAAATACTGATTGTGCCTGTGAAGTTGCCGTACTCTGATGACAAACGCCTGCGCAGAACATGTTAAGGCAAATTGGGTAGCGGTCATAGATTAAAAAGGTGATGTATTCGTTGGTGCACTATCTATAGATTTAGCTTGTAAGATATGTAATGTTCGTGTGTGTTAAGCGTGTGCTTTGTATTTAAAAAAATTATATTTTCAGATTAATTACCTCTCCTTATTATACATTTATGGCAGCGGCGCTAATTCGGTAGTCACATTCCGCCTTTAGCTCCCTCGTCCGTATGGTGAAGGAATTGCAACGTGACTTTGAGGAGGACAAGAGGCAGTTCGCTTTATTGCTTCTTTAAGCAGTTGAAGGAGACTTGGCACGGTGCTGAGCTACTAAGAAATCCAAAATATGGTCCATCCTTAATTTCTTTTGTACAGTTGCGCGCAACATTGGACCTTGGTGCACAATGCAACTATGTGCTACCGTTTATATTGTTTGCAGGAGCAAATTACAACACCTGGATGCGTCTTATTGTCTCCCTAAACAAGAAGAAACTGCTGATATCTCTGCTTCTGCAAAACTGGAATTGTTTCCCTGATGGATTTTATGCTCCCGGTGATGGTCTGACTGGAAAAAAACTGTAAAGTACAAGCAAGACCGAGCCGTGGTCTCCTATTGCAAAGTAGCAGCACAGAGTTTCTTTCCGGAGAAGTTTGTTGGCAAGCTCTTGGTTTTATTGACTGTTCATTATCAGCCATGTTAACGCGGTGCTTATGGACAAAGGTCTGCGTGATATACGGAGATAACCGCAGGTATAACCCATTACAGTGAAAATTACGCAGAATGCAGTGGAAGAAGAAGTGGCTAACACACGGCTAAGCATGCTAGTTTACGTGACTCAGTCAGTGTAAATGAATGTAACGCAGCGGGTGTTGTCTGCTGAATCGGTGCTGATGATTCGTGCCTGACTGGCGGAGAAAGGACTCCACGCCGTCCTCTGTCGCATTTTGGACTAACATTTTGAATAAAGGATCGAATATTATGATTGTATGACAAAAATGGGGTCTTTGAAGGCGCTTCAAGAGTGGTGTCGGATACAGTGTGAAGATTATAACGATGTGGAAATAAAGGACATGTCCTCGTCCTTTCGAGACGGCTTGGCTTTCTGCGCTTTAATACATCGTTACAGGCCAGATCTGATGTAAGTGAACTACTTCTGATAACAGCTGATATTGTAAGGGTTTGAGTGTCTCTTCCACTTTGACCTCTAAGTATTACTGAACACATAACTAGATGATGCAGTGTTTTATCAATGAAGCTCATAGCAACTTGCAAAAATAGATCAAAACAAACATGTCTGTGCGTGTTATTTTTCCACTGTAGTTTTATTTTTTATTTTTATTTATTTGACGTCAACCAGAAAAGTATTGTTTCTGAGATGATATTAGTTGTTTTTTTTTACATTATTCGTGTGATATAACATATACTTCTATGAGTGTGTGGCTGTTGTCGGCCAATGTGCTGTTACTAACTCAGACCGACAAGTCATACCCTGTCTATAACAACACACCCCTCCACTGTAATCACACAGTACAGTGACTGCACCAGAACACATTCACAGTAAATATCCCAGCCACATAGAGCTTCAAATTAATAAGGACAAGAGTAAGGAAATAAATGTATGGCCCCTTTCCAAAAATCTGAAAATGCTCATTTGACAAACTAGGAATGCAAATTAAGAAGTTAGTAAAAGTGCAAATGAAAGCTGTGCTGACCGTGTGCACCGTGAACTCTTGCACCTTCACATGATTCACATTGGACATGGATATTTATAAGAAGAACCAATCCTTTGTGTAGCAGTTAATTTTAAAGCAATTTCTTCTTATAGCTATAGTCTAAGGTGGCCTAGATTTGCCACATTTGATTTGGTATCTCAGAGCAGTCCCTAGACCACTTACTGAACAATTACTGATTTAACTTTAAATGTTCACTGTATAGACACTCAACATGGCCTGTGAGTTGAACCCTGCATAATATGTTCTCAGCATGACTCCATGTACCTGCAACATTTGGCCCTAAGAAATCAACAAACTAACCATGATCCAGGCAGACAGTCCGTCAAGCTAATCTGCGGCTGGGACCTCGGCCTGTCAAAATGGCTTTAGCTCTAATGCTGTTGAATGAGGCCAGTCTGAGCGCTCTCTGTAGCCAATGTATTTTCATCACAGTACATTAAACTGAGGCAGTGGGGAGTCCTGTCTTAATTGTTCAACTGAGACCAATTGTCAGTCATTTGAAATTGTTTATAATAGTTAGTCATAACAGCCTGGTTAACACATACAACTCATGTGCAGTCACTTCTACAGTAGCCCCTATTCCCGAAATAAACTCACAGACAGTGGATTAGGTTTACAGAGCAGTCCATACTCTATCTTTCATCTATGTCGCTGTCAGCTGGCACTGCCTGTTCCACCAGATCTATAAATCTACTTCGGTTCATTTTTACAATTTTCTCCAGACCAAGGTGGACATAGCAGACTTACTTTGGAATGACCTTGATATCAAAGCTGCTGGTATGTGTGTTTGTGAGCATGAGAACTAGATTAGGAGAACAGGGGCGACTTTGTCCTGACCAACACCGAACTCATTCATTTGTTTTTTCCTTCTTGAGAGGTCTGCATGGTCGCCGCAGACTCCCACAGATGGTGCTAGGGCTGAATGAATATTGCAAATTCCATTTGTTATGCAATTATTCTCATTCTGCATTATTTCATACACAATGAATAACTAAATGACCAGTATAATATTAGTCTAGATGATCTCATGCAGTGATTCTTAAAGTCTTCACACCAAGCACCTTAGAAAAGATTTGGCTTCCAAGTACCATGTTTAAAGGACCAAAGCGAGCCTAAATCTGTCCTAAATCAGGGCTAAAACAAAACTATTCCAAGAAGAAACCACAAAGAAACCATGACTAAACCATGACAAAACCAGGACAAAACCGGTCTAAACCAGGACTAATGTACACCAGGACAGAGCAGTAGACTCCACTTTTTAAAATTTAAATCAGGAATAAAACTGCCTCTAAATTAAACCACATGAGGATTTGAACTGCAAAAGACTCATAAGTACCACCCAAAGAAGCCTGTGTAATAATACTAACAAACAAAATACAATTTAATAACATAATTGTAAATTAATGAGTAATTGTGACCTCTGCAATTTGCATTTTATATTTGTCATTAACTGTTCAGCCCTAGACAGTGCCGCTGTGTTTTTCTCTCTTCTATTTCAAACTTATTACAACAGACCTCTCTCCACTCAAACGCTACTGTCCTCCCAACACTTCAGAGATTTTCCACTTTTACAGCAGGATGTTTACTGGCAGGAGCAGGAGTTTCGTTCCTCGCTGCAGGCTGTATTTCAGAGCACAGCCTTGTAATTATGAGTCTATCACTACTGGCTACAGCAGACGCTTCTTTCTTATTGTTCAAGCATCATTTACTTGTGATTAGGTATTACTGTCTGTGTTCACAGGATTTCAAAGATCACCCACACAACATTTTCTGCTGTCATGGTGGAAGGCGGAGGCATTAATAGCATTTTGATTGTTTATGACACAAGTAGAAAATAAGTCAGACATCTAAAACAGTACTGGGTCATGCCTTGACTCTGCCTGAAGTGTATTAACATTTTTCCTGTCTATCATTACAGAGACTTTGCTTCCCTGTCCAAAGAAAATGTCTATGAGAATAATCATTTGGTGAGTCAATTTTGAAGTTAATGTTGCATCACAGGTTTCAAATCATGGGTCAGGACTCAAAAGTGGGTTGCTGGGAGGTTGAATATAGTTTCAGTGTTCAGCTTCTATGAAACCTTGTTTGTTTTAATTGATTGACATGTTGAAGCAGATTGTAAAATGGATTTGCCATAAAGGTTTAAGTAAAATATTTTAGAAATATAACTGTCACATTAAACTGATCAGGGAAAAATATGGTTCTTACAATCAGACCAGTTGCCAACATTTGCTATTTGACACAGTAACTGTCTGGTTCGCCTCAGTAAAAAAATACAAAAATATAAATTTAATAATCTCTCCAGGTCTGATCTATTAATGCAGTTTTATCTTTATACAGTATATCTGCTGCCTTGTTTTTATCTGTACACTAAATTACTGGGCCATATGATTGCATGGAGTAATAGTGGGTGTGTGTACATCTGTCTGTCTGTATTACCTAATGTTTGTTGAGTCTTCCCAGGATTAAACAGGCAGGAGTAAGCAAGAAAATGTGTGTTCTTAAAAAAGCAGTTTCTAAACTTACTTAAGCCTTCTTGGGAGGTTTGGCAAAACTGCCAAATTTGTTGCAGTATTGGTAGGGTGTGAGTGTGAAAAGTAATATTTACTCCTTAAGTGTGAGCCAGCTGGACATGGAAAAATGGGAGTGTCCCCATTTTCAGCATGAGTTAAGCTTTGCTTGAAAACAGTTGCATGTTTTTCTGCCACCTTAATAAAAACGTGCTACAGCTAACCCTAACATCAAAAACAGTTTCACTGAGCAGCGAGTTGGGTCTGATACTGCGTAATGAAATGAAGTGTGGTACGTGTAGACAGGGGAGGCCTGTATGTAAAATAAAACACTAGAATAGGTGTTGATTATTCTGAGATGATAACAGGATTATATTATTTACATCATTGTTAAAAATATCAAATTGGCATCTATAAACCAGATTTAAATTTAAAATATTATTCTAAGGTCAACATAGTGCAATTTACTTAATAATTTTATAAAGTATTTGCAATTTCAAAATGTCAAGATTGCTGAAGTTTAAATTTATAGCACAGTAAAGTGTTTGTGCATTGAAGAAATGTTGCCTTTCAGTGAAACTATGTGCCTGTAGGAATGGAGCTGGTTTGCTTTTCTGTGTAGCACATAGCTGTGAAATCAGTCTGTGTAATCAGAAATATTATTCAACAGTATTCACTTTAATACTTCAGTTTAGCAGAGGTAGAAACAGGAAACATTTACCTGCAAAAACAGTGGCATGTCTTTATTAATATGATCTGTTCTGCTTTTGTGTAGAAAAGTTGGCTGCAGACTACTGTTATGAATGCCACATTGTATCCACACTGTTATATAACATCAGGTGCCCTATCATGTCTTCACAGGAATTTTTCATGAGACTAATGGCTATACTCAAGGACAAACCTAATTTTTGGATCAGGTCCCTGATGTTTTGAAAGCAAAGGCTCATTTTCTAATGCTTCTAGTGGTACACATGGATATTAGAATGAATGTGCCTGGGATGTTGTTGTTCAAAGTGTTTTTGATGCCAGTAAACTACAATGGCTCTAAATGAACAATTGTTTGTGCTCAATCGCAGGCATTTGAAGTGGCTGAGACTCAGTTGGGAATCCCAGCGCTGTTGGACCCAGAAGACATGGTCTCTATGAAAGTGCCAGACCGACTCAGTGTTATCACCTATGTCTCTCAGTATTACAACTTCTTCAACAACAAATCTCAAGGTAACCATTTCCATTTCATTCAATTTCTGTAAAATCAACTGAAACACTGAATTAAATTCAAACTTACATTCAAACTGAAGAAAATATTGTTAAAGTCATACAACTGCATTTTTAGATCAGTAATGTATCTTATCTCTCCCCACAGCAAACCCTCCTTGCATGAAGAGGCCGAGTCCTGTTGGTCCTATTGCTGAACTAGCACAGAAAAAGCCTGCATTGCCTTTAGAAGATAAAACGGTTGAGACTGAGGTGAGGGCAAGACTGTCAGTATGATAAAAACCACAACATTGTACATATACTGGTTTCTGCATGGTTAACTGTGTCACTTAAAATTGTACTGACCTTCCATTACATTTGCATGATACTGTGTTGCAGCTGCATGTTCACAAGCTGCATTTTCTCCTGAGAATCTGTTGGAAGAGCACATACTGTAATCTAAATTTGGTGGGGCACTGTTGGAACAAATATCTATCATTCTGCATGGGCTATTATGGGGGCATTAAGTCACAAGAGCTGTACAGTACAAATCCCATCCTGCCATTTGACTAAAACAATATATGCACAAGTAGCTCCTTATGCCTACTTCCTTGTTTGGGCTTTGTGTTGCACAGCGGGGGAAGAGCAAAGCACCAGAGGTAGAGTAAGTCTATAAAGATAGCCTCTGTATCCTGTCTCTCTTCTCTATCCTCCATCATCATGCTCCCGTGTTTTGGGCTTGTCACCTTCCTCCTCGACTTCCACCCCTCTTTCAGATGGAAAACTGTCCCGCTCCCTCCTCTTCCTGCTCCTCTTCCTCTTCACATCTGACCCCCCCTCCTCTCTCTGGTCCTTGGCCTAGGCAGTAGGAGGGGGGTGGGGTGTAGAGGATTTGAAAGCCAATAAGTTAGGTTAGTTATTCTTCCTAACGTCTTGTTTTAAAGACTAACAATATAACTATCCTAACACAGTGTGCCCAATTTTTTGAACATGCTGCTGCTAACCCTGTTTTAATCAGTGAAAATGAAAACAAACAATGCTTGACATGCTTTATATCTTAGTAAATTAGTTGTAATTTTTTTTTACAACTAAACCTTTGTTGTGACAAACTAATAATTTAATATTTTAATTTGAATGAAAACTGTTCTGATTAGCCATAGACTTAGCTAGCTAACAAAATGAACAAACCATATCCTCGAATCCTGACTCCATGTTTGATCTCCCCGTCCCCCATTACTCTCCATTTCCCCCTCTCTCCTGATGCTCCCCCCCCCCCCCCCCCCCCCCCCTCCCCTCCTCTCTGGGACCGTCCTGTCACTGTCCAAGCAGACAGGTGCAGAAGTCAAGCGCAGCACTCTGAGCAGCACCTGCTCTGTCTGCCACAAACATGTCCACCTGGTCCAGAGGTTCCTTGTGGACGGCAAGCTCTTCCACCGCAACTGTTTCAGGTCAGTAGCAGAAAAAATAGTCCTACATGTCCTCAGCGGTGGAATGTAACGAAGCAAAAGTACTTAGTTACTTTACTTAATTACACTTTTCATGTATCTGTACTTAACTTGAGTAAATGTTACAAGGGTACTTTTACTTCACTACATTTTAGAGCAAGTATCTCTACTTTTTTTACGCAACTACATTTCTAAGTTGGTTTGAACTACAAAGTATTTTGAGTTTTGGTTTAAAATCATGTGTTTCTGTCATACTTTCATAGTAGACACATAGTACTTAAATATTAAAGGTGCAGTAAAAAAGTACTCAGAATAATAAAGACAGAAGACCTCAGTGACAGATTCAGTCTCTTTTACTGCAGCAGTTTGTTAATTTAATCTGTAATTAGCACAATTTTTCAGCAAAATCTGTCACATTTAACACATTAATGAGTTGTTAGGGTTAGGGTGAGTGTCTGTGTGAAATACTTTTACTTTTTTACTTGCAAGTGGATTTACAACGTTTGCTTAAGTAGACATTTTAAGGTGATACTTTTACTTTAAAATTTTTGCTCCTTTATCTGGACTTTAAGTAAAGTAATTGAGTACTTCTTCCACCACTGCATGTCCTACATGTCAAACCATTTCCTTTCCACTTTAATTGACATTTTTCCATCAAATGTTTTTGTCAATCTGTTGTACTTTGCTTTTTACTGTGATTATTAGTATGTAATATGTAGTAGGGGTGTAACAATGCGTTTTTGCAACTATGCAATATGTATTGATTAGAAGTGTTTTGATACAAATCAAGAACAATATTGGCTAATTTGGAACTATATGCATTAATACGATTCAACATCTTTATATTGATAATCGATACAGCATCAATTTTAACTTTTATGATTTTGCCAAAAATCATAAAAGTTAACTCTCAAATGTAGCATCGTGGCTGAGGTTGATTATGTCCAGTAAACAGAGAGTGAAGAAAAGTTGAATATAACATTTTATTTAATTAAAAACACACAAATAACATCCAAAAAGTTGTATCTGTTTTTTTTTTTACATGCAAATTTCTAATATTGATATTTCCGATATTAACAATTTTTTTCCCATGTATATTGATATACACTTCCTAGAAAACGATACGATTTGAGACAAGGTAATAGGTATCGATATAGGGAAAAAAATTGATACATCAATATAGTTACTGTATCATTACACCTCTAATATGTAGTAGTATGCCTTTTATAGCTAATGAAACATACAATTGTGAAGACTGTCCAGATGTCAATACAGTTTAAGTACTTAACTACCATTTTTTCTATATAGCTATGTTTACAGATTTTACTGTATTCAAAGATGTATGAGTCAATATTGTTCTGAAAAGTATCAAAAACTCACTTATACAGTATGTGCTGGTATTTTTACTTAATACTAGCAAGTACTCAAGCAGGTAAAAGCGGGATAGGAACATCCTTTATAGTAAGAAAAATTATACACAAATAAACACTAGTTGGAGTTTTTTTTTAATAAAGCTGGTCAACCACTGTTCGATTAGATTAGAATGAACTTTATTATTTTCATAGTAGAGAAATTCACTTGTTCTGGCAGCTCTTATACAGAATGAAGTGCAGAAAACAAGAAAATAAAGTTAACATGCATGAAAAACAAATAGGTGCTATATAAATTATTTACAAGAAAAAGTCTAAATATGTAACATTATGAAATATAAAATTAACAGTGCAAAACAACCACACAGACTATATTTACATGTTGATGGAGGAATTATCCTGTTATTCTTGGCCTGTGAAATAAATGTATTTTACATTCCCCTCTACATTGTTGTTAAAAACTTTACATTTCTGTTTCTCTTGTTTCTTACAGGTGCACAGAGTGCCACAGCACCTTACTTCCTGGATCATATAAACTGATAAGTAACTCTGGATCCTTGGTCTGTACACATCACATTGCTCGTCACAGTTTGTCTAGTCAAAATGGTCGACCAGATCTGAGCAAGAAACCCGTTGTAGTTGAGTCTGCCAGGATTGGTCGCAGTGCTGTTCCTCACTCGGCATCAGTAGCATCTAAGAATGACGAGACTGAAGACTTAAACAATGAAAAACCTGCTCAAGACCCTGTCATAGTGCCTCCTGTTATAGTTAATGAAGTAGACACTGTAGAAAAAATAGATACAAGTGACAATGAAGAGGGAGCCCGATCTTCATCTCCTCCCAATCCATTTGACGAGAGTGATGAAGAGGAGGAGGAGGAAGTAAAAGAGGAACAAACTGAAACACCAGCCGAACACACAGTCAATGGAGACCTCCCCCCTGCACCGGTCGAACAACCTGAATCTGTGAGTCGACCAGTGCCTGCTCCGAGAAGAGTTTCTGAACACACGCCACCCCCTCGACCCGCTCCTCGATTGCGGGTTCTTCCTACTGCCAGCCCTGCAGCAGCTAGTATGCGTTCAGTCCAGTTTCTCTCAGTTTATTTTTACAATTGTAGAAGGACTATGTAAGAGAAGTTTGACTTGTATTACAGGTGAACAGCAAAAGCCTCTTATTCCGCCAAAACCTCGAGAGCGGTCACAGTCTCCAGGAAGGTAGCTACAACTTTATATTTTCTCCATTTTCATGTTATGGTCTTCCATTTCATCACTTTTTGTCTTGTTAGCATTCACTTTGTAAGTTTACCGTTCCATATGTGGTTTCACTGTGGTGTCATCCCAATCTGTGTGTCTATGTCCAGTCTGTCTGGTGGTTCCCAAAAATCCAAAGACCCTCCATGGCTCGCACTGGTCCAATCACAAGAATCCAAGAAGAAGAAAGCCCCTCCCCCTCCTGTCCCCGGCTTGGCTACCCCTCCAAACTCGGGCTCTCTGTCCTCTCTCAAAGGGGAGGACTCAAGACCCAGCACGCCACCTGTTCCCGCCAACCCATTTGAGGACGATGAGGATGAAGGTAATGAGAAAGAGGAGGCCAGTGATGAGAGTGTAATTCCCCCCACAGTGGCGGCAAGTCACCCCTGGTACAGCATCAGGCGGGCAGCCGAGTCTCCCACTGCGGACACCTCCCCCAGCAGAGGGAGCTCATCCCGGTCTGCAAGCCCCGCGTCTGGAAAGAGCAAGAAACGGCCGGCCCCTCGTGTCCCACCACCCCCGGCCTTCAGCCAAGGTTTGCCCAAGCTGAGCAGCAATTCATCTTGTCACATTAGAGTTTATAAATATAGTATACAGGTGCCTTGTGATGGTTATGTCTTACAAAACCTCAGTAAATACTGTATCTAAATATTTCACTGTGAACTGAATCTATAAATGTGTTAAATTACTAAAATAATAATAATAATTTCACTTTTGCACAAATTTCTTAACTAAATTAAAGGCACTAGCAGTTACTTTAACAAGCACTGTTTGAATACATTTTACTATAAAGTTGATAGTTCAGAAAGAAGTATTTTAGACTTTTAATTAATGCTTTGTTAATGCGTCATTAGGCTCCTTCAAAGCAAGTGAGGCTTTATATAAAAAAAAAAAGAGGTATTGGTTTTACATTATTTTTCCTGATAATAATGCTTGGTATCTAGATTTGTTATCAATATGAATGCAGACAGTTGCAGAGGTTTACCTAATTGTGTTTTTTAGATATTAAGTAAACTGAGGTGAGAAGAGTAGTGTGTGAAGCTAGAAATAGGACTGGCAACAGTGTGCTTTGCATCCTCAACTCTTCATAAGAAGTCGTTGAGTAACATACTGTTCTTGGTCAAACTTTGCAGGCAGTCAGAGTTAAAGAATTAGAATTAAAAAAAACATTTTATTTGATTGAAAATCTTAGTGAAAGCTGTAGTAATGCCTTTTTTCCTCCTCTTTCCCCCTTCCTATATAAATCCATTCCTACAACTTTTTGTGTCATTTTTGCTTCAGCTCTGTCTCCCTCTCAGCCCTCCTCTTGCTCCCCCTCTCCAGCCCTGAGCACAGAGAGCCTTTCGTCCAGCTCGGAGCAGCGGTCGGGTGGCGGTGCCAGCAGCGACCAGGAGCAAATTATCACCAAAACCACCTCTGAGCCCTCAATCTCTACACCTGGCAACTCGGCAGTGTCCTCCTCAGATGAACACCAGGCTTCCCTCAGTCCCTCCCCACCTCGTATACCTTCATACGCCAGTTCAGCACCAGCCACTCCCCAGACAACTCGCAGTACAAATGGGTCTGTAGCACCAAGCCCGCTGGCCGCAAATACAAACCACAAGGTAATTCTGTCCAGGCTAAAGACACAGATCAGGCATAACATTATGACCACTGATGAGTGAAGTGAATAATACAGGTTATCTCTTCATCATGGCACCTGTTAGTGGGTGGGATATACAGTATAAGCCAGCAAGCAAACGTTTTGTCCCCAAAGTTGATGTTTTAGAAGCAAAAAAAAATGGGCAAGGCACCATTAGCCTCCAGGGAAGGGAGGAAGGTGAAATGGGCCCAAACACAAAACAAAACTAAAACAACTGTAATAATCAATAAAGAATTCAAAACCATAATCAAACTATATTTAAAGCAATACAATTAACACATCAATACCATACTGAAATTACACCCACCTCAATACAGTCAAACTAACAGTACAAACATATAGGCAATAGGGCTCAGTCAAAGGGGAAACTATAACCCTTTCACAGTACAATAAATGGAGACTATATTTTGTTTTTCTAGCGGATCTGCAAGGAGAACCCCTTCAATAGAAAAGCATCTCCCTCCCAAGCAAAATCCAAGAGCAAACCACCAAAAGGCCCTCGACCTGCCAGACCACCAGCGCCCGGCCATGGCTTTCCACTTATTAAACGCAAAGTACAGAAAACTGATGAAACACTACCAAATATCATAGACCTATTTGTATTACAACCAAATCAAAAGCCATCTTGTCCAATTTTTTTGTCTAGGTGCAGTCGGACCAGTATATCCCAGTGGAGGACATCTATGGAGAGATGAGTCAACTTGAAAAGCAACTGGATGAGCTTGAACACAGAGGTGTAGAGCTGGAGAAAAAGCTACGGGACAACCCTAATGGTATTGAATGACACTGCTTTTATATTGTCAGTAACACTTGGTACTTTAAACCAAATAATTTTATGTGTAGGATTATGTACATGTACTGTTACTTTTTAGATGAAGATGAGGAGCGTTTGCTGGTGGACTGGTTTACTCTGATCCACGAGAAACACCTTTTAGTTCGAAGGGAAGCTGAACTTGTCTACACGTAAGCATAACTTAGCCATAACTGTAGTCTGTTTGACTTTTGTATGTATATATCACTCAGACCATTGCCATTTTTGTGGAACTCTAGTGCTAAGCAGCAAAATCTGGAGGAAAGACAAGCTGATGTGGAGTATGAGCTGAGGTGTCTGCTCAACAAACCAGGTGCTGCCAACTTTTGAGTATTTTGTGCGATAAGAAAATGCCTACAAACAAATTATTAACTATTTGTGTGTTACACATGTGTATTCAGAGAAAGACTGGACCGAGGAGGACAAGAGTCGAGAGCAGGAGTTAATGGCTGAACTTGTTACCATTATCGAACAACGAAACCAAATTGTCAACAACATGGACCAGGACAGACAGAGGTAATAAAGGGCTAGCAGCAGTTAACTCATGTTTGGGAAGGTAGATGCGTGCTTGGACAGGTGACCCGCCATTTGGGAAAGACTGATGTAAAATACATCTTGTTGCAGGGAAGAAGAAGAGGATAAACTTATGGAGGCAATGTTGAAGAAAAAAGGTAGTTTAATTTTTTTTATCTTGGGCAATGAATGAATAGCATTATGGGAGAGTAAAAGCAAAACTTGTTCCTGTCATCTTTTTGGTTTTAGACTTTTCAAAGGAACCAGACTGCGACCATCAAAAGAAAAAAGGGGCAAAGTTCAAAACCATGAAGGTGTTCAAGAGAATGAGCCACAAAGGAGAACATGGCAAGAGCCCCAGCCCCTGCAAAGAGAAGAGATGAAATACAGCTAGCCTGTGGACACGGTCCTTCAGGAGAACAGGAACAAAATATGACTGAAAAGACCAACTTTAATCAGTCAAATGACAATGACTCAAACTAATGATGTTGGAAATGATGACATCAGGCTATAATTTTATGCAGCGCTTCCAAAAACTATTTTTAGCAGGGTTTTGTGTTTCTCAAAAACAAGTGCTTTAAGAAGTCACAGGTTATAAAGGTCTTTGTCATAAAAACTGGTGTAGGATGTCTTTCATCTACTGCACTGATAGCTCAGTATCTGCTTCACTTCACTTGCACCTGAGCTATAAGCCTTGTATTAAAGTTCATACGAAAGTTCAAGTGTGAAGACCTTTAGAAGCAGATTTTATTATTGATTCCCATAACCTTTGAGCTATATGCTTTCACTTCCACCTAATATAAAAGCTTTGGGTATGTTCTCATGCATTGTGTTTCCAAAGATGAGCTAATGGACATTTGATAATGTTTTTATCATTGTGGTTTACTCCTGTGGTACTGTGGGAAGTCTGCTTTTCAATTACATTTAAAGCAAGTATCAAAAATGACTCCTAGCTGCTAGAGTAAAGTACTTTTGTGGGGCTGTTTTATTTTTGCAGTTATATCAGTGACATGTATACATATTATCACAGATAGTATGCACATACAGTAACTACTGTATTTATTAAATTAACATGGATCATCATTTAAGTCCATTAGTGTGAGAAATATTTCTGTATACAAAAGGTCAAAATGCCTTTCATAATAGTTTACAACTCATCATTTCATAATATTAATAATATTAAAGAAAAGGGCAAATAACTCTACTAACCGGTATCTACAAACACCTCTTCAAAATATCAAAAACATCCTGAATATGCAATCATTAATTTATATTTTACTATGCATTTCATAATGTTTTGCCTTAAAGTCGCTTGTATGACTGCCTTTTATTTATACGCTTTTATGGATTTGCATTATTGTAAATGTCCATAAACCATACTTATTCTCTACCCATTTGTCTGTGTGTATGTCTATTCTCTTTAAAACAAGGGCTTATGGAGCATTAAATCACTATCCATTTGTCATACATAAACAGATAGAAATAGTAATAAAGCAAGCTATTTAAAATACTATTTGAAAATCTTTGTTTCTTGTAAATGTAATGTATTTGTTACTACTGGTTCATATGTTAGGGTTCACTTCAAACAACTTTCATCTTCACGTTTTATGGGTCACACATTGGCAGATAAGCATAAAAACTTAGTCCATCAAGTGGCGTGCATGTCTCTTTAGATCAACTTTTCTTCTGCTGTGTCCACCTTGCTCTGTGTTGTTACTCCCACTGGTGTGAGACTGCTGGACTTGTTTTGAAGCTCCAGTTCTCGTATTCTCTACAATGTTAAAGGGTACATTACAAAAAAACTTGTTAGTCCAAAAGGCAAATGGGACAACAATGCTCTTAGTGCAAATTGAGTTATCATACCTGTGATATTTCAGTATTGATAATGTTGACATACTGCTGCTTTTGTCCCAGTGATGCCATATCTTCCAAAAAACGGCGTCTTTCCTCGATTTCCTCAAGAACTGAGACAAAAAACAGTTCAACGGTTTTCTGAATTATTTAAATTATTCACCGTGTAGTGGCTCACTCTCATCGAAGCGATCCTTATCTTGTGGGACGTCTGTGTTTCTGGGACTTTTGCAAATTGTAACATTAGGAGCATCTTTTCCCATTTCTAGGATTTTTTGAAGACGCTGTTTCTCTTTTTCAAGGTCTCCTAAGGGAAAATACAGCATTTAGCATTTAAAACGTATAGGAGACTACATGCCTTTATAACTAGAAAGAACTTGATAGCAAAAATAAAAAGCAAAATTTCAAAACTCACGGGTAGGACCAGGTCTGAACTTTTCCCTGACATAGCTGTCCCCTGATTTGCACATTTCAGCGCTGCGTCTTTGAGGTTTGCTCGGCAAGCGATGTGTGGCGGATCTGCTGGGTTTTGACTGAGCAGGAGGAGGTGATGGTTTGGAGGCACAGGCCAAGTGCAGTGGTGCTCCATCTAAAAGGCAAAATGTTGTCAAGTCATTGAATATTATACAGATGTATTAATGCCACCTTAAATGGCCATCCAATGTTTAGAATCAAGTACAGCTTATGGGTGAGGGTTAGGTGGGTCGCGTTACACCAAAAGCAAAGTGGGCCTGGTGTTTTGACATTGGCCTCTTTTTATTCTTATGTTTTTTCATCTTAATTACCACATCAAGAGTATCCATACCCTTTGCATATCCCAAACGCTTCATGGGCTTAATAAAAGTGTAAAATCCAAACCTACAATGTGTGCTCCAAGTGACTGTCACTGGTGTTACGGCCCCACATTGAATTAATGGAAACTATTTGACAGCATACAGTGTAAAGTCATTTACATTTTTGTCATTGGTGTGACTGTAAGTATTTTTTAGGTTAATCTAATATTAAGCTTCATTTAACATATTTTTACTCCTTATAAAAATTAAATGTAACTTTTATACAAATTAGTTATTGTCTCATAATAATACATTTAAATTTTATCTAAACCTTTATTTTTATCATCGTGTAATTGTTATCCAAATTGTTGTAACGCCAACAACACAAGACTTAAATTTTACTCATTATGATTAGCAATAATGCTATTTGTAGTGAATACTAATTATAAAATTTTTGAGCAAAATTTTTATAATTTTTTTAATCACTGTATTTTGAGAGTGACCCGCTAGATACTTGACAAAGCCTTAAAGAAAGATTATTTTATATAGGCCTATATCATTTATGCTTTTTTGGTTGTATATAAATAAAGACATTAAAACACTTCTGTGGTTTATTTTCCTATAATCTAACTTTATAAAGTATCATACTTACTGTTGATGCATTGACGGATCTGTCTTTTCTGAACATTAGGAAGATGGGACTCCTGCATCAACACTGAGGACAAAGATTAAAATAAATTAAAATAAAAACAGCGTATTAAATGTCAACAGCATTATTTTGAATACACAATCCACTCTTTGGTTATGGTTATTACATTTGATAGATCTGTTAATTACATCCAGTCCACTCACATTTTAGCAGCTCCTGTGTCTCCTGACTGTACGTGATGGGACGGCCGTTGTTCCATAGTCCCCCTGTGGCTTTGCTCGGTTTGTCCATCTGCAAAATAAAACTGGCATCAAAAAATACCATATATATATATATATATATATATATATATATATATATATATATATATATATATATATATATATATATATATATATATATATATATATATATATATATACCATTATATTATACCACCCAAGCCGAAAAGACAGCGAGTAGGTACCTTTTAACAAACAAAAAAATCGTGGATAACTTCCGGTAGCAGTTACCACGGCAACCCAGCAACAACAAGCTCTCATTCGAATCAGGTCACTGTCCTTAAAGTCTTGATTTAAGGCCAATAATTAGGGACAGTGCTCTTAAAAAAAAACAACATAATCGTAGAAGTCTGTCGGGTGCTGTCACGCCTTTTTTTTTCTTCGATATTTTTGTGTAGTTTTTTTGAAGGAAGCGGAAATGCGCGTTCCTAACACGTGACCTGGGTCCACTTAATTCATGGCCAGATAATTAAATATCTGTTACAGCTTTTTTGTGTTTTATTTTTTATTTTTTAAATTCAATGATCTTAATGGCCCAGTCTGTCATTAATGATCACAAACTCTTCTCTTATTAAGCTGTGATTGGCTGAGAGCTACAAACAGGGCGAATATGAATAATGAGAGTGGGCAATGAGTAAAGTGCGACAGTTAAGTTTATTATTGATTATCTTTTTAATATATCTTTTTCATTTGCTACAAAAACAGCTGATAATAAGATTGTGCAGAATTAAAAATCATAGGTTCTGTGGGTATGGCATCACTTCCTGGGGCGTGGCAAATCAAACTCTACAGGACATCAGTAAAAAAGTGAAGGTGAATACAATGATACGGAAGTACGGAAGCGCATTACGGAAGCGCATAGTAGTCACCAAAAAAAAAAAAAAAAACTAAGGTAAGTCATCACAGCTTAAGTGGCCAGAGAGTTTTACCCGAACCTCCAGGGGCCTCAGTAGGCTAATTGCGGTAATTATTCCTGTCAATTAATCAATTATTTTGATATTTTTTTTATTTGGGCTTTATAACAATGAAGCTTGGACATTAAATGGCTATCCACTTATCATCCACTATCCACTTAGCATGCGGGAAACTACCAGCTAGCTTACTATGGAAGCGTACGGAAGTAATTACCGCAATTAGCCTACTGAGGCCCCTGGAGGGTGGGGCAAAACTCTCTGGCTACTTAAGCTGCGATGACTTACTTACTTAGGTTACTTAGGTGCTTTCTGGTCGCAGGCCCTGTGGCCTCTATGACCAGATCTTGAGCTGAACTTTACTTCATAATGTTTGTGATTTGCGACATACTGGGTTCGGGGTAACTAAAGGAGTTATCTTCCCAGTTAAAGTACCATGGGTGGTGTTTCCAGAGTTGATCAAGTCGTGATTTGAAGCTGTACAGAGGCTAGCAGGGCATTCCATGTATTTACTGTCCTATTGCTAAAAAACCTTTGTCTCATACTGGTTACTGTGATGGGCGCCATTCAATGTCCTAAAGGGTAGGTTGATCTTTATCTCGTAATTACGCGATAGTTTCTCAAAATTACGAGAAAACTATCTCGTAAATACGAGAAAAACTATCTCGTAATTACGACTTATTTTCTCGTAATTACGAGATAGTTTTTTTTTTGGGTGGTGACTACTATGCGCTTCCATAGTTCTAGCATTCATATCAAATTTTACATAACATGTATGTTTTCAAAAAGTGTCCCATTTTACCCATATTCACCCTACAACTACAGGAAGCAGAAAGTTGGGCTACTCCCCTGCACAAGTTTCTTATGGGCCATATGTATGGAGTGACCAAAAGTTCTGTTCTATTTTACATTAAATCCTGCTTTCCTACCCCTCTAATGCCCCAATTAATATAGGTTATAGTTAGGACAGAAGGATGTATAAGAAATAGACCTAAATCAATTTAATATGAATAGCTTATTTATAACCTATTTACGTTCATTTATGGTTTCAATTTTCTTTTACTGAATAATTATAGTAGGTTGTTGCAATGTGCAATGTTACTGTTAGGCTACAAGAACAGTAATTTTCTTTAATATGAATAAATTTTCTGGAGCCCTTACTTTAAGTGCTCCCTTTGTTTTAAATCATTTTTAAGTACTAGTATTAAATAAATAATACAGATACTCCTACTTATACCTCTTTTTTGTCTTACAATCTCACAAAATGGCAGCTCTCTGAACGTATCTTTAATGTGAATTGGAGGCCTGTTGTTGGTGTGCGTAGTGAATGTCTGGAGACGTCGTCACTCGAAGGGGGAAGAGTGTTTATCACTGGTGCCCACCTCATCGGGACCCAGCAGCAGGCCTGAGTTCATTATCAGTGTGAAGACAGCAGCCTGTCTCTGCCCCAGTAACCAGATAAAGAACAGCCAGAAAATACATATCACCTTTAAACACAGGTTTTCTCAGAAGTCAAAACCACATGTCCCAACAGAGACGGGTCAAGACTAAAACACAGTGAAATAACCTCGGTAAATGTGGGGGGAATATTATATTTTACTATTATCCAAAAAGGCTGTCTATATAGAGTATCTGTCAATGTTCTCAGTCATCCAGGTTGTCATAATCAAAACAATGTAAAGCTGTTTTGAAGGCATCATACGAATGAAAATATGGCTTAGTATCTTTCTGTTTCTTAAGAAGCATTGCCATTCTCCCAACACTGAATAATTGTAACAGATCAATCAATCATATAATACATGAATTAGTAATGACAGCTAAATTAGATGAATGCCTTTATGTTATCCATGTTATTTTGATGGTACAAATTTTAAACCTTGTTACTGTATTGGGTAAGTAATTGTGAACCATCAAAAGTATCTAGGCCTTATATATTTTTATTTAAATTTATCATAACACACAAAAGTATGTTTTGTGCACGCCTGCAATTTTGCATTTTTATTTCCCATTTGTTTCTCAAAAAAGACTTTTCTTTTGAATATGACAGAAGAGGAGATCAAATGGGACAGTAATGTGTGATGTGTAGCATTAATGATTTTAATGAGTGAATGACACAACGTAGCAGGTCTACGCTCCACCTCCTAACGGTCAAAACCTACATGAAAACGAGAGATTTGAAGCTGAAGTTGCAGCTGACAGAGATAGACAAGAGAGAGGTAAGATATCAGTGGAGCAATGGAGCTTTAAGAAGCTGTTGGTGCAGCAGTAACTGGACTGTAACTGGGAGAGAGCATTTGGTGACGAGTTTTTTGTTTAATTTAAGAGGTAATTTTAAACGATTTTAAATATTCAGAAAACCAGACTTGTCATCTCTGTCAGTCTGTAATATTCGAGTTGCTTGATGGCTATTACGCAGGCTGTACTCCCCTCCTTCAGCTCCTTTTCCAACTTCTCTTCCGTCACTGACAATATGAAGGTAAGAATTCTTTTTAATTGTAAATACACAGTGCCAGATAAAAATGTTTTTGTTTGTCTGTACTTCTGCTAGTTTTAATGTACATTTTTTACCTTAAAAGACACCCTAAAGATTAACTTTGAAGATAAAGCTGTGAGTGTGAAGCATTAAAAACAATACCATAACTCATGAGATTTTAATGTTTTTAAGTATAGCAATTAATCCTGCTCTCTTTAGGTTTGGAAATCGGAGGTCAGCTCTCTCCCAGTGGACCCTCTCAGCAGCAGGATGTCGCCGTCTGACTCTATGCAGCTACAGGTTTCTCAACAAATGACCCCAGAAGAGCTGGACAACAGCAGCCAGGCATCCTGGGACATTGACTTCTTACTGTCTGACTGGCTCCCTAGTCCATCACCTGAGCCCTGTCTTAATACACACAGCGACCAACAGCTCCCAGAGATCAACATTAACAAGTTGTACCAAGAGACATGCTCCTATAAGGACCAACAGAGCAGCAGCCTCGTGGCCGAGCTCCTGTCCACAGCTGAAAGCACAGCTGTGCAGCCTGAGATGTATCATCATGGTTACACTGACCCCCAGCCAGTTCGGACACTTCACGTCCCAAGTGTGGATCAGTTCAGCTTTCCTCAGGGAGGCAGCATGGACAGGCACAGAGGAGGTCCCACCAAGGTCCCGTCCTGGGACTTTAACCCGTATTACCCCCCACAGCAAACCTCTATGGTGGCTTTTACTGAGAACAGGTTCCTTCCTCCTCAGACCGTGCCCCCTGACCCACGACACTACAACTACATCCCTCACTTCAGTCACAGCAGCAGCCTTTTCTGTGACTACACCCACAGCCAGACAGCAGGCCACCTACCCCTGCACCAGCCCGGTTTGTTAGTAGGGGCTCCCTTACCCCCGGGCACTCTGGAGGGCAAACGTGGCCGCAGGACGATGGGGAAGAAGCGGCCAGCCATCCACAGCTGTGAATATCCTGGATGCACCAAGACATACACCAAAAGCTCCCATCTCAAGGCTCACCTCCGGACCCACACAGGTGAGAGCCCTGGCAGCAGAGAGCAAATATATTTTATTTGGATAAAACTGTACTGTTTTCTGTCTGTTTCATCAGGTGAAAAACCTTACCACTGTTCCTGGGAGGGCTGCAGCTGGAAATTTGCACGTTCAGATGAACTGACCCGTCACTATCGCAAACACACAGGCCAAAAACCTTATGAGTGTCTGCTGTGTCAGAGGGCTTTCTCTCGCTCGGACCACCTGGCTCTGCACATGAAGAGGCACGCGTGAAGAGTCCCAAGCTATCAGTAATTTGGGTCTAACTTTAGACTGACAATGGTCAGTCACTATCGGGTCAGTAAACTTAAATGTTCTCAAACCACTCGATAGAAGATAACATTCATTAATGTGCCAAATACATAATGCAGGCCTCAGTTAGCAGCCTGCTATGGGTATCACAGCTGTTGGGACCAAACATAAACACTGTAGACGCTGGGCATTGAAACACTAACAAACTATATTTCACTAAAAAGGTGTGTAAGTACTTTACAGCTATAGCTATAGCTATAGCTGCACCAGCCCGGAAATGGTCGATATCTTTGACTGATCAGCAGTTACCAAAACTTCATTTATTTGTACTTTTTAAGTAACTACTTAAAAGTTACTTCTTATCTTTATATACTCCGTTTTAAGTTTGGGAAATTTTATTTAAGCAAAAGAGCTTTGTGTTGTCTTTTTAGGATACTGCATATTCTCAGGTTTAAAAGGTAGCAGCATATTTATTAAGATAATGTTTTATATTAAGAGAGGATACTATATTAATGTACAGGATTTTATATTATTAAGAGTGTTATTTTTCATATTTTTTCCCCAGTGTTACACTTTAAATAAAAGTTTTAGTGTTGTTGAACTGTCTCCAATGTGTTTGTAAGTCTTACAGTGATGACCTCACGTTTCCGTGAACTTCATCACTCGTGACCTTCCGATCATCCTCACGTCACACACGTATACATCTCTATGATCACACAGCGTCCTTTTGAGTCACTCCAGCGAGTCACGAGATTATGTAAGAACTGTGTGTAGTGTGTGGCTTTGGCCTGTAGGTGTCAGTCTTCCATCGTTGCAGACTCATAAACAGAGCACTGCTGTTTGTGTTTGTAGACTGGGGAGGGAGACAATCAGCTTATGTAACTCGGCACTCTCTGATTCATCTTGATTATGTCAGATGATGGAGGTCTTCATCACATTATTGAGCTGCCCCACAAACACACACTTGGGAACACATTTATTTAAACCTAAATAAAAGAATGGACTCAGAAACTTCGAAATAATTAAAAACACAAACAGGACAAAATAGGAATGTATCATGTAATGCACTGTATATTCCCAGTGTAACTCGCTTAGCAGGTTTTAAAAGCATTATAGTCGTATCTAAATTTAGCCTGAGGGCAAGTACTCTGAGGTGAACAACAGTGATTGTACTTTGTTTGGGTCTGTGTTGTGGGTTAGCTCATGTCAAAGAGGAAGAAGCAGGTGCAAACATGTAAACATTGACTTTGATTAGTTTTTCTCTTCCTGAATACTCAATTTACACCATGTTGAACATTATAGCACTGTCGAACTCTCTGGTGAAGTGAAGACAAAATATTTCCCTTCTGGTTTGTGGACTAATACAGTTGCTACATTTCAGACAAATAGTAATTATGGATCACTACTAAAAGAAAGTAGTAGAGACAGAAAAAAAAGTAAAGTTCTAATGATTTTATTAAGTTGTTTGTTTGTTACAATATGAGGCAACAGTTTAGATTAGGGCCAACCAAGTTCCCATGAATATTACATTACAAGACATATACGGAAACCTAAGCTATTCATTAATGTTACTCAACTTCCTTATGTTGCCTTTGTTCCTGTGCACTATGCCTCTATGATAAACAACAAACTCCTTTTCTAAAAACAATAATTGGTGCATTGGGAGCATGTTACATTTAGTCTCTACAACACTTGTCCAATCTTAAGGCACAAGAACTACTAAAATGTCCTATCTCTCGCTGACCTTAAGCGACACTGCAAATGCAAACAGCACTGACCAGCCCTGACACTATGTAGCATATTGTAGTGTTTAATGTTTCAACAGCTCCCGGTGCCTCACTGCGTCTATATCTATAAATGGATTTTCTCTGCATTATTAAACCATGTTACTTCAGGACAACACAGATACAATTCCCATTTTATCTTTTCTCTCAAGGACACACCTGCAGCTGACTCTTTGCTCTGGCTTTTAGTAAAGTAATGATGGTTTTCCACATTAAGTGCAGAATCTACTGTTGCTCTAATTGAACTAATGTGACTGCACAGAGGCGGAAGGTACCCACATCTTTTCTGAAAAGTATGTACCTTTTCAAGGAACAGAGATTTACTACTCAAGGTTTTAAATATCTCTAAATGGAAAGTATTTTTGGACCTTGGTGACAAAGTAGCTAGTAACAGTATTAATGGTAGCAGTAGTAGAAGTAATACTATAGTAGTAGTTGTAGCAGCAGCAGTATTATTATTTTATTAGTAGTGGTAGTAGTAATAGTAGTGGTAGTAGTGAGGGCCGAAGTATTAGTGGCAGGAGTATTAAGTACTTTACACCCAGTACTGCTTTACCCTTTACAAGCTGTTGAATAAATTTGGAGTAATAATATTTTGAATTAACAGTACTTTTTAACTAAGTACAGATTGTGCTTGTTTGCTGTTGCCCAACCTCACATAATGGGAATGTTGGCTGTGTGTCCTAAGCAGGATTAGTGAAAGGTAAGCGCTGTATATTGAATAGTATATAGAGAACACAGAGTGACAAGGAGGTGGGGCAAGGATTTTTCCTGATTTGAACGTGAGCACACACATGCATACTCTAAATAAAGGTCAGCGTAGGCTCTGAGCACACCTTGATAATTACTTTCTGTCAATATGATGATACAAACTGCTAAGGTTTTAATGTCAAGAGGGGCTAAAACACAAATTACAAGTAGACTGATTTAAAGTCCTGCTGTTATTGTACTTAATCATATGTAACACTCTTGCTCTATGGAAAGTGCCTCATTCTCCAATGAATAAAGCCGAAAAAGAGACACAAGGGACATTATACAACAACTGTTTGATGGTAAATGGACTGGAAACAAGTCTATTTTGATCTTAATCCACCCTTTGATGTCAAATATATGTGGAGAGCTAAAGGAGCTATATATATAAGCATTACCACCAACATGTCCCTCTTGCGGAAATATAACACATGTACAGAAATGTGTACAATATATACTATATATCTTACAAGACAGTACTTGCCTAATTGAGTGTGTTTATCTGTTTTATAAAAAGTTTAAAACCAGTCTGATGACCCACTTTTTTCCAACGGCATTCTTTCAGCTCCAGTTCAGTCAATGGCATTTCTTTCTTCTTACCTTTATTGCGCATGTAATCCAGCTACAAGGGGTCACAAGCCAGTTTTTTTTTTTTTTTTTTGTGCTGGTCCCAAAGCTGAATAAAATGGAGAGGGTTGCATCAGTAAGGCAAAACCTATACCAAATCAATATATTTTGATATGGCAGAAAGAAAAAACCTGAAAGGAAAAAATAAGACCATTATTGTGCAGCTCCTTTTATTTAATGTATAGCAATGTTTTGTCATACACTTTCAATTAATCTTATTTAGTGTTAGTAGTTTGTAAATCCAGCCACACAGGGTCACAAGCCAATGTACCTTTTGTGCTGGTCCCACCCCTAGAAAAATGGAGTGGGTTGCATCAGGAAGGTGTAAACATGTGTGTCATGTGAATCAATGCATGCTAAAAGACAAATTAATAGCTGTGGCGTAATGGGAAAAACCCAAAGAATAGAAGAGTGTGCATTTGTTTTTTATTTAGTTTGTTCCAACATTTAAATGTATCTCATTGTTTGTAAAGTTGGCATGTAATTTTATGTCCCTTCACTTTGCAGCTTTTTTTTTTTTTTTCAGCTTTTATCAAGTAAATTGCTACTGGGTAAATCCTAAGACAACCTTGGAAAAGCTACATCATAATCCAAATGTTTCTGTTTGATAAGCTTCAAATGAAAAATTCTAAGCAATAGGCCTGCTCAAAGTCAGTATACTTTTTCTGTTTGCTATTGGGAAAACACATTATGGGAAAATTCCTAGATGACCTGATTTCTCTCTGTTGCAACACTGCCGTTGTAAAGCCACATACTGAAGCACATCTGCCCAGGGCCACAGGTCGCTGCTGTGCTCTTACAACAAATAAATAAAATACACTCAGATAAAGCAGAAGTCCGCAGCTGCACTGACAGAGGACCAAGTGAGGAGGAAGTGTCGGTCTCCAGCAGATTGCTCAAAGAACAATGTTCCCTTTTAGTGCAAGCTCACCCCGACTGAACTGGTATAGCTCTGAGGCGTCCTCACATGCTCTGAGTGTGGGGATTACATAACAGCCCAACCAGACAGCTCAGTGCCTTTTCTCATATGGCTGTTTTCATCGTGTATAAACATTATCCTTAAAAGACTGCGTAAAGGTAGACTAAGTGCATTTGTGACTGTTATATTTTAATGAACTCTCTGTATGCATGTGCCTGAAAGTAACACAGTAGAATTTCTCTGCATGTGCTGTACATTTGGCAGAATTGACAATAAAGAAGACTTTGACTCTGACTACTGCACTATGGCTTTAGAATTTTTCTTTTCTCAAGATCTCACGTGGCTTTTTGGTGTTTGGTGTATTCACAGCAAACTGTAGTGATAATAGTGGCTGGAGGCAGGTATAGCTCTATGGACAAACAAACTGGAACTGAATCTTGTATCCTTTGTTTGGCTGCTTCTCAGGTAATTTACAAAAAGACTCTTGTAATATAAAGTTAGGTACAACTTATATTCAATAAAAAAAAACAAAAAAAACACTTGGCCCATTTTGTCCTTTTGTGCTTCGGTCATTTAAATAAGATTTAATTTGAATACAATTCTTTTTTTTTGTATTGTACTAGTCTGGCTTCTGAGAACTTCTGTTGCCTGCATATCAGCAGATATAAAGGCAATTTCACAGCAAATCGTTTAATTTAGTGGACCAGGGTTTCAGTGGACACCCTGAGCAGTAATCTAAGGACTGTAAATGTAGCCAGATTTGTTTTACTACGTTGGTACAACTTTGTGAGCACTTTTGTTTGCTAAGCCTAAAGATTGCTTATAGATGTCAGGAAGTTTCTCAATTCGTCAGTGGTTTGAGGAAATCTTAACTGCACACATTCCTTACACTACATAGCCCTGCATATTCTTTTGCGGTTTTACGCCCTGTCCGGGGGAGGGAGGGGGTGAGGGCGGCAGCCAGGAGGGGGTCAGGCCGGGTGACGATCCGACCCGGGTTGAACCTCTGCGCGGGGAAAGTAACACACAGCGGGAGGCGAGGAGCTCAAACATCCAGCAGGACAACAGCAAGAGTAGGACGTGTGTTACTGCTCTGCATGTTACCGGAGTTTGGTGCAGGACTTCAGCAGCGACCAGCGTAAGTGCCCCTTATAATCTGTACTGTACTGCGTACTGTAGGTTTGGGTTTATTTAGGATTTGCTTATGAATTAATATAATGTTTTCGTTATTAGTATGTAACAATTGAACAAAGCAGATATATAAGTTGTACAAATACTGATAACTATGCGTAGACTCTGCAATAAATCAAGTCTGATTTTATAGGCCATAAAATACAAGCATTTTAACGCACTGTTGTTCATGGACTTAATATAGTTTAAATGAAATGAAATTATGATGACAGTTAATAGTGATTATATATAAACTAGTTAATTTAATCCAATCTTAGAGTAAATACTGGGTTAATTGTTATTTGGACTTCAGTGCTTACAGAAAGTATTGGCTAGATAACAAACATAAAAGGCAAAATAATGAAAAATGGTCAAATCTATTGTTACAGAGATTGTTGTTTTATAGTTAACACTAAAACTGTATTCATTTTCCCTTCAACTGAGTATGGAAATGTTGATTTTACTGAACCTGTGGTCGCTGTTCATCCCTTCTCCAGCAGGTGGAGCACTTACGCCACTCTATTTGTAAAGCTGTTGGATCATGACCGGTCAGACTGAGGGGGGTCTGCTCAGAGGCCACTCCGAACCCTCAATGCTGGGTGTGGCAGGACAGGACCCCACATACCTGGATGATGAAGCCCTCAGTCTCCTCACCTCCACCAGTCACCTCGCCCGGACTCTGCTGGGGCAGACTGTGGCTCTGAACCGGACTGAGACTGAGGTCATGGCCGGGAGCAGCTGTGATGAGGACAGCAGCAGCAACAACAATGCGCGGCGAAAACGAGAGTTCATCCCAGATGAAAAGAAAGACGATGGCTACTGGGACAAGCGCAGAAAGAACAATGAGGCAGCCAAAAGGTCCAGAGAGAAGCGCAGAGCCAACGACATGGTCCTGGAGAGGCGTGTCCTGGGACTGTTGGAGGAAAACGCACGGCTCAGGGCTGAGCTGCTTGCCCTCAAGTTTCGCTTTGGCCTTGTTAAAGACCCCTCTGAGGTGAGCATCCTGCCACTGTCTGCCACCCTGAGCCCCAACCCCAGCACTCACCAGTACCACACACACAGTTCCCAACAGAGCACTCATCCCGTCCAGGGTCCACCTCTGCAGCATGGTCCCACGTACGAGAAGAGGGAAGCCTTATCATGCCACAGTGTGTCTGAGGAGTGTAGGGTCTCTCCCTCCTGCAGTACTAGTGTGAACAGCCCTGTGTTTTTTAACCTCACTGACCAGAGGGAGCCTTGTCCCAGAGAGCAGGTGGAGGAGCCACAGGTCTATTCACTGGGGGCTGCCGAAGGCCATTATCCAAACAGACTGGACTCTCCAGACAGTCTGAAGAGTCTCCCACACAAGCTCAGATTCAAGACCCCCAGTAGTGACGGGGGAGAGACATCCCCATCATGTGAAAGTAGAGCTAGGGGTCCACCTGTGGCCACTGTGGAGCCCAGCATCCACATAAGTCCACAGCAGCAGACGGTGTGGGACAGCAGAGCAGAGGGTCAGACCAGGTGGGGTGGTCAGGAGGCTAGTTTTGGAACCAGGTCAGGTCCAGCACAGCCAAATCAATATTACACTTCCTCTCAGGAAAACATGGGAAAATATCCCACAGCGGACATGGGGCTCAGGTCTCAGATCAGCTGTCTGTCCCAGGAAGTGGCTCAGCTTAAGAGGCTCTTCTCTCAGCAGCTGCTCACAAAGATCTCCTAAAACCTGGGAGAGGGTCAGGGCTGAAGCCAAGAGACTCACAGCACTTCAAAGCCATACACTGGACTTTACAGACTATGGATTCACAATGTCAGTGGTACTGCAGGATGTAAAATATAAAAATGATTCAAACTGCCAATATTCACAGCATTGTACATCAACTTAACACTGTGCTTTAACTGTGTCACCTGCAGTCACCACCTAAAGTATAGTTTTGTAACCTTTTATTTCAACATGGTACATCTTTGACTAAACAGGTGAGTCAGAAACACTGTAATAACCTATTGTATATATGAAGTAAGTGTGATTAGTTGGCAGTTGGTGCAGGTTTCTATTCCCCAACATAAAGCCAAAAGCTCCAGCCACAATATGTGCTGGTCCCAAGCCTGGGGAGCATAAATGGAGATAGTTACATCAAGAATGGCATCTGATGAACAAACCAAAGTACCTATAAATTTGTTGCTGTGGTGAAAACTGAAAAAGGAAATATCTATTCAACATCTCTATGTACAACTGTGCCATGTTCAGTGAATATTTCAGTCTCACCTATGTACAGTATGTTTGTATTTAAGGTTAAAATTATGTATTTCAGTGAGCAGATGTGTTAAAATTGACAGTTTTGTTTTGAGATTGTTTACTAAATATAACTGGTATGTTTCTCCATTTAAATCTTGTTGAACAGCTACAGTCCCCATCATCACTGAAATAAAAGTTAATACAATTATTAAGTGCCATTTTTAATGTTTTGATGATAGTTTTGTCTTATAATATATATTTCCCCATCAGGTGTTCACAACTAATCATTGGAAGGACAATATCAAAGACAACTCTACAGTGGCATCATGCAACTACACTGTTATGACAAATAAATGCATAATACATGGGATGGGCCTAAAAAAAAAAGGGGGGGGGGGGGGCTGGTGGTGGTGCAGGATGGTACCAGGGAGAGTGAGAGAGGTGGAGGTGAATTGAAGAAGTCTCTGTATGAGTCATCTGTCACGTCAGCAAAGGAAAAGCTATTTTTAGACCTGATGCAGCTGCTTCTGAGACTGATTGGCCCATTTAGGAGCACAGGATATGGGCCCAGAATTCATTAACACATGAAAAGTACTGAGGCGATATAGTGACTGACAGGAGAGCTTCAGTAAAATGTATTTTCACAACTTACACTATAATATATGCATTTCCAGATCACCTTGGAGATGTAACAGCAACTTAATGCATTTCCACTAGGTGGCGCAAAACGTATTTGTCTCTGTGGATCACTATGTCTCATTCATTCGTTCATTGATCCAACAGTGTGTTACTAGAGGTCCCATTTTCCATTGTGCTTTCTCTAGAGCCACACGCTGTTCACAGTAAGCAATGCTATGATTTTGACCTTCAGCACTCCCACAGCTGAATGATTCGCTTGTGTGTCTTCCAAATAAAACATGCAATAGGAAAAGGTTGGCAAGATTATTATTTAAAAGCTTCATGATAAATTGGAATATGCAAATAGGAGGTCAAAAATGTGACATGAGACTTGTGTATAGCTGCATAAACCTGTTCTTCAGGCTCCACCAAAACAACAACACTGGTCTAGCCCAGTGGGGGAAGGTCTTTGTCTGTGATCAATCCAGACTATCATACTACCCCCCATACCATAAGCCAAGAGGAAGATACGAGTGACTGGTTGCTAGGCAGGCACCACCACACCACAGTTGCCAAGGGAATGCCTGCATGTAAAGGCAGCTGGAGAGAGATGGGAGCTCAGTGTTGGGGGTTGGTGGCTACAAGGAAGCAGCACATTGGTTGAAAGGGGGAGGAGCTAGACAAGTTCAAGGCTGCCGTTTTCCCCATACGGTTTAATGATTGTGGTGGTGGTGGCTGCACACATGTGGCTGTAGACAAAGCGGGGGGAAGGGAAGTGAGATGGGGAAAGAGTTGGTTGGAGGTGGATCTGATACTAAACAGGGGGGACTGACGTAACTGCACATAAAATATGGTGGTGATGAGGACAACAGGCTTTGGGTAATGGAAAAAGCTACTACACACTGGTGATACACTTGGATTTTCTCTCAAAAACAAACAAAAGGCATACCAGGAATAAAAAAAAAACTGTACTGCTATTTTAAAATGAATAATACTATAATGTTTTTTATCTCTAATCCAGCCACAGGGGTCACAAGCAAGTGCACCTTTTGTGCCAGTCCCAAGCCCAAAATAAATGGACAGGGAATCATCAGTAAGGACATCCAGCATAAATATGCAAATCTCTGCAGGTTAGAAAGCAGATGATCTGCTGTGGTGACCCCAGAAAGGAAAAGCTGAAAAGAAAAAAAGCAGAAGAAATATGTTTTTATCAGCAAGTAGCAAACAAGAAAACTACTGGTACAAAAGAAATAATGAATATACTATTAAAATGTTGCCACAATATACAGATTAAATACATTGGCTAAACTAAGAAAAAATGAACAAAGCGTCTTTTGTCTTCCAGTGCAGTCAAAACAGTGGCAGAGCAGACAAAGGGTTAAATTGTTCGACTCTGAAAACATCCTCTAATGCACCGCACACATGTAAAAATATTGGTCAGGAGCCAATGAACAATCACAAGGAAGAAAATACTGAAAATGGTCTGGTATAATTACTTTGTAATAGAATAAGCCTTTGGTTAAATATAAAATAGAGAAACAGGAGGAGTGAAGACAAGACACTAAAATAATTATAGTATGACTGGCGTAGTATTAGCGATAGATACAGTATGCACTATTGTAAGCAGATAAGAGGAAGTGCCTGCAGCTATTATGATGTCATTGAGGTTTAACAGGTTTCATAAGAGAAACAAAAATTAATAAAGTGGGACTAGTGTGATTATGATCTCATGACATCTCATATAAAAGTGTTCAGGGGTAACATTAACATCCACTTCTCCCGTGCCAACCACAAGTTCATGGCATTTGTAATAAGTAATTTCTATATATAGAAATGAATGTGCAAGTACAAAATATTTCATTACTACACATCTTTCCTTGTTGCCTTGATGAGTTTTTTTTTTTTTTTAAAGGAAGTGTAGAAGTTGGTCAAGTTAAAAAAAATAATGTCTGATGCAATGCCAAACAGAGGGATTTGGTTTAATTTCTTTACCGCTGTTCTCAACATGCATGGTAAGGGCTTTTTAGTTTCAGCTCCTGTCAAATCAATCATCATCACCAGATTTAACAAACTTGTAGAAAAAGTAGAATAGACACCATTCCTAAAGACACTGTGATAACTTAAAGGAAAATCTTCAACCTGTGTTGTTTCTGTGTTGATGATGGGCAAATAATGCATAATAACTGAAAAAAAAAAAAAAAAAAAATGAGCCGGTGTAACATTTATTGTCCATCTATACCAGTATGACAGTTGTAACGATATCAGAGGGGCCAATAATAAAAATAATATAAATAATGCATAAGAGTAATGATGATGATGTAACTATTAATGAAATAATGTTTTATAATGCGGAAATAGCAAGTTTTTATGCTGCAGTCTGATGAGGGGCAGTCCAACAGTGCTGGTTCAACTATAGGTATTAGTTTAGAGACTCTGGTTGAAGTAGAGGAGCAACAGACACTCAAAAGGACTTATGTTTTACTGAACAACATGACTGCATTCAGCCTTTGAATGACAAAGAGCAGTCAATGGATGTCTCAGATCAGAATACCACTAGAAGCCCCTCTTCCCTACAGATTATACAGTCTAACATACAGGTCACATTAGTAAACAAGCCTATGGACAATAACTATAAACTCTGAATCAATTAATTTGAAGAAACTTAACAATTAAATTTTCCATGAGGATTAATAGATGAAATGATGAAAGGCAGGATCAATTTCTGGATCATGTGGATCCTTTCTGTGTGAAGTTTGCAGGTTCACCTTGTGTCTGAGTGGGTTTCCTCCAGGACCAACTCTTAAAAAGTGGCAAAACACAAATTTATTGTCATCAGACATCCTCGTGTGTCCGAGGATGTCTGATGACACTGCAACATAGTGCAAGGCATAGTAAATAGTAGAGACCTGCAAGTCTATTTAAAAAAAAAAAAAAGTAAGTAGTTTTATTCAAATATCACAAATTATAGTCTTATATGGTCATTTTATGAATCAACTTATTGCACTTCTGTCGATTTGCCTAACATTATGCAGTCCTTAGGGAGCCAAGCAAAATTAAAATAAAATTTTCCTCTTAAATAGATGTAATTACAGAAAAAGTACAGGCTTGTGCACTTCATCACTCACTATGGGGTCAATTTGATTCAGACAACTGCTACTCTGGAGTAGAAATAGGCTATTTCATTTTTTTTTTAAGAGGAAGTTTGCTTAATTAACCCACTTGTAAAATTAACTTACTTATGTAGCATACTGTAAACCCCCTACTGACAGAATAATAGCCCAATGAGTACAATGTTCATTACAATACAATGACAGCTACACACTTCCTCTGTAGGACATGCTTGTACAGGCTCGCCGCTAGGCTGGACCTCAGCGTGGAGCGGCGTGCGTAAACCCATTCATACCCCGGTTATAAACTTAACCGTCAAACAACACGGGAGTGAGGGGATGTGAAGATATGACAGTGTGATAGAGAAGCGCATGCACACACACACCTCAACCCAGCGCGCGGAGAGAGAGATAGAGGACAAAAACGTGACTAGGCAGCCTAAGAGCTGTTATGCAACCGCTGACCTACTAACACATATTTCACGAAAGGGAGCCGCAGAAACTGGAGCAAAGTGTCCGGCCGCACACAACACGCTGAGCAGATCCAGAGCCAAAAGCTTGAACCAGCCTCCTCTCGTCCCACTGACTCAACCACAGCTGACCCTAGCACCGGCAAGAGACGGACAAGACAACTTTTGAGACGCTTTTTTTGAAAAGGGTTTTTCTTTGCTCAAAGCGAAGAGGCAAACGAGGAAACGCGGAGCCAGACTGCTTTTGTGTCGTGGTGGAAGCGTGGATGTTTCTCCTCCTCCAGGACATGGAAAGGTATGTTTTGACTCAGCAAGCGGTGGAATTTTTCCATGTTTTCATTATGTTTATGTCAGTTTATCTCATTATTGCCTAAATATGTGTCGGTTTAATCTCCATGTGAGTGCGTATCGTGGTTAGGACATGATGCTCCCGGCTGGGTATTGTTCACATGGCGGCTGCCGGCAGATACGCAGCCCGTCCCTGACTTTGAGACGTTTCCTGCTATTTTGGTGACACTAAACGTAAGACTTTGCTATAACGAGATACTATTTTTGTTATCGCTGCGTATTTAGGCACTTCGTTATTATTGGGACCCACTGAAAGAGCCGGGAAAACGTGGTCGTGCGTATCCCAGTTTATACAGTCAATGTCAAGGCGAGGTAATTTCCCTCATGGTGGTGTTTTCTAGGGAATGGGGGGCAGCTGCTCTGTGTTGTCTGGGTCTGTTGCAGTGTATTGTATAGACACCACACGTGGCGTGCTACATTTTGAACCCCGAGGTATTTTAGTTTTGAGTATTTGAAATCAGCTCCATGTTTTTTGGGTGCCATGGGGACACTAAAATAGACAGTGTTGCTATTTTCAGACATATTCCTGTACACTGCAGTTTAGTGGCTTGTATATGGTTGAATATAGCCTATTCCCAAAAATTATTCTCATTGTTCAATACCCATAACAGATTATTCAAGCTGGCCAGTGACAATGAAGCCAATCCCTAGATACAGTTTACCAATTTGCACAAAACACGTGCTATAATTACAGTTATGTTAGTTTTTTTTTTTTTTATCTTTACTGGATCTTAATTTATTATTTAGTAATTATGTACCCTTGCAAGTGCACAGGGTTTTGTTATAAAGTCAGATCTTCACATATGTTAGACGTTAGTGTCCAACATCTCACAAAAGTCCTAAAAATGTCTAGTTTCCAAAGTGAGTCACTGGATGAGTCTTTCAAACCGGTGAGGTGTGTTAACCAAAGCAGTGCATTGCTTTGAGCCAGTCGGAGGGTATGACATAACCAGCGCGCAGCAGGGAGAAGCAATAAACAGCAGACCTCTCCTGGGACATACAGGGCTTGTAATTGATTCCCGTTTACACCCGGCCATATCCGCAATCATTCATCCCACATTGTACTCAGTATTTCTAGAGCAAAAAAAAAAAACAACAACACACACATACACACAAAATACATTTACAGCACATATTTTGAAGATGGCCCCTTGAAACACTTTGCTATAACTATGAGCTATTTTTAACCTGCTCAATCTTTCCACTAAAAGTATGAGGCCATAAAAAGCATAAGAGGGTTAATTCACTCGACTGTTTTAATCTTCTAATTACATCCTTGTATAAAACTTTGCTATGACATTGTTGTGAAATAACAGGATGTGATGCAATATGTGGAAACCCCTGTCTGGAGAGGCAGGCTAAAGTTTTGGTAAACTACTCTGGCTACAGCCAGCTGGTCCCATTTCAGAGTGCGCTGCATTGCACTGTCCCAGCCAGCGCTCAAATATAGGTCAAACCCATATGTGGGTGAGAGCACATGAGGTATACAGGGCAAGCACTGGACTACATTGACATCTATGTAGTTACAGCCATTTAGACTTTCTAAGATTTTATACTGTCTGTGTGAAACTGCGGAGTTCCAGACTAATCCTTTAAGCAGAAAATGTATTGAAAAGTACAAACAAATTTGTATAGAATCCAGCCTCAGGAAGTCAAATGCCAATGTAGTCTTTGTGCCGGCCCCAAGTGGAGAGTACTGCATCAGGCAGGGCATCCTAAAACCTTAAAACCTAGGATAAGTCAAATAGCTACACACTAGGAGGCAGATGATTTACTGTGAAGACCCCAGATGGGAAAAGCCAAAAGGATAGAAGAAACACATTAGTAAAGACTCAGAGGAAGGAGGATGTAATAAAGCTTTTAACACTTTAATACCAATAATTGCTCTTCTGCCTATAATTATAGCTCCAGACATGTTATTCAATGACATTCATCTCCATAAGGCATGTGAAGCGGGAATTGGTGCACACAGCATTAGGCTGACCTGGTATGTCTGGATTCCTATTTGTTTTTTGACATTAATCCATGGGGGGAAAATGAAGGCTCCTAAAGCTAACCTACCAGGGGCCCCTCCACGTGTGTGGTGTTGAATCACTTGAAAAGATGGAGGAGGGGAAGAGGATGCCATGCGTTACACTCACACTCATCTCAGAGGGGTCAAAGGTCGAACATTTCTCCCAAACATTGGTGCCAAGTGTTTAGAAATTGCTATTATAGCTCTACTTTTATGTGTCAAAACCCTACAGAAATCCATCCAAATCTAGTGACATAATGGTAAAGTCTATTGCACAATAATCAGATGTGCGTGGCCGTGTTTATTCAGCAGAGAGGCTTGTAAAGGAGCTGACTGCAGCCACTAACCTGTAGCTTGTGCTACTATGTAATATGCATTTATTACACAAGCCTTGCTCCGGTACAAGAGATTCAGAGCACGTACGTTACGAGCAACAGCAGCCCCTCCCCATGCAGTCCACAGAGACCAAGGCTGTTATGTGTGAGTTTGGCTGCAGATATGGGTGTGTGCTCTGACGTCAATGCCGTCACCCTATCACACTCTTTTCTCTCCATTTGAGGCACATTGTTATGCACTGCAAAGGGGATTTTGGAGCACACAGGAATTATTGCTGTATGAAAATCATAGACCATTTATAATCTCCTTTTGGAGCTTGTGACGTGTTTGAGTTTTATCTTTAATTTCCCCCTCGCTGGAGACTGTCTGAAAAATTCCTCTCGCTGTCCCTAAATTTCTCCCATCACCCCGCTCTGCTTCCTCCTGCTTCACCTCTTTCTCTCGCTCTATTTTTAGCGTGCACTCTTATGCTCTCTCTCCCTCCGTGGCCCTCCCTCTCCTGCAGTCCCACTGACCTATTTTATGGCGCACCGTCAAAGACAGGAGGAGTGTTTACTGCTTAGCGTCGTTTCTAGGTCAGTGGGACAGCGCAGACGTATGCGCGCTTTCTTCTGGTCTGCCTTAGTTTAGAGCTCTGTTGTGGAATTTCAGAAAATAAAATATAAAGATTACATTTTTACTACATAAAAGTACATTTAGTGAATAAAAAGTTTGTGGTAAAACATTTTTCTTTAAAAAGTAGCTTCTGTATATCAAATTTTTTACTCATGTTTAAAGGCTGACTTCCTGGACTTTTCTGCTCACCAATTTTCAAATTCCTTTTTCATAACAAAACAAAACCTCATATCAAAGCATGGAGGGAGTTAGACCTGCTTCTAATACTTTGGACTTCTAGATAATAATTATAGATAACATATGTGATACTTACATGCACAGGCATCAGTTTTTGAGCAGTCAATGCAAATTAATAAATTTACTGTCACACTAAACTTTTGTCCTTGGTAGGTCCTTAGGTGCTCAAAAAGTTTAAAATTGTCTTCAGAGATTCACAACAAAGTAGCAACTAAAATCCTTAACATTACTCTGTACTATTGTAGTAATCAGACTTGTGTGCATAACAAACAAAACAGGCCGAGAGTATTTGTCTCATGTTTAAATTCATTATTGTAAAAGAAAACTTACACCAACAATTAAGTGTGGAGTTGGAGCGCAGTGACCTAGTTTAGTGGTTCTCAAACTGTGGAACAAGTACCACTGATGGTACGCAGGCTTCTTCAGGTGGTACTCAGGAGTCTTTTGGAGTTCTGATTTAGTTTATTTAGAGCCAGTTTTATTCCTGCTCTGCTTGGGAAATAAATTAAAAGTACCGGCTAATGCTTAGTTAGGCACATGTTATTCCTGATTTACACCTGGTTAGGTTTTAGATTAGTCCTGGTTTAGTCCTAGTTTTGTGCTGGTTTTGACCTGGTTTAGTCCAGTTTTACCCCCATTTTGTTCATTAAAGATGGTATCTAACATAAAAAAGTTTGAGAATCAGTGACCTAAATTAATCCACTGGATGTACGTGTCATAAAGTAGATGTTTTCATGTTTGTAATAGACTCTAGGGCTCTGATCAATGATGTGTCATTAACTAATGCATATTCACCATGTTATGCTGCAGCAGGGTAAACAGAAAAAATCCTGGTTTAAAAAAAGAGGGTGGTCCAAGTTGTTACATAACACTGGCGTCAACATCCGTCTCACACTTTAGCATTGTTGGGTCAAGAAGGCATGCTGTGTGTGAACAGTGAGAGGCAGCGATGTTCAGCAGCTTGTGTAGTTGTGTAATTTCAGACCGAGAAACTGAGACATCCCAATTGCTCTACAGACAGCCTGTCATAATAAATCCTGTCAGGCTGCTACATTAATACATGCACTTCAAAATCCTGTCATACTTTCACAATGATATATATAAAACAAACAAGAGAAAACCACACAAAGGACAATAAATAAAAGAAATATGAGTAAAATCCTCTGATATCACTGTCTTTTACACAACAGCTCTGCAGCAGCATGCAGTATGTTTAGTCAGAACCCCAATCCTGTCTTTCCTGCTACTATTCAGCATTACTCAAATACTAGTCACAAGAAACAAAAAGAAAAACAGTGTGCAACAAGCTAAAGGTTATGTCATAGATTTGTGTGCAGAATACAGATAAAATTATTGATTTTGAACGGGTTGCTACATGGATCTATATTAGAGGGTATGCTTGTAATGTGACCTTAATAAAATCTGAATAAATGCCACAATGGACCACTCTGTCTCTTACATCTAATCTAACCATGTCTTCCTCTCTTTCTCTCCCCCTCCCTCTTTGTCTCACTGTCTGCATAACCCAGTTAGTGGTCAGCAAACAGAGCCAGTGAACTTGGATCCCCTGGGAGCGCTGAAGAAGACAGACTGACCTACATCCTTTGTGCAGCAGCGAGAGAGGCAGGGCAGCCGCCTGACAGGAGCCACAGCTCTGCTAAAGATTGAGAAAGAAGCTGATAAGCTCAAACTCACCTCCAGACTCAGGAGCCAGCTTTGAACCACCTGCCAAGAAAGTTGGCAGACTTTTAACTCAAAATACACAGTTGTTTCTTTTTGTTTGTTTGTGTTCAGTGCAACACTACTTCAATGTATATGTTTTTTGTGGAGTTCCACCTCTTTTTAATCTTCTTGGCTAATTTGGACACTTGAGCATTTAAAACATTGCAAAAGAAATCAATGAGGCTCTCCTTTCGTGGAGCACAAATACCTCATCAAGAAGTTTTTGCTGATCCTGCAACATAGGTCAAACTCAGTCAAATCTAATAGTTGGCACATATAGTTCTCATCTTTTCCCTCCCCCTTTGCCCCCCAGAGTTACTCTCTGGCACTAGCCAGAAGAAAATGGAGAGTCTTAGTCTACACCTCTCTGCCACCAGCACCAAAAATGCCATGGAGGTCGACTCCTATTCCTCATACAATGGGAATCTCCCTTCCCCTCATCCTGAAAATGCAGCACGGATCAGTCGCCCAGCAAAAGGTAACAACAAGCCTTCTGCGACCTCCCGCCGCAAAAGAGAGTTCATCTCTGATGAGAAGAAAGATGCTTCCTACTGGGAAAAACGCAGAAAGAATAATGAGGCCGCCAAGCGCTCAAGGGAGAAGCGTCGTCTTAATGACATGGTGCTTGAGAACAGAGTCATGGCACTGAACGATGAAAACGTCAGACTCAAGACTGAGCTTCTGCAGCTAAAGCTGCGCTTTGGCCTCATCAGCACTGCCTCCTACATGGAGAAAAGTCAGCAGATCTCGAGCAGGGCAGCTGCTGTTAACAGTGGTAGCAATGAGAGTAGCACAAATGGAACCCCGAACAGTAACGCCTACCTCTCTAGCAGTGGCTATTCCAGTGCGTCCCAGGTTATGATGAACTCAGACTCATCTGAAACGGAGCAGTCGAGTCGCGGAGACTGTCACAGCTCCCTTCACAAGTACTCCCCTCGTGGGTCCGTCTCTGACATGTCCGATGGCTCATCCAGAGACAGCCCAGAGCCCATGGGGTACAGCATCAAGAAGGAGCCTTCCAACATGGACCTGGCCCGACAAGACACCATCCCAAATGGGAGCTCAAATGGCCTACCCAATGGCACTTACAATAGTGCTCTTGTTTCTTCTCACCAGCAGAGCTCCGTATTGGCTGAAGGCACCGTGGAGTACCAGCACAACCAACAGCAGCAGTGCCACATAGATGGGTCCAGCCCAGCCCCTCCTGCACCCTCTGCCCAGAGGAGTGTGATTTTGTACCGCTCCAGCAGTGGCTGTTACCCCCTGGAGAGGCCTGAAGAGTCAGGCCGACAGTCACACTCCTCTAAGTTCACTGACTGCTCAATGACCATCACAGAGGTGGCAGAGAAGCTGGAGAGGACCAAAACTATGGACTCCCCTCAGTATGAATACACCAACGGCCATGCAGAGTCAGAGGAGCCGCAGCAGCGGTACAACACACAACAGCAGCACGAGAAGCACCATGGACATTTCAGCTACCAGGGCCAGGAAAACAGTCTTCAGCAAAATCCCTTCGCCCCTGATCTCATCCACAACACTGAGGAGGGACAGTCCTCCTACCCACTCACCAACAGCTACCTCAACTCGCCAGATGAAGAGCCTCCAGTGCTCACGTATGAGGGAGGTCCCAGGTCTGATGGTTTCTACCAGGAGAACTCCTCGGGCAAAGATACATCGTCCAGTGACGGCGACCCTCGGAGCTCTGACAAAGAGGGCTCCACAGATGACGAGTCCCCCTCTTCATCCTCGTCCGACATCAGTAACTACCATCAAAAGTCAGCAGGAGTCATCAGTTCACATGGAGAGTGCCCGGCTGAGGTCAAAGCCACTGCACTGCCTCATAAGCTGCGCCTCAAATACAGAGCTCTGTCCAATGGAGGAGCACAGGTGGAGCCACATGGCAGCACCTCTCTATCCATGTCCCCCTCTCCCACTCTGCCTCAACACCCATATTTGGCCCTGCCCAGTAATTCTCACAGCATCCACATGACTGAGGACAGCAAAGCAGAGAACCAGACTGAGTTTCCTGAAGAGGTCAAACCTCAGGAGAATGAGAGGCCGGAGGCAAAGAAAGAAGGAGGGAAAAAGGGATCTGGTGGTGGTCGTGGTGGACGCAGTAAGAGGCGAGACTGAAGAGAACTAGGAGAAGTTGAAATATTTGTTTTTGATAATGGACACTTAAAAACACAGAATGGTAGCCAGTGTTCTGTGGTGTATTCAAAGTGATAGATTCATGTTTTGTAAAAGGGTTGAATGGGGTACAGCTGGTTAACTGTGGTCAGGATGCCACCACAGCAGCACTGACATGACACCCCTCATCCAACACTTTTTAAAACCATCTAACACTTTGACATGGGATTTCAGTCTTCACTGTGTCACTTCTTTTCCGTCTTTCCTACCTCCCAACTCAGCCTAGATCACCTAAAAGAGGAAAACATAACTTGGAGTCTGGAAATGTACAGATTATTCACTATTAACTGCCTTTGAGGCTATAGCCAGCACTTACACATCTACTGAAGCATTATAGAAACATTCTTTCAACCAAAGAAATACATCCATTAAGTAACACACTTTGGCAATGAGTTACATTGTCTCCCACTTTGTCATTCATCTGCACACTAGCCCCTTCACTTCTGAAGCACTTAGATTGTATAATACTGTGACATATGAATTTGCATATATGAATTTATATTTTAAGAAGAAAAATGTGGCAAAAACAACAAAAACAAAATTGTGTAATGCAGTCGTAGACTTTAAAGTGATTAGCTTGTTCTTAGTGAGACACCTTGTACAGTCCTTTGTCTAGCTAGAAAATGCCTCAAAGATTTTCTTTTAACTGAAAGAAGAGCCACAACTTTGAAAAACAGTGTATGAGGTGTTTTCCAACCAAGGTCCTCATTCAGGTGATTAGAGCTTAAAAAGTCAAGGCCAGTTATTCGCATATCAGTCAAGGCTATGCAGATGACAGATGTTGGCTAAACCTGACAAGCACAAGGTAAGCCTTGATTAGCCTCATGAATCAGACATATAGGTTGTCTGCCTAATAAAGGAAAATGCTCTTTAGTCACAACCAGCAAAGCTGCTCTCTTCATACGGTGCCTCTTATTGTTTGTCCCTTGTCCATCGACTGATCTCTAAACGATCCCACTCACCTCGCACTGAGTTTAGCTCCTGTAGCTGCAGTACTTCAGTCTGTACTCTTTCACTTCCTGGTGCCTGCCTCTGGCCACATGTATAAATGTAAAGTTGTCTATCTCTTGTATACTGCTGTCATTATTTTAATATTATTTTATTAATATTGTTATTTTCTATTATTATAAGCGGCGTGTTTTGTCATCATGTTGTGTCATTTTGATCGATGCTCTTCCTGGTTGTGCTGTGTATTTACCCTTTGCCCCATTTACCATTTGTACTCTGTGTTACTGTATAACCTACAATGTTGTTTGATGAAAGACTTAAGGTGGAAAAAAAGAGAATTAAGTAAGCCTTGTCCAGAAGTGATTATGTATTGCGATACTTCACATGGATATGCAAAATGGTTCCAAAAAAAAAAAACACTCATTTTTGATTGTGAACAAAATGGGAAAAATAAAAAGGTTGTTGAATTTATTTTTTGAGTCCGAAATCTTTTTTATATATTACATTGATACAGCACATAAGCCAGCACAAGATGTCCTGTTGCCTAAAACAGGAGAAAGGGCCACTACAACAGTGCCAATTTAAATTTAAACTGAGATTCAATCGCAATTACATTTGTGTTATAATAACAATAAATATTAAGTGAGATAATAATTGCTTTGAATAAGCAATAAAATGTCACTAATTGATTAATGTCTTATGTCACATCATCTTTGCCACTAATACCATTTAACTATGTAATTAGGCCAACTGGTAAACTTGATTGACTGGCAGACAAGGAAGTTGTGTAGATAGGTATTACCTTCCTTACATAATAGCTATAAATAATAGACTAACCCTGTTTATCACAAGGTTATGCAAAGCACATAATCAAACTCACAGACTCAAATAAACAAATACTAACTACATAAGACACTTTTGCATTTAGCTGGTGACCCCAACTCAGTAACTTCTCAGAAATGACAAGAAATGCTTTAATCAATAAACCAAAAGCTATATAATATAATCAAACTTCAACAAGAGAAAACTGGTTACACAAGTGTTCTGTGTGAGAAGACTGCAGCCTCTTAATGGAGCAATGCCTGATGGGAAAAACATCACATTTGATTGGGCAGAGCAGTGCCTCTGGTGAGGCTTACATAAGAACAAGCTTTAGAGGAAGGGCAGCAGCATATCAGATATAGAGGTGTCGCAATTTCAAGGCAACACCCAAATATGTTAAGAAATATGACTCAACAAACAAGTCTGTTCTAAAAAATAGTGCTTCATAATGATGATTACATGTAAAATCAATTGTTACTCAACAGAGGAGACACATACAGTGGTTATATTGAGAGATTTATACAAGCACTGCCCTTCATGCTGTGTGGCTGTAACAAGGTGACATTCCTGAGAAAAACCGCATTGCATTGTATAGCGCAGTGCCCCCTCCCCTCTCTATACATTTTCTTGTTTTCTCTCTCTCTCTCTGCTCCTCACTCTCCCCTCTTTAGCCCCCCCAGCCCATCTTTGAGTAGTAAAAGCTGCTTTGTATTGTGCGGAGGCTTGCGAAAACAGGACAGGAGAGTAAAAAGTAGGTCAGCGAGGAGGGAGAGTGGAGGGATACGAGGATGGAGAGAAAGAAGGGTTGTTATTGAGAGTGAGCTGAGCAGGTTACATCACATGCCTCTACAGCGAAAAAACTTCAGCAAACTACTCCATTTTTGCACCTAAGGGACTGGGTCAGTAGTGCATGTAGACAGACAGTGTTACATGCATCAAAGCACGTATGAATTTAAAACTGGGCGTTGTCTTAGGAGGTATTAGCCAACTTGTATGTAAAATTTTAGAGCCATTAATATTAATACATCGTCTATCCAAACACATGTGGTAACCAGAGCAATTGTACAAACTGTTGGCTTGTTGTCCAAGGAGAGGAGTGTCCAAAGTCCAGCTTAAGGGGTCAGTTTTCAAAACTAGGTCAAATTTTGTCTGCAAGTTTTTACTTTAAAAGTATTATTACTGGGCGTAGCATTGGCCAAAATAATAATCAGCTTAGTTCAAAATTTAAACACTTTTCCTATTCCAATAAAAAGCAGAAAAAGACATTACTGAACTACTTGTTTGTTTCTGGGTGACTTATTGGCCACATCCCAGCCATTATCAGTGCATTATTGTAACAATAACAGATGACCTATTCACCTGGTCAAATCTGTTTCTGTCAGAAATAGTAGGTCAACCCCAAACTACTGATATGAGATAAAGGCAAAATTACTTGTTACTTAAACAAAAATAATTTGATACAGGTTCAACCAGATTGAGCGAATAAGTATCAAGCAAATATATATATACACAAGGTAATACCTTGTATATGCATGTGACAAAATAATTGTGAATCTGTGTAGAAAAGAAACCAACTATAACCTTACAAAACTAGAGTGTTATGCCTAGTCCTACATTTGCTCTATGGCAGCCTTTGTGTTGGTGCTGAATGGAAACAGGGCATGAATGTAAAGTGAATGAGAAGTCCTCTGAAGTGTTGCAAACCCAGCTGTGTGTGAGTGAAAGAGTGAGGACGGAGGGAGAGAAGGAGGCGTTGGCCCAGAGCTGCCTGCGGTGATGAGCAGCCCCAGCTGGTTATGTAACCGGGATGCTGCAGCATGTAGGTCAGCAGCACAGGGAGAGCCAGCCGTGGGGTAAAGAGCAACTATTTACCACCGTGTGATCGCACTGCATTTCTGACTCACTGGAGGAGAAGAAGAAGCTCGGACACGACCAGAGCAGCACCTTATCATGGCGTCCAGATGTCACATACCACCAGTCAGACAATGAGAGCACAAAAATCTGCTAAAGGAAAAAGGAGAGTCACACCATTGGACCAGCTTATGCAATGCAGCAAAAATTAGCCCATTAGGAAGATGAGAAAACACTTCCCCAATATACAGGAAACACAGGAAATAATATGAATAATTTTATTTTTGGCTGTCTCAAAACACACATACCGTTCTGCAGAACAGATGAACTAATATTGATCAAGAAGGTCCAATTATTTTGTTATTTTAGTTCACAAATCCAGCAACAGGGAGTCACAAGCCCGTGCACCTTCTTGAGCCCTGATAAATGCAGAGGGATGTGTCAGGAAGGTCATCCCACGCAAAACCATTGCCAAATGAACAAGCAAATCATTGCACACCAGGTAGTGACATGGCAGGGTAGTTCCAGGTTTTGTCTTGTGAACTTTAAAACCTTTTTCAAGACTTTTTAATGCCACTTAGAGTGAAATTTAATGCCAGCATCATCAACAACAGAACAATAATCTGTATGAATTTTACACTAATGAATTATCCGTACTACGCTCTGAAACTCAAGGGTTTTTATTTTAAAAGTCTAATACAGATGAAATTCAATAAATATATTTCATTATTGCGGTGACTCTACTTTAATATTACTATTAACATAATGTTTTGACAAATTTTAAGACCTATATGAACAAAATTAAAAACCTACTCATAATATTTAATACCTTTAAGGCCTTGATTTTGACAAGATCAAATTTAATAACTATTTGCTATTGCTTTTTATTGGGGCAATCCTTCATCAGACCACCTTTTCCCAATACGAACATTTTACTTTAGATCTGCCTTTATAAGTCAGCTTTTATACCAGCACCTACATCTTCTAGTTAGTCATATCAGAAGCTTTTTTTAGACTTAAATAACACATAATACTATACAAATATCTGCAGGAGAAAGTTGGGTCACACCATGAAACCAGCTTATGCAATGCGGAGGAGCCACAGTTAAACTTTAACTTGTGTGTTTGCCCAAATGGTTTGTTTATTTGACAGTAATATAATGCTGAAATATATAACGAAAAATGAAAAAGAAAATAACTCAGTCATAGTGGTCAGCATTAAAATATGTACTGTGGTTAAAACCAATAAAGACTGAATTATGTAAACTATGCTGCCCTACAAAACCTGCTAAATATTCAGTCAGAGTTACCGTAATGTAGAGTAAATGGGAACTCTTATCTTCACAAGTTTAATGGTTCAATTATGACCCACTTCAGGAAAAAAATAAATAAAAATCTGGGTCAAAAATGTACTTCGGCAACTTGGGCATTAGCAGATCCCAGTGACTCAAGTTTTCCATAGTAACTTCGAGCAATCAATACAAACAGTCTAGTGAGTCACAATTGGTGGGTCTTTATGAATATTTTAAAATACATGTGTGATAACAGTTGTATTAAAATAATTTGGTGAGACCAGTGTGGATCTTATTTAGCTCTTCTCTATGGTATTAACTCTCGCAATGTACTCCGCAAACAACCTTCTCAGTGCAAACATTTAACTTCAGGTTTGCCCTTATGAGTCAGCCTTTATACCAACATCTACATCTTATAATTAAAGATGTCAAAAGAGATTATTTTTATCTAGTCTTACATAACACTTTACTGATCCAGCCAGTGTACTCTTTGTGCCAGTCCCAAGGATCAATAGGAGCATCTGGCAAAAAAACAAAAACAAATTAATAAGCCTATCACTGCACACTCAGAGGCGTTTTGCTCTTGAAAGGAAAAGCCAAAAGGAAAGAAGGCATAATACTTTTACTATACAATGCAACAGTAACAATACCATTAATCCCATGAATATTAAGAACACATCTGCATCTATTTACTACAAAAATGCACAAAAAGTTTTCGGCCATGTTAAATAGGTCTAAGATTTGTTACAAGTCTCCTGGAGGTGGAGGGAGAGATGGAGAGGAAAAACCCCACAGTCGAACATGCACGCTTGGCTGCAGTTCAGCTCAGAGTTATGTTGCCTGCCATGACCCATTCAGCGCCACTGCCTCAATCCTTCCCCCCAAAAGTAGGTCAACAACATGTGCTAACGGTGTGAGAGACTTTGCACATGTGTGAATAACAATGGTTGAAGAAAAGACCTGCCAGCTTCCCCTCAAATTCACATAAGAATCACGCAAGAGTCACATAATAATGCAGATGCACTCAAGGCACAATGCAAAAATAGGCCAAAGAAAGTTGCATGGCGCTGAAATGAAAGTAGGCCACCAGGAATAACTATGGGCGTGCGCGTGATGAATCAGCTCAGCGTTATGCAATGCTAACCACACGCAGCTCACATTACCATATCTTGTATCCTTGTGTTGCAGGAAGTAGTCTGTTGGCATGGCTTTTGTTTGTGTTTAAAGGGGGGAGATACAGACAGTACAGTATTTATGAACCAATCACTTCACAAGCGTTCCCAATTCCAATAAATTTGGGACATGTAAATAAAAAGAAAATGCAATATCTCCCAAATCTTGTAAAGCTTTATCTTATTCCCAATAAAACATAAACAAGGCATCATGTTTTAAGAGATATGATGAGAGCAACACATCTAAACAAAATTGAGCCAAGGGCAACAAAAAGCTGGAGTGGCAGCTGGAGTTAGTGGTTTGCAACTAATTGGATTAATAGGCAACATTTTAGTATGAAATAAGCATTTTACGGCTGCACAATATAAAAATTATTGTAATCACAATATCAGCAAACGCAATATCTGTACTGCAAGAATCTAAATATATCGCATGACACTGTGATCATCCATGTGACAAAGATTTACAGTATATATGCAAATAAAGTGCTAATAAAATGCTATTTTGTAGATTCAGGAATAAAATCTTTTTAACTGATAGAGAGTCTTGAAGGCTATGCATTATTTTTAAGCAAGTTCTGGTCCAAAACATTTTGTTTGTAAAAGTGGTATTAAATGGAGTGACGCTAGTATTTAGATTTCTTAATGCATTATATTTTTACAATTATTATGATAAAGAAATTTTAATCAGTCAGAAAGCTGCAATAATGTCTCTAGAATAATCTAATGTCAATAAGTGGGTTTATTTTTTTTAAATTTGACAAAAAAATGCAGTGATGTGGAAATCACAAAATATGGTCAGCCAGTTGTCTTTTGGTGTGACGTACTTTTACTGAAAAATAATGCTGTTAATCATGTTACATGACTAATTCTAATGAATTCTTAATATGTAATGCTTCCCTGAGTCTGATGACATGTTAAGCCAGAAGTGAGCTTTGCAGGCCAAAAATCCTGTTGTGTGACCACTGTTATCATATGGAGTGATGTCACACCATATGACCTAAACTTAGATTTTCGACAGATATTTATTAATAAATCTTTATTTTATACACTTAATCTATGTTAATCTTTATTTTTGATATTTCTTTATTTTTCTAAGGAAAAAAGCTTCCTTTGTGTAAATACACTCATTTTATAGAGGCTTGAATTATGCAAGTCTTTTTTGCTGAATTCTTGGTGTTTGCTGTGTCAGAAAAAGCCCAAAACAGTTTGAGAGTGTAGTTTTCTCAGAAGAGGTCCAACCTGAAGCTCACACAGGAGAGAGTCCTGGTCAATCTGTGTATACAGCTGTTGCAATGTGCTGCAGGACTGATCTCTACATAGTGGAGAAATACCAACTTGTTTGTATTGGTTTTATGATAAAAAAAAAATCTAAAATATAATAAGGCCCTTTATGGTTAATTGAGGTAATTTATGTTTCAGAACAAGTAAAAATACATAGTGAGGCTTTGTGAACTGTATCATATCAGACTGATTTTGAGGTAGTGAATAATATGACTGTGTGAGGGAGCTGTAGTCACCCCCCCTCACTGATCAGGTGTATGCCACCCACTCTCATATAACACTATTTGTATACTTATGTAAATATTTAACATTGACATTATATTATAATACCTCAACACATTTATCACATTAATCTATTCATTATTTGTCAGTTATTCTTTGTGTTTGCTGCTAAATATTGGATCTTATTTAGTTAGTTAACCCATAGAAATCCTTGGTTTGTTTTCTTGTTTCTCATCACTTTCTCTTTCTTTGAGGTCATTGGTTGGGGCACTGTCATGGAGGCGCGCCCATGAGAGTGCAGATCAGGTGCACTGGATTGGCCTGATTGGACCAGACCATGAGGCCCAGAGGGAGGGGAGGTTTAGCAAAGGAGCTGTTCTATGTTATGTGAACAACTGGACAAAAGGACATTGTGGACAGATGAAATATATGAACTGTTATTCTTAATTATAGAAATCTATTTTTGTAAATGGTGTTTTTTATTGTAAATATTTATTGGGGACAGGGCTAAATCAATCTGCCTGTATCTGGGGTCTTAGTGGTTTAGGCCAGACTATTTAAAGAGGGTTTGGGGCATGGTTGTGGGTGGCCTGTTGTCTGTGGAGGGGGAACCTATGTTGGTCGGTATCATATTTTCTGGTGTCTTTGTTGGATACATTAAAGAGCTTTGATGAGATTTCCAGCTTTCCTCGTCATTGTGCAACATTTGTCTCAGCTGCTATGGCTATCCTCGGCTAGTAAGAGGCTCGTAACACCCAAAAATCTTACAGACTGATTGTTTAAAAATGAATAGATAATATTCACAAAAAGTTGATAATTTATGTCATAATGAGTCTTCTGGATGTATTTACTTTAACAGATTCATTAGCAGAATGTTAAATGCATTTTACAGACATGTTTTACACTGTGATGAGTTGATCATATGGTGTGACGATCAAAATTGTGAAAAAGTAAAAAAAAATCATTTAAAAATTTTCAAAAAATATAGGTGGAACAGAAGGAAAATATCTTGAGCAAGTAACTCAAACATTTTAGCAGAGCTTTAACAAGAATTGACAAAATTTAATAAAAAATTCCTTGGAGGCTCAAAAAAGCTAAAGCATTTGCATGATAATTAATAAAAAAAAGTGCAAAATGTAGCAAATCTGTGTAGAGAATTATGTAGCTTTAAAATCTTCAGACTCAGTACAACATGAATATATTGTTTTTATTCCTAAATTTTGAAGCTGACCAAAAAACATTTTTTTGCAGCTTAAACATCATCCACCCCAACCCAAAATTACTTTTAGATAACAGCACTGAGGCGTTTGAGGAGGAACAAGTTCACTAAGGTTTATATGAACTGGTGAATTAAATGGTATCACTTAAAACCAGGTGTATGTAAAAACGAGTAAGGCCTTCTTTCTATTTAATATAAACTTGTAGTCGCTATTTTAAAAAAAATGTTAGTTTGTCATAAAAGCGTGTTTTCCTGGCCTAATTCGTAGCTTATCAATACCAATCATTGCTTTTGTCTGCTTCTCCCAACAGAGAGTTTGCTGATTATATATGGTTGGGAATGACCTCGTTTAGAGCCTAGTATTATTTTGCTGAATGACTCACTTTCCATTTTAGTGTCGACTTAAGTGACTCTTTTCTTTCTTGTTAGTACATGTTTTTAGTCCATTATAATTATCGACACTGTTGGAAATAAAAGTATTTCCAGGTTGGATTTCTTCCTCACACTATAAATTTCCTATAACCAGCTTTAAAAACCTCCCCTTTATATTAACACTAGCTTTATTAATCAGCAATGTTTCTTCAGTATTGTAGACACTGTTATTGTGGTGACATGACTTTTTTGAAATATAAATATTTGAGAAACGTAAAACCTAAATGAACAAAATACCTACAGAACACTTACTGCAATACTTTAAAGGCCTTGATTCTGACAACATCAAATGTATTACCTTTTTAATATGATTAAGGGCTTAACCTTGGGGCTGCCCTGATAAAATATGAACATGAAAACCCTCAAAAAAACTGACCCTGACATTTGGCAATGATATAAAAAAAAAAAAAAATTCAAGTATATTCTCTATTATAGCACTCCAAAGGTTGAAAAAAAAAAACTATTCATCCTAACCCAGTCAGTGCTGAACCAACTAAACCCAAAGCAAAGTTCTTTCAAAATGCGATTTATACAAAACATGGCCTGTCTTTGACCTTACAGTTTAAAGGCATAAGGAAAGCAAAGGAAGACCTAAATAGTCTACTTGCAGAGGCTTGTACTTGGGCTTCAGATCATGTTTAATCTTCCTGCAGATACAGTTTACACAGCTGAATAACGCATTTCTCATACAGGCCACAGTTATGAGGTGCTGCAAACAAAGAACCTGTGGAGACTGAGATACTCTACAATACTACACACAAGTACCGTAATATGTATTTCATATTTATACATTTGGAAAGCTAATTAATTGCTTACATTATTGGTAGCCAGCTAACCCCAATTTTGGAAAAGCAGATGGGAGCAAAGCCACGCAAACTAAACCATAAACTGATAAAAATATGGCTAGTGAAAAATAGATCTAAATAGAGCTACTTGCAATATGTGGCCCATAGAGCAATTCATTCATAACACTGTATGTGTTGAAAAGAAACATGGAGGTGCTTGGCTTGTCGTGGGGAGTGGTAAATGTGTAAGTATAAATAAAAGGTGTCCTCAGATCATGTTTAATCTAAAACTTTTCACACCAAGTACCACCTCAGAAAAAATGTGGCTTTTCAAGTACCATCTTTGAGCCTAAATCAGGGCTAACCCAGGTCTAAAATTCAGGACCAAAATAGAGATCACAAAATAGTAAATATAGTAAAGTAAACTATGCCTAAACCAGCACTAAATGAGGACAAAAGCAGGACAAAACCAAGATGAAACAAGAAATAATCCAGGACTAAAACAGGTCAAAGACATGAATAAAACGGTCTCTAAATTAAAATAAATCATGACTTTAACTGCAAAAGACTCCTGAGTACCACAGTTTGAGAGCCATTGATTTAAGTGTTCCTGCAGATACAGTTAACACAGCTGAATAATGCACAGTGAGTGTTTCTCATATAGGCCAGAGTTATGAGGTGCTGCAGACAAACAACATGTGGAGGCTGAGGTAACCTGCTCCACACAGTGCTGCGTGGTTATTATTAAGTGGATTAACCTCTTTAGATTAGTCTCAGCTATTTCTCCCATCTGTCTACGGCCTCTGTACAACCGCATGCACACACACACACAACCAGAAAACAGAAGAGGCATTAGAACCTGTTTACAAGAACACGTGAGCAAGTCTACCCCACTGACCTAGTGAGGAGCGTGACTGACAAACGGCTGCTCACATGTCTACAGTTACAGTAGGTCTGCACTAAGCCATGATTAGTCCTTATTTGTCTCAGCTGAATGGACAGGAGGCATACGCTCATCTCCAAGTGCCACGAGGGGCAGCGAGTGACGCATGACTCTCAATACACTGTAAGCCACTGATTTGACATTTGTTTAAATTCAAGTGTCAATTCATTAAAAGCTTTAGGATGCAAAAGATAGAAAAGAAGGGACACAAGAGAGAAAGTTAAAAAAAAAAGTACTGCGGGTTGTCACAGCAAATCATCTGCCTCCTAGTGTGCAGTGATTTATTGATGTGGCATAAGCTTTACAATGGATACCCTTCCTGATGCAATCCCATCCATTTATCCGGGCTTGGGACTAGCACACAGAGTACACTGACTTGTGACCCCGTGCAGCTGGGTTAATGAACCACCCAGCACTGTACCCAATAAACAAACAGTATTAATATATAAAAAATAGGCTTACAAATAATACAAAACAAAATACAAATACAAAGAGGCTCTATATGAACAAAACCTAAAACTAAAAATAACAAAAAAAAAAAAAAAAAAAAAAAAAAAAAAAAAAAAAAAAAACGGGCATTAATAGGAACAACTGATACTCAAACAGTAATGATACTAATTGTGTAAATGATTTACAAGCTACCTTGTTGCGGTCACTGAAGGTCCGTCAATGCTTGCAATGTGTGTTTCTATGAACGAGCAGTCGTCACTGACTTTAACATTTATTCTGATAAAAATGCAGGGCTGTAGTCGACCAAAAGCCAAGCCCCACACAGTGATTAATCGACCAAGGGGATGTGGGGGGCTTGCCAATGACATTACATTAAATACGTAATAAAACATATCGATAAAAGTGGGCAGAAAAATATATTGTTTATATAAATGTGTGTTACGTCAAAAATGAAAAATAATAAGTTATTAGGTAATAAATTAGACCACCTCTGTTGACCTCACTGAAGCGAGCAGAGGCTGTCAGCCCTACTACACTGGGAACAGAAAACATAACATCATTTAAGGTAACGCTAAGTTCAAGGTGCATGAGTGTCTCTTTATTACCAAGACAGGGCAATAAAGCAATAAAAACACTTAAAAACATTTAGGTTTAGGTGATTTTTTTGTAGAATTATCAGTTTTTTTAACAGGGACTATAAAACACCTTAAGTTTTTAACCATTTTATTTACGCTTTACTATGCAATTAATAAACAAAACAATAATCGACAGATTAATAGATTATCAGAATAATAGTTAGTTGCAGCCGTACTTTATATATAACCACTGGGACATGTCACCAATCTTAGTTTTGTCAGCTACAACACAAAAATGCCATTAGCATCTACAGCCCTGATGGCAAACATCTTAACCCATCATTAACCTTTGAGTGATGCTAATTAAACCATAGACGCTTGTAAAGTCACAGGAGCAGACTCTTTAATAACTGAATGTAACAGTGCCATCATGTGGTTATTTATAATGTCATAAATAATGCACAGTGAGGGTTTTTAGGTCAAGACTGTAATAGTGCATCAGCCACACCCACTGTAAGTATCTGCAATGAATTTGACACCACAAGTTATGGGTTCACACAATCTGCCTCAACATGGCTTTAATCAATTATTTATAACTACATATGAAAGACTCCTCTGGGTCTGGCTTTGACAGAGTTTCATTTATCTGCAGAAATAAGATGATACTGCGTTAGCATTAGCATTAGCCTGTCTGTGATAGAGCAGTGACTTGTAGCTGAAGTTCATCTGAGGAAAGTGTCCTGATCTGTCCCCACACACACACTGGACTGATGTCATTAAAGCTGTATTAGAAGAAGAAGAGGCCCAGGGGCAAAGCAGGACACAGAGAAACCACAACCACAACAGAGGAAAATATCACCCCGAGAATAAACCATTAGCTTGTTTGTGTTTGCCTGCACTTTCCCTGCTCTCTCACATGTCTGTGAAACATCCTGTAACTGCTGCTCATGTGATTGTATCAGGCTCATGACAGAGTCTGACCAAACCACAGGTGTTAAACTCTAGGTCCAAGAGCTAACAATAGTCTTTGGAAATGTTTTATATATATAAGTAAGTTATAAAAAAGAGAAAGAGAAAAGCATGTGTTTACAGCAACTTACTCCAGTGGTTTTCAACTGTACCCATTGTGGGGCCCATTTTATCACATTTTTGTTAATGTACCCACTTTGTAGAACTATTTATTTTTCTACATCATTTTACTATGACCACATGCATTTTGAGCTGAACAATGAAACTATATTCAGCCTCAACACCAGGGCCTTTTTGGGCCTTGACCCACTATTTGGGAAACACAGTTAATATATTACAGTGTACAGAGTGATATATGGCTTTAAGTACTATTTCCAAATTCTCAGCAATAATTTGTCTGCTGTAGTGGTCACAAGCATTTGTGGACTTTAGGTTAAGTGCAGATGACAATTCATTTGATTTCTTTATATTATTATTGGATTGTGTACTTTTCTGCCCATAGTGTAAATTTATTGCACATTTTGATCATTTTATACCTTCCCGTCCTGCTTAGCTTGTTTTGAAATTACCCTTAATACTGTATACTGAAATACTGTAAACAAATGGTGCTAACAACAAATGATGCTTACAGTAAACTGTATCATAAAAAATATATATTGTCCTGTTAGCAAAAAACATTTTTCAGACATATTAAACATAGGTCAAAGGCTAATACTTGTAAAATCGGGTTATTTACAATGGCTCTTCGTATAATATTAAGTAATGTGGACATTTATTTAAAAAAATATATTTGACACCGGTCTAAACAAGTTATCAAGTGAAGGGAAAAGCCAAAACAGGACTAAATCAGCTGTAAACATAAAAACTGTGTGGTCTTACCATGGGTCTTACCTCAGGCCCGTGTACAGGAAACTGGTCACGCGGGTCAGAAGCCACTTTGAACTCTGACCTTTCACACAGTTTGTCTGTTTGATCAGCGGCCTACAGTAGGAGCACCTGTAACGTGTCGTAACTAACGTTTAACCTCGTGCTTTCGGTATTACCTACATTTCCTGGGTTTCTTCTTATATTTTCTACCCTTTCTGTCAATTTTGTTAAGTTAAAGTCGGTGCTAATGAAAAAATTTCAACCTGGCTGCTTGTTGTGAGTTTGAAGCTTGAAGGATTGACACGTGGTCTCCAGCGCCACCTACTGTTCTTAGTGCTCAGTGCATATAATAGTTGAGTCTAGAAGAAACTACTTAAAAAATATATACTGTATATATAAAAAAAAAAACCTGTGCTACAAAGTGGCCATAGCAGTTTATTTACTATAAATAGGAAAATCACATATAATATATTAATAATTTTATTTTCGCAGGTAGCTGGAGCCTATTCCTTGGGCAGGGCTGACATTGAGACATTTACTGACTGGCAGGACAACCATTCACTCACATTTATTCACTAGGGGCAATTTAGATTCACTTATTCACTGAACACACATGCGTGTCTTGAACGGTAGGAAGCCAAAGCAACATGAGGAGAACATGCAGAAATGTTTTTGTTGTGAGCCAGAAATGCTAACCATTCAGCCATATGGCAATGGTTAAATACATATATTTATGAATAAAATACACAGAACATGTGAGTGAATAATGAGTATATTTAAATTTTCTTTATTTATATCTAAATTTAAGTGCTTATATGAGGCTTTAGAAAAGCTCTTTAAATAACAATGAGAATATACATGATGCCAAAAATAATTATAACAAAAATATATAGTACAAGTTAAGGTACAAGGCAAACGACCAACTGCACTTGAACCAGGCAACACATGTAAAGGCAAACAGTCGTAGATCCTTCACATAATTCAGCTGCCAAAATAAGTTACCAACCATTCGCCTTTAAAACCAAAGGGGCATTGAACCTGGAGCCAGTGATGCAAATAATCTCATCAAAATCTGAGCAGATTTAGCTTATTTTAACCATGTCTGTACAATAATAACCAAATTAAGTCTTTTAAGATTTGTCTGTGCTTTTGGATCACTGGTATGATTCAATGCATCACACAAACTCAACATACACAACGTTTCATTTTCACTTTCAAAAACACTCTTCATATTTGTGTAATTCACAGCAAACAATAATGTTTGGCTGCCGGGAAACATAAACTCAATAGTTTATTCTGTTATTATCAATAAAGTGGTTAAAGTGATCAGCAGTGGTATCCACATCCTTCATTTAAAATAATACTAACTTGAGTTGTGCTTTTCAGAATAAGACTGGAGCTTATTTACATTAGTGTGAAATCAGTGTAAAACACTGAGGAAACTGTGATTCACCACAGGAGCATATTTCATTCATATTTTGCTATAAAAGCTGAATACTGATAAGCAATAAATAACTTAAGTTTATAAATGTACTGAAATTACAGTAAAATATTGAATTGTTCACTAAAAAAACAACAAAACACTAAATATATGTGCCATGAGCAGCAGAAAAGACTGACTATCTCTCCTAAGTTCAGTTTTTTTGTCTTTTTTTCCTCTGCAGGCCAGACACATCTCCCTTTCCTTTGTTAATCTCCATTACAGATGAAAAAACTGCCTATGCTCTGTTGTAAGCTGTACATCACAACACAAAATGTCATTGTTGAAGTGTGGCCTCTCATCAAAACAGATGGTGCAGAACAGAAGCCCGCCTCCTTAAAAGTCTGTGTTTCTGATTTCCAAATATTAGGATATTTATCTTGCCAATCTAGCCACAGGGAGTCACAAGCCACAGAACTCTTTGTGCCAGTCCCAAGCCCAGAATAATGGAGAGGGTTGCATCAGAAATAGCATCCGGCGTAAAATGTATGCCAAAATCAATATGCAAACTGCTGCATGCTGCCTTGACTCTTTGCTACTGTGATGAGAACATTTCCTAGTCTCCGTCCATGGCCAAGCTGCTCATAACTGCACAGTACAAGCCTCATGCTATTGGCTGCATTTTGTCAACAGCAGCTTGTGCAGCAGCAGGTTTCTTCTGAAGAGTTCCAACACTATTGTCAAAAACATACTCCACAGTTTTTGGCCTGCTCCTCACTTGCCGAAGCGAGCCTTGGGGTGAGACCTGGGGCTTGAAGGTGAGCCAAAGCGTTTCCCGTGGCTCCTCCAACGCTGCCGTAACACAAAGTCATAATTGTCTGTGGTACACATGGCGTAAAACACGTTTGCTTTGTCAGGAATGTGGAGCTCTGTGGGAAAAAGAATAAATATGGAATGAGACATCGCTATCTATCTTTTTACCCCCTTGGTCTTTCCCTTTTAGGGTCATCAGCCTCCCAGTGTGCAGTGATTCACATATTAATTTGGCCCTTCCTGATGCAACCCTCTCCATTTTTTCTGAACTGGGGGCCAGCACAGAAAGCACACTGGAATTACTACTATAAAATTTTGTCACTAATAGCTGAGGATAAACACATTTTTTTTAGTTCTTCGGTAAAATAGACTAAAACATTACCTTTGCTGTGGCTAAGCATCTGGTAGAGGCCAAAATCACTGCAGCTGATGTTTTCCATGTTGTGTTTCTCGAGAGCCCTCTGTATGACCTGGGGGGTGTGGTCCTGGCTGGTCAACTAATGTACAAAAACACATGTTAGCTACTGCCACAGAGAGACCAACACTTCACCTGCTTCATCATCATTTAAACAAACATTGTCCTTTTCTCACCAAAATGCTCTTGTAGACGTTTCCATTGCTGACGGACTCCACGCTGACTCTTATGATGCAGCAGTCAGCCACTTGTTTGTTGTAGACCGGGTGTGGGGTCTGAGCGGAGCTGGCAGAGGTCAAAGACTCTGGGCTCAGACCAAGTGAAGCCGGACTCAGGTCTGGATGTGACAAGCTGCAAGACGAGCTGGATAAACTCGGGGATGGCGACGACATGGAGAAGTCCTCTGCAACGTTCTGTAGGGACCCTGAGAAAGACTGGAGCAGGAAGACAATGAATTTGACTTTTAATATTTTGAAAAACGCATGATGGCAAAATAATATTAATGTTTTAACCTCCCTTGGCTCTCAGTGTATTTTAAAATAGATTTAACATATTATACTTATTATTAGCCCTCCAGCTCCATTTCAGACATGTTATAACCCATGGACAAAGGTCTATTACTGGTTCTAGAGGCTCAGCTAAAAATTGATACATCTGTCTTTTGTGATTTTACGTTATTATTTCAATGTCTAATCACTACTACATTGTTTTTAATGTCTGTATTCCTATTAAATATCATTATTACCTTGAGTTTGAGTCTGAGTGGGTAGGGGTTGGGTATAGATAGATCCTCCATGTCTGAGCTGCTGGAGCCTGAAGATGACACACTGATCTGGTCAGAGTGAGTCCTTCGAGGAGAGCTGTCACTGCCTGTTCGCAGCCTGCAACAACAGAAAGTATTTTTATTAGCCACAATACGCCAGCCAAGCAGAGGAGTTTAATGATGCATGTATGTCTGAAAATAAACTTTGTCTTAGGCTTAAAACCAGACTTACAAGGTTATTTTCTTAGTTCGAAGGCGATGACTCCATGGATTTGGAGAGTTTGGACAAGGGTCAACAGGAGGCTCAAGTTTACGGGACAGCTCATAGCTTTAAAAAAAAAACAAATGTCTTGAGAAAACTGTTATTTAAAAAGAAATACATCAATTTAGCTTAATCTACTGTTGTTGTGTGTCTCACCTCTCTTGATCTCTGAGCAGCGTGTGAGCCTGAAGCCAAGTCGTAATTTCAGTGTTTACTGAGAGCCTGTAGTGAGAACAGGACGCTTGAAGCTGCTGGATCTGAGACAGAATCTCACACTCCTGAAATACAAAAGAAATAAAACAATGTGAACATGAAACGAAGAAAAGCGGAGAACCTTAAATCCAGATGACTGGCTGTGATTATCCTAAAAACCACTAAGAGGCGACACTTACCCGTCTACGCTTCTCAAAGTTTATGAGGCCACCCTTTAAAAGGAAAACATTTAATCAGTGTACAGTATTACTAACATTAAAAAGCAGCGTTATGGTAGACTTTATGAGTATTTACCTCCACTGTATCATTGAGTGCTGTGTCCAACATGGTCAGGACGGTCAGGTAAGTGCCTAGGTACGGGACAACGCCACTGCTAGAGGCCTAAAAACATGAAAAATAACACTTTACAGTAAGAAATTATCTAAACAATACTATAGTAATGCAAAACACCAATTGAAGCAAAACCTATTATGAGTAGTATAGCCAAGTCCTAAAATTACTTTAAAAGTAGCTTATGTGGCAACATTTAAACATCACATAAAACACCTGTTCATTTCTATTTGCACAGTGTAAAAAGAGGATATAAAAGATGTAATCCCTCATTGTGTAAACTACTAAATTGTGGGAAATGCTGCAGACGTCAGAGTTCTTATCTTTATCCTTGAGAGGGAACTACCAAGAGTCATATGCGTTTACGTATTTTATATCAGTGGCAAAAAAGGGAGGAGAAACCTGAAATCTGATGGTTATTTTGGAAGGTTTATATGTAATTTTTAGGGAAATTAAAAGTAATCACAAAATAATCACAACTGGTTGTCATGCTTACTGCTTATATTATAGTGTAACATAAATGTACATTTAGGTCTTACCATTTTCCTTGGGCAGAGCTGTGGTGATTTTGAACCTGCAGTGGCACTGCCCTCCTGTTGAAAAACAAGTCTGTTAGCTTGAACACCTGTAACGTGACAAACTCAACATGAAGAACTCAATGTACTCTATTATTAACAACCAGCACCTAAATACAATGATTCATAGTTACTTTGTTTGTATTGGCTAGTAATGGGCTGGACCTTACTGCATAAAACTCCACTGATAAGAGTTCGCAAAACCCCATAGCATTCAAGCAAATTCCCACATGATGCTTTAGAAAGGTGCAGTGCCTTGGCTGTTACATTTGCCTAAAGAACTCAAACAACGCTGCGATACTGCATATCTGAGCCACACAAACCTACCTATTGTGTGTGCGACTAAACACAACGCAATAGTAAGTATGCAGACATAAATATAAGTTGTGTATCCATTCTGGTAGAATGTTTTGTTAAAGAAATGTTGTAATTACCTCCAGAAGGATCTCTCGACTTGTTAGCACACAGTTTTCATCAGGAAAGGTCTCACACAGGTGTTCGAATTGGACCATGCTTTCCCTAAAAACACACACAAGAGAAATTAATATCACTTAGGTGAATATTAAGTTGGTCTGATTAACAATAAAACATAAAACTCCTTTCTCAACTTGTACACATTTTCACAGACTAGGATAGTCAAAATACCAATGCTACTACTTGGCAATCCCAAGTCCTAGGGACTTAAAAGTAATTGGACAGATGAACATGTGTCCATGTGTGTATGAACTGTATTTATTAAAGTATGTGTGTCTACTACAGGAGTTTGTTGCACCCAAATACCCCCTGTGTCTTTATATCGGAACATCCCAAGTACAGAGCTAATCGCATGCAATGACATGTTATGTAATAAGATCATATTTAAATGCTTTCTGACCTGCTGACAGATGCCCAAGTCTTTTTAAGGCGGTAGACAGCATTGGACTGAAGTGCTGAAAGGATGGCCTTTAAAGACGAGAAGTTCTTTAACTCTCTGCACTCCTGTAGACACAACAGAATTAGTTTGTTCAATGGCTTTGTCCTTGCATGTTACGTGCTTATGTTACGTCTCTTGCGTGATTCCTACTTGTGCTATAACTATCCAGCGCTCGATGATACGTGCTCTGTGGGTGGGGTTAGTGTGCGAGCAGCTAGGTGACCCTGGACTAGCAGACGGAGAGTAGAGGAAGAGGCGAGGCGATGAGTCTGGAGAGGAAGAGGAGGGTCCGGTTTGAGGACACAGAAGTGAAGTGATGACACAGTTAGTAACGGCATTGAACTGCGAAATAGTGGCGCGGACAGTTGGAGCCAGATTTCCGTTTTCCTTTTTGTCGCGTTGGGACCAGACGCAGCCGAGACAGTGGAAAGGCTTGACTTTGACAAACAGCTCCTGTAAAATGAAGCATAACAATAAGATAACATTCAAAAGCTACCAAATAAAATTAACAGTAAGATTGATTGCACATACAGCATCCAGTCTCGTCAGCTGCTCTGCCACTTCTCTCACAGGAAAGTCCATGATGGCTTTGTCTTTCCCCTTACCGAAACTGTCTAACACTTCCTCATGGTCGGGTTGGTCCTGCTGCAGTGAGTCGGTGCTTGGCTCAGATGACAACTGGACACAATCTGAAAAACAAACACAAGTTTACAGTCCACAAATATACATATAAAAGCATCACTATTGACACAGACTGACTTGACCACCATGACCCACAGTTTCCAGTGCTTCATGCTCTGTTATTGCAACACACAAACAAAAGCTACATAATCACTTGTCCGCTGTTACCTTCCTCTTGGAGTCTCTTGAGCAGGTTTTCAGCCGTTTGGGCCAAGCGTCGAAAACAGACTCTGCGTTTCAGTCTGGCCCACAGGAGCTTCAAGGTCTGGTACTGAGGAGGTTCATGGAAGTCCTCACTGTACTCCTCCAACCACAGTCGCACCACGGGGGATAAGCCGCTAAAGAGAGGAGAAAATATATCAAGAAATTTGAATATTGGAGAATGCTTTTGAATAAATTCAATTCTCAATTAACAATAAGCCATTTATAGATATATTATCACTGATTAGAATTTTGCATCGATTTGAGCTTATTAATAAAAAAATAAACATTGTTTATGACTCAGTAGTGTTCATAAATGTTGTAATGCTTTGTAAATAAGTAACTAAGTGATTAACTATTGCTTTATATTGAGAGTAATTCTAAAGTGTTATCAGTAATTGTTCCAGACTTTGCAGGCATGCAAAGTACTCACCTGCGAGGGCAAACAGCGTTATCTGAGCTGGACATACATTCATCCCTGCAGAAAAGGAAAAACACTTGTCAAGGTTACATTTGAAAAAGATCATGCATTTAAGAGGGAACACTTTGATCCCGACAGAAAAGTGGCAGGGAAATCCTGTAAACAAGAACATGCGATAATCCTGTGGAAATGTCCCGCAACACCTTCACTCTCTGGACTCTGGACAGACTGTGGCCTTGTTGTGGTGGGTGTGGAGCAGTGGTGTCAGGGGCAATTTTAGAGAAGGGGTGATTTCAAGGGCCACACACACACAAAAGTACAATGTTTTCTCACAACATTTGTACCTTAAGGAACACTAGTTTTGAACATTGCTTTGAAACTATCAAAAATCTAAAACATGAAAAAATAAATTAAATAAATGTTTTTTATGTGCTCATATTTATTATTCAAAGGGTGCCATTTTACCAATTTACTATTGTTAATCATAACCTTGTTAATAAGGCTCTATAGTTGAGCAATAGAACATACATGGTTTAGCTATGGCTCTCAAGCTTTATCTAATGTGGAAAGCAAATATTTCCATCTGACTCTGATAAGCGTTTCATTAAATACACCAAGTTTAAATAATACAATACATGTTGCTAAGCCAGCTACCAGTCAGGTAGGTCACACACAAAATGTTTAAATAATGTGTATTTTAAAGAGAAAATTATTTTGTAGAAGTAATAAAATATTGCATTTGATCTTAGTCTCACTACTAAACTAAAAAAGGGGACCACTATTCCCAGTTTGGCCTGAGATCAGTCCCTCTGAACTAAGGTTACTAGAAAACTTGTTGCCACCAGCAACAGAGATATGAAGGAGTCTGTTTGTTAAACAATAAATCAGCTCAGCAGCACGCATCACACATTCATTTATAATTACTTAGAAAGTACATCTCAAGGCAACTACCAACCATGGGTGTATAAAAACATACTTGTCATTGTTAGCTATTAGTCAAGTTAAAAATATTCACTGCCCTGTAGCAGAGTGAAGAAGCACCTGAGGAGGGCATATCCATAACCCAGCAAAAGGTACAAAGGTAGTGACCTATTTGTTTAGAGCGTGACGATATAATGGCTGTCATAGAAATACTCACCACATCAGAAGTTTACCTTGAGAATAGCTTTAGTGACGTGTAAAGGGTGTGAAAACCCAGTCTTTAGTAGATAACAATGGACTATGTTGTAAAAGCCTGGTTATAAATACACTTAGCCACGTATACTGTACAGTGAAAAAAGTAGGACATGCATATCGATGTCATTGAGTTAAGAGGAAATATAAAAAGCCACAATTGTGTACCTACATTAACATTATACAGGTGCATCTCAAAAAAATCGCATTATAAAAAAGTTAATTAATTTCAGAAGTTCAATTTAAAGAGAAATGCATACAATTTATAGATTCAGCACAGAGATTTATTTGTGACGATAGTAGCTTACAGTTAATGAAGACTCATCTAATAAAATAATTATAATACTACATAATATTACATACACATTATAATTATCCCAATTAAAATAAATCCTTGAAAATGTTTAGTGTGCGTACTAAATCTAAATAGTATTGTATATGCATTTTACTTTGAACTACTGAAATAATTTTACTTTTACACAATATTCATATTTTTAGTTGCACTTGAAAGACCAATATCTTTGACACAATAAGATTTCATCCATTTGGCTCTTTCTATTTTAGGTATGCTGCTTGTGTTTACCTGTAAATACCCGCTATTATGTTTTGAGTAAAGTACAAACACTGACTTATTGAGCCCATATGTCTTTTGTTGGTGCGTGTCTCTCGCTCACCTCTGAAACAGCAGTTCGATGAGGGCGTCAGTGGACGTGAAGGCCCTGTAGGTGGAGAGAAAGACCCGTGGGAAGTCGGGCTCTTGGTGCTCTTGGTTTAAGAGATGAGTCACCAGGCGCTCCAGGGTGGCCGCCTTGAGTCTGCGTAGCTTCACCGTGTGGTACTGGGTGAAACTGTAGACCGTGAGCTGCTCTGGTGTGTCCGGGCTGGGCACCACAGGATCCCGGCGCAGCGTGATGCCGAAAACAGCGCCATCTTCTTCCTCCTCACCCCACTCCTGCACTGGGTCCTGCCACAGAGGTATGTGAAGTTACTTAAGGTGCAGCGAGCCACAACAATGTGGCCTTATAGTCTGGTTAGTGATACATAACTCATGGCAAACACATTAAGCCCCTCAAAATGACTCATTACAACACAATTGGCTGGTGTTGGTGACCCAGTCTTGAACTCTCAAACAGTCAAACAACAGACAATAGCTGGCACACAGTACATGGATTGAATTATGTTTGATTTCCTTTTTGCAGCCAATTGCTGTTTTTTCCTTCAGCCATTTTTCTATCTATGAATGACTCCTGAAATCTTTAATAATGGATTAGATTTATAGAGCACTTTTCAAAACACACAAAGCACATTGCAGTCCTTTATTCACTCCACAGTCACACACTGGTGGTGGACTTCTGCAGACTGACAGAGACGGTGCAGCCTCTCTGACCAACACCAAACACACAGATCACGATCACACTAACACATTCATACACTAGTTCCACAGACACTGCAGAGGTGAGTGAAGTGTCTTGCCCAAAAACACAATGGCAGTTTGAACTGAGGGGAGCAGGGATTAAACAACTTTCCAGTTGGTGGACAACCTGCTCTACCCTCTGAGCCCAGGCTATGTCTTAATAGATCAAAGGTCATCTATCACATTATCAATGTAACATTTTCAAGCCATGCAACTTTTAATCTACATTGTACAGCTCTAAACGCCCCAAATAAAAAAGGACAGTGGCTAGGAAACATGACAAAGTGTTTCATATCAAGGTTATTTAAGCCAAGTAGTTCTCTGGATATAGGTAGGTCTACTCTTAAAAAAAAAAGTGTTTTACATTGTCCAACTGCATATAGCTTATACAAAAGGTCTTATAGTGGAGGATGACTGAGAAAAATCTGAGGTAACAACTTTGTTAACATGTAAACACAATCAAAGACAAAAGATGTATGTGTCATCTTATTTTTTTGCTCTAAAGCAACGTACCCAACAGGCTTTATGTAACCTCAATGTTATTTGTTTCACTAATAACAAAGGACGCAATTCAGGCTGAAAAGTCCTCATATCGCGTGACAGAAACCAGTGGGCAGGATACAATGCAGCAGTAATACATCAGCACATCGAGTACCACTATTAAATACCAGTATCAATGAGTTTGTCGTGGTAACCACGAAAACAGTTTCACGTGTCATGAAACTTCGAGGTTTATGGTCACATGCACATTGCATAAAGAAGAATGTAAAAGGTAAATTTATAATGAGCTGCTGTAAGCATAATTCAGAACCTACCATTGAAAACTGCCATTTCCCCATATTATCTTGCTTGACTGAAGAAGAAATTATAAAGTTAGTAAACACTACACGAGCAGTAATTAGGGATTTATCGCCGTCGTCCGGTATTTTAAAACCATCCGATTCAAACGTGACACATCCATTTTGAAAATAAATTATTTTTAAAAAATTTAAAAAATAAAATAAAATTTAAAAAAAGGTTTAATAACTCTAGCCTGCCCTGTTGGGATGAAGGCACGACAAAGGATGCACGACTATGAGCCTGGCGCGCGGAGAGCAGTGAGGAATGACCGATATCCTGGGGGCGGGGCCAAAGACCAGGTGTGGGCGGGTCTTGTGGGGGCTGACCAATAAAGTGTGTGGAAGAAATGGGAAGAGAGATGCGCAATAAAAGGTTAGGCTGTATTATTACATAAAAAACATTTAGGTTTTAAAATTTGGAAATGTATCCTCTGTGTCAAAAAAGATGAATATTCATTCATTCAATTCATTCAAAACTTTATTAAGAACACAGGGCATCTGGTCCATAGAGGGAAACACAAAGTAATAATAATAATAATAATAATAATAATAGTAAAAAAGATACATTGTATATGTATTATACATAAAGGCAGGATCGCCAGTGACTCCACATTTTAGATGTGAATCTAACAGAGCTTATCCTGGGACAGACCAAAGCTTGTATGATAGGATTACATAATCTCATGACTCTGCACATGAATGAAAAAATAAAATGCCGTATAACAGCTGCACAAGATCGTACACCACAATTTACAAACATATGACTTGCACTACAATGTCTCGGGACCTTCAGCAGGATCCTCAAGGAGTCATTGTACGCAACTGTCAGTCTTTGCAGACTCCTCTTTTTGTAGCTGCGCCACAAATGTGCAGTATACAAGGAGCAGCAAAAAGTTCTAAAAAGTGTCATTTTAACATCATTTAACTTGTTGAACTTACAGACCAGCGTATTTGCCTGCCCATATAGTTTACATTTCTGCCTATGCATGTCTCTGTCATCTGAGAGGTCACTGGTGACATAGTGTCCAAGATATTTAATCTCATCAGTGACTTGGAGAACATTTCCACTCAAATAAAAATCAGGAAATACAAGTTTTTGATCCTCCTTTGTTTTTACAATCATGATGTTACTTTTTACAGCATTATATTTGATGTCATATTCTAAACCATACTGTGAGCAAACATTTAAAAGCTGCTGGAGGCCTGCACTGTAAGGACAAAAAAGTACCAAATCATCAGCGTTCATCAGATGGTTACACAAATAAACTCCAATATTACATCCAGTTTTACAATTATTAAGCTGTAAAGACAAATCATCCATTCATTCATTCATTTTCTACCGCTTATTCCCGTTAGGGGTCGCGGGTGACTGGAGCCTATCCCAGTAACTTTGGGCCGTAGGCGGGGTACACCCTGGACAGGGGCCAGCTTGTCGCAGGGCTAACACAGAGACGAACACAGACAGACAACCATTCACTCTCACATTCATTCACTAGGGTCAATTTAGAGTCACCAATTCACCAACACATGCATGTCTTTGGACGGTGGGAGGAAGCCGGAGAACCCGGAGAGAACCCACGGTAACACGGGGAGGACATGCAGACTCCACCCAGAGAGTTCATGTGATGGTGTGTATTGGTCCGCCCGGGGCTCGAACCCACTACCTCCTTGCTGGGAGGCGAGAACGCTAACCACCGTGCAGCAGTGTATATATTTTACCTTTTTACTTTTAGGCAGAGATATTTTTTATTTATTTATTATTGTTATTATTTTTTTTTTATAAATTTAAGAATTACTTTAATGAGAAATGTTTTTGCATCAACAAGTGTGTGCTTCCTTTGGTAGAAATGGTAACTTTATAAGTAGGATTTATGCGTGCGTCAGTCTAAACAATAATTATAGCTTGGGAAATTGTATTTCTGAAAAAGCTCTTCCTCTTATACCAGAGCTGTAACTCTGATTTTTATATTCAAAGGCTAAATCTGAAAGAGAAGCTATTGTTTATTTTATGTCTTCCTTGTGACTCAAAAAGGCAACTTAAAAGGAAGCCCTACTGCATTATCAGGAAATACTTACTCAAAACTTAGATCAAGTATTTTCTTTAAAAATGAACTCTCGTAATAAAAACATCTTTGTTGCTGTTGCAGGGGCCAGCATCAACACACTATAGACATTTTTAGTGTCTTGGCCTTTAAAGAATCCGGACAGTGCGGTTTTCCCTCAGCAGTCACTTGTCACTAGTTTATTCCCATGATGTCAGGGGCGTGGAGAGGACATGCCACATTAAACAGGTCTGTCAGCCTTTAAATAGCAATGCTTACTTTGATTTTAGGAACAGGTACAAAAATAGAGCCTACAAATCATCTACCCTGCATGGCCCACTGAGTCTCAATGCATTTAATTAATGAGCATCAGCTTCCTCTGTTTGTTGTTCTCATGGCTCAACAATCTATGGACATGTTGTTTCTCTAATGAGTTTCTGTCTAAACCAAAAAAATTGTACTTTCAATGCATAATAGCCCAGAGATACAGTACCAGGAAGCCTCTCAATTAGTCCCAATTAGACACATGAATGGGTGATGAGGCGGCACGTACAAAAGTGAAAACATGCAAGCAATAAATTACCAAATATTTTATAATTGTTCCTTGGCTATTTCATGGTTGTTTGTGGCTGACATAAACATACTTAAGGTACAGTAAGGAACAAGGAAGATGTCTGCAAATGAACAATGACTTCATGCTGAAACCTGTTCATCACATGCCAGTATTGATAAGGGCGATACAAATAGTACACCTAGATTAATTCAAAAGTGACAATTATTGGCTTGCGTGTAATGAAACTTTGATTCTAGATGAACATTTTAGATTTAAATGTGTAGTATTTTTCAGAGCATTTTTCGGAATACCTAAAATTGTGTGGAGATTTAAGGTGCATGAGATTTAAGGTGATTTATTTGTGCATGACATAAGTTAAAAAGAATGTAATGTATTTAAACACAGTGAGTGACGGGTTAAGCAGAAGTAAAACAGAAAAAACAAAGACACTGATTTTGTGTCATGTGACCAGTGTTCGGCTTGTAACTACTGTCCAACTAAAGTTTTCTCAGACATGACATTAAATAAGTAATTTTAAGTATAAAAAACCTTTTTAACAGGTTAGTTGTGAAGTAGATGTAAAATTTAGTGCTAGTTGTAAAATGTTCCTATATGATCCCATATGAGACTTGGAGGGTGGTTGGTGTTTTCCAATATGAAAAAGCGCTGAAATGTAGTTCATGTTTGAATACTTTTCCCACATAATTTCCATGAGTGACAGACTGAGATTTTAACCTGATTTTCATAGCAGGTAGCAGATGGTAGCAGATAATTTGTTGTAGTGACCTCAGAAAGGAAAAGCCAAAAGGAAAGAAGGAGGTTTGTATTGGAAGACTTGCGTTGGTTTTGTTCATACCTCATGTTGTCGATCTATGTCCAGAAATTGAAAACTTCTAAGCCAAACGCCGGGCTCGTTGTCTGTGTGGATGTCTTCATCCAGTGTTCCTCCTTAGCCACAGACGCTTTTTAATGATGCCCACTCTGCTGCGGAGGTTCTGGGACTCTCCATCACCACCGCCTCCTAAAACAGGAAGTATGGTCCTCATCTCCCACTCAGTGTCAGAGTGCCAACACGGGCCAACGCGCCTCGTCAGATCTCCCCCACGCCTGCTGCTTCATCTGAGTGGAAGTGTGGAAAGTGAGAAAATAAAATCAACCATACATTTCCCTGCAAAAGGCCATCAGGTTTATGCATAGGACAGAATTTTAACTCAACATTTAGGGCCATCTGATTTGACGTTAACATAGATCTGGGTCGTCTGGAATAACTGAATTTATTCTTAATTACATTCAGGGTAAAACAAAAGACATAGTGTTGGTGTGATTCAATTCAGCAGCACATTGACGTGAATGGTACAAGTTTTATGTGCTCCTTGTCATCGTAAATAGGGCAAGAACTGGAAACTGGACAAAGGTCAGAAAAGCCATATAAAAAGTAAAAAAAAAACAACAACTAATATTTCTACTTTATGCCTAAATAATGTTTTCTTAAGGACAGAGTTATAGCCACAAATAACAAGGTGATCTTTGTTATCCCACACACAGCCTTTAGTCTTATCACACTAATTTTCTCAAAAATCAACAAAAAATAAATAATAGATAGAACTAGTGTTATATCACCTCCCAATTTATTATGCAAATTTGTCAAATCAGATGGTCCAGGGTTGCTGCTATTGAGACTCAACTTCAGATTTCAATACAATAAAGTCTGTCATTAAAATTCTCTTATTGCTATCAATGTTTTCAGCACAGATTAACAACATTACACCAAAAAAACTTCACACAACACAAATAAGAAATTGGAGTTACTTAACTGTAATAGTACTTCTTTTGTATCCCTGAAGTAGATCGTGCTTAGAGCCATGTCCCGTTCAGCCTCAAGGATTTGCGGCTTTGTGCGGAGAGAAAGACAGAGTGTGAAAGTTGGATGACAGTCTCGGGCATTTGTCAGAGGAATGGTTGTTCCTCGTGTTTGTGGGTGGAGGATGCTGCAGCCTGCCATGTCAGTATGTGAGTAATGTATGTGTGTGCGTGTGTGCGTGTACGTGAGGGGGGGTGGACGCCTACTCCTGGCTCGACTGGGCACTCTGATGCATAATTGAGTGGTTATCCCATCATTCTGGCTCACCGCATTGCTCATTAGAATACAAAAACAACTTCTGGCCCCATGCAGCATATAAGATAAAGTATTAGTTATTTAGTTTTTTATGAGGTGTGGCCTACCGTACATTAGTGAGGGATGGCGATTTTGTGAGTGAAAGGCTAAACTTACCTGTTAGGGCGTTAAAGTTCACAGTGTGAAACTAAACAGCCTGGCATGTTCGCAGACAGCACGCATGAGTTGTTGTGGCAAGATTCAAAACTCCGCATCAGGAAGCGCAGAGACAAATGTGGTTCCTGATTGGTTGATCGGATTTACACCGCCAATATAATTACGCTCAGGTTTTATTATCAACATTTTTTAACACTGAAATTTGCTGTTATAAGTATTTATATGAATTGTTTTTATAACAAACATGAGGAGCATAACCTTGTTTTTAATATCCACACTTATTCAATCCGTTTGATGACCTATAGGGGTCGCACCAGCAACTATGGGCCTGCCGCGGGGTACAGCTCGGCCAGTTAGTTCCAGGGCTAAACACTGACTGACAGACTCACATTCATTCACATAAAATACTTAATACCCATTGCAGCATAATGCAAAAAATACAATTTATAAACAGTGGTATATATACAGAAGCTATTCAGATAAACAATTTGCTGCTTCCTCAAGCATTTGTGGTGGGACTCGATTAAAAAAATAATCTAATTAATTACAGGCTTTGTAATTAAATAATCGCGATTAATCTCATTTTTATTAAATAGCAATATTTATGTCAGAAATAAAATAGAGGAGCTTATATATATAAGCAAATATGTCAACCAAATATGAAGAAAGTAAATCAAAGACACAAACAGATAAAGTTAAACTCTGATAATCTTATTTAATGTGTGTGACAATTACTGAGGCAGACCTCTTCATGCATCATCAACACTGCAAAAGGACAAAGCCTTAGTTTGTTGTCTGCACCTGGAAAACTAATTACTAATACCACTAATCACTATCACAGAACAAGGTAATTGATAAAAAGCTGAAGAATGTGAACCATTTTTTAGATGCTAAACATTTCAGAAATAGCTCACGTATGGAGCTAGCCTGCCCTCAGGGAAGGCAAAAGGCTTTAAATGAAAACACTTTTGTATAAATGCATAGCTGGCATAATATACAGGCAATGCACAGACATATGTTTTGAATGTGTAAAAATATTTCAGACACACTAAGGAAAATCCTAAAAAAAACAAAAGAGACCTCTTTTACAGACCAGAATATCACAGATTGAATTGAATTATCACTTCTTCTTTTTCCAAGGCTTTTTCTTGAACTTAGAGTCAACTATAAGCTGTGATTGTCGTTTCAGTGCCTCTCGTGAGATGGTGCCTGCCTCATCCTCATCGCTCTCCTCTTCTAAAACACACACAGTAAAAGGTTTAAATAAACACAAAATTATGCCTAAACAAATATGCAATGTGTATATGCATCTGTATCTAACTCACCATCATCAAAAAGCTCTTGTCTCTGGTCCTCAGGCAGCAGGACTCGAGTGTTGTAGGTTGGCAATTTTCCCTCGATTTTGAGAAAGAACTGCACAAAGCATAAAACTGTTGGGTTAAATTTAAACCCCAAGAGAGAAAACCTATTTATGTTTGTAAATAACAAAAATATTCTAAATCCTACAAAGGCTTGTTTTAGAAGAGCTAACTGATAAATCAAAGGTGAACTAAAAGCTGTCAGTGACCACATTGCCAACTCTTACCAAAAACTGATCATTTAAATCTCCTAAACAGAGAAATTTTGTTTGTCATGCAAACAAAGCTTCACTGCTATTAAAATGATCACCTTACAAGTGTGTCGCTCACAATGATAAAAGTGATAAACCAATGTGACTGTAAAGCAGTCAATGTCAGCAGCAAATGGTGGTCAGACTGTTGCGTGCCTCATGCATAGGTCAAACTGATATCGTCTGTTCTCAAACAGAGAAGGTGCTGTTGGCTGTTACTAATCAAAAACTAACACTTCACTTGACTCTAATGGCTCCATTCAAGAAGTACAATATCACTGAGCATGTGCTGTGGGCATGCACAGTGACTATCAAGTAAATTACCGAGAGAGATGAGGAATTACAACCACAGCAAATTCACTCGAGCCAGGAACCATCCTGGGCCACTCGCATTATGTGGTATGCATTCTACCAGTTGTGCCACCGAGGTGCCCTCAACTAAATATTTGTCTGATATATTTTTCTTATTTCAAAAAAAGTATAATCTTTATTCATGTTTTTAATTATTATTTGTTTGTTGATAGTGTTTCTAGGTAATTAAATAAGCTGCAAATGAAAACAAAACTATGCAGACTAATAACAAACACATGTGCGTCACTGACATTATGTTAAAATATGTAAATTATGTGAGTGACATCAAGGCGACTATTCACCAACTTACCACCATTCCCGTCTAATCTGTTCAATGTTAAGTATGATTCACTAAATGTGTCTGGGTGAGGGCTTCTCTGGTGGATTAGAAGATCAAATAGCTACAGCCTGAATCATGCCACAATCATACTGAATGTTGTTGTGTTGCATTTCTTACTTTTTCGTCCTCCATCATCTTCATAATAACAGAGAGGTCCTTTCCCTGGAGCTCAGTGTATAGTGATTGTAACTTCTGCTCACACTCGCTCAGCAGCTCTACCAGTCTGGAGTCTGTAGGCACCATACGTAAGGCGTCCTCCTCGCTCTGAAAGGAAATAAAGTAGCAGGGCAATCAGATCACACATAACATTACATAATATGACACAACAATAGGACCACCTGCCTATTATTGGTGGTCATGTTATGTGTTACGAATAACTGCCTTATGTCCCCATATGAAACAAACTGTGATGTACTGTGTATTATGACACCTTTCTATCAGAACTAGCAAGAACATTTTTTCAATGTGAGCTGCAGTAGCTTGTCTGCTGGTTCGGTTGAAACACAGGCCAGCTTTCACTCCCCATGTGTCCTATGACCCAGTCATCTAGCCATCACAATTTGGCCTTTGTCAAACTCAAAACCATTTTTCTTGCTTCTAACACATCAACTCTGAGGACAAAATGTTCACTTGCTGCGTAATATATTCCGTTTGATTTCCACCCACTAAGATAATTTTGTCAGTGTAAATTGTTGGGGAAAAAACAACAACCACCAACTGATATTTCTGTTCATGATACTTGAACTTTTTACCAGGCTGATGTGTTGAAGTTTGTCTGTGAGGTGCTCCACTCCAGCTTGGACTGTACCCAGTGTTTTGTCCAGGCCACACAGATCCTCTTTCGCCTCGTCACACCTCCTCTGAGCGGCCTGAAGCTGTTGTTCACAATCCTCCAATATATGTTGGTCCCTATAATGTAAAAGTGTGTGCATATTACATTCATCAACAACATAATGGGATTTGTGACAGTGGACAGTGGTTACCTGGATAGTTTTGCTTCCCCAGAATATTTCTTATCCTGAAACTGTTGGCTCAGCTGCTCCTTCTGGTCTTTTAACTGTGCCAATGTGTTTTTGTTTTCTTCCATCAGTTTCTCCAGATGCTCATGGATGCCTTTTTGAGTGACAAAGCGCTCTGCAATCTCCTATAAAACAACAATAAGGAAAATTACAATGCATATTAGTATTATGTATATACTCATTTACTATACTGGGTGACTTGTGATTTCATGAATTACAAGCAACATTCAGATACAAAGATACATAAGCGCAGTGGACATGATAATTGATAACTGATCATGTTTCATTGGCCAATAATGTGATAGTAAAACATTTAATTAAACATTGCAATGTTCACATTTCTACTGAAATTTGGAATGTGATAATAAAACAATGTCTGACTGAATTTGTACAATAACTTGCATAAAAACATCAAGGAAAAAACAGACAGCTTATTATAATGATGTGAATGTGTATTCTGTTAATAAATTAATTGTCATTATACGTAAACAATAACATCCCTGATAGATTATGCTTTCTCTAGTTACTACACAGGCATAGTTTTACTGAATTGATACCTGTATGTCAGTGACTCCTGTAGCCTCCTTGATTTGTCTGAAAACATCTTCAAATGTGGAAATGGCTTTATCCTCCTCCGCTGCCATCCTGGTGGTGCTGCGCTGGGCCTCACTGCTCAGGTCATCAGGCTGCACGGCTGTCCTCTGCGCCTGCATGAGCACATTACAATGATTGTTGGAGCAGTCGAAATTCACACACTGAAGGTCAGATGGGAGAGCCATGTTGGTGGTAGTGTTTGTTTACAGGGGGCATTTTTACTTTCTGTTACCATACTGCTTGTTGGTTGCTGTCAGTTACTTCAACAAAAACAGATTTTCTTATCTCTATGAAAACATAATCTAACAATGGATCTTTTATTAGAAAAGAGATATTTGGGGGATTGTTGTCCTTCTCATGTTATATATTTTTTTACGTGATTCAAAGAAATGTACCACTGAATTAATTGTGTATTCCTTACCCTTCTCTCAATTTTTTCTGCCTGGATTTTGTTCTCCTCAACCTTTGTTCTGTAGCGCTCCCTCTCCTTACGATCTCTGTAGAGCAGTTCCTCCCTTTGCTGTAACTCAGCCTAAATAGAGTGAGGAATATATGAATAGTATAGTAAGACAGATCGTTGATACCTCCTGCTTTCATACAGCATACAGTAAGTGAAAAGATTACAGTGTCACCTTAGATGCTTCTGCTGAGAGCTGGGCCTCATGGTTCATGCCCTGAAGGTTTTGAAGCTCCTCTTTGTGCTTCAGGATTTCTGCTTCCAGACTGTCTAACTGTCCTGAGAAATTCAGACTCTCATCCTGTAAGAAAAAAAGCGGACATACATATGGATGGACAAATGTCATAAGATTTGATGGGAGAAAGATACAGTCTAATTCGAAATTTGTTCATACCAAATCAAAAGTTAAACAAATGTTTATACGGCAGTTTCCAATAGAAAACATGGCTTCAATTTAATTTGGTAGAAGCTTATTGTTCACAGAGCCTCATTCCATACTAATTGGGCCATGTAAATTTCTCAGTACTTAAAGATGATTCAGCAAAATGTCTACAGAGTAAGTGGCACATACAGTCTTTTAAAATCTGACTGGCAGTCTTACCTGCAGATGACTTTTGAGAGTCAGGTAGTTTCTAGTGATGTTTTCAGCCTCCTTGCATTTTAACTGAGTCTTCTCCAAATTATTCTCCAGTGTTCGCAGTTTCTGAAAGCACATATAGTTAAAATATAGAGCTTTTGTTAACAACAGATGTTTGGCATAATGTTATAAGGAAATCACCATAGCATCTTCCTCTCTTTTCTGAGCACGAGAATCTGGAGTTTTTGGGGCATTGCTCCCGAGTGGTTTCAGTCTTTCATATTCCAACTTCAGCTCATTGACACGGTGCTGCAGAGTCTGGGTGATATGTTTTTGGGCATTGAGGCGCTTCTTTTTTGATTGGAGTTTCCGGTCTAAGGTTGCCAGGGCTGTCTGTAAAACGGGTAATGAAAAAATAAACAATTTCTAATCTTAACAATAATTACTTATTTATTTGTTTTAGTTGAGGAAATATTCCTAATATTTACCTTTCCTGGCATGTTGCGGAAGGCATCTTTTTCCGAGCTTTTGTCCATACTATGAAATGCCACTTTGACAACATGTTTATCACCCTACAAATACAAAACATACTTAGTATTTCAGTACAACATCAACTTCTGTATAACATCTGCACACTCGACTCACCTTATTAGCTGCTGCTAGCTTCTTGCACAGTCGGTTATTTTCTTCTCTCAGCTGCAGAATGGACTCTTTATTCTTTTTGATGGTCGACTGTGAGTTTTCATAAAACGCAGTCCTGTCTCCCTCTGGTGGATGCGTGTAATATTTACACAGGAAGTAAATTAGCGTTTGTCAAATGACGAAAGTTCCTTGCCTTGCGAGTCTTTTTTTTTTTCTCGTATATGTAACTTAATCTGTAGCGTTATTTGTTAAAAACTCCTTTGAACACGCTTAAGTTGACAGGGCAAAATCGTGTTTGTAACCACCAGATGTGGTAACCATTAACGTTAGCTAACTACTAACGTTACATTTAACGTTAACTAACGTTATTAGCATACGATTAGCAATAATGAATGAGAAATACACTTACCTAGAAGTTGAATTCTGCGCTGTAGTTCCGTTATTTGGTCACTCAGCGGAGGTTTATTTGACTCTGCACTAAATGGCATGTTGTTTGTGTTTTAGCAGAGCTACGAAACAAAACGTCGCTTGCTTTTAACCTAGCTCTAACTCAACAAAACTAACCTCAGGCTGTTGCTTAGCAACGTGTACACTTCACAAAACCATCGAGAGCTCCGCCAGGGGCGCTACAGGACCACTCAAGAGTAATAACTTTACTGAAACTTAGAAAGAAATAGATAAGTTGCCTTGTTGTTCAGTGTTAAACAATCACACATATTTTATTATTTTACAAAAAATATAAAAAAAAATATACAATGTCAAACAAATTAATTTTACAAATTGACGGACATTACTTGTCCAAATCAATATAGAAGGCTTGGGTTAATGTAAGGCACTCATTGCCATTTGTAATCTCTTATGGCTATTATTAGGCATCAAGCATTGTTTTAGTTGTCTACAGGGTATTTCTGCTTTGGTAAATGATGTTCAGACAGTGCAAAAGGTTTTTAAATTACAGACATGCTATTTTGCATTAGTGGCTTTATGCCACTTTACTTCAAAGCTTAAAACAGACTGCATGGCAGTATGAACAAATAACATTCAATGCAAAAAACAAACAAACAAACAAAAAACACAAAATGAAAACAATGTAAATCAATCCTGCAGTAGTTAGTATAATACAACCTACATCTTTAACGCCTTCTGAGATAATCTGCACTCAAGGCAGGCAATACTTTGTCACAATATACAGTCACTTGAAATAATAAGGACAAGTACAAGTGCCTCTAAGTTTCCCTGAACAAGATGGCACTTTTACTTCTTTTTATTGGCTTTATTTGAGAAGATACAAAAACGCACACACACACACACACACACACACACACACTTTCTCGCATACACTGGTCTAACTTAATCCACTTGTTTGGCCTGTTCATTGGTCTTCTTCAGGAGAGCAAGCAGGCCCTGGGACATGAAATACGGCCTCTCTGTTGATCCATCGTTGCGTTCAAGGTCTTCCACTGTGGCACATACAGAAGCAGGTGAGGGATGCTTTCTTAGCAATGTGCATGTAGTAATTATCTACATTTTTATCTGCCTCATAGTATCATACAAACGTACCTGTTGCAGACGGTAATCTTCAATTTACACTTTTTACACTTGATTTAAATACAGTCACTTTTAATAAAGATATATGTCCAGTAAATATGGAATGTGATCAGTTTAAGTGGAAAATCATTACAGTACACATTTCACACAAGGTGACAAACAAGAAAAGAGTTACAAAAGCATCAAAAGAGAAGATGTTAGTAGCAAGCATTCAGAGGGCCAAGTCAACATCATGCAGCACTTACAGGACAGACAGAGTATAAGAGAGACAGGGAGGAGAGATAGGAGGGAGAGACAGAGCAAGGCAGGTAGAGGTCAGTAAACAAGTGGGTTTGTATCTGCAAAGTCCAAGAGGTCACACAAGTTTGGGTTACAATCACAGCACTCTTACACCAGTCTGAGATACCAAGGCAAGGAGGTGGCAATACAATACTTCTCGTTATGGATCTCGACAAGACTGAAGCCAAATATTGACATACACTACTGAATATACAGAAGTCCCATACCAAAAAAAGCACGACCCAGTATTTATATAGTTTATCAAATATGTCTGTTACATTTTGGCGTCAGCTGGTATTATTGTAAACAGTGAAAGAGATTCACCATTGATTCGGACTTGTTTGTTTGACTGTAAACATGGTTGTCCTGCAGTGCATTCATTAAGACAACAAAATTAATGACAGTAATTAGGCACAGGTTCAGCACTCACAAATGTTTTTACAGACCTTCACAATATAAAACCCACACTGACCAACCAAAATCAACACAACTGAGCGTTTTTCAAGCTACAGAGATGCACTGGGCTTTTAACCTGCTTCACTCATCATCAAGAGTCCATTTCTTCAGCTGCTGGACAGTACAACACTCACAAAGCAAAGGCAATCTGAATTCAAACTTGTTTGCCGAACATTTACAAGGTCCATATCACAAAAAAGTTGTAGGTACAGTTTTTTGTGTACTTGTAAGCATTAGGAGCCTCACTATTGTTATATAAATTTACTCTTGTGGAGAAGTGGCAGTTTCTTGTTTAGGATCCTCATCTTTCTCCTCTTTTTTGGCCTCCTCTTTTGGAGCAGGTGCCTCCTCCTCAGTCTTTTCCTCTGGTTTAACCTCTTGCTTTTCCTCTGGTTTAACCTCTTGCTTTTCCTCTGGTTCCTTTATTTCTGGGTTGTTTTCGGTCTCCTCTTCGTGGCCCTCCTTTTGCACCTCTTTGCTCTCCTCTTTGGCTTCCTCAGCATTGGCCTGCAGAGGTTGCTCTTCCTCATTTTCTTGGGTTAGCACCGGTTGCTGTTTTAGCTGGATCTCTCCATCCTGTTGTTGCTGTAGTGGTGTTTCCTCTTCTAGTTTGACCTCATCCACATTTTTGGCAGACTCTAACTGCTCGACACCATCACGCTCCTCCTCCATCTTCTTGGTTTTAGAGAGGATCTCGTGTAACTCAAGCGACATGAAGTACGGCCTGTCTGAGGAGCCGTCGTTTCTTTCTAAGTCTTCGCCTTTTGAGTGTTAAGTGCACATATGTGGTATGATTGAGTGAGTTAATGGAAAAAATAATGGAAGAAATAATATTAAAAGTGTGAAAATTATTGTGACAAAATTAGTGGGAGAGAAACATTTGAAGAAAAGTTAGAAAGTGGTAACACAAAGAAACCGGAGGTAGTTTTAGAGAAAGGAAATATTTTTGTTTATCCCACATAAAAGTACTTACAGAAGCAGAGGAAAAGCGTGTCAACACACATGGCGTACACACTGAAGAAGCCATGGGCGATAAGGTAGGATCCCACCACCACTGTCTGGAAAGAAAAAATATATCTGTATTGTAAAATATGGGTTTTGGCTTAAAAGAAATCTAAAGTACAACAGCATACATACACCAGTCAGACATAACATTATAGTATGTGGCCATAATTGTATGTGCTATGACCACCTGTATAATATGCATCTCCATACACAACAAAATATGCACAGCTTCTAACACATCTTGTGAAAATGTTGACTTGCTGCCTAAAATATTCCACCCACTAACAGGTGCCATGATGACGAGATAATGGGTGTTATTCCGTTCACCTGTCAGTAGTCATAATGTTATGCCTGACTGGGATATATATGTATAGTTATATATACGAGTGTAAAGTTTTCTCACCAGTATTGGTACCCAGTAGTAGTTGAGTGATGGAGCGGCCTCCTCAACTGCTTTAATTCTCCCAGAAAAGAAGAAGAAAGAGAAGATTCCTACAGAGAAGCAAAAAATACTAAATAAAGACTATATTTGTTATGCAATTCTTGCTAGACTCAAGGTAAAACATGACTCTGGCTAAAAAATAATAAGTATCAACATACCAACAAGTCCAACAATGAGGAGTTTTCCAAGAAACAGCAGGAAATCTGTAACTTTGTCCAAAACTGCAACTCTGTAAAACAAATTAGCAAAAAGTAAAAAAAAAAATTATGCTTGATAATGACAGTTAATAGGTTTGTAAAATATACAGATGAATATTCAGACCTGATAATGTTTCTCATGAGAAGGAAGAAAGCATCTCGAGCAGAAGTACAGAAGCTTTTCCCATAGATGGCAATCTGAGTGGAAAAATATAAAGCTTACACAGCTGATACACAGTAGTTTCCAGCACTAAATGGGATCACTCACCATGATGTAGGCGTTCCTGTTGAGGAACTTGATGCATTTCTCAAGACACCAGAAGCAGCACTTCATGCAGCTCAGCATGAATTTAGCAAACTTGTTTTGGGCCCCTGGAAAATGAAAAAACATATATGCACTGATCTAATATTTTTAAGACACTAACTGGAATTTCTTGTTAAATGTTTATACCTTTTAGCTTGTGATCAAGATACTCCAGGATGACCCTTATGACCTGGACAATAGACAGGATGAGGGAGCCAAAAGCCAGGGAGCCTGTGTGGTATCTGAACAGAAGGAGAACAATCTGGCTGTGAGCATGAAACACACTCGTATCCCTTTCACATCAGCACGCCAATCCTCCTACAGACAATGCCATCTGTCACACTCAGAGGCAATTATCCCAAAACTTCCTGCCATTTCTCTTTTCTTGCCAACAGCAAAAATCTCAAACGATTAAACTCAATACTATACAAAAGCATCCTGTCCCAGTTTTTAGGAGGAACAACTAGAGCTGCATTCAAAACTGTGTAATGTATAATGTATATGCATTATCATATACAGGGTTTCTCTACAGTTTTACAGGAAAATGTAGGAAAAATACTTCTTATAACTCTCTGTGTCAGTCCTGCGATAAGCTGGCCTCTGTCCATGGTGTACCCTGCCTAAAGCCCAAAGTTGCTGGGATAGAATTCAGTCACCTGCGACCCCTAACGAGAATAAGCGGAAGATGGTGAATGAATAAATTAATTCTTTCAGTATACTGTCTAATATACCACTAGTAATGGCTGGGTGACCTGAATGAATTGAGCATAACTAATTCACCAGCAACATTGATAAGGCCACCTAGATAAACAAAATGTAATACCTGCCCATAAAATATAATACTCTTAATGCTATTTTGAAACCTTCAAATTTAATAACCTTTTTAATTTTTAAGACTTTGGAAATACCTTAGAGCCCGTCCAAGTGAAGAGAAAATGGGGTAAGCAGGGATGTCCTCTGGCTTCTTGAAGGCCCAGTAATATGATGCAAAGGCTCCAGACAGAGTGACCTGTCCCAGGGCAGTCACAAAATTGGCACACCAGAAGAAGAGGAAAACGTTGTAAAACTGGAACAGGATGAGATATTTATGATATAGGGTCTCGCCGCCATAAAAGGCAAACAGGCATTCTGCGTCAGGACACTGGGCGGAGATGTTGGACGTGTTGAACGTCTGGAGAAAAAATAAAAGTATTACTTTAGTATAAGAGACATTAAACACAAAACGTAAAGTGTTAAATGCAAGCATGTTTTGTCTGTGAAGACAAAACATATTGTATAATGTTATATTACCTTGGGGTCACAAGTCTCCCGGGCATATTCACACTCTGACTTATTGAAAACTTTGTACACCTGCTCATTAGAGGTGGACAAGAATCTGGTCAGACGTGTTAAAGAAGTGGTCAGTCTGTTGCAGTCTGTTTAAAAATAATTTGTGAATAAAATTATTTTTATTATGGTAAGAATATCCTGAGTAGAAATGGTTGAATGCTAAAATAACAATGAATATATGAATTATACTGTTATTATGAAAATCTTATTGTCTCTGTTAGAGGATACACAGCAGTGATGGCCCAGTAGGCGATCACCACGGCCAGGAGCCCAAAAGTGAGTAGTGGGTAAAACAGAGCTGACATCACATGGCCAATAGCTCTGAAAAACAAAACATGTTTTAAATGTATTTATTTATGCTTATATTTAACACTATGGTACCAGAGTTTATGCAATAACTACTGTAAGTGAGACTGACCGACTGGCCTCTTTGATGAGGGCGATGGCAATAAGAAGTCTTTTCCTCAAGAATATGAGCAGCAAAATGATGATGAACTCAACAATTGCCAGGATTATCACTATAAAAGAGTAATTAATATAAATATACCATCGTAATCAAAGAAATATATGTATAAAAGTATAAAGGTACATACTAAAGGCCAGCCATGTTTGTCTGATTTGCAGATAGACAGAGAAGTCAGTCTGCAGCCCCAGATCTCGGATGGTGACGTCAGCTCCTGGCTCCCCCTTCAGACTGGCAAACTCCATGTAGCAGTGGAAAATCCCTGGAACACATCAGGAATTCACATTAACTACTCAAAGAAAAACATTTATAACAAAATTAATTTGCACAAAATGGTTTGAGCACATACCATAACCAATGACGAGAATGACCAAGATAATCATGACCCACACCATGACTCCCGCCAAGTAACGCAGCAGGACGATGAAGATTAAGCTGACAACCATAGCTATCACTAGCCCACTGTTACAAGGCACAAAAGCATATAAAAAGCATAAACCACACCGAGATTAGACTGAGTATCTTCTTGGAGTAAAATTATATGTTTACTTTAAAACACTTATTTTCTATAATGTCAAACAGACAGTAGATAGCAGACTTACAGCAATATCCAGTGCCAAGACTGTGTGTAATCTTCAAAGATCCTCATTGCCACTTGACGAGCTTCGACAACCACATTAGACTTCCTGTATTAAAAAAGTCAGAGATAAGTGGAAAATTGTCGTAATACTAAGAGCATCCTCGTAAAACCTATTGGCAGATCATTTGTGTGGTGACCCCAGCCAAGAGCTATAGACAGCTAGCTATAGAGAGGATAAGATACTAATTCTCAAACTTTTTACACTAAGGACAACTTTTTACACTAAGGACCACTAAGGAAATATTTGGTTTTACAAGTACAAGTACCATCGTTAGTGGACTATAATGAGCCTAAATTAGGGCTATCCTAAATCCAAACTAAAAGATAAAGTAGAAATTAACAGAACAAAGCAGGCTAAAGTGAGACTAAACCAGGGCTAAACAAAAACTACACTAGGATTACCAAGACTAAAATGGGGCTGTACCTGGACTAAACTAAGACAAAACCAGACCTAAATCAGGGCAAAATCAGGACTAAACTCTATCAGGGCTTGAACTGCAAAAGACTCCTGAGTAGCAACATACCACAGTATGAGAACCACTGGGATAAGTTATGGAGCAATGCAAACAGAAAAAAATAGTGGCCATAAAATTCAAATGATGTGGTATATTGCTGTCAGATGACACAACACAAGATCAGTGTCCAGCAAAATCAATCCACCGTCTCGTATGTACTGTAAATCACTGAGGCCTCTAAATATGTTTATATAAAAAGACATCTTTTGGCCTTGGTTCAATTTAATAACAATTTATACCATTGTTGACATCTGTTAATAATAAGTAGACTCACTTTGACGCTTCCAGCACATCCGTGGCATTTACAGTGGTTCCTTGTCCATTATCAAAACTGGTCTCATTGCCAACAACGACAACACCGCCTTTCATTGTTCCCAATGCAGGAAGACAGCGCCGTGTGACTACAGAAGAAAAACAAGATTATTGTCATTATGTGCAAATTAAGACATTTAACACAACATGCTCTAATTTACAGTACTTACTATACTTAATACTAAAACTGACTTACAGGCTTTACTTGGCATCAGCATGGCAGGACACAAACCGTCTCTCAGGAGCTCAGGAGGACTCTAAAAGATATGGTATAAGATTTAGTTTACATTTCATACATAGTGGGAGTTTAGGCTTTGGCAAAGCAGGAATTATTTGAATATTTACCAAATTAGCGAAATCCACTCCTTCTTTACAGAACTGTTTGTAGTATTCATGCTCGCCTCCAAGTTTGGCTTTTATCAGTGTTAGGTGTTTGTCCGGACACCTTTCCACACACAGCTAAACACCAGATAACAAAAATATAAATATGTGCGTACTAGTGCTAAACAAAATGTACCAATATGAATAATAATTTGATATTATTGACCTGTGTGGTTGGACACTGAAACTCCAGCAGTACCAGCGGACTGGCACATTTTAGGATGTTAAAATAAAACAGGAGAGGCTTTTTCCTGTAAAACAAAACTGTTATCAAATTTATGTCTCTAAATCCTAATTCAGGGATATCATGTCACATTATAATGGGGTTGTCTAGAGCTTTCAACCCCACACATCAACAATATGGGCGGGGATGACTCACTCCAGAGGTGTCCCAGCCTGTCCACAGAACTGCCCTCTACTGTCTGTGGGATAGATCACCTTCCTTGGGTCACCTTGGGACCAGGCTGCCAAAAAATAAAACATTAACCATATTAACACAAAAAGATTTACTGGTTTTCAGCTGAGAAATGTGAACTAAAAAGGACTTACCGAGAATACCCACTGCAAAGTAGCCCAACAAGGCAAGGATGAAGAGAAGGCAGCAGAGGATATCGGTACAACCCCTGAGGAAGAGGAGAGAATTATAAGTTGTGTATTGTTAGTTTTGATATGGAAAATTTCATTATGGTCTAACCTGTTTTGTATTGGTCCTTTGAAGCTTGGATCAAACTTTCTGGACTCCCCTGAGAACACAAAATAAAAAAGAATCCTGTTAATCCCTTCTTCTAATGAAGCCTTACAACAAATCAATTTATTTTAAAAAAGGCCTTGTACTGTCAGTCTATATTATATTTTCATTTATAAGAGATTTTTGGTAATGATAGTGGAGCAAAAGAAAGGATTGACATAAGTCTAGCAAACCAGAGTACCCATGTATGGGTAGAGCCCCGTCTTTGGCTTAATTTAAAACAGGCTACATAAGTAACCATTTTGTCTCTTTCTCTCCATGCACTCCCTTTATGTTCCTGTAGCGCTGTCAAATAAATAGGGCGAAGCTGGCTCAAGCATCTCAATTAAAAACAAAGAGTAAGACATTTTTGACTTGTGTAGTGTCAAGAGACTATCTCACATATATCTGTACACTATTGAGCAAAAGATTTAGTGAGATGTGGATTCAGATCACTGTTTAGAGCCAGGAGAGTGTTTGTTTTGGTTTTTTTTAAGGTATTTTGAGGCCATTTTTAGGTTTAATGATATCACAGTATAGTAGGAAATCGGGGAGGGAGTAGGGAGAGACATTCAGCAAACTGTCAGAGTCTGGATTCAAACCCGCGATGCTGAGACAGGCTGTAGTTGCCTTGTAATATATGCAGCAGGTCTACCACTGAACCATACTATGGCGTGGATTCAGGAGTGCAGGGTTGCCAGATCTCACTGACAGTTTCCAGCTCAAACAGAATTTAAAACCCTCGCAACACAATAAAAAAACAGCCCAAATCACAACCTCTCTAAATGTTAAAGCTGTTATACCTAAGAAAGAACACAGCAGCACTAAAAAAAGTAAACCAAACAAGTTACCCACAAAAGCTGTAGTACCATTTTGAGATACAAACTTAAGATACTAACCTTGCTCACTAAAAGAACAAATTATTAGTTTTGGTAGATTTTTAACCATTGTGCGATATAAGGGTTTTCTGGCTCAATGGGAAGAACCTTTACCCCTGAACTATAAGATCTTCTGGGATAATGTCTCTTCAGGGCACTATATCTTTACCATTGCTAGATAGTGCCTAGACTAGTGCCTTGGCAGAGATCTATGCTCTCTTCTTTTTGTTGTTGCAATTTTGTGTATTTTTTGTCAATTGATAACACCTTTCCTTATTCACAGCCTTTCTTCAACACCCGCCAAAGACTTTTGACAGTACTGTATATTTCCATTACTCGGATGTACATGAGTTTGAAGTCTGTGTATTGGTAAAGAGCACATATTGCCAAACAAAAGGATTCTTCTGCCTGACTGTCATGCCTAGCAACCCACAAAATGGCTCCCCACAGACTTGCAGCCGCCATGGAAACACCTTAGACACAGCCGAGAAGAAACCTCACCACCCCAATACTCAGCCTACAGGCCCTATACTCATACCATTGTGAGCTAACACTGCACCACTCCAAGTCCACCACTGACCATGAAAGTGCTTTAAAAGAGTACATCAAGTATTTCTTACCACAGGAAAGCAGCTGGTAAGAACAGACTGTAAACATGTTATGCTATGATATCCTTTTGCCAGCTAAGCGCATGCTAGAGTGTCACATCCTGTCGCTTACTGTACAAGCTCTGGCGGCACAATAGTACAGTCGATTAAAGTGCTTTTTTTCTATTCTTGTTAGACACATTCTGTGCTGACATATACATACAACTGACATAAGCACATATGTAGCCTCCACACAGAGTACACTGTACAAAATCTATAAAATTACAACTACAAGCATATAAGAACTACACTGACACAAATCTAATCACAAATCACAAATAAACCACTGGTATAATATTTGTTTCAAAATAATAGGCAACCAAGAGATTATGAGTCTGTTACGTACCATTTTTCTTATAGTTCGTCATTTTGTTATTGTTCATAAAATGTAAGGTTGCTCTCAGCTGCTTATTTACATTTCCTTCCTGTATATGAGTGAATGCCCTAATCTTCACTTCCCTGTTTCACAGCACTCAAAGCTCTGTGGTCACATATCACGCCTTCTTGTGGCAGAGAGTTTACCAGGGAGAATAGACACAACAAAAATACTAACTAACAGGGGAATTGTAAATTGAGTCTGACAGATTTGTGGCGCCTGTCACTTGCTGCATACACAGAGGCTTTATATTAAATTTATATTATTAAATAAAGTATAATGTAAACAGGTTGGGTTCAAGGAACGGATTTAAAACCAAAACTCGTGCTAATGGTTGTAGCCATACCAGACTGGTCCCTTCTGAGGAACTCTTGATTTAAATTCCCCTACTGCAAAACCACATGTAATTCATGTTTTTATTAAGACAATTCATCTTGTTCCGCCTATTCTCATCGCTTATTATTCTGTAATGGAAAGTTATTTGCAGTACTGACACTTAGAGATGTTGTACACTGACAGACAACTGTTAACTCAAATTAGAGCACTTTAGACCATTTTTACTAACAACTGGAAGTGTTGGGTTAGTGGGAGAAAGATGGAGATGACACTGAACCCACAATCTTCATTCATTCATTTTTATTCATTTATTTTTATTTAACTGTTGTTAGCATTTCCTGTTATGCTCACAAGCTCTCTACCCCTAATATTATGATTTCTATATACCATAAAGCTATACCAACTTAGCTATAGACAAAGACTTGTGTCTTTTGTCAAATTATTTTTTGTTGTGAAGGCACTATCTTGATATCTGCATGTCTGACACAGGAGGTGGCGTACTGATTGGACCATGAACAATATGAAACATAATGGTGCTCGGCATGTTGGTGGCACATGCCCTGGGCCTGGTCTGCCCACCTTCACCATGTGATAGGACTGCAGCACGCCATATCAAGAAATACAATGCCAACTATTGATCTGAATCACCGGCCTGCGACAAGGAAGGGGGCAAATGCAGCAAACACATGTATGACTAATAATTACAAGTATAAAAAACTAAATTTGAGAGGCATAGAGCCAAAATGATTACATGAAGAAATACAATCACTATTTTCAAATAAAAGTTAGAATATGTTGCCTAAAATTATATTTTTTAACACACTGAAGTAGAAGTCAGCTTCAGAAAAATGCACAGTGCACAGGATCCTAAGGAAATGTCTGCAAGGATGTTCCTCGTTGTTTACAAAGAATTTACATAAAGTCGTGTCTATCTTCAATCAGTGTCACAAAGCTGCTGTTTCTGTAAGGCTTTTGTTCGAAGCATCAGTAAATCTAAGGGGTCTTTCTGAGCCAGTCAATCAGCTGTCTCTTTGGTTGTTTTGTGCAATAAAACAATCTCTAATTGTGTTCAAAAAGCCTTCCAGCACATTTGCTCACCAGCAGCTGCCAAACGTCTTGTAAGTGGCCTTGTATGTTCTTGTAATTAGCCAAGTTGATGCGGTTAGCAGATAATTACATTGTGCTGTTTATACACTGTAGATGTGACCAATTTATCAAACAAGTGTGTGAATTCTGTATCGTATTATTTCTCATTTAGCAAGAATGAAATCATTAGAGTTGTGGGATTCTGATATCCCAAAGGAATTATCTTGTTGCCTGCTTGTTTAAGTTTGACATGCATTAACAAAGAGCTCAATGGTAAATCAGATATTTTCAAACCACACCATTCATTTAAGTGATATATTTTTATGTAATGTTAGTAGAAAAACCCAGCAAGGGACAGGAGTTGCAAATTAATAATAACGCCTAACTTTATGCAGAAGACCAATTGCATACATTGTATTGGGACAAAATATCAAAACACTACTGTTTCTATTTTTAAAAAATGAATAAAAAACATATAATTAAATGTTACACTAAAACTGGGAGTTAAGTTGGGTTTCAGTATAGTAGTAACACTCACATTTCATATGTGCATTTGTGTTTGGGTGTGGAGGAAGTGATGAGGTAATGGCTGCTGATATGGGTCCATTGGGGTTGTCTGATGAACCCTATCCCAGCTACATTAATGGGTCAGTGGCTACTGCTTGAGTGTGTGTTCTTCTTCGTTTTACCCCAATTCACTTTTATGGTTCTGTGTCATCAATATTATTTATAGTGAGTGGAGGTTGATTCAGTGCGATAAAGTACTACTTGGTCTTCTTAATCCATAATACTAACTACAACAGTAGGAAAAACCTCACTCATCTCTCTGACAGCCACTAATGAGGTCATTAACCTACATTTAAAACTCAAAAAGGAGACAAGAGGAGATGTTAAAGCCTCTGTTGAAGTATAAATATTTTGAAAGTGACAAATGCAGCCTCACATCTCTCTCTATATATATTTGTACCTCACAGTTACTCCTTGAAACATTGCAACAGTTTGTTTTCATCACAGAAAATCACAGTCAAACAGTTAGCACTGTTGTCTTTCAGCAAATATATGTGTGTGTGTGCCAGAAGTGAGTGTGTTAAGAGATCTTGCCACTTTTGGTGTTTGTTGGATGGGATTTGACTGTGTCTGCTGAGTGGGCAGAGCAGACAAGGCTAAAGAGAGCTGGAGCAGAGCATGCTGAGGCCTGCCTACTTGCACTACAAGCAGCAACCAACACTGAAAATGTCAGATTATTGGATTATCGGGGCTGTTCTGAGGTCAGCTCTCATTGAAGACAGCTACTGAGTTAAACATTGAGCTCAAATGTGGATTGTTTGTAAATGTCATATAAAGCTTTATATCTACTTCAAGGGGTTTGTGACCTCTTAGCCTTCATGGGGGAGGGGTGCTAAGGAAAAAGGGTGTTTGCATGGCAGGGAAGTAGCAAGAAAATACTACGGAATGGGCACTGCTTGGATTGAGTGGGGAGGATGTGCACTTAATATTGTGGGTGTGGGCTGTTGAAGCATCTTACATTCTGAAAGAATGGATAACTCTGGGAGACAGACAGCATTAGCACTGTCTTCCCGCTGTAATATGAGCCTAAACAGTGTGGTTTACTCTTGAGTGGTTACTGGTCATTTAACAGCGCTGATATAGAGGTTTAAGGCGGTAATAACATTGGTTATGAAGAATTCATGACTCAACAGTCCTAAAGAACAACCCAGTCCATACATGAGACCACACCATGTTGGCTATAGCCTGAGTTGGTGCTGGGTAAGAAAAAACATGACACACATAATAATCAGCAGTGAGTCATGTCTGGGGCTGGCACCAGAGATTGTTTTTTCCATAAAGCACAAAAATGATAACAAAGTAATAATATAATCTGGGTGTACTGTATGTTTCTTTCTGAGTGGCTTTCCATCTGCAATGACATGACCATATGCCAAGTTACGGATGGTTTTAGTGAAAGATGAATAAACCCAACCCAAATGCATTTTTATTTATCTATTTTTATACTGTCTCTTGTCTATTCAGTAACTGTAGGCTATTATACAGTCGTGTATAACAAAACCTAAGTGGGACATTCGTTTAAATAGATATCAACCTACTTTTCTTCAGTCAATTAATATTAACCCCGTTAAAGCAAAATAAGGCTAAAATAAGGTCATTTGTTGTGGAAAAAGTGTCTGCTTTGTAAATATGGCCTACAGTAGGCTACTAATGCAACAGGGAGGACAAACACATAACTAAATCAATTCATTGACATTATGTCGCCGGTAATTGCTATGCAATATATCAGAACAACTAGGTCTAATGAAATGAAAACAGATCTACTGCGTGTAATGTAGCCTAGAGTAGAAGAAAACAACTCTGCTGTGGAGGACGAGGATGATCTGTATAAGACCCATGAGGTCCACACCCATCCATCCATTGCAGTCATTGTTTCCACTTCTTCGCCCGTTTCAGAAGAAAATAAAGACCAACCAAAATGACTAAAAGCGACCTCTTACCATATTTCGGGTCCGGGTTTTTCTCCTCCATCTCCATTCTTGCACACGGCACACTTCACGTTATCAAAGCAGACAGGACAGTTACCATGGAAATGTCGAGAAAAAAACACCAATAACAGGGCGACTGCTACCACTATAAAGCGGAGTGTGGGACCATCCCAAAGAAACGCGTACTGCAGACAGGGGCATTCCCGGCTGACCGAGAACCAATAGAAAAGCGTCAGAGATTTGAGTGACAGCTTCCTTAGCCAATCAGAACTCGTTCTCTGTGACCGAAAAATTCGCCCCGCCATTACTTCAAAGGAATGTGTCCACTGCTCAGTGTGAAAAGCGATAATTACCTGAGATGAATGGCCTTGGTTAACAGTTTTATTTCCAGTGTGTGAAGGGAGGACTGCTAATTTTTTTTTTTTTTTTTGCTGGAACTTATCAGTGCCCTGCGACAAGCTGGCCCCTGTCCAGGGTGTACCCTGCCTTCGGCCCAAAGTTACTGGGATAGGCTCCAGTCACCCGCGACCCCTAACGGGAATAAGCGGTAGAAAATGAATGAATGAATGAACTTATCAGTATCTTCAGATTGCATAGAAAGCGAGACCACCATACAGTAGCAACTAACATAGGCTATCTTCATCTTCCGTTTTTAAATCTAATTTATTATAATTTATGATAGATGTAATATATTTTAAGCAAAACAGCCATGTGATTACATTTCATTGAGATTTAGCAATTAAATCACTTTTGTAACAGTTAATAAGTGGGAATTAAACTGTCCAGTGTTTTTTGTTTTAAGTTCTCGACAGTGACTTGTGCTTGATGCACCACTAGTAAACAGTGCATTAGCTATCAGACATGACCCCGCTATAGGCTGCAGTGAGACTGGGGACGCGCTCACAATCCGTACATGACTCCTAATTTGAACAGCCAATCAGCTGAGGCTGTGGGCCCACACCCTCCACATTTCGCTTCGGTCACATGTACATGAAAGTACAAAATATTTTATTATTGACTTTAATATTTAATATTTACTTATACAGTGGCTTAAATGATCTTTTATGGTTCTATTATGGCGTGAAAATTGATCAAAGTTAATTGCATAACATGCAACAGTTGCACAACTCCAAGTGCACAGCTCCTGTTGCTTCTGCCGCGGAGCTCCCATAATCATTACGTATCTCTGTGACGTTTCACCGGGCAGGCGTTACTTAAGTAACTTTCACAAGGCACTCTGCAGAAGTTTGGGTCGATCCTAAGACAAACACACCAAGAAAAACCCACCAGGTACTGTAGATCTTTTCGTCACTATAGTCTATTATTATTGCAAGGACAGAAAATAAGATGTTGTAATGAGGTTTTTCTTTTGTTAAAGCGCTAGTCTCTTTGTTAATAACGACCAGCCCCTGCCTAAATACTATAGTTTGGTGAATTATATATATATATATATATATATATATATATATATATATATATATATATATATATATATATATATATATATATATATATATATATATTTCTTTACAGCCATATGGCTCTTAGAAGTGCTGCATTTTGCCTGCTCTCCAACGTTCAAAAATGTGCTACAACTGTAACATCTAGAGCTCAGGGCACAGCTTCAGTAGTCTATAAAGGTATGTTTTTTATTATATGTACTGTATATATCTGTGTATACATACTAATACTGTGTAATACTTTAGCTTGTTGTCATTAATAACTCAATAACCCCCTGGAATTTTTTTTTTAGATGCTAAAGAAGTCCCAAAGCCATCTAAGCCCTGTAAGTGAACCTTCAGCCAGTATTTGTTCATAGTCTGTGGCCTCCTGTAGTACATGCATGACATAACCAGTGAGGGTATGTATGCTCTTGTTTTTGACACTCAGCCAAGGTGCCTTTCGACTGGCGGGATGCATTGGATTTGGAAGGCCAGCTGACAGAGGAGGAAATCATGATCAGGGATTCCTTCCGGGACTATTGTCAGGAAAAACTCATGCCCCGCATCCTGATGGCCAACAGACATGAACGTGAGCCATGCCAAATTGAAGTAATTACTGTGTTATTATAGAGAATAAGTTTAAATTTTATTTTTCAGATTTCCACCGAGAAATTGTCTCTGAAATGGGAGAGCTGGGAGTTTTGGGACCAACAATTAAAGGTTAATTTCTCTATGTTTAGTAATTTTTACATGTACACTTTGTCACATAGTCTTTTTTCTAATACTATGTATATGGCTGTATTCTTTTAGGATATGGCTGTGCAGGAACTAGTTATGTCGCATATGGTTTGATTGCCAGAGAGGTTGAGCGAGTGGACAGTGGGTATCGGTCAGTCATGAGTGTTCAGTCTTCGCTGGTCATGCATCCTATCAATGCCTATGGCACAGAAGCTCAGAAAGAGAAATACCTGTCCAGGCTTGGTAAATAAACATTTATGATACAGTACTTTATGTTAACCTAAACCTAAAGTAAACCTTGTTTATGAATCAATTATTTTCCTGTTTGTATTTTAGCTTGCGGTGAAATCCTGGGTTGTTTTGGTTTGACTGAACCAAACCATGGCAGTGATCCCAGCAGTATGGAGACCAAAGCCAAATACAACCCTTCAAGTGGTACTTTCACCATCAGTGGAGCAAAAACATGGTGGGTTAGTCCTTTTATAAATGTTACTATTTTTGAGTATGAGTATATGAAAAATTACAAAAGAGCTGCCATTTTGTGTAATCCAAATCAAGTCAAGTCAAATTTATCTATAAAGCAGATTTAAAAAACAACCTTATTTGACCTAAGTGCTGTACATAGCAATACAGAATCAGAATTAGCAATAAATAATACATATGTTGAATACAATCAAAGGAACTTAGCAATAAATCCAGATGAAATTGATAAAAAACGTTATTAATAGTACACAATAAAAGATGCAGTAAAGTCAAGATACACCCCTAACCTGTGTTTTCAGTCTGCTCTTAAATCTCTTATTATATTTTAATCTCCCAGGATCACAAATTCTCCAGTTGCAGACATTGCAGTTGTCTGGGCTAAATGTGAAGATGGAAGGGTGAGAGGTTTCATTTTGGAGCGTGGGATGAAGGGCTTTGCCACTCCAAAAATCGAAGGAAAATTTTCCCTGAGAGCTTCAGCGACTGGCATGATCCTGATGGATGAGGTGGAAGTCCCTCAGGAAAACCTGCTGCCCAATGTGTCTGGACTGGCTGTATGTGGTCCCTCTCTCCAGTTAGCACTGTTCTGACCTAAGACATTCATTTTTATAATGTTATCTGTCTTTATGACTAAACAGGGTCCCTTCGGGTGCCTCAACAATGCTAGGTATGGCATTGCATGGGGAGCTCTGGGTGCTGCTGAATTTTGTTTCCATGCTGCCAGACAGTACACCCTGGACAGGTGCATTGTGTTGTTAAAGCTACGAACACAAAAACAGATTAGTTAAAAGTTTATTAGTGCTGCATTTTGATTATTTTTATCTAAACAGAATCCAGTTTGGTGTGCCTTTAGCCAGGAACCAGCTCATGCAAAAGAAGATGGCTGACATGATGACAGAAATTACAATTGGGCTACAATCATGCCTGGCTCTGGGTCGGCTTATTGATGAGAAAAAGTATGTTTATAGTGTCAAAATGAATTTACTGTATATGTAATAGCTAAATAATCTTCAATAATCTTTTATCCTTGTAGAGCAGCACCTGAAATGATCTCTATGCTTAAGAGGAATAGCTGTGGCAAAGCTCTGGACATTGCCCGACAGGCCAGAGACATGCTGGGAGGAAATGGTATTGCAGATGAGTACCACATCATCCGTCACGTTATGAATCTGGAGGCTGTAAACACATATGAGGGTAAATTCAAACTTTATTGATTTCTGGTCCTGTTTACTGCAAAACCCATTATGCACTGAGTACACAACTACAATAAGAAATGCTGACCAAAAAAAAAAAATCGATTACGTGATTGCACCACTAGGGGTCAGCATTGCTATTGCGATCCAAATGTGAACTCCCGTTGGACTGTGCATATTCCATTGTTTTCAACTCTGTTTATTTTAAAATGTACTAATTATGTTTTGTTTTGCTTTTGTAGGAACCCATGACATACATGCACTGATCCTGGGTAGAGCAATTACTGGACTTCAGTCATTTACTGTTGGAAAGTGAAGTTTTGAATAATAGTAAATGACAACATTTGTACTGTTTAAAAAAAGTCACCTGGACTTGTTTTTTTTAAACTTGTGTAAAAAACAAAAAACAGCATTTTGTTTTGGGAAGCATTCATAACCATACATTGTTTCATGTTCCTCATAGGAACCATTGTGGGGCATATGGCGTATCTGTCTCAGTAATTTTGTGAAGTTAACTTACTTTTTATGTTTAAATAATACTTTGTGTATATAAATGACTTAAATGTGTCAAAACAATATGACTCTCTAATGTATTAAATATAGAAATGTGTATCACATGCAAGCATTCTTTGATAAATTTGACTGAAATTTAGAAATGAATCTTTTGTAAACAATGGTGTTAAGTAGGCCTACAAAAAAATTACTTGTAAACTATATATTTGGGCAGTTGTATTTAATGTAAGAACAATCAAACGAACTTTACAGTGTAAACACTAACAAAATTAATTTCTGCCTAAAAATACTAAGAATGGTTTAGAATGGAAAAAAAATTGCGTCCAAAATGTATTTCATTCTAAGTAACATTCAAAACTATTCAAACACTGTCTCTGAGGCTTGACAGCGCCTGGGTGGCGTCCTGTAGCTCCTGGTTAAGCCGACTGCAGTTCTCCAAAACCTCAGACAGCTCTCTCAGCTTCACCTGCATTTTAATACTGTTATCCTCATAGACTGTGTACACGTGGTCCTTCAACTGCTGACACACCTCTGACATCTGTTCAAAATCAAAATTATTACATAAAATTAATCATATTAAAAAACTAATGACAATAGAAACTACCTTCTCTGTTAATTTTTCCTGAAAGCTGTCTATCACTTTTGGATCGCTGGCGCGGCTTGTGTTAATTCTTTCCACCAGTTCCTCCACTTTATTGCTGATTTCATCAATACTTATAATAGGCAACCCCAAAGTGGATAATTTAACAATTAGAGGCAAGACAAAAACAGTATCAATACAGTTGTCGCTTTCATTTACTTTGTGTGTTACCTGGAAGGCTGGTCTGGGACTGTGAAGTTCATGTCTGTGGAGTCCCCTCTTGATAAATCCTCAGTCTGCATTGTCCCCAAACAATATACAAATTATTATTTAACAATTAAAAGGACATTATTAGTTATTTATCTAATAATAAAATGTTTTACCCAAGAACAGTGAATATGGGCATAAAGTTTTGCAACTCAAAAGTAATTTAGATACTGATAAGCAGTATTGTATTTCCGTAAAAAATTAGTCATTAATGTAGTTAAATAATAGAAATATATTGCAAATGGTCCAAAAGGTGAAACAGTATAAGAAATAGTCTCATAACTTAAATGCATTTATTGGGCTGTATTGGATAACGTTATTACCGCCTGTGATCCTTCATGGACAGGATTAGCTGTAGCCTGGGAAGTTGAAGGCAACTCATCAAAGAAATAATCCATGGTAATTTGTATCTGAAAGAGCAAATGTCTGAAAAAGAAAACAAAAGAAGAAGTAACTTTAGGACACAGCTAACTTGGCCTCGACGTTAACGTTAGCTAATTAACGTTAGCTAGCGTTAATTAATGTCAGCTAATGTTGGTGTTAGCTAACAATCCCAAGTTAAACATTACCCCTTTATATTTATACTTATAGTTAACAAAATGCATAACATAATACGATGACTGATATAACGTTATCTATCCGTTATCCGAACGACGACATTATTAACTTAATTAAATCAGAAGATGAGAGGAAAATGATCCTACCGGCTTTTTTTTAACGCTAACGTTAGCCAAATGGCTAAATTGTTGACTTTTCCAGTTTGGTTTACCAAACTCTGCTTCAACTGCGTTTTATTGTAAATTAACGAGTTTGTTTTAGTTTTACCTTTTAGTCACATCTTTCGCTTTAAGGCACAACAAATACACTAATAAAGACTGGCATAGAAAAAATATGGATTATTAAATTTTTTTCATGGTTACAATGATTAACTTCATCCCTCACCATACATAGCCAAAATAAATTCTGTCTATGAAAAGTAACCCCTTAAATTACAGTTTTTGTGGCGCGCACACACACAGGTATCTGCTCAGTCTGGGCATAGTTTCTACAGTGCATTGATGCAGATCAGTAAAGACTACATTTTGGATGTGTGCTCATCAAATAAACTAATTTCTCAACAAACACGTTCACACCAATTTATGACAACCCTAAAACACACCCAAATAATTTTAGTTCAAAACATTTTTTTTTATTTGCCTTACAGGCAGATAATTTATACAAACACTAATGGGGCCATTTCCCCATTATACCTCTATCTACCATAGAAATGGCGCCACCTATGAAATACTTGATAAAAATGTGACACTATATTGCAATGACAGTGTATTATAAAAATGTCGTTTGAATGGGACTCAATGGCACAAAAAATGTCTTAGGGGTAAAGGTGTGAGCGACCATGTTTTCTCGACACCTTTTTAAGAGGGAAAAAAAAAAAGAAATCTCAAAATTTATCCAAAAATACAGACCTGAGGCAAAATATATCCCATTTGAATCAACAAAGCAAAGGTTATCCACAAAAAACTGTTGAAAAATATCAAAAAATGTCATGGGGTGTAGGAGGGTTAATATTATGGTACAGCTTGCATACTGGCATATGTTTCAAGATGTTTTATTGCCAAATTGTGGTTGCATTAATTGCATTTAAAAAAACAAAAAACAAAATAGACAAAAAAAAAAAAAAAAACCATGTACTGCTGGGTACGGTTCTAACAAGAATATAAAATAATATATAAGATATAAGCTATGTTCAAGAATAGAGAGCAAAGTTATAATGTTGAACAAATACACAAGTACCATAATAAAATATAAACTATAACTAAAATGCTAAAAATTAAAAATTAAAATAAAAAACATCACTATGTGTGCTGTATTGTATCTTAAATGGGATGTCCAGAAGTCAAATGCTCAAGTAAGGGTCCTAAAAAAAAATGCAATATTAGCAGAGAAAGTCCCAGTGGAGAAAGCTGAGATTAGGTAGGCTATTCTGAGTGGGATGGTGCACTGACAGATTGGTGGAGAACCAGAGCACAGGGCAGGGATGATTGATCTCGGCTGTGATTGGAGCAGTAATCCCTCTTTGTGTGTGTGTGTGTGTGTGTGTGTGTGTGTGTGTGTGTGTGTGTGTGTGTGTGTGTGTGTGTGTGTGTGTGTGTGTGTGTGTGTGAGTGTGTGTCTCACCACCCACATAGTCTGGAGTAATCCCACAGAGAAGACACAGCTGACAGGCACGCACACTGCATGTTGTAGCTTTTGACACAGCAAAAGATGAGGAAAGTTTAGGGTATGGTTAGCAAAATTATATTAGTCAAATTATTAACAGCTCCTTTAAATAATGCTGGAAAACATACACACTTATCTAAATGTGTTTGGTTTGGATACTGCATAAAAGTGGTCCTGACAGGTGGGTGCTTGGATTATTTTTTTTATTTTGTTAGTTAATTTATGTATGCAGTTATAACTTATTCATTTTTTTATGCATTATAGGTAGTGACACCTGAAAAAGTTTTCTTCCTAACCACAATGGATTAGCTGTATCTGTGAAGCTGGAGACTCCTGCTCTGGGACTATGGATAGCTTCAACTACACAGACGAAGGTGGACATTCATTCCAGTATTTAGTCCAGAACATAGACCCTCTTTATAAGGAATACAAACCCCCTCCCAGAGACCTCATCCAGCTGCCAAAATCTGTGCTGTACCTCCTGATGGCCGCCCTGGTCGTGGTGGCCGTGGCCTATGCGATCGTGGGTCATCTCATCAAAGACCTAATGTTAGATATTACAGGTAATAAAATCAGATCTACCCAACTGTGGCTATATACAATTGTGACACAAAATTAATGGCTTTGTGATTGGTTTGGTTGACTGTTTTTTAAGATTCAAACTATGAGATACAGCAAGATCTTTTAAGCAAACTTCAAACTACGTCTTCCATAAATGTATATATTAATGTGGGTTAAATGGGTATTAATATGGTTATGGGGGCAGATAAGACTAAGACTAAGTGATATTTACTTTACGCCATTTTTCTTAAATTTGTATAGTATCTAATGTAGTGTACAGTCTTTATCGTCTCTCCTCTCTTATAAAAACATAAATAGAAGAATTAGTAACATGCCCATTAAAATTAATCAGACTTAAATTACTGTCTTTCATTTCTGTGTCAAACTATATATTGTAAGTGTGCAAGTACAATAACAGTACAGGCAATATAAGTATCACTACAGGCTGCGTGTGTTATCAGAAGTGCAATAAGCAGCATTAGTGCTTATGGATGTAACTTGTGTTGTGCTAAATTTATAAATAATATTAAATAACTCCTCTACTTGTCCACAGATTGTTTGCTTGGGCCATTAGAGGACGACCTAAAAAAAGATCGAGAGGAAGAAGGACTCAGCCCGCTGCACATACCCACCTCTGTCAGCCACTCCCACCAAAACGCCTTCCACGTGTGGGACCAGGACGACGTTATCATCCCTATGACGCCCCAAGACGAGAGCCCCGCCAACTCTCCGCTGATGGCTGTCATCCCCTACATACCGTCCTTCTTCCCCCATGCACTTCATCACATCGGCAGCCCAATGCACACGAGAGAGCACCCAATTCCCAAGGAAAGTGAAGCATGAGGAAAAGAAAGGACAATTTTACCAGTATAATTTTTATCGAGGGACTCTATGAACTTTGGAGACCTTATACATCCAACATTAATGTACAAATATCAAAACCAAATGGATGCATTACTTTATTTTTTGGGCTTGCTTTGACTTGTCAGTTCTAACTCTCGTTGGGACAGCCTTCTCTTGTTAATTCTCCCAGTGGGTTTGTGCCAAGTTGCTGTAGCATCAAGATCATCCTCCTGGCTCCTTCCACACCTAAGCCAACAGTGTGACTGTCCCTAAATGCTCACTGAAGAATCTTTACCAGTGATAAGCTTGTATTCTTTATTTAACTTTAAATGAAACTTGTATGTACAATACAGGTGCACTTTCATAACTCTGCCTGTGACAACCATCACTCTGTAGAAGATTGACCTCACCTGTAGGGCTAAGTAAAAAGGGTGTACTTAATTCAGTTAGCAGATTTGGCTTCTTTGGCATGGTACGATAGATAGAAACGATAGAGGAGATACATTTACAGTATCCAACCCCAATTTTAAATATGTTGAGCGCCATGTAAAATGTAAGTAAATACAAAATCCATTCTATTCTATTCTATCAATCTATTTTACCATTTTATTAAAATGAATTGCTCATTTTGAATTTGATGGTGGCAACACATCTCAAAAAGAAAGTTTCAGTATTAAAAAGGACTGAAGGAACATTTTGCAGCTAATTATGTAAACTGGCAGCACACTTCAGTAAGATGTCTGTGTATAAAAGAAGCATTTTAAAAAGGCAGAATCTGTATTATATTAGTTTTGGATGCTCCTGATCTTAGAGACCTCAAGTGACACTGCTTTGAAAACAGGTGTGATTCTGTTCTGGAAATCACTGAATGGATCAGGAACACTTCCAGAAGTAAACTGTTCTATTATGAGTCAAGAAATAGTAAAATATCTCCATTTCCTGGTACACCTGGTATGTTGTTTATGTGTTACTGTAAAACATGGGTATTTAAGACTTGCAAATAATTGTATTTTTTTAATTCACATATTATTCAGTGTCTCAACAATTTTTTATTGGGGTTGTACAATTGGCAATGAAGATTTTGCTAATAGTAGCAAAATTACAAATAGACCCTGTTTATTATTTTTTTTTATTCTTTGGCACTGCCTTTTGTTCCATAATACTGTACTGTATTAAGGCCCCATATTAAACAGATGGGGTGCGCTATTGCTTATACACAGCTGTAGAGATAGCTTTGTTTAGTCCGATTATAAACACACATGTTCCCTGTTACACAACATGAAAACACTGATTCAGGGTCAGTGGTAAGCTGCATATTGGCTGAGATGCAGAAATCCTGTGGCATTTATAACCGATGCATATTTGCACACTGTCAGACATAAATAATCTATTTTTTAATTTACTCTTCATTTAAAATAAGAGTGCTATTTAATCTTTTTGGCCTTTATAAAATGTAACTTGCAGATATTATTGAGACATCTCACTGAATTGCTTATTCCATCTGTAAGAATTGGCCATATTCGGTGAGGGATTGAGATTAGGAGATTAGATGAGCAGCTTAGCCTTTAATACAGTGGGCTTTTATTACTTTTGAGCTATAGAATTAGATAATCAGGCTGGGCCCCCATCTCCAATAAAGGGAAGTCCAAAAAAGTGTCTAAAACAGAATATGTGCTGATGCATCACTTCTTTATCTGGACCAGTAGTGGCCAGCTTCGAGTCAACAATATTACCTTGTTTTAGTCATTGTTCACAGAAAACATTATTTTGCTTTTTAATTGTTTGAGATCCAATGGCACGGCACTGCTTGGTGGTTTCAACAATATTTATACGTGTACCCTTCAGATTATCTGTAGCTTGGGTTTAAAACAACACGTGAGTGCAGGATTAATGCGTTGATGAACATTTGATAACATGTAGTAACACTATTGTATTGGCTATACTGTACATCAGGGTGAGTGAATCTCATTTAAACATACAAATAAATACATATAAATGTGATCATAAAAAAGCTAATGCACGTGTTGTAAACCAGGATGGATTTCAACACCAGCAGCAGAACAAGTTCCTCTATGGAGACTGTGGGAAATTTTAATGACAAAAACTTCTCACTTCTCTATAATTTTTGTGTTATTGCCCCTCAAAACCTATTATGAAAATGAGTTGCCTCTGAAAGTGTGTGCTCATCAGTTTGCCAGACCTGACTTGCCAAACTGGTCTTTAAGACTGTCCTCAGTCTGCTCCAGGCTTACGTCAACCAGGGTTAAGTGATCCTTCCCGTGCTTGTCTTTTATCCTTAGGTAACAGCTAAGACTTGGCTGGTTCCTTACTGCCATTGACTTAGTTCTTAGTCTGACGTGGCATGACACTAACAAATTGTAACCCATCCTGATTGGATTAGCCTCAGAGCAACAGGCAGTAACACTAGTCCTCCTAGTCAAGGTGTGAATGTATGTTATTCAGAAATATATAATTAAAGTACATATATTTTAAGTAAATATACAGGTTCTCATCATACTGAAAAATCTCTGCTAATCTAAGCTACCCACAATATAGAATGAGTTACCCAGCCATTGGTTGGTTGGGCTTATCCTGGTTAGTCACTGCCAATCAGCCATCATCCCACTGCCTAATCCTCTGTTGGCAGCACAGACATGCAACTGTCAAACCACACTTGTCTTGCAGAAACAAAACATCAGCATTTAACTCACATGGTGCCACTAAAAAACACATGCCGATGTGTGGCAAGAAAAAAACAAAACAAAAAACAAAAGCAGAGGCTCAGAAAGTTATAATTTAAAGTATAAAAAGATAGATAAACAGTATAGTCTCCAGTTTGAAAATGCAGCCACTGTATTGCATGGTTCATTATCTTAAAACTTGGACACATACAATAATTCAATAACAGTTTTAGCTGTTCTAAATTAAAAACAAACAACCACAAACATTTTGTTAAAAGTGATAAAAATCAAAGGAATCTGGTAAAAAAATTGCCGTGTCAAGTCACAAGTCAAAGGTCACAAGCTGACAATTAGAAAAACATTCTCGTAAAACTGTCAGATAATCATTTTTAAATAAATCAGAATACTTGTTACAAAGAGTTTGATCTCAAACACTACAAAATTGCTAAATTAATTTCTGAATTTTGCAATGATTATTCCAGCTTCCTTTGGGAGAGAACTGTGCGGAAGAGAGACGTGCCTTTAGCCTGGTAGAAGGTCACAATCATCTTGTCCTTGGCAACCTCTGCATGAACAAACCCTCCCAGAGTAGATGCTTGGCCAGTGAAGAACTTTACTGAGCCTTTGGGAACATGATTCCAGTGACGGACATCGGGGTCTAGAAAGTTCCCCGCTCCACTGACCACATATCCCACACCAGACTCTTCAATATACTGCCAAACAGACACAGATGGTGATCACAAATAGCGAACATATAGTATACATAGTGTATGTAGAATACATAAAAGCTTGAAAAGTGTTTGAGTCATGAACAAACCTGCAGGTTGTGATCATGGCCACAAAAGTAAGCAGTAGCCTTGTGTTTAACCAGCAGAGGATGGACCTGCTGCACCAGACAATGAGTGGGTCCATGTTCAGACACAGACCACACAGGATAGTGTCCTGCCACCAGCAGAAAGTCTGCCTTGGATTGGGCAATCCTCTCCTGCAGCCAGACCAGCTGACGGTTTGCATCGACTGCATGTAGGGGTCCTTTTGGCTGTGCGTCTGAGTAGTCATTTGAGTTACCGCACAGCATTACTGTGTCCAGCATAATAATGGTCAGGGTTTTCTGAGTGTTAGGGATGTGAAAGTTCAGTTCGTAATAGTAAGCAGGAAACTTCCTACAAAGGACAAAAAACTGGTAAAGACAAACCTGGAGCATTAGAGGCTACATACATTTGAACATACCATCTGTTAGACCGCTGGCTGTACTCTATTTGAGCCTTCACATTTCCTATGTGGTCATGGTTCCCAGCGAGCACGTACCAGGGGATTCTCAGAGACTTGGCTGTGTAAACAGACTCAAATGTTTCCTGCACAGAAACAAAATAATCTCTTAAGGATGTTCATTCTGGGCCAGAAATGATCACAGACCTAACTCACCTTGAACCGGGGCGAGTCCACACTGTCCACACCTTTGTAGTAAAAGTTGTCACCAAGGGCCAGAACAAAGTCAGCTCCCATCTGCTCTGCTACTTTACTCATCTCTCGAGCTGTAGCCTTCTGCACAGCGGTGATGTACGGTGGATAGGGTACCCCTCCCCAATCCCCTACAGCCAGAAACTTTATAGACGTCCTGTTTGCTAACGGATTAAAGAATATTAATGTGTGAAATGATGCTGCAGATCTAAAAATTTGATTATACTTACTGCTAGTTTCTCCCAGGTCCTGGAAGGCAGCAGGGAAGCAGTAGGCCATAGGGATGGCAACGAAGATGGAAACTAGAGCAAGTGTCATCTTAAAAACAAAACAAGTGAATTAGAGCCTAGTAGCAAAGCAGCTCTAACACTGTCAGAGTCAGACATAACCAAAATGAAAATGAATGCTCAGTGAAGCCAAAAGAGGAAGAAAAACTGTTGTGAACTGTTGATGAAGCATACCATGCAAGCCTCTGCTGCTACTCTCCTCCCCACAACAACACAACACTATTTGCTGCACTTATGACTTTAGGTGACATGTGATTGGCTGGACACATCCCAGCTGGAGCTAATAGAAGTTAATCAAAGCATGTTGTAGCATGTTACTGAGCAGGTTAAAGGTTAAAGCGTATCAATAACATCAATTAAAAAAATCCATAATTCAGGTCTTTGAAATACAGGTAATCAGTGTCTCAGAGAGTTGAAAAAGATAAAGGGACTCACAGCTGAAAGCTGGTGACTTGTTGACCCTCTTCATTCTCAGTGTATTCCCTGTGGTCCACTTTTATAAGAGACAGCCCATACTAGGAAGGCATGATTATTGCTCATATCCTTGACTCAGTCGAGACTAAAGGGTTTATCTGGGCCACATGTGATCCACTATGGATGTTATATCTAGTGTCCAGACTTTTCCATGGCAGCATTAATCACATCGGTCTTCCCTTTTTCAACATTATTTTTCCATACTAGCCCATGTAGTTGTGTCTACATTATACTGTTTATACAGTTCTGTTCCATAATACTTCTGTATTTTAATCCACCTATTGCAGAGATTAAAGCAAAAAAAAAAAAAAAAAAAAAAAAAAATCTCTGAGCCTAAACTTTTTTTTAGCAAGACCGGTAGAGGTCAACACATTTTTAATGTCTATACAAAAACAAACCGGAAATCCGTCCCAGTGCCAAAGTACTTTACGCCCAGCTATTGTTTTAATGTAGACTTACTTGACCTCATCTGACTTGTAAACAATACCCTGCATGTCTTCTCTGATATTTCATGTTTTACAGTTGGTACTTAAACCCATACAGATAGGGTAATTTAGGTAACTTGCCTTTAAATCACCCTACTTCGTACTTACATTTGTCTCTTGATTTTGAAACATGATATGGTGGGACTATTATTAACAGACAGGAACCAAAAATATTCCGCTAAAATAATTTATTTTACAACAAGGGTTAGAGCACCTTCTACACAAAGGATTATACTCTCAGCTTAAACTGTGATTTGTTTGAAAAGAAGCAGCAAAGTGTAACAGAATCTATTCAATTGTGAAAAAGAAACAAACTTCTACAAAGAGAAAGGGATTATTCAGGTACTTTTCATTCAACATCAATATGAGGCAGTCTTTCAGTAAAAACAAAAAACCCACATCAGCATTTGCCGTACATCCAATATCAAGTAAGGTAAAAGGTGTCAAAAAGAAAACAGACAACTTGACCAAAATGTATTTTAAAGGTGGTACGGTGATGATAATTAATAACTTGCGCCACTGTATCCAGGATATGAGGTCTGGTCTTGTCCTGTGTAACTGTGGTACATGTAGTTCTGCTGAGCGTCCCAAGACGTCTGGTTTCCCCAACCTGTAAAAAAAACAACAAAATTAGAGCTACCCTCTGTCTCTGGAGCAGCCTTTTTTATCTAAACATTACAGCTAAATTTAGAGTGGCACAGTTTAGCACTGTAGCTTTTGAAATGGCCTGAGCACCATGTAAAGTTCAGTGATAGTCATCTGTGTATGTTTACATTTAAACACTGATTCAATACAGGAGCTACAACTGGGCTATGCTGCTGTTTGCACTATTCAAGTTCTAACTAATATAAATAAAAGATACTATTTCTAGTTGTTTCATGGTTTCTTAAATTTTGTGCACAAAAACGTTAGAGACTTCAAGCTTTATTTTTATAACCCAATCACAAAGCAAAAACTTGATGACCAATATTGAGTAAACGCAGCTTGATACCAAGATTAAAAAAAAAGTCAGCTTCCATCTCGGGATGCGTATTTATCACAAGAATTAGGCAGGTTTTGTTTAAAAAAAAATTTTTTTTTGAATTTCTATTTTTCCTTATTGATTACCACTTTTCACTCATGTCAAAAATTTAGCTTTTGTTCCACTGTGTTACAAACCAAAGGAAAGGTTCTCAAGGTGTAACTAAAGGTATCCAATACCAAAATTAACTGTACGTGTGTTTGCTTCTGGACTTTACCGAATGTCTCTTTTTTTTTTAGTTCAGTTTATTCTTTATTTTAGACAAATAATTTCACGATCATTAGAACAAGATATAATTTCTTGTCTAGAGGTGTAACGATACAGTAACTATATCAATGTATCTTTTTTTTCCTACGACACAACTATATCGATACACTTCACCTTGTATTGAATTGTATCGTTTTCAAGCAGTGTAGATTGCTATACATGGAATATCGCCTGATAATATAAAAAAATTTTGATATTAGAAATGTGCATGTTAAAATATAACCAGATATGGCTTGTTGGGTGTAATTTTTGTGTTTTTAATTAAATAAAATGTTATATTAAACTTTTCTTTGCTCTATGTCTACTGGACATAATCAACCCTGGTCACGATGCTACATTTGAGAGTAAACTTTTATGATTTTTGGGAAAAAGTTGCTCTATAGATTATCGATATGAAGATGTTGAATCGTATTGAAATGTATCATTCCAAATTAGCCAATATCGTTCTTGAATCGTATCAAAAGAATTCTAATTAATACATATAGTTGCAAAAATGTATCGTTACACCCCTGTTCTTGTCACGTCTCTACTTTCCTATCCATTAAAGCCACAAAGGCAAAAAAAAATAAATCTTGGTGGAAACAGTATAAGTGTTATATAAGTATAAGTACCATAATTAGTATAAACTTGTCCCCCAGTCACTGAGCTGGGGTATGCTGTGGGGTACATAGAGTAGTCTCCTCCAGCGTTTTGTTCCTGGGTCAGCATCTTCTTCTTCTCCTCTCCATAGCCGTAGCTATAGGGGCTTTGCTGGTCAACTGGAGGTGGCATTGCTGAATAATCGTTTCCCTGTGAGGAAGTGGTGGTAGTGGTGGTACTGGAGACAGGTGGAGAGCAGTATGTAGTGGTCTCAGGATAAAAAGTGCCATAAGAGGTGTTACTGCTATCCGTCGTGGAGCTCTCACTGGTCCCATAAAGCTTGTCTATAAAGAAAAAGAACACATTTGAGAAAAAATCTATAAAATAAAAGAGCACTGAGTAGCAAAAAGTATAAATACACCAATCAGGCATAACATTATGACAGGTGAAGTGAATAACGCAGTATATCTCTTCATTGTGGCACCTGTTAGTGGGCGGGATACATTAGAGAGCAAGTAAGCATTTTGTCTCTGAAAGTTAATGTGTTAGGCATGAAAACCCAGCAAGCGTAAAGACTTAAGCATATTTGAGAAGGGCCACATTGTAATGGTGTTACAGCCTTTGTGCTGTAGTGTGTTTTTTTTTGTTTTTCCTTGTCTCCACCCACCAGTCCTGCCAGCTCATCAGCCACACCTGGGTGAGAGCTGGGTATAAAAGGCCGGAGCTGCCTTCATTCTGTGGCCAGTGGGTCCTTGGTGCTGCAGCCGCAACCATCGCCTTAGTTTCATTAGTTCTTTGTATACTTTGTTGGTATTCTTTTTTTTTTCTGTAAATAAACCTTAGTGTTTTTTGTTAATCCTACAACATCTCCATTCTCCTGTTTTTTTCTACCACCCGTAAATCTATTTTTAGTTACTGTGCCAGCGCCCCTAGCCATCCCTGGCACGTAACAAATGGCTAGATGACTGGGTCAGAGCATCTCCAAAATGGCAGCTCTTGTGTTGTGTTCCCAGGCTGCAGTGGTTACTATCTACCAAAAGTGGTTCAAGGAAGGAAGGAAAGAAGGAACAAGGAACAGTGGTGAAACAGCAACAGGTGATGCATGTGGGGAGCAAAGACTGGCCCGTCGCATTTGGTCTGATCCAACAGATGAGCTACTGTAGCTCAAATTGCAAAGTTAATGCTGCCTTATTCTGACAAAGTTTGTTGAGTACGGGGCTGCATATTATGCAGGTGGTCATAACACATAACATTATGGCCACCAAATTAGGCAGGTGGTCATAATGTTAAGTCTGATTGGTGTAGGTTGTGATTCGTTATTATCATTGTATAAATTAGCAAACAGACACGTACGATAGCTTGAGCCAGTGCTGCTCTCATAGCTGTAGTTGGCTTTTAAAAACAGGAAGAAGAAGAAAAGTCATAGAAGTCCAAAGCACATTTCAGAGCTGCTGCTTACCCAGACATACAGTAAGCATTTCCTTACTTTTGTTATAGCTGGGTCCAGAAGACGGTTTTCCTCTGCCTCTCCCCCGGCCTCTGCCTCTTCCCCGGGAACCAGAGTCAGTGGGAATGCCACGGATAGTGCCGAAACCAGGGATGTGCTGTCAAAGCAATATTATATTAGCTTGTTATTTGGTAAAGTTATCAAGTCAGCAGTATTCATAATCTTCACACACATATCTTACCATATCTGTGTAGGTAACCTTCTTTTTCTGATAAAATTTGGAAGCACCTGGCCCTCCATGATCTTCTGGAAATAATTTCTCTAAAGCAGCTAGAGCAGCATGGGCCTTAGCCTCCTTCTTGTTTGAGCCTCTTCCTTTAAACTTTTGTCCATCAACCTCAACCTAAAGTACAGTAAACCAGAGAAATGTTCATAATGTTACTGGTGCCATTCAATCCAACAAGAAGAATATCACACACAATTATTGCACTACAAACCCAGTTCCAAAAAAGTTGAGGCACTTTTCATGGAAGGGTAAAATATCTTAATTTCAACACGTTGTTGATGTTTACTGTGAATGAAATATGGTTTCATGAGATTTGCAAATCACTGTTTTTATTTTCATTTTACACAGTACCCCAAGTTATTTGGAATTGGTTTATTATATCTCAAGTTAACAATACTGACCTCAATGACAAAGCACTTTTCATGTGATCCTCCAGTCTCAGCAGAGAGCTCATACCTCAAACTGCGGCGTTTTTCATTTAACTCCATAACTGGATTCTTACCATTTTTGGTCAAAATGGGACCTTGGCCTCCCTGCCAAAAACCAAGAGGAAATATTGTATTTGTTCAAGATGTGAGACTGTACTTCACAGAAGATTATGAAAAAAATACACACCTCTTCAGATGCACTAATAGCTGTGGCAGGAGCTTTCCCCACTTCCTGTCCTCCGTTTGTATTATTGTTAGATTCTGTTGAACCAGTTGAAAGACCAAGATCTTGTAAGACCTGTAGAAATCAAGTTTACAATACAATTACTTAATACTACATAGGCTACTGAAAATGGTAACTGAATGAAACTTGCCTTGTTGGCTACATTAAGCTTAGCCGATCGTTTGGAGGGACCTGTTGCCTCGTATGTCTTTCCATTGAAGTCCACAGCCATCGTAAAAACTGGCTCATGCACAGGACCAGTCTGAGCTGTTAGGCGATACGCCAGGCCGGGTCTGTACTGGTTCAGACGCATCACAGCATTCATGTTTATGTCATCTGAAACTGTGCGGGAATAGATAAAATATGATATATAAACTTATAGGTAGTCGGGCATTTGAAATTCACTGTTTAAAATGATCTAGTTATGGGTATTATTTACGAACATGGTTTTCTCTGAAAGCGTTTTTGAAACTTGCGCTGTTTGCTGTTAAGATGTGGCTGTTCCTCTCCTTCATCCACCGCTGTAAAAGGTCTCTTGGCTGGTGGGTAAAAGCGTGGTCCTGGTGCTATAACATACATACTGATGATGGGTATTCAGTGGATTGAAATACCGTTAAAATGAAAGGCAACTGAAATATAAAATACCTGCAACATTTGCAGAAAGCTCTGGTTTCTGTGGCTTTTTGGGCTTGGCATCCATCCCTAGAACCTTGCGCATTTGTCCAAATGCCCACAGTCTCAATACATGCTGTGAAAAATAGAAATAAAGTGGTTAAAAGCCTAAGTGTGCTTGTGCTTTTGTAAAATTATGACTAACAGATTTACCTGCGCACTCTGTGTGATGTTTTCACGCTGCTGGATTGACAAATGTTCAATGGCGTCCACAGACTCCTTTTCACATGGGTCCTTAATTCCAGGGCCATCTTTGTACAAAAAACAAATTAACTCAATATATATCAATGAGATATAATAGTTTATATGAGTAGTTTGAGTGTTACCTTCCAAAAGTATTCCAGAAGAGATGGATTCAAAAACTCTGCGCAATGCCTCGCCTGCTCCCAATGGCCTCTCAGACGTCACAATGGCTTTCTCCACCAGAAGTTCAAGAGGCTAAAAAAAGGACGCATAAAAGTTAAATCTAGAGCATGCTAGAATCATTTACAAAATAACTGCAAGAGTAAAATTTGGATTGATTCATAAAATATCACATGAAAAAAATCTTACCCATCCAGACAGTGGGTTCCAGGTAGGCACACGAATACACAAGTCCCTCAAGATCCGGATCACAACAAGAGCAGAACTCAGCTGATTGACTTTGGCCTATGGAGAAACATACTGTTAGGAAGACAGAGGTTGTAGATAGCTAGAAGATTTGTTTTCACAGTTAACTGAGCAGATCTCCTAATCAACTCCTTTCATTCCATTTGCAATATACAAAATGGACTGGGGTTCATTTTGAGATGGCTCATTTTCAAATCCTTCAAAATCAAAAATTATTCTTAATTTTGTAGTCATTTAATAATAATTGTTCATATGCCAATGTCAATATCCAATAAGGCAGCATTGTTTTTGGTATTCAGTTCACTTTAAACTATTTATCAGATTTTTAATTTGTATTCAAAACTATAATGAGAAATGAATATGGTGAAAGACTAGACAACCTTACGTACAAATAAGGACGTGAATGCAAACCTGGAACCACTTGGCATGGCGAAGAGATGCCAAGGCAGTAAGGCATTTCTGCCTGTCCAGAACGTCCGGCGGATCGTTGACCGTTTGCGTTTCTATTGACGAGGTGGAGTAAGAAGAAAAGGTACAGTTTGACCAAGGGCTTGGCTCTGTCTTGAGGCTCAGGGAGTAGCAGCTTTTCCCAAACCATAAGTAGCAGGGAAAGGGGATCCCAAGTTCCTTACAGTCTTTGCCTTAAGACGACTTATTTTTTCCCCACAAAAATAAAATGAGGTTAAAGACATTGTCACAATGAAAGCAAGAAGTTATATCAAATATAATGTAATGTAAATATAACTTCTCCTTTCCTCACTCCCCTGGTTTGGGTTTGCTGCTAAGCCCCTTTCTGAGACAGTGTATCCAATTGGTCAAAGGTCCAGCTTCCCTAAAAAAACTTGACAAACTAGAAGGTAATCAGTTGCAAATTACAAGCACTCAAATGTTTATGACTGCCCCTCAGTGCAGCAAAACTGAGAGTCCCTGGCTTCGGATTTGACCTCAAAAGGATGTTCATATACAATCTATGAGATAATGTATAATATTTGTAAAGCAGAAGACTGCCACCTGGAGCCACAGTGTACTTAGTACTCTACATAACTTAAACTAAGATAATTAGATAATAAAATAAAAAAAAAAATAACCAACATAAAAATATTTTTATGAGCTATGCAAAAAGAAAAGCATACACAACACTATATTACTGCATATTACTCATGTTAAGTTAGAGCTGAAGCACCAAAATAATCAGTTTTGCTGCAGATGGTGTCAATGGTTATTGTAAGATTCGACATGCAATTCGCGCTATAACGTTGCATTCTTTAAACAAGAACCCATTTTGATAAGAAAAAACACAATGTGGAATAATAATTTAGACGTTTTTTCTGGCAATCATTAATTATCACAAACGGACGATCGCCCTCGAGCAATAATAAATATTGTTTGGTTGGTCATTGGCAAGACTTTCACTGCAAAGTTTACTGACTACTAATGAGATAAACCTAAGATGTCCCATATCAGTGGAGGTGTGCCTTTGGGGTCACACATAAAGCCTATAGTAGCTGATACTACGTGTTGTACATACCTTCATTTGCCTCTCCGCCATCACCCATCCTGACAACAGGTGATGTCATGTAGACCTGAAGACTCAGGATAGGTTTACTGGTGCTTTGAACAACAATAGCTGCATTTTCAGGGGAATCAGCTACTGTGTACATGCCTGGTGAAATATTCTATAAATTGAGAGGCAAAAGTAAAAAAAAATAATAAGAAGAAAATTAAAAAGAACACAAATTGTTGTACAACTATGTAGTTGTACCTCTATTTCTACTGCCAGTTTTTCAGACACTTGTTTGAGGAGAGCGACTGTAGGCTTTTTTGATGAAAGCAGGACCAGCTCTAGATCTTTGTCGCCCTTCAGAAGAAGTCCTTTGGCAACCAACCCCACCCTCATGACCCCACGCAGGACACGGCCTTGTGCGTCACTGAATTCACTAAAACAAAGAAAAGCAAGGGAACTATTTAAACTTTTAATTACATAAACAAACTTCCATATTTTACAATTGTAGATCTAAGGACATTGCATACCTTTTTGCTGCATCCATTTGATCAGAGACAGACTTCAGACCGTGTTCCACATGGGAGATAATCATCTGGACCGCATCAAGAAGCCTTGCTGAAGGATAGACCTCTGAATGTTTGGCCATCACATGACGGTCATAAGGTCGTGGACATGTCTGTGCTGATGGTTGCTTTACAAAAAAATATTTGTATTACAGATATATTTAACAGTTATGTTAGACAACATAGAACAATGCTGACTGTACTATAGAAACTGCTTGTTAGAGTAAGTAAGAGTAAGAGGACTACTAAATTAAAAGAAAAATTCATGATACACACACATACATTAAGAGATGAACCAATAGATTTACTATTCAAAGCCTGAAAATTTGATCATTTAATGGATGAAATTAGAAATATAAAATTATCACAACCACACAGTAATTTTTATAATAAAATACAAACCTCATGTTGCAAGTGATCTTCTCTTTCTTCTATAGCAGCGAGGTAGTCATGATATTGTCTTAACTCCTCCTCGTAGCACAGGCAGTCATACCAATATCTCAACTCTTCATATCTGGAAAGAATAAATTGACAAGGCATGAAACAATATTAAATTTAGCTCCGTATTAATGTATACTGGACACTGTTTGTGATGTGTACCTATCATAGTCATGTGGGTGTAGACGGTGCCCCCTCTGAATCAGGTCGTCCCAATACAGCAGCTCTTCATAAGCCTCACGTTCATCCCATTTCGGCTGAGAAGCGGCCGCCATGATGTCAACACTTCCGCCTTGCAACGACACCCTCCTGTAAACAGAGCAGGACTAGATTAACGGATGTTTGAAACTGATGCTTAAATGGCTAAATAATACATTTAGATTATAACTTCTAACTTAAGTTTAAAGTTATATGATGACAAGCATAAGTTAGAGGAAGTATGCGTGCACGATGAGCTGATAAATACCCAGCATGGCATATGAATGGTGCATGGTCTTTGTTGTCAATACTAATTTAGACTAGTGACCAGATTTTTAGCAGCCTAAAAATACACTCAGTTCATGCTATGGTTTAGTGAGGATAATGCACATCTTGCGGCTCTTGTTAATGGCGCCACAAGGCATTAGCCAGCCAGTAGCTCGCTTGAGCCGTCTTTTAGACGGATGTATTTATACAAATATAACAACTTATATTATGTATATTTGCTTTTGTGAACAATTCTTACCCTTCGTGGACAATGTGATAAGCAAAAACAAAGACGGTTGACCTTTTCAGAGTAATGATCACGTCGTTAGCCTTTAGCCACCGTTTGTTGCTGTGAACCACGGTCGCCAAGTGATGACGTCAGTCTCTTCCTCGCGTTTGTTGTCGCTGCACCGCCACCAGCGGTGCTCGGAAAAAAGACAGAAATACCGAATTTTTCAACGGAAAATAATTGGCTGTTACACATTCATCCAATTATTTAATTCACTTACTCATTAGTCGTCACTGTAGGCTTCAGTCTTTTCTATTATATTGTTATAAGTATATTTTATGATGGGTTTGTGTTATTTTTCAATAATACACACTTGGAAACCCCAGCTATGTTGAATGTAAAGTTTCCTTAAAACTACTGGATCAGTTGTCTCTTTATATGGATTAATGCCTTCAAGTATTTATTTATGTTTGTTTGTAATTTTATTTTTGATTATTTGCTGCCACTTGGACTCCCCCACCAACACACACACACACACACACAAAAGAGGCCTAAAATCCCACACCGATGGATGTGTTTTGTCCGTGTACAAAGTATAATTCATTTGCACTTATTTAAGTTGATGAATGAAAATTGTTGTTGTATGGGGTATTTCCATACAAGAAAAACATGGTGCTCGAGGAGGTCACACAGGTTAAACAGGATCATTAAGGCAGTTTCACAAGGTCACCAAAGAACTTACAGCTAAGCTTCCTATTTGGGGCAGCATATGACACTCTACCATGCCCTTGTAACCTTGTAGTTTGGGTCTGAAAACACTGGTCTACAAATTTTTGGATTCAATCTGCTTCCGAGATAAAAGTGGCTAAATCTCATTTATTTTGATAAGATGAACTGAAAATCAATTGATAACTGTGCTGGTTAGCTAATGTATTTAAGATATTTAAGGATATTGTTTCGCATCAAAATCACATCTGTTTATACAATAGATTTAGGCATTTTTGCTTAAAAATAATATTTATATTTTGAAAATATTTAATTTCTCTACATGCATGCATTTTGTCCACTTCCAAGAGAGAGAGAGATTTCTGAAAAAAAAAAAAAAAAAATTATGTCAAAACTCTAGAAATATTAAAATAAATGTATTGGAATGTGCAGACAGGCTTTCAGATAGAAGTGGTTGCTTGTAGACACACTGTGCCTTCTGATAAACTACCGTTTTTGCATTATTTTGCATAAATTTCCCATTTTGACCCAATACTGTTTCTTGGAAACTATAGCCAATCTGCACTTCTGACTTACTTTTTCTTTATTAGTGACCTAATCCAAGAAAAAAAATCACTACTTTTGTTCTGGAAGCATTTTGTTTGTAGACCAGTGAAATAAATGCTCATTGTGTGGAAATGGCAGCGCAACCCTCCAACACATTCTTTCAGGGTGCATGGTTGCACTGACCCAGGGGCGCTATAGATGGAGACATAACCAAGTATTGCAAAAACTGGCCAAACTGTTGGAGGCTTGTAGAATATCTCCAAATAACGCCAAGAGGACCAAGAATCTGAACATCCAGTTTGTAAAACCAGGACAGAAACAACAGGATCAAGCAGCCAGGGAAGCACTCATTCTTACAGCGGCACAGGAATGGGAAATGAAGGCGGATCTTGGCAGGCAGCTGGTCTTTTCATCAGAGATCACACAGACAACATTCAGACCAGATGGGGTGTTGTGGTCAAGGCTCAAGAAAAGGGTCCTCATCATACAACTCACCGTTCCCTGGGAGGAAGGGATCCAAGTGACAAACGAATTTAAGAGTCTGAAATATACCGAAATAGCAGCAGAGTGCAGAGAGGCTGGCTGGACAACGATCTGCCCTGTGGAGGTTAGTTGTAGGGGGTTTGTGGGGAAATCTACAGTCCACCTTCTCATAGATGTTAGAGTTACAGGGGGCAAGATTGAGGAGGGCCACTAAGGAGTTGGCAGAGGAGGTGGAGAAGGCAAGCTTCTGGTTGTGGGTACGGAGAAAGCAACCAGCCACTGCCCCCCACCAGGAGATGTACTGGGTAGGGGGCGAAACATCAGTGAACGGTGGCACCAGCTGACGACCCTGCAGCTGACCTGGTAGACACTGTAGGAGGTGCGTCAAGTAAGTTTGCTAAGCAGGAATAACACCACCTGTATAATCTTAAGTTATGTTATATGTATTCTATTGTGAATAAAATATTTACTCATGTGATCTGAAAGTCTTTTAGTTTTAATTTTATTCTAATTAAAAAAACAAATCAAAACATCCCACCATTTCTGGAATTCAGATAGTAAACATCTGCATAGTTACACATATGGTAAACACTTTATGTATGGATTAACTTCTCTTCATTTTAGAACCTATCTGTCTTAGCTCAGGCTGCTTTATGTTCTGTGTTCTTTGTTTTGTTTTGTATGTTGTTTTGTACAAATATGAGAAAATCACAATAAAATATTAATAAATATAAAAAAGATGCTTTTTTAACCCACCAAGCTGCACGGACAAAAACATTTAACAGTTCTCACCTCTAACTGGTGTATTTGACAGCTCAAGGTAAAAATTAGACTTTAACTTTCAGTGTGTGTGGTGAAGATTAAAGAGGAAATGCAGTCACAGTAACTTCTGTTTTTCAACAATAACAATGTTTTTTCTAGACTAACCGATAATTAGACACAATCATAAGTTTATATCACAATGCTTTATTGTATTTACACTGTTTAAGTACTGAGTTCCATTCAAGTATTAAATTATAACAATATAAAACATAACATATTTTAGATGGGAAGCAAACAATAATGTACAACAGCTCCCAATTATTATTATTTTTCACTGAATACATTCAGTTACGTATGTGACATTCATATTTGTATTTACTAGTGCTGTTTCTTTCTTGTAATGGTTAGCTTGTGTTATTGCTGGTGGAGCTACTCAATAGAAGTAACAGACTTACTCTTGAGTCTTGAGAATGTTTTTCCAAAGACGTGCAAACAAGTACAGAGGAAACATCGCACCAGCTCTTGGTTGGACAGGGTTAAAATGGTGTTTGATGCCAGGAATGTAACATACTTGCACGTACAACTGTGCGAGGGTTAGAAAAAGGTTTAAGGAAATGTAGTAAAGTAATAATGACTTTAGATTTAGATCTAAAATCAAATCCTATGGTCATAATCATAACTTTAAATCAGCATCAATTTATCTAGGAAATTCTCCACAGTTTTTAAAAGACAGATTGCTCTAAACATTTAGAGAACTCACCACCATTGCCTCATATTGAAAACTGTATACTATAATGGTGGGTGTATGTATGAACTGACAATTAAATGTAGTTTCAAAAAGCATTCTTTCTGAACAACATTTTTTCAACACTTGCACAGTTGTGTCTATAGCAGAAAGAAGTGCAAAATCAAAGGATTACCAGCACATGCTTTTTCATATTGACATACTTATTCTCATACTTATTCTCAAGACCTACTCTATTACAGCTTAGTGCACCAGCACAGTTGTGACAAAAATCATTAAACATTTGTCATTGCCTAATGTGCCATATTGAAAATACCTCCATGAATTCTTGGTACATGTTTTCACAACCTTTTTAGGCAGCTGTTGTCAGTGTGCACCCAGGCTGATGTCTGTATCACTGTCAGCTCAGACTTGGTTAACTTCGTTTTTGTCTGAGCTGGGGTAAGATGTGGGCTCCCAGCGCCCGAGGACATTGCTCCTCAAACCTGCCTGGCACTTAGCGATGAGGTAGATCTTACGGAGGACAGTGCGGCGCAGCAGAATGTAGACCCAAGGATCCAAGATTTGATTCCATGTTGCAAGCCTCACGCCCATCACCATCAAAGTTTTATAACTGGACAAATCCTCTCCAATTGATCCAGTATAGGAGCGAATCACTGACATCAGGCCAAACACCTACAAAGTCACACAAGAAAAATAAATCTTAATACAAAATCACAACCATACAAAAGCCAGTTGATACGACAGTACAAGTACAATATATCCAACTTAACACTGTAACTGGTGTTATTATTTTGATTTTGCCTTCTCTTCACTTCACACAACTTTGTACTATCCACGTTTACAGTAGGACTTTTTTGTCTTGTAAAATTATTTGTTAAATACTACCGGTGTAGCCTGATATCAAAATAAGCTTAGTAAAAACTCAAATCTCACCTCAAAAGACTCAAGAAATAAGTTACCTATCATACTAAATTTGACTAATTATTTTCCCAAGGAAACACTGCAGATTTGATACAGATTATTTTAAGCTAGTAGCCTCATACTGATCTTGCCAATAAAACACTCTACCATTTTGATATATCAGGTATTCTTGACAACCCTTGCAAAAAATACACAGAGACTGCTGATATATGGGGTCTGTTATTCTAGTCAAATATTGCTGACTTTTTTTATTATATGACTTCATGTAAACTGTGAATTCAACATTGCTTGCACTTTGCGATACTCACCAGTAGAGGGCTCCAACAGATGCAAGATGTGATCATGATGCCCAGAAGCTGCACCACCATCTCAATGTCGTGGGAGTTTGCTGAGTGATGTGTTCTGGGCTTCCTCCTCAGTCGGGCCAGCACCAACGTTAGTCCACTTATAGTGTTACACACCAGTGCCACTGCTAGTGAGGTTAGACCTAGTCCAGAGAAGAGCGCCACAAATGCTACATCCACCTCCCCAATGTCATTTAGGACTTTGATAAAACACCACGTCCCAGGGTCCTGATAGGTGTAGGATCCCAACTGGAAGCACGGCAATAAGGCCACACACAGAGCAGCGAGCCAAATCACAGACAGGCTGATTTTAGTGCGGGTAGTGGTGACCAAAGAGGAGTGTAACAGTGGTTTAGTGACACCCAGGCAACGCTCCGCAGCCATCGCACATCCAAGAAACAGTGGACACAGGCCAAAAAAGACCATACTGCCACCCAGAAACTGACATAGGCCATCTGAGGAGCTGTAATCCTCGGGCCGGACCCCTCCAGAGAGATAAAGTCTTAGAACCAACGCTCCAGGAATCAAATGTCCAATAAAATCAGTCACAACAAGGGAAGTGGCAAAAAGGAGGAATGTAGCTTTAGATCGTCGACGCTGTAGAGTGTAGGCATTGGCCAGGATAATGAGGGCCACAATGTTGGAGACTATACCCAGAGTCATCGACAGGACGACAATGATAATCCCGCTGGTCGTGGGACGCACAAACGTGACGTTTCCTTGGTGGGGTAGGCCTTCCACAGCCACCCTGGCCTCCACGCTCCCTTCGCTGTCATTGGAGAAACGAGGGAGGAGCAGGGAGCTGGTGGAGTTATAGTGGCTCAGAGCTAACATCACTTCACCACCAGCATTGTTAGATGCATAGCAAAGGAAGTCTGCAAGAGAGGAAAGAGTGGGTCAAAGTATGTTAACATTTGTTGGTAATATGGATAGTTATGAGGAAAAAAGAAAAAAAAAAAACAGGCAAAATGGATGGTAATAATAGTAGTAGTAGTGGAAGCAGTTAGCAGTGGTAGTGCTTGTGGTAGTAGTTTTATAAGTAGTAATAATGTTGGTGGTCGTAGCAGAAGTAGTATGTTCTTTTACCTGTTCTTGAGTACAACTATTTTGCAGTTACAGTACTTCTACTTGAGTACAAAGTTTACACAGAGTACTTCTTCCACCTCTGCTGATATGGGGAACAGCCGCCACAGGTGATACCAAACCTTACTGGAAAAATCTATACTTAAGTGCATACTGGCAACTACCACAGAGAGGGGCATCAAAACCTTTTAGTCTGACACAGGAATTGGCATAGCTTTTGTTGCACCAGTTCTATCTTGTCTTGAGAGCTGTGTACTTGATGCAAAGAGTCACATCTGAACAAAGCAGTTAAACCTGTCACCCGGTCACAGAAACACGGTCAACTTGAAAACATCCAATTACTGAGACGACTACAGGGAACAGAAGAACGTGATTTGTAGTTTGTGCTCGATGTCAGATATGTGTCATAAAACCAGAGACCCCCAGCAACCAATGATATTTTTGTTTTCCTTCAATTTGGTGAAGCAAAAGAAAATCTGCACATATTTTGGCATCCATGGATATACATTGGTGAGATGAGTATTTTAAAATTTCCTAATTTCACACACTAACCAACAATGTTTGTGCTGTAAAGGTGCACAACTTTCGGTTTCCTATTTTTTTGCCACTAAAAGATACCATTTCCTCCCCAAATCAATAACATCAAAGAAAATATTAATTCATAACAAGAAACAAGAAAAGGTGGAGGAACGGTCCTATAAACTATAAAACATGGATCTGTAGCCAGAAATTGTGTAGCCTTAATATACAATATTAGCTATCAAAACAATGTTACTATGTATGAACATTAGGCTTATGTATCTGATTATGTTATGTTTTACTTTACTTTACCATTAGGAAACAGCTAACCATTTGACATTTTATTTGCATCACAGTAAATAGATGGTATTCTCTTCCCATGCAGAAAAAATGTGCTACTATCTTTTACACTTTTTAACAGAAAATTATTAAGGTATAGGTAAAAATAAATAAATAAATAAATAAATAAAACATTTAAAAGAAAAAGCAGGTTTTATAATTTTAATAAAATTTAATAAAAAGTTAACAAGTTATCTATAATGCTTGTTTTCATAATGTTAAAAAAATCAAGTCCAAACGTTAAAAAATAACCCATCTACGAATTACGTCAAGATGTCATTCTCCTACTTGATTAAGGTCTTTAAGACTGAAAAAATAGCTTTATGTTTAATTAAAACAATTAAAAAAAGTACTCACCCCCAAAACGGATCCAATATTACTCCACTTGTTCTTTCCCAAAGTTTATCAAACTGTATAAATTAATCCACAAAGAAGACTTTTCAGATGCCTCTTCCTGTCCCTCGCTGGAGGAGTGAAGCGCTGTCCTCTCGGTGTCCCGTCCATGTCTTCACCGCTCCCTTCCAGCTCCGGCAGGCTGAGGGTTGGAAATGATCCCCGCTGACAGCAAATACCGAGTCACGTTTTTATAGCGCCCTTTTCTGAGCTTTCAGTGCACGCGTGGGTGTCTCTGTTGGTCATGTTGACGTCTTACTGCAGCACTGTGTGTGTTGTATTTACACTTAGGAGCTACTACTGTGATTTTACTCCTAACACTTTAGGCTACTCATGCTCCGTCTGTCACGTGACTTGGCTGAAATGATCATCGGAAGAAGAGTTTTTTTCTCCAGAGGAGACTTTGCAGGCGCCCCTTACTATTTTTGCTGTTTATAGCTGAAAGTCACCTTTGGGACGTCAGTTCAACGTACTATATTTCTAAAAGTATTAGTTCACCTTCCTTTACATGCATATGAACTTAAATGATCCCGTTCTTAATCCATAGGGTTTAATATGACGTCGACCTATCCTTTGCATTTATCATTCAGAGTTCCTTTCAATGGCACTAAGAGCCAAGCCCAGCTCCTAAAGACAACCCCACACCATAATCCCTATTCAGTTATTTGGGTGGGTGAGCGAATACTTTTGGAAATATAGTGTATTTAAGACTGTGATCTTCATCGATCTAGGCTCCGTTTTCACAGTGAATAGTGTCTAGCAGGGCCGCTGACAGACTTGATGGGGCCCCGGACAAGACCTCTTGAGTGGATCCCCCCATATATATAATTGAATACAGGCCCATTGACAGGTTTGCTGGGGCCCAGGACAAGAAGGCTTCACATGGGCTCATTATAATCCCTGTGCTGGTAATCCAGCCACATTGGGTCACAGCAGTGTACTTTTGTGCCAGTTCCAAGCCTGGATAAATGGAGAGGTTTATTTCATGAGGCAGATGATTTGCTGTGGTGTCTCTAGAAGGAAACAAGAAGATTGCAGTTGTTGACCTTCTTATAGTCTAGGCCTATATTATAAAATCTTTTGGGAAAAAATATGGAAAGTCTTGCATGCACCTTCATTAAAAAATCCAGCTGTGCGCCAAGGACTCTGATGTTGATGGCTTTTACAGCTGCATTAAAGAAAAAAATAATAATTTCTCTGTTTGATTGACACCAATGCAGACTGGGAGGAAACAGTGGCCATGTTTGTTTTTATTTTACAAGGAGCTGGCAACAAAGGCCACATACTTAAACAAATTGGAGTTTGGAGGCTACAAAGAATGAGCAACTCCAGGCTGGCGGCAGGTTCACGGGATAACAGAGTGGCACAGGGCACTGACACCTAAATTGGTTTGAAAACACATAAGAGAGGCAGCTGAGGTTCTCCCAGTTGGAAACAGCACCATTTACTTGAAGCGTAATGGGCTAAATGGTCCCAAAGATTACTACAATATGGGGCTTTTGGCAGGTCTCTGAATGTTAAGTGTCCATTCCCAGAAGTAGCCTACAGAGTCATGTTTGTCTGAAATGCAGTACCTTTACTTTACATGGAAAAAAAGGCAGGGTTGTCTCGTCTGTGACTTCATAAAGCCACCACTGCTCATAATCCATTTCTTTATCCATTTTGGGCCTTTTGGTTTTTCATGTTTCCTAGATTGTATACAATTAATTGGAAAGTATTTCTCTATTTTTGTGACCGACTGTGGGTTGTACCCTGCAGAGGTGGAAGAAGTACTCAAACTCTCCACTCAAGTATAAGTCCTGTTATTTAAAATACTATTAGCCCAAGTAGCAGTCAGAGGTTTATGGAAGTAGAAAGCACTACCACTACTACTACACCATTATTCCTACTACCAAAACTACTACTACTTTTGCCACAAGTACTGGTTCTGCCACTCCCACAACAATACCATTGTTTAATATGACAGATACCACTTTTAATATTACCACTGCTACAACTCCTTAATTCCTTTTTACTTATATTGAACAACTTTGCCACCAATAGGTCAAATACTTTTACTTATTTAGACATTTAAAACATTAACGTGCACTCTTAAGTACCCAAAAATAAATTACTTGAGTAGAAGTAGTGGTTACTTCCCACCCTTTGTTACATTACCTTTAGTAACCTAAGTAAAAAATGGTTATACGCCCTGGTAGCCAAGCCACAATGTAACAGTACTTTTTTGGAAACTCTTGCCACCTCTGGGTGTTTCTGATAATGTGGTTTATTCTGAATGAAATCTCCATTGAAAACATACTGTGATGATGAGAGTCAGGACCACCCCACACTCCCTGTTACATGTGTGGCTCTGAGAGGAACAAAAACATTCATTATCATAATTTCAGTAAAATGCATTGTACATTTTATTATCCCAATGCTAAATTATAAGAGGCATTATAAGAAGTTTGCAAGTGTTGGTGTTGGACTGAGCCCACCAATCACTCACGTCTGATTGTCTTCCTCTCTCTGAGCCTATTTAGTGCAACAATCAAAAGTCTGGCCGCCAGCTGCATATTTCCCTGTGCTCTGAAAGGAGACCCCCGCTGCCCTATTATCCTCATCACTTGCTTTTGGAAACTGTGCCATTTTGGTCGCTGCACCTCGCCGACTCTTCCAATACTAAGTCTGGAGTTTATGAGGCTGAGGCTCCTTCTACACCCTTTCCCCCCTTTTTCACTGACCACAGATTCAAAAACTACATACTTCAAGTCTGACCCTGCAGTATAAAGTTGAGAAACACAGTCAGATCTCTATCTCTTCTTAAAGTGGAGCATACTATTGATAAAAAGCAGCATGTTTTCATATTGCAAGTGTTTAAAGTATTGCCTTTTGGCTTCTATTCTCTCCCACCACAACTGTTTAGTGGTTTCACTATGGCCCATAAAGTCAGAGCCTTCTGCAGAGCACATGTCTCTAGTGTCAGGAAGATAATGCATTTTTCACTTTTTGAGAAACTTTGAATTTGACAGATCTTTGGTTTGCCAGGCATTGTGCTTTTTGTATATTGAGATTTGATTTTCATATTATGATGCCATGAAGATTAAATACTCAAATGTCTGTAATCAATCAAATGATACCATCACAGATATGAATTGAGTTTGGTAAAAGGTCACTTGCCTGCATTCCCGACTGACATTTTTAGGAGTTATTGGCCATTATGATTGGAAAGCAGCTCTCACACACAAAGTGCCTCAGTAAAGTGTGGCCAAAACTGAATGTGAGGAATGTTTGCATGTAGATATTCAGCTGAGAGGACAAGCACACTGTCAAGTTTAACAATATATTTCTGATCTAATACATGTTTCCCGTCATGCTAAATGTTTAAAACTAGCTGTCTGGTTAGGATCCTCAAGTCAGTCCAATTTATAATTCACAAGTCAGCCTCCTGTACTCTCAAGACCATTCAAATACCCGATTAGTCCTTAACATGTACAATCCAATTCCTGAAAACACATGCTTCCTGTTATCCTGATTGTTCAAGACTAGCTAGTCCTCTATTATTAAGACTACTCAAAAACCCATTTAGCTTTATGCAAAGTTTCCGAGTCTTGTTTTACCCTGTAAGGTCATCCCAGTTACTCTTTATGTACCATTATCATGTCCTGTTTTAACACAAATGTTCATAGGTGTGGCTATCAGACCTGCTTGTACTTTACTCATCACTTTACTAATCATACTCTCTTATTTATGGATCTGCCAGGTTGTTTATCCACCCCAGCAGTGAGTTCTCGGGCTGCATGTACCGTTTTCAGATCTCTTCCACTCATTTGACTCCTTCTCTGGGCTCTGAGCAGTAGACCTCTATGTCTGCTTCCACCTGGCCCTTTTTTTTTTAGACTCTTCCACATGCTGCACTTTGAGCCTCCATCTGGTTCAAGGAAGACCACACTGTTCTGTTGTTAAAACCATTAGCACCTGGCAATGTAAACTGCATATTAATCCTTAGCAAGACTGCAACGTTGGCACATCAATAATAGCCTTATATCTAATCAAGGTCATACAGTGATTTTATTTCAGAGGATAACTCATTTGTGGTCTATTTTAATTCATGGCTCATGATCAACCACTGTTTAAATGCACAGTTTTCTGCAACTAATTAGTCAACTTCTTGCTCTGATTTTTTGACCACTGAAGCCACCCACAATGTCCTCCTCCAGGGAAAGTGTCCCTTAAAGCTCCATTTATAACACTATATTATTCTAAGCTCATAGTGCAGAGTGGGCCGATTTGTCAATAATGAGTAATTGAGTATCACTGATGTCAGCAAAAGATATCAATATCCCCAAGATACAGTATTACTTTCTATTGATCCCGTCGCCTTAAAATAGCAAATTATTTATTAATAACCTTTTTACGTCAAGGGCTGGATCTAACTGCACCTATACATTGTTATTGTTGTATTGATATTGTTTACAAAATTCAAAAAATGGAAAAATGAAGCAGCACATACAGTGTAATCTTTGTGTACACTGATTTAAATTGTAATTTTAAATTTTAGTCATGTATATGTATAATAATATTCAGTTTCATGGTTTAACGCTTCTAGTTTCTCAGTTCTGTGTTTTTTTGCTAAAGCCCCCACTATTCCCATTATGAGAGCAGCATTATGGAAAGGCCATTACAAAGGCAAGATTGTATTACTTTAATTACCAAGTACATTTATTTTTTGCATGATTTTTACCTTAACTGCATGCATTCGTTTGTGAGTCACTGATGCAAGACTTATGGTTACAGCCCGCAGCCTTCATGCATTGCCTTTCTTCTCACGATGTATTTGCTTCCTCTCTTTCTTTTCCTGTCTTTAGACCGGCGGTTCTCAAATTGTGGTATAGGCACAAATAGTGGTGCGCAGGCTTCTTCTGGTGGTACTCAGGAGTCCTTTAGTAGTTCAGATTTAGTTTCTCTTCTGTTTCTGAAATTTAGACCACTGATTATTCTTGATTTAGTCCTATATAAGTCCAGAAGCATTATTATTATTATTATTTTTTTGGATCTAAAAATAAATACAAATAATAAACTTGCCATTATTGCCTACTGTTGCTAATTTTCAACATATCTAAAAATTGCTATTAATGCTAAATTTTGCTCACTTACAATGAAGTCAGTACAATTTGTTCTAATAAAGACATCACTTATGAGCTTATGAAGAAACATGAGTAAGGATATGACAAAAAAGATCAGAGTTGCAAGACAAAATAGGTTGGGAAACACTGCTTTATTGAGAAGTCAAATATTTTCTAAGCTTTTGGTAAATAAACTACAAAACTACAAAATATTCTGATGAGTAAAAATGCAACATTCCCCATGTTGTGTCTACAGCTGTCCAGAACATCTGCAGACATTTGTGGCCTGATTTCTTCATAAATCTTCCTTCTACATAAAATACAGCTTACCAAAGTTAAATGATCCATGTCAGATGAAATTCTTCCTATATGACTTAAAATAGACACACGCTCAGTTATTATCTGGATGGATCCTAAGGAGACTTTTCCGTTTGTATTGGCGCTGCTAATCCGTACAGTGAAGAAGAGAGCTCTAGTTGTTCAGATGGAAAACTGTCATTTAAAGGGCAGTTTATTTTATTTGTATGATAAATGTTTTATAGCGATTTCCTGGAAGTTCTAAATTTTAATACCTTTTACCCACCTCAGCAACACAACTGGAGAAGTAGATGACATGCATAAACAGTGAACAATACATCAGATCTCGGGACATGCCACACTGGACGGGTACTGCTGAGTTTTGCCAGTGTTCGCTGAAATAAAAGTGATTGATGATGGTTTCTGTCGGTGTGAATGAGAGCGAGGACGTGGTAATTAAAAATGTTGTGGCCTGCTTGCTTCGTCAGCACTGGCATAAATAGACAGTGACGTAAGCTCATCTATATTCACAAACTAGAAAATGAAGATGAGAATAAAACAACAGTACTCCAAGTGCTCTATAATGGGAGTCCAAATTTAAAGTCCACATTTAAAACTAGAAGCACTAGGAGAAGGCTGTCCTCCACCAAGGCAGTGGCGCTATGTTCCAATAGTAAAGATATAGTGCCCAAACATGGACTTGAACCAAGGATTTCAGGTTTAAGCATAATCCTCCTGGAAAAAAATTAAACCACAAAGCTCTTAAAACGTACAATGGTGATAAATCCACTAAAAACTAAACATTTGTTCCTTCACTAACCCCTTGTGATTGGAGTTAGTATCTTTGGTTCATATTTGTTTCCTAGCAGTGCATAATCTTTTAAAAATATGATTACAACAAACAGTTAACACATATGCATTATCCTTTACTGTAATAATAAGCCTCTGGAAGCAGCAGTCATTCTTATTTCTTCTTCAAAATAAAATAGAGCACAGATGTTTCCATTCTTCCTGCCGCCACATGATCACTTCATCAAAAATATGGACAAATATGGAAGCACATGACCAGTCTGGTAAACATATTTTTCAACCATTAAGTAATTCAAAGCAGTTGCAGGTGTTTCAACAACTATAATGATTGACAAGGAGGGTACAGCATAAATCAACACACACTTTTTTTCTATAATTCCTAAGCATTTTACAGAAAGGAGCTGTAATGCTGTGGTGGAGTTCTTCTCTTTTTCTAGTCCTTTATAAGCCCATATGTCAAAGCTGATCAATTTTTCTTCCTAATCATGATTTCCGGGATGCATTACACTACTTCAGGATTTTTTACTGGTAGGTTTGACCATTTACAAACTTGTTCTCGTAAGACTCAGTACAGTTCTCGTGAGACAGATTTACAGCAGCAGAAAGTGAACACACAAATGTCTCACTTTCTCTCCCAGCTTATCTACTCTGCTGCTCTGTGCATTATAATACGAACAGTGACGCAGTGATATCTCCGAGCCAGGAAGGTTTTGCTGATCAGGGCTATCATGCCCTTGTCTGACCTTCTTATAGTGATGGTTTGTCCTCTTCTCTAAGTGGGTCATTTATCACAACTGATGCAAAGTATACACTGTAATAAATGCCAGAATTGATCCACTCAAAGTTTTTTGTTTTTTGTTTTTTTTAATAAATGGAGTCAGAAGTGAGTCATGCATCCTAAATAACACAAAATCATTCATGCAGCTTCTAAGCTAAACTCACCCACACATGGTCGTGGATTATCTTGTCCTGGGATAAAAATGACCTGCTCCAAAACTATCTTGGGACTTCCTGGTGTCAAAATCAAAATCAGGCAGTACAAGCAGTACAGTAGGAGCTTTGAAAAAAAAAAAAAAATCCCAAACTTTACCACAGGTCCAGGACTTGACTGCTTACAACTAGTAGATTTGTCAGCCTGATATTTCAAAGAGGAAAACTTTTATGTCTGTCAGAAGAGTCTCATGCCCCATAGTGATACATTATAAATGGAAAAAGTGATACTAAAGTACAAATCCAATAAAGGACTGATGTAACCTTAATATTAACACAAGATGAGGTGCAATAAGCACACAGTCAGATACAACAGGTCTGATTGGCATTTGAGGAGAAAAGATGAATCTATTCTTAGACAATCAGGTCTTACCTTATTTTGACCTTTTCTCTTTTGCATTTGTTGCTATTTGTCTTTTAAAACATAGAGGGCATTTAAAGTGATCAGTAGTCAGACACTTTAATAAAAAATGTTTTAGTGTAAACACTGTCATATAAACAAAAAGGATTTGGAATGACAGTGTTTTTCAGCCTGTGTTTAGGCTCCATCATTGCTTTATTTTGGGAAGGCAAAAAGCGGCATGTTACAGGCTTTTTATGTTTAGGACCGGCCTATATTGTTTATTCAGATATCCAGTTGGATTGTAAAACTTTCATTGTAAAACATTACATCCTCTACTGTGCTGTATATTGGGTGATCTTATTTCATTCACAGAAAATGTCCATCTCCTTGTAACACTTAAGCTTAAGCTTGTGTCCTGTCCCAGGGAAACACAGGTGCATTTTGAACAGCTGACATGGTCAAAGCCGACAGTGTGTCCTGTATGAACTGCTTGTGAATCATTGTGAACTGAGTGTGTTACCAAAAGGATGTCAGTTTGCCCTGGCTTCTTCAGTCTCCTAAAACTTAAACCACATGTTTGGCACAAGGCGCTGCTCGCCACAACCCGACCGTACGAGTCTGCTGCTCCACACAGGACAGGAACTGGGCTTTTAAAATGATGTTTCATATTAGTCAGAATGTAGTTAACTGAGACTGTGCTAATTTTTCATTGTAGTTTTTCTTCAGTCAGGTCTGTTTATAAGTTCACACCAGCGTCTGTTTATCCTCTTACATACAGACACAAAGGAGACAAAGAATTATTTGTGTAAAATGATCTGTATATTTTTTGTTAAAAATTCACATGAATTTCTTTTTAACATAATGAAATCCTTAAATCTCATCAACACTATAGCCAAATGCAGATGACCCAATATCAACCAAACATCTTCATAATCCTTGTCCTGGTGCTGTGTTTAGTACACACCTATACATTCAGTGCTTTGATGCAGAGTTAGACAAAGCACAGTAATGTACAATCAAGTAAAAGTACTGCAAAATGCATAAATTATTTGAGTAAAAGTAACTTGTTACTTCTAGCTCTAGTATTCAGTCTATAAATGAGTCTGAAAAAGCCATACTTGCCTGACCCACAGTGCTCACTGATGCAAAATATCTATATACTGTGTGTTATAGTGTTTGTGTTTACTAATTTTCCACAGTAAGTGCGCAGTAAGCATGTTGATGTGTTGCATGGTTTCTGTTTACCATTCATTTTGCCCTTGGTCCATCATTACTAAGAAATTATTTTAAAATAGAAATCATATTTGTTCATGTTAATAAACCAACTAAAGCCAAATTTCACTCAAAATTGGAGCTGGACAAACATCTGCTCACATTTCAGAGACAGTGCTCTCAAATTGTTTCACTACGTTGATCCAGTATTTACGGCTCACCTGGTGGATTAGATGAAAACTGGCGGAATGAGGTTTTAATGGCTGCAGCTGTTTGTGAAGGAGGTCAAATGTGTGCTTTATTCTTCTCCCGACCCTGGTAAAATACAGGAGCCCCAGAACAAAGTGTTGGCAATAACAATCTGAAAATAATGCTAATGATAAACATGAACTACAGCCTGCAGTCAAGTCAAGTATAGTTACAGAATGCCTGGCATTGCAAAGTAGGAAATAGTAGGAATAGTAGGATTTGTATAGAATGCGAATGATGTAATTCTGAACGGGCAGAAGCAGCAGCAGCCAGCTGTACAAAAACTTGCAAAAAGTGGGTTTTTGAATGTGGTTGTTACATCGGACCTCAGCAGGACTTTACTGTTGTTAAACTGGAAACAGGATGAAGAAAAAAATCCCAGAGTATGGAACAACAACAATGACTTCAGCAGAATCAACAGGTGATGAAGGTAATCAGGAGAAAGATGTTACATAAGTACATAAGTATATATAAGTATACATAAGTACATAAGTAGCTAGGTGGAGAGATAGTCTCTTCACTCAGAGAACCTCAGTTACAAAGTAACCTACAGTTCCAAATCGACCGAGAGGAAATGGTTTGTAGTGAGTGAGGAAACAGGCTGTCCTGTTAAGGGGCTGGCTGGCCAGGCTACTAAGATTTAGTATTATCACCCAGTTTTATGACTAAAGTGAGTTTTAAAATAATCCAATCAATCCAAAAATTATTTTAAGGTCTTTTTTAATCTCCAGGTTAGGGGGTTAGGGTTTAGGGCTGTGATTAGGGTTCAAATTAGGGTTAGGGTTGAAGGCTTTAGGGTAGGGCTAGAGTTAATTTTCGAAAGCCAGCTACAGTCAAGTTTGGAGCAAAATTCAGAGTAGTTAAAGAAACCATAAATGTATTTTAATTTTAACCTATTAGAGACATTATATGTTAATCAAGTTTTTACTTTTATGCTGCATTTCTGGCAGAAATAGAGTACACCACAAGGCATACTGCATCAATGCCTAAATATCATAAAACATCATTATTTACAAGTTTCTATTTATTACGCCTGTAACCTCAAAAACATGCAATGATAAATATGTAAAACAGGCTTATTATAATGTTATTTTGTCAGAAAAGCAGTGATTCTCTACTTTGCCTGGTTGTCTTTAGGCATTCTACACATTGCCTAGGCAAAGTAGAGAATATCAATGTATTTCCTACTTTGCCTGTAACATATACATAAAAAATATACAATAGCAGCAAATTCATTATTACACTGTACACTGTAACATTTTTCAAACCATACAAAAGTATTTTTATCAGAAATGCTAAAATCATTATATGAATGAACCAACTGCAGGTGGGTTACAGGTTGTTTTTCAGTGATCTTAAAGTCTTATATTCTGACCTTTCTTGTTGCAGTGTGGGTGGACAGGAGACAAATTACTGCATGAGAGCAGATTGAATATGAAGCCATACTGGCTGCAACAAATGTATTGTGTGGTTTGGTCCAAAGGCTGACAAAGTGTCTTTAGAGTTTAAAGTTTGGGTCTATGGATGTTTGTTTATGCTACTTTAAAGTCATATGATGCTTATAGTCATAATTGCTTTCTGTAGGAAAGTTGCTATGTTAAACTACCCAACATTTTAGATCATCTAATAATATAACATACACTGTATACACCTTTCCTTTCACTTAGTAAGCATTTACAATGGCACTCATGGGACAAACACAACACCACCACAGTATAGCTCAGTTGGTAAAGCATATCTTACCATTTACATGTCTCTCTCTGCTCTCTACCCCACTGTACTGTGTAATAAAACCTTGAAAGGCCAAAAATTATTTAAAGGCCAGATTAGGACAATTGTCTCTAATCTGTTTTGCAATTGAAACATCTAGGCTAAGCTGTAGTTTGAAATATGAAGTGTGATATTAAATAAATACTTAGCTTAACCTAAGAACAGATCACCTTTTAGGATGATGGGCTATTTAGTTTCTCTTTCAAAGCCGGAAATGGTCTTTTGGCTTCCTCAGTGAGTTTTTGTTCCTGGATGGTTTTATTAATAAATCTGGAAACTAAATGGAGCAGAGGAAGCTGAATGAATTACCTGCTGGACTCAAGAGTTGGTTTGCGGTCCATGGCCGGTATAATGCATTGAGAAGTCATTGAACATTGATCGGGTAAGTCTAAAGTGAAGTTTCTATTCCAATAACTATTATATAAATGTTAAAAGCATGTGAGGTTTTTACTTTTTTATGCAGGTAAATGATGAGTTCCAAGAGCGTTAGAAGGTCATTTTGCTGTAGCTTATTTGCTAAACCTAACATAAATTAAAATATCTCTGTAACCATAAGCAGTCTCCAGTTGAAGCTAACGCTAGCACCATTCAAATGCTGCTTTGATATTTTTGTAGCTTTTCTAGAGGTTATTTTATGTTTTCTGTAGGTTTAGTGGTTTTTGGGGACATTTTACAGTTGAGAGCCACCTAGGTCAGTGAGTCCCAACCTTTTCTGTCCCGTGTACCCTCTGGGCTTTTGTGTCTTACCATGAGTACCCCTCTTTCATCTGTGTTGGTGATTCTTCAAAAAATGTCACCAACATAATATAAAATGTGTTAAGATATTTTATACTTCATGGTAAATACTAATTCTCCTGCATTTTCCTTTTAAACTCAAAAACAAAATAACAAAATAAAATGAATATTCTGTTTTTTTTTAAGTAAAAATATTAAATAAAAATATAACAATATAAATTCTATTAAAAGTACTTATTTTAATAGAGTTATTAAAATTATGGTTTTTATTTGTTTATTTGTTTTTTGTTGTAAAGTTATAAGTTAAAAATGTGTCAAACCTAACAAATATGTAAAAACAACAACAACAAACAAACAAACAAACATCATTTTCAAATAATATTCCTTATCTGTTTTACAATTATTTTCTATCATGTTGAAAATTAATGATGTAATAATTCCCAAGTACCCCCTGCAAAGTGCTCTCGTAGCCCTGGGGGTCCATGTACCCCTGGTTGGGAAACACTGACCTAGATGATAGACTAAAATTTGGCAAATTTCTGATAAAAATTATGTTAAAACCAATTGTTTTATATCATTAGCTTTCATTAGCTTTCACTGTAGTTGCCATGTTGATTACCCACTACCCAATACTTTGCAACTTAGTGACATCAATGACATCATTGGCTCTTTATAAACACATGAGATGATGTAAATACATGCACCTACAGTGTTCTACTTTGTTGTTACACTTTTGAAGAGTTTATATTTTTATTAATAGTTATACATTTTAATGAAAATTTTATTCATATTTGTTTTTTCTCTTTATTTTACAATCTAAAACATTTGTTTACTCCCAGGGCACCTGGCATGTTTTTGAAATAAATGTGTGTATAATGTAAATATTTATACGTACTCTCTTTTGATATTGCACCTAACAACACATTGTATTTTATTTATCAAAAAGTTTGCAAACATTTACTTTCTGGATTTTTTTTTTTTTTTTTTTTTTGCCTTTTTGGAAAGGGTTAGGCTCAGGGTTAGGTAGTTTTTATTCCCAACTGAGTCACACACAGAGTTAAACTTCAGGTTGTTCTGAAAAAAAAAAAATGCTTTAAGTATCATCTCTGTGGATCATTGGAGTGAAATTTTAGAGCCCAATTTAAAAAAAAAAAAAAAAAAAAGTCTAGGCGAAGATAATTTGCCAAATATGGCTCAGGGTGCAGAGGGTTTTAAGGCACTCTGAGTGAACATTGTGTTTTTCTCCACACCTCACTAAAACATTTGCGCAGTTCTGTACATTTTGGATTTTTGTGCGTGCTGTAACCTGGATATATTTTGACAGTTTTTCCCTCCATGTATCAAGCTAAAAAACACTGTGTTCAGCAGGTGCTCGGGAAAAGCACACTTGCTGTTCCCTTCTTTTTTATTGGGAATATTTGGTACTTTGTAATCATAACAAAAATATTTTATACCTCAGATTTTAGTGCAGCAATGAATTTCCCTTCAATTGCTAAACTACAGACTCTCTAAAGGCTTTGGACATACTTGAACGCCTGAATCAGACTTCTCTATGGGGAGAAATGAAGAAATGAGGCACAGAGGTGACGAAGGTGATGAAAACTACACCAAAAGTTGATCCAAAAGTCTGATCTCAAAATGTTAGGTGGGGTTAGCAGTATATTTTAGTGGATTGGGTTTGTGCAACATACTGGCTGTACACAGTATTCTGTTCTTTATCCACAGGAGAGTCATATGAAGACGGTCAATCACGTTCTTTCCATTTGTTTGGGTGAGTAATTTTCAAAGAGAGTGTACTATTTTTGTTGTGAATGGCTGACAATCCTGAGCATAAACAAAGACACTGTGTGAACTTTGCAGGGGGGGGGGGGCAGTGACATGTTTTTAAATTATTCATAAAATCAATTAAAATCAATAGTTCAAGATGTAATATTAATAGACACATTTGTTACAACATCTTGGTACCTGCTATAAAGTACAAATGTATTTTAGAAGGAGGTCACTTGTCCACCTCTCTTTTTTGGCTTAATCACTTTATGTCATGTCTTATATTCTTTGTTGGATGATGCTGCAGCTTTATTCATTATGTAAAGAGACATGATGTATGTCAAGCTTGTAAAGCACAATATAAATCCAATCCATTATTATTATTATTATGTATGTGTCTGACACTACACCTGTCCTGCTCTCAATTTTTATTATTTTTTATTTTATTTATTTATGCATTTATGTTTGTGTTTTTTGTTTTTGTTTATGATATTCTTCTATTTTTTTGTTATTTAATGAAAAATACTTGGTTTAAATTGTTTAAAAGAGAGAGAGTGTGCTGTAAAATTATGTAATATTCAGTTGAACCAAATAAAAGACATTAGTATGATTTCACAATAACAGCTCTTAGTCAGTCATCTTCTTTCCTTTTGGCTTTTCCCTTCTGGGGTCGCCACAGGGAAGCATCGGCCTTCTAGTGTGCAGTGCTTGCATACTGATTTGGCAAAGGTTTTTACACTGGATGCCCTTCCAGATGCAATTTTCTCCATTTATCTAGGCTTGGGACTGGCACACAGAGTACAGTGGCTTGTGACCCCCTCTGGCTGGAGTACACTCCGTTTATAACCCAGTAAAGCTTCCATTACTTCCTGCTAACTACAGAAGCTCAAAGAGGACAAACACAGCACTAGAATATTCATGTTTTTGTTTTGTTTGTTTGTTTGTTTGTTTTTTGCATTAAGTGTTTTGAACCAAAGAATTTAAAGTGAACTTAACATCAGATTATGCAGATAAGCTCTTCATGGCATTAGTCCTATGTCGCAATGGTAAAGAATCCAGTAAAGAAGAACTTCCTGTATTCAGACAGTGATCTGGATCCACACCAAACAACTAATTTCTTTCTTGGCTCATTACTGGCCTTTCCTGAAAATCATTATAATTTTACTATGAATGATTGTCTACATTCAAATTCTTCATAATAATCTTGTTTTGTTTTGTTAGCTGAGTTACAAAAAAAGGTTTTCAGTAATGCAGAGTAAGACTGCATTTGCTTGTGTGCAACTGTTTGAGCTGTTTTATCCTCCTCTTTATTGCCTCTTTGATAAATGGGAGGTGCTGTGTTTCCCCGATTGGACATATGGAAATTTAGGACAAGACAAACACTCTATAGTGGGGTAACTCGTATATCAATCCCTCTTGTTGACTCGACAGTGGTGGGTGGACAGCAGACAGATTACAGAGTCCAGCCATCACAGCGAGGGTGGGTGGGGTCTGTTGGCTGTCCTCCATGACCGTCTAAAAAAGGCTCATGACAGATTTGAAAGGTATCAGCTTAAGAAGCATGAGAGAAAAGCTGCAGTGTAGATGCCACAGGCTAAAGGACAGGACAGCATGAACGTCTTTGTCTACTCCATGTTCCTTGGTTTCCCTGCTTTTTATTTAATCAAACTGATTGGTAGCTGCTGTCACTGCAGCCTGTAGTAAATTACACTCTTCCAACAGGTTGTCGATATGAGTAACAGTGCTGATTATGGAAAGGTCATTAGGGAGTCTGTGCGGTTTCAGGAGGCTCTAAAACATAATTGTCTTGTGGCACATTGCACTGAAATAGCTGCCACTGTGGGGTTGGATTGTCAGTGGCCTTGTTGGCATTGTCATCTTGGAATAAGCTATTGCTATCAGGAAAGAAAAAATCCATTGATGGAGTAGTAACCTGGTCAATCAGTAAATGTGGGTAGTCAGGTGACCTTATTCTTTGGGCACATAATGCTGAACCCAGACCTGACCAACTGCAGGAAGCTCTCACCAATTTGCTTTGTTAATCCAGGTGGCGACTTTTTTTTGGCCAGACAGTGTATAAGAGGAGGGTGAAGGATTGGTTGGAACCAGTCTCAAAATAAAAGCCCACCTAATAGCAATAATTGTGTAGCTCTAAAACACAGACTCTGCAGAAGCGCTGTGGTATCTGGCACTAAGACATCAGCAGCAGGTGTTTCTGGTGCAGGCGGAGTCACCATGGATCAGACAAGAGCTATGTTCTTAGAGATTATGGGATTGAGATATAGTTGTGAAAAGAGCACGCAGAGCTAGAAGCACTGGGAGAGTGCAGGCCTCAACAAAGACATCGGCCCTATCTGGCAATGGTGGCGCATCCAGACAGTGATCTGGTTCCACAGCAAAAACTAATAATTTATTCCCTAGTCCATTACTGACCTTTCCTAAAAGATTTTCATCAAAATTGTAGGTTGGAGGTTCAGTCCTCGTGATTACATTACATACTGTTTTGTCTTTATGCTAGACACTTATAACTTAACTTATAACTCATTCTGCCTTTGCATGAATGTGTTAGTGTAATTGTGTGTTTGGCGGTGGTTGAAGAGGACGTATGCACAGAATGGCAGCCATTTCTCTGTCAGTCTGCCCCTGTGAGGGGCACCTGTGGCTACACAAGTAGCATCCACCATGTGTGACTGAAGAGTGAATGAATAATGCAATGTAAAGAGCTTTGAGTAGCTAGAAAGGCGCTATATACATTTGATGGATTATTATTATGGATATTCTCAAGGGTGTTATATGTCTGAGGTTTGCTTACAGACAAAACTGGAGCATTGTAGATGCCATTTCTTTTGCTCTGAACTCTGTATATGAACATTTGGATAAAGGAGGTATAAGACTTTTTATAGACTATAGTTCTGCTTTTAACTCTCTTGTTTCTGTGAAGCTCATTCGCTAATTGAAAACTTTTGGACTTGGTGATGCCGTTTGCAAATGAATTTTAGACTTTTTAACTTGCCGACCACAGAAGGTCAAAATTAATGGTTGTGTCTCTGATAAACTTTGTGTTCTCCACAAGGTTGTATTTTAAGTCCTTTGGTTTTCACTTTGTACACCTATGACTGTGCTGCTACTCACTCTAACAATCTGACTGTCAAGTACGCAGACGATACCACTGTTCTTGGTCTTATCAGTTCAAATGATGAATCACATTACAGAGAAGGGTTAGGAAATGTTGTTTGGTGTAGTGAAGAAAACAACCTTGTTCTGAACACTTACAAAACCTGTGAACTGTCGGAGAAAGAATAATGTGCCTATTGTCATTTATGATTTTAAGGTAGAAATGGTTGATAAATGTAAGTTTTTGGGTGTGACTCTCTCCAAAGATCAGAGCTGGCTATCAAACACGAATAACTTTACTAAAAAGGCTCACCAACACGTCTTCTTTTTCCAAAAACTAGAGGAATTCACTCAGAACAAAACTTTTAAACTTCTAATGGTGTGGTATTGAAAGTCTTCTTACTAGCTCTATTACTGTGTGGTTTGGAAATCTCACTGTGAAAGAAAAGAAAACTTTAAACAGAGTGGTTGCTCTGTTCGCAGCACAATAGGCTGTGACCTACCAGTCCTAGAGACTATTTACAAATCTAGACGTTTATCGAGAGCTTTACAGATCATCAATGATCCTGTGGCCATCCTGCTGCTGAGATGTTTGACCTCCTTCCCTCAGTGAAATGATATCGCTCTATTAAATCCACTACATATCGTCCATGCTAAAAGTTTTTTTCACAAGCTGCGATGACTTTGACTTTGAACAAAGCACTTTGAAATATCTCGGACATGCACCTTATTGTTTTAGTTACCTCCTTTTATTGTTATTTATTTATACTGTGTTTTTATTGTTTCTTTGTATTTGTGTTTTTAGGATGTGTTTACAATGTATGTTGTGTTTTTTAGGCTGTTTTTATGTTTTGTCTGTTTAAATGTTGACAGTGCACTTTGAGCTCCTTGCAACTGTTTTCCAGTGTGTTTTTATATACTGTAAATGGCAAATAAAGTGAACTGAACTGAAATATTAAATACTAAACGTTGCCCTTGCATGTTTCTAGTGCTGCTATAAACTCTTGTTTTTGTTGAACATGAAAACTTTTCTTGACCTCAAGACTCCTTGCATTTCTACAGCTGGTAATTTCCTTCAAAATGTCCCACATTGCTCCTTTACCTCCCTGGAAGCTCCCATTTACATTTGTTTAAAAAAAAAACTTCTTTAGTTTACTGGACACGGAGTGGAGGTGGAATCTAGGGATACAAATCAGAAAGTACAGTGTGCAGTAAGTTATGAGACAGTATGAATCAGCTGCTGCTCAGGAGCCAAATTCAACATAGACACGGCGAGGATCAAAACAACAGGATTAGACCAACGCACACAGCTAACAGAGCATTAGTGTAAACACAGACCAAACGACAATCAGAGAACCAGCGAGATCGCTCAGATACTTTGCTCTCTCCCCAATATTTTCGTTGTTCCATATTTGGCGCTGCTCTGTTCAGTTTCAGTGCAGTGAGGAGGAGTTGTGTGTTTATGGGACACAACAGGGTCACTGAGCAATACGTGTACAAATAAAACACATCTATTATTGGGCTGCAGTTAAATACTAATAATACAATGCAGTGAAATAAAGTGATATTTTTCACACACACTGAACTCACACTGAATCAGAAAATACAATAATCAGTGTTGTATCACCTGTTTGTGAAACATTTATTGTTACCTCCAAAAAGAGACTATGTTTTTAGTTGCCATTAGTTTGTTTTTGTTATGTTTTTTTTGCAACATATAGAATAACAAAAATATATAGTCTAATTTTTATATTTTTTGGGAAAGGTCAGTAATGGGCCAAGGGTTAAATAACTTGTTTTTTGTGGGTCTGTATCATGTCTGTGGCCAGAGGAGAGAAACAAATAAAGAGATTTTGATGTGGATACAGATCACTGTCTTGATATCTTTGAAACAATTGTTTAACCTAAAGCCTTGGCAGAGGTCTGTACTTTCCAAGCGCTTCTAGTTTTTACTAATTCAGTTAATTTATTCAAGACTTTAATGATTTAGAGAGTTATCAGTAGCCCAGTTTGCTCTGAGTAATATGATGAACAATAAGGTGATGATACAAAACTGTAATAATAAATGTTTATACAATCCCAGCCCACACATTTATTTTGTACATGTGTACACTTTCCTGGAAAGTACTCCACTTTGTTAAGTAAGACTTTGGTTTGCTGGTACAGTGACACACAGCAGCTATAAGGACCGTTTAGTAGGTGTTGTTTGATACATTTGCTTTACAAGACAAATAAAATGGAACTGTGAAAGTAAATGTGGCCAGAGGTTTAGAGGAAACTTGTTCTTATACTCCAATAAAAATGAGAGGTATTTTTTGACACCTCCTTGCAATCAGAAGGTCATCCGGGGGCTGTCAGGTTTTCTGGGCCACTGGAGAGATATAACTTTGGGCCTTATCACTCAAACTATGCTAAATTATTTTTGTAATATTTTCCTGAGCCCCTGTCAATGTGCTCTTGGAAACATCCTAACCTTTCTCCTTCTTAAGGCGCCACTGGTAGTAGTAGTAGTAGGTGTTTTTACTGTGCAATAAAAAAAATGTTTGTACCTAAGTAAACTCTTCTGCTTTTAGTCATAATTTTGTTGACTCCTACTACTACTACTACTACTACTACTACTACTACTAATAATAATAATAATATTTTGATGTAAAAGAGTACTTTTACTTGAGTACAGAAGTACAGACTGTGCACTGGTTGTGTACAATACACTCTTTGATAGCTTTCTGTTTTCAAAGACTTTGGGTGTTGCCTATTTTCCCTCTATGTCAAAAATGCGTTCAATATCATAAAGGTAGGCCTGTACTAAACAGACCTAAATCAAAATTTCTAAAGATGGGAGATAGATTGAGGTTTGTTCAATAACTCAAACATTATTGGTTTCCTAGATATAGGTGCTTGGGTGTATTTATTATTTATCACAGTTTAGCAGTCTATACTGAAACAGCCATACAGCTCCAGCAGCTGCGGTTGTCACAGTGAATGAAACAGACAAAAGCTTGGCACTTGAGATACAGCTCCTTGGTGCTATATTTGAACATCATATTGAATATCCGATTGAGATACTGAGATAGTGCTAGTTTAAATGGGAACACTGTCATTTGTACCATGCCTATATTTGTCACAATCAGTACTTCCCACAAAAGCCATATCATTTAATCTCATCAGACAACAGGATAAAAAACAAATGAATGGTTCTGTTTTTTTTTGGAAAGAAAGCAAAGTATCCATCTTGAACAGCTTACACCTGATACTGTAATATTCCCACATTAAGGCTGCTGGCTTTGTGCTCTTTTCACATGAGCCAAAATGCAGTCTGTCTGTGTCCATGTAACGTTAGACAGTGTTGGGAACAAACTAAAGGATTTCTGTACAGCCATGGAGACTTTGATGACTTGTTTTAAATTTCAAAGAGCGCTCCAATCATATATTTGAGTACTCTCCTCGGACTCATTCACTTTTGCCCGTAAAAGGGGAGAGAGTCTGGGGTAATTAAAGGGTATGGAATATGTTGGGTCGTCATTTTTGATATCATACATTTTTAATATTTGTAAAAAAAAAAAAAAAAGAAGGGTCTTGTGGGCAATTGTAATGCTATATAATTGATATACTGTGTTAAACTGTTAAACACAGTTAAACTGTGCGCCACTGTGACATAAAGTCAAAAACTCTAGCCACAAGGGGTTAGTACAAAAAGAAATTGTTAGTTTTAGTGGTAGTGGTGTACTAGTGGTACTAGTACTAGTGGTAGTAGTCTTAGTGTTAGTTTTTTTTTTTTTTTACCATTGAACTAGAGGATCCTTTGTTTGAGTTCAGGTCTGGGCAGCTCTTTACACATCCTTACACTTTTACACATAGCTTTACCATTGTAAGCGGTTTAGTGGAGGTCTGCATCCTCTTAGTTCTTCTAGTTTCTAAAGAGAAGTTTATGTGGCTCATGTTGTCATTTTTGTGGTACATGCCAAGTGCATTGATTCTGGCATTTGTACTTTTATCTACTTGTTTTTATAAGTGCCACATTAACTTTTTGTACATAAGCTGTAACAGCTTGAAGGCAACACAAACACATTTACCACACTTTACTCTAGAGAATTTTGCCCTTTCGGTGGCAAAATTTTATTTACAATTTTTACTTCTTCTTTTGACAGGCTGTAAACACCTAAGGAAGCCCTTAAAGGACATGCTGCCTGTGAACGATGAGTCACCAAAACCTTTATAAATAGAAACAACATCAACTTTAGTGCATAAATGTCTAAAATCCTTATGGAAAGTGTCTTCAAGTACAAAACATCAATGTGCTTCTCCTCCAACACTGCTCTGTGTAGCTGAAGGAACAGGAACAGGAAGTAACTTTCATTCGATTCAGTTTATTTCCAAAAGTGTGAAGAATGTTGTTTAAGGACGCCTGATTTGTATCAGTCTAGCCTCTCTTAATGCAGTAGAGCACTATAAACTTGAGAATTGCTGTTCCTCTGCGGTAGCGCTGTGACCTGATCCAGTTTTCTAGCTTGGCCACTGTTTTGAAGCCACAATTACCTTTTTGTTTTTGCACAGTAAACTCCTAAATATGTCAACTAAACCTTTGCCAGGTCAGGGAGAGGCAAAATATTCTGCAAGATCAGCCATTCATGTGTTGATTTTAAAGTAGCCAGGGTATAGTCATGAAGAGCTAATTTTAACAGTCTTGTTTTGTACTATGCAGCTGTTTTAGTGCGCACAGATGTGTCTTAAATTCGTGACAACAAGGGGAATTACTAAAATGGTTTCCTCCTCGGTGCACAGGCAAGCAGAGACTGAATCTGCTAATTGTTATTGGACTACAATCGATGCAAATGAAATGCAGTTGTGGAGGGAAAAAAGCTGGAGTTGCACTTTTAAGCCAATGCATCTGGGCAAATGAAACCAAGCTCTAACAAAAATATCTGTTGATTAAAATGGGCCTGAGATGAGAAGAGACAAGAATGGTTTGAGACTAAGAATTACAAAGAGTGTTGTGAGGAGGAAGTGTTAAAGTAATGAGAAGCCCAGATCTTTCTTTTCCTTTCTGAATAGATTTGGAACTAGAAATAAAAAGCATAGCTTCTGAATAAAATATACGGTGTCATTATGCCATATATCATGATGCCTCTTGTCTTTCATTTATGCTGATTTATGCAAACTCATTTTTAACGGCTTATAAAAACCTTGTATTGAGGTTTTAGACCTACACGGATTGGTACCTACACTTGTTTTACAGGTTATAAACAGTACATATTTTTAAAAGCACTATGCGTTAGCCTTTGTGTTTATCTAAATTATTCAGTACCTTGGTTAATTTTTACAACAGTTTGTAATGCACCAGAAACCTAGTATTGGAGTACCATGCTCACACAGGTATACAATCAGGTACTGTGCTATAATCAGTTATCACAACATTTTTCTTCTGTTTTTCATTTGAATGAAGGATACCAGAGATATAGTGATATACAAGTATTATAGGCACATAACTTCATAATAATGGGTGCTTGAATACGAAGATATTTACAACATAGTCCACCTAACATTTTTTCTTAGGCTATACAGTATGTACAGGATATAGGTGGTGATGTATTGCTGTTACCTCAGAGTAAACAGGACTCTGCAGGTCTGCGGATCACTTTTCACTGCAGCTCACTCTGATTTATGTTTCTGCTTTGCTCCAGTGACCTTGAGTCATGTTCTGTGTAATTTGCTTATTGACAGGTCTACTTCTGAGCCCTGACTTCTAGAGGTTACATGCCATTTTCAAAGACACTTAGAAGATCAGCATCTGAAGCTATTGCTAATCACATAAAACAGTGAGCTATTCTTACTCAAGATGGTTGCATAAAATGTCTAAAAGCACTTCTTCATCATTTTTTTCCCCCATTTGTTTTACCGCTATTCCTTCCTTGGATCACTTTTGATTGATGCTGACCACTGCAGACTAGGAACACCCCACAAGAGCTGCAGTTTTAAAGATGCTCTGACCCAGTTCAAATCTATGCTTGCCCATTTTCCTTCTTCTAATACATCAACTTTAAGGACTAAATGTTCACTTCATGCTTATTTTCAAGAAAGCATTTTGTCTGTAACTTGAGCATTCGTTCTATTGTAAATATCTCCATAGACCACACCGAGCTCAGTGTCACAGTCAGTGTTAGATTCTGGGTTATGTGAGGTTGTATCTGCTTCAAAACAACTTAATGAAGTGATACCAACTGTTTGTTGTAACAGCAGGAACAGTTCAGCAGTGTGTTACCAAAACCACTTATATCAACAGAAATCCTTCAATAAACCATCCAGATAAAAATAAGTAAATTCTGTAAGATACTTCATGCTTTTTGCCAAACCTCACTGTAACCTGCTATAAATACAATAAATAAAGTACTAAAAAGTCATGATGATTAGTCTGAAAAGCCAGCACTTCTTTTGAATCCCTTTCTGAGCCCTCTATTTGCTAAATGTCACTAGGACACGTATGCTGAAAATAGTTGAGACTTATCAGGTGTTTGCAGATATTTATGTCTTTGGAAGATACATTATCTACACAATATAAACACACCTTTCTATGATTTAAGAGGGAACGTTTGATTTAAAGCAGACCAATTGTGACCACACACGACACTTCACATGCACTATTTCTTGCCAATCTTGTCCAGGATTGTGTCCCCCCTCCCCCCACCCACCCGCCATAACGAACACACTGACAGACAACCAATCACTCTCACGTGAATTCACTGAGGCCAATTTAGAGTCACCAACACATGCATGTTTTCGGATTGGACAGTCAAAGGAAAAATTAAGTGAATTTAAATGTGTATATAAAAGCTCTAAAACAAAATTTCAATTTCAGGGCTCCACGGTTGTAGTCTACCAGACTTTACATCTATTTGAAATCCACGACTCAAGCCCCGAATTATTACTCCAGATCTTTTAAATTCCCTAACTCAGGAAGACAGATGTGCTCCTAATGTGGCTCTTCTTACAAATCCGTCTTTCATCCATCACTTGTTGAAAGCTTTGATAAACAGCCTGGCCAGGTGAGCTTTGCATGTCCCCTGTAAATTCCTAAGAGTAGTAACTTAAGGGTCCAGCATCAGATTTATCCATCACCTCACTGAAGGCTGACTGGAAGCACTGCCCTGACGAATAGTAGACTGTTACTAAAATGGGTCTCTCAGGGCCATAGCTGTGGACGTAATTTTGTGCACAGACAGTGACTTAGAGGCAGAGAGGAGCAAAGACCATCTATGGTTTAAAGGTGAACAGAAAGTGTGCACTGCAGCGACACTCATTATAAATCATATTCTCAGTGTCTGCTCAACCTCCTCTTTCAGCTTTTCTTATTCATAACATAAGACCATGCTTTGGGCCTTATACTCAATTATAGTGAGGTCACAAATGTTTAAAGAAATGTAAAAAAAAAAACAACAACAACAAATATTAGGATGTAAAAATCTCATAAATACCAGTAACACCAATGTCTATTCTGGTACAATGGTCACTTAAAATGGACTGACTGAATCGTGAAATGAAAACTATAAGGTCAGACAAATCAAAATGAGAAAAATACAAACCCACTAGGCCTGGAGAAGATGGCAGTATTTCAGCACCATGTTCATATATGGTTTCTTCTTTGCATGATACAGCTTTAACTTAAGTTTATGCAAACTATGTTCACAGACAATGACCTCTGGAAGTGTTCCTGATCCATCCAGTGATTTCCTGAACAGAATCAACAGAATCATCCCTGAATTCATGCAGTGTCTCCAGAGGGCCTGAGGAGTATCTAAAACATCCAATACTAATTACACAGACTGTGCCTACCTAAAATGCTTCTTTTATCCCCAGACACCTGAACTGAAGTGTTGACAATTCACCTAATTAGTTGCAAAACACTCCTCCAGCTGGTTTCTTTTGCTTTGCTTTTTGTTGCCTCCAAACTTTTTTGAGATGTTGCCATCATCAAATAAAAATTGATATTAAATCAAAAATATAAGATTTGCAAACTGTTACTTTACATTTTACACATTGTCACTTTTTTGGTACTGGTCTTGTCGTTTTCACCAAATTGTTAAACAGTTTATGCCTGAGGTAAGTAGAGCAATCAGCCACTGTGTTATGGTTATGGGTTTATCCCCAGGGAGCAGTTTCCGGCCCACCTCAGGGCAGGCAGTGAAGGGCGAAAGATACTAAAAATAATGGCCCATCGCAAGCAGTGTAAAGACAACGCTCACACACATATGGGGGAGGAAATTAAATTAGACAATTAAATGAAATAGGCAGTTCTTCTAATGTTCTTTATATATAGCCTTGGGTATGTATGATGCATCTTCAGCTCCTCAAAAATATGCCATTTGTAATCATAAACAAATTGTTTTATTTATAGACCTCAAGGAATGAAAAAGTACATGAAATTTAAAATTCTCCTATTAATACCGTAAAAAAGTATATCTATAAAGCAACAGTGAAGTACAGTAGCCTACATATCTTAAAGATTCACATGATGCTGGTTGAAGTGCTGAAGACTGACACTAACAAGAGGTACAAGACAAGAAGAAAGTGACAACTATGGCAAGAGAGAATTAGGAATTATAATTAGGATTATAAAAGGCTTGTGATTGTAATGCTGAATTTGTAAAATGTATAAAGATCAGAGGATTCGTAAATGGCAGTAAAACACAGTAGTACAAACTGATCAGTAGTCCACACTATTTCATTCATCTCTTTGACAAATGGCAGCATATTTTTACATTTAACACAGTCTCAGACAAACACAAGCTACAATGGTCACGATAGGCTTTTGGTTCTTTTTTTCTAAATCGTTGTCTGCCCTCTGGAGGACACAACAGGAACTTTTCTCAGTACATTTTTCCCACCTTAAGTGCGTTTTCTTTATCCTTAAGAAGTAAATGTGAGAATATATCCTAGAGTTAGACAGCGACTGGGCGGACGAGAGCTGGAGCTTTCACTGGTGCCGTAGGAGGCGATGCTTTGCCTTTGTATCCCAGAGTCAGGATGTGTTTCTGTAGGTGAGTAATCCACTTCTCTTGAACGGACACAGGACCGTGAAATACCTCATCACAGAACCTACAAATGAAAAATTTCAGCAATTAAAATGTGATTAGTTGAAATATATAAGACATGATGAAGAAGTTTAAAGTGGGGTCTAACCTGCACTTGAGAGAGTAGACTTTGCCCACCACTTTGACCAGGGGGGTTAGTGGAGGTTTGGGGAGCATTGCAGGGATGCTACCTGGGCGTGCTGTTTGCTGAGAGCTGGTTTCCTGATTTTCTTCCACTGAGGAACGTTGGTGTTTCTGAGAATGGACCACTAAAAATCACAAAAAATATAAAAATAAAGTAATATTTTGACTGACACACAATATAATGCATCTTTGATTCATTATGTCACCTTTTGGAGAGTGCACACCAATATTCACAGCTTGTAAATGGTTTTGTGACTGTTTGAATGAGCTCGTAACAGAGATTTCTTTGATTTTTCTTTCCTTCACACTGCCCTGAACGGAGTCGGAGTCTGTCGACAAAGAGGGCGAGGATGGTCTCTGGGTCTAAAAATAAAAATATTATTGTTATAAAAAAAACTCCAGATTTATGTGATGAATTACAAGCTATAACTACTACTGACCTTTTTGATGTACAGGTCTCCCATTCGATAGCGCTGGGTTATTTCCGCCACTTTGGCAGGGTCTTTCCTAATTATCTCACTGAGAAGTTCGATGGGTGAACTTGATCCATCAGGCTTCCATTCGATACCCAGCTGTCGGAGGTGGGCTCGAGCGTGACTGGCCAAAGCTTTACGGTTGTCAAATTCAAATCCACAAAGTTCACATGAAGTGTCTAAAACAAAAAAGCCAAAGTAATTAGGGAGGCACCTTATCAGCAACAGCCAAACAAGTTACAACCATCTCTTTAATTGTTTAATATTTTTATCATAATCAAAGAGTGTTGTGTATATAATTTTATATTTTTTGTAGGGAACGGTTCCAAGGAACAAGTGATAAATGAGACGGATTCTAGTACCAATAGCATAGTTTCAGTTATTTAAAGCTTGGCTATATCTGTGCTGCAAATTAATTACTTTACACGCCAGTGTACTTTTGTACCGGTCCAAAGCCTGGATAAATGGAAGAATGGAAAGGGCATCTGACAAAAAACCTATGGTAAATCAACATTCAAGTCACTGCACGCTAGGAGATAGATATCTCTATCTAAAGAGGTATTCTTGATATATCAATGAAATAACTTGTGTATTGTGTAAGTGTATTAAAAATAAAACATCAAAAACATTTAGTGGCCTGCCCAGATTTCTGCCTTTAAAGATCAGGTTTTGTCTGTGCAAAAAAACATAAAAAAAAACTGTAGATAACAGTTATTTACCATTCCTTGTCACCGCTAATTTGCCAGATGGAGATTTCTCTTTCATGGAGAAGTCTAGGGGTGAGTTTGAGGGTTTAGAAGACTGTTCCCCCAAAACAAGGCTGTCCAGAGACTTTTTAGGGCCTTGGGTCTTTCCTGAGACTTTGCTAGATGTCAAAGCAACACTGGACATGGTTTTGCCTTCTTCACTCTGCATCATAACTTCTCTGAGAAGGTCAATTGGAGATGAATTGAAAGGTAGTGCAACTCCGAGCTCCCTCAAATGACAACGGACGTGACAAGAAAGAGCTTTTCGAGTCTCAAACAGTTGGCCACAGTAATCACATGGTACTGTTGGTGGTTTTTCTGAATAGGGAAGTGATAAAACATTATTTTTCATATACACAGAAAAATATTGCCAAGTACAGTACATAAGAGCCAGGTTTACCGTCAATATAAAGTTTTGAAGCAGGTAGAGGAGAGTTGGTGCCAGAGCTACATCCCGTAAGTGGATCTGTAACACTTCTTTCTGAGACTTCCGGCTTGGGCTTCCTAAAAAGAGGATCCACTGCAAATCGAAAGCCTTTCTTAGCCTTTGGGGCACGGTTTGGAGTTGGAGGAGACCTGGTAGAGACTGGGGACAGAGGCTGAACTGGAGAAGATGGCATGACGGAAGAGTTATTATTTTGAAGCGGTTTTAACACTCCACTCTCAACCAGCTCCTGGATTGCTTCGATTGAAGACTCCTTCCCAAGCAAGTCATTCATCCCAAAATGTCGCAGATGATAGCGTGAGTGAATAGCTAGCCCTTTATGGTTTTCAAACGTCTCCCCACACAAAATACATGAGAAATTTCCTGAAGCTTTTGGCAGCTTATTTGGTGTAGAAGTCAGTGGTGAAGACACATCAGCCGGGCGTTTGGTGGCTTTGAGCAAACTGCTGGACTGCAGTGGCTGATTTGGTTCACAGTTGACGGGCTTGAGATCTTCCTCTTCCATCAGTTGATAAAGAGTGTCAATAGGGCTGCCTTTAATCTCGCTCTCAGGGATACCTAATTGGCGAAGGTGGGAGCGGGCGTGACTGGAAAGACCTTTGCGTGTCTCACACCAGCATCCACAAAGATGACACACATGGACCTCATCAGTGGTGTCTAAAAGTAAAGATAGGTAAAGGAGAAAAACACACATCAGAAACATAAAAGGAGAAAATTTTCACAACAAAATATACCATTTTAAACCAGCAGCTACTGCATTATTAAAAAAAATGCTTTTTTTGTTCTTTTGTAATGATTTCTTTACAACAGCTCCTCAAAGTTCAGACTAACCTAATGTGATGGGAGCGTCAGTTTCCAGTGGAGCCCATAGTGGCTTGGTTAAGGTTTTTAAGGTGGAAGTGCTGCCAGCGTCACTTAATCTAGACTCAACCATCTTAAGTGCAGATGCAGATAACGGTAGAAGAGAAGTGCTTTGTGGGGTTGTTGAGACTCTATGCCCTGATTTTAGGGGGGTGCTCTCATCCTCACATATTGGACTGCCCCCATGATGTGATCTTTGTTGGTTAGGGCTGAAATCAGAAACATTGGAGTCTGCTTTGAAACTTGGAAACGCTCCATCTCTCTCTTTAATAAGCTGGTATAGAAGGTCTATGGGAGCAGCGCCCGGTTCTGATACACCGAGCTGGCGCAGATGCAGGCGTGCATGGTTGGAGAGCCCCCGTCTCGTCTCAAAGAATGAGCCACACACTTCACACACGAACAGCTGAGCAGGTGCTGTGGGCCAGTTCACATGAAACATCAACGTCAAAGAAAAACTTAATACAACAACTTAACAGAAAGTGTCCTAAGGAGATGGCGTGAAACCAGCAACACTTTATGTTTTTAGCTGGCTTGTCTTAGCCCATTAGGTCATATAATTACAACTGCGGTAGATGGGAATGATAAAATTAAAGATAAAATGATTATGAACTTACATCTGCCCATGATGTCAATTAAATGGGAATAGGATGAGGCACAAAGCTCACCTCTCAGTGGACACTCTTACCTTGTGGATCCATGGGTGGCGCTTATTATAGGATTTAAACTTGTTTCTCGTGTTACTGAAGTCTAAGCTATATTGTTTAAACGCTCACAATGAACTGTTATGGGAAGACAAGCTGTAAACTTGGAGCTAGCATGCGCTTTCCTTCCGTCCTTTGTTTTTGGTCTGAACGTTAGCATTAGCAGCTTTTTAGCCCCAACACTTTATTTTTTTTTCCTTTCTAAATACTACAGTATTGCCTCATCGAGATCCGGTCCTGTTGTAGTTATTGTCTGGAATTTTCTTCGCGCAAATTTTGTCCTACAAATACATTTTACCTACAAGATCTGGCAAAAATATCTTGGTTAGGGCTGACTTTTTTTCAGCGGATGTAAGGGTATTTCAAATTTTCAAAGTAAAGTCTAGACATGTTTGTTGATATTAGTTCCCTCTACATACTTACTTTAAATAAACTATTTTGGTTAAGTTAATAGTTATAAACCTTGGTTTGGCCCTAAAAAGAAAAATTATAATTCATTGTGAATTTTCAAATCGGACGGTTTCAATTTTTACTAAGAAGTGTTCCACATTCACTTCCGGTGGTCTCCGCAGACCACGCCTACTTCTTCACCGTCACGTCGCAGTCCTTCCTTCGCCGCTCTCCTGACTCCAGCAGAATTTTGCTCTGTCCACTGCTTTTTGTCCACAGCATTATTTTAAAACAGGTGAGTTTGGGGATTTCGCATTTACATTTGTCTTGTAGCGTTTGTAGATTTGCACGACGAATCCCCTTATGTTCAAAAACACACATTTTCGTTGTAGAAAAGAAAAGCACATGTGTATTTAACAAAGCTAACTTAATGCTAGCCAAGCAATGCGGGCACTTGTTCTTTCTTAAGTAGTAGGGCCTGTTTGTGGCGCGTTCATTGTCACCAAGCCAAAGCTTTATTGCACTTCAGGTCAAACTTCACTAGTTTAGCGTACCCTTTCCTACAGGCAATATATTCAGTTTGTTAAGCCAAAAATATGCCTTACCCTGACAAATAACGTTTGACGATAAAGAGCTAATAGCATGTTTTACAAACTTAAATATTTGTATTTAGTGTAGTTGCAGACATCCCCAGAGGCATACAGTATTGACGAATTATTGGGAGTGTTTTGCTTTATTTAAAAATTGTTGCATTCATTGATTATGTAGTTGGTGCTTGCATAAGCCTCTTATAGGCTATTGTTTCCTGCTCAGTGAACATGACTTACATGTGACTTAAGGTGGTTTGCTCTATTGAACTTGCAGACCCAGACGCCTGAATAGTCCTTTCTTTGTAGTTTATAAGAGTATTATTTGCTCTGCAAATGTGCAAGAGGGTGTAGCTGCTGTCAGAAACACAGCTTGTGTCTTAAGCTCCACCCAGCTCCTCTTATCTCTTGCTGTCTGTAACATAAGGATTTGTAAGATATCAAGTGCCGCCTTTTCCTCAGTTTTCTTTCACAACCAGCACCATGTCTTCTGGAAACGCTAAGATCGGCCAGGCTGCCCCTGCCTTCAAAGCCACAGCAGTAGTGGATGGGGAGTTCAAGGACATCAAGTTATCAGATTACAAAGGTAAGCTGCATGTTGTCCTATGCCTTCATTCAGCATTTATATATATTTATAGTCGCAGATTAACTTTTTATTGAGTGTAATAGAGTTAATATTCAATGCTGTCTATATTTCTGCAGGAAAGTATGTGGTCCTTTTCTTCTACCCTTTGGACTTTACATTTGTTTGTCCCACTGAGATCGTGGCCTTCAGCGACCGGTCAGATGAGTTCCGTAAGATCAACTGTGAAGTTATTGGTGCCTCCATAGACTCTCACTTCAGCCATCTTGCTTGGTAAGTTTCATCCGACCTAAAATAGTGTAGCTAGTGTGCTTCTATAACTCGACAAACAGAGTGACTACACATTCTGGGACAAGTACTAAGAAAATAATAAATATAAACATTATGTATAGCAACTTTAGCCGTTAAAGCAAAGCTCATAAGGCACACCCACTTGGATTTATCAGTGTATCTCATACCAGAGTGCTTCTCTGTATTGTGTTGATAAGGGTTGATATTGGCTCTTCAGTTATTGAAGTGCAAGATGAGCAAAAGTTATTAGAAAATCAAAATATTTTGCCAACTATTGGCAAAATATTTAGAAAATACTTTTCAGACTTTTTTTTTGGAAATAAAGAAATGGAATTGTGGTAATAAATTTGTTGTAAAAAATATACAATTTTGTTCTGCATCTATACACTACATGCTTAAATTTTTGTAGTTGCCCTGTTTTTTTATTTTTAAGCTACACTCTTTTGTTAAAGGATCAACACACCAAGGAAGCAGGGAGGCCTGGGCAACATGAAAATCCCACTTATTGCAGACCTTACCAAATCCATTTCCAGAGATTATGGTGTGCTCAAAGAGGATGATGGCATCGCTTACAGGTCAGACTGACTACAAATACTGTCCTGATTTTAAAAAAAAAACAAAAAAAAACATGTATATTAAAATGTTTTATATATTTAAAAACTCAAACCACATCTTTTTATAGGAAGGAACGGTATGACTGAACTGTGCTTTGTTTGATCTTGACTGTGCCTTTCAGGGGTCTGTTTGTGATCGATGATAAGGGTGTTTTGAGACAGATCACCATCAATGACCTGCCTGTCGGACGCTCTGTGGATGAGACTCTCCGTCTGGTCCAGGCTTTCCAGCATACTGACAAGTATGGAGAAGGTGAGTGAATGAAATTGCTCGGTTTTATCTGGGACACACTGGCCTTGCAGTATTAGTTTACCCTCCTGGCTATTACCCTATGTACTTTGTACCACAGGCTTGTATTATGTTAAAGGTCTCTCACTAAAGCCCCATTGTAAAAGGTTGTTCTTTCTTTTGCTCCACAGTCTGCCCTGCTGGGTGGAAGCCTGGCAGTGACACCATCGTCCCAGATGTTAAGGGAAGCAAAGCTTACTTCTCTAAGCAGTAAACGTAAAAGTAAACATCTGGATTTGGCCTCCTAACATAGCACTTGCCTTCAAATGAATAATTCCTTAATGAAGCATTAACATGGCGTCCATTTATATTTACACACATTTTGAGTTTAAATAATCCTTTGTTGCAGTTATTTTTGTATGTCCAACGTAGAATTGGTGGAACAACCTCATAGTCTGAAGCACTGAATTATAGTTGTTTTGTTCTTTAAAAAAAAAGTACCAATATTTTTCTTCTGTTGAGCAGTGTACCCATCTTAATAAAAAGCAGTGGGAAAATTGTTTGAGATTTGACATTTATTGGCCTGACTGAAAAAGACAAGGCAACAAAGTTCCTTTTCTGGCCACTAGGTGGTACCAGCCATCTTTGTAAACTGTTGCACGTTCCAATTTTTTTTTTTTTTTTTACAACTTCAATATGTTTGCAAACATTTAGGAGGAACAAGAAATTTCTAACAGTTACAGCCTCGTGCCTGGTAGAAAAACATAATTTGCCATGAGTTGGTAAAGTCTTTGCTAATACTGGAGTTATTGTGGCCTTTGACTCAGCAAAACAGCCTCACCTACTTTATGATGAGGCTGTTATTGGGAAAGCTGGGGTTATTGAATATGACCTAACAGCCACAATGACTTTCCCAACAACAGCTTTAGGAACACCACATTAAGGTGTTCAAGACAGTGGGTATTATAATACTGGTCTACTGCCATAAAGATAGCTCAGTTTCATTAAGCAAAAATGAAATACTTCTGTCAAACAAAATTTCACTTTGTTTGGCTGAAGAATTTCATTTTTGCTTCTGTCAAACAAAATTTCACTTTGTTTGGCAGAAGTATTTTTTACTATAAACTTCATTTTTATCTTGCCTATGTACACACAGCCCTGTTTACGTGAAAGTCTGTGTAACTTCTTTCTGGCCTAACGCGCTTGACTTGTTTTGGGAAAATGAAAGCAGTAAGGGAAACTCCCTCAGCTTCATTGACAAACGTCTACTTTTACACACACTGATATGCGAAGGGGAGAAGCGCAGCTTTTCTGACTGGCAATGTAGGAGGGAGTTCCCGGAAATCTTTTTGTGATGTGACGTTTGGTGGCAAAATTGACCAAATATGGACCGACGCTCGTACGTCAATGGGGAAACTGTCCTACGCCGGGACGTGTCCGACGTCAAGCAACTGCCTGCCTCTGGTGTAAACTTCTAACGAGAAATATTGACAAGCCTGTGGGTAATGCAAGAAATGTCACAGACAAGAAACAAACGATATGTGGTTTCATAAATTCATTTACTTAAATATATACTGTACATGTAAAAAAGACATGCTTACCAGGTTCAACCCAATAAACACAAATAACTTACATCAAAAATGATCACAAATAAAGTAAAAATGTAAACAGACAATGACACGACACTTTAAAAATGTTCAAAAATGCCCTAAGTGTTGTAGTCGTAGATTTTTGGCTTGAGTCCACTGACCCAAGAGCCATAGTCCAGTTCACAGACAGTAAAGTGTCTGTTGTCAGTGCAGTTATTGTCCAGTGTTTTAAAAGTGCTTTGTAGTTCTTAATAAGACTTCACTTTGGGCGCCAACATGAGCTGGCAGCCACTGCTCACGTGCGTCATGACTTTCTGTTTGAGTTGGGCCACCTGTTCTCGGAGCAGAGAGGCCGTGTTTGACAGTCCAGCGTTGTCCGTTTTCAGGACTTTAACTTTTTCCTCAAGACGGGCGATGCGCTCCAGTTTGCGCCTCCGACATTTGGATGCTGCCAGCCGGTTCCTCAGACGCTTGCGCTCGGCTTTGATGCGCTCCTGGTTCTCCAAATCAATGGGGGACATCGGTGGAGAGCTGTTGTCGCTGCTATGCATGTCTGGCACAGTCTGGGGCTCCTCTTTTAAGCCACAAAAGCGCTGCGCGTGGAGAGGTTGCTGGAAGTGGTGCGAGCCGTGCGCCACGGCCTGGGGGTGCTGCGGATACTGGTGATGCGGCAGGTAGCTGATGGTGGTGGACGGATAGCTGGGCGCAGAGGACAGGTTGTGGTTAGTGCAGCTGTTCAAAGTGGTGTACTCTAGCGGCTCTGGTTGCATGGAGGGACAGGACACACCACTGGAGCCGAGAGACACATTTGGAGGAGCCATCTGGTTCATCTTGTGCAGGTCGTCCAGCGCCTTCACAAAGCCTTCAGCGAAGCCCTCTTGTTCCTCAGTGATGCCGCGGTTATAGAGGTATTGCGCGGGCGTCGGTGTAGTAGTGATGACCCCGTTGCTGTTCTGGATGATGAGTCGCTCTAGTTCAGGAGACGCGAGTTTCAGTGAGCCCACGTCCCCCGCCGAATAGAAATCTCCGTGTTGTGTCTTGAAGTTTGAGTTCCGATATGACTCGGGGAAGTTCAAGTTCATATTCTGCTTTAGCAGCTTGTAGTCTGGCAGCGCCGCGCCTGGATGGCCATAAGCAGAAAGAAACGAGTCGTCATAAAAAGGTTGTTCCATTATTGTGGACATATTTCAAAATCAGACAGTCAAATACAAGAGAGCGCTGCAAAGACGCTGCTGGACACTTAGCCTTCAGTGTCCCAAATGATTCAATTTCCAAAGTCCCTCAGTATTAACACACTGAAGAAAACTACAAAAACAGAGCAAAACTTCCAAATAGTGGAACAGTACTGTACCAAGCGTCGATGTATACCTTTAGACGGAGGTAAAGCGGAGTTCAGTGATTAATTCAGGCGCTTTCATTCCACTCATGAAGCTGACACTTCTCCCTTTAGTTCCTGCTCAGTAATGAGCAGCTCTCGTGCTCCTCCACTGTATTTACACGGTGCCGCTCTGAGAGCGGCTCCGCCTACTGGATGTCGGAGAGTGAATGACGTTGTTGCCAGGAACATAGAGCGTAAACAAGACAAGGCCTATTCGTTGTGGGAGAAACGCACTCAAGTAAATTACGCTGCCTCAGTTCTATATTAACAGTCACTCTAACGTCTTCATAACCACTTTCTGTGACCCAGAACACTCTTTCTCGTTAAGTGAAATGTCTGTACCAATCCCGAGAGTTCCTAAACTCCTATCCTCTCCTGAAAAATCCCAAGGGTAAGGATATATAGCGTAGATCTGAGTCATGCGATTCAAACCGATATCGGACAGTCCTTATTTGGGTATCCTGACGCACCGGTTCCTCCCAGAGAGGAGCGGGAAGCCAATCCTACAGTGGCACTCTTCCAACTCCGTGGGACGTGGGAGGCAGTGGAGGCAGCAGGTTCCCTCCTCCTTTACCCCGTGGGCACACGTTAACTCTGGGCGTGTGGCCTGAAAAATGCATGAAGTGTCTGGTGTCATTAGGGTAGACAAAACATTATTAATACCCAGTATCGCGTGAGGTCTAATTAACAGTGATGGAAAATGATAGCAGTGAAAAAAAGTATTATCGTATCTTTTATTCAAGGACAAACATTTTAACTCATGTTCTTATCTAAGGCTGTCCACGGTAGGCTATGTGAACCACTAAACAGTGTTTGATAATGCAAATTTGTAGTTTAGATGATTAAAACGGAGCAGTGTGTGAGTAGTAGGCCGTGTCTACTATGTAAAATTCACCACTAGATGTGCAAGATTTTTTTTTTTATTTCTTGTTCATGAAATGGAAATGACATAGCTTTATCAAACCAGACATATTTCTTTTAGTGTAAGGTCAGGTCTGTGACCTCAACACCTCTCTGATAAAAATCACCCATGTGTTGACTCTGAATCACTTCTCACAAGACTGTAATCCCACAAGTTCACATAGTAATAAATTGTACTTTACTGATATCTTACAAACTATATCTGGTGAAAAAAATCTTATCTTAATCTCAAATGTTATTATAATTACAGCTCATAACGCTATTATTTTTAAGGTTAAAAAAAAAGAAAAAAATATGTCCCTTTACTATTAATCTTAAAAAATGCTGCTTGAAAAGATTTGACTGGTAAGTGGTTGTTGCATATTTAATTAGAGCCACTAATATCTTTTTATTGGCTGTAACCTAAGTGCATTTTGTATAAAGAGTTCATCTGAAGGTTTTTACTTACACTCGGGGTGTAAAAAAATACTCAGTCTGTACTTAGGTAAAAGTGCTGATAACCTTAATATACTCTAGAAGTAAAAGTAAAAATGAATAGTCAACAAGTCTACTGGGTTACTTAGATTCAAAGTACTTTTGTTTTGACACTTTTATCATTGCACAGCATAATCTAATACTAGGCCTACTATTACTACCGCTAATCTACTACTACGTACTACTATTACTGCTTGTAACTCAGACATGTTACCCACTTTACTTATTTAGAAATAAAGTTGAAGATTTCCTTGAGTAAAAATATGGCAGAAAATATAAGTACACATTTAACACAGCTTTCATAACTCTTATCTCCTCTCTTTGTAGGAGTTGCAGGATGCTTTAGGGTCAGTGTCCTCTTACTGGCCATTTTGGGCCTCCTCCTTTCTGTGAAGCATTGGTCAAGACTCCTGTTGTTAAGAAGAAATGAAACCGGACACGATTCAAGGAAACACAGTGAAGTATCATTGGTCAGTTCCAGTTTCACAGTGATCTCATCCTCTCAGTAAAGGTCTGTGTGGTTGTGGTTTTGACATATGCACATTGTGTGGTTTTAACATGATGCTAGATAGATAGATAGATAGATAGATAGATACATAGATGCTGAACGTAAATTGTATACAAAAGACATTTAGATATTAAGATACAAATATGAAACAATGTTAGCTGGACTTTAGTTGGACAAATATTTCTAGAGGATGGATTTTCTTATCAGAGGAAAAGTTTATGTTAGATGTTTTGAAGATGAAGTCAAAGAGGCCAGATTAAAATTGACATGAACAGAGGAGGGCTAGTAATATAAACAGTATATTGGAAAAAAGATGGTGAGCCAGGAGGCCAGGAATGCCAAAGAGAAGATTTATATGATTTATATAAAGAAGACTTAAAGTTAGTTGGTGTGAGAAAAGATGATGCAGAGACCTAAACCTCTTGAAGAGAACAGCTGAAGAGAAAAAAAAAAAGCTCCAGCATTAGATACACAAGTCATCAAAACACTTAATTCATGTATGTGTTATGATAAGTCAATTAATAATTAGTTCATGAAAGGTATATTTTGTTTAGGAAATATTCTGTAGTTTGCCTAAGTATTATGTTTTATATTTGACAAGTTGTTTGTTTAATGAGTCCAGAACTAGTTTTTTTTTTTTTTTTTTTTTTTTTTTTTTAAACATGCGTTTATGAAGCTACACTGATATTTACAAAAGCCGCCACCTCATACATACAATTGTGTCACTTTGTTTGAGCGCTGGTGTGATTCAGAGTGACAGGCTGCACGGAGGAGGCTGAGGAACAAAAGCTGCAGTGGCGAAAATATGAAGAAAACAACGTAAAAGTTACAAAAGGGCACATGTCAGTGAGTGTAAAACAGTGATCTGGACAGCTATAGACTCTGTGTTGTTTATATTGTTTACGTCATTTATTAGGAAGACAATACTGTCTACCACTGTATTCAGATATGACTCATTCGGAAAAACGGGTACTGGGAACTCGGTTATAAAGAAAAGGGCAGGATATTTCAAATGTGAAAAGCTGTGATGTAAACAAAGCTGAATGAAGTAGTGTACTTGTTACTCACTTAAAAGTACTGTTACTGTCAAATAATTTAAAAGGACTCAACAACTACAGCTTATACTACCAGTGCTTTTACTACTGCTACTAACAGTGCTATGACAGTATTACCATTAGTACAACTTCTACTACTTCTGCTGTTGCTACCCACTTTTCCTCCAAGGTCAAAAAACAGTTTTACTCTTTTAGAGATTTTATCAAGTTACTTTCCACTTCTGGAGGTAAACCATAAGTAACTGAAAGAAAATGCAGTTTTTTGTTATGAATTGACTTTAAAACTAAACTTTTTGACACTTAAGGGTAGCAACAATAACTATTTGACCTCAGTAATGACTTCGTAGCTCATTTCTTCACCCCCACTACAACCTCTGCTACTTATGTGGCCACTTAAACACTGGTCGGCTTTTACTAAATGAACCAGAACTAACTTCTCTCCTCCGTCTTTGGCAAGGTCTTAGTGCTGGGAAGCTCGATGACCTGGAAGCGGCCTGTAGGTGTGGTGAGTCAGGTAGGAGCTGTTCGTCTGGGCAAAATAACACATAGGCTGTCCCCGCGAGCAGACAACAACTCACTAACCCCCCTCCTAGCCTCCTTAAGTGTGCGTGGGTCACTTAAATTAACGCTAACAAGCAAGCTTTTTTCAATTTCATCCTCTTTTCTGTCTAACCCAAAACCCCTCCTTCCCCCTACCCATAGTTTTCTTCGTCTCCCCCTCATCGTTATTTGGCTGCCCATGGGAAATTGAATGGCCTTGTGCGTGTAGTAATCGCTTTAATGAAGGCATGTTTAATCAGCATATTCTTCATCTGTAGCTCCCAGATAGTGCCGAAGAGCCTCATAGCGACAAGAGACCTTTAACACAAGACGGGATGATTGCCGGGGCCAAATGAGTGTGGCAGGAAAAGACGGTCGGACATGGCAGTTGCCTCAGGCTGACGTAACGCATATGGAGATGTTCTTCCCACTTGGCCTCCATCAAAATACATGCTTAAGCTTCCTGTCCCTGTGCCAGTCTGGTGTAGAAAAAGAGAGAGGAAGAAAAAAAAATGCAAACAGCAGGAAGTAAGTGCAGGATTTAATTAAGTCTAATCTGATTTTACATGGCCATTTGGTTTATTAATTGAGCTGGCTCATTGTCACGCTTTTTGTTTGAACTAGATACAAATTGAGGGGCAAATCTTGGAGAAGGCTTGTGTTAATAATTCAATTAAATAAGAGAACGCATTTTTTTTCTGATTATTAAGTGACCCCTGGTTAATAAAGCCACAGGAAGTCCCAAGCCTAGATAAAAGGAGAGGGCATCAGGTGTAAAACATATGCCAAATCATTGTGCAAATCACATGTCTCTGTAGCGAGTGTGGAAGGGAAAAATCAAAATGAAAGAAGAAATGATCCCTTGTTTTCTAAAACAAGTTAAGGATTAAAAGAACTTTATCACATTTTTCTTGTCCTGTCCTCAACACAGACATTGGAGACTTAGGATTTTGAATTAGGACTAGCCAAGAACACATTAATCTATTAACAATTTTCATTTTTACAGTTTCAGCCATTTCCCTGCACTGGCCTTGGTTTCAGCCTCACTCTGTGAAGATGTTGGTGATGATGGCTTGGTGTTTCAAATATATGTTTAGGTGACAGTTCAAGTACTTATGGATTACTGGTAAAAGTGTGGTGCATACTTTGTGGCGGCATCTGGTTAATTTCTTACATCTCTACCTACTAAAGCCTTTGAGTTTGGGAACCTTGCCCGTACATACTGTTGTCCGAATAAATCACTTAAAATGAAAACAGTTGCTTATTTCTCTGGGCTGTAGGAACTTTTAAAGGTACATTTTTCCAAAGCAGAATAAATACAAATAGTGTTATCTTGAGGCAGTATAGCATTAAAAAGAGAAAATTATTGACCATCTAATGAGCACTATTAATGGTCTTAGATTAAACAAAAAAACTGTACTTATTTACAAGCCTCAGGCCCAAAGTATCTGGGATCAGCTCCAGTCCCCCAATACCAAAAATAGGCAGCTAAAGACTTTAGCTTAACTATAACTTTACGCTGATCACACATTTTCAGCTTATTTAGTCATCATTTGTATTAAGAGTTGGTCAAAGCTGGACATCAGAGAGTTAAAGGTGCACAACTGAAGCTTGAGTCCTCTCTGACCGTAGGCAGAACTTCCTCTTTGTGTGAGAATTGGAGAAGTGAATGTGGGGTGGCAGAGGCCATGCTTGGGCATTTGGGTACACCACATTTTCATTTCCTCTATAGGATGCAGTAATGGCCAGTTGCGGTTGTTGGTGATGTGGCAACAGGTATCTTGGAAAGCTTCAGGTCAGAAGTCAAAAAGGCACAATAGATCTGCAGATATCTATATACACTGAGTTTTTTAATGAGTTATTCAAACATCATTGACTCATTAATTTTAGAGACATATTTTTGTGCTATACAAGGTTTATTTTTCTCATATGGCCTGATATGGCCACGGTCTACTCTACTGTATAATGTTGACATTGACGTCACATTCAATCCTGTTGGGTATTGCCACTTTGTCACCGGTATTGCAAGTGACCAGCATTTAGTTGCACAAATGGGACTTTTTTGGTTACAGACAAATCATTTTCTGACAGTCTTTCTACATATTAAGGATAAACTATCTATTTACAAATATTAAATAACATAACTATATTTTACATAAATTTTCATCAAATTTTTTACATACAATTTTGTTTCGTGCAACAGTGTAGAAAATGCATTACACTTGTGTGTTTTATTGTAATTGTTGACTGATGATTGACACCAGAACAAGGAGATTGTAGATTTGGGTACTCCAGCTGCCTCTCACTGTCCAAAGACATACACTTATAGGAGAATTGGTAAATCCAAATTCATACTAATAAATGAATGGGAGAGTGAATGGTTGGTTAACACGGTCTGTCTCTAAGTGTTAGCCCTGTGAGGCTTCAGTTAACTGGCTGTTGATCATGGTGTACCCCATCTCGTGCCCATAATCTCTGGTATAGCCTCCTTCCCTTCCTGAGAAAACTCCTCTCCATTTATTTAGGACCGGCTCAAAGAGTACACTGCGACACCTTGCGACTGGATTATACTAGTACAATGTTTTGCCATGCTGCTAATGTTTTGTTTACATGTTTACTATAACTCCTCCTTGCACTTCCAAATTTAAGACTGAGAATATTGGCCTGTGAGAATGCTAAGCTCACATGACAAGCAGATTTTTATATTAATCACCGTAGCTGGTAAATGACTCTGCTTATTTAGTCTCGATGTCTAAAATGAGAAGCTGTGGTCTGGGTTTGAGGTTAGAGAGCTTCATTCTCCGACTTAGTTTCCCAGCAGGCCATTTAAATGCAAGATCTTGGCTCTGTTTGTCTTTTATCACTCACTCTCTAATGCACTAATATATATATAAAAGTGCTGCTTATTTGTAGGAGTTAGAAACCAAAACAATGGCTCCGGGGAAGGCAATTTCCAGGAATAATAATGTCTTGCTTATAAACATTGTTTTCTATAATGAGGAAAAATGCTTGTCTGAATTCATCCGTTACCTGGTTGTGTTTTCGTTTATGTGGTATGTCTCTGTATTATGAGAAATGTTTACCAGAGATACAGAGATACAAGGGAAAGGACAGTGTGTTTAATCGCGTGGTTTCAGGCGAGATCAGTGGTGCAAGCTGGGGCTGAAACTGTGTAGGCGCAGAGATGCATTCAGATGTGCGCATTGTCACTGATGATCATTGACACTCAGCACTTCAAGCCTCCATTGTTCCTGGAAGAAAAGCAGAGACAAGTGAAGCAAAAGCTGCACTGCCATGTTGTGCCAATATTCTTTTATAGAGGAAATTTGGGTTGCGTTAAGACACTCTGAGCTAAATAGCTAAAACTCCAATATTACTACACATATACATCATATCATTATACATATTGTTATATATACAGTCCTGTGCAAAAGTTTTAGGCAGGTTTTAAGGCTCTAAACAAAGAAATGTGGCTAAATATACAAAAATACACAAATATACAAAAAGAGAAGAAAAATCAAAACTAGAAGCACTCAGAGAGCTTAGACCTCTGCATTTTTCACACATCACTAATACTTTTGCACAGTACTCTATATTAAGGCTTGAGTTATATTATGCTATATATTGATACACTTATATTGGTGCAAATTTAGTAACCAATAGTGTTGCCTCCTTCCCTGCTTCTGTCTACTTTCACCGTAACCTGAGATGACACCACTGCAAGCAAAGCCCACTTCTATTGAAATTTACAAGAAGTGGTTCACCAGTTTGGGTTTTCACAGGCACTCACTCGTCCACACAGATATCACAGCCTGTCTTTCCTGTCACAGCGTAGTTATTCTCATACTAAGAAACAAAGCAGCTAAAGTGGTCCGAGACAATGTGCCTGTAGCTCCCCCCAATCTGATTTAAATGTCTATCTTCTGTTTTGAACTTTTTCTTCTTGTGTGTGATAGTTTGTCGGATAATGGACAGCTTAGTACAAAATGCTCACTACAGCATTGTGATATGTAGGAATTTCCAAATAATCATTTGAGGTGTTGCAGTAGACCTACATTTGGCTTGGTTCATATAGTACTGTGTGTAGTGTGTATATTGTTTGTATAAAATGGAGTATTTGGTGCATTATACAAGTTACAAGCCTCAGCAGGTAAATTGGTGGCCAAACTTGGCATTGGCAGAGCTGGTACATCTGGGTTTTTTTCAAGGTTTCAGTCTACTTGAATGTGTGGTTTGTACTTGGAAGTGTCATGTTGTGGGGGGTTGTATAAATGTGGAACTAATTAGAAGCTGCTAATAGTAGTTTTAAAGCTTTATAAACCTTATTAGCATGGTTTTGCTGGCTCATTAATATCCTTTTTGACAACTGTTGGCCTTCAGGTTTGAGCAACGTCAGGCTCGTACCTCACGCTATGATACCATTTTAATTCAAGTTCAGAGGCATTAGGGATTGTGTTTTAACTCTGGCCTTTAACCTTAAAAGACCTTGCTGCTAACATTCCTAGCATATGCTTTGATTATTAGTGGTACCCTTCTAAGCTCTATACTCCACTGTTTGACCTTCACGTGCCAGCTATTTCCCACCTTTTTACACTCCCCAAGTTCCCATGAGACTAAAAGAGAAACAAAAACACTGCATGGGGAAAAGAGAAGAGTCATTTAGGCATCAAAACATCCCCTATCACATGTACTGACAACCATAAATATACATTACTTATTATCACTGTAGAGTTTCCAGAGTTTGAAGTACTTTCAGGAAGTAAACTTTAACACATTTTTTTTTTTAACATGAGTGTAGCTGGTCATGCAGGGCGTCTGTCAGGGAGTGGTAGAGACAAACCACCAGCAGAAATTTCTTAATAAATAGATGTTTAATTATACCTAATTGGCTTTTTTGTTTAATGTATTTTAAACCCAAATTACTTCAATACAGGGCCAAACAAATTTCTACTACTGTCATTTGGAAGTTAAAGATATAAATATACGCATATTATGGATCACTAAATGCATACTGGATAGTAAAAGCAGAAGTGGTAGTTTGAGCAATAGTACTGGTAATAATAGTAGTGGCAGCAGTAGTAGTAGTTGCAAGAAAAGTAGTAATAGGAAGTATACTTTAGACTTGCATCAAGTGTCTCATCAAGTGTAGCTAGTGATGCCGGCTGTTTATATCAATGCATATGTAAGAAGCTAGTAATGATCACAGCAATAATAGTTTTATTAATAGCAGTATTAGTAATGGTAATCGTAGCATAATAGGAAGTATACTTTGACACATGCATGCCTTAGTCGGTTGTAGCTGGTGATGAAGGGTGTCTGTCAGGTAGTGGTAAAGACAGGCGTGACTGGGAGGGGCCTATAAGCTACACTTTCTTCAATGCTCTCTGGAGTGAAACTACGAAGACTTAGAGACAGAGAAAGAGAGATTTTACTCATTCGACCACAGCCAACTCAATTCAGCCCGGCAGTGAAACGGTTAAACTGCACTTTTGCTTTTTCTTGCCTCCCAGCTGTCTGGTATTACTGGTGGAGCTGGTGCCCAGAAATGAGGTGCAGGGTATTATTACACAAATGTGATGAAAGTAAACCGGCATCCAAGAACATCTCATCATGCTTTTTCAAATTTCTCTAAATACTCCAAAAAGTAATGGTCAAATTTTTTATGAAAATTATTTGGTTTTGGTGTGTAACTGCAGTATCTTAGCCATGGTCTGGCCTGTACAATTGCTTCTAGTTTTTAATTAAATAAGGGAGAAATGTTACTTTTACTCAAGTAATATTTTAGAAGAGAATAAAATAATTTTTTATCCTGGTGGAAAAGTGGGTAGTAATAGTTGCGGTGGCAGCAATAGTTGGTTAGTAATAGTAGTAGTACTAGTAGTAGTGGTAGCGGCACTAGTAGTGGAAATGGTATAACTGTCTCTTTAAGTATCAGTAATTGCAGTAGAAGTAGCAGTAAAGGGTAAACCAGGACTAAGCTAGGTCTAATCCAGGACTAAACTAGATCTAAACCAGGGTTAACAGGGCTAAACCAGTACTGAACTAGGTCTAAAGCAGGACTAGACAGCGACTAAACCACGGCTAAACCAGGTCTAAACCAGTGCTAAACCAGGCCTAAAACAGGACTAAACCACGTCTGTGCAGCAAGTGCCATTAAGGAACACCGCCAACCTCAACCTGGTCCCCAACCAGGACTAAACCAGGACAAAATTTCTGTATAACCAGAATCCAAGACCATCTCTGTATTTCACATGTTCAGTGTTTGCCTCATCTTATTATGCATCTGTCCATCTGTTTGTTCCTCTCAATACATGTGCATTACGCTTTGCCGAGCATCTTCCTTGCCTTGGGCGTGTTTCTAGCTGTGGATGTCTTAGGTGCAAGCAGAGTATTTGCATTTTGGCCCGGAGGCAACACTTGACCCTTGTTTACTGCGGAAAACACTAAGGTGCATCACAATAATAAGCAGATAAAGTGCGCTCTGTGTGGCTTCTTCTCCGTCAAAGCAACCAAATACAGTATGCCCATGTGACGAGGCCATCACACCTCACCAATCAACTTCAACAATTTCACACTGAAATGTGCAGAAACATCTGAATTAATGGCACACGACTTGTTGGTTGTCTTGTTTTAGATTTAAATTTCTTGCTTATGGTAGTGGTAGTAGCAGCAATTGTAGAGGTAATAGTAGTGGTAATAGTAAAAATAGCAGCAATAGAAGAAATCTTTCATTGCATCAAGAGAGTCAGTGTAAGGAAATGGTTGCATACATTATTCATACTGTCCTGATCTTGCTCATCAAAAATAAACCAATGATTGAAATCTTGCATATGAACATAATATCTTTTATTCTCAGTTCCTCGTGGTTTGGGGAAAGGCTAAAAAAGGCACTCGATCTTTCACTGGGTGCACTGCTCACTGACAAACGCGATCAGTCAGAGTGCTAACAAGGCCATAATAGGCTCTTGTGTAATTGACCCATTATAATCAGCCTAATGACTTGGCTGGGGGCAGTACCTGTGTGTACAACTGTCAGCTGTGAATACATGGGCATTCATCCAGCCACACTGGCAGCAGGAGCTCACGTTGGCGGTTCAAGTCCTGCTCCCATTGTGTGGCCTATACTGTCATTGTGTCCTTGGGCAAGACACTACACCCACATTGCCTCTGGTGTCTGTGTACACTGGGGTATGAATGTGTGTTTGTGAATGGGTGAATGGTTCTTTGATGTGCTTTGAGTGCCCATGCATGGAGGTAGAAAAGCACTTTATTTTTTAATTTACTGCTGATTTAGGGCCAATAAACTACTGCATATGTAGTTAACTAAAGCAATGGTTCCCCACCTTTTTGGTCTTGAGTACCCCCAGGACTGGGCTTAGTCCTGCTTTGGGCCCAACTTAGTCCTTGTGTTAACCTTGTTAAGTTCTGGTGGTGTCTTAGTTTAGCCCTGGTTTGACCTGGTTTATACCTAGTTTTACATCTGGTTTACTTCTGGTTTTAGACCTGGTTTAGCCCTGGTTTTGTCCTTCCTTCTTGTCATTTTTTTTGTTAACCCCTGTTTTATCCTTCAGCATAGTTCTGGGTTTGTCAAGATTTAGGTTTGTTGTAGTCTTTGACAGCCAAATACTTTCTGAAAAATTACTATAAATGATTAAACTCCATGTACTCCATGTACACCCCGCAATGTACCCGCATACCCCAGGTTGGGAAACACTGAACTAAAGCATTAATGACTTCTGACAAGGAGGTTATATTTTTGCCGGCGTTTGTTTGGCTTTTAGCAATTACAGTTCCCTTTAGCTTTGTTTCTTTTAGGGGTCTCCAGTTGCCACAGCAAATCATTTGGGTACAGCTTTTTACACCGTTGCCTTTCCTGATGCAATCTACTTTATCCGGGCTTGGAACCAGCACAGTGTAGCTCGAGTTTCTGACTCGGTGTGGGGTAATCGGACCCCTGACCTCCATAACTCAAAAAAGTAATGGTCAAGTTTGGATGAAAATTTCAATAAATGTGTGGTGTGGTTATGGGTCCATGGTAACTCTGAAAGTCTGTGCTTTCCAAGAGTTTTGAGTTTTTAATTAAGTTAAAGAATCAGAGTAAATTTGAGTAATTTTTTTCTTTCTTTTCTTTTTTGAAATTTTGAATGTGGTGAAGTATTTTTTGACCATGGTGGCAACAAGGGTAGTAATAGTAGTAGTGTTAGTAATAACAGTGGTAGTAGCACTAATAGTGGAAGTACTTGTAGTACATTCTCATTAAGTAACATTGATTGGAAGTACTGATAGTAATTGCAGTAGAAGAATCAGTTTTAGTACTAGGTCCAATTACTTTATAAACTTGACATTGTGCGTTTTTACCTTTACTCAAGTAATATTTTACATCTATATTAGTAACTTTATTTCAAATTAACATTATTTTACTTGAGTGCAAATTTTGAGTACCTATGCAATTTGCTGAGGTTTTTATTTAATGATTGTTTTCTCCCATCACTTATGTCAGTGCATGCGTTAAATGCTCTCAAACACACAAAGCCATTGAAGATGCTTCAAAAAGTGCTGTGTGAGACTGTGGTCCGCAGTGAGAGTGGCTTCATTCATAATATGCTCAAAGACACAAGCTACAAACCTCACTTCCTGTGCCACATTGGGCAGGAAGTGCTTGATTTCCGCTCAAGAAATGTAGGTGGGGGCTAGATAGTAAATTTGTTTGAACATATTCAATAAGTCTGACAACTTATTACCTAGAAGTACATTTGAGTTTTCCTTGAAGTAAACTGTGTTAGATCTTATGGTTGATGCAAATTTATTAACAAGCCCCACTTCAATCACAAAGCCAGTCATGTATAAACGTAGGTGTGTACTTGACATTGTAAAATTGAGCCATTTGTAGATTATTTCTTGCTGCAGCCTCTCAGTGACGTAAATGAATTTTCCAAGCAATTAGATGATGTGAGAAGAGATTTAACACATTGATACCGTTATGTGTTTGTGTTGCATAACAAATTCCAAAAAAGCCTGCCATGGTGCGACTGACGAAACCTCTCCTGACCCTAACACTTATATTTCAAACTCATTTCTTATTAATAATTCTAATTGACGCACAGGAGAATCAGAAAATTAATAATCGCTTTTCAGTCAGAAATAGTCCCTGTTTTGCAATTTTGGCCACATCCTCCTTGCTAACAAGCTTTTAACAGCTGTGGCCAATTGTCAAATCACTCTCTCGCACTTACACACGCACAACTGCCGCCTCTGAGCCCCGAAAATACGATACTGTTGTCAAGGAAACAGCCAAAGCCGATCAAATGCATAGAGATTATATGGAAAGAAACCCCCTAGCCCGCACAATATGTAAAGATGGTGGTTGTTTTAAGTTTTTATATTTAGGTCTGAAGATCTATGTAAAGTCAATGTGATGTTTGTGAGACAAGGAGCGAGAGAGGGGCTTGATGGATCTAGGAATAGCTTAAGTGACGCATTTGTTCACGAAAGCCCATGCCAGTTCACCGCCCTCTTTCACCTCCCCATTCTGCGTTACAACATACATCCATCTGTCCATGCGTCCGCAGTTTTGTTCCCTCATCTGCGAGCATGTTTTTCAGTTGGTTGGAAAATACTCACTCTCTCTCACTCACTCTCTAAGGATTAGACTCTTCCTCTAATTCAGAGATTGATTTCTTTAATTTCCAATAATTACTTTTATTACCTTGAACCTCTCACTCTGCTTCTTCTTCAGCGCACACATCTAGTGACACTTCTGTGTGTGAGGTGTGGAAAGAGGCTAAAAGTGCTTTAATAAATACTGAATTTTATAATTTTGTTATAAACATTTTGGGAAAGGTCAGCAATGGACCAAAGACAAAATAATTCATTTTGGTGTATATGCAGATCACTGTTTAGATCCAGGAGTGTTTTATGGGAATTTTGAGGTACAGACTAAAGACACTCACTTCACTTACTAAAAGACATTTTTCACGGTAGTAAGGTAAAATGGTTTTGTGGCTCAGTGGAAAGAACATTTACCCCTGAATGAGAAAATCTCTGAGTTTGAGTCCAGGTCTGGGCACAGTATCATACCATTGCAACGCCAGAGCAACAACAATAACACATCCTTTTTCAACTACCCAGGACAAAATAATGCTATAAAAGCTGCTAATGCTCATGTTGTTTCGTGATAGCAGTGTTAGCAACGCCACTTATGAGCCATGTACGGTTTATTTTTACAGGCAGTAAAATCCCAAGAGGCAGAGATGACTTCATATTGTGTCTGATTAATGGTTCTTCATGAGAGTGGGGGCTGGAGAGAAAACTCAGCCAAAATCCCTTTGCCTTTCCCCGTAGGGCACATGCAACCTACATTTATACCAACTACAAGCTCTCAACAAGCTCTGAGTTTTACATCTGAATGTTTGGGCTACCAGCCGTCATGACTGGTCTACTCATATCAATAACAGGACAAGGGGAAAGTTATAATGCCTATGTACTGACAGTGTAGAAGGATACAATATTTCTGAATTCATAGCTGATTACTTTCTGCGTTGGCGTCTGGCGTTGGTAACCAAAACAGAAGAAGAAATGCAGACATTATTATTATTATCATTATAAGATATTTTTTTTGCTTTATTGAGAGGACAAAGTAGTTGGAAATTGAGGTTAGAGCAGGGAGAGGCATTTGGCAATCTGTTGGAGTCCCACAACACCAAGGAAGGCTGTAGTTTGTGCCAGAGCTCTACCAACTGAGCTATAAAATGTGCAAAAAAAAAAAAAAAAACAAGGTGAAAGCCACTGTAATGCCTTGTTGATGGTGCTGTTAATTAGACATAGGACTACATGTGATAACAGAACACGTGGTAACAATTAACCCACGTGTGTCGTCAGCTTTCAGTACCAAGTAAATGAAAACACATTTAACACTTTGTTAATATCCACACCACACTAATCATAATCAGCGCAGAGACGTTAAGAGGCTGCCACAAGTTTGCCGCAGTTTGGGAGCGTTGTGTGTGTGTGTGTGTGTGTGTGTGTGAACTTGTGAAGGGTGTGTGTGAGCGAGTATGAGTCGCTCTGAGTCACTGCTGTCCCCCCGGGTGCATTGTCAGGGCATTGAACAAGGATTCGAGTGTTAGCGGAGAGACTTCATATGCTCCTGTGCATACATTGGATTATCCCTGTTTATTTGGTCAATGGAGCTGGATTTATATGCTTAACGTCTTAATATTTTATTATGATTTCTGCCTCATACATATTGATCGTTTTGAGCAGATTGTTAGCAAAAAAAAAAAAAAAAATCCCATAATATTTTCTAATAATTAATCACCCCCACTCCCCTGTCTGGATGAAGCCCTCCCCACCTGCTGCATCTGTACAGACCTGAACTATGATACTACAGATGAGCTAATAGACTCTATTTAACAGTCCTAGACACATTTATAGCCTGTCTATCCTGGGAGAGGATCTTTCCTTCAATGTGGTCTCCATAAGGTTTCTTTTTACCTTACCAAGCACAGGGGATGTCCTGGGACTGTTTAGTGTAGTTATTGTTTATGTTTGAGTGTGTGTTTAAGTGTGAATGTGTGATTAATTGTTTGTAAAGCCCTTTTAGGTGAATGCAGTTGTGATATTGTGCTATATAAATAAAAATGAATTGTATTGAATGAGTGAAGAGTCTTAGATTTTACCTGGAAAACCTTTGGGCATTGTTTACTTTAGGGCTAGTCTTTTTTTTTTTTTTTTTTTTAAGTTTTATCTGAATTTTATAAATGCCTTTAACCAGAGAGCTGCTGAATTATCTTTTGTTTTTTCAATGACTTTTTTTATTCCTTTCGGCTGTTCCTTGCCACAGCAAATCATCTGCCTCCCAGTTTGCATTGCTCTGTGTACTGATATGGCATACATTTATCTGGGCTAATTTGGTTTCTATTTTACTAATGTCAATCTATGCTATAAGAAGTACAACAAAGCAAAAAAACAAAAAAACAAAAAAAACAAAAAACAAACATACAGTATTTAACTAAAGTATGTTTAAAGCATGTATGTTATTAAGAACATGAGCCTTGATCATGAGTCTTGAGTCATGCTACCATAAAACCTAATCGGGCATTGGATGTGCATTAATTCACTGCTAAAAATAGGCCCAGGACATGTAGCGTTATTCTTGGATGACTCCTGTTTGAAAACCTTAATGCCTCACTGCCAAAGGAAACTCACTGTGGTCCTGATACCATTGCTCATTCTTGTATTATAGTGAACACAGCAGTTATAGCTGGGCCGCTGCAAAGGAGTTTTTGTGATTTAGGTTTAGTACAGAATACATTTCATTTTCATTGTCCACTGTGTAATGATTTACATGTTTATGTGGAGGTGCCATGTAAGTCTGTATGGGCAGGGCACAATGATGTATGACACAAAATATTCATCCACTAATTTATTAGACCACCCTCCTGTCATTTATTGAGGTGGTTTGTGTTAAGCTTAACCATGTTGATACCAATATACAGCATATATATATGATGATGATAAACATGGTATCAGCGTCATCAGAGTCAATTAAACTGTCACAGGGTTTTTGACTGAAGCAGGACTCAGTGGAAAGCCTGGATCATTTCAGGGGTCTAAGAGGACCTATTAGAGGGCCTCTGCCTGGAAAAGCGAGAGATGAAAAGAAAAAGAATGAAGGAGGGTTTGTTCCCACAATTATGGTGTTTTCAATTCGGCTTTACTGTAAATGTTTTTATGGCAGCACTGAAGGAAAAACATTATGGACATCTGATACACAAGCATAGAGGCCCATGATTCATTATGTGATTCATAGACTATAGTGGAATATACATTTTGCATAGCCCCAACTGCATATACAGGACATATATGTCCACATTTTCCATTTCAGGAGACACTAAAATTAAAATATATAATATTTTTTCTTGATTGTGGATATTATCTTGTGTACAGTAGATGCCACTATTTTCAGTTCAGGTAGCCAGCCTTTTTTTACGGTCCAGTCAGAAAGTTTGTTGGCTTTAATCTTCTCTTTGGCCTTTCCCTTCTGAGGTCGCCACAGCAAAACATCTGCCCCCTAGGGTGCAGTGATTTGCATAGAGATTCGGTTCCGAATCCCCTTCTGTGTCAGACTTGTGATATAACTAAATAAAAAAAAAAAAAACTGAAGTAGCTCAATAAAAAGTGGGTCACAATAAAACCACTAGTTTAGATGATGTCATTAAAGTAAAGAAAGTCATTTGAAAGAATGTGATTGCTCAATGACAACATGAGTATTTCTTCTTCCTGCATCTGGACTGAGTGATGATCAGTTTCCAGTGACTCGCCTCACACTAAATCAAGTTGTTTTAGTAGCCGCTGAACAAACAGTAAGAGGATGAAAGAAGCCGACTATTTCCACGTCTAAACTGCGGCCTGTCGAGGTTTAAAGCTCCTGGTGGAGACATTTACATTTGTCTGGGACTAAAACAGGCCTGCTTGAAACTGGTTCATGACTCACGGCTCCTGCTCTGGGCCTTACGGGAACTGGAATGTGTTTTTGATTTCTGAGTGTGTTTTTCGGCTTCTTCCTCTTTACTTGGAAGGAGGAGGGTCAGGTCTTGTGTTAATGTTTGACTGTGTAAACGCTGTGGTGTGTCCCGGCCTGGACTTCAGGACACAGCACTCAATGATCTCACTCATCTGTCTCAGAGCGAGTGAAAGCAGCTCATAACACAGTCTGTGTGTCTTTACCAGCCTTCACCTGTAGGGCTGGGTAAGATTTCAGAAAAGGTATGTCACTGTATCGCCAATATTCATCAACATATTTTATTAACATTATGTACTTTAATAATTGGGGTGAGTACAATAGAAATCAAAATGTATTCTTAAGTATGAGTGACATACTGAGGGACTAATAAAGGTTTTCTTTTTCTTATTTATAGGAAATACTCAACCTACTATTATCGCTACAACTACTACATTTCTATTGCTTCTACTCTGACTAATACTATTACTATGTCTTACTTCCTTTACTACTATAACTATTACTACAACTTCTTTTTGGCTTATTGCCTTTATTTGATACAAATTCTTTGGCAAACAGGGAATAAAGGGAGAGGGACAAAGGAATGATACGAAGCAAATGGGCTCAAGCCGGGAATTGGCTGTTCTACTTGGTGTGTGCTCTGCCAGGAGAGCCACCTCTTTTACTTTTACTACTTCTAAAACTATTACTGCATACAGTACAGTACATTACATAGGAGTATTAATGTACTGCTACTACCTACATATTTTGAACTAAACATCGACCATCACACAAAGACCCACGCGCAACACACTTACTGTCACAAATTGTCCCTGATTGTTTACTGTAATAATCAATAATAAGTTCAAAATGTAATCACAGTACGGGGTTTGCCTGTCTGTACTGAGTAACATTTAACATTATTATTGTTGACCATTACAGGACATTATGCCCTTACTTGTAGCAGCTCTTATAGTAGAGGTCTTGTGCAATCCCTGCTGTCGTAGAGAACAGGAAGAGTAATGTTGCTGATCATTGGTTTTATTTGTCGACGTTTGCAGAGCTACAATAGGTTTGGCTGTAACTGCTCATTATGCTGTCGTACATGGTAAACATCACCTCTTGTTACAGTACAATATTATAGGTTTTACTGCACGGCATAGACAGCTGGCCTCATCACGTCTGCAGTCTGTCAAAAAAAAAACAAAAAAAAAAAACAGCTACATGCACGGAATTAGAGAAATCAGGTGAACAAACTATATAGACAGTTCATGTTCAGGTTATAGCTTTGGTCTGTGGTGGACTACTACATTATTTATTGACAGATAGGAAAAATGTTACTTTTACTTAGTTGATTTTTCTGTAAATGAGCTATAGTGGTAGTTAAAATAGCTGTTAACAGAAGTAGCAGTAGTAAAAGTAGTGGGAGTCGTACTGTTAATAGTAGTAGTAGTACAGATTAAGAAATAGTAGTTATATGAAATAGTAGTAGTGATAGTAATAGTGGTATATACTTAAAATTTACTTTTTACTTAACCAAACTTTAATATCAATACTTTGTTGCTAAATTTAGTTGAGTACTTTTACTTGAGTAACATTGTTTAAGTAAAAGTACTTGTACTTGAATACAGATTTGAAGTACTTCTTCCACATCTGTCTTTAAACTCACTGTGGCTGCAGCAGCATAAATTATAAAGTTTAATTTGAGAGTTCAGTAGCGCTGGGTGCTAGGGTGCGGCTGCTCCAATGTGAAAATAAATAAAATGTTGTAAAACAAAGGAGCATTTGTTTATTATTGACTTATCAGTAATCTTCTCTAATTTACTAATGTGAGTAATTTCAAAGTCTGTTTACTGGATACTGGGTTCATTGTATTCAGATTTTTTTAGTTCAAAGTTGTACCCTCAAAAACACCTGCTTTGTGAAGTTGCTCATAAAAACTTTGATGTGACTCAAAGTGTAAACCATCTAAGACATTTTCATGAATTGAACTGACTCAGCCTTTATACTCTTTGGCTTTATAGTAAAAATACAGGTTAGATGACTTGTCACAAATTTCCTAAAAGCCTAACATTACAGGTATTTGATGTGATATGGGATACAGCCCTATAAATTAGCCAAAATGCTGCTTGTGCAAACCTCAAATTGTTCTGTTTATGTCTATGATGCAGCTGTACCTGTGCAGAGGTGGAAAGTAACTCGATATTTTTTATACCTATACTTACTTCATTTCTCCTTAAGTACATTTTACTGGAAGAAAATGTTACTTTTACTCAAGTAAACATTAAAACTGTATGATTTTTTTTCTGGCAAAGTGGAAAGTATTTGTAGTAGTATATTAGTATTAATAGTAGTAGTAGAAGAAGTTGCAGTGGTTGTAGCAATGGTAGCTGTTGTAGTGGTAATAGTAGTAGCAGTAGTCATAGTCATCATAATTGTCATAGTAGTGGGAGCAGTGAGTACTTTAGTAAACTTTCTCATTACATTTTAAAAGCATACTATTGCAGGTAATTGATGAGATACAGGATACAGCCTTACAAATTAACCTAAGTGCTATCCCAAATTGTTCTGTTTTTGTCTATTGTGCTACAGCTGTAGATGTCCCATCCCCCAAATTTAGCTGTTTTTAGTATCCAGCTTTTCTTTATCAGCATCTAACCACTACTTTGCAACACAAAATACCTCTTATTTAGCCACTGTCAGTCAGATTTTTCACCTCTGGCCCAGACCGGCTTCTTTGGAAACTGCTGGCCTATTTCAGTTTGTCTTGAGTAGGGTTTTTCCAGCCTGAGGTGGCTATTTTGGTCCAATAAATACAATGTTGTGTGTTGGGAGAGGAGTGGGGGCTGGAGGAGGCACAGATGAGATCACCTCACACTCGGAGCTCCTGAAACGGCAAAACAACAGGCAGCAAGACAAGACAAGAACGGCCGCCGACGGGAGCTGGAAAATAAAGACTGGGAAATTATTGACATTGAATTTCTGGTTCAGGTTGTGCCTCTGGGCGAGGAATAGTGTGTAAGAGATGGCACGCACCACTGGGGATAGGAGAAGATGGAGAGTCAAACTCTGTGTACATAGAAGTTGGTCTGAAAACATAAATGAAATAAAATATCATACAAAACGTTTCTTCACAGGCAGAATAAACAGAAAATGTTATAAATATTTTCAATATACAGTATAATAATGTATGAAGGACTTAATACTTCAATTTAAATTTCATGGCTAGACACAATAAATGAAGTAGGATAGACTTTTAAATTGTGCGTCAATCACTCCTTTGACGAAATACTGAACATAAAATAGGCCGTCTGAAATAGTTGTTAAATATTATATATGTATATAAATAATCGCACCTATTATCTTCTATATTGTCTTGGCCAAGTCACAGATGTTAAAGGTTAGCAGCATTTTCTACAATGTAATTTTAAATATAGGCTTTATGCACATGCACAAGGAAAAGATATATAAGGTGATCACCTTTGATCTTTGACCTTTCAGATGACTCTGACTTTAAAGCTATTATAAAATTATTCACATGCTCTGCTTTGTAAAGTTATTGGCCGTGACCCTCAGCAGTACTTTGTGTCACTCTGTCCATTTTTAGCACTGTGGTCATTACATATCTGTATCTTCTGCTGCTGCCATTTCAGTCACACACCAACAAACACAGATATTATGAACATGTTTTAAAGGAAAGAAGTGAGAGTTATGTGTCAACTCATTACATACCACTTCTTGTATGGTTGTTGTTCACGGTTTTATAAATTTTATTCCAGAGTAAAATATCAGTTTACAGCCACAGTGAAGCTTTGGGTCACAAGTACATTTTGGATCATGTTGGATCCTGGTACAGACCATAACTTATTTAAATGTGTTGTGTCTAGAAGTACTCACATCTTACAATAATTTGACATCTCTGTAAGTCTTCTGGAAACTGGTTTTGTATTTATATTTTGACTAAACATTTTTACAGACAGCTGTAGACCATGAGTGTAGCACCACAGGGCTCACCAGACCTGTCTGTATTTGGTTTAGTTTTTAGTTTATGTGTCGCTGTGGCAACGTGTTAAAAAGGAAACATCTCCCTGTTATACATGTACAGCTGAGTGTGTGTCTGTGTGTCTCTGTCTGTGCAGCCTGTTGTTGTCTGTGTTTGACAATGGCACAGCAGTTATCTCGTGATCAGCAGTGAGTGTGTAGGTTGTGAGAGAGTTGTCTGCGGTCCCAGGTGTGGCAGTAGTCGCGAGACAGTCCTGGGTCGGCTGCCAGGTACAACATCTGCACCACAGACTCACAACAACAGCTGTGTGTGGAAAAATCTGACTGAAATGATTGTGGTTTAATTCATAAGCGAGAAAGTGGAAAAAAGGGCCAGTTCTTTTCATTATGGTGTTTGTTTATCCTGGTAATCAGTAGTGGAAAGTAACCACATACTTTTACTGAAGTAATTTAGTTTTCATTTTTGACAATATATTGTTACTTTTACTTGAGTAAATCTTTACTTTACCCAGGTAAAGTTTCAGAATCTCAGAGAACTTTGGAAGTGAGCAGTAATATTGTAGTAATAGTGGTAGTAATGGCAACAGTAATAGTCGTAGTGGTAGTATGACTAGTAGTAGGCAATAATAGTGGTAGCAGCTGCAGTAGTAGCAATAGTAGTGGTAGTACCTGCATTCGTAGTTATAGCAGGTGCGTAACATGCTGCACCCATCCTTAACTATAGTCAGTATTAGTGGGTTGTGTATAGTCTGGACAATAAATTACACAGCAGACATGACTCCATTTAAAACAAGCTTTTTTTATTATTCAAAAAGGTTTAAGATGTTTGATATAATTTCATCATAACATTTACTTAATGTTTACAAAGTTAAATAATGAAAAAAATAAAATAATAATAATAATAATAATAATAATATTCTGGTCACAACTCCCACCTCCGGGAGAGCTTTGACCAGATCCCGAGGGAGGTTGGAGACATGGAGTCTGAGTGGACCATGTTCTCCACCTCTATTGTCAATGCGGCCGTTCGGAGCTGTGGTCGCAAGGTCTCTGGTGCCTGTCGTGGCGTCAATCCCCGAACCCGGTGGTGGACACCGGAAGTAAGGAGATGTCGTCAGGCTGAAGAAGGAGTCCTATCGAGCTTGGTTGGCTTGTGGGACTCCTGAAGCAGCTGATGGGTACCGGCAGGCCAAGTGTGCTGCAGCCCAGGCGGTTGTGGAGGCAAAAACTCGGGTCTGGGAAAAGTTCGGGGAGGCCATGGAGGAGGACTATCGGTTGGCCTCAAAGAAATTCTGGCAAACCGTCCGCCGCCTCAGGAGGGGGAAGCAGTGCTTCACCAACACTGTTTACAGTGGAGGTGGGGAGCTGTTGACCTCGACTGGGGATGTTGTCGGGCGGTGGAAGGAATACTTTGAGGATCTCCTCAATCCCACCGACACGCCTTCCGTTGAGGAAGCAGAGGCTGGGGACTCAGAGGTGGACTCGTCCATCACTCAAGCTGAAGTCACTGAGGTGGTTGGAAAGCTCCTCAGTGGCAAGGCACCGGGGGTGGATGAGATCCGTCCTGAGTACCTCAAGTCCCTGGATGTTGTGGGGCTGTCGTGGCTGACACGTCTCTGCAACATCGCGTGGCGGTTGGGGACAGTGCCTCTGGACTGGCAGACCGGGGTGGTGGTCCCTCGTTTTAAGAAGGGGGACCGGAGGGTGTGTTCCAACTACAGGGGGATCACACTCCTCAGCCTCCCCGGGAAAGTCTATTCCAGGGTACTGGAGAGGAGAATTCGGCCGATAGTCGAACCTCGGATTCAGGAGGAACAATGCGGTTTTCGTCCTGGCCGTGGAACAGTGGACCAGCTCTACACCCTCTATCGGGTGCTCGAGGGTTCATGGGAGTTCGCCCAACCAGTCCACATGTGTTTTGTGGATTTGGAGAAGGCGTTCGACCGTGTCCCTCGTAGCGTCCTGTGGGGGGTGCTCTGGGAGTATGGGGTCCGGGGCCCTTTGCTAAGGGCTGTCCGGTCCCTGTATGACCGGAGCAGGAGCTTGGTCCGCATTGCCGGTTGTAAGTCAGACCTGTTCCCAGTGCATGTTGGACTCCGGCAGGGCTGCCCTTTGTCACCGGTTCTGTTCATTATTTTTATGGACAGAATTTCTAGGCGCAGCCAGGGGCCGGAGGGTGTCAGGTTTGGGAACCACAGGATTTCATCTCTGCTTTTTGCGGATGATGTTGTCCTGTTGGCTTCATCAAACCAGGACCTTCAGTGTGCACTGGAGCGGTTTGCGGCCGAGTGTGAAGCGGCTGGGATGAGAATCAGCACCTCCAAGTCCGAGGCCATGGTTCTCGACCGGAAAAGGGTGGCTTGCCCTCTCCAGGTTGGGGGAGAGTCCCTGCCTCAAGTGGAGGAGTTCAAGTATCTTGGGGTCTTGTTCACGAGTGAGGGAAGGATGGAGCGTGAGATCGACAGGCGGATCGGTGCAGCGTCTGCAATAATGCGGTCGTTGTATCGGTCTGTTGTGGTAAAGAAGGAGCTGAGCCGAAAGGCGAAGCTCTCGATTTATCGGTCGATCTACGTTCCTACTCTCACCTATGGTCATGAGCTTTGGGTCATGACCGAAAGGACAAGATCCCGGATACCAGCGGCCGAAATGAGTTTCCTCCGCAGGGTGGCTGGGCGCTCCCTTAGAGATAGGGTGAGGAGCTCTGTCACACGGGAGGAGCTCGGAGTAGAGCCGCTGCTCCTCCACATCGAGAGGAGTCAGTTGAGGTGGCTCGGGCATCTGTTCCGGATGCCTCCTGGTCGCCTCCCTGGGGAGGTGTTCCGGGCATGTCCCACCGGGAGGAGGCCCCAGGGAAGACCTAGGACACGCTGGAGGGACTATGTCTCTCGGCTGGCCTGGGAACGCCTTGGGGTCCCCCCGGTAGAGCTGGAGGAAGTGTCTGTGGATAGGGAAGTCTGGGCATCTCTTGCTTGGACTGCTGCCTCCGCGACCCGGTTCCGGATAAGCGGAAGAAGATGGATGGATGGATGGATAATAATAATAACAATAATAATAACAATAATAATAATAATAGTAATAATAATAATAATAATAATAATAATAATAGGCTAAGTAATAATAGTAAGTAATAATAATAATAGTAATAATAATAGGCTTAGGGCCCATTATGAGAATCTGCACTGGGGCCCCTCATTACACCACTGAGTTATGGTAGGGGTAGTAGCAGCAGTAGTTATACTCTTAGTAGTAGTAATTGTAGAAGTAGAAGTAGCAGTGATCATAGTCATAACGCATAGTAGTAACAGCCATGATAGTAGGAGTATTTGTAATACAGTTGTAGTAGTAGTGGTAGTAGCAGTAAGTAGATACTTAGATAAACATTTGTTTACTTATACTGAAGTAACAAATTTTTACTTGTGTAACGATATTTTGCAGTAACAGTATTTACTTGAGTACAGGTTTGGAGTACTTTGCTGATCATGTGCTGGAACATAATCCTTGCACGTGTGCCCTGGCCGCGCTCGTCTGGACCTCTTTAAACAGTCAGTAGGCGGACTGTAGTTATGTGGTGAAATGAGGTCATCATCGCTGTTGATTTGTGTGACACACGCCATTACTTACACTCCTGTGACTTCACCAACGTTACCCCTGACTGCATGAATAATTCAGATCTGCTCTGAAACATGACATGCTCCACTCTCTCCTCTCTCCTATGGGCTGTTTTAGAAAGTTTACTTCATCATTATTACTGACCCGTGTCAGAGAGAAATAGGTTGTTTTGAAATTTTAGGATTTGGTGATGTCAAAATCTCAGATGGGGGGCAAGAGCCAGTGTTGCTCTGTAGGTTACTCACTATTTTCAAATGGAAATTAACAAATGTTGAACCTGATCATTCGCTATTTTTTGTCTTGCGGCTATACAGCCCTGTCTCTAATGACAGTCACACCTGTGTGGTTGAATAATATCACAACTTTGTTAGGCTATAGTGAAAAAACACTTTGTACTTATAAAGTGCTGACAGAGGAGGCGGTAAACTTTGTGCCAGTTTCATATCAATGGGTCCAGTAATTGCACACATCTGCATATTGATACTTTAGCAGCAAATTCTTCCATAGAAGGTTTGCCTGCCCTCCATCTCAACCTCTCACAGTAGCCTCGAAGAATGTCATCACGTGAAAACAACCAATCATGTGAAAGAAAAACTAAGACTAAGTGGAGAGGACCATTCAATTATGGGTTTAATTACATTTTCTAAAACATGTTTTGCTTTTACTTGAGTACATTTTGGAGGAAAGAACACAATAAATGAGCAGAAGTATTGTTTGATCCAGTAGTAGTATCAGTACCACCACTGGTAGTAGCCATAGTAGTAGTAGTAGTTGTAGTAGCAATAACTGTAGTCATATTATTATAAATAATTAATAGTAGTTGTAGTAGTAGTTGTTGTAGTAGTAGTTGTAGAAAAAGTTGTTGTATATAGTAGTAGTTTTTGGTGTGCTAAAAACTGTACAAGCTTTATCGTCAATACTTTTGTTTTGGTGAGTACTTATCATTTCAAATCTGCACCAGAGGATGACTTCCACTCTCCCTTCCCGCTGCAGTATTTTTTATAAAGTTTACTTAATCATTGCCAACCCATATACGAAGTGAAGTAATGTGTGTCTTTCTTTCCACAGAAAACTTCACTTGGCATCTTCCATCCAGTTCAACAAGTTCAGTCTTCAGTTTAATAGACTGCAATGTTTTTTATGACGGAAAGTGAAGGGTAGGATGCGTGCGTAAATCCAACACTCCCCCTTTTAGAAGGAAATTTGATTGACACATACAATGATGTATTGTGTAACTCCGGTCTTATCACAGGTGTCAAAATAACTGAGTAACTGATGAGTGAGGTATTAGTAACAGGCTTTGTGTTATGACAACTGTATGTAAAAATTAAAACTATGCTTCATCCACCACAATCACCTTATCTTCAATCTAAAACTGTGTCTTAAGGCAAAAGTAGTCTTTTTATGGGTTTATTAAATAAAAATTATTATGATGCCTTGGTGCTTTTCCCAGTTTAGACTGTTTGGACCTAACTTAGTCCTGGCTGAGTCCTGATTTTTTTCTTAGTTTTGTTCTTTAGGCATGGTTTTAGTCCTGGTTTAGACCTGGTTTGAGACCTGGTTAGGTAATGGTTTAGCACTGGTTTAGTCCGTGTTAAGTTCTGGTTTTAGACCTGTTTTTGTCCTGGCTGTGTTCTGGTTTAGACCTGGTTTAGACTTGGTTTAGTCCTGGTTTTGTCCTTCTTTAGTGTCACATCCCTTTCTATAGTCCTGGGTTACTCCTGATTTAGGTTTATTTTAGTCTTTGAAAGCCAAATATATAAATGTACTATAAATTATATTATTACACGTACCCCCTGCAATGTGCTCGTAGCCCTAGGGGTCCCTGTACCCCTGGTTGGGAAACACTGTTCTATAGTCTTTGGGAAATAGCATTGTGTTGCTTTAAATCAGTTTAACACAGATCTGTAGCTTTGCCTATGATAATTTAGCCAGGGCCACAGAACCAAATTAAAATACAAAGTCAGAGTTTGTAGTGCTTGTTAATATATACTGACATAAAATATTTAAATATACTGTATTTTATCAAAACCCTGAGTATATAAACAAACACATACCATATCATTCAATATTTAAATCATGTTTCTATATGGTGTCTAAGTTCATCTTTATGTGCTAACCACTCTTTTAACACCACTCGCCTCCCTTTAACACAGAATCACTTACTACCATCTGCACATTAATAATCCCTGTGAGGCGACAGATCACATCCTGGCTGTGCTTTTGACGGTCGCTCCACTCAGACATTTTTCTGCCCTCTCTGTCAGACCCTCATAGCCCAGCCCTAGGACCGCATTTCCCCAAGTGAGATGAGTGTATGGCGGGCCAGGATCCAGGCAGGAGCAGAGGGGGTGGGTGAGGGTGGACCGAAAGGGACAGAGGACAGCCGTTACTGTCAAACTCCATCAGACGGCCCAGGGGTGATGTGGAACGGGGTGGGACACGGGGGTAAAGGGAGGGGGAGGTCAGGGTGCGGAGTCAGCCCTTAACTAGTCCGCCCTGCAGTGCACTTGTCTGAAAACGTCCCCCAAACATCTGTCCGTGTGCAGATGTAGTGCCCCAGGAATGACAGTTTTCTTAACACGCTCTCATGTGATGCTTTTTGAAATCACACACACTTTGGAAATAATAGAGTTTGTTTCTCTGTAGCTGAGAATACTGCAAGTTCCTTTTATCAGACAAAATATTTTTTTATTCCCTATGGTCACAGGAGAAAATCTTTTATATATTTTCCATACCCCTAGTCCCCTTCTCAAGAGCTGAAAAAGCTCAGTCTCACTGCTCTACATAGACACATGAAACCAGGAAGTTCTCCTGCGTTTTTCTAAAGCCCATACTGTCACCGGACTCATTCTGATCATTTCAGTGATTAAATTGTCACGAGAAAGCAGTAAACTTATTTTTCTATTTGTTAGCATCATGTTGCCAATAGCCATGCTTATTAACTATTTTATGTTTTCTCCATTCCCCACTATTGCCAGCAGGGGCAGCAACAGACACCTAATCCAAGCGTTCTCTGCAAAGTCTAAGTAACGGCTCCCCCAAAAAAGACACTTCCTATGCACATTATTTGAAATTTTAAAGAGTGAAATAGTAGTGCAAAGTTGTCCATAACTATCCACAAGGCCATACCGCCTTGTGGATGCCCGATCCTGTCAGACCTCAGAAGCTAAGCAGGGTAGGGCCTGGTCAGTACCTGGATGGGAGACCGCTGGGGAGCATCAGGAAGCCAGTGTGAATGTGAGTGAGTGAGTGGGGACTATGGATGGAAATTAGCTCTGAGCTATAATCCAGTGTATTTATGGCACTGGCTGTTCATTAATACACACTGTCCCATTCAAATAAATACATTTTAGAACTCCTGAAAAAAGTATAATGGGACCTTTAAGTTGCTTTTTAAGCATAACTGAGGAGCTCCAAAGAAGATAACACATCAGCAAGATTTCTTCTACCTCAAATACCTACTTTACAGGCAGCAGACATACGCTATATTATGTGACACTGATAAAATTATGATGATTTGAAGGTTAGATTGTAAGCAAGAGTTTAAAACAGAATTACTAGATAAATTAAAAAAGGGACAAATGTAGGTCCATAGATGACACTGGTTCAGAATAATTATAATTATAACATTATCAACCGAGTCTTTCTGCTGCGTTGTAATAATTGTTGAATGATACTAGATGCCCCACAATAAATTGTTGATGTTAAAGCTTTGAAATTCTGCAGCATAAATTATTTTTTTATAATTTATTGACTAAAATTCACAGGTAGAAGTAGTTTTGGAGAGCAATAGACCTGTTGCTATTAATACAAGTTGTTTATATACCATTATAGCATCAGACAGACATCCATTTCACTCTCAGCGGGTTAGAAATCTCAAAGTGAGCTGCTCCACCTTCAGAAATAATACGTATCATCTCCAGGTACACTTGGATAATAGCAGTCTGTCTGTGTACTTTTACTACATCCTCAGAGGAAAAACATGTTTTGCTGCAGTCGCTGGTTCAGTCCAGACATAAACAGTGACTGGGAGGCCAAGCGGTCAGGACCTCTCTGTACCAGCCAATACAAATACTACTGTTGGTGTCAAAATTACAGAGGGGGAAGAAGTCCTCCAAATCTGTACTCCAGTGAAAGTACTGTTATTTCAAAATAAGCAAAGTACTCAACAAAATGAGTAAAAGTAAAAAATATAGAGTATAATGTTTACTTAAGTAGAAAATACCGACTGCTTCTGCCACAAGTAATATCCTACTACTACAAATACTAATACTTCTATTGGTACTAATACTGGTATATAACCACAAATTACAGAGGTGAAGAAGTACTTCAAATCTGTACTCAAGAAAAAGTACGGTTATCTCAAAATAATAAGTAGAAGTAAGTCAACAAAACTGCAACTAGACAACGAGTATAAGCTACTACTGCTACTAGTACAATTGCTAATAATCCTAGTAACATTGTTATTAGCAGTAGTACAAGTAGTAGGAGTATATTATCATTACTACTATGACTACTATAACCACATACTACTACAACTCCTACCATAATCACTACTACTACTACTGCTACTACTACTACTACTACTACTACCTCTACTAGTATGTGTACATTTAGTTACACAGAAATACAGGACAAGAAGAAAAACATAAATATACACAAAGGAACATGGATAAATACTGTTAAAGTATTCATGATATTTCATAAGAGAGCAAAACAAAACTTAGTTATAGAAGTTTAGTTCAAAACCTCATTTCGATGTCATGCATTAGTATTTTTCAGAGGTGTATGCTGTCCATTTTGTGGTTAGTGTAGCTTTAAGAGGTGTGTTAGGTATGAAGAAACGTTAACAAAATAAGTAGTAGTCTCGTCTTACTAAGGTGAGGTTTGTTGACCTATTTTTTTTTTTTTTTTTTCCAGTTCTTATATTATTTTAAGTTTTGCTTCTCACTGCCTCTTATTGAAAACTACAACGTTCATCAAATCTAATAAGCATTATAAAACGGCGCTTAAACTGACTGTGTGTTTTGGACATATCTAATATTTTTATGCGTTTTATATAAACATCTATTTACTTCATTAATCCCGGTCACACTTTTCACTAAATATGGTGTTTGGCTGCGAGTATTAGCAAATGAGCTCCTGATTAAAACGGTGTATTTTAACCCCAAGGCACATTTTAACCATGTCTAAACTATTTCTCTTCGCTCAATTGGCATAAACACGTCGTTATATAATTTAGTACCGAGTTATATTTAACATTAAATTTCTCTCAGATGCTTCTCCAAAAGAAAATCTAATTAAATGTGTTGCACGGTTTAATGCAGATTCTTGGCAGGTGTCTGAGCTGGAGCCTTTGATATAAAAATGCTTGGAAACCTCTCATCTTTGTGTTTTAATGTGGCAGAGGTGGAAAATTATACCAGAGTCCGATTTGGAAGGAAAAATACTTTTACTCAAGTACATTGTTTAGTAAAAAACACAGAGTTTTGGCGATAAAATGGGTTGCAATAGTAGTTATAATAATTATAGTAATAGTGGTAGCAGTAGTAGAAGTGATAGTACTGCAAGAGTTGTAGTTACTTGAGTATTTGTTTTAGGAAAAAGATGTTACTTTTATCCAAGTACATTTTAGAAATTCTAAATAGGTAAAGGTATTTTTGGCAAGACTTTGGTGGCAAATTGGGCAGTAATAGTAAAGTGACAGCAGTAAAAGTAGTGATAGAAGTGATAGTCGTAGTGCTAGGAATAATAGTAGAAATAGCAGTAGTAGTAATAATAGTTGTAATCATAATAGTAGTAGAAGCAGTAGTAGTAGTGGCGGCACAAGCAGTAGTAATTGTAACAGTAGTAGTAAGTAAGTTGAAGTAGCGGTAGCAGCAGTAAGTACTTTCAACTTAAAGGTGCTATGAGCTGTATATATTTTTTATATTTCATAAAAATGACCCACATGCCCAAGATATGAGGTAAACATGTTTAAATCACATATTAGTTTTACTGATATCAATGCTACAGCTGATTTATTCACAATTAAAAATATATTTTACATATACATAAATATATTTACATGGCCAAGTTGTTTTTGTTTACATTTTTTTTAAACTGCATCGCCGATCATCCAATCAAAAAAGAGACTATTGTTTTGATTTAGACTGCAGTAGAGTTTTCAAACCAGTACGAGCACATGCTTATAGTACTTAAAGTACTTTTTATAGTACTTTTAAGTAATCTTCACACTCAATACTTTTTCACTTTTCCTCAAGTAATATTTCTGTTGAGTACTTTTACTTCTACTTGATTATTCTGAAGTAACTATGCTTCTTCTTAAGTACAGATTTAAGTACACCTTTGCTATCTGTTGATTCAGTGGAAATTTAAATATAAAAATTTATTTAATATCTCTTAGCACTACAACTCCAGCCTCTCACCAACTTCCACTACACTACACAAGCCCAAACAAACAGCTGATTCACACCAATAGTCTGATAAGGTGGTCCAGCTTAGACACAGTACAGACAGTAACACAAGAGGCAGACCCAGACAGGAGGAGAACCAGACAAACTGGTCCTGGGGCTCAGGGAGTACTCTGTCTCCTTCATGGAGCGGGTGTGTGTTTGTGAGACAGGGAGTGCCCAAAACACAGTGTACGGGGTTAGAAAAAAGTACACAAAACAACGGCTGAAGTACCATGGCTGTTTACTCAATTGAAAAACATATAAAGACCATTGTCAAGACAAAAAAGAAATAGAAATACAGAGAATAGTAGGGTGGTATGTATTAATGTTAATATGAATCTTCAACTTTATATCAATTCACAGTTATTTAATGATTTGCTAATAAGCTCTGTGGTAAAGGAACCTCTCAATTGTTTTGTTTTAAGGGAGGCCAAGGCAGCAGCAGCTCACCACTCCCTCTATTGACAAGTAGCAATATAACAAGATTCAAAACAACCTTTTCCTTCCATTATAGGTGTAACTAGAAGCACTCGGAGACTGCAGACCTCCACCAAGCCATAGGGTCACTCACCTGAGAAAAAACCCTAAACGCCCAGATCTAGCTCAGTAAGTATTAAAGATACATCAAATCTGTGAAGATACTACTGAAGGAGGAAAACCTCACCTGCAAGTGTGTAGCTACATTTGTTGTTGTGCAATATCCAATTTCATATGTACCCCCTATATTTAGAACCTTCTGGATCACCAGAACCAGAAGATCAACATGATGTGTGTTTAACTATGTCAGATTATAACATCTGCCATGATGTCATCTTGTATTTATTTGCCATTGATTCTGAGCATTAGTTGTTGTTGAGTTTGAAGCTATTATGGCAAAATTAGCCCCATCTCCCAGTAGTAATAAAGAATCCTTTAAAAAAATTCCTGGATCCTGATGGCGATCCGGATCACCCCCTCATCACTTATTCCATTTGTGACATTTCCTGAAAATTTCATCAAAATCTGTCAATAACTTTTTCGTTATGTTGTTAACAAACAGACAGACAAACCAATGCTGCCAAAAACATAATAATAATAAAAATATTTTCCACAACCTTAAATTGTTATTTCAGATGTTTTTATTGTGTTGTTGGGATATATTAAAAGCATTTATAAATAGGGTAAATTTATTGAGGTGAATCTGTGAATTTTATAAAATCTAGTTGAACTTTATTTAACTGTTCTAGATACATTTTAGCTGGTCTGTCCTGGGAGAGGATCTCTCCTTCACTGTGGTCTCAGTAAGGTTTTGTCGTTTTTTTTACACCACAGCTGGGTTTTTTAGATTTTTTTTTTACTGAGAGGGAGGGTCTAAGGTCAGGGGATGTCCTGGAACAGTTTAGTTTAGTGTAGTGTAGTTATGTTTGTGTGTTATGTCTGATTGTATGTTTATGTCTGGTTTTGTGACTAATTGTGTGTAAAATCCCTTTGAGGTGACTGCTGTTGTGATATTGGGCTATATAAAAAAGTGAATTGAATTATGTCAAAAATGAAAAAATTAAGCTTAATATTTATTTTTATTTTTATTTTTTTTTCAAAGGAAACTGTCTGTTCAGACCAAGATGTTCTACTAAGATTACTTTGTAGGAGGCTGGAGCTGTAAAAGCTTTCAACTTCCCTAAGTGGCACAAAGTAGTTCAACAAGAAGCATAAAAACTGTTTGTTGGTGTCTTTGGCATATCATCGTGACTAAAATCAAAATTCCACTACTATTATATATTGTGCTGATGTATGGAGGTTATGTTGTCACCGCCATTGGTTTGTTGATTGGTTTGTTGAACTGATCCAAATAGTAATGGTTGAATTTAATGAAACGTTGTGGAAAGGTCTGTACGGTCCAAACAGGAAATGGTTACTTTTTGTTGCTACCATCTGTGATATAAGAGCTTTGTGCAGCAATGGAAAGAGCATTTACCCCTGAATTAGAAGAGTCCTAGTCTTGGCTCAGTATCTTTGCTACTTTACGACAGGCCCATTAACTGTGTTCACTGCCTGCTTATAGATTTTATATTGATTTTGTTGTTAGATAGGCCTATGTCTGACGAGTTAATTTTTAGGTTTTAAGAAGTGACCTGGAAATGCAGCATCTTGTATTACTGTTCTAAATCTTGCTTTATTCTTATTAAGGAAGCAATAACTGGACTTTGATCAACTATTCCGCCTATTTATATAGATCTTCAGATTTATATTGCTTGCTTTTGCGATGTTTCCATCTTGGATGTGGAGTAGCATCTCCTACGTACAGTAGCAAGTCCTGTATCTGACACTGACGCTCAGCTGTAGGTGGAAGTTTATACAGCAGTTCTGGTAAATCTTAGGCATATTTCTTTTTATTTTTGAAAAAGTTAATTGCAGCGTTAATTGCAGACCAAATACGCAGTGCATGATTCCTGAGAAATGTTGGCTAATACAAAAACCCCTCAGTGTCTGGAACCAAAACAAGACTAAAACAGTTGTGTTGTAGTCAAGAGCCCAGAGTGTAATAAGATGTAGACATCTGTCTTAGATTCAAACAGTCCAAGCCAAGTCCAAACTATGACAGGTGTGGAGGTGTTATCATTTAGTACATTAGAAAATGTACCAAAATGTACATAAGCAAATTAGTTTTATGGAAGTATCTAGTCACTTTCCAAAACAAAGACAAGACTGAGAAAGAATTGGTTCATTGGTTCTTTGAAACCAAGATCAGCCTGAAGTAATACAATAGTATCAAAAGGTGGTTAAGCTCGGGACTGGCCTTAAGCAGCTCAACACATTTATTCAAATACATTAATCATAATGTCCAAAAACATGCCTTTAGCCAAAATACCGAAATACCATATAATAAGCAGTGTGGTAAAGTGTTAGTTTGGTCTAAATCTAAAGATCACAGTTGGTTTCTGGCTGACCTCAATGCTCGTAGTTCCAGAGAAACACACATTCACACTCAGTTCTTTGAAATCCTCCCCCGCACTTATGTTTTTGCACTTAATGACAAAAGCATCCACCACATTTCCCCTAAAACCAACCATAAGACTGGCACTGGGGTGACCTTTGTCAGAGAGAGTTTGGGAGAAAAGGAAACTTCCAGAAAGGGTCTAGGCTTTTGGCTGATCCAGGCTTGTACTTGTTCATGTTTGGTGAGGGCCTTTGATCTTAGTCCACTGATAATTAGGGGAAATACAATGTTTCTGGGTCAGTGACAGGTAATTACAAGGCAGACAAACAAACAAATAGCTTTTCACATGACTAATGACCAGCAAATTAACAAAAAAAGGTCAGTACATTAAAAGTAAAACATGTTTTTTGTTTGTTTGTTTGTTTTTTGACATTTTGGAATATAATATTAACTTCAAAGACCATTTTCTCACGCTCTGAGTCAGATATCTTTTCACTTCAATACCCCCACATTTACCAGTCTTACTTATATTTTGACAGCTTATACAGAGAGATTTGTTGATACCTGTATCTGGGGATTTTGCTCCTAAAAACATAGCAAATGTTTCAAGTCATTGGCAGTTTTCTCTAATTTACTGGAACACAAAATAATTGTTAAAAAGAATTTAAACCTGGCTCCTTTTGTTTTTTGAAATGTATGCGAACAAACATCTTGCAAATTTAAATATCACAAAACTGTTGATAGCATTAATCTACTGGAGGCTTCACAGTTTGTTTGACAAAACGTTTACACCTTAGTACCTTACCTTACATACTTTATACTTGTAATAAACAAAACTTTCTGTTACAACTTGTCACTATTTGGGTATTTTATCTAACTGTACTAATTGTATGGCAGTGCTTACCTACTAATCCCTATCCCATTACGGACCGTCCGACAGTGAATGTGCCGCCGTCAGCAGGATGTCATCTTTCACTAAACCAGGAGCCAAGAGCTTAAGCCTGCCGCACCTCTCTATGTGATCCCATCCACTAAACAACCAAACCAGGGCCTCCGCTCCAGACCAGGACCTACACTGCACATCACTGACTGAAATGGTCTGTGCTGATGTAAAACAATGACAAGTACCGAGAACATCACGCCATTTGAAGCAAGTGCAGCTCCAAAGGTGAGTAAGTGGCTTCACACCATCCCCTTGTGTGATGAAATGTCCGGGACAATTGGTGATTTTTCATATGTCACAGATACAGGACTCAAAAACAGGTGCAAGGACCAGGCACGACCCAGAGGAGGAACTGATACTCACAGCATGGCGACTCATGGTAAGACGAAAGACAAGAAGCTATAGGCTGAGTTTGTCAATTAAAGTCTTGAATACATTTCTTAATTTTGCTATGATGGCAAAAAATAAAATAAGACATGCTCCCTTTTATAATTCAATAACAGACACAAGGTAAGATTCATGACTGAACTATGAGGCATACACACAGCAGCAGTGACCTTAAGTCTGCAAACTCAGTCTTTTTACAAAATATAACAATATATATTATTTACATAAGTAGTAATTAGTAGTAGTAATTGTAATTGTCATAGTGGTAGCAGTAGAAGCAAACAAAGCAAAAACAAAGCAAAAAAAAAAAAAACTTTACATCCAATAATCTTTCAATTATACTCACATAACAATCTTTTGTGTAGACCTATTTGTACAACTACTGACTACAGTAGTTTCAAAATAACAGGGCAGGCTGCAAGCATCACAACACAAAAAAAATATATTAATTATTGTGTTCAAAATAATGCATTTAGCTGAAATACTTATTACCAGATGTGATAAAGCTGCTAGTTTGCTCTAAGCCTAAAGATCACAGTTGATCTCTGGTTGACCTGGTTGAAACATTCACACACACAGTGTTTTGAAAATCAACTGTGGTGGTCATGCTTACAAACTTATTCTTTTACTTTTTTACATAAGCTATAGGTAATATATTGTTTTTGTTTCACAGTCTGGAGTTTTGCAGAAGCATGGTTTCTCAGAGGAGTCCAGGTGCCCAGGTCCAGCCCAGTCCTTTTTGGCCAAACAGAGGCTGTCCACTCTGTGTCCTCAGCTTAGGTACAAGCCCCGATCACGTGACCAAATCTGGACGGATGGAATTTAATTTCTGTCGTATTTTTATTATGAACCGTCTTGTTATGACTAGTTTGCAGCTGTCGCCCCCTGCTGGGAGCTGTTGGTAGCCCCTTTAAATGTGAAATGAACGTTGAGCTGTTTCATTTTCATTTGTTTAATAAATCAGTGTATGCAGTGAATAAATTAGTAGAGGGATTTTTAATGTATTGTATTTTTATTCAAAGCAAATGTAATAATTTACTGAAACATTTTTTGTAATCCCGGTGTACAGTAGTGAAAACATTTTCAAATCACTTTAAATCTGAACTATTAGATTAGAACTACTAGATTCTGTTTGATCTTTAGGAAATCAATACATAAAATTAAATAACAAATACTAAATACTGTTCTCTATGCCAGACTTTACAATCAAAGAGCTAACGTTTGCTACTGACTGGTTAATAGAATAGTAAAATCAGACACTGTGGTAGAAACTTTTTGGTTGTAAGCTTATACAAGTTTCATTGATTTTCTGTCCTAAGAGAGCTGACTGGCTACTTGTTAAATCAAGTCTGACTTTGGTTGTGTAACATGGATAAAAAAAAAAACAGGAAGATTAGTAAAGTAAAAGTAAAAAGCTTTGTGCTCTTTAACTAATGTCTCACTACTATTGGGATACTTCAGAGTTGTGGCCCACCGAGCTCTGAGCTGCTTACACTGCGAACACGCTGTGGTTCAGTGCAGGACGGGGCGGTAAGACAGGACACCCCAAGCGCTCCAAAGTGAGGTTTGGTGGGAGGTGCAACTCGGCTGTGGTTGATGATGGGCTGAGAGCTGCTGTGCTCCAGGTTTGACTGGTTTGTGGACTGGAGCAGGGCCAAGGGGCATGAGGTGATGGCAGAGACTGGCGGAGTCTTTTTTGGCTGAGAAGGAGGAGGAGGGAGCAGTGACACTGGAGCCTGAATCTCTTCTACTTGCTTGAGTGAATCTCCATCTTCCTCTATCCTCAACTCCTGGTGGTCAGACTCTGATCCAAAATGAAGGTCCAGCAGAGGTGTCCTGAAGCTCTTCTCTTTAAGACTACACACAGTGCTCTCCTGTCCCAGTCCAGATGGCAGAGACCCCTCTTTATCTAGTGTAGACCCTTCATGGTCCTCCTCATCACTGGTGTATGGGTCAATGCTGGGATATTGGCGCAGTCTCTGTAGCTGAGCCGAGGTGCGGCGCAGGGCCCCTCCCATCAGACCAGTGGACGTGGGGGCAACATTCAGGAGGCGGTTCAGGAGGGCCATGTTTGGGTGACGACGTCCTGGTTCCTCCAGATTCTCAGCAATGTCCTCTAAAGGCTGGAACTGCATTTCCTCTTTAGGGAGCCTGTCAAAAAGTTTGTTATTTAATTACAGTTCAAAACATTATCTTTCATTGTATCAGTTTCTTTATTTTAGCGTAAAAAACAAGTTCAAAGTGAAACTTACGCCATGTCAAAGGTCGAGCCCTGGAAAGAGGGTTTGCGGAGGACAAAGACAGTGGCTGCGGTGTATGGAGGTCGAGGGTTTGAGTCGTTCCAGTATCGGTCTTTCTGCATCATTGGCAGGTCTCCATACATGTCGTCTACAGCCATCATGGAAACCTGCAGTTTATCAAATAGTAGGCTAAATCAAATGTATTTTGTATGTAAGATAATTTTATTCTGGTTTATTTTTCCAGGTTATGATGATGGATATTTTTGACCTCTTCAAAAGACATAAATAAATGAACCTGAAAATTCCTGTCTATGAGCCAGTTGGTCTCAAAGTCATCATCATCTTCTCCAAAAGGGTTTATCAGCTGCTCTGCCACCTTTATGACAATAGAAAATTAAACAAACTCAAACAAGGTACTTCTGTTGTATTTTCTGTGACATTGCATGTTCAATACAACCTTGAGCCATCCAGCGTAGAAGAAGAACTGCAGCAGGGTGAAGATGGGCACATAGAGGTCAAGGTCATGACCTGGATAGCCCCGAGTGGGATCCAAAAACTGGCGACCGATTAAACACACTAGAAAGAAACTGTACACTGCCAAAGTTACCACCTGCGAAAACAATGGCACTACTGTTTCATTACATCGCAGGAAGTCGGTAGCTTGATTTCTTATTAGCAAAAAGTTTACTAGAGTGATGAGAGTAGATAAGATTAGGAATAAGAACATTAGAGGAACAGTTCATGTTAGAGGTTTTGGAGATAAAGTCAGAGAGGCTAGGTTTGGTTATGCACAGGAGGGATTGTGAATATATTTGTAAAAGGATGATGAGGCCAGAGCTGCCAGGTGGAAGTCTAGAGAATAATTTATGGATGTAGTGAAAAAGAACATTAAGTTAGTGTGTGTGAGAGAAGAGCATGCTGAGGATAGGCCTAAACGCAGGCAGATGATTGGTTGTGGGGACCCTGTCGTTGAAGGAAAGCCAAAAGGAAAAGAACAAAGAGCTTACCTGAGTGTAGACCAAAGGTACACTAATCATATCGTAATGAAACAGCATGCTGCACTTCCCTCGAAACGCATTCAGCTCCTGTTTTGGAAAAAACAAAAGGCCTTAATGAGCCCGCGTTACATCATCTCTGGCATGCACTGTCCGAGCGAGGGAAATGAGCCAAGATCTGTAATTGACTGAAAGTACTGTGTTGGTTAGAAATACAAATGTAGTTGATGTAATTGATCTCCTGTCAATCCTAGAGTGAAAACTTTAGACACAGTGGTTTTTACTGTCAATAAAATGGAGGACCATAAGCTTTGGCGCAAAGACCAATCTGCTTCTGTTTGATATTTCTCTGTGTAGGTTTTACACATTTATTAAATCAGTAATATGACCACCTATACAATATATAGTGTTCAAGTGTAATGCTGCACCTCCAGCAGTAGTTTGAGAGTGTGGTCGTCTTTGATCCGACCCTCACAGCGAGCCACAGCAGCCAGGTTAGTGAACCACACGCATGGGATCCAGTATTTGTTATAGGGAGAGTGAAGGCCTTCAAATTTCTTTCTCTCCTCTCTTGTCATAAAACCTACACAAAAGTGATTTTAGCATTACATGCAAGACAGGCATCACTTCATAATTATAATAATGCGTTATTCAAACTCATTCTTAACTAATATTTAGCTCAATAATTTGGCAATAATCAGCTTTCTCTCGTGACTAACCACAAACTTTGATAGTTGTTTTTAAGGTTACTCTTTATTCAAGGGTTTTCATTGCCCTGTACTCACCAGCCTCCACCACATGGTCAATGGTAGGGAAGCGTTTGAAGACGGCGGTGCTGACAGAGCGAAGGATGAGCAGGGCTGACAGGCTTGCATAACGCATCATGGTACGTCTCAGCAAACGTCCGCGCTCATCACTGCCCTGGAGGCCACCTGAGAGGACACACATGAGCTGGTCTGGGAGCGGGATGCTGGTGTACTGGCTCCACCATCGGTTCACCACCAGCGTCACATAGAAACCTGTTCAGAGAAGACAGAGGTTACAGTGAAACCCCTGGAAAAAAGAAAGTTAAACACAATATTTGGCATTGAAATATTCATCAATTGAACACTCATTACTACTACGTATATTTCATATCTTATGTACATGGTCTGCATAACCTTTGCTACAGTAGGTTAGAAAAAGTGAAAAGAACCATACAAGACTGTGAATCCCACTACACATTAAGAAAGTAAAAGCAAGGTCTTAAAATACTGCTTTACCCTTACTTCTGTTAACACAAGTTTGACTTGTAAAAGATATTGAAATATGAAATCTCACCTAATACAAAAGACATAGGGATGAGACTGGCGTAGTGGTTGCAATAAATGGCAAGCTTTTCAAAATACCTCTTCTGGTCTTCATACAGCAAAAACCTGGAGAGTTAAAATGCACTGTAATGTGCAACAGGTGCTAAAGAACTAAATTCTGTACACTCTCCAGACTCACCTGTAGGTAATGCTGATGGCTGTGTACATGGCAAAGAAAGCCACAAACTCTTTATATAAAACTTTGTAAATGCTACCTTTCCAGGCCAAGAGCAGCTTGGAGAAACCACAGAAACGGGCATTTGCGACTCTGGCTGTGTAGGTGACAGTCATTGCAGTAAAACTCAAGGTCTTCTTGAAAAAAAAAAAAACAACCACCTGTGGTAAAATGTATAATTTGATGTATGTCACAGCAATTTAGTTCAAACAAACACATGGGCAAGAGAAAAATGTATTGTTAGTTTAAACATTAAATCAAGTCTATCAAACAACAAATCTATACATACCTTGACTTAAAGAGTTGAATTTAAATGCTACCTGCTTAACAAATATCTGTGCCCCAGTTCAAATAAATTGTCATTATTACTCTCTCTAAGCCCCCTCTCTCTGCTTTAATCGATTCCCTTTAATATTTACGGGCGTCAGCATGGCAGTAAATCTCTGAGTCTCCTAGCTCTGTCCTGTCCATAGGCTGGTGCACCCCAGGGTAAATCCCCAAAATGAGGAGGAGGAGCTCATTAGTGCTGCCCCCGACCGGGACCATTGGATCTGGTGATCAACTACAAGTGACAGGCCGCAGCAATGGGGCACATGGCCTGTACAGTACAAAATATGAAACAGCATCCACTGAACCGTAGTAAATGTTGAGTGTAAAATGTAAACAGTTTTCACACTACTTGAAAGAGTTTTGCAATTGTATTTAAGTCATAGTGTTATCAATGCTAATTCTTTAACTGAAAAGTTAGCTGGAACAAATGCTATAAGACTATTTGCAGCGTGGTCAGTGTGGTGAAGCAGCAAGCAAATAAAAATGAGCACACAAAAATTAGCTGAAACAAGTTTGTTTTAATATTTTACTGTCAACTTAATTTAAAAGATAATTTCTAGAAAACAGATTGTAAAGACTCAAAAGCATTCAGTCACAGAAAGAGGAAATGAAGTGGATACTTGTGGATCTAATGGTATCATTCTTTCAAGCATTACAAGATATTCAAGCAAGCAACAAGTCAGTTTTTATTAGAAATATGCTTCCACTCTGTCGATCCCTTAATCTTGATTTGATAGCAGACATTCAACATCAAATAAGGCGACTATGTCCATTTATAGTGTTTGAATAGATCTATGTGAAGCTGATATATGGGCATTTGTCAGTCAAGTCTCCGATGTCAACAGTAATTAACAAACTTAACTCCCTACCTTAGCTGTTTCTAATTAACATACCAGTAGCAGCCTTAGCTAAATATACAGAGGCTAATAGCATGATGTTCCCAATTTATGTTATGCTTATAATTAGCATAGCATAGCACAGATTTAGCATAAAGCATGTTGGAAATAACACTATAATCGGCTGCATTGCTCTTCATTTGGTAATATATACTGTTGGTCCGTGTCTTGCTAAATTACTTGAGACCAATGACTGCTTTTTTTAAACTGCCTTAGTGGGACAACCTAAATTCTGATGGAATTTTAGTAATATGTCTACCCGGACAACACAGTCATCAAAGGATAAGCAAGATGTAAACATCAGCAATCTGTAAGCTCTTTTATCCACACCACTGTCACTGTATCACTGAAATAACCCATGTAGAGTCTGTCAAAAAGGAAAGTTATTTGTTAAATGCTGTATGTAAGAATGACTGCCACACTGAGAGGAAAAAATCAAATACATGGGAGAAAAGTGTACTGTAACAAAACTGGGTATGGATGCTGACAGTCCAAGCTCCCCTTTGATAAAATAGAAGTTTTTTTCCCTGTACACTTTGATAACCAAGGGACATGTTTTCAGATGGGTGTAAGGTTTGAGGCTTGTCAGGGAGCAGATGGAGAAGTGCGTTTAAACTGTAAAGGTGAGGTTTGTGGCAGTGAAAGGAGGGAGAGGAGGTCCTGCTTGGAGAAAATCACTTGTTTGGTGGCTTGTATGGCTCCAGAAGTTGCTTAGAGAAAGTGTTGACCTTGTCAGCGCCTCGTACCTCATGGGGTAGCAGAGGTAGTTTTACTATGTGGAAGTCCTCATATAGATCTTCCATCTGCAGAGAAAGGTATTGGCAGTTAATGAAAACAGAAAAAAAAAGTGAAATGGTTTATGTAAGATTATGTGGTATTACACACACACAACACAGATTAGCCATTGACTTGTTAAACATGATTACTACATGTCTAATTTGTATAGACCAATTTTAGACTCAGTGGACACCTTAACAATCAAATTTAAAAACCAACCTGATCTAAGTACTTGGACTGGATTTTATGTCGAGCTTCACACATTTTACAGGGTCTCTCAGCATCAGGGAAAACAAGCTGGTTGACAATTATGTTGTGTGTGTCAATACGGCACTTGGCCAGCTCCTGAATCAGCCGCTCCGTCTCATAGAGAGATAGAAACTCAGCGATGCACACACAGATAAATGTGGTCTGTTCCTAAAGGAGAAAATGAAAGAGTACAAAGTGGTTAAAGTGTGAAAAAATATACTAACCTGGAAAAGGAAAGTGGAAGAGATGTGAATTAAAACATGCACAGCGATTACTTACAGGGTCTTTAAACTGCTCACTCACTGAGCGAATGACTGGGAGGGTTTCTTCAAGCTTTGAAGCCAGCTGGTCTGCATTCATGTCACCCAAACCAAGCATGTTACACATCTAAAAACAGAACAGGATCACGCATATGTAAAACATATTTTTGGAAATAAATTGAACAAAACATATAACAGCAGCTGCTGGTAGAGCATAACCTGTGAGATGAAAGGGCTGATCTGATTCTTGATCTGCATGAGGCGACCCAGGCCTCGTTCAACAATAGTGGGAAAGTTAAGAAGCCGTAGTGTGTGGCCAGTTGGGGCAGTGTCAAAAACGACCACTGAAAAGTTCATTCCTTTCACTAACCTGACACACAAGAAGGAGACAACATAAAAGACATTAGAAGAATACTTTTATGACATTGATTAATGCATTAGTGATTTTGTTTTGTTCTACATGGCAATGTCTCACCTCATGACTTCTGCATAACTCATGGCCTCGTCGATGCCAGGAAAAGCACTCATTGCTTCCTGCATCATCTTCTTGCCCATACTGAGCATGTTATCTTCCTCAAAGAACTCATCAGGCAGCTCTGCCACTCCCAGGCTTGGGTCAATCTCCTGCATTTACACACAACCAACAAATAGTATAACAAGAAGAAAATAGTATAACTAGAAAATCTCTGTGATAAGAAGTCTTTAACTGCTTTGATGTGAATATGCTACAGCACAAATACCTACCATTGCAAAAAGGTTGTCATAGCCCTTGACCTTGGTGGGCACCTTGGAGAACTTCTGGTCAAAAGCATCAGAGATGTTGTGGGCAGGATCTGTGGAAATGATGAGGACACTTTCCCTGACTGCAGCCAGCTGGACGGCCAAACTACAGCTAGAAAACAGATCAGACAAAGACATCTCATGTTGGAGGAACATTTAAAGAATATTTAGGGCCTGTGTACATGAGTGTAATGGTAGTGTATGAGAGCTTTAGGGGACATAAATAGTGTATTGATATATTATAATATATTTTGAATATATGATTGTTATGTTATGATAACACAATAGTTGCTAACATGGAAAGTTATATCAGTCCCAACAGAAGAAAACAAAAAGAAAATGTCTAAATGTTGATTCTGTGACAGGGTGAGGCGACAACTGGGTTTGACAGTTAAAGGCCGACCCCGGCTCTTTGCAGGGACGCCGTAAACAAAAATTAAGTTGAATTTTATTTGTATATAAGAATTAAAATTAAATTTATTGACTGTCAACAAACCACACTGACAAAGCTCACGATCACTGACGTACTGCCAGTGATTATTCATCTGTTAGCCGGCTATCGCAGCTTTGCAAACTATAATATACAACATACAGTTATATCTTGACTGAGCGAAAATGATGGAATTTTAATGGTGTGGCGCATTGAATTAGCTCGACATAATATTTTGTCAGTAAATTTTTATTTAACGCGTGAGACACGTCAACTTGCTATCTGCTACAGGCGAGGTTTAGCCTAGCGGTGAGTCACCACTAGAGGATGTTCGTGGATATTTTTATGATTTTAACTTACCTACACGTGGTTTTACCGACACCACCTTTGCCCCCAACAAATATCCATTTTAAAGATTTCTGTTCAATTATATTTTTTAGTGTTGGTTCAAGCGGCTCCACATCAGGTGCGTCTTCAAACTCATCTTCCATATAAGCCGCCATCTTGTCTGTGTACACTGGACCACGGGTTGCCAGATCAGCGATGTATTTCCCAGCAGAGCAGAGAGGCTACTCTATACATACATTCCTAATCATTGCTTGTTTGCACTAACGCCTAAAAACGACAAATTATGCAATGCAAATACATTTTAGAAACTATAAACTGACATACACACGTGTCTAACAAATAAAGACATAGCCTAGTGTTAGATAAAAACAGCTGTCCCACAAAGGATTACAGACGATAATGATAATGATGATAAAATACTGCCCTCTAACGCACCCAAAAATATTTGTCCTTACACATGAAATATTCATGTAAAATCTATAAGTTGCACCCACCAATGTTAAACTGTAAAGATTAACAATAGAACCACAGAAAGAGTTCCAGAAAGATATCAAAATATATGACAGCAAAAAGCTACAACCACAGAAATTCACAAATAACAAAATAACAAATGTCTGTGTTGTCAAAAGGTCATGTTTTTATGTTTGATTTTATTTTTTATTTAAGGTAACAACATAAGAACATACTTGATATCAACTGAAATAACTGTGTGTAAACCAAGGACAATGTTGAATCTTAGCAACATATTTTAATAAAATACCAATAAAATCAAAAGTTTTTTGCATTCAAATATCAAAATGCAAAACAGCCCATATTTATTTACATGAGCATTCACAGGCTGTGACCACCGGGTAAGGTACCTGCCTCCACCTGCACATCTTTTTGTTTTTCACTGTACCATTTAGAGTGATGGCCTCAAACCCATTATCTTTAAAACTTCTGGGTGCATCAGGTTTCTCTGTCAATTCCTGACAGTGCCAAGCCAGAATCTTGATCTGTGCAGTCTGAGCTCGCTTACACCCCATACCGCTAGGAAAAGAGCATTTTCGTGTGAGATCTGCCCTGTCACAGTCAGTATGTCTCAGCCAACGTGGCCAGAGGGCTAGGCCCAGATCCATCCACTGGTAGCGTAGTCCACAGGTGGCAGACTCCACGAGCCAGTCCCGAAATGTACTAGCCACATCCAAGGGCATAGAGCTCAAATCCAAATCTGCAGCTTCTTTTAAAATCTTAAGGCGTTGGTTTTCAGCTGCCAGTTTTAGCTGAGGAGATGCCCCTAGGTTGAACTTCTTCCTCCCAGTGGAGTGGCTAGGTTTAAGTGGGTCTCCACCTTGATCTCTCTCTGATATCCAAACCCCAGTAGATTCAGACGGCTGATCTACTGACATCCAGAAAGAGTCAAAATGTGCCCCCAATAGACGCAGCAGGTGAGAGAGACGGCGTTGTTTAGGTTTTGGCATGTAATGGTAGTCTTCTCTGTTTGTCAGAAGAGAGTATGGTCGAATGGTCTGGGAGTAGGCAGGCAGGCTGGCTCTGAGCTGAAGAAATGGTGAATACTGCTCCATGCTCTCTACGTCCTCAACAGACACATCTGAAGTTGTGATATTGTAAGCAAAAACAGAAAGTCCACATAAAAAACAGCACAGAATTGCTCCAGAACTGAATGGTTTTGACATATTGGTGCCTTGAAAGTGAAGAGTGAAAAATGCTGCTCTGTACTGGTGGCTTGTGCTTCTCGTCTGTTTCACTGCGGGATTTTGTCTGAAGGACTCTGTGTACCCTGCACCAGACATCCTTGAGCTCTTAAACAATAACATACAACATAAACTCCAGTACAAGCCAGGTATTGAGCTTTGAAAACAAGGATATGTATATTGTCGCTTCAAGAATTTCAAAATGCATATTTAATATTTCATATTTCAGTTTTGATTAGAAGTACACAACTAATGGTCAAGAGAGAGATGCTACATTCACTTCCTCTCATTAATGTCTAAACAGTGATTCGGAAATTCAAGAGTTGTGTCAATGCCTAAAAAAAAATCCAGTCACAAGGAGTCACAAGCAAGTGTACTCCATGTGTGAGTCACAAACCTGGATAAATGCAAAGGGTTTTGTCAGAATGGAGCATCCAGTGTAACACCCATGCTATATTAATATGCAACTCACTGCACTCGGGAAGGAAGATGATTTTCTTTGGCAATCCCCAAAGGGAAAAGATGAAAGGAAAGAATAAGACTGATGCTTGGAAAAGATAAACTAAAATCTGAAATGATGACAAAATTTTCAGAACAAAGTTCTTTTATTCTAAAGAAAATGTGATGTTTAGCTAATAATAAGAATGGCATGACAGAAATATATTTTGCATCATAATTTAAGCAAACACTTGCTTAGATTTCATTTTAATATTAACATCCAAGTATCACCTTTCATAAATATATCACAATAAGCAAAATATTGAAAACAGGAGAAAATGGCAAGGAATGACAGCATTTACAATAGGAATGTAACAAGGATTGCTTCAACAGCATTTCTGTAGTGAGTGGTTACTGGTTGGATGATTTCATTAAAAAACCTAACCTAAATGTGATTCTGTAATGGTGACGTGTTTTTTTCTCCAGATTTTAGAGAGAAAAAAGTTGGTCATGTGATCTGTCTTGTTGCTCTGTCGACTGTCGCTGTGGTCTGGATGAGGACTGAGGACTTCTGGTAGCACTGCTGCTATGATCCGCAGCTCGCGCTCGGTCCTCCAGAAACTTATCAAACTCTATAGAGGGATGGTAAGTTAGACAAGTGTTATATTAAAGGACCCTGGGTTACATGCACCTAGTTACAGTGACCAGTAGAAGCACATACCTTCGCTGGACACACCTTCACTCACTGCTGACTGGTCCTCCTGCTTTCCCAAACGCAAACAAAAGTCATAAATATAAATATTGATGATCAAATCCAAGTTGTCTGAATTATGAATCTTAATTTAAAAAAGCACTACAGCTAGACCTACCATATCACAAGATAACCATTGATCAATGTCATTTTGTATAGAGTTCTTTGCTACAGGCATCTATGAAGAACAATTAATAGGACTGATTAGTAACTTAATGATTGTTCACTATTTGTTTGGATGTACAATATACAATGCTGCTGTTTACTTACCCCTCCTGTGACCTGCAACCGTGTGTCCAGTGCTCCTGCTAAGCCCTCCACAGCCCCTGGGTCCTCATACTTTACACTGGACAAACAATGATAAAAGGATTGATATTTTTCTTCAGTATAAATTCAGATTAAATGATATATCTTGTTAAGCTATTTGCGTGCACAACCACAGTATGTAACTCTGAAGTGTGTTTTGAATGCGCATGCTCACTCAGCCCCTCCCCCTCTGATAGTGATAAGCTACATGTGGAGAGTGGTTTGCAGAAACATGGCAGAATAAGAACAGGAGAAATGCTTTGTTAGAAGAAAAGGCAAGACAAATTCTGTTGTTGGGAGCACTTTGAGTTTGAAGAGGAAGACGTCGAGCAAACAACCGAACAGTTTATGATGAGATTATAACAAACTTTATATTTTGCACTTTTGTGTGTGCAAAGAATATATTTAACATTGTTTTGTTAATGAAAGTTAAAGAATATTTGCTGAATAATTGTGATTTCAATTATGACAAAATTAATATATGAATCAAGATTTTTTTTTTTTTTCATAATCGAGCTGCCCTAAAATATATATGTATGTATGTATGTACCACTAAGACTAAATAAATCCTATTTTGCCTGTCCTTAGTGCCACTCACCTTTTCCTCTGCTCGGCCAGGGAGCTGCCTCTGGTCTGGGCAAACATGTCAAACTCCTCCTCTTCTACTTCTGCAAGACGAAACATCTAAGATTTGTAAATACATTTTTTCACTAGACCTAACTCATCCATCTTTCACTTATTCCCATAAGGGTTGCAAGTGGCTGGAGCCAATCCCAGCAGCTTTAGGTGGGGTGAACCCTGGACAATGGCTAGTTAGTCACAGTACAGACACTTAGAGACATGTACAGGCAGAAACATTCACTCTCACGGTCATTCACAAGGGCAACTCAAGGGATTGACCAACTCTCATAACACATGCTTATGTTTGGATGATGAGAGGTAACTGGTGTACCCAGAGAACCCACAACATCATAGTGCTCATCAGTGTTAACCACTCTGCCACCTTGCACATCTATGTGACCTAACTGTAATATTATATTTTACATGGATAGTTGTAATATTTTAACTCTTAACATTTACAGAACAAAAATACAGTACATATTACAGACTGAAGATGGACAGCCCTTAAATTATGACTGATAAGTAATGATTTGAAAGTATATGTACATAAAATATTAACCACAGACATAAGATGCTATATGAACCAAAACAGTGCCTAATATATTAACATAAATTAGTGCCATCATTTCCTTTATTTTGGCTTTAACATAGACTGTATCTTGCAGATGACTCACTGTGGTTGGCTGTTTGCCTCTGGTTGGTCAGCGTGGTGACTGTGGGTTGACTGGTTGTTGTAATGACGGCAGGTTGACTGGGATTTGAAGGTTCAGGATCAAAGTTGAAGAGGCTTGAGCTGCTGACTGAGCTCTGATGGCAAAGAGATGACCATACTGTAATTATGTTGTTACGAACAACAACATGTACAGACTATTTCCAATTTTCAGAATATTATCTTACCTGTTGAGTATTGGTAGCCTGTCCTTTGTTAAGCCTGTCAAATCTAAAACACAACCTTGAATATGAATATTGTTTAAGATTAAAATATGAACATGACCATAAGTTAAGCTGCACACACCTTTCGTAGCGTATAAAGGCATTGTTGAGGTCATCATTGACGACTAACAGCTCTTCAACAAATCCTTCGTCCACCAGCTGAGGGATGAGCTCCACCACACGAGTCTGCATCTTCTTACACACTGAATACAGCTGCTGCTCCAAAAGAAAGAGGGACAGATTTGAGACTGTCTAAGAGCTGACAGTGCCTCCTGGTGTTTTTTTTTTTTTTTACTGAATGCACATACAGTACATCCACATTTTTTTGTAGAATTTTGTGTTTAATTATGAAACAATTATAATTTCCTTAAATTAAACAGCAAAATTTGAGAATTACAAAACATTTGGACACTTACACAAACATAACATGAACATTCAGAGGTATTTTTTCTTAAAGGCAGTAGTACTTATTTATTATAATTACAATACATAGTTAATATAAAGGAGCCTTTCAGTCATACTAAGAGCAGTAGAAAAGATGCACAACTATACCTAGCTATAAAATTTTATTTTAAGATTGTAGCTGAGGGCCGAAGGAAATCTCACAGAGTGCTATGACAGGTCTCTGGGCCACACTTTGGACATGTTTGATCTATTACACACCTGCAGTAGATTTGTATCATCTGACTTGCTCTGTCCTGGTATCAACTCGTTCAGCATTTCGGACATGACAGTCAGGTTCCCCTTCACAAGCGCCAACTCACTCCGAAGCTTCTGCTCCTAGATTCAAAAAGGAAAAATACTTGTGACACAATACTACAAATTTTGGACAAGAACTCATTTGATGTACTTGTACTAGGATTAGCAACACCTGCCTGAGCACTCTTAAGATAAAAATATTTTAAGTTAAGTCGCATGTCTGAGGCTGTACCTGTTGTGCTGAGAGGGAGCCTGGTCTGTCATTCAGTTGAACCGGAGGTGACGAGGTCTGACTGGAGGGAGTTGGCTGCTGTTGTTGCAGTTGTTGTTGTTGCTGTGTCTCTGTTGGATGAATTGTAGCTTGAGCCGTGTCATGGGTGCCATTTTCTGGGGTACTCTGAGGATCAAAGATATTATGAGAGAAATAGTGTAGGGAAAAATGTACATAACTTCCCCAAGTAAAATGCATTTAGGTACGTCTTTTGTGTAAAAAATACAAGTGGAGCACTATTTATTAACAAAACTCCACTCCACACCAGGAGGTACTGTACATAGCCCTTATAGTGTGGGTACATTCCTTTTGAAGACTCACCCTGGTTGGAGTGTGGATGGGCGAGAGAGCGTCCAAGTCTGTCATAGGGAACTCCAGACCTCTCCTCCTCAGATCATCGTATACATTTACCACCCCAGAGAGAGAGGGGGCGCTACGAAAAGCATCTGCCCAAGACTGTGGATAAGAGAAATGAGTAAGTATACTTAACCAACAATATAACCAAAACTGGACAATGATTCCTTACAATACTGACTTTGCACAAATTTTACAAGAAGCATGCACTGATCAGGCATAACATTATGACCATTTGCCCATTTTTGCTGCTTCTACCACATCAGCTTGACAACATGTGTGTGATGTTAAGGTTAAGGTAGACTTTATTGACCCCGTAGGGAAATTCATTCTCTGCATTTGACCCATCCATCAAGGCCGCTGGGTCAACCTGTCAGGAGCAGTCAGTCAGAAGCACAAAAAAGGATTTCAGCGAGTCTGAAAAATTGTGATGGCTAAACAGCTGGGTCAGAGCATCTTCACAAGTGCAGGAACAGTGGTAAACTGGTGACAGGTGATACACGTGGAGAACGAAGGGGGCCCGTGTGGTCTGATCCAACCGCTGAGATCTTGGAGCTAAATTCCTTAAAAATTTAATGCTGGTTCTGATAGAAAGCTGTCCAAATACATGATGCATCACAGTTTGTTCTGTATGAAGCTGCATTTCAGACACATAACATTATGACCAACAATAATAGGTAGGTGGTCATAATGTTATGCCTGATAACTATAACCTATGGTACAACACTAGAGATGACAGCATTCAACATTTCTGCAAACAAATTCAACATGTTCATGGTCAAACACTCTTACCTGAATAAGGCTAAGTACTCTATCATGGAGCGCTGTTGGAGGGTTGTATTTTGGTAAAATGGATCGGACCAAAACTCCTTCAACAAAGTCTTGTGACGTCACCAGAACATGGAAACGATGTCCACAATTTTTGACGCACGCCTCAAGAACCTGAAGAAAGGATCAAAACATAGAGTAAATGAATTTCCCTTTTACAAATATAAGCATAAAAAACAAATGTATGTGAATGTATTTATTAGTAGTGGATTTTAAGACTGGTCATCTAATTCAGGAGTTAATCAACTACAATTTAGCTGATGATAACTTACAGTCAGCGCTAACATGATCTCTCCAAAATTCCTGCTCCCAACTATTCTCTTCTTAATGGCCTTGACTGCATCTCTGGGCCTGTGAAGAAAACAACTGTGTATTAAATTATCTACTTTGGTTCACTTATTTCGACTGCCTATGCTTATTTAAGATCACTGAGGGCTGAAGTCCAACATAAAACATGAGACAACATAACCTGGACATGTGCCAGGTAAAAGGAAGCAATCACGTCTGCAGAACTGTAGAAATACTACATGTATTGTCATATGTTGATTTTAAAGATGTATAACAAAATGCAGTGCCTTTTTAACACCATTATAAATATATTTCAGATAACTGTCCAAATAACAAATAACAATGGTAGACTTTGACTAATTAAACACATGGGACCACAGCTCGCTTAGTGGCTTTGATTACAACGATAGACATCTATGCTTTCATTATCTTCTAGGGACATTTTGAGAAACCATTATTTGAACTGTAAAAATAAATACATGCACAGGAAAAGCATGCAAACACCACACACATTTATGCTTTTAGGTTAAAACGCATGATCATCATACTGTAGATGACATAGCAACAACCCAGGAAGTACATCAGTTTAACTGTTTCAAAAGTCATAAACCACAAAGGAAGTGATGCAGCAAACCCTGAAACATGTGGGATTTTGCTTCAAACTGTAAGTAAGTTCACCGTAGTACTACATACCCTTCTTCAGTCTCATTTATTATGTCACATATCTCCATGATCAGACCCCAATCCTCTGACTGTAACGAGCCAGTGGTCGCCCTCTCTGCAACACACAGAAAGTAATCTTTAGGTTAGTATATTACTATCTATCTATCTATCTATCTATCTATCTATCTATCTATCTATCTATCTATCTATCTATCTATCTATCTATCTATCTATCTATCTATCTATCTAACTTTTATTTAACCAGGTAAAAAACAACAACAACAAAACAAAAAAACATTGAGATCAAGATCTCTTTTGCAAGGGGAACATGGCCAAGAGTTTTAAAATTAAAGTGGAGAAAAACAATTGGATGTTATAGAGTGCAATAAATGTAAACAGTCAGACACTAGTTTATAGTAACAAATTAAAAACACAGGCACTGACTGATGGACTCTCTGTCTGATACACAGAAGGGAACAGAAAATTCTAAATGAAACATTTTCAGACATTTTCAGTTCAGTGTGGAGAGAGTTCCAAGCAGAGGGAGAAAAACTACAGGCTTGTTTCCCAAATTCAGTCAGAACATGAGGAACATACAGGTGAAAAATGTCACTAGAGTGCAAGGCATAATAACTTGTGGTTCTTTGAAGAAGAATGCAAAGGTACATAGGAACCAAGCAAAGCAGAGCCTTATAAATAAAGTCAACCAGTGCATATACCTTTGCGTACTCAAAGACGGCCACTAAGCTTTGGTGTACACTTCACAGCAATGAGTGAGGCGACTACAACCAGTTACAAACCTCAAAGCACAATGATAAACAGTATTCAGTGACTGAAGACAAGCGGTTGAGGCGCTCATGTACAGAACATCTCCAAAATCAAGTAAAAGTAAAAATGTTGCTCCTACAAGAAGTTGGCGAGCTCTGAGTGAAAAACAAGATTTATTTCTAAGGTAAAACACAACCTTCACTTTTAGTTTGTGTACCAAATTGGCAATATGCACTTTGAAAGAAAGCTCTGTATTGAGCACAAAACCATGGTCCTTTTAGCAATCAACTAATTCTATTGGTTTACCATGGGCAGTTGTTATAATAATATGTATATAATAATAATGTTCTCTGATAACTCACGTTTATGTGAAAGTAAAATCACTTTGGTTTTCCCTGCATTTAAGACCAATTTTAGTAACTGCAGATGAGACTGGATGACATTAAAAGCAGACTGTAAAAACTCCAAAGCTTGTGCAATTGTCTGAGATGCATTTGACAGATTATGACACAAGTTATTAATATAAATGGAGAACAAAATAAGTCTAAGATCAAATCCTGTGGCATACCTTTTTTGACCTCGATAGCAGCGTAAGCGGAACCGTACATTTGTATGCACTGGGATCTATTTGACAAGTCAACAAACCCAGCCGCAGCGTGATCTGAGATGCCAGTCTTAACTAGAGTTTTAACCAGCAGAGTGTGATCCACAGTATTGAATGCCTTAGAGAGGTCAATGAAGAGTGCCACACAATATGTCCTGCCTCGTTGCTGTTTATTTCTAAATAATTATTTTAAGAGCACAAAAAAGAAAAGACAAACTGGGCAAACTGTCAAAGCCATATCACACACAACCGTTCAATAATGGTTTTAATTTAAGCTCATTTATTTATTTATTTATTTTATGGTCATGGTTTATACTGGTCAGATTTATAATATTTATAATAATCTCTGCAGAAGTTTGTGGTGCAGCTGATACAGATTAGACTACCTACTTACTAATAATATGGAAGTGAAAACAAAACCATAACACATTATCATATTATGTTATGTTTAGCTTCCTAACTGTAAGAAACAAGTACAGGAGATCAAACCAACTGAAATTACTAAAAATAATGTCTTTATCTTTCACCACTAACTATTTAGCAATCAAAGTAATCTTTTCTTTGGCACTCCACCCACAAAGGCTCCTCATAAGTCTTTAAATCTCCTTAACTTTGCACCAGCATCCCCCACACTTTTCTCAGCTCTTTCCCAATGCGCTCTCCTCCAAGCCTTGGTTACTCCCTCTCTCTCTCTCTCTTGCTTCCTGCACTTCATGTGACTGTCAGCTGCTCCTGTGCTCCACCGCCTCAGAAGACGCCAGAGCCTCTCTTTGACATTTGTGTGTGAAATGAGTGAATGACATAAAAGGAAGGGCTGACTTGGGTGTGTAGCGATTTGTCACCACACTCATCAATGCACTGATTGTATCTTTTCAGGCAGATATCCTATTTGTTCTTGAAGAAATGGCACGACAAAGAGCGTGTGCGCAATGATATGTTATCCAAAACAATATTTAACTCATTTGGAACTGTAGTTTGAAAAAGTTAGCAATATCAGTGATTAAGGAAGTGAGAATATACGCATAGCAGCTGCTTGGTCATTACCAGTTGGGTAATTAAATGTCAAAGTTACAGCGACCAATCAAGCGTAAGATCAAAATACTTTATGCCCGCCTTCCTCGCGTCATTGGGCAGAGACCTCTTAGAACTTATAACAAAAACAGAATAAAATCCATGGTTTTAGTAATATCCAAATAAAGACACAGAGTATCCTGTGAAATATTATCACATTGCATTCAGCCTAACATACAGCCAAAATAAACTTAATGGGGGATAAGAACCATTAAGCAATGAATCCAAAGCCTATAGTACAATAAGCGAGCAACTTGTGTAAAACTTACCAATCCTCTGCCCGACGGGCGTGGAGAATGGATTGGCCAAAAGAAACTCCACTTTCTCGCCGATGGAAAACATTCTTACAACTACAAGCGTCCCCTTGACATGAATTTTGCAATCGTGGAAGTTGGGACCAACGGTAGCTATTTCCTTTTGCTTTGAGTGAACTCTGTGTTGCCCCGCAGACGCACTAGCTGCGCGCTCGGTCACGTGAAAACGCAGGAAACAGCAGACATCAAAGTCACACTGGGACGCTGTCAAATTAATACGGTCGTAATAACAATCTTTTTCCTTAAATATTATATTGGTATGCTTAGTTTACGCTTCGCCATTTATAGTCTATACACAGAAACAATTCCTCTTTTGGTTCTATTGTCTTTTTACTTTCTCACAAACCTAATCGTCCCGTGAGTTGCATAAACGGCCTGCAATGTTAGTTTAAGTATAAGTATAAGTATAAGTATGGAAGTATAGGCTTTTCTGCCATAGTTTTTGTTAATATGACTTTAGTGGATGCTTTAATTTTGACACTCAAAACAACACCGCACTGTTTCTAGGCAACCACGAGGAGGGTGTGGGATGTTTATTGACATCATCCATTTCCCCTTTCCCCTTTTACTGGTGACTATCACCTGATGGTTGGTTTGAAACACAGTGACCCTCCAAACTCCTTCTCACAGTCAGCCTATTGTGTCATGAAAACGGATTTTATATTTTAAATATATTTTGTAATTACATTTAATTACTGTACAGACTTTTTTCCTGGAAGATTATGGCATAGGCCCATGGCACCTTAAAAATAACATTTACCAATATAAACGTGGATTTGTAAGACAGCAATTTGGTTGCGAGGTACGACTGTAAGTTTTAAAACACATAATGCAGATAAAAACACAATGTAAACGTGTTTTAGTCGGAACTGGTCTTAAGTCTGGCCCTTAACGCGTTCCTGGTTTGGAGGTTGTTGATATCGCAGAAACAACTGAAGCCATCTCAGAACAATACTGCCATCTGCTGTTGATGAGATGTAGGTACGTCACTTTATTCAACGTTTTTTTTTTTTTTTTTTTGCCCATCCTCAGAGTCAGGGTTAACTATTAAATAGCACAAACTATTTGACGTTTCTCAGTGACAGTTTGTGTGTATTTATTAAAAACATAAGTCCTGTCCTATATTGTAAAGTATTGTACGATTAAGCAGCATACGGCTCACTTTTCCGCGGTTACTTTTGCATTTTTAGATTATGACCTCTAGGTGGTAGCATTGACTCTGTGTGAGGCAGGTAAAATATTGGAGAGGGTCGTGATTTCAGCTCCTCCGAAGCTGAAGCCTTAACATGTGACGTGACGATGGTCAAGATATGTTTTTAAGTCCCCTTTGCACAAGCAGACAGATAAAACTGACTATTTACTAGTGATGTATAATAGGTTAGTTTTATCTATAATCAAATCATCAAAACGGATTAAACCTTTTGACGCAGAAACACAGTGATCTGGGAGACCGAGAACCTTTACGCACTATTCTTGACATAAAATTTTGTTGAAACAATAAATAAATAAAACAAGTTATTTGACACCCACGCTCTTTAAACATTTTGTTTTACATGTTCTCGATGCACACACCTGATCAAAGAGTGAGATTAGAAAACCCATTGGGATTTGGGCTGCAGTCTGACCCGAGGCCCCCGGGTCTCCAGGCTGCACCACCAGACATATAGTAAAAACTTCACACACGCCACTGGTCCAAAATAACCCTCTGAATAAAAAAAGCTATTGTATTCGGACAATAAATCACAGAAATGGGCTGTGTGACAACAATGAAAAGAAAAATATCACTGTCGTTTATGTTATTGGCTGGATTTTTAACCAAAGACTTCAGTGAAGGCACTAAACATCAACATTGACTTTATTTAATAACTTAGGCTATATCTTTTATTCATACCAATGTTATAATAAACACACAAACCATAAGTGTGAAGATGATGTAGCTAAACTACTCAAAATCATTACACACATCTGTTTATTTGGTGCTTTTCATGATAATTAAGGGAGCTTGTGGAAGAGGAATAAACCTTATATTACATGTTATCGAGCTATGATTACTAAACTTTAAACCAGTCCTTCCACACAATAACCAACACAAATAACCATATAGCCTTAAAGCATGCATGTGCAGTAAATAAGAGGGCACTGGTGTGGCTCGGTGCGTGTGAAATGTGAATGTGTGTGGGGCTGCTGCTGCTGCTGGTTGTAAATTGATCCCTCCCACTCGCGCTGGTCCGTTGTGCAGAGGAGGGGCGAGGAGGAGGGAACCGAAGCAGGAAGGAAGGCAGCAGGCTGTGAATGCTAACAAGCCCTTAGTAATACTGCTCCGTAGGTAGGCTTTGATAAAACACCTTGCAATGGAGAGGAACGACGACCACTATTAAAGATCTACTATGCGCCAGCGCCGCGTTTCCTCCGTGCGCGTGCAGCAGCCTCACCGTCGTCCGTGCGTTTGATCTGAAAACCGTCTTTCCGCTGAGTGAAATGTATCGCGACTGCTTGGGATTCACATTCTGACAATGGAGATTGAAAATATCGTGGCCAACACGGTTCTCCTGAAGGCAAGAGAAGGTAAGCTCAACACAACACAATAATGAAGGCAATATGAACGCATTTCCTCCCACCTCAACGACATGGCCATGGACGAGCCCGTGCTCTCGGCTGTCCTTCGGATTTATGCTCCCTCTGTGTCCCATCCTTGCGCCGCGCGTTGTCTCCAGGCAAACACCAAACATATTTCGTAGAAACCAGCTGTTTGGACCCGTACAGCACACGTATCGACCGGGCAGGTTCACGTAGGCCCGTGGCTGTACTGAGGAGGATGAACAACGCAGGGAGTGTTTGCAGCATCGCGCTTAGATTGCAGCGTTACATGAAAGGCTGTCGAGCAGATTTTTTCACACACAAGCACCAGTGGTTTTGTGAATATGTACAATTAACAGTGACACAACAGGGATTTAGTGGCTTTCAGGTTACTCGTTTTGTGGAAATGGAGCTACGGAGAGGGGACACGCTACCTCAGCACATGCAGTCGCCTCTTACCTGTCATTTTAGGTTTGCCGTGTTTCGAGCCTAATTAGGAGACAGGAGTGAACGTGTGCATTACGTGACGCAGAAACATGGTGCTGCATTGCCGTTTGTGTGTTTTGGTTAGGCTCAAACTTTTGTATTGGCAAGGGTCTGAGCGCAGGGCACTGGCAGACTTTAAGGAGGCCCAGTAGCTCATGTGCCCCAGCGGCCCAGGCGGTGCACTCCGCGGCACGGGGACCCGTGTATCCCGCGCTGGCTCACCTGGAGGTGGAGGCGAGTGTTCGTCTGTTTCCAGGAGATGGCAGAGCAGAGAGCCTACTTTGTATCCAGTGAGTGGGCGCAAAATAGGCGTAAAGCATTGTATCAGCAGCCAGGACAGAGAAATGTGTGATTAGATAAACAATTTCACAGTTTTCTTGATCAGATGTTGAAGAAGTTGATTCGCCCCCCCCACCACCTCATGTTATGATATTGCATGGTTCAGAGTGTGCCAAGGCCTTCCCTGCCTATGGTTTGCATTATAGTCAGGCCGTGTTTCTGTTCAAGATGAAACGCCAACGCTGAAATGGATTATTCACAGCAACAGTGAATGCGTTTTATGGGAGCTGGCGCTTTCCTGCCTGCCTTTAAATGGCACCAGAGTGGGCCCTACGTTCTCCATATAGGATCCTATAGAGTGATGTGGAAACACCTGCCTCTCCTCCTTATCAACTATCCTCAATAATGAGTGTCAGGCTTTTTAAATCTGGCTACTAATGACATTTCATTTCTGTAAATCCAGAGAGGGAGAAACTGTATCCAGAAAGTACCTTAAACATAAAAGAAAGTATGGCTGCCACATTAAGTTTTTAGTTAAAATTGCTGTGGGGCCGCTTACCTTTTTCATGTGTGAAGTGGTGCTTTATTAGTTTACTTTAAATATTTGCAGAAACCTGCAGCATTAAGAAGATATAGTAAGTCCGTTCCCATGTATTGTTTTTTAGTTTGTGCTGTGAAAGACACTTATAGTAGTGCCACAGGAGTTTTTCTTTTAACTGGCAATTGGGCTTCTGCTGATATGCAATAATTGTTTGAAAGAAATGCTAACAATTAATCATTATGCTGTACAGTATAGTAAAGGTACAGTACCATTGGAGAGTTAGTGCAAATTAAACATAAATGAATTCTAAAATATACAAGCCTATAAATTGTCTTTAGTTTCATAAAAAGCCACTTTTTTATTATGGTTCATGATTTTGAGTTTTTTTTTTTTAAATAAAATGATAATGATAGGTGATGTCAAGTCGGTGTTTAACAGTTGATCGGTAATTGTTCATTAATACTATCAATTAATCAATGAAAGAAAATTAACCAAATACGCATCCCTAATTGGTGTACTTTTATCAAACGTAATCTTATTTAAATTCAGCCACGAGAAGTCACAAGCCAACTACTCCTGTGCCAGTCCCAAGTCTGGATGAATGCAGAGGGTTGCAATGTAAAAAATGATGCCCAAATAATATGCAAATCATTGCACGCTAGAATGCATATGATTTGATGTGGTGACCCCAGAAGGGAAATGCCAAACGAAAAGAAGCCCATTTTATTTCTTGACAGGACATTTAGTAATTGATTTTTGATGTTAAACAATAACACATTTGGTCCCTGTTAAGCGTATTTAATGACAATGATAGGATAATTATTACCACGCTTCATTCATCAAGACAAACCTGCTTATTCATATAAGCACATTTTATATAACTGACAAAGGCGAACTGGTAATTTGTGGTGTGAACATGAAAACAATAATGAGAAAAAAATTATCTGTACACTTTTGCATTGTCAAACATCCCTAAATGTGCACCACTGTATTAACCCACTTTAATTAATTTGATCATAGCAGCTAATAGCTCCCAAATTATCACTTTAAGATGCATGGGAGATTAATTTGATCTAATTTGTTTTGCCATAGGTGGGTGTTAGCAGCTGTCTAGTGCGGTCAGGGACAGTCCCAGTGACAGGTGTCAATGGCAAAGAGCAAACCTTATCGGCTCACTAGGTCTAGAGAAATATAGAACTGAACAGAAGTCCTTTGCATGTTTTAAGAAAGAGTACCCAGAACACAGAAGGCTGTGTAAATGTTTTTATATGGCTAAAATAAAGAAAAATGAAAACTAGAAGCACTCGGGGAGCGTAGACCTCCACCAAAGCACTGGTCCTTGCAGTGGTAAAAATATAGTGTCCAGGCCAGGACTTGAAGATCTTGGCCCATTACTGAACTTTCCTGAAGAAAAAAAATAAAACAAAAAAAAATTTGTACTTATTAACACACTTTTAGTTAACAGCATTTTCAAACCTCACTGAAATGTTTGCACAGTGGGTACTCAAAGCGCTTTACATCAAGGAACCATTCACCCATTCACACTCGCATTCATACACCAGTGTGCGCAGACACCAGAGGCAAGGTGGGTTGTCAAGTGTCTTGCCCAAGGACACAACAACAGTATGCAACGGTGGGAGTGGGGTTTGAACCGCCAACCTTCTAGTTAGTTAGTTAGTGGACAAGCAGTTCTACCAACTGAGCTACTGCTGCCCAGTACTGTACTGCAGGGTCTTAGAGTTGGCATCTTTGGAACTGCTGAGTAACACGTAAAATTACTTCTGTAGCATGGTGACTTCACTGTGCAGCCTGTAAACGCTACAGAAATGTCTAATATAACACTCAAAGTAACATAACTCAAAATGTATTCTTTACGCTTTTGCACACCTTTTTAATGAAAGTGGGTGGTCAAAGTGGTAAGTGTTATAGCAGGATGTGCCCTGAAAATAATGCATCAAGGGAAGTGGTTATGTGCTTGAGAGATGACACTGCTCACTACACTCCCCTTTCTCATGTTACGTTTGGCACAAGTAAGGAAAAACCTAAAACTGTTGCGTTATTTACTAAGAGTGGTTAGAGGAAGACAGTGATTGTTGATTCTCCAAAATTATACCTTTTTTATGTTCCTTATCTACCTCTCTTATCTAAAATGGTTCCCAAGAATTAAATCCAAATTCTTGAACCTGTCCAACCGGTATCTATGGTTGGCTAAGGATAATTTGCTGTTGGCATTTTAATTATGTTTGCATTGTCACTTGTTTGTCTGTATTATCAGCTCTACTCATTCTAACCTAGTTATCTATGACTACATGACTGATCACATAATACTCTTTACTTCAGGGTTTTTATTTCTGAGGTCAGCTCAGCAAATCAACTGCCTCCTCACGTGCAGCAATTTGCATTTTTTTGTTGGGCATGTTATACACTAGATGCACTTCCTGACGCAGTCCTCTCCATTTATCCAGGCTCTCTCGATTGGCACTAAGAGTACACTGGTGTGTGAGCTGGACTATATATGACATAACAGCATTGTAGGTTTCTTACAACTTTTGATTGTGAATTAAGATTGCGGTTAATCTTTTCCAGTTTTGGTATGTTTTCCCTCAGTTTAATAAATATATGATCAGTGGTCACATTTCTTTGACAAACAGTAGAAACATAAATCCAGCTTGTATATATCCTCTGTCTTAGAAACAAATTCACATAAACCTCTTTATGCCAGGGTTGTACCTTTGCACCTTTAGCCTCTAACCTTCCTTTTGTCCTTCTCCTTCTGCAAACTCACCACTTTTGAGGTTGCTGTTGTGACGTTAGCCAGCGTAGTTTTATTAGCTTGTGGTTGTCGCCGGGCTTACACTTGTTGTCATCACTCTGGGGTGTTTCCTCCAGCTGAGCCTCATAAAACCCACTGCTTTGCGACCGTCCCTTGATGTGGTGCTCTCTTTACTGTTATTATACCCACAAACAAAATGAGATGCAGTGTGCTGATGTGTACGCACTTCTCGCTACACAAATGCTTAGCTGGCCGGGTACAGGGTGTTCATTAACACAATTTCTTGGCAAGCTTACTTAGTATTAAGAGGCACTTTTGAACCACTTTGTCAACATCACAGAGACGTTATTGCCACCACTGTATTAAAAGTGAAAAGGGAGTTTGAGGACACACCTGTCATCTTTTACTATGTTTATTATAGAGCAGTGGTTCTCAAACTGTGGTACAGATATGCAGGAGTCTTTTGCAGTTTTTATTTAGTCCTGGTTTAGACCTGGTTTAATCCTGAATATGTCCTGGCTTAGTTCTTGCTTTGGCCAAGTTTAGTCCTGGTTTAGAAGACTTGGCTTAGAACTGGTTTATTAGAGCCCAACATGGTTCATTTGGTCTTTGATGCACTTAGTTTTTTTTTTTTTTTTTTTTATCAATATCACATACTGTATAATGCAATAACACTGGTCTTTTGATAAGAAAACTTTGAGTATCATGGTTTAGTCGAGATTTGGTCTAACGTTTACTCCGGGTTTTTTCATGGTTTAGTCCCTGTTTTTCCCTTATTTAGTCTATTAAACATGGTATATTTTCTGAAGCGGTACTTGTAAAAAATTAGAGAATCACTTTTATGAAGCAATACACAAATTAGGCTGCACAATGTATTGCAAAAATATTGGTAAACACAATATCTGAGTATAAGGGTCTAAATGTCTGTGAAGACTCACTCGTGCAGGGTAATTGCATCGCAACAAAAGGTAAAAAAGCAGTCATCTGGATTGGATTTTTAAATATAAATTTAAAAAAAAATCCAATCTGCTTTTTTAACCTTTTGTTGCGAAGGGTCTAAATGTTTTGTATTAGGGTCTTCTATCTCCCAGAAATGAAGGCTGTTGTTACTGTGTTCTTTAGCATAGTTATCGCATATCATGTTTCTCTAATATTGTGCAGCCATAGTAGCACAAACTGTTATAGCGAGCAGTAAATGTTTATCGTACTGAAATCATTCCCAAGTCATTTTCCACTGCCTGCATGCTCTTCATCATTCAGCTGAGATGTTGTACTATCAAAGATTATCTTCAAGGTGCAGTATGTGCAATGTGTTCCACCGTCAAGGGCTCTAATCTGAAGATAGCTGCCGCACAATCTTCCTCCTTTTTTTTTTTTCTTTTTTTTCTAGCACGGCCATGAAATTAACTAGCGATCCCTTCCTTTATTTGATAACATATACATGATTTAATTTGTACATGCTTAAAATATGTACATAGTCATACCATGTTCTCAGGCTGTCCTCCTTCAAGATGCTAAAAAAACATGGGTCACTTTTTTTTAAAGGTTAATAGGGATAAAAGATAGGTAAACAAAAAAAAAAAAAAGAAAGAAAAACGGTATGCCGTTGGAATAGATCAATGTGTTTATGTACAGCTGTGTGTTTTCTTAAAGTGAAATGTAATGTACAATACTCTTAAAGTTTTTAAAAATGGCTAGCTTTGGATGCTTTAATACATACATGATTATATTTTTGTTATAAAAATTTTAGTAAAAGTCAGAAATCATGAGAAATCAACATGGACAAAATATTTAATTTTATTGTGGATCCAGATCACTGTCCAGATACAGTAATGTTTTAAGGGATTTTGTACCATTTTGAGATACAGACTGGAGATACAACTCACTAGCTAAAAGACCTTGTGATAATTTTAGTTTCTTTACTATTGTGACATATGGGGGTTTTATGGCTTAATGGAAAGAGCATTTAGCCCTGAACTAGAGCATGTTTGATTGTGAATCCATGTCTGGGCACTATATCTTTACCATCTGCGACCAGTGCCTTGGCAGAGGTTTAAGCTCTGAGTGCTTCTTGTTTAGAATTTTCTTTTCTTTTATACATTGATAAACCTTTTCACTCTTCATAGCCATTCTTGAGTGCAGCCCACTGTCCTGAAATGTTGGAATCATTCAGTACACAAGATCTATTTATCAAAGTAAGAAAAAGCCATGCAGCTACAGAAGAACGAAGGAAGGAAAACAAGAGTAGAAATGTTTATGTTGTGGACAAGGGACGAGGCATGTGAGAGGTGAGGATGACAGAGTGCTGTACCTGATGTCCCTCTCTCTCTCAGCTGATGTGTGTATTTAACTGAGAGTATACACACGGATTACTTTGTGCAAACACTGGCCATTTGCTTTGAATAGGCAACACAGATACTCACAGCTAATGTTTTCCTTATCAGGGGCTACTCCAGCCAATCACACACTGTATAGGCGAGAGAGACTGGGCTAAAGCAGTGGGCCATTCATTTATCATGGACATGCTCTATTGTGCCTATGTGCGTGTGCATGCTTGTATTACAATGGGCCTAAACTATGCCTGACCCTTTCTCATTTCCTACCATTTAAGTCATGTTTTTGGGAGAGCACCGCAGTCGTCCGAACGTGCACTGGCGCTGCTGCTGCAGGGTGTGGGTCACGTCCAGTGAGGCATGGACTGGTACCAAATATTTAGGCTGCGATTTCTTCAGCCAAAAATATCTCGGTAAACAGTTTTATCAGTGTTTGAACAGAAATATTCAGTCAAAAGTGTGGTTTTTGGCTTTTAACAGCAGTAGGAAAACACTGGGAAAGTAAACTGTGACATGATTATAGACACATTGTTACCAATAAAGTTAGCTGCTGCTAAACAATTGTATACATACCGCCAAGCTTAAACGAATAGTGGCACACATTATACAGGGTCTTGATCACGTAAAGTAAAGGACTCAATACTAAATATAATTACTCACTATGAAGTTGATGGCTCCCATTACTTATAGGTTTGGTGACCCTGACATCCCTTTAGTGCAGGTCAGGGTTTGATTTTCCAGCATGCAGCCAAAAAACTTCAGCCACAAATTGTGTCAGCCCCAAGCCCAGTTAATATAGAAGGTTGTGTCAGGATAGATATCTGGCAAAAAAAAAAAAAAAAAAAAAAAACATGCCAAATTTCCCTTGCGAATGATTTACGGTGGCAACCTCCCCCCCCAGCCAAAAATAACCTCACAAAGCATAGTAAGTGAAAGGCGAGCGAGCTGTCAGTCACACCTGTAAAGTGTCCTCAACTTCAGTTAACATGAACGTGGCTTAAAGTCTGCAACACAGCAAAGACACACATGCACAAAAAAAATATTGTGAAACAGTTCATGTTGCTGTAGTTCAGTTCAAAGTGACACTTATTTATAGATAAAGTAGTGAATTATTTTGAAATATTGTCAGATATTTCAGTCTGTGTGTACTTTTAGTTGCTACCATATTCTGATACATTGGCATAGGACTTTTATAGGGGGAAATGTGTGTTTTGAATCAAGATAAAATGTGGTGATTGTCAAAAGTCAGTGGATGCCAGACTTCATAGGCAAAAATGATGCCTGACCAATGGCTATAGTATACATGATGTTTTCATTTTAACACATTTATTCTGTACTGATTCACCCTGTGCTCCATGTATGTTCTCGTGTGTGGCCCTGTTGCCCTGAGTTATTGCACAAAGACCGAGGTACTGTCCACATCCTCTGGTGGTGGGACTGTCGCTGAGGCAGACGAGCTGGATTCTCTGGTCTTGTGGCTGTTACTACGAGTGTCAGAGTGTGACATGTGTTGATCAGATGGCAGAGTGGCTTCTCACATATGGCAGTGCAAAATAAAGGCGGGTAGTGAAGACATCAGCGCAGCACTTCTCTGTGTACAGTAACATCTGATGGAGCTGGGAATGGCAACACGAGTTGGCAGTTTAGCTGTCCCATGATTTGATAATTTGTTTTTTACTTGGTGATCTGTATGCTTTATTTTGTGGGCCATACATAGCCTGGCCAACCATTATGATTATGATTATGATTATGATTATGATTATGATTATGATTATGATTATTATTATTATTATTATTATTATTATTATGATTATTATTATTTTAGACTTCTGTTCTTCCTTTTGGCTTTTTTTGTTTGTCTGGGTTGACGCAGAGATAAATGTTTTTAGCTGCAAAGTTTTTAGCTCCGCACCCTTTATGATCTAACCCTCTTGATTTATCCAGGCTTGGCACTGGCACAAAAAGTACACTTGCTTATAGCCCGCTTTGGCTTAATTTAGGGCCATATGCATTGATCATGCATAACATTATGACCACTGACGGGTGTTGTGAATAACTGATAATTTCTTGATCATGGCACCTGTTATTGGGTGGGATATATTGGGCAGCAGGTGTTTTTTGTCTTCAAAGTTGAAAAATGGGCACGTGTAAGGAACCATTTTGAAAAGTGCCAAATTGTAAATGGTGAAATGACTGTGTCAGAGCATCTCCAGAACTACAGCTCTTATTACTGGCAGGCAGCATTTGGTGTCTATCAAAAGTGGTCCAAGGAAGGAACAAGTGCACATGCAGAGTGCTTAAGATGTTAATGCAAGTATTGGTAGTCATAACACATAACACATAACATTATGACCACCATTCATAGGCAGGTTCAAGCCAAATCTTCCATTTGTGTATTGACATTTGAGCTGTGTAAAATATTACTTGCATTCTTCCTATTTCTCACACAAACCAAAACAACTTCTGGATAAATACTGTAGTAATGCTATAACTCACGCACACATTAACTTCAAACCTAAGTACTGTATGTCCTAGACTAACAGTCCCAGTAAAAAAATAGCATTCCCCGACTTTGACTGTGTCCTCCTAAATCAGTTCTGCAGATGTTTGTTCACATAAAACTCAGAGTTATAAGCCGTTCACTCAGGAATTTGTTCTTTAAAAAGTCTACATTTTTTCCGCTTTACATTGCGGAAATATCCCATTTGAAGCGCTCCTTAGTAGGCCTACATTTGTGGAAGTTACAGATATTGTCGGGCTGGTGAGGGTGGGGTGGTCTGCCCTGATACTGGCTCGGTCCACTGAGTGACCTGGCTCCAGCTCCCACTTGAGATAAAAGCAAGAGGAAGGGAGAGGAGCATATTTGGGATTACACTGCCCTGTGTGTTTTTGGCTGCATTAGGAGAAACACGTGAGAACTACAGCTGACGATACTGAGAGTGACTGTTATTAAAGAAAATTTGCTTAAAAATACTGAAGACAATCCTCTTTTTAAACAAACTGAACCAGTCTGGCCAGAACATGAAGGAAATGCTAAAATACCACACTGAGTGTAAATGACACTGCAATTTGTGTTTGAGTATCCATAGACATTGTAAACAAAGAAAGTGAAATTTAACGGACTTAGGGAGGAGATGTACAGGACTCAGTCAAGTATGTTGACCAATGTCAAGCTCACTATTGTGCTTTAGGTTTTACAAAATGGAGATTGCAATTTGATATAAAGATCAAGTGGGTGACTAGATTTTTAGTGGAGGTATTAAGCAGCAGGCTATACAAAATGTAAAATTTTGTCATTTGAAGTCTGCCCTTAAAGTTTTAGTCATGTTCATTTCTGCAGTACTTCTACAGTTCTAGGAATTTGGCTTGGTAATTGGTGCAAACACAAAAGAAAGTAAGAAAGTATTACACCTTAAGCATTATTAATAAAAAATCAGTAAGCTATTAACCAAAAGAGCTTATTAAAAAAACAATTTATTTTGGTTCCTATCTTCCTCTTGTTGTTTTTTTTTTTTTTACGCTGGATGCCCATTGTTATGCAACACTCTTCATTTTTTCTAAGCTTGGGACTGGCACAAAGGTGAACTTGTTGGAATTGAACCCAATCCCACATGCAAGGTACTTCACTACTGAGGGGACAAAAAGGCTTATTAAATAAAAATAAAATAAAATAAAATAAAGTAGAGATGAAATTAGGGATATTTCCAAACTTGGTGCTAGGTGTATTTGCAACTTACTGTGTAATGACCATATGAGTTTTATGTCTCATAACGGAATATACTGTAGCAGATTACTACATGTCCTCCCTGAGTTACTGTGACGCTAAAGACATGCATGTGTTGGGAGAATTGGTGAATCTAATTTGCCCTTAGTAAATAAAGAGTGAGAGTAAAAGTGAATGGTTGTCAGTCCTGTGACTAACCATTGTTCAGAGTGTACCCCATCTAAGGTCCATAGTTGCTGGGATGGGCTCCAGCCTCCCACGACCACTAACTTATAAGTGGAAGTAAATGAATGAATAAAAATGTTACCTATTAGGTTGTGTTATTTGATTTACCTCTGTTAAATGTTTAAGAGAGAAAAGTGAAGAGAAATGTGCCAGAGATTGTGTTGATGATAATTTAACGGATTTCTCACTTGGTGCAAAACCTTAAAGAACTGTGCAACTGTGCAGCCCGAAAGTGTTGCAGCATTTTTCTCATGATCTCACACGATCCCTGATGAGTGCGTTCCAACATGAGGCTGTAGTACCGTCCTGGCGCATGCGTGGACCCATCCCGAGATCCTGGGCGATGATCTCAGAGCTGGCTCCATGTGCGCTATGAATGAGCGAAACTGCTGTGAAGTTGGTGTTTATGGAGGGCCCCGGTCTCTCGGAGGGGAGAGCCAAAGTTAAATAAATACTCGCTCCATCCTGTCTGCATTAAGGGCCTGCACACATGGCTTTGACGTCAGAGTGACATTAAACAGGGTGGGGCGGCTCGGCAGTACTGACAGGAGCATACACACTCGGGCTCTTCCATATACTCCTCATTAAAATCCATGTCTTCCTTTTATATTTGAATCCATTTTGCACATTTCCTTCTGCTGCTCTCCAAATTTGGGAACAGCCTTTATGTTATATATTTCAGAGTAAGCATGTTGAGTTCGGGCTCCACTAACTTCTGCTAAGTTTGTTCTGCTCGCATAAGAGCATGGCCTGACTTCTTATGCTGAATCTCTACTTAAACACTCATTAGTACTTATAGGTTTTGGCTCAAACTTGTCTGTTTTTCATTATTATAGTTTATATTTCCATTTATTTGTTGCTCTTGTCATACTGTTATTTGTTTAGTTTTTTTTTTAAAGATATGCTGCTGCCATCAAATGTATATTTTTGAAATGGTAAAATATCTTGGGTCCAACGCTTGAATTGATGTTTATTATGAATAAGATATTGTTTTATGAGATTCAGAGGTCATTCCTGTTTTTTGTTTGTTTTTATTTACAAAAGAACTGTAGTTTTGCAGCTTTCCCTGTACTAACTTGCACCTGTTCTCTGTGCTTGTATTGGTGTTTTTGGTTGAGTGTATTTTCTCATCTACTGCTGCTTGTCTGTGTGTGCCCTGCAGCCCCTGAACTGGTCCGTCAACATTCTCGTCAATATCTACAGCATGAGACCAGTATGATCTCAGGGACTGAACTGACAAAACCAACTAGTATCCGCTTATAACACACCACCATTTTTTTTTGGAGTAGAAGTCAAATATATGATAAAAGTTGACACGATGCAGATTTCCTATTATTGCAATATTAATTAAACAGTGTAACTGAGAAGAGTTGCTTGTAATGCAAAAATGGTTTTCTGTGCATTTCCGTCAAACACCAGTGCCAAAACAATTGAGTCCTTGTCTAGTCTTGATTTAGTTTTGATTATTGCAAGTCACTTTAGAGCCCTGCCTTTCTTTAGGCATAGTAACAAAATGGCATAGTTCAATATAGAGCTGGGTGATATGGCCTAAAAAAAAAAATCTCAGAATTTTTTAACAAAAAATTCGTTTTACGATTTAAAAACAATTTTTTTCACCCATTTACTTAAAATCAAACTGAAGACAACAGAGAAATTGTCCAAAACAATTTTTTTTACAATTGCTTTGATTTCCTCTTGAGGTTGAAGTACAATCAGACAAGTCAAATACAAGACATTTTGCGGGGGATTTTCTTAAAAGTTGCGCTAAAAGTTGTGATTTATTTTTTTTTGTCAATAATTCACAGGTTCCTTCACAGGAGCTTTTTCTTAAAAATATTAGCTAGAACTGTAAAAACTAACAAAATCTGTTGTGATGTGAGGTGGTTATTAATCTAATTAAAAATACCTGTATTTGAACAGACCATGCGTACTACTTTTTAAAATGATATTGCTGTTATTAGGCTGTTTCTTTGGGCTATTACACTGCCTCTGATTCTGTTTCTCTCAGATCTTCTCTGGTGATTCCTGTTGTGTGCTGTAGAACATCCAGTCATTAAAAAACAGAAGTTTGCTGTGCTGTAGGTTTTCAGGAAGGTTATTAGTCTGCAAGATTAACGCTTAAAGAACAATAATCTCAAACTTAATTGTTGTACAAATATGCTGCCCATTCAACTTTTAGGCAACTATATCACCATGGCAACGCAGACGGGCTTTTCAGAGTGACACCAGACAAAACTAGAATGTACCGCCTTCGTCTCCTCCTTCAGTCCCATCCACACCGCTGCTGCTGCTGAGCACCTGCGACCTCCGCGCGATAGCTCCGCGCTGCTCCTCCGTCCTCCGCGCTGCGCCTCCTCGTCACAACTCCGCGTCGCTTTGTTTATGAGTCCGCTGCACCTCCGCATCGCACCTCCGCGCTGCTTTGTCTGTGGCTCAAGGCTGATTTATATTTCCGCGTCTTCTTGACGCCAAACCTCTGCCGTTGGCTCGACGGCGTTGAAAACCCTTCATACTTCTGTGTTACTCCTCTGCGTCGTTCATGCAGTGCCAATTCATCGCGAGACCAAGCAACCAATCACAGCGCTTGCGGTCCGCGTCGCCTTGATGCGTAGTTACCTTTTTGACCAGGTGCACGTCAGGGCTACGGCGTAGGTTTTGAGAGGGCTCGCGGCGAAGCAAAGGGGTCCGCGGGGCTACGCCGTCAATTTGACACGGAAGTATAAATCAGCCTTCAGCCCGACCTTCGGCGCACACTACCGCAGCGCTGCTGCTCCTCTTATGGTACGTTCACACCGGACGCGAATCAGGCGTCAAATTCGCGTCATTCGCGTCTAGTTAGACGCGTGACCATTTTGAATTCACTCGCGTCATTCGCGCGTGAAATTCGCTCTATTCGCGCGGGAAATTCGCGCGAATGACGCGAATTCACTCGCGCGAATGAGGCGAATTGGACGCTTCATTCGCGTCAAATGAGGGGCATGGCCGCTAGGGCTACTCCTGAGCCTATCTGGGTTTGGTCTCCTGTGTCCCGTGTGGCTGCAGGACCTCTCCCCAGGACACTGCTGCTGTACAGCAGCATTAACCCCAGAGACAGAGCTGAGACACCTGGGGCTATTTCTTGTACATTAGCTCTCTCTAGTGGTTTTGGGGTCTGGTCTAGTCCCAGGCTCTGTATTTTCTGTTGTTGTGGAGAATGCAATAACTGCTAATATAACAAACACATCTCAATAGGCTATTTTGGTAAAGTTAACCCCCCTTTATTTACTTGTATTTATTTGTGTGTTCTTGATGTCACGATGATCAGAGTCAGCCTCTGTCACAGGCTTGTATCACATATAACAGCTATAACCACAGTCACACAGAGCTAAACAGCCATATTTATTTTATTTTTATAGTGTTTTCTGTCTTTATCCTGTCTTCATCCTGTCTTCATAAAAGTAGAAGAGCTGCTGTAGGCTGTAGCTTTTATCTCCGGGTTCACTCTGACAGCCTCGATGATTGTTTTGCTGGATCTCCGAGGCAGGGATCTCCTCCTGTTACGTCGTACGTAACCACGTCATTGCTACAGCAGGTCCCTGATTGGTTAACGCGGCGCGAATGTTCGCAGAAGTTCAAATTTTTCAACTTCCGCGTTGAGCGTTGGACGCGAATCTGCGTTGTTCGCGTCTTCCGCCGATTCGCGTCTCCGCCTATTCGCGGGACTCGCGCGTCAAACGCTCAATTCGCGTCATTCGCGCCGCGCTATTCTATGGAGCTATATTGAGGTCATAATGTTTGAAACTGAAAAATAAAAGCTTGAAACTGAAAGTCCAAGTAATATAATTGAACTTTGAAAAATTATAAAATGAATTTCACTTTTTTTTTCACAAATTATTTTTTCAGGTTCAAAATACATTTTTACAGTTTCAAATGTTATTTTTTAAGTTTCAGATTTTTTTTTCACATTCAGATTTTTTTTTCGCCTTCGGATAACCTTTTTTCAGTTTCAGATCTGTTTTTTTCAGTTTCAAATCTTTGACCCTGTTCTTGCGTGGGGGCGTGACCAGACCTGAGGGGCGTGTCGTTGGTATAGTGACGGCATGTTCAATAAAGGCCTCCTTTGTGGTGCGTTCAGTGAGCGTAGGGGAAAGGAGCATTAAATAGCAGCATGCTTATATAGGTACAGAGGGGAGAAAACAACGAGAATTTCACTAATATTTTCTTTTAATACACTTGAAAGGACAACAACGCTGCATTTTACACTGAATACAGTTAACAGTCAATCATTTTTATTATTTTCTGAACTTTGGAGACAGTTGGAAAATGCGTATCCCTCCCCCGTGGTCTTGAACGCATCATCCTGGGAGCGCCGGGAACGGTAACAGGCATGGCGTCTCTGCAGCCCACCGACACTCAGGTAACGTTAATGTATGATTTTACTGTAAACAATAAGTATTTTAGGGTAACATGAAGGTTAATGAGGTCCGAAACAAGTATGCTTTCTGTCGTTATAACATAACAGTTACTCGAGACCCAGTTCTGCTCATACAACCGAGGTTCACTGTTTATGCTGTGTTTACATTTCGAGCGTCTTCCATGGCCGCTTTGGCGGGGCTAGCCTGTAGTTCCCGATATGCTAATCTGTCGCTATACTTGTCACTATTACACAGACTATTGTATTTTAGCTCTGAGCCATTGTTGGACACAGTACTGGGGACAAGGAGTTATTTGCATCACAACGTCTGGTGGTGGGGCTACCGTAAACTAATACACATTGTTTACTTGTGGTTTTGTGTGCTGTCTTGGTCCTGGTTTAGACCTAGTTTAGGTATGGCCTATGTTTTTGTCTTATTTCTGGTTTAGACCGAGTTTAAATGTGGTCTGTGGTTCTGTCTTTATCCTGGTTTAGACCAAATTTAGTTGTGGTTTAGAGTGCTGCGTTGGTCCTGGTTTAGACCTGGATCAGTGATTGGCAGTCAGTTGTAGTTCATTAAAAGGGTACACAAAGTAAATATTACTTGGAATTATATTTAAAGGTATGAGTATCATTGTAATCCTTTTTTATTTTTTATTTTTGCAGGAACAACTCAGACTGAGCTTTATGCAAGGGCTTCTGTCTAAACTTTTAAGAGCCACACAAAGGACACCCTTAGATTTACAATATTTGAAATTTGTTATTAATCAAGAGCTGATTCTTTTTAATTCACTAACATCAATCATTGACATACCCCAGGATGTCACTAATGCTCTTATGGAGCTGACATCTATTCTTAATCTAGACCAGAACACTGAAATCCAGAGACAGCTTCCACTGTTGCAGGGTGAAATGGGACGCCCAAGATACGATGTGTCACCACAGACATTAAAATGCCTGCTTGAAATGTCCCTATCTATATCATGCATAGCTAAAGTTTTGGGCATATCTCAAAGAACAGTCAAACGACGCATGCATGATTATGATTTTTCCATTCAACAGTCTTATAGCACTCTGACTGATGGCCAGCTTGACAGTGTAGTAGTAGCAATTAAGGCTGGCTCACCCCATATTGGATGTCGCATGCTAAAAGGAACACTTAAATCATTTGGTCATCAAGTACAATGGAGCAGAGTGTCTGCATCATTGCATAGGGTAGATGCTGTTGGTGTTCTTACAAGGAGGATGGGGATGAGATGTGTTGCAAGAAGAACATATTCAGTTCCAGGCCCTCTGCATTTGGTACATGTTGATACCAACCATAAGCTAATCAGGTAGGCAAACAATTTGCTGGTTAGTCCTGGTTTAGTGCTGATGTAGAAATTGTTTTATCCAATTTTAGTACTGGTTTAGTATAAATTCAGAACTGGATTAGACATGGTTTATCTTATGTCTGACCATAGTTAGATTATGATTTGGTCCTGGATTAGACCTGGTTTAGACTTAATTTAATCTTTAGACAAGTTTTTTTTTTTTTTTGGTTTAGTTTGTTTCATATGGTATGTGAAATACCAAATATTTTCTGACATTGTACTTGATATGAAAAGTTGGACAACCACTGTTATATATACATTATATATATAATACATTCAGAGTCTTTTCTCTAACAGATATGGGCTTGTAGTTTTTGGAGGAGTTGACGGTTTCTCCAGAAAGGTACTTAATTTACCTGTTACTGTTACTCATAGGTTATGAAACATAATGTCTGATGTTTTGTTTCAAACTTTATACTGAATAATGCAATTTGCCTTACTTTAGATCATGTACCTAGGTGCAGCAACAAACAATAGAGCATCCACTGCACTCAGATTTTTCTTGGAGGGAGTGCAGCAGCATGGTTTTCCACTGAGGTAAGGTTAGAAATGTAATAATATTAAATATAATTTTAGATTTGCGTTGCAGATCAGAAATGTCAGAATGGGCTGGGCAGTATGCCAACTACATGAGTGTCATGACATGATTTAAACATTAGTGCACAACATTTCAAATCAACATATATACTATATATTATATTTAAATAACTACAAATTATCTAAATCATTGGTTCTGAAACTCTAGCATGAGTACCACTGGTGCTACTTGGTCTATTTCTATTATTTGGTACTCAGGATTTGGCTTAATTTTGATATATCATAATTTTGCTTAGTTTGAGTTTAGTTTTTGAATAGTCCTGGCTTAATTCTGTCCTAGACATGGTTTACCTTTACTTAAGACCCAGTTTACACTTTTTTTTAGTCCTAATTAAGTCCTGTTTCATACCTGATTTGGTTTGGTATTTCTTTTGACCTAGTTAAGAAGATTTTGTTTTAGTCTGGTTTAGTACTGGTCCTTTTTTTTTTATTCACTAAATTAGTACTAGGAAAGCTAAATATTTTCTGAGGTTGGTACTTCGTGTGAAACATTTTTTAAGCCAATGGATAAAATATTTCTAGTGTTTACACAGCCACTAGTAATCATTTATTACTTGCGTTAAGAGACAAACAGTTCACGTGATCACTTATTTTATATACAATGTTTTTATTCTTTGTAGGGTAAGAGGAGATCAAGGAGTGGAGAACGTTGGCATAGCTCGATGTATGTTTACTGTTCGGGGCTGTGGGCAAGGGAGTTTCCTGTCAGGCAAGAGCGTGCACAATCAGCGGTTTGTATCATTTTTCACTAACATGAGTGGAATCATTTATGCCAAATTTTTCACATTGCTTTTGTTCAAATATTTAACAAAACCATGGGTAATTTTATGTTCTGATTCTAACAGAATTGAGCGTCTCTGGCGAGATGTATGGATGAGTGTTTCCAACGTCTACTATGAGGTTCTTCATGGACTGGAGGAGGAGGGTGTTCTAAACCCATCTGATAGCATTCACCTCTTCTGTGCCCAGCATGTATTCCTTCCACGTCTCCAGAGAGATCTGGATGTCTTCAGGTTGGGATGGGACAATCACCCTCTGAGAACTGAGTCAAATCTCTCCCCTCAACAGCTTTGGACAATAGGACTCCTCCAGAATCCCATTGAAGCACCAGACACAGCAGAGGTACTTGGCAAAGCACTTTTCTTCACTTATGACCATTAAAACAATATAAATCTAAAAATAACTTCTTATAGCTACAACACTCTACATCTTTATTACTCTCACAGCCTCCCACAGTGTTGTCTTAGTCCTACTTTAGACCTGGTTTTAGTGTGGTGTAGAGCACTGTCTTTGTCCTAGTTAAGATCTATTTCAAGTGTGGTTGAGAGTGCTGGTTCAGTTTTGGTTTGGACCTGGATCAGTGTTTAGGAGTCTTTTATAGTTAATTAAAATGCTACACAAGGTAAATATTTATTTAAATAACTTTTTTAACTTTTTTTTTATTGAAAAAAGATTCAAAGCTTTGAAGCCTCTAAAGAATGACTTCCAAATGTCATTAGTAAGCTACCAGTGACATGCAGTGGTCAGTTACAATTATAGAAGAAACACATTTCTTGTGTTAATTAATTCAGTGTTTTGAAGCTTTACTTTGTGAAATGTTCTGTCTCTACTTCATATAACTAAAGCAATACTACATATGACAATATTTGCTTGCCTTGAAAATTGTATTGTGTTTGATTTGTATTTATTGTATTTGATCATAGGAAATTGTGGCGATAACTGGAGCTGATCCTGATGCCATTGCTGAAGCAACCAGTTCTGGAGTAGTGCTCCCACCCATACAAAGTCCCATCAATGAAGACAACATGGCAGTCCTTAGAGACACCATAGATGTGGCTCAACCATCATCTCACCATGGAAAAGATATTTATTTGGCCGTATTAAACTTTGTTGTTAATCATCTTTCGTAAATACATGTAAGTCCTTCTCAAACTGTGGCACTGTCTTATGGTACTCAGGAGTTTCATTTAGACTGGGCTGAGTGTGGGTTAACTTCTTATAGTCCTGTATTAACACTGATTAAGTTATTGGCCTAGATTAGACTTTTTTTAGTCCTGGATTAGTCCCATCTAAAGACTTGCTTCATGACCTGATTTGAGTTTGGTTATACATTAGATCCAGTTTAGTCCTGGTCTTGATTAAGGTTTTTTAAATTCACTAAAGCTGAATTATTTTCTAAAGTGGTCATTGGTGTGAAAAAGTGAAAATGTAAAAAATGTAAAACAATACTTTAGAAGAACTGTATGCATGCAAGTTAACATTCAATAAAAACTTTATTTGTTTTTACAAACAACAGTGGAGCAGCATTGTGTATTAGAAAACCTTTCCAAAGCTTAATATTGGGAAAATAAAAAAGCACTTGACAGCACTGTTTTGAACTGTAGCTGCAATATGAAATTTTTTATATGATGCATTATAACTTTTTTTATTTAACAATTAAGCTGCTAGTTGTGCTATGAACAAGGAGAAAGCTGATTGCTACACCATGTTAAATTCCTGCCCCAGGTGAAAGGCCTCTGTTAGAACTTCTTTAAATTTTTCATAAGGCCTCATGTGCTTGACCGGGAACACGATTGTCTTTGTACATGCTGAAACAACTGGAAAACACACACTATGTTCACCAAAGTCTGCAATGCAGTCATGGTTGAACTTGACTGTGATAGCAAAATTTTTCTTCTCTGAGGGTAGAAGTGGGACATGCCCTTGGCCTGTGACCCACTGCAGAAATGTGGCAGGTGTGATGGAACGTGAGCCCTCTTCACAAATGTGTTCCTGATCATCAGCTATGAATAAAAAAAAACATTTAGAATATAAAATAGAGTTGAAATAGCTTAAAGATGAACCCCTGCTAAATAGTCATATATGTATATATTGTTCAGAATACAGTACCTTCTGTTTCATAAAGGAAGTCTTGGATAAAGTTCATTATGTCTAGCTCAACATAATGCCTGGTGGTTCCTTTGTCACTAAGTTGAGGATGACAGGATGCCATAACAAACTCTGCATTGACCTAAAAAAAATACATTCTGCAAATTATATCACACTGAAAAATATCTTTGCACCATGTTCTTTAACTCCAGCTATAGTTTTGCTAACTTTGTCTTCATCACCAGGAACAAACAGGGGCTTGCAGATGTCTGGGTACTGTCTGATTAGTGCAAGCAGATCATACAACTGCAGACCTTCCATAAGTTGATCCAGCATGGGCTGAAGTCTCAGTACTGCATGAAGTGTGATGGCGCTGCAAAGAGCAAATGGAAAGAATCTCACAAAACCCCAAAATAGCTTTTTATACACAAGCATAAATCTGTCTTAACATACCGAATAATGGAATCTTTGTGTTCAATGCAGATAGCTCCAGTATATCCACAATTAAGAATTTCATCTGATAGGCTTTTGATTGAATCCTCAGTTGACAGCTCAACCTAAAACAGACATTTAGAATTTGTTTCGAAATCTAGAGTATGTATACAAAGTAATGATGTGTTCCAATAACAAAGCATCTTACCTGATTGATTAACTCTTGTAACTGTGAATCTGCCACAGCATCACTGTTGACATCAGCTGGGGCTATCTGTTTACTACAGAGGTATGAGTAAGACCAAGGGCTAAAGAACGTGGGTGCTGGTCCACCTTGGGCCAAACTCACAGCTACAATCTCTCCAACTGTCCTATTTAAACACAAAGTCATGAATAAGCCAACTCAAACACAGCTGTAGTATGTCTTTATCTAGTTATTAATATACACACCTGTAGAGGCCCCTGTCATAGTCTGTGAGAGAGTATCGTGGGCTCCTTTGATGATCTCGTCCCTCAAAAAAACGACCCTCTATTGCTGATAACATTTCTATAAAGAAATACAAATTGTATTTATTATGGTGGCATTTATGTTTTACATTTAACAAGTTTTCACTGTCATAAACTAAACAAATAACATTAACAGAAGACACACATCCTAATTAAAAGCAGTGCATTTTACTTAAATTACCTGTCAGAAATTCCTTTCTGAGAGCACCTGTATCTACTCCTGCCTCTCCAAAAAACATGACATGCAGAGTAGCAGTAGGTGATTGGTTCTTTTTCCGTTGCCACTGCAAAAGGCCTCTCTCCAGAATGTTTGTTCTTGAAATTTGAATGTTGAACTTCTTCTCTATGTCAACTCTTTGACAAACAGCATCCAAAACATCGCCAACACTGCCAAGTTGAACACAAACCTAATAAGTATTAAAGTACCTAGTAAGTAGTACAGATTTGACCTAACCTAAATAATTTACCTTTTGATTTCCTTCATTTCACCGTCAATGCAATCTGCAACAGTTTCAGCCATCAATGGATCTCTCTTTCCTCTATAAAAAACGGACACACACACTATATATATATATATATATATATAGAGAGAGAGAGAGAGAGAGAGAGAGAGAGAGAGAGAGAGAGAGAGAGAGAGAGAGAAATATACATACACACATTCCTCTATAAAAAAAATATATATATATATCTTACCTTTCACCACATGTGCTGGCATGAATCTCTAGGAATTCTGGTGCAAATGTTAAGAAACAGATCGGACATTGAATTTTCTGAAAGACATTAGAAAAAATAAAAGTATACATTAGAAACGGTCCCAGATTACTGGTGTCAATTTAGAGTTAAGCTAATATTGTATTTAAACTGTAAAGTAGACTACCTCTTCAGTGGATTTTGGGGTCTCAAAGTGCATAGAAGGGTCTGTAATGGATACTATCTGGACATCACTTTGGCATTCCTAAAGCAATAAACCCAAACATTAAATCAAGACATATGCAGATGTCTTCTTTTAATTCAGTTATATAACTATATAGTCCCTTACCTCATTAGACTCTGGTGATTCAGGTTCCATGCACTCTTGAACATGATAGGCCAATATCTGTAGAGGAAAACTCACACTGCATGTTTGACACTGTGCTTTGGGCATTTTTTGAAACTCAATGGCATCTGGAGGTAATGGAGTTAGGTCAAACTCATGCTGCAAAGGCACAATATAAAGCATGTTTTTTCCTGCCCCTGTAACACTGCGAAGAAGGGTCCCAGTGTAGCCTTCAGAATCAGGAGGGATCATAGTGAGTCTCCTCTTACCCTGACCCCCTGTAAATACAGCATACAGTTAATTTTTGTTATTTCAATAACAATGGATATCACATAACTTTTTTCTCAACCTGAAGCCTTGTAGAGAAGCCAACCTCCGGTAAGCCCCAGCATCTTTGGGTATTCCAACTGCAGTAATCTGTAGAGCTTAAGAGAAAAGGAGTTTTATCAGTCTCAGTAGTTTAAACATTTGTTTACCAAACAAAGTATAAAATAAGACTGTTCATCACAGTCATAAAATCAAACACTTATTACTTATCACTTATTTTAACCTTTTTTAGTATAAAATAAGGCATACACATTTTTTTTGCAATTTATACCTCGTTGTGATTCAAATCCCGGTCCAATGTAACATGTCTTTTTCCCAGTCCTGCTTGTGCAAGTTTATACTCTTCGGACAAAGAAGGTGTTGTCTCTGACTGGACGTTTAATAGGTACACATAAAAACTGAAAGGCCTCCAGGCTTTTGTGCAAGTAGTACGTTGTGTTTTTGGGGTCTGCTTGCGTTTCCCAAGCAAGCTTGTTGGTCTGAAAAAACCAGGGAAGGCTCTACATAATAGAAAAAAGTAATTTGGTATAAATGTTTCTACATTGTTAAATTATCTTACAGAAACATGATAATTAAGTACACTATACTGTTATACCTTGTCATTTCCTGATGTACAGTTGAGGACCCTGGCTGCTCCAGCCTCCCTTCTTCTCTTTGTTGCTGTCCCGGGGAAAGGTTATGTGTGAGTGCATTAATGAGACCCTGTGCAGCTGCAGCCACCGCTGAACTATAGTTATTCTGTAATACATGTTAACAACATAAAAAATTAAAAATGTTTATTAAAAATTCACTTTTATTTTAAGAGAGGTTCTGTGTAATTGTAATCTGTCTGATTTACCTCATGTTCCATTATGAAAATCAAAACTACGAAACACTGGACCAGGTCCAAACCAGTACCATGACCACATTTAAACTCGGTCTAAACCAGAAATAAGACAAAAACATAGGCCATACCTAAACTAGGTCTAAACCAGGACCAAGACAGCACACAAAACCACAAGTAAACAATGTGTATTAGTTTACGGTAGCCCCACCACCAGACGTTGTGATGCAAATAACTCCTTGTCCCCAGTACTGTGTCCAACAATGGCTCAGAGCTAAAATACAATAGTCTGTGTAATAGTGACAAGTATAGCGACAGATTAGCATATCGGGAACTACAGGCTAGCCCCGCCAAAGCGGCCATGGAAGACGCTCGAAATGTAAACACAGCATAAACAGTGAACCTCGGTTGTATGAGCAGAACTGGGTCTCGAGTAACTGTTATGTTATAACGACAGAAAGCATACTTGTTTCGGACCTCATTAACCTTCATGTTACCCTAAAATACTTATTGTTTACAGTAAAATCATACATTAACGTTACCTGAGTGTCGGTGGGCTGCAGAGACGCCATGCCTGTTACCGTTCCCGGCGCTCCCAGGATGATGCGTTCAAGACCACGGGGGAGGGATACGCATTTTCCAACTGTCTCCAAAGTTCAGAAAATAATAAAAATGATTGACTGTTAACTGTATTCAGTGTAAAATGCAGCGTTGTTGTCCTTTCAAGTGTATTAAAAGAAAATATTAGTGAAATTCTCGTTGTTTTCTCCCCTCTGTACCTATATAAGCATGCTGCTATTTAATGCTCCTTTCCCCTACGCTCACTGAACGCACCACAAAGGAGGCCTTTATTGAACATGCCGTCACTATACCAACGACACGCCCCTCAGGTCTGGTCACGCCCCCACGCAAGAACAGGGTCAAAGATTTGAAACTGAAAAAAACAGATCTGAAACTGAAAAAAGGTTATCCGAAGGCGAAAAAAAAATCTGAATGTGAAAAAAAAATCTGAAACTTAAAAAATAACATTTGAAACTGTAAAAATGTATTTTGAACCTGAAAAAATAATTTGTGAAAAAAAAAGTGAAATTCATTTTATAATTTTTCAAAGTTCAATTATATTACTTGGACTTTCAGTTTCAAGCTTTTATTTTTCAGTTTCAAACATTATGACCTCAATATAGCTCCATACTATTCGCTTGATTCGCGTCGCGTCATTCGCGCCATTCGCGCCGCAGGACGCTTGTTCGCGTCTGAACGCGGCTCTCCATAGACTTAACATGGTAATCACTCGCGCCTGACGCCTGATTCGCGTCCGGTGTGAACGTACCATTAGAACAGGGACTGACTTTGCAGCGGGGCGCTGTTTGTGCTCCGTCTGACGCTGCAAACTAGGGATGCACCGATACCGATACCATGTCCAAGTACTCGTACTCAGATTCATAAAAGTGGGCCGATACCAACAACCGATACCACTTTACAGCGCTGTCACGTGACATTCCCCTCTCAGCTGAGCAGTGAGAACGAGTGGAAGGATTTCAAAGTGAACTGTATGGAGATAAAAGCAAAGCTGACTCTACATTCTGCTCAACCAGACATCCCAAATCATACGTGAGTCCTAAAACTTAAGCAGTTGTCCTTTTGTTGTCCTAGTTGTCCCGAAAATGATATAAGCGCGGAGTGTGAAGCAGTTGTTGTCTGATAAAACATAAGAAGTACCGTTGCTAATTGTGTTAGCTCCTGTATGTCTTGGCGAATCTCCGCTGGTTATGCGCAGATGCTCAATCTGTCTTTAAAATGATTTTAGCGACTGAACAGAGGAGAATCTAAGCTTTAAAATGAGGTATAACATGTCCATGTTGAGCAAATTTTAGCCATGGTTAGCTGTGTTCAAACCACTCTGTTGTAAAAATAACTTAGCATCGCAGAGCGGGGATAGACGGGAAAAAGACGACACGGTATGGGATGAATGAGATACAGCAGTGTGACTGTATAAACTATAAAGCAACCCCTATATAAGTACTCGTATCGGTACTCGGTATCGGCGAGTACTCAAATGGAAGTACTCGTACTCGTATCGGTTTGAAAAAAAGTGGTATCGGTGCATCCCTACTGCAAACCCAAACCAATTCCACACAACTGACGACACTGTGCCTTTCTTAGGAAGGAGTTCTTTCCTGCTCGCTGCCATGTTGTTTGTGTACCTCTAGCGTGCGGAGGGAGGGCAGGCGGGCCTAGTCCACTATGAACTACAGGAGCCCAGAGCACGGTGGTGGACTTTTTTTTTTTTTAATGGATTTTTATTAAAACATATGACCTGCACTACAAATTCGAATTAATTGAAAAAATCGATTTATTGCCCAGCCCTAGTTCAATATATAAAGGGATATCCAAATATTGTGCACTTCAAAGAAACAACATAGTAGACATTCTATTATTTTAATAATACAGCTTGAGGGGGGTCACAATCTAGTGTACTCTTTGCGTCGGTCCCAAGTCCAGATAAATAGGTGGGTAGGTGTAAAACCTATGAGAAATGAATATGCAAATCACTACATGGCTGGATGCAGTCGATTAGCTAAGGCCACCCCAGAAATGAACAAAGCTGAACAAAAAGGATAAGGCACCAAATTATTTGAATAAGCCGTGTGGCTACTAGTCTGTCTTTTTTTTTTATCATTGCAGTGTTTGTTAAATTATAATCTTGTTGCAAATGAATGAAAATGGGGACTTTTTTTGTTACAGAGTGACTATATTATACACAGACTGCTTGTGAGCTGCAGGCAGTTGACCATGCAGCCTCACCTATGCTTTTGTAATGAAGTTGTCACATGTCCCTCTGCCAGGCCAGCTGTTGTCCCATGAACTTTGTGATAGAGGATTTCCGTCTCGTCCTTAAACTTAAACAACCTGGTTTGTCCGGGGCATGCGAGTTTATCACCAACAATAAGCACTGGATTATGTGGTTGGAATGGGGGTGAATTATGAGACTTTGTTGATGTTTAAGATATTTTGTTTTTGCACACAAATTGCATACACATGAAATATTGGATGTTTTTGAAACTCCAATGTCTGTTTGTGGACTTTCCATTCACTCACAGCAGCCTGAATTTTTCTCTTTTTTTTTTTTTCTTCTCAGTAGTATTTCTTGGCCAGAGCCTGCAGTGATTCAGAGTATGGTCCAAAGACATCTGGACATGTTTTCCAGTGTTACAAAATACCTCAGAAACTAATGTAGAGTGAATTTGACTAACAAACTTTCAATAACTAAAACCTACCACCACTTCTTGTCTCCAGGTTGTGCACACTTCAGGAGTTGACACTTGTATTCTTTCAAGGTTAGATAATGTTTAATGTAGAAGTACATGAAGATTATTTGTTGCAAGAAGTAAGAAGTACATTTGAATACTATTGTTGTTGTAGTAGTGATTATAGTGACGTATTCAGTGTGCCCACAGTTTGGAGACAAAATATTTTTGGAGAGACATAACCAATGGCTATTCATATTTTTGTTAAAAGTACTTTGAACAAATTGCGCCCAGGTCTAGTTGCTAAAGTTAATTTCTTTAAGTAGGATTGATGGATTAAATCTGATCATACACTATTGTAATTCTCCACATTTCTGTAACTACTTGTCCAACACCACATACATCACATGGGCGGCGGTAGCTTAGTTAGTAGAGATGTTTGCCCACTAACCTGAGTGTTGGCCGTTTGATCCCCAGATTTTTTCAATACCTGTGCTTAAACTATACCTGGTGGTTGACACGTGAGCGATACTTTTGATGTACTATTTCATTTTCTACAATTTTAAAACACAATAATATTGAATAAAAGACACATTTTTGGAGCAAAACTCTTAGCTGTAAGCTAAAGCCAAAAGTTAGTATGGTTTATTCTGTGTTAATTATTTGATTTATTATTGCAAAGGAACATTAAAGGTATTAAAATATTAAATTGGTATAAAATAAAAAAAATATTGTTTTGATACCAGTAGTATCGTAACTTTTCTTTCGATACCACAAAGGCATCTTTTAATGGTACCCAGCCCTATCCCTACTGACGGCGGTGTGTGTTTGATGGTGGTCACAGGGACTGTTGGCGCAGATTGGCAGCCATGCGTCCGTCAGTCTGCCCCAGGGCTGTGAGTGTGAATAATGCACCAAATTGTAAAGCGACTTCTAGATTCTGGAAAAGTGCTATATAGAACTAACGCAAACCTACTATTTAGCCATACACTTATATGCTAATTTTACATGCTAAGCACAACCTTAAATGTAACCGCTAAACAATTAACTTTTCAATTCACTTGCTAAAGTTTTATAATGGCTATAAGTGCATTTGACAATACAAATGCACTCTATTGGTTGTCAGTTGCTAAAACTGTCTTGATTGTTCATAATTTGTGATATTTGGTGGTTAATGTCTATTCCTCCATAGAAAAAGTATTGGGATCTGCTTAGCTCATGGCAACCTATTTTAGAGCGCAGCGAAATTGTTTAAAACCTTAAAGGATCTATGGTTAAATTAGTGTAAATTCATTCTTTAGTGCCTGTGTTTTAGTTTGTGCCTGTTGTCAAAATAAAACTTTCACTCATATCTAATTTATCATTGTCAAAGCTTGACGTACACACACAGCCTTATCTCAGGGTCCTCTCATTTCTGAACCAAAACAGCATATAATCAACATGTTAGACTTAAGTACCCTCTGCCTCAAGAACCAAATACCTCGGCTCACCCCTGTAGTGACTTCTCTATACAGACACTCTCACATAGCATTGGTATGGGCCCTTTCAGTGTAATATATGGCGTGACCTCTCGGCTCTGAAGAGGGGCTGTTGTGCCTGGAGCTGGTTCACCTCTCATGTTAGGGTCACGGATGATCACGTAGCACCAGTCTCTGTGCTCTGTGTGTGTTTGCTGGAAAAGCCCTGGAACAATATGTTAAAGTATGTACATTTTATAGAAGTACTACAATAAGTTGTCGATCATATTCTAATTTATTGATGTAGGAGTGTACATGTAATCAAAACCATGTGAATTCATTATTTGCAGTATTTTGTGGCTAATGCTAACTTCTCATGTTAAGGTCTTGTATAAGTGTGTAGCAGCACCAATCTCTGTACTGTTGTGTGTGTGTTTGCTGGAAAAGCCCTCGAACATGTTGGTAAACATTGTGTGTGGCTAATGTTTGACTGAACCTCACAGACCACATGGTGAATATGTGCGAGTGTTTTGAAGCGATGTGTGTAGCCCGTGATCTTTGGAGCTGTCACCATCCTTCACCACACGCTCTGTCCTGATGCATAGAGGCGAATGGTGAGACGGACCAGCTGTCCCTGCCTCTGGTCACAGGCCGGTCAGCATGCCCACACATGCATACACACTGGGACTTTAGGCTGGGTTTACTACGGATTCAGGTGGTGCAATCTGTTTGAAGTAAAGTTTCTAAATTAGTGGCATAAATGTGGCCAATGCACACAGTGCAAACCAAAAGCATTTTCAGATAGCATACAAAGTTAATCACCAAATTGCAAGATTAGGAATCTTGTGTGAGGAAAAATAGGCTTAATTATGATATGTAGTGGCAGAGTGGTCAGCGCTCTTGCCTCTCAAGGAGCTTGTGGGTTCAATTGTTGAGCCATCCAACACGATGTATATGTAGGTTAATTGTAAATTTCCCATTGTTCATGTTTGTGAAGGTGTAGATGGCTGTCTGTTTGACTGTCTACCAAGTGAAAAAGCAACAAAGGGTCAAAATGAAAGCAAAATGAAACAAAAAAAATAGTGGCAAACATTCATAATATGTTTTCATGAGATAGATGAATGGCGGCGTGGTCCAATCCTGAAGTTTTAGTTCTAAACTTGGTTGAATGAAAGGTCTTGGTATGATGGTGGCACAGAATAGACATATAAATGCCACAAAAGTCCTAGAGCAACTCATACTAATTTCTGTAAACATACTATGTACATCTTTCTACTTTATACTTGCACACAGGGCTTGCCTTATACCCACATGACTGTGATTTTAAAACAACCCTTTTCTGCTCTTCTATACAAACACAAGCAAAGTGACACAAGAGTTTATCAATAGAGGGGGAACAATGTATCATGTATCACCAGTATTGGTGTTAAGTCTTGGCCTGGATTTGGCCTTGGCTATAACAGTACCACTGGTTCATGCTGGCATCAACATAATTGAACCAGTGCTTCATAAAGTGTAAACCCCATTAAATGGTTTATATTTTAATCTAAACTTGTGTGTCTTTACCTCAGGTGGCGGAGGGAAGAGGAATGGCCGGAGTAAGAAGTGGAAGGAGATGCTCAAACTGCCCCACATCAGCCAGTGTGAGGAGCTACGCCGCACTATTGGTAAGTCACCATCAGCTGTGGGACAGTGGGAGAGAAGTGTCGGGGTGTGCACGCCCGAAGATAACGTGCCATGCTGTTGTTGGGGTGGGTTCAACCACAGGAGGAAGTTCAGATTGGACTTCCTTCCTTTTTCTACTCGTCTCCACCCGCTGTTACCGGCAGCGAACAGGAAACCGTGTGTGTCTCTGTGTCTCGCTGGTGTTATTTCTTTTTATTATAAATATTATTTAAATATTATTTTTTTATTTTATTGCAATTTTAAAAAGATGAATTAACTTTAAAACATATCTTAGGGTATGAATAGTGTTGTATGAGTCCTGCTAGTAAATATTGTTGAATCCTATTTCACATTTTATACATTTGTAAAATAGCAGAGCACAACTAAATAATGTTGAAAAATATTTTTAAAATATTTCTTTATTAACATAAATTAGTATAATTGCAAATAACAGAAAAATAATAATTTAATTCTAAAAGTGAATCAAATTATCAACGACATGACAAACGTTTTATTGTAGACTTATGAAATTGTCCTAAATTTTACCATTTAGTCTTTTGAATGTCGTTTCATACTTTCCCAAAAAGGACTTTGCATTTAATCTAATTTTAAAGCAACAACACACCTTTTTGCATATATAAGGACTTTCTGCAATGCAGCAAACTCACTTTCAACTGACACCATTGATACTTCATGTTGCATGGGTATTTTGTTTTATTTTGACATCATACTCTCCATTCTTTGCATTTACCTTTTCCACATTTGTGAAACAGCTAAGCACACGTTCCTATGTGGTTGATCCATGAAATGCATAAGCTGTAACTATCACTTGATACTGTATAATCTGATATAAACTTAAGTAGCCTTTTGTTTAATCTAGGTTACAAGCCTGTTGGCCCATTCGGACAGTCCCTGAATCACAGTGTTGTCCCGCCTGCCTCTCTCCTAATGCAGTACCCTGGCAGAGTATTACTCTTGCACTCTCCCCGGTCCCCCTTTCGCAGCTCTGCTTTTCTGAATGCCACAGAGCTGTGTGTGTGGATGGTTGTGTGTGTAACAGTGCGTCACAGCTATCTCTCCCCTCCCCCACACACTCCCCTTCACTATCCATATCTCTCATGCCCTCCCTCTTTCCAGCACTTCAGAGCCACATTAGAGCGAGTGAAAACCAAAGACTAAGGTTTTTACAGTGCGAGAAAGGAGCTGTTATATTCAGGAGAAAGTGGGAGGAGGCCGAGCTGTGGATACACAATGTACCTACAGCTGATTGTGTCCGGCTTCTCTTTTGTCAACCTGAATGTATCTGATCAACGCTGCATTTATGAACCCAAAGATTCACTCATCATGTCTTCTTCATGTCATCTTTAAAGCCATCGACTTAAATTTACATAGGCTCCTAAAATAGGGCTATAGGTTTATGCGAGTATGTGTGTAAGCATGCAGCAGCTGTTACGGGTTACATACGTCACTATTACATAGAGGGTATTGCATAATTTCCCTATCGCACTGAGCGCTGGATCAAAATAATCCCCTGTGCGTCCTTAAACAGATGCTGGTGTGTGCGTGTCCACACACATGTAGGGCCCGGGGACATAGGGATACAGTAACGCTGATAGCACTGTCTTTGTTGTGTCTTGATAATGTCAAGCATTTGACCTTAGCCTTGACAAGTGCAGTATACTTCTAAGAAGCCAAGATTACATTATGTGTGTAGCAGCCAATATGTCTGCCGGGTCAGACTCCTCTCGCTCGGCTTATAGCCCGTCCCATGTAAATATATGTGGCCCAGTCTTTGAACAGTTCGCACACTTTTGATATAATCTAATGTCATGGATCAGTTTTACAAAGGCGCACTGCAGTGGTCTTCAGGTATATGTCGAGAGGTAGAAGAAATACTCATAAACATTACCCAAGTAGAAATCAAGTTAAAGTTACATGGAATATAATGTTAACCAAAGTGAAAAGTACCACTATTACTACTCTATCTACCTCTATTCGTATGGCTACCACTTCTATGGCTACTATTATTGGTATTACCACTACTCATGCTGCTACTCATGCTTAAAAAAATGTACTCTATTACTCCTATTACTACTGTTGCAAATACTTATACTGCTGTCATTTATTACAACTTTTATTACCACCACTACAACTAATACTATCTACTTTGCTTTTTTTACATGTACTTCACACAAAAACATTTTTATAAGTGAATAAATACCTCAGACTTTACCCAATATTACTTTGCTGACTCTGTATCACCTGCTAACCAACTGCCAACAGCAAAAAGCGGAAAGCAGCGCTCATAATTTGTGGTTTTCTAAAAGTGTTATCCCCTTAATGCATAAGACATGTGCTCCGTGTCCTTTTCCAGGTTTTTCTTTAAAGCATTCTTTGTATCCTCAGTCTCATGGCCCAAACTGGAGGCCTGACTGACTGCTGCTGTTTAGCAGTTTTAAATATGAAAATTTATTTAAAACAATGGCACATTATATAAATGCATTTTGCCATTCAACAGACATTTGTTGTGTTATATGTAAATCCCACATTTTTCATATTTAAATATTTAGAGACAAAATGTTCAGAACCCATGCAATGCAAAGTGAATACACAAATTGCACGGTATGAATAGTTTACATGTATAATGGCATCACTGTCCTGGCATTGTAATGGGTGTACCTGTGTATAGATAATTGCCTCTAGATCTGGGTCTGTGCACATTTAATAGATTTGTTGCTCAATACTATTTTAAAAGCATGGAAAGGATTTCTGAAAGATTGCGCAACTGTCTCTTTAACTTCTTATTACGCAAATTGAAGTCTGTCACCTCAAAAACTGGCCAGCGGCTTCTCAGTGGCCACTGGGCTGGCAAGGAATCTTGGACTACACTTGGAAAGCAACTGAAAACACATACATTTCTCTCTGCCAAACCTTGACTCTTTCTGTATGCAAATCCTGCAGACAGCCACTGATAGAAAGAAGAAACTTTTACTCTGTCCTGACTTATTTTAATTTAGAACCGGTTTTAGTCCTGTTTTGACCCTGCACTGGTTTGGGGTCAAATTGTAGTGTGTCAAGTGTAGACCACTGACACAGTTCTGGTTTAGTCCTAGATTACTCCTGATTAGTCCTGGTCTAATTTTAGAATAGGCCTGGTTCAGTCCTGGTTTAGTCCAGTTTAAGTCCTTGTTTGGTGCCTATTTTGTCATTATGTAGTAATGCTTGTTTAAGTGTATTAACAGTGGTATTTTGAAAACCAGTTATTTTCTGTGATGGTATTTGGTGTGAAAATTTTGACCTCAGTGGCAAAGTGGGGACAGCTTGGCACTTGAGTAATATTATCTTGAAGTAAAATAATTTTTCCTTGAGTACACATTTTGAGGACTTCTTCCACCTCTGCAAACAGCGCTACAAACTCATACCATACGCCTATTTCCCCTTTTTGATGCATCATGGAAAGACGTGCAGCTTTGCAGTTCCTAAACAGAAAGCATAGCTCATAAACAAATTTGTATGTACACAGTGGTGGCTTTATTTTTTGAGCAGTGTTAGTATCTTGTTGACTCACTGTTAGGAGTTGATTTTGATGAGAGTATAAACATGTTTTTGCAAGTAAGGACGCGTTCACTGTTGTAGAGGTTTGTCCAACTTTTTTTTTTTAATTGGGCCAGATTTGAGAGTATTATTGGTGGTCATAATGGTTTGTGCTTCACCTGTTGTCAGTCCCCTGCTCCTTCGTTGGACAACTTTTGATAGGTACAGACCACTGCAGATCGTGAACTCACAATTTGGCCCAATGTCAAACGCTTGGCCATTTTTCCTGCTTCAAACACATCAACTTTGAAGACAAAATATTTATTTGCTGCCCAATGTATCCCACTCACTAGCAGATGCCAACAATTATACATTTTATGGGCCATGTGAAAATTCACCCAATGCCATGACTGGCCCCCGAGCTGCACTTTGGACTTGTCTGTTTTACTGCTTCAAAAGGCCAGTTAGATATTGTAAACAGTACTGACTTCAAATAAACTTCTTTGCTGTATAGACGCAGTTATTGACTTTATCTGCTGTTGTGTGTGGATAAGGGGCTTTCCCAGCTCCTGCTCACAGCGAGAACAAAATCAAAAAAAGATGAAAGTCGATGTCTGAACTTCTGCGTATTATATTTTAAGATTTTCTCAGAGATTTTCTGAAAGAAGTTTTGTTCCTATAAAACCACACACCGTACGAAGGGAAGCAGTAAAAATATTTGTGTGCTAAGAGAGAAGAGTGTGTTGTGGTTGTTTAAGTTTGAATGGGAAGCTCAGGGCTGCAGAGCTGGGCCAATCCTGTAATAAACAGTGCAGCTGGGAGGGCTGTTGTGAAGATTTGATTTAGTGTTGGAGGCTGTCCTGGAGCTGTCACCACTCAGAAATGTCCGTCCCATGCATCCCTCCCTCCGCCTCTTCCCTCTCTTTACAAATGAATGTGTGTGGCCAATTTTTGTTTGTATGTTGATCTTGTGTGTGTGTCTGTGTGGATGCTTGTCTTTGCTGTCAGTCTGTGATGGAAAACGTCCTGGGTCTTCTTCCTCATTTGGTACCAGAGGAAATATGACTCAAATGGACGCCATTAGTCCTAATAGACTGGGGCCAGCTGCAGCAAACACGCAGATGAAAACTGCTAATACAGAAACACAGGCTATGTCACAGTGTAAACAAACACACAACTGTTTTCAATGGACCATGTTAATTTAGCTTATTTCTGCTAAATTAGCTGAGCAAAAGTACACTGTTTCACTGAATACTTACTTACTGTACTTCTGTTAGCTCAAAGTGCATGTGACAGATGATATCTTCTACTGAAGTACTATATTGTCCATTCAGAATAAATCAAAAAGTATATTTTTAAAATTGCAATAAGGATCTGATGTGCTGTATGCTTTTTGATATGCTGTGGTTTTGGTATAATTGTCCTGTAGCGTCACTAGCTGCATTAAATTAAGATATGGGTTGCCCGCTGTCCACCTTTGAAATCTTTACAATCTCTACTTTTTACTGCCTCCATAATTTAACAGTTTTACTACAAAGTTGTTTAGGTTTGTAAAGTATGAAGTATGGCTCACCTGGTCAAATGTGTACTATATAAATGGAGAATCTTCTCTTTCTCATCCTTAGTTTTCTATCTTTTAGTAGTCATTAGCCAGGTCAAACTATAGTGACAAAAATAGCTGTTGTATGTGTCATGTTAGTATTGAAAAACATAAATAACTCTGTCTAAACACATGAAAAATAGAATTCCTTTTAGCTGAAATGCAATTTGTTGTTGATATACTGTATTGAGGTAATACCTCTAATACTCAAGATACCACCAACATGATGAGTAACATTGTTGCTTGGATCTCTTTGTTTTCTCGTTCTCAGAGAGGGACTACACCAGTTTATGTGAGAAGCAGCCCATCGGTCGGCTGTTATTCCGTCAGTACTGTGACACAAGGCCAGAGCTCAAACGCTGCATTGAGTTTATGGATGCTGTGGTAAGACCGTTCACAATTTCCCATTTCTTTGTAGTTTTAATGTCTGTCTGTCCTAGCTAATGAGATTGTCCACAATCCAGTCTGTGCAAAAGTTTTAGTGAGGTATAAAAATGCACTTTGATAATACAGAATTTTATATATATTTTTTTTATTATGAAAGAAGGTATACACTTGATTTGTTTTTTTATTAATGTTGTGTATTTTTGTACATTGATGCACCTTTCTTTGTTCATAGCCTTTCTTTAAAATGTGTCTAAGACTTTGCACTGTACTGTAGTTGGGACTTGGTCTTGTGCCTGGTCCTGGCAGGAGAGCAGGACAGTGGGTGGGGTGACTGTTGGGGGTGATTAGAAACTTAGACAAACTGTCAAAGATTGGACCCCCTCCCCTGCTTCTCCATGAGGTCAAGCCCACGTCAGAGGTAGGTCCCCTGGGTGAACAGGCAAACACAGGCCCGGGCTTGTGTCACGGCCCCTGGAGGTATGCGAGAAAGGAAAACAGGGGGATCATGCTTATTTAATGAGAACATAGCAACATTAGTCTTTCTCAAGGTAAGCAGACAAGTCAAGAGGGGGGTACATGGTCCACTGACTGACAAGCACCTTTTTAGTGAGCCTGGCTCCACGGAAAACTTCATATATCTTAAAGAAAAGTAAGCCAGGTTTGAGTAATTTTAAGACTGAAACATTGCCTAGGTCTAACAAGTAACATTTATTATCTGGAAAAATAAGTTACCCTTTTGGCCTGACGCTGTGCAGACTTTACCATTTTCATGACGAATTAGAAGTCACGCTGTTCTGCCATCTTTATCCTTTCTTTCCAGTCTCCCTTTTTGTTTTTATAGATGTTTTGGATATTTAGTAATGATGGTTAAATAGGTATTATAACATTTTAACTTTGGCTCATAACTAGAGTATGCTTTTCTTTCAACAGGCCATGTACCAACTAGCCCCTGATGAGAAGAGGAGGGACTGTGGACTGAATGTTTTAGACACATACTTTAATAATGGGGTAAGAATATGTACACATGTTCACTGATCAGGCATAACATTATGACCTCTGGGAAGTGATTATCTCTTCATTGCTTGAAGAAGTTAATTATGCTTTTGATGGAAATGTGTCAGAATATGCAAAGCAGCACATTTTTTTTACATCCTCGTCTGTACATTATGACCAGTAATAGGCAGGTGGTCATAATGTTATGCCTGTTTATTTTTTATAAATAATTTGTTTGATTTGGTCATTTCTTGTAAAGGATGTTCATGTGGTGTTAGTTTGTGTTCGTACCTCTAATGTGGTTTCCTAAAAGGTGTAAATGTCATGTCATGGGTTGTGAACACTGTTTGAATATCACATCTGTGCTTTGGTTTCTCACTTAGATCACACTAATTTCTTAAGATGTAGTGCCTTTACAAAAGACTGCTAACTTGGCATGGTGCCTTCAGCTTTACACAATACCAAACAAAATAAGCCGACAATCTAGTTTTATCTGTTTTAGTTGGACCTTATGAAAGCCTCATACTAACACATGTATTTGTTTCTACCTGTAAGTCGGCAGCCCATTTGCCCGACATACCGCAGGATGTGGTGGCCGCGTGCCGGGAGAGATTGGAGCAGAGTCCTTGTAAGGAGCTCTTCAATGACTGCACCAAGTAAGTCTACCAGCCTCCATCTTCAATACTGTAGTGTGCAAACCTTTTAGTGAGGCTGTTAACTTAGTGTTTTAATAAATACAGAATTGGGTTTGTTGTTGTGGATCTAGATCACTTTTTAAATCCAGGAGTGTTTAAAGGGATAATGTACCATTTTGAGATATGGACTGAAGAATCAATGACTTGGTATACATTTTTTTTTTACTATTGTGAGATTTAAAGGTTTTTGTGGCTCAATAGAAATTAATTGTAAAGTTATCCCTGAAGTGGAAGATCTCACTGTATCTTTACCACTGTAGGACCAGTGCCTTGGCAGAAGCAAGTTTTTTTTTTTTTTACTTTTTGTGTATTTTTTGTGTACAATTATACACCTGTCTTTGTTCAAAGCCTTAAAAAACTGTCCAAGATATTTGCACAGTAGTATATATTCTACATCTCCTATTCATGCTGATTGGCTCTCTTTGCCTGTGTTTTACGATCACCCCACTGCGCTTGTTAATGACGTGTTGGTCGGCTGGTAATGTTTGTCTTAAGCACTGAAAGTCTGGCTGTCAAAGCTGTGTAAAGGCTGAGTCCCGTTCTCTCCATAGACAGTGTGTGATTGTGAAACCTATATCCAGTGGTGATGAGGCAGCTGGCACCTGGAGTTTGTTAGATTTAAATATTTTACCCTTTATGGATTCAGCTGATGTCAAGGTGAGTACTGAGCTGAACCAGAAAAGTTTAGAGGTTTGGGTTTGTTGTGGTATCAGAGTAGCAGTAGCAGTACTAAAGGTAGCAAAAGTTTGAAAACAACAACAACAACAAAAATGTAATTTGTACTCCGGTATCTTCATTCAAAACTCCCTTACCTTTACCCAACTAACCATTGTATTTATAACTTTTACTTCTACTTGAGTAATACTATTTTGAAGTAAAGGCTGAGTCCTGTTCCCTCCACGGACAGTGTGTGATTGTGAAGCCTGTCACTAGTGATGATGAGGCAGCTGGCACCTGGAGCTCAGGGCCAATGAAAAAGAGCAGTGGGCAGAGAGAGCATCCGGATGGCTGGCATGAGAACAACAGGCACCTCAGTGTTGGTCGTATACGCTCTCGTAGGCACGCACACTTTTACAAATGCGCTCACACTTCTGCAGGTGTTTCTGCTTCCTGTTCAAGAGCCAGGAGAAGCAAACAGACTGGGGATTATTGCCCCAAATGTTCTTCTCGTGGCACAGACACACATCCACATACAAGTACACCTTACTTCAAACTAACTTTGAATAATCATTTATTTGTGACTATACAGCAGCACAGCAGTAAATTAGAACATTGTGGAAAAGTGAATTAATTTTAATTCAAAATAGGAACCGCATACATTGTCTGTCTTCAGTACACATAGAGTTAAATATTTCAAGCATTTATTCTTCCTTTTCCCTTTTTCTTACTGTGGTTGCCACATCAAGTCATCTGCTCACATATTGAATTGTGATTCTCCATTTATCTGGTCTTGGGACTGGCACAAATGGTACACTGGCTTGTGATTCCCTGTGGTAGGAATAAAGGATTTCCACCTGTTTTGTTGTGATGATTATGTCGTATTATGTTATAGTTAAATAAGATACTGAATTAGGTTTTCATTAAGCCACAATCTTCACAATTAAAATAAATGAGTGAAATGTTTTACTCCGTGTGTATTGAATCTGTTTAATAAATGTGTTTCACTTTGAAATAAACCACAGAGAAAAACAGACTTTTATATGATATATAATGGATATAATCAGGGAGAGGCTAATTTTTTTGTCAGATGTTTTCTGCTTTTTAGTAAATTCAAATCCATACAGCACATTGTAGACATACTGTACCGTCTGGGTTTCGTCAGCGTTGGTATAATCCTGACCTGTAGCCACACATGTTAAAGGTTTGGATTACAAACGCTGTGTCCAGCTCCTGATTCATCCGAATTTTCCCTGGAGAAAACTGGAATCTGTGAGGAATTCAGGAGAAGTGGGGAAAAATGGTTGGGAAAACACTTAGCCGTGTTCTCATACTGCTCCCTTGTTTTTAGAACATGGAGAGCTGATTCTACAGTTTTCAGAAATTATGAAACCACAACGTATATTGTGTCGTGTGTGTGTACAGCGTTAGACTCAAATATTTAGACAAATTATGAATTCAGTTTGTTTGCTTGTTAGGTCAGTGTGGTCAATTTCATGTCATAACAAAAGTAGAGATGAAAAGTATATACTCAATTTACTAAATACAATTTTGAGAAAAATTTATATTTGGAAATATCTCCTAGAATATACATTTTATTTTAAGTTGTTTTTTTTTTTTTTTTTTTTTTTGTTTCTAGTAGTTAACAAGCTGATCTTGTATCCAAAAAGCTTAAAGCTTGCATATGTTGTAGTAGTATCGGTAATAGTATTATTAGTAGCAGCAGTAGTTGTAGCTGTAGCTGATTTAGCATTGAATTAAATTTACAGAAATTTTCACCTTCAGTAATCCCTAACTTTTACTCAAGTAATTAAAGTTATTTTTATTCTTGACTTATTTGAAATAATACTTTTACTTGAGTACAAGTTGTGAGTACTTCTTCCACCTCTGAAGACAACCCACACAGGGAGGTTGTTGAAACCTTGCAGCAACCTCAAAGCCAATGAGACTTTTCCATTGTGCATGTTAACATGCATGCATGAGAAACATTGTAAGAGTCATCCTTTACATAGCATTTCCTTTTTGTTATTGTTTGGTGAAAAACATTACTCCCTATTATGTGGCCACATCTCTGTGCCAATAATAACATCACAACATAAAACACATTTGCACACTTTATACAAGCACTAAATTAGTAAAAAACGTAATGGTGTTGCTGCCAGTCAGGCCGCATTATCATTCACAATGTTGGAGTGATCAAAAACGTATTGGGACTCCTTTGAGTGGTGGAGGGGAAGACATTCAGGACACTGACCGCGCCAGAGTAAACAGCAGAAAAGTAAAAACTAGGCTCATGGGCTTTTTCAGACGGTACTATTCGATCATCACTTGTTCCATTATTCTCATTTATTTATAGCACACCATAGTATTTACATTACATCTGTAAACGTCCTATTCCGATACGTAATTTTGACCCGAGGATAATTTCTTCCTTTTCTGCGGGGAAGTCTTTAGGAAAGCATGGTGCTGCACGTGGAGGCCTTGGTTTTGGCTCACTCAGGTTTCTCCTGCCGTGGAACATCCAGTTATGTCATAGTGTAACTAGTGTAATCCTTCGCATAAAATGCCAGATATATCAGATATTTTAACAAAGGCACCAATAAAGTTTTTGTTGTATTTTCTGTTCATGCTTTCGTCATCTCACAGAAGTTTTATTGTAACTGAGTTTTTTCGTTTCCCGGTGGTGTCTCTTAGACTTGACGTACAGTGAGCCACTGAAAAAAAACAACTCATTGTTAAAAGTGACAAAGTCAGGAGAAAGATTTGTGATAAAATGAGCAACAGATGTATGAAAACAAAAATCTAGCCACGGGTCACAAACCTTTTGTGCTGGTCCCAAGCTTGGATAAGTGCAGAGGATTGTGCCAGGAAGGGCATCCAACGTAAGACCAATGCTAAATTAATATAGAAATCACTGCACAGTAGTAGCTTTGGTGGCCCCACGAGGGAAAAGCTGAAGGGAAAGAAGAGGTTCTAACCAAGTCATAAAAAAAACTATATTTAATGTAAGGATGCGTCACAAATTAATCCATTATCCAGAGCCAGTGTTACATGGCATAATTTCAGTCTATTTTTTTTATACTCAACTGAGGTGCCCCTCTTGTGGAAACTCAACTTCCAAATCTTTTGCCAAGAACAGCCACTCCACTGCTTTCTAACCACAGGCAGCTTTCCTCATCCTCACCAGTGATGAAGTCATGTTAAAAACGGTCAGGGGAAAACTCTTCACCAAATATGAACTCTGTACGGTAGAGGAGGGATATCCACTGCAGGATGGTTTTCAGTCATGTGTTGTAGGCTTGGCAGTTTTCAGTGTGATCTCAGCAGCTCGGGAGAATGAGGACAGTGCCATTTTGCTGCAGTGAGTACTCTAGCTCTAGCGAGGTTAGTCTCAGGAATGATTTTCTTTAATTTGGTACTAACCCAATTCCCTCCCAAATTGAGCCACTGCAATTTGTAATATGCAATTTTTAAGGAACATTTTTCTGCAATTGCCCCACTAAAATTAGACACAGTGTTTGGCAGATTGGTGCACCTCTGCACATCTTTACTTCTGAAAAACTCTGCTTTTCAAAAATACTTCTTTACACTTTACCATAGTCATCCTACGGACTTGTTTTTGCCAATTAGACATGCCATTGCAGACTTGAAAAGATATTAGACTTTATACAATATATTGGTACTTACTGTTGTTGGCCATTTGTTAGTTCATTGTAGCCTGTTACCTCTTTGTTAGTGATGTTTAAGTCAAACAGTAGATGTGGTCAATGCAGTTATTAAGGGCATGAAGATGACAGTTACTTTAGAGAATACGTTTCAACAGCTGCTTGAGGAATGACAAAAAATGATCTGGAGGCTGCGTACTGCATTGACCCCTGTTTCCGCTGTAATTTTTTCATGCAAAGTGAATATCTCTTTGGACTTTGGAGATGGATATGTCTGGGTTATAGGATAAAAGATGAGTGTTTCTTTTTGGGTTGACTGTTCAAAGACATTGCTGATTTTTCACAGTGGATTTTTGAAACTTGCTAACTGTTTTGGCAGCATTAGTACATGCACTGTACTGTGCAAAAGGTTTTAGGCATGTAGGAGGAAATGCTATAAAGTAGAAGCTGTTTGTACTCGTTTAATTTGGTTTTGTCCTGGTATAAACCTGACTTAGTCCTGGTTTGGTTCTGGATTCATCCTGATTTAGTCTGTTTTTTTCCTGGTTTATTCTCTATCCTTGTCCTTATTTAGTATTACATTTTTCTATTATTCCCCATTTTTCCTGGTGCTTTAGATCCAAGATGGTTTTGATTTTGCCTAATTTAGTTCATTAAAGATGGTACTTGAGAAGCCAAATATTTTTTCTGAGGTGGTAGTTAAGTGTGAAAAGTTTGAGAATTACTGGCCTCCACCATGTCACATCTGTACATTGATATACACGTGTATTCTTAGTCTTTAACCTGTAGTATTTTAAAGACACTCATGACTGCTCTTTTTGCCTCCTCCCAGAATAGTCCGTGATTACCTGAGTGGAGCTCCGTTTTCCTCTTACCAGGAGTCCATGTACTTCTCTCGCTTCCTGCAGTGGAAATGGTTGGAGAGGTGAGTACTCAGTGGCCATTATACACTTGATACAGCATGTAAACCATTCATTTAAGTTGTGTAGTAAAAAATACAATTTTTACTCTTTATTGTTATTAGTGTTTAGGTTAGTGTATTTTTTGGGGACTCAAACATGAAAGACAGGATTATAAAAGATTTGTCTATGCCCAAAAGGCTTTAGGGGACATTATAAACAGTCTACACTGATCAGGCACAACATTATGACGACTGTGAAGTGAATTACATAGATTATCTCTTCATCATGGCACCTGTTAGTGGGTGGGATATACTGTATTAGTCAGCAAGTGAAAGTTTTTTTCTCAAAGTTGATGTACGAAATCTGCAGTGGTCAGAGGAAGGAACAGTTAATGCAGGTTCATAAAAAGATGTCTGAACACACTGTGCATCAGTTTGTTGTGTATGGGGCTGCATATTAGGCAGGTGGTCATAACGCACATAACATTATGATTATCAGTAATTGTCAGGTTTGAACATAATGTTATGCCTGACCATTGTATATAGACCTGGGGGTAGGTTTTTGTTCTAAAATACAATGGTAGCTCTGCCATTCAGTGATTCTGTTAGTGTTTAATAATTGATGATCCTTTGCATAATGGCTGGTAACTGTAGCAGGGTGAGAACGGCCATCATCAGGGTGGATTAATAATGTATAAGGGCATTAGTCTGTCTGCAACGTCACATCGACTCAGAGAATGTCATAATCTAATCAGTTATTTTATGTCTGATTTTTTTTTTTTTTTTTCCATCTCTGTGTCTCTCTTTTACTCCCGCAGGCAACCAGTAACCAAAAATACCTTCAGACATTATAGAGTACTAGGAAAAGGTGGCTTTGGCGAGGTGAGTGTCATTTCAGCCCGCACATCAAATTGAAATAACCGCAATGATTAACCGTAGCTTTCAGTATTTTATGGGCACCTCTGAGCTAACGTTATGCTTGGACCCAGGATGTTGATGTTAATGACTGAAGTCGGTACAAGCAACCTTTAACAGTTAGTTAACAGCCAGTTAGTTGACAGTTGAAGAGATCTGCGGGTGACATAGTCCTCTCCATTGGTATAACTTTGGGTTTTTATGGTGTTTTTCAAGTCAGTGTGTGTGTTTGATCGTGTTTCCTCACTGCTTGTTTTCCAGGTTTGTGCCTGCCAAGTGCGTGCCACCGGTAAGATGTATGCCTGTAAAAAGCTGGAAAAGAAACGAGTGAAGAAAAGAAAAGGCGAAGCAATGGCACTAAACGAAAAACGCATTTTAGAAAAAGTAAACAGTAGTTTTGTAGTAAGTATCACTTTTTTTCTTATTCATATGTTTTTGTGCATCTAATACCAGGCACAGATTAGTACATTAGAGTATTGTGGAAAAGTTGCATTATTTCATTATGTGAATTTAAAATTATATTTAATATTATGAGTTTAACTTTGAATTGAAACAATGATATAAATGGACTTTTCCATGATATTTTAATTTACTGACATGTGCCTGTATATGACAGTTATTGGCTGGAGAGTACTGCAAATCAAACTGAGCATGTTTGCAGAGGCCGTTAGTTTGCTGTTAAAGACATTTATGTTTGTTCAGTGAGCCTGGGCCTCTCAGTGCAGACTGTCCTCATGAAACTATTGTAACCAATAAGTCACATGACCAGCTCTAGGTTTAATTGGACTATCAATTTAAAAGGTGTACTTTATTCTGTGCTAATATGTCTCTGTTTGATTTGAGGTTTTCTGTTTACAAGTCATACATAATGAAATGCTGTTACACTTAAATGTAACATCAGCTCATGATCCCTCCTTTGGCTTTACTTGGGGATCAGAACAGTCCTCTTTGTCTTTTTTTTACCTTTCAGCTGTTTCCTTTCAGGTGTTGCCATGGTGAAACACCCCATCCTCTGCATCCTCTTCTCTCACAACTAACTTCATGTCCTTTTTTACATCCTTAAATGTCCTCTTTGGTCTTCCTCTAGGCCTCTCGCCCGGTAACTCCTATACATATTCACTACGCTCTGTACATGTCCACACCATCTCAGTCTGGCCTCTCTGACATTGTCTCCTAAACATTTAACATGAGACATCCCTCCCAAAGAGAACCTCAACATCTTAAGCTCTGCTACCTCCAGCTCTGCCTCCTGTCTTTACCTCAGTGCCTCTGTCTCGAAACCATGCAGCATCACTGGCCTCATCTTTCTTTTAATTGTTGCTGAAACTCTTATTAGCAATAAGGCAAGGTGTAGAGCAGGCCTATGCCAGTGCAAACTTTGTTGTGTTTTCATTTAGTCCAACTGTCTCAGGTGCACACGGAGGAAAAGAAAACTTAGCTTTGGCTGAGTGTTGTTTTTCTTTAAAGAAATGTTGATCCAAGACCAGTACATTACACCAAGTGTTAATTGATTGATGTTGGGGCTAAGAGAGAAGACTGTAGAGACATAGGCTGTTTAATTTCTGCTGTGTTTGCTCCATGTATGTTGTGTGCAATAGTTTTGTGTACATAGTAGGGCTATTTGACTGTGCAATGCTGCCATATTAATTTATATTATGATTTACTCGACTGTAAAAGAGAAAGCACTGGCTAGGAAAAGCAGCAATGAGTAAGAATATCATGGATGTTTTTTTGAAGTCAGCCACAGGGAGTCACAAGCCAGTGTGCTCTTTGTGTCAGTCCCAAGCCTGGATAAATGGAGAGGGTTGCATCACGAAGGGTATGCTGTGTAAAAACCTATGCCAGATAAATATGCTAATCACTGCACACTAGGAGCTAGATGAATTGTGGTGGTGACCCTGAAAGGGACAAGCTGAACGGAAAGAAGGAAAGAAATTTTTGTTTTTGCTAACTGTAAACCCTAATTATCACAATAGACAAATGCTTGAAATAATTCACTTTGTGTGTACTGAACCTATATAATGCACATTTCTGAAGTCCTGAAATAAATAGACTTTTCCTTAATATTCAAATATCTCGCTCTGGTATGATGCAGGTTAGGCATTTTCAGATGTTCTGTCCTTGTTTTGAGTGAGTAATACTTAATACATGTGTACGGGCCTGCATGCATTTGACATACTGAGGATTTTTTTTTTCTCCTCCCCAAATCACGGACTCGCCGGTCTCTTGTCACCTGGGACTGGCACATGATTTTGTATTTTGTGTGTGCGTATGTTTCGCTGTGAGCTGGAGGCAGAACTGATGACTCTTCAGCTGCCTCTCTACCTACGAGAGCAGCTCTGTCTCCATAGCAACGCTGACCAAACAGCAGCAGCGGGAGAAGAGTCAAGAGCTCTCTCAAACCCTCATCTCTCTCTCTCACCACTCGGACTCACATTTTTGTTCATGCATACTGTTAGTCAGGTTAGATAATGTTTTTTACTGATATGACTCTGCGTGTTGACGTAGTTGTATTCAAGTGATGCTTGTTGTTGGGGGGAGGGGGTCTCGTAGATCTGTCAGGTGAGACTGTGAAATGTATAGTGTTTAGGATAAATTAAATTCGTCTGTTTTTCCTTGCCACAGTGAATAATGTGCCTTCATCTAACCATGTCATTTGTATTCTCTTCTCGCCAACCAACTAACTTTGTCCTTTTTCACTATATTGATTTATCTCCTCTTTGGTCTTCCTCTATGTACCCATGTACCCATTCCTAGGGTTATCCATCCTCGTCACCCCCAAAATGACCCTCTTCAGCTCTGTCTTTTTGTGCTACTGTTTCTAAACCATGCACTCCATATATTGGCAAACTGGATTTTGGTATCACTTTGAGATTCACTTACAGTCATGTGCAAATGTTTTTGCACCCCTTTGAGTTTGCATAATAAATGACTCTGCCTTCACAAAAAAGGGTGCCAAGATATTTACACAGGCATTTTTTCATATTTCATTTAATTTCATACACCTAAATACCGCTACACTAAAAATTGTTGTTTGGAAAACACCTAGAACTCAGATGTCGCTAGAAAATAAATTACATACTTTTGTGGTCTTTTTTTGTGAAGATAGAGTAAATTATTATGCAAACTCAGACGGGTTCCCAAATGACTGTAAATGCTTTATTGGTTACCTTGAATTTACTTAATAAGTAAATAAAATGATCACTGGCTTGCATAAGTTGTGCTTTAGATGGCTGTTGCTCTATACATCAGTGTGTATATATTTTCAGTGTTTACATACGTATATATACAGAACATGAGCACTGTTCTTTTGGGCCATAAGCATTTTCCCATCTTCCCTTGTGGTCTCTCGTGATGTCGTAGTGGTAAACAGATGGGATTCTTCAAGATGGCAGCCACATCCTGCTTATCCACTACAACACTGTGCCCTACAAGTCACTGACACACAGGGAGCAGGGGTTATGAATGTGGGAATGAAAGAGGGGAATAAAGATGGATGCAGGGATACTAATGACCTCTCTTATCTGGCGCTTTGGATTTAATGGAAAGGCGCATTTCTACGAGGGCAGTATAGTGCGGGTCATGTCAGTACGGGGTGCTCTGGTACAGTCACCCCTAAAGAGAGAACATAAACATCACAATAAATTTAATGTTTTCATTCACAGAGTGACAGCCGTGCAACACCGACTCTACACCGACTCAGTCTAAAACTGGAAACAGCTGTTGGAATATGACTGTTTACCACAAGTACATTTACCACAGTTGTTAACCCTCACCAAAACTTGTACGGTACAGTGCCCTTTTTGGGGATGCCTCAGATAGCTTTTGGTAATGGAAATCCGACTCACACTGTGCCCGCCTACTGGAATCGTGCCTGAGGTGTTTTGGTGGATTTCACAACCCAAATAAAATCAGCTCCAGTTGCAGTCTCTCACCACTGCTCTTCCCCCATTTTTTTCCCCCCTCCCTCCCTATACCCACTTTCCCTCTTTCTTTCCCTCCCTCTTTCCCTCTTACCTCCTTTCCTAGGTTAGTCTAGCCTATGCCTACGAGACCAAGGATGCGCTGTGCCTGGTGTTAACCATTATGAACGGTGGCGACCTGAAATTCCACATTTATAACATGGGAAACTCGGGCTTTGACGAACAGCGAGCCATCTTCTACGCTGCCGAGATCTGCTGTGGCCTTGAGGACCTGCACCGTGAACGGATAGTGTACAGGTTAGATCATGGGACATCCTGCATTAAGCACCTGGCTGAAAACAAGCATAGTAATATGGGATATGAGGGAAGTTATACTTTCACAAAACTGCATTATGCAATATATTCACAGTCATAGATTGAATGTTGGAGAATAAAAAATGTGCTTGCCTTGCATTTTCACATAGCTTTTATTTGACTTCCAAGCACAGGTGAATAAATTACTCCAAAAATGTACTGAAGTTAAAGTACTGTTAATATAAGTCAAGTAGAAGTTCTCATATGTTACTTGAATGTAAAACTGACTTAAGATTATTATTACTACTGCTGCTATTACTACCCATTTTGCAATGCTCAAAGAGAATTTAAAAAGTTACTTTTACAGCTTTGTTTCACTAAAGTGCAAAACAGTGGGTTCCTATTACCCAACCAGCAAGTGGATAAGTAGTAGAAAATTAATGAATGTCCTTATTGCTAAAAAATAATTACAAAACAAATTTAACATAGTTTTCCTTCAGCAAAATTAAAACAATAATGACACAAGACTGTAAAACCTCCTGATGATGGACTGAAGAGTTGACCTTTGTTTTCGTGGTAGTCACTTAAAAGTCTCTTTTACAAACACAGTGAGCAGTTTCTTTGTACAAAACATTCTCATCTCTTCTAGTCTTAACCAAACTATTGAGTTAAGTTGTTTGTCTCAGAGATAATTCAGAAAGTGCTGACGTGTGACTACATTCATCTTGTAATGCACCTGTCACCATCAGTAGAGGCTTTGAGGTATGTCAACATGAAGACGGATATTCTTAGGAGAGGTATCCAAACACAGCCCAGACCTCTCAATGACTGCTATTGTTCATGCTGCAATATGTTGCTTCCCAATATCTGCTTAGACTTCAAATATACAATATTGTGCAAAGGTTTTAGTGAATGGAAAAAATGTTAACTAAGGATGCTTTTATGATGAAAGATACCTACTTCACTCATTAAAAGAACACATGAATAGTTTTAGATTTGAATAGTAGATTCTTTACCATTGTAGGATATAGAGGTTTTGTGGCTCATAAGATCTTTGAGTCCAGCTTTGAGCACTATAACTTTACCATTGCAAGATAGGACCAGTACCAGTCTTTTTATTTTTGTCCATTGATACACCTTTGTTTATAGCCTTTTTTAAACACACACAGTACTGTATATTGAAAAGGTATTTTGCAAAAAGGTTTATTCTTACTTGGCTCTATCTTTTCAACCTTGTAAAAAACATGTGCAGCCCCAGTTCATTGTGTGATAACAAATTAGGCAAACAAAGATGTGTGTACAGATAAGCTTACCGCTAAGCCACATAAAAGCCCAACATAATACGACTCATTCAAGCAATAAAGGTTGAATAGAAAGGTAAATAAAATGACAAGTTAATAATCTAGGTCTTTATGTATGTAGTGTTGTATGTAGTGACTCGCAAATATGTGTGTGTTATTTTTCTTTTATAGGGATCTGAAACCTGAAAACATTCTTCTTGATGATCGTGGTAAGTTCCTCTGATGTCAAGTGTAACCCAAAAGCTACATGTTGTTACAATCAATCACTTGCACATTAGACACCCTTTAAGTTATTGTTTTCAAAGAGTCAAATCAATGCTAAAAACATTTCAGGTGATTCTGTATGGTTCATTAAATTGTTTATAACCTACTTATTAATGCTTTATTACTGATAGTGGTGCATTATTCTAATTCTATGATCAAAATGTCTTAATATTTATGGAACCAAAAATGATGTAATTTATTTTTCTCTAGGGCACATCCGTATTTCAGACTTGGGTCTCGCAGTTCAGATCCCAGAAGGAGAAACGATACGAGGGAGAGTCGGCACAGTTGGATACATGGGTGAGTTTTTAACCTCCACTTCTGTCTGCTGTAAATGGTCCAATGATTACAGCGCATTTACCCCCCACTGTGGTTCACGACTTCAGCTCCAGAGGTGATCCAAAATGAGAGCTACTCCTTCAGCCCGGACTGGTGGGGACTGGGGTGTTTGATCTTTGAGATGATCCAAGGCCAGTCACCTTTCCGCAAACGCAAGGAACGCGTCAAACGGGAAGAGGTGGACAGACGAGTGCGAGAAGACCAAGAAGAGTACTCTGATAAGTTTTCTGAGGAGGCCAAGGACATCTGCCGGCAGGTGAGTGAAGGGAGAGGCAATACAATGTGGTTGGAGTATCACAAGAAAGCACACTACAGATACTAGTGTTATCGGAGTATTCTGGTTTAGTGCATATAAGCAGGAGTAGAGTAGAAGTTTCTGGTTACTTTTCACCATATGTATGCTTATGATTAGCATAATGTACACACTACCCAAGACCCATTCAAATGCAAGATTGTTGGCGGCTTTGGATATCCCAAGTTATAAAATTACAAGAACTCAACACAGCCAAACTCATAACCACTCACGAACATGTATAAAAAGAGCAAGATGTTATGAGTGCACTATATGAATCAATCTATGTTTTCTTTGTTGCAAATATAGAAAACTTACAGCCAATCACAACCCTTTAAAAATCACCACAATGTCAAGAGCAATGCAACTTGAGTAATTAGTGGGTTATTAATCTTATCCTGATTTTAATCACAGTAGCATATTAAGTTTTTGACAAAAAATACATACCTATTTACTAAAGAGCAACATACATGGGGGATTAATATATACCAGGGGTCATCAATTAAAATTCACTGAGGTCCAATTTGAGAAACTTTTCTCAAGTGAAGGTCCGGAACATCAAAATGTTATTTTGTACCTTAAAAAAGCATTGCGGTTACATGAATATCTGTGTCTATAGTGCAAATACAGTAGAATTGTATATTATGGCAATAACATTTTCCTAACATTAACATCAGTTTTAAAACAAACTTGGGGGCATGAAATAATAAGAGGGTAGACATATTTTGTTTTCTTATATCAAATAAATAGCTACAGCTATAAAATAAAAATGCTCTTAATAATAGTCCCTGACTCAGAACACAGGAGACACAGGGGTTTAGAGCTGACCTCTGTTCCTTTCTGCATCTGTCTCTCTCATTTCTGCACTGTCTGTCTCACTCAGAGTCACAGCTCTGTGTTTCCAAATCCACAGATCTGATTGGCTGATAGCGTCAATGCAAAGATTCGCTGTCTATTTTAACACAGGAGATGTATCACCCATTAAAACTTAAGGGCTCTGTACCACGCCTCAAAACACGTTACCTCCCAGTTCTCTGGTAAATATGAGGCAGTTGTCTTGGAGGGACAAACTCCGGTGGGAGGGGTGAGCTGTGGGACAGAACCGCTCACAGTCATAGTGTGTGTCGTCTCCAGCTCGTCTCACTGATCCATAAAAAGAAAACTTCTATCTGTTGTAAATTGAGCAGTCCGGACCCTTTGCACATAGCCTGGACCAAGGTCAGTCATTTTGTTGGACAATAACCAAAAACACACCCGATTTAAACCCTGCACTGTTCATGTTAGAGCTTTAAAGTGTCAGGCCACACTGTGTGTTGAGAGAGGCGCCGCTGCGCTCCCGGTGAGTGTGGGGCTAAACAGGTTCATGTCCGTGGTGCAGTACATGGGTTCGGGTCCAGATGGGATGGCGCCTGGATCCAGATTCGGATCGCGGTCTGCCTATTAGTGACCCCTGATATATACGTTCTATGATATGGGCAAAAACCTGCCCTAGTAACCAATTACCTTTTTTTTTTACATGCTTATTAGGCAGAGGGTGGCATGTTGTAGTCAAAACCACATGTGCGACACTGAGGCAAAACCAATAGCTTTAGGGAGTGAGACCACGTCAAGACCAGCACATAATATATGGGTGAAAAAAAGGCTTCAAAATTAAAAATGTTGCAAAATTATGCTCTCACTACAAGACATTATTTATGAGTGCTGTTAATATGTGGTATCTTCTAGATAAAGTTCAAAAGCATTTTACATTCCTACCTAAAAAAAGATCTATTATCCAATAATAATAATAATGTGTTTGGGAATTTTGGCGAGGTCCACCCATCCATTTTTATGAGAACTGACCTTAAACAGATTATGGGATGAGGGCCAACACCTACAGAGCTGCAGACTTAGGAAAGATAACTACTAGAGAGAAAGGTAGAAAAACGCCAAAGATAATTATTCTATATTATTTGTATCAACACATTTACCTATGTTGTTGATCTAAAAAAAAATAACCAGGGCTAAACCAAGACTAAGCAAGGACTTAACCATGACTAAACCTGGTTTAAAGCTGGGCTTAGCCAGGACTTAACCATGTCTAAACCAGAACTTAACCAGGTTTTAAGCAGGGCCAAACTAGGGCTAAACCAGGACTACACCAAGACTTAACTAAGCAGTGGTCTACACTTTATTACTAGAATAAGCTCTACATTCAACTGAACTTGAACTGCAAAACCTTCTGAGTACTACTAAAAGAGGCCTGCATACCATCAGTGTTACCTGAACAACTAAACTATAGCTTATAATCATTAACAAATGATTTGAACTATTTCTGTCCCTTATTTGAGTCATGTTGACTGCTCTGTGTCTCAGAGCTGAGAGAAGGAGGGGACGTTTATTTGTGTGACGCGGCGGAACATTCTGACCCAGGGTTCGTCCGACTCAAAGCCTCCCCGGGGAGAGGAAGAGTGGGCCGGGGGGAAGGGGGGGGCAGCAGCGGGAAGAAAGGTTTTGCTGAGAAATGGGAGAAAGATAATAAGAAAAAAGAGAGAGAAATGTATACAGAGAGCATTTTGGGGTGGGTTCACGCCACACAAAAGACCAGACTATTACCAATGGTCCAAAATAGACAAGTGATCTGAGCTGTCAAGAGCAGAGAGTGAGAGTGCTTTGAACCCAGGTGTAAATTGGGTAAGTGTTGTGCAAGATAAAGAAAAGCAAAGGGAGTGAGGTGAAAAAGTGAACATGCATTAGTTCAGTGTTTCTCAAACTGTGGTACAGGTCAGATTGGTGGTACTCGGCCCTTTTTTGATGGTACTCTGGAGTCTTTTGCAGTTTAGGCCCTGATGATTTAGTTGAATTTAGAGCTTAATATAGTAATGAAGTGTAGAGCACTGCTGCTTTAGACCTGGTTTAGTCTTGGTTTGGGCCAATTTTAGTCCATTAGAATGGTACTTGGGGAAAACCAAATACTTTCTAAGGTTACTTGGTATAAAAAGTTAAAGAACAACTGCATAAGTTAGTCTTTGGCAACTGATCAGTGGAGCTGCTTAGGTACAGTAGCCATAATCACTTATCCACTCAGAGTCTGGTTTTCTGTAGGTGTTGTAGCTAATGTTATGACAGAAAGACAGCAGCTCTCAAATGCTGTTCGTAAAAGTGCTCCATCAGATTTGAGTGAATGGTTTTGTTCATTTCATTATCCAAAATGTTTCACCCTCCTCTTCTCTCTTCGCACCTCTTCTTCCTGCTGTGATTGTCAGCTCCTGGCTAAAGACCCCAAGGAGCGGCTCGGTTGTCAGGGTCAAGGGGCCACAGAGGTCAAGCAGCACCCCATCTTCAGGAACATCAACTTCAAAAGACTAGAGGCCAACATGCTGGACCCTCCCTTCATTCCTGATGTAAGAGCCGTGCGCACACACACATGCATACATACAGCATACTCGGCTTGTAGCATGAAACCAGGGGGAGCGGCAAATTAGTGCACAGGAAATACCATTGTCGGATATAAACAAACATTTCCAGTATAAATGTGCTATCGTGGCTGCCAGAGCACAAGCAGAAAAAAAATTGTGCTAATCTTTCCAAGAAATTAATAGAAACAATATTACATTTCATTATCTTTTATTTACATACTGTTTTAGGCACATGATGGCATGTTGTAGTCAAAAACACACAACTATGACAGAGACAAAACCAAAAGCTTTCAGGAGTGAGACCACGCCAAGACCAGGACTTGCACATGCCAGACTAAAGAACATTTATATGTACACTTCAATAAGAAAGATCTATAATTCAATAAAATAATATTGTATATGTATTTGTATGCATCTTATTTAAACACATGTTGGGAGTAAATCTTTCCTATAAACAAATGTTTCTGTCCAAAACAAGGGTGCATTATAGGGTATATTATTGGCTATTTAGTGCTATAAAAAGACTCAGAGAGGGAAAGTGACCCACCTGTGAGGTTAACTTTGTTGTTCAACTTAGATAGTATTATCTGCATCTCTATTTTAGATTAATGAGGTCAGTGGAGTTCCAAAACAAAAAAAATATACTCAGCAAAATTTTGTCTTATAGCTTTTCACTTTATAATGTCTGTTTTTTCCTGGTTTGTTATTTACTCAGCCGCGAGCTGTGTATTGTAAAGATGTCCTGGACATCGAGCAGTTTTCTACTGTTAAAGGTGTGAACCTTGACCCCACTGATGACGACTTTTACCACAAGTTTGTTACAGGGAGTGTCTCCATCCCTTGGCAGAATGAGGTACTGCACCTTGAGATTACATCATACAGTACTACGCCATAAAAATACAACACAAGTGTAATGCACTATAACACATATCCCTTGTAGTTGATTGTAATTCCTGTCTCTTTAGATGATAGAGATGGAGTGCTTCAAAGAAATTAATGTCTATGAAACTGATGGGGTGCTGTGCTCGGATCTGGACGTGAACCGACCCAACCCTCCACCAAAGAGAGGCTTCTTCTATCGCCTGTTCAGAAGAGAGGCAAGTGCTAGTGCTCCGGCTACTGTGCGAGGGGGTGGGGGCTAAGGTACCTTTCTCTCTTCTTCCTTTAATTTTCCACTTCCCAGGCCTAGCTCAAAGGTATAAAATAATAACCACAAACTATTATTACCTTTTTAACATAACATGAATATATGCAACAAAAAAATCTGACTAAGATCTTTGTCTGACATATAGTTAAATGAACATAAAAGTTATAATTATCTGTCTAACTAGCCTATTACAATTTATAAAAAAAAAAAAAAAAAAAAAAAAAAGGCCTCCCTTCTTCTGGCATTGCTTCTAGGGGCAAACATGCATAGCTGTTTTGTGGTATGCAGGAATCTACCTGCGTCATAAATAACAAATGCTTAACTAACATCTTTTGTGTTGCTGCAGCAGTGAGTTGGCCTTTACTTTGCTTTGCTTCAAATAACGCTGTTAGCTCTATTTTTCCCATTTTAAAGTCAATGTTCTGTGCCAATACTAAACGAAAAAGTCACAAGAGATGGTAATAGAAGCTAGTGTAAGTGATTGTAAGTCTGTTGATTTTGGTCCCTCCAGGTCTGTTTTAAAGGGGGTTATAGTGATGATGAGATCGAAGAGCCCTCACGACTTTAAACCACTCCTTCCACCTGCCTCATCCTTCCCTCACGCCGCTGAACTTCACCACAAACTCCAACCGATCGCAGATTTTAGGAACTCAGTGAATGTTGATCTGTATTTATGAGCTGTATTAAAAGTGTATTATAATTAAAGAAAAAAGTATGAGTTTAAAGATTTTGTACATTTGTACTTGAATTTATGTCTAGATGTATATTTTCACTAAAGGTTGTATTGTACAAAAAGCCATAAAAGTACCACTTGAATGCATACATTTTTTTTTTTTTTTCCTTTTGTTTTTATTGGAATGAGTATGGACAATGTGTATTGGGATTTTTTTTTTTAAGCACAGTACCAGTAGTCATTTTATTTTTCCAATGTAGCATAAGGCTTTTTGTTTTGTATGTGCTATATATGTCTCATTGATTTGGCAAATCTGATACACCCAGTCCCATATTTTTCCCCCCTATAGGCTCAGGTAGAGTTTAAAGAAGCGTGTACACCTAGGTGAAAAGGGGTAAAATCTGTCAGTTCCTTACAAAAAAGGCTATTTAATGCTGTGATGTTTCAATAATCAGATTTATTCAGTCTGTATTATGTAAACCCAGTTTGATCCTGATGCTTTCCACTAAGGCAGGTTGCACATGTGTGCATACGTCAGACAGTCTGGATTAGGACTCGACAATCTTTTGGGCTGCAACATTCACACAAAAGAATGATCAAAGTCAATATTTTAAGAACTTTGAAGATATTTTGTTCTAAAGCTCGAAAATATTGATTATTCTAGTATGCTCAGAGGAGCAGACTTTCCCTCAAGTTTCCTTGTATCTTAGTAATGAGGCTCACTGGAGAGTGATTTGGATTATAGAGCCCAATGATTGTGGCATTGTATTTCAGATGAGACCTGTAGCCATTTGAAGGCTTTTTAACCTAGTTTTTTTTTTTCTTTTTTCCAAACTAATGAATCCTGAGACAGCCTGCTTTGCCACTGTCTGTGATTGTTAATGGCATGATGCTTATCCCCCACGTGCCGCAAGTAGATCTCCAGTTATAACCTGTGGCTTTAGCTGTGTATGTTCTAAAAAAAAAAAAAAAAAAAGTTTTTTCTTCTAGTAATCACACCACACTTCCATATAGACCCTGAACGTTGTTCTCTTATAGGATTGACTTGACTATTGGATTGACTTTAGGCTTTTGTGTGCAGACAGGGAGGAGTAGAGTTAACATAATCCGTGTACAGGAACACTCAACCACTTCAAATCCCTAAAAGCTGTGCACTTTTGTTTTTATCATTGAGAACATTTTCATGTTTTTAAATTTATTAGTCAGTTTCCAAATTTCAAGATTTATTTTCATTATTTGATATCACAGGCATTTATACTTTTGAATGATGCTTAAAGGCAGTCGCTGTTTACGCCTCACCAATACTGTGAATACCCGATTTGGATACATTTGCTTTGTGTGTGTATAGATGAAATATATAAAATGCAGCTTTTGTTAAGTCCAGTGCATTGAAGTAATTTAATGTGCTATCTGAATGATTAACCGGATAAAGAGTCTTTGATTGTACAGATGCGCAATGTCTGCATTTTGTTGTCAATATGATTAAGGAATTTAACTGAGCAAAAATTTATTCAAGCTATTTATAACATTGCATTCATTGAGGTACGGCGTTAGTTGCCCATTGAGTACAAATTTTTGGTCAAAATTTTCTTCACTTATTACACATTCCTTTGGCATAACTGGTACTCTTAATGCATGCATTAAGCAGTCACCATCATGTCATATTTTGAGTTTGGGTGTTTGGTTGTGTTGTTACGCTCAGGCACATTTTATGCTTTTTTCTTGCCAATGTAGATTTTAGTGCATTAGCTTTTAGCCTCAAAAACCTTGTAAATTATGTATTTCTAACATAGCTATAACACTCATCTCCTTCACTGGGAAAGTAAACTGTGTTTACCACCCATGCCTCTGTCACTGTTCAGAGAAAAATTACTTAATTCATAAGTAAATATATCAGTTTCATTGCACTATGGTGTATGGACAATGATTATAGGAAGTGTCTTTAACTTTTTGCCAATGATACCAAAAGCAACATTAAGTTAATTAAACTTGTTTTGTCTAAAGCAAGACTAACAGCCTTCATTGTATGTGCCAATTACCATGTTAAGTTTGGTTATCCCGCCTTTTACGGTCCCCTTTATTTCCGTCCATTCAGAGTAAATTCATTCACATAAAGGATCTTTGAACAGTTTTGAATGTCGCACTAAGTGCATTGTAAAGCCTGTTTTAAATACATATGTTTTATTACTCAAGCATGTATTGGTTTGTAATACTTCAGGTTCCTTGTATATGTTATGATGCCCTTTTAGTGCCAACATATCTCACTGGTATCTGAGGACAACTTTATAAATGGCAAGGTGACCAGCTGAGTTAACCCTGTTTGAATACATGCCGAGCATTCTTATCTCTGCTTCTCCTTCAAGGTAGAGATGTCAAAAAACTCAGATGGTCTACTCTATGACATAGACAGACTATGTTTATTGAAGTCTCTGAAGAAGGAGACATTGAAAAATGCAGTCAGTATTCAAATGGGGCCTGGGATTTCTTGATTATTATTTTTTTTTGTATCTGTACAGTCATGTTCAACCACTGCAGTCATTGTTAATTCTTGTACAAGTTGTATCACTGGTTGTTGTACCATATCTGACATTTGTAATTATGAAATAATACACTGCCATTTGTATAAAATGCTCATGACTCCTTACTTATCTGTATGTTATTGTAGACTGAGTGTCAAAGGAGCTCTTCAATTCATATAAATTATGCTTAAATTTAAACTGAATACAATATGCATACGGAGAAGCAGTATCCGCGAAATGATTTTACAGGTTAACAGGTTTACAGGTAACAAAGCTGCTGGCTGCATTTACTCTTTGTTAGTTTTCACTGAAGTCGATCATATTTTTCTTTGTCACTTTCTATAAAAGATCAAAACAAGAATAGTAATAACATGCAATTTAGTTTACAGATAAATTAGAAACTCCAGTCTGTTCAAAACACTCTGGATTTCAGTGGTCCCGTGACTCTTGATGAAAACAACGATGGGAAAAGTAAGGCAACTATTGGCCCGTTTAGCTGTCAATCAAACTAAACTCTGATGCTGATTGGTCGAATCCGCAGCGCCCATTACATCCTGCGTAGCTGTCACACCGTCTACTTCCTGGTGTGATTTCTTGGGGAAACGCAACGCCGCATCAAAGATGGCTTTTATCATCCAAGACCTTGTTCATATAGCAGTAATATTGTGAAGCGACAATATACATTTTGCACGAAGAATCTTTGGAGAGCTGGTGGTAGTTGTCGCGAGCAGTGTTGGCACTCTCGGCGCACTACGCACCGCTTGCTCTCCCTATGCTAACTAGTCTCCCCTGTGCTAACTAGCTCACATTGTAAATATTAGCCAGCCGAGCTAGCAGTCTTACATTTGATTGATAAAATGGCTACCATGGAAAAACTGATGAAGGCCTTTGAGTCTCTGAAGTCATTCCAGCAACAACAGGGACCACCGACCGCAGAGGAGCTCGTCCAGAGGCAGTAAGTGTGCTTTACTCGGACGGCATTAGCTTGGTGGGTTAGCTGCGTTTATGACTCTCGGGCTAAAGGGACGCCACGGTTTATTAGGTACAGCTCAAAGCTAGTTACGCTAATACAAAAGCTAGCACATTGAGACTATGGTGTTCTCTTATCTTTAGAATACCGTAGACCGCCCAGTTTCCCCTGAAGAACAGACAAAATCACTGATGCTGCATCAATTCAGTGTGAAAACACAAACTGTCTTCTTAGACAGATGGAAAGATATTACACATATTTTTACGCATAACTGATTATGAATTGTTTAAACTACACATTTAACAGTATTCAGTGCTGTTCCAAACAAAACCAAACACTGGCAATATTATAATCTGCCATTGTGCAACATTTGATCACATTGGCTTTTCATAGGTTGAACATACTGTAAATAATAATCTAAGTAATGCTCAAACATTGCTCCCAACAAAAGTGGCAGTCCAGACATTACACCATATGCTCTCAGGGGAGGTTGGATATACATATTGTTTTTAGATTAATTGTTAATTATGAACAATGTTTTTCATTCTAGAAACTTTTTTTGTTTGTTTTGTAGTTTTTATTGTGATATTTATGTTCACATAAGGCTTGTGTGGCTTCTTTTTACGCAATAGAAAAATACTTGTTAAGTTGTAGTTCAATATAGGCCTGTTATGTGGGCAATCTTATTAGATTGATTGAGTAAAGACGCCCCTGCTCTGATTCAATGTAGTATTAAAGTTGGAAATATATTGTGTTAACATTTAAAAAAGGTCTTCCTTTCTCTATCATCTCCACTCCCTTTTTAAGGAAAAAAGAACAGGCTACCACCAAGAAGGACAGAGTTACACACTGCTTGACAATATGTGAAAACATTGTAGCTCAATCTCTGAGGTAGGTTTTGCTGATCAAAGCTATAGAAATAATTATGCAATAATTATGTACTATACTGTAACTATAACATTGTGGGTCTTGTGTAGAAAAACACAAAAATTTCATTGTTTGCATTATAATGCACTATTTGTAAACAAGTAAAACTGAATAAAACTAAATAACTTTGTTGCATATTGAGTATCACAGTGATGCTTTTTTATATTTATGGATTAACTTAATGGTGTTGTATTTAAATGTTAATATGTGTATGTTTCCATCATTTTGTTTTGAAAAGCAGAACATCTCCAGAGTTTCAGAAACTGCTGGGCATCGCTATGGAGATGTTTCTACTCTGCAGTGATGACAGTGAATCAGATGTGCGAATGGTCGCTGATGAGTGCCTAAACAAAATCATCAAAGTAAGTGAATTAACAGTTTTTATAATTGCTGTATTCTGCACAAATTCATCTATTTCATAGATATTCTAATGTCATCTTTCTTTATTAGGCACTGATGGACTCAAATTTGCCTAGATTGCAGCTGGAGCTTTATAAAGAAATTAAAAAGGTATGCCTCTATTGTAACCTTGGACTACCAGAAAATAGTTTATGTTAAGTAAATTTTCTCTTTTGGTCATCAGAATGGTGCCTCCCGGAGCTTGAGAGCAGCGTTGTGGAGGTTTGCTGAGCTGGCCCACCTCATTAGACCACAAAAATGCAGGTATACACTCCAGTGTCTTTGCAATAGTGCTTAAACAATATGTAATGCTCTGTTTGTTTTTTTAAGTCTGATCTTTTTCATATTTGAGTAAAACATAATGTAATTGTGATTGTGTGTAAATGTGACTACAACACATTTCTTCCGCCATATCTGCTCATTCCAGACCCTACCTAGTCAATTTGCTGCCGTGCCTCACCAGAATTACAAAGCGACAAGAGGAGACTGTTCAAGAGACATTGGCTTCAGCAATGCCTAAGATCATGCTGGCCTTGGGACATTTCGCCAATGATAGTGAGATAAAGGTAATTTGGTTAGGAAATATGAACGTTGTACTCCTCTAAAATTATGCTACTACACTTTCAGAAACATTTGTCCATATAGGAAATCTATATTTTTGGTTTTCAAACAGGTTTTGCTCAAGTCATTTGTGGCAAACCTAAAGTCTAGCTCACCTACAATTCGACGGACAGCGGCAAGCTCAGCTGTCACTGTCTGCCAACACTCTAGACGCACTACCTACTTCAATACCTGGCTACTAAATGTGCTGCTGGGTAGGTCGTACTGCAATACATGAATTTAGACGCATTCATAGAGAAAATTACAAATACATTTTGACATGCACATTCCTGCATTCAGGTCTTTTGGTTCCCGTGGACGAGGAGCACCCCAGTCACCTCATTCTAGGTGTACTGTTAACTCTTCGTTACCTGATACCGCTTCTGCAGCAGCAAGTCAATACTTCAAGCATCAAGGGAAGCTTTGGAGTCATGAGGAAAGAAGCTGATGTGCAGCCAACACCTGAACAACTGTTGCAGGTTGAGGATAACATAACCTGAATATGCAATGTTATTTTGCTTTATAAATTATTATTGACACCTGATTTGACTTTTTGCTTATGTCCAAAGGTGTATGAGCTTACCCTACACTACACACAACATTGGGATCACAATGTGGTCACAGCTGCTTTGGAGCTGCTACAGCAAATCTTCAGGACTCCGCCTCCAGAGCTTTTGCACATGCTTATTACTGCAGGCAGCATACCACATGCCACTGTGTTTCGCCAGGACACCGAGAGCCGTGCGCGATCTGGCAGTATTCTCGAACTCATTGGTAATCACTTATGGGTAACTCTACTGTATGTGTCTGAGCTTGTGTCATTGTGATTTTCATTTTATGAATTCATATCACTGGCATATGTTTCTTAAAACATTTAGTACATTAATTGCTATTTAATTCTTGGTGTGCTTCAGTTTCTTCATTTGTGACTTTATCTTTTCTTTCATACGTTTTGTGTCTAATTATTAACTGGTTTTGATCCTTATAAGTGTCCAAAGGACCTGTTGCTTTTCCTCTTACTTTCTTATTCTGTCTGCCGTTTCCTGATATTTTCAGCAGGGGGAGGGTCTTCCTGCAGTCCACTCCTTCTCAGGAAACAAAGAGGTGACTAGTCTCTTTATTTACTTAGTTCACCTCTTCCTGAGTAGTGATGCTTTTGTCAGGATGGGCAAATTTACCTCTGACTGTGTTCTTATAACAAAAGATAAATTCCTATACTTGACCAAAGCAGTGTTCTCTGAAGCTTCTCAAATCACACTAAATTAATGATTTAATTGCACTCAGTTGAAAGTAAATTTTTACTGCCCAACATCTTACCCACTGTGATGTTTTGTTGATTTCACACTGCTTCCAGGAAAAATGCTTTCTGGAGAGGAGGATGGTTTAGAAGATGAAGCTGAGAGGAGTGAAGTCACCACGGGCACCTTTTCAAGTGAGACACACCCCCAATTCTTATTTTGTTTAAAAATTATTATTAAAATATCTAACTCCGCTCTCCCCTCAGCTTCAGATGCAGATGGCTCATCTTCGAGTCAAGTTGACATCATCACAGAGCAGCCCCGCTCCTCACAGCACACCCTCCAGCCTGGTGATTCTGTTGACCTCAGTGCCTCATCAGAACAGGGCGGTAGTGGCGGGACACCTGAATCTCCCAATGACAATGAGGAAGAAATGCTGAGCAGAAGCTCCAGTGGTGGCGCTAACATTACCCCAGAAACAGCAGATTACACCACACCAGAGAATGCAACACCAGATGGCCCATTAGTGGACGGAGGGACACTTCTAGGCACTAATGACCGATCGCTTCCACCCAGCGACTCCTCCCAGACCACCACTGAAGGGCCAGACTCTGCGGTCACTCCCTCAGATGTAGCAGAACTGGTCAGTCTAACATATAAAAATGCTGTTTGGCTTTTGTCGTGTACGAATTTCTTAAAACGTCATGAACACTATCATTACTTACAGATGATCCAAGTTATGGTCTGTGATTGCCATGGTCCTAATTATAAATAATCTGACAATAAATAGAACTAGGATTTGTAGAATGGACATGAATTTTGAAAGGTTTGTGGTGTGAGTAAATTATAATTTCCTTCAAAATTTGTAGTAATTGGTGTTCTGCACTGATAAGGATATGCATAATTTTGGTTTAAAGTTTAATAATTCTCTGAAACATTTATTCACTGTCACTCTGTAATGCTGTCCATTTTAACAATTCTACCTCTATGGTCTTGCCCACGCTCCTTTATCCCTCTCCTCACGTCGACCACAGTCGCGCACTTCATTGCCACAAGTGATTGAGCCACCCCTACCCTCTCCAACCTCCACTGAGGGTCCAGATGTTGCAGACAGCGAATCCTCTGTCTACACCACATCCTCTACGTCGTCTTCTTTCTCTATCTCGTCCTCTTCCTCCTTCTATGCCACCTCCTCCTCCTCTAGCACTAGTGACAAGGTCAGCTGCAGTTGGACATTGTAAATGGAGTGGGAGGGGCTTGCTTGCCTGTAAACCTTTCTCCATTCTTTTCCCTTTGCTTGTCACATTGTCACATTAATTTCCTAAATTTTTCTTGCTCACAGCCATGCCTTGAAATTTGCAATTCCTTTTCCTAAAATTTGCCCCACCTCCGTGTTCAAGTGATGCTTTTCAGTAGGTCAATCTGAGATCTGTTGATGAGTTTGCAGTAAAAAAAAAACTTACAAGCATGATGGCTCCTTGTTTAGATTTGTGTTTTGTTTTCGCTTTCAGTAGGCTGGGACAGGCTTTTGCTCCAGTTGAAACGAAGCAGACCAAACAAAATTTCAGATTTGAGCTTCTCTGTTAAAAATGTTATTTTGTTGTGACCAAAAGCTTGATCTTCCTCTGGTTTTAAAATGTTAGACTGTGGGACTGTTACGTTTTCAATCCAACACTATTGTGTTGGCCTGCTCTTAATTGTTTTAACCCAAGCATGACTCAGTTGAGTTTTTAATAGGATGCCAATTTCCTGTTGTTGTGTGTGCCATGTTTTGTTTCCCAAATTAGGAAAAATAACTTAAATATACTAAGATTGCATGCACTTCAGAAAGGTTACCATATAGTCCATTTCCTTCAGGATACCTTTGTTTTGCTTGTATGTGCATAAGGTGTTGGATGGCAGCGAGAGCCAGTACTCTGGGATGCAGATTGGCACTCTACAGGATGAAGAGGATGAAGGAGCAGCACCTGCCCCCCAGGAAGGCCAGCATCAAGAACCGTTTCTGCAGTCGGCACTGGGTAAATTTTTGGTAGATGATCTTTACAAACAGGTGAAAAATACTTTCCCATTCTTATGTTGACATTGTTGATGGTGTGCTCTTTGTGCAGCTCTCAGTAAGCCTCACCTTTTTGAAGGACGAGGCCACAACCGCCAAGGTTCGGACAGCAGCGTGGACCGCTTCATACCAAAGGAAGAACCTACCGAACCTGAGCCAGACAACAAGGTAGATATGACCTACCCACATTAAACTTGATATTAAGTGAAATAAAGTTAAAATAACTTGGAGATATGTTTTAATGTCCTTTTTTTTTTTTTTTAGCCATTACGGATAAAGGGTCCTATTGGACATTATACAGACCAAGAAGTGGAGCCTTTAGTTCACTGTGTGCGACTTCTTGCTGCTTCCTTTTTGCTAAATGGACAGAAGAAAGGTAAGCTTTAATAACATGCTAAAAGGTCTTAATATAGCAGCATAATTTTAATTCCAGTTGTATTTTGGCTGTGAACTAATATTTGACTTATAGGAAATAGGATTGAGACTGAATCAGTGTGCATAATTTTCACAGGGCTTATACCTGACAAAGAGGTGCGAGTGAGTGTGAAAGCCTTGGCGATCAGCTGTGTGGGGGCAGCTGCAGCCCTGCATCCTGAAGCGTTCTTTAATTCCCTCTATTTGGAACCGCTGGACGGCATCCCAGTAGAAGGTAGGGCATAAAATAGTATTAAGGGATACTATGTAACAATTGAATTGACTACTGTGTAAATAAAGCTGTTAACATCACAGTCTTCATGACAAGCTTGTCATTATGATAAACAAAAGAAAATGTCTATGAAACATATTGGGATGTTTTTTGCATATATGCAGATATGACTATGACACAAAAGGATATCCAATGGAAGCTGTTGTCTAATCACGTTAATCTAATCAAGTTAAGCCACCTGTGTTAACAGTGGTCCGGAAACCAGAGATTTAAACACATCTTTGTTGCAGTTTTCAGGATAGACAGTTTTTTTGGTCAGAAACAAAATGTAACTTTATTCATGGTTAATATGAATGTCTTTCTCAACTTATAGAGCAGCAGTATATCAGTGATGTGCTTTGCCTCATTGATCATGGGGACCCACAGATTCGAGGGGCCATGGCAATCCTTTGTGGAGCCATTATACATGCAGCACTCAACAAAACCCGTTATAACATACAGACCTGGCTGGCCAGTGTACAAAGTGCAACAGGTTAGTTACTGGTGGCAGTAGTTTTACCTTTTAAAGATATTGAAGTTTTATTTGAGTTTCTGGGAGGATTAAAAGTTGTTTCTATTTCTTTAGGTAACCCTCTGTCCCTGGTGGACTTGGTGCCTTTGATCCAGAAAACTTTGAGGGATGAATCCTCTGTCACCTGTAAAATGGCTTGCACTGCAGTGAGAGTAAGTATGGTTTTGTGTGCTGGTTGTGTGCTGTTCTTCTGTTTTTGTGTAGCTAACACGTGCGTTTGTGTTTTAGCAATGCGTAATGACTTTGTGTAAGAGTACACTGAGTGAGCTTGGACTGCAACTGGTGATCGACCTGCTTGCTCTCAGGGACTCTTCCTATTGGCTTGTTCGAACTGAGCTATTGGAGACCATGGCAGAAATTGACTTTAGGTAAATGTAATAAAAATGAATAGCTTTTTAGTCACAAAGATCTGCATGTACTAAATAACTTGACTTACATTTTCATGTTTAGAATAATTAACTTCCTTGAGAGGAAAACTGAAGCTTTGCATAAAGGAGATCATCATTACACTGGGGTAATTGCTTCCATCACATTACCATTATTGTACTTTAGCTTTATATTTTTCCGATAGGAAACCTTACTGTTCTTCATTGCAGAGATTGAAGCTGCAGGAGAGGGTCCTGCATGACGTGGTCATCTGCCTTCTGGGAGATGATGATCCCAGAGTTAGACATGTGGCAGCTTCTACTGTTAGCAGGTACTTTAACTTTCAGTTGTGTCATTATTTTTCCCAAAACATCTTGCAGATTGTGTGACATAAACCTGAGCATCAGTGCCATATTTTTCCATTCTGATTATATTTATCCTGTCTTTATTTTTAGGCTGGTGGCTCGATTATTTTATGACTGTGATCAAGGCCAGGTCGATCCAGTGGTTGCTGTTGCTCGAGACCAAAGTTCGGTGTACCTGCAGCTTCTAATGCATGAAACGCAGCCCCCCTCTCAACTTACCGTCAGCACAATCACAAGGTAACTACATACAAATAGTCAGACCAGAGCATTAAAACTAGAATTTATTTTGTCTTGAATATCAGAAGCGCTCCTTAAATTATACCTATCTGTTGTTTATAAATAGGGAAAAGGATTTAAACAGTTATCAATGTTTTTCTGGTTGGCAGTAGCTCAATTGGTAGAGACGCTTGCCCACTAACCCAAAGGTTGGCGGTTCAAGCCTCACACACTGTCGTTGTGTCCTTGGAGCAAGACACTTCACCCACCTTGCCTGTATGAATGTGTCAGTGTTTGGTGGTGCTCGGGAATGGCAGCCACACTTCCGTCAGTCTGCCCCAGGGCAGAAATAGCTCACTACTACCGAGTGTGACTGAGGAGTGAATGAATAATGGACCAAATTGTAAGGCGCATTGAGAACCTTGACAAGCTTGTAAAGCGCACTATAAATCCAATCCATTATTATTATTATTATTTTTATCTTTTAACAGGACATACAGAGGCTATAATCTGTCAGGTACTGTGTCTGATGTCACAATGGAGAACAACTTGTCCAGAGTCATTACGGCTGTTTCGCACGCATTTACCACCTCTACCTCCAGAGCCCTTACAGTAAGCTTGTTCATCTATTCCTGCAAGGTTCTGCAACAACTGACTTGATAATGTTTTCTTATGAAGGTCCTAATCCCTGCCTCAATCTTTTATAGTTTGGTTGTTGTGAGGCATTATGCCTCATGGCTTTAAACTATCCAGTGTGTAACTGGAGCACAGGCTGGCACTGTGGTTATGTTAGCTCTAGTACCACTCTAGCTTCTCGGGCAAGTCTGAACCGCAGCAGGGGCAGGACCCACAGGTTTGTCCTATTGCTTTTCTGACATAAATGTTTTTTTCATTTTCACTTACTTTATTTTTCATTTAAACTTGAATTTTATGACATTTCTTTGTGCAGTCTGTCACACTCCAGCAATACGCCAGCCTCTTCATCCACTTCTGCACCAGACACAGAAAAGAAAACTCTGATTGTGGGAATGGCCAATATGGTGCTCTCTTTACTCTCCTCTGCTTGGTTTCCTTTGGATCTTTCTGCACACCAAGATGCACTTTTACTTGCTGGAAATTTGCTTGCTGGTGAGTTTTGGAAGCAATTTGACACCTTGACACCACCTATTTTTAAATATTAACATTTGATCTGTCCCATAACATGTTATAATCGTGTCCCCAGCTGTAGCTCCTAAATGCATGCGCAACCCCTGGACCGGAGAGGATGAAAGTGGTAATTCAAACACCAGTACAGCTTCTAGTAAAATGGAGGAACCCTGGGCTGCACTGTCAGAGCGCTCCCTGGTGGTTATGGTGGAGCAGCTTTTCTCTCACTTGCTGAAAATACTTAACATTTGTGCACATGTGTTAGATGACACACCACCTGGACCCGCTGTAAAGGTAATTTATGTTATTTATAGCAAATAGCAATGGTTTTGGATCCTTTTAAGGCAGCAATCTTGTAAATACATAAGGTTATTATGATTTTACTCACTTCCCTTTTCATTTTAGGCCACTCTCCCTTCCTTAACCAACACCCCATCCCTGAGTCCCATTCGCAGGAAGGGTAAAGAAAAAGAGATTGCTGATCCCAGTGCTGCGCCCATGAGCCCAAAGAAAAGTAATGAAGTCAACACAGGTACATGCTCAAGCACACACTAAAATAGTCACTGTAACCCTGAATGGAGAATAAAAATGTCTCTTTTTAAAAATGAACAGGCCGACCTGCAGACAACACTGCATCAACAGCAATCAGTAAATCCACTACTCTTGGTAACTTCTACCACCTGCCACCCTACCTCAAGCTCTTTGATGTCCTGAAAGCCACATACACAAACTACAAGGTTGAATGTTAATTTGGTTGTCTCACTAAATTAACTTTATTAAACATACCAAAAACAAATTTTAATCACCTTATATAAATTGTTTAGGTCACACTGGATCTGCACAGTAACCAAGAAAAGTTTGGTTGCTTCTTGCGTTCAACGTTGGATGTTTTGTCACAGCTGTTAGAACTGGCAACACTTCATGATATTGGCAAGGTAAGCTAAATACAATTACAAAAAGGTTTCCAAATTAAAAATGGCCCTTTATTTTATTTGTACATAGTAAAAAAATTTTAATTTTTAATCAGTGTGTTGAGGAAATTCTCGGCTACCTGAAATCCTGCTTTTCCAGAGAGCCAACCATGTCAACCGTTTGTGTACAACAGGTTAGTAAACGTATTAATACTGTGCATGCTTTTGTACCATTCTATTTCATTCCTACTGAACTCCAGAGGACGGTACTTTGCACCTTGATAGCCCCAGACGCACGCATGCACAGAAGTTGAGATCTTATACCAACAAGGTCACGGGTGACATCAGCAACTGTATATAATACCAAGTCACCCAGCATTCTGTGTTTCCTACATTTCTCACATAATGCAGATGGTTGTATTATTTTGGAAACTTCCTTTACCCATCTTCTTTGCTTCAAGCCTCGTAACTGTTGGTTGGAGCCATGTTTCTACATCCTCCAGAGACTGGGAGACGACTTTCTCCACTCTTTGCAGTTGTTTGTTAGCTAATAACCTGACGGCGAGTCTCCCTTTGGCATTTATTATACTGTCCTATAGTGTGACCTGCTAGCAGCTAGCCTTGCGGCTTATTTGGTTGTATTTTTTATTTTATTTTATATTATTTATTTGATTGTATATTTTTGTTATCAGGAGTCTGGAGTTCATTTTCTATCTCCTTTGCTACAAGACTTGCTGGGTGATTTTACTTTGGTGGGTCAGTGAATGCTTCTTTTCTTGCTGGTCTACCACTTGGCGTGTAGTGAGGACAACATTGCCTGATAGTTCAGTCTGCTGGTTGGTATGCCGCAAGTGTTTCCCCGCTCTTTGCTGTACCACCGCTATGAGTATTATATGGTCCTTGTTGTCTTTCAACTCAGGACCAGTTTTGGTTTCTATTCTGACTGGTGCACTGTGAGTGTTTTGTGCTCCATGTAGTACCACTACTCAGCATGGTGTGCTGTTTTTTTTTTAAGGACAGACTGATAAGTTACCACTTATGTTATGTCTTCTGTGGTCGGTGCACAGTGAGTGTTTTCCGCTCCACGTTGTACCGCTGCTCTTATTATGTAGTGTGCTCATTGTTTTATTTAAGGACAGGCTGATAATTTGCCCCTTATGTTATCTCTTTGGCTGGTGCACCATATCGGTGCAGCCTGCTGACGTGATTGCTCTCCACTGCTTGTTTTATTTTAGGACAGATACCTGTTAATTTATGTCCACTCTAGCTGGTGCACCGTGAGTGTTCTCACTTCTCGTTGTGCCGCCTGTTGCATATAGTGTGCTCACCCTCTTCTCTGAGGGACGCATTGATTGCTTGTTGTTGTGCTTGCTCTATTCTGGCTCTGACCATTGTGTTTCACTGGTGTGAGTGTTTCCCGCTCATTGTTGTGCCACCACTCACATGTACAGGGTTAAGTGATTGTTGATAGAACGCCAGGGTTTGAGTACTCGCAACGTAACGGCCATTTGAGTAGCATCTCAGCTTTATTAAGGGACGGCCTAATGATTTTTTGTGGTTACATAGATTCTGGCTGGTGCGCCGCTGAGTGCTTCCTGCTCATCCCTGTGCCGCCACTCATTGCATATACAGTGGGGCAAAAAAATATTTAGTCAGCCACCAATTGTGCAAGTTCTCCCATTTAAAAGATGAGAGAGGCCTGTAATTTTCATCATAGTTATACCTCAACTATGAGAGACAAAATGAGAAAAAAAAATCCAGAAAATCACTGTCTGATTTTTAAAGAATTTATTTGCAAATTATGGTGGAAAATAAGTATTTGGTCAATAACAAAACTTCATCTCAATACTTTGTTATATACCCTTTGTTGGCAATGACAGAGGTCAAACGTTTTCTGTAAGTCTTCACAAGGTTTTCACAAACTGTTGCTGGTATTTTGGCCCATTCCTCCATGCAGATCTCCTCTAGAGCAGTGATGTTTTGGGGCTGTCACTGGGCAACACGGACTTTCAACTCCCTCCAAAGATTTTCTATGGGGTTGAGATCTGGAGACTGGCTAGGCCACTCCAGGACCTTGAAATGCTTCTTACGAAGCCACTCCTTCGTTACCCGGGCAGTGTGTTTGGGATCATTGTCATGCTGAAAGACCCAGCCACGTTTCATCTTCAATGCCCTTGCTGATGGAAGGAGGTTTTCACTCAAAATCTGATGATACATGGCCCCATTCATTCTTTCCTTTACACGGATCAGTCGTCCTGGTCCCTTTGCTGAAAAACAGCCCCAAAGCATGATGTTCCCACCCCCATGCTTTACAGTAGGTATGGTGATCTTTGGATGCAACTCAGCATTCTTTCTTCTCCAAACATGACGAGTAGAGATTTTACCAAAAAGTTTTATTTTGGTTTCATCTGACCATATGACATTCTCCCAATCCTCTTCTGGATCATCCAAATGCTCTCTAGCAAACTTCAGACGGGCCTGCACATGTACTGGCTTTAGCAGGGGGACACGTCTGGCACTGCAGGATTTGAGTCGCTGGCGACGTAGTGTGTTACTGATGGTAGCCTTTGTTACTTTGGTCCCAGCTCTCTGCAGGTCATTCACTAGGTCCCCCCGTGTGGTTCTGGGATTTTTGCTCACCATTCTTGTGATCATTTTGACCCCATGGGGTGATATCTTGCGGGGAGCCCCAGATCGAGGGAGATTATCAGTGGTCTTGTATGTTTTCCATTTCCTAATAATTGCTCCCACAGTTGATTTCTTCACACCAAGCTGTTTACCTATTGCAGATTCAGTCTTCCCAGCCTGGTGCAGGTCTACAATTTTGTTTCTGGTGTCCTTTGACAGCTCTTTGGTCTTGGCCATAGTGGAGTTTGGAGTGGGACTGTTTGAGGTTGTGGACAGGTGTCTTTTATATAGATAACCAGTTCAAACAGGTGCCATTAATACAGGTAACGAGTGGAGGACAGAGGAGCCTCTTACAGAAGGTCTGTGAGAGCCAGAAATCTTGCTTGTTTTTAGGTGACCAAATACTTATTTTCCACCATAATTTGCAAATCAATTCTTTAAAAATCAGACAGTGTGATTTTCTGGATGTTTTTTCTCATTTTGTCTCTCATAGTTGAGGTATACCTATGATGAAAATTACAGGCCTCTCTCATCTTTTTAAGTGGGAGAACTTGCACAATTGGTGGCTGACTAAATACTTTTTTGCCCCACTGTAGTGCGTTTTGGGATGCACTGATTGCTTGAACTTGTTTTTGGTCAGCTTTGGCGGGTTCTGGTGCACTTCGCCTACATCTTGCTCACTGCAGTGCTGACATTCCTAGCATGTATTGTGCTAGGGACACATTGAGAGCTTGTTTTTTTTTTTTTTTTTTTTTTTTTTAAATCTGCTCTGGCTGATGCGGGTCCTATTTCCTGCTCAACATTGCAACTCTGTCATTGCCAAAGATTGTGTTTGTTCTTTGGTACGAAACTGGTAACTTCTGGTTTAGTCAAACTGACCAGTGTGGTGTGAGTGTTTCCTGCTCATCTTGTCACCCTCAAGATATGCTCTTACTTTTGTCAGACTGATGGCTTCTGGTTTAGTCTCTGGCCAGAGCGCCATGAGTGCTCTCTGCACCTTGCTGTATTGCCACTTAGGGCTGTCACGATGACAAATTATGCTGGGCGATTAATCGTCCCAGAAATTATTGCGATAAGCAATTATATTGACCTTTTTCAACTAATAAAATGATAATGACATAATGATGCGAGTACACCCTTTCAAAGATAAATAAACTTTAATTTCTTAACATTTAACAGAAAAACAATAAATAAAATGGACTCTCAGTCTCTGTAAACAAAAAAAAAAGGCACTTTAAAAACCAAACACAATTGAAACAATAGATAAAGTGGATCTCAAGTCTCTGTAAATGAAATTGCCCTTAAAAAATATTAAACTTTAGGTAGGGAAAACAAGCAAACCTGCCAGTTAGGACCTTTATGTAAAAGTGCAAACAAAACAACAAAACACTCTATATGAATAAATGCAGATGCCTCAACAGGTCATATGCAAATCCGTCGCTACTTTAGTCAGGCAGATTCCAAGCAAGAAATACCAACATCGCCTTTGTGTGGCTTAAGGCAGGATCTCTCAGGAGTAGCAATGTAGCCAGTTTGACTTCATCCAATGCCCCTGCCTCCTCCATGCTGCCACGATACCTTGGTTCCAAGATGGTGGCCTTTCTCAGGAGTACTTGGATTGCAGGTGAGCTGTATTTGTCAGTCAGTGCCCTGCCTATGTTTTGTTTAATACTGGCTCAGTTCAGTGTCATCGGGGCCTGGAGAGAGAAGGTCGCCTTTAATCAGTTCCAGCGCAGGATTAACTGACGACACTGTGACGTATTTTTCCCCTGAGAGGACATCTGTAAAGTCAGCCAATGGTTTCATTGCTGCGTTGATGGACTCCAACACAGAAACATCCTGCCAGGTTGGGTTGAGGTGGCCATGTTTGCTGTCTTGAACCAGGACACGTCTTATGGCTGGGAGTTGCTCCAACACCCTCTCTACCATCTTCTGCTTAGTGCCCCATCGTGTGACAACATCCTGTGGGAACTATAATATTGTTCTTGTGCATTAGTTAGTCTATATCAACATTCTTAAAAAATACAAGATTTTACATTTTCCAGTATTTATCATTATTAATTTGTATGTTAATATATTATTAATTTATGCTAGTGCAAACTAAGACTACAGTCTCAGTTAGATTCTACAGGTTATTCTACAGGTCTACTATAAAACAAAAATAATTCTTTAAATAGTTTGTGTTGCAAATTAAACTATGAAGGACTCACTTACCGGTTATAGATTGTGTTGGGGGAGATTAGCCTCATTCTGGGCCTCTCCTTTTAAGCCAGCTCAGGTTGAATACGTTGACCAAACTTTTACAGAGTCCTATGGCACACGCTGTCCGTTCTTTGTCACTGTCCAAATCATGGGACACAGCAAGATGGAGGTTGTGGCCAAAGCAATTGAGCCATGGCCAGCCAAGATTCCTTATTGCAGCAACAATGTTAGCACCATTGTCTGTAGTGATGCAGACTAGTTTGTGCTCATCCAGTCCCCAGTCTGCTAAAGCGGACTTCAGGTTTTCTCCAAGGGTGTCAGCAGTATGGTTATCTGGGACATATCTGGTCTCTAAACACTTGGAGTGAAGGGTCCAGTCAGCAGTTATGTACTGTATGGTCAAGCTCATATAAGGGGTCATGTTTGAACTGGACCACATATTTGTAGTGGCAGAGTAAAATTAAATGTCTTTGATCTCCTTAAGTATGTCGTCTTTAATGCTGCTATACAGTTGAGGAATTGCCGTTTGTGACACGTATGTTCTCCCAGGCAGTTCGTACTGGCTGTCAAATGTTTGCAGCATTTTTCGAAATGCCGGCTTTTTGACGATATTAAAGGGCTGCATGTCTTTAACGATGAAGCGAACTACGCTGTCTGTGAGTGCGCACCATTTTGCACTGTCCTCTTTGTATTTTGTTAGTCGATTAAACGCGAGTGATTGTCGACTGCTGGGAAGACAGCCCACCTGCTGTTTTTTTTCCCCAGCTGGGAAAAGTGCATCGGATGATTGTGTTTTAGGTGCTGATGCATGTTTGTTGTATTGCCGTGTTTGGCTGCAACTTTTTTATAACAAATGCAACATACCGGCTTGCATGCGTTAAGTGGTTCACCGCGCTCATTGGGTTGGAATTCAAAATGCTCGCACACTGCAGCCGCCACATTCGGTTTTGAAACTTAATTCCATCTCTTGCAAATCTCAACTACCGTTTTCTTTGGCTTGCTACTCCTCATTGTGCTCTCTTGCTACACTCTGTTATAGGCTATAAGACCATATGGCTAGCAAGTGACTGACAGGAGAGTTAACTCCTCATTACGCTAAGGAAACAGGAAGGGTCAGTCGAGAACAATGCACACGAGTGAAACCTGTCATCCAGTCTATTTGGTAGAGCGAGATGAGGAAATAAAACAAACACGCAAATGAAATGAATCGCAGCCGAAAAAATAATTGAGCTCACTTTAAGTCATCGTGTAATTAATTGATTACCGCGACAGGCCTATTGCCACTCCTGTCATCAAGTATCACTGTTCTGTACAACAAAACATTTTTTTTTTTTTTTTTTGCTTGTTGGATTCACTCTGGCTGGTGCGCCTTGGCTGCTCCCTGCTCATCCCTGTGGTTTGGGCATAAGGTGTCCTTGCTCTTTTACTACTAGCTTAACTTGAAGCTTAGTCACGCTCTGTCTGGTGGCGATGAGTGTTTTTCTCGCTCCTCGCTGTACTGCCTTCCCTCCTTTTACTACCTCTCAGTATAGATTGTGGTTGCTATTTTGCTAGCAAGTGGAATTTTGCAAACCGCCTGTAGTTCTAAGCTATGCGTTTGTGCCTGTGGCCCAAGAGACCTAGTTGGAGCCTGCTGTGCAGAATGTCACGGCAATAGTTTGCAGGACTGCACCAGGCTTTGTAGCCCCAATGTAGAATTGCAAGTGTCCTTTGTGTGCGCAGCCAGACAGCAGCCCATCCTGGGAAGTGGATGTACATTGTCGGGTCGATGTCTGTGCTGTCAGCAACAAGAGCTCTGTTGGCATAGTCACTCTGTGACAGTGATGGCTTTCCCGTCTCCAGAGGGGGAAAGGTACCCTCAACTTGGTCTTGCATGTTCAGAGTAGTGTGGGAGTCGCATACAACTCGTTCTTCCAATGATGGGTGAGCTAGCAGCATTGGGGTCCTCAGGGGAGGCACGTATATATGGGATGTATTGGATCTACGGGCTGTTTGGCTGGTTCTGTTTTGTTTTTTTTTCCGTCTTGAGAGACAATTGTGTGCTTGCTGAAGTTTTCGCAAAATCGAACAGTCATTTGTGTGAACTAGGGATGCACCGATACCACTTTTTTTCAAACCGATACGAGTACTTCCATTTGAGTACTCGCCGAGTACCTATACTTATATAGGGGTTACTTGATAGTTTATACAGTTACACTGCTGTATCTCATTCATCCCAAACCGTGTCGTCTTTTTCCCTTCAATCCCCGCTCTGTGATGGTAAGTTATTTTTGCAACAGAGTGGTTTGAAGACAACTAACCACGGCTAAACTTTGCTCAATATGGTGTCGGTTGTTGGTATTGGCCCACTTTTATGAACACGAGTATGAGTACTTGGTCAAGGTATCAGTACCGATACCCGATACTGGTATCAGTATCAGTGCATCCCTAGTGTGAACCCTCAAGGAGACACTTGATTCGTTCATTCCCTGAATTAAGCTTTTAAACTCATTCAGTGGGGTTTATCTTGCTTGGGAAGTCCCATGGCGATGTGTTTGCTGGACATATAGTTAAGCTCTAATTAATAATGGGAGATCTGGGAGGAATATGGCGAAGTGGAAGACAATTTCTTTGCTTAGAAAATTGACGATGCACTCCAACTGTAGTTCTCTCTCTGTGAACTGACCAGTCCATTGGGATTGGCCGTGCTGGTACATGCTTTCCTCTCTGCTTCTGTTGCTTATGCTGACTCTTCGCAAGATAGGGCGACTACACAGTGTTGCTTGTGGGCTCCTCACTGGGGAGCCTTGTTTGCTCCCACAGTGGGAGGACCTCATTTTGCAGTTCGGAGGGAGCATTTGGCTTCCTCACTTGGTGCATATCTGTGACAGTGGCCCTTGTAGGTCTGGATTCCACATTAAACTCTTGTAACCAGGCTTTTGCACAGACTGTGCTTAGTGTGTCTTTTGCTAGACAGCACTGTGTGCTGGGTGTTGCATTGCCTTTACTGTCATTATTTAAAGACATGCAATGATAATCCCATCTATGATAGATGGGCATTATTTGCCAGTTGGTGTAGTTCCTACTGTTTGGACCCAGCCCGTAGATCTGTGCTGGTGTTACCTCACTATCCTCACCTGTTTTTGATTGATGAGATTGAGTTCTCTCTGTTGCTGCCGCCGAGGTATATGCTTCTGCTGTCTCTGCTCAATGCATTCTGTCAGTCCTGGATGTTTTATGTTCCCCACCGTTTGAGCCACGGCATGGGCTGACCTCAAATGGCTGTCCCCCAGGATGCCTTTTTCTCCTTGCGAGTCATCTGTCAAGTGTGCCTTTCACATTGGCCAGCCAATTACAATGGCTGTCTTTGCGCTCTGGCTGGGGTAGAATGCCTGGTGCCAGTCTGCTGTGTCTTGTCTGTTTGCTTGGATGGTACATCAATTTTATGGACAGACATAACGGATGTGCTATTTGTCAGTTATGAGGGATGCAGGAAGGGGCTTTACCTTGTTGGTACAGACTCTCACATTGCATTGTTGATGCTATAATTCTAGCTACTGAAACCAGGTGTCATGTCATTCCGCCAGGAGCGTCTCCACCTCCTGGGCTGCACTGGCAGGTATTTCTCTTGGTGACATCTGTGCTGCTGCTGCATGAGCTTCCTCATGCAACTTTGCCCGCTTTTGCAGTGTTATTGTGGCTGCTCGACACACAGTGGCATCAGCAGTGTTGTCTGCGACAGAGGCTCAGTGTGGGCAGACTCTTCGTGACTTGGTATTAAGTCATCCAGGTGCAAAGCACCGCCCTCCAGCGTTTAGTAGGAAGGAAACAGAATGAGAATTACTTGAGTTGCTTCTCACTCACATTCCGAAAGAACAGAATGTTGGATGTCTCGGTATTATGTACAGCGGCTGATGTCACCCAGGTCACGTCCACTGATGTGACTTTGTTGGTATAAGATCTCGACTTTTGCGCATGCATGCGTGTGGGACCTCAAGGTGCAAAGCACGATCCTCTGGTGGTCATCCGGAATTCATAGAATCTTAGTTACATACGTAACTCTCATTTATGTGGCAGTCCTTTGTAGTTACAGCACTGAGCAGTGTGCTGTAGCTGGCTTGACTCCACACAGAGTGAGGCTGGTTCCTGCCGACAGGGCCTGTAAAGACATTGGCTTCCCTGTGCGATGGTTCCATACATCTGTTATGCATTTATGTAAGAGTTTGTAAAATGGTGCATATCTATTTTAGTTGCTGAAAACTCTTTTTGGCACCAACCTGGCCTCCCAATATGAGGGTGTCCTGAGTGGACCCAGTCGGTCTCAAGGCAAGGCTCTTCGTTTGGGCTCCTCCAGCCTTAGACCTGGCCTCTATCATTACTGCTTCATGGCCCCATACACACATTTTACCCAGGCACTGGCTGATGCAAGTCTGCGCAACATGGTGCAGGCTGACACGGACCAGGACACATCTGGGTAGGTATTTTAACAATTTCAAAGCAGGTACACATTTTGAGTGCATTAGTTGACATTCATACACTAACTGTACATTATGTAACTGTTTTAGATGGTTTGATGTAATGCAAAGGGCATCAAATCAGGTCAAGTCCAACATTGCTAATGCAACACGACACAGGGGAGACAAGGTATGTTTACATTTAAATTGACACTTCTTATTACAGGAAAAATGATATAGTCTATTGAATGAATTGTGTGCTACTGTAGTAACAGGTTTTATTTTCATAAAAAAAACACAGATGGGAATAAAGTAGCAATTATGTCTTTCTTTCAGAGTGCAATCCATAATCACATCAGACTGTTTGAGCCACTGGTGATCAAAGCTTTGAAGCAGTACACCACAAGCACTTCTGTGTCACTGCAGAGACAAGTTCTGGATCTGCTTGCCCAGCTTGTACAGCTTAGAGTCAACTACTGTCTCCTGGATTCAGATCAAGTAAGACACACACAACCAAAGATTGTATTCAACTCTAGAGTTTGTTTATTCATTTTATTCCACTTGTTCCCATTTAACACATTTGTTTCAGGTGTTCATAGGCTTTGTCCTTAAGCAGTTTGAGTACATAGAAGTTGGCCAGTTCAGGTCTATGTTTTACATCTTTGTATGCATAAGTGATGCCTGCTTTTGCTCCTGTTCTAAACATTTTTTATTTCTTGTAGGGATTCAGAGGCCATCATTCCAAATATATTTTTCTTCCTTGTGCTGCTGTCTTATGAACGTTACCACTCCAAGCAGATCATTAGCATCCCTAAGATCATCCAGTTGTGTGATGGCATTATGGCCAGTGGCAGAAAAGCTGTGACCCATGGTGAGATAAATGTCACATTAATCAACATAAATATAATGCTGCAAATTTTACCACTTTTGTTTTCTTATTTCTACAGCTATCCCTGCATTACAACCCATCGTTCATGACCTTTTTGTATTGAGGGGCTCCAACAAAGCAGATGCAGGCAAAGAGCTTGATACACAGAAAGAAGTGGTGGTTTCCATGTTGCTCAGACTCATACAGTACCACCAGGTATACATCTCTGAATATTGTTCTTTTGCATGACTTTTTCTAACATGGAACTTTGTTCACACTGTAGGTGTTGGAGATGTTTATCCTTGTGCTTCAACAATGTCACAAGGAAAATGAGGACAAGTGGAAACGATTGTCCCGACAGATTGCTGATGTCATTCTTCCAATGATTGCTAAGCAGCAGGTAGTGTGTTTAAGTGTTTATTAAAATTGTTAAAATATTGCATGTGGCTCACCAACATTGTTGATTCATGGTCATACAGATGCACTTGGACTCTCCTGAGGCATTGGGAGTACTTAATACTCTTTTTGAGTCTGTTGCCCCCTCCTCTCTGAGACCTGTGGACATGCTTCTTAAGAGTATGTTCACTACTCCAGTTACTATGGTAAGAATTTGACTTATCATCACTGAATTTTTTACTCTTTGTATATTTCTTAATCAATCTCACTAAAACTGACCACTTCTCCTCCCATAGACATCAGTAGCAACAGTCCAGTTGTGGGTGTCTGGTATCCTGGCAGTTCTGAGGGTACTTGTGTCTCAATCAACAGAAGATATTGTACTGTCACGAATCCATGAGCTGTCCCTCTCCCCACATCTTCTCTCCTGCCAAACCATTCGCCGCCTACATCAGCAAAGTCCCTCCCCAAATGACCCACCTGCTGAAATACTCAGCAGCCAGGAACCTAATGGCGAGGTTCAAAAAGCCCTTCCAGAGGAAACCTTTGCCAGGTTATTGAAGGTTTCATATCCATTGAAGCATTTTTGTTGTCTCATCTAATCTTTAAGTTAAATTTGCTTTAAACTTCTCTTAATGCAGGTTTCTGCTGCAGCTGGTAGGAGTGTTACTGGATGACATTTCATCTCGACAGGTTAAAGTGGACATCACTGAGCAGCAACATACATTTTACTGCCAGCAGCTGGGCACACTTCTAATGTGTCTCATACATGTGTTTAAAAGTGGTGAGCTTGCATTGTATGCATTGTAATTAACACAGTTAAAGCATTTTAAAGTGTGTTGAAATTGTGATCTTTCTTACCCTTTCATCTCTATCATTATCCAGGAATGTTTCGCAGGATCACAACTGCAGCCAGCCGCCTCCTGAAGGGTGAAAGTGGAGCTGCACAGTCTGGCTCTGATGCCAGTCAGTTTTACCAGTTGGAGGGACTGAACAGCATGGTGCAAAGCCTCATCACCACCCACCCCTCCCTTGTGCTGCTGTGGTGCCAGGTTCTGCTCATTATCAACTACACAAACTACACATGGTGGACAGAGGTTCACCAGACCCCTAAGTAAGAAATTATGCAATGACAAAAGTGTGTAGACTTTATCTGCAATAAATTGTTATCTAATGTACATATTGACTAAAGAATTACATGCACAACCTATTTGTTTTAAGGACCTTATGCACATTTAGTTTTTCCACTTTTTTTTTTTTAAATCAGGAGACACAGTCTTTCTTGCACAAAGTTGTTGAGCCCATGCAGTTCAGGGGAAGGTGAAGAGGACAAACCCGAATCACGCTTAGCTATGGTCAATAGAGAGATTGTACGAAGGGGAGCCCTTATCTTGTTCTGTGACTATGTGGTGAGAATGAACCTTGTTTAAGCAGATAAATAATTTTTTTCAGCTACTCTACTTTTTACAGTGTATATTTTCCAACCTTTACTTTTCAGTGTCAAAACCTCCATGATTCAGAGCATCTGACTTGGCTGATTGTTAATCATGTGCGAGATCTCATCAACCTTTCCCATGAGCCTCCAGTCCAGGATTTTATCAGCGCTGTGCATCGCAACTCTGCTGCCAGTGGCCTCTTTATTCAGGCCATCCAGTCACGCTGTGACAACCTCTCCACTGTAAGAATTCAGGCTTTCTTTTAAGAGTTTTTCACAGAATTGTGTGCCTAATATTGCATACTTATGTCTTTCTGAATAATTATTGTAGCCCACCATGTTGAAGAAAACATTGCAGTGTTTGGAAGGGATACACTTGAGTCAGTCTGGCTCTCTGTTAATGCTCTATGTGGACAAGCTGCTCAGTACCCCCTTTCGGGTTCTCGCCCGCATGGTTGACACCCTGGCCTGCCGCAGGGTAGAGATGCTGCTTGCAGAAACACTACAAGTATGTTGTTCTACATAATTTTCGCAAAGCATGCTTGTTGTTTCTACTGCATATTGAGTTTGCAGGGGTCATTAGAATTTTTTTTTTTTTTGCACTCTCCAGAACAGTATAGCTCAGCTCCCTGTGGAAGAGCTTGACAGGATCCAGGAGTATCTCCAGACCAGTGGGCTTGCTCAAAGGTAAATGTGCTGCTTTGTTGACTCATTTATGGTAAAATGTGATGTTTCATTATAAATTTGAAGTGTTTATGAAAAGCGACAGTTGTCAACAGCTCCTCTTCTGTTTCAGGCATCAGAGGTTCTACTCTCTGCTGGACAGGTTTCGAGCCACTGTTACTGACAGCAGGAGCCCAGTCCCACCTGTAACCTCACACCCCTTAGATGGTGATCCTCCTCCTGCACCAGAACTGGTCATTGCAGATAAGGTAAAATATTTGGCCACATTTTTATAGCATGCGCTTTTGGCTGGACTGCAAAGTCTGTTCCTTTGAACCACTGTAAATACATATAACATTTCATAAAACTAACCTAATTTTGTTAGGAGTGGTATGTGGCTCTGGTGAAGTCACAGTGCTGTCTTTGTGGAGATGTTTCTTTGTTGGAGACAACAGAACTGCTCACCAAACTACCTCCACCTGATCTCTTGGACATAATGAGTTGCAAGGTATCACAAATCATTGTGTTAACATTTGTTGATAAAAGATCTAAAATATTGGTTTATGATTTATTGATGTGTATTTTTATTTCAGGAGTTTAATCTAAGCCTGTTGTGTCCAAGTATAAGTTTGGGAATTCACCGACTAACACGGGGTCAAGGGTCACTCTTGTTGGAGACAGCTTTGCAGGTCACCATTGATCAACTCGCTGAAGTAACCCAGTCATTTCCTGTCCCACACCAGTCTTTCCTGCCTCCTTCTCAGCCACAGCCCTACTGGGAAACTCTAGCCAGTATCTTTAGTAAGAGTAACTTATTTTGCCATTTGGTTTATTCATATTATGTATACATAATTTATAATTTATTTACACACATATATTGGAATATTAGAAAGTTGACTGTTGCCATACATGTTTGTTTTTCAGATGAGCCAGGTTTCTTCCCCAGGGTTTTGTCACTATGCAGAGCTCTGTCGCAGTACTTGTTGAATGTCAGTCAACTGCCTTCCTCTCTTCATATTGCCGCTGAAAAGGAGCACCTCATCACTGCTTTTACCTGTACTGCTACTGAGGTAACTAAATAATGAAATTATCAAAGTGTTTCTTACAGATGCATTACATTACACTGAACATGAGACCTTTCTAGCCTTCTGCCATCTTTTTTTAATTAATTATATTCCCCTCTAGTGTCACTGGGGGTTAAAAACAGAAAATTTATTTTACTTTTCTTGATATTTTTTTACTTTTTTTTTCAGGTGATTGTTTGGCGTCTGCTGCAGGACCATTTGCCTCTTAGTGTGGACCTCCAGTGGGCTCTATCCTGCTTGTGTCTTGCATTACAACAGCCTTGTGTTTGGAACAAGCTTTCTACTTCAGAGTACACTACACACACCTGCTCTCTTATTCACTGTCTACGCCTTATCATTGTTGCAGGTAGAAATGGTTAGTCACTTTAACATTCATATGTAAGTAGTTTTTTAAATACTTGCCTGTGTCTGTTTTAGTGGCTGTGAGGCCTGGTGACCAGCTTCTGTATTCTGAGAAAAGACCAAAGGCAGAGAGAGAGGGGGATGGAGACCAGGTGGATTCACCTCATGCTGATCGTAAGCATCCAATTCAGGAAATATTGTGGTGGTTACTGACCTGTTGCCATATTAGCTCAGATATCCTGCCGGTGAATAACCTACTGGTATTGTTTGCAGACCTGTGTGAATGGCAATCATGTGAGATAATGGGAGAGCTGGTTGAAGGTTTACGGAATGTCCTTGCTGTGGGTCACCATAGGAACAGTGCAATCCCAACTTTTCTTACATCGACTTTGCGCAACATTGTGATCAGTTTGTCTCGACTGCCTCTGGTTAACAGCTACACCCGAGTTCCTCCCCTGGTCAGTATGTTTACAAAATGCAGTGTACTAAAAAAACAGAACAGTCTGCATTGTCATGCAACTTGTTTTTTTAGGTTTGGAAATTGGGCTGGTCACCCCAGCCAGGAGGAGAGTTTGGGACAAGCTTGCCAGAGATTCCAGTGGACTTCCTGCAGGAGAAGGATGTCTTCAGAGAGTTTCTCTACCGCATCAACACATTGGGTATAGAAATAAATCCAGCTATATGTCTGTGACCTTGTAGGTGCTTGATTATTAAGTATTTATTTAATGAAAATGTCTAGGCTGGAGCAGTAGGACCCAGTTTGAAGAGACATGGGCCACTCTCCTGGGGGTGCTGGTCACCCAACCTATCACTATGGATCAGGAGGAGGAGACGCAGCAAGAGGTAATCGGATGTTCTACAACCTTGTGTGAAGAAAAGCTTTGCCTTGGCAATAGTTTATAATTACTGGTCCCAAAGGAAAATCAGAGATGCTTTTCAGTAACAATTATGTGCTAATGGTAGTGAGCCCTAACATCTCACTGTTATAATAGAGGTATAGCTCAAATGATAGTCACAGAATTTTGTAAGGCTTGTGTTGCAATGTTTACAGCTACTTAACTGCAACTAGTTTTCTCCTGGTTTCTATCAACGCTCTTTCTATCTTTTCTAGGAGGATCTGGAGCGTACCCAGTTAAATGTGTTGGCAGTGCAGGCCATCACCAGCCTGGTGCTGAGCGCTATGACCCTGCCTCTAGCTGGAAACCCTGCAGTCAGCTGTCTGGAACAGCAGCCCCGCAACAAGAGCCTTAAGGCCTTAGAGACAAGGTAAAGACACAGTCAAGTTCATAGTCACCTTATGACAACTCAAGTTGGTTTCTTAGGTTTTTTTTTAACCTTTTTTTGGGGGGTGGGGGTTGTCTACAAAGGTTTGGAAGAAAACTCGCAGTGATCAGGGGTGAAGTGGAGAGGGAGATCCAGGCTCTTGTGTCAAAGAGGGACAACGTTCACACGCACCATCCCTATCACGCATGGGACCCTGTACCCTCGCTTTCTGCAGCCTCAGCTGGTAACATTACATAAACTGTATTTACACTCTGTATTTGGATAAGTACCACTTTTTAATTTTCCATTTTATTGTTGTTTTAGCAGGTACCTTGATCAGTCATGAAAAACTGTTGCTGCAGATCAACACAGAACGGGAGATGGGTAACATGGATTACAAATTGGGACAAGTAAGAAGTAAAATATGTATTAGTTGGACATTTTGTTTGCTTTTGTAAAACACTTGTCTTTTCAGGTCTCAATCCATTCTGTGTGGCTTGGAAACAACATTACTCCACTGAGAGAAGAAGAATGGGGTGAAGATGAAGAAGATGAAGCAGACACTCCAGCTCCCACGTCCCCACCATTATCTCCAATCAATTCAAGGTAAAATAAAGTGGGTAAATTCTAAAATAAGTTGCACAGCATCCACATAATAGGTGTATGTCTTCTGTGCTTTTAGGAAGCACCGTGCAGGTGTGGACATTCATTCATGTTCCCAGTTTCTTCTTGAGCTCTATAGTCAATGGCTCATCCCAGGTTCACCCAACAACAGGAGGATCCCTACCATACTAATCAGTGAAGTTGTCCGATCTGTGAGTGTCATTTTTCAGTGTTAACCTTCATTAAGTCTTTACCTGGGGAAAAAAAAAAAAGCTGTTGGCTTGGAACAAAACAAATCATGGTGGTCATTAGCTGTTGCTTCATCCTCTCACCCGAACCATTCAGCAGATGGTGCCTCCCCTTTACAAATGCTTTCAACTGAAGCCCTCCCTGATACTGTGTAGTGCTGATCATATGGGATAGCAAGATTACACTTTGGATTCCTTTGCTTTATTGACATTTTCCCCTTTTCATTGTCTGTAGCTGCTGGCAGTGTCAGATCTCTTCACAGAGAGAAACCAGTTTGACATGATGTTCTCAACTCTGATGGAACTACAGAAGCTCCATCCACCAGAAGATGAGATCCTCAATCAGTACCTGGTACCTGCAATCTGCAAGGCCGCTGCTGTATTGGGCATGGTAAGGAGCATAAAACAGGGCGTGAAAACCAAGCACTTTATGAAGACCTATTTTAAGACGCTATACATTTCTAGGACAAAGTAATAGCAGAGCCAGTGTGTCGCTTGTTGGAGGCGACTCTACGTAGTACCCATCTGCCCAGCCGAATGGGAGCTCTTCATGGAGTGTTGTATGTGTTGGAGTGTGACCTGCTTGATGATACAGCCAAACAGCTCATCCCTACAGTCTCAGAGTACCTGTTATCAAATCTCAGGGCTATTGCACAGTAAGTATTTCTATGGATGTTTGAATAATCCATACCACTGACCTCACTTGATCTAATGAGCTTAAATAATAATAGAGGAGCTAATTGGTTAATTACACGATGCGCTTAATTAGTTTGAATTAAATTGATTTGTTACCTGAAAACCTAAAGAGCAGCTTTCTCTCTTTCTCTCAATGTTGTACTTCATTCCTGCTATTTATGTATGTGTCCTACAGCTGTGTGCATTTGCACAACCAGCAGCATGTGTTGGTAATGTGTGCAGTAGCCTTCTACATGATGGAGAACTACCCCCTGGATGTAGGCTCAGAGTTCATGGCTGGGATTATACAGGTAAATGGCATTAAAATCTCCAGAATGGTTTATGTGAAATATAAAACCGCTGCTATACTGTTTTACTTTTCTACTAATGGCCTTCCTGTTTTTAGCTGTGTGGTGTTATGGTCTCAGCCAGTGAGGACTGCACTCCTTCTGTGATCTACCATTGTGTGCTGCGAGGCTTGGAGCGCCTGCTGCTGTCAGAGCAGTTATCCCGAGTGGATGCTGAAGCTCTGGTCAAACTGAGTGTGGACAGAGTGAATATGCCATCACCACACAGAGCCATGGCTGCCCTTGGGCTCATGCTCACATGCATGTACACTGGTAAGAAAAGCAGTAATTTCACAAACTAATCACCACAAACATCCCAACAACCACAAGCTAGCTTATCATCTCATCAGATTTTCTTACATTAGCATGCATGTATACCAGCAAGCTAAACCTTTGCATTCCTTGCCTGACCATTCTGCTAGAGGTTAACTGCATGTAACTGAAACTCATCCTACACTCCTCATAAAGAAAACGACTGTGTCTCTGAAATGTCTCTTTGTGTAACCCTTGAACGACATCTGTCAAACATTGGGTGCTGTAACCAAGAAACTAGGACAAGCCTAATATCTTTAAGTGGAATTTCCTACTTTTGTTAAGCTCAGTGAAAATGTGCATTCCACTCTAGTATGTTAGTGCACACTGTTCAAAACACCATACCATCTCTTTGAAACATCTACTATAGTCTTTGGCCTTTAATAATCTCTAAGTTGTTATATGCATGACTACTTTATACTTTACATTTTACCCTTCAGTATCTATATATTGTACGTACAGTTCAACTCATACAGTGCTTAGTAACTGGTGTTGTACGTTTCTTTGCTCCTAAATAGACATTGTATGTTTGTGTCCTGCATGTTATCTATGTACATTAGAAGTAGAGACCTACCTCTAACCCCTGTGACAGCCCCCACTAACTTTAGAATCTTAAGCATGTTTTTGGTTGAGGTGTAAATGATGCTGTCTTGAGGTAAAGCTGGGCTTTATGCAAAACAACTTGCTGACAGGTTCTCAAAATACAAATGGATTTGTCTCAACTCCTAATTACAAAGTAATTTGAGGCTATGCTAGTATATACTGTCCCTGCAAAACATTTACTATAGGAAATCTTACAAATACTGCACGTGGACACACACTAATTTGACCAGCATTTTGTTCTCCTCAATTCCCGTCAAAAACTAATCTGTGTCCCACTGGTCGTCCTCTCAGCGGTGCTTGCTTCGGGTTCAGAGGTGACAGGGGTTAGAGGTCAGGTTGACTCTAGCTCTGCCGTAGTGAAGGCGGTGGGCATCACGGCGGGTCATGTTGGTTTCTCCTCAGGAAAGGAGAAGGCCAGTCCTGCCAGCCGCCCCACTCACTCTGACCCTCAGGCTCCAGACAGCGAGTCCATCATTGTGGCCATGGAGAGGGTTTCTGTTCTCTTTGACAGGTACAAACATCCTACTTTAACAAAAATCTGAGCCCAATAATTTATAAACTGCATTAACCAGTTTGTTTCTTGTGTTCCTATATATACAAAAAAAATCCACATTGTTTTATTATAACATTTCCTTAAAATTAATTTTCTATGGTTTCCTGTTTGTAGAATTCGGAAGGGTTTACCCAGTGAGGCACGAGTGGTATCTAGGATTCTGCCCCAGTTTCTGGATGACTTCTTTCCACCTCAGGATGTCATGAACAAGGTCATTGGCGAGTTCCTGTCCAATCAGCAACCCTACCCACAGTTCATGGCCACTGTGGTCTACAAGGTCGGTACAAAATTATACTGAGATTATAAAAAGTTTACAGCTGTGTTTTTCACCAAACGCGAAGTAAAGATAGTAATGTTCATCAGGTTGCAGGTGAATGTAATTTTCACAGTCCACTGGAAATTAAAAAAAACAGCAAGGACTTTGGGTTTGGTGCAGATCTATTTTAAATCTAAATGCACATAATACCTGTTTTTTTTTCTGCTAACACACTTGCATAGGTTTTCCAGACACTGCATGCAACAGGGCAGTCATCCATGGTGCGAGACTGGGTGCTACTATCCTTGTCCAACTTCACTCAAAGGACGCCAGTGGCTATGGCCATGTGGAGCCTGTCCTGTTTCTTTGTCTCTGCTTCCACCTCGAAGTGGATCTCAGCTCTGTATCCTTACATATAAAAATGCACATAAGAAACAGATTTTCAAAGTTTGAAATGCTTTTGCTTAACTTTTTTGCTTCACCAGTTTGCCCCATGTAATCAGCCGAATGGGCTCCAGTGAGGTGGTTGACATCAACCTGTTTTGTCTGGTAGCGATGGACTTCTATCGGCACCAGATTGATGAAGAGTTGGACCGCAGGGCTTTCCAATCTGTGTTTGAGACTGTGGCCTCACCAGGTAGCCCCTATCACCAGCTGCTGGGCTGCCTGCAGTCAATCCACCAAGACACATCCCTCTAAAGGAGGCAAGAGTTACTGGAGCATGCTTGGAAATTACAATCTGGGTGCACTTAACTGAAATGGAAAAGATAGTGAAGAAGCAGAATGCGTACTTAAAGTAATCTACTGTAGCCTTGTCTATTTCACTTTTTCACCGATCTAGTGTCAAATAGTTTGAAGCAAAGCAAGCAAAAAGAAGGAAAAAGCTATGTCTGAGAGTCAGAGAATGCCTCTGTCTCAACATCCAGATCTCTCCAAACCATTCCATAGTACAAGCATCAGCACCTTTTAATGTTTATCTAACCCAGCACCCAACATAGACGCACATCTTTGGAAATGCAAAGTATTATTTGAGTAGTTTTCTTTATCACCTGATCAACAATACCTGGCTATTGCCAGTTGTATTTTGAACCAATTTTTATATTTATGTTGACATTAATATAATGTATGTAAAAAAAATAAAAACCAATTGAATTATATTTGAAAGAGTGGGAGACAGGAGTCACCACACAGAGAAACTAGAAAATTATGTAAAGAGAGGTATGTTTTAAATAAAATGTTATAATAAGTACACATTTTAACAGTTCATCCCATCCAAAATAGATTACCACAACTTACTTAAATTAAACTGCATTACTTATCCATGGCTATTTCTGTACTTTCTACTCAGGATGTATGTGACTTATTGAGGTTATTTACAGTAATCTATATGGAGTGGTGTCTAAAAAGATTTGTAAAGTTATATGAAGGCCATGGTGCATGACGATGTGTAATGAAAGATCTTAAATTTATGATGCAATGCCATATATCTGTCTTACAACATGCCACCCTTTCAGAAGATCACAGAATGCAAAAGCAATGCGTTTTATTATTGACTTGGAGCAGCCTAGACAAGATCTGGGCCTTGTCACTTTGTACATACACTTGCCTTAGAAAAAGACTGAATAATGTATGTCTTGTACATAAAAAGCTTGACGCATGCTTAGCATTACTGCTATTCACACGCATAATCCATATTACTATATTTACATGGGTAAGGTTGCTATGACTGTGAGGCAACACAATCCAAAAGGAGCCTTGTAACCTTAGCGACCAACAGCAGCTTTGACAAATCAAAATGAGGAAGTGTAGCGTAGGGGTGCCGCGTGACAGTAAGACTCTTCTGTTGTTGTTTGAGCTTTAAATATTTTGTCTGAGTTTAATATTGGTAAATAGTCCATCAATAATTGTCTATGTGATATATATATATATATATATATATTCTCACTTAAACCTGACGTTCTTCATGTTGGTGTTACAAACTTTAATAAGCAATGTCTGACTTATAACATCTTAGTTTGTACAACAAAAATCCTTGTGACCTTAAGTGCAATGACACTGGCTTCCAATATAAAGGTTACACCTACACCTTGAAAAAGACCCTCTAAGCAGATTAATGCAAAAGTTGTGTAAAACTGTCAGTGTTTGAGAGTGGCAGAGCAATTTGCTTAAGTCTTAACTGTCTTTAGACAAAGGCAGACTGAAGACCCCTTGTGGAGCATAATAGGATTACTATAAAATCTATGGAGAGGTGGTGCAGGAAGGGTCATTAAGTGTTTTTCTTCACTATGTCTTGATGTTTTTTTGGCCTTTTCCTCTCACTCATTCAACAGATATTGGTCCAATAAAAAAAAAATCACTTGATATAATAGTACTATCACCTATGTGCAATAAGCACGAAAGAGCTTACACAATTTATTTGCTCCTTTCTGAATGTTAGACTTGGGTTTGCACTTGACATGTTGATCACTACAGTCATCCTCATCTCGGGGCTTTAAAAAAAAAAAGCACAGACTGTGGATAGTCACTTTGTTTTTGCTCTAAAGTCTTCTTCACCTTTTGTTACAGTTGCCTGTAAAAATATGAACAAGAGATTGTGTATTTCATTTTAATGTAAGATTTTGCAGAGAGGACACTGCATATGGTCTGTTGTAGAAATTAATAAATTATTTAAAGATGTTGTCTTGATGTATACATTATTCAATTTAGCTGTCTTTACATTAAGATGAAATTGTGTGGATTCACTACTAAAACTTGTACTCCTCCCATTAAGTGATTAAATGTAATAGGATTACAAATTTACTGCCATATGGTGTGTGAGCTAAAAATCATGATGGCATTCATTGGTATTATAAACCACTTATCACAAGCAATTAGAAACCAAGAGTATATGTGTTTGTGTAACGTTTTCTTTGCATAAAAAAAAAGAAAAAATGAAATACTGTTGGTTGTCTTCACACTCTCAGATGGCAGGCAGCGGCCAATATTACTATAAGTTATAAGCTATTTTCATTTAAAAAAAAATCCAAAAAAGAAAATTCACAAATGTTGCACCTGATCATTTATATTAGTGACAAGGTCGCTGTATGTATCCTACCACACCAAAAAATCTGCATATTACTGATTTACTTTTTGCCTGCCCCCCATTTCCATTAAATACTACAGACCTATAGAATGTTGTGATGTTAGCTGAAACCCAGCATACCAGTATATTCAATGCAGTGCCGCTATTTTTAGGTTTTTAAGTGTCAGTAAAGAACTTCTCAAAATACAAATACCACCAAGTTTTTCTTTTAGCCCAAGTAATCATCTTTTTGGGTAACTATCCAAATAACTATAGGATTTATTATTCAGTGCATTAAACTCACTAAGTGATTTACCCCAGCAGAGACTGGGGTTTCCTCTCTGGTACAGCCCTTATTCGCCCCTCTCTAAACACCTCCCTCCCTCTCCTCCAGTCGTCCTCCTCTTAAGGCTACTTTGCCAGATGGTGCAGCCTTTTCTTTTGTTTACCCATCGCCTCTGAGTTTACCTTACTAACCTTAGCTACAAAACTATGGACACTGCACGGCCGACATCACCACCGGATGCAGACCAGTAAGTCACTTTAAACTGTTGCTAGCTGACTGCTGCTTGACCAAACATTTTTGACAAAACATGAAAAAAAAACCCTGAATCTATCTTCCTCTAACTTACAGTCCCTGCTTTTACAACTCAGTCTTATTCCTCTCCAGCTGTCCTCGTCCCCTGCTGTCTATCTTTTCCACCTCGTGTTGCTAAAATATTACCAATGCAAAATAAACTGCGTTTATGTTAACTCTGGTATTTGTTGTTTAGCCGTGGGCATAGCAGGAACTAAGTTTGACACCTGTTGAATCTGCGACAGGCGATACTTTTTATTTGTGATACCTCAAGCTAACTTTTGTTAATTTATCCACCTAACTAGTCACTGTGTGATTGACAGCTCGGATAACCAATGACAACACCAAAAAGTCTGTGTACAATTCCGTTGTCATAGTTACAGACCGACATTCCAGAGTTCGGGATGCTGAGGGCGGGACGAAAAAGTAAACAAGGTTGGTTGCACGTAGAGAAGTAAGTTATACCTAAAAACTTTAGAAAGTGTGGCTAAAGAAAATTTAAGGCACAGATCTTCATTAGGAGCACAGTGACGCTAAGCTTTTTTAACGTTAATATTTAACATACAATTTGTGTTAACATTCTTGCTGCTTAAAGCTAATTTGCTAACCGCTTATCTTAGCTAACCTCTAACCCCATTATGTCTGCAAAGCGTGTACAAGGCGTTGGTTTACAAAAGTGAACCAAAAGAGCAACGCAACTTGCAAATGAGTTAACATAAAGACTATTATCCCGTTAAACAGCTGTCAGATTTGGTTAACTGCTAGTACAATGTTACCTCTGTGTTACCCAGGTGCGTGCCTCCTGTATGACAGGTGTGCGTACTTTTAGACTCCTCCCATTAACATTGTGCTCTCCCCATCCCATTTGTAAAGTAAAAATTGCACACCTGTTATTATTAAAAGGCCAAATTTTCTCATTACGAACGTAAAAAAATGTAATTTATTATTATTTTTTTTTCTGGTGACATTGTCAGACATAGCACTACACTAAGCAATATCTTTGAAGTCAGTGAAACGTAAGAAAAAGTTACGTTCTAAAAACAATCCTTGCCCAGTTGACCTTCTTGTTGTACCTTTTTTACTACTTTTGTTTATTCACTTTACTGTACCACTGATCTTACTCTGTGTAAACCTATGTAGAGTCTTTTAGCATATGAACACACATTGGTTTTGTGACACAAGTGCTCTAATAATTTTGCCTTTCATTGTTTTGGCAGGTAGCCTGTGGGCTTGGATGGAATAACACCACAATGTTACCACTATTTCAGCCACTCAGGAATCAAGGCTGAGCTTTTCATCCCTTAGCTAATATTTTCAGCCAAACAGTTTTCAGCTGACAATTGTCAAGATAAGCCCTGGATATGATTTGAAGACATGGATTGACTAAAGTATATTAAATAATGTTTAGGCAAATGGACACATCATCTAAAAGACGCCCCTGTCTCGGAAGTGGGTTCAACCTGCCCCATCCATCTTCTTCTCAGCAGGGCCGTATCCGGGCTGTGGAGGTGGCAAGAGGAAAAACAGGGTATGGCTTCACACTTTCAGGTCAAAGCCCCTGTGTCCTCAGCTGCATTCTCAAGGGGAGTCCCGCAGACTATGTAGGGCTACGATCAGGAGACTACATTCTCTCTGTCAATGACATCAACGTCTCCAAAGCATCCCATGAAGATGTTGTCAAGCTAATAGGTCGTTGTTCTGGTGTTTTGAAGTTGGTCATTGCTGAAGGAGAGCGCCAAAGAAGACACCATCATCATCAACGCAATGCTGGTAGTCGGCACCACAGCAGCAATAATATGGCAGCAACTTTTCTGGACTCCTGCTCCAGTGATGACGAGTTGGACTATTACAATGATAACAGTATTAACAACAATAACAACAGCAGGTCAGGTGCCAGAGGGGGTTGGTACAAGCCTAAAATGGATGCTAAGACTATGGGCATAAACAGAGCAGAAAAAGTTGTGGCTGAACTGCAGTCTGGTGGCATTTTTAACATGATCTTTGAAAACTCCAGCCACTCATCCAGCAGCTCTGACAAAGAAAGGGTCACATCCACATCCAAACCACGTCCACTTTCTGATCCTGAGTTCCCCCCTTATCACAGCCGTTCCCATAGCAACCCTAACTTACTCTCTGAGGAGGAGATGGCCCAGGTTATAAATGACGATGCAGTTTTTCTTGACACAGACTTCCAACATCTGCACCTTCATCAGCATGATGAGCATGAGGGGGATGTGGGGGATGGAGGGGATTTGGGCCTGGAGTCGAATGAGGGCATTCTTAATGTAGGGATGATTGTTGGTTATCTCGGATCCATTGAGCTAGCATCTACAGGGGCAAGCCTTGAGAATGACAGTTTACAAGCCATCAGGGGTAGCATGAGACGGCTTCGAGCTGAGCAAAAGATTCACTCTTTGGTCATGATGAAGGTATGACTAACTCACAATTCACTATTCACTTTTCAATTTAACATTATTCCAGTATTATAGTGTGTACACAATGCAGACATACCATTGTCCACACAACTCTGACAAATGCAGAATATTTATTTATTTTTTATTTACCTTCCAAATATTTCTTTATTTTTCTCCCAAGACTTCATACAACAAACTGGATCATACTTACTTATGTAGTTACAAACATGCCATTGTGCTATACTGTAATATTTGAAAGTACTCAGTTTTTTTTTGTTTTTAGTAAACACATCACATCCAATTTTTTCTTTCTTTATGGTATTACCTCTGCTTTTACAGGTCATGCATGACAGTGTACGTCTGTGCAGTGACAGAGGTCTGGTCTTGGCCACCTATCCTGCAGAAAAACTAGCCTTTAGTGCCTGTTGTCCAGATGACCGGCGATTCTTTGGGCTAGTTACGATGCAGGCCACAGACGACCACAATGATCATCACTTTAGCAATGACCGAGATGTAGAGAGTGGTTTGAGGACATCGTGCCATGTTTTTATTGTGGATCCAGAGCTCTGCCAGCACCAGGTGTGAAGTTTGTTTTCCCTGCCGGTTGTTCTACAAATACAGATACAAATTTGACATTCTTATAATATAATAAATAACAAATAATAAATAATAAATATATTAACATATAATAAATTACTTGAATGCTACTGTGATTAGTGGTTAGGGCCTCTGCCTCATTGGAAGGAGAGTAGTCCCTGTGTGCTAATTTCTCCTCAGTGAATTCATGTGAGAGTGAATAGTTGTCTGTCAGTGTATGTCTCTAAGGGTTTTACCTGCAACTAACTGGCCATTGTCCTCTAGGATTGACTATTAAATTGGTACATTATCATCATCTTTTGTTTTTGGTGTGATTCTCATCCAAGAGAATCAGTGCAATATTTTAGTGCTATATTTCTATTATTTCTGAAAAAAAAATTCATTTATTTTTCCTCCCTGACTGCTTTTCTCCAGGTCCATTTGAGTGTTGCTCGAAGGTTTGGTTTTGAGTGTACACCAGACCCAGACACTGGAGGATGCCTTGAGTTTCCACCCAGCTCTCAGCCTCTTCTTCAGTTTGTTTCTGTCCTCTATCGAGACATGGGAGACAATATTGAGGGTGTCCGGGCACGGGCCTTCCACGATCCAGACAATGACGCTCAACAAAACCACAGCACCAGCAGCAACAGTGACAGCGGCATTGGCAACTTTCTACCTGAGGAGAAGAGCAACAGGGTGCTCTTAGTTGACCTTGGGGGACCTCCTGCCAACAACTATGTCCCTGGGCCACGTCACTGGGACAGCCCACCGTCCTCACAGCAGGCCTGGAGTCCCACCCTTGGAGCAGCAGCCTCACACCCCCCTCCTCCTCCTGTGGCTTTGAGAAATGGTCACTATCGCCATGAATCACACCTGGCTGACCTCCCTCACCCTCTGCCTCTGCCTCACCATGAAGCGTCCAGCAGGCGAGGGGTACACCCACACCACTTTTCACAGGGAATACGGGGAGGAACAGTGGGAGGGGCAGTGGGAGGAGGGGCGGAGCCACAGCGATGGTTACCAGTCCATGTGCTGAGAGACTGGCGGCAGCAGCACCACCTCGGCCTGAGCAGCGACCAAGAGTCCTACGCCGAGTCCACGGACGGATGGTCTTCAGCCAACTGCAGCACCCTACCTCCTCCAATGAATAAGATCCCAGCTGACCGCTACCGAGCCCCGCTGGCCCCTGGGGACCACCTGCCACCACAGCCTCCTCCTCCTACACATCCCCACTCCCACACCCACCGGCTGGCTGTGCAGAAAGATGAGTGGGCTAAAAAACTTTTTGGTGACCGTGAGAGACCTGTGGCCGAAAGAGGGGATAGAGAGAAGAAACGAGGGAACACCAAGGAGGGAGAGAAAAAGGTAAGTTTGTACAAAAATGCATGTATTTGAGACAATTATATTTTGTGCTTTCTTTGCCTATTCGTGTTTTTTTCTGTATTTGTAATCAGACGTTTTAGAACTGACAATTTTCTATGATAGTGAATTGGATGATACTATGTCAGTTTGTGGACTGTGGGTTTTTGGTGGAGTTGTGTTAAAAGTGACTATGAGATGAGAAGACTGGGCAGAAGATAGCATCCCCCATCACACAGCCCTGCTGTGGAAATTTACTCTGGCCACTCTGTGTCCGAGACTACAGTTTATTGAAGCTATAAATCTATCTGTGTTTGTCCTGGTGCTTCTCACTCTCTTGCTGTCACAGCCGACCATTTACCTTATTCAGCTCTACAAACCTGCTAATATTAAATAATGGCAGATCCCAGTTGGCTCCCTCAGACTTGGTAGAATAACTTATTTATCCTGACTGCTCCAGTATCAGATCATGCATTATGCACAAGGCCAGCATCTGCCACCACCTGAAAACCACCTGTTTCCCCCTTCTCTGTCAGCGAGATGAGGGTAGTACAGGTTTGAAACATTTTAAAACAATGTGGTACTTAATACAGCATATTGACTATATTGTGAGTACACCATAGCGTTGTGTTATATGTAAACATATTAGAGAAGCACAAGGTGTCACAAATTTATTGTAATTACAATATTAATATGGAATATGTAAAGATCTTAGAGAAGGCATTTCAGAACTTTTACTCTGAGCAGTCTCTCAAGAGCAACCACAGAGACTGCCATATCACTCATATCATGATGTCCATAATGCATAATATCTTTTTGATATTGTTCATGCGCAGTCATAGTACCAGTATCCATAATTATTAACTTCCAGTGTAAATTTGCTTTAAGTCATAGCTACTCTATACTAATAGTTGCATTGCCGTCACATCGTCTCTATCATCAGATAACACCTTTATCTAAAAAGAAGGGGGCCAACTGCACACAGGCACACCTATATTTTTGGCTGACTATGTGTACTATTTCACTCTGTGAAGTCAAGAAAATATCTGAAACATATATCTTTAATGTTGAATCTTGCCTTAAACATAGCTCACACATGTACTCTTCAAGATGAGTATAAGACACAATAAGAATGATATTTGATAATGTTGATAATGTTGTGGACCAGTATTGATCTGAGTAAGCTTGTTTGGCACAGAAAATGGGTGTGGGACCTATTAGTAATAGGTGGTATGGAAGGTTATAAGGTACACACAAATTGTTTTTACCATCTAGCCCAACTTAAATTATGTACTTTAGTGTGGCTATGTTTAGTATTTTTATTTGCTCCCTATCTATCTTTTACCATATGGTGGCACTGTTTCACTATCTAAACCTTGTACTTAAATTTGCTGAAGTTCTAATAATTTTTGTCACTTTTGGACCCTCTAGATTGAAAAAGAAACTGGATAATGTAAAATAATAAGGGCATATGTCCCTTTAACTGGTGTAAATGATGTAGTAGTTGATTAGAAGTGATTTTTACTCTACACAATATTTAACACACAACTATTCAGTTGTTCATTGTTGGCATTCTCTTGAAGCCACATGGTGGTTTTTGTGTTATTTATAACTTTGTCAGAATCAAAAGCCTTTTTTATTAGATTGTTACTATATGTACAATACAAGTTACTTGTATCCACCGTCAATTAAAGTAAATTTTCTCATACTGTTAACCTAAATGTTATAAATCGGTCATTTAATTAATCATTTGCTTTTTTGCGAGGCTTCTTTCTCTACTGCAGCCACACATAACAAGTGACAGGCTCAGACACATCCACACATGCAGAGTAGAGTCAGTATCCAGGCAACACCACTGGTCATCTCCTGAAGAAACAGCGAGACCTGCCTCTAATCAGCCGGTCACATTCAACACGTGTCATAGCCCTGCAATAATAATCACCCATTAGTCAGCAGGACTCCACTCATGCTTCCTGTTATAGTAGACCTAGTACATGCCATTGCTGAGCATATAGAAAGTTACAGAATATTCTAAAAATGTCCTGATATTAGAAGGATATTTGTGATGGTCACAGCACTTGTTTTCTAAGTAACAGATAGACAGATTTATAGATGCCGACTTAACACTGATTTTTAATTTATTTGCTTGACATTGGTTACGTGAGCTTTTTTCTCAAGTTGTAATAATGTTTATAACTTGTGACTTTTAGTAATCAGATTCTCCCTAAGGTCTTAAAAGTATTAAAATGTAGATACATCTGATGGTGTCATAGTCAAGGCCTTAAAATGACACAACATTTTTGGGGGCAAGAATTAAAATATGTTCACCTTAGTCTTAGATATTCAAATTACAGTATATTCTTGGTCTATTTGCAATGTACATTAATAAATACAGTGCTGCAAAGGTTGCCATTTATGCCTCATTCAAGTCATCATTCTTACACGATATAAGAAAGCAAAAAAGCAAAGCCTATGTACAGCAAGATTCTTGCTAAAATTACCATTAAAAGAAAATATGTAAATTAAATTAATACAGATTTCTTTGCAAGTGTGGATGTAAATTTGGCATTAAATTATAGTGAGTGACATTAAAAAGGTCTTTAAAAAGTTGGAAAACCTTGGATGTACCTTGTTAATTTTGAAGTAATGTTTTGTAAATGATGAATTACCTTGTTACTAATCCTTACCTAATGCATAACTAATTTTTTGTAGTGTCTTTTTATTATGCAGTGTTACTGTTATCATTTTCTCTCGTGGGTTTACAGCATCCCTCACTGTGGTTACATCATAGTCAGATGGCAGTTGGGCAATAAATCCTTATGAGCCAGTGACTAATGAGCACACAAGCTCATTTTAGACTCAGGTTTATGGCGTCATGTAACAGCTACTGTGCTTTAAGGTCCACATTCGGTATCAATTCTGACAAGTTAACACAGAAGTAAAATCATTATCATTATGAAATCGAGCTATTGAAAACATCTGAACAATGTAACACACTGTTATTTCAAGTGCAGTTCAGTCACATTAATTTTCAGTGTCTATTTTGGAAATACTCGTTTGAAAGTACAACACAGTGCTGCAGGACAAATCACAGGACTGTACATGCCTGCATCTAACATGTGGAATTTATCATTTAAGTGGTGAAAAGAAGCCAGCCTTGAAGAGACTTGTGTGTCATACAAGGTTCGGGCAAGGTTCAGCCTCCAAGATAATATTAATGTCAGAAAAAATAAAGATAAAACATTAGCGGTATTATTTGGTTATTCTTTAGGTTTTGCTGTTAGTATTACATTTAAAAACTTAAACAAATCTTTTTTTTTGTTCATTATCACTAACAATTCATGCACACAACAGATGAATCAGGTCAATAAACAAACAATAAACAATATTGAGCAAAAGTGAAGTTACATATTATATAAACTCAGCGTACAAAATTAAATATTTCAAGCATTTCTTTCATTTTTATAATGTAGTTTCATTAGATAAACAATTTGGTGATTTCATTAACTGTAAGCTGTAATCATTAAATACATCTAGTTTTTTCATCAGGTTCAGCATAGTGTGAAATTTGCAGACATCTTTTGATTGGATAATGGGAAAATAATAACACTCTGACATTGATGGGTGCTTGAATTCAGAGCTGTTTATTCTAAATTAGTGGTTCCCATGCAGTGGGTTAGGACCCAAGGGTGAGTCTTGACCCACTGCAGGCAATTATCTAACAATAATTGTTTATGATTGCTGAAGGTCATGTAATGAAAATTAGCTGTTTTGGAAATGGATTTAGAGTACTCTGAAGCCACAAAACTAAATAAAAATAAATGTATCTGTAACATACCGAGAATATACTTATAATATAATAAATACCACACTTCTATGTTAAAAGACCAACTCTTTGAAAAAATTCAGGGAAGTTGGGTCACAATTCTTTTGGCGTTTCCTAAAAAGAAAGTTTTGGAAACACTGTCCTAAATAATACTTCAACTTTGCATTTGTTTTTTGTGTGTTTTTAATCACTGACTGTTTATCATTGTTTTTTACTTCAGGCGAGTCGGTTTCGTGGCCTGACCATGGGTTTTCCTCCTCTGCCCCAGCGCTCTTCAGCAAGACGCTCGTTTGGCCGCTCCAAGCGCCTCAGCCTGGCCCGCTCGCTTGACGACCTGGAGGTAAGCGTGAACAGATAGCACATATATATTTATAAAGAGAGTGCCTATTCACCAACCACGCACTGTTATCGCAGTGCTCTGGCTTACTGTCGTGTTATTGTCACATTTAAGCCACCCATGCACCATCTACCTCTAAAAATAGTGGCTCATGAGTATCATACATCCACATGACACGTCAAGGCCTCCTCTAGCATCACCGTGGCAACCTACATAAAATCATAGATAGACCATAGATATATAAAAGAAACAGTCCTTAGTTTCTTCCTATTCAAAAGTTTCACTGTTTGCTTTTCTTTGGTCTATTTCATGTACAAAAATTTCTGCTGACTGCGTTCATAGTTATAAGAAAGGCTTTTTGCTGTAAGAAACGACTTGGTATCGAGTCATTTGAGAAACATGAGTTTTGCCGAACAATATGTCTATTTAGTTCTGCTTTACAACATTTATAAATAGTTTGCCTCCTGTGGTCTCTGTAGTACTTTGACAGGAAGAGTACAAAGGAGTGCTAACATGGTTGAACACAATAAAGTTCCTTAAGGCAATGCCTAGGTTTGCATAATTGTAATTATTTTGTGAGTTAAATGTATATCTGTCTTCTGCATCTATTTTTGTAACTGTTCCTCCACAACACAAAATCGACATTACACGCTGAACCTAAGCGGGAACATACTGTGTGTTGTTCTTGTCACAGTCTGATCTGAGCGACCGCATTTTGGGATGATTTCTGTGATTCAAAACAGTTGCTCTTTTTCTCTCTATTTGTGAGATAGAGATCGGAGGAAAGGCAAACATTTCCGCTGTTTTGTGGGTAAAGCGACACACTGGCAACGGTTTAGCAGATCCTAAGATGTGGTAACAGCTATACGTTACTGACATTCTTCCTTAATTGCTAGAGAGAGCAAAAGAGAGACCAGAAAAATGTTGACACTAATAAGTAGTGTTGTGCTCAATTAACCAAAACAATTAGTCTTACATTTTGTGTTTTTATGGATTTGTGAGTGACTTGTTTATTTTTTGTGATAGTTATTCAGTGGCTTTACTGTGAAAGCTGGGCACAAGTCTGTGAAATACAAAACATCAAAATTAATAATTTTATTGTGTGACAAGTCTGAGTATTCACTTAGCTATGAAGTTATATATATGGATTTTATTGTGTTTTGTGTAAAGTGGCTTTGTATGTAAGCATTCGTAAAATATAAACTCTAGACTCTAGACTTTTAGAAAAATGTCTATACATATCAGCTGCTATCTTTCTGAACACCCTCCTTCTGAAAACAGAGCAAGGCAAAACCAGCCCATTATAACCATAATTTATTATAAAACAATTACCATGCCTCTCATTGCAGCAGCTCTGCTCACTCTGTAGCCCACCTTTTTCTTCCGGTCGTTAGGCCTTTTTCCCTTTTGCTTCACATGCAGTAATGTCCACAAACAGAGGAGGCTTTGTATTGGGAGAGGGGGATGAAGGAGAGATTGGTGCATGTGTGTGAACTCATGTGGTGACAGTGGTGGGGGGTAATGGGGTTCGAAGTGTTAGCTGCACTTCTAATGAGCGTTGATGAGCAACAAGCTGACATTCCCCTCGTTAGGGAAGCCTCCACTCAAAAAGCATACAGTAGATGCACAAGCACAAAATAGATAGACAGTACACATAAAAAAAGATCCACAAATCACAGCATTAAATCAATAACACACACAAACATTAACATTGTGCATAAACATATTCTGACTGTATCATAATTGCAGTGTACGCAGAGACATAGACCCTTTGATTATTAATGATGATGTGTGCAATTTCACCAGCACTGACTGTCCGTCTGAAGGTAAAGCTCTGAAACAATAGCTCCCTCTCACATGAAAAAATATCTCATGACAACAGTAAAAGCATGAAGGTTGCATTGCACTGTTATTGATTTTGGGTGTTGTTTCACCTAAACATCATAAACATATTTTTTATACTATTACTCCATCTGAATGATTTGATAAAATTAGGGCTGCAACTAACGATTATTTTGATAATCACTTAATTTGTCAATTATTGTTTCGATTTATCGATTAATCGAATAGGGAAACAAGTTAAAGTTAAAGTGGTTAGAAACTTGCGGTGTTTTATAGTTTTTGTTAAAAAATTGTGAAAATCACTTGAACCAGACGAAGCTACAGCTATGTCACTGGAGGATGTTTGGATAAAGCATCTACACACACAAAGATATTTTTAAACAAAAACACAAAATGTACATTGTTTTTAACTGTTTTTGTTGCTTTTTACTACTCTGTCTCAGGTCATGGCATGTTTCAGATTCTGTGAATACCCCTGTTAACGATTAAACAATTACTAAATTAGTTAACATTTATTTCAATAATTGATTATAATCGATTAATCCGATTAGTTGTTGCAACCCTAGATAAAATTATGCTGACATACTGTTTTCCTGGAAGACAGCGTGATTGTAGCTGGAATCAGTCTCAAGTGTCCAAGTGATTCACATCAGTGAGAGTTACACCTAAAACAGGCACAAGTAATCATGTAGAGGTCAAATGCACAAACATAAGTGGCACCAAATAGACACAACAGGCTGATTGCAACCCTGATTGCTGCTGTTTCTTTCAGGAACATAACCATAAGAGAAGAAGATAAATAAGAGAATCAGAGAATAGAGAAGAGAGAGTAAGATATTATTTCTTTCTACCGAGTGTGGTGCAGTGTAGGGTTTAGTGAAATAACAAACATGTTTTGTGTGACAAACCTCTTTAAAACTAATGCTTTATGGCCAGGCATCAAATTTAGCTTTTTGATAAACATTTTCTTTTTGCCTTTTCCTTTCCAGGGTTGCCACCACAAATCATATGCCACCTAGTGTGCAGTGATTTGCATTCATTTTGCACAGTTTTTACAATGGATGCCCTTCCTGGCGCTATCCAGGCTTAGGACTGACACAGAGAGGACACTGGCTTGTGACTCCTTGTGGCTCGATTTTTTTTAGACATTATTATTACATTTAAAAATGTATTCCATTTTCTTCACCCAAAATTACCACATAAACATAAAGCATAATGAGACATAGACCATAGTAATCAATTTGAGGAAAATTAGCTATTTCAGTTTTATAGCATCTTAAATAGATTTAGGCTAGGGATTTACTTCATTAACCTGCAGTGGCAAACAATCTAGAATAACTCAATGATAAGGTTTATGTTTTCACCCATATGTGCTTTTATTTGATTGTTAGTAATTATTTGGCTTTTCTAAAGGTTAATGGAGTTTAAAATCATTTTTCTCTCATGACATTATTGGATAGCTAATTTTACACGGATGTAAATAAGGCCTTAGGTTTGTGCCTGACAGTTTTCTCTGTTTGTTAAGGTCAACACACATTAGTTGCTATCTCATTAGTACTTGAGGATACTTAATAATTTCTGAATAATGATGTTTTTGTGGTGTTGATTGAGTTGCTTCTTCCTCTCCCAGAGCAGGAGTCTCAGGGGTGTGTGGGTAGATAGTTATAGGGTGAGTACGATCACTGTGTGTCAAGGCATGTTGAGGAATTCGCCATTTCACCCTTGCTCATTATGAGGACAGATATCAATTCTTGCTGTCAAGCAGAAGATCTTCCTGTTTCTCTCTGCTGTATTTTCTTCCCCGGTCTTTTCACTTTGCTCTCGTTTTACCCCGTTTACCCCCCTCCTCCTCCTTCTCCTCCAGCCATCATGAATGTCAGTTTACTCTGCTCTTATGCATGGGGCATACTAAGCAGATGACACCAGAACTCTGAAGGTACAACACTTCTCCCAGCGCTGCCTTCACATGTGGGTGGGTGTGTGCGTGTCTTAATGGCAGGGGTCTTCCTCCGCTGCCTCTGCATTTGCGTCTCTCAGACCGCGGTAGTGTGGGTGGAATAGAAATTATACAAGGGTGGGTGGAAAGAGCAGGGAGGAGGAGGAGGGGGATGAGAGTGAACGAGGGAGAGAGAGGAAAGGGGAATCCGACGACAGCGACATTCTGTAGCGTTTGGACGATTGTAAAGCCATCAAGGTTTTGCTGCTAAGTCTTTTGCTTTCGTCATCACTTAAGACAGACGTCTAACTGAAAACCGCTGACAATGTGTGCTGAGGGGAGCCGTCACATGCTGTGTTGAGGATTACTTGTGTCTTTTTGTTCATGGAGCTTCAAACTTTGAGTGTGGATTCAGAAACGGCCACTCAACCCGTGAGTATGTGTGTGTCCGTGTGTGTGTTCTCCTTACATTTGACAGGCATAATGAATTCTACTCTTGGCTCTGTCATATATAGCATACTGACTGCATAGCATAGACTGACAACCACAAGCTATTGGTCCTATTCAGAGTCCATTTAGGTTCTTCTTGGTTATGGTTGACAACTGTTGCTGCAGATTCAGATGTTTGGATTTGAAGTCAGTAATAAATACCTCAAAATGTATTTCTTCGGACTTGCAAAACTATTTCTTTCACATACAAATAAATCCTGGAAGGCAAGTGTCAATGTCAAGACAATTGAATGCTTTAAAGTAGTTGCAGGGGCCTATTGCTGGAATGACAGATCATGTGACCTGTGACCAGCCAATCACTCGGCTCCTTTTATCTCTTATGAGTTAAATGGGAAACCTGTTGACGTACAGTACTTTGGCTGGTTCTTGGTAAAACGGTCTGTCATTGAATTATCTGATGTTATGTGTGATTATCACTTTGTTTTTGACAGTTTCTAAAAAAATATTGTTAGACTTTGTCAGTATATCTTTGTATTTCTGCATTTTTACTGAGCAGTTTTAACAGTCAAGTGAAAAGAGCCTGGGACATTATTTCCCTCATCACAGCTGTGAGAAGAGAACAGCCTACAAGCCCTCTGACCTAAAACACACACACACGTAGAGAGACACATAAAAATGTATTCACATCCTCACATAACTGAATAGGCTCACAACCAAATGCCCAAAGATAACAGCCAGCATACACACTTGTTCACTGTGCATTTCACCGGCGTGTGTGTTCCTCGTGATATCCCCCTAGGAGCAGATTGTGTTCGGAGGAAGGAGAATCAGATGATGAGACAGGATCATCGTGCACCGAACACCTCAGGAGGCCAGCTTGCTACATTAGTTCTGTTTCTAAAATATAACTCTTTGGTGCTGCCGTTACCACATCAGCACAACCAAAAACATATCATGTGATTACAAGATATCACATAAATAGCTTCATAAACAAACGTGACAAGTCTGTCAAGCTGTGAGCAAGGTGGTGACATGTGAATGCATTTCCTCTTTTCCTCTTTTTGGCAAGAGTCATTGTGAATTTTCCTTTTCCTTTTTACTTATATGCCATGTGAAATTTCTCAAAATAGGGAACAAAAACCTGCAATGTAGGTGGATGCTATAGAATATTACAAAGATATTTGGGACAGTACTTTTATGACATTTAAGAATGCAAGTCAACACCTAGTTATGTTATGATCCTTGTAAAAGTTCATGTGTTGTGGCATTAACAGCTGATGATAATGAAGAGTGCTTTAACTTTGCTACATCAGCAGAGGGCAGTGTTGGGGTTTTTAAGGCATAGACATTTGCAAGAAAGTCAGACTCAAAAAGATGAGATAAACATTTCATTTACATCAAAATTAAGATGTTTAAAGTAGGTATGTATTACGTTTTTATACACATGCTATTGACTTCTCAAAAACTATTTTAAACAGTCACTTTTTCTTACGTCATCACCATCATTGATTAACTATAATATATTATTTAGTTTGACCATATCCATAAAACATGTAAGACATAATCCAAGTTATTGTGGTTGTAAGTTAGGTTAACATACACTTTTACAACTTGTAGTTTACCCAGGGCTGCGTCCCACACTTACTGTAGCAGCTATATAGTGTTACTGACATCCGATATCTTCCTGGGGGAATTTTTCCCTTTCTTGTCAAACTGCCCCAGAAAAGACCATGACCTACACATGTAATAAAAATGTACACACACACACACACACACACACACACAAAGAAAACCAAAGTTGGCCAGACCACAAGAATTGGGTTATAGATGATTGAGCCACAAGTCTCTCAAGTCTTTTGTCTTCTCTTTCTCGTCGAGAAGTGAGTTTGGCTTAAGTAAGCATTATTCAAACCTCACTTATCCTTTATGGATTATATCCCTTTATAATGATTGATATGTTTAGGCGTTGAGCTGGTGAATAAGGATCATTGTGGTGTTCTCAAATAAATAATGTGTTTTTCATATTAACTAGCGGAACCAAGGAAACTAAAAAATATGTGCCGAGTCCTTGTTCGTAGAAGCACTGATAATTAGTGCACTGGCAGCGCCCTCAGCCTGTGTTTGTGTGGGGCACTGGTGGTGTTCAGGGATTGCTGGAGCTGTCCCTGATGTTGCTATGACACCGTAGATGGGTAACTTTAACTACAATATGGCAGAGGTTTTTGGGCTTTTGTGGCCTGAATTTTTGCTCTTGAGGGTAGAAATAGGCTCACAGTGTAAAAGTTATACACCAAAGGATTCTTCAGTAGGGCTGCACAATATATTGCAAATATATTTGGCAAACATAATATCCACATTGAAAGAAACTGAATGTATTGCAGATGTTGGTGCAGGTTCTCAAACTTTGTCCAGATGCCTTTCTTGTTAAACCATTTTACTGAATGTATCGCAATAATGTTATGGTCCTCCCTCTGATATACTGTCAAAATAAGTCTCTGAAGCCAAAAATCAAAGTATGTTATGGCCAAATAAATAAACTTGAAATAAATTATCATAATTTAGACCTAATTCAGTTCCAAATTTAGACCTAGTTAAGTATTTATTAGAACTGGGTACTATTCATATTTTTTGTATGCCAGTACTTAAAAAATACCTGTTTTTCAATATCGGTACCTGAGTGATACCTTTTCTGATACCTATGGTGTACTAATTCATCTTCTACAATCATAAAACACAATAATATTGAATAAAAGACCAGGCAAGGTTTTTGGAGCAAAGTTCATAGCTGTAAGTTAAAACCAGGAGTTTGTATGATTTATTATGTTATTTATTTGATTCATGCATGCTAAGGAATATTAAAGGTCCCACCATGTATTGAAACCAGTAGTATAGTAACTTTTCTTTCAATACAACAAAGATACGTATTGTCTAATGGTACCCAGCCCTAGTATTTACTAAGACCCTAGTCTTCAGTAACTTTGGGACTAGATTAACAGTGGCATCAAAAATATCATGTTAAAGCATTATATATATATATATATATATACATATATATATATATATATATATATTATTTGTGTTTTCTTATGTCCAAAACAGGAAATTAGAGGGAGCTAAGTTTATGCACACGTTAAAGTGCTCTCTTTATGGGCTAGTCTTCTGTGTTCACTAAAGTGCTTGTTTACATTATTAAACCTTTTATGCAAATCTGTACAGAAAGAAACATGTTTAGATAAGTTGATTTAAGATACTTAACTTTTTCCAAAATGTTTTGTTGCTTTCGTCACACAGAAGAACTCTATTCATTTGTCCAATCACCCTGAAATCTACTTAAAATGAATTGGAGTTGGACAGTGATTTGAACAAGCTGAAGGAAGGCTGAGAGGTAAAGAAACACTGCAAAACTGTATTTTGATTGGTCACACCAACCTTTGGTCCCGCCCCTTCTCAGTAGCGGATGCCTGATGGGGGCGTGTCACTATGGAAACCGAGCTGTGTGTGAGTGTGTGTCCTCCGGAGAATGGAACTTCACCGTCAGCCTGTCAAGAGACAAAAGAAAGTAGAGGTATAGCATGTAGGAGGAGGCAGAGAAGAGTATGTTATAGCAGAGTTGTGCATTTGTGTGGCATGGATCGTATCACTATCTACAAGACAAGTTTTACAAAGGTGGTAGGAGGTGTGTGCATACTGCTGGAGTGTGTGTTTGATGAAGATATGTAGTTTGAAAAGAAGTCGGGAGTCCTCCTCTGTGCGGGGAGAGCAGGATGAGCTTGAGGAAGAGGCTCTCCTTCAAGCGCGTATGGAACTTCAACAGTGTGAGTAGGATGCTCTCAGTACACAATTTAATTGTATATGAGATGTATATTGAGATAGCCTGGACTGGATTACTTTACACTTATTAAGCTTTAGTTTCCATTTTGGTTTCACATTTAATGGTAATGTAAAAATTATGACTAGTCTTAAGTGTGATTAGAGGTCTACCTTCTTAAAACATATTGTTGTACTTCACTAGATCTGCCTTAGACTGATCTGAATTAACTTAATTGATTAAAAGAAATTACATTGTCACAGTAATGCCATTGTGGACAAAGCACTCTCTAAAAAGATATCAAAAATACATACATTATATACAGAAATAGTCATTTGAAGTAGGCATCAGGGCATAGTTCATAACACTTCAGATGAGAGGTGACATATCCTCAAGCTTGAAAACGGTTACACTAGCTATGTCTTTAGTATACAAAGACCTGGATAAATGAGAAGACTTTTTGTTAGTATGAGGTAATTGTGTATTAGAAAATGCAACGCACCAACCTTTTCTGGGCATACTGTACCTGTAATGTTTTAGTCAGATCAAAAGACAAGACAGATGGGAGAAATAAATTACATCAAGAAACAGAGGAATTTATTATACCTTAGAAGTGGATAAACACAGCAAATGGAGCTGGGCGCCTAGTAAAAAAGTTTTAATAAAGGTGGAATTAGATGTTGGTGGGAGTGAAGGTACAGTGAGATCTGAATAGAGATTTGAGACATCTCTAGACTGTTTATAGCCATATAAAACCATGAGTTTAGGTCAGATTAGTGGAATAAGAGAAAGAGAAACCACAGACACAGAGAGTTTACTGAAATTGAAGTGGAAACTGATGTTTGACAGCTGAGAGATCAGTTGACTGTGCTGTTTCACTTCTTGAAATTGGCTTAATTTTTCATTTCCACAGTCAGGAGCTTGGACAATGCTGTTCGATCAGGTCACATTGTGTGTTTACGTCTCTTCAGTTAAATTTGTGAAGCTTTCAGGGCAACCAGCCAAGTAAAACAGACATTTATCAGCCGCTCAGCCTCTGAGTCACATCCCTGTGTGTCTCTATTGTCGGAAAACAAATGTTATCTGCATTCTTTCCTTTCATAGAGAGTGGATATTGATTTCCAAATACTTAGCAGGGATTTAGTCATTATCCAAGAGTAACAGGGATGGTCACACTGGATTACACTCAGGAATGACAAGTCCAGTTTTTGACATTTTTGTGGCCTTATTGAACACATAAATCTTTGTCAATGATGCATAGTCTTGTTATAATTTTTGCCTTCAATCTACTCACTGAAGTCAGAAATCATTATTGTGGTAACACCAGTATAACCTCATTTGACTCATTTTCAGTATTTAAGGAGCTAACGATCCTACCGGCCTCCTCCTGCCCTCTCAGGGTTAAGCCTAACTAAGGCTGAGGGCTTGTGTGGCTGCCAGTCCTGCCAGAGTAACTCCTCTCTCCTCAATGGCATCCACTATTCACCTAATATTCAAAAGTAAACAGGCAGGCACGCACACTCAGAGACTGTGGCGCTCCAGCCTCCTTGTCGGTGGGAAGTGTGCGCTGCTTCGGCTCAGCCACCTTTGAGGACAGCGTGTGTGTGCTTGTTGTTCAGTTAGAGGTGTGGTCCCCTTGTAGTAATGCAGGTATTTACAGACACCTCACTAGACCTATGTATTCACCACATGCTCTTCTACCCCTCACCCAGTCACGCAGAAAACAAAAATTTAATTTCTGCGCATAGTGGAAGTTTCACCTCTGTGACTGCTTTCACAAAGGCGCCTTAGTCTTTTGGGTTGATATTACCTTTGAACTCAGTTTAACAAACAAAAAAGTTATTTTGGGGATGTTGTTGCCATAGTAACTTATTTAAGGGCTGCCACCTTTCCACCTGGGACATACTTCGTCAGCAGTATTTCGTAAATAGTGTAACTGACAGTTGAAAAGGCTGTTGGAGCAGTAAAGGTTTTTTAATTTGGATAACTTTAGCAGCATTATAGAGGATGTGTGTATACCTACCAAAGAACTAAGGAGAGGAAGTAGTGCTGCAAACTGGCCTCTTGGGTCTAACATTTATTTAGACATTGCAATATATTTGTGTTGAATTAATGAAGTTTTTGTGGGATGTATGTTCTCAAGATATGTCCTGTCACACAGTAAGCTATTATCAGTATCTGTCAAACCAAACAGATTTTGCTTTTATATATTTTCAGTAATGTTGCCATTTTTTTGGCCTTTTATTCAATTATAGTCTGCCATTGGTTTCCATTCTGTTCTTCAAAATATGGCAACAACACTAAATATTGCTTCAAACAGTTTGTGCTCTACACTCAAGGTCTGATCCTTTTATGCAACAACACAAGAGCTTCTACAACAACTCGCAACACTGAACAAATCATTATCTGAACTATCCCTTTTTCAGTATTATCCGAACATTAAGCCAAAAATGTGTATATTAACCAATTTAAACTTTTCAACTACTAGTGATGAGACCAGGCATAAGCTGCCAAAGCACAACAGTGCTACTTTGTGTGCCATATCTGACAACTTTTCTCACAGATAGGCATTCTCTCTTTGTCCTGTCAAGTGTTACTGCCTGCTCTGTTTCTTGTCCTATAAAACAGTATGTCCATTTCCTGGAATCAACATTGCCTTACACGTCCATACGCACCAACAGAGACCCCACAGCTAAACTTTTACAGTTGTTAAAATTTCAACATTATGATAACAAGAGCGAACGGCCATAAGTCGTACCATGTGTTTAGCCATATTTTGAATCTTCATAACAGATGATGTAAGCCACCCCCGTTCCCACTAGTCACAGCTAATAAAGCGCTAGGGACCAGCACAGAGTGTGACTACCCCTCCCTGCACCTCACAGACATAAACAGGTCATGTTGCGAGCAATATTTCACATTTAGAGCCAAAAAGCATGAGGCAAACATGTTGTGGCTGGTAGATTGTGCTGGACATGTTATGATGTGCTGAAACCTTGATTGAACCTAAACAAATGGTTGTGGTGGTTATCATCATAATGGTATCTTTGTGTGTGTCTAGGTTTGACTGATGACTGATGTGACCTTTGCTAAGTAATTTGGGAAGATTATAATTGATAAGAGAAGTCATTAGTGGAAGCTAACATGACCATAATGAGTAATTTTAGTTTGCACAGTAACTTGTTTTTCAGGGAAAATAAGACCATTCATATCTGTTGAAACGAATAACCGTTCAGATTGTGTTTATAGTAAACACAACTCTCTTATACCTTATCAATCATAGAAAAAATATATTTAATTAGAATTACTTTGATACCTCTACCAAGGTGCTGGCCCTATCTCGCAATGGTAAAGATGTTCTAACCATACCTGGACTTGTACTGGGGATATTCTTGTTCTGGGGTAAATGCTCTATACATAGACTCACAAAATCTTTATCTCTCACAGTGGTGAGATAATCCACTAAAACTAATCATTTCTTTTTTTTACTGACCCCTTGTTGCTGGAATTAATATCTTTAGCCCTATCTTGCAATGATGCAGGGCCCTTGCAAAAATAAATATACCTTTTTTTTGCCCATTATTGCCCTTTCCTGAAAATGTCATCATAATCTGACCATACATTTTTTAGTTATCTTGCTAACAACCAATGCTTGTGAAAACAAAACCACCTTGGCAGAGGTAGTTATTAGGTTTATTATAATGTCAGGCCACAACATAATCCTCCAAAAAGAGTAAAAGCTGTCATTGCAATATTGAATAGTGTGTTGTATGTGTTTGAATGCACATCTTGTCAGCCAATCAGAACAGAGTATTTAGTGGTGGTTTAACAAGAACTAATTGCAGTGACACTGAGATACTATAATAACACATTTCAAAGTTTGAAGATCAGAACCCCACGTTCATCCAACATCCAAAAGGACTTTTGTGTTCCTCAATTTTCCAGCTGCATTGATCCTTGTGGATATTGGTTTGAGGTGAGACTCTTGAGTAGGGGAAATCTGGAAAACCCCAGTCATTCCCAGTGGGCTAACAGGAATGATGAGGATGTGCCAGGAGAGGAGGGGGAACCTCTGGACTTACTTTGGGAGGGGTCTCCACAAAGGAGTAAAAGGAGGCTGATGATGGGGATAGTAAGAAAATAGAATAAGGTAATTGACTATTGTGCAAAAAGATTTTATTTTTTGAAGAAAGGCTATGAACAAAGAAAGGTGTATTAATGTGCAAAAATACACAAAATTACAAAAACTGCCAAGGCACTGGTCCTATCTTGCAATGGTAAGATATAGTGACCAGACCTGGACCAAAGATCTTCTAGTTCAGGGGTAAAAGTTCTGTCCATTGAGCCACAAACCCTTATATCTTACAATAGTAAAGAATCTACTAAAGCTGTTCTTTTAATGAATCAAGTTAGTATCTTTGGCCCATATCTCTAAATGGTACAGAATCCCTTAAAAAACACCAAAATGAATAACTTTGTCCTTGGCCCATTACTGACCTTCCCTCAAATGTAAAATTAATTCTGTATAAGCACTCTTTGTTAACAGCATTTCTTTCACATCTACTTAAAAGTATACAGTACTGTTGATTATAGGTTAAAATGCATATTAGAAGAGTCTTTGGGAGGAAATAGGAGAGGGGACAAGAGGTGGGGGGACTTTAGGGGGGTGTTGGACTAGGGGCCAAACCACAGCACCACCAAGTATGTCTGGAAGCGATCATATTTGAGTTTAATATGATGGGGGTTAACTCGCACACACACACTTTCCCAAAAGCACAGGAATGCAGCCACCATACAAGAGACATGTCTAACAGATGTGGACCATATGCATGTGGCGGCTACACCCCAGAAATACACACATCACAGAGAGAGCATGTTGTGTAAATGTGTGAACTGTGTGGCGCTGTAATCAGGCTGAGGATCAGATAACAAGCTTCCACTGCTGGCGTTTGAGCCACTGTTGTATGTCTATAAACTCACAACAAATCTCTTTTCTCAATACAGTGCCAGCCTCTTGTCTTCTGAAATAGATAATCCCAGTGATTACAGAGTTGGTGCCATGTGGCCGGGACAGACTGGACACTGGCCATCATCGTCTGTGTGGTACAAGGCACACGGCAATAAGTTAGACTATATGGTATGAAGTAGTTCAATTCAAAGTGAATATTATAATGTAAATATTTCAGTAATAAATAAATGGCTGAAATATATCAGTCTGTTACTGAATCTGTATAAAATATGTGTCTGACTTTATTAATTTAACTGCTGAAATAATTTTATGCCACAGTTTTACAATTTGTTGGCGTGTGGCTTGCCCATACAAAAGCATCGAGATATCAGACACCTCATTCGTAGATATGCTTCAGTTTTATCATGTAATAATACAACAATCCTGTACACTGAAGAAAGAGCAGCTTTGTGTAAATGATTATCAGAAAAGATTTTGCAAGAAAATGAGGCTGTGGTCTGAAATATTCACAGAAAAACTCATAAAGCTGCAATCTAAAATTTGTCATTTTGATTTGTCAGTAAGTTGTAGTTTTTTTAGGAAATATTGTAATAGATCAAGACACGATTAATAGTTGCTGGAAATATGAAGTTTTTTTTTTCTTTGACATGAATATAATTCTTATAAGTAGTTTCATATTTTCCTCATACACACTTAGAAAGTAGGAACATGCTTCACCTAATGTTTTGTTGCATACAGTATAGGGATGGACCGATACCAGTATCGGGTATCGGTACCGATACCATGTCCAAGTACTCGTACTCGTATTCATAAAAGTGGCCCGATACCAACAACCGATACCACTGTACAGCGCTGTCACGTGACCTTCCCCTCTCAGCTGAGCAGTAAGAGACGTGCAGAAGGATTTCAAAGTGAACTGTATGGAGATAAAAGCAAAGCTGACTCTACATTCTGCTCAACCAGACTTATCCCAAATCATACGTGAGTCCTAAAACTTAAGCAGTTGTCCTTTTGTTGTCCTAATTGTCCCGAAAATGATATAAGCGCGGAGTCTGAAGCAGTTGTTGTCTGATAAAACATATGAAGTACCGTTGCTAATTGTGTTAGCTCCTGTATGTAATGGCGAATCTCCGCTGGTTATGCGCAGATGCTCAATCTGTCTTTAAAATTATTTTAGCGACTGAATAGAGGAGAATCTAAGCTTTAAAATGATGTATAACATGTCCATATTCAGCTAATTTTAGCCATGGTTAGCTGTGTTCAAACCACTCTGATGTAAAAATAACTTAGCATCGCAGAGCGGGGATAGACGGCAAAAAGACGACACGGTATGGGATGAATGAGATACAGCAGTGTGACTGTATAAACTATAAAGTTACCCCTATATAAGTACTCGTATCGGTACTCGGTATCGGCGAGTACTCAAATGGAAGTACTCGTACTCGTATCGGTTTGAAAAAAAGTGGTATCGGTGCATCCCTAATACAGTATATAACACTACCACCACTACTTTTTTGGCTAAAGGTCACTTGATTGAATGTTATTTATTATACCACATTCCAGTAAAAAGTACTCACTAAAGCATACATGAAAGTAAGTCGACCTTCAGCCTCAATGTAAATGTTATATCGTTTCATTTTTTGGCATCCTCATATGACTTTTATTGCTTTTCACACTGCTCCCATTTCTTGCTACTTTCTTTTTAACGACTTCCTATATGTCAACTTTATATCTTAGCATGAGCTCCACAAATGTTGCCTAATAATTTTAATTGTTATTATTGTGATATCAGCAAATCCAATATCTGTATCACAATAGTGTTATGATCTTCCACCTGACAGAGATGTCCGCTACCAAAATCCTCATCCTTTCAGAGCCTAAAATAAATTTGGTCCTTATTATTAAATTTAACTCTGGTTTAGCCTTGTTTTAGTCCTGGTAAATATAGAAAAATGCTCCATTGCATAATTTTTATTGAATTTTATTATGAGAAAAAGGTTATCCAGCTTTTTTAAGCGAAAATCCACTTTCCCCATCGGCTGTAGCCAGACCCTTCTCACTATTGTAGTTTATATTGTAATATTCTACATGGTTATCGCAGATCATTTGTTTTTGTGCAGCCTTAAAGTCGGTCTATTTAAAGTATGTGCTGTATGTTACCATGTGTAAAAACACAACTACTAGAAGCTTTGGATTATTCCCAATACACATAAAATGTGCTGCGTGCCTTACTATGCCTAAAGTTCCTCTTTTCATACAGACAGGCCACACCCCAGTGAGTGAGGAGGCTTTCTTGTAGAGCCAGCACAGCCAGTTCACAAATGCTTCCTCCCACACAGGAGACAATGATGTGGGCGCTCTCTTGACGCTGGCCTGATGTGAAAGTGTGAGATAATTGTCAGGTTTGATGAGGCTAATTTAAACATGCAAGTCCAGGCAGCTGCCTCTTAGCCCAGTGCACTGTGCCGTGAGACGGTGATGAGGCAAGACGCTAACCCATGTCTCTCTGTGCTTTCTTACAGTCTGCTGCAGTCTCCGATGGAGGTGAGTCAACTTTATCAATAACACATTTTGTTTGTCTGTCACAGTTGATCACTACATTTCACACCATGTTCTTTATTTACTTGTAAAACAAAAATAATCATTTGCAGTATACAGTTTACAGTATATAGTCCCAATAACGTGACCTCATAGTATGGTTTGACCTGCTCAACTTCTGCCTTCTCTCTGGCTCTGCTGTTGTTAGTGTCAAACAGAGAGAGACATAAAGTATCAATTGTACATCTGAACATACCATGTTTTTATTAGCTTGATTAGCTTTTGTCTTAGCTATGCACACTGAAGTTGAACACATATGCCAAGCCAAAGAAAGTTTAACAATATCAATTGAAGATACTTGCACTTAGTTCAATCTTAACTCAAATATTGTCATTTCATATATTTTCAGCTACCTTACCTTAACTAGCTAACTTATTTTAAGGTAAACCGTTGTTTTGACAAAGCCATTAGCATTAGACCACAATGGCAGACCCCTAATTTATCACAGTTTCAACAGTACCTTTGACACCTTCAGATGAAGATAAAAGGCACATTTTACAGCAGACAGGAGGTAAAAGGTGGAAGAGGAGGTGAGAAACAGCACAAATAGCAGTGTAAAAGTAATGGCAGACGTGGTGATTTTCAGCTCTCAAGCGTTTCTTCACACCATGTGCCTCTGTGTTGGACAGGATTGCAGTGGAAATCTTGCAGTTTTTGCACATTTATTTATTTTTGTTTTAAGAAGTGTGACAACCTGCTCCTGAGTGTTGTTTATTGGTTGGTCACGGAGGCTGTTGGTTTGAAATAACATCTTTAGATTGGTGCGATTTGGGTTGAAATGGAGCTGCTTTGTTTGTATTCCTTATCATTCAGAGATAACATAAAATGTTAATTCACTGATGCTAGTGCTCTTTGATCCTGGAGCTTTTTGGGTTTGTTGATCACAGGAATATCACGCATATGTTACATATTGGTTTTGACTAGCTGGTATTTTTGTTTCTTTCCTTTTCTTTTGCATGCTAATAATAATACTAATACATCAGACTTATTTAGCACTTTTCCACACACTCAAAGTCACTTTACAATTTGGTGCATTATTCATTCAATCCTCACAAACACACACTTGGCGATGGTAAGCTAATTTAATAGCCACACCTGTCTGGGGCAGACTGACAGATACTTGGCTGCCACTCTGCACCTATGGCCTCTCCAACCATCACCAAACACACAATCACACACCTATTCATACATAGACAAAGTGGGTGAATTTTGTCTCCCAAGGACACAATGGCAGTATGCAATGCTGGTAGCAGAGATCTTAGTTGGATGCGCGACTCTACCTACTGAGCTACTGCTTCACATGACTTTACCCAACCCTAAATGACATTTGTAACTGAATTAAGATAAATTACTCTCAGTCTTTATTAGAATGGTCTCGAGATGTCTATAAACTAATTCCACAAAAAAATTTTTTTTGTTTGGCAATCATGACTTTGTAAATTAGCAAAACATTGACAGGATGAACTTCTGGGACACTTAAAATTGTTTCAAAGTTACAGTCAAAGATGCATGATGTTTAATAACTGGTATGAATTTTGATGCACTGCTAAACTCAAAGTACATTCAATTACAGTGCACATTGAGTTGCTTATTACGTAAATTGAATATAATTGTGGTTACAGTGTCTCTGGGTCTCTTGGGGTTTATGGCGGTCTGTAATGAGAACAATGAAAAAATCCAGATGACTAGGTTTTAACCTTGTTTTGATTTTAAAAACCTGAATCTTGGAGAATCTTCACAGATGGTGAAACAGTTGCTTTTGCAGTGAGGATGTCACCTCTCAAAGGAAGAATATAAGATCTTAAAGGGGGAATTAGATCAGAACAACACTGTATTTTCTGGTTCAGACAGATTTGCTCCAAGTTGTAGATAAGAGATATCTTCACTGTACATCTTCTCATAGAAAACTATACAAAAAAGAGTCTGATAAAGTTATCCTTTGAGAGTTAGATTTTATACACGTTTTATCAGGGAACAATATTAGAACTTCATGCAATGTACAAATAGCATTGTTGAATGTTGTGATAATATGATTGGTGATGTTTGGACATCCTATTGAACATAGACATAAAAAACTGAATTCAATTTTAGTTCATAAAGAGATACACGGTCCTGGACTCACTGGTTAGAACTGGGGCTGAATCAAAACTTACTGAAGACTAAACCAGGTATAAATGTAGGACTGGCTTAGGACTAAATCATTAAGGTCATAAAATAATAGAAATTGACAGTGTAAGTTTCAGTCAGATGGGAACTTGTAACATTATTGTTTTACATTTATTTTGCAATATCAATATTGCATTTGCACGGTAACAATAAATTGTAAAGCCCTGCTCTTTATGTTTCCTGCTTCCTCAGGAAAACACTGTCTATTAATAGCCTTTTTTATTATGTCATAAAACAGTATTTCTCTGTAGCTCAACTGCGCCACAATTTTTGTCCCGTGTTGGTTTGTTGCTGTTCAGGAGGCTGCCGCTCTCATTAGTCTCAGTAGTGGCCTTCCTTTAACAAGCTTCTCATTAATGCTGTAGTTAGTATACAGGTGAGTGTGAGTGTAGCTGCCTCCTCCTCCTGCTCTGAATAATTCATTATCCTATTGCCGTGTGCTTGGATCACTTACCTTCCTGTAGATGTGTGTGTGTGTTGGGACTCGACTCTCAAGTTGTCAACCAGCTTTCCACTGTCCATCTTTTTGTCTGTCAGTCCATTTCCTTACTGTTTTTGCCCTCTTGTCTTTTTTTGTTATTCTGTTTGGTTCTCTATGTTACGGTATTTGAGTTTGAGTATGGAGTATGGACGGGCTTGGGGCCCTCAGGATGCGTTACCTGCCCCGGTGGCATCACACAGGTTCCTACCAGCTTTACCCAGGTGAGACAGAAAGCAAATTGTCTGTATCTAAGACAATAGTATGGTTTGGTAAGGTTGGTAATGGTTTGGTTTGGAGTGATGTGGTTGCCTATAGTGACCCACAGTCTGTATATCGTGATAGCACAGCTTATACTGTATGTTTAAAAAGGTTGTCACCGGTTTTCAGGATTATAATCCACAGTTTACAATAACAACTGTCTCTGCTATAGCTCTGCTACTTGTCATTCCTGTTATGGCAAAACAGTGAATTGTGGAAAGTTTTTCAGAAAAGAGAGAAAAAAAGCATTGGAAAGTCTAGTTTGGCTAGATTAAAGACTAGTTTAAAGCTTTTACATATTATTAAGTGTAGGTAGAAATGTATAAATGGTGTCTATCAAATGCATTGCATACCTGTTTCTTTGTAAGCATTTGGTTTGTTTGTTGGTAAAGTCAAGATTATTTGATCAATTATTTAACAGAGAAATGGAAATTAGAGAAGAAAACACAGCCTTTAAACCTCACACTCTGTTCTCAGTGTTTCTGACATTTCAAACCAATTGAAATGTTCCTGTGGCAATAACAATGACTGTATTATGAGCTGAATGGGCCAAGGCATAACTGGATAAAAATATCTATAATTGAAAACATTGGTAACTGTGAGAAAAGAGCAACAAGCAGAAGGCGCATTGAAATTATCCATTAATGGTCATGTTTAAAGTGTTAAATTACATAAGACAGTAGCTGTGGGCTGGATCTGTCTATTTCAGTTTATTTACAGGATTAGTGTTGTCCCGGGCCCCTGATCACTGATGCTCTCCCTCTAGCTGTCCTTGTATTTGGTGTTATCTCCACTGAGCAGCCCACTTTTAGTTCAAGTGGCCCCAAGCTTCATAATTCTAGTTATTTTCAGATTTCCTCTGGGCCTGGTCATGTAGCTTAGCAAGTCTGTAGGTTTTAACTTTGAAGACACTTGCACAAAAGGCGATTTATTAATAGGTAAAACCAGCATTTATTATAGACTGTACGCAACTGGTTTTGTTGAGAGATGTCTGGGCTTACACCAATTTTTTATAATTAGAAAACATAATATTGTTGTTCCCAAAAGAAATTACCTCCCTTTGTTGCTGTGTGATGTAAATTTCTCCATAAACCCGCTTGAAGTGTATAAGTATCATCATTTTCATCAGATTTTATCATGATACATCTAGTTTTAGGCCCTCACACACTTTGCCCCTCAGCCTCTCTGCAACCTTTTTTGATCAATAAAACAAACAAAACCAGCAGACTGCAGGCCACGGGTGTTGTTATAAATAATTTGAAGAATAATACAGTCATATTATTTATTCATTATTATATAGCTTGATTTATACTCTGTCACCCTGACCATATATCCTTGCAGATCAATTATTAAATCCATTACAATGCAGCAGTGTTTGATGTGTGTACTGTGTGTGTGTAGAGCTGAACAGTGTGGAGCTGCAGGGCTGCAGCAGTGACAACAGTCTCAACAGTAATGCTAGCCTGCCCAGTGTCCAGAGCCACCGACGTCACACCGAGAGGAGAGTGGCCAGCTGGGCCGTGTGCTTTGAGAGGCTGCTGCAGGACCCCGTGGGAGTGCGCTACTTCTCGGTACTATAACAGCACATGGCTGTGTTGCACTGCACATGACATACATAAACATAATCTGTACTATTATCAATCTCTAAGACTTTTATGAACTTTTAATAATGGCAACTGGCCTGGAAATAGGGATAACTAGAAATAAATGTAGTTTATTGTGAACTGACAGAAATATTTTTTTGTTTCTGTACATTGTCTAACATGTATTCCCATTTGTTTCAGGAGTTCCTGAAGAAGGAGTTTAGTGAGGAGAATATCTTGTTCTGGCAAGCCTGTGAGTTCTTCAGTCATGTCCCAGAGAATGACAAGAAGCAGGTAACACATTTAAGCACAACTATTGCACCGACGCATCCATTAACACTTGTTTAGCTCAAATTAAAGCCTCTGTTTCTCTCCAGCTGTCTCAGCGCGCTCGGGAGATCTACAACAGTTTCCTGTCCAGTAAAGCCACAACTCCAGTGAACATAGACAGTCAGGCCCAGCTTGCCGATGACATCCTCAATGCCCCGCGACCCGACATGTTCAAGGAGCAACAACTGCAGGTAGCCTGCACGCTCTGCCATACAGAACATTTATCATATGTAGCCTTTGTCAAACAAGAACTATATACAGAGGTTGTGCAGAGCCAATCTTCCATGTGAGGCAAAGTTTCCAGGACTATACATTATCAGTGCTCATAAAAGTGAATCAAAATGCACTGCCATTAAGATCTTTAAGTATAGTATAATAAGACTTGGCACTCATACCACATAAGGTCAGCCTGCTGTCTAGCATCACGGATGTGAATGGATTATTATGTTGTAAAGAGGGAAAGTTTTGAAAAGCGCTATTGATTTCAGCCCCTCAGCTCAGATGTTTAAAATCTGATAAGAGTCACAAGGCTAGAAGGATATCCTCACCATTGGCCTTTGTATTTTTACACATCAAACATGAACACTCTCACTCACATGTGCACACATACATTACCTTTGGGCTTATAGCGACACTGATTCATGTTTTTAACCTCCACATGGCCACTTTTGTTTTTTATGATGCACTGTAATAGTGTCGCTATCTCTTCTATGTTGTTATTTTTGTCATATTCAGTGTTTTTTAACATATTGTGATTTTCTTTTCTACCCTTTAGATATTTAATTTAATGAAATTTGACAGCTACACCCGGTTCCTTAAGTCCTTGCTGTACCAGGAGTGTATGCTGGCAGAGGTGGAGGGCAGGCCCTTACCAGATCCATATCACATCCCCAGTAGCCCCACGTCAAAGCACAGCACCACAGGCTCAGACCGCTCCAACCTCTCTACACCCAAGAAGGTACACTGAGGGATCCATTGTGACTCATCTCAGTTTTTTGTGTTGTTGTTCAGTTCAAGGATTGGCATATTCCTGTTATTAATTGAATGAATGTCCTTCTGTTTGGTCTGTAACCTGGTTATAAACATGATTTATGTCTATGTGTGCATCTGGGTTTGCACATCCTGATTTAGTTTACTGGTGTTACAGGAGGACAAAAAGACCAAGTCAGGACGGTCTTTGAACGAGGAAAGTCGGGATGATTCAGGAGACAGGAAGAAGGGCATGTTCTTCTCCTGGTCCCGCAACAGGAGCTTTGGCAAAGGCCCAAAGAAACGGGAGCTGGCCGATTTCAACTATAGTGAGTCTTTATATTGTCACAAATACATTTGTTGAAGGGTTTGAAATGACCACACAACATTTGTTGTAGAGGGTAGAATCATAACCACACTTAATAATTTTACACCTTTTTTTTTCAGATTATTCTGGGAGTAATGGCCGCCGTGAATCACAGGGTTCCCTATCATCAGGAACAAGTTTAGAGCTTGGGACGTCTGGGTCAGGGAAAAATGAGGTTAGCCTTGTAAGACTTTTACTCATAGATTATATAGTCTCTCATTGTTTTAACCACCATCACATTTGTGTTTTCTCTGTTGCTCTGGTTAGGTTGATGTTTCTCGTGGTGCAGAGCGAGGAGGGGGCTGCGCCCCCTTGAGGCAATGTAACATTAGCTTGCCGGATGGCTCATGTTGCTCTGTGCCCCTGAGAGCTGGAGTGTCTATCAGAGATCTGATGTTGGGACTTTGTGAGAAACTCTGCATCAACCTGGCAGCTATAGACCTCTTTCTGGTTGGAGGGGAGAAGGTATATAAAAAATAAAGTTATTTACAAACACATACAACATAAAGAGACTTTTTTTTTTTAGCTTTTCTGTTTGTCTTTCCTGCAGCCATTGGTGTTGGACCAAGACTGTATGACACTGTGCTCTCGAGACCTCAGACTAGAGAAACGCACTCTGTTCAGGTAATATCTAACTAGTCATAGTGCTGAATTACTGAAACCTGCAATGTTCTACTGCAAAAGTAAATATCACATTGCTCTTATCATTCATAACAGACTAGATTTAGTCCCCATTAACCGTTCAGTGGGATTAAAGGCAAAGCCCACCAAACCGGTGACTGAGGTCCTAAGGCCTGTGGTGGCCAAATATGGGCTGCACCTCTCAGATTTAGTTGCACATATTGTAAGTTTGGCCTAACACATACACATAATGAACACAAAGGTTTCTTGGATATGATGAAGATTTTAACTGTGCCTGTGTGTAATGCAGAGTGGGGAGTCAGAGCCGTTAGATTTAGGTCTTCCTATATCCAATCTGGATGGACTACGGGTGGTATTAGATGTGGCAGATCAATTTCCTGGGAAAGGTAAGAGACATAGTGCAGTGTGTACACTGTACACTAGACATAGTGTATTGATTTATATTCTGAGACCTTTCTTAGATTTTTGCATATGTTACACCACAATCCTTATGGTTTTATGTTTTCTGCAGATAAACAGAAAGTCGGGCCCTCTAAGAGCCATACTCCAGCCTCTTCGAGCAGAAACCAGTCATCAACAGTAAGATCTCCTCCAGCTTCCTGTTTAATTATTGTTTGCACTGGAATGTTCCATAACCTAACGAATGTCTCCACTTCCTGATTGATGTCACGCCACTAAGTGTCTTTCTTACTGTCTTCAGTCAACCACGTCTGTTTGCAATGTGTTCAAACCCTGTGCAGGTGTAACATGTGTGGCAGGCTGTATGTAACTGTATGTAACAGTATGTGCACTGTTGCTGTAAAGCCACGTCACTCTCAAAGTTTCTTTTGTCTCACTATTGGCCGATTGCATCATCAGTTTATTCTCTTTACTTTTTCATCTCTTTCATCACAAATCTTTGTCTAAATCCTGAACATAGACTCAGTGTCGGTGTAGACTCATAGTCGGTGTTGGTAGCTCCTAGATTGTTGTTTGGTTGTTTTGTAATTCACTCAACATTACAGTTTCATAGTAGTTGGTAGTTGGTCCCATTGGTGTTGTAGTGTGTGTTGGTGATTGCAGCTCCACTGCCATCAATCATAATTAATCAATGTCTTGATTAATTATCAGTCACACTTATACCCATGCCATTATATTCTGATTAAGTCTTAAACACAACTCTTAATTTTACCACCATAAATACACAAGTTCCCCATTTTGTCTATACATTTTCCCGTCCTTGAACATTCATGACTTTAGGGCTCTAATGCCCCACTCCACTCTCCTTGTGGCCCCCAGGGGGAGGACAGGCCTTCAGGGAAAGCCGGTTCAGCCCATTCCCATGGGGAAAACGGCAAAGCTCGGCCAAGCTCTGATACAAGCAGCCAGCCTTTACCCAACCACTCTGTCTCTCTTAAGGCTCCGGAGAAAAGAAAGCAGAAAAAGATTAATATAGACGAAGCTGAAGGTAAACATTGAACAACCACCCTCTCTTTTGTGTTTCTGTAGTTTCTGTAGCAATGTTGCTATAACATACTAACTTTTATCCAGCAGTACTGCAGTTACTGCAAATGCTTTCAAAGCTAGCTACATGAAGCACAGTCTCTTTTGCTCACACTGAATGTAGCTTTGACTTGACTAACCTCCTCTGCATGTTTCCCAAAGTAGAATGTTTTAATGTTGTTTAAAGTTATTTTAAGTATTTAACCAAAATGTTGTGTGTGCATGGTTTTTCTGTTTGTTTTTTTTTTTTTTTTGGTGTGTGTGTCTCCAGAGTTCTTCGACCTCATATCCAAAGCTCAGAGCAACCGAGCAGACGACCAGCGAGGCCTGCTAAACAAAAGCGACCTGCAGCTCCCAGACTTTCTGCGCTTGTCGCCAGTGGCAACCCACCGGGCTCCTCTCAGCGACCATGAGCCCAGTTGCTCCACCCCCAATTCCCGTAACCCCAACAACGGCAGCTGCCCTAGCAGCGGTCGCCGGGGTAATAAGGCGAACGGCAACGACAAAAAAGGAGGTGCCACACACTTGCTCAACGCAAGCCATCAATCCCAGAGCTTGGACTCTGCACTGGGCAATGGCAGTGGTGGGGGGAGGAGGGGCAGACCATCCCCTCCATTCCCTGGCACCATCTCACCCATCCACCCGACCCAGGGCACTCAGCACAGTCTGCTGCAGGATTCTAACAGGGGAGAATCAGTGCAGATGCTGGAGGAGGACACCCTGTCCGATCTGACTTTAGTGGGAGAGGGGGACATTAACAGCCCCAGCCTCAACTATGTCACTCCCTCAGCCCTACAGTGCAAACCCCACTCACGCCCACAACACCAGGCACAGGACACTAGGCCCAGCTCAGGTACCTCCCCTGTGTGAACTCTGTCAAGTGTTTTTCACCTCTGCCTCCTCTTGACACTTAGCTGGACCTACCAGAGTAATTTTTGAGATGTCACTTTCAGGTCAGATCTTTAAAAGGTCTGAACTGCCCAGTATGCATCCAGAGCTTATACCTTTATTAACATACCACCGGTGTGTTTACAAAATCACACTGAGCACACATTCATTAAATGTACTAAAAAGTAACTACTGTAATTACATATGGGAGTCACTAAAGAAAAATCTTTCTACTGTGTCCCATCAAGGGCCTTAAGGCAAAACACAAATTACGAGGGGCCAATGGATGCATTGGGCTGAACTTTACTGTGTGGTGTGTATCTGTGTGAACCTCTGAGCAGACTTGCTGTGGATTATTTTGTGGTAATGTAAGCTCAAGGATGGGCTTAGGATTAATTGTTGCCCAATTCCCTTTCACCAGAGGACAACGCTCTCGCTCTCACAATGCACTTTAGTCAGTTACAAAGAACATGTTACACATGTTTGTCCATCTTATTTTAATATTCAGTCTTAGAGGTTGTCTTTTATTATTATATAAGTGGTTGAGCTGCCATAGGTTAGGAAAACAATGGATGATGTTTGCTTATAATCACGGTCAGATGAGTGCTACAGTAGTGACCCGTGTGCTCTTAACAATGCATATATGTATACATGGTATCATGGACCTATTTTAACGACTGCAGCACAGTGCATCCTCTGTCTCCACTGTTCTTTCACCTCAGGCTTTTCTTGTCATCCATAAACACTGGCTACGTTGAGTGTACTCATCCAATGTCACTCTGACACAATTATTTCAAATTTTCTTGACCAACAGCACATTTGTTTTTTAGTTTTATATCTATTTTTACACACTGCACTACATCACACAAGCATCTGTTCCTGTCTTTAAATGCAATTCAATTACATCCTTAGCTGGAAGAGGGCACTGACGTGTCCAGATGTTTCACTTTGTAAAGGTTTAACTTTATCATGTACTATATTCTCTTTAAGGCAGTAATTTATCCAAGATACTTTTTACTTTCTGTTAAATAAAAGTATTAATTTGTATATAGTCATCTATATGACTGTAGTTATTGTTATACTGCATTGAGTTGTGTTTCAATAGATATTGGTTCTTCTCTCTTCTGTTGAGTTGACTGTACTGTTTGTAAATAGATCAAATAAATTGTTGCTAGAGGTTGAACTCTCTGTGGACCCTCATGTGAGCAGCATCCTTTTCTTTTCTTAGTCGTAAACAATATCCAATTTATTCTATTATCTTGGTGTTTGTCATATGTTAACATGTCTCACTGTGGCCCCCAGCAGTTCTCTGTTCAAGGCATAAAAGACATTACTATCTGTGCACAGCCTTATATTATAATTACAAACAGATTATGGTCATAGAAATAATCCGATTAGAATAACCAAGTACATTTTTTGGGATAATCTGACATTACTGCAATGCTATTTGAATCTTTTTTGTTTCTGTCCCTAGATGCCGCGGGACAGCACTTTTGTTTGAGGGTACAAAGGCTTTTGGGGGACTGGCCCATTAGTTATGCATGGGCTCCCCTCAGCTCCATGCCCTGTTAGACAAGCTTTGTCATGCTGGTCCCTTTAATACTCCACAAACAAAACTGTGTTTCTTCCCATCGACACACATGAATTCAATTCAATTAACACATAAATGCACAGATGTGCATTATTCTTAAGTTAAAACATTTACTTTAAGTTTGTAAATGTTTTTGTGAAAGGAACAGTAGTAAGTGGTTCTCTGAAAGCCATTTCAGAGAAACAGAACAGACTTGTGCCAAAATCTATAACAAAAGAGAAAATGCAAACAGATAGAATAAATATTAGAGGTTTCAGTGACCTTGAACAAGGCGTATGTTAATATGGTTATGTCTCTTTAGTAAGTGTAAAGAAACCCTAATTAAAAAGACTGAAAAATGAATACAGTTTTGACTCAATAGACTTTCTCCCAGAGCCCATCCACACTTCAGCCAACAAGTAATTGCTCCCTTGCACATCAATCCAATTAGATGCTTTGATTTCAAATGGCACCACCTGCTGGTGATAAAGTGAAAGGAAAACCCGCAGAGGTAGGAAGTGAGAATCAATGGGCATTGATTAGGCATAATTTTAAGCATAAAAATAAATACTTTAAACGTCAAAACATTATTTGATTAAAATGTTGATATCGGTTTTAGGGATACTTGCATATATTTATCATAAGTAAAAATATGTTACACGATATTGCATGCTCAAAGGGGATGTAATGGGAAGGAATTGAACAGAAATTAGGCTATAAATCTATAGCATAATCCTCCCATAATATATTTTAAGCTTTGCAAGAAAACAACATCAAAGAATTTCAGGACAACGGACACTTATACATTTCAAAGCCAGTAGATGGCAGCAGTTTGTATAAATGTGTGCTATGCCAATCTGTTGTGGTTCAGTGAGGCAGGGCATTTTACAGACCCTGTGTGTGCAGACTGTCCTGTCACATCCAGTTAGATTCTGCTGCCACCTGGGCCTCTGTGTGTGAGCTGCCAGTGTGTGATAACTGACTGAGTTAATTATTCAAATGTCTTCCCTAAAAATCAATGATATTTAAGTTGTTTGACATACTAAATCTAGCATAATATCAATGCGTGTAAGATTTCTGTTGTCATTTTAGTAAAATTTCTGATTTTAGAAAAGGGGCCATTTTAGAAAGGCAGAGTGTCTATTATTAGTACATGTAAAAGGTTAGTGGCACCATGTGTAACCAGTAGAAGTGTGAGTTGGTTTAAAGCCCTGTATTTCTGTAATATTTGAATTAGTTTAAAATGTTTCTATGCATGAGGGAACATTTAAAAATTTACATGGGACAGAGTCATTGCAATATTCAACAAAGTAATGGCTTATTGCATGTTTTCTTAATGTGGTGGAGCCCTATTTTGAGTTTTGCATGTTTGCTGTGCCACTGACTGCCGTGCCACTTTCCCCTGCTTTGTCTGCTGGATTTGTCAATTGTCTTTCTAAGCAGGTTTTTCTATTTAGGTAAAGATAGAGACCGGTGGAAAGGAAGCAGCAGAGAAAGCAGAGATTATAAAGTTTCCAGTCGACGAGCCGCATCTTACAAACCCTCTGCACCCTGTCCATCACCTCCCCCTGCCCCACCACCTCGCCCCCCCATCCGATCCCGCCGCAAGTCCAAATCCCCTTCGTCCCGCTCTCATCACGGCCAATCAAAACGAGCTTTGGATTTGGACCGCATAGGGAACACCTCTGACCCCGAAGACCAACTCAGTCCTACCCGCAGAGGGTCCCGAGACCTCAGATGCTATCAGAACTCAGAGCTGGACAGGAAGTGGGAAGGGGTTGCCATGGAGCTGCGAGGTCGTGGCAGCAGGATGAGGTCTGCGGTGTACCAAACTTCAGACCTGCCCTCCATGGTCCAAGTCAAGAGACACCAGGATCAAAATGAGGGCAAAGGGCAAATAGACCGGGCCACACTCAAAGCTACATTTGTTTGAGTTCAGGCTTCAAACTCAATGTCAACAAAGGTGCAGCTGTTCTCCTTTCTGCCCTCAGAGGACACTATCAGGGCAAGAGCAATGATATTAATCAAAGTGTGTCATAGTTTCACATCCATCCAAGGCAGGGTTGGTATGTGTTGTGTACACCCTGATGCATAGGCAGTATTAACTTCACTAAACAACTTTAAATGCTAATGTAGGCTATAATTAAATATTCGAAATAAAGTCTATTCTGAATCTTTTTGCATTATGTATTAAAATGTAAATATGTGATTGAGGTATGTTTCTATCTATCTAGGCGTAAACTTGGTCCACAGTGCTTCCAAACTTTAGAATCCTAACTCTAAAGATAATGAGAATGAGTTATAGCTTTATTTTTAGCTGAATTATTTTTTTTATTATATTTTGGTCAATTATGTAAGGGCTTTGTTTACTTTTAGTGACAGGTATAGGATCAATCCTTTTTCTGTCAAGTAGAGTTTTCAGAAAGCTCAATAGCCTACTTATGGACCATTACAAACCTTTTCTTTATTTTAAAAAGTGATTTCTGTCAACCAAATCACAATTTTCATGGGTTGAGGTTGAGATGCCAAGTTTTTTTGGGAACCACTGCTCTAGAACATGTTTAATATCCACTGTTAGGATTGAAGACATATAGGTTTAGTTTAAAATTAAAATGAGATTGTTCCCCCTGTCATGTGGATGTATCATTTTACGAATTATTACAGGAATAAATGTGCAATTTAGTTTTATCAGTACAAGAACATAAAGTAAGTCGTTTCTGTCCTGTGTTCTCGGCATCTTGTCAACAAGCTGAGGTACAAAGAAGTAATTTACTACTACATTTTTGTACTAAGTAAAAATTGTACATTTTGAGTACTTTTTCTAAAACATACTTTACTTCAATAGATTTTAGAGGACAATTGTGACAAGCGTACGTATATACGCTTTATGTTTTTGTTTTTTGTTGTTGTTTTTTTAACTCAGTGGCAACGTGGCAGAAGTGGTTATAATGGTAGTAGTAGAGGCGGCAAGTGGAAGGTGTACTCGTAGAATCAGTATTAGTGCCTAATACTAGGCTAGTAACCATGGTAAACCGTCTACTTAAGTAAACTTTAGACTCAGTTTTATTTTACTTTTACTCAAGTAATACTTTAGTTGAGTATATCCACTTACGTTTACTTGAGAGCAGCTTTTGGGTGTTCTTCCATATCTGCCTTTAATTGAGATCAGACGCATAACGCTGCGTGTCCGTATCCCACAAACAATTTATCTAATGATAAATTTAAAGCAATTTATCTTTTAACCACCAAACATTAGGCCATTGCACTTTGTTAAAGTGGTCATTAATTGAGTCCACTCGGCGTTGTGCATTCCTCTTACATAAGGCGGTAAATTCAGTTTCACTGCAGATAATTTGCTAATTTTACACATATGAAGTGATGTTTTTGGGGCCAGCTTTTACAGATTAAAGGGGCTTTCTAGAGACACAGTTAAAACTCTTCTGATTAGCTATAAGGCTATAAACCCCTGGCTAACACCAGCTTACTGTCAATTTAGCAAGTGAGCCAAGTGAAAGGAGCGTCAGGTATGCGCATTTCTTTTTTTTTTTTTTTTAATCTTATTAGCCTCGACGTAAACAATACGCACTTTACGCAGGATGACAACTGGACGGACATGGTAACGAGGCGGGGGCTGACGGTGTCTGTGAGCCGTCCGGGACACAGTATACAGTCTGGCGGCGGGGCCTGGGGGGCTGTAAAAGGCTATTTTGAAATATGCCCCCTCCCTCCCTTCGCTGTCTGTGGTTTGGGTCTGACTGACCCGGGACAGCGCGCACAGCTGCTCGGAACCATGACAGAAGATGACGGATACAATTGTCGCGGAGGGACAAGTGAAGTTTAGAGATGGTAAAAAGGTTCGTTTATTTAGTATTTTATGTTTGACTAAGTGCGTAGGTCTATATAATCTTTTCATGAGACATGAAGAATGAATTACCTGTTTGCTGTTTCTCTTTTACAGTGGAAGACGCGTTGGGTCGTGCTTCGAAAGCCCTCTCCGGTCGCAGGTAGGGCCTTGTAGCTATAACCACTTTATTACTTCTTTATGGATTTGCCTCCTGCTAAGTTTCACTGTCACTGTTTAGAAAATCCAACCTCTACTCGTCCCTCTGTAGCCTATTGCTAAGCGTGAATCAGCAGTTTTAAAACTAGTTAAACTTAACCACGTGTGTAAGGCTGCTCCTCCTCGCGCTGCTTACCTCGGTGATTGATTGGAGGAGTTTGACCAAAATCACTTCTGCGCGTCTCCTTGAACTTAAGTAAGGATATTAATCCCCACAAGCTTTTGTTGCCAGCTCCGTGACAGGTTTTAATTATTTGAACACAGTCCAAAGAGTGACATTGCCAAAGTCTAAGAAAAATCTAAGTTTGTCGTTAAATGCTCCCAGCTTTGAAGTTTATGAATTTTTTAAAGTCTCACTGGACCAGTGCCAAAAAATCATTGTAAGTCACTTTCTTCACCATAAGCCGCATTTATTAGTTTTCATCCGCATTTCTGTCATATAGGATACCTTCAATACGTTTTTATGCACCTTAAGTTATTATTAACCTTAAGCTGTTTATTATTTAATAGGTAGTAGTGACGAATCAAACTACATTAAGTGTAGCCTATATTGTAAAATGCAGGTCTACAAATGCAAAGTTTAAAAAACATAGAAAAACTAGAAACAAACTAGAAAATAACCTGTCCTATTGACTTGGTTGTATATTATTGTGTTGTGGTTGTGCAAACGATTTTAAAATAGAAAAGTAAACTTTGATTCAAATATATGTATATAGCCTATAGACTAATTTGAGACAGGTGTCCAAATTATGTCATCCCACCATTGGATGCTGGCAAGAGCAAGCCAATAATGAGTTTTGTTGAGAAAAGTAAATTTGGAACTAAATGACTCATTTTGTGGCGTGTTGGCGTGGGTTTAAGTTGAGTTAAAGACTGCTTGAAAACAAAGTAAAGTTAAGTTGAACATTTTGAAAAGACATTTTATTTTGAGAAAGCAATATAACACCTCAGAAAACAAAGAAAACAGGGTCATTCAAAATGTAAAATATAGAAAGATAATTATATACAGTGCTGGAAAGATAAATCTTTGAACATAAAAAACTAAATCATACTAAAATAATTGGTAACAGCACACAGTGTTGTAGTGAGAGTCATACGGCCAGGCATGTTGTGGTAAAGGAAGAAGTGTTGTGGAGAATAAGCCAGCTCAGGTCTTGAATGTTTGAACCTGCTGTAAAATGATCTGCTCACTGTGTTGTATTGGGGATTCAGGGTTTGGTCCACAGAGATCCCATCTGACAGATCATCACAAATCCAGGAAGTGGCTCATGGTCTACAAGAGTTAGAGACATGTCACTCAACATTGCAGAAGGACCTTGCTCATTTTTGTTTGGAGTTGGAGTCCCTGAATGGAGTTTCAGGGAAGGTCATGAATGAAGAAAGGAAGTGTTGAGATAATGTACTATTTACTGTATACACTTCACTCACTAAAAGAACAAATAGTTGAGTAGATTATTTTCCATTATGAGATAAAAGAAGCATTTACCCCTGAAATAGAATATCTTTGAGTTTGAGTCCAGGTCTAGGCACTATATCTTTACCATTGTGAGATTGGACCAGTGTCTTCTTCACAGAGAGCTGTTCTTATTTTGTGTAATTTAGTACAATAATCTTCATAGCTTGCATTCTTTGTCTAATGTCTAAATGACTTGACTTTTACATCGTAGCAGTAAAACAATCAAGAGTGTTAGAAGAATACTGGCCATTCAGTGATAGTTCAGTGAAAGTGTATTAAAACAGCCCAGCCTCAGACTCTTGATGTTCCTGTAATTGATCACCTGTCTGTTAGAGGCTGGACTTTCATTATCAGCTGTTGTAGCAGATCACTTCATTGTTTTAGAGTTTGTTTTGACAGCTGTGCGATAACAGTCTGAGGCACGCAGCCGGGATTATAACAGTTACACCACAGTTAGTTTGCATTCTATTATTAATCACAAAATTGACTTTTAAGCCTGCCACTTTTTGAAGCTTGTGTGTCCATCTTGTGTGTCTGCTCCAGATTGTCTGTTCCTGCTGGCCTACAAAAAGGAGAAGAAGAAGAAAGACAAGAAGGGCAACGGTCAGAAGGAGAGGCTGAGTATAACACTCGAGGTATGTCCACTGTACGGGACAACGAGGGATGATTAATGCTGCCTCTACTGGAGCTATGTTTAGTGATGCTAATACCACGGCTTTCTGCAGTCACAAGATAGATGTAATTTTAAGGATTTAAAAAAAAAACGAAGATCCACATAAATAGATTATCTGCTCATCACAGCACGTCAAGCGTCTATGAAAAGATGCTTCAAAAAGACGTCACACACTGCCAGATTTGATCTTGTCAGCTGACTTTGTTGTGACTGAAGGATGAAAAGCATATATATTAATTTGTCTGCTTGTTTTTTATCATTACCAAGCATATATGCAAATAATTTTTTTAATTTAGTGTGGTGTTTTCCTACGCCACCTTTATTGTATTGTGAATCTAGATGAGTGGAGATTTTAAACACAGAGGGTCACAATCCACTGTGCTCTTTGTGTCAGTCAAAAGCCCAGATAAATGGAGAGGGTTGCGTCAAGGAGGGCTTTCGGTGTTAAAACCTTATATGCAAAAACAATATGAGAATCACTGCACACTAAGAAGCAGAAGGGAAATGCTGAGAGACAAAAAGAGGAAGAGTTGTGAATATTTGGATGTGTATTTGTAGAGTATGCAGAATATAATTACAAATGATTAATATTTTTATGTCACTGTAGATGTACTTAACCTGAATCCAGAGATCTGCTTATTCGTCACATTTTGTAGTATTGGGTAGCGTTTACAGTGCTGTGCCCTCTCTGTCCTCAGGGGATCTGTGGTGTGGAGCCGGCCTCTGGGTTTGATGGAGTTTCCTACAGTCTGTCCATCCTCTGTCTTTCTCACACACTGGTCCTGGGCTTCAGCAGCCGAGAGGCGCTGCAGGCCTGGGACTCACGAATCCGCTTCCACCTGGGCGAAGGTTTGTGCTCAGCTCCTGTTGTTTTAAGTATTGGTGGCATTCTTTATCTTATTTATTTATTCAGGGACAATGCATATTAGTGAGCTTTTTTGTAAATATGCCAGAATTAGCCTAAGTCTAAGAGTATTGTAACTACAAGGTGTTACAGTTAATATTCTCAGTGTGATATTGGGATCTATTTCTGTCTACTTCTTCTGTGAAACACTGAGAACCATCTTTGTGTAGTTCAAGGAAAAGCTTTCTTACTTAACTGCGTCAGAGATGTGAGAGTAACTACCGTGTTTTTACTTACTTGTGTGTGCTATTTTTATGTTTTTATTTTAAATCCAATAGAAATATCTTACTCTTTCTAATACCAGCCTAATGCATTCAGGAAAAATCTAGGTTTTAGTTAATAACCTTATATAGATCCATCACAGGCTCCCACCAAACTAAAACTACTACATATCTGTCTGTATGTCCATGGTTTGTTGAGTGTGTGTTGAAATCACAGTCGACTGCACAGCTGCTGGAGGGAGAGACAGACATCAAGTGCCATCTGAAAGTGACAGATGACAAACTGTAGCCGGTCGGGTTCAGAGAGCTGCTTCATCATCATTACCACAGTCGTCCATCTGTGACTGTGACGTGTACTTTGTGTGTGTTGGCATGTGGGACACGCCTGTTTAGTTTAAATGTGTTTCCACTCCATTTGTTTTGTGATTTATGTCTTGTATGGTGAGCGTTGCACAAACTTGTCACTTTCAGTCCACAGGTTTAGTGTCAATGTAGAACCAGGCACTAAACTGGAGAGCGGGCCCGCCTCCCTTCACCTGTGCAACAACCTGTTGGTCCTCACCAGAGGCCTGCCCCCTGTGGTCAGCGGACACTGGAAGCTCTCTGCATTACGACGATATGGAGCTGTTCCAAATGGTTTTGTGTTTGAAGGCGGCTCTCGCTGTGGCTACTGTGAGTAACAACTTTACCACAAACACTACCAGCTGAAAACGTCTACTAACACTCTGCTTACACTACAGATAATATTTGAGAAGGCAGTCCTAAAACAAGCCACAAAAATCATTGCAGACCCTCAGTATCCACTTTAAATATACAAGCACTGGGCACATTTACCATTTCAGAATTGTAAGACCTGAAGCTATTTTATATTTTTATTAACAAACTATATATATAGCACTTGACTGTTGCATATTTTGCCATTTGTTTTAAATGTTTATGTATTATATGGCAATGGATGCTAGTGCTGAGTCCTGGACAAGTTTATTCTCTTCTATTCTCCAAAGTTTTTTCAGGGAAGATTTGGTTGGGATGTGTTGTTGGAGACAATTGAAACAAAGCATTATTGAACTGGTGCTGAATTACTGTCTATAAATGTCCCCAGAGCACTTATGTTGAACTCCAGTTGAAATGGTTTTCTATATAAGGAATGGCAGGCAGCCTTGTGTTTGGGTGTGTAGAGGACACATGCAGAAGATGAGTTTAGTGAGAGATGGCCAGAGTTTTACTTGTATGAAAACTCAACAGCAGACAACAGTTCCTATGCTACTAGACTAATTTAAGCTTATTAAAGACACTGTACAGATTTTATTTAATCTTATATAGCCTCATACCAGAACAGTAGATGCTTCAAGGTGCTTTACAGAAAAACAAAGAGGCAAACAGACTGCACAGAACAACATCCTCTATCCCTACACCCTCCATCTCAGTTTGAACACAGCTATGGGGAAAACCTCAGACCTGCCTCCAGGGAGAACCAGAGGGATCCACTCCCAGGACAGAATAGATGTGTTGAATTTAGTCCATTTGCTTATAGTTCATAGTATTTACAAAATACAAATACAAAAGAGTACTTACTATTGTCTTACTATTCCTCTAACTGTATGGTCATGTTATATTATGGACCCTAACTTGACTACAAACTTGTAGGCCAAATTGCAAAATGGGGTGGCTTGTATATGATTATATAGAGTATGGACAGAGATTTTTTTAGCTCCATTTTGAACGATAATACTCAAATTATATAAACACCCCAAATGACAGCCTGTGGGTAACTCTTTCATCCCTAAATAAGGCACAGACACCACCACCCTTTTTGTTTTCCCGTGTTTCTGATACAAAGGTGAAGTTAGGTGGAGTGGATTCAATAAGAGCTGCGTTACCCGTCTTGTTGTCTAACCATGTCTCTGTTAAAAACACAATATTCAGGTTAGAAGAGGAGATACAATTATTGATTAAAAATTATTTGTTGCGAAAAGATCTTACATTGAGCACTGCAAGTTTCAGCTACCCTCTTATGCAAAAATGAAAGTCCACCCCTTACTGACTAAAGTTTCAATAACTTTTGTTCACATAGTGATGTCTTTCAGGATGCGTATGTGCCAATAAGCAGAGTCCTGGCCCCCCACCGGAGAAACTGAGCTCCTCAGGCTCTGATTTCACTGTTCTCATGAGCAACTATTAATACTCCAGCCTCAAGTACTCTCTTAGCCAATCACATGTGTGCCTTTTGTCAGTATGACCAATCCTAGTTATTTCCATTATTCCTACTAGCATTTGGGCCAGCAGAGAGGCTCTATTTTAACAAGAGTGCATAAAGAAAATTGATAGTTAGGTCATACTTTACTGCATTTAACCCAAATCTAGTGCACTGTGGGGGCAACCATCAGAGGGAAGAGTTGCACAAATAAAATGGCTACCAGCATTTCTTGCATGACTGAAAGGTAAATCTCAGTCTAGGTTTACATTTTTACATGTTTATTTGTATTTGGAGAGCACATGGTGTCACATTCCTGTTCTCACAGAGGCTGAAATATCATCCACATTTACCCAGACCGATATTCTTATGGGATATAAGTCATTCCAAATATTTAAAACATCTCCTACTGTGCAGTGATCCGCATATTGATTAATATATATTGTGCGCACTGGCACAAAGAGTACACTAGCTGACTGTTTGCGGCTGGATTTTTTACTTGACTTGGCAATATATTGAGCAATTCAGTTGGACGATACAGTAACTGCTAGAGGCTTTAAGGCTTACTCCAAAGTGACCTTACAAACCCCATTTACTGCCATCAGTAAAGACAAATACAGACACTAGACAACAACTTTTTTATTAGTCCTTTTTTTTTACTATGGTTATACGTTTTCACAGATGAAATAGACATATTGTAAGAAGCATTACAAAATGCTTTGGCTCTTAATTAGTGTAAAAATGGGGCCATGGCATTCTGTTTGGGGCAAGGCCTGTGTCATTGTGGGACAAACATTTGGAGGATTATCAGGTCCACACACACACACACACACTGGTGCCCTGAGAAGACACGTGCAGACACAGGAATAAATGATCTGCTGCAGAGTTTGGGCGGCTGTCAAGGCCTGTGATCTCAGTAAAAGCAATTTTGAATCTGTCAGCAATCTTTCTGTGCCTCGAAAAAGGGAAACACTCTCTTGATCTTGTTGTAGAGTGAAATATCTATATTTTTCAAGTTTGTGCAGACCGTAGTCAGCCAGGTCGGACATTTTCAACAGGGTCAAAGTGGACTTAGTAACTTTAGAGGTAAAAGTCTGACTACACATCTGTTGCCAGAAGTGACGTTTTTTGGATGAGAGACCAAGACGGTCACTCACTTTTGACACCAGAGCGATTACTTATTGCTAAATTTAGTTGGAGAGTAAAAGCGTTAAAGAGGTCACCCTGTAGCATCCAACATGATACTGTGCCGCATATATTTGTTTATTTGCAGTGTTGATGTAGTTGTTTCTTCTTTCCTTTCCCTTCTGGGGTCACCAATGCAAATCTGTCTCCTTGTGTGCAGTGATTTGCATTTTAATTTGCCATAGGTTTTATGCCTTTCCTGACCAACCGCGTCCATTTATCTAGGTTTGAGATCAGCACAAATACACTGGCTTATCCCTTGTGGCTGGATTCCTATGCTGTTGTTTTATATATATTATCCAGCTCCAACTGGGATTTTGTTTATTCATATTTTAACTACTATTTTAATACATGAGAATATGGATGACAAAATATCACACGTCAGAGCGTCAAAACTGACAAAAATATGTAGAGGACCATCTACTGTATATTGTCTGATCAATCTTAATAGTAGTAGCAACTAGCAATAGTTACATTTAGCTCTAATTTAGTTTTGACTTCCACATATAGTGTATATCTCAGAGACAACAGCGTGATGAGAAATGGCAAACTAACTATTGTAGAGCTAATTATTGGAAAGAATCTATAGAAAATACTGCATGTACCATGCTGAAAAAGTCATAAATAAAAAGTACCATGGTTGAAATCAATTCAAGGGAATACTATAATATGCAAAAGACAAATTAAGCTAATATGTTTTCATTACATTTGCTTAGGAGTAGTTCAATTGAGAGACTCTTCAATTATTTAGATAGAAGAGAAGAGGGATAGAGATAGAAGCTTAATAGTTAACAAAACACTGACTGCGTGGCAAATGTAGTATCAGTAATTGTTTTAATTAAACACAGTGAGGCATGATAAGGCAAGATTATTATATATTTTTATTTTGGTTCTTGATGCTTTTTGCTTTAAACTACAGTTGTCTTTACAATATCTCTCTGATGTGCGAGTGTGATGCATCATGATGTGTTTGCACATCTTCTACAGACTCACATCTGTGTGGGCCAGAGTGCGTAGTTCAAACTGAATTGATGTAACCTTTAAACAGAAATGCTAGCTGCTCACTCAAAGAACAGCCTTGTCTTCACAGCCTTGTGAATCTCTCCTCATTTGGCCTTGCTAAAATATTCACACAAAACTTTTTTTTTTCTCACCTGTTCCAAGCTACAACCTACTACTTTGATCTTTGATTAATTCACGTAAAATTGGTCCACAACATGTACAGAAATAATATTCACCTTTGTCCTTCAGGGGCTGGTGTTTTCTATCTGTCATGCTCAGACGGGGAGCAGGTCAGTTTCCTGGTTGACTGTATCGTGAGAGGCATATCCCCCAGCAGGACCCCACAAGGTCTGCATCCTGCCCTTTCAGGTAAAACACAGCTCCTCATAAAATCAACAGCACCTTAGACCTGTATAAATAACACAAGACATGTACAGGAGCCTCTGTGACGTGACTCTGCGACTTTGAGTTTAAAGTCTGTTTAGTGAAACGTGTTTGTGTAATGGAAACAGCACATGCTCTTTGTCCCAGGGGTCACTGCTGGACTGTAGGGTCATGGCTTTGTGTGTGACTTTTGACTGTTGTAACATAAAACTAATTTTACAGGCATCCGAATGGCAAAACATGTAGACAGGAGGATTAGTGACAGCTGAACAGGGAAAGGTTGTATAGATCATGCACTGAGGAAGTGACATGTCGATCAAATAAATGTAACTGTTTGCATGTACAGCATGGGACAATATGGTCATGGTGGAAAAATTATGATGGAAAAATTCATCGTTAGTAATACAGAGGTAAAAGCATCTACAATACATCTACCTGTCCATGGCAAAATGCATTAAGCAATTTTCTCAGCATCACTTTGGGGTTTAAAATGTAACTTTTGTAACTTTAATATCTTAGACTTGGCTCGAGCTTCTCTTTGAGACTAATGTAGCGCGAGTTTCTTGTCACAGCGGCACTAGAATAGAATAACTATTTTTACTCGCTTGTCAGATTATGAGTTCCCTCACTGTGTAACTTACCAAAGAGCATAGACATTCTTTTATACTGGTAAACAACCTGACTGTGCCATACACTGGCATGTTTTAGTACATTTTATAAACAATAGCCTCATAAAATAATGAATTAAAATAACACAAAAAGGATTTTGGGTTAAAAATAATGTTAAGATACATGTAAACACTATCTAGGAGCCAGTGTCTGAGGAGGCTCTGGGGCCCCGTGTCACCTCACGACATACAATGCTGCTGTGAAGTGACTATAATTAGCACCAAGTAGCCACGTTAGGAAACGTTAGCTGACACTTCACATAGCGTAGTGAAGAAAGTTGGCACCACGTGTTAGCATTAGCCGGTGCCCAGACCCTGGCTTAGGTTGTTGACACTTATACACACAGACCCACTGCCCTCCCCTCACACCCCATCTGCTCAGAGTATAAATAGTTTGTTCCAAATGTGAAAATTGGTGCTGTTTTTCATTTAAATTCAGGCTCTAATCAGGTTTTAGACCACTGTAAATTCCTGTGGAGAGCTTTACAAGTTAGTCTATAGATACTTGTGTAACATATTGATACTGCCATAATATACTTTACCTACTTTGTTAAAGCTCCATGATGTAATATTTCAATAACTTCAAAAATAAAATGTTAAACAGTTTTTGCCTATATTCATTATACATGGATAGTGATATTTTTTATTGACACAAAAGTATTTCATTAAAAACTAAATAGCCTAAAAGATCATCACTGCTGTGTTTTTTGTAGGGAAACATAATGTAGTTCAGAAGTACATTTTAAAGAAATGTATGCAGGTTAGCATAAGGAATAACCCTGGGCTATCAAAAGAATAGACAATATGAATATAGTTAAATATATTCAAGTCAAGTAAATAAAAAACTTATAATGTTGCAACATATTTTAAAGGTCATATTGTAAAATATTTTTTTCTCAAAAACAAAGCAGATGCCAATCCAGCGTCAACTGAGGAACGAATCCTCCAGGAAACATCAGAGCTGGAGAAGAGACTGAGCAGGTTGTCCAACTGCAGCCTCGCCAGCAGCACAGGTACAGGCATCGCTCTGTTTTAGTGACCATAACACACTCTATAACTCTAACACTGTCACACTATAAGGCAGTTGTATGTAGGGCTGCAACAACTATTTCATGAATTATAAATAATTATTGAAAAAAATTAACAAATGTAGTAAATTATTAATTGCAAATTGGCCTAGGCAGAGGTAATGTTTTCGGCAGCATTTGTTTGTCTGTTTGTTTGTTTGTTAGCAACATAACGCAGAAAGTTATGGATGGATTTTGATGGAAATTTCAGAAAATGTCACAAATGGAATAAGGAACAACTGATTACATTTCGGGGGTGATCTGGATCAACATCTGGATCCAGGAATTTTTTAAAGTATTCTTTACTATTCGGAGATGGGGCTAATTTTGCCATTACAGCTTCTAACTCTACAAATAATGCTCAGATTGGCAAAAAATAAATACAAGATGACATCATGGTTGATGTTATAATCTGATATAGTTTGACCCGGATCATGTTGATATTCTGGTTCTGGTGATCCAGAAGGTTCTAAATATAGTGGGTACATATGAAATTGGATATTGCACAGCAACACATGTATTTACACACTAATAATGCTAAATGAAAGGTGAGTTTTTTCTCTTTCAATAGTATGTTCACAGATTTGATGTATCTTTAATACTTATTGAGCTAGATCCGGGCCTTTAGGGTTTTTTCTCAGGTGAGTGACCCTATCGCTTGATGGAGGACTGCGCTCTCCGAGTGCTTCTAGTTTTATGTTGGTTTGCATTGTTCAGAAGAGAAGTCTTGGTCCCACTTTGCTAACCAGTTCCAACTCTTAAACCTTTCCTGAATTGTGCCCTCTGCAGTAAAATCTGCCCAGGACATGACCCATGACAAATGAGAGTAGTTAATTGAAAATTACTTTCCAAAGGTTGCAGAATTTTGCACCTAAGGCACATTGCAGACGTGATTTGCATAATAGTCATTAAACACTGTGTATACAGTGCATTTATTGTTCTGGTTGCTCTGTTGTGTCCTTGTAGCACCGATAATAAATCACTGCTAATAAGTTGTCTTTATAGCTTCCACTTTTAGCTGCAGCACATCTGTTGCTGGAGATGACCACGGCAGCATCTCAAGCTCCTCCTCCAGCCAATCAGATGCCAGCTATGGAACCAGACTTCCCTTTTGGCTTCACTCTTCTAACGACACGGCGTCCAGTTGCTCCACACTGAAGCCACTGACTGGTTCAGACGATCGCCTGTATGCTGCTGTGACAGGAAGCACACGCCCATCTTCGGCACAGCTCCGTGGTCTGCATGACTGCGGGCGGCAAAGCTCATTAGACAGTGGCATCGGCATAGCGACAGGCAGCCAATCATCAGGAAGTTTCTCATCATATACTGGAAGTCTGGACGCTGCTATTGCCACAGGAGCAGAGGAGTTTGGATCTGAGGCCAGTCTGACTTCCCCACAAACATCAACTGCTCCCATCACACCTCCCCCTCTTACCCCCACTGTTGCCCCGCCCACACCTGTCTCTGACTCTGCTTCCTCGTCCTGTTCCTCCTCCTGCTCCTCCAGGAGTAGCACCCGTACATCGCAAAGGCGCAGTGATGAGTACCATGTGCCCAGTCTGCTCAGACTGCACTATGACACCCCCAGGAGCCTGCTACAGACACTGACCTCTAGGGACACCTCAACCCTCAGCGCCTCCTCTGAACTGGGCCGGGACAGTCCAGTCACTGGGGGTCAAGGACAGTGGTGGAGTAGTGGCCCCCTAGGAGGCAAGGGTCAGTGCCCCAGCTCATGGGGCACTGAGGGGAGCTCCACACCTAGACCCCAGTCAGTGCCAGGCAGCTTGGTCTACGGACAAACACAGGTACAACCCTAAAAACACCAGTAAATAAAGCAAACACACAGATCACCCTTTAGAGAGTAGGTTAATTATATTATATCTTAAAATGCAACATTAAAAACACATTTGCATAATTTTATAGCAGAAACTCTGTACTTTAAATTCTCTTAGGAACTCTTTCACTTCTATTTGCATTAAATATTGAGTTCAAAATGAAATGAAGCAATATAAATGTTTGCAAATCATGAGAAAATTACAACAGCTCCTGACTTGCTCCCACAGATGCTAATGTCCTTGTGCTTATTACACTTACTATGCAGTCTACTAATAAGCTCGCCCCAGTCTGGAGGCAGAAATACTTCAAACAATGGGGCTTATATTAAACATTGAAATCCCATACTTTTTCCTCTACTACTTGGGCAACCCTAGAGTTTTAGCATAACATAGTAGCTTTGAGTACTATGTGTTTTTGCTCAATTTAATAACGAGTCTTTGCTGGCGGTCTAACGTTTGCCCCTGTCACATTACTTTATATTGCAGTGTTTGCCTTAAAAGCTTAAATAGCAATTATCTGGCCTCTCACAGTACAGTGTGCCTTGTTATTTATCATAATGACTCGCCTGGGTAGCTGCCTTTGTAGACTTTACAAGTGCAAAATGCGAATTCAGTATCCATTCATGGTAGAAGGAAAGCAGAGCAGCAGAACTAGATATAAGCAATATCTCTGATAATAAAAGTGTTGTGTCAATTCAAAACTTTAACACAATTAAAACTTAAAATACCTCACTATTTTCTTCAAACCATTGGCCGTAAGACTCCCAGACTACAATGCTGACATAAACCTAATAGCCTCCCTGCTCTGTGTGCAAATGTGGTGTCTCCTGCCTCTAAAATCGTACTTTATTGTAACAACAGAAATAATATAATTGAGGTCAAAGTTTTCATCAAACACCTGTCTTGGGCTGTTTTAAATCTCCATTTTAATACTTTTAAAGCTCAAAAGCCTTCCAATTACATATTCATGTTGGACCTAATTAAGTTGAAAGCCCCTTGTAGAGAGATAATTATCAGAGCAGAAGCAGCTTGTCTTATTTGACAGTGTGTGGAGTAGTGTGTGTGTGTGTGTGTGTATGTGTGTGTGTGTGTGTGTGTGTGTGTGCGCGTGTGTGTTTACCAAAATCTGTGAAAGTATGTTGCTATTACACAGCAAAAAATACTACCACTACTGGTAATACTATTACTGCTGGTACTGCTATCCCTGCTAGTACTACTAACAACATTATGTTGTAGAAAATGTACTCAGAAAGTAAATTACTAAAGTAAAGGCCTACTCTAAAGCAGTGGTTCTCAACTGGTTCTTAATGCATTTCAAAATCATCTGCTTTCATTTTTCCAGTAGACGAAAACAGTTGGGATGATGCTCCTTTTTTAATATAGACATGTATTTTAATTTTTTGTGTGTTCCTTTTTAAATTGAAGGGATGGGTTTTTTTATGGCTGGATTTTCAAAAGAATCTACTCTTTTATTCTTCAAGTGAACAAATACTCTTGTACTCCTAATGACTCATACTGCCACCTATTGTGTATCGATTTTATATATTTTTTTAATTTAACTTTTTTTTTGCCCTGGCAGAGGCCCACAATCCACTTGAAACAGTTCTGTGACCCACCAGTTGAAAACCACTGCTCTATACGACAGTGATTGTGTATGCTGGAGAGGCCAAAAAGGTAAAATGTTAATGAGAAATGATGAAACAGGCTGAAAGCCTCGACTCCTGTTTTACAAAGCACAAATCACTTCCTTGTGTCAGTGGTTCAGTTTGCTAAAATACACACCCGTCACTTCAGGTAATGGGAATATGCCTGAGTTTTACAAGCTCAATTAAGTTTTTTTATTAGCTAGTGATACAAACTATATGGCACATCATATTCCCAAATTCATCTCTGCAGTGTACCACTTTGTTTGGACAGGAGCAAGAAATATAGATCGCTATCATGTCACTTCTCTGCCAACCCTGAAACTATGCAGCAGAGGTGGAACGTAACTAGATAATTTTACTCAAGTACATTTTTAAGAATAAGTGCTTTCTGAGTACATACTTTTACCTGAGTACATTTTTGAGGCACCTAATTGAGTAGACTAGTAGTGGCTAGTAGTAATAGTAATAGTACATTTTATTGTGCAATTGCAAAAAATAAGCAAAGTTTACATAATACTTTTTTGTTTTTACTAAAATGTTATTTTTTTGGTTACTTTTACTTCATTAGTATTTTTTTTAAAGTAAAAGTACTATTACTTGATTAGTATTGCTCCTACCCAACCACTCCACTTATTTGCTTTCTCATTTCTCTCCTGTTTTTTTCTGAACCTGTTTTTTCCATGTTCCCCATTAATAACAATTATGTAAAAGTTGTAGTGAGGGGTAATTGACCTTAGCTGACCTCAGAATAACTCGTCTTCTCGTTACCAGTGCAGTCATGCTTCAGACAACTACATCAGCCCAGAGCAATGGCGGTCAGCTGGAAACACATCAACAAAGGTATGAATTTTCTGCCTCTTTTACTTTGTGAAGGGCAGGTGGTCCAAGTGCTATGTGCAATTGGAAATAGCATTTCCAAGGCATAAAAGCATGAAATAGGTATAAAATTTGAGTTTTGTGAATAATTTTGCAGGTTGTAAAATCTACATCAGAGCGTACTCCTCATCCATCTAAACCAGGTTTGTATTTCTATTGATTTTATTGTTGTTGTGGTGTGACCTGAACGATGTTGTATTTCATGCGTTTGTGTTTCTGACAGATGAACATAACGACCATGGAACTTTAGCTAATTTGTTGGCCCGTCTAAAGATTTCGATGCCCTCTGCTCCACCACCTGCTCCCCTTGCTCTGCCCATCCGGCCATTAACAGCCTGTGGTATAATATCTGAATATATTTTCTTTTCTTTCAGTGGACAATTTAATAGTTCTACTTCTGGATATTTCCCCAGGTATTTTTCATCCTGACAGTAAAGCTGCTCCCTCCACCTTCCTGGACCCTGGCCTTTATCTACATAACACAGTTCATTATGTCAACGTCCCTATGAGCTCCTTGTTGGCCAAAGACAAGAGAGAGCTGCTGTACGCAGAGCTGCAGAGGTCCTGCCCTGCTCCAGTCCCCAGTCTGCAGGCTGCTCTCAGAGGTGCAGCAAAATAAGTCTTTCTCTGTATATCCAAACTTAGCTGGAAATGTGTCACTTGTTTGGTTTTTTTTTACGTAAAGGAGGCCCTATTAAGAAGCAGGTTAATCCAAAAGATGTTAAATGTGGAAAAAGGAAATGCATTTCAAACATAGGTAATTTGAAATGTGTATCTGTAGCTGGTCTGTGCAGGTTTTATTGCTTTACCCAAGTGACTGTACGAGATTATGTTACGGCTGTCAAAGTAAAACTTAAAATACAATATAAATATTATTATTATAAATAAATTTATAATTATAAATATTCAAGTCATTCAACAGGGTTCAAAGGTCAAAGTCACATATATATATATACACATATATATATATATACACATATATATATATATATATTCACTTCATTTATAAAACCTTCAGTCAGTGAACACAATGGTTTAAAAATGATTATTTTTAATTATTATTATTTATGAACAGAGATGTAGTTACATTTTAATTCAAAATTTACATGGACATTTAAATCTACAGATTTAAAGTTAAAAAGGATCTACATAGAAAACACTAACATGAATTAACAAAATTCTTCTTGCTGTTATTAGTTCCCCCACCAGTAGAGGGCTCCACCAGTATCTACGCCCACCTCAACACTGGTGCCATGGAAACAGCGCAGAGTCTGGGGGCGCAGCCTGTTCAGGGCGCAGAGGACAGACTGATTCAGAACAGGCGAGGGCCACCAAACTGACTCCTCCAGGCTCCACTGTGTACGACTCATCCCGGTCTCTCTGAGCTGCTCAAGTTCGGAGGCGTACAGAGATTTCCATGACTCGTCCATTCCACTAAAAACATGCTCGGACTGCAGCCAACTTTCATGTGTCCTCTACTAAGATGCACTCAAATTTCTTAGCAGTTTGTTCAACATTAAAACCTTTTGGTTTGGCTGTAATGCTTTTTTTGAGAGACTCTTTCAGTCTTTAATATTGTCTCAGGATAATTGTTTCTATAAAATGTTTGCTGCTGATAGAATATTATACAGTATACACCAATCAGGCATAACATTATGACCACCTGCCTAATATGCAGCCCTATACAGAACAAACTTTTAAAAAAAATCTGAACCAGTATTAACATCTTAAGCAATGTAAGCTATTGTTGGTTCACCTCTGCTCCTTCCTTGGACCACTTGGACAGACAGTGACCACTGCAGACCAGGAACACCCCACAGATGCTCTGACTCAGTGTCTAGCCTCACAATTTGTCCCATGTCAAACTCACTCAAATCCTTACTCTTACCCATTCTTCCTTCTTCTCACATATCAACTCTGAAGACAAAATGTTACATTTGCTGCCAGTATATATCCTACCCAGTAACAGGTGCCATTATGAAGAGATCATTTATAATTCATTCCACCTGTCAGGGGTCATAATGTTGTGCTTGATCAGTGTATACACTTACATATATTTATATTCTATCACCATAATAGAACTTGTGTTTTTATATTTCTTATACTTTGGGAAAGTTTGCCTAGTAACTTTCCAGGGGTCATGCATCACCATTGCCTAAATTTGAAAGATTTATCACGGAGTTGGAGCAGAGCGCAGAGCAAACCCTCTCGCTGCACCAGTACCTTACAATTGACTTAAAGAGTTCCAGCTTGCTGGGCTATCATTCCACATCAGTGCTCCAAAGCATTCGATTGAAATAAGGAGCTTTGAGTTATACCTCGGTCAAATGACATTAATCCAGGCCCATGTGGCCAGAGCAGGACATGACTGAGTAATCAGCCGCTAGTAACATTACTCATCACAGTAATCAATGTTTCTGCTGCTGGTCTGAGAGAGGGCAGGAAGTGAGGAATAAAAAACTGTGTGGTCCCATTTCTCACCACCTTTTTGTAATCATCCGGCTAAACAGGCCAATATCTGACACTAATTTATTTTAATGGAGGCTGTTCTCAGAGTGTGTGTGTGTCTGGAGTTTAAAAAAAAAGAATATAACAAGTAGAGTTGTAATATGACTGTGTGTGCTTGTATATACTAGCTGCTTTTATTACGCAAATGATACGTATAAAATGTGTTTCTAGTATAAATGATCTATATTTTTTAACTATTAACCCATGTAATCATATGTAAGATATTAAATGCTTATGGTTTTTCAACTTAAACATCTCAGTGTCTTTTTTCTCTGTAAAGCGTTGGGATAAGTAGCTTTTCTCCATTGTGGGTTTCAAAAGCCTGAGTCATTCAGAGCTGTCTACGATCGGCAGACAGGCATCAACAGTGTTAATGTGTCAGTAATAATGCTTCAAAAGTAGTTATTTAAGACCCAAACCATCACTCACCACCAACGCACCATCACTAACCTCCCACACTGTTTCAGCAGACAATCGCTATCTTCATTTTTATGAAGGCTAGACATGTCTTTCCTGAGAGGCTGCCAATCCATGTGCAAGAAATGTAAAAAGGTATCAGCATGGGAATGTGTAAAGTAATATATGCAAGAGGTCACTGCACAACAGTTATCGAAACAGAATAAAAATTAGGACATAATCTTTTGAGGTGGGTTTCTTACAAGTATTAATTAGAAGCTGGTAGAACAGTGAATATATTTCAGTTGTTCAATTGTGAGTATATAAATATATTACACACAGAGTGATATTTTTATTTCAGAGTAGCTCCAGGTTTTGTCTTGTGAAATTTAAGACTTTTTAATGGCAGTTCAGAGGAAATTTAATGCCAGCATTGTCAACAACAGACAATTTGTATGAATTCTACACTAAGGAATAATCCGTAATACTCGCTGAAACTCAAGGGCTTAATTTTAAAAGTCTAATATAGATGAAAGAACTCCAGTGCTACATTAAAAAATCCTGAATAAATGAATCATGCATTCCAATGATAACACTTCTTCAATAAATATATTTTGTTGATGCAGTGACTATACTTTCTTGTCATGTTAACATAATGTTGTTGACAAATTTTAATGCCTAGATAAAACTGAATACCAATTCATAATATTTAATACTTTTAAAGCCTTGATTTTGACAAGGTCAAATTTAAAACCTTTTAAATGCTTTTAAAGACTTTGGGGCTACCCAGTATTTACATATATTTTAAATTGTGTTAGTTATAATTATCATGTAATATATGTATTATAATTTAATGAAATAATGAATCCTGGTTTTCTTTACATGTAAGCCGTAATCATTACAATTAAAATAAATAAATGCTTAAAATATTTGACTGTGCCCACTGAATCTAAAATACACTGTGTTTCACTTTGAATTGAACTACGAAATAATTCACTTTTTCTACTCTACTTGTAGCAAAAAATCCTAAACACTTAGATATAATATTTAAAATTACCTTTATTATCCTATTGATCAGTAATCAAGATAATATTAGAAAAGTACAATTTCAATGCAAAACTGATTTCATTTACAGCAGCTAAAGGTGGAATGGAGTCCCTACTGTAGGCCGTGTGTGGTTTTGGGGAAAGTATTTCAGTCACCTGTACTGTATTTTATGAGCTGAACCTCTCAAAGCTCATTATGTTGCAGTCCTTGCTGAGAAATTTTATTGGTCAAGTCCTGCATATGTTTCTTCATCTGAAATCAAAGACAGGACATGTGTTATTAATCAAGAAATAGTGTCCATTTAACCAAGCCAAGCATTATTATTAAACCTTATGCCATGATCCCAGTCTCTGCTCACCTTGTAGCCAGTTTCTCTGGTTTTCTCAGAGAGCGTGTTGTACTTTTCTTGGTTCCTCTTAATATGTTCTTCGTCCCCTAAAGACTCCACATGTCGCAGTTTCTGGTGGGACAACTCAAGCTGCTCCTGGTAATGGTTGTGCTTCTCAACTTTGGTCTCGAAGTGATGCAGTTCCTCCTTTTTACAACCCCCCAAAAAATAATCAGAAAATGCAAAGAAGTGTGAGTATTGTTCACCTTTGATAACTGATCTGCATCTCGAGGAGTAACGAGATGAGAAATGACACGGAGTGGAGTGAGACTGGATGTTTTCCTGTAATACCTGATCCTATCTACTCTCTGAGAAATTGAAATTTAAATGAACTTCACTGCTGATGGGACAAAAGGTGAAGGAAGCAAAATGAGAATACTTCACTTGCGCATAAATTATAACAAGGTATGCTCTTAAAGGTTTTACTACATATTTTCATTGAGTTTCAAGAGGATTAGCAAGATTAGGAGTTTTAATATGATTATAAACTTTTACTGGCAGAATTAATTTTTTAAAACAAGGTTACAACTGTCAATTCAGTATTGTAGTCTCTTGAATGAGAGACAAAACTCTACAAACCACATCCAGATGATTTTGATTGTGACTGAGCACCTTCACAGGGACTATTTAATTTCATCTTTCAAACAAAAATATATACAATACCATAACACATCAAACAAATCCAGCACAGTGGTCAGACAATATCTGAAACTAAAAACAACATTTTTAATAAGTTTTCTTACATATATTTTCAGTATTAAGCCTACATTGGACTGCAGAATCATGTATGGAAATGTCAGGTGTAATTGGATAATGGGCTACTCTTTCTGTTTCAAGAGGGGAACTATAAAAAAATTTAAAGTTTAAAAGTGTTTTTTTTTCTGTATATTTTACATTTATGATGAAAAAAGTTACATAGTGTTTAAATTAAGTTTTAGCCTATGGACCGCCAGAATCTTCTTCAATTAATTTGAAACAATGGGTCTTAGTTGCAAAATGCATTTTTTTCTTAAAAGTCGTAGTACTCTAGTACATTAGAAAATGCTGTGTGTTTCTGAAAGGGCATTTTATTTTTTGTATGAATTGAATAGGGGCTTGGGAGAAAAAGTTTATCTCGTAAAAATTGGTGAAAAGCTAAAGTGTCCTGGGAGAAATGTAAGCGCTACCTTGAGAGAGTCCAGCTCATCTTGAGTGAGGTTGGCTCTCTTCGCAGCCTCCCACAGTTCAATCACACGCGGCTCTCGAAACTCTGCAGGGAAGATGAGGTGGAGAGGAAAATGGAGAGATGAAAAGTCAGGGCCGGGATAAAATACGGAAAAGAAACCCAATGTGTCTTATAAATAAGCTTTCAACAACAGCCACCATGCACTCATTTCTATTACTACAAGAACAAAGAATACTAAAAAGTCAGGTACCATAGAGGCTCACCTTGTAAGCATCTACCACATACAGGAAAGCTTTAAGGCATTCTGAATCATTTTAAGATACAGATCAAAGATACTAACTTCACTCATTAAATAACAAAGATAAGCTTTATCAGATTCTTTACCAATGTGAAATATAAGGGCTTTGTGGCTTAATAGAAAGAGCATTTGCCCCTGAATTAGAAGATCTTTGCATATGAGGCCAGGTTTGGGCACCATCTCTTAATATTAATATTGTTTGTTGTCTTAGATGTGACCATGAGAAAAAAATGTACAACCTGAATGAGAAAGATCATCCTTTTCTACAAAGTATCTTGAGGCATTATATTGCTATTCTCTTAATCCATCTTCATTGTACAAGGCCAAAAAGCTAAAATCAATAAACACAACACACTGTCATATAAAAAAAACAAAAAACATGAGTGCCGGCAGACCACAGTGATACATAATATCAATTGTAATATGAATGAATGAATTAACTGAGACAGGGACAGGCTGGTTTGCATCACAAGTGGTGGTTTTAGCAGCAGGGCATCTTCATATAACATCATAATACACGTTTTTCACTTAAATCTAAAAGCACAAGGGCCTTAAGCCAGTCGCACTTCAGCACCAGCCCCCTGCTGAGATACGGCCAGTGTGTTATTATCATTACGGACTCTAGCGATTACACTGAGATAAATACAGAGAGAGATGCAGGAAACTATCGGGTGCTACAGGCCTGTGTGGAGAGTCTGCATAAACTGTAAAAACTGTTCATGAGACGAAATATGGGAAACCAGTAATACGGAAAAAAAATTAACTTGGATCTCCTCTGCTTAAGTAAAATGTCACTTTTTTGCTTATTTTGCTAAGTCAGTACATACACTAATAATAACAATTTCACAAAGACTAGACTTGTGAGCCTCTGTGCCTGGATTATCTAAGTCAGTGTCTCATATATGATTCATAACATTCATTTTTACATTTCTAGCTAGAATTTAAAAATGACATTTACAGGGTAATGAGTTTTTAAGTGTCTGTGTGTTTGCCCTCACCACTGTCCTCCGTGAATCCCTCATGGCTGATCTTTCGAAGACGCTCAAAGCCCTGGTTCAGGTCCCTCATCTTCTGCTTCAGTTCTGTGTGTTTCTGGTGCAGGACGTGCTCCTTGGTGTCGCCCTCGAGCGGGGAGATCACATTTTTGTGGATTTCTGTGGAGACCAAAAAGAGCCCGGTTGAAGTAAGGACAGAGGAGGAGGTGATGGGGCAGGTTAGCAGCAAGGAGCCGACAGAAGATTGCATGAGATCAATGGGACATGGGAAATGAGACAAGACCAGACACTGAGAGACAGAGAGCATAATTTAGCAGGAAAAAGGGAAAGGCAGAATTGCAAGACCTGAGCTAAGTATTGGCTCAAAGCACCAATGTTACTTTGAATATACTTTCTTTAATCTTTTTAGAATCAATTCATTTTATTTTTTATCCTAACCCAGAAATGTAATAGACCCAAGGCAATACATTGTTATCTATATCTTTATATCAGAGTTATTAGTAAATATTTTTGATAGCAAAATTTTGTACTGGGTATTTCTAGGACTTTCCAGGTAAAATTTAGGACTTTTTAAAGACCGTTTTAACGCCACTTTTAATCAGCTTAATGCTAGAAAAGAGACTTTTCCATTTATCTGTAAGTTTAAGAACAAATTTAATACTAGTCAATAAAAAAAAATACTTAAGCCCTTTATTTTGATACTGGAAAATGTAATACCTTTGTAATTATTTTAAGAGTTTAAGGGCTCCCTGGTGTTTTATTAAAAAGGTATTTTACATCAGAATTGCAGTTCTTAAGGTTGTTCTTGAGGCAAGTTGTGTTGTGTACTTACCAAGATCACATTCAAATGAACTGGGTGCAGTCATATATTATTAACTTACTACTATAACTTGTACCTTTTTAGAGATATTTTCTTTGCTTTTACACCAGTACTATGTGGTTGTATACAGTATGTCATAAAATTGCTGTATACTGATATTATTGTGTGCACTGCAACATGAATTACACAATGAGTAACACTGCTGGATAATAACATGACAGAGATTTTGTTTGACCACGAGAAAGGCGTGGAGGGGACTGGACATGGCCCACACTAACTCAAAGAACAACTGACATTTGGATCAAAAGCGAAGAGACAACACAAGAAATGGAGACGATGGAGAGGAGCACACAGAGACTGCCCCTCAAGGCGACACATGATTGGCTTAAGATTTAAATCTACCAGACAAGCAGAAAACCACCAGCGGCTTGTTTGGGAGAAGCATCACACGGTGGAGCATGCTGACAAAAAGCTTGTGGCACAAAAACAGCTGCAACGCGTCAGCCGTGTCTCCGAGAAGCATGTGGGCTCTGTCAGTGTGGCCAAAAACTCACTGCTTGACGTGATTTGACAAGCACTGCCACTGCCACCGAGCAGCATTTGGCAGGACGTGCTGTCTGATATTGCCACCTTTGACATGTTCAGAAAACTGTACAAGAAACTTCTTTCAGACAGAGCTGGAATGACTGGTGGGAAAAAGCTGGAAATGCCTTATTTCTCAGCTGTCACTCCAGTTTATGTGAATAATTTAATTGAAACAGTTTTGCAGTATGAATGATTGGACAAGAAGGGAAAGAAAATGTTTCAAACTGATTTAAATTTCAATTTAGAATAAAGATAGTCTATGGTCAGTATCTGTCAGGTCTGAATCTATGTAACAGGAGCAGCAGAAATAGGCCTATAATAAGGTAAAGTCTATAAAAGTGGTTTGAGAGAATCAGAGTGAGTCAGAGAGCTCACCCTCTGTCCTGCTGACTGTGTCAATGAGGATGTTGTACTCATGGATCTTGTCTTTGTGATGTTGAAACTCTCTCTTCAAACTCGAGAGCTCTTCATTGGAGAACTTTCCTGAGCTCTGAGCCTGAAATCATAATTTTCCAAAAGATTGAAAGGTTACATAGGATTTTAATGTAAACAATTTTATGTTCTGAAGGTTTTGACATTCAACATTAATTGATAATTACATGACAACAACAGGTGCATATCAGTAAATTATAATATATGGAAAATATATTTCTGAAGTTCAATCTAAAGTGAAAAGCACATTATATAGATTCAATACAAACAAAGTTAAATATGCAAGCATTTTAATTTTAGTTGTAATGATTATGACCTTTTCAGTTTAATTCTCAAAAAAATAGATTATTACACAATTTGAATACATGCTTGAAGTATTTTTGTATATATTATGTATGTATTATGTTTTTCACTTTTTCAATTGAACTACTGAAATAATTTCACTTTTGCACAACGGTCTAATTATTAAAGACAGAAACATTTTAGTGACATAAATAAACACTGTCAAATGTATTTAGCTGAAATTAGTGTGGTATGATTGCTTAATAAAGAATTAATTTGAAGCATTTTTGCATCTGAAGTAAAACTATAACTATTTTTTTTGTAGATGCATGCTTGCCTTGATTGTCAAGGGCAGCCTTAAAAATATAAGCCAACAAAAGTTTTATTAGTCTGTGGTTGCTCTTTAGGCTGTAAAAGATGAAAGGTATAAGCCAGAATACTGTTAAATCAAAAACTCATTCTCAATTTTTATTAAGCAATTTGCTTGTCAACCAGCAGACGAAAAAGACAAGCATAAATGAAATTAATATATTCTTCATTTGTACTTCTCTATCCAGTCTATGACTACACACACCTTATTCCAGAGTTTGTCAAGTCTGGGATCGTCAAACCCATCGCCCTCTTTGGTGTCATGGTCCTTGAGGGAGTTGCTCTCCATGGGTCGTGTGTCCCGTTTCCCATCCATCCCATACTTGGCCAGGATGACTGTGCAGCAAAACCACAAGACAAATGATTATGACAACAATAATAACAGAACCAGAGCAGCTCAAAGCCCTTGACATCAGACCATTATCTCCAAAGTCACCCACAGGCTCCCACAACAACATAAGAAACATTTAATGAGGTGTAGCTGCAAAGCAGTGTTTTCTACAAAAATATCAAAGGCATAATACTTTCACAGACAATGTAAGAAATTCATATTTAAATGGTGCCATTTCTACACCAGTAATGAAGAGAACAAAAGAGTTTCAGGACTCACATTAAACTTGAATGAATTTCTAAAATGCATCACTAACATTTCTTTATGGTCCTGATTCAGCACCATTTAAACTTCAGTAACTCATCTGTGTCACTTATTAACCTTGGCTTGCTGACTGAATGACTCTCCATATACTTGGGTGAGTGTAAAAGGCTTGTAACTACCACCATATTATGGTGAAGTCATTCTCTTTGATACAGCTAAAACTGTATAGTTAAATACATTTTATAGGTGGTTAGTGGCTTTGACCTTGAAGGCCATACTACTGTGAAAATCTCAAGAGTTTTTTGCACTAAATCAGCAGCAGCATAAAAAGAGAACTGATAAACCGCTGAGTGTATTGAGATGCATGGGCAAACCTGGGTAGAAATGTATCTTGTGACTATGTTAAATTATTATACAGAAATACTGGGAAAATGTAGCATGTGGTTTGACAATGAAATAGCATCCCTTCACTCGATCAATACAAAGACTGCACACTGTAAGATCTTTTCCATGACACTGATATGTAAACTCAACACATGGAAATACATAGGTTTTATATAGTCAACAAGGGTAGTATGCTAAAAATATACCACTTCTAAGAACTGGCTGGAACAAAGCCCAGGGAGATACTGAATATTATTAACTAGACAGCAGCAGTGCAATGTGGAATGTTAATTCACTTGCTTCGAGACAATGTATTATTAATCTCTTAGCACCATCACTGTATAACCATTGTAGCAGATAGCATGCATTTAATATAGTTAATTATTTTAGAAACACCTATAAGGAAATACAGCAGTGTGTAAATGTTTTAGGCATGCTTGATAAAGTGCTGTATTTTTAGTAATTCACTAAATGCAGAAGAAATTTTAAATAAAAGACTGTGCCTCTAAATATTCCCAGACACACCCGCAGACAGTTTTAGAAGGGTTTAAGGAGAGGTGTCTGTTGTCTTATATACGTCTGTAAATCCACTGAGGCAACAATGATTTCAGGCTATATAGTCATTTCTAATAAGAGTGACCATATCACTCATTTTACATTTTAAATAAAGAAAATAACTCTCCCTACTTTATATGATTTCTTTAACCTGCCTAAAAGTTTTGCAAAGTAGTTCTTCAGCCAAAGATGTGGTTAATACTAAAAACTCTCACCGTTAAAATTGCGCCGGAGCTGTGCCTCTTTCTCTCCATTCTCATCCAGCCCCTCCACTTTCAGCTTCTTCCACTGCAGCTCATCTTTCTCCTGGATCTTCAGGTCACTGTGCAGCTCGGCCTGTCGCACTGGGGACAACAGCATCTGTAAAACCAACACCACATTAGGTGTATTAAAAACTGCAAACATTGGAGAAAACAACACCAACACCTGAAACCTACTCAGTCAAAATATCTTTTATAGTTTCGTGTGCTTAAGAATACCATTTCATCATTTAAGGTCCTGAGCATTCAATAATCCCCCTTCATTTACAGCTATTATTAAACAAAGGTTTCTAACTGCAGCTTGTTAAGTATAGCTGGTTTGAACTGTGTCATGTGTAAAATATTATTGTCAGGGGTATCTTACCAATTAAGAAACACCTATAGTTCAATAGCTAATATGAATGAGATTAATGTTTCACAATATGCTACGTTTCACCGGGTAATTTCTTGTTTTAACTTTGTATTAATATGTCAGCCGTACGTACCCTCTGTGCCTTCTCCCAGACCTGGTTGAGCTTAGCTATCCTGAACTCTACCGTCTTCCCATCACTGCTACTCGCCTTAGCCTCGTTCATTTCTCGGGAGTATTTACCCGCCATTGCGCCAACTCCGAGACAGAGAAGGGAAACAAAACACTGCAGCCTCATTTTTAATATAACAATAAACACCCAAAGGCGAACAAAACGAAGAAAAAAAGAATAGGAAGCCGAGTTTTGAAAGGCTGCAGCAACAACGTATCTCTTGTTGTGGCTCGGTAGTGCCAAAATCATGTGATTAAAAGAGGCGCGACCTTTTTTGCTTTGCATTCTGGGACATGTAGTTTAATGTTAGTGCGCTTGAAATGCTACACAGGCGGATTCCATCTTTGAAAAACTACAAATCCTGACATTCCTCTGTGCGCCGTTACCTGGCAACAAGGACAGCGAAATCTCTGGACAAATAAAAAGAGTCCACGCGCCTGTACGTGATGCTTATAAATTCCAGACGTTCATTCTTTTGCCAAAACGTGTATCACTGAGTTTTTTACACCAATATAAACTGTCCTGAAGGTGTGAATTTCATATATATGTTGTATTATTTCACACATTTTACATTTAAACAAAAGTTTAAAATACCACGATGCTATAGTATAATACAATACAAATCATGAATGCATTATTGTTATCTTCCTATTATACATTCATGAACTAAAGAGGCTACTAAAATTAGGCTAATTAGCATGGCAACTTCACAGTGAACCCACTGCCACATGAAGGCAAAAGCATATCTATATTAAAAGTTTATAATGCACTGCAGAGGTTTGATAAAATACAGTTTTGTACTTTGATAGGGCTTTGATAGAGGATACGGCAATAGAGCCAACCCCCTATTTATTAAAATCAATATAATCCAAAACAAATCAGGCAGGCCAAGCTAATTTAATTCTGTGGGAGACAGAATGAGAACTTTTTATTATTGACCCATTATTCAGGCTGCCTCTGTGAATTTGTTTACACAGCACTCATGCCAATAGACCAAAATGGACTGATATAAATTCTGTTCAATTGTATTAAAAGTGAGAGACAGTGAAGTGAGACAGATGGGAAGTAAACAAAAAAACATTAAACTGTACTCCTCTGCTCTAACAATTTTGTTTTGAGACACTTATGTCAGTAATTCATATTTGGGATTGAATGATATTGAATCGAAGGGGTGAGAGGTGAGTAATGAATCGCAGGCTGCAGCAGTTAAGCTATTCACAAGCTCTTGACAAAGGACCAAAACAAATAATTCAGCGGTCTGTGTATTACCCTTTATTACTTATGTCAATATAAATCTAATTAGAAGCCTTGAAGACATAAATAATTTAAAAGCAAATTTATTTTTGTAGACATTGCTCTGGCCAAGAATTAAGACAAATGACTACTTGGCATTATTATGCTCTCTTTATGCAATTGATTTCTTTACTTATGCACCTTTGTTTGTGGTAATTATTTGGCCAATTACACTATATACTTTTTAAAAGCACTTAAAAGCACTTTTTAAGTTGAGTCCAGCAAATCACAAACAACTAATAGTACACAAGCCTTTGAAGACTGCACACACACTGCACTGGTTAGGTATCATAGCTGTACAAATTTCCTTCATATTCAGGTCACTCTTTGGTTAGTGGTGCAGCTGCATTATGAACATAAGCTAAGGGCTTAATAATATAGGTTACTGTATATGAGTCTTGTTGTACGTAGTTACAGAAATATGGGAGACCGACCACAATAGTTTGTCAGTGTACACTCAGATTTAACCCATCAATCACCACAAATCCTGCTTTAATAAGTTCACTTTAGCAAATGAAACTCAGATCTGGATGCTGTTTAAAGTTAATTTTAACAAAAGTACAAACGACGACCATTCTTTTTTCACCTAATGTTGTTAGTTTAGAATAAATGGGAAATCAGCTACTTTTGTCACCAAATTGAACACACAGGATCTTTCCTTACATCTTGTTGAAGGGCCTAAAACAAGCATAAATAGCTGGCAGAAACTGCATTTTGAGATGAAGCCTTGTTAACCAGTCTAAAGATGTGTTTCATTTTACAAGGTCTGCAAGATTTTTGCAGTCACATCTGTCACAAGTACAAGTAACTACAAGTCTCATTCAGCAACTGGTGTGAATAAAGATTAAAGGTACTGGAAGCAGCATGCGCTTGTACTGATTTAAAAAGGGTACTGCAGTCTAAATCAAAACAATGGTCTGTGGGTTGCCAGTCACAGTGTGCTCTTTAGGTTTATTGCCATTGTTAGCTCTGCTGCATGTACAGATGTGGCAACCAGAGGTTAGAGCTCTTTCTGCTTTTGTGATTGAATGATCAGCGATGCAAAGGTTTTAAAATCAAAACTAAAATGTAAACATAAATAGCTTGGCCATTATGTACAATATTTTTTTATTGTGAATAAACCCGCTGTATTATTGTTATCAGTAACTACTAAACTAATATTTTATTTGAACCTGTTTATGTTATATCTCTGGACACATGGGTAATTTTTATGGAAATATATACAGCTCATAGTACCTTTAACTGACAAACACAGGGCTGGGACTACCTAATTTATCTGCAGATAAAATCAATGAGGCGTTATTGTAATGCTAGAGATAAAAAAGAAAGATGGAGATTAAGCCTAGGGGCTTTTATTAGGTAGATGCAGACAAACGTATGTGAGCACTGAAACAGGCAATAGAGATCAACAACACTGTCACCCCTCACAGGTGAACTGACTAACACAGATCATCTTTTCATTATGGCACCTGTTAGTGAGTGTGATATGTTAGGCAGCAAGTCAATATTTTTTCCTCAAAACTGATTTTGAGTGAGTTTGTGAAGGGCCAAATTGTGATGGCCACAGACGACTGGGTCAGAGCATCTCCAAAACTGCAGATCTTATGGGATATTCCTGGTCTGCACTGGTCAGTTTCTATCAAAAGCGGCCCAAGAAAGGAACAGTGGTGAACGAGCAAAAGATGCATAACAGTGTGTTGCGTATTAGGCAGGTGATCATAATGCTTTGCCTGATATGATATACAGTATGTTTTATCCTAGCTCCCGGTGTCTTGCGTCAGGTGGATGCAGACAAACTTATGTGAGTACTGAGACATGCAGTAGACGTAAGATTAAGTGAATGAAAATGAGAGCGGTGGCTAATCTTGTTGATGCCATAGCAGGTTGGTGTTGTCCTGTGGCTGTCAGACGGGCTGGTAATGAAATAAAGGCTATATTCAATCACTGACCACTGAACAAACACACTCATTAAGACTAAGTGATCGCAATAAAACAGCTTCGATCATCTTATTACTCGGCTAATTTAACTGCAGGGAACAACAGGAACAGGGTGCACATTAAACTATAGGCTCTGACTCAGTACAAACTTTCTACTAAACTATTTATTGCTTCAATGTACAGTGCTGGAAAAGTTTCAGGAAAGTATTAAAATAGCAGTTTTGTAGCCTTTATAGCTGTAGAAATGGTAATGCATTATTAATGACCCCAAACACCAACAATGTTTGCTGGTAAAGAGAATTTATTTCCCTCCTTCACTTATATGAGATTACATTTTGAGTTACTCTTTCAGATTTATCTGATAAATTCACTACAACTTTATACAGTGCAAGGTGGTGCTCTAAAATATGATATTCTCATTATAGTAATAATGAATTTATATACAATAATGGTGTAAGGAATTGTGTTGTAATAATATTAGTAATTAGTCTTAATAACCAGTGACTTTCTCTGGTTCATTTTGCATGTTTGATGTTGGTGACCCACACTCGTTGTCAGCATATCTCTTCAAAAATTTCCATTTGAGGAGTTATTGGCATGGAAAGGCAATACATTTTTAATAAGAAATGGATATGGCTGATGTGCCACTAATAGCATATGTAATGCCATGGTATGCAGTGATGCCAGGTGGCCAGTGTCACTGAGCTTTCTCAAAACAAATTATTCACTCACACTACCAGTCATATGGAACCGTCCTTCACATACATCATTACCGCAGCCAAATTTAACTTCTTAATAGACACAGAGGAAGTCCAATGCCAGTGTTGTCATCATGTTCAGCCTTGTCTGTCATGGCTATACAAATGTTTCAGTGACAGATGACCAAACCTTAAAAAGAGGCAACCATAGGAACAAGAAGCAGAGAAAAATACAGACCACTGCCAGTTGTCAATGTCTTGCAATAGTAAAAATCTTCCTCTGTCCTGCCACAGCAAATCCCTGCCTCCTGATGTGTAGTGATGTGCACTGATTTGGCACAGGTTTAAAGTCAGATTCCCTTCCTGAAGCAACCCTGTTCATTCATAAATGTAAATCATCATTGGAGAAAAAAATAATGCTATAAGGCTGAATTAAGAGATGTTACACAACACACTAAATATACAAATGTTTTCTGAGTCTAAATAAACATACAGCTGCTTTACAAGTTATGATCTAGATCCATAGCCAGTCAGTTTGTTAGTTTATTGAGATACTATGAGAGGAATCTTGATTTTCTTTTCCCTTTAAAGTTTTGCACAGAAAAAAAAATACAATTTCTTTGAAATATTTAATAGTTTTGACGATGGCAAAATAAAATGCTCTGGTAAAGGTCACAGTGGTCCATTTCGTTTGAGCTAAACATTTGAAGTGAAATGGATATGAGTGGCTATCGTGCACATTGTAACCTGGTTAGATGTTACTTTAAATGTCAAAATGTTGTCTATGACCTACTTTGTCCTGTCTTCTTCCCTATTAAAAAAAAACAAAAACAAAAAACAACAACAAACAAACAAACAAAAAAAAACAAACAAAAAAAAAACAGCAGTCCTCAGGTATCAAGGTGGTAACAAAAACCCAAAACACGTTGCGATGATATTTCTCAAAACTGTATATTTTTTCCACTAATAATTATAGTTCATTTTCACCTGATAGAAACATCTGCAGCCTCATATTTGGTGTTGGTTTGCTCAGACTGAAGGGCACAGTGATAGTTCTGGTAGATTCAATATTCATTAAACATCCCCAGACTGCTGACCTTTTCCTTCTCTCTCCAATTCCAACCATGCTTCATTTGATTCAATAAGAGACGCTAATTTTCAAAGCAAACCCTCACTTACAGATTTATTCCCGTAAGGTATCTCTTTGTGTACACAGAGGGGCGGAAAGACAAAAGACTATATAAATCAGGCACTCGGTAAATGAATGACAGTAGAACAGTGAGAAAAGCTGGTTTAATGAGTTGTTTGTTTGCAGCGAGGGTCGACTTAAACCTGTCGATGTTGTGAGAGTGTGAGGCTGTGTACAGGTCACAAGAACTTACACTGCAGTTGTACAGAGCTGCAAAATGATAGGTGTATGGAGATTTTTTAGGCAGGGACCAACTACAATCCCCCCTGAGTGGAGTCTGCATTTTCATCCATATTACCAGGGGTTCTTGTATTTGAATTGAACTAGTATCATGCAGTATTATTGAAGTATCTGTCCATTAAGATAAACTGATGAGGCCCATTCGTTGTTAGTTATCTCTATGAAGCAAAATTAACACAAACAGCTCATTTAAGTTTTCATCTCAGAGCAACACAAAAAATATGTAGCCTTTAAAATAACAATGTTAGGGGGCTTGTTTGTGTCACATAATGGGCAGATTAGATTGTCAGTTTTCCCAGTTGCCTATTTCTCCTACATGTTTTCTGTTTAACTTACAGTATTCCTAACAGATAGAACTGTGAAAATAATTTGGCAGCATCATTTTGCCTTAGCATTAAGCACAGCAATTTGTTGTTAGCAATATTTTACATTATACGATATACTAAAGCAGCAGAACTCAACTGATCTGGTTGAGAACCCAACTTTATTGGTGATCATTTTATTATGACCCACTTTTTACTACATTGCCTTCATCCATGCATGTTTGGGTAACATGATTGGCAATGAGTTTCTTGTGAAACGCCCAGTTTCACAAACCCCCACCTCTCCCACGAACTCCCACCCACTCCATTAAGAACTGACCAAACAACAAGCCCTCTACATCCAGTCTGTGCTCATTCATTTATCCAAAAACTGCACACAGCTCTGTTTCCACTGATTCCCCACAGCTGTTTTTCATTTTTGCAGTAAAATGTGTCATACAAAAAGATTAAGAGGTACACTGAACTACTGTAAGCAGCATGTGCCCATACTGGTTTGAAAACAGTACTGCAGTCTAACTCAAAACAATGGTCTCTTTTCTGATTGGACAATCGGCAATGCAGTTTTAGAACCAAAACAAAAAATATAAACAAAAACAACTTGGTCATTATGTAAAACCTATTTTTAATGGTTAATAACCCAACTGTATCAGTTTTCAGTAAAACTAATGTGTAATAACAAGTGTGGGTAATTTTTATGAAGTATAGAAAATATTTACTGCTCATAGCACCTTTAAAAGCTCTTTTTCTATGTTTATGTTCAAAAGACGGTAACAGCTCAGCACTCTGCTCACCTGTTTCATTATGGCAGTAGTAAAGTAATAAAATGATTGAAAATAATGTTTTTAAAGGTTTTAAACTGTACTGGAGGTGACCAAGATGGGGAAAAAATATAGAAATAAAATAATAAATAAATAAATAAATAAATAAATAAATAAATAATAACAAATTTGGGCTTCACATAAGCTGAAAAGTAAAATATGTTCGACCTTACCTTATTGGGTTCTGACCCACCAGTTGAGAATCTCTATATCTGTTGCTAATTTCTTGTTGCAAACTCTTCATAGAAGCAGTATCCTTAAGCAGTGAGTAAAAGGCCATGTCTCTTGCTGCTGGATGACAAAAGTGGCTGTGCGTTTCAGAACATGCAGTTATTACATGCATGAGTCACTGTGTAATTGATAGTGACTTGCCAGGAGGGAGCAGAGCAGCCCTCAATCCCAGTTCGCATGTCTGTGACTTTGCTCATATCAAAAGGCCACATACCACTGACCAGAGAAAATGTCTGCGTTGTCTCCTCAGTGGTCCGTGTTTAGAGCTGACACAACAAAAGGATGAGGATCAAACAAACACAGCGTGACCGTTCTCCTTAAAGAGCAGGTTTGTCGATTAAAATCTAGTCCTCAAAGGCCAGCCGAGGCTCGGGGCAGGACCTGCAGACCCCACAGGGAAAATCTACCTTCTCTTGTAGTAGAGGTGGTTTAGTTTAGCTCTAACAACATCGCTTATAACATAGATGTGTGTGGTAATAAGGCTGCTCTCACTATATCCAAATATTGCAGAGAAGGTATTTTGCTGCTCTTGGTTTGTTGGTTGGTTTGTTAACAAGATAAAAAGCAATGGCTGGATTTGTTCAGGAAAGGTCAGTAATGGGCCAGGAGAGTAATTTTTGCTGTGAATCTGAAACACTGTTAGGAGCCATGATTTTTTTTTTTCTTTTAAGGATTCTTTACCATTGCAAGCTAGGGATAGCCTACATGGAACAAATACAAACCACACAAATTTGGCGTGGATCTGATCTGATTTTTTTTTTATCACTGGGAGATGTAAAGGCTTTGTGCGCTCAATGGATAGAGCATTTAGTCCTGAACTTGTGGCTTTTAAAACAATGTATGCTATGTAATGTTTCAGTATGTTTACCTAACCTACCTTTGTGTCAAATTTGTGTAATGCAAATTTGATTAGGTCAACATTACATTAGCTCCCCCTTGAACTGCCACCTTATCGTGGTGGGGGAGTTTGAGTGCCCGAATGATCCTAGGAGCTATGTTGCCTGGGGCATTATGCCCCTGGTAGGGTCTCCCATGGCAAACAGGTCCTAGGTGACGGGCCAGACTAAGAGCAGTTCATAAATCCCCTATGAACAGTTTAAAATCGAGGACCGTGACGTCGCCCGGTATGGCGCAGCCGGGGCCCCACCCTGGAGCCAGGCCTGGGGTTGGGGCTCGAATGCGAGCGCCTGGTGGCCGGGCCTTTGCCCATGGGGCCCGGCCGGGTACAACCCGAAAGAGCGACGTGGGCCCGACCTCCTGTGGGCTCACCACCCACAGAGGAAATCGTAGGGGACCGGTGCTGTGTGGATCGGGCAGCAGTCGAAGGCGGGTGCCTCGACGACTCGGTCCCCGGACACAGCTTCTAGCTGTAGGGACATGGAATGTCACCTCACTGGGGGGGAAGGAGCCTGAGCTTGTGCGGGAGGTTGAGAGATACCGGCTAGATATAGTCGGGCTCACCTCCACACACAGCTTGGGCTCTGAAACCCAGCTCCTCGAGAGAGGTTGGACTCTCCACCACTCTGGCGCCGGTGTGGGCTTGCTCATAGCCCCCCAGCTCAGCCGCCATGTGTTGGAGTTTACCCCAGTAAACGAGAGGGTCGCGTCCCTACGCCTTCGGGTTGGGGACAGGTCTCTTACTGTTGTTTGTGCCTACGGGCCAAATAGCAGTACAGAGTACCCGGCCTTCTTGGGGTCCCTGGGAGGTGTACTGGAAGGTGCACCGACTGGGGACCCCATTGTTTTGCTGGGAGACTTCAACGCCCACGTGGGCGGCGACAGTGACACCTGGAGGGGTGTGATTGGGAAGAACGGCCTCCCCGATCTGAACCCGAATGGTGTTTTGTTATTGGACTTCTGTGCTAGTCACAGTTTGTCCATAACGAACACCATGTTCGAGCACAGGGGTGTCCATAAGTGCACGTGGCACCAGGACACCCTAGGCCGGAGGTCGATGATCGACTTTGTAGTCGTGTCATCTGACCTTCGGCCGTGTGTTTTGGACACTCGGGTGAAGAGAGGGGCTGAGCTGTCAACCGATCACCACCTGGTGGTGAGTTGGATCCGCTGGCGGGGAAGGAGGCCGGACAGACTCGGCAGACCCAAACGTGTTGTGAGGGTCTGTTGGGAACGTCTGGCTGAGCCCTCTGTCAGAGGGGTCTTCAACTCCCACCTCCGGGAGAGCTTTGACCAGATCCCGAGGGAGGTTGGAGACATGGAGTCCGAGTGGACCATGTTCTCCACCTCTATTGTCAATGCGGCCGTTCGGAGCTGTGGTCGCAAGGTCTCTGGTGCCTGTCGTGGCGGCAATCCCCGAACCCGGTGGTGGACACCGGGAGTAAGGGATGTCGTCAGGCTGAAGAAGGAGTCCTATCGAGCTTGGTTGGCTTGTGGGACTCCCGAGGCAGCTGATGGGTACCGGCAGGCCAAGCGTGCTGCAGCCCAGGCGGTTGTGGAGGCAAAAACTCGGGTCTGGGAAAAGTTCGGGGAGGCCATGGAGGAGGACTATCGGTTGGCCTCAAAGAAATTCTGGCAAACCGTCCGCCGCCTCAGGAGGGGGAAGCAGTGCTTCACCAACACTGTTTACAGTGGAGGTGGGGAGCTGTTGACCTCGACTGGGGATGTTGTCGGGCGGTGGAAGGAATACTTTGAGGATCTCCTCAATCCCACCGACACGCCTTCCGTTGAGGAAGCAGAGGCTGGGGACTCAGAGGTGGACTCGTCCATCACTCAAGCTGAAGTCACTGAGGTGGTTGGAAAGCTCCTCAGTGGCAAGGCTCCGGGGGTGGATGAGATCCGTCCTGAGTACCTCAAGTCCCTGGATGTTGTGGGGCTGTCGTGGCTGACACGTCTCTGCAGCATCGCGTGGCGGTTGGGGACAGTGCCTCTGGACTGGCAGACCGGGGTGGTGGTCCCTCTTTTTAAGAAGGGGGACCGGAGGGTGTGTTCCAACTACAGGGGGATCACACTCCTCAGCCTCCCCGGGAAAGTCTATTCCAGGGTACTGGAGAGGAGAATTCGGCCGCTAGTCGAACCTCGGATTCAGGAGGAACAATGCGGTTTTCGTCCTGGCCGTGGAACAGTGGACCAGCTCTACACCCTCTATCGGGTGCTCGAGGGTTCATGGGAGTTCGCCCAACCAGTCCACATGTGTTTTGTGGATTTGGAAAAGGCGTTCGACCGTGTCCCTTGTAGCGTCCTGTGGGGGGTGCTCTGGGAGTATGGGATCCGGGGCCCTTTGCTAAGGGCTGTCCGGTCCCTGTATGACCGGAGCAGGAGCTTGGTCCGCATTGCCGGTTGTAAGTCAGACCTGTTCCCAGTGCATGTTGGACTCCGGCAGGGCTGCCCTTTGTCACCGGTTCTGTTCATTATTTTTATGGACAGAATTTCTAGGTGCAGCCAGGGGCCGGAGGGAGTCTGGTTTGGGAACCACAGGATTTCATCTCTGCTTTTTGCGGATGATGTTGTCCTGTTGGCTTCATCAAACCAGGACCTTCAGTGTGCACTGGAGCGGTTTGCGGCCGAGTGTGAAGCGGCTGGGATGAGAATCAGCACCTCCAAGTCCGAGGCCATGGTTCTCGACCGGAAAAGGGTGGCTTGCCCTCTCCAGGTTGGGGGAGAGTTCCTGCCTCAAGTGGAGGAGTTCAAGTATCTTGGGGTCTTGTTCACGAGTGAGGGAAGGATGGAGCGCGAGATTGACAGGCGGATCGGTGCAGCGTCTGCAGTAATGCGGTCGTTGTATCGGTCTGTTGTGGTAAAGAAGGAGCTGAGCCGAAAGGCGAAGCTCTCGATTTACCGGTCGATCTACGTTCCTACTCTCACCTATGGTCATGAGCTTTGGGTCATGACCGAAAGGACAAGATCCCGGATACAAGCGGCCGAAATGAGTTTCCTCCGCAGGGTGGCTGGGCGCTCCCTTAGAGATAAGGTGAGGAGCTCTGTCACACGGGAGGAGCTCAGAGTAGAGCCGCTGCTCCTCCACATCGAGAGGAGTCAGTTGAGGTGGCTCGGGCATCTGTTCCGGATGCCTCCTGGTCGCCTCCCTGGGGAGGTGTTCCGGGCATGTCCCACCGGGAGGAGGCCCCGGGGAAGACCTAGGACACGCTGGAGGGACTATGTCTCTCGGTTGGCCTGGGAACGCCTTGGGGTCCCCCCGGTAGAGCTGGAGGAAATGTCTGTGGATAGGGAAGTCTGGGCATCTTTGCTTAGACTGCTGCCTCCGCGACCCGGTTCCGGATAAGCGGAAGAAGATGGCATGGCAACATTACATTAGTGATATGGAGTATGTGGAGTAGTTATCATTTTGTCTTAACAAGAAGGGCTAATCATCTATTTAATATGCAGCACATCACATCAAAATAAATGTATGGCTATAATTAAAATACTTAGGTCTGCTTTATTTACAGGTATGTTGATTGAACTCATGCCTCAGAAGGTAATAAAAACCTAATTTAAGCAGAGTGCCTTTTAATTAACTAAGATCCTTTGGGATTGGCCTGGAAGTGTTATGTTTGCATTTTTAAGCTTTCATCTTCACCTGTGGCCTGGAGCTAAGCAGCATAATCACACACACATACGTCTTTGTATTTACAAATGTTTATTTAAATGACGTTAGTGGTTCATTAGCTTTAAAATTACTTTAAAATATTATTACTCAAGCACAAGTAAAAGTAGTCAACATATTTATTACTTGAATGTTTATTACTTGAATAAAGGTGAAACAAATATTGAGGTTAAAGTTCTAATGCACAGCAAAATATACTACCACTACTAATGCTACTACTACCGACTTTACCACTGAGGTCATTTACATAGCTAATATAGTAACTTTAAAAAAAATCTGGAGTAACATTTTTAATTATTTAAGTGAAAGTGAAACTATGTTGTCAAAAATGTCTTTGTACTTGAGGAACAGTATCTAGTTTCTTTCCACCTCTGGCAGTGAAATCTTGAATTTTCCCTTCAACACCTAAAGCTGTTTCTATTTGAATTAAAATGGCAGCTGCTCAATAATAATCAATACAGAAATTTCTTTGTATGGGCCACTCTGCATGGCACCACACTTTACCTCAGCTGTCCTTTAGAAAGCAAATCTGCAGTTTTTATGACGAACCATAGACTCTGTGTGCACTGCCATACAACTTCATCTATCTGAATGATCCCTGAGAACGGCTGTGGCCGCCCCTTTACCCTCCAAATATGAAAGGAGTGGATTGAAAGAGGAGTGCCCCGAGTCAGTATGAGCTGCCAGGTGCCACATAAACAAAAGAGAGAAGCTGCGAAGCGTTACTCGTGGGAGAGCGCCACTAAGAAGCAAAGACGTGGGATCGAAGGTGGCCCTGCAGTTAGGAAAAATGACAAGCTTTATTCTGCTCACACAGCCGGTGCATGGCGTACAGGTATGAGACTGCATTTCATTTTAACTTTCCCACTGAAGGAAAGATCATGTTTATACTTTATTGATGTTTGGGAGCGAGGGTGTAAAAGTGTACAAACACAATTTTAAAGTTGGAACATGTAAACAAAAACAGTTTGATGGTTTGCAAATCTCTTAAGAGTATTTTCACCAACTATCTATTAAGTATTAAAACTGAGATATTGTATTGTTTCATGAAAAAACAAAAGCTCATTGTTATTAGATTGCAGAGAGGTCTCAAAAAAGTTGTCTAGCAAATAATTTGGTTGATTGGCAACATTTTACTAATATGAATGGGTATTAAATAAAGGCTTATAAAGCTCAATAGAGGTCTGTAGTGTTCGATGATCATAATCTTCAGGCCCTATTAAAAACAACAGCAACAACAACAACAACAACAACAACAACAACAACAACAATCCAAACTCATTTGGCCAATAGAACACAGTGATTCTGGATCATGTTCACATTTTTTGTCTTTGCATGATAGAGCTATAACCTTTGGCTCTAAGCTGTGCTCAGAGACAATGACTCTTCTTCTGGAAGTGTTCCTGATGATCCATGCAATGATTTCCAGCCCAGAATAATGTGATTAATAATGTTTTTAATACAGTGCTCTTTGAGGGCCTGCAGACCAAGAGCATTCCATACAATACTACAGACTCTGCCTGTCTAAAATGCTATTTTTTTACTAAGACATTCCATATTATATTTTTAATATTAGTAAAACTGTTTCCTGCCTTTTGTTGCCTTGGGGATCTAAATAAAGAATAAAAAATAAAGAATTTTGTTTATTTTCTCTTGTAAATAAAATATTAAGATTTGCAGTATCCCTGGGGTTGTATGAGACAGACAGCATATTTAATCAGTGTTGGTGCAAAATGCAGATACATTCAATGTAGAAAAGGTATGTTGTGTTTTGCAGCTTAAAATTTTTTATTACACTAAATCTGTTTTTGAGTTAAAAAGTAATTATTGAACTTTATTCATCTGCGGCTGGCATGGACAGGCAGTTTTGAAGTCTTTCAAAAGCTCCACCATTCGATTTCCCAAGGTACTTCTGCCTCATGTCATCTCAGTGAACATTGGACGCAATTTCAGTCGCCCCTCTCTTGATGGCAGTGAAGGGAAATAATAATTTAGATGCCTGGGCCTTGTGGAAATTACATTTTTATTTAATGCGTTGCTGAAAATATGTACATACAGAAATGCCACACAGTGGGTGGACAGCAGACTGTGAGGAGAAAGTGTTTTCATTAATTTGTAAATGGACATAATGTTTCTAAGAAATGAAAAATAATATGAAAACAATATGAAGATGCTGACTCTGTTTAAACCGAGATATGGCTACTCATACATTTGAACTTGTTGCTGTTTGTTAAGTTTGTTCTGTAAAAACTAAACAAAACAAACAAACACCCTTTTAATAATTTCATAACTAATTACTGAATAACAAATTATTGCAGCTGCTTTGGTGACAAGTGAAATTATCGGTCATAAGGTTATTGTATAATTAAACAATTTCCAGATGCCTTCATTAGCAACGTTGTCTGATTATTTACTAATGAACTACAATTGTCTCTACACTAAAAGGGATATCAACAATTATTTAGTTAACCAAGACAAAGAATTCACAATTAGACTATGTTGGAAAAGTCCATTTGTTACAGTATTTCAGTTCAAAGTTAAATGCATAGTATTTCAAGCATTTATTCATTTTAATTGTGATGATTATGGTTGGCAGTTAATAAAAAACACAATTCAGTATCTTATAAAATTACAATATACATGCTATTAGATATTCATCATGATCAACTCACTCTCTAATATATCAATATGCTCATTTGTCTTAAATTAACTTTTCTAGCATATTTGAATTCAATCTCATTAAAGAGACCACTGATATAGACACATACTGGCCAGTACTGCACCATCCTCTGTGTCGACACTTCCATCAGTGTCTTACTGCAACACACCCGTCCCCTAAAGCCACTGACTGAATTTTCTATAGACCACCGTGTAACAAGACACTTATGTAACATTGCTGAGAGCGCACCTATACTTTCCTTTTCCCTGGTCAGAGCACAATAATGAAACCACAAACTTTTCTGGGCCCAGTGAGCGCCGCAACAATGAACACTATGTTACTCAATAAAATCTAACCTCTATATTCATCTTAAACCAGCATAGTTTAATAATGACAATGTAACTCATCTTATACAGTTATAGTAAAGGGTTAATGAAACAATGTTGGGATGCAGTATCAGTATCAGTAGTAACCTATTAAATTAGTATTATCAATAGTAGTCTATATATAGTCTATGTATAGTAGTAGAGAGAGAGGTAGAGAGAGAGGTAGAGAGAGAGGTAGAGAGAGAGAGAGAGAGAGAGTCTAGTCTATCTATGTATCTATCTATGTATGTATGTATCTATGTATCTCTTCCTCTCTCTCTCTCTCTCTCTCTCTCTACCTTTCTGTTAATAAATTCACATTCTCTTCTCAAATGACAATCCCATACAACATTTGCATAAATATTATAACTCAATGACAAACAACAGGACCACATTTCAAAACAGCGACGGTCTGTAATCATTTCCTTGTTAGATCTCTACAAAGTGACCAAACCGACTTTAACTAACACAGCGTTGTATCAGCGTCTGATGTTTACAAACTCATCCATGTGTGAGTCCTGAAGCCACAATACCCTCCTGTGATTCACATCAAAGTCCGGTTCGGTTCTGCCTCATTCCCTGAACAAACTGATGCTACAACAATAAAACGCACAATTAAATCCTGCCAGGTGGAAAAAGCCATTTATTTTCCCTTAGCCTCCTGTTATGCTTTGTTTTCTGTGACTTTCTGGCTGTGGAGGTGACTGCATTTGCATAAAATTTTTTTCTCATGAATATAAAAGTAATAAAGTCAATGCCTTTCGCAGCCCCAGAGGTCAGAGAATCACACTGATGGCATTTATCGTATATTAACATACAAACATTTTTATTTACTAAACTTGGCAGGCCGTCGGGTCTAAACGCTGTGCAGTATTTATGAGACAACATCCCAAATCAAATGGAGACTCGTCTGACAGCTGTCAAATCTGGCCTGAGCAAACCTGGCACGTCTAACCAGGGAATCAAAACTAACATTCATCTTCAAAAAGAAAACAGGATATTGTCTCATTCTTATGTAAAGCATCTTACACAACCTCATTATTGTAACACAATAAAATCTGAAATAAGAACTTTATGAGAAATGGTTGTGTTGTTGCCTGACCTTGGAATAGGCAGAACATACTACAAAAACGATTTCAGATAACACCAAAATACTGCACAGATTTATCTTATGCCAACAGAAACCCTTTTTTTGGGTGATGTTCAAGATAACTTTGGGAACTTCATGACAAACCTTGAGTATTCATTGATTATCCCTCCACTTACAGTATATTGGATGGCTGGTGCCAATCCCAGCAACTATGGGCCTAAGGCAGAGTGCACCCTGGACGATGGCCAGTTAGTCCTGCAGCTGACACAGAGACATACACAGACAGACAACCATTCACTCTCACATTCATGATCACACCCATGACCTCCTTCCCAGAAAGGCAGGAGCGCCAACCACACTGCACTACCCTACCTTCAGTATGTGTACTAGTATTCACAAGCTCCTTTCAGAAAATCATACTGTTAACATTGTATAACCCCCCTGCTTCTCAAAAATGTATCTTTTGATTATAGTTAATAGTTGTGCATTTAGTAATCAGAGTTTTCAACTATGGCTATTGCACAGACTGCATTTATTTGATTAGCTTACAATGTCTCTGTTATGTCATACGTACAGACATTATCATTATTATTATGATTATGATTATTATGATTATTTTATACACTATATTTCCAAAAGTATTAGCTCACCTACCTTTACATGCATATGAAATTAAGTGACATCCCATTCTTAATCTATAGGGTTTAATATGACGTTGGCCCACCCTTTGCATCTATCTACGTCAGACATCTACCTGTCTGATGTTCTCAGTGACTGAATCCCTGTCACTTTTCCTCGGAGAACAGCCCTGAAGAGCTGTGGGGCAGAAGCAGCTGCCCCTGACGGCAGTGCTGTTCACTTCCACGATAGACTCATGAAGTTATGTAAACATCAAAATATTATAAAAACTAAACAAAGGTAGTACTTTCTCCCGCAGACTTTTTCATGGTTCAGTAGCTCCTGTGGTGATGACTGTAAACAGAGAGCGCTGAAGGCATGACCACAGTGAAGATGGCCAAGGTTAAATTAAAAAAAAAAATTAAGAAACACTTTATTGTCTCACTTGTTAAAACCAAGTACAGCTTATTTAAATGAGTAAAAAACACAAATAATGACAAAAATACCTTACTGAAAACATTTCTGTTTGCTCATGCGCACATGAATGGCAACTAATGCTTCTGGGACAAATGGGGCAAGGCAGATGGACATTTCATTTGAATTTTTTGACGGCGTATTTTAGACGTTTGAATTTGAGGACTTGAAATATAAGCATCACATTTTTTAAAGGCAAATATTTTATTCTGAAATGTGTAACACTGAAATAATGCAGTGAAAATTAGATACTGAAATTTAATGACTGAAATTCACAAACAAAATAATGACCCCTAAAATATTCAGTGGTGGAATTTCAAAGGCATTTTAAATTCAAAATGTGATGAGACAAGTTTGCTTCCATATCTAATGGTCATAAATCAAATCAAATCAAACTTTATTTTTATAGCACCTTATAACAGCCTAATGGTGCCCAAAGTGCTTCACAGAAGGCAATTTAAAACAAGACAGAGTAAAACAAATAACAAGAAATAACATTAAAGCACTAAAATGCAGAGAGATGAACAGAGAATATAAAAGAACAAAAAAGAATTATGTATCAAATACCAGTCTGAATAAATGTGGTTTTAGCTGTGATCTAAAGACAATAACAGCAAAGGAACCACCCCTCACACTTTTTGTATCTTGACCTGGGAACCACCAGAGACGTATGCTCAGAGGAGTACAGAGCTCTGACTGGATGATAAACCCTCAAAAGGTTAGGTCAGGTAGAATGGGGCAAGGCCAATGATGGATTTGAACACAAACAGCAGGACCTTAAATTCAACCCTGAAATGCACCGGGAGCCAATAAAGAGACTGAAGAACAGGGATGATATGAGCGTGTTTTGGAGCATTTAAAAGAAGGCGAGCGGCAGCATTTTGGAGGGATTGATTGAGTCCAGTGCAGAGGGCGTTGCAATAGTCGATCCTTGAGTTAATAAAGGCATGGATGGCCTTTTTAAAGTTGGTCCAGGATAGGAAGGGCTTAACTTTTGTCAACAGCATAAGCTGAAAAAAGGCCACATAAGGTCACTATCAAAAATTAAATAAAAAAGTTCTTCATGGCTGGAGTGAACTGGGGGGTTGAGGTGCCGAAGCTGGTCCACACTAGTATCATGTGGACCAGCCCACATGTTCAAATCCATGAGATAATGCACATTTTCAACATAATATTCTGCTATTGGGTTATAGTATTAAAAGAAACAGCTGATGACTCGGCATGAAACTTGTAAATATTGAGCTCGAGAAATGAGTTGTTTACATGGGCAAATTAGTACTTCTTAACTGTAACTCACTCTGCCTCCGTGTCTAATTCCTGTCCTGAGGCGAACATCTGTTTCCCTGACTCCTAAAAAACCTCCATGCTCAGAGTAGTGGACCAAAAAGCCATTCGGTGTCTCTAAGATAAATTTCTGTATATGTTTTTGTGTGTTTTCTGGCCTCACGGGCGGAAACCAATACTTGTTCTAATCAAGTGAGTTGTTGAACCAAAACAGTCAAATTGCACTGCTTTTGGGGATTTATGTCTGCACTAAGTCGAGCAGTATCACCCTAAAATTTGAACCTAGTAAAAGCCTTTACATTGATAGATCCCAGAGAGGAATCTATTTATCAGAAATTTCACACAAATTTGTTTGCTCATGAAGCTGAAAGTACTTTGTAAAGAGGAGAGTTGGCACAGTCAAAGGTCAAGGCATAAAACTGTCTGTGTAACAAAGCAAGCAAACAACTTATCAAAGAAACAGACTTCTACAGGACACTGTGGGCTGCACTGTGGCTGGACAAACAACTACAGACAACCACAAGGAGCTAACACATTAAATAAGATGTTTTTTAGAAGGCAAAATGAGCAATTGTTGTTGATATCTATGTTGAATTAATACCCATCTGATTGATTGATTACTGATAATATTTCAGAGGTTTTTTATTGCTAATTACTTCACAATCTGAGGCAGAAATAATATGGTGATGGATATAACCCCAGGAAATTCAGGTTTCCCCTCATCGTGCAAATAAAAGTACATTAAAGCAACCTGTTATTTAAATGAGGCAACACAGGAGATCTCATTAACATCTAACCGCTGCAAAATAACAGGACAAGATCAAATGGCAGCCAGCTACAACCCTGTACGATCAGATTTGGTTTGTCACAGGGAATAATTCATTTAGGGACATGCTCTGGTTAAACAGTGTGACTGCCATAAGACAAAATGCTTGACATGGAGGAACTGTTTGGGAAGACATTTTTTCCAGAATACTAGAAGCATTCAGAGATTGCAGAGCTCCGCCAAGGCAATGGATGGAACTATCTCACAATATAATGGCTATATAGTGCCCAGACCTGGAATCATATCGGTTTCTAGTTCTGGGGTAAATTGTCTATCCACGGAGCCACAAAAATAACACACAATGGTTTAAAATTGACTAAAACTGCTAATTTGGCAGGAGTATCTCACAGTGGTAGAGATATAGCACCCAGAGCTGAATTCAAATGCAGAATTTTCTAGTTCTGGGGTAAATGCTCTATTATCCACCCCACCATACTGTATCTCACAGTGCTTGAAAATGCTCTAAAACTCATTTGTTCTTTCACTGACTTCTTGTATCTAGAGCTAGTATAATTGGCCCTATTTTGCAATGGTAGAGATACAGTTTAGTGCCCAAACCTGGACTTAGTTCTGGGGTAAATGCATCAATTGAGCAACAACTCAACCACAACCATAACTAAACACAATATAGACTTTATTGACTCCTTGTGGCTCGAGAGAGAATCTTTGGTCTTATTTCACAGTGGTAGAGATATAGTGCCTGGATTTTTAGTTCTGGGGTAAATTCCTCCATTATCCATTGAGCAAAAACTAATCCACAAATTTATCTCATAATGGCACATAATATTAATTGTATCCAACTACTAATGTGTTCCTTTACAGACTTCTTGTGGCTGGAGCAAGTATCTTTGGCCCTATCTTGCAATGGTAGAGAATCGATATAATGCCTAGACCTGAATAGACTGGCTCCTAATTATGGACATGGACCATAGTGTACACTATATTTCCATAAGTATTCGCTCAGCCTCGAAAATAAATGAATTCGGATCATGGTGTGGCGTTGTTTTTAGGAGCTGGGCTTGGCCCCTTAGTTCCAGTGAAGCAAAAGATTTTGGACAATTCCATGCTTCCAACTTTGTGGAAACAGTTTGGGGATGGCCACTTCCAGTTCCAACATGACTGCACCAGTGCATAAAGCATCAGACACGTAGATGTCTCACATAGATAGATGCAAAGCATGGGCTGAAATATAGTGTATCTCACAATGGTGAAATGTTAAATAAAAAACAAAAAAAAAACAAATCAAATTTGTTCCTTAATGACCACTTGTGGTAGAGTTATTAAAACTGTGAACGTAAAAGCACAAAAATACATTTAAAATCAAGGACAAGATACTCTACATGAATTTAGCAGGGCTTTGCAAAGCTTCATTAGATCTGTAATGTTGCCAGTCACCCGTGTAAGAAACCAGCACAGAGCGCGCTTTGATACTCCCATAAAACTTCTCTTAAATCATTCAGACGAGCCGTAGCCCTCCTGTGATCTAAACCCCATGACTTTCTCTTTTAACGCCCACTTCACATTATTATACCCCGAGTTTGTGAGTCAGCACTTCATGTCTTATTGAGTGCCTCCTGCCATATATTAACATGCATATTTCTTGTAATACAGCGGGGAAATTGACAGTTCTGGTGTGTTTTTGGATAATGTAACACTGCTCGACGAATAGCCCTCGGTCATTATGTTACAGTTTTATATTACAATACCATTTGCATATTTATGACTTGCAGCCCTGTGTATCTCTGCCTATAATGTAATTACATGCAGTGGACTTGTGGATTAAATTGTCTGCATGTTGCTTGTTAAAATGGCCCTGTGTGCCATGGATACTCCCACTGGCCATCTGTCCCGCCTGGGCATTTCACCGCTTGGGACAGGTACAGGATGCACCCAACCTTATTAGCCAAATCAATAACACGGTCCAGATATGGCTACATTATGTGACTACTTATACATTGGGGACTGCTATCTGTGTTCCTATTTATTTATGTATTTTATTAAGAGGAAAGCAGCAGAATTGTAAAATATACTGGATCCAGTTGGGCGTGACATAAACATGTTTACAGCTTGGTGCATTGGCTCTGAATGAATAAATCTTCCTTTGGTGCTCTCTAAGGGGCAGATGAATTTCAGTGACTTTGACTGACAGACATCTGCATATTTCCACATAGATTTATCTGTGTTACTTGCTATTTATTTGAAGAGTCCTATCCCATGTGAAGGCAAAAATGATTGGTCTGTTACTTGTTCTCATCTCTCATACAGGCTTTTCTGTTTAAATCTTTGCTGATTTATTTATTAACATCTAACCCTGTCAAGTCACTTTTAATAGACTTTATTTTGGTTGCCTTAGCTGATCCAATGGTAGCCAGCATTAAAAACTCTTCCAGCAGTTATTTGGTGTACTTGCATCAAGAAGCAGTGCTTTGGGTAAAATAAATAAGGTCTCAAACTATCACCAGTTCTCAACTACAAATTATTTTGACTGGATTCCTGTCTTTGTCAGTAGTGCCAGACAGTATGCATAGGAGTGTAATTGATTTACTGTTGAAATCACGTCGCCTCCACTACAGTAGGGGTGATATGTATTATTTCAACTTGTACTGGGCCTTGAACCACAATGTCACAGTTAGAGTCTAAGTTCTGAGGATTTGCCTCCTTAAAGTCAGACAAATCCCGAGAACTGTGACGCACCCTTAGCACTCAGCCAGCTTCTTCTTCTTCCAGGTCAGTAACTTTTTTTTTTTTTTTACCTTAAATAGTTAAATGAGTTGTTGTAGGATGAATGAAGCATCGGGTATCTCCCCCAGGGGTCTCTGGGCCAAAAATTACACTTAAGTATGTATGATTGTAGCCCCAGTGTCAGTGGACATCTGGAGTCTTGTGGGAAAGTGGCACATCGCAGTCAGCAAAACAACAAGCTTGCGATGGCTTTATTTCTTGATTTTCTACACTGCATATTTACATACATTATTTTCACATAATTTTATAATCTAAGCATCACAGCTCACTTCTCTGTGCTCATTGCAGTATGGAGTGTGGTCAGGTTGTAATTTCAACCTTACAGTAAATGTCAGCCTTAACAAAGACATAATAATGAACCTGTTCTGCACCTGACAAGACAAATATACCTCTGAGCCCTGCTAAAAATAGTAAGAATTTTAAATAGTTGGGTCAATTTCTCAAATGGACTTGCTTTGAATCGATTTTTATACTGGGCCAAAACTATTCAGGTCATGGTTCTTACTGGAACGCATAAGCACCAAAGAGCTGGCATAGATAGACTTGTTATTGTGCATAGTGCTAGTGCATCTCTAATCAACTTTATTTGTGCTGAGTTCACACAAAGCCACTGATCCGCTACAGAGACGCGCGCCGTGGAACTGAGTGAGTGATGGATGACTCTATCACTCCCATATAGATCAAGATGCACCAGGACAAAGCATAACCGCAGTGAAAAGGGGGAGTGTGTGAGAGGCGGAGGAGCTGCTGAAAAGTTGAAAAATGGATTTCAAATAGAGGCAGAGTGGTAGTGGAATAAAGAAACAATTGCAAAAAGCTGGCAGTGGGGAACAGTAGCACCGGCGCTCCTAATTTATAACTCAGTCACCTCTTCTACCAATTCCCACAGTTCCAAATGCAAAATTAATTTGATACTTTTCATTCCTGCCTCGTTTACAGCAATCAACTCTGTCTGGTATAGTCAACTCTTTCTTGAATTCAATACTAATTCATTATGTATGCATATCTGAGTCTTCTGAGGCGTCTTGTATTCACTCTGCTCGCTTTATTGCCTTGTGTCCTTTGTCAATTGTGTAACGCCCGCTAAAGCCATTGAAAATATCTATTTGTGAGTCAAGCGGGAAACGCATTCGCAAGTCCAGCCTATTGAGCATCTCCAGTGGGCATTGTGTACTGTATGGTCCTCTCCTATCCTCTATCCTAACTGATATGATTATTTGTGTATCATAGGCATGCAGTAAAGGCTTCTTCTCAGCAATGCAAAGGAGCATGTAGTTAGAATTGTTATAGTAATAATATAGTAATACAGTACTGTTGTAACACTTTCCTATCAAAGAAAACCAATGCAAAAACACACTTGTTTCATGCCTCATTCCCCTATGACCCAGTTTTTATGAGCACACTTGCACTTCATGGGTGTTATATTGTGAAACAGAAATGGTTGACAGGCAGAGAAACTCCACTCTGTGTAAAATATTAATCCTCGAGTATGGGGTGCTTTCTCAAGTGGCACTTTAGCTTTGAATGTGGCAGCGAAAGGCAGAGGAAGATGAGCAGGAAGCAGAGGATGGCGAGCTTTGAGTGAGTACAAAGGTCAATGTGTTCAACTGCGATGACTTACAGAGTGTTGACACAGATACTGAGGCAGAGATGTGGGCTGAGTAACACAGACAGAGTAAGTTATTAGTTACCTACAAAGTAAAAGCTGTAAAACTTTAATGGTATCATTACAGCTCTTATATGAAAGTGTTTTAGGTTTATTGTATATAAAAAAAAAAAAAAAAAATCAAGATGTTACAAGAAAAAAGTTGTAAAAGAGCAGAGTCATAACCTGATTATTCACAGTCACTGTCACAGTCACTTGCTGTTTGTGTTGTTTGCAGAATGTGCATGTCCTAAATTTCACGACTTACCTTTCATCACCACACTGTCATCAGTAAAGGGACTTAAGCGACTTTGCAAATGCTTGTGTCTGTTCCAACAAAAGAACCACATGGGTTCAAAACAAATTTCTTCTTTTGTGGAAGAATTGTCTGGAAATGTTCAACTGCAGGGCTATTGTTACACCTGCAACATTCAAGTATAAACTCACATTAAGTTATGTCTTTGTTGTAACAGTAATTCTGGGCAATAAATCTATTGAAAACCAACTTTTATATGGGCACAAGACACATACATTTTTTTTGGCAAAAAAGAAAAAAATCTACCAAACACAAATTGTGTTGCATGATTAGTTTTACAATGTCTCACTCTCTGACCCACTCCCATACAAACAATACAACAGTTTACTATAAAGACTATGCAGTATAAACATATCAACAGATCAAGACAAACTTTCACACATCATCTAGATAATGTTACCAACATGTTTACACAGCATGCATTTTTTGGTTTAAATTTTTTTAATGTTACCCTGTACAGAAAAAAAACGAATTGCATTGTAGTATTTCAATTTTTTATTTATTTTTTGCAGAAATAAAATAATAGGAACATTTTCATCCTGAATGTCCTTCTCAAAGATACATAATTCATAATTAAAAAACAAACAAACTGTCAACTACTGGAAGTCTGTACAGATTTACTGTTGTCTCATTCTCTTTAAGGTTAATGGGGGACATTTTGAAGTCAAAGTACATCCTGGCTAACCTTAAAAAAAACATTTGTCTCATGACAAAATGTCTGACCGAAGGAAGGTCATATAACTTTTCTTGCCTTTCCAAAAACATCATAACATCACAATTTATTGACGTTTCAAATTAATTAACCCAGAGCACAAGATGAGACTTGTTTAGTGACTTTGCTTCAAGTTGCAGAAAGAAGGACTTTTTAGTGGATCACCGACTGGACTTCTCACAACGTGCTGACACCAGCATAGCTATACACAGCTAATACTTTTTTTTTAAAGCACTGCCAATTACATTTATTTAGAAGGGAGAATCTGGAGGCTGCGAGTGGCTGAACACAACAAAGATTTATTTTAAAACTGTGGTCCTTATCAAGTGTTGTAGTTTAGGAATAGTTTAGCACAGTTCGCTGAGATGGGAAACCTTTCTAATCCTTGAGATCAAACACATTTTCTAAAAGTAAGTAAAATAGAGGAGGTGTAGTGAGAGTTGCGTTGAAGGGAGATGTTTTAAATTTCCTGCATAAAACTGCTCTTAAAAACAAAAAGCTTGAAAAAAGAACATTTTACCCACTGAACATTCAAGCTCTGTAATATAACCAAGATCTAAGTAAATGAGTTTTTGCTGTAAGCTTTAGATAGTTTTCTAAGTGATTAAAGCAGGCCATAAAAACAACATTTACAGGGAATTGCATCATCTGTCAGTGGGTTAAACTGTGAGAAAGACCCTGAGCGGGCTGTTTCTTACTTCAACACTATCAATAATTTACTCTATGATCAAAAAGACGTGGTTTCTGACTTAATACAGGTGGAGAGCTGCTGTGGTTTTCAATGTCTGTGCATAAAAGAGGATGAATCAACCTTAGCCCTGGGCTATACTAAAAGAGAATTATTTCATAAAGACTGAGCTATTTGCTATTGAATATATTTCATAGTAACTTTTATGATAAATGACCATGTTTTTATGCATCGCCACCTAAAGCCAAGGCACTTTTCAGAAACAAATCTAAAGGAACACTATACTTCTTTCTTTTCATTTTGAGAAAAATGGTTTATTCAGCGCTTTAATATTAAGGACAGACGTTTAGCCTGTAACAGCATGATTTGCCAATCACAAGCTCAAGGTGTGCTCTCATTGGCTGTTTTTCTCATTGAATGGAGCTCAACAGTGCCCACCCACCCCGCAGTTCTGGAAGTAAAATTCTCATTTATTTTCCCCATTGACTTTTTGAAAAATCCGTATATTAAAAGTTCAGCAGCTCGAGGGAGGCTATGGGGTAACTCACTGACAATAAAACGATTCCTTTCACTATAAATAGACTTAGGCTTTATTGTCCCCAAAGGGAAAATACGTATCTGAAACTTGTCAAAAGGCAAAGTTACAAATGCTGTTTTAGTTATCTTTTTGAAAGAAATTAATTTGTTATCATTGAGAGTTACCAGCTGATTAGTGGCTGATAAGCCCTCGTCAAGCTTTTAAACTCTTAATATACACAATTTTCAAAAAGTCGATGGGTAAAATGAATAGAAAATTTACTACAGGGACCGGGGGTGGTCACTGTTGAGCTCTATTAGTGTTGGGGTGCTCAGTTTGGTAGAGCATGCAAAGCACATTACAGAGCGACTAGAGCTCATCTCTGTGCCATTGGTTTGTGTACCGACTCCAGCGATTTACCTCATCTCTCTCTCCTTTCGCCCTCATAATTTCCGGTAACTTCTCCACTATTCTAATCTAACCATCTAATAAAAACACACTGAATCAATCATGGCTACAGTCTGAATCAATATGCTTCAACTTTACACAGAAGTTAGAGATAGAAGTTTAAAACAAGCTCTAACCTTCAGTTTGATATTGAAAACTTTGATGTGTCTTATATAGGAGATGTTCATTGACCACTGTTACAGAAACTGTGAACACAGTATTTATTAAAGTCTGGCAATGCTTTAGTTTTATATGTCTGCCATAATGTTATCCACAGATAGATAAATAAAGAATCAACTGATTTATGCAGAACTAATGTGTGCTTGGTACAGCTGCAAAGTGGTGCAAAAATGATCCAGCATATTCTAGAGTATGGGAAGTACATTTAAGTAGAAGTCCAATACAAACATGTCTGTTGAGTGTTGATTTTATACTCATACTTATTACCTATCTATTACCTCATGCACTTTTTATTGACAGCCCAATTTTTCACTGAGAAACCCTTAGTTAATAATGATGTCATAGCCCATTTCACAACATACATAAGATGGTTGTGCTCTATATCCTACAGGCTGTCACTTTTGTAAACCTTTTATCCCGATCATGTGTTAAGTGCACACATCCATCACTGTCCGCCTCTTCATATCTCTCTCTCACACTCACCGGCCCTACACTTGTACCCAGTGTGTTTTACTTGAACCTCATACACACATCGTTTATCTTGCTACACCTCGAAGATGCAAAAGTGTTTGTTGCAGGAGCTCTCATGTGTTTGCTCTTGTAATACATTATTCCCTGTCTCACCCTTGGCCCAAAGGCACGTATAGTGCAAGTGCAGGATGGTGAATAAACTCTGAATAAGTCAAATAAGGTCATGTTGTACTGACTGTTAACAGCGAAAGTAATAACATTTGCACAGTGTCTCTTGACACATGTACAGTTAGATCCATAAGTATTTGGACACTGACACAAGTTTTGTTATTTTAGCTATTAACCAAAACATATTCAAGATATAGTTATATATAACTAGTATAGTATATTAATTAATATAAATATATATTAATATGTGCTTAAAGTGCAGACTCTCAGCTGTAATTTGCGAGTATTCCCGTCCGAATGGGAGAAAGGGTTTAGGAATTACAGCTCTTTAATGTGTAGCAGCCTCTTTATCAGGGGCTCAAAAGTAATTGGACAGATAAACATTACCATGAATAAAATGTTAATTTTTAATACTTTAGGAACATTTTTTACAGGCAATGACTGCCTGATGCCTGGAACCCATGGACATCACCAAACATTGGGTTTCCTCCTTTGTGAAGCTCTGACAGGCCTTTACTGCAGCTGTCTTCAGTCATTGCTTGCTTGTGGACCTTTCTGTCTTAAACAAGTGAAATTAATGCTTGATCAGCTGTTCAAAAGTTTCTTTTAGTCAGACAGGAATGTTTGTTTACCTGCTTTACTAGTTTCGGCTACTTCCTGTAGCCTTCGTCAGAAGCGTAACGTGATGTCGCTGTGACGTGTCTTGTAGGCTGCTTATGTTGTTTTGTCAGGCACCAGGGACTATGAACCGGGACGAGGGAGCCTACACCTTATCCCACACCTGGGATGCGGTCCTGGAGAGGGTGTCAGACAGTAGGGGGCGCAAGCTTTCCCTACTGTCTGACAAAACAACATAAGCAGCCTACAAGACACCTCACAGCGACATCACGTGACGCTTCTGACGAAGGCTACAGGAAGTAGCCGAAACTAGTAAAGCAGGTAAACAAACACTCCTGTCTGACTAAAAGAAACTTTTGAACAGTAGTTTACTTAAGAAGACAGTATGAATTTCCACAAAAGAAGTAATGCTTGATCAGGCTGAGATCTGATGAGTGACCTGGCCATTGCAGAATATTTTACTTATTTGCCTTATAGCCAAACTCCTGGGCTGCTTTTGCAGTATGTTGAAGTATGACTGTCCACTGCTTGTGCTATGGAGCACCATCCAATCAATAGCAACACACTGCTCCATCATGTTTTACAGAAGATGTGTGTGCTTTGGATCATGAGCCGTTCCAAGCCTTTTCCAGACTTTTGTCTGCCCATCATTCTGGTGCAGGTTGGTCTGAGTCTCATCTGTCCAAAGAATGCTGTTCCAGACCTGGTCTGGCTTCTTTAGGTGTTTTTGGCCAAATCTAATGTGGCCTTTCTGTTATTGAGGCTGATGAATGGTCTGCACTTTGTGGTGAACCCTCTGTATTTTATCTCATGACGTCTTCTTGTTATAGTGGACCTAGACACTGACAGACCTACTTCCTGGAGAATGTTCTTCACTAAGGTTTATGTTGTGAAGGAGTGAACATTTTGTCCTTGAAGTTAATGTGTCAGAAGCTGAAAAAATGGTATGGATTTGAGCAAGTTTGACAAGTGCCAAATTGTGATGGCTCGACGACATCTTCAAAACTGCAGCTCTTGGGTTGTTCCCAGTCTACAGAGGTCAGTATCCATCCAAAGTGGGCCAAGGAAGGAACAGTGAACCGGCGGCAGGTGATGCTTGGGGGGTAATGAAGGCTGGTCCGTTTTATGTTTGTTTATTACTAGGGACCATTAGCTGCAGCAGAGCTGCCACTATTCTTCCTGGGGTCCGTGTGGTCCGATCTGACAGACGAGCTACTGGAGCTCAGATTGCTAAAGAAGTTAATGCTGGTCCTGATGGAAAGGTGAATACACAGTGCATTGCAGTTTGTTAAGTATGGGCAGCATATTAGGCAGATGGTCATAACACAAAACATTATGACAACCAGTAATAGGTATGTTATAGTCCAGTGTATAGTGAGTGCACCATAGTGTGTAAGCTTTGAATAAGTCAACTGAAGACTGTGAATGAGGAAAAGAAATAACATTTGCACACCGTCTCTTGACACGTGTAATTAGCAGATGGTTCAGATCTTCATGGTTTGTGACAAAAATACAGTGTACTTGCATGCTATTACACACAGAACAGTGGCTATGATATTATCTCACACAAAACACTATTGTTTATTCCCTATGAGGCCGTAACAGCTTTTAATGAAAAAAAAAAACTTGTAAATTCAATAAGACTCAGGGGTACCATCCTTTTAATTAATGACACAGCTGTTTTAACGTTTAAGGGGCCAGTTGCTTTGTATTTTATAACCTTGACAAGATTATGAACATGACTGAACAAGAAAGACTGCCAATAGGGCAAGGAATACATAGATGTTTAATCCAAATGATAGGCCCTTTTTAAACAATGTGGCTAGTTTTGCAAGAATAGTGCCATAAGCTATACAAGAATTAGCATTAGCCACCAAATATTTAATGGATAATTAAGACGGTTTTAGAACTGACAACTGATTGACTACATGTACAGCATGTAAGGTCAGAGCCGCGTTAGAAAACATTTGTGAGTGCATCAGTGATTAACCCTTTAACATAATGTATCAATTAATATATATCATTTGGATGTGTTATTGGTGAACTGATAACTCTAAACTGGCTCTAGACACTGTCCAAAGTGTACCCCACCTACGACCCATAGTTGCTGGGATAAGCTCCAGTCACCCACAACCATTAATGAGAACAAGCGGATGAAGATGAATGAATAAATGGCCTAAATGTCTAAATTTTTATGTTACATTGTTCTTTAGTGGATAAAATCAGATGGAGTAAAAATGTGTTAACCTCAAGTGACTTAAATCTGCACTAAATAGAAAGTCCAGTCTGCTAATGTCTAACCATAAATTAGAAGAAGTACATACTGTGGTCAGAAAAGAGAAGACAGAGGCCATGGCCTTGTACTGCTCTTAATTCAAATTACACAACAAAGTATTTGTTTGTTGTGATGGAAAAGTAAATTGGTTTGGTTCCTAGAGGGACATAAACCTAATGCTTTGTTTTGCTCTAAGAAATGCTAAAGGGTCACGGAGAGCATTGCACCAACTGGGCTTAACAACAGAGAGGTTGGTGCTTGAACACTAACACTGCAGTCTTTTTGAACACAGAATAAAGTGTGAAAGATGAAAAGATTTAGGTGAGAAGTCGAGTTTGAGGACTCATTTGTGAGATTCTTGACTCGAGCTTAATGACGTGAACTTGGACCTTTGAACTGATGACTTGTGGACAAAAACTAGGACTTGGACTAAGGCTTGGGCACTTGCAAGTCACAATTTTCAGTTTGCTTTTTACACTAGAAGCAGTAACAGCATTGCACTATATTTAAGCCTGAGCAAAAACAAACATCATCTAATCTTCTGTTATGAAATAGGTATATACATAAAAACTAACTAGACTTGGACCAGTGAGTGGTTAGTCACTTGGCCTTGACTAAAACTTGCATCTCCTCTCAAGATTCCTCAACTTGAACGTCACTTCTTTTTGGTGACTCAAACTCTGACTCCTACATCATGATAATGCCTCGACACAGACTCAGCTTGGATTAGTACTTAGTCGCTTGTACTTGGACCTGAACACAGAGGACTTAGGAGTTTAACAATGCCCTTAAGTCACAATTTGATACAATTAATGGTTTTAAGTTCACAATATAATTTTCCTTTGATTTCTACAGAATTAGTTGCAGTCTATATATGACATATTTTTCATTTGAATATAATTTGTGTCCCCTTATCAAACTGAAATGATCTTAATTATCGTATAAACAGAAACTATACAGCAATAATGCATTATACTAGATAAATCTAAACAAATCTGACATCCTAATAACAAAAAAAGCAAATTAATACTTGAATGTACATGTTTTTTTCTTTTTAAAGGAAAAGCAAAGTATGATGTTTTGTGCCAAACAAGTAAGCCAGACTCTGAACCTTTATACTTTGTGTTGGTCGTTTTGAAATTGCATGACAGTGATTTTTTATCTGCAACGTTTTGAATAGATTTTTTACTGATTCACGATGCATTGTTACATTGTTGAGAGATAACTTGGACTCAAAGTCACTGGTGACTCGACAACAACACTGTAGCCTTGAGCAGTGACACAGCAAGATTTGGCTTCAATTAAACAAGCCCTGATCTGGGGCCCGGCGCAGAGCTCACCGTGTGCTGACTCCTATGACATTGATTACAAGAACATTCAGATGGATAAGAGCCATACTAAATGTTGTTTGTAACACCTGGGCCAGTGCCAGTGTCACCACACGCAGTGTTATAATGAAGAACTGTCGGCATCTGCTTCTTGGAAATGTGCAGTTATTTTTACTGCTTCTTGGTAATGACACCTTTCAATCTAATTTCCAAAGTACAGCCATAATTACCTTTGCAGTGCGACTACATAAGTCACAATCTGTTAGAATCAAAACAACTGAGACAAGTTGAGTAGATAAAAAATCTTTTGGAGTAAAGACAGTGTAAAAAATATCCTTACAAATCAGTACATCTTATTACCAATCTTTTCATAATGTTGATTTGTAAATATCAGAGGTGGAAGGTAACTAAATACTTATATTCAAGTAATTTAATTAAGTAAATACCTTTAATTGAGTACATTTTTGAGGGAATGTTTTTACTTACTTTACTTACATACTGAAGTATTTTTTCTAGTTTCTTAAAGGGGCTATATAGTACAAAATCATCTTATCTGAGCTTGCTACCATGTTATAATGTTGTTCTTCATCAAAAATAAACCTGTAGTTGTGGTTTGTTGCATTCATGCATGTTTAAGAAAACCTGTAGCCTCTGGCATTGAGTTTCTGAGGCCTCAAAATGCTCCGTTCCACGAACCCCTGCCCACTCCAGGAAGCACTGACCAATCAACAAGCCTTCTACATACAGTCTGCGCTCATTTCTTTATAAAAAACAAACAAACAAAAAACAAAACAAAACAAAATATGTAATGCTCTGTTTCCACTGATTCTGTACAGACATTTTAGTTGAAGTTCAAGAAAGTGCTATTTTTCTTTGATTATGTTCAAAAGACCGCAACACTCTGCCCTCTGCTGTTTCTTTATAGCACCAGTAGAGTGCTTATTATGTTTAGTCACATAATGCTTTTAAAGGCTTTAAAATGGGCAATGTTGTTCTGGAGCCGATCAAGATCGGTAGCATAATGTAGTCCCTTTGATGAATAAGTATTTTAGACTTCAGTGGCAAAGTAGGTAGCAATCAGAGAGAGCTGGGTTCAAAGTAAGTTGGGGGTAGTAGTAGTAGTAGATGTAAATGTGTGTAACTGCGATGAAATATGTACTTTATTTTTAAGTAAAGTAATAATTTTTTTGAGTACTCCTACTTGAGTATTTTTAGATTAGACAGATACTTTCTTGATCCCAAAGGAAATTCAAGTTTCAGCAGTAACTTCACAGAATATAAGGCTCACAGCATGCAATATTAGAAAGGTGCAATACAAAGAATATATAGTATAATATAATATAGAAATAAAAATATAAAAATAAAAATAAAAACCAAAGGCAGCAGTACTTTTACTTGTGTGCAGAATACTTTTCCATCTGTCACCTCTTGTTGGAGGCTTGGGAATCACAAAATGTTAACTAGACGTTTTTGTGCTATTTTCTCTTTTCTCTTTTCTGCTGCCCAGTACAGTTTGAATGCCAATAGCACAAACATTACAAAATATTTTAGTACAAAGCCCACACTGCCAAATTATACATGATACCAATAAACCCGGCATTGATCAATATGCCTGGTACATGGTAATGGTAACTAAGCAAAAAACTTCAAAAATCAAAAGCAAAAATCTTTCACCACCTTAACTTTAAAATCCCTGCCAATACCAAAAATCATATTATTTCTTCCCATGATATTGAGAATACAGTTGAGAAGGGCTTTCTGTCAAGGGGCATCCAAGGTTATTTTCACTTTTCAACACAGTTGCCTCACATCGATCAACGTTTGAGACTGGCCATTTGTAAAAACACTTAACCTGAGTCAACTTCTGAGTGCGTGAGCGAGGGCAGCGGGACAGTGCACTTGTGTAGGACGTCCGTGAGATCAAGACGGATAGCACTGCTCCTCCGGGTCACAGGAGAGAGAATAAGAAAGGTTAACAAACACGTCTGGAAAAGCCTTCAAGACAAACACACGAGTTATTAAACCGTTGATTGACAGCTATATTTTTCTATATATTGTTTTGTCCACTGAGGATAGAGGAGATAATAAATAATAGTTTTTGTATGAATATTTGAATGGAAATGCCCACGCACCAACACCTACTTATGAATGCAATTAACATTTTTTTTTACCCCAAATAAGCTCAGAGTAAGGTAACATTAATTTTCATTAAATCAGCCACAAAGCGTAATGTTGCCTGAATACTAATTACAGCCCTGCAGCATTGAACCCTGACACAATACATTAAATACAAGGGCTAATATATATACAAGAAATAATGTGTAATAATGATTTCATGATAAATGTTTTGTGTTATGGACCCTTGAAACAACATGCTATTTCTAAATTATAAAAATATACAAGCCAGACCTGACTTTAAGTGTGAATCTTCTAGTTCAGGGATAAATGCTCTGAAAATGATCTGAAAATAGTAAAGATTCCCTTAAAACAATTTTTTCCTTATTCTTCCTTTACGGACCCCTTGTGGCTGGAGTATTAGTATATCAGTACAGAACCTGTTCAATATTTCCTGGATCCAGGCAGTGATCTTGATCCACAGCAAAAGCCAAAAGCAATTTTCCGCTTGTCCCTTTACTGACTTTTCCTGAAAATTTAATCAAAATCTGACAATTGCTTTTTTAGTTATCATGCTAATAGACACATAAACACTGGTGAAAACCTAACCTTTCTTGGCAGAGGTAACTGAAAATTCTAGCTTTTATGGGTATAATGCTCATAGACCCACAGACAGTTGCCTGTTCCAACTTGCTTGGTTCCCCTTAGTTTGTTGCATGAGCTTGATACTTTCCTTTCCCATCTGTCTCAGTTATGAGTGAGAGCCAGGGTGGTGGCAAAATTTATCGCTGTCCACTCAGTGATGTTGTTGACCGATTTCTTTTTCTATCAGCCTCTTCAGTGTTCGTTCGAGCAGTTCTCTGACAGAAGGCAGTACCACAGCAGTTTTCAGTACTTTACTGTGTCCATCAGATCTTCGTGGAGACCCACCACAGCCTCGATCCTCTATTGGACTTTGTAATATGGTCTTGATATGAGATGCCAAGGAATCTCACAACAACTCGATGCTCCCTCTTTGGAGGTTGAACCCACAGCCTCCTTGACAGTAGCTCCAGCCTCCGTCTCAACAGTACCAGCTCGAGCCTTCTTCTTCATCAATAAAACTCTATTTTCTCTGGCTAGTACTTTCTTTAGCTTCATCTGGCAGACTTTAACCATCTTCTTTTCGATGGCCCTAGCAGCTGCCACCTCCTCCATGTTATCTGTACACAGGGGTGAGTAGTAATAAGATACTTTTACTCTATTACATCTGTTTAACATCTTCTGACAATTTGCAAAATGTTCATGACCAGGATTCCACAATAACTCCTTGTGATGTTATCTAAAGCGGTAACAAACACTCAGTGTCTCGTCTCTGTGTTGCTCATGTTCTTATCCATCTCATCTGATCACAGTCTGTCCCTGAGGGTGACTCTCACTGCTGTTTTTTTTATTGTTTACTCTGAGGCTCATTAGGGCTGATTTTTGTCAAACCGACAGGAACAGTGTCACATCTGGCTTCCTGTTGTTCACAGTGTGGCTCCTGATGTGGTGAAGTGTTCAGCCCTGACGGAGTAATGGCTCAGTGATCCACGGAGAATAAAACGTGGCTTTATTTATTTATTTATTTATTTTTTGTATGTTTAGACAGTTAAGTTAAGCTCTTTGTGTTGTTTTTAAATTAACTACTAATATTACCCTAATAATTATAAAACTGCTTATAAAATGTTTGTTTTTTATGTTATTATCTTATTTGCTTATGGTAATGCTATTGTATAATAGAGGTAAGGTAGGGAAAGGTACTTTATTGATCCCCGTAGGGAATTTTGTTTTCTGCATTTGACCCATACTTCAATGCTGCTGGGACAACCTGTCAGGAGCAGTGGGCTGCCGTTGTGCAGCTCCCAGGGACCCTTCTCCAGATCTTGAGCCAGGATCCTGGTCAGGAGTACTTAGCTGTTTGAGGTTGATGGAGGAAAACGAAGCACCTGGAAGAAACCCACCCAGACATGGGGAGAACATGCAAACTCCAAACTCTAACCACTAAACCACCAATCAAACCAGGGATCTGAGAGTTCAGTGGTAAATGCTTTATCAACTAAGCCACAAAACCCTTACTAAACATGCTAAAAGAATGACAAACCAAGTCTTTTGATGGGTCAAGATGCCCACTTTGATGGTCCACAGTGAAAATGACACTAAACTACCACTATTCTCTCTATAGTGTTACATAATGACGTCACAATGTAACAGTGCCGTGTGTCAACAATGTGTTTCGGGGTCCGAATACTTTGGGCACCTACATTTTACTAATATCTCAAAACAATAGGAAAAAGAATAGGGGTCTTGAGAAAAATGAATATCAGCCAAAGGATAAATAAAAACTATTTGATTATTACTTCATGGAAATACAATTAGCACACTGTCATAATAATGAGGGTTGGTAGTCTAAGCCAATTAAAATTGTGCAGTGTTGCTGTGGTTTCTTCTGCTTCAAAAAGCTGAAAGTTTTGCTTTGTGTAGACCATGAGACAGACCACAAACAGATGACTGTGATTTCAGATGTGCTTTATTGCCAGTTCCTCAGTGCACATGCTGTGAGTGTATACTGCAGAAACATGCATGATGACTGCTGCAGCAAGACATGTTATTTAATATAATACAGTACTGTGCAGAAATTTTAGTGAGGTGTAACAATGCTGTTAGAAGTGCTTAAACAAATACAGAATTTACAGTGCTTTGGCCTAGATCTATGCGTTTAGGGTGCTTCTAGCTTTGTTTTTTGTTACTTTTATTGACATTTTGTACAGTATATAAAAAAACCCATTTGTTACATAAATTATAGGTTACAGCTAAAATAGGCAACAGTGCAGAACATACTGTAATCTTTCTCTCCAATTACTTGTTAGTGGCAGTAAAAATCTATAGATAATGTTCCTCAGTAGTATTTCCTGCACTCATATCTATAATGGGAGCAAAAATTGCAGCATTATTCCTGGAAATAGGGTAAAAAATAGGAGTTCTGAGAAGTTCACAACAAACTCTGCATCACGACTCAGCTAATTACAAATCATTATTCCTACAAGGACAAAACAAGGTGCTGTATTCAACTTGGAGCCAGCAGAAAGTAATAATGTGGTCCCCAATTTGATGAAAATATAAGATACTATTGTGCATTGGTTTTCTGTTAATGTGAAGTTGATAAAAAAAAGCTACATTCAGTTTAAATTAGCTCATTAACCAACCAATACATCCAGCCTCAGTAACATAATTTGGGTCCTCAGTGCAGTAATTTACTTGTTTTATCTTAAAAATGACCGATCTATTCCTTAATTTGGAGGTTTACGAAAGCATGTTGTTGCAAACAGCAGGATGAAAAGAAATAATGATTGTGACGGCTGCAGGGGCTGGGAGCAAATGAACAAATGTAATGTGTTTGGAAATGTTTGTACTTTCTGTTCTGTCTGTAGAGGTATCTTTATTACCTTTTGGGACCCTTGAGTTTCACTAAGAGTATAACCTGCACTTCTCAGAAAATTATAATTACTGCAATATCTAGTTTTGGAGTGAATAAATAAATAATATCTATGCACTATTTATTTTGCAGAAATGTTGTTGGTGTAGCAAAGGAGTAACAGATAATTAGACTGCACTTCATGGGTTTGGATTATGAGTGACCCTGCTTATGAGTGTGTGTAAAGTTTTATGGATTTTGCAGTATACAGCTCCACATATACTCCTACATGCTTCACATAGTGATGTAGTCAGGCTGTATAACAGGCACTAGACATTTATAGCTGCTGATACAGACTTTACTTTTTGTATTTTTGGAGAGGATGTATGGAGAGATTTGTGTAAGGAAAGGCATCCACCAAAAAACCTATGCAAAATCAAAATCCAAAAAATCACTGCATATGAGAAGGTAGATGAGAAGGTAGATGACTGGGTGTGGCAACCCCTGAAAGGAAACGTAGAAAGAAAACAGAAAAAAACAACAATAAAATATAAATCTCAATTTTGTGCAGCAGTAAGGAGTAGAAGACAACCTTTCGTCCACTTAGAAGAACACCTACGGGCCTGAGGTGGTGTACACCTTGGACAGTGGTGAGTTAGCTACAGGGCTGATACAGAAACATGTACTTACATACAGCCATTGAATCATATATTGATTTGCTATGAGTCATTTAGATTCAATCATTCATACATGCATGCCCGAATACTGCTAAAGAACCATGGCAACATCAATATGGGGATGAAATGTAGAGTCAGAGAAAGAGAAAGAGTTGTTGGCGCACCTGGCTGTACCCCAAATACGGAAAGTATTACTACAGTATATTTTTAATATTCCCTAAATGTAAAAAGCAAAGGAACTGCAGGAGTCTGATACAGCTCACCTTTTCATGTCTATAGTTCTATGTTGAATTCAACCTTGACATTGAATGTTAAGGTGTTGATGTGCCGAGCCAGACTCAAGACACTAAGTATAACTATGTTTTTTTTTTAAAGTTAGTTTGGGGAGAGTTCTTACCATTTCACTCTTTTGGTTCATAAATTTAACAACATTTGCTTAATAATGAAAATATGTTGAAAAAAGTGGCCAGAGGATTTCTTTAATAACAGAGGTATTGCTTTATATTTTCTAAATAAAAAGTAAAAATACTAAAATAAACAAATATGACAGAACTACCACATTCCTTTCTCATCACTCTGATGTGAATGGGCAGTTGTATAGCGATCAGTGACTATCTGTATTAAGTATGTGTAAGCCAACTTCCTGTCATGGGGCTTGGCTCTACTATAGAGTGCACTAAAAGTCAGCAGAACCCTGGCACTGACTGAGAGAAGCCTCACCAGAGAGTCATTACTGAGACAGCAGGGGAGGACCACAGGCTAGAGGCCATGTGTATCCTCATATAACTCTTAAAATATAAATACAGAGTAGAATTTTATTCAGTAACCAGGAAAAATGTGTTAATATTTCAGATCTCCCACCTCTGTCCTCTGTCTGCTTAAATAGAGTGCTGTCACATTGTTTTACTCACACTCAAGGTGATCTGACAAGAGCAGGCTCATTGCAGCATTTTGTCCATGCAAAGCGACTGTTCCCTGTCAGATACCAATCTTGCATGCAGGGCACAGCTCCAGAGTCGGCGGTGGTGAATCACAAAGTGAGCACCTCTGTCCTGACAGGCAGTGATTGAAGGCAGAGGTGAATATTCAGGGATGGATTTCATTCATATGGCGTTTACTGGGAATGAGTGGTAGCTCTAAAATCAATGAGCAACTTTAACTTACAATGGCTAACTTATTGTCCTTAAAACTGGGAAGCTGCATCATGACTTAAATGTTAATATTAAAGTTATTTTTTAAGAAGTGCACAGTGACACAGTGGTTATCATTCCCGGATCTCAGCAAAAGGTTTGTGCCTGCTGACTACTATCTCTCTGATCTGAGTTTGCATGTCTTCCCTATGTTACTGTGGGTCTAAAGACATGCATGTGTTGGGCAAACTAGTGAATCTAAATTGCCCTTAGTGAATGAATGTGAAAGTGAATGGCTGACTGTCAGCAGAAAATGGCGAATTAATTAATTCATGAATTAATTATTTTTATTATCCCTGAGAGAAAATCAAAGGAGATATCTTTTTCATGCAGCACAGTGATGTAGCTTTCTGCTTTGACCAATTTGACTTTCAAGTTAAAACTCGATAATTTGAAAAATGAGGCTGTCAGTATAGATCCAATACCAAAGCATTGACATTTTGGATTATAAAAGTACATTCCAATGAAGAGAACATATCCATCTGTACTAAAGAAATTATGTTATGTTCAGACATTTAGGTGAAATAAAATTACTGGGGGGAACAGAACTCGACAGAGGTCTGCTTTCTTTGAGTGCTTCTAATGTTCAGCAATCGGCTATAGGCCTTGTGGTGCAATATACTATTCTGCATAACTTACATACACACATGTTTTTAAACATTACATTTTTTATGAATATAGCTTTTTTTCTACATTCTCAAAGGAGCGGCCTTTGAGTATATATGGTTTGCAACAAATTGAGCTCAAAAAGGCATACCACAGGGTTCAATACTAGCACCTAAATTATTTTTATCGTACTTAAATTATATCTGCAATCCAAACAGCTTAATTTTGTTTCATTTACTGAAAACACCAGTATATTTTGTTCTGGCAGTAACATGAAACAACTTCTTTACACAGTTGAAATGGAATTGAAAACCTTAAAAAGATGGACAACCTAAAAAAAAATAAATAAATAAATCACTAAATATGAATAAAATTACCTAAAACTAAATTCTTATTTAGCACTAGAAAAATAAAGCAAACTGTTTAAATCTCACTAGATGTTGTCCAAATAAAGCATGTTGGCCTCACTACCCATGAATCCCATAATCATGGCCAAAAACACCTCTCTCTTCACAACATAGATACTAATATAAGACATCAAACCATACGTCTTGTGAATGCATATTATATATCTGTGTTTTTCTTTGCTTTTTTTTTTTCAAGTCATGTTTTTGTTTTGTTTCTCTGTGTGAGCCGTCATAGCTTTCTTTTACTTTGTTAATGCAGTGACAACTGGAATGCAACGCACTATTTCTCTGTTATCCGTAAATGAGTTCAATTAACTCTGTAATAAGCCCAACCACACCACACAAGTATTTATAGATAATCATTATTTTATATTGAACATGTGTTATTACTTCAGTTTAATGTATTAGACTGAAATATTAGCGCTATATCGTGCCTTATGAGGATAGATATCATATTCACTAATAAAAGTGTTGGAGAGCTAACATTACTGATTGTGACACAGTAACAGCTTCAATGTAATGAAGCTGTAAGGCCACGAGTCCTATTATAATGTGCCCTGAGGTAATTAGATCTCATACTTCCGTTTAAGGGTGAATATTTTTGCACACTTTAAGCAGAAAGTGTACTGTTCCCAGCAGGAGTAAACGTTAACAAGCACTAATGAGAGCAGATGTCAGCTCCTCATTAGTAACACCTGCAACACTGATTTCTCGTGGACTTTTTCAGTGCACTTTTATACTGAGACTTACAGCTCACTGCGCCCTGCTACAAGTGAAGGACAGTCTGACTCCTCACACCCAAGCTGGTGTCGTCTGCGGACATCCTTAAACACTAACGCCTTGTCCTTTACTGTTGTCCTCAGGGGAACCTTTCATCTCCTCACACTCAGCTAACAGCATCTGGTCCATCACCCGACTGTTTACAATTTACCAGCTTCCATTAATTATAGGCCACTGAGACCAACACAAGGCACAAGGAAACAGTTTGTCTGATCATTCATACCGTATACATTATTGATCATAACCTACACTGGGTTCATTAATTCTTCTTCTTCCGTGCTCAATGGCTCAGTGGTACAGCTGCGGTGCATATGCAGGGCAACTACAGCCTGCTTCAGCGTTGTGGGTTTGAGTCTGGACTCCAAAAGTTTGCTGTCTCCCCCCAATTTCCTATTGTACTTGTTGTATCAATATAGCCTAAAATGGACAAAAATATAAAAAAAAAATCTAAGTGAATAAATAAATAAATCTACTTTTTGTTCAGGGTCATTGATCTGGATCCCATCTCAGCAACTATGGGTCTTAGGCGGGCTACATCCTGGACAGTGGCCAGTTGGTTGCATACACTATAGAGAAAATTTTCTATTCATTAAATGGCCTAAGACATCTTTGGCTGAACAGTAGACTTTACTTAGGGCCTGTTTACATGACAACGCTGCCTTCGATTCGCATTTATGCAACCACGCTAAGGTATAAGGAAAACCACTGTGAACTGTAGTACCTGTGTTTGTCCAGCAAACTGTGCTGTGGGCCCTGCAACTGCTCTACACCACATAGCGAGTAAACAGCAGAGGTCTGTAACTTTCCAACAACTTTAGGACCTTGTGGTTTTCTGGAGACATACTCAGTAAGCACTTACACAGATATTACTGACAGTTACTGCACTAAATATGAACGTATGAGACAGTCATCCAATCACTGTTCAGATTGGAGCTGTTACGCCATCGTTTTCAGTGAGTACGCTGTTTTCACAGTTTACACGAGAGCAGAGCGGCTCCAAGTAGCGCTCTGAGACCAAAACACCTCCTCCATCGTTTTCAAACTTTTGCAGATTCAGCAAAAAGAAACCCTGTCTTTGTGTAAACAAAAGGCCAAACCACAATCAAACCTTTGTGGATTTGGCAAAATGCGTTGTGTAAACAGCCCCTTAGAGAGATTGTAGTCAGTCGGCCCAAGGATTGAACCCCATGCTGAGAGGCAGGATTGCTAACCACTCTGCCACTGTGCACCCCTACATTGGGTTAATAATAGGTAATTTAAACAGTAACGGTCTTTTAAATCTTTTTCATTTGCATGTTTTACATGACTTAAAGATGCAAGCTCTGTTTCACCCATTTGAGCCATCTTCAGCCTCTGTCCTCCTTAATTACCTCTTGTTTGAAAATCCCAGCCAAGAGACCAACCACTTCTGCCTCCTCTTGAAAGCCCACAGAAACAGCTAAAGATTTATTGCATTTAGAGCCCTGGCTGCAGCAGCTTTCTAACTTGACCTTTAGCGTTCACGATTTGATTTAACATTAGAAATGCTATGGAAGTATGATCTACAAGAATGTTTTCAATCATGTCAAGGAAACCACTTTAAAACATTCAATCATGTTATTAGAAGGACAATCATTTTTTATCTTTGTTTTTACTGCCTCACTGTGCAACAAGGTCAAAGAAATGCTGTTTTTGATCTGCAATATATATATATATAAAACAAGCATTTTCTTTCTGAGTAGGCTACTTTCCTTACTGCATAATTCACCAGTTACTCTCCGTTAATCTATTATTGGAGAAGTTAAAAGGGCAGTGGTACCAATAACAACTTTTTAAATGTGTGTATTCACGCTGCAGGGATCTCATACATAACTACAGCCTCGAGCCAATATATTTTATAAATGTTTTTCTTATCTACTCACTTCAAATTTGCCATGCTACAAATGGGATATTGGTGGAAATGGGGCTTTTCTAAAATGGATTTCCTTACCTTATAACATTCACCTTTTTCAAGCAGGTCTGAATGATTTATCAGCTTCACACAGTGAGCATAACAATAGTTTCTTCTCGGGCTCTCCTCTGCTCTTTACATCCGCTGTCACTCTCAAATATTTAACATTGTATACATTTAATTCTGCCTTTTACATTTTCTGTTTAATTTCAGACTTGGTATTATCTCTACATCTGCTTCTTATTAAATGGAATAAAAGTTATTTATATTGAATCTCACATTCATTCATTCTTTAGTGAATTCGAGAATGAATGGTTGTCTGTCTGTGCATTTCTCTGTGTCAGACAGGCCCATAGTTGCTGGGAGAGGCTATAGTCACTTGTGACCCCTGATGGGGATAAGTGTAAGAAGATGAATGAATGACTGTAAACACTTTGAGTGTTTGCAACAAGCCAAGACCATAATACATTTTCTTTGGAGGAATTAACATATCACAAATGATGTATAATCAAGATCATTTTGACTGACAAACAATCAACTACATGTACATAATGGTAGAGCATGGTTAGAAAACATTAGCAAATGAACATTCATTCATTTTATTTAATGTAGCCATTGGCATCTATAATTAGTGTATAAGCGAAATAATACATAAATATAATTTTTATGTTATGCTGGACAAGTAGTTACAGAAATGTAATGAACCACAACAGTTTGACAGTGTGGGCTCAGATTAAATCCATCAATCATCACAAACTTGAATAATAATATTTTGAAGTAACAGTACTTTTACAGTACAGATTTGGAGTATTTCTTCCTTCTCAGTATTATTTTATAAGCTTTTTGATGATAGTTTCAGCATGACTTTTGCACTATGAAAGCAGAAAACTTTATGGATAGCCTTTTTGAAATGGTCTTTTTCATTTCTGGCCTGGCACACTCACAGTGGCTCACTCGACTGACCACAGTGAAGTCTTAATAGACTGATCCAGCTGATGCAGCAGATGTGGGAGTCTCAGCCAGTGAACAACATCATCTAACACCTCTCTATTCTGAGCCTAACAGACTGAATACAGACAGATGGAGAATATACAACTTACTTAACTATGCCATGTGACAAGTAAGAAAGCCTAATCTTATAACATTTTGCTATAATTCAATTTATGTAGCTCAAGAGAGAAAAAGAAATATGATGAAAAAGTTACTGTGTACCACACAAGATTCAAGAATCCCTTAATTCCTGATATGACACAGTAACTAAAGCAGTGCACATGCGAGATAGATGCAGGTTGTAAAGGTTTGTGTTTAGTCTGCATAGGTTGCTATCTGAATTTGTTGTTGTAATGCTAATTCTCCCACTGCATAATAACTACTGTATGTTCCTTTAACTGTATCTCACACTCCTCCAGACTCAGTGTTCCTGTTAATCTACTGTCCTGCCCCGTGTCTTAGCCTCTCGCTGTGTGCTCGCTCTCACCAGTGTGAACAGTGCTGTGCCAGATTCTGCTGTGTCGGCGAGCAGCGAGGAGCGGTCGGACGAAATGCTTCTCCTGAATCCCCTCCAAGCTCATTTACGCCCCGAGCCCTGGCAGTGTGCACAAACGGCGCCAGTGACAGGTGATCGCTCACGACGGACGGAGGGCAATAAGCAGATCCATTGCACCCTGGAAAGTAAAGAAAGTGTCAGCGAGAAGCCGAGAACAGATGTGTGTTTACTGACTGGACTAAAGGCTAATCAACAGAGCTTAGCAATACACATTTTCAGTGTTCGTAAGCAATATGGCTGTATCCTATAGAATAGTGCCTTAAGGAGACTACAATATATTTTCAATGGAGGAATTACCATTAGTCATCAAGATGATTTTGGACAGTGCTGGAAAACTGTATGAGTAGAAATAATTGTAACAGCAGTAGAAGCAGCTGGTATTGGTAGTAGTAGACTTGTAGTATGTAAGTAAACTTCACATTCAATACGTTTTTAATTTTACTCAAGTAACAATATTGCTAGGTATTTTTACTTCTACTTGTGTGAAATTATTTTGCAGTAACAGTACTTTTGCTTGAATACAAACTTTCAGTACTTCTTCCACCTCTGCTTTTAGTCACTGACAACTACATGAGTGTAATGTCAGGGTCTGGTGAAAAAACACTAGTGAGTATATATGGCTTACGTACAGTATTACCTGAATACATCACTCGTGGAAGGATCTATGAGGCAACAAGGTCGTTTAAGCTCACATGGTGCAAAATTATTACCACTCACAGAGCCAGTCGTGCTTTTGATTTAGTAATTTACTGTAATTACTTTGCATGGCTTTAACTTTGTGCTGGTTTCCACTGTGTCAGCAGCACCGTCTTCCATCACCCAAGCCTTTCTGTGCAGTTATTGGCCCATTGCTTATCTGGGGTTCACAAAGGCACACTTCAGCTGTGGTGCTTTCAGCAAAGCCCAACTAATTAAGAGCGAAATCAAAGTGTTTTCAGTCAATGAATATAGGCTATGTGTGGTCACTAAGATGAAGTAATTTGCTTCTGGGTGACCAACAGCAACTCTGTCCTGAAATAACATAGCATTTCATTTGAAGGGACAGTTTTAATCATTGTCTAAAGAACTCCAGTTACCACTGTGTATCTTCTAAGCACAGTTTTATCTATCTTTTACACCAAATCCAAACTGACTGCTGCATGAAGGATACAGCAGATGCATGGTAATAATTTATAATAAAAATACAACAACTTTTAGGCAATACATTTTGCATTTTATGTTTTAGCCACAGGTAGTCACAGGCCAGTGTACTCTTTGTGCCAGTCCAAAGCATGGATAAATTAAGAGGTTTGTGACTGGAGTAAAATCTATTTAAAGCAAAGGCAGATTGTGATGGCCTGACATCGCAAAACCTGCAACTATTGTGGGGTCTTCTTGGTCTCCAGTGGTCAATAACTTTCAAAAGCGGTCCAAAGAAGGAACAGTGGGGAACTGGAGACAGTGATGCATGTGGGGAACAAAAGCTGGCCTAGTCATAATGTTATGCTTGATTGGTGTATGTATCCATGCATGTCTATGGCCTTTACACAATATTTATTTTTTGTGCAAGATGCACACTTTCTTAAATATTTATTTTAGTATACAGTATACAGAGTATCTATCAGTTTCAAGAGCTCCCTCCAAGTGACACAAAATATGCAAAAACCTTGCTCCACATTTGATGAGCACAGCTATGTAATAAAAGTATTACACAACTAGTTACACATGCAGCCAGACCTCCAGAATGTGCCCTCAAAAAGATTCAATTGAGCCCATAACTCAATGACTCTGTGGCTCTGCATCTTCACCAAGACACAAACTACTCAGGATCATTACAAGTGTTACTTCAGAGTGAGACACTGTGAGCAATTGTTAAATGGTGTGACTCCACTGACAAATACTTAGTCATGCTCAGACTGTTGTATATGGGCTAACACACTTGAAACTCTGTGTCTCTACAATGCTAAAGAAAATTGTTAATAAAAAAAAGAAATTTAGCTTCTTTTGACAAATAAGTAAAATTGTTTTTGCAATATGTAACCTCTACTGTTTATAGAAGGTACTGCCATCAAATTTTAAAACATTAGAGCATAATGTTGCCCCTCCCCATCCAGTCTCAGGTCTCACAGGTTGCCACATACAACGAGCCCCCTCCCTTCAACACTTGTTGAACATGGCAAGCAACAAATCTTACACTGTAAACTGGTGAATGTTTATATATGTGGGTATACAAGTAGACAAATACGTATCTGTACCAGTGGTGATTGCTCATTGAGCTTCCCCTAAAACCTCATAAAATAAATGGTAAAATATGGACTGTTGATTTTCATGAATCTGCTGTTTAAGGCCAGATCTCTGACACATTTTCTCTATGCTTTTACAGCAGCATGGACACTGTATAAATTCCTATTGATGCTTCAATAGATCTCTATGGGACAGTTTGGAACAGTTTTTTTTTTCACTTCAGGGTAGCAAGATGGTGATTGGATAAATACAATAAAAATGTCACTTCTCAGGACACTAAGCTTCTCTGAGAGTCAATGGAGCAGTGGGGCAGGACATGTCGCCTGCTGTTGGTGGAACTGACTGAAGCTTTTGACTGACAGCATTCACGGGCAACAGAGCATGCATTGAGGAAAGAGCAGTAATGTGCTGAAGCGCCATCTGGAGTGTAAAGTGAAGCAATTTACCTCAATTTGTACACACTAAATTCACTAAACAACATAATCATAGTGCTGTTTTAGTTTGCATCCTTTAGTTTTGTTAGTTCTTTGAGTCAATATCATGTATCAGCGTTGTGGGAAAACTATCCTGCTAGGTAAGTCCAGCCTGCCCACCATGATTATGGATGTTATGAGCTTCCCCTGTTTGAAAGACTAGCAGCCACGAGTGCTGCGAGGCTGATAAAGCTGCTAATATTTTTGAAATAGCAAGGTTTTATTTTTAGCAAAGTAACTCAAATCAGGTGTGCCCTATTGCAGGGGCTCTGTGGTTCTATTCAAAGTTTAGTTTATGGATACACATCTAGCAACTCGGCTGTGGATCACTTTGCTTTTGTGATTGCACTATTGGTAAATTTTTTTTGCAAATTTTTGCAGATTTTTTTTTTTTACTTGAATAAATAAATCAGCTGTACTTACCATACTTATCAGTGAAACTAACATTTGATCTAAGCACTTAATATCACATACATAAACACATTTGGGTATTTTTTATGATTTATTCCAAAGAAGTATTACACACATTACCTTTAAATCAGAGCCAAGGTATTGACAAACACCAAATTACACACAGAAATTGTATACAGGCAGACCTTGTGGTAATGATTTTGTGATGAAAGAGCAGTAAAATCCTATTGTAAATGTCCCTTGTCTTCCCTGTCTGGACTGATAAAATGGCGCCATGATCGAGAAAGGAGCGAGCTGTAAGTCCTCTCCTCTTTGAGAACAGCTGAGTGGGCGGGACATCACAGATATTTCAGATCATAAAATAAGCTGTCTTTACTCAAGTGGAAAGTGGATTTTTTTTCCAAAGAGCCGGCTCTGGATGGACCACAGTGTTGCTTTTAAAAACTAGTGTACTGTCACTTAACTAAAGTTGCTGAGGATATAAAACTGTTTGGCCAAACAAAGGCAGCTTTTCAAGTGTATATGATGCTGCAAAAGCAAATTATGTAGCAGCAGTGTTATAATGTATAGCTCACAAGTACAAATGGCCATAATCAGCATTTGTTTTTCACAGTTAGTGGTGATTAATAGCAACATCTTGGAAAGTAGACCTTCTCATTAGTTTGGGTTTACATGAGCAAATAATTATATTATCATCTAAATTGTTCATTGTTAGGTATAAAACATTTTGTACAACTTAGTAATATTTTCAAGTAATACATTTAAAGTTGAACTTTTACTTTTACTTTCTCCCTTTTCCCTTCTGTGGTGCACCCTGTGGGACATTTCCAAGGGCCTTGAAAACTGCGGTCATCAAACCTCTCCTAAAGAAGAGCAGTCTTGATGCCACAGTACTGAACAACTATCGGCCCATATCAAACCTGCCGTTTTTAGGAAAAGTCCTTGAGAAAGTTGTATACCAACAACTTACTGACTTTCTTCTGCAGAACAACTGCTTTGATGATTTTCAGTCAGGTATTAGGCCCCATCACAGCACTGAGACTGCTCTTATCAAGGTGACTAATGACATCCACCTGAACACCGATACAGGCAAAGTCTCTGTCTTAGTTCTGCTGGATCTGAGTGCTGCTTTTGATACAGTTGACCATGTGATCCTGTTACAAAGCTTAGAGGACTGGGTAGGTATTTCTGGTACTGCCCTAAAATGGTGTAAGTCCTATCTTGAAGACAGGAAGTACTTTGTTGAAATCGGTAACTGAGTCTCAGACCAAATGGCCCTGACCTATGGAGTGCCCCAGGGGTCCATCCTGGGACCTCTTTTGTTCAATCTTTACATGCTCCCTTTAGGCCAACTAATAAGCAGCAATAACATATCCTACCACAACTATGCAGATGACACTCAGATTTACATCTCACTGACAGCAGGTGAATATGGACCTGTGGATTCACTCTGTCACTACATCCAACAGATCAATGAGTGGATGAGAAACAACTTTCTCCAGCTTAACACAGACAAGACTGAAATAATCATCTTTGGCCCACAGAAACAAAGACAAGGTGTCTGTAGTCACCTCGAGTCTCTTTCACTAAAACCTACAAGTCAGGTTAGAAATCTTGGGGTAATCATGGACTCTGACTTGAACTTCAGCAGTCACATTAAATCTAAAACATCATCAGCATTTTACCATCTCAAAAACATTGCCAGAATCAAAGGTATACTGTCTAAACCAGACCTGGAGAGACTTATTCATGCGTTTATCTCCAGCAGGTTAGACTGGTCTGCTCACTGGGCTCACTAAGCGAGCTGTAAGACAGCTGCAGGACGTCCAGAACGCTGCTGCTCGGGTCCTGACCAAAACCAGGAAGTATGACCATATTAGTCCTGTCCTCAGGTCTCTACATTGGCTTCCTGTTGCTCAGAGAATAGACTTTAAAACATCTCTGCTTGTGTACAAGTCTCTCCATGGCTTAGCACCACAGTACATCTCTGACCTGTTGGTCCCATATGAACCATCTCGGACTCTGAGAACCTCAGGGACAGGTCTTCTGCTGGTGCCCAGAGTCAGGACTAAACTTGGTGAAGCAGCGTTTCAGTTTTATGCAGCTAAACTCTGGAACAGTCTCCCTGACGATGTTAGACAGGCCTCTACTCTGACAATGTTCAAGTCCAGACTTAAAACTGTTCTTTTTAACTGTGCATGTGTCAACTGAAAGTGTTTTATCTGCACTCTTCTCTTTTAATTTAATTTTAAATTCTTAATTCTTAAATATACTCTTTAAATTTGATTTTATTGTTTTAATTGTGTTTTGTACTTTTAAATTTGCCTTTTCTTTTTTTCTGTAAATCACTTTGAATTGCTCTGTGTATGAATTGTGCTATACAAATAAACTTGCCTTGCCTTGCCTTGCCTTGCCTTGCCACCCTCCTAGTGTGCGGTGATCCTCATTGATTTGACATAGGTTTTATGTCAGATCCCATCTGTGTTTATCCAGGCATGGGACTGGCACTAAAGGTAGACTGGCTGCTTGTGACCCCCTGTAGCTGGAATATATACTGTAATTTAAAGTTGAATATTACATTTAATTTGCGGAATAGTTTGCTAACTTAGCTGATGCCAACATTTAAGCAAAACTGGGTACTTTTTTCACAAAATAAATAGCTTTGAGACCACAAGCCTTACAATAAATGGTTTGTGACAATGAAAACCACACAGAGACAGTTGAACTAGCTCACCATTATACTATTGTATACTATCTCTATCACTATGCTACCCTCTCAATAAACATATTCAGCACATACTGTATTTAGACTAGACTAGAAGGTCTGTGATATTATAGTTGCCATTTAAACAAGATACAACTGTTTAAAGCAGCTTGGTAATGTTTTTCTAAAGGTACAAGTGAAAAGTCATATTACATAATATTACTGTTTTTTTGGCAATTTGAATAAAAAGGTCAGACAGATAAACAAAACACTTAAATGTTAATAGCCGTAAATGAGCGTCTGCATACCATATTATTAAAACTGTAGTTAATAACAGCCATTGCTTTGTCAATACTAATCTTGTTACTAAACCTCATAGTATGAAAATCAATAGCGAATGGCTCCTCACACTAACACTGACGAACATGGTAAATGATCTAATGATACAATCTGCAATAAACCACTGCAAAAATCAATTCCATCCAAGATTATTGCTTTTTCATATTTTGTGGACTCTCTTCCCATTAACCCCATAAAAGGTTTACGAGCACTACAGCAGTAAACATCGTCTGTATGCCTGCAGTGTTTCTGGCCAGTGAGCAGTCCTCTAAAAAGTTATACATGTCTCCAAACAGAGGAGAACATTAAGTATCTAGAGATTACTTTCCACCTCTGCTTTCAAAGTCCACAACATATAGATAGAACATTATAAAGAAGCGTTATTATTATTATGTATGGCACGGATGTAATCTTTTTTGTCCCCTTTTTTCCTCTCCTGCCTCCTCCTCCTCCTCACACAGCGGCTGATGCAACAGGCTCTGTCCCAACGAAAGGACAGGTCAGGTCAGAGGAGAGAAGGAAGCGGAGAATGCGAATGATTTATTTCAAGCCCTTTGTCTGAATGATCAACAGCCTTTCATGACTCGGCAAAAAAAGAGGGAGAAGTCCAGGAACATAACTTACTGATACCATCTCATTTCCAGCAGGTTTATGGAAGGGCAAAAAGTCCTTGCTCCTCTAAGACCTTAAAGCTTTTATCACCAAAGTCTGCAAAAGTCTTATGATAAAATAAAATGAAATAGTGAAGGAAACGGAAAGATGTATTGGTCTAGTTATGTGTGGGCTCAGATCTGACTTGCTTTGTCTTACTCTATGACGAGATACAGTGCTTTCAAAATTAAGATGCTGTCTAAACTACACCAACAAGGACAAACAAGACATTGGATTTATTTTATATACACTGGCTCAAATTTGAAATGCATGACAACACACATTTTTAATTTCTTGCTTAAAACATGACTGACCTTTCCTGAAAAGGTTTTGAGTCATTGTGCTCACCAACCAACGTCAGTGAAAACACTCTTTTCTTTGCAGAGGTATAGAAGACTTTTGTTCCTTGCAGCAGACTGAAGCAGATACCCTTGGTACATTAGTCTTGAAAACAGTCTTCTTTAGAAAAACATAATATGCTTTGTCAGGAATATATTTTAGTAGTTAGACAGGCAGCAAAAGTTTCATTTTCACAGTCCAGAAATCAGTACCTTACCTTTTTTATTAATAAACCTTCATACACATATGTCAAGGGAAAACTGCAAGGTGAGGGAATATCATCATTGCTTCTAAAACTGTAAGAGAAATGTAAGGCTCAAATGAAAAATCACACATTTGTGTCATTTATTTCATGTGATTTTCTACTTCTGCAGGTATAATAAACCAGAGCAAACCTAAATCCTGTCAGAAAAAAAGCTTTTTATCATAAGAAAAATAACAAAATCACAACTTTAAAAAAATGCACTTTAGTTTAATAAGATATCATAAAAATGGCTGCATGTATATTTAATGAGGAACCTTTTGGCTACATAGATATAGTGATGTATTATTGCTTAGATCATGATAAAATTCATGCTTTTATCTGTAATAATTATGTTAAATAGTAATTAGTCCAATATGTCCTTAGGCAAAACACATTCATCTTGCTTCAAGTGTCTGTGTACACTGTGAATGGTACTTCATTTGAACTGCATTGAGTGCCTATGAACAAAAGAAAGATGGCTGACAGACAAATAAAATAACCAACAAAATGACACGGACGATACATAACCACACCATAATCAAGCTCTTATTATCCTACCTCGACTTTCAGAGTTTTCTTTATTATTATTTTTTACCATGTATAATGTTGTTTCCATCTCAGAAACATATTTGGAGTTGTAATTTGTTTCATTCACACATGTTTGAGTAACCCTGTATAATGAGGTGCTGCCCTTCTCAAGAGCTGAAAATGCTCAGCTTTTTGTGTTTCTGACGCACATACACCATCAGCAGACTCATTCTGCTATCACTACAAGGCAATCAGCTCATTTACATATCCATCCCCCAGCTTCATGTTGCTAACAGTTGTTGATGTTGATAAATTACAATTACAATTACAAAATGCTCTGTCTACCCTCCACCGTTCTGACCAAGCACTCTGATATTCTCCTCCTATGTCTGAACTCAAAATGCTCCCAACTTTTTTCACTTGTGAACTAAAAATCACAATTGGATTGGACTTATAAAAAGAAAAAGTATTATAATTTAAAAGGAAGTGAGTTTTTTTAAAACATCCAGATTCAGAACAGTGATAATGGAAAGGCGTATTTCAATCAAAGGTGTCAGTTTATGGAACAATCTTGACAGTAAAATCAAGAAATCTAAATCTATGAATGTGTTTTTAAAAAAGTGTCAAATATTGTAAGGTGAAAATGCAGTAGTGAAGGCAGTGGTAAGGCAGTAGTGAAGTATAATACATGAAATGCTGATGCAAATATGTTCAAATGTATTTCTAAAAGTTTGAAATGGGTATCATTTGGAACTTTTAGGCACAATACAGCTTCTCACATTCTTGTAAAACAATTAACAACAAATATAACACTAGAGATATTGCATCAGGGATACTCCATTAAATGCTAGACAATCTGGACTGCATTGTTGCAAGATTATGATGAAGCAGTTCCAATCCAAATGAACTAACTATCTCCATTATTTAAAAGCCTATCATAAAGCTCTTGAGAGTCACTAAGTTAAATATCTACTACTAGTACTGCATCAATACAGCAGTGACACAGAGGCGTCACACACAATAAACCTGTTTGATTCACACTTGGAAAATAAGCTTTTCAGATACTTAAGAATTAGCTTTGTAATTAGTCACATATTCTCAGAAAGATCAATTAAAGCCACAACAATCAATGGCACACCTGCAGTTGTGGTGAGGTACACTATTGATTTGACATCAGTTAAAAAGAGGAGGGGCAAAACTGACCATTGGGGATAATAAATTGCTTTATTGGTTAATTACTGGAGATATTTGTTGTCCTGGCTTTTAATTAAGAGAGACTGAAATGGTGGATAATGTGGCTCATACCATTCGGAGTCTGGGGCCAGAACCGGGAAGAACAAATGAGTATTGCAGGAAACAGAAGACAGAGGCAACACAGACGTTTAGATTTGTGCGTTTACACTTAAGCAGTATTAGGTTTTCAGTGTCTGTGATGAATTTGGCAGTGCCAACATTTAATTTTGGAAATAAACAAAACAGCCTAATCATTATACTGAACAAATATTATAATTTGTCTTGGTAAAATGAAATCCCTCTATGCCACTTGGAGATGCACAGTGGGGCAGACTTCACACATTTTAATTAACAAAATAAACGTGGAATATTTTGAGAGCACTGATAGACATAATTTGTTTTTATTCTTTTGTATCACATTCCTGGATGATTTTCACATACTCCAATGAATGGAATTGCAGCACCAGGATTGCACAACAAAAAAATAAAAAAATAAACAAATACAAAAACTGATGACTGGCTTCAAGGACAGCTAGTTGAAGGATCACCATGGAGGTTAGGTTTTAGCCACTGTTTGTTTGTTAGTCTGTTAACAAAACTAAAGAACATCTTGAACTAAAAAAAAAACACACACAGTAAAATTGCAAGAATGTCATGTACCTAACACTTTTATACTTACACTTATTGTAGTACTTCACACTTATTATGATGTTAGTAAAGTGCCAAGACTTCCTAAAACTGTGATGAACTCTTTATTATTTTCTTGAGAGATTTCCCCAAAGATGCTGTTTATGAGTTGCATCCGAGTACACTGCAGTCCTACTAAAAGGTTCACATACTGCAATAACTGTGAGTGGGCTTTCGTAATGATGTTTTGAGAGTAATAATAGTATCACTTTGATGTTCACCTGTTCTGACCCACGCAATTGTTATTCTTTGAGAACACAGCATTATTTTGAATGTATTAAGTTAAAACTCTTGAATTAATTATGAACATCTAATGGTATATAAAAGATTTAAATACTATGCAGAGGATCCTTCAAATAGGAAAGGTTATTGTTTAAGGACTGCAGTTCTAATTTGTTCTCTACTTTCAATCACAGCTAGTCCTCAGTAGGTACTACAAGGCAGACAGTCTAGGTGCAACTAAAATTTGTGGATAAATATTGTGAAAAAGTTAAATTATTTCAGTTGTTGAATCCAAAATGTGAAATGCACATACTATATAGATTCAGTACACATAACATTGCATCTTCGGGTTAGTGGGCAAATGTCTCTACCGACTGTGCTACTACCGCCCTGTATATGTGTTTCATTTTGAATCTACTTAAATACTCTCACTTTTCCACAATATCATTTTTAAGCATGTGTTTAATCATGGTTATTTTTAAATGAAGCTTAAACAGCCTTGACTTTCATTCAGCACCATGAACAGCTCCTACACATTTGCCTTATTGACAGAATGTGTGTGTGTGTTGGTAAATTGTAGTGTGTCCTTGATGATGTAGTAGGGTTAGGAAGGTTATCAGTTAGCCAAGCGTATTGTTGAATTATGTAGCACTTTTGGGAATATCTTAATTTTGTATAGGGCTGTATAAGAGGAGGATAGAGTGGGGGCATATATTCATGAGCTATAGTTGTGTACAATGGACTTGCACAGCAGGAGGGAGATGTGTTATTCCCATTTTAGAAGCAAGGCTGTTATTTCTAATGCAAATAACACGTTGAAGCACACACACACACACACACACACACACAAAATGTGTGAAAACACTATAGACCATGACTAGAGGTTTTGGCCAAGTAATTAGAAAAGACGCATTCAGCCAGTTGCCATAAGAACGGGTTGCTATGTCAACCTGCTTCATGTTGATGGTGGCAGAAATCCCAGCAATGTCAGCGACCAGCATTCCCTTTACAGTGTAAACAATACTTACTGCAGCCACGTGGAGATTAACGGGACTATATACTATACAAATGTACTATATAAAATGTACTATATAATATACTATACAAAATGTAATTTCTGAGTCTGTAAAACATACAAGGTTAACGTCACAAAATTAAAATGTAATGTGGAAAAGTACAGTATAAAAATAATTTGAGTAGTTGTAGTCAAAAAGTGGGGGACACAGTGGTAGAGCAGTTAGTGCTCTTGCCTCCAAACAAAGAGGTGAGGTCAGCCATCACACAAGCTCTCCCTGTGTTACCATGGGTTCTCTCCGGATACTCCAGCTTCATCTCATCATCCAAAGACATGCGTGACTCTGAAATGCTCACAGTGAATCAGTGTGAGAGTAAACAGTTGTCTATCTGTGTATGTCTCAGTCAGCCCTGAGACTAGCCGGCCATTGTCCAGGGTGTAACCTGCCTAGGGCCTGTGCAGTAGTTGCTGGGACAGACTCCAGTACTCGCGACCCCTAACTGGAATAAGTGGAAGAAGATTGCAGAGTGAAATATTTCTAGCATTTATTAGTTTTAATTGTGAAAAATATAATTATGAAATATTATGTGATGTGAAGAAAAAGGCTTTTACTCAAGTAATAAATAAAAAAATTGTCTGAATGAGTAACAAGTCCAGGTTTGGGTATTGGATAGTATGATAGTAATAGTAGTTATAGTTGTCTTGGAGTCTATTGCTATAAACCATCTACTAAAAGGTTTCTGCCAGAGTACCATGACTTTATGTGCTTTAATGTGTTACACAGACCTAGGATCCAAACAGAACACAAAAGAAATTAGAAATGAATCCTATAAAGATCTATAAATCAACTTTCTATATGACCTTTTGATTATGTAATGCATAGATGAGTGCAGGCCAACAGGTTAACACACACACTACCATGTGAATTATAATGAGCTTCATTAGTCGTTTCCATTGCCCTCTGCACACAATCACATCATCAAGCCCACGCCTTTTCAGCTTTCAACTTACTACAGACAGCGTTCATGTAGTATGTGTATTCACTTTCTGTATTCATCAAAAACAACAGGTTCATACAAGAAAAAAGCAATGAACCCTTTTTAAATAATACTAATGAAATACAATTTTAAAGTTTTGTTTATGTAATGTTTCAGCTAATGTTTTGCCAAGCAGACCTTAAAGCACTCAGAGTCACTGTCTGCTTTGTTTAATCTGACATTTACTGTGTGGTTTCCGTTCCTCATTGGCTGATGTTTTCTTCAGGCTTACCTAATTACCACATTTATTTTCATTCTGACTAAAAGCCCATTGCATAATGTAACAGTGAACTGGGTCATGTCCTAAATTAGGTTTTTACCCCAGTCTTTGTATTGGGTATACTACAGTCAATAAACAGTGCTCAGAAAAAGTGAGTACACCCTTCTGGATTTCTTATATTTTTGCAAATTTGTGACAACTAGATGTTTCCGATCATCAAACACTTTCTAATATCAGACAAAGATAACCAGAGGAAATTGAATATGCTAAATAAATATTTCATTTATCAAGGGAAAAGGCTATCCAAACCAACCTTGCATGAATTCACTGTTCATAATTCAACAACAGGAAAGAGACTGGGTTAAAAGCGAGTTTCAAAGTGAAAACCACTGCTGAGCACAAAGAACACAAGAGCTCATCTCGTATGTCAAAAAACATCTTAATGATCCTTAAGATTTTTGTGAAAATATTCTATGAACTGATGAAATAAAAGTTAAACTTTTTGGAAAGTGTGTCCCGTTACAACTGACATAAAAATAACAATAATTTCATAAAAAGAACACCATACCAAAGTAATGTGCTGGTCAGGGGCTGTTTTGCTGCATCAAGACCGAGGCTATTAACTAAGTCAGTGATGCGCTTCTGAAGAAATTTTTGATATATATATTTTTTTGCCACTAAGGTTCACCGTTGTTCTTTTCTATTTGTGGATAATGGCTCTGACCATGGTTTGCTGGAGTCCCAAAGCATTGGAAATGACTTTGTAATGCTTAATAACCCTTTACACTTTACTCCCTTTCCAAAAACTGTGGTTAATCACAGTTAATTCATAATTTAACAAAGTTCGTACTTACTTTACTTACTCTTTGTGCCGTTCCCAAGCCCAAAAACATGGAGAAAGTTGCACCAGGCTGGGCAAACTATGTCAAATCAGTATGCAACTCATTGCACAGTGGGAAGCAGATGATTTGCTGTTGTGACCCCAGAATGGAAAAGCTAAGAGGAAAGATAATTAATTCTACCTTTTAAATTATTTTTTCAATGTGGTTGTGGCATGGGTTAACATATTTCTAGGTCCAATACAAATACAGACATCAACAAATACTAATAACTTCTAACATATTGATCCTGCTTTTCTTTTCTGTTTATTTGCCAATTGTTGCACACAATGCTATAAAAGATATTGGTATTTTATAATAATCCTAACTAAATTTCTTCAATGTATAATTTATCAAAAAAGCAGAGGCATTATTCATTTATCAATGTGCAATAAGTTCTAATTTGATTTCAACAGCAGCCCATATGATGTCAAAATCAATACACAGACTTTTGCTTGACCCTAAAAACAAAATCAGTTTAAAAACCTATAAATGCCCATAGGGATATTACACAAGTACTCACAAGAATATAAATAGCCAGAGTACAAACACATCTCCATAGGGTTTCAGTAGACCCAGGAGGAGACATAAGAGTGAGTCCAGTCCATCTCTGATAAAACAATGGCCACAGGCGGTTCCTCTATATCTCCAGATCTCTTTGTTTGTCCTGGAAACACATCTATTATATTACATTTCTATCTCACACACATAAAGGCAGCAGGTAATATCATTTGTGTCTGTCTTATTTCCCACACACTGCCCTGAAATGGTGCTTCTTTTGCCTATGTGGGTGTGTGTCTGCAACAGGACTCTCAGGTGTTGAATTAAAACATATATATATATTATTATGTAACACTGTTTCCTGTTTTTCAAAAAAGACAAAAAGCCATTCCTGGAGTTGGTCAAGGGATCTTCTAGTTCATCTAAAATTATTATGACATTTTGCCTGTTATTGGTGATCATAGTGTTATGTGTTATGACCAGCTGTCTATCAACAAACTGCAATGTACTGTATATTCTGACACTAATCTGTGTTATTCACTTTATCTGTCAGTGGTCATAATGGTCTGCCTGATTGATGTATGTAATTGTAAATAATAAATTAAACAAATAATTTCTATATATTGTATATTTGGCCTTATCCTGCACCAGAACAGAGTCTAAATATTGTTTCTTGGCCCGTTACTGACCTTTCTTAAAAACAAACTGACAAACCCACTGACAACCAATGTTGATAAAACAAAGCCTTCTTGGCAAAAAATAGTCTCTACATTGTTTTCTCTCCATATCCACTGTAATAGAGACAAAAATCTGACAAACCCAGTCCAGTAGGAGTGTGCTCTACTGGGGCCAGACTGGGCCGCCCACTGCCAGTCAGTCTCTGCGCTCTTTATTGAGTTAGTCCTATCACAGACGGCCAGGTGGTCCACAGGCTGCAGGACACTTCTGGTAAAGAGCACACACAAAATTACGTCCCTATCAAACTGGGAATATCTCAGAGGCAGAATTACAGCTATATGGACAAGTTTTACATAAAAATCAACATATACTGTATATTTTTATATTATGTAGTACCGGAAATATGAGATCAATCTAGGTTCAGCTGGTATACCTACCCTATTCAAAGTCTAAAGTATTATGTGTAATGTAGATTGCAATATATTTGGTTAAGATAAATTCGTCCAATTGCAGGCCTCATAGAGTGTTTTAGAGTAATGTACAGTGAATGGTCCACACACACTTTCTGATTCACGAACAGTCAGGTAAAACTGATGTGCATTCATTTCAGCGTACAGTAGTTGACTTGAATGCTCTTCTAAAAAAAAGTGGGCAATCTGTGTTTAGATCTTGCACTGGTCTTGTTTCTGTGCCCATCAAAATATATCAGAGACCCAGAGAAAGAGAGCGAGAGACTAAAATGAGAAGCTGCAGACATCAATCCAGCTGAGTGGCGACAGGCCGGTCAAATGATTCCCTCTTTTCCCATAGAGCGCTGCTTGATTAAACTAATATGTCACCGAGGCCATCTTTCTTCCACTGTAATCAGAAACACGCTCTCTGTGTCTCTGTGCCCTTTTTGCTCCATCTGTCCTGATACTGTCTGTCGCACTATTTTTGTGTCCTGCTCCCTCACTTTCCTCATCCTGCCTGTATACATGCACTTACCCTACCCTACCTTTACCCACTTACATTTGAGGTTACCCCCAGGAAAAAAATTTAAGACTTTTTAATGCCACTCATGATAAAATGTAATGACAAATTCACCAGTTATAAATCAAAAATACAACATTTTGACCACTGACAGCTAAAGTAAGAAACTATCTTGGGCAGCAAGTGAACATTTGTCTGGAAAGTTAATTTGTCAGAAAATTTGACAAGGGGCAAATTGTGATGGTTTTTGATGGCCAAAACTGCAGCTCTTGTGCGGTGTTGCCAGTCTGCAATGGTCAATATCTATCAAAAGTGGTCTAAGAAAGAACAGTGGTGAACGACAAGCGATGGACATGGGAAGCGAAGGCTGTAAAGATGCTTGCTCTGACAGAAAGATGTCAGAATAAACAGTGCATCACAGTTTTTAGCATGTGGGGCTGAATATTAGGGAGGTGATCATACCAAATAACAATAGGACAACCAAAAAGCAGGTGGTCATAATGTTATGCCTGTATATTTTGAAGTAGAAGCTTCATGTTGTGGCTTCAATGCAGACAGCATTATTAACAACTGCATGACTTAAATGACTTGTGCATAAATGGCTAGGACTGACAGATTACCTGCAAAACTGAAAAAGCTAGGATTATGCTGCACTTTGAAAATGTAAAACTCATGATCAAAGTGTAATATATGCCTTTAAATTGAGGATTATTTGCTTGTTTTTGCTCAATATTAATGGACTAGTTGTAAAATCATTGTAAAATCTGTCTGTTAAAAAACACAACACTTTGAGTCAACTTTGAGTCCATGTAAATAGCATTGAACCAGTTGCACCCACACACACCTATAATTAACTGCCCTCAACGTTTATTCTAAAATGGACAAAGACATTTCATTTTCTAATTCAAAGATTCATGAATTTAGTTGAATGTATTGACCACTATATAGCACTGCACATTGTTCGTCTTTGTCTGTGTGCCACAGCGAGTTAATAACTGAATTGAGCAGCTAATCATGGGACGGTGGCTGAGCGGTGAGATATCTATTTTCACTTCAACCTTTGGCCTCAAAGGGAGAGAGTGGGGATTGGAAAAGAGAAGTGAAAAGGATGACTGGAAAGGTTAAATATAGTACAGTATATAAAAGTATAGGCACTGGAATATGAAAGCATAATGGAGCTGTTCAACATCTAATACAAAACCAATTCAGTGTGTAAAATGAAAGGAGGCAATGGATCACATAAAAAAAAAATCTATTTTATAATTTCCTAAATTTTATGGCAATAACATGTCTCAAACAAGTTGGAACAAGGGCAACAAAAGGCAGGAAAAAGCAGGTGACAGTAATAAAAACATCACTGAATTTTATATTCTGGATATAAATGGAGCAATTTAGAAAAGGTAGAGGCATATCATTAAAATTTGGTTTTATGGCATTTGCAAATCATTACTTTTCTTTTTATTTTAAGCAGTTTTGTACTATTGACACATTTCTTTTGAATATTCTATTGAGTTTCAGTTTAAAGTAAGCTATTCATGCTCCATCACATCTCTCTATGTACTCAGTTTGCAATACAAGCCTCTTTCAGTGGTATACTTTTGAAAGGAGAAAAAAAAGGTTTTTCTTTATTTTGTTTTATCACCAGAGCAGAACAGGAGTGAACATGACAGAGGCAGTCTTCTGAATCAAACCCGCAACAAACCTCTCTGACTCACTCAGTGTTAAAATCCTGGGACAAGCTCTGGGACAGACCCCTTTATAAGACACCTTTCCCCTCTGGGATAGTCTTGATTCAGTGTTACTTGCAGTTTTAAGACAGCAGTAGCCACATGAAGCCATAAAGCACTCAAATATTTTCTTTTGTCCTCTGCTTCTGACATTCATTTTTATGTTTTGGTCCAACACTGAGCAGATGGCTTTTAGCAGTGACCTTCCAGCTTCAGGATTATCACCAGCCAAGAGGTAACCTCGGGCACTACACGCTGTGTTTGACAAGGTGTGACAAGCAGGGCATTCCCTAATACCAGCAAAATGCTCTGTTACTTTTCAACCTTGACTTAAGGTCATAATTCAATATAATGCCAAGAAATGCCTTATACATCGTGTTTTAACTCGATTCCTGAGAAGCAATTAAAATAAGGTCATTTGGTCAGAAAAAATGTTAATCAAGTTTGAGCTCTCACAAAGCACTTACCCTGCATTATAGCATTTATTCATTCATTTTTTTCCACTTATTCCTGTTAGGAGTCATAGGTGCATGGATCCAATCCCAGCAACTTTAGGCCTTAGGTGGGGTACACCCTGGACAATGGCAAGGTAGTTGCAGGACTGACTCACACATGCAGACACTGACAGACAATTTTTTCAAACACATGCATGATTGGAGAGTTGGATGAAGCTGGAGTACCTCAAGAACTCATGATAACATAGGCAGGACATGCAGAGTCCACTAACCCACTAACCCTTTGTTCCAGCCATCCCGAGGATCAAACACACCACTTTCACTCTGACACTGCACACCTAAAACATGTTGGAAAAATCTGAAATCTGAATAACTGAAATGTACCAGCCACTTTATTCAACACCTTTGACGTTTTGACATTTCCTCCCACTGTCCAAAGACATGCATTTGTTGCTAATATTGCCCTTAGTGAGAGTGAATGGTTATTTGTTAATGTTTTTCTGGCCATTCTCTCCCTGCTCTCTACCATTGTCCAGGGTGTACCCAGCCTCAGGCCCATTGTTGGTGGGATAGGCTTGGAAAGCCAAAGATAAATTATTGAAAACTAATAGTTGGATGGATCACTTATTCTTGGACGATATGAAACAAAAAATAAAAATGCCATTAGTTGCATTTAGTATTTTTTATTTATTATGACATCTTTCATTTTGAAGTGTTTACAACCACAATAAAATGTATAAACAAATGTGGGTGTCAGCAATGGAATAAAATGTAAATGAATAACACAAAAGCATTACAAACATTACATTATATACAACCCGCATAACAAAACTGCAAATAATTAATATTTAGCAATGCAATTAAAGCCATATTTTTTATGAGATAATGGCTACTAAACTGTGTAATGGCTGTATAATTCATTACTTGTTGCTTAAATTATCATCTAGCTGCAGCTCCAGCAGCTGGCATAACTAACCCACTTGTTCTTGTACCAACAAATGTGAACTTTCCGTGTCAACATAAAAATAGACCTTTATGTTCCTGTTTTGTCCTTCCTCCTCTGTACTCCTCCTCTTCCTCCCACTGCAGACAGGACACTGGGCTGACCACACAGTCTATTGAGTTATTCTCCATAGACCAACACACCCACATCTCCAGCAGCCACTGGTATAGGGGCTATATTATGCTTTTATTTGCATCTTTTAAAATAATTTAGGACACATCTAGATCATCATCTTACATTTTGTTGGTCAGAAAACACAATAATTATTGAAAAAAAAACTTATTTAAAGAAACTCATCATTTGACTTTGTGAGAAACGCTCAGATTAGGTCCCTGCTCCTGTTCTGTATTTATTAGAAGCACTTTTTGTTAACATGATTTTTCACACTTCACTAAAACCTTTGGACAGTAGTAATATATATTCTATAAGCTAAAGGTAGTGCAGCCTTGTTGTCTGATAAAGATGCATTACAAACTAAGAGTGGAGGACACAGCTGGGAACAAATGCCCTTGAAGCACCAGATTGTTGCAAACATTTCAACTTTACTCCTACAGCATTCCAGGAATCATATAGAAACTACACATCCATCCTCAAACAGCGCCCCTGCGGTGGACTGTGGCCTTGCCAACATTTGTAATTACCTAAAAAATAAAACAAACAAAAAAAAAAAACAATCTGTGCACTTTTGGCAACTTCAGTGATGTTTTTGGATAAAGGCCATGAAAAAGAAATAGAGATAAGAGGTGTTGCGAGGATGGTAAAGTTGTGGGATAAAGAGGGATTTGGGGGATAACAGTTAGCCGATAACGGATTTGTCTGACACTCGTTCACTGTGTAAATTTGAGCATTTTATTCCGAAACTATATTCATCTAAAACTGTATGGAGAGAAATGCTGACTCTGCAACATGCTAATACTTAAGTAGGCGTACAGTTGACAGAACTAAAAAGTAAACTTTTAGGGACAAAGTAGAATGTCCTGACAATAACACAAGATGGCCACTAATGAGTTATTATGAAATTCTACCTCTGCAGTATTGCAATGTAGACTTGATTTGTGCAAGTTTGAGGCTCTTAAAAACTAGAAAGGAAAGTGATTGCAGATTAGCTTCTCTTGATGCTTGGGCCAACAGAGTGCAGTGCACGTTAGCTCAATACAAAATAGCAGCCTTGTATGACTAAATAATATAATGATTTATGTTTGCACGGACACTATTTAGCTTTTTCTCAAAGGAGACCTATTATGCTAAATTGACTTTTTGCTAATTTGAGCTTTTTACCATGTTATGTTTCCTGCTCAAAAACATCCCTGGAGTAGTATGTTGTTTGATTCATGCATGTTTGAGTAATCCTGTTCTAGGAGCTGCCCTCATCAGCAGCTAAAAACCCTTGGTCTCACCACTTTATGTACACTTGTGAAACCCTGCTTTCTCCTGGAAGCACTTCGGCAGCTTCTAAAGCACATACACACGTTCTGATGATTTCAGAGTGTAAACCCTGGTCACAAGCAGTCTGCTCATCTACCTATCTAGTAGCTTCATGTTGCTAATAGCCATACTAAATAGCCATTTTATCATGCTGTCTGTCCTCCACAGTTTAGCATTTGGAGATTTTGCTGCTATGTCTGAAATTAAATCCTCCTAACTTTATTCATGTGTGTCCTTCAGGAAGACATTTCACCCACCTTACCTGTGTGACTATGTTTGATGGTGGTTGGAGGCTGTAGGTGCAAAATGGCAGCCACACTTTTGGCAGTCTGCCCCAAGGCAGCTGTGGCTACAGAGGTAGTTCACCACCACTGAGTGAGAATGAGGAGTGAATGAATAATGCACCAAATTGTAAAGCAACTTTGAGTGTCTAGAAAAGCGCTATATAAGACTAATACATTATTATTATGTGTGAACTCAGGAGAGGATCATGAGGCAGTAGAGTCTGTAGGGTGCTTAAGTCAGAGGAAGGCCTTAGAACTGAGGTCCTTGCCTGCAGGAGTCCTGCTATAAACATTTCTTTGTCTTTTACTCCATACATACTCCACCAATTATTTGTCTATGCATCTTCTTCTGCTTATTGCCGTAAGAGGTTTGGGGCTGGCACTAATTCCATGTATTATCCAATTTAGAAAAAATAATGCAATACATTGGCTGTAAAATGAAAAAAATAAACATTTACTTTCTACCACTCATGGTTGCCTGAATTCTTCACCCCAGTAAACTGCAAGACTGAAACAAAAAAACTGACTATTTACACTTTTTACACAATTCACCAGTGACTTTGGATGACCCTACAACAGTCTTGGGGTAAACACATTTGCATCTGTCTTCTATCAAATCAGTATCAGAGCAGTGTTGTTTGTGAAGTATTGGAGTATGATCCTATTAATATTGAAGACAGCCGAGAATGTCCAGCACTATGAAAAATCATGCAACCAGTATCTCCCCATCCCACTGTGTGCATCCCTTGTGCGGTGACATTTTGTCGGAGTACAAAGGAATACATCATAATGACAACAGAATCAGAGATTGAAATTGACATTGCAGGCTCAAAGTATAATGACTGATCCTGCAAAGTTAAAAGGCTGATCTCAAAATAGTCACTGGGGGTATCTCAGATAGAGAGATGGAAAAAATGCTTTTGATTTCTTGCAGCTGCATTAAACATGTAAAGACTTGTCCCTGAAGATTTCTTGGATGTCATAGTTAAGCCGAAACTCCAGCTGATTCCCCTCAGAGAGTGCACACCTCGAGGCGGTCCCAGGACATCTGCATCTACATTCAGTTCATGGGGAATTTCGCTCTATGGTGCAAAACCATTTCCATGTGTAAGTCAGACAAAAAAAAAAAAAAAAAAAAAAAAAAAGCTTCATGCAGCAGTGTGATACATATAAGGCTACAGAAAGTGCTAGAGCTGCAAAAATAAATATCTCCTCTTTCTTAGAAAACCTGCCTGCATATAAAATACTCTCCTAGCCTTTTAGTGTTTGCAAAAAACTCAGCTGCGTTATAAAGAGAGTTCCCATAAGCTAACCCTCACCACATGAATTTTCTATGAAGGACTTAGCATTAGCCACCAAAAAATAGGATAGCAAATAATAAATAATCAAGATGGTTTTGGTGAGTGACAACCAGTCAACTACATGTATGTAATGTCAGAACCTAGTTGGAAAACATTAGCCAGTGTAGTAACATTTAGCTGTTTTATTTAATGCAGCAATTGGATAAGGCCATGTGCTCATTTGCTTATAGCATTTAAGCTAAAGGCTAAAAAATGTTGTAAAAGTACTCTCAAAACTGTTACCTGAAGAAAAGTAAGGTTTTGAGTGTGAACCTTACTTCAGTAGAAAGCTACAAGTACTACTGGTACCACTACTTTTACAAAACACAAACAAACTACAGTTTCCTAAAAACTGTATTTTGTAGATCCCCTGTTAGCCTACACTATTGAGCTCTTCACCATGTTTTTAATTTTGTTTCAACTTCAAAAACAAACCCGGATTAGTATTTTGTTTCATTGACAATTGTGTGAATAATCCTGTTTGCTGAGGCCTTCCTCTTCTAACAATCTGGGAACGGTCTCACGGCTCTATGTAGACAGATGAAATCAGGAAGTTCTGCATGTTTCTAGGTACGGGATGTGTCAGTACGGGATGCCTTGGAACGGGTAGCCCCTTAAGTCCAGAAGACCCGCGTCTGTTATGTAAACACTGACGTCACACAAGCGCAACAAAAGTTAACATGGTGGCGAAGAGTAAATGGTGGTGTTTGTCTGTGTGAGGCTGGCGTGTGTCTGTGTGAGGCTGGTGTGTGTCTGTGTGAGGCTGGTGTGTGCCTGTGTGAGGCTGGTGTGTGCCTGTGTGAGGCTGGTGTGTGTCTGTGAGGCTGGTGTGTGTCTGTGTGAGGCTGGTGTGTGTCTGTGTGAGGCTGGTGTGTGTCTGTGTGAGGCTGGTGTGTGCCTGTGTGAGGCTGGTGTGTGTCTGTGTGAGGCTGGTGTGTGTCTGTGTGAGGCTGGTGTGTGTCTGTGTGAGGCTGGTGTGTGCCTGTGAGAGGCTGGTGTGTGTCTGTGTGAGGCAGGTGTGTGTCTGTGAGGCTGGTGTGTGCCTGTGTGAGGCTGGTGTGTGTCTGTGAGGCTGGTGTGTGCCTGTGTGAGGCTGGTGTGTGTCTGTGAGGCTGGTGTGTGTCTGTGTGAGGCTGGTGTGTGTCTGTGTGAGGCTGGTGTGTGTCTGTGTGAGGCTGGTGTGTGCCTGTGTGAGGCTGGTGTGTGTCTGTGTGAGGCTGGCGTGTGTCTGTGTGAGGCTGGTGTGTGTCTGTGTGAGGCTGGTGTGTGTCTGTGAGAGGCTGGTGTGTGCCTGTGTGAGGCTGGTGTGTGTCTGTGTGAGGCTGGTGTGTGCCTGTGTGAGGCTGGTGTGTGCCTGTGTGAGGCTGGTGTGTGTCTGTGTGAGGCTGGTGTGTGCCTGTGTGAGCCTGGTGTGTGTCTGTGTGAGGCTGGTGTGTGTCTGTGTGAGGCTGGTGTGTGCCTGTGTGAGGCTGGTGTGTGACTGTGTGAGGCTGGTGTGTGCCTGTGTGAGGCTGGTGTGTGTCTGTGTGAGGCTGGTGTGTGTCTGTGAGGCTGGTGTGTGCCTGTGTGAGGCTGGTGTGTGACTGTGTGAGGCTGGTGTGTGTCTGTGTGAGGCTGGTGTGTGTCTGTGAGGCTGGTGTGTGTCTGTGTGAGGCTGGTGTGTGTCCGTGTGAGGCTGGTGTGTGTCTGTGTGAGGCTGGTGTGTGCCTGTGTGAGGCTGGTGTGTGTCTGTGTGAGGCTGGTGTGTGTCTATGTGCGTCTGGAGGTAAAACTGTATTAGCTTCAGTAAAAAGGAGACTACTTCCAGTTTACCGCCAGCTTTCTCTGCAATAAAATTACCTTTCTGTGCCACTTTAGCCCTGTTTAACAACTGATCCAATCCAATCTAAACTATACAGATAATTTTTTGATTCTTAAAGTGAGAGCCGTACTTCGCTGAACCGGAATCAGCAGTTGCTAATGGATGCTATTTTTGTCACCTAGTCACCTAGACACCTAATCTAAGCCTTCTCTGCAAGTTGAAAGTAGCAGCTCCTCGATAGAAGACGTTTTCCATACATATACTTTTTCAAGTTATAAAACGTGAAATACTAAAGGAAAGGTGTCCAAAACTACTTCAAAATGCCTAAAAAAAAGCCTAATATAGTACAAGTGTTTTTTATAAAATGTACGCAAAGTACATATTCTTCATAAAATGCACATCAGTGCAAATTACTTGAGTAAAAGTGTCTAGTTACTTTCCACCTTATAAAACATGCCTGCATTTAATATACTGCTCTATAGGAGCCTGATAAGACGAAATAGAGAGCACAACCTTATAATGATATTTGGACCATGAAAGGATAAGGACTATGCAGACGTATTTAACTTTCCACGATACGACTGCCAACACTGTGAGCCCGAGACCACTGCTTACTTAAGTTACTTTGTCACAGAGCTGTCAAGGAGTTACCGAAGGAGAAAAATTAATCTATAGCGTCTTTGCATCGGGTCATTCAAAAGGCAAAGCAGACTCAGTGCACCAGGACAGGGGTAAAAGATGCAGTGAAATGAAAGAATTTAATTTACGAGACATGAAATGAGGTATACATGTATTCTTTCTATAAAATTATACGGATGCGTGCAAACATACATGTGATGGGGGAAAATGAAAAGATAACTTGAACTGCATTATTCAGATGTATTCACTGAAAATGCACAGAATTTATGCATGGCTTTCTAAACATGTGATTAATCATAAAAAGTGTGTATGAACAGAGAATAAAAGTTACCAAAATGATTACCCTTGAATTAAAGAAAAAGCCACACTGACAAATTGTTGTGCTGAAATGATTGTAAACGTTCAAAGACTTCTTTCATCACATCAATTTTAAAAAAACAGAATACTATAATTTTCTCATTTCATTTAACACAATCACCTTTTAAATGGAACAATTTTTTGTCTTAGCACTTATCCACCATCTTCATTTGCTTCAAGGGACATTTTACTAATTAACTGCACATATAAATCCAGCTTTGATAGGTACTGTAGAAGAAAAAATGACATTTTGTTGGCTTCATGTCTTCTGTTTGTTTTTGAGGTTAATTAAATCTTAAATTGCAGTTTGAAAGAAGTACATATGTCTTTTAATGAGTTACCTATTTACCCTATGAACAGGATACCCTTTATATGTGGTGTATTAGTAATAAGCAGGATCATGCTTCTCCTTGTGCCACAGAAGAATCCAACTCCAAACTAAAAGCACTTGAAAAGCACAGACCTCCACCAAGGCATTACAGACAGTGATCCAGGTCAACACCCCACCCCTTTCCTGATCATTTCATTCAAATCTGGAAGTAGTATTTCGAGTTACTGTATGTTACTAACAGACAGAAATGGCCCTATCTCACTATGGTAAAGAAGCCAGTAAACAACATCCAGAGCCACACCCAAAAATACTTTTTTTTTTTTTAACTTTTTTGTGACCCATTACTGTTCAATACTAAAAATCCAACCTTTACTTTTTGAGTTATATTGTTCACAGACAAACCAACACCTGCATAAGTGATAAAATATGTTGTTTTTTGACACATAAATAGAAACTTTTGACAGATGACCATGAGATTCTTAACATTTATTTATTTATGATGGCCCTGGCACTTTGTTTTCAAATGTGTTTATCATCTCCTGGTTAAATGATTGTGATGCTACCGCTAGATTGGCCAGTATTGTTAAGAAGAAAATGAAAAACAGCAGCTCCAGTAACACAGATGAGTTGAAGGCCACCTGGGCTTGTATAACACCTCAGCAGTGCCACAGACTGACCACCTCCATGACACATCGCATTTACAGAGTAATTTACAGAGTCCCACCCAAGTATCAAGTCTATCAGACGTAACATTATGACCACTGACAGGTGAAGTGAATAATAAAGATTATTATTCATAGTGACGCCAGTTAGTGGGTGGGATATAGTGGGCAGCAAGTGAACATTTTTTCCTCAAAACTGATCTGTTAGAAGCAGGAAAAAAAAAAAAAAACCTCCACATTGTGTTTGCTGGGTCAGAACAACTGCAGCTCTTGTGTGTTACCAGTCAGCAAGGAAGGAAAAGTGGTGAACAGGCGACAGGTTAGTGCAGGCTCGTCCCTGTGGTCTATTTAGTTAAAGGGGATATATTATGCTTTTTTTAATTTTTTAAATTAATTTAGGACACATCTAGATCAGCTCATTACATTTTGTTGGTCAGAAAACGTAATAATTATTGAAAACACCTTATTTGAAGGAACTCATCATTTGACTGTGTGAGAAATGCTCAGATAAGGTCCCTGTCACTTTAAGAGCCCCCCATCCTCGCTGCCCCGCTGCTGTCACACTCCTTTAGCTTGTCCCAACAACACGTGTCGGTGCAGAAGCAGTGTTTAAGTGGTGCCCGCTGCAGTTCAGGGGTGGGTTTGTTTGGTTGCTGCGGGGGAGGCGTGAGCTGTAGTAGTACTTCCTGAATGGGACAGGACTGTGGGAGGGGGGTGGGGGGGGCAGACACCGGTTAAAACGAGCTGTTTTTGTCCTCTCACAAACTCAGTGTAAAAAAAAAGACTCAAACATGCATGAATAAAACAAAACACAACTCCAGGTATGATTTTGATGAAGAAACAACATTAAAACACGGTAGAAAGCTCAGAAAAGTCAATTTTGCATAATATAGCCCCTTTAATGTTGACTCTGATAGAAAGGTGTCACAATACACAGTGCATCACTGTTTGTTGCATATAGGGCTGCATATTAGGCAGGTGGTCATAACACAACGTCACGATGTTATGCATCATCGCTGTATATGAGTTTTTTTGTTTTTTTTATTGAATTACTGAAAAAACTCCCCTTTCCCCTGATATTATAATTCACTGATACTGTGTATGAGTAATCCCACTTCTTCTCCCCGTATCTCTACATACCCTTTCCATTGCAGATATTATGGTCCCTCCTCCACACTGCAGGGCTCTGCTAATGCAAACTGAGTGAACAGAAGGCTTCATATACTGCAACCTGCTCTGTTTCTTGTGGGTGGACGAACACAGCGGTGCACTCCAATCATCAGCCTATAACTCAGCCCTGAAATGAGCGTCATGTATCAAGAGACACTGGGTCAAAGGTTATTCATTCAGCAATTTGCGCTATGATCCTCAAATCAAAGCAAGTCAATAGAATCACTACGGTCCATACTACTTTCAAAGATATATTTCTGACAAAGTTCACTGGTGGCTTTAAATGGCTAATAACAGACAAACAAAAAGAATTCCAAGATTTTTTATGTAAATTTCTCTATATGTACAAGACATCTGCTCTCTCATCTCAGTGCAACAAACATACAATAAAAATAAGTCGTAAATACAAAAAAACACAGAATACTCTCTAAAATCAAATGAGTCAAACAATACAATTAGCCAACTCTGTGCAAACAGCATCATCTTGGGACCACCAATTCAGCATTTGCTTACAACATCACTGGCAGTAACTCGCAACACATTTTATTTTCCAAAACAATATTTGCTCCTGGTGTTCAAATGATGATGAGTACAGCACCAAACTCAGAGTCGTTCCCAGATACTAAACACAGATGGGCAATTACTCTCACTGAAGATACTGACTTCACTCGCTAAAAATAACAAATTATTCTTTTCATTAGATTCTTCACCACAGTGTGATTTAAGGGTTTTGTGCCTTAATGGAAAGAGCATTTACCCCTGAACTAGAAGATCTTCGAGTCTTAGTTCCAGTTCTGTGCACTATATCTTTACCACTGTGAGATAAGACGCTCTTCTAGTGCTTTTACTTTTGATTTTTATGTGAAGGTTATGCTGCACTCAGATAATTCACTGTTCTCTTATCTCTATGCTGACACTAACTCGCAACACATTTTATTTTTCAAAACAATATTTGCTCCTGTGGTGTTCAAATGATCCCTTTAGAGTGTGGTATCAAACTCGCTGGTTCTCAGATATTGAACACAGATGGAGGAATTTCACTTCTATTGCCCGCACCTTATTGTTTCTGATTCAGCACCACGGAGAGCGCCGGAGGCTGAATTTGCTCCAAAACTAGAGGAGAACAGAGCGTAAAAGTTGTCTGGAAAGAAGCCCTTTGGACACACACAAACACACACACTCTAACCTTCACAATGCTATTTAACTCTGGCACTCTCCCATCCATCTGTCTGCTCTGTCCAATTATCTCCATATGTGAAGATGAAAGCGTAGGATAAGGGTTTCACTATATAGACCCTCTCACTACTTTATGCATATGGTCGGTGTTTATGCTACAACATAACCTGATTTTACAGTCCATTTCCTACCTACACAACTCAGGGGAATGTTTTTCCTCCATCGCTCTGTCCCTCACCTGCCACTTCGTTTCACATAAGAAGTATTAATATGAAAAAATGATGGTTTCCACTTTCCACTGCACTGCAAAACCTCAACACTCAGAGAAATTGGGAAAACCTATTGTCCCAAATGATTTATGAATCAAACTATTTAAATTCATAAACAGAAATTAGGTTTGGTTTACACAAAATATCATAAGCTTAATCAAATGCAGTTTGCAGTCTACAATTTTTTTTGTAAACTATTTAAAACCCGAACATGCAACATTTATCAATTTATTTTTTGATCATAATTATTATCTATACATTTTATAAATTATTTATGATTTATAACCATGTTTAATTAATTATCATTCTTTACTGAAGTTGCTGCTCTTGTAATTCTGTAGATATTTATTTTACAATATGATTATGTGACTGTTTAAAACATCAAACTTCATTTGTTAATTTTCCCTGCATTTTCCAATTAGAGATCGTGGGTGACTGGGGCCTATTCCAGCAACTATGGGTCTTAGGTGGGGTACACCCTGGACAAGGGCCAGTTAGTAGCAGGGCTCACAAAAAAACATACACAGACTATCAACAATTCACTTTCATATTCATCCACTAGGATTAATTTAGATTTACCAGTTCACCTAAGAGTATTTTAATTATCAATCAATTTAGGCTAATTAAAGTCTTTTTAGAAAATTGATAATTAAATAGTAAACAATTTCTGTAAGTATTTTAGATATAAATTCATGATAATTTTGTATTCTGACATGTTTCTTTTTGTGCTCACCTGCACAGGGACTGCAGGTGAAAAGTAGCTTGTAGTTAAAGAGGCTATATTATGCTTTCTTTGTGTCTTTTAAATTAATTTAGGACACATGATGGTCAACATCTTACATTTTGTTGGTCAGAAAATGCAATAATTATTGAAAAAGCCTTATTTGAAGAAACCCATCATTTGCTTCTGTGAGAAATGCTCAGCTTAGGTCCCTGTCACTTTAAGAGCCCTCCCTCCCAGTGGTCCCGCTGCTGTCACACCCCATCAGCATGTCCCAACAACACGTGTCGGTGCAGAAGTAGTGTCTGAGTGCTGTCTGCTGCAGTTCAGGGCTGGGTTTGTTTGGCTGCTACGGGGGAGATGTGAGCTGTGGCAGTTCTTCCTGAATGGGACTGGGCCATGAGGGGGGAGAGGCATGGTCAGGTGGAACAGGCAGACACCTGTGAAACAAGCCATTTTGGCCTCTCACAAACTTAATGTAAAAGAATCGAGGATTACTCAAACATGCATGAATGAAATAAAAACACAACTCCAGGTCTGTTTTTGATGAGGGAACAACATTAAGACATGGTAGAAAGCTCAGAAAAGTAAATTTTGCATAATATAGCCCCTTTAAATCAAACATCATAGTACAAAACATCTCTTTTCTTGTGAGATTAATGTATTGTTTTTAGACTGCGGGAAAAAGCCTGAGTACCCAGAGGGAACCAAGCAGGACATGCAGACATCCAGATAGATTGTGATGGCCAATGCAGGAAAATACATACTTCAAAAAACAAGTTAGTTATTACTTGGCATTTTTAGTTTTGAGTCCATTTAAAAGATCTGAAATAAGTGAATAATAATTTGCTGGACTAACTAAGAAATACCTACCGCTTTAAGTGAGAAGCACTACTGGATTTTACAGTGTGCCTCAATCTTGATATTTTCCTTATTCACTCTGAGACCTTATGGTGCTCGCCTTTCACTCCCCACAAGTGTCTCCATTTCAGTCAATGCTTCCACTGCTCTGGCTCTCATGCTCCGTCCTATCATATGCTCTGGTGGTCTATGCCTATTGATAATGCCCTGACGGATAAGGATGCTATAAAAATGTGCCAACCCCCATTCGTTCGTCCTCTTCGCATTTCAGGTGCTGTCTTCCTCTCATCCCGGCTTATCACTCGCTCTGCTGGTCCACACTGGAGCACCACAGGGACAGATATGGTAATGCAATGCAAGTCACTGAGGTGCGTATGTGAGAGCCACCGAGGTGAGCCCAGGCCATAAATTAACAAATCAGGATGCAGACAGAGCGGGAAAGCAGCCCATCCTGGACCGCTGTTTCTGCTCGAGCATAGTTAAACCTGTGATTTATGGGCTCTGTGGAAAGACAAGACAGCTAGTGACAAATGGAGTTAGATTCATGCAAATAATACTGTGATCGGTGTGGTAGTAGAGTCTGGTCAATGGCGTTTTTTTCATCCTGCAGAAACTTCTCTCATATCTGTGTAACCTCTGCAAACCCCAATAAAGTGATAAGTTACCTTCATCACGTTATCTCTTTCTGCCCCTTGGTCAACAACACCCTTCAAAAGTCTCTACAGCTGATTGCTTTTTAGAACTCTATTTAGACATTATCTTTCCTTTTGGCTTTTCTTTTCAAGTTTAAGGAAGCGAAGTCGCTTTTAGTCTTCAAATTATGTTCAAAAAAGCCGCAATATTCTGCACTCTGCTGCTCTGTGCTGGTCTCTTAATCTGTTTCTTAATGGCACCAGTAGAATACTAACGATAATGTTTTGAATATTTTGCAAAACGTGCAATGTTGTTCTAGAGATGACCAAGATTTATTTAAAAATATGAATAAAAGCATAATATTTAATTCTTGAAATGGTGGCAATACACTTGATACCATGTCTTAAAGTGTGAAACTGTAGAGCTGGTGGCGTTTTTAGAAATACAAATTAGAAATGTTAGGGATGCCACTGACAAAAGTACGTTCATATACTATAAATGCTTGATGTACAAATCCAGGGGCCACAATTGAGTGCAATTTTTATCCCATGCCCAGATAAAGGGAGAGGGTCACACCAGGAAGGGCATCCAACATAAAGCCTAAGGGGATCATTATAAAAGGACATATACCTGATAAGTGGAGATGAAGGCAGATCATTTTCCATAGCTAGGAATGGCCACAAAGCATAATGCCCCCACCCCTCCCCCTTCCTCCCATGCATTGGTGAAAGGTAATAAAATGATATGGATATATATATATTTTTTTACTTTGGGTTTCATGATTTCTGGTAAATTAATTTAATAGTGCAAAACAATGGTCCACAATAAGAGGAAATATGTCCACAATAAGAGGAAATGTCCACAATAAGAGGAAATATACTGTATATGTGCAAGATGGCCTTTTAATGTGGGAGCTTTCAATATATTGTACAGTTTTATAGTAAATAAACAATATAATAGAAATAAGAAATTACTATACTATACGGCTGTTGCTGCTGATTTTAATGGTGAAGTGAAGGCGAGAATGGGATTTTAATGGCAGTGGTACCTCGCCATGCCATTCTCACCTCTCGCCTCCTTCATCTCCTCCGTCACTATCAAAATGACCTCCTCACACCCGTTTTTTAAAATTTCATTTCATGTCACCTGTTCTGCTTGTAAAATGAAAGCACTAACATACTGACTACATTGACATGAGTGGAATAACAAATTGACCTAATGCGTGGGGTGTCAGAAACATGGTGGTAAAGTAAAATAAAGCTGCAAGCCCTTCTACTTTAATTGTGTAAAGAGTAAGAGAGAAGCCTCGGAGATGCGAATGAACCGGGACAGAATGAGATGAAAAGATAGAGGGATGTGGGTGGATGTTAGCGAAAAGACAATAGTAACTACATTAGATCCACGCTGCCTAAGGCACACCGACAATATTGCATTTCCTGCTGAGACAAACAACATAAGAACAGGCCGAACAAAGCAGAGGGGATCCGCGGCTGTGGGGACCGGGTGCTCAAAGATAAACAAGCACCCATGACTGTGTAACAAAACGCTTACACTTGTCCAAACACAGGCCTGTACTGTTTACCAAATGTGGATTCAAAGTGAACAGCTTGCAAAATGTCTGGCACTACAAGTTGAAAACAAAAAGTTGAAGATAAAATGCATTTGGGATTTAGAAGATGCTCTTTTTTAAAAAATACACTGGTTTAATCCACTTTCAAGGTACTTCTGTATTAATTGTTAAACTGGTCAGCCATCAATACTCAAGGTGGTCTTGTTTTGGTTTGTTAGTCTGATAGCAAGATATACAGTATATAATAGAAATATACAGAAATGGTTGGATTTTGACGGCATTTTCAGAAAAGGCCTAGTCCTAGGAGGAAGGTTTTTTTTGTTTCATGAATTTATTTAAAAGATTCTGTACTGTTGCGGGATAGTGACAATTTAGTCTGTTAGCAACATAATTCTAAATGTTAGTGACCAGTACAGTTAGTTAGCAGACACAAAGATACTAACTCCAGCCACTAGGGGCCAGTAAAGGAACAAATTGATCCTTACAAATAATTAAGAGTTATATTTTTTATCCATTTACAGAATTAGTCTTGTCTTTGTTAAAGTTTGATCCAGACTAAAATTTAACCAATCAGAAAAACAATTGGAAGAAACACAACCAATCACAGAAACAAAGCCTTGCTTAATTCTTGTCCCATTTTAAATGAACAGTTATAAGTGGGATAGTTTTTGGTGTAAATGGGCCTAAATGGAATGGTTTGCAACCCACTTCATTTTACTAAAAAGATAATAGGTTCTGGCTGGCCAGGCTACTTCTTGGAGTGGTTTTCCACATCTTACTGTAGCCTAGCAGGGACATACTCAGCGGAAAAAGATCAAATTTTACACATTTAGGAGCAGGCATTAGCAATAAATGCTCTAAGCCTAATGCATTTTTTTTGTTGTTGTTTGAGTCTAAATAGGAAAGAAATCATGCTTTTGTCCTCCACTGGTGCTCAGTTTGTCCACTGTGGGCTGTTGTGCAAACAGAAAGTAGTGGAATAAACTATTGGCTCCTTCCGCTGGGCTCTATGGGACTGTATTTTTCCCAGACAGGTAATGCAAAGAGAGGCAATCATACAATATAGAAAACATAAATTTGACTGATGCCTCCCATCTCACAACTCTATTTTCTGGCAGAGTGTGAAGTCTGCATCTTCTCTCTCCAGCTTCCTCCCACCATCCAAAAACATTTTACACCATGCACCATTTAAAGGAAGAAAGATTTGTTTTTACTTACAGTACTGTGCAAAAGTTTTAGTGGGGTGAAAAATGCTGTTAACTAGAGTGCTTTAATAAATTCATACATTTTCTTTTTATTTAAGTTATGGAAATTCCAGGAAAGGTCAGTGATGGGCCAAAGGCAAAATTATTAATTTTGGTGTCAAGATCACTGTTTAGATTGAGGAGTGTTTTAAGGGACCCTGCAGCATTTTAAAATCACTAAAAGAACAAATTATTAGTTTAGGTTGATCTTGTACCATTGTGAGAAATACGAAGATCTTCAATCTCTTTGATATACATCTTTAGCACTGCCACCAAGACAGGAACAGTGCCTTGGCAGAGGTCCACACTCCTGAGTGCTTGTTTTGATTTGATACATCTTTCTTTGTTCAAAGCCTTTCTTAAAAACCTGCGTAAGTCTACTGTATAGGCTGAAATGTCAAAATAGTGACTGCATCAATTAACTTCTGCTACTCTTAGGGATAACATTAGGTTTGGTGTGACATTTTTATAAAGATAAAACCAAAAATCTAGGCAATAGTAAATTAAAAATGCTTTGTCACCTTATGAAAATGCAGTTGCTGAAATAAAACCAGAGGTTTCCAATAGTGATGATTATGGCTGGATAAGCTTTGAGATATAGTTCTTGTTGCAAAGATCTGCAGGGGGAGAGCTAACCTCTGAAGGGTTTGTGCGGTGTTGCCTGTAGAAGCTTTAGGTGTTTTTAATGACTTTGTTAATAGCACCGATGATCAGCATGGTGCATTTAAAGCCTGCTCAAGTCACTGACTGGATTGAATATTGACTCAGCAACAATTAATGTTTTTTTTTTTTTTTCAAACGCCACACAAACAAAAATACATAACTTTATGTTCTTGAGGAAGATGTGTCAATAAAGTGTACTTCTGACTGACTACAGAATAAACTTTTTGGTTTTGAATAATTGCATAAAGACATGGGTAGGAAAGTCCTGTATATCTCTGTAGATGGTAAAATGATGAGTTTCTCTTATTTTATCTTTAATAAGTGCAGTATGGTGAACTGAAACATTTATTAGCCATATTTTTGTGACCTGCTGACAATATTTCTTCTAATATCCAATTAAAACTATTGTTCTATAGAGCATAACCTGAACTGCATAACCGCAATACGTCAAAACAAGAGAAATGATGCAGTGTTTGCATAATTTAGTGATTCACTTTTAAACAAAATGGTTATAATTTTGACTAAAGAACATTCAGAAATCCTGTGTCTTGCTCTCCACAACTTTCACATTGCTGTTGGGTAACTTTATACAACTCTCTCAGCTTTGCTTGATGATCTGTGAGCTCATAAAGCAGAGTGAGGAGTGCAAAGGAATTTCTCAAACACTGGCCTGGGACGGTTGTCAGACTCAGAGAGAAGTGGATTTAAGAGTAAACTGCAGTGGTTTCTTTTCCAGAGCTGTATGCATATGTTAGCCACAATCTCTCCTTTTACTTCATAGCAGCATGGACGTGTTATAGAAAAGCAGCTCTGTCAAACGCAGACAGTGTTGTCCAGCACATAAAAGCTGCAGTCTCAAAGCATAATACCTGTGTTTGATCTGTATGACATATGTTAAATATCAGCAGTTGTCCTGCAAAAACTCTATTTCTAACAATGTTCAATACACAGCTTATAATTCAATGTAATAACCGCTGTTGACAGTATCGCTGTTATAGTATCAGTTAATAGTTTCCTAGTTTTGGTTTTCACAGAACATTTCAAATTCTGTTTTAAATCTAAAATGTACAATTAAAAACAACAAAACTTTTTTAAAATACTTTTTCTTGTTTCTTTCCACGGAGAATTGTTTAGACAAGGAGGAATCTTTATCAGCGAGAAAGGCGTGTCTGTCTGTCTGCCACAATCTGCTGTTCAGGTAGCTCACTTGGTAGAGGACATGCCACGGACTTCAGTGACCAGGATTCAAACCCGGCTGGGGTCGATGGGCTCAGTATAATTTCCCTCTCCCTTATACTTCTTCCTGTCAATCTCTCCACTGTAGCCTATCTGTCAATTAAATGTTAAAATCTCCACAAATATCTAAAAAAAACAAAAAAACAAAAAACAAAACAAAACAATCAAACATCAGTTATCTGGAGAAGTGAAAATGGAGTCTGGGGTGAGATGTGTCAATAAAGTATATGCAGAAGTGTGAGAGCGTGCGTGTTGTGTAATTAACATGACCTTTAACCACTGATTAAAACCTTCTGTTTGCCTGATCTGCGTCCCATAGGAAGGATTGTTCATCCATCACAGTGTGTATATACGTTAAGTGTGGATACCTTTAGTGCACACACGGTCTTTCCCCATCATTTGCTTCTGGGCAACTGAAGAGGAAAAAGTAATTGACCATTTGGACCCCTGAGCATCTCGTGATATCTCATTTAGTGCTACATATACACTGTGACCTATGCGCATTCATTTTCACACAACAACCCTGTGTGGCCTAAATGTAGATGAACAGCTGACTGAGGTGGGAATATCTGATTTATTTTCTAATGATGAGAGTTACAATGGAAATTACAGGAGAGTGTGTGGCATTTGCAGCCATAATCCTTAATATGTTCTTTGTGTTAGATCGTTAATTACTTTGCAGCTGCAGATATGTTTGACATTTATTTTCCATTATACCTCAAACCATAGTAGCACAATATCATTCAACATGGAGAGCACAGACCTCCACCGACAAATTAGCCCTATCTCACAATGGGAAAGTTATGAAGATCCAACCTGGACTCGATCGTGATCTTCTAGTTCAGGGGTAAATGTTTTATCCATTGAGCCACAAAGTACTTATTTCTCTCAATGATAAAGAATGAACTAAAACTAATAATTTTTTCTTTACTGCCCCTTGTGGCTCCTTAATTCAGACGGTGTTCAAATCCACACCAAAAACAAATAATTCTCATATAATAATTTCCATTAGCCCATTACTGGCATTTCCTGAAAATGACATCAATCTCAGTACATTGCATTTTGAATTAGCTTGCTTACAGACAGACCAACAAACCAACCAATACTGGTGCAAAAACAATCCAATAAATAAATAAATAAATAAATAAATAAATAAATAAATAAATAAATACAGTCGCATCTTGATGTGTTAAAACTGCAGGTCTGACAATGTTTACAAAAGTCTATAGCAGTGGTTCCTAAACATTTCCTTGCCCCTTACCCCTTTAGACAATAATTTCCTGAACAATACAGGGTATGTGTATTTTTGTGTTATAGGGCATACAAACATACACAAAATCAGGGTGGTTGCAATCATGTTTTTAAAATTATTTTGGGTACCCCCTAGGATCTTTTTGCGTACCCCTGGGGGTTCCCATGCACTACTGTGACTTTGTATGTTCTGGTAAAGTGGACACTATTCGGGAAACATGAACTTCTGAGGCCAGCAATATATATATGCCTAATGTATCAAATAAATCATTATATTATTAATAATGCAAACTGTAGGCCATTTATTTTGAAATATGTGGTCCAGGTAAATCAGGCCTCTTTGACTTTCTGTATAAATAATGATGGTAGTGAGAGCTGAATGAGAGATTTGCAAAAAATGCAATTCCCTGGTTGCAACGGCAGTTTGACAAATGTCATAGATTCCCTTATGCCCTGTTGAACATATTTCAGATGGAAAGATTATTGACAGTTTTTAAGAAGATGTAGTGCGGTGGGTCGCTGATGCCGACTCTGTTTGGATGAAGAATTGGCGATGGAGCTGCAGTAGAAAAAGAATGGAGCGAGAAAGGAAGGCGGAGGAGGAGAGAGCAGCCTATTCAGCTAATCAATACCTCCCAAGTGTCACTTTATAATCTTTTCCACTTCGCATGATGATTTACAATGACTGTCTCACAAACATTAAGGAGAAAAATGCCCCTCTGAGTCCACTCGCGCGCACACACACACACACACACACACACACACAAACACACACACAAACACACACATGTATACACGACAGGGAGGAGTAGCACCTTTATGGTTGTATTTTGCTCTTCACCTGCAGCGCTGGAGTCCTACAGTATGGAGGCAGAGCTATCCCAGTGAGAAGCCGTCCATCTGGTTTCGCGCGGCCGAGTGGTGTGTGGGAACAACACTGTACGAGAGGTGTTAATGTACCATGTCACTCAGAGCGTCGCCACAGGAGCCGAGACAGGCAGCTCAAACCCACAGCATAAGATGTACTAAAACTCAGCCCTATGGTGAGCTCCAGGCCGAGACAAGATCTGACTCCAAAGATCCTCTGATGGGAATATAAAGTCTGAAATATGAATTAACTGTGCTGCTGTAACATTTTGTTTCCTCTCAACAAAAAACAATGCCTAAATATTACTTTCGAAGCTGGTATTAAATGCATGATAGTGAGCAAGACCTTTGTGTCACAGAAAGACATTTAACATTAGGAGTCAGTGACAGTTTGAGAGAATTAGCTGTAAACACAAAAGTACCAAACAGCAACACTGACTATATCTTCACACGCACTGGAATTCTCTAATATTAATCTGAATATGAACATACTCCAAATAAGTAAACAATGTTTCAGAATTACCTGCCAGATAAAAATCATGCTCAGAATAAATAAAAATAAAACAACTGGAGTTTAATATGGAGAGAGAATATGCTTTCAATATGTAAAAGAATATTTCAGTTGCAGAAGCACATGTAAGCGCCTTATTCCGAGCTTAATGTTATTATGGACCTCATCCAAAATATAATGTGTAATGTAAAGACAGTCAATACTTACTTGAGTTTCAAGTAATCCAGCTACAAGGGGTCACAAGCCAGTTTCCCAAGCCTGGTTAAATGGAGAGGGTTGTGTCAGGAATGTGACGTCTATGCCAAATCATTACCCACTAGGAGGGAAGAAGAAGCTGTGAAGGTACCGAAGAGCAACAATGTCTCGGCACATGGGAAAACAATTTCTCACTGCCTTAAGTCTTCTGGCTCAATAGAAATTTATGCGACATTGCTCCAAATATGGTCATGTTTTTTGACAGTGTGTCTCTGAACCATAGTCTCACTTCCCTCTTGTCCCTGGGCTCATCACTATCACTGTCTGAACCTGCATGTAAGAAGGCAGCGGGACACACGAGGAGACAAGCTCCCCAGGGTTTGCCCAAAGCCTTTTAGGGCTCACTGACTGAAGTGGTGGTAAACAAGCAGGGCCGGGGACACGGGAAACACTTCTTTCAAGTCTTTCCTTCCACAACAACCCTGATGTGCAAACGTCTCAAAGTGTCAAAGTCATGTAGTACTCCTGAAAAGGCTCTACAAAAGCATATATATATATATTTTTTTATCACTATGTTTGTAATGTGCTGTGCAAAGTTATGTCTTTGGTAGTTCCTGGAGTTTAATACCATCAGCAGAATACACAAATTAATTATCAAAAAGATTTATGTTTTTGGCAAAAATCTGTTTTACACAAGGTCATGCTAAAATATTTGTTTATTCCTAATTACTGACCATCACAACACATTTCCCATTTTTATCTCTTCATATTACATTTAGTCCAGGTTATTCAGCCATCATCCTGATGCCCTTGTCACACAGGACAGATGCTATACAGAGCAACTTGGACCATTCCCTGTATTTGACTTCTGAACAACAGAGACTTGCTCCTTGCCGATTAATAGAGTTGAGTTGTTGTATTGAACTAGTATTACTATAGAGTGTGCGTCATAGTGGCTGAAAATGACTGTACATATAATAAAAATGTGAATATAAGTAGAAATATAGGGTGTATAACCTGAGAGAGTTCACTCAGCCTTGTGCGAGGATTCACTATAATAACTGGTGGCATCTGCGGTCACTATGAACAAATGCTGCGGATTAATGCATAGGAAGATTTTAATTAAATTAAAGGCCCAGGTCACCAAACCCAGCCACAAATAAATAATTACTTCTTCCTCTCCCTCAGGTCCTCTGTGTTTGTTTGTTTGTTACCGTTAGCAACCTGTTTTGCCCCTTAACAAAAGACTGGCACGAAAAGTCATCATGCATTCAGAATGAGGAGGAACAAACATTTTATCTCCTGGTCACTATTCCCACAGATAGGACACAGAGGATTAACTCCACACCTACACAGAAAATCCAGGAACAAATAAACTGATGCAAAGGCAACTGCTGAAGATATGTGAAATGAAAATGTGTTATGTTTTAGTCAGAGGTGGAAAATAACTAGACTCAAGTAATTTAGACTGTACAGTAATTAGGAATAATGCTGCATTTATGTGCTCCTCGGGTGCTTGTCTTTCTGAGATGAGAAGTTGTTTTCACGACTCATTTATGTTCATGTGCTTTTATCTCGGAAAGGTTATCATAGCTAGACCAATAAAGTTATTGGTCAGTAATGTTATTAATTAGCTTTTAAACCTTCTCACTACTAAAAGACTTAATGTTAATATATTTTTCAAATGTAGCTTTAGCCAATGCCCTGCAACTAGCTGGCCCCTGTCCAGAGTGTACCCCGCCTAAGGCCCAAGGTTGCTGGGATAGGCTCCAGTCACCCATGACCCCTAACGGGAATAAGCGGAAGAAAAATAATGAGCTTTAGCTTGGACGTTAGACGTAAAATAAATTAACCGCAATGATTAGCATTTCTAATGCAATTTTATTACTTCTGTGCAAACAACATCTAGTGAACTCATATTATTAGTAGAGAGCTCATGTATAAAACATAAACTGATAAATCAGCTACTGCTCTGTTCATGAAGCAGATGGCGTCAGGAGGAAAGTCAGGCAGCAGGTTTTGACCCGAGTTCCTAGTTCTTTTTCTGACTTGTGCAGGTGTTCATGTGTGTCTTTTAACTCGGAAAAATATTTTCCCGACTTTCCAAGGACCACATGAATGCCCCATAACATTATGACCACCTACCAATTATAGGTGGTCAAAGTCCTCAAAGTGTTTCCACAAACATGTTAGAAGCAAGAGGATAAGTGAGTTTAAATCATCAAAATAAGTATTTAGATTTTATTTTGTATTTTTGGACCTAGGTGGCAAAGTGGGAAGTAGCAGTGGTGTGGTAACTATGACATTGTAGTCAAATTAGTAATAGCAGTGGTATTCGTAGTACTACCAATAGTGAATAGTATACATAGCATCTGTAGTAGTAGAAGTATTATAAGTAGTAGCACTAGAAGTACTACTATTAGTGGTAGAAGCAGTGCTTTCTATTTTGTTGTTATTTCTATTGTATATATTAATATTATTTTGCAGTAATGTTACTTTTACTTCAGTACAGATTTGGAGATTTTCCTTCCACCTCTGGCTTCAATAAAAATAAGCAATAAGTTCAAGCTGGCACTGACGTTTAGACAGAGGACATATCTGTGTTTTGAACCATTTTTCCTTTTCTTTCTCAGACACCTTGCTTGAGCTCTAGTCATTTCCTCAAATTGTATGATGTTACAGTAGCAATTTCATCTCCAGACAGGGGAAGTGACACCTTAATTTTGATGTGTCAAAAACAAACACCTCACTCTTCTACCTGTCTGCCACCAAGATAGAGTCACACACACAGATCTGTCTCAGCACACGTCCCCTGTACAAAGATACACAGGGCTACAATAGACAAACGGATAATTCGGAAATGGCCAGAGGACCATCAATCTGGGATTGTAGGTTGAGTTTACAGAGGAGCGCTGGACCAGAGCCTCAAACACAGCATCACACGAGCAGCATAACAATGGCCTCCTCCACATCCAACCAAAGAGAGAGAGAGAACACAGACTGTGAATGAATAAAAGAAAAAGAGACAAGGTGTATAGGACAGGTAAAACGAGGAAAAACTAGAAGCAATTGAAAAGACGTCTGTCAAGGCTTTACAGTTACTGTGAAATGGTAAAGAAGATCCAAATGCAAACCATAAATCTCTCATTTGTTCCTTTCCTGAATCAAAACCTTTTCTGTAAGTTTCATTAAAATCTGGCTGTTTTGTGAGTTATGCAGATGAAAGACAGAATTGGCCCTATTTCACAAAGCTAAAAAATACTGTAAATATCCTTGGATCTAGACAGTGATCCAGATCTACACCAAGAAGCTATCATTTGTTTCTTGGGCCATAACTCTGACCATAACTTTTTGCTAACAAACCAAAAAAAAAACAAACAATAGCAATAAAGATAAAAAGTAGTTCCCAGACCTGGATTTGGACAAGGGATCTTATAGTTTAGGGGCAAATAGGCTCAGTCCACTGATCCTCAAAGCTCTTACATCTGGATCTAGATGTCTGTGAAGATTCTAAGTCATTCAGGCTCACACATTTGCTTCAACTCATGTCCTGATGACTTCTTTCTTGTTTTCAATCAATTCAGATGATGATGCAGATTAATGCCAAAAGTAATTATTTATTCTTTTACTGATCCTAGTGACTGGAGTATATTTGTATGTATCTCAAATTGGATTTACAGCACCAACAAATCATTTCTTTCTTGGACCATTATTGACCTTTCCAGAATTACTTTTTGAGTAATCTTGCTAACAGACTAACAAAATAACCAACTGACAACCAAATAAACACAGGAAAAATCATACCTCTTTGGTGGTTGTCCACAGAGTTTTGACAGGGAGAAGATGGACCATTTCTACACCATTAAAGATCAAAGAAGCTATAAGCTAACAATCCCCACACTCAAAATAGCACCTTTATTGTTTCTCTTTGAATAGCAGTTACATTAGTAGTGAAGAAACCTCAGATGGTTTTTAGGTTGAAATGGAAAATATGCATAATTCTCATTGTTATTTATAATTCAACTCAAAGCAGCGACACTCTCTGTTCCTAAAATAAAACTGTTAAAAACAGCTTTTTTGATAAGAAGTATCACCTTCTTTTGGCATCTGTGAATTTGACAAACTGCCTTGGACTTAGAATAGGTCACTTATAATATCAAATTAAAAGTATGTGAAAATCCAAAAATACTCTTACCATAAGGTACTATAACATGAAAATATCATTCAGGGGGACATTTTATCACAACAAACAACAGCTTTGAACATTTCACTCCAAAGTTCAAATGCTAGATATAATGAACTGCATCTGTTTTTGTGGATTTATGCAAGTCACATCTGGCCCATGGAGCGACAATGTCAAATCAAAGTTTATTTTAAGAAAAAAAAAAAACATCCTACTTGTATTTTATACAGGGAGAATACAGGTACAGTATACATAACAGCACACACACGTGTTGTGGTATTTACTGGAAAATGTAAACAGACTGTGAGGGATTAAAAGGAGCACCTGTACATGTGTGTTTGTGTAATGTTCATTTCATTATGGGCAGCTGTAATTGAATCTGCCATGCCGTGCTCATCTTCAGCATTTGGCCTCAACCATTGATCAAACCAGTGAGATGTGTATGAGAAACACAGGGATGATCTCAGGGATACAGGCAGTCGGGTTACAAAACATCAAACTCACTGATAAGATATGGATCTGACTTTCACTGTCCTCTGTCCACCCACAAAACTATTTGTGTGTAGGATGATGTATTTAAAAAACATGTGCATACCCCTGTTATTACGTAACTTGGCATTGCTTGATTACATGTTGGTGTTCGCTGTGCTTTGTACTTATGCCACAGTGCAGTGCAAATTGCTTGTTAGTACTTTCAAGGTCCTCCTTAGCTTTTCTGGGATGAACGTATACTACTATAATTTTTGGCATGTGTGATAAATAGACTTCCCTTTCGGCATAGTTTTTATGTGAGATGCCCTACCTGATGCAACCTTCTCCATTTATCCAGGTTTGAGCCTGGCACAAAGAGTACACTGGCTGGCGATCTGCTGTGGCTGTAGCATTGGAATAAATAGTATTGAAAAAACTTCATCAATTTAAATTTTGGGGACCCTCAAGTTATTCATTCATCATTTGCTTATTCCTGTTAGAAGTTGCAGGTAGCAAGCAACTATGGGCCTTAGGCAGGGTTCACGCTAAACAATAGGTGATGGGTTACAAAAGGATAGAAATAGGCTCAATCGCATGCCTTTTTTTTTTTTACCCTTTTTGACAATGAAAACTAATCAATGCTGACCCAACCTGTGCTGTAAATCTCCAATGTGACTGAGTTTTACTGATACTACAAGGGTTTGTTTAGATTTAAAGGATAACCATGTTGTAGTTAAAGATGAGAATCGACTAACACAATCTCTCAATATGTACAGCGTTGATAAACCTGGAAAGGTTAATGAAGACTAGACGCTATCTCTGCTGTTTTAATAAAAAAAAAAGAAAAAAAGAAAAAGAAAAACACGCATGCGGACACTACTCATTATCTATTAGCTTACTCTGGATAACAAGAGTCACAAAGGACCAGCTTGGGGACTACAATTGTGAATAGATTTTTGCTGAGAAACTATTGCCATTACGATGAAGGGGATAGCAATGAGTCACACCACAACACTACAAATATTATCTGCTGCACTGATAACAAATGATCACATATCGGGATTTAGGAGAGTGATACAATCTTTTGTTTGGAGCTGTAATAAATTAAAAATGTGAGGAGATATGATCAGCAAGAGAAAAACTTCCCTCAATGTATCATGAGATTGTGAAGCAATTGCTGCACCATACAAAACATATCAGAATTCAAACACATTCAGAATTCAAATTTAGGCTCAAAACTTCAAATGGGACCCAAGTTTAGCTGTTTTAATCAAATCATCATCTGATCAAGGGGCACAATTGAGTTTAGCTTAACCTCCCATTCACCTCCCTTCACACTAATCCCTGGATAATTCAATATAGTTTAACCAAAAGAGCACACTCTCCTACATCACTCTGACAGACAGCTGAGGGAGCCTCCTAAAAAGAGGAAACGAGGCAGAATCCGAATTGGCAGTCAGTGCATAATGTGTCTGTGTTATCGTTTTACAAAGATTTTCTAATCCGCCGTGCATAATGAAATATTGGTTTGCAGTCCTGTCTCTCAGCAGGATGGTTGTGGGTTCTATATTCAGGTTGGCTGATTATGATCTCTTTGAGTGTGCATGTCCTCCCCATGCTACTTTTTTTAACCTTTTATTTAACCAGGAAAGTTCCACTGAGATTGCTTTTGCAGGGGGAGTCCATGACCTTTTGTAAATTTTTTTGGTGGGGAAACTGGAGCACCCTGAGGAAACTTATGCAAACATCGGAACTCCACACAGAAAGGTCCCCCATGGTCTGGGAATCGAACCCAGGACCTTCTTGTGAAGGTCTTCTTGGGTGTGCCGCCCACAGGCACACCAAAACAAAACAAGGTCTTAACAAGGACTAAATCATGTTTAAACAGTAGTCAGACTTTCAAAATGAATCCCCAACCAGAGCAGGACTTATACAGGAAAAGCTGGTGCTAAATTAAATTAAATCAGGACTTCAACTGAGACTCCAGAGTTCCACCAGAAGAAGCCCATGCACCACTAGTAGTACCCGTGCTAACTGTGTTAGGTGAGTTAGTGACTCAAAATTATGAATTAAAGGTGAGAGTGAATAGTTGTCTGTGAGTGTACGTCTCTTAAGGGGCAGCCCTGTGACTAACTGACGACTGTCCAGGATGTACCCAGCCTAAGGTCCATAGTTTTTGGGGTAGGTTAACTAAGCAGAAAAAGTTGAATGAATAAATTTCACACATACTGCATTTGCATGTCTTTAGAGGGCATGGCAAAGGGCACATTTATGTTTTGGACACATTTAACCCTTTATCTCAACAGCCTGCAGGGGTCCATCACAGTGTAGGTCAAAATGACGATTCCCACAATAAGGCCTGTACAATACAAGGACATATCATCCATTATTCATGCGATAGTTCGGGGCAATAACATGATGGTGGCAAGGAACTGGGGTGTCATGCTACTGAGAAACCACAAAGACAGCACAAAGGCAAAGTCTATATTCAAATCAGCCGGCTCTGTCACAGCCCATACACACTGCAGACATAAAAGGACTCAGATATAGACAGACTGCAGATAGGGAGCATTTTGGCAACTTAAAGGCAATTCGTGTGCTTTGATTTTCTCCTGCATGTAAGGTGTGTTTGCTCTGGGACAGCGATAAAGGCAGTAGTGGAGGGAGTGGCACACAAACACAAACACACTAAGGTGGATATGAGCCATCATCTTCACACTGTGAGAGATGATATCTGCCAAAATTGTCTTTTATGGGAGCGAGTGCAGCAGGAGCAGGGAACACTGGATGAAAGATGCACATTCAGCGTTTCACAAACTATAATGTGGACTGTGAAGGTTTAATAGAATTATTTACAGATGTTTCCATAAAAATTAAATTAATGCTCACGGTTAATTAAAATCTCTCTTATTTTAAGACTATGCACTTGAAATGGCATAGAGGTGATTACATATTTATACACACACCAACTACTACACATATTTTGATATTGCACTACTGTATTTGTTGGGGACATTATGACGATAGGTGTGTGGTCCCTAACCAATTTGAGTACAAAATACATAAATACAACTAAATAAAAAAACAAGTGAAAAAATAGGTCAGTGCATTAGAGAGCTTAAAGAGAGAGTTGGTTGTGGCTGTTCTCATTAAATCCTGTCCTGTCAGTCCTTTGATCCTTTGACTGACTGTCTGGTTCAGGGGTAGTATGAATCCTTTGTAAAAATAGAGGAAAACTTTAATACAATTTACTCTTAACTAGGGATGCACCGATACCCGATACCGATACCATGTCCAAGTACTCGTACTCGTATTCATAAAAGTGGGCCGATACCAACAACCGATACCACTTTACAGCGCTGTCACGTGACATTCCCCTCTCAGCTGAGCAGTGAGAACCAGTGGAAGGATTTCAAAGTGAACTGTATGGAGATAAAAGCAAAGCTGACTCTACATTCTGCTCAACCAGACTTATCCCAAATCATACGTGAGTCCTGAAACTTAAGCAGTTGTCCTTTTGTTGTCCTAGTTGTCCCGAAAATGATATAAGCGCGGAGTGTGAAGAAGTTGTTGTCTGATAAAACATAAGAAGTACCGTTGCTAATTGTGTTAGCTGCTGTATGTCTTGGCGAATCTCCGCTGGTTATGTGCAGATGCTCAATCTGTCTTTAAAATGTCTTTAAAATTTTAGTGACTGAATAGAGGAGAATCTAAGCTTTAAAATGAGGTATAACATGTCCATGTTGAGCAAATTTTAGCCATGGTTAGCTGTGTTCAAACCACTCTGTTGTAAAAAGAACTTAGCATCGCAGAGCGGTGATAGACGGCAAAAAGACGGCACGGTATGGGATGAATGAGATATAGTAGTGTGACTGTATAAACTATAAAGTTACCCCTATATAAGTACTCGTATCGGTACTCGGTATCGGCGAGTACTCAAATGGAAGTACTCGTACTCGTATCGGTTTGAAAAAAAGTGGTATCGGTGCATCCCTACTCCTAACCAATGTTCCCTCTAAGCTGCGCGCTTGCGCAATTGCACACTGCTCACACATTCTCAGCGCACAAGAAAATCTATGCAGCGCATAAAATAAAATTCAATATAAACGTATTAAATAATATCTAATATTAGACCTAATCTAATCTAATTAATTAGACCAATAATATTGTTTTCTGTAGCATTTTGCATTGTAACTCAGTGAGTGACAGGTGTCCAGCCAATGATACGATAAGGTTCACTTACGCTACGCAGCCAATCATAGCATTGACAGTGCTTGCATATGTGCCCTGCCTATACGCGCCGTGCAGGTTAGCTAGGTAACAACAGTGCGGCGGAGTTAAGAGACACGAATGCTAACCCCTTATCATGGCGAAACGAACAGGCAGCGACACATCCACTCACCAAGCCAAAGTAAAGAAGAAATGCAGTTCTTTTAAGATGGAATGGCAGTCGGAGTATATGCAAATAGAAGAACAAGCGGTGAAACTGGGTGAGTTTTTTTCTTTTTCGAGTGAGAAAGGTCTACTCTGCAAAACATGCAGCGAAGCCAAAGTAGCAAGTGAGTTTTCGGAGGGAACAAGTGTGATACTGGTGTGTGGCCGCAGCGTGCACAACAACACTGATGTTACTCACAGTGGTCCTCAGTGTGCTCAGGAAGCTTGTGTGTATGCCCAGACACATGAAAAATTAGAGGGAACTTAACTAGACCAACTGTGGGAAACAATCATTATTACAGTATAATATGTGATTTCTAATCTCCACCAAATCATTACCAACAACATATACACATTCATGCGTCTGTATGCATAGAGAAGTGAATGCACACATTTTAAGAATATTGCATTGGTCTTGTATCGCGCCTTTTTGTAGTCACTCAAAGCCGCTTTACAATTCCATTATTCATTCACTCCTCAGACACACTCTGTGGTGGTGAGCTTCCCCTGTAGCCACAGCAGACTAACGTCAGTGTGGCTGGCAATCTGCGCCTATGGCCCTTCCAAAAACCACCAAACAAGTCACACTGGCTCATTCACACAGGCAAGGTAGGTGAGGTGTCTTGCCCATAGACACAACAACTGTATGCAATGCAGGTAGTGGGGTTGGGACATCTCTATTGACTAGCGACTACCGAACATCTGTATACTGCACCTACATCTTTCTGTTGTATCTAAAATAATAAATATCAGGGGGCATGTACATGTTAGTATTGCGATAAATGTATTTATTGATTTATATTGATGTTTAGAGTAAGAGTTCCCAAGTTTCAACTTCTTCCTACTCCTTTTAAGCATTATCTAACTAATATAATATCATATATCCTTGAGATACGTGAGTTCTTTTTTATGTTGCTCTAATAAATAAATAAAATTAATTCTTCAATTGTTTGTTCTGTAATTTATTTAATAAACAAAGACAATGCATCATTGCATAGAAAACATAAAATCACCAAATGAAAAGAGCTCTGCGCCAGATTTAGCTACAAGCTTTTACAAGAATGAAAATGCCTAAAGGGTTTGTGGAAAAGCCTTCCAAGATGTAACAATGCATCATTTGTACTATACTATACTGTACAACATTAATGTATGCTATGCTACACTCTACAACTACCCCTGTGTGGTTTGATCCACTCTCTGCCTCTCCATTCTCAATACAGCATGTTCACACTTCAGAACAGGTTATTTTCCTGTTACTTACAATTATCACATCTTATACTGATGTTTTGTTTATTCAGGTCATATGTCAGTTTCAATCACTTTCCACAGTTGCTGCAATTTCATTTCACACCTTCTGGGAAAACCAAAATTAATTTCAGCTGAAAATTATAGGCTGCCAGTTTGTATATGTTCTTATTAAAATGCAATATAATGCACATGCCTCAAATATATTTAATAAACAATGCCTATGATATTGTTATGTTATGAACCCAAATAATTACAGCTTCTTTTCATAAACAAATACAAAGACGAATACAGCAAAGCAAACCCACTGTGCTTCAAAAGGTGGAGATGAATTCATACATAAAAAGAAAGCACAGTGGACACTGAGACTGCCCTGCCAGATAAAAAGGTTGACTGCCAAGATGTGACAGTGCTGTGAAACAGGTAGCTTTCTTTCATTGCATTTCAAGGAAAGAGCAGGAGGCGAGATCTGGCAAGTTACTGAGCCCATGGGAAGGCCACACGGCATTGAGATGGCATTTGGAAGTCATTTGAGAAGAGACAGTTTGGCTGTGATAAGGGGGTTAATAAAACCTGCTTGAAATCCAAAATCAATAAACACACTGATGGTCTGAGGGCCACTGGCCAGAAAGTAGTTAGTCTGAAGCAGAGAGGCAGGGCAGAATATGTTCACTGTACGTTGTTTTCCTCAGAGAATAAGCACAAACAGGGTCTAAAGACACTGGATAGAGTAAGGCTGAAGCTGGGGTTATCTGAAGACAGCTCCACCGAGGAATAGGTCATAGAGGACTGCAGAGGCATGTTGAGTAAAAACAAAAACAAAACAAGATTTGTCTCTAGTAAAAGCACTACACTAGGGGCGAGCTGTGGGTTAGTGACAGGACACTGAGCAAGGTTAAAGGATTTTTATAAATGTCAACTTCAAGCACTTATCATGCACAGTACTTTCAAGGTTAAATTTCAAGCTTTTACAACACCGTATAAACCCTGCACAGTCTGCGATTACATTTTTATTTAATTCAATAATGGAAAATTTCAGTCTGTCTTTGCTTCATCTCAGATGTTGACTGTAACATGGCATACACATTAGCCATTGCCATCACATAGCCCAGATTGGTTGATTCGCTCTAGTTAAGAGTGTTTTCTAATACATTTTCAATATGTCTCCTATCACTTCCTTCAGTCCAATCCAACAAACTACTGCATAAATAATAATTAGGTGCTAGTTAGTTTGCCTATGTGTAGCTTGGAGTAAAGCCAAAAAGGACAGGAGGCAGAGCTGTAGGTAGAGCTGTAGGTAGCAAAGCAGAAGATGCTGGGTTTCCCTATGAGAGTGACAAGTACAGGATAAGGAATGAATACATCAGAGGGACAGCATGTGTTAGATGTTTGGATGAGAGGGTCCAGACTGAGATAGTTTGGACATGTCCAGATGAGGTATAGTAAATATATTGCTAACAGGATGCTGAGGTTAGAGCTTCCAGGCAGAGGAAAACCGAAGAAGAGATGTATGAATGTTGTGTACTAGAGAGCATAAAGTTAGGTGGAGTGACAGAAAGGTACACAGAGAATAAGGTTAGATGGAGGTAGATGATTCACTGTGGCATCCACAGAAATGGAACAACTTTTCCAGAAAACAAGCCAAAGCTAACTTCAAATATCTAAAGCTAATAAGGGACAGACAAAAGCAGGTAGGTTTGGTAACAACCTTTCTTAAATTGCCAATAGAAACTACAAGGCAGAAGAAAGAATAAAACATTTAAAAGCCATGGACCTACTAAACAGAAATAGGAGCAGTATTAGGACTGACACTTAATTCTGAAAGGTTGTATACCTTCCAAGGGTACAGTTAATTATCTGGAAAGGAAAAAGTCTCTCCCTCACAATGCAGTCTTATGGGATCTCCTTTTTTCCCAAGATGAATCTCTCGTCTTGCTATATTGCTCCAGCCACTACTTCTTCCACAACCACTTGCACCCTGTCACTTGTCTGTCTCACCTTTTCTCTTTGGGCCTATCCAGGTTGAATCTTGACAGCGCACTCTGGGGGCATCACTAGTGAGATTATACCTAGGCATCACTGAGAAACACTTGAAAAATGTCTTGTGGTAGCTTTGAAAAATTTGACCTGCTATAGATGGAGCACAGTGGCTAAACTAGGGATATGTGCAGCGTTACAAACTGCATGGTCTGGGCTAACAGTGCTCCCACTAGAATAGTTGACTTTGGCCGATGACATGTCTGCCTCATTGGTTATAAATTAGTGGCTAACAGTGATTTATAGCTTTCCTGGATCAATTTTGTCTGGCTAGTATTACATCTCAGGAGCAGTACGCATGATGTACAGTATTTAACTTGTAGTAATCAACAAACCAGAATCTATCACTCAATCATGCTATAAGCTATACACTTTTCCAATAGGTAGTTCTATATGCTAACATTAATCTGTCTTGTCAATATGCGGATGTGGAAGAAGTACGCCAAATGTTTACTCAATTAAAGTAGTGTTAATACAAAAGAATTACTCAAGTAGACAAATACTCGACTGATGTGTTACTTGCATTAAGGCCCTCACTCACAAAACCTTTTTACACAAAGATTTGTACTTAAAGAGCAACTCAACCCTGCCCCAGGCCTCCGCCCACTGCCAGAAATTGAAAACGGCTCAAAAAGTGGGCAAAAACCAGGCAGACACAGAGGGGGAGAACTGAGGGTGGAGCAGGACCTGGACCTGTGGCTGACAGCTGTCAGAGCAACGTCATGGACGTCCTCTGGTTGTCAAGGCTCAGAGAGTAAAAAAGAACACATCCAAACCCATCCCACTGGGGAAAATGGCCACATTTGTGTACATGTATACTTGTGTTTGCTGTCTACTGTCAGACAAGTGTCTAAAACTTGATAATCACGAATAATGTGGATGTGGAAAGTTGGCTAGGCGTAACTCCTGTTGTGATTTCATTCATTTAGCCTTCTGTCATCTTTGTCCCACAAATGGCTTAATACTTTTATTTTGGAAGCGACAGATTGTACGTTTTTGTAATTTTTTTCCTGCATGGAGCCTAACAAGTGACAGAGCAGAGCATTGTTCCTGACTCTGCTCCCACTGTGAGAGGGAATGGTCAGGGTGAAGGGGACTGAACAGCATGGGTTTTTTAGGAAAATGACCCACACCTGGCAAGTCACCGTTTGACCCTAGGAGGGCAGCACCACAAAATGTGAATTTAAACCTTTTTTTAACAAAACAGTCAAAGATACAAATATGAATAGTAAGATGTATCATTAAAGCCCCGTTTGTACAGCTGATCAACTAAAAAAAGGGATTTATAGTTGAGTTGCTAAGTGCTCTTTAGAAGATTTTTGGCATCCATCCATTTTATTTTATTTTTTACAAATTTTTCCTTTGAAAAATAATATCTTTGCCTAAAAAAGGTTTCCTACTTGCTACTACAGCAGCTTTAAGCAGTTACCATCAGTCACAGCCTCAGTCTCTGTCTTCTGTCCAAGTACTCTCTGTAGGCATCACTGAGGACTAGGACTGGAGCACCCCCTGCTCACCATATGTGAGCATTCAGAGGGTGTTCTTTATCTTAATACATAGTTAATTCTATGTTTCTTCTGCTATTACTACTACCACTGCTACTACTACCACGTCTACTATCAGTACTACTACTGTACTACTGCTTGTAGCACCAGGCTTTAGTAAAAGTAAAATTTCTCCTCCAATATTTACTCAATGAAAGTGTACTCAATAATTAAAGCTAAAAGGGCTCACAAGTCAGTGTACTTTCTGTACCATACCTAAAGCCAGATAATTGGAGCGGAAGGGCATCTGGTGTAAAACCTATGCAAAATCAATATGTGAATCACTGCATGCTAGGAGGCAGGTAATTAGCTGTGGCAACCCTGGAAAGAAGGAAAAAGTAAACCAGACAACAAACTCAAAAAGTGCATAAGTAAATTACTTGCGTAGAAGTATGTAGTTACTACCCACAACTGCTAATCTGTGACTGCTATTCAAGTGACACTGCGCAGATGGTCATCTTTCACAAATGACAACTCAATCTGGTGTGTAGACACACGATAGAACACCTACTGTAGTGAAATGGAGTCCGTCTAAGTCTGGAGTGTCACGTTTCAGCACAGTCCTCCTTGTGTCTAATGGTCCGAGATCTGCCAGTTTGGCCCAACTGTCACTCAGATGGACAGTAATGACTCAGCCTCCGGACACTGCCTGGTAACTCATCACAAAAGAGAGGATACTTTTGTAATTGGACAATCAACCTTTCTCAGCACAGTTACATAAGAGGTTTGTCTCGGGCGCATACTGCAAATGTCTTCAGTTTTATGATGCTAAAATTACTTGGCTGAGACAAAGGCTATAAACTCATTATGAAAGATTGCATGCATTTAACTGGCTTTCGACATTCTTAAGTAGAGCCATTAAGCAATCATAAACACAGTAAACAAAGCTATCAAATCATAATAAAATATACGTTGTAAAGAAAGTTTACTAGTTGCCAATGGTGAAAAGTAACAGGAAACAGGAATTACATTTTTACTGTGAGTAGTAGTAGTGGTAGAAGTAACAGTAGCAATACTAGTATTTTCAAAATACAATTCTCCACACTAAAATTTGAAAATACTCTTGAATACGTAGTAATTCCTTATGCAGTATCTCTACTTTTGCATTAACAATACTTTTACTTGAGTACAGATTTGGGAGTACTTCTCCCACCTAGCTGGTAGCTGTTTAAATAGTTTGTCATCAATATAATTTATTATTATCTAACGAGACAAGGCGACAAGACAAGGTTATGATGGAAATACAGCTGCCATTTTCAGGTGAAGACAAAGACCAGAACATAATGTATAGAGATATACATCAAATTCAATCATACACTTAAGTGGGTTTGCGTGTGTAAAAGTTCATGCTGTCTTCTTAAGTTAACTACTGTTTTAAGTTTCTTTTAGTCAAACAAACTCTCCTGTCTGACTGAAATAAACTTAAAACAGTAGTTAAGTGTGTTTGCTAGCATTGTGCAAAAATGCATAAACCAATGACTGCACTTGAGTCACATACAATAACATCAGTAATGTTGACAAATAAACTGTGGTCTTTAGAGGTCATGAAAGCACAATGTCGTGAGACAAAAAACAACATCAATCAATTACTAGTATGACTTTGTTTTGAGCAGCAAATTCAGTGGCTTGCAAAAGTTTTCAAACCTCTTAGAATTTTTCCTTTATTGTTGCCTTACAACCAGGAATTTAAATGGCTCGAGACTTTTATATCAGTCACTTTACATCACATGACAACAACTATGAAAAAGCATTTTTTTTATTGTGAAGCAAACAAGAAATATGAAAATATACAGAAAATCAAAAAACTTGAGTGTGCAAAAACATTCATCCCCTTTTTAAAGAAACCCCTAAATGAGACCCAGTGTTGTTCACCCTCAGAAGGCACACAAATAGTTAGATAAGGTTGGCCCTACAATTCAACTGTGATATTGCCACAAAACACAATTCAATTCATCATTACAGCATGTAAAAAACAGGGAACCACACCAAACCTGCCTTGAGAGGACCACCTAAAACTCACAAACCGGGCAAGGAGTGCATTCATCAGAGAGGCAACAATAAGACCAAACATAACCCTGAAAGAGCTGCAGAGCTCCACAGCAGAGACTGTTGTATCTGTCCACAGGACCACTCTGAGCCATACACTCCACAGAGCTGGGCTGTGTGGAAGAGTGGCTAGAAAAAGCCATTGCTTGAAGAAAAAAATAAGAAAACTTGTTCTGTGTTCACCAAAAGGCACGTGGGAGACTCCACTGGAACACTGGAAGGTCCTCGGGCCAGAGATAATTAAAATGAGCCATCAATGAAAGATGCTTTAACACAAACCCAACGTCTGACTGTGCCCCTCTCTAAAGTGAAGCCTGGTAACGGCAGTGTCCCGCTGTGGGAATATTTGTCACTGGTAGGGACTGGGAAACTGCTCAGAACTGAAGGAATGAAGGATGGAACCAAACACAGGACAATTCTTAGAGGAAACGAATCAAACAGTGCTGTACCATGCATCCGACTTAAGGAGCTTGAGCTGTTTTTGATAAAGAATGAGCACATACCCCAGTGATTTTATGAACCAAGCTCATAAACAATTATCCTAGAAAACGTGGAGGAAGATCTTCAGAAGGTGGTTCCACAGATGACTGACTTCAGGGGATGAATACTTTTGCACACTTAAGTCTTATTTGTTTCACAATATAAAATATTTTGCATCTTAGTTGTTGTCATGTGATGTAAAGTGACTGACATAAACCTCTCAATGATCCATTTCAAAAATGCTAAGGGGGATGAATACTTGCATGCCACTGTATGTCATATTTTGTAAAACTGCTATGCATTGTATCTTCCTTGAATCTGAGGTTTTCTGAATAAAAAAGCCTGTGAAATATTCAATAAGGCAATAGCGTGAACGTCATATAAAAAAGCTAAGAAAATATTGTTAATTCCACCTTATACTATATACAGATTTTCACACATTTGCAGGGTATAATCTGAAACGTAAAACTATATTTTTCTGATTCTGAGAAGCCAAGAGTTTAAAGAAGTAAAGCCTTTTGCTCTAAGGTCAGTACTCATGCAGTTCACAGTGGACTCCTGTGCTACTTGCTCACAGTCATAATAGTATATACGAAAATGTATACATCAATAAAATTGTGCCAGTAGCATTTAATTTCTCAAAGCATTTCTCCTTTTCAGTCATCACTGGGTAACTCCATAGATAATTACTGGGTTCCCACAGAGGGCACATTGGCCAATTAAAAATGCAACCTACAAGTTCTTTTTTTTTCAAAGCTAAACCAGATAATCCACAGCAGTCTTACCGTATTTCAAAGCTCCGTTCTTGACCCTCAGCTGCCTGCATCTCAGAGGCAACTCCACCAAGGGCAATGTGGAAGTGTGAAGATCTGCAAGACAAATAAAGAGGTGTTGGATAAAGGTGCAACTACATTCTTGGCTTTTAGATGTGGTAGTTATGCTTTTGCGTCATCACAGAAGATTTTACATTAGTTTTTATTGAGCCAAAATAAACTTATTTTTCCAAAACGTGACAGTTACTGTTTATATGCTCCTGATGTTTTACATACAAGGTCGTTTGTTATTGAAAGATGCTACCAGGATGCAAAGGTGATGTCAGAAATCCCTTGGGCTGAGTGCTATGTTGCTAAGCTATTTGTTCTGGGCTTTACAGTATGGACAGGCAGCAAAGCCATTTGTCACTGTCACACCTGGTACCATTCCTGCTCTTATTGGGAGCCTATGGAAACCACTGCACATTAGGGAATATAAAGAAATTAGAAGTGGCTGTTGTTAGCGCTACCAGCTTTGATTTCTCTGGGGGATATAGACTTTGTTAACTTGTAGCTGGCTTAATGTACAGTAGCTACTTAGGTACACCTTACTAGTACTGAGTTGGATCCCCCTTTTTCCTCGGAACCTCATGACATAGATACAGGGAGATTTTGGTCAGTGCTGACCCCACAGCATCATGGTACATGTTTATAGTTGTAAATTAGGATGTGACAGAGAACTTTATATTGTGTTCAAGAACCCAGAAGAAGCCACTGTGGTCATAAAGGAATGGACTTGGTCAGCAACAATACTTGCAGAATACAGAATATTTCAGTTTTTCCAAACCTTGGTCATGTTACCTTGGGGGAAGCCTTCAGGTGATATTACTTTTTGGAAGGTCTATTAGCTGCACTTTATGAGGCTCATATAAGCTCCCACTTACAGAGATAAACAGGCTTTATAAAGAGGAGAACTTACTTAAAACTTTTGAGTGTGGAAAAGAGATGAAGAGGCGTAGAGGTGAATCAGACAGCAGTGAGGTCAGCAATACTGTATGGTTTAGAGACAGTGGCACTGAGGGAAAAAAAACAGGCAACAGAGCTGGAGGTAGCAGAGCTGAAGATATTTAGATTCTCTGGGAGCAACAAGGATGGATAGGGTTAGGAATGAGTACATTAGAGGAACAGCTTGTGGCAGATGTTTTGAAGATAAAGTCAGAGTGGCCAGATTGAGATGGTTTGGGCATGTACAGAGGAGGGTTAGTAAATTGGTAAAAGGATGCTGCACAGTCCAAAGTCTGGACTGGAGTACTAAAACTTGGGCAGCATACAGTAAAGAGGCCATAATTTAAAATGTCACAACAAGGATGAAAAAGCACCAAGGCTTGATTTAAAGGGGTAAAAGTAATCAGCCCAGTCTCCTTGACGGTCTAAGCTGCCTCTTGGTGAACAGGAAGAGCCAACTCTTTCTCTCAAAGCAGGGGCATGGTGTCAGAAACAAGGCAGAAGGGCTCTGTAATGGCGGAGATCACTCATCAGTACCACAATTATATGGACAGAGCGTATGCCCCAGGACACAACTTAATGGCCATAATAAGGCTTATCTGTCTGTTCACAGTCAGCTTAGACGGCTCACACTGACCTACAGCATGGCTCTGGCCTTATTTAAAAAGGCAAGAAGAGAACATATACAGGAGGTTGCCGATCAAGTGGGATGCATATGTTGCACTGTGCTAAGATTTTCCCATACACAGCGATGTGTCAACCTCATTGCAGCCTTGACGGGGATCAATCTAGACGTGAACATTTGGTGCAGCTCTGGGTGCTCTTTAATTCACTATTCACTGGTTGAGCGCTTTGTGATTAATGGCAGGTACTTAGCTTGGAGACACGGTCAATAAACTCACTGGTCCAGGAACTTAATGCCAGGCGATACGCCAAGGGGCAGACAGGAAATCCCCAGGCAACAATGTACAGACAGAGAAATGATCTTTTACATTAATGAAGCAATTTTTTATTTTATTTGAAGCAAAACACATGCTGCTTCACAGTTACAAACAAAGACCATATGCCATTGTTTGAAATACAGCTCAGCTCCTTCTGCGACTTCATTTAGTGATCTATTAATCATTAATCTTTTGTAATATAATATTTATTGCATTATGACTGTTGAACGGTTAAACTTCAGGCACAGCCCCAGTGTTCTCTGTGCCAGTTCCAAGCCTGGATAAATGGAGAAGGGGGTATTCGGCGTCACACTTATGTCAAATAAATGTGAATCACTGCACACTAGGAGGCAGATGATTTGCTATAGCAAGAAAAACCCAAAAGACAACAATAAATTGATACTTCTTATGTGCAAATACCAACAATGCAGTACTGTCTCCTGCTTGTCTGCTATTATTGTGTACATATATGCTACATTATGAGCTGTGCCACTGTAGCCCCATTCACCAGCTCAATCAGGAGTTTCCTAAATTAACCCTCTTCTGGTAAACAAAGAAGGTCCTCTGGACCCAAAAGCATTTTCATCTTACAATTATTAAAAGTCAACTTTTATAGAATTGCTTGAAATTTGTGACAATGTGCATTTTTTAAACATAGCATAAATTTCAACTTTCTTCATAAATGTATACATGTTGTATTATGATTTTTTTGGCACCTCTGGTTTTTGCACACCCAACATTTTTTTTACTTTTTGGACTAAAAAGATTTTGGACTTTTTTTGTCTCAGTAAACTAACAGGGGCACATGCTTGACAAGATGAGAAAAAAGTTTATAATTTTTTTCTATCTGTCCGAAAAACAGCTCTTTTTGTTCTTTTTGACCCGGGAAGGCAAAGTAGTCCCCATAGTTCCCAATAGACCCCAATAAATGGCAAAGTATGTCTACATGGTTTTATTCCCTAAAACAAAGATATACTGTATGTTCATGCACAATTCTGCCATCTGATAATAAATCAAATAGCTCAAAAAAGATGTTAAACGGCTAATGTCCTAATAAATCCTGACAACAAATGTATTATACCTTTAAATAAGAGCACTGGGGTAATTTATTAAAACTTGCCTGGGACTGAACCCACAACTTCAATTCAAATACAGTGTTATGATATCTTCCTCGTTGCCTCCACGCACCGCTCTCACACTTCCATGCAAATGATTCATTGCCCTAGAAATAAAACGCTTCTCACTTCGATTAGAACATGACAACTAGACCATGTAATCCAGTAATCTTATCAGCAGCACTCAACAAACACTAACAAAGCCACTGGAGAAAATAATACAAGTTGTTTTTTTTTTTTTTGTTTGTTTGTTTGTTTTGTTTTTTTTCCAGCAAGGTCACAGTCTTGCGTTCATCCCACCGGGCACGAGTTAATCAATAAGCACCGGGGTATCTATTCTCCCGACGGCTTGGAAGATACTACATTGCATGAAGCCACTCATAGGCTATTCAGCATGAGTGCGTGTGTTTTCTTGTGTGTGCGATCTTCCGGGACGCACCGCTACAACACTGACCTCCAGCGAGCGCACGAAGGAGAGAGAAGGAGCGAGCGCCCTTTGCTTGATGCGGGACTCCTTAAACAACATTAATCTGGATGAGAGAAGCATGGGACCCGTGGACACGGTCTAAAAGTAAAATTTACTGTGGTCCATATTTACGCACTCACAGGGCAGATACATGGCGCGTAAACAAGGGTTATTTTACGCAGAAGAATCAAGTTGGTTGTTCATTTTTCTCTCTCTAACCTCTTCAGGGCGGAGCGGTTTTTTTCTAATGTAAGAAAGACACGTGGTCGTTACAAACCTCTGTCAGGACACAGCGGGGAGGAGGAGGAGGAGAGATGCGGGCGCAGTCAGGATGGGAGAGGACGCGTAAAGGAGGGAGTCCGCTGTCCAGAGCCGTGTGGATATTCCGTTGCTGCTGTATGTGCACAGTTTTTGGGGAATAACGACTTAAAAGACTTTCACGCACTGTTTTTCTTTCCAGAGGACGCGCTCGCGCGCAAGATGTGAATAGAACAGGTGAGAAAACGGGCTTTTAAGATGTAGATTTAGAAAGGATGAACTCAAAATGGAATATCTCTGCAGACTGATTTAGCTTGTTTATTTCCTCTAACTTGACAAAATGGATTTTTTTAACACGTCCTTATTGGATAAAGAAATGGAGGCAGGCAATAGCTCCTCTAATGCCACCTCTCTGAGTCAGTACAGCCAGCTGGCAATCTGGGGTCTGGCGGGACTGGTCAGTTTCATCATTCTCTTCACTATAGTGGGAAACGTCTTGGTTGTTATTGCAGTTTTAACAAGCCGAGCTCTGAAACCACCACAAAATCTGTTCCTTGTATCCCTGGCCAGTGCGGACATTTTGGTTGCCACTCTGGTCATGCCTTTTTCGCTGGCCAATGAACTTATGGGCTACTGGTTTTTTGGTAAAATCTGGTGTGACATTTACCTAGCCCTGGATGTTTTATTCTGCACCTCGTCTATTGTCCATCTTTGTGCCATCAGTTTAGATCGGTACTGGTCTGTGACACAGGCGGTAGAGTATAACTTGAAGAGGACCCCAAAAAGGGTAAAAGGTATGATTGTAGTGGTCTGGCTCATCTCTGCTGTTATATCTTTCCCACCACTCATTTCAATGGACAGAAGCAGCACTGATGAACATCAATGTCAACTAAATGACGAGACTTGGTACATCCTCTACTCCAGCATTGGGTCGTTCTTTGCCCCATGTGTAATTATGATCCTTGTTTATATCCGAATCTACCAAGTCGCCAAGACCAGAACTCGGACAATGTCAGAAAAGAAAAGGGACATGGACGCACCACAGGAAAATGGGATGGATCAATTAGAATCAGGAAAAGGCGGGTCCATCAAGTCCAGTAGGGGCGGGAGCACAAAGGAACGTGAGAACGGGCATTGCCAGGACCAACCAGTAGGATCACCGCCCCCAAACCAGACCAAGCATCAACACAACAACCAAGATGATGACTATGAAGACAGCAGCTCGTCTGATGAAAAACCCAAAAAGAATTCCAAACATCACCATGATGACAAAAGAGATCGGAAATCCAGCCGGAAAAGCAGCTCTGCGTCAAAGTACTCTAGCAGAAAGTCGCGTGCTAGCTCCAAATCCATGGATCTGTTTTCTTCACGCCGGAAACGACGGAGCACCGTCAACCGGAAAAAGGTATCGGCAGCCCGGGAGAAGCGGTTCACCTTTGTCCTGGCTGTGGTTATGGGTGTATTCGTGGTCTGCTGGTTTCCTTTCTTTTTCTCATACAGTCTTTATGGGATCTGTCGGAAGCCCTGCGAGATCCCAGAGACACTGTTCAAGTTCTTTTTCTGGATTGGTTACTGCAACAGCTCCCTAAACCCAGTTATCTACACCATTTTCAACCAGGACTTTCGCAGAGCCTTCCAGAAGATCCTGTGTAAGTCATGGCAGCGGTCTTTCTGAGGGAGTTCAATGGACCTTAAACCTGAGCAGAGCTGGAGGATAATGCCCAGGCCTGACACACTTCCAGGGATCGTAGCAGAAATTATTGGACACTTAAGGGATCAGAGAAATGCAGTAGGTTGCAGTAAAGGGGCTTACCATCTGATATTATTCACTGAGGAGGTTTTCATCCAACGCCCGGCTGCTCCTACACTCTGAAGTGGCCTCGGCTCATTCCCCTCTTCATTGACTTATTCCACCTTCATTTAAATACAATACAGTCATAAGAGTGACTGAGGTGCATGCACTGCTGAGAAAGTGATGTGCACCGGAGGTGAATGGTTTACAAAGACACTTGAATATTGTGACCTCATTCACTGAATATGTTATGAAGGCCTTGACAATCTGCACACAACTGTTATTTGACTGTAAGATAGCATTATATCTTTATCTGTCAACTACACTCTTTAATGTTACCCTCTAAACAAGAGGACCAATGGGACAAAGGGGCTCCTTGCTTACTGTTTCAGTAGCAAAACTATTTTACTCAGAACAAAAAAGAACAAAGTCTATTGTTCACAGAACGTGCAAAGTTTTATTTATTTTATAAACAATGGTAAGTGCAATGGATTCATTTCATCAGGATGTGTGTTCTTGTGTACAGTACTGTGGTGTATTTTTCGCTACCTGGCATGTGTTTGCACTTTCCTCTTCCTTCTGAGAAAAAGATGGAGTATGGAAGTACTGCTGAGATCGACAGGTATCCACAGAGTGGAGGACTGTGTGTCACTGTGTGTGTGAGAGCAGCCATGAGAGGAACACTATTATATGAACTTACATATGGAGGCTGTGATAAAGTCAGTTTATCTCAAGAGTCACTAGTTCTCATTCCTAAAATGTATCATGCAGATGTTTGGTCATTAGCCCAATTTATATTCTGCACTAAAGAAAGCCATATGCTAGTCAATAAGGAAAGATAAGAGGATGGCACGTTGTATAGTCTATAAAATGAAACCTTCATTCGGGAGATTAGGAGCTTAATTCCTGAGAAAGTTGGGTCTCATCTAAGCTTGTACACACAAGTCTGTGACGCAGCTGGTTTCTTGGGCTACGACAGACCTACTGTATGACACTTTGAGATGAGAACAAGTTTCAAGTCTTTATTTGTCCTCACTGTCTTTGTCAAGTGTCTTTTCTCCATCTCTGTTCTGTCCTTCTGCCCAGTACAAGCCTGTAACAGCTCAATGCTCTGCTGTAAAGTCTGCTGCACACACACATGCAAATCAATGTTATACACACAACAGAACACTTAAGCATTTATAGCCAAATGAACTGATGCTTCTTTAGTCTACCATTGTAAATAAGAGACATTACAGTATCCTAGTGTGGTGGCCCATAATCACACGTATTATATGATAAACATGTATTGTTTGTATTATGAACAAAATGCTCCACAATTTTCATGTCACAGAGACCTCTGTCCTTTTCTAATGGTAAGAAAATGTTTACTCCTCTGTTTTGAGCACATTCAAAATGAACAAATAAAGAGATTGATTCAAATACCATTTAAAATTGCCCAAGGACAGCCGTCATTGTCTTTTTTGTTAAAATGGTGTACATTCTGTATTTTTAGTCTTTGTCTGTAACTGGTATTACACAGAACGCATGACTCATATGGTTTTATAAGTGCAAAACTGCTAAGGTAATTTCTCTGATAAACTGCTGTTGTTCTGGCACAAGAGCTGCAGTCCACAATACTTCAGTCAAATAATGCCTGTATCGAGTGTAACACAAGCTTTAGCCAATATGTTTCTGGTTGGATGCATTTTAGGGAAGTTTGAGGAAATTGCAAGGCACTGGCATTATAAATGTTTGAGCAGATCCATAAAATACAACAAATTATTCATGGCGTATACTAATGAATTACATCAATATAGTACAATGAAACAGTGTTTTAAGAAAAGCTATGAACAAACAAAGGTGTATCAATTTACAAAATTACACAAAAGATAAGTTAAACTTTTCTTCAGTTTAAACTAGAGGCACTCAGACAGCATAGACCTCTGCCAAAACACTGGTCCTATCTCACAATGATAGATAGATATTTATATAGGTAAGGTATGGTATGATATGAGGCAAAGAACCTGGACTCAAACTCAAACATCTTTTTGTTCAGCGGTAAACGCTCTCTCCATTGAGCCACAATACCCTTACATCTCACAATAATAAGGATACCACTGAAACTAATCATCTGTTTTTTTAGTGAGTGAAGTTAGTATATTTGGTCCGTATCTTGAAACAGCACAGAATACCTAAAACACTCCTGAATCTTAACAGTGACCTGGATCCACACCAAAAATATGACTTGTCCTTAGCCCATTACTGATCTTTCCTGAAATGTTCTGCATTTTTTAAAGCATATTAGTCAACAACATTTTTTCACACCTCTCTAAAACCTTTGCACAGTACTGTAGTGTGGAGGAACATTATAAAAAAAAACTACTCTTGTGGTCTGGAAAAGACCTTGAATGGTTTACATGCAGGTGTACAGGGTCTACTGTATGCATTTATGGAAAACACTACTCACCAGAGACTCTTTGATGCAGACAGGGGTCAGATTTAGGTGAGAGTGTGCTAGGAAGCCCAGGCAATTTACCATCTCCTAGACACTGGAACACGCACACACTGTTCGTGTTCCAGTGTCTAGCTCATGCTTATTTATTTATCCTCTGAAGGCTGACTGGAGTCGCCCCCATGACCAAGCAGAATGGATCCTGTCAGCGCCGCCCCTCCCTCCTCAATGGCTTTATGGCTTGCTGTGTCAGCAGGTCACATCAACACTGCTGGTGGTGTGCTCCTGTGTGGCAGATCTGGAGCAAAACACGTCAAACAAACCTTAAAAAGCCATGGACAGTTATGAGGCCAAGGCAGTCCTAAAGGGATTACACTCAACCTTTAATAGTTAGCATCACCAATCAAATCAGTGGGACCCGGAGGATCATTCTGCAACTTATAAAACAACAAATTTTGGCAAAAATCTTTCTTCAGAACAGTGCAAACACCTGATGAGATATTATGCTGATAATGAGCAATCAAGAAATAGTCATTTAGACGCATGTAAACAAAGTAGTAGTATTGTGGAAACTACAATTTTTCATTAGTTCCAGTAATGAACTGCATACATTACATACTGTAGATTCAGTACACACATTGTGATATATTTCAAGCATTTATTTATTTGAATGATAATGGTTATAATAATGATTATGTGATCTTATGTACAGTAATATTCTCATTTTATACAATACTGAATTTTGGTTTTCATTAACTGTAAACTATAATTATCACAAACTAACTAAGATGTTGTTTTCTAATGTTGATGACTGCCTCTTACCTGAGTCCCTAAAAGTTTGTTAAAATGTGTTCAGGTACCCACTGATTAACACTAATATTACATTATATATATAATATTACAACAGTATACAAGCACATGATTAAAGGGTCATCTATCCTATAGGCGACAGTGATGTGTTCGAATCAGTCTGACCTCCAGATCTCCTGTGAACGCTGCTTCTCTCCCACACGACATCAACAGTTTGAGCAGATTTGTGAGCTCAGTGGGTGGCACCTGGCACATTTAAGCCTCACCAGATTTTAAAGCACCTCATGTTGGGACAGTATGGTACAGTGTAGGGCTGATAAGAGCGATACAAGGCATATTATTATTACAATTTTGGAGAATATGGCTGAATAAAGCTTTGAGGTCCAGATTTCTATAAACATAACTATACCAGATTTAAAATCATTGTACCATAGACTGTGTTTGCCATTTCATTATCACCTGTGTAATGTTTTTTTCCTGCTGTGCCTCACCGCTCTCTATGCTCTTACTTCTAGTTTTCTTTTCTTACACTTCTTCTTTTCTAAGGTTTGTGATGGGTTTCAGTCCAAATCTGAGACATAAAAATACACATTACATATCAGGTATATGTTATGTGTAATGACATAATTATGACTGAGATTAAAACTATTGTTAGTGAGTTATTTGCAAAACTACTTAGAAATAACTACATGTGACATTTTCCCCATTTCTTTTGTATTTTTATACTTTAAACTATAAACTACTACAGTCCATTTAAGCACTTGAAATTTTCAGTTTTTAACATTATTTGGATTTGGGAGTGCAGCCAGTCTCTCATCCAAGTACTAACCCAACTGACCCTGACTAACTTAAAAAAAAAAAAAAAAGCAACATTATTTTTTCCTAAAAATATTAACAACTCAGGTAATCAAACTGTACATAATCTGACTCAAAATTTTCACTTAATTCATCTATTTTTCCATAGCATAAAGATAACAACTAAAAAAAAAAAAAAAAAAAAATCAAGACTGTAGAGTAATTTGCACAATAAAAACAAGCTTCTAATGACTTGAAATAAGTCAAGGTGAGGTGTGGCTGAGTTGAGTGCAATATCTTTGGTTAATGCAAGGACGGTTTAAACAAGATATTTTGTACAACAGAGGAGACTAGTGTGAGCAAAAACAAAACATATTTGAAAAGATGAGAATAATGTAAATGAAAATTGCACCTCCCTTCATCCTCTTCTTCTTGCTTGCTATTTAGTAAACACAGCTATGCCTGCGGAGGATACAGTGAGAGTCATATTCATACCTTCAAGCAAACATGATGTGACTAACATGTAATCTGCTGCCAATTAGTGCTGCTACAACAGACACGCTGACAAATACAAACAGAAGAAACAGTCAGGATAGAGATGTTAATGCAATAAAAACAAACAGGAAAGATTAGACTAGTCAGAGGACAAAAATCAATTCTTTAATCAATCAGCTGCCTTCAGTTCAGTCGGATGGTGATGGAAAATGAACTGCGGTGGCTGGTTACAGTTACTCCAGCACATTGTACATTAGAGGTAAGGTTTCCTGAAATAATGTTATTTTACTTAAATTTATTTGTCAAATAAAATTGTTATTTTCACTCACATAATTCTGAACACAGGTAGTTTTTTAAGCATTTTAAACTATGCAGGGGATCTATAATTTAATCACAACATTTCTAATTATACAGTACTACAGTTTACAGTGAAAATAAAGAAATTAAATTGAACTACTGAAATAAATTGATTTTTTTCTGACATTGCAGTTTATTAACGTGCACCTGTATTTGTACTCTTATCGTGCTGAAACTATATAGTGCCTCTATGTTTAACTGTAACACAACATCTAACCTGCCAAACCATTTCAAACTGGTTCAGTGAATAGCTAGTATATTTGGGTTTGTTTAGTCCTCATTTGAGAGGCTGAGCGAAGTGATTTAAACCAAATTTGAACCCAGGTCGCTCTCGTTCTTGGTATGCACTGATGAGCCACAGATGCACCCCTGAATATCTGTTTTTTTAACAATACACTGTCAAACCTTAATACCTTCAAAGTTAAATCATACTGTTAGATGTCTTTTTACATTTTTTCCTATACTCAAGCAATAAGAAGACATCCGCCTACTACAACTTACTGTCACTTCAGTCACTGTTATTTTACAACATGATTTTTCCCTTACTCCTACCACCTCTCCTTGAAATGCAAAAGGCTTGTTCTCCCACTCACGATACACTGTCAGTGTCTCTCCAAACACCTAACAACCTCTGTTTCTCAGCCCCTCTCTCTGTCTTACCCAGCACATCTGTCTTCAGTCTGACAGGAGCCATCCATTTAGTAAAGCAGCTCACATGCCTCCACTTTAGAGTAAATACACCTCCACCCCAATGCTTTAATAAAGGACTGTTTTTTTTAAACTATTTAATAAGGTAGCTCTTAATAGAATTTCTTTTAACCATCTTGGGGTTTGCCATTCAATTAAAGGCCCTAATTTGAAGCAAAAGCTATCAGTGGTTTTTTAACAAAGTATTCTTCAAAGTGTTTTCACAGGCAAATAACACCTTTCACTTTCTCTGCCAGATGGGCTGCTTGGATTACTTTCCCCTTATTGCTTAAAGATTGAACCCACACAGTGGCTCACAACAAACTTTTAAAACAAAGAAAGACAAGCTACATTTAGACGAACAGACGCTATATTGAACTGAGTGTAGGAGAAACTCAATATGTTTTTCGAAGTGGTGCTCAGAAGTACTGTAAATGCATACCGGAAAGATGTTTTAAACACAGCCAATACACAAAGGTGTGCATACTGAATCAAAGTGGTGTTTATAAAAGAAAGGACTGATGGAGGGAATGAATAGAGGAAAAACATTTATTTAAAAGCTTTTGTTTTGTTTGTTGTTTTCACCTTGCACGTCTGCTTCAGGTCAAGAGGTACAGTTAGTGACCATTTCTAGCTCATTCAAAGCAGGCTATACTGTCATTCATGTTTTTATTTGTTGAATAAAAGCAATCATATAATTATACCTTTCTATATTAGTATATAATGTGCTTGAAACTTCAATACCTTACTTTACTTTTCTGTCCAATGCTGAAGGCTAATAAATGTTAAAATACTATGTAAAAGACTGATACAGTACAAGCATTAATGAAAGTCAATCCCTCTGGTATCTGAACAATTACTCACACAAGTGAGGTCTGGAAACAGGTCCATCTTTGATCATCTCATCCGTCGGTGCGTGGTGGGGGCAGAGTCCAAGCAGAGACGCCCAGACTTCGTTGTCATCCCAGAAGAAGCACCCACGGGACAATCCCAAAGAAATGCCTGAGCCACCTCAACTGGCTCCACAAATTGAAAGTTTTGCCTTACAGCCCAGCTCCTTCTTCACAACAGATGCCGCAGACTGCAGTTGCAACGATCCATTTGTCAATAGGAATATTTATATACAATTCGAAACAGCAGGAATGAAATAGTCCATTTTCAATAGGTTACACAAACCAACAAAATTAAGAAAAAAAAAGTAGTTAGTTTGGAAAGCCAAGCAGATTTTAACCTGAAGCTAGATACAGTTTGTCAGTTTGTTTCATAAGAGTTTATTTACAACAAGTGCATGATGTAATCATATTTTAGACAAAGTACCTAAGTATTTTTTATTATTTATCTCAATAAAGTAAAGCTAAATCTGACTTCATAGGGCTGCTAATATTTAATTTTAATAACTATTAGTTGAGTCAGTTGGAGAACAGCCACATTAAAGAGCTGCCTCACCAAACTGAAAGGACACAACATGATAAAATTTACTGTAGATAAATAGATAGATAGATAGATAGATAGATAGATATACTTTATTTATCCCGAAGGAAATTAAATTGTTCAACAGAGAGCAGCCGAGGGCAGCCTGCATATCCAGGCATTGGAAGTGTTACCCGCTTCCGACGCCAGCATGTACTGGTTTAAAAACGGAACTGCAGTCTAAATCAAAACAATGGTCTTTTTTCTGATTGGATGATCAGCAATGCAATTTTAGAATCAAAACAAAAACTTTACAACTTGGCCATTATGTAAAATATTTTTTTAAATTGTGAATAAATTCAACTGCACTGTTGTTATCAGTAAAACTAATATTTGATTGAAAATATGTTTACATCATATCTTAGGACACACATATGGGTCATTTTTATGAAATATAATATATACTGCTCATAGCACCTTTTAAAATATAATTTCTAATTCAAAAACTACTGGGACCATCCGAGGATAAATGCAGCCACATCATTATTGATTTTAAAAGTATGTCAAAAAATAGTAATACTTACACTGTCAAAAATTAAAATGTATTAGGACATTTTTCCTTGTCAGATGTCATTTTTCCTTGTCTCCCCCCAGCAGCTGTGGTGCCGCTGGGGTCAGGAGTTCAATTCACTGCTGCTTTCAATTCTGCACTGTCCATCCAGCTAATCGCTCTCCCTCTCTGTAAAAAATTGATGTGGCAAATGAAAAAAGACTTGGCTTTTCCCAAAGTTACCAGATGGAAGGGTTTCACTTGGACATAATGCAGAATTAATGAAGACTAGTGTCATTAAGGATGAGCTGTTGAACAAGGCCAGGCCTGTTTAATATACTGCTTATAATTTAAATGAGCTCAAATCGCTCTTGGTGATGACCGTCTGAAAAAAATTAGTAAAATCTCTCTTTGTGTGATCCACTCCTTCATAGATAGCCCAGTACTCATTTAAAAAAGAACAACATGCCATTTGTAAGCTGTAAAACTATTTGGATAATTATCAACAACACAAACCACAGCCAGTAATTATAAACGTGATTATGATTATCCAAGGCTTTTAAATATTTTGTTTGTGCATGTTAACATCATATTTTGATTTCCTATATATATATATATAATACTGAGGTCAGTGTCATTGTTAACAAAGTTGTACCATTCTTTTTTTTTAATCCCTGGAACATTTGTTGTTTATCGTCAACTATGCCAAAGCTCAAGGATGCCATATTTGTCTACAACAATTTTCTAAACAAAGCTTCCACTACAGAGGGAGAAACAAGCTTGTAAATGTAAAAACAGGCTCTTGTCTGTTTTTAGAAGTCTGCACTTGGCCACTGTAGTCTTTGATTTAGCACCAGTAAGATGCCTTCTGCTGCCTCCATTGCATCTTTTCATACTAACTAACTTCATGTCCTCTTTTATTACATCCATAAATCTCCTCTTTGGTCTTCCTCTAGGCCTCTTACCTGGCAGCTCTTACCTCAACATAATTTTGTGCCAATAAATTCAGTATATCTCCTCTGTACCTGTCCAAACCATCTCACGCTGGCTTCACTGACTTTTTCTCCAAAACATGTAACAATAACGGTCCCTCTGATGTTCTCATTCCTAATCCTATCCATCCTCACCAGTAGGGACTCAAAATCTGATTCTGAACTTTAGTAAAAGTACTGCTATTTCCACATATTATTACTCAAGTAGAAGTTCAAGTACTCAACTAAATCATTACTTGAGTAAAAATAAAATAGTTTTGAGTGTAGTGCTACCACTCGCACAACCACTACTACTACCACTACTAATAATTGTAGTATTGCTGCTTCTACTAAGAGCACTACTACCTGCTGCTGCTACTACCATCAGAGGAAACTCATTACTTCTACTTTGTCCACCAGTGATTACTATTCTAATGCTACAACTATTTTTTTCATTAGTACTACAACCACTACTATTACTATTCACTTTGCCTCTGAGGTAAAAAAAAAAACCTAATTTACAGAGCTTAAAATTTACTGCTTAAAATTATTATGTAAACAAGTTAAGAGAAACAATGCCAGACTTTAGTGATTCATTTGGCTTCTTTTCTGTAAATAAAAATCCATCATTCGCCAGTTTTAGTAAACTACTTGACTTGGGGGTCACATTGACGATGAATATCACTGTGGCTAATGTCCCAGAACTGAATAAGCAGGTATAAATATTAATCAAAGCCATTAACAAATCCAAAGTAAGCCTAGAGCCAGGACTAAGCCAGACTAATTTTAGTGACATACAGTAGTTCAGCGGACCACAGACAGCCTAATGAAATTCATCCTCCATGTGCAGTATATACATGTAAAATCCCACATTACCTATGCTAAACAGACCACATGAAAAATGCAGTAATGAGACGAATTCCGAAAATTATGCAGGAAGCAGAATGAATAACAATCACCTCATTCCACTTGGCCTTTCCACTCGTATGGGGCACACAGTGAAGTCTGTCCAGGGAAGATGAGTGACTGGATCTGGTGTGACAAAGATTAAGATAGTCCTCGATCCTTATGAAGTCAAGCTTAAAATGTCACATTATTCCACCATGGGCCAATCCAGGGGAAGAAAAAGTACAATGTAAGCATGATTTTCTGCATTTTGACTTTGCGATTAGCATTTCACAAAATATTGGATAAGAGGAAAGAGTGGACTTGACACGCAAACCCCTACAAGGTCAGATGACTTTAGCTTGTTAAACTTGATACTAACATAAACCTAAACATTTACATGACATGGTAGACTTTATTGATCCCTGTAGTGAAATTCGTTCTCTGCTTTAGACCCATCCCTCAATGCCGCTGGGGCAACCTGTCAGGAGCAGTGGGCAGCCGCAGGGCAGCACCTGGGTACCCTTCTGCAGATCTTGAGCCAGGATCCTGGCCAGGAGTACCTAGCTGGAGGATTAGCCTACTGTGCATGTGTTGAGGTTGATGTGGGAAACAGGAGTACCCAGAGGAAACCCACCCAGACACAGGGAGAACATGCAAACTCCACACAGAAAGGCCCCACACGGTCTGGGAATTGAACCCAGGACATTCTTGCTGTGAGGCGAGAGTCCTTACCACTAAGCCACTGTGCCGCCAAATACAAACCCAATTCAAGAAAAGTTGGGACACTGTGTGAAATGTACAAGGTAGAATTTACATTTTACAGGCAGTATCACTTGAAAGTCTAAATATCACAAGGATCTAAAACATCTAATACTAATTTTGCTTTATAAAATGCTCCTGTTATACCCCGTCATGTTACTTCATGTTGCTAATTAGTTGCACAATGCACCTCTAGATGCCTTTTACAGTCTTATGTTAGCCTGTCCCCTCTTCAATTGTTTGGTGCCGCGAAATCCAAAAAGCTATTATTTTTCATTAAATGGTCTCAGTTTATACATCTTGTAAATAAAATGTATTTGCAAATAATTTATTGTTTTTATTATCTTCTTGTCGAATTTAATGACCTGACTTGTAAATGACAGGTAACAAAGTGCCACCGCGCAAATGCAACCCTTGATTTAATTATTACTTATTGTGCAGCCCTTAGTAAATTTCACTATAGTGCTTAATTTGATGGAAATTGAAGTCTCAGTACAGTACCCCCATGTTATTTCTTGAGACTCAAAACTATGCTGAGCCAGATGGAGTGACTGCTACTAAATTATTCATACAGTAGCTTAGATTAGTAAAATGCTACAGGGCAAACTCAAGTGAAAGGAAAATCCAAAAGCAACAGTAAATATGTGATTATATCTGATAAAGAGTTTTGCTTTCTGCATATTAAAACACCACATCTGGATGAACTCAGACTGACTATTGTGAAATACATAGAAAATTGTGCAACAATAGTCTACCTCTTTTCATTAGCAATGCCTTTCCAATTTAATGCCTCTTGTTTTATGTGCCCAGGAGTGCTTGCAATATAACAGTGAGCCATTAAGTAAAGCAATCAGCACTTATTAGGCTGTTAATGAGCCTAATGAATTTGACTCTTGGGTAAACAGCTGTATAGAGACAGTCTCCAGAGAAGCCATCTCATGAAGTGGCTGTGCAGTCACTCACGGATGCAGACACAAACATGTCTCACAAAAGGCTGCTTAGGCCCAGGACTCTCATGAAAACAGAAAAAAGTTGTGCTTTTTTGGAGATGAACATTTCTGGTGGCTTTGTTAACACCATCCTTAACAAGGCCAGTTCAAATTGAATGTCAGTACTGTTGAAGTGTTAGCTGTTGCCTAGCTGTAGAAGCACGTGGAGAGCGCAGACCTCCACCAAGCCATAGGGTCACGAGAAAAACCCCTAAAGGCCCGGATCTAGCTCAATAAGTATTAAAGATACATCAAATATGTGAACATACTACTGAAAGAGAAAAAACTCACCTTTCATTTCATTTCATTTGTGTGTTGCTATATTTTTTCTGTGCAATATCCAATTTCATATGTACCCCCTATATTTAGAAACGTCTGGATCACCAGAACCAGAAGATCAACATGATCCGGGTCAAACTGTGTCAGATTATAACATCTACCATGATGTCATCTTGTAATTATTTGCCAATGATTCTGAGCATTAGTTGTTGTTTAGTTAGAAGCTGTAATGGCAGAATTAGCCCCATCTCCCAATAGTAAAGAATACTTTTAATAAATCCTGGGTCCAGATGGTGATCTGGATCACCCCCAAAATGTAATCACTTATTGTTTATCTCATTTCTAACATTTCCTAAAAATTTTATCAAAAGACCTCTGAAAGAGAAGAGCCGAGATGAAAAGAAGGTTGATGCTATTTCTGTAAAGGTATACCAACAAAGTGTATAGAGTCTTATTATGCCCCTAAAGCAACAAGAGGCATCACACATACCATAGGACAAATCTAATATATTATAACTATCTATCGACCCCATTTCATTATTGCTTGGCTCAAATAGATAAATGAGCATTCACCTCAGCCTCTTGTCTTGAATGAGACTGTCCATTATTCAGGTGTGAGTGGTCAAAGGTCAGCTCTCATTAACAGAAAAGCCATCCCCAGCCAGTTGACACAACAACAATTGATTTCCAATACAATTCATCACAGGTAGCTTTGTGGATCATCTTTTTTTATTGACATCTGTCTGCAATGTCTGCCAGTCAGTCTAGGTTTATTTTTCATTATTTTGAAGTACATTCATATGTGCTTGTATAGACATTTATAGATTAATGTATTTTTTTATTTAACAGCTGGTATAGGATATATTGATTATCAGGTGCTAGTGCCACAACAGAGATTAACAAGTCATTAATGGAGAAAGTATGAGATAAATGAGATTGAAAGATGGGACATCTCCAGGGTCCCAAGTCATTAACCAAAGGCTTTGCGGCTTATAATGACACCATTAAAGCTTCATCACATAGTAAAAGATATAAGGAGTGGAAATGAAGATTTATGGGTGATTAGAACAACACAAAAAGAGAATGTGGAAAACGGGAATAGCAGCTATAATAAACTTGATGAATTGCAACTGTGGATGAAGTCATTAAACTTCTACCAAACCAGCATTTTTAATAGATTCATGATTCACATGGAGGAGCAAGGGAGTCATTAATTTATAAGCTTTCAGGCTTACTACAACCATACATTTCTTTATTTAAAATGCTGAATATAGTGTTTTGTTTATGTTCAGATTAATTGAAGCCAAAATATTGTTTTAAATACATGGTGAAACACATTATGCCATAAAAGTAACCCACAACGCCCTTGCTGAGAGGTAAGAGGAATGCTAACTGTTCTGCCACCATGTGCACTCATCCTCCCACTCTCCAAACATATAGATGTATTAGATGAATTAGTGACTCTAAATTACGTTTATGTACCTAATGAATGTGTGAGTGAATGGTTGTCTGTCTGCGTCTAATTGGCCACTATCCAGGGTGCACTCTGCCTAAGGCCCGTATTAGCTGAGATATACTACAGGCACCAGCAACCTTATACAGGCAATAAGCAGATGACAGTGAATGAATGAATAAAAGGAATAAATGTTCCATAAAGTTGCAGTAATACAATTTTGAAAAATATATACGGTGTGTTGATTTTTATAAAAATCCTCTATATCTCTCCCTTAGTACACCATTTCTACTCGCAAGCACTCAGCATTCAGGTGTCCCGAAGGTGCAGTCCAAGTAAAGCATGCCTCCGTTTTCTGACTTTCTACCCCAGGGAAATGAAACCCATGATGCCATTAGCTTTCTTCTGCCTTGATAAAGTGCATCTGCAGTTCTCCAGAAATAAGGCAAGCATGCTTTGGTTTGCAAGTGTAACACAGTAGTAGATAAAAAGAGAGAGGCGTATGAGTATCATGTTGTCAGTGTAGAACCAATATGTATAAAGACATGAATTACTTAGGTGCTTATGGCTGTTTTCCTTTTCTTAATGCTCTCTCAGGATTACATGAAATAATCCCCAAGGTGTGTGAGACGACACTATGTGAAAGATAGAAATCCTTTACGTGCAAATCCACAGGGGTTGAGCTGGGTTTAAATCTGGCTTACAGGAAAGAAGATGTTTTTGAGAAGTGGTGCCTTCAGACCAGTTACTCTTTTTTTTTTTTTTTTTACTCACCCACTGTGACAGACTAGCCAAAAACCAAAATATGTCACATGTACAGTGTTGAGCAAACATTTTAGTGAAGTGTGAAAAAAGCAGAAGTGCAGAGTGCAGAACACAAAACAGTATTTTTTATTTTTGTTATGAACATTTTAGGAAAGGTCAATAATAGGCCAAAGACAAAATCATTACTTTTGGTGTGGATCCAGATCACTGCGATGCTGTAACATTTTGAGATCTGGACCGAAAACACTAACTTCACTCACTAAGAGTAGATTCTTTACCATCGTGAGATCCAAGAGTTAAGTTTTGTGGCTCAATGGAAAGAGCATTTCTATAACTAGAAGATCTTTGTTTGAGTCTGTGCTTAAGGTTTTTTATTGCAATTATGTTTTTTTGTATATTTTTTCTTGTGCTTAAAAACCTCTTTAAGACTTTTGCACAGCACTTTATGTTGCTGGCAGTAGTAACACCACTTATTATGTGTGCTGGACATACAAGCCATACTAGGGCTTACCATTTTTCAAATCATACCAAATTCAATGGTTGTGTACTTGCTGGTTGAAACAAGGCTTTTGTATCCTCAGGAAAAACAAAAAGATGGAGGGTAATAGCGTAGTAATGGAAGCAGACTGTCTGTCTAAGGCTGTTAGAAGCCCATCCATTGCATGCACTGTGCACACCTCAGTGATGGATGAACAGGAACAGCCGGCAGACATAACACACCTGTGTAAACATAAATGAATGCATTGCACAGAGTCTGCTTTTCCTTAAGGTGCAACCATAAAAAATCCATGAATATTTGGTGTGTAGGTGCATCACATATGAGTGCATACGTCCGGAGAGTGAGATATAAGCTACGAGGCTGAATATGGAATGAAGACATGTTTGTGAAGTAAAAGATTGCCATGAGAAAGCTATGGTACATCCATTAGGAGATCTGACTTTGTCGATCAATATTTTCCTGTCAGCCTCACTGTTTCACACGGATACTACGCCAAGGGACACAATTTCTATCCTTTAAAATAATGTCTTTGCTATCTGCAGATGTGAGCTTAGGGCTAGGTGAGAAAATTAAATCATTGTGTTGAACAGCAAACATGGGAGAAGCTTAACAATAAAAGGCTTAAGGGAAACCAGAAAATGAAAGGGTGGTAGTGAATAAGTTCAGATAAGAAGGAAGAGTGGAAACAGCAGCTCTGTCAAAGACTTTCTTTAAGTTTGCTACAGATAAAAACTGACATGGAAGTTGACAGTAAAGAAAGTGTCTTAATGTTGTGCTTTCAGGCTTAGCTTTTTATCCCAGCCCCTTGAAGCTATGAGAGCATCTGCCTGAGTCCATTCCCAAGATGGCCACCAACATAAAATGCCTGGCTGCCAATGATTCCAAAAATCATGACCAGAGGTTTGTTGAAAAATGAGTGCACAAGCTGCCAGCCAATAATATAAATCCTTTGGTGTGAAGTATGGTCAGTTCAAGAGACACATCTGGCACAACAGAAAACATTCTTCAAAATGAAAAATATTCACAAAGTACAAGAGTGCAGTCGGCTGAAAAATTGTTCTCTGCCTTAAAATACATGAGTGACTGACTGAGCACAAAGCAAAGACAATATGTTTGTGTTTTGGTTTGGAGAAAAAGACAAGTCCCAGTCTTACTGGGGACATGCTGCTCCTGCCTTTTCTGTTCATAAACTAAACAACAGTGCCCTTGTTTATCCGGCAACATATGGTCACTTTTAGACACAGACACTTCTGCTGCAAGATGCCTCCCTCCTTTAACTGCACTTAAAGTTAAACATTTAGATTCAGCTGACTCTAAAATTGTATAATGTAACATGACTTCACACCTTTAAATAACATATAGATTACATAACAAACAACTCATTACACAAAGCACTAACATCTGAACAAAATGATACGACCTGTGTTCAGCCTTAAACCATTATGGAGGTGTGAATGTGTATTTGGCCCAGGTCTCACTGAACAACCTCCTACATTAGTGATGTTGTGTTTTTCATTAAAAAAGTACCACTTGTTGAGATAGCACAATCATTGTACTTGAGTACCTAATCTTGTTTTTTTTTTTACTGATTGAATGAGTTGGCAAAGTCAGCAAACAATGTGTCATCATGAATGAAGTAGTTTACATTTGTGAGAGTCATCAGAGAGGAACTTACCACGCATTTAAACTTTGATTATTGATCCATCTATTCTCTTCCACTTACTCTCATTAGCTGTTGTGAGTGGCTGGAACCTATACAAGCAACTAGGGGCTTTAGGTGGGTTATACCTGGCACAATGGCAGGTCACAGGGTCGACACAGAGACGTACACTGACAGACAACCATTCAATCTCACATTCATTCACTAGGGGCAATTCACCAATTCACCTGACACATGGAAGTCACAAGGAAGTCAGCCTGAGTATCGAACCCAGCTTAAATAGTTTTGTGTAAATGGGTTAGGCGTAGCTTACCAGACCATTTTAAATATTTTTTTCAGCCAAACAAACTTTACTTCTACATATTTAAGTCGTGCATGGTTTTATGAAATGTTTATGCTTTTGCACTAAATTGTACCAAGATGAAATTACAACCCATTCTTGTTTATTTCTATAGGGTGAGAGTCCTGCATACTGCTTATCCTATCTCCATCTATTTCACTGAGAAGAAAAGGGGCCGCCTGCCATGAAGGAGAGCTACAGAGGAAAACACATTTCTGCATCTATCTATAGGCTTAGAGTCTTTCCCTTCTTCTTATTGTCACCATCATTTTAGAGCCTGTCTGCTTGTTTTCTGCTCTAGCAACACCGCAAGGTCAACTCAACCAATTACTCTCTTTGTCTGGGCCAGTTAAAGCGTCCTTCTACCCTCTTCAGCCCCACAAGAGCCGGGATCAATAGCACTCATGGTCCAAACTTAGAACATTTCTTGGTCTATTAGCGACACACCACGCTCAGTTTAGTAACTGGCATTTGGACCGCAAGTAAATTATTTCACAATGAAATATATACAAGCAGAAGGGGAAAACTAAATGTAAAACATCCAAATAAACTTAATATTGAATAATACATTTTTACTAACAGAAGCAGCAGTAATTGTGGTAATGGTAGTGCATTTAGTTGTGTAATTGCAAAATACAAATAAACATACTTGTACTTGTAGTTTACACTCTTACGTGTACTCTTTACATCTTATGTTTACTCAAGTACTAATTTTGTTAAGTACTGTTAAAGGTGGTTTTAGTAGATTTTTTTTCAACTGGGAGTAGTAAGGGCTTTGTAACTTTGTAATTGATAAAGCATTTACCACCAAACTAAATGATATCTAGTTCATGTCCAGGTCTGGGCACTTAATCTTTACTATTGCAAGACAGGCCCATTTCCTTGGCAGAGGTCTGCATTCGTCAAGTGCTTTTAGTTATGTTACTTCAATTTAACAGCTTTGAGAGATACAAATGTCTTAACCAAGTGTATTACAACATGCCGAGTTTTATGACTTTAATTTCTGTTCTGCACGGTCTTTCTTGACAAAATTGACTCGATTCCAGCAAGTGACGCTTGTGCTAAAATGAAGTTTGTGTTGTATGGTGTGTTTGGATGGATGTATATTTCTGCTTGAAATGGTGCAACAAAACAAAGTCATTAGTTCCATTAGGTTTGTATCATTCTGCTTCACTGCAGTGGGTATGGCTTTCACAGAGCCCCTATTAAACCACTGGCTTTTTAGTCGAGTTTCATCTTACCATGCAGCATTGATGTATCTGTCTAAAAATTACACTTGTGGATTCACTGAGATTACTTCAGAGACATTCCCATGCATGACGGCACGCACAACTTATGTCTGACGACAAACCCAGAATTCATTTAGCAGGAGATGCAGGTATGTGCTGTATGGTTCACTAATAGGTATACATGGTATATTGATTTTATCATGCACTTAGTATGTACAGACAGTATGTTTGAGCAGGAGATATGGGAAATGTGTTGATTAAAAAAGCTCTGGAGCAAATCCCTGTTATCTAAGCAAACAATTAACCAGCTCTGAATTGAAAGGATACACGCACATGTTCTTAAATGTGACAACAAACACAAAATAGAGACCATTATCAGAACAGGTGAAGGTAAACAATGAGGTGGTCATGTTTAAGGTTTAAGTGAATAGAGCTGATTGCTTATTATGACTGACAATGACATTACAGGACCTGACGCAGTTGACCAGTGCAAGGTTAACACATTTATTCACTCTTATGAATTAGATTAGTGTGTTTGGGAAATCTGATAGAGACTGTCACGTGAGGGGGCAGTGTGGTCTGACCTCATTTTAGTTGGTAGGACGCCCCAGTACAGCATATCAGATGATGGTACACGAGAAACATGCATACTGGTCTTACTGAATGAATGATGCTTGTCAGGGTGGGGTATAACATAGATTAAATAAATAACTGGAAAAAAAATGAGAGAGTGGTGGGTTGTCTGGAGCTGGTGGTAGCTCCAGGAAGGCCAAGGAGCAACACCCATATATTAGACAGGAAATACCTGGACATAGGATCAACTGGGGTTATACAAACTGATATGCAGGTTTCCCGGATAATCTGTTTTGTACCATGTAGGTTTTGGTTTGTGCAACATTAACATAAGAGTTAAGCTAAAACTTTGTTACATTTAAGCTTCTGAGGATGCATTATGCCAATTTTTAGGATACAGCTACAGTCTTCACTTCTGTCTGATCATGTCAAAATGACACTTTTTGCTCTTGTTTATTACATTGAAACTTCTTAAAAACATTTATGGCTATGCTGTAATATCATTATACATTATTGTTAATTGTATAGGAATTCTGTAATTTCTATCACACAGCCTTGTCATGCAGATAAACAGAAGAAAAGTCACAGCCACAACTCGTCCTTCCTATAGAGCTCTATAGAAATCTGTCAACATCATCTCTGTGTGTTGTGGAAGTGTCTCAGACTGGACACATGGATGTGACCTTTTTCTCTTGATCAGATCCGCCCGGCCCCCATTGGGTGTATCTGTCACTGTCCTAAAGATAAATTAATGTGACCAAAGTTATATCCATGACAGATTTTGCACACCTACACAGTAAAGTATTTTGTAAAGTATTACAACAAAATAATGTTAATAGTAAAGAGACAGCTATTGTAGTTAGTTCATCAATGGTGGAGAGTAATCTGATGTTGTGTGTGATATATGTGTGAAGGTGTATTTCTAAAGCTGGCTTCAGGTTGAGCAACATAAACACACAAAGATGATGACAGGTTTTGTGGTTAAAATGCTGGTCATGCAATGCTATGCCAAAGGCAATCCAATCAGTCAAGGAAAAACTCAGAGGAGGGGCGGATCAGGAAGTAAGTCCTTTCAATGACAATCTTTGAATTCCCAATGCTGACTTCCAAACACATCGGCAGGTTTAATACAAATGGCTAAGGTCCATTCACAGAGAGATTACTAAAGTGAGATACAACCCTATCTCCCCCAGAGAGACAGAGATAATCCCCTACACAAATGTGTGTGTTGTTGCTGCAGGTGACGTTAAAACAAAATGTGGCTTTAGACGACAGTTGTCCATATAAATGGCTCATTCGGAAGGATCTTATTTCCACAAAGGATAATGGCACTAATACATAATGCATTAGGTCATTAAGAAACACCAAAGGACCTGAAGAAAACATGCATCAACACTGACAGTCACAGAGAAGATGAATGAATAAGGAAACAAAATGGAGCCAGAGGCCATACAGTGGACAGCAATCCTCCCTGACCTTCAGTACCACAACAGTCACCACTGTCATCTCTATGTGTGCTACAACCTTTAAACTCACACAACCCATCTGCATATCATCAAGAACATGAGTCTGGAGCATCAATGAGAAGAAAGTTTAAAATTACAAAATTGTATGGATTAGATATTTAGCTTGCTGTTATCACTTCCTGTCCATGACGGTGAGTCCACTATTTTAAATACATAAATGCATGCACCGTGATTGTTTGAATCAGAGCATCTCCAATATCTTACAATCCGTCTGGGGTTAAGGGCAGTTTAATATCAGACAGATCGTTTGGAAATAGACTTAACACACAGCAGGAAGAGGAGGATGTTGCCATGGAGCCCAGCCTCTGTAGTACTAACGTATTATTATAGCAGCATGTACACAATGCAGCATGTAATACATAAATATATGCTGTGAAGGTGGTGAATCATTTAGCTTCTCATAAATAATAAAAAATACGATAAAAGGCTTAACAATGTGAACAATGAATAATGATTGACATCAGCAAAATTGCACATTACAATACTACAGTTATACAAGATAGGAGAAACTCATGGTTTTGACATGTCTCAAACATTCAAAGTATCTTGACTATGTCTAAGTCTATTTCAGACCAATTTACTACTCTTCGATAGCGATGAAGGACATCCCACTGATGTAATGCTAATGCTTCTTAGTACTGTCCATAGCACATTAAACCATGGTGAATGAATGCAGCAGGCTGTGAGTAAATGGTAGTGTTATGATAATGGCTAGACCCAGAGCACCATGAGGAATGTGGTGATAACAGACAGAGGTTGATATCATTTATCTTTAGCGTGGCAAATGAAAACGCTCAAAGCACCTATATTCACATGTTACACATTGACACTAGAGCTGTATGATATTAGAAATATTGTGATAATGACATGCTAACATCAATATTCAGATTTTCTTTTTGACATAGTAAGTTCAGTTCAGTTTAAGATGGAACACACAACTCAGTATTTACAAGTCAAAACTTTACCTTGAGACTAAACCAGGACTAAATTGTGTAATTGTGACTACATTAGGTAAATTTTTAATATTGTCATTGGGTCACAATGCAATTTCATTGAAGCAAACAGACAATGATTTTGTTGGTGTAAATCTCTGCCAGATGGAAGACCATAACATTACTGCGATACATTTAGTTTTTTGCGATACAGATGATAACAATACATTAGCAATATATTGTATAACCCTGGTTGACACAGGCGTCCCTATGCATCTCCTCTCTCTGTCTGGTTCCTCCACCTGTTTCCTTCTTTTTAATGTAATCATTGATTGGTGAACTCAGGAAACCCGGGCACTTATTGGGTTGCAAGGACAAAGGAAGTGCACATGCCCACTCACAGAGAGAGAGAGAGAGAGAGAGAGAGAGAGAGAGAGAGAGAGAGAGAGAGAGAGAGAGAGAGAGAGAGAGCGAGAGAGCGAGAGAGAGAGGAGCTGGACGACATGGTATCTCTACATCATGACCACCCGCTGCTGATACTGCCGGCACAAAAAAGGCTGACTGAAATCTCCCTGATTTAACTTTCTCTCGACACTCTCAACCTTTCCAATCATCAAACTTGTCTCTTGTCTCTTTGTTATCAGCACTACACCCTGAACATTACATTTTATTCCTGTGAGCTTTGTTAGTAATTTTGTGTTTATAGCTTAATAAAACTGTGGAAAGAAAAGTGACAAAACATAATCACTATCTCCAGACAGCCACCAGCAAATGCCAAATAGACATTGCTGCATAAAATAAATAAAATGTATGTTCCGCATTATAAAGGCCTTAAACAACACACACTCACAGCCATGGGAGCCTGTCCTATCTGCCTTTAATATAAATAAATTTATTGTCTTGAATATATCAGTCAGAAGTGGCGTGTAAATCCAGTGTTGATGCATCCAAATAGCTTTAGGAAAAATAGAGCAGCAGAAGCATAATCACCTCAATCCATTCAGATTCTTAATAATATTTCGAACATGGCCAAAGGCAGTCCATTTACAAGATATGCTCAGGAAACTTTGCACTTATTGGCCTAAAAGAAAATGTGTGGAGAGCCACAAACTTTGCCAATCTTGCCTTACAAAACTAAGCTAAATGACAAAGTTTGGGTCTGTGCAAAAGTAAACAAAAAGCAAAGTTTTTAATTGTAAACTAAATGCACCGTCGAAATTATATTTGCTTGTGATTAAATAAGGTTTCAAGTGACTTGGCAAACAGATTTATGGCATATTGGGCACAAATAAAGAATTAAGAGCTTATCAAGATAGACTCCATCCTGAGAAGATTTCCTCAAAAACAAATTCTCTTTGTTTAATCTGCTCTTGTTTGCGTTTCAAATAAGAGATAATTACACTTGGGACATAAACACTGAAGATAAATGTCCACCTGCTTCAGCATCTTTGATGTTTACTTCCTGCCTTAAACTGTGCCTACACCACGACCAAAGAAGTCGTCTGAAGAATATTTATCCATTGCTCTAAAATATTTGGATGTTGATCTTGATTTAGTTGAGACAAGCAAGGGGTGAGATGGTAATGTTTTATACAATTTTAATCTGTTTTATGGCTTTCATCATTTGTTTTTGTTTATGGTCTGTTTTATTTGAGTTTTATTTCTTATATTGCTTGTGTACAGCACTTTGGCCAAGTGCATGGTTATGAAAGCTCAGTAAAGTTAGCATGGTTTGGTTTTAAGATGTCTAAAAGTCTTTATGCCTTTACAAGCAATGATGTGAAACAAATGCAATACAATTAATATGCTATAGAATTCACTATAAATTGAATTCTGTTAGCTGGGAGATGAAATGCCTTTAGCTCTACAAACTATATAGACCATTCTCAGTCACGTGACTTGGTTTGTTGGCGCTGCTATTTTGGATGGCAAAATTTACAATTATTTAGTCAATCAATCGACAATCTCACGTTATAGGTGCACATATAAAAGCTTACAAGAGGCAAAGAGCTCCTTAGAGGCATAACAATATTTAGTGGCAGGATGAGTGACAGACCTTTAGTATGGAAAGTGCCCTAAAACAACTGTTGTCCATGTGAGTAGGCAGATGAGAGACGCAGATTAGTGAAAAGGTAATATAAATATTTAAATAAAGTAGACTTTCCGCGGAGGTTTACAAGTCTAAAATTATAAATCAAAATTTAAGGCCTTAAAAAGTGGCAAATTTGCTGAGATATGGAGAATTAGAATTTATATATGTTTAACCTCATTCAAGCTAGCGGTGACCAGATTCAGAAAGAAACTCCGCGAAAACATATTTTGTCAATACAAGCATGATATACATCGTTAGAAAGTTTATGTTCTGTACAAAATGGGAATTAACTTAACTTTATGCTTAAAATAGGACATATGTGTAATTAATGACGATTCCTCAGTATGCCCAAACCGAAAAAACAGACTTTTTACCTTTGAACACTGGTTCTGTCCAAAACCAGTCCAATCCAGGATTAGTAACTCTCAATCAGTTCGTATAAATCCACAAGTAAATATCGAGATATATTTCCATAAAAGTATTCCATGTTGTGAAAATAATCCTGTAATCGCCATATCCTCACGCAGAAAAGAACAAATACCAAGCTGTCCTGAACATTGCATTTTCTTTTTCTCTCCAGTTTGCTAAATGTCCGTGAAAACGTGTTTACCCTGCTAATAAACCTGAGCAGACAGTAAGAACTGACCTCAGATCGGTTTTTACTTTATTTGACGATTACAGCAGGAGCGATCTTTTATGTGACTTTTTTAAAGAATAAACTTTGTCAAACAGTGCAACATTAACTTTTTTACTTCAAAAGATAGCTGGTAGATGCTAACACAGATATAGGACACATTAAACTATTTTTGATGAGTAAAACAAATTTAATTTGTTAGGCTAACAGACTAGCAGGACTGATCCAAATCGGGCCATGACAACAGGCTTTTGCCATCCACCATGGCGGCTCCGTGGAAATCATGTGATCAGATGACGCTGTGAGAGAAGGGTCTATATGTTTTTAAACCTTTATTTCATTTTGACTTAAATGACCGCGAATCTCCACAAATTCACTGCATCACAAAATAGTACTCAGCTGACTGAAGTGGTGCCAAATGAGGAGAACATGCACAGAATAAATGGAAAAAGCAGCTTTGAGAGTACAGACTGTTGCTGGATTAAGGTCATAGGAACAAAGTATAGAACATTTAAGTGTATGCTTACAATTCTGTAGAGGATCTGTTAGAAGAACATGAACTATACACTCACCAGAGCAAATACATCCCTGTAACGACAGCCAAAGGAGATAGGTGCAATTTAATACAGCCCTGGTGAACAGAGCAAACAGACAGTTGTGTGTAGCTGTAGTTATGTGGGTTTGTTTTATGTGCGCACTGTCAGCGCAGACTCTGAGACATTAAATTTACCAAGTGTAACATTAAATGCTCTCATTGTTCCATGCACCCACAGTTTTATAGATACTGTAGAGATTTGCGGTAGAGGTAGTTCATAGAATACTCTTTTCTGAATTCATATAAGATCAATGATTAAGATAAATAAAGCTCAATGTTTTTGTCACTGAGACTCCACATAAAAATCTATTCACCGCCTTTTGGTTACTGCTGTTAGGGATGATGGGTGGCTGGAGCTTATCCCAGCAACTATGGGCCTTAGGTGGGGTCCAGCTAGGACAGTAGTCGTAGGGCTGACACAGAGACACACTGACAGACAACCAAGCACTCTCACGTTCATTTACTATGAGTTTAGAGTCACCACTTCTCTTTGAACGGTGGGAGGAAGCCAGAGTACCGACCCCACTCAGAGATATTGGTCAGCTCTAGGATCAAACCCACAACCTCCTTGCTGAGTGGCAGAAGCAACACTCTGGGACCTTTAATGTGGATTTATATATTGGTGAACATTTTAAAGTAAACCATGTGTTGTTTTGATCAATAAATTTAAGTATAAAGTTATTATATATAGGCTGCAAGGTAGGTTTTTAAGTGCAACAGAACTCAGAGGTGAACTTGTAAGATACTGTGTTACACAGTGCATCTTATTAAGTTCATCTTTCCCTATAAGCATGCTCTCGGGGTTGCCACAAAAAAAAAAAAAAAAAAAAATCTGCCACATAATGTGACATGATTTGCACTTTGATTTGTTTTTATACTAGATGTGCTTCCTGATCAAATCCATTTATCCATTTATCTGGCCTAAACTTTGGTCTGGCAAAAAAGTACACTGCCTTGTAACCCCCTGTGGCTGGATTAATGCATCATATTGAGTTTATAGTCTTCATTTCCATCTGGATGGTGACAGAATTATACTGCACAACTAGGAGAAAAAACAGTTTTTTAAAAACAATAAAGAAAAGCCTCACTCAAGCTTATACTAGAAATGAAATGGTCCTCTTGTTAGGAAGAGTAATTGCACCTCTATACTGGGCAGCTGAGGCAAGGCTGGACTTACTGTCTATGTTATCTTCAACACTTCCAGGACACATGTGCACACTGACTTTGTTACAGCCCATTAGACAGGCTCTGGTACAGTGAGGGGAGGAGACAGGCAGGTATCGATCCACATAGAGAGGCCAGGCAGGTCCATACAGTCAGAGGAGATAGCACACCTCAGCCACCTCTATCACTGACACCGGGCCTCTCCCACAACAACCAGCCCCTTGTGGGAATTGATTCTCCAATTACCTTGTGTCTTCTGCGGCGTTAATCACTTGTCCACTTAGTCCACTTGATGTTTTAATGTGTACGGATGTCCACAAAGCAAATCTACAAAGGACTGCTGCTTCGTTGAATGTTATAAGATCAATAAGGAACAGGTAATCTTTATTAAAGTACATTTTGAAGCTCCAATCTAATAATTACAACTAAACAATTTTGTTTTCTTTGTTCTGTTTAATGAGTGCACAGTGGCAGAGTGGTTATTACACCTGTCTCCTAACAGGGGCATTTATAGGTTCAATCTTCAGGTCGGCTGACTACGATCTGTCTGAGTGGACTCTGCGTGTCCTCCTTGTGTTAATGCGGGACCAATAACATGCATGTGTTTGGTGAACTGGGAAATCAAAATTGCAGCTAGTGAAGAGTGAATGGTTGACTGTCAGCCTCAGTTTACACCAAAAGCAGAAGCAGCGCAGAACAGCAGCAATGTGGCAGCCACGTCTGAACCGCTTTCTGTTTATTCTATCTGACAATTCACACCAGCAGTGGCACACGAACGTCCCAGTAACGACTTGCTGCTCCGCTTCCCTACAGAAAGGTTTGAGTTCTATTTTTCGAGCGGCTCTGCTGTGATCTGCTGAGCTACAGTGACTAAATTCAGATCCACCCATAAAAATAACTTCTTCCTTGTTCCATTGCTGACTTGCTGCATTGCTAACTTCATCAAACCAATGCCGGCAACCTTATTACCATACACTCCACCATATTATTGGTGGAGGGACCAACTACAACAAATAGTAGTCCTCACTCAAACAATAGGTTGAGAGGGCCTTGGTTTTTACATATAAAATACAGATTGTGGAGTGAACTGAAGAATAGCTTTGAATGAGCTGTCAACTACATTGACAGACGGTCGAGACGTCTATTGTATTGTTTGAGTATGTGTGCAGTAGAAGGATTGTTTAAAGGTATTTTATTCACTCATATAGCCACTGTAGGCTCTACAACATAAGATAATTAGAAGTGTTATAAATGCATATGTTACATAAGAATCCCTCAGTATAACATGCTGATGAAAATGATGATGACCAAACAAGATAAAAAGTCTTGCATCCGCTCAGAAAACATCTGCAGTTATGTGTAATCCGTTCCCTTGGGTTTCTTATATGCTGCTTTGATCTTGGATGGATAAAAGAAGTGGGGGTCAGACAGTTGCACTGCAGAGAGCTAAGTAAGCACTATACTTGCTAAGCTAACGCTGCTGATAGTTTTGCCTTTTTATCTCCATCATCTACAATTTTCCCCATTCCCTTTGCTAACATCTTTTCTTTTGTTTATGCCTTGATTCTTAGCTGCAGCACTCCCACAGTCCCAATATTACCACAAATGGTCTTCTGACTCTTTTCCGTTTCGTCCCTCCTCCTTCATCTAACACTACTCACAGAAGTTGACAGGATTACATCTCACATTGTCCTCTTGTATGCGTGGATAGCAGCAGCCTATTTGCTAACTGTAACAACACCATGGTAACCCGCTTTTAACATAATTGGGCCTGGGCTCTGACAGTAGAAACTGCATTTTTTTATTTAATTTATGTAGTGTTTGGTATTCATTGTTAAGATCTGGGTTTTCCTAATGTGGTTTTAATGGTAATTGACATATTTTTCTTTTTATTTCGAACACCATAGTGAATCATCTGCCTGCATTTAACTCACATCCTCTGCATCCTCTTCTCTCAAACCAATTACCTTTATGTCCACTTTCACTACACCCATAGAGCTCCTTTTTGGTCTTCCTCTAGGCCAGAGGTCGTTTATAGGTGGACCGCGGTCCCAATCCGGACCCAGATGCCCTCCCATCTGGACCCGAACCTCTGTCCCACTCCGTGGACCCGAACCCATTCAACCTGTTCACTCCCCAGGAGCGCAGCGGCGCCTCTCTCAGAGCGCGTCAACAGCATCGTATCCTGGTGCTTTAAAACTTTAACATGAACAGTGCGGAGGTTAAATCAGCTGTGTTTTCTGTTACTGTCCAACAAAATGAGAGGAGTAGGTCCAGACTGAGTGTGGAGGGACAGGACTGTTCCGTTTGCAACAGACTTAAGTTTTCTTTTTACGGAGCAGCGAGAGAGGAGGCGACAGGCTGTGAGCGGCTCTCCCCTCTCGGTGTCCCTCTTTCCCACAGCTCAACCCTCCCCTCTCGGTGTCTCTCAAGAGACACCGAGAGGGGAGGGTTGAGCTGTTAATTAAGAGGAAACCTGTGTTTTGAGGCGCAGTACGTTCCACTTTAGTTTTAATGGGTGAATCGTCTCCTGCTAAAAGCAGACAGAAAATTTTGCGTGTGACGCTATCAACCAATCAGATCTGAGGATTTGGAAACATATGGAGCGGTGACTGAGACAGACAGCGGAGAAATGAGAGAGACAGATGTAGAAAGGAACAGAGGTCAGCTCTAAACTCCCGTGTCTCCTGTGTTCTGAGCCACAGACCATTATAAAAGCATTTTGTTTGATTTTTTGACTGTATTTGATCAACATAAGAAAAAAACTTTTTTATTTTATTATTTGATATCCCCTAGTTTGTTTTAAACTAATGCTTATGTTAGCAAAATGCTATTGCCATAAGGTAGACACTGATGTAACTACAATTATTTTATTTATTTATTTTTGAGGTACAAATCAACATTGTGATGCTCCGGACCTTTGCGCGAGAAAATTTTCACCAATTTTCACCAATTTTCACCCGGTGAATTTTAATTGGTGACCCCTGCTCTAGGCCTACTGTCTGGCAACTCTAACCTCAGCTTCCTGTTACAGATACCATTACTGTCTCTCCTCCGTACATGTCCATCACAATCTGACTTCTGTAACTAGCTCCAAAACATGAGCCTCCCATTTTTCCTCAATACCACCTCAACATCACTGGCCTCACCACTGTCTAAAGCATTCCTATTGTTCTTGCTGATGCAGCGATGCTCTTTTATCACACATCACACCTGACACTTCTCTCCACCCTTTCCAACCTGCTTACAGACGCCTCTTCACATCTTTTTCTTCTCTGGACAAGAAGGTAACTGACATACAGACAGTATTAAATCAAAATATGATAAGTTGCTCCAATTCTAACAATCACAGTGTTGGCTGCTGTCAGCATCTTTCTGCCAACAAAGTTCATTATTTCTCCATCTGGTGCTTTAAATGTCTTCACAGAGGGAGTCACAGCAGATCGTCAGCCTTTCGAGCTCATAAATTAGACTAAATTAAGCTCATAATTGAAGTTTCTGAATATAATGGTGGCTGCCATCTTTTTCTGGCGAGAACCGGAAAGGAAAGCATAACCATTACCAATGCTTCAGGGACCCACAGATCACACAAGTAACCAGCCTGAAAGGATAACTATAATGCTAATAAACCAATCTGACTAAATGAGGCTCTATATCAATTACTCTCCAAAAGCTTTTTTCACACACATCCCAGACAGCACTTTTTCCACTCTGTGTCTTCTTCTGCGGGACCTAAATTAGGCTGTTCACTTTCTGCAGGCTTAGATAATGACATGCCTTGATTGCTCTTTAAATTGATGTATTCCTTGTATCGTCCCAGAGCACTGTCTCACACTCTCCCCTGCAGGCTGCCCAACATCACACTATGTCCCAACGGCTAGAGGAGAGCCATAATAACACGATATACAGCAGCCTCTATGTGTGATGTAACCATAGCAACACCTGCCAATATAGTACTGCGCTGTCCGCCATGCAGCAAAACATACAAGCGTAAAATGGGAAACATACTTTAAGATAAAACTAGCGCTGTGTATTGCCAAGAAAGAACCTGGTGATAAGACAAGCATCACAATATAAGTGTGACAATATGATATACAGTGGCGTGCAAAAGTATTCACCCCTTAGCATTTTTCCTTTATTGTTGCCTTACAACCAGGAATTTAAATGGATCATTGAGAGGTTTATGTCAGTCACTTTACATCTCATGGCAACAACTATTTAAATGCAATATATTTTTTACTGTGAAGCAAATTTGAAATATGACAGAAAAACAGAATACTTGAGTGTACAAAAGTATTCATCCCCTTTTTAAAGAGGTCCCTAAATGAGACCCGGTGTTACTTACCCTCAGAAGTCACAGAAATAGTTAAATAACCCTAACCCAACAATAAGACCAAAGGTGACCCTGAATAAGCTACAAAGCTCTACAGCAGAGACTGTTGCAGTGTCCTGCTGTGGGAATATTTGTCATTGGTCGGGACTGGGAAACTGGTCACAACTGAAGGAATGAAGGATTGGGTTAAATACAGGACAATTCTTGAAGAAAACAACTCAAACTGTGCTGTACAATGCATCCAACCTGAAGGAGCTTGAGCTGTTTTAGATGAAGAATGAGCACAAATACCAGTGATTTTATGAACCAAGCTCATAAACACTTATCCTAGAAATGTTGGAGCTGAAAATTCTTCAGAAGGTGGTTCTACGAGTACTAACTTTTGCATTAATTACTTTTGCAATTTTTTGATAAAAAAATCAGTGTTTCTCTGCAAAAAATTCTTTTTCAATGTAAAAGTAAATCTGCCTTGACCAAAAATAAGAAAAATCAAGTTTTTTTTTTTTTTTTTTAGCTCGACTCAGTATAGTCCAATACAATACTGCAATATTTTCAACAATCAATATTTTCTTACATTCCTAATGAAAAAAATATTCAGAAACATCTGTTAGCAGGTCCAAATGAGAAATGGTAATTGTGAGTGCCAGGAGCTTAGTAATGGTCCAGTAAGCCTTCTTTAACTGTACCTTACACACATCTGTTACAAAGGGCAGCAGCATACAATGAATCATTCAGAACCTGCTCTGGCCATAAAGCTCATGAGTTCAGGAGAGGAGCAGAAGTTCACATGTATAGGTTCCAAGCTAACTAAAAATGAATGTTATTGGCAGGTGAGGGGAAGCGTTTTGACAGTGATGGGGGTGTAAATATTGACCTGTGTCAGCGTTGGTCATTAATGCTCGCTGGAGTCTGAACAACATGGCTGCCACCAGGGACAAAACTGTCAACCCAAGCAATTAAATGAGAAGTTAGTGACTCTGCCGTTTCAGCTAAGTGTCACTTTTTGCAGTTGAATTCCACTAAGAAAGGAGTAGAATAAAGCAGAGAAAAACAAACCAACTGAGCTGACAAACATTTATCTGCCTTCTCTAAATTAGCACTTTGCGAGATTTTTTGAGTTTTTGCCTGTTCAACACAGTACATAAAGACAGACTTTTCTTGTCTCTGATCAGTGGAAGAGACAAGGAGCACAACATTAATGAAAACTAGAAGCACTTGGAAAGCGCATTTGCCCTATCTCACAATGTTAAAGATTAGAGGTCCACCAATATCGACCATCAGTTGAAACTTGATGCCAATGCCAATTTTTGGTCAGGCACTTGTTTGGGCAACCACATGACTGAAGGACCCCAGCAGCAGCCCTATCGATACAGTACAGAGTCAGGTCAAGCCACTTGAAGGAGGTGACCCATGTAACGCTATTGTTTAACTTTTAAATGTCTCTTTGGGAGACATCAATAACAGTGACAATCCGTGAATGCACACAGAAAAACAGGATGCTGTAGAAATACTCTTGTAACATGATTTGGGTTGGAAATAAATTAGAATATAGTTATTTTTACATTGTAAAGGTGACTGACAGAGTACAATTTCCTCAGAGTAGGACATTTATCTGCACCCTCCCATGATAAATCAACCTCTGTTTGAGTGCTTTTATTTCCACACCAGTTTGTTTATCTCATTTAGACAGCTGTTTTACTCTATGGCTCTATAAGACAACATTTTGACCACAGTCAGCGAAACTTAAAGTAATGGCACCTTCCTACTTGTCGACTGAAGCTAATGCTGCAGGCTTGCACAGTGTTTGAACATAGCCTCATGTATCTAGGTATGTACGTATATTTCCTCCCAAAAAATGAAACAGCATTACATGTGCAACATTTGTAGGAAAGAATACTAAGATCAGGCATGCTTATTTTCACTTTATACACATCATCAAAACAAAAGACCATATTCAATTATATTCTTTCATAAAATTAGGAAAATCTGCCCCACATTGGCCCTCAAAAATTGACAGTGCTTATCGGCCATTGGCTTCTCTGGATTTTAAAAAAATTTACATACCTTGTAAAAAACTTTATCATTTGTCCTCTGTTAAAGATAAAGTGCACAGAGCCAGGCTGTTCACTATATGGTGGCTTAATATTATGGCCCAATTTTATAATGGACAAAATTGATCCACACAATGTTCCTGATCCACCTCAAAAAAATAACTTCTTCCTTGTCCCATTGCTGACTTGCTGGATTGCTAACTTCATCAAACCAACAAACCAATGCCAGCACCCTTATTACCATACAATTTATTTTGGTTGAGGCAACTAGAAACAGTAGTCCTCAAGTAGTCTTTTGTGAAATATTACTGTAAACTCTGAAACACTTGAACAATAGGTTTCAGAGGGCCTTGGTTTTTACATAAAAAATACAGATTGTGGAGTAAAGCAATCTGTATTGGTTTCCTCCACAGCTCATTCTAAGCTAAAGAATGGCTTAGAATGAGCTGTCATCTACATTGACAGACAGTCGAGACATCCATTGTATTGTTTGAATATGTGTGCAAAAGAAGTGAAAAAGACAAAACAAGAAAGATTAGGGTAGCTTGGGATAGAGTAAGACACTTTCTACACTGTATTCAGGTAAAGTATATACCAAGAACAGAAGATAAAATGCTTGAGAATGGACTGCAGAAAAATCTATTAAACCTGACTTGATGTTCTTAAACCAAGGTTTTCATCTTGTCTTGGAATAGACAGAATTTTTACTCTTGGTCACACTTTTTCTTTTGTGTGTTTGATAAGAGTTTAGGAATGAAAGTAAAAGTGTACAAGACAGTGGGGAGAGCAGCAATGTTGTAGGAAGGCAGGAAGCAGAGCTGGAGATAGCAGAGCTAAAGATGTTGAGGTTCTTTTTATATACTGTGCGTATATAGGATAAAGAATGAGTATAGAGTACAATGAACAGCCCATGTCAGACTGACTGAGATGCACATAGGGCTAAATGGAGGCAGATGATAGGGCCGAAAGGTAAAAGTCTACTCTACTTTGTCCTGTTCTTGAACCTTGAGGTCTTCAGAACTTTAAATAAAAAAAAAAAAAAAAAACAACTTACTATTTGTCAACATCACAAGATTACAGGCCTGTGGCTCTCATGTCTTTAATTATGAAATCCTTTGAAAAAATTGTACAGCATAAACTTCTGAGCCAGGTCATTAATAAACTTGACCCACTCCAGTTTGCCTACAGATCAGGCAGGGGGGTTGCTGATGCACTAGGGACACATAGGGGACAGCCTTATTGGCTGGCTAACAGACTTGCTAAAAGACAGACCTCAGCGGGTGAGAGTCATTGGTGTCTTGTCCAATGTTCTCCTCTCCTCCATCAGCCCACCCCAAGGCTGTGTTCTTTCGGCATTATTTTTTGCGCTGTACACAAACAAGCATCGTAGTGCCTACGAGGGACGGCACATTTTAAAGTTTGCTGATGACACTGTTATTGCGTCACTTTTAAAAGGCTTGGACACAGAACATGGCCCAGTATTGTCCGACTTCACTGACTGGTGTGAGTCGTCTTTTTTACAAATGAATGTATCAAAGACCAAAGAGATGAGTGTTGATTTTAGAAAGAACCCACCTCCCCTGTGGTTTTAACTTACAGTCTGTTGAAGTGGTGCACAAGTACAAATATCTAGGCACAGTAATTGATGACAGGCTGGCCTTTAAGGACCAGGTGGATGTTCTTTGCACAAAAGCTAGTTAGTGGATGTATTTCTATCACAAGCTCAGATATTTTAAGGTTGATTGCACTTTTATAAGAATGTTTTATTCGTGTTTTATTAAATCTGTTCTTAACTACTTCTTCTTTTATTTGTTGGTTTGGAGCACTTTCTTTAAAAAACAAAAAGTACCTTTAGAGCATTGTGCACACATGTGGGAAGAAAGCAGGAGGAACGTTCACGGATCTCCATGGCATCTACAGGGCACAGATTTTGAAAAGGGCCTGGCAGATCTCCTCTGACCCGAGCCACCCTCTGTGGGCTGCTCCCATCCGGCTGCAGATACACTGTCCCCAAAAGCAGGACATCTAGATATAAAACCTATTTCATCCCTGTTGCCATTGGTATTTTAAATCAGTCTCTGTTTATTTATATGATTTTATTTATTCTACTGTTTCCTGTTGTGTGGTGTGTGTGCGTACTGCTGCTGTGAAACAATTTGCCCCTCGGGGATAATGAAGACTCCTTGAACCTTGAACATCATTATTGTTGATTGGACCACAAAACCTACAACTTAAACCCTTTCTGAAATCACTTTTAACAGATGGCGTTCTGGGTTTGAGCCTATATCTTATCTAGCCTAGCCCCTAAAAGTCAGAGTACTGGTCTTTATGTGGTCCTTCTGTTTAAGGTAAGATTATGTACCTTTGCTGATCCTTCAGTTGCTCCGAATTAAAATGGGAATGTCTGGGATAATCGCCTATAGAGTTGAGCTGGGGGGACACCATGACCCTCCCTCACTTCATTTATCAGCCCCAGCCTGGTGACAGCAAGGCTCTGGCAACCTAATTAACTCTGAAAGCTGTCGCTTGTTTAATCTCAGCGGCAGCACAAAACAGCCGTTGTGCTCGAGAGAGATTTAGAGGAAGCCAGGGGTAAGAGCCAGCGCACAACAGGAAAACTCTGCAAGACAAAGACAATCTTCTGCCCCACTGTGTTTTGGTCCACTCTTAATGATACAAAGTTGTTACATTGTGAGCAGCATCTAAGTTTAAAGTTTGGCTTTGTTTTGCTCTTGAGAGTGTTTGTGTATTATGCAACTCTCAAACAGGTGACTAAATTTAGAGGCATCTCATCTGCAGCAGCTCCCACGAGGTGGTGGCTGGTTAATGCAGCACTGCAAAGGAAATGCTATAAGCAGCTCAGAAGGCCACCCCAGTGATATTACTGCGAGACATAACACTCCATTCAAGTAATTAACAGTACAGAACCACTGTGTCCTAGTTTCTCAATTGCATAAACAAAGAAAACCCCAACTTTTGTCCTACTAAACCTCTATTGTCTCAAATATCTGGAAGCTACACAGCACTGCAAAACAATGCAAAAACTGTATATTTTCATTAACAATTTTATGCTCCATATAGTCTGTTTTGTTTACTATGTGAAAGGGTAATGAGCCTTAGAGCACTGATTAAGCACATTGATTTGGCATAGGTTTCATGTTGGATGCCCTTCCTGACACGACACTCTTCCTTTTTCCAGGCTTGGGACCTTGACAAGATGTACACTGGTTTGTGACCTCCTTGTGACTGGATTAATGAGCCTTAGAGCACTACAAGAATGAATGCTTCCAACATGTATTACAATTTTCATTGCGTTCTTTGGGGCTTTTTTGTATATTTCCTAACTAAAGTATGATGCTGGACTTGATTACATTTTAACAAAGGACGATTTGTTCTATGCACAGAATTAGATACACTGTTGTTATGCCAATGAGGTTACCATACACCCTATATTGAATTAGCGAGGCTGCACAGTAACTAAATGTCAAGGAATCCTACTTAACAGGCTAAATAGAAGTTATCACCAACAAAGTTTAAGTGAATAACATGGTTGGAGTTTTAAAGGCCAAGAGACACTGTAGAGGAGATCTGTGGTGTTAAAGGAACAGTCGCTGGATATCAAGCCTGGTGGTTTGGGACTAAAACACCTTTGGTACAATAAAACATGAACAAGTACAAGCAAATGAGTCTGCCTCAGCGGCCATGCATGCACCGATGCATATAGAAGACAGTATCAAATATGAGATACATGCAGCGTGGATAAGGGCCAGAAATGAGTTAACACTTAGGTGTGCAGGGCAATGAGGAGCAGCATGTGGTACCAGTAGTTTGATGCAAAAATAATGTCCTGTAGCACATCATGGATAATATATTTGCAGATATACATGATTCTGAGGTCAGGGCTTAAGTGTGACTGTCCAGAAGACTCCTCTCATGGAGATTGATTTATGACCAATGCAATTATCTTTTACAAGAGGAGTTAATGGATTGTACTCCGTGGCAGATGAGAATTAGATTAAATTATTTGACTGCAGTACATCCCTTGATTTTGTATAATATCAGCTCTAACAGTCGGTGGCAACATATTACAGCTGACAATTCAACATTTGCATGTCCTTCCATGTTATTGTGGGTTCTCTCCAGCTTCCCCGCACCAGCCAAAAACATGCATGTATAGGATACTTGGCCAATCCAAACTGCCCATATTAAATAAATCTAAGACTCAATGGTTGTCTCTCAATGTTTGTATTTGCACTGCAACTCACTGGCTATTGTCCAAGATGTACCCCACCTTAGGCCCAAAGTTGCAAGGATAGGCTCCAGCCCCCCATCACCTTTAAGAAACTTGGGCACAACTCAACATCAGCAGACTGACCACATTTATTGCCATTGCATTTAAATTTACATTTGAATTATAAATGTTATGTATTAATATTATTATGTTGTTGTGTAATATGAGTGTGTATGCATTGCTGTGTAACTCTAAATATATATCATACAACTAAACCAGAGTAAACCACAAGAGGGTCTGAGAGAGAGTCTTTAAATAAGTCTTTGGAGATTTAAATATTTGATATCTCACCTCTATAAAAAAAAAAAAAAAAAAAAAAAAAAAATCTGCAGACGTCTCTCTGTGGACATTTCACTTACTGTTCCTCTTCACACCACTACTACCATTGCATTACTGCCAACAGTGAAGAATCAGAGTAGGAAAAAACCCACACTGCACCCAGATTAATGTTTGCTCAGACCACCACAGCAACCTGTCCAGCTGAAAGTATATAACCACCCCATAAACCATTTAAACTTCTCAGCCAGCCGGAAACTTTGATTAATAGCCTGCCTTCAGCTTTCAGTCTAGGTCAACCTGTCTGCCACTCAATCATAATATAGTAGAAATATCCTAAATTCTTATATCGATTGCATGCTCTAGGGTGTGGAGTCGGCCTGCTGGTGTTGGAGGAAAAGAAACTTAAAATACATTTTCTACAACTAATTCATAGTCCTTTATACTTCCTCAAACCCTTGCTTCCAGGTCATCACCCCTGTACTAAATAATTAAATTTATGCAGCCAAGGGGGTATGCACGCTGAATGCCCTCCAAGTCTTAAAGTGTTGCCAATGTTGAACCTGCTCAAATATGCATTGCACAGTTCAGTGACAACAATCTCCATAAAAAATGCTTCCTTCTCCTCTGCTGCCACCATGAGGTAAGCACTTGAAACAAATTAAGATAGATTTTCAGATTTAAGATTATAATTCTGCGTAATTTATTACATATCACTATCTGCTCAACAACAGAAAATAAAAAAATGGGTATCTGCACTGTTAAGAGATTTTGACACCCATGAACATAACTGAAACTGCATAAAGACTAAAACTACATTGCTATGCCTTTAGACTGTTTACTATGACCCTGGAAAGTTAGGATATTCAGAGAAACCAAATGCAAGTAATTTAAACCATGACTCAGAGCAGTGACATTGACAGCAACACCTTAAATGAGCTCGTTCAGCTTCACTGAGTTATACTTCACCTATTCTGCACTGCTATTATTACTGAAATTGCATGAATAGTTTATACAAAAAGAGGGTGGACAAAGGCACTGTGGCTAGCGCTTCTTGTGGGTTTAATCCTTAGGCCAGTCACCAGTGTCAGGCCTGAGTGTACCCCGCCTAAAGCCCACAGAAATAAGCAGAAGATGAACTGAATATTTATACATATTATTAACTGGGGTAAAATCTTTTGTAAACTCTTGTAAACAAACTACACTTATTACATACACGCACACGCACACACATTCATTCATTCATTCATTTTCTACCGCTTATTCCCGTTAGGGGTCGCGGGTGACTGGAGCCTATCCCAGTAACTTTGGGCCGTAGGCGGGGTACACCCTGGACAGGGGCCAGCTTGTCGCAGGGCTCACGCACACACATATTTACCATAATGCATTACTGAAATTAAGAGGTAAAAACACATAAAGTAGAGCAATTTTACAATTACATGTCTCTTCTTTTAGGAGCTGTTACTTGCAGGTGCCCGATGCCCCATGCTGGCAAATTGTGGGAACTGGACAAAGCATAAAATGGCCATTTAGTATGGCTATTACCAAATTTACGCAACCAGATAAATAAGCTGAGTGCTTTGTAGTAACGCCAATTTTAGCATTGAACTTATCAGAATGAATCTGGTGATGGCGTACGGGCTTCAGAAATGCACAGGAGAACTTCCTGAATTCACGTGTCTATGGAGAGCAGTTCAATCGAGCATTTTAAGCTCTTTAGAAAGACAAGGTCTCAGCACATAGGATTACACAAGCATGCATGATTGAAGCAAAACACAGCTCCAGGTACGGTATGTTTTTGAGATGGAAACATTATAGGGGACCTATTAGACATATTAACTATAATGCATTACTGAATTTAAGAGGGAAAACAAATGTAAAAATTGTTGTGAGCAACAGTAAAGAAGCCATTTTACTCTAGCTACATGTGATAGTGACAAATGACGTAAGATTCAAATTATAACAGTGATTCCTTTAAGCTTTTCCCATCTGGGGGCGCCACAGCAAATCATCAGCCTCCTACTGTGCAGTGATTCTCATTCTGATTTGGCAAAACAAACTGTGTTTATCCGGGCTTGGAATCAACACAAAGAGTACAATGGCTTGTGATCCACTGATGATCCGCTTTATTATTATTAAAACAAGAAGATGTGAAGTTGTGAATATAAAGAACAAATAATGGCAAAGCTGTAACTTAGATAGAGTAGATAGTGTGTTGTTATCAGACTTTATTGCAACTCACTCAAAGCACTATGACACATTCTCTCAATATGAAGGGAGAGGGAGAGAGAGAGAGAGAGAGAGAGAGTTTCTGTGAGTGGTGTTCAAGTCATTAGCCTCTCCAAACAGGTATCAAGGTAGAGTGAAGGACCTTGGAAAGTACAGCCTTGTAAGAGGAGCAGAGAAGAATAGCTGTTGCCATGCCAACCAAGAGCATGGAAAAGACAGAAGATGTGGAAAAGCGATTTTCACTTGGATTAGTTGGACTCTAGTGCCACCTAATGGAGGTAAAGCGCTTATACGTGACTGAAATGAATTCTCAAATCACCAAGAAATGACAATCAGACATCTAGACTCTACAAAGTAGGCTATAGAATATTAATTTTAGCCATTTAATTAGGTCTACATTTTAATGCACTAAGGTAGGCTCATACAATAAAAAATAATTAAAAAAGAATAATGACAATGTTTTCGAAAGAGCCACTGTCATTAACTTATGTGCATTTGAACAAACAGATAAGTCACAAAAGGAAGAACAAAGAAACTAGGTTTTGTTCATGCTCAAGTTGCATTGAAATGAACTTTGGTGCAACCTCGTGCCTCCTTTGTGTGTAATATAACATCCAAAGTCACATAAAAAAATTAGCTTCTTTCATGATGACCAGCTGTCTAAAAGTGTCTTTGGCAAAGGCTGTGCAGAAACTTACACAAGTCATAGTCTTCTCTCATGTACAGGTACATTTGTTTATAAAGACAATTTACCTTAATAACAATGAAGTTATATTTTGATGGAATATAAGCTGAATCACATATATTAAGTCAATTATTATTTTAATATTCAGTCCTTGCTCCCTGGTTAAAAACAATGCAGTATCCTATCTCTGTTTATCTATTTATAAACAAGAACTCAGCAAATAAGTTGTATGCCAATTAAAAACTGTCAGTAAGTAAATGGTTTTGCTCTACAACATAAGGATGTTGCAAGATTTGTTCTAAGCATTTAACTTAATAGTACAAACTTTTATTTAGGGATGAAATGACTAGCTATTGCTTTGATTAAAGCAGTAAGTGATGTGACTGAAACTGAACTGTCTGAAAGCCAATGGTGGAGTGACACTTCTTCAAATATTAGTAAATATTATTAATAGTGTAATAAAATAATCCTATGGAGAAGCACTGTGTTTCTGGCTAAAATGTGTTTTGTTTAAATATGATTCTGAGAAATAAATATTTTACATCTAGTATTAATTCAGCGTCAGGAGTTTATGTGCAGGATCACATGTTGTTTAGTTTAATGAGACCATTCAGAGAGTGATGAAGCCTCATTTATGGTCTGATTGATGAGCTGCTCTCATCAGATGGTGGGAAGATTAGGAGCATTGTATCAATGCTATCACTGGCCTAAATGAGCGACTTACCCTCAGAGGGGGCAGGTCATATTAAGGTGATCCCTGTATTTAGTAATACACTGACAGCACATTAAAAGGCGTCCCAACCCCCCTGAAAACTATTGGTGGACACTAGAGCATAATCACTTTAGCCTGGGAGTTTGTGGAAATAGGCCATTTCTCAGATGTGTGTGTGTGTGATGGCAGGTCAGGAACACTCCACACACACTCAGGAAGTTAGCAATGCAAGAAGGGCGGAGCTTCGCAGAACATTGCGTGACAAGACTGAAGAAAACAGAGTGCAGCCTGGCGTCTCACTAACACACATGCACACGCTCGCGTGCACAACTCCCATAGACACAAACAGAGATGCACATGCTTGTGCACATATACAGGCTCTTTAGACTTTTATGTCGCTTCAGGTTAGGGTTAGCCAGGCCTTTTCTTTACTTTCTCCAGTCTACTCCTGTAGTACAGCATCCCATTTATACTGGACATCTGTAAAATACTACAACTAATACTACAAAGGCATGTACGTAATATTAAATGTTAAAATGTTGCTCTAAGTTAGGCTATGTTTTATTTGTACATTTATATTATGATATAATTACTACTGGTGTCTAAAATAAAAAATAACATTTCAAGAACAGGCTTAAACATGTGAGTCAAAAAACTCATTAAAAACACACCCTTAGCCCTACTCAAAATAATTATGATCCTATTGAAAGAGATGGTATCTGACATGAATTGAAGGAAAAAGTAACAGACATATTTATTTGCTATTTTATTTCATCTTATCACTGCTTTTTCTGAGTGCTTAAGTGGCAGTAATTAGGAGCTCCAACACATTAAAAGTAAAATAAATGCTTTCTAAATGTATTCTCTCCATGAATACACAAATTTCACAAAAGCTGTCAAAATGCATGTAATTTGACATGTTTTTCCACAACAGAAAATAGGTTCACTGTTATGAGGCAGATCATTTATTTTAACATTGTGACATAACTTTCTAGGTGCAACGACTGTAGTTATAGGTTTATTTTTATTGCAGTAAGTAAGAAAAGAACAATATCGTGCCATTAATACACAAAGAAAAAAGTTAATACTTTAAAAAGGTAATATATTGCCATTTAATGAACAAAGAAATAATAATAAACCTACTAAAATAATATTTGTAAAAGGTTGCTATGGGTAAGCAAAAATAAACAGGAAACTATGTATCTAAACTATGTATTACTATGTATGTACCTTTGCGATACTAAACTATATTATAAAACATCTCATTAATTTGTAAAATTACATTTGTGAATGTAGATAAGGGGAAATTTGGAATTTTAAAACTAACACTGTACAAAATGCTCCGTCCTAAAATAGTTTTGTGAATAAACCACTGCGCATTGATTGGTCATATAACCTGTATTTACGCATAGGTGTGAGACAAAGCACAGTCTGAGAAAAGGTGGATGAGTGAACAAGTTTGAAGCATCAACTGTACGAAGCGCAGAGCGGCCTCCATCTCGGCCCGTTTCTGTGCCTCGTGGCCTCGACGAGTTTCTCACGCGATGTTAAAGTGAACGAGCGCATCTGACCGTAAGAGGGATACTAAAAGCGACTGTCCACTGCGTCTCTGTCTGTGGAGCCGATCATAAAACAGTCTGAAGCGGCGGGAGCGGCTTCAGGGCCCGAGGAAGAATAAAGAGCTTTATACAGGCTCCGCGCTTTAGCCACAGTCACGTACTGTTCCCCCGGACGTCTTTGATTTTAGGGAAATTGCTCTCCAAACTGTGGTCAAACTGATATGCGGCTAATCTAAGTTTTAATGTGCCACTATTGGTCAATATAAGGGGATTAGGAGTTTAACTGGAAGAAATAAGCGATCGTTTGTTCTTTTGTGGGGGTCAATTCAAATCCGCCGTCTGGGTTTCACTGCTGCGGCAAAGATTTTAGTGGCAGCAATTCATAAAACCCACCGTAAAGGCCAATGTGCGGAACTAAAACAGTCACCTGAAAAGTCACGTGATTTTACAATTTTAGACAATTAGCAATGGGCCCCATTATTATCTCTTTGCAATCCCTCGCTGCTGCCTTTTAGCTGTACAGAAGTCATGTCTGAGGAGTGACTGGGCACCGGGCTCTTTGCTTTAAGCTTATTACAGAAGGTCAGCAAGTCCCCGAGCCACGTGTTTCCAACTATGCATCAAAATTATAAAGACATTTTACACCACACTTGTGACAAATCCACCTGAGAGCAGAGATCCGGATGTGCGCACAGGGAGTAGGCGAGCGTACAGACGGACAGGTTTTAGGTAACAAAGATCTGTAATCAGCCTCGCCTCAAAACAATATGGGGTGTATTTTGTTAAGGTAAACGCGGGGAAGACACACTGGGGACTTTGGAGGGAGAAGGATTTGAGACGGGTCGGACGAGGAGAAAAAGGTCCTCGCTTTCAGCCCCTTTGTGCTGCGCTGACGAGTGCGTCCTGACAGGGGTTAACGTACCGTAAAGAGGTTAAACAAACGGACATTCTCGTTAGAAATGCTTCAGACACATAAGGCCTTATGAGTGTACAGACTGGCAGCGGTGGTCTGCCGTAAAGAACAGTGTAGAGTCAGTTTGAAGACTGGACCCCTTTTAACTTTTAAACAAACATTTATTATTGCTACTTTGAAATTACTTTGGTTTCTGTTATGCATTCCTTCCTTTTTTTCCTTGATACTTAGCCTATGCAGAAAACCTATTTTTTAATATTTGGGTTTAAATATTTAAGTCTATGTTTTACATGCTGTTATACTTTGATTTGCAGCCAGATCCAGTTTATTGTCAAAACAACATTAGTTCTCAATATTAAAATACTAATATTTCTTTCCAGCTCCCAACACATTCAAAATCTACCCATAGCTACCTTTCAGTTATTCTCTCTCAAGTAAAAGTGATGTGGGATCACTGAGCAGCATCAAAACCTGGCAGCAAAAATCAATTTTAAAGGTTCGAGTTCACATCAAGATACTAGTGCCTGAAATGTGGGTAATTTTTGTGTTATTTTTTACTGTTGTGTCTATTTTTTTTTTCTGGAGAAGCAAACGGTAAAGTCAAATTTTTGACAAAAAATCTTCCAATTTAGGATCTACAAAAATATTGCATTTAGCAGATAATGGTATGAGGTAAAAGTGTGGTCCACAAAATACAAGAGCAATGGATCAGAAACTACACTCACTGTTTAAAATAAAATATATATGAATCTCTATATATTTTATATTATAGCAGACAAAACTGACTAGGTCTTAAAATATAGCATTATCATTTGTTCCAGAATTAAAGGTTACTGAGGTCTTGCATTTGGACAAACTGGGATTAGAGTTAAAATCTGTACAGTAAGAACGGGTGTAAAAATCCTGCTGCATTTCCAAACCCTTTAACTTTTGAGCTGAAAATCTGAGTACTCCATGTGAGGCTGGCTGATATGGAGTTAAAGGTCTGCTGTTTGTACACTACGCTATACGCTGTTGACTTGTACTGAGAGGAAAGAGAACAGCAGAGATTATGGGCAATTAAAGCCCACTTTATGCTAGTCTGCTGGCGTCACCAAGTCTGGCCAGGAATGCACACCTCGGCTAATACTATCAATGAGAACAAACTCTGCAGCATCAACTTCTTATGTACAGTGAATTATTAATGCCAGGGCTAGCACATGGGCTAAGCTGCTGGCATGTTAATTCAAGTGGGTATGCAGATGCACCTTTTAAAGAATGTCACACTGCATACAGCAAAAAATAACAAACTAATACAATTTTATCTTAGCAAGTATTAAACTTTTTTTATATCTTTTTTTTTTTTTTTTTTTTTTTTGTAAGCCTAAAATGTTATTCTAGGGATTGAGCTGGACAAGGAGTAAAGAAGAGTATTTCCTAAAACTTTCTAATTAGATAAAAAGTGACATGTGACAGCAATGTGGTGCAGTGGACTGTGGTCACCATCAGAGGGCTCCACACAAGCACATAACAAGCACCAGTCTGACGCTAATGCAGTGTCTGTAAAATGTATAGAGCGATTGCATTTATTTTGTGCACTGATAAGATTGGAAATAAATAAACCAAAACAGTTCAAGTGCATTTTGGGCTCGCGACGCAGGGTTCTCAATGAAGTCTGCTTAGGTCAGTCTCCTTCACTAAGTCTGTATGAGGAGCTCTTAATGTAAAGGGAGCTGCAAGATGCCCCTGAGGAGAGCCGTGGCTTCCTGTCTCTTCCTCCGTCTCTGCCTCCAATGGAACGAACTAGGTCAAAGCGTCTCCACTCCCATTGACTGGAAACTCCTGCTGAGAGTGGGAGACTCTGCGCTCTTCAAATCACAAGTAAAGAAGTATCTATTATAACTTTATAAATGGAGCCTGGCTAATATCACAATTAAAACAGAGGTCTATAGAGGAAAACTGGTAATTATGGTCAAACATCTGACCAGCATGTGTAACATACTGCAGAGAGTAATGCTGGTTTCTTAATACTCTGATGTGACTCCGATTGGAGAAAAGTGGAAAAGATTGTGGCGGCTCAAAAAAGGACTGGAAAATGTCAACATTAAACATTTGACTGTTTATGTTCCTCACTAATGCTTTATATCATACACTGTCAATTTGCTTTTCAAATGCCGTGTGATTTAACCCACTGCCATCTTACTTCACTTTTCTTTTGGCTGGTCTTTACAGAGTGGAGCTGGTTTGGCGGTGCGCAGACCTGGCAGCAGCAGGCTGGAAAGCTCTCCACCCGGCCAAAAGCAGAAACATGCTCAATTTGCTGCAGCTGTCTCCTGGAGCACATGCTGCTGATCTGATTGTGTGTGGAGGAGTTTTTAGCTGCACTGATGTCAGAGCTGTGGTGGCGTGCAGGGGGTCATGGCGGTGGAGCAGGACAGCAGGCCTTCTGAAGCAAAGGGCACGCCAGGCTGGATGAGGATCACAGACAAGAGAGAGGAGGGAGGAGAAAGTGAGAGCAAGGCCTCTGGGTCTGAGCTGTTGGCCCCAGAGCAGAGGGGCCGGCCAGGGAGCCACATCAGTCAGACGCCTGCTGTACACACACACAGAGATGATCTAATGTGGGCTGCACGACCCATCTTCATGTAAACTTCAAGTGATGAAACAAGTCAACTCACGTAAGGCATTATAATAAAATGTGGATCAATACAATGGTGGTGAAGATGCCACTATGTGCAGAAAAGAGACTATTAAAAATGACAATTGTATATATAAGTAACTCCCTGGGTAGACCAACTGTGAATGAATCTTTTATTGTAATTTCTTTGCACACTTGCACACACAATGAAATGAACTACTGTTTCTCATCAGTTCACAGCAGTGCATTAATGAGTACAAATAAATAAATAACAATAAAATCGATATCTTTCAATTCCTAGAACATGGGCATTTCATTTTCCACCACTCATAGTAAGTTCAAAGTTCTATGTACTTTGTTTATGTATTATGTGTGTGTGAGTGTACAGGGCAGGGGCACAGTCTGTTTATCAGCCTGACAGCTTGTGGGAAAAAGCTGTTAAGCATCCGTGATGTCCTACAGCTCCAATACCTTCTTCCTGAGGGCATGATAGAGAATATGTGGTGAGAGGGGTGATAAAAAGTCTTGAATATAGCCTGAGATTGATCCCTGACTATACCTGTCTAATGTTCATATATAAAAACATTTTTTAAATACAAAATGCTTAACTATATGTATTTTCCTGCATTATTTAAAAACACACTGTTCATGACAAACGTGCAGGACTCTCTTCCTTTAAATTTTTAAGCTAAAAAATCTTAACAATGAATTTTGCTGACTGATTAATGTGCTCAATTCATTACAAACCTTTCTATAAGGTGAAAAAAAAAAAACCAACACATCACATATTTACCACAAATTTCTACTTTACAACAGCCCTGAATTGACTTTTGTTTTTGACCTAAATCATGTTTATAATTACACAAAAAGCATCATCTCCACTCAAGACTCTGTGATCTCCTATAAATTTGTCATAAACATGAAGCAAATGTAGACTATGTCGGAAACACAAAGTTCAAAGCCGCTGTCACTTGTGAGTGTCGGTCTGAGTGTCTTTCAGCCCAGAGAAAGACTGAGGACAGAGCAGAAGCTAAAGGTCACTGCGCTGACTCCATTCAGGGAAATAAAAGCTCAAATGTCTTGCCATTTCAAAGGAAAGGGTAAAGACGCCCGTCAGCGCTCATTTAAATGTTTCAGATTATCTAACGGTGATCTTAATCTCAGCGAAGAGGACATCCGCTAGAATACAGCTTTAGTAGATGATGGTAAAGTACTATTATTTTTGGTGTTGCCACAAAAACAAACGAACTTATTAATTATAAATAAATAAATTATAATTATTAAAAAGCATAACCTATATATTGACTAATTTAACATACAAAACAGTTTATTTAAATTTGTGTTTACTGTAAATTACGCTTGCCTACATTTGCCATTAAACAAAGCGCATTTAAAGACTGGACATGGCAAATAATATAATAAATTCAAACTGGCGCAATTGCTTTTAAAAACTGCATTTTGCTTGGACAATCTCTCGTTAATAACGAGGTTTAAATAAAAATATCCCCATAAAACATACAACATACAGCGCAGCAGATGGAGAAGCCCTATTATACCTACACATATAAAGGTACAAACTTTAGATAACCTCTGACAGCGGCATGGTTCTTCAAGACGCAGCGTTTGGTTTGTTCTTTGACTCGCTCCAATGCACAGTGGCTCTGGAGCCCATCAGTCAAGCAGCACTTAACCTAAATATTGTTCCGTGGTCACGTGGCCAAAACCCGACTCTTCCCAATGATGGGCAGTGTGTGAACTCTGCAATCGATTTGAAGTTTTATTGCCTGTATATCACACACATTACAACAGAGACAGACTCGTGGACAAGCTTAAATTCGCAGGCTCCACTTTGTCGAAGTGGCTAATGCGGCCTAAGATCGCTTCCTATGTGGACCACAGAGGACCGCATTGACCCGGAGTAAAGACCCAGAGTGCAGTCAGGAGGGTAGACTGGAGCGGACCCAAAAGGCCCGACCCCGAGGATGGTTGCTGCCTCACGGATCTTTATTTTCATTTGCTCTAATTGACCCAAATAAAGGGAGCTGTAGTACGAACATTTTTTTCCAGCCTGCTGGGCCTCGAGGGGACGGGCCAACACGTGAACACACTCACACACAAACAGCGCGCACACACGCAGCGGCAGTGGATGCAGCGGACACGGTTATCTTCATTTCGCTGGAAAAGCCCTTTCGCTCGCTGTTCATCCAATCGCTGGATGCCCTCCTCTCGTTATGCGTTTGTTTTGACGGTTCAAGGCTTACGTCTCTTTGGTCTCCACGGGACAGAGGAGACTCCTGTCTCGTCTCTGCGATGACTCCTCGTCTATTCCCAGCGAAAAAACATACTCACTTGACAGCTTGGATTTAAACGTGGTCGGCCGAGTTCCGTAAAAGCGCAGTGAAACGCGCAGACATGCAGCAGACGCAGAGGGACAGCCGCGGCGCATCTTCCTCCAAAGCGTCATCATTTTTTATTGAAAATATTCTTGCTTCTGAGCACACTGAGCACAAGTCGGTACGAGGCGGCGATAAAGCTGTCACCTGTCCATCAATGACCGCACCAGAAACCGATACAGTCGTCCCAGTGACAGAGGACTCTGTCTCTACTGCCCGCTCCACGCGTCCAGACTCACCGCTACAGTGGTACCGTCCGAGTCCCGTCCCTAACTTAGAAGCTTTGGCAACAACGCACCGTGAGTACTCAGTAGTTCTGGCAGATCAGTTTGGGCAAATGCCCACAAAGCGCCAAGTTCAAGAAAATGTACAGTCTTTGGGCTTTTCATGACTGTTGTCATAAACCGTGCGTGCTTAAAAAAGCAACTGATTTTATTTTCATTGACATGTTATATAAGTCATGTCGGCTGTGTTGTGCAGAAGAGCTAAAAGCAAGCGTGCTTGTTGCCACCATTTACGTTTATGTAAAGTGTAGAATGGGCTCAAACTAAAATAGACACGCGTGGCAATGTGGCATGCTCATAATATAAAATCCCTAAATCCAGAGCGTGTAGTTAAGAGTTCATTTTAGCAGTGTGAGCTCCTAAAAAATCACAGGATGACTGTGGGTCGGAGCCACAATAGTTTGTCATCTCGAGCCAATTATTACCCGGGATTTAAATAGCCACAGCACAAACGTGAACTGCACGCTAACGTGATACTCTTTCCTGTACGCACAATTATGTCTCGTCTTTATGAGCCACCAGATCCAGACAAAGTGCCCACAAGAAGCGGTTGAGTAGCTGCAGGTCATAAACTCTGCACACATCTCTGATGACAGTGCTGCACTCATTACACTTATTACACCTATTTCAACTCACTTTGTTATGCAATTCATCTACCACCTTTATTTTTACTCACCCACAAGAGACTATTAACAACGATGGCTCCTTTTAAATTAGCTGTGAAGTTAAAGCAACAAATAAGAAATGGAGTTGTAGATATTTCTTGTGGCAACACTTAACACTTAATATTCAGCTCATATTGTTTCATTTACTTGTACTTCATTCATATTTTTGGTTGCCAAGTATCTTACACTAAAATCAAGTATTAATTTGATTCCAGGTTTACGGGACACCTCTAGCTCAGAGGAGCAGTCTATATCGCCTTATGGAAGAGATTCTCCAGCCGTGTCAGAGGGCAGCGAGGAGACTGACAGAAGAACCAGCGAGCACAGCCTGGAGGACAGGGAGGACGCACAGAGCAGCTGTGACGGCCACTCGGATCAAGGCTCGTGCCGAAAAAAGAAGACCCGCACGGTGTTCAGCCGCAGCCAGGTGTTCCAGCTCGAGTCCACCTTTGACGTGAAGCGCTACCTGAGCAGCTCCGAGCGAGCAGGCCTAGCCGCCACGCTGCAGCTCACAGAGACCCAGGTCAAAATCTGGTTCCAAAACCGTAGGAATAAGTGGAAAAGGCAACTTGCGGCGGACCTGGAGTCTGCTCACCTCCCAACTCCCGGTCAGCGCATTGTCCGGGTGCCTATCCTGTATCATGAAGGTCCAGTGCCCACTGCCACACTGGGGTTCAACCTGAGTGGGCCTCACATCTCTCCCACTGTGGCGGGTTTCTCCGGCTCCATCAACTACCCACTGACCTCGTTCGCTCAGTCTATGAACGTGTTAAGGTCCCAGATGTCAGGCCTGGTCTAAGAACTTTCTCGATTTAGACTGGACAGTGTAATAAACCATAGAGCAGTCATCTGGATGACCCAAAGAAACCGAAAACATAATCTGTTATATTTATGCTCACCAGCCTCCTATGCCCATGGTCTGGGCAAACTATACACTACAGAAGGCTCTGTACATTTATAACACACGCGTATTTAAAAAAAAAAAGTTTTATATTTAAAGGCACATTTTCAACGTTGTCACTTTTCACATATAAAATAAAAAATAAAAACACGAAACCACGTGTCACATATTTACTTCTAATGTAAAATGACCAGAAATGAATCAATTTGTTTATGATAACATTATAGTTTAAAAGGTCAGTCATTTCAGTGCATTTACAGTAAAAATGGCTTGTTCGCTTTCACATTTTATGAAAATGGTGTGTGACAGCAATGTCTACTATTTTTATACTTGTTTAATATAGCTATAAAAACAAGAAATGGGGGACCGGTGGTTAAATTAAATAGCGTACACTAAATTGTAAATGGTGTAGCTTATATTTTTTTGTTTGAGATCAATAATATCTATACGAGTAAACTTAAGCCCTAGCACGGTAGAATAGACGTATATCGTGTAATGTTATTGCAGCTTTTGAAGGAAAAAATAAACAAAAAACCCGTCTCCTTATTTGCTATACGAACAGAGCCAGAGGATGTTTCTTGGTGGATCGTGTTCCTGGTGCAAACTCACTTATTCTTGTCACTGAGCCGCGGTTTTACAAGGAGTTTTGAAGCCAATGAATGGCACAAAACAGGAGCGCGTGCGCGTGTGTGAGGGCGGGGAAGTTAAGTGGAGGAAGGCTCTCATCCCACAGCTGCCATTGGGCCGCGTTATGAGAAGCCCTCAGCCAATCAGTGGCCAAAGCGCTGCTCCATCCGGTGAGTCCAGAGCGGGACCATGCAGTGCATGGGCAGCCCCCGAGACTGCTGCTATGCGCGTGGAGCACCTAGAACCACTGTCACGGCTAGACATTGTGTGAACTTATTGTGGACCGTCTCAGGACTCACGCCGTGGAGAATATGAACAAAGTGCACGCGCCATGCCGTCCCGCTGCCGCGCTCACGTTCACCATTGACAACATCCTGAACCTGAAATCCAGTACACGGAGCTGTGACAGCCTCCCCGCTCCGCGCGATGAACTGGCTACGGCCACGCGGACAGACGCCTTCCAGAACCACGAGGACACGAGTGGGAAGCAACACGAGCCGGCCATCAGTGGTAAGACATTGAATTTCAGTCTGTATTGATGACGCACAAGCCTGCCCTGCCGCACTGGGTCAGGACGTCCATTAACAGTTCTTGTATTTGCAGAGCTAATCGCAGACTCGGTCATCATCAGTCACAGAGACCAGAGGAAAGCAACAGATACGCGCTTTGAGAGCGGCGACAGCAGCTGCGAGGACAGCAGCTCCACGGCCACAGACGCGCGTCACGGGAGCACCACCGCCAAGAAAAGCAAAATGATCACAAAAAAGAAGACGCGCACGATCTTTTCCAAGAGACAGATTTTCCAGTTGGAGTCTACCTTCGACATGAAGCGCTACCTGAGCAGTGCGGAGCGCGCATGCCTTGCCAGCTCCCTGCAGCTCACAGAGACACAGGTCAAAATCTGGTTTCAGAACCGTAGGAATAAACTCAAACGGCAGATCTCCACCGAGATGGACGGAGCCGTCAGTGACTTCCCTGAGAGCGGGAAAGCAGTGGCTTTGGGGCAGCTTCCGGCCTTGTACAAGGAGAGCAGCCTGCTGGGCAGATGCCTACTGCCCATGCCCCTGCCCGTGGTGTACCCGGGCAGCAGCACGCCTTACCTCTGCTTCTCCAGCGCCTCTAAGTACTTCAGTCTATATGACGGGGACGTATGAGGGGCAGACTGAAGGGACACTGTGATGTGGTCGGTGCCAGTCTTAAAGCATTTAAGGACGTGGATCCGAACTGAGGCCTGGACCGGCGACAGGAAGATAGTTACATATCACGTAAATATAAGCGGACTCGGATTTATTTATTTTTTTATTTTTAAGCCTACTATGTTTTCTAAGGCCTGCTATAGTCACATATATGTTCATAAACAGTAGCAGGCTAAGCTACAGAGCTAGCTAGCCTTAGAGAGGCCTGCTTCACTATCATTCCCATAATGTTATTGTTTACAATCTATTATTATTATTATTATTATTATTATTATTATTATTATTATTATTATTGATAGAGCAGCTTCAGCCACCAAAGAAATTACTAGCCTCAAGCTATTTGCATGCATTTCCTGTATCATAACTAATTTTGAAATACTGAGATGATCATGTACTTAAAATGAATGTAATTAATATTTTATTCTCTGTTTCACGCATGTTTATTTTTTTCTGAATATCCTGCTACTGTTACTTTACTCCACGTTGCCTTTAGTGGCTAATTACACCATTTACTCAAACTGTTATTAAACTTTCAATTCAAAAACTATGTGGCAGAGCTGAGTAGTCAATAATTTAAGGATTTTACTGGAGCCGACTTTAGTTTGCACTGAGGGTGTAATTACTTTCTGTTGGGAGCCAAATCCAGCTGCCTTTCAGTTGTGAAAGGTTTTTGTTCTAAACTGACTCGGCCTCACAATTAAACGTTAGAGCATGAAATCCAATTGCCTTAATAAATGTCAAAAGCCTATTCATTATTTGTCTATAATTTTCGCTCTCGATAAACATCTCACATAATCAGAACAATAATCCTTTGTCTAATTTTGACAATGTTAGGCTTTTCGCTGGTGATTTCAAAAAGACACCCTTTTAGAGAGTCTAAAAGCTCTGCACAAAAAAGTTATGAGCCTCATGATTTTCTCAAGACCAAACATCATAGACTTCATTGATCCCTGCAGGCTTTGTCCTTATCATACTGGGGCCAAAACTGCAACATCCTAGACTCAGCACATTGCCGTTTCAGAAAAATAAAACTTTTTTTTTTTTTTTTTTACCTGAAAACCTCAAAACTCAAGCTTGAAATGTAAAATAAAACATAATATACATGAAAATTGCACAATTGGAATCTTCATATGTACTAATTGGCATATATGTCTTTAATTGGCAAAGCAAACACTGAAACCATTAACGCCATTATGCACTTCCTATCATATTTCATTATATATTTCCACAAAGCTGTAAACATTGTCTTTCTGTCCAATGGTAAGAGCTTTAAATTTAGTTTAGTCACTTAAACCATATCATATTTTCATGCCTGTACAGCACAGTGTTGGCAGTGTTAGTCCTAAAAGATGAGGACCGATAATACAAGCATCTCTAAGCCAATTGCATGCATAGTTATGAGCATAATTTGGAGACACTGTGGGTCTATTCTCCAAAGCAAAAGAGGCCTGCTGTGTCCGTCAGGCTGTCTCGTGTTTCAGTCACACTACTGCTCACTGCCCATAATTCCCAGGACCTGAAATTAAGGTTTGCCCAAATAACACTAAATACAGTTATTTCATTATATTACAGCTGTTATGAATGTGCACGTTGGACAGAAATGCACAGATCTACTTCACTTCTTGTCATTGTAAGTGCTAATTGATTCTCCTAGTGTTTCTTTTATTTTGTCACTCTATCCATCTTGCCCATTGTTACTGCGCTTGACTTGTCAAAGCTCATCAGAGTCGAGTGCTTACTGAAGCAGGGCAGTGCTGGTGCCCGGGAGGACACTGTACAACAATGGCTGAACAGAGGGTGAGAAAGAGGAAGGAGAGGTCAGTCAGAACGGGCTGATGAGTGTGTGTTTGTGTTGGAAAACCTACAATCACGTTTGTATTTTGACATGGGTCTGTGGCTCTCTATAGCTGAGGTCTGGCTGCTCAGTCAGGACTAAAGAAGACAAAGTTTGGACAATACAAATCTGGGACATTTACACTGGTCGCCTTGAAATGTATAAACTCTATTGTTCAGCCATATTGGGAGCTAGAGGATATGTACTTTACTGTATGTATAACAGAGAAACCTCACAACTATCTTCTAACAAGTCTGTGGAGATTCACAGTAATCCAAGTTGTCAAATAAACCTGGTTATAAACTAAGTAATGAAAGGTCTTAACAAACTCTAGTACAACCTTGTTTTGATATCTTTTAATAAATACAGTGATTTTTTTTCATGCTTTTGATTTATCGCTGCCCTTACAGTGTTACTGTAAATATGAATATACATACTGTAATCTTCCACAGCAATGTCCACTCTGATGTACCACTGCAATTTTAGAAAAAAATATTATTTACCACTTTTTTTTTGTTTAAACAGATCCTAGTTTTTGAGTTCTGAATCTAACATTCACAGATTCACAGTTTCCCACCTTCATAATCTATACAGTGTTCAATTTAAATAAAGCCAACTAAAGTCTAGATTTACTGTTTGCTGTGCTCAAGCCACACTATACTATTTCCCTCTGATCAAATACCAAGGATTTAGACTGGTACAACAGCGTTCCTAACTACCAAAGCAGAAGCTATAAAGCATTTAAAAAGTTTTATTTTATTTTTGCTTTTGGCTGTGCTTAGGGGAAAAATAAGAAGAAATGAAGAAAATTAATTATATAGGGGTGGCATTATCAAGTAATAAACTCATTTCAGAAAGTAATGATTGCTATCCGGAGTACACAGTACATGCAGTATATGGTAACTTATCTCTTAAAAGAGAGATTGGTATTTTCCTGTTTTGTGTTTATATTATTTATTTGCCTTATTTTCCACACTATCCATGTAACCTTGATTAGCTTGTTATTAGCCCGGTAGAACTTTTGACTGGCTTCTCATTTGTCCAAAGGCCATTCTGCAGTATAAGAGTTATTTATGGTAATATTATTACTAATTTTGAACTGGAAATGTAAAACACCTTACGAGTCATTGTTGCATGCTAGTGCAGTATTCACAGTCTCTCATTAAGTACAAAATTTAAAAAGTCAAAATAAAATAAAAACACAACCTATTTCAGCAATTTAAGAAATCAAAACCTATAAACTCCATACATTTATATTAATACATTTATGAAAACCCTAAGTGAATGAGTGTTGTGTGTGCATGGCAGCTTACCCCAAACTCTGCTGCTTCTGCATGACTAGCTGCTGGGGCCCCGCTCACAGCTTGCACGTTACTTTAACCTCTGTTGACCCTCCCCAGTCATCTGACAAAAGGTCAAGGGCCAGGACAATGGAGGAGACTGTTGCCAAGCATGTTTCTGAGACGACAGCAACAAACAGACCATCATCAGGAGATTTTTTTATGACTGCAATTCTGTACATTCACAATGTACATACTCTGTTAGACCATATACTGTACATATTTATTATAATTAATTTAATTTGCTCATAGTCTATTTTAGTTTGTTTAGCTTAACTTGTTAGGACTAATAAAGGTTTTCTTATCCTTATTCTTAATTTTCATCATGAGATGCATAAGATGTTATTGTGAAAAAGAAATCTGTCTTAAAAAGGATGTTCAGATTGCCCAGTATGTCCCCGACTCTTGGGGCAACCCGAGACCTAAACTACATGACACGGCACATTGTAAAGTAAACAACAAGGTTATTAGTCAGACAGGGAAACTCGAGACAGGACGCCTGTGTATGTGTCGCACTTAAAGACCGTTTGATGGCCTATTGATCCACTAAATTAGCCCGGCAAGCTCCCTTCCATATAATGAAAATTGTTTGAGGAAATTCAAAGCTGAAAGAAGAGGTTGAAATCAGATAAAACTGAGAGGAGACGGAGTATGCTACAGTGGCCAAAATAAAACTACAAATATTAGTGTAAATTAATTAATTTAATTTATTTATTCTGACTACATCTAAACTTAAAGATGCTTGAAGTGGTCAAGCAGAAAAGTTGTGGTTTACAGAACTAGGCCACTAGACATGTAGTCTCCCCACATTTTAAGGGTAATAGTGTTTACAGGGGATGAAAGCAGGCAATAAGCCAAAAATTAAAAACAGTTTCTAGTAATTGTGAACCTTTTTGTTTAAACTGAAAGATTTAACGTTATATACAATTTATACAATTATACAATTATAAATTCGACACAAAATTATTTAGTCAGCACTTCAATACCTGCTAATCTATTTTCTTCCCAAAGGTTCATCACAGCACATGATATAAAAATACAGCCAAATCTCTTTTATGAACAAGATAAAACATTTTAAAAAACACTACAGTATTTTAAATAAAGAATATTTGATTTTAATATAAATGAGCCATAATGAATGGTTGTCCATCAGTGTATGCATGTCTCTGTGTCAGCCCTGCAACTAAAGTCTTGCTATTATTTAGGGTCTACCCCACCTAAGGCCCATAGTTGCTGAAATATGTCCCAGCCACCCATGACTCCTGATGGAAATAAGTGGAAGGAAACTAATGAACTTGTCAAAACCAACCAAGCCCAGTTATGTTTGTATTGCCATTAATTTAGTTCAAACTTTTCCAATTCAAACTACTTGGGACATAATACATAATAAAGGTTTCATCAGCTGCATTTAGTCCCCAATTTGTCTGCGTTTGAGGAGCTCACAGACACAATGTATCAATTAAAAAGCATTGTTTCAAAGGCACTCCCTCACGTCCTGTCCCCTCAGACACCCTCGTCAGGATAATGTGCCATTAATCTACCACTGAAAACACATTATTGGCCAATCAATAAACACGATGGAGGGATAAAGGCAGAGGAAAGAGGAGAAGGAAGCAGGGCAAGGACAGGACGCTGGGGAAGGATGCCCTGGGTCTTGGGGGAGACATGTAAGCAGAGAGACGGTGAGGGGGGGTCAACACTTATCCATAACACCAGAGATGAGCTGTGCTGTGTGCAGACATGGACACTCAGTGTGGTTTCATGCTCACAGTCAATACAAGTCCATTAACAACAGACACAACTGTCAGAGTCCCAACTTTTCTGAGGCCTCACCCTGCACTGTTTAAACCACAGCATCTTCTTCTCTCCTTCACGTCACATTAATAAAGACTCAGTTTGAATACCAGGATATAGTGCATAATAGTCTCTATGCATTACCATGGTGTTTTTATTCTGTATTTCTATGTAACCTAAAATCCTGTTCAATCAATTATATCACTTAATTTACTTGATACTCAAGTAGCCTAGACTTAATATGTCTTCTACCCAGCGCTGGACAAAATTATAGCTTTGTACTTCACAATCAGAATCGAACAAGTTGATTTGTGTATTTGAGTGAACTCCTAATTACTGTGTGGTGCTTCCTGTTCTTTAATCATGCATGCTACATGGGACAGATGCCTTTGGTGACACTAAACACTCAAAAAGCTGTACCTATGAAGGCCTCACCCTGAAGCCTATTGGCCCTCTCAACTTTCACTCACACCTTGACGATGTGGAGCAGCAGGATGCGGTCATCCAGATCTAAGCAGAGCAGATGTTATGGAGGTAACCTGGAGCTTCTAGTGACATGAAACACAGTAACGCCCAAGAGACCACTACTATGTCCTGTTGCCTTTTACAGATGTGTGCTGCTGGGTAAACACTGCCCCCTGACACTCACTTTTGGGTTGAAACCTAGTGCACAGGTGACAAGAGCTACACAATGCTATGGTACTCACAAATATCAACTACCGGTACTCAACAACAAATCATATACAACTACTATGTGAGCATTAAGCATGAAGCACTGTTCACTAAGAGTGAACAGTGTACAGATTCAGAATACAAAGTATAGTCTATGTTTTTGGTGGAGAAAATACAGTGCTTTGTCGCTAGAGAAAAGATCCCCATCTACACAATGTCTACTTGCATTTGACTTGGATAAATACAGGGATTAAATTTAGCAATTAAAAATATGTTTGTAGAGGAGTATTATAGTAATCAAAATAAGTCATGTGTCTAGGCAGCTAATTCGTCAGCGCTGTTTGTCCATCATCTTGTGCTTACACAGAAGACTTACATTACCCCTGGATCCAGGATGTAAGTAAATCTTTGATGAATCAAAGCTAGGAAGTGCTAGTTTAAGAGTTAAGGATGTATCCTCCAAAATAAGACTCTAAATTAAAAAAAGTCATGTATTGCATAAAATTGTGCCATTTTCTATATTTGTGGTTTAGAGACAGAGTCATCTGAAAGGGGAAACCCTCATTTCAACCCTCGCTTTTAATCCACCCACAGGCTGCTGCTGTCTGCAATAAACAACACTGTATTTATCTTGAGCACTGATGTAGAAAGCACACAACATTTACAGTTGCAATTAAATGTGTAAGCCCAACTGTGTTCATTAGTTGAGCAGCTCTTTGAGCACTGCCAAGCAAGACACTTAGCCAGAGGCATTGTTTGGGTTCAGTGGTCTCTCAGCTGCGAAGCCAAGCAGATCAGTCTGTATTGGCTTGTCCACTGGTGTTGATGGACAGTCATCTCAGTTCTGGGCAGCAAAAAGACAAATGAGAGAAATTACTTACATGAACAGCAAACAGCAAAGCACAAGTGGTGTCTTACTAAGTTTTACACTAGTTTTATGACATGTCAAAGACAAAATAGCCATAAGAAACCGTACACAGAATTTTATAATGATTGAGGTCCAAAAGAAAACTTTTCCAGCCTTTGGGGGGCATGAGTTATGACATCTGTATAATTAAAATTCACATTTCAAGACATTATATTGATGATTAAAAGAGTACAAAAGAGAGCAAACCTATGCAATTTCTAGCATATACTGTATAACTAAATGTGGCAGTAACATGTTTCCAGTGCACACAAAATCTTCTGGATTTAAGTAGTGCAAATTTATAATAGATTTACAGCACGTTAAAAATGAGTCATGTGAATTGTTTTTGAGATAGAACCGCCTAATGACAAGACATAAGGACAGAAATGTTCATGCTGTGTACAGCCACGATAAGAAAGTACGAGTGGTCTGTAGAGAAACAAGACTGATTTGTAACGTTGCGAGTACTACTTTATTTTGTGGTATGTACTTTGTCATTACACGCTCCTACAAAGCGCACACATGCCTTGTCATTGTAGAGTTGTTGATCTCTGGAGGACACTGTTCCCGCTGGCCAGTTCAGAAAAGGCTCTAAGTGCTCAGTAATAGCTACAATCAGCCAAGATGGATACAAACCCTCAGGAAAAAATATAAATAAATAAGAGGAATAAATAAAAGCCTGTGTCCTCACGACCACATATTGCATTGGGCATGTGTTTTATAATGAATATAGATTGAGAGGTTGAAATATTTATGGTTCAGGGGTGGTGTGATGTGGAGGGGGGTTAATGGTGTGAAATCACATCCCAAGTGGACGGAAATGAAAGAGGAAAATTCCTCTTGGTCCGGAAGCTTCCAAGTTGCATTTGTGATGCCTCAACAGGGACTGTGTCTCAGAGGCCACTTAGGTTCAAATTGTGCTGTCACGACAATAATTCAGTAAGCACAAATAAGCTGCCGTTTTTTTCAGTTGGGAATAAAATATCTGCATTATTATTTTTGTATGGATCTTGGAGTGGTGTCAACAAGCTCCATGCCTTGGTTACTTTTTACAAAATGCTTTAACACTGTTTCCTCCAAAGTGCCCTATTGTCCCACCTTACCTAATTTGCTTGTATGTGGCCCACACCTAACATCCATAAATAGTTAAAGGCCTTCATTGGTCAGTGAAGAGGTGTCTGGGGACAGGGGCTGACTAAGAACAGCCCAGGGGCCAGATGAAGAATAGGCGAGTGGACTGAAGCAGAGAGAGGACATATTGTTCCTGACAAGAACTAACATTAGACCGATAAACAAGTGGCTCGGGGTGAGCAAGCATTTTAGGGAAGCACAACAGCGAGAGAGAGTGTAGAGTAAGCAGTGAGAGGAGTCAGAGGAACTGAGCCGACTCCAAATATAGTCTTACTGATGCCCCAGGAGAGCTCAGAGATTCACAGTTTCTATCAAACACTGTTACCTGTGATCAGCCTCATGATGATGTTTACAGAAAATTTTAATAGCTTCTGACAATCAAGTTGTTTAATGGGAGCTCCACGGTTTACATTAGGTCTGAGTCAGGCGAGAAACACTAGAAAGAGTTGCAGTAACCCTAGTTAACCTCATGTTCAGCAAAGCAACTGAAATGCAATGTTCATCACTAGGTTGCACACCAATTAAGTGAACAGAATGGAGATGAGCATGAGACCTGAGTTGACATCAACTGTTTCTGCCCCTAAGCACTGAGATTGTCTATCAATAATAATGTGCATGTCTCATAAAAGTGTCTCCCGGCTCTTTGGCCCATGATAAAGAAATACGTCATCTGAGATCTCTTTTTTCAAAGCTGCACTACCTCCAGCACTTTGGCTACTTAAGAGGCATAACGTCTGCTTGTTGTCAGAAGGAGAAGTATTCCTGTCTTCAAGTAAATATTTTGTCCTGCGTTTGTGAGACAGTTTCAAACTTAAGTGTTTTCAAGTGTTGTTTAGGGTTAGGAGGTTTGGACAGAGAAGACTGAAGGGAGCGTCTTGCAGCAGCAGCGGGATGAAAAGTTGATAGTCTGTGGGGAGGATTTAATAATGAAACAAGAACATGCCGACTCGCTAGAGTAAAGTACACTTAAGACTGCACTCCAAAGTGTTGTGGTAAAGATACCAGATGACAAGTCAGGATCAGGAGGTGCTGGGAAAGTGGTCAAGAAAAGATGGCTCTGAATCTGGTTTGGCTCTCTGTCCATCAAAAGATTTACTTTTTGTTCATAATAATTAAAATAATAATGTATTATTATTACAAGAATAAGCCATAAGATGGAAACACAATTTGGATCTACACCAAAATTAATAATTTTATCTTTGGCCCATTACTAATTTTTCCTGAAATGTTCATAACAAAAATTTAAATTGAAATGTACTATATTTTTAAAGCACTTTTAACAGCATTTTCATCACTAAAACTTCTGCACAATACTTAATCTGAATTTATTCCACATAAATTTAATGTTTTAATGCACCAGGTTGAAAAGCGATGCGCACGTGGATGAACATAAAAATGTGCAGTCTCTCTCTGCCATCAGGCTGTTTTTAATAGAGAAGTATTCCTTTGCATTTTACATGACTCTAGGGCAGGCTGCTCTCGCCTGTCTGCTCCACTCAGATCAGATGCTCAAACTGGAGCAGAGAATGGGCTGCAGGTCTCCGTACTATCTCAGTCTGTAATCTGTGTGTGCCTTTGAGTGTGTCTATGGTTTATTTCTGCATGTACACGATGAGCGCTAAATGGTATTAACCACAAAACTCTCTCTTTGAATGTGAACAAAATCAACTGTGACTTAACAGACAAATTTATATTCACTACTCGAAATAATAAAACATAGTCTTCAAAAATCTTATATAAAATAACATTTTTGACATAAATGTATTTTTTTTATTTCTATTTCCTATATTTTTTCTTGGTAACATTTTGGTAAAAATCTAAATTTTGTTGTCTCACTTATGCACTCCATGCCCCTGAACAATGTCAGTATTATATTCTAAAGTCTTTGAACTATTTATGATGTTTCTTGAAAAATGACATATTATTTATTTATTGCTCCATACCTTAACAAAGAAAACAATACTTTTTTCACTATGGGCTTATGTTCAGCCAACCACTTTGTGCGGTTGCCGTCCCCTATCCTAGCACTTGCATCAAAAATGAACACTCAGTGAGCTGAAGTGAGAAGGATGTGCTAAGAAATTGATAAACAATGTTGTGCCAGATTTTCAGAACAAAAAAAAAAAAAAACTAAAAATTTATAATAATTAATAAAATAAATTACAATTTTGTCTAAGAAAAAACACCAGTAAGTGTTAAATGAACCACTGTGTCTCTAAGTCCTCAAAACACCTAGACTTTTCTTCACAATAAAGGCAAACCAATAGCCCAGTGTTCACTATTTAGTGTAAATGTGAGTTATGGTACAAATTTTTGGTCCTATTGATTTTCAGTTTCCACCTCAAGAAACTTTTAATTTAATCACGTTTTTGTTTTTCTTCTATTCCAACTGTTATTACTCTTTTTATGCAGTATTGCCAAATGACTGCTAGATGTGTAAAGAAGATACAATACAAAAAGATAAAAGGGAACTTACAAAATAAGATAATTGTTTTACACATTGAATGCTTTACTGCAACTATGGAAGTATTAGAACCCAAGGGGGTGGCTGAATCTCATGTTTCTGTGCAAATGAGAGACAGACGAGAGCTGAGACCAAACATAAAAGAGAGCAGAAGAAAGAACACCAAAAGGCTGGAAAAGTGACAAAAGATAAATGACTACTGCATTACATTTTTGTGCATTTAATCTGTTTAATTCATAAATAATTAACCTTGTGGTAAATGCAAGACACTAGTTAAATAGTTATTTATGTGCAGCTAAAAATAGTGGACACAAATACAAATTACATTTTAACTACTAAGACTAAAAGTTTTCTGATGAAAACAGCAGCCATATCTTCTCATTCTGAGTAGCAAAGAGTGAGACAAGAACTACAAATAAAAACAAATGCAAAAACTAATAAAAACATTTCAACTGAAGAAATTAAAGGGCTGTATTACAACAGGAAATATTTAAAAAATTGAATAGGGTTGTATATTATGATGGTGATGCATCTTTGAATTTGTAATTGGGGAATGAATTGTTTCAAGATTATATTTAAATACTTAATTAAAATAGTAACACAGGTCCCACTAACATTTTAGATTATATATTCTGACATTGACTTAATATATTTTGCAATTCATGCAAGTCATGAATATAATACATTATTAAAGACAAAGCAATGTTTATGACTGTACAGATGAGCCAAATTTGATCTTTTACATAAAATCAAAGCTTTATGTGAGTAGTTTCACTTATATTTACAAAGAGCTAAACTGCATAAAGTGTTGAGAATATTGTAGCTTGATGATGCCAAAGTGACTGGATTAATCTGTTTTTTTTTTTGTGTTCCACTATTCTAAGTTCCAAAAAGAAAGATTTTATTTTCCACAGAAGACGAAGTGCATGTTTGTCTCTAAAAATACTGTGGAAAGAGCACTTAGCCCATCTTTACACTAAACTGAGTCGAGGCCGAGTTATATTGGTGTATAAATATTAGATGGGATACTTTTATTGCACGGAGCATGTCATATTTGTTGTTTCACAAGTGTGCCGAGTGTGCGCAACAAAACTGGAGGACACAGAGAAAATAAAACAAGGTCACATAAATAAACATGGCCAAACACTTACAGAAATGATACTAGTATGCACCTCGTTCATTTTGAATTGTCAAGCTTTTATGCTTTTCAAAAAGCTACAACATCTTCCTGAGTCAGTCCATTTTGTAGAACTGTTGTGAAGATAAATAAATAAATGAATAAAAGACATTTGCAGTTTGAAATGCTCTTATGGCTGCCGTTTCCATGTTTGTCCTCCAGCCACGCAGCAGACTAACATCAGTCCCATCAGTCCTAGTGCTAGACAGTGATAAGTCCAACATTTTACTCACTAAACCAAACACTATTAATGATGTGGGTGTAGAAAATTTTCTGCATCACTAAATTTTATTAGGCACATCTTAGTGTTACAGTATCGTGATATATCATTATACTATTGTAATGTGACACTTATATCGTCATATGCCGTATGTATCATATTGCCAGGTTCTGTAAAATACAGCCCTAATTGCTGATGAAAGAGAAATGTCCTGCTTCATACTAACTAATCATCAGATCATGACTAAGAGTGACTTCATCTGTGCCGCCCCGTCTAAAACCACAAGTAGATTTATTGTCATGTTTTCACAAGGTCTGCCCGTGTGTGTAACAGTGTAGAACGAGAGAGAAAGTGAGAGAAGCACGTGTCTGTGTTGATTAATGACACTGTATTGGTAATCAATATAGCTCTTTTAAGTCATTTAGATGCACTGACTGATACTTGGGGTGCTCAGCATATGGGCCGGGAACACGAGCTGCCCGTTTGACTATTCCCACATGAGTAACTCTATCTGCGCTCAAACCAGGGCATTTATTGTTTATGCTAAAGTGAATTAGCTGTAAATAAAATGGTAAAATTAAAACACACCAGTCCAAATTTGATTTTAGGCTTTTTACCTTAAATGTAGTAAAACGTTTTATAGTTACAGGAAAATTAATGGTTCAGCTCATTCCAAAAATGTATGAAGCTTGGCCCAGTAAACTTTCTTGTGGGTCTATGCCTTTCATGTTAGCTGATTTGACAGCAGGTTAGATCCAGATAAGAACATACAGAAGACTTCTTTGGTCGTCTGTCAGCGGATAGAGACAAGACTCCCTCCAACAGACATACTTTACCTCCGGCAGGCACCAGAGGAAAGGCAGCCATTTTCATTGAACTTTGATTAAATGTTGTTAACGAGGTAAAGAAGCTGCATGGACTTTTGTGGAACCAGAGTCCAAAAACTGGGGACAAGAAAAAACAGACAACTTTGTGAACCAGACAAAAAAGATATTAATCAAGCAGATCTAAGAATATAAAGTAAGATAAAGGATTTAACAGCTGCTGATTTATTTTCAAATTGTTTTGTTGTAATTCTTCTTTCAGTAGTGGAGTGTCTAACTCATAGCAGCCCGTGATCCAAACTATTACAGAGGAATGTTTCATTGCAGGCGATGAAAGACAACAACTACTCGTCTTATCAGGTCTTGATCAGGACTCAGGACCTCTGCCTGTGAGATCAGAGCCCCTAGAACAACAAGCACACACTCTAACTAACCAACACATGGCCCTACACAGCTAGAGATATGAATGCCTCTTGTTTAAATAATGAGTAAACGCCTGTGAAGGTCGATGACAGTCAAATCACCTCCAAAGGAATAATCCAAAGAACAAGGGCCCTTTTATCTCGCCCAGTTTATATGGTGTTTAGGCAGTCACTGCTTCATCTATCTACCTAGGATTACAATTATATAAAGTCAAAAAGTATTTCAAAGTGTTGACAAAATAATGATCAATTTGACCAAATCCCTGAAAAGCATAAACAGCAGTGAATATAACTTAATAAATGTAGTTGAGCAATGGGCATACATGGCCACACGGAAAAAAAGAAAATCCAATCCTATTAGGTTTTGACTATAATAAATACAGCTGAGGGTAAAACTTCTTACACATTAAACAGTGTGTTAATTTGTGTTTAGCACAAGAGCTCAAAATACGGTGAGTTACTTTCTGTTATTTACTTCAACAGAAAACACACATTGTAGAGCACACACAGTGTGTGTAAAAATCGTTAAAATGTGTGTTTCAGATTCACTTTACTCAGTGTCTCTTTGATTGCTTTGGACTGACACTGTAACAAAATGCTATCTGAACACTAGGACAGCCTTGTACACACACGTATCAGGTCTCATGGCTGTATTTTATGTCCAGCTCTGTACTGATTGCAATAGATTTCAGATGAGGATCAACACTTTGAAAGTGACTCTGTGACCTGAGGCAGCAGAAAAAAAAGGACCAAAAACGAGAAACGTGTATGAGACAATTACCAAAAAAGAAAGTCAACAAGGACCAAAAGCCAAAGGTAATATCTGAATAGATAAATCTGTGCGGCATTACTGCAGTCTGTGCTGTAACAGTAGTCATAATAAATAGCTTTGCCTGGTTCACAACTGGTCGTCTTTTCCTGCGAGTGCAATTTAAGAAAGATGTATTCACAACTCTGCATTCATAATCCAACCTGTGACTGATTTAGCTGTCTGCTGCCCAGGAGCCAGGCCGGCGCTACGGGATATCCCATCCAACACTCTGCCTTCCCACGCTGGGACAGTGGGACGCTGGGATTCCCCCGCGGGGCTGGAGCGGGCCGATCACCTTAGTCTAAACTGACGTGAGTGCTTAACACACACATGCCCTGTGAAGGCGGCGGGCTGACAGGGTTTTTGAGGCGATCCTGGATCTCGGGCCAGTGGTGTAGGATATCGCCCCTACAGTCCCTCAGAGCTGGAGTATGTTTTTGATCTGCGGGATGTATTTCTAAGTTTGTGTGACTTTATGAGATTGAGTGTTGCATGTTTTGGCATGTTCACCAGTGTGTAACAGAGACGCTCAGGGTCTTCTGGTTATATAGCGCTGCATGGTAATGGTACATTTGAGAAAGACATTCACATTTCCACAGAGCTCATGGAGGAAATACGCACTGGCATTAATCCTCCGGCAATGAATTAAAATGGCTCTTTCCCTCAAAGTCTGGATAATAATCAGCTCCATGATTTTACCACAACCTTTCAGCTGTTCTTGGCTGCTGCCTCTGCCTCTCTTTAGTTTTATTTCTATGAATGTACACAGCTTTAACATGGGGCGCATAATTCTATCATTCAGTGGGCTGCACACAGCCCACTCAGGCCTCTTCATGAACACAAAGAAACTCACCATCAAGCCAAACTGTACTCTGTGATCAGTGCCTCCACTCTAGGCCTTGGGAGTTAAATACCAAAAACCAACAGAAAAACATCCTGGGACCAGGGGTCATGGTAACTAGGGGGTATTCTTGTTCCCGAGATCTTTCGCCTCTCGCCCTCCGTAATGAATATGAGAGGCCTAATAGACCCCCAGTCTGACCTCCAATAAGTGCTCCACGCTTGGAAACATGAATTGCTGTCTTCAAAGTGCTTCCACTTCCTGAGCGCTGCCCTTTTCCTGAATGTGTGAATGTGTGTGCATGCACACTTGAAACCAATGCAGCCGAGGTGAGTGCCCCTGGAGCGCTGAGCAGAACCAGGGGACTCCAGCTCTCACAGACTCCAACACTCACAATTATTCATAATTGCACAGAAATGTGTGTCTTTGTGGGTGTGAGAGAGAGAAACCTAGAGTTAAAAGGCCCACAAACTGACACATTCAATAAAGCGGTAAAACAAGATTTGGTGAACGAGTGGGAAAATAAAGAACAGAAAAGGCCCATTTCTAGGCAGGACTGCTTTGGTAAAAGCACTAATTTGGCACTTACAATAGAGCTTTACCACCAAAACACAAGCGTCTCTAAACTTCAGTGACTTATGGCTTATATTAATTATTTTGGTCAAATGTGTGCTTCCACAGGCTTCCTTGAACAGGACACAATCAACTGCAATTAATCTGATCAATGGAATGTTAAATGGCGTACAGGATATGCTGCGGCAGGACTAAGTGCCCCCTAGCCCCATGGAGGATATTCAATGTGATGGAGAAAAACCATGTCCCCATCTCCTCAGGGGGCTAAATCTCTCCCATGTTAGATAAATTAGTCTGGGTTAGTACCTGGACTTCCTATAGTCAACTTGCAACCTTTTGATCTCTAACTACAACAAAATGGATCCAGGCTGATGAATTTGTACGCCTTGGTTATGATTGATTATGCGAACGCTCAGGACGGAAAGGCCTGCCAAAGTTTATTTTGAGGTTTGTTTTTTTTCTTCAGGACTGGGACTTAGTTTCTGTCAATACTGTTCATAAATACAAAAAGTTTTTCAGAGTTACACAAACTTGCATTAACTGAAACAAAGAAATTCAGTAATTGAGCAGAAACAAGAGGGAGATAAACTGGCGCTGATTTGCAAAGAGCAGATCACAAGTTAAATGATGGCACTAATGGATCAGCACTAATGATGTCTGTTTCTCAGGCCAACTGCGCTGCAGGCCATCTCTCACTCACACACGGATAAAACTGTAACATATGGGATGTGTGTAAATCACTACTTGCCAGTGGCCCACACAAATAAAATGTATTCAAACAAGAATTTAATCAACACTTAACGGACAGGGCTATTTAGATACATGATCACACCTGACAAAAAATGTAAGATTTTCAAAGAAAGTGATAAATTAATTTTAAAAAAGATACAGTAACCAACCAAATCCATTTTCACACTGGAATTGTAAATAGTGTAGTATTACTACTAATTGTTGTACTGATCAGTGTCAGAAATGTGAAATGTTAAATACAACTGCACCAACTCACTGTAAAAATGAATGACAAACATTGCATTGTTGCATTGAAAAGCATTTTTCTACATTTTTGTTTTAGTAGCACTTCTCTGTGTAACTAGATGTAGCTAACATAACAATTCATTATCCGCTTTCTTTGTTAGCGACAGCCATTATTATTATTATTTTTTTTTTTTTTTAAAGGGGTGTAGACCAATCGAAGGTAGGTAACAGTTTTACTCAACTAAAAGAAAAAGACATACTTTCACAAAACAGAATAATGTGTTAACTAAAGTTTACATCCACTGCAATGTCCCGTGTGAATCAGGACATGACACCACAGTGTGCTAGGCCTGAAGGTGACATCCACTGGCTCATACGTCATAGATCAAGCATATGTAAGAACATATATAAAGATATGATGAGCACAGCACTTCATACATTTTAAACTCAAATAAATTTTGCTCAGTGATGTCCCCAGACGTTTTACACCAGTAAAAATCTAAATTATGACAACGATTTAAGGTCAGTAGACTAAGTATATTATACATACTCTTCTTGACCAGTGGTTCAGTGATCGTGAGACCCACATTTAAATGATTATTTGACCCACTTTTTTGCAGAACCAAAATTACTTTCTGAATGGTTTTACTACCACCTTACTGTACATGCATTTAAAAGGATGTTTTACCACATTTAGTCTTCAAAAAGGCTAGTTGTTTATCTATATTTAACCTCCCTGCAACTCAATTTTAAGTCCCAACCCACTATTTGGGAACCACTGGCGGCACGGTTGCTTAGTGGTTAGCACTCTCACCTCACAGCACCGGTCCTGGGTTCGATTCATGGACCATGTGGGGCCTTTCTGTGTGGAGTTTGCATGTTCTCCCCATGTTTCCGGTTTCCTCCGGGTGCTCCGGTTTCCCCCATCAACCTCAAAACATGCACAATAGGCTAAAAACCTCCAGCTAGTTACTCCTGAAAAGGATCCTGGCTCAAGACCTGGAGAATGGTCCCCGGGCGCTGCACCGCAGCAGCAGCCCACTGCTCTTGACAGGGATGGGTCAAATGCAGAGAATGAATTTCCCTATGGGGATCAATAAAGTATACCTTACCTTACTGCTCTGAGATGGGAGCTGGAGGAAGTGTCCAGGGAGAGGAAAGTCTGGGCGTCCCTGCTTAGACTGATGCCCCCGCAACCCGGGCCCGGATAAAGTGGAAGAAGATGGATGGGTGCTCTAAGATGGGAAAAATGCAAAGATTAAGAGCTTAATAACAATATATAACATTTCCAAATATTTTGTTGGTAATTGTTAAAATTATGTCAAAATAATATGATTATGGTACTTTTTAAACTGAGCAGTAAAAGCCTCACAAAACTGTGTGTCTGGAGAAAAAATACTGCATGCAATTAACAAAGGCATTTTTTATACTCTTGATCCAAATAAATGTAGAAAATAAAGATGAATGCCATATTTGTGAGAAAATAAAATGTATACAAAATGTCAAGATAAAAGACAGTTGTGACCTAAATAGTGCAATAGTGTAATACTGAGTGCACAACGGGAAGGACACTACTGTTGGTGTGGGAAGTGGACTTTGGGTGTCAGAGTATCAGAGGTCACTGTTCTACTGAGGCCATTTACCATTTTACTGTGCCGCCCTTTGACTGTGAATTGTGAGGTCAAAGGTTAATGGATCACTCTGTGATGTGTGATGGCTGTGTTTATTGTTTATGCAGTTGTGTTGGTGGATGCTTGCTTCACATGGGTGTGTGTGTGTTTATATATTGTTATATTATGCATATAGATGAAGCATCAATAGAAACCTACCAATACCCTTTATATGCATGTTAGGAATACAAACTGTAGCACACACTAGTTCCAGGTCTTCATAAAACAGTATCATTTACTTTATGAATAAACTTCCAAAATGAAAGATACATGCAATTTGATCTACTTCTAGTAACAACACCGTCTTTTTTCTTGCACAACCCCCTTTCTTCCCTCAACAGCGTTGCCATGGAGATGACCAAATGCATATCATATGCATGCATGAGTTTGTGTGGCTTATGCGCTCAGGGCTGGGCAGTGGGCAGAGGGGGGGCTCGACACAGAAATGTGTTCCACTTAAAATGCTAATTTTACATATTTAATGTCACTGAGCAGTTTCTATCAGGAGACGAGCATGAGGCAGTGGAGCGAGAGGAGAACGGGGAAAGCACTTAAAGCACACACTCAGTGTTCATCGGGAGCTACTGACACTCCCCACTCTCCACTTAACTCATTTATTCATCTGCTTGGACCCTCTGTTCCTTATGTAACTGTACTGAGAGCTTAGATTCAACCAGGACCAAACTGTACAGCTGTATACTTGTTGCTCAAACTAACACCTCTTATATATTTTGTAGCGTGACAAAACTAAAATCATGTAGAAGTCAGAGTGTCCAGACCCTAAAGTTCAGCTTATTTACTAACATAAAATGGTGAAACAGATTTCAAAATACCTGTGTCCTAATGGCTGTATAATCTGGAAAAATAAGTTAAAGTGGGTCACAATAAATTGGTCAGTCTTAGTAATAAAACCTCTTTTCTCAGAACATGGCATCTTTCAAAGTCTATGCATAGATAGCGGTTAATCGACAACTAAATTAGTTGGCAATTATTTTAATAAGCAATTAATTTGATTAGTTGTTGCAGCCCTAAATCCATGCAAACAACAATGTCTACAAGTTTCAGAGTAATAACTAAACTTATGTCACACATGCCAATAAAAATAATACTCCACACAAAACAGTGTTTGATTCCCCTCGGTGTTCGCATCATGTGTGACGATTAGTTCAATGTCTCTGCGCTCTGTGGAGGTGTGCTCTCTGACCTCAGCTAGCATGCAGCCATCAGTGGGTTCATGCCTGATTACAGCTGTTCCTGGATAACTCCTGTGTTGTTTTTGGGGCTAAAGGTAAAACCAGATTAACTCGACTTTGGACCTGTGAACTCAGTTGGAAGTCCAGTGGCTGGTTCTCAAAGACAAGACAGTCAACAACTTCCAAAAGGTGCATTAAATGGTCGCACACAAGGTCTCTACAGTAGGCCCCTACAAGTAGTCATTAAGAGCATCACTAAGAATAGAAGAATCTAGTGAAATAACTTATTTGATCTGAAGATAACCGTCTGGTATCTTATAGGATATATACATCAGATCCCATGTGAAGGGCGGTAGACAGGACCGGGATACAAAAAACAAACAAACAAACAAAAAAATACATTTACAACACACCTCTTCATTCATTAACTGAAATTGTTGTAGTTATGCAAATTTGGATACAACTGTGTTCAACTGACCAAAGACGTAATATGACCTGGTCAGATTTAATGTCAGCAGACATCATTTTTATTTTGGACCAACTTAACTCCTCTGAGTAAAAGCTCAGGGCCCTTAAATTAAAACTATTACTCTGGTACCTTGCCGTCAGACAGTGAGCTAAGAGGTTTATTGTGCACTGTAGCTCAGTGGAACCAGTGAATCCAGGTCTGTGTGGCTCCTGATGCCCATGGCTGGCTGGAGCTACTGACAGTCCCTGGTCTGACAGCAAAGCAATCTGCCTCCAGAGACCCTGTGATCGCCGCTTGTGTGTGTGTGTGTGTGTGCATTTAGCTCACTCAACTGACTCACAATTTCCAAAGCTTCCATTGTATAGATGTAAAGTTATTTTAACCCCAAAGCCCTGCTCTCAAATCTTGCCTATTATTATAGGGTGGTTTGCTGAAGCCTTATAAGCTTTATTTTTGTCATTACAAGAAAACTAAATGTAATCATTAGTCCTATCGTCGCTGATATTTCTCCCATAGCAATTGCATCAATAAGGTATAACAAAATACAAATCAGAGGTACAAGTTATGCAAAAGCACTACACATATAGCCTGGCCTGCCAGACAAACTCTTTTCCTATTCTTTACAAAGAAGTTAGTCTGGTACTTCTTTGGTAACATTTCATTTCTGTGGCAGAACAATGACAGGAGTAGGGTCAATGACAAAACATCCAATTTTCAGTGTCTGTAGCGTCAAACATTATTAAAATTATTTATTTGAAGACATAAAGTAATTTAAGATGTTCTTCTAAAATGGCTCTATTAAGACATAGTAAAGGTGTAGGGTTCATTTTTTGAGACTTGTACTTTAAATTTAATAATAATAATAATAATGCATTAGTCTTATATAGCGCTTTTCTAGACACACAAAGTCGCTTTACAATTTGGTGCATTATTCATTCACTCCTCAGTCACACTCGGTGGTGGTGAGCTACTTCTGTAGCCACAGCTGCCCTGGGGCAGACTGATGGAAGCGTGGCTGCCATTTTGTGCCTACGGCCCCTCCAACCACCACCAAACACAAATTCAAAAGTCAAAAATGTCATATTGTGTGACTGTCCGGACTACATATGACTTTAATAATAACAGTATATATGCACATAAAGTGTTAATAAAATGCTATTTTGTAGATTTAGAAAAAAAATCTTTTTAACTGATAGAGAGTCTTGAAGGCTATGCATTATTTTTAAGCAAGTTCTGGTCCAAAATATTTTGTTTGTAAAAGCGGTATTAAATGGAGAGACGCTATATTTTTACAATTATTATGATAAAGAAATTTTAATCAGTCAGAAAGCTGCAATAATGTCTCTAGAATAATCTAATGTCAATAAGTGGGTTTAGTTTTTTAAAATTTGAGTAAAAAATGCAGTGATGTGGAAATCACAAAATATGGTCAGCCAGTTGTCTTTTGGTGTGACGTACTTTTACTGAAAAATAATGCTGTTAATCATGTTACATGACTAATTCTAATGAATTCTTAATATGTAATGCTTCCCTGAGTCTGATGACATGTTAAGCCAGAAGTGAGCTTTGCAGGCCAAAAATCCTGTTGTGTGACCACTGTTATCATATGGAGTGATGTCACACCATATGACCTAAACTTAGATTTTCGACAGATATTTATTAATAAATCTTTATTTTATACACTTAATCTATGTTAATCTTTATTTTTGATATTTCCCCTGAGTCTCGGGAAAAAAATCATTTTATGGAGGCTTGAATTATGTTAGTCTTTTTTGCAGATTTTTTTTTTTTCTGTGTCAGAAAAAGCCCAAAACAGTTTGAGAGTGTAGTTTTCTCAGAAGAGGTCCAACCTGAAGCTCACACAGGAGAGAGTCCTGGTCAATCTGTGTATACAGCTGTTGCAATGTGCTGCAGGACTGATCTCTACATAGTGGAGAATAATAGGTTGTTTTTACTCTTTTAAAAACCAATCAAATATAAGGCTGTGTAGTTTAATTAATGTATTTTTTGTTTCCAAACAAGTAAAAACACATAGGCTTTGTCATCTCTATCAGATCAGGTTGATTTTGAAGTAAGGTGAATAATATGTCTAATTGTTAAAAATGAATAGATAATATTCGCAAAACAGTTGATAATTTATGTCCATAATGAGTCTTCTGGATGTATTTACTTTAACAGATTCATTAGTAGAATGTTAAATGCATTTTATAGACATGTTTTACACTGTGCTGTGAAAAGTAAAACATTTTTTTTTTTTAATCAAAAAATATAGGTGAAACAGAAGGAAAATACCTTAAGCAAGTAACTCAAACATTTTAGCAGAGTTTTTCAAGATTGACAAAATTAAATAAAAATTTCTTGGAAGGCTCAAAAAAGGTAAAGCATTGGCATGATAATTAATAAAAAAGTGCAAAATGTAGGAAATCTGTGCAGAACAAAATACAAAAAAGCAGTGAGAGGCATGTGTAATGAACTGAGTTTTTAAAGAAAATATTATCTAGTTTTTATCTTATATTAAACTGCTTGCTTGTCACACCATATGATGCTGATTTGAGTAATTCATGAAAAAATGTAATTTACATACAAATTTTCAAAATATATTATATATCTTTAAAAACTTCAGACTCAGTATATTGTTTTCTAAAATTTCTAAAATTCTAAAGTTGTAACTAAACTGTAACATTTTTATTTTATTTTATTTTGCAGCTTAAACGACATCTACCCAGTAACCAATCAAAGAAACAAGGGGCGGGACAAAAGCAGTGCACCGCTGATCCAACCAAACATGAATTCAGGGTCAACAGCAGAAGCCAGTTGTACAAAGAGTTACGGAGAAAGTCTTTTTTTTTTTTTTTTTTTTTTTTTTTTTTTTTTTAATGTGGTTGTTACATTGGATGTCAATGAAACTTTACTGCTGTTAAAATTGTAGACAAAGAAAAAAAAAATCACACAGAGGACAGAACAACAACACAGATGAAGGAAAGCACTAAACGCCGTTAATCAGGTCAGAGATGTTTTTAAATTAGCTCGGTAGCTAGTGCTACCTTGGTTAGCTCTTCCATTTTTGTAAGACACGCTGCAGATAAACGTCTGTGATAGGCCAGTTCCATATCAAACCAGAGAAACGCTTTGTTCCGAGAAGGGAACCAGACTGTCCTGCTGGCGAACAGCTAGAAGAAGAGTCTGGCTCGCCAGGCTACTACACATATGATGCAGCCTTTTTGGAAAAAATACCGTAGACAGTTTGATGTGGTTAATCACAACATTCACCCATCGGCAGAAGGACATGCATGGCATAATGATATTCTGTAGTTTATTTTATTCACTGATTTTTAACATCCTTAATCACTCTCTTAGTCTGAAGATGATATAGGATAAAACTGACAGGTTAACCTTTTCAATTATCTTGTAGCCATGAGGATAAACAATGCACACTGTTAATGCAAAGTGGCATGAAGACAATTGAAATATCATTGCTCTCATTCCCTGGGGCTCACACCCATCAATAACATACAGCACAAACGACCAAACAAAACAGCCAGGCTTCCTTTGTGTTGCACCATGCAGAGTTCAACTCTCATCGTTCAACTGTCACTAAAGTCATGGCTCAATAAAACAATTAGCTCCACAGAACACACACAGATCTCAATGAGATACACTCGGCTTCCCAATCCTCCCACAGGCACCAGTCCAGCCTATGAGGTCATCGCCCGCTGAGACCCAGGATTATAACTCCAAAGGGACCCTTGGAAGCATGCGGTTATACGTTCTGACAGCCCAGTAGCCCGATTAAGCCCCCTCTTTGCTAACGCTAATGCTAAGCTAATATTAGCTTTGTTGTCTGCCAAGGGGTGCCTTTTACAATAGGCCCATGGGGCAAATATGGTAGACTAAGCTAAAGCTACGGTAATTTCCCTCAGTGCACCTCAGTGTTTCCTATCCAAATGACTTAACTCAGTGTGAGAGATTCATCATCATGTAATAAGCTCAATGCACTAAGCTAACACAGGATCACTTTGGTCTAATACAAGATTAAGGAGGGTCATATGCAGAGGATTTGGACTCACCTGGTGCAGAGGCTGAAGGGAACATGACAGAATATGTTGAGGAATAATAAGTAGTTTAGTTATGCATGTTAAGCCTATTATATGTATCTTTTTGTGAAATACAAATCTGAAACTTAGTAATTTAGATTAGGTTACAATCTCTTAATAAAAGTCAACAGAGTGAATTAAATCTCAAATTACATTTAATCCAAGCAATAGCTATGGAAAAAGTGTGTAACAATGTACAAATCTTCTTTCTTCTCCTTCACTGCATTAATTTTTACTTCACTGAGCAAAGCTGAGTTAAACAACATGATCCTCCTTACAGCATAAAGTTATCAAAGTGTCAAAGCATAAAACTTAAAAAATTAATTTTAACATACAACTTATTTATGTAGCTATAATGAATGACTGCTTTGTGAAAAATAATCCTGGGGGTCCAATGGTGTCTCTCTCAGTTTAAATACCTCTTCACGCTGAGTACTTGGTGGTTTTAACATCAATTAAAATCCCAGAGCCACTTGCTGAGATGCTCCATGCACTGTCACATCATATAGTGTGATCTCGCAACATGATCCTCAGTGACAAAGAGCCCCATAGTGTTTCACTGGCTCCTGCATGTGCACACATACACATTCACATGTGCCGGTTAACTTATAGCATATTTTAAATAATATCCCTTATGAACTAGATTATATTTGTTTGAATACAGTGAAACACAAGCCTGCACAATTTCTAAGATATTAAGATGTTGCCATTAGTGTTTTAAATACAATAAGAAAAGTGAAAAGACAGAAACCCTCATCATCTCCATGTTTAGCAGCCCTTCTCTTCATCGTCCCTGTCCTAACACATTGTCCAGTAAACTGGCAGACGCCAATGGCTCAACTGTGTGCCACCACGTGTTATTCCAGAGTGTCTGCTTACGCCTCCCTGGCTCTAATCAGCTCTGACAAACCAAATATCTCTGGGGAGTTCACGCCACTTGGTTTGACTTGTCGGTTGACTTCTAAATATGCAGCAGATTGCATGGTTTTGAGGTCAGTTGTTTTTCTAGCAGTCACATGATGTATGAATGAATCTCAAAGTGAGACATTTTTATTTTTATCCAACCTGAAAGATGACTTGAGTACACATTGTTTTATGTGTGGCCATTAGTTCACACTAATTGAATCATTCTTGGTATACTGCATGTTCACTAGTGTTTAATTGAGCATTTATTACACTGCACACTATTGAAAGGCTACGTGCTTTGTAGCAAAGACTGGAGAATCCTCGTTGCACCAAGGCGATGTGTGTTTGTGCATGTGTTGAGTGCAGCAGACAGTGTGTGTTCAATGGTGCATTCACATACTCTTGCATGACAGCTAAAGTAGCTCCGTATAACGCCACTGATGTTTCCTGCCATTTGCCTTCAGGGCTTTTCCTCATTCTCTCTTTGCCTCTTTCCCTGACTTCTTAAGTGTTCATCTGTTTTCTTCTCTTTTCCCTGAGGTAACACAGCCAACAAAAGCCAGAAACAAGACAGTGGCCACTGATCCTAGTGTCTGTTAGTGGCTTATCATGGTCCTGCCATTGTCCTCTCCCATTTTCAACATTACTCACTGAAAAGGCAGTATGCACATTTACAAATTGTGACAGGAGGGATAAATCTATTAACAGTTGTTTGAAGTGTAGCAAAGCCAGGAGGATTTGAATTGTGAAATCTCTTTGAGTCGAGTCCTCCCTGTGTTACTATGGGTGCTCTCTCTCCCCAGGTACTCTGGCTTCCTTCCATCATCTGAAGACATGCATGTTTTAGGGGAATTGGTGAATCTGTATTGACCATAGGAAATTAATTTCTCAGTAAATCTTTCAGCAACTAACTGTCCACTGTTCAGAGTGTGCCCCTCCTCTAACCATGAAAAGTACAATAGGGTGAGGTTCAGTATCACGAGGTGGAAAATAGCATCAAAAAAGTGGAATAAAATGCCAGTGCGTCAACACTATCAGTCCACATGTGCATCTGTCTCATGTTGTCATTTACCCTGATCAAGTCTAACAAACACTTGGTGCCGCTCATAGTCTCATAGTGCTCCATTATTTTTGTTCGGACTAGCTACTCATGCCTCAACAACAAACAAATGAATCAACACAGCCATGTAATATGCACACAAGTCATTTCTAAATAACTTAATTCCCAACCAATATTAACAATGGCTTATGACCTGAATGAATAGTTCAGATCAAAAGCACAACATTAGCATCCCCACACAAGGCCTGCTTACAATACTAGTATATAATTTCCTTGAGTGCTATTGACGTTGCTTACCTAAAGGGGGCCTATTATGTTAAACTGACTTTCTGAGCTTTTTACCATGTTATGTTATTTCCTGTTCAACAAACCAGAAGTTGTATTTTGTTGCATTCACACATCTTTGTGTAATCCTGTATGCAGAGGTGCTGCCCTTCTCAAGAGCTGAAAAAGCTTCTCCAGGAACCGCTCCTGCATTGTTTCTAAAGCCCACACACTGTCAGCGGACTGATAATTTCAGCGCTTAAACCATTATGAAGAGAGTGGGCCTTAAAGTGACAAGCCCTGCTTTCTCAAAGTAATTTTAAATTATAAATGTGAAAAGTTGTTTCAAAGGTGCCCAAATACAGTATATTTCAAAAAGCTTGAAAAAAGCACAACAGGTCCTCTTTAATAATATATCTTTAGCAAAAAAATGTATATACATTTTCTGTTCAGAGTTTGACGCACTATTACTCATCATCAATGGCAAAGCTAGAGGATGAATAAAACAAGCACATGACTGCAATACAATTTTGAAGAATAAGGTAACTCATCTAATGTTGCCCAAAGTGTATACACAGTATGTTTTAAAGGTGTAGACAGAAGTTGCCCTAGGAAATCAACATAATCACATACAAATGGTGCTTAGCTGTGTCCAATTTCACACATTTTTTCCGCTTAGGGCTACTGCCCTGACCTTTGACCCTTTAGGCAACTAAACACCCCCTTTTTAATTTTTACCCCCCCCCCCCCCCCAAAAAAAAAAGAATAAAGAAGCCTGCAAAAATTAATTATTTCTACAGCCAAATTGTTTGAGGCAAAGCATTGACTCTCCTTTTGTCCACAGCGTCAGGCCTGTACAGAGAGCATCAAACATCACAACATAGTGTAACAGACAAGCTCAGCCTGGGTTGTAGCTTTCTGGTGATGGCCTTTGTGAAGGTCTTGGATGGCTAACCATGAATGTGTTTAGTAAAGGAAGTAACTGTGGAAGCTCACCCAAATGTGTGTTTGTTACACAAAGAGAAAGAGTGGACACCTTTTTAATAAAAGGAGGTAAAAAGTTGAAGAAGACAGTTTCTACAACAAATTGATAAATTTGTCTTCATGGAGAATCTTCATACTATCATTAACAGAGACATTTTTATAGCCACAGGATCCACTTGCACCCACGAACAGCACACTGTTCATCAGTTCACACTGTGTGCATGGCTAGTGGCAGGCCTCAGTCTGTAATTGCTGGCTCAGTGGCTAGGACAGAATGGACTGGGGATTGGAGATGACACGCACCAATTATTAGTGAACCAAGTGCTGTTATTGCAATTACTAGGGGTTTGGCTGAGCACACTAAATCAGACTGAGTTTGTCTCCATTCAGTGGCCAGTTCAACTCCAGCTGGCTGCACAGCTTCTGTCGGTCCAGCCTACGCTGATGCTGCAAAAAATTGGTTATGATTATGAAAGGAATAAAAACATAGGTCTTTAAACTATATGATGAATAATTGTGACGACTGGTTTTGGTTGTCCAAACAACATGCTTAAAGCAGTGTGTATGCCTCCTTGGTTAGTTTTGCCAATTTGTTGCACCTTAAAATATATCAGTTATGACTGGTAATATTAACTATGTTGGGTAGACATTACAAACATGAACAAGTAACTAGGGCTGCAACAACTAATCAGATTAATCGATTATAATAAATTATTAAACTCACCGTCAACTAATTTAGTAACTGTAAAATCTGTACTTGGGGTATTCATAGTCTCTGAAACTTGCCAAGTGCTGAGAGATGAGGCTTTATTTCCAAGACAGAGTTAAAACAGTGCTAGAACTAAAACAGGGCTGCAACTAACAACATCTGAACCACAAAGCTACAACTATAGCAGTGGAGGACATTTGGATAAAGCATCTACACGCACAAAGATATTTTTAATCAAAAGCACAAAATGTACATTGTTTTTAACAGTTTTTGTTGCTTTACTGCTCTGTCTTGGTAATTAACCCTTCTCTCTCAGCACATGGCATGTTTCAGAGTCTGTGAATACCCCAGTTAACAATTAAACAATTATTAAATTAGTTGACAATTATTTCAATAATCAAATATAATTGATTAATCCGATTAATTGTTGCAGCCCTAAACTAATGCCACATTAACAGTGAAAAGTGTTAATGTGTTAATGTTAATGAGTGTTTTTTTATTTAAAAAGTCACTATTTCTTAAAAACAATGTGAATGTTTTGTAGTATTAACAACATTTCAAGTTTTAAACCACTAGTCATTATTTGCATGATGCGTGATGATCCCACCAGGGTCAACTGAAAATAATCATTAGTTGCAGCCCTGCAAGTAACAAATAACCCTAGAAGGTACCTTTACACCACAGCAGACCACAGTTGTTGTGGTGGGATGCAGTTTGAAGAGTATCTGAAACAACAAAAGGAGAACAAAAATAATATATTGCTGTAGTTTATTTTCATGCACAATGTGATTTTAATATAACAACTGTCCAGGTAGAGGGTTCCCAGGACATTTAGACCTACAGTGCACATTAGTTCGGCCCAGCAGGTCTGTAAAAGAGAGGGCTGCCTCGGCTCCAGCAGCCACTGAGGCGTGACAAGGATATGAACTTCGCTGAGTCTGTGCCCCTTTGCTGGGTCTGAGGTTGTGGTTATTGTGTGACGACCAATAGCTGCTGCCTACCTGCAATCTCCCTGACAATAATGCAACATGGCAGCCCCGAGGGCAGAGCCCATACAACTTTCTCAACCCTCTCCGAGTAATTGGTGACCCCTGAACTTGTCCTTCATATAAAAGGGGAGGGGGAGGGGGAGGAGGAGGAAGGGGCACAGGACAAGGGATCTTTAATAGAGACGCTGAAAACGGGGAGACAGGGTCATAAAGAGAAAAAGCAAGCCAGAACACAGCAGAGAGAGAAAACTCAAGGAGACGCGAGCTGAGAGGAAAAGGTTAATCTCTTTAACAGTGGATCATTTCAAAGTTCAGTAGATTCAAAAAAAGTCCACTGTCTGGTTGTGTCCATCAAAAATAGACCTATTACATACTCACACAATACTAATGTATTTTTCTGTCCTGAAGAGGCTTATTTGATAGCACTTCCTCATTCTTCACATTTTTCAGTGAATAAAAGGGTGTTTTATCATTTAGACTTACAACCCAATTTAAGAGGATAATCATGGACTTCCTAAAAATGGAAGGATAAAGTATCCCACAGTGGTATTTGGATTTTATAATTTGTTGGTGATCAAAGGTGTTATGAATTTAGGCTTAAACAGTAGAAAAAAACACAACATCCACAAGCCATGAAGCCAGGTGTGTGTAGTTGTTTTCTATCACTATTTTTAGGTTAAAGGCTGTTGCTAAAACTGTGTTTGAACGGATAAGATGTTGATAATTAATTTTTTTAAAGGGGCAATAAACTTTAACTCATACTTGGAATTTGTAAGTATCACTTTTGTAAAACTTGTCCTTCATAATGACTAATACTTCCTTTAAACTATAGGCTGTGATTTTAGTCAGTTGCATTATGGTCACTGCTGTCTGTGTGGGTTTTTCTATGCAGTATGAATCCATTTGTCTCCACTGACGGAAAATAATTGCAAAGCAAACAAATCATCTCTGCCACATTGAGCAGGCCTCCACTCCAGGGGCATAGCAGCTACAGCAGTGAAAGACAAGAGGGCAACAGAGAAAGAAGGAAGATATGGCCGTTCATACCAGAGTGGTTTGGCATTTGCATTATAAATGCAAAGTGTTAAAAAGTGTTATGTTAGAAAAGCTGAGGCAGTCAGATTGAAAGTGACTACATGGTGCTTTGAGAAGGGAGAGCCTGCCAGATGGAAACTCACTCCAGGAACATGAGGAGGGGACCTGTGTGAGAGCGTCACATTAGAAAGAACAAAATTATAACAGGACTAAAAATGTCCTTTTCAAAATAAAAACTTGTGAGCAAATTTAACAATTCACCTGTTTTTTCCACAAATATTTAAAGAACAAAAAGTTCCTCTTGAGGACACTTTGACATGTCATTTTATTTCCTTACCTCTCATAGCAAACCCTAATTATTAACATTTTATATTTCTTCAAGTCTTCAAAATGGTTCACACGCAAGCGATTACAAAAATATTTAGGCAACGTGCTATTTAGTGTACTATAGCACTCCCACAGTAATTAGGAGTTCACTGAAATGCACAGAGTCAGCTTGTTTAGTCGTAACTCTGGAGCACAAGGCCTTGGCTTTGTCCAACGGAAGAGGGTAAATCTGGATTCAGCTTAAAGTCCAGGTACTTTTACTTGAACCTCAAGGTAAAGTGACATTATTGGTTAACTAAATGTTACTCTTGAAGAAAATTAGTTGAAGAATTGGCTTTTGATTTATGGGGAAAATACAGTACCTACAGTCCCTACAATAGCCAGGTCAAGTGTCTAACAAATATGAATGATACTATTAATACTAAGAGTCACAGTTACAAATCAAACTGTATGAGTCTTTCACTCTTAGGTGACAACTTGAGCCACATTTCTAACATTATTATTACTTGTCAAGTTACACTCACAGTTCAATATGTCTTGCGTTGCTAACTAAAAGGATATACCCCTAAAACTCACTTAACATGGAATAGTACTAATCCTTCACAAACAATTCTTCAGAAAGTCAAAGGTGGATTGTATACAGTTCTACAGCAAATGAGCAACCTGTCTAAACCATACTCAATCTCAAAATATACCATAACCTTTAACATAATTTACAATATCTATTTTTATTAACAGTAGTGACAGTGGAAGTGTTTGGCATGTTGTTCTGCTTAAGCTTGCTCACTAAATAGCATAATGTAGACAATCTATATACACATAAAGCCACTACTTTACTTTACAGCTAATTATGGGACAAATTATGGATATGAAACATGGTCTGGCTGGCTTAATACGCTTACATTAGTTCAAACACTGGTCAATGTGCTTCAGAAACAGATAGCAGATGGAGTGGGAGGTTAGGAAAGGTTGCACGCGATCCAGCACCCAGCAGATATTATTGATAGGCTGCTGTGCTTCTTTTGACTCCAACTGGGAGAATTGGCTGGAGTATTTTACCGAGGTATACAGTACTGAGCAACAGAGGTGTGACAAATGCTGCTCAGAGTGCTTTAACAAATACATAGTTTTATTTTTGTTAGGACATTTTCAGAAATGGTCTGTAATAGGAGAAAAACAAAATTATTAATTTTTGTGTGGAGATCACAGTTTAGATCCAGGAGTGTTTTATGGGATTCTGTACTATTTTGAGATGTGGACCATCCAAAGACACTAAAAGAACAAGTCATTAGTTTTAGTAAATCATTTACCATTGTGAGATATAAGAGTTTTGTGGCTCAATTGAAAGAGCATTTACCCCTAAACTAGAAGATCTTTAAGTCTGAGCCCAACACTTTGGAATAGGACCAGTACCTTGGCAGAGGTCTAAGCGCTCCGAGTGCTTCTAGTGTTGATTTTTTTTTTCTTTTTTTGCAATTTAGTGTATTTTTGTTTAGTCTTTCTTTTAAAAAATTAAAGACTTTTGCACAGTAGGCTGCTGCATGTATGTCCTTTGAAAAAAGTTACAGAACAAAGATGAACAGTTTGTCAATCCTCACACACTCATATTATGTAACAAACTCATTAACAGTTTAATATATGGCAGTGTAGCATACCTGGTCTTGTACAGTATGCCCCGTCATCATCTTAAACCTAGAAAGTTTAAAAGAACACATTTAGACGTATTTGTCACTAAATACATCCAATTGTTACTTTTAACTACAAAATTAAATTACCTAATGCTTGTAAGATGTTAGCTACAGTGCTGATATCTTTTTAAACCAATCGTTTCCAAACGCCATATCTAAAAGGCTACAACCACAACATTTTAAATATTTTATAAAGAGCTTTACTACATTTTAAATAGCAAACATTTTGCTATTTAACATTTTTGCTAATTTAAACCTTTACAGTTAAAATGATATGCTTGGTTTGTGTGATATTTGTATAAAAATATCTTAGCTGAAAACCACATTTTGGGAAGTAGTAGAAGAACACGAAGCCATCTTTGTCAAGCTTTAAAAATGTATTAAAATTATTAAAAGTTTCACACCAATAGCGCCAAACAACTGGTAACGTCGAGTTTATTACAAAATGTTGTACATTTAAAAGTAACAGTTTAGCTACACACCTGTGTGCATGACTTCCGCAGGCGTAGTGATACGGCAAATTACCTGGGAACTATTTTCTGACTGACATTCATCCAAATAGAGGATAAAATATCCATGAGTAAATATATATTTAGTTTGTGAAATTTTGCAAAGATTTATAAAACGGAGACTTCTCGTCTGTACTCTGTGTATATCATGGACTGAATTTGGTACACGCTGCATTTTGTTATGGATAGCAGGCTCTTTAGTACCCCCTAGTGGCGAGCAACGATCACGATAGAAGAACTCCGTAAAGGCCTAAGTTGTGACACTACATAACATCGTTATTTGAGTAATAGTAAAACAGTACTGAGTGTAAAAAATATAGACCACTTAAGTAGAAAGTAGTCTTACTCACTGATGCTTCCAGTACTACTACTGCTACTATTACTTCTATGCTACTACCACTAGGCTACTTCTGCTCAAGTGCTACTGCCATGACTACTATTACTACAACCTTTGCCGCTGAGGTCAAAAATACATGTAGCCTACTCAGGTTAAAAAAAATAATTGAGTATTTTTTTAACCAAAATGTAGTATATAAATAATAATTTATATAACTCAGTAGTTAAAAGTATCTAGTTGTTTTCCACTACTGGAAATGGTACATCAGAATATAACATAGGCCTAGAGTGAGCAATAAATGCAAAATAAAACATATCAATTTAATGTCAGATGTTTTATTTTCAAAAACAAAGCAATTTATAAGGTTCAGGGTAAACTCTTAACAACAAGCTCAAGTAGCGCTCAATATGTACTGCTTTGAATGGTTTCAAATGAGTAAAAGAGCTTCACTCCCACTAATTATTTTAATCTGACAAAAGTTACAAAAAGCTGCCTTTACACACAAATTTGTAGCGTAATGCAATCACAATATTCTGTTAAGTGCAACATTTAAACACTTTTTTCCCCCCACAAAGACAATTCAGGTATCTCTGGGACAGTCCATTGCAAATACAAAGCTGCAGTTTAAAATCTTTATAGTGCAGCGAAATGTAGGCTTAGACGTGTCGGAGCAGCCAGTTTGGAGGAGTGATACCAGACTGGGAAAAGTAGGTCCACCACCAGGGTTTCTCCTGCCGCTCAACCTCTTCTCCTCCAATACCTCGTTCTGAGACTCCTGCAAACTTATTGTATGGATCAAATCTGTCCCATGAGTCTTGTGTAGGGAAGAGATGGTCATCAATATCGGGCTCCAGAGGAACCTATAGGGACACAGTATTAGGTGAAATTAAATGATAAAATTATTAAAATACTATCATTACAATTTCAGATGTTGCAAAAACCTTTTCCAAGACAAAATCGACTCTTCCAGCTTTGATCATATTGTGTGGGATGTGAACCCTCTTGATGACTCTGGAGTAGCCCTTAGCTGTAACGGTCAAGATGTGGGTTCCAGGGTTGAGCAAACGCCAGTAGTCTCCATCTTCAGCTAAAGGAGCAGGTACAGAATAATAAATTAATTATACATTGCATATATAGATGATAATAGATATAATAAAATTAACAAACTGAAAAATGTTGAAAGTGCAGTTACCTGTAGTTACATCTTTCCTAATCCCTCTGACAGAGATCGTTGCACCTTTTATCCCATTGCCATTAAGATCTCGAACAACACCCTTTATGCCTCTATGGACCTGTTTAAAAAAAATCATTAAAGGATTGGTAAAGCTGTATAAATAATGCCAAACCACGCAATTTACAGACTTACAGACTCTATGAAACTAAGTAGCGATTCCTTATTTCTCTTCCACTCGAGGTAAAGCTCAGCCTCTGAGGGGAATTTGTCGCAGCCAAGCTCCACTGTAATCTCTAAGCAATTTGTGTGCAAGTAGTTAAAATCTGACATACCTGTAAATGACACGATAATTATGTATAGACGACCAACAAATTGGACACCAACAGATTTCCCACTATACGCCACACCAAGATAACTTTGCCCTTACCACCAGCAAAACTGTACCACAGTGCTCCATTAATGATGCCTCTGGTTCGATAGAAGGAGGCGCCACACCTTTCTGTGTCATTGTTTGACATGGTGGCATGGGCGTCAGCATAGGTACGGGCCAATTGCTTAAAAATCTGAGAATGGGGGAGATGAGTAAACTTAGTCAATAGTTAAAGCTATGTATATACCACATAAGACTGTCACATAAAAAACAAATATATATCAGAGATGGCAATGTCAACCTGCTCATCTGGTGTAGGTGAGAACATCCTCTCCTCTTGTGGGTGTCTGGAAAAGTCAAAGGGATAGGACACTACCAGCTCTCCTCCATGAAGACTGGCAGACTGCACAAAAGGCAGAGACCTGATCCACTTCATGACTGCATAGGTCTCTGGTGCCACCTACAGCCCAACACGAGAAGTGGACATTTAACAACTTAATGTACTGTACTACATAATGAAATATTTGACCAGTGATAATGAAAGACGTCTTACTTTGCCAAACCAGTATGCATCAGGGATAGGAATGTGATCAGTTCGGTAGTGTCTGCTGCGCCGGTTCCTGTAGTAGACGGAGGTAAGGTCTGGAAAGTTGCGGTTTAGGTCAATGTTCTGTGCATTGGTCCGACCATTCGTCCAACCATTGAGCAAGTGTCCCTAAAAGATTTCAGTTCAAAACACTAGGTATATTAGAAATTTAAAGCTGAAAATTTAGCATCAGCCATATTAGTAAATTGTGACCACACCATGAGCAGTGAGACTGAATATTAGTGATAAGTACATGAAAAGACACAGTTAACTATTGTTAATTCCATTGTTAACATAAAGACAAGACCAGATATCCGTCCCAAGCGATAAGCAGGATTTGTTGAGCACATGCATGCACGGCTGTTAAACATAAATATAAACCGGTAGTAAACTTTGATTAAGGCCTAGGTTCATAGTTAAAATAAAAAAATAAATTATTTTACAAAATGAACAACGATCATCATAGTAGACAACAGAACAAACCTGCTATCTTGCTACTCTATAAAATGCAGGTGTAAGTATAAGCATACTATGTGTCCTACCAAATACGTTAATGTAAAAAAAATTCAGCATCTTGACAGTTGGCTACTATGTGTCTAAAATTTTAAAGTAAAATAAAAATAGTACATGGGGCTGCATATAGAATTTCAGTAGTAAACTGGTGAATTTATAGAGCCCTTTTTCTACCTCAACAGACACTTAAACTTAATTCCACAGTTGAAGCTAGGCTGCTCTAGGATCTAGAAGCTGGGGGAAGTATGGTGCACCGAGCCTCTGTCCTCTGGTTTCATCTGCTGCTCCTCTTCTATCACTAATAAATAAAGTCATTAATATTATCAAATATTCTATATCTTCTTGCAGTTGTCCCTCTCTCCCGCTCCCCTCTGGAGGAGTTTGGACTGTTTCAGATGCCTGGCTGCTGACAGATGTCCCAGTGACGACTGGATCTTGTCTGACCCCATCTCTGCTCCTGTCCCGACCTGTGGGCCCTCAACCTCACCTCTATGGACGTCTTGGATCTACCTCATCCCCACTTCCCTGTCTGGATGAATCCTTACAGAGCTGATGTATGATCCTATAGATGAGCTAATGGACTAACAGTCCTAGACACATTGCCTGTTCGTCCTGGTAGAGGATCTCTTTCTTTTTTTCCCACAGCTGGGTTTTTTTAGGACTTTTTCCTTACTGAGAAGGAGGGTCTAAAAACAGGAGTGTCCTGGGTCTGTTTAGTTTAGTGTAGTTATTGTTTATGTTGATTGTGTGTTAAGTCTGATTGTTTGTTTATGTTTGATTAACTGTTTGTGAAGCCTTTTGAGGCGACTTTTGTTGTGATACTCTGCTATACAAATAAAACTGAATTGAATTGAATTAAAGCACTTTACATCAAGCAACCAGTCACCCATTCACACTCACAAACACTCACACATTCATACACCAGTGTGCGCAGACACTGGAGGCAAGGTGTGCAAAATGTGCTGCCCAAGTACACAATAGGATCGAACCACCAACCTCCTGAGCAATTGCCACATACTGTAGTGAGAGTGCCTTGAGGACAGGCAGGCAGCCAGACAGGGAGGAGGCAGAGGAACTGAGCACATTTGTTTTTTTTTCTTTGTTATAATATATCATGGCAATTGAATTTAAATGCCATACTCCATAATGAGAATAAAAATATTGTAAATACAAAATTTACCAAATCATGAATTTAAGCACTGAAATGTGCTTAATTTCTTCTGCCTCCACCACAAGTTGAAATGAGAGCGGATATTGGCAGTTTGTCTTGTGGTGTTGTTAACAATATTTACTTCATGATCGATGAGCTCCAGGTCACTGTTATCCTCTACCTCTGAGAAAGCCAGCTCGTAGCCATCCGGGTTCATAGAGGCCAAAAGGTGGATGCGTGTGGTGTTGATGATGTTTTGGATGCGCTGGTTCCCCAGGATGTACTCTGAACACAAGTACTGGGCCAGATAAATGAGCAGCTGCCGCCCTACTACCTCATTACCATGCATGTTGCCCACCAGTTTGATCTCTGGCTCCACTACAGTGTAAAGACAAAGATTATTAGCAAAAGCACAATTTTTCTAATTTCAAAATCTTTTTCTTTCAGCTTCTCTCTTCTGGTGTCACCACAGCAAAGCATCTGCCCTCTAGTGTACAGTAATTTGCAAATTGATTTAGCATAAGATTTTCCACCAGATGCACTCCTCCTTCCTGAAACAACCCACTCCTCTGCTTAGAACCAATGCAAAAAGTACATTGGTTTGTGTTGTTAAGGAGGACTTATCTTTGGTGGCATTAGCAAAAACCATGTCATTGTTGTACTCACATAGCTCATGTTTTCCTGGATTGTTGGAGAACTCAATAACCAGTAAATCTCTGCCTTCTGAGCTGCGTCCGATACTGTAGACGTGGGAGATGTGTGAGCACTTGGCAGCAGTTCTCTTCAGTAAGCTGTACATCTGGGCGTTGGACGTGTATGTGAACTGTATGATAGTGCTGGGTTCCTCTGGAGAAAGACTGGACAGTGCAAGCTCCTGTCTCGCTAAGAGCAGACAGAGGTAGAAGAATTTAAAATTTGTATTCATGTACAGGTGCTGTTAAAAAGACATTAAGTTAAACATAACATGCCTCAAGTTGAAGTAAATACTTATAGGACTATGACTACTACTACTTCTTTTGTTTATGAGTTTCGCTCCCAGGGTCACCACTGCAAATCATCTGCCTCAGTGTGCAGTGATTTGCATATTGAACCCTCTTCATTTATCCAGACTCTGGACTGGCACCAAGAGTATAATGGCTTGTGACCTCTTGTGGCTGGATTACTACACTATAACTACTACTTGGTTCAAGTAGTAGTTGTAGTAGTAGTCTGACTGCAAGAGGATCGTGTAATCCACTCTGGCAGTAAGGTCAAAATTACACTGCTCAAAAAAATAGGAACACTAAAATAACACATCCTAGATCTGAATGAATGAAAAATCATTTTTAAATACTTTGTTCCTAACCCTAACCCTACAACGCCTGGCCATGCTCCTGATGAGGTGGCAGATGGTCTCCTGAGGGATCTCCTCCCAAACCTGGACTAAAGCATCCACCAACTCCTGGACAGTCTGTTGTGCAACGTGGCGTTAGTGGATGGAGCGAGACATGATGTCCCAGATGTGCTCAATTGGATTCAGGTCTGGGGAACGGGCGGCCAGTCCATAGCATCAATGCCTTGGTCTTGCAGGAACTGCTGACACACTCCAGCCACATGAGGTCTAGCATTGTCTTGCATTAGGAGGAACCCAGGGCCAACCGCACCAGTATATGGTCTCAAAAGGGGTCTGAGGATCTCATCTCGGTACCTAATGGCAGTCAGGCTACCTCTGACGAGCACATGGAGGGCTGTGCAGCCCCCAAAGAAATGCCACCCCACACCATTACTGACCCACTGCCAACCCGGTCATGCTGGAGGATGTTGCAGGCAGCAGAACGTTCTCCACGGCATCTCCAGACTCTGTCACGTCTGTCACATGTGCTCAGTGTGAACCTGCTTTCATCTGTGAAGAGCACAGGGCGCCAGTGGCAAATTTGCTAATCTTGGTGTTCTCTGGCAAATGCCAAACGTCCTGCACGGTGTTGGACTGTAAGCACGACCCCCTGTGGACATCGGGCCCTCATACCACCCTCATGGAGTCTGTTTCTGATCGTTTGAGCAGACACATGCACATTTGTGGCCTACATTTTGCAGGGCTCTGGCAGTGCTCCTCTTGTTCCTCCTTGCACAAAGGAGGAGGTAGTGGTCCTGCTGCTGGGTTGTTGCCCTCCTACGGCCTCCTCCACGTCTCCTGATGTACTGGCCTGTCTCCTGGTAGCGCCTCCATGCTCTGGACACTACGCTGACAGACACAGCAAACCTTCTTGCCACAGCTCGCATTGATGTGCCATCCTGGATGAACTGCACTACCTGAGCCACTTGTGTGGGTTGTAGACTACGTCTCATGCTACCACTAGAGTGAAAGCACCACCAGCATTCAAAAGTGACCAAACATCAGCCAGAAAGCATAGGAACTGAGAAGTGGTCTGTGGTCACCTCCTGCAGAACCACTCCTTTATTGGGGGTGTCTTGCTAATTGCCTATAATTTCCACCTGTTGTCTGTTCCATTTGCACAACAGCAGTGAAACTGATGTCACTCAGTGTTGCTTCCTAAGTGGACAGTTTGATTTCACACAAGTGTGACTGACTTGGAGTTACATTGTGTTGTTTAAGTGTTCCCTTTATTTTTTTGAACAGTGTATTTTATTTGAGTAAAAGTATGAGATGGATAGTACAAAAAGCTACAATTAAGGTGAGACACTACAGGTGAAACATCTTTTTTCATGAGTGATTTTGAGCAAGTTGGCTCCCTTAACATTTAAAAGCTTTGACACTAAAATAAAGTGTTTAATACACACATTAAGGTGTTTTTTTCTTTGCATTTTTTCAAGTTGTGTCTATAGATTTCTCTCTAAAACTTCAAAGGCTGTTTTAGTATTTTCTCACACTTCAGTAGCACCTACAAACATCATATTTTCCAGTCTTTTACTTCACTAACCCTTTATTGGGATTTTACTTCTAAAAACATGATGAAATTTTTTTTTAAGGCTATTAGCAGTATTTTCTCAATAATTAAAATACAAAATAAGATATCCTCAATTCCCTCTGCAAAAATTCCTTCATCTAATAAATTGACAAAATGAACCGAGAAATTTAAACCTGGCTCAATCCAATACACAGATTTTGTGTTTTGAAATGTATGCCAATATACACATTTTTAAGTTGATAATGGACAATGTGCATATTAAAACGTGAAAAAAGTTGCAATACAGTTGTTTTTTGTCACCCAGATTGAACTGTAGTGTCTCACCTTGAAAAAGCAGAAACATAATAAGTAACATATACCTCTCAATCCTGCTAATGGATCGAAGCAGCCCTCTTCATCACTGGCGAAGAAGCGATCACAGTCTAGAAAATAGGGCCATGCCATGTCAATACCCTCAAAGGCATGAGAACAGTCCTTCCTCAGAGCGTCACACGTGCTGCGACAGGGCTTGATCATCTTGTCATTTCGACAAGGTGAGGCCAGTACGGAGCAGCCAACCAGACGTATCTCTGGAGAGCACTCCCCATTCAGCAGGCCATGTATAACACTCAGGAGAAGGTACTCTGCTCCTGATTCGGCCTCTAACCGAGTACGGTGACCCAGGATATTAGGAAATATGGTTCTGGAAATATTACATATGAGAAGTCAGCAACATAGCAGTAAGATTTTGACAAAGACCTGTAGGAGATACACCGATCAGGGATAACATCACAATCACTGACACGTAAAGTAAGTAACACAGATTATTTCTTCATCATGGCACTTGTTAGTGGGTGGACATGTTAGCAGCAAGTAAGGTCCGCAGTGGTCATCTATCAAAAGTCATCCAAGGAAGAAATAGGACTACATATTAGGCAGGTGGTCAAAATATTATGACAGCTATTAATTAACTGGTTGTCATATTGCTATGCCTGATGGTGTACTGTATGTATTGTGCTGGTCAAGTGCTATTTATTTCTGCAGTTTACATTAAAGGAAAAGGTTCACTCTTTCAAATGTAGGCTCCAAAACCCACCTTGAATACTCCAGATCAGTGCAGTAGCCCAGATTCATCTCTGTACATTTAGCTGCAGAAAAAGGGAAAGTGGACAAAACATATGGTTACTGTATATAAAACAGTAAAAAATGAAGACTTGAGTTATGTAGCATATGGTGTTGTGAAATGGGGGGATTGTGAAGCCCCATAAATCCTGGCCTTAACAAATAAGTTTAAGTGTTGAAGCCTGGTGTCGTCTATCTTTCCTCCTCAGATTGCCAGGCCTGTCGCATCCTGCACTGGTATTTCCTGCTGTTCAAGGGAGCTGCCCTTTCCAGTCACAAAGGTCAAGCAATGGCCTGAAATCCCACACCTTGTACACAGCCAGACTGTCCTATTTTTTTCTTTTTTTTTTCTTTAACAAGAATCCTATTTTAGGTACTTAACACGCTGCCTATGTGAAACACTCACGTTTTTCTTCAAAGGCGTTGTTGTTGCATCTTCCTGGAAAAGAAAACATAAATGAGACAAGACGCTAGGAGGCGACATTTTCAAATAAGGCATCAAAACAACAACGCTGTCTTCATGCTGTAGTCACATCACCAACATCGACCAGAGTGCACCGAGAGGATACTGCTTACAGCTAACTTTTCATTATTACTTTATAAGACATATCACTTTCAAGAAATGTGACACACAACAACGTGCAAAGTTTTTTTGTTCCGAGAATTCGTAAAATGTAGAAATCGTAAATCTTCTTTAGGCTCTTTAATACAGTTGGTATACAAGTGTCGTGAAGTGTGAATGATTCAGTTCATAAAACTCAGCTTAACCAATAACCACCAAGCGCCCTTTACCTCACCTAAAAATTCGTCTGCCGGGAAGCACATTCGCTGGGGAGCGGACCAACTCTCCGTCAACAATAGAAAGAGTAGCAAAACTCCTAAATGCATGTTGTAGCTCTGTTGTCGGCCTGACTTCTGCGGTGCGTGATGTGGCAGTGCAGGATGCTGTCTTTTTCTTCCCCAAAGTTGATAATTACCACCCGCCGCTGGGAAAGCTCCTTCCTTTGTGCGCAAGAGCATCCCTGACCCCAGAAAGCTCTGCGCCCCACGATTATACTGCAGCAAAGATCAGATTTCACTGCACTGTTGTTTGCCTGTGTGTGTGTGTGTGTGTGTGTGTGTGTGTGTGTGTGTGTGTGTGTGTGTGTGTGTGTGTGTGTGTGTGTGTGTGTGTGTGTGTGTGTGAGAGAGAGAGAGAGAGAGAGAGAGAGAGAGAGAGTGGGGAAGCACAGACGTGGCCTGCAGGGGGTGGGAGGAAGTAAAACATTATGTTGTCTTACCGCCATAATTAAATTGACTGAAACTGCATCAACCGTGGATTGTGTGGTTTAATCACTACTGACGTTACAGTAGTACAGAGTAACCTACTTAAAACTCACACTAAAGGAATAATGGACAGCTCTAAATATAGAATCTCGCAATGTGCTGTGGTTTGACAGAAAGTGTTTACAAATATGTTTGTCAAGTTTTATGTCAGACTGTATATAATTATGTTCTTGTGTATAGTTATTATCATAGTTTAAAAACAAATCAAGGACTCACTGACAGTACTTGTGGAATGTTGTATTTAATATGTCATATGCCCAAAACAAATGCTCACACTTCATTGTTGCAAACTGTGTTAAAACTGGCTTCAATATAAGTTTAAATACAGTCAACAGAATACATATTTTACAGTTTCACAGAAACATGAAGGGCAGTCTCTGCCACAAACACAGTGGTACTTCAAACATACATTTAAAGATAATAATATGTGTGCCCTGTCTTAGTGGTGTGTAATTCTTGGCATTGCCTCAGCAGGCAACTGAGCCCTCTGGAAAAACCTGAAGTCAGACAGTCAGAAGCCAAAATACATTGTCATGTGCCTGTATGTAACAGTCCTCCCAATGGAAAGCTCTGTGGCTGTAACAGTCCAGTGTAAAGTGTCCTTAAGCAAGGCACTTAAACTTTAAACTTTAACGCCCATCCTGACCTTTGACCCTGCTGCATGAAGGACCACACTTAGTTCATTTCTAAACTAAAGCTTAAGTGCAAGCATTTTTAGCCACATAGTTGTCTGTGGTGTCCAGTGTGCTGCTGTGTGTGCTGTGGACTGACAGACTGTAGTGGTCTTGTCTCAGGACTCTGCAGATGACACTGATCAGAGCTCTTCTGTACTGCTGTCGCAGGAGACAGTACACAAACGGGTCAGTGGAGGCCTTCGCGTACAACAGACATTTAGAGGAGATGCCCCAGTATCGAGGGATGTGCACTGATGGCAACAACTCAATCAATCTGCAGAAATAAAAACATTTATGCAAAGTATTAGTAATATGTATTTCAGATATCTTTGAGAAATTAATGCCATTCCTGGCAAGCTGCTGCTTGACTTAGTCAGACTGAAGCCAGACAAATTCTACCTGATGTCATATAACTAGAGATAAATTGTACTATATATTGTGTATGTACTAATAAATTGTAAATCTGAAAACATTTGCAACGACTACATCTCCCACTATGTTGTAAGGTAACAAAAGTAGTATTAATTATGAACTGCAATGATAAGGCTTGGCCATATACCTTAAAGAACTGTTTATCAAAACAAGCTTTTACTAATTGGTGATAATAATGTAGCCAATGGTGGGCACAATAGAGCGCGTTACCTTGTTAAGACATAGGGAGAGAGGAAGAAGATGTAGGATCCGATAAAGATAAAAATCTTCTTGGTGGCGCGCTGCCTTCTCTTCCTCTGCTGCGCTAAACACCGCTCCTTCACACTAACAAAAAGAAAATCAACTCATGTTTTACTGAAGAAAGTCACAAGAAACTATCATTTCAACACATTAAATGAACTATTGCATTTGTTGTTTGTTTTTACCTCGGATGGATGTCGACAAGGAGCAGCAAAGTCTGCACAGTGATAACATCTATCCTTTTACAGTGAAATCTGGCGACGCGTAAAACTTTGAAGTAGGCGAAGCACAGGACCAGGAGGCAGAGCACGAAGCTGCTGCAGTGAAACAATGTAGTGAAAGTGGCATAGGCGGCCGTGTGTGAACCTGCATCCGCCTCCAGGTGCACGGTGCAGGACGCGTAAGTGTGGCTGAATCCTCCCCAGTCCATAAGCAGCTGTGTCAGGGAGAAGGTAACCGAGTGCACCCAGGAGTAGGCCACGATGAGGAGCGCGTCTCTGTAGCGCATCTTACTGGAGTAGCTCAGGGGGAAAACCACAGCCACCCACCTGTCCATGCTTAGCGCGGCCATACTCAACATGGAATTTGTGGTGAGGAAAGTCTCCATAAAGGCCACCCCCTGACAGAACAAGTCACTGAATGGCTTGTCGCCGTTGGCCACGCCGAGAAAAGTGGCGGGCATGTTGATGACAGTTAGAAGGATGTTGGAAAAGGACAGGTTCAGGACGAAGAGGCCAGGGACGTGGGATCTTAGCTCGGTGCTTTGGGTGAAGCATAGCACCACCGAGAAGTTTGTCAAGAGAGAGACGACAGCTATGACCACTATGGACACTTCAAGTAAGAACTCCGGTATATTCATCCTTATGGCAGTAGTTAGATGTTAGGATGCTATGGAGAGTCCGCCATGCTTTCTGCCCGTGCTGCCGGTGGTCACTTCCCCGGCGCACATGCCACACGCGCACCAACGTGGAGCGCTGTCCAGAGTGCTGAAAGGTCCATACAAGATTTTCTACCCCCACACGTGACTCTTCTTTTCAACGTAAAAAAAAAAAAAGCGTGTATTATGTTTCTCTTTTTAGTTGTTTGGTCTTTTGGTAAAAAGCAGTGGAATTGGTGACTTGGGGTTTCCAAGTGCTCTGTGTTTACTCCTGATCATGCGCACTAGGTGCGCTTTCTCTCTCCCTCTCTAGTAATGCCGTGCGCCCTGCACGTGCAGTCGGGTACTGGATCATGTGACGCTACATGAAGAATCTTCATGCAAGCAGGAGTTAATATAAGCGATGTCATGCACACCGAATCAAGTTTTCCCCATAAAATAGGTGTAATGCTTTGTGTAAGCGCGTTAAATGTAGCATTCCTTCACAGCTGACAAATATAATTTGTGTTGTGTGGGCATGTGTTTCTAAAAAGGGGTTCTCTATGACTGTTTAATATATAATTTCTTCTAATGAACTAAAGCAGAATTTAGACTGGAATTTTATATTGGTTTTAGGTGACAACTAATTATTATCACAATTAATCCTTAAAGGTGGCTTATAGTCTGATTTTGATCTTTTCCTTTTGATCTTGTCCTTTCTTTCATTTCTGTAGTACCCTTTATATAATAAAACAGCCTTTAACATGAACACAAAAGCAAATATCTTCTTAGTACCTGTCATGATATCACTAAACCCCTGTGACCACAGAGACAGATCCAGAGCACCCTCCAAAAACCACCAGGTGAAGCACAGCCAGGCAGAATAACTCATCTCCATAGCAACACAGCCTCTTCATCACTCTTTGAACTTCATCTTCTCCCAGCACTGATTTGTGTTGATGTCTCCACACGAGTAAAAAAATTATCCAAGAAAAAACAATTTACTTCATCGAGTTGATTTAAATGTCGTTCTTTAAAATATTACACCCACACATGCTGGTTCATATTGCACGTGCAGGTTGTCTGGATGTGGGGAGCAGAGAGGACAAATTAATTAAAAATAAAAAAAGTAAAGGACACTTATAGGACAGAAGGCTGGAAAGGACTATTGTCATTCACATCTCATACATAATTAGTTTTTAGAGTTTCATTTCGTGATCTTTAGGGCACCCGTGTGTGTTTTACTCTTGCAGCATGAGTGAACATGTGTGCGAATGTGTGGGCTGCGTTTGATTTGCCATGTGCACATCATACAGACTGCATGTTTGTCTAAGGGCATGAAGGTGCCTCTCTCTCCTCTGTTTCCCAGATGTTGTTTATCCTTGCCTTCCCCAAAGGCAGCCATTTATATTCAATCATAAACAGGTTCTTGGAAGATTTTATTTACACAAGCCCAATAAGCTACTTTTTTATCCTCACTGGAGCTGTGTGTGTGTATTAAGCTAATGGCTCCATATTGCTGGTGGAGGAAAAACCCTTTTGTTGCCAGGAAGGAGAGAGGATAGAAGAGAAAAGCCAGAAGGTTGTAACGGTCACATGTTTCCTTTGGGTTGGTGGGACTGGAAAGACTGTTACGTAAGACCCAGAGTGCTGATGGGAGAGGCACTTAAGGAGTCCCGTTAGCAGTATAAGGGGTACGTCCTACATCGCTCTCAGCTCTCAGCCCTCAGCCCTCAGCCCTCAGCCCTCAGCCGCCACCTCGGGCTCTGTGACTTTGTGTTTATGCCAATTACATAACACTGTAATTCCCACGGTCATTGCCAACACAATATGGAGCTCCCTTAGCAAAGCAGTTGATTACAATTATAATACAATATCTCTCAAGGCTTCCTCCCACTGTCAAAAGCCATGCATGTGGTGAACTGGTGAATCTAAAAATGCCCCATAGGGTGAATATGAGTGTGTCAGTCCTGCAACTAACTGGCCATACCTCTAACCCATAAATATAGCAGCACCACTGATTAAACTATACATACACAACCCAGCAATTTTCCAACCAAATAGGTTTTAGACTTCAAATTGGTCTCTTTAACTTTTGAATCCTATCCTCTGATGTATTGTGGTTGCTAAATAAAAATGCACAGTGTACTTTGTAATGACAACCTAACAGTGTAGACATAGCTGATAATGAGTCAGAAGTGTGGCGACTGTCAAACCACGGCACATGCCCACACACAGAATGTCCTCAGATCTTTTAGACTTAGCCTATGTGATTTAAATGGTCTTTTTATACTTGATTTCAAGGTTTTATATTATGAGCTCAGCTAGAAAAAAAAATGTTACCATACATTTAAAGAAGAGTAGAGGAGTAAAGTAAAGTACAGCCAGTGGGAGCAGTGTGTGGAAATGCCTTGAAACTGTTCCAGTGGTAGAAAGTAACTAGATACTTTATTCAAGTAATTTGGTAAGTACATTTAAAAGAAAGTGTATTCTCTGGGCACTTTTTTAAACACATAATCTTACTTTCACTAAAGTACATGTAAGAGGAAAAATACTTTTACTCCGTTACATTTTTAAACTCTCTAAATGAGTTCAATTATTTTTGTAAAGTGGGAACTGTAGTAACTTTAGTAAGTATTGGTAGTATGAAGAAGGTTTTTAGTAGTGTAGTAGTAGTTACAGCAGTAGTATAAGCAATTGTAGCGGCACTAGTAGTAACATTTAGTAGGGGTATTAGTAGCACCTGTTGTAGAAGTAGCATTAGTAGTAGTGGTAGCAGTAGTAATTCTAGTAGCAGCATTTGTAGTAGTAAGGGATGTTAGGAGTAGATGCAGTAATATTGGTAGTAGTGGTAACATTAAGTACCTGCTACTTTACATTCTGTACTTTCTTCTTTTACTCAAGAAACATTTTAAGTGCTTTCACTTAAAATATACTTCATATATATATATATATATATATATATATATATATATATATATATATATATATATATATATATATATATATATATACCTTTATATATTTGGCTTTTAAGGACTAAAATTAACCTAAATCAGGACTAACCCAGAACTATAGCGATGGATGGGACACTATAGATGGACAAAACAAGGGCTAAACCACGTCTAAAACCATAACTAAACTAAGTCTACAACCAGAGCACAACTAAAACTAAATCAGGATTAAATCAGGATTAAACCAGTACTAAGCCAGGACCAAACCAGGACTAAACCAGCAACAAAACGGGTCTAAACCAGTCTAAACAAGGTCTAACCAGGACTAAACTAAGACTAAATCAGGACTACGCTGGGGCTAAACCAGGACTAAATTTAGACTAAACCAGGTATAAACTGGTTGTGGTGTATGCAACATTTGCATACACCACTATTATATATGTGTACTTGTTTGAGAACATATTGCTGATAATTGATGAAACATTGTGTAACCTTGACTAAGTCTGTCAGTAAATTACACCTTTTTGTCAGTGACAACCTTGATCTGTCTGCTCGACTCAGCTCATATCCACGTCCCAGACCCCAGAGTCAGACGTTTAGTGGAGGCGAGAGAGTCCCCCACATCTAAAGACCACACACCCAAAGAAGACAAGATAAAAGACAAGACGAGGGGTGACGACATGATAAAGGAAAAGATGTACAAAAAAACAAATGTCACAGCTGAGTGTTTGTGGAGCGTGGGAGTCTGAGGTGTATAAATAGGTCTTCGTCCCGAGAGTTACAAAGCAAAAAGGCATTGCTTCCAAACACTAACGCACACAGACACTCACATGTCCAGACACACACATACTGCTGCTTTCATCCTCCTCTCTCGCTGCCTCTGCCTCTTCAGCTCGCTCTCCGTCACGTGCGAACAGTAAGGGAGCTGGACTGAGCAGCCAGCAGCGGTGTGCGTGTGTGATGCTAATAAATAAAGACATTGCTATAGATTTGACACTTTTCTTTACCATACTGGGATTAGTTGGGGTCAATGAAGCAACCTGTTATAGAAACGTAGAGATGTATGTAGTTATTTCTTTAGTCTGATTTGGAAGAAGAATTTTCTTTCCCTCAGCTGGCTTTGCAGATTGCAGACGTGGTACTCAAAATCTGTACTCAAGTAAAAGTACTATAAACTACACATTACATTACCCAAGTACAAACAAACACACTCAATTAAACTGTTACCTGAGTGTAAAGTTTACTTAAGCCTCTCAGGCTCAAATTAAGTTTTAGTAACAGGAAAAATCTGATATTTGGGGGACATTATCATATGGGGTAGTAATGAGCATTTAGCTGTTGCAAATCTGCAACACCTGCCTGGAGAAGGTTAAATACAAAGTACTTCTACAACCATTACTCTACTCTACCATTACAACTACTCAGTGGTGGACAAAGTACTCAACTTCATTACTTGAGTAAAAGTATAGATCTTCCTGGTCAAATATTATTCCAATATAAATAAAAGTTGCTAAGTCTATTTTTTACTTGAGTAGCTATGAGTTGAGAAAAAAAGGCACAGCACACCAACATCAAAACCTCATCCCCACTGTGAAGTATGGTGGAGGGAGCATCATGGTTTGGGGCTGCTTTGCTGCTTCAGGTTCTGGACAACATGCTATCACTGACAGTAAAATTAATTCCGAAGTTCATTAAAACATTTGCAGGAAAACTTAAGACCATCTGTTCACCAACTGAAGCTCAACAGAGGATGGGTGATGCAACAGGACAATGACCCAAAACATAGAAGCAATTCATCAACAGAGTGGCTTCAACAGAAGAAAATACGCCTTCTGTAGCGACCCAGTCAGAGTCTGGACCTCAATCCAATTGAGATGCTGTGGCATGAGCTCAGAAGAGCGATTCACACCACACATCCCAAGAATATTGCTGAACTTAAACAGTTTTGTAAAAAGGAATGGTCCAAAATTGCTGCCAAAGGAGGGTCAGCCAGTTCTTAAATCCAAAGGTTCACAGGTTCACATACTTTTTCAATCCTGCATTGTGAATGTTTACATAAATGTTCAATAAAAACATGAAAACATTTGTTTTGTTTTTGTTTTTTTGGTTTTTTTTTTGCAAGCATTGCAGCATTAGTTTAAGCAGATTGTGTTTGTCTGTTGTTGTGACTATGGGTGTGTTCTTGCTGGTCCACAGGACTCGGTGCGCTTTGGGACAAAAGTCCGCACCTGTGTCGATGATGTCATTGGTCTGGTTTGAGTTCACATTGAGCTCTGTCAAACAAACTGAACTGACTGATCTGATTTGTATTTTTATTTTTTTTTCTTATAGTCACGTTAGATGTGCGTATGGTTTTCTGCCCTTGGTAAACAGCGGTGTAGTCCACTCCCTGCCCTTAGTCCGTAGTTTGGTCCGCGTTGTGTTCGCACTTCACCAGGACCAGGCCAGGAGTGCACCAGAGCTCAAAGCTCACCGCACTGAGACCTCTGATTTCAGGAGGACCAGAATTCACCTGTTTGGTGTGCACCTGAGTCTGATTGCGCCTTCATACCTGTTCAAAATAACCGGACTTTGCCAGGAAGCGCACCAAAGTTTGATTGAAGCAAACCAAACACGGCAAGTGTGAACACACCCCCAGATGAAGATCAGATCACATTTTATGACCAAATCATGCAGAAATCTAAGCATTTCCAAAGGGTTCACTTACTTTTTCTTGCAACTGTATGAGTAGTATTATGTAGTAAATAATTATCTTTAGAGTTTAAGTCAGTTGTCTTTTCTCTGATAATTTCTGAGCAGAAGTTACTTTTGCTTTTTTTTAAAATGTAGTGGAGTAAAAAGTTGTAAGTTACTACACAAGTAAAGTACAGATTCTCAAAAGCTATACTTAAGTACAGTACTCAAGTAAATTTACTTCATTACTGTCTACCTCTGCAACTACTGCTACTACTATTACTATTATTATTACCTCTACTACTAATGTTTTACTACTACTACTACAAAACAAATTTTACACATTTTTAAATTTTAAAAGTATGATTTTCTCTAAAAAATATATGTACATTAGAAAGTATTTTTCAGAAAATAGAGTATACTCATCATGAAGGAGATAAGATGCAGATGGACACCACCTTGAGCGTAGGTTTGCAGAGAGATTTGTTTTTTCTTTGCTCTTATGCCAATCTCTCAAGACGTGACTTTTACTTAAAAATCAACATAAAGATGGATAACTTTGTTATTACCCCTTTCATCCTTATCTCCACCAAGGAGGTTATGATTTTGCTTGTGTTGATTTGTTGGTCTGTTAGCAAGATCATTTGAAAAGCACCAGTCAGGTTTTTTATAACTTTTATAACTTTTATGAAAGTTATAAAAGTAATGGGCTAAGGAAGTTTTGGTGCATCCAAAACAACATCTGATAAAGATACTAACTCCAGCCACAAGAGGTTGGTAATGAAAAATATGATTAGTTTTAGTGGATTTTTTTTTTTTTTTTTTTTTTTTTTTTTACCATTGTGAGATTCAATAAAGGCTTTGTTACTGAATTGATATAGAGCATTTACTGCTGAACTGGAAAAATGCTGGTTCAAGTCCATGCCTAGACACTATATTTTTACTATTTTTGAGATTGTGCCAAGGCCTTTGTGAAGGTCTGTGCTCTCTCTCTCACCTTTCTCCACTATGACCAAGCTGATTTGTTCTAAAGCCTTCATCAGTTTGTAGTGTAGAGTTCAGATAAAAGTTAAGAGGAGGAGACTGAGAGTTCTCTACAGTATTTCAATTGTGTGCATACCAATTACAGTAATGCTAGTAACAGACAGAGCATCTACTGTGATAATGTGATTTTTATGATAGCACTGCCTTACACTTGGCTAGTCGTTTGTTTACTTCACACACAAGCTCCCTCCAGATGTGTCCCGTCTGCTTTATCAAGTGTTAGGGAGTTTTGGAAAGGCTGTGTCCCAGAAATTCCACCTTCCAAATCAAGCTATGTTTATGACCAACAGCAGGAGCCCTTGCCTTTCCACTGCCTCTGTGAAAAACAACAACAAAACACACTAGAATCCTTCCCAGTGAAATGTTGGTAGTCATCAAAACACTGCCAACGCTGTATGTGGTTTCCAGAAGTCTCATTAAACCAGGTATATACAGCTGGCAGTAGGCGGCAATTATTTTACCTCTATTCATGCATGAGGCTCCACATGCAATGATATAGAGAGAACTATTGCCTATAGACTCCCACACAAGGGTCACGAGATGAGAAAATGTGCTGAATTATTCAAATTGCGCTGAAATGCCTCAGTAACAACACAGGGGAGTAGAGGGAGAAGGCAGACTGGCTTTATAAAAGAGAAAAAAAAATGACTCAGCTTCTGCAGTAGAAAGCCAGCTGACAGATAGAGACACACAGGGTTTAGCTATCAAGCCTGACAAAACATTTCTTTAAGCTTGCTTTTCAGTAGAAGTGTGGCTGTGTGCATCAAGGATATCCAGTTCTGGGGGAATTGTGTAAAAGAGAAGCATTGCAACGGCTGCCTTTTATCTGTAATTTTACTCAGAGCAAGAAGAAACTGCTTAAATCTCTGAGGAAACCAAATATTTTAGAGAAAATGTGCGGCTGCTTTTTGCCTTTTTGCCAAGAGCTGGATGAGATCTTCAATACTGCAGTGGAGTGTTTGTGTTGTGGCTAGATGACAGTTAGCTTTGAAAGAGACTGAGATCAAAATTTCCTGTCAGAATCAAATCTGTACTAAAAAATACAATGCCAGAGAAAAAAATAGGTATATGGTCAGCACAAAAGACCTCAGACAAGAATGTAATGTATTCACTATAGCACTGATTTGTTAGTTGGCTTGCTTGGCTTTTAGATAACTCAAAAAATAATCATCAGATTTTGATGAGGACAGGTCAATAATAAGTCAAGGAATAAATTCTGTGTTTTAGCTGTGGATTCTCTACAGGAAAAGAAGACAGGTATTTCTGGATCATGTTAAGCCGCCTTCTTTGCAAAATACAGCTATAACCTTCATTTGTGCAAACTGTCTTAAAAAAGAATGACTTCTGGGAGTGATCCTGATCCATGCAGTGATTTTTAATCCAGAATCATGTTTTTAATGCAGTGCCACTGGAGGACCTGAGCATCCTGAGCATCTCATACATCCAATACTAACAAATAACCAGACATCTTACTGAAATGTTGCCAGATTAACCGTAATTAGTGGCAAAAGGCTGACTCTAGCAGTTTTTTTTCTGTTTTTATCATCATCTTTCCAGCCTTTTGTTGTTCAAACTATTTCAAGTAAAAGGTAATAAGGCCCACAATATGAAGACAGGTAACAAAGCATAGTAATGAGTGAAAGTAGTATTTTAAATGTAGTACTTTCTAAAGTTTTTTTTTTTTAATGAAGATTCATTGTAACTTGCCGAGCACATGAAATTTGTAGTTCCAAGTAACACATACTACAGTATATATTATGCTTTTTAAAATTGCCTCTATCATTTGTAAAGTTTCAGAGAGAAGTCTGTGAGGAAGGTCACTGTGTCCTCTACACTTTTGTCAGTTCATTTTCAGTTTTTTTAGAGGTGCTGAGGTCGTCACGGGGGGCTGCAGAATAAAAGACCGCAGCTGGAAAGTGTAAAAGAGGAGAGACAAGGTGTAAGTAATATGCGAGGAGCACAAAAAAGGACAAACTAGAGAAGGAGTGAAAATGTGACAAGTCTCAGCACCTGTGCAAGGACACGTGCAAAGGGCCTCATTGTGAGAGAAGTACGAATAGTGCCCGAAATTTTAAAAACTTTCATTATGTTTTTAATTTTGAAGCCATTTTTTAAAGAACAGTGAAGTAGACAGTAGAGATTGTTTTACCGGTTTTGAATAGAGAAATCCACCCACGTGAAATAGTAATAGAGGTATTTTTGCCAGAGATTTTTGGAATTTGGTCCAAACTTGGCTTCTGGAAAAGACAGTAACATATTTAAAATACCTCAACACTATTAAGCAGTTTGCAAACATTAATCTTCTTTTGTTGTGGCTTTTTCCTTTCTGGGGTTGTCACAGGTAATCATCTGCTTTTTAGTGAGCAGTGATTTGCATATTGATGTGGCATAGATTTTACACCAGATGCCCTTTCTGGCACAATCCTCTCTGTTTATCTGGGCTTGGGACCGGCACAAGGAGTACACTGGCTTGTGACTCTTTGTGGCTGGATTCCATATAATTAAGCAGCAGTAAAGCATTATTAAATATATGTGATTAATAATTAACTATTCATAGAAACTGAATCCACACAGATGTTTTTAATGTCTCATTGTGATACATTGTTGATATAATCTTGAAATAATGCTTTGCAGTTTTAATGCTCTGAAAGTTTATATGATGGACTTTGCTGGCGTATTCTCTGTTGTGCTGTGGGAGGCCACAGTGGCCCTGGTCAGCTCTGACTCATGCAGTGGGAGTCTGAGACAGATGGAAGTAGTTAGGGCCTGTACTACTGTAACACCACACTCAAACAGACTTTTTCTAATAAGGCCAATCTGTGCTGCTGCTGCAAGGCCATATGCCACAGTGATCAGTGAGTCCAAAGTTTTTCCAAGTCTCTGAGAACTTGGTGTCATTGTGAGCTGCTGAAGTTTGATTTATACCACAGTTAGCAAGACCACTAAGTTGTATGGTTTAGAGACAGTGGCATTGAAGAAAGACAGGAGGCAGAGCTGGAGGTAGCAGAGCTAAGGTTATGGGGCGATGGTGGTGCAGTGGGTTAAGCATTCGCCCAGCAACCGCTTTGAGGTGCTTTGAGAAACTTGTAAAGCGCAATATAAATCCAATCCATTATTATTAAGGTTCTCTTTGGGAGTGATGAAGATGGATAAGATTAATAATGAGTACATTTAAGGGAAAGCTCATCTAAGATGTTTTGGAGAGAGGCAGATTAAAATAGTTTGGACATGTACAGAGGAGGGAGGGAGAGTTAGTTGGTGTGAGAGTCAGTGGAGAGTTAATGTTGTGAGAGTTAGTCGGTGTAAAAGTTACTTGGTGTAAGAGTTAGTTGGTGTGAGAGTGAGTTGGAGTAAGAGTTAATTGGTGTGAGAGTGAGTTACTGTGAGAGTTAGTTGGTGTAAGAGTTAGTGTGAGACTTAGTTGTTGTGAGTAAGTTAGTGTGAGAGAGTGTGAGACTAGTTGGTGGGAGACTTAGTTGCGAGAGTTAGTGTGAGAGTTAGTTGTTGTGAGAGTGAGTTGGTGTAAGACTTAGCTGGTGTAAGAGTAAGTGTAAGAGTTAGCTGGTGTAAGAGTTAGCTGGTGTAAGAGTTAGTGTGAGAGTTAGCTGGTGTAAGAGTTAGCTGGTGTAAGAGTTAGCTGGTGTAAGAGTTAGTGTGAGAGTTAGCTGGTGTAAGAGTTAGCTGGTGTAAGAGTTAGTGTGAGAGTTAGCTGGTGTAAGAGTTAGTGTGAGAGTTAGCTGGTGTAAGAGTTAGTGTGAGAGTTAGCTGGTGTAAGAGTTAGTGTGAGATTTAGCTGGTGTAAGAGTTAGCTGGTGTAAGAGTTAGTGTGAGAGTTAGCTGGTGTAAGAGTTAGCTGGTGTAAGAGTTAGTGTGAGAGTTAGCTGGTGTAAGAGTTAGCTGGTGTAAGAGTTAGTGTGAGAGTTAGCTGGTGTAAGACTTAGCTGGTGTAAGAGTTAGTGTGAGAGTTAGCTGGTGTAAGAGTTAGCTGGTGTAAGAGTTAGTGTGAGAGTTAGCTGGTGTAAGACTTAGCTGGTGTAAGAGTTAGTGTGAGAGTTAGCTGGTGTAAGAGTTAGCTGGTGTAAGAGTTAGTGTGAGAGTTAGCTGGTGTAAGAGTTAGCTGGTGTAAGAGTTAGTGTGAGAGTTAGCTGGTGTAAGAGTTAGCTGGTGTAAGAGTTAGTGTGAGAGTTAGCTGGTGTAAGAGTTAGCTGGTGTAAGAGTTAGCTGGTGTAAGAGTTAGTGTGAGAGTTAGCTGGTGTAAGACTTAGCTGGTGTAAGAGTTAGCTGGTGTAAGAGTTAGTGTGAGAGTTAGCTGGTGTAAGAGTTAGCTGGTGTAGGAGTTAGTGTGAGAGTTAGCTGGTGTAAGAGTTAGTGTGAGAGTTAGCTGGTGTAAGAGTTAGCTGGTGTAAGAGTTAGTGTGAGAGTTAGCTGGTGTAAGACTTAGCTGGTGTAAGAGTTAGTGTGAGAGTTAGCTGGTGTAAGAGTTAGCTGGTGTAAGAGTTAGCTGGTGTAAGAGTTAGCTGGTGTAAGAGTTAGTGTGAGAGTTAGCTGGTGTAAGAGTTAGTGTGAGAGTTAGCTGGTGTAAGAGTTAGCTGGTGTAAGAGTTAGTGTGAGAGTTAGCTGGTGTAAGAGTTAGCTGGTGTAGGAGTTAGTGTGAGAGTTAGCTGGTGTGAGAGTTAGCTGGTGTAAGAGTTAGCTGGTGTAAGAGTTAGTGTGAGAGTTAGCTGGTGTAAGAGTTAGTGTGAGAGTTAGCTGGTGTAAGAGTTAGCTGGTGTAAGAGTTAGTGTGAGAGTTAGCTGGTGTAAGAGTTAGCTGGTGTAAGAGTTAATGTGAGAGTTAGCTGGTGTAAGACTTAGCTGGTGTAAGAGTTAGTGTGAGAATGAGTTGGTGTGCAGAGGACAGAGTTGGATGGAGGCAGGTGATTTGGCAGATGAAAGGGAGTAGTAGTTTTGAGTAGGTGTAGTTGAGTGGTAGTCATCTTCAGAGGAGCAGTTTGTGTCTTAAAAGAAGTTATGCCGAAAAAGAAATATTACATAGATACAGATTTCCATCTGTATAACTGCAGGCTAGGTGTCTATCTAAATAGTGTTTTAACATTCTTCAAAGGCCACTGATGAAAGTGAATGTCAGCGGGAGGTGAGGTCAGCCATGACTCACAGTGTGACATTACAGGCCAACACAAGTGTCCTCTGTACATGTGTGCTGCTCTGTATCTCACACAGTCATCGCTACAGAGTGGAGAAGAGTGAGAAGCAGGAGCCTGAATAACATAAGAAGGCAGTTACATAATTTATATATTAGATACATTTCTGTTAAATGGGATCTGGTGGGAGAGTTATTTACCCTATTGTATGCATAAAAATTATATTTTAAGACAAATTATTGCACATGTTGCAAATCTGATATAATTATGAAATCCTTAACATTAAAATAGTTAATAAATGTATAATAAATACGTAATATAATGTATAATAAAGATAAAATATAATGCCCTAAGTGTAAACAAAAATGTGCCGCAAAGAGTTTTTATAGAGGGTGATTTACGAGCACAAGCCTTTTGCTCTGTGTCATATTCCCCTCGCCTCTCCCTGTCCTATATGGTTAGGGTTTTCTTATAATTATAATCTGCAACCTGCTACGACTCTTTAAACTATACATTTTACTTTACGCTTCACACGTGGAGTTTAGTTTGGTTACCTCGTGTGCTGTACTGCTGCCACGTCAGATAATGCTAATACAAAACACGCCATCTACTGGTGAGGTTGTCACAGTACAAGAACTGATGCCATGTGGAGTGTTAACTGTACTATACACTCACTGAACTAAACCACAGTGTAAATGTAATATAATAACGTCAAAAACAAGAAACCTTTTCTCTCTGAGTAAAACAAACCTTTACTTGAATAAATGTAGGAGAAATTCTAGTTTTATTCTAGTACATTCTTTTCTCTGCGATGTTTTTGTGCTTGACGAAAAAGTGGGTGATAATAGTAATAGTACCAGCAGTAGTAGTCGTAGTAGCAGTAAGTACTTCAGTGCCTCTACCTTATTACCTTATTTTGCAGTATTTGAGCACATATTTGGAGTACTTCTTCCACCGCTGCACACTAAATAAAACATAAATGCAATACATCTGTTCCTATCTGTATTTTTAGTTTCTGGTATTATATAAAATACATATAATGGCCTATGATGAAGTACATTAATTGTATTTTGTCAGGATGTACAAAACTCCTCCATTACAAAAAAAATAAAAAATAAAAAAATCAACAAAGAATAAATTCTTCAGTTTCTGCAAAACAATGCTATATTTTAATTAAAGAAAGAATGTTGACAAGCACAACACAGTTTTGTATTTTAAGTTAGAAGTCAGTGGCAGAATTAGTAGTAGTATTTTACCATTCTTACTACTGTAAATATTGTCTATGTGAATGTTTTAATCTTTTCTAAGGACAAACAGCTGTGTTTTTGCCTCTCCGTCTGTGTTTATTATGACGATATGTCTTGGCCAGACCTCAACATCACCACAAATACACATCTAACAACTTGGTCAGACACAGACCAAACCCATTAGAGATGGGGCAGCTCCAAGCACGCAGCAGCCTACAAAAGCAACTTTTAACTCAAAACATTGCATAATTGTCTAAATTAAATGAATGTCATTTTCAATATTTAGTCCCAAACATAATTTTGTCTGTGACTGTCTTCCAGTCACAGTATGTGACTATTGTGCTCACATAAGTTATTAATAGTCAGTGGTGCTCAGTGGTAAACAAAATACTTTTACTTTAATTTAAGTACATTTTTAAACATATTTGACTTGTGTAATTTAGAGGTAAGCTTAAGATTTTTAGATTACTGGAAATAAATAAGATTTTTTTTTAACCTCAGGGGCAAAGTGGGTAATAATAGTAGTAATGGTAGCATATTAGTAGTAGCAGTTGGAGAAATAGCAATGGTGGTTTTAGCGCTACACTCTACACACTAGTAAACTACACTCTTTTTTGGCTGAGTACTTTTACTTGTACTTGAGTAATAATATTTTGAATTAACAATACTTTTACTTAAGTATTGAGTACATCTTCCACCTCTCTGCTAGTCTGTGAGGTTGTTAATGTTTCTTGAATGCTACCAAACATATTTTTATCATTAGTCTGTAGTGTGGTGGTTTAAACACATTTTATAAATACATGGATTTTCTGTAGTGAAGCCAAGATCCTTCATTTTAAGGTTGACAGGCTTTCTATTATCTAAAGAGGAGGGGATAAAAATAATTTTCCAGTAACAGCCTCTTTTTGCAGGAGGTTTGTTTGAATTAGGAGAACATCTGTCTGAAACAGCGAGGAAATATGGAAGAGGGTAGAGTGGACATAAACAAAGCAGTGAGGTTTTTCTGTGTCTGTGCTGGATCTGCTTGTCATATGCTCCCACACAAGCACTCATACATCCATTTACAGACAAGGACATCATAACAAGGTTTTATTCTTCAAATCTGTCATAGTGCAAGCCTCATGTGTCTTCTTACAAGATTTTATACAAGTAAACTTTCCAAATCAGATAATTACACAAATAGTGACATTAATAGTTACTATTTTACACAAAGTTTAAATTTCTTTCAATGTTTAAAAAAGGGTCACAAGTCATATCCAAATATCTAACAACAGACTAGATAAGACAGACAGTATAAGAATGTGCTCTTATTCAGCTTTTGTCAAGTGGTGACCTTAGCTACGATTTAGTCACGCTTTTGTTCTGGTTTAGGTCCATTTTAGTCCTGTTATATTCCTTGTTTTGACAATACACCAATCACCAGTGTGAAAGGTTCTAATTAACTATAACTTGTGGTTCGATGTGAAAAAGTAGCTTATCATTGCCTCTGTGAATCTCAAACAGGAGTGGCTGGTGACCTCGCAATGCCTCCCAGATGTCCTCAATGGTCCAAACTGGTTGGCCATTTAATGTGACAATTACATCCCCTTCTTTTAGCCCTCCGCTAAAGCAAATAGAGAGGAGTCAGTGATGTGCAATATAAATCCAATACATGCATGTAACTTTTTTGGTACGTGTTGGCAGATGCATGTGAACATACCTTTCTGCTGGAGCGTTAGGAATGACTTGTTGCACCAAAACTCCACTGCTGACGTGAGGAAAATGTGGGTTCAAATCTCGTAATTCTGCAACTAGACTGAAAGGAACAAAAGATATGAATGGTGGAATAAAAGGTGGAAGAAGTACTCAAAGTATGCTAAAGTATAAGTACTGTTAACAATACATGAAAAAAGTCACACTTAAAAAGAGGTAAAAGCATACAACAAAACTGTTACTTGAGTAAGGGTTAACGAGGTATTCAATGTAAATTTCACTTAAGTGGAAAGCATTGTATTTCCTGCTACTATAACCATTACTACTACTGCTGCTGCTACTACCACTTCTACTGTGAAATATGTCACACTTTTACAAATTCAGAGATATAAATAGAAAGTAAATGTACTTGTATGTTTCTTGAGCAAAATGATCTAGTTATTTTCACTCCTCTGGCAAAGACAACAAAACAGCTAAAAAAAAAAAAAAAAAAGTACTTCAGAGGTAACTTACTCATCTGTAATTGTGAGCATCCTGATGCCAAGAAACCTCCTCCTCGCACGGGAAGCATCTAAGACATTAAGACATTATAAGAATTAAAGTCCCATCTTGTAAACAAATAAGAAATGTCTCTTCAGTCACTCTCACCTTCATCAGACTGGGGCTCATCAGTAAATCTTTGCAATCTTGTTTTCTCTGTTTAGAATTTAGATAAAATGTTTGAGAAACATTACAAAACTCACTGAGTATAACGTGTCAAACATAATTGTCACCTTTTTTCTGGTTGTCCTTTGACCACCGACTTCTCTTGTGTTTAATTTGAGACTCAGTGAGGAAGCGGCTGATCCGATCTGAGGGTATAGCAAAGGAGATCCCAGCTGTGACTTTCAGTGTGTTGATGCCTATCACCTCTCCATCCTAAAACACACATAAACAAAACATGTTTTTGTATACAACATAAAGATGCACTACAAGAAGCACTCCTGCTTCACAGTATAAGGGTTGTGTATATATTTGCTGCACTGGCTTCCTTCAACGATAAAGATGCTCGTGTAAAAAAATAGTGTAAAATGTAGTGTACATCAAAGATGATCACTCACCAAATTCACAAGAGGTCCTCCTGAATTTCCATACTGAGAAAAGAAACAATATAAACACGTTGATATTGTCACAAAGGTGTACTAAAGGTTAAAAGTCTCACATTTATAATGGTGTCCGTCTGGATGTAGTCCATGTCCGAGTCCTTGATGCCCAGCTCCTTGCCGTCCCTCTGAGTGGTGCTGATGATGCCGGTGGTGACGGTGTTTTGGAGAGCGAAGGGACTGCCTATGGCAACCACAAACTCTCCAGGCCTGAGGTCAGAGGAAGGGCCCAAAGACAGAACTGGAAGCTTTTTCTGCTCCAGAGTACATAGATACATAAAGAATAAGAAGCCCAACATAAATAAAAGACATGCACTCAAATAGAAACAGTTAATGGAGTTAATGCAGGGGTTAAAAGAAACATTTGTATAAAACAGGCATCTGGGGAAAATAGGAAAGAACATCCTGACTACGTCGTCCAGCTATTTGAGATATGGGTGTGAGAAAACACACTTGAGCGTAGCATCTGAGTCAGAGACTTGATGTTTATAAAAGCCTTCCCGTTAGTCTTATGAGTGTACCCTCATGAAAGTCTAAGTGAATACTTTTTGGCTTCATAACAATGCTGATGTAAGCCAGTAGTTCATTTCTTTCTCTGTCTTTTCTCTTACTTGAGGAGTGATCTTGATAGTGGCAATGTCTGTCTTTTTGTTCACGTCCCTGAGAACAGCTTCATACGCATCGCCATCATGAAGTTGAACACGCAGCTGTGGCCGGCCTGTCACAGAAGTGGCTGTGGTTACAACATGAGCATTAGTGACAATTACACCGGAGTGAGTCACAATGAACCCAGAGCCGCTGGACAGACGCATGTGGCGGCCGAACAAAGGATGTCTGGACAAAGAGACAAAAAAAAAAAAAAAAAAAAAACAGACATGGTCAAAAGACAGACATATGCATGCGTATGATAATCTATACACACCTTACAAACAGTTCAATATGGACTACTGCAGGGGCTATTTTCTCCACAACATCAGCAATGAAATTGAACTTATAGCGAGGGCTGCTGGGGTGATCTGTTGGTTTATGACCTACATGAACAAACACATTTTACAAACACGACATCACATGTGACCTTACAATTGTTGATGTCTAAAAGATAAGCTAAAGGTTGTAGTGAACAAAAACTTACTAAGCTGTATCATTTAGGTTAATGCCACAGAAATAAATGTTACAACCAGACTATAACTATTACTATACTACTGTTCTTACCTGCCCTTAAATTTGCACAGGCTCCTATGTGTTTAAGCTTGACTTCTGGTTTCTCTCTCTGCTGAGCTTTAAGGCTGGCTGCTTTCATCTTGCAGATATTGGAATAGGTTTTCCCGTCACTTGCACACACTTCATGCTGCGTCTCGCACCTGCAGCTCCCTCTGGAGCCCCGCCGTCTCCCCGCGGTCAGCAGCTTGCACTCGAGCCCGTCGCCGCAGGGCAAGTCGTGTTTACGGCCGCAGGGGTCCCCCTCACCGGGGGAGCACACCAGGCAGCAGTTACACCGGTCTGGGACATAGCCGCCCGGACAGCTGGGGCTCGGACACGAGCTCACATCACACGGGGACGCGCACTTGTCAGCTCCGGTTAAATCGTTGGTAAAAAGAAAGGCCACAGCCAGTAAAAGTAACTGCATTGTCGTGGAAATGACAGCTTCAGTTACGCATACCTTTCTCTACGCTTTAATCCCTGACTGGGTCTAAATCTGGAAAGCCTATAAGGTGCGATGCACGTTTGTGTGCGGTGTGTAACGCACATCCCTGCCTCAATATTTGGACAGTGACTGGACTTCACTGTGTGTCGGGTAATAGAGGAGCTACTGTGAGGACGTGCGCCTCGCCATCTAGTGGACACAAATGTGCCCTTAATGGAACATTTGGTGCACCCTGCCAAGTCTGGAGTAGGAACATACTGTAATGCAGGGCTGTACAAAAGAAAATACTTTTTGTCTTGACAAAAATACACTGGGAGAACCTAATGCTTTAAAGTTGTTAGAACTTGACATTGTAACATTGTTATTACATTATGACAGTACATAAGGTTATCGCATCAGAACTCTAAACAGACAGAACGCTAAAATAATACAAAACTGTTATGGTGATAAATAAAGAAATGTTCTTCTTCACAGCAGTAAGGTTATTCTAATAATAGCTCAGTTTTGCTTGGGGCAGTGCACTGTTTCTGTCTACAGTGTAACTACTGAGTTTAATACCCCTGTCAGAGCACTGTGGAAACAATTGTCCTATCATTTTAGCTGAACGCACCTTAAGTTTGACCTAAGCAATTCGGACAAATGCTTAGAGAAACGTTGACTAAAAACTAAAAACATGCAATTTTCTAAATTTTATTTTTCATTTGTTAAATATACAACTTGTTTATACAATCATTTAGTTGAATAAAAATGTAAAGATGCATACATAAAACACAACAGCTTCGAGCAAGTGAGAAATGTTGTTCTTAATATAACATTTCATCTTTATATAACTTACTGTAGAGGAGAAAGGCCAGTTGCCAGCCTCCATGCTGCAAGGAGCAACAAAAAGATACTCACCAGCAATTAAATACAACAACAAATACATTCATTATTCCGAGGAAATTTGTTTGATTCTCTCGTATTGAAATGTTTCAGAAGAAAAGTGTGTATAGAAACCGTAAACAGATTACATTCAAGCAATACACTTATCTCATGTTCTCCAATAAGTTTCAAGTTTCAGTGTTTTCTTAATCTCGAGGCTTTTCAGCATCCCTTCCAACCACAAACATATTTGGCAGTAGTGCGAGTAGAAGACACTGTGTTTGTAATTGTAGTACTTTGTGTAACTTGAAATTAAACACTAGGAAAAGAGCTAGTTCAAAGTGCCCAGTTGATAAAATAATAATCACTTATCACCAAGTACTTACGCCTGCTTCACTAAGTAATCCTACAAGGCAAAGCATGTCATTATTTTCTCCGATTCAATAGCAATGCTGTTTGTGAGTCCTTGGGAATCCAAAACACTACTTGTGAAAAGTGCTTGTTCTTTGGCCATTAGTCCCACTTAGAAACCTTGCAAGATTTTAGTAGGAACTTTTAGTGGGTATGAAAAAAACATTCTGCCTTATCATAAACAAATCCCACTTCTGTAGAAAAGCTGATTATCCTTTTAAGTCACCATGGTAACCCAAACATCCTCACAGTCTCTTTGAGACACGGGTATCGCTCCCGCTTCACAGATAGAGGAACAAGCAAAGCCTAGGTTCACATACATTCATTCTTTCACAGTATTCCGCTTTATCAACCTCAAATAAAACCACAAAAATAAGTCCCTCTGGGGTGGTTTTCTCTGACAGCAGGCGGAAAAGGTTACGTCCCACACAATCTACCACGAGGAGAAAAAGGGGCGCTTGCAGTGAAATGTTTGTGTAAAAGCATTGCCCAGAGTCACCACACGTCCCTGACCTCCTGAACGGCTGCGCTCCACCACCACACGGGGCATCTGCACCAGCTGAATCGGGCTCTTTCCATCCTTCAAAGCCTGGGTCAGGTTCAACACCTACAGACAACATTCCCAATTTACTAGTGATGTTAACTGACAAAGTTACAAAAAAAAGCACAGCTGGGAGCTCAACAGCAGGCAGACCTACTGTCTTCTACCAAACAGACTAATAAAAGAAAAAATTCTGAATGAGGAAAGAAACAAAAATTATTTAAAAACACAACTCACCTGCCCCCTCATTACAGACATTTGTCTCTCAAACATGGTTTTGTCAAACCCTTTATCCGTCTAAAAAGAGAAATGTTGTTATTCATATCTGCTACATCAATATTTTTATTTACACTGGTCAGGCATAACATTAATTCCACCTAACTAACATGCAGCACCATGCTCCACAAACTGTAATGCACTGCATATTCTGAACCAGCAATTTGAGCTACAGGAGCTCGTCTGTTAGATCAGACCAAATCGACCTGTCTTCGCTCCCCATGTGCATCACCTGTCAGTAGTTCACCACTGTTCATTCCTTGGGCCACTTTTGATAAATACTGATAACTGCAGACAGGGAACACTCCACAAGAGCTGCAATTTTGGAAATGCTCTGACCCAGTTGTCGAGCCATCACAATTTGGCCCTAGTCAGGCTTGCACAAATCCCTATGCTTGCCCATTGATCCTGCTTCTAACACATCACCTACATTCACTTCACCTGTCAAAGGTCATAATGTTGTGCCTGATCAGTGTATGGTCTTTACTGTTAAGCAGAATTGGCCTGTACCTTGAACATCTCATAGAGATCCTCACATAGGTCCTGGACAAAGTTCATGTCAGATATCCGGGACAGGATTAGGTCTCTTGTTTCTTGAGAGAAGGCAACTTTAGCCTGAGGGAGCCAAGCCCAGTGGAAAGGGTCTGGAAGACAGATGCAATATGTTATTAAAACAATGAAAGACATATAATTACAGACAAAGTGTGAGTGAAAGCAACATACAAGCTCTCCATTCATCAGGGTGTTTAAAGGGGAAAGCCAGTCCATTGTCAATTGCTGCAATCTTGATGCAGGAATCAGTGCTGTTCTCAAGCCACTCTGCATCCTACAAGGAACAGCAAGGAGAGATCTGCTCATTGATGATTTATAACATACGATCAAACCAGTTATTGATCCCTGTGTTGAAGGACGATTCATTTGACAGATACATGACATTTATGATGAATTGAATCACTATTCCCATAGGTGTAACCAGCAAGGATACAAGGTCACTGGTCTTTTCTAGTTATAGACCAGGGGTCTCCAACCCTTTTGGGTTTGAGGGCTACCCAAAAGATGAGAATTTGTACTGAGGGCTACTCGTGCAAAATAATCCTCTATATTAAAGTCTTGACATGCCTTTCAAATGACACTAGGATTGTATGATTGTTTGCTTTGCATTAATGATACTGTTTATAAAAATAATCTTGTAATTAAACATAAAAACAAGTTAAAAAAATAAATTATGACTAAAACACTGCAGTAGTCACTGTTTATAAATATCCCTCATGGGCACCTCACAAGCTCCAGAAGGGCTACCTGGTGCTCGCGGGCACCTCGTTGGTGACCCCTGTTAAAGACAGTCCATTGTGTGCCTGTGTGAGCCTCTTTGTACAAATGTGAGAGTACATGTCCTCTGAGTGTGTTGTGTGTGACCATAATCCCTTCAATTGTGTCCTCTAATGTGATTTTGAGTTTTTCCCCCCAATATTACTTTACGAATAGCTGGATTTTGATTTAAACTAACCTTTTCTTCCTCTCCTTCGCCTGGCTTTTCATACTTGATCAACCAGTTGTCATTTCCTCGATCTGAAAGACAAATTAAGAAGTGTAGAGTGTGTGTGTAGAGAAAAAGAGTGCCAACAAATGCGCACTAGGAGTATTGACATTTGGTTGTGACTTTAAAGAAGTCAGACTTACATGTCTATTCCAATGTTTGTTTTCAGTGTCTCTGCTGTCAACACACCCTTACCTGTGTTTCTAATCACATAATCCAACACCACCAAGCGCTCAAACTGGAACTGCAGCTGCTTCCTGATGTTCTCTGGCAGTGGTTCTGCCTCGAAGCGCCTCAGCCAGTAATCTGCTTCACGGTAGCCTTCCACAAACAGCTGAAATGAGCCAACCTAAAAACAAACATGCACATACTTACTTATGCAAAACATTCCAACAGTCAACAGTGCATTGAAAAAGACGTATCCTCAGTCTACTTCCTGCAAGAGTATCTGCAGCATTATCTATAGAAATAAGGAAGAGGCAAGTACAGTGCATCATTCTTCACGATTAAATCTGTGCAGAAAACAGAAACCCGTTTTTACCAACAATAAGGCACAATGATAATGCACAGATTCATTTGCCTTTCAGGCCTACTTATCAGTATTGAATGATCTTTTTAATCTTGCTGCAACATTTTTTACAAGTGCTCTGCCAAATAACATCTCTCTGGTTAAAATGTGAGGTGCTATAAGAATAAAAGCTAATTTAGCAAATGTAATAACAAAAGGCCGTAAAATTATAAATTATTTTTATTAGCTTATAGGGCTTCAAAAACAACAGCGTTTTACCTTCGGAGGCAGGCCTACTCGATGGAAGCGACGTCCCACTTTAGGAACCTTCTCTAAGGCATACTTTTTTCCTCTGGATTTTGCTCGGTCTATTGCACTATAGTGGAAAGTCTCACTAGCAAGATACACCACCTGATCAACAAACCAAGACAGTTCAAAAAAATATAGATCAGAACCATATTACCAGAAACACATGGATTGCTTTTATTGTACACACCTTTGTTTTGGGCACTATACCAAGGCCAAGCTTAGAATCAACCAACGATGCAGCCGCTTCTGACAGGTAACCTTGGTTCGGCAACAAGCAGCCACGTCCAAAGCAGCACGGGCAACACAACTGAGAGAAGACAAGAGGGATTAGTTTAGTGGACTTTTTATGTGCAGACATCATTAGAGAGAGATTGAAGATATCTGTACCTTATGAAAGTATTTGGTCCATTTGGGGTTTAGGTGACCATAGGGCTCCTCTGACTTTGGTTTAAAAACGCCAATGATTTTCTGCATGAAAAAAGCAACAAATAGAGCTAAGTTTTGCCGAATAACAAGCTATTGTTTCATGGTAAATAGTACCAAATCTTGTGTTTCTACTTACCCCTTTAGGATCTTTGACAAAGTAGCTCCCACTGGAACCTTGGGAAATCCTCTCTGGATTGACACCATTCTCAACAGCTTGTTCTGCCCTTTGGATGATATCAGCAAACTCTGGATCATCTGGAAAATGATTGACGTCCCCATGGTGTGTACCTGGAGAGTTAAAAACAGTTTATTTTATTCACATTTTTAATAGACAAATCTGTTTAGTTTTTGGTCTTGTGCATGTCTGGACAAATTTCTGTGACTACTACTATTATTCATTTATTGTGCAAACGTGTCAATGGGTCAAGAAAATGTCAGATCTATTGTATGCACAAAAGACAAGAGACAGAGCTGGAGGTAGCAGAGGTGAAGATTTAAAAATTTCTTTGGGAGGATGGATAGGATTAGTAATGAATACCTCAGAGGGACAGCTCATGGAGGAAGTTTAGGAGATAACGTCAAAGAGGCCAAATTGAGATGGTTTGGACATGTACAGAAGTTAGTTGTCTTTAGAGAAGAGGATGTAGATAAGCCTGAATAAATGCAGACGATTTGGTGTGGTCACCCCTAAAATACAACAACCAAAAGGAATTAGAAATCTTTACACTCAGTTTAAATGAAGGATTTTTTGCTGTATCTGTGGTTAAACTGTGGAAATAATATTTAAAAAGTCTCTATTTTATTGCATATATAAATTAGAAGATGACAGTTCTCTTGTGGATTTGAGCTGCAAATTTTTTGTTCAATTAAAGCCCAATTGTATGAGCTGGCACAGTCCATCTTGCTCTCACACACTCGGGACAGTGGAGGCTCCATATGCTCTGTATCAGTCACAGTGGGATGTGAAGATGAGGAAAGGATAGGACACATAGGGTGGGAAGCACGGAGGAAACACTGGACAAAGGCAAAGGGACCACTGTTGATGTGATGTGTTGATTGTCACAGAGATATGGGGAAGATAAAAGTAAGGTAGGAGCTAATTCCATTAAAGTGGCTGAGAAAAAACTTAAACTTAATTTTTATAGAAGCACTCCTAACAAAGCCAACAATGTTTAATTTATGCTCAGGTTGAAACAGCTTTTGCATTACGAGAAATAGGAAAAGAAACAGAAAGAAATCTTAGAGATTTTTTGTAGCAGGCCACAAATTGTCTTTAAGCTCTCAAGCAAATTCAACAGAGAATTGGATGCACCTCTGAGGGTTTTTGGATTTGATGTGGATAAAAACCTTGCATTTCTAAAATAAAAAGAAACATGAATGGCCTCATTTTTTGTAACCTCCAGTGATCTTTTGGCTCGCAACCATTCGCCAATTAACCAAATAACTGAGTGTTCACACTTCCTTTGACACCTTGGTAGCTTTCATTTGCTATTTTTGATGGGCAGTAGAGCAACATCTAGCTTTTGCCATAAAACCTTCCAACTCTTTTGAAGCGGGCTCCAGTGAAGCAATTAGGAAGGCTTAATAAAGCAATAACAGTGCCAATACTGAGATGGACATAACTTATTCATCTTCTTCCACTTATTCCTATCCCAGCAGCAACTATGGGCATTAGGTGGGGTACATCCTGGACAGTGTCTGACAAAAGATACAAACTAGATTCACCGATTTTCCTTACAGATGCATGTCTTTGGTTGGTGCAGGAAGAGAACCCACAGACAGCAGACTCCGCTCAGAGACATTGTGCACCATGAGGAATGTGCAACATCAATGCTGAGCAGAAGTCACACTAACCACCATTCACACTAAGCATTAACCACCTCTGTGCACCCCATAAACCTAGTAATCCTGTTAATTTTTTGTACACAGCGAAGACTAAGTTTATTCGGTTAATTCACTTAGGATATGCATTGTGTACTTATGTGACTGTATACCTGGGCGTGCACAGTTGACTTGTGCATATTTAATGTTTGTCTCTCATTGCCCTGGGTCAGTTAATGGACCCAGATGAGCTCCTCCACAGCAGTAAGTCAGCCTCAGAGACCCACAAAGCTGCGGCGAACACAGCGTCCTACATAGACCACCACTGCCCTCTGGAAACCTCCATTCTGAGATGTGTGGATAATCAATTGCTATACATTTAGCGTGAGCATGCATAAGTACATAATTACAGGTATGTGTGGAAAGTGGATTTGATGCAATGTAAAAATAGGGTCATATGCTTTTAGTGATGCTCTGCTTAGGCAATTTGTGTAACGCACTAATGCAAACCATACATTTTACTTTACTTCCTACTTTGTATGCTTTTTTTTTACCATTTTGTATTATTTTGTTATATTTATTGCATCCTATTTGAGCTCCTTTGCCATTTAATTTTGTTTGTTGTGTTTTAGGAGTGATCCGTTTGCAATTTTGCTACTGTGACCAAGTAATTTCTCTGGTGGAGCAATGAAGTCCAAGTCGAAGGTATAAATCAAACAATTTTATGTCTTTAAAGGAATGGTTTCAACTATACTTTCAAACGGAAAGGCAGAAAAAGGAACTACATGTGTGATCCACTCAATGAAAGCCGTGTGGTAACTCTAGCCTCAACAATTGTCATTTTAAACGACCACAGGAAATGGGACGCCTGTGATTTGAGGCCCAGTTTGTACCTGTTGGCCTAGATTTCTGGGTGTGATAGAACATAGGTGAAAAAAAAAAAAACAGCTGTGAAAGGAGAGAGAAAGAGAGAGACCCAGATAAACACAAGCGAACAATGCCTAAAAATGATCTATCAGAAAAATGAGGTTGAGGGTATGATGGGGGTGTAGTGTTAAACCAATTAGCTGACAGGCTTCAGAATGTGCTGCTGCCATGGTTACTGGATCACCTTGTTGTTCCAATATGGCCCAGTTCAACCTTTGCATTTTCCATAATTGGAGATATTGTCAAGAAGGACAATTAGTGGCATATGACCAAGAATTAGGACACAATATGACCTATTCAGTAGCAAAAAAAGTAAACAAAAAACCCTTACAATGAGGATGTTTAAATATTTGACTCTAGGCTATACTGGTGGCAAGCCTTTGGTTACATCACATGTTGAAAGTGCCAACTCATATCAGGCACATGGACTATTGATATCTCATAGCTATCATATCACCATATCACTGGTAAACATGCACAGGAGCACGAAAGTACAGACTCCAGCACAAGTAAACACAAGTCAAGTGTACTCTGATGGGAGGAATATTGTTTGAGACTTGAGCTGTGTAACAACCTAACCTCTGTTGAGGCATTTAGAGTCAGAGTCATATTCAACTTATCTAATTTGTATAATGTGCACCCATTAAATAAGAGCCACCATTGTTTCCAGCCAATCTAGAGAGAAGCTTTAACCCCACTGTCCTCTGCAACACTGTCATTATTAGCTATAACTTGTACCATTTTACTTTTTTGTGGATTGGAGGGAAAAATGTAAAAAAAAAAAAAAGACTGATAGATCTGATCTGTTCAAGTTGTTTTTATCATATGCAAGAACAGCATAAATACTACATACACACTATCCTACTAATTATATGTTTTGATGTCAGTTTCATTGTCCTTAAATTGCTTGTGGGTTAAGTGTTGTAGTGCTGCAAAAGCAATATATTGTAATACAAGTTGTATTGTATTGCCTTCACTTCCCGATCGATAAATCAATAAATAGTAGGTCTATTAGTTTTCTATTAAAATGTATAGCCGATAAATATCATTTTTAATAAACTTCTCTATCTACCCAGCTTTCTGTGAGATCATCAAGCACACTACCGCTGTTAATCACCCCTCCTTTATCCCAATCAATTAGGACTACCTGGAGAGGCCAAGGTGTCCTTATCCGAAGAGGAGCTGTGTCTGTTCCGCCGGCCCCTCTTCTCCCTCACAGCTCGCGGAGACGCAGAGCTTCCTGCTAAGCACGGTAACAACAGCGCCTCTTCGCCGGAGCCGTCCGTCTCCAACTCGGTTAAGACGCTCTCACGAGAGTCCGAAATACGAACAGCCACACCGGGGTTCACCGCAAGCCCCAGCCCTATCCGGTTCTTGTCAAATAATACCTTCTGAGGTTCTCCGGAGTGAAAGTTACACTCTGCCACTGCTGTACCTGTGCTGTCCAACACAGGCTCGCCTTCTGTCTCTGTCGGGTCGCATTCTATCATCATTTTGGCTCAGGTTTTAGGACTTATACTGTAATGGACACGAACCAAAATTTACTTCCATTCAAGCAGTCAGGCTTCCATTTTAACCGTCTGTAAATGACTACAAAAATCTCCCCAATTTGGTAGAAACAGCTGCTTATCCACGCTGATATGTCCACATAATCCGTCAAGCTCTCGTCTGCTTCCTCTTTAGCTCACCACGCATGCGCATCACAAAAACGAATGCCGCCGGCCAAAGATGCCTTCAGGTAAGACTCGGAAATGTAAAAACTTAATAAAAGGTCGACCTCTTTCGAGTCATCACGTTGTTTTTGTTCGTATAGAGGTTTTAAGCATAAATAATGCTGAACATTTTTAAATAGCTATCATCATACAAAAGGTAAGCAACAAAAAATGTATCTTAAGCCTAAATTAATTTTTAGCTCGAATTATCCTCAAGTGCTCATCTTTTCATATTGTTGCGTGCATAAAATGTTAATTGTATCATTTAGTAGCCTAGTTTTACTGCGTTTACAGTTTTACTGTTCTACAGCAGATTGCCAGTGACAATATATAGGATAAAGGGTCAAACTAAACAAGGACTAAACTACATAAAGGGCTGAATTTGGCCCTGGGACACAGGTTTGACACGTGTGGAGTTATTCTTGATATGATGAATAATAGCATTAAGCATTGTTAGCCTAGGCTATAGGCCTATACAATTTTCCTACATATTCTGTCAAATCATCTATTTATTATTTTCCACATAGACGAAAATGTGGCCCTCAGTGATCACTGATGATTATTATAAATAAACTCCCGTTTTGATCAATCTTTTTCTCACTTTTATTTAGACCTTCACTATGATAGGCCTATTTGGGTCTAATAATAGTTTCTCCTTTTGGGGTGACTAAAATTTATAAATTGCAGTTGTATCATTTGACCACTAGATGTCGATAGAGCTCAAACAGAACTGCACAGTTGACATGACTATTCAAAATCAAACTACGAATTTAGCTTTTTTTAGAGTAACTTTTGCTTAGTGACAAGTATTGATTTGGCATAGATTCAAGCAAGTGCCTCGTATTAACATTACAAGAACATACGACTTTAAAGTTCCTGTATTTTCTATTTTTGACCCTCATAAATTTACAACCCTCTCCTTGTTCTGAAGCTCATTGTGGGTCTCCATCATCACCAGTCCTCTCCTTCACCCCCAGCCTCTCTCCACCTTTACCACAGCCGCTGCCACCCATTTCTCTAATAAGGCAATGTAGCTGAAACACATGCAAATGAGCAGTCAGACAGCTGGTATCACAACAGCCATGTGATCTATCAAGGTAGGGGGTTAGGGGGTGAAGCCAGCGTGGAAAAAGAGGCGGGTACATGCGTGGGGGATGAGAGGGAGAGACAGGTTCAAAGATATTTTATAGGAACACATAGAGATCTTTATGCAGGTGTTTTGTTTGATACTACGTTTATCTGATTGGATCCTCTGCGGTATCTGTTGGACATAGCTCAGGTCATTCTTTACAATGTGCCTAGGTAATAATATTTTGCAAGGCACCACACCAGGGCACACCTTACCTTCTTTGTGTGTGTAAGCTGTGTTCTTCACTCACCACTGTGTGACAAGCCCCTGCAGCCCTGAATGCTCTCTGAACACAGTGTATGAACATGTGTGTGAATGTATGAATGTGTGTGAACGTGCTATAGCCATGCATCAGTGCAGGATCCATTCCAGCGGATTCTGCTGGCACTAGACCTGTTTTACCCTGCCAACAAACCACCTCCTCCATCTCTCTTCTTCTTTGCTTTTACCCAGTCCCCTGAGTAAGGAAATGTAGGGGGCCCCCTGCCAAAGGTACCTGAGGGTCCACTTTATATTATTCATAAATTCATGCATATTGGTCATTATACAGAAAAATGTTTTATCTTAAACAGTCTTTGTTCTTGTACAGATATGAGCAATTGTTTTGAATTACTTTTTTTCACAGTTATAACTTCACATAACTAATCAGTATGGTTGTCTCTATGAAAAATACATTACTGCGGGTCTTCTTACTTCTTAGGATCCCAAACCACATTAAGCAGACTTTACTCTTTTTTTTTTTCTTCATTGCATGTTAAAAAATCCAAACAATAACATACATATACCATTAATAAATAGTATGACACATTTGCCATGCCAGAATTTTGTAAAAAATGAACAGGAAAGCAGAATTACTTTCACAGGTAAGTGTTGCTGTTTAAACAAAATACAATTGCATCTAATTAAAAATACTGATAAATTTATACTGTTTATAGATCAGAGTGTCCAGTGTTATCACATAGTCACGTTTGCCCGTATTAGGACACCTTGACGGACAGGTGACACACGGTGATGTGACGCAGTCTTATAGTCCGTTTGTAGTCCAGCATTTGTCTAGTTCTAGCATATTGTGATGATACCATGGCATCCGTGGTTACCTGTTACCTGAATGAAAAAAAAAAGCGAGTGATTTAGGTATAATCAAAGAGATAATTTATAGGTGTAGGCACTACCTTTTGGACCAAACATCTTCAAATAGCAGTAGGAGCAGTATGGCTTCTCGTCATACTGAAACAGATATACTACATGATTAAATCCATAAAAATTCAATCTCATTTTATCATTAATTCATTTGATATACCTCTGCATGTTGTCCAGCGTTGAGTTGTCTGTTACATTTATGACACTTGAGACACAGCGGGTGGTAGTCTCTTCCTAAAGACCTCTTCCTCTCTCCTGGATCATGTAGAGGTTACAATAAAAAGTTATATTTTGGTCTCTGTTTTGCAGCACTAGTAATCAGGCTTGTTAACTTGTATCGTCTTCAGAGCTCTCAGCCCAGTATAAGAGGCCGGGGAGTGCAATGTTAGAGGAGGAAAAGAGGTAAGTAGGCCAGGTCACACCATAGAGTTTGAACTTAGCTGGCACTTGAATCAACAAGTAAAACCAGCTGCAGAATTACAGCAGGTTTGAGTGCTGCTGTGGATCGACTGATTTGTGAGCAGAGGTGGGCAGTAACCATAGAAACTTGTTACAATTGTTCAGGTAACTTTCTGAACTGGACTACAGTTGGTCAGTTACTTTTACAGTTTTTCTACTAACTTTTTTCATTCGCCATCTGTTGGTTTTTATGCCTCGAAACTTAAGAAAGTCAGGGCATAAAATGGAAAATGGAAATAGAAGCAGACATATTCATAAATAAATAAAGAAGCATTTTATTTACAGTAAAATCTCAGGAGTTGAAACTGATTTTACCGTTTTATAATAAAATAAAATCCACGACCTCTAATAGGAACAAGTGGAAGATGATGAAGAAGATGAATGAATGAATAATAAAATAATAGCTCCTTCTGAATTAAATGGCAGAAATACATCTAAAAAAAGTTGGAACAGGGGCAACAAAAAGCATGATAAGTAAGTGGTAGCCTACTAATTAAAAAAAGCTGATAAGGCATTTTGCAAATATTTAAGGCTAAGTGGATAGGAATATAGGCTACACCATACGTAAAACTATAGTACATTTTGCAGCGTCACAACTTTTTTAGTTCTGGGTTTGAATTTTAAAGCGATGGAAAAGACAAAAGAAGACAAATGCTGCTGGAAACACATGTTAGTATAAGAAAATTTCCTAAATACATGTAACATGAGGTGTAAATATGTATTCAGGGTCCTAGCAAGATATGTATTCTTATTGGGTGGTAGCAGGGCCTGTTTCCATCAAAACAATTTTGGTGCTATATGTTGACTTTAAAACTACACACTGATTCATCAAAATTATAGAAAAGTACAGGGTTGAGATGTTGTACTACAATAATTACCTTTATGTGTGAGTACAGAAGTGAACTGAAAATCAGTGAATGTAAGAAGGAAACGCAAAAAAAACGTGCTGTGATGAGCTAGACCCACATCCTGTTTCTATCATAGATGCAAAAATGTACTATTCGTTTTGTCTTCCAAAAGCAGCATAGAGAACATGTTTGGGCTGGGCATATTTTATGACTTGAATTGTGGACGTAGAGTAGACATTATGTCTGATTTTTGTTTAGGTACCAATGTAATCAGACAGATCATATAAAATAATGTGCAAATTCTGGCCCAAACTATAAACAATACACATTTATAAAAATAAATTTAGCCAAAAAATGTGCTCAAGTAAGAGTATTGATACTTTAAAATAATATTACTTAAGTATGTAGTAATAAAACTGCTCTTAGAAGTAAAATTTATTCAAAAGGTTGCACAAATCAATGTAACCGATTACTAGACACCTCTGAAATTATGGATCAGAATACCTTTATTTTATCTCTGAGGGGAAATGATGACACAGTGCCACTACATAACAATGGGCAAAATACAAAATCGACAACTATTCTAGTGGAGTAGACTATAGAGTTACAGTTTTGTACATTTTATGCTCTGACGTATCAACTCACAGGGAAGATTGGCAAATGAAACAATTCACTACTCACCAAAGTAGACAGGCTTCCCACAGATTGGACAGTAGCTAACCATAATAGGACTTTTGTATTTATCAGTACAGTACAATATGTAAAGTATGCTGTATATGCTGTATAGGTTGGCATAAGTGTGAGCCTATAACCTGAAAATGAACAGGAAAAGCGTTAACATACAGTCACTCTCTTTTGAAGTCAGCACCAGGATGTGGTGAGAGAGACGTCACAGCGTGATTTGAGAACAACACATTATCACCAGTGACAAAATAGATACTGTGCAAAGGTTTTAGTGGAATGTGGAATGTATATAAGTACTTAATTTGTTTATTTTTTTTTTTTTATTTCAGGAAAGGTCAGTAATGGGCCAAAGGCAAATTACAAGTATTCATTTTGGTTTGACTCCAGATCAATGTTTAGATCCAAGAATGTTTTAACACAAGCCCTGAACTAGAAGATCCTCAAGTTTCAGTTCAGGTCTTTTTCTGTGTGAGATAGGATCAGTGCCTTGGCGGAGGTCTATGCTTCTAGTTTTGATTTTTCCTCTTACTTTTTTAATTGTGTGTATTTTTTGTACATTGATACACCTTTCTTTGTTCATAGCCTTTTTTAAAAACCTGTCTAAGACTTTTGAACACTACTGTAGATATAATAAATTGTTTCTTCTTAGTTTTTGTGTTTTGTAAATGCTCTGGGAATAGCCTTTGTATTGTACAAGACACAACCAGTTGTCCGCCGCTTAGATTATCAGTTATCTTCTCTTCTTACCAGCTCTTTTCACAGTCTTTTCCAGATTAAAACAAGGAGTTGAATCTGTGAATTGCAAACCGAAACATGATCCCGGCGCCTTCTTTCTACCTCATTGTCCATCCTCTTTCACACACACTGACACACAGCTTCAGTGATGTCACAAAATGAGAGACACGCCATGTGCCATCGACGCAGGCTGGGGGACACTTAAATAGGTGGACAGTAGTAGAGCTAGTAGTAGAAGATCAACTGTAACCTTGACTTGAGGGATGTTTAAGCAGGTTGAAATGTTTACTTTTACCATTTCATGAAAGGGATCGCAAGCCTGTGTACTCTTTGTGGCAGTAACAAGCCTGGATAAATGGGAAGGGTTGCATCAGGAAGGGCACAGTGTAAAAATTGATGCCAGATTTGCTGTGGTGACCTCCATTGGAAAAAGTCAAAGGAAAGGAGGAGATAAAAAAACTAAAGTTTATTTGAATTAAATGACAGCTCTAAAACTGGAACTGTTCCTCAATTGTTAAGAAATAGTAATGTAATTTATTTTTTATATGTATATATAAAGCAGCGGATACAAGAAAGAAAGAAAGAAGAAGAAAGGAAAGTGGGCGTTTAGACCACATTTCCCAGTGGATTTTTTTTTTTTAAGGCTACATTGAGACAACTATCAAAACTTTTAACACACACTTTCTGGCATGTACTGTACATAATATGCATGGTCCGCGTTTGCCAAGTCACACGAAATCCACCATGATCTAGAGGTGTGTGAGGGGATATCTGTGCTGCCTCTGCGTGGGAACAGGCTTAGTAACATTTGGTAACTGGACATAGCTCATATGGGAGAGGAGAAGGAAGACTGGTTATTCTGCTGCACTAGTGGGATGGGACAAGCTCATGCAGGCCAATCCCTTCAGCGCCGGCACTGTGTATGTAGTGGGTGTGTGTTTGTTGGGAGTTGGGGTCCACAGAGAGAGGCTTGAGAAGGCTAAAGGCTGGAGGGAGCAGTTCTTCCCACACATAAATACAGTCTCAATCACATGCGTGCACACATGTCACACATAAGGATGCACAGCAAAATGGAGCCTTGGATAGATTCCCTTTGCCTCACTGGTTCTCACACGCCCACTCGTCATCACGTTTCACTTCTTGGCATCCTTCGCTCGCCTTCAAGCTCAGAATATGACATGGCTTTGGGGTTGCATCTCGATTGCGTACACACAATCAGTCCTGTGTTGCAAGACATATGGCAGAAGAAATATAGCAGTAAAGAGATTGGCAGAAGATAGCTAAAGCAACATAAAGTGAGATACTTTGTGGGCCCAGTTTGAGGTAAAGAGAGGCGGCAAAGGGAGTGAGATATGCTGTGATTTCTGTTTTTTATTTAATTTGCACATGCTCAAGCTTAAAAAAATACTACCCCAAGAAATGTACCTTACGTGAAGGTCCTAAACTGTATGTTTTATCTGTTTAATAACCAAAATGGGATTAAAAGACGTTGCCACGCATTTTTAAGTAGTTGAAGTCACAAAACTCTAAAACAAACATGTTTCGCTGTAGTCTTGGCATCCAGCATGCAGCCATGCTTGATGTCCCAGGTAAAAGGGTCATTCTAGTGGGAAATGTCCTGCTTTTTAGTGTTAGTTAGTGTACATGTAAACGCTTTAGGTTGGCCAAAAGATTCCTAACTGCAACCTAAAGGCATTTTATTTTATTTGGCCAGGTCCCATTAATATGTTGGTGCTTTTTTTTTAGCAAAGCACCAAAATATGTGGGTAGGTTAGGGTTAAGTGACTTACCCTAGTGTCATGTGGGTAGGAGGTGGGTAAAAAAATACCCCCAAAATGGTATAATGAGGCGAGCCAATTTGGGGGTATTTTTTAAACATCTCCCTCTGTACAGACCAAATATAATCCTCTGGTTAGTGTATGTCTATGATTCACAAACCATCAGAAAAATCTGTCCCTGTTTTTCACAGTAAATCTGCCAAAGCCTGTAAGTCCGAAAGTGATAAATGTTGCATAGCTGGTGCCATATTGCTTTTGCACTACTTCCCAAATATTTTAGTGTGGCTTAAGAGCATTGTGTGTTATATTGTTTGGTAACACTTAAATATTTTTCATAATATCCATCTTGACTGATTACTGTGGGTAAATTCATATTCCCCTCTGTGCCGCCCACTCTCTGCCCACATGCTCAGTCAGTGACACTGGACATGGTTGTGATTGTGACATTGCATATTTTAGCGGATTTCCAAAGCACGTCATGTGTAAAAACATGTGGAAAGGATTTGTTTTTAGCAACAGGTGATGTGTCTTTAGACATAATAGCAAAATACCTGGTTGCAGTGACAATTGGTTTTAAACATATTACCATATAGTTATATCATATTGGCATAGCTCTAGAGAATAAAATAGAGGGATAATGAACCACACAAACATCACTACAATTTTTCCGAAATGTTTTTTTTTTTTTTTTCTTTTTTTTTTTTTTAATGTATTAGGAATTGGTAATGGTTAATGAAAAAAGTACATTTCAATAGTTTAATTCAAGTTTTTTCCAGCCACTTGAAATCCTCAACAAGCAAGCGAACAGAAATCTTGTTGTTAAGTGTTTTATCTTAATTTAACCAATAACTTAAGATGTCATAGAATTTTTTTTTTTACATAACAGTCACATTATGTCTTGAAAGACAATGATATAAAAAAGTGTCCTGTGTAGTAGATCTGCTAAGCTGCTCCTGGGACAAGAGGGTCATAGTGTCACAAAGCAGATGAAACACTACTGGTGAAAACGCACATCAATCCACAGGAAAAAACTAAAAGGACTCCCCATGCCGACATGCCCTCTTTAACCACTTTAAAAGCTCTTAAGTTACTCAGTAGGGTTCTGACTCTATAGTTGTCCCTTCTCAGGGCCGGCCCCACCTATTGTTTGGATCTACTCTCAGGGAAAACAGGGAGGCAGGCAGAAGGAAAGAACCTAATGTGTTGCTTCTTGCCTGTGCATTCTTGGCATAGCTCTTTGCCCTTTTCATTTTTTGACTGTGATTTTTTTTTCTCCACTCGCTTTAATAGTGAAGCCAAGGGTCCAGCGCCAGCCAAGTCCCACTGCTCCAGTCTGGATAAGCCACAGAAAGCCTGGCTTCCTCCACTCTCTGCTTTTGCTTTTTCTTTCCCAGTGCATGGCTATACTCCTTCCTCGTTTCTTTTTTTAGATTAGATTTAACTTTATTGATGTTACAGAAATACAAGGCAACAAATTAGCATCTAATCATTAGCATGAAGCAATTTAGCATCTAACCAGAAGTGCATTAGCAGCAATTGCAGGATATGAGGTATGTAGAGTATGTACAGGTTAAGGGCAGTGCTGTGGACATCATAGGTGAATATACTATTAACATGATCTACAAATGAGTGCTACATATTATACAGATTGGAGGGAGTACTATAGTTACAGTTACTGTAGATCTGTGCAATTAAATACAGTGTAGTATGAAACTATGAACATAATTTGCCAATTAAAGCAAGACTATGTAGTATTTAGGCCTTAACATGATGTTTTGAAAATTATTTTAGATCAACAACAACAACCCCTGAGCACTTCTAATTTTCATCCTTTATCACTATGTAACTCAGGGGAGTGAACGCCACTCTATGAGCTGCTAGTAAAACACAATCCAAATGCTAATATTAACTAAAATGCCATCTTTTTTTTTTTGTCATTACTTTAGTTCATTTATGAAAACTAAAACTGCAAACCACGACACTTCTGTTGTGGGCTGTATGTATTAGGCTAAATTATCAAGCCGAGTGGGAAACGAAAAAAGAAAGCAAAAGTTAGCCTACATTGTGCTGCTTTAAGCAAGGCCTATACACAAATTACTAGTTCCCTCTGTATGTTTTCCTATTTGTCCCTTTTCCTGTATCTTTTATTGTTTTGCCGCCTGTCCACACTGGTCAGTTGTTTGCTTTGTCTCAATTTCTCTTCTTCTGGTTCCCTCTTGTTCTGCTCTAACCATAGCACACACGCACACACACAGCACACACAGCAGCCTCTCTATTTCCCAGCTTGTCAGTCTGTCACAGCCAGCGGACTGGTTTAGCAGGCGGGGTTCAGCTGGGCTCCACAAACACATGGCTCCCAATCTGCCTTCTTGTGTGTGGTGGAATGGTATTTTGTTTTCTGTTGTGCGTAAGTGTCTTTGTAGCGTTATTTTACATTCATGCTGTATACAGTACTGACCAAAAGTCTTAGACAGGTTTTAAAGAAAGCCTATGAACAAAAAAAAAGGTGTAACAAACAAATAGATTTAGAAAAACATCTAACTAGAAGCACTCACAGAGGGCAAACCTTGGCAGAAGTCACTAGTCTTGTCTCACAATGGTAAAGATACTGTATAGTGCCCAGAGCTGGACTTAAACTCAAAAATCTTCTAATTCAGAGGTAAATGCTCTTTTACCCCAATGGTAAAGTCAATTCTTTACCTTTAAGCCGCAATGGTAAAGCATTAAACTAATTAGTTCTTCTAGTGAGTGAAGTTAGTATCTTTGGTTCGTTTCTCAAAATGGTACACAATACCTTAAAATTATTAAATTTGCCAATTATGGAACTCTCCTGAAATTGTCATAAACTCTATGGCATATGGCACAGACATAGTTAAGACATGTGTGCTTTTATTTTGAAATTACTGTATAAACACATGGTTTATTTACACTATTGTGCCCAGACAACAGCAATCTGGAGATAATGTCTTTTCACATTGTATGAGCAAATGTAACCTTAAATGTATCCAAAAAAAGCGCTGAAAAAAATGTTCCTCTCTGTCTCACAAGTAAAACTGCATTATAGATCAGAATCCCTCATATGCACTAAGACAGACTCATCTAACTCAAACAAAAGCCTGATCCTCTGTCTCCTGCTCCCAGCTCTATCCGTACTGTCCCATTCATTCCGCCACTTAGACAAGAATCTAATTAGACCAGAATATCAACATTAAAACACATATCTACCCCCTCTCCCTCCCTCCCACACCCCTCTCTCGCTCTTTGTTTCACAGCTCTCTTCCCTACAGCTGGGGAGGCCTGTGACTGCCCCTCCCCCAGCGTTTGAACGAGCCAATAAGAGAGCACATCAGCAAAATAACCCACTCCCCCTCCTTCTCACCATCCCTCCTTTTTTCCCTTATACCACCAGCCCATCCATTCCCAACCCCATCCCCCAGAGCCCTCTCTCTCTCTCCCTCTCGCACCCCACCCCCCTAACCCACTTACTCATCCTGCCTCTCCCCTCCCACTCACCCACGAGACTTCCCCACCCTTTCCCACTCTCTCTCACCCGTGCTGCTCACACTTTCCCATAGCAGCCAGACACACAATTGGTCTCCAGTATAGTTTTCATCCCCGATTTTTGCTGGACACTCTTTTTTTAATCAGACACCCATAGCCTTAAAACTGTTTTTCCTCTAATTTTGTATGAAAGTGCATAATTGACGCTGAATAACTCACAATGTGATTAAAAACACTGCCCACAAAAACAGTGGCTGTCATAATGCCATACTGAGGATAATGTTAGAAAATAAAAAAAGTCTTCTTTTTTGGCAAAAATCAACTACTGTGGTTTTACCGCATGGTTTAAAATCTAACATGGTTTAAAATCTAACATGAACATTTTGTTTATTTCTGTTGTTCAATTCATAAAGGGAGTATATTGTTCTATTTTTCTGATGTATGACTGCAAATGTCTAGCTTTGCTTGCCTTTAACTTACGTCTCTCATTTGTCTAAGTTTGAGGAGCCATTTCAGTTGCAAAATAGATTTAAGCAAATAGAAGCTATCTGTACCTGTATCTGATATCATAGTTATCATCTTTCATTTTGGCATTATCTTTCCAGGGTCGCCACAGCCAACCATCTGCCCTATAGCACGCAATGCTTTACATACTGATGTGGCACTGAGGTTTTTACATTGGATGCCCTTCATGATTAAACCCTCTCCATTTATCCAAGTTTGGGACTGGCACAAAGAATACAATGATTTGTGACCTCAGTTACATGATAAATTTGACTCACTTTACTTCTACAGTTTTTATTTAGTTAGTATTTAGTATTTGACTGCAAGAACACAACATACCATTGCTTACTGAGTTTACTGAATTAACATCAGTGCACTGTTAGCAGATTCACCCCTAAAGGTCGCCGACTGAAAGACAAGAATAGCAGATTTCATTACGTGTTTTTTGCTGGATCCTTTATAAATCATTGTACATTGATTAGCACACATCTCTACTACTGTCCTTACACAATTACACAGCCTTCTTCTACATTACACCTCGCCATTTTCCTTATCCCCATCTCCTTCCCCCAATCCTGCTTCCCTCCCTTTCCACCACCTCTCTCCTCTGTGGCCTTATCTTATGAATATCGGTAGCACACTGGGTGAAAAATTGATCCTCCCTGCCTGTCTGTGGACGCTGCCACAGTGCATTAGCTTGAGTGTGTGTGTGCGTGAGTGTGTCTGTGTGTGTGATGTGTGGCTCGCTGTATGTGGGAGAAAGAGAGAGAGAGAGACAGGGAGAGTGAGGGTGAGATCGACCCTATTTGCATATCATCAAAGTAGGGAGAGAGAGTGTAATGAGGAAAGAATATGCGTGTATTAGGAGTGGTGTTGATGGGTTGGGGTTGGGCGTGTGAAATGGGAGAACCAATGGGCTATAGAAGGTGAGATGGACTGGGCTGAGTGAGAAGAAGGGGACTGACAGACAGACAGGCAGACAGACCGAGACATTTCCTCCACATGACATCCACACACAGAAAACATTACCTATACATTACACATCTAGGCTCCTGACCTCTCATGGGCCCTTTGAATTGTGAACACTACAGACAGCAAATTTCATAAGAGCTAATTAAACTAGGAAGAAGAAATTTCCATCGTTTGAAACTATCATAAGTGTCCAATGTTATGTAAAAGGAGACAAAGGCACAAATGCATTACGTCTATAAGCCTATTTTTAGTAAAAGTCACTCTATATTTGTTTTTTGTTTTTTTTTACTTTCAAATGTTAATTGTGGCTTCTATAAAATTGTATGAAACTTTGAAAACCCAGCTAATAGCCTGAGTTTATTTTAAAGCACAGCTCTAAAGGAAACAGCTGCAATGGGTAGGCTTGGTATTTGTAAATAAATAATTTAAAGACCCTTTTAGCCTGCCTCTCTGCTATCCCCAGCGTCTGATTTAACAGGCTTAGCAATCGAGTTTCGAACATCTACAAGCCTTATTGCACTCAAACGAGTATTTATATTACTAAAAAAAATACATTTTATCAAGCATTACTATCGTTAGGTGCATTTGATTCATGTGTCCCCCAAAGGAAAAGGCGCGAGCTAAAAAAAAACAACTACAAACGCCTATTGTTTTTTGGTTTCGATTGGTCTGGTCTAGTGAGAGCAGACTTGAGCGTTGACGGTCTGTCACATTTCACGCTGACACCAAGCGAACACTGAGCGCACACACAACCATTCACATCCACTCACACAGGCAGGGCTCACACTCACAATATTATCGACACATCCAAGGCAGGAGTACATCCGAGGAGAGCACGTTGAAGGTAAGGTTTTGTTAAAAAACTACTTCTAAATGTCAGAAAATTAAACCGGTTTTTAGCGGTAAGCGCATATGCGGGTCTTTTCTTTCAGATAGTGTTAATTTTGCCCGTGGTTCTTTCTTTGTAATTTTAGGTTGACCACTTTTATCTTTCATCAGCGCGCTTTGGTCTTTTCCCCCATTCCCCACCATGGAAAACACAAATCTGTGGTTTTAACTCATTAAACAAAATACAACAATCAAGTTGTAACTAAAAGCTAATTTGTTTTGTTTTTACTTAACGATGAATTTAAAGGGAACCGAGGCGTGGGTGGCTAGCAATGGGCTTTCTCTCCGGGGGAGGAGGGGTTGGTATTGCTTTCCAAGCTAGCGAGCGACATTACGCAGACGGGCTAAACAAGTTTAATTCGTCTTTAAAGTGCTTTAAGTTGCCGTAAACTCTGATAGACGATAACCACATAGCCAAGAAGATTACCTGGAGTGGCGACGATGCTCTTGCCTGGTAAGAAACCGTGTGGTGGTCCATTTACGCACTAATGTTAGCATGCCACCGACGCTGTTAGCCTCTAGCGAGCTACCGCTTCTGTGAACTTCTCTTAGTTTTAATGGGAGGCAGTTTTAGCCTCATAAAGTAGTAATATTACAGTGGTTCTCTTATATATGTGGGGCCACTTTGTCTTTGGTCTTTGCCATGAAACAGATAGTTGTGTGCCGTTTGGTAGTTGCTGAACCAGTTTGTGAAATCGTGCTGTTTGGTTGCGTTACTTGGGGGAAGTAGCTCGCCCCCAAAGCGCACACACGCTTGTCAAAATAAACAGTGGAGTTTAATGTGTTTGTGCCAATAGTTTAATCTAGTGAATGTTTTGGCTCAGATGAAACAGTTAAATAGAAAGTGCCCTGGGCTTCTAGATGTCAGTGCTCACTCTCTTCAACTTTATTTCTGGACAGTGACTGAAAGCGTCTTCTGTTAGAGGAAACGAGAGGAAAACAGCAAAAAGAAACAGAGGAAATCCCCCAAAAGGAAATGCCAATCGCAGCCGCTGGACAGCCCACGACTCAGGAGCCTCGCGTTTGCCCCCGGCTGCCCTCCACACCAGAGCCTGTCCCTAAAGGGGCTGATTTATTCGACGAGGCGGGGGCGGCGGAGTCTGCGGAGCGGACAGACTACGGGGGTGCAGAGGGCGGCTTTAGTTACAACCACAGCAGCGCTAGGAGCTTCTTACAGCCCCGATCTTCCACCAGCTCTCCGCCGCAGTCCCCGACCGCGTCCTCTTCGTTTCTCTTCCACCCCTTTCACCCGCACCAAATGGCTATGGAGCCCCCAAGGACTCGATCACGTTCACGCTCAGGATATTACCAGCAGTACTCTAGTGTGAATGGCAATGGGATTACCGGCGGCAGCACGGTCATGGGATCCAGCCACCACCACCATCATCAGCAACTCCATCCACAGCAGCTGCACACAGTCGGCTGCGCACCACTTGGAGCTCACGGAAGCCAAATAGAAAACCAGCAGCGAGCCCCAGGAAGTAACGCCTCTGCCGGCATTCAGAGGCTCTCCTCAGTAAATGGTCCACACCGCATCTCAGCAGCAGGTAAAGCTTTTTTTCCCCCTCGAATAAGACTATTGTCATGGAAAAAATAAATTAATCACCATATCCTTTCAACCCAAAGTCATTGAGATATTATAAAGTTTTTCTTTATAAAACACACTGAAGCTATGTCTTTGTTTTCTCAATGTATGAAAACATTTAATGTGCTCTGAGCAGTTGGTTTGGTCTCAGAGAAGCAAAGCTGTAGTCAACTGTTGTGCACTTTTGCATGTGAACAGCAGCAGGTTATGGTGTGGTCTGGATACACACACTGCAACTTTTATTGAAATATTGATGTAACTAGGTAACGAGTCTGACAGTGTGTGATAGGCCAAAATTAATGTTCAAAGACCTAAATAGGCTGCCTTGACAACAGCGTTTTTTTCATAGTGGATGACTGGTTTGATTATAAAAATAGGTATGGTTCAGTAGTGAAATATATATATATATATATAAGTACCATTGATTGTGGTTTGCTGCGCTGCGAGAAAGACATTTGGCCCAAGTGTGCATGTGGAGAATACATGTGAGGGCACTGTCACACAGCCAGTGCAGTGCAGTGAACGCCACATAGAAACACCTCAGATAGAGTTTCACATTCAGGACCAGGAGAAAGCTTTTCTTTCACTAAAGGTACAGCAGGCCTTTCTGTTTGGCCTCATGTGGTTTGATTTAATTTTATTTTCAGTTATTTGTAAAAATAGGAATATACAATGTCATATTGTTAGTTGATTTCATACTTGTTTTTTTCTTTTGAAAACAACTGAAGAAAAAGTGTGTCTTTTACTTAACCAAACTGCATAAAATCCAGGATTTTATATTTGTATTTGCAGGTGTGTGTACCTCAGTTTAGACAGGTTTTACCTGTCTGAGAGAATAACAATGCGAGCCAAGAGCTGAGCACACACAAACTGACACAGGGTTAGGATATATTCAGAGTGGTCTATGGACAGGCCTTTTGGACAGTACTGTATGAGTAGAGAGGAATGACTAGCCATTGGCACAAATTATTGGACACTGGTGACCCATGACCTGTACTCCATCATAGTGAACCTGGCTATGTTAGGGTACCACAAATCAATGGGTAGACTGGCTGTATTGTATGTCTATCTAAATGGATTTCGACCCAGGGAAAGAGGCCCAGGCTGGATGTTTAATAGAGGTTCAGTCATTATGTAGATTAATTTCAATCTAAACTGAATTGCACAGCACACAAGAACAAAAGCGTTTATTCAGGAACGGTAAGAGCGAGTGCCTTTTTTTTGTAAAAGGGAAAAGATAAAAATTTGACTCAATTTAGATTGTATGTGAAAAGATGTGTGTACTTCCTTTATCAGTATGAAGCTAACAGCTATCTCTTTGTTCAAAAATTAAAGAAGAATTTGTCCTTAGTCAGATGAAGCCTCGAGACTAATTTATACTTGAATATTCGTTAACAAGAGAAAGCAGCTGGCTGGCTGGACCCTTCCCAGTTGAACACACACCTTTTATTAGAGCCTCTTTTGCAGAATGCTCGGTACTCATTGGCCACAGTGAAAGGGAAGGAGACGTGCTTGGTCTATTCTTTCTGTACTAGTCACCTGCGTTGAGTATGAAAGGTTATGTTATACTGTACTCTTTCATCTGGCCCTCTCGTCCCTCTTTTGGGCAGCTTTCTTTACTATACTCCTTATACTCTACACATTTTTCTTCTGTGTATAGGAAATTTAACAGGCAATGCCACAGAAACAGTAACCAATTTAAGTAAAAATAAGTTTCTAAAGACCAGCACAGAGATCTAGAAGTGCTTGGGCAATGTGCCCACCAAATGCTCATGACTGCTGCCAAATTGCTTCAAGTCGCTAAAACATCCCCTGTAGTCACTGCTATCCTATCTTGGTTATAACCCACCTCACTCGTCCCTGCTAACACTACCTCCCTTTTGGATCAGTCGACCCTCTCTGTACCCTCCAGTCCATTTGCTCCAGCCTCCTCCCTCCCATTTGTCTAATGGAGGGATCGTTTTAATGGATCGCCCAAAGCAGCAGAGGGGCAGCCACTCCTGCCTCTCTACCTTTACCCTCCACTCCACAGCTATCCTCTCCATCCTTCTGTCTCATACACAAGTGGAAACATGCTCTGTTTTTTAATTTCCTTTGTCTTGTCACCCAGGCAACCCCCTCTGATTTGGAAGCAAAGTCTTTTGGTTGGATTGACCAAGTAGCAGGGGTTCCCCTGCTCTGTCACTTCAAATGAATGACAAAGCAGTCAATTTGGTCAGCAGGAAAGATGGTGGGGGCCTTAAGTGCTCCCAGGGCCATTTCTGGCCACAAAAAGAGCTGCAAAAAGAGGCACCCAAACAGAAACTACATGCTTTATATTTCTTAACTTATATTTATAAATTATACAAGTAAATCTAAAGACAAAACCTAACAAAATGCCACAAATACCACTTCAAACTAATTATCAGCTATACCCAAACCAAGCTGCTAAAAGTGAAATGCAAGCAATTGTTTGTGACGTCTGACATTTTTATGACCTTTTTGTCAGATCAGATCTTTCTGTAATTAGGTGTGTATTTCTTTTTGGCCCTTCACTTTTAAACTTGTTGAGCTTTGGGGTCTCCAAGAAGGGCCATACTTTGGCCTTTATAAGAAGCATATACAAAATGAAAGAACTTGTATCGAACATGAGTGACACAAGAGTATGATATGAGAGCACCAACTCTGCCTCACACAGAGTAGGTATGCATGTAGCCTGAGGCGGGAAGCCACTGTGACTGAATGGAGCCAGGGCTGTGATTGGCTGGTGGTTGATTGAGGGAGGTGGAGAAGATTGGAGTTAAAGCCATGGGCTGTGTCATGTATGTAAAGGTAGCAACAAGACAGGGCTGAGTGAATGTGGAGGGATAGAGGGAGGGCTGGGTGTTTGCTGTTACATGTCTGTCTCTCTCCCTCTTGATATCTTGGAATGTTAACCAGATGCTCTGCAGTTTAGTCAGTGGCTCAGAACCAGGCCGCTCAAGGCAGTATGGTTTGTTCAGCTTTGTCAATGCTTTTGTAGCTCTTTTATACTACAAAAGAACACCGCAATCCCACCATTTTCTTATTTCCCCAAACATGATTTAATAAAGTTTAAAGCCATATGTCTACATTTAAATTGTGTACTCTCTGATTGGATGGCTTTCACTATTAGGACTAGACTGGTTTGCCTATACTCAGAGGAACCAGCCTGGTTAGACTGTCACTCTGGTATTTTAAGCTCCCGTTGATTTTCCATTTCAACACTGTGAGCATCTGCAACTTCTGCTTGTCATTTCAACACAGTCCTGCTTAAGGCTCTAGCATGTTTTGCATCTTTTGTATCTCTCAGAAAGCACTGTACATGCTGTCCTGTTCTTCTGCTTATGAGCCATGTAGAGATGTTTATTTAGTTGATATTTATCTTAATTCACACTCCTGACATAGGGTATTGTCAAAATGTACACTTAACTAGCACTTATCAAATGTATAGATGCTAAAAAAGGCTTAAGTTTGGCTTGTGAATGAAATCTTATCGGCACAGCTCTCAGCTCATGGAATTATCATAATTTTTGCATTTCAAATTAGGGATAATTAGGGATTGCATTTAAGTCAGTCTCTCCAGTAAGAAACATGTCAACAACTTTGTCTGTTGGGTGTCTCTTGGTTTGATTGGGAGGCCTACTGTCAGGCACACTGGGCTGATTTCATTTGTCACATCAACAACCTTTTCCAAGAATCTTGCATAAAACATAAGACACACAACAAATGCTGATTCCGTTTTGGCAAAATCACATATTTTAAAACCACACTAAAGAAAATCCCTACTCCTTACTATAATTTTACCTCCGGGTGCTCCAGCTTCCTCCCACCTTCCAAAAATATGGTGACAGTTCCCAGAGTGAATGGTTGTTTGTCTGTGTATGTCACTATGTCATCCCCGGCTACGACTAACTGGCCACTGTCCAGGATGTATACAGACTGAGGCCTGTAGTTGCTGGGACAGCCTCCAGTTACCCCTGACCCTTATGGGAATAAGCAGAAGAGGCTGAATGAACTAATAGGTCTAACTAACAGATTTAGATGAAGGGATTAAATATATGGAAATAAGATGTAGAAAAGTGTTTTTCACACCTGAAGCAGAGGTACCCAGTGCAGAAACATAATTTTAAGTAAAATGTAGCAATGTTAAAGCATGGTGCAAAAGTTGGTACAGAAAGCTGCCATTCAAAATACAAGTCCAGAAAGCATAGAAGTCCAAAGTAGGGCACCCAACATTTCATACAGCTATAAGATGCTTTATGAAGAGGTAAACAGGGAAAAAAAATGGTGACTATAAAGGTGAGAACATTAAATAGGTGGGGGAGGACCGCTAAATGTAAGAACGCTCTTGCACGTGCTCTGAGGCCTGTTTGAAGCCGCGCTAAGCAGGTAATCACTGGGCAGGCGTTCCACATTGTGCGCCTATTTTAAGCCGGCGCAGCAGCTCGTTACTCGGTGCAGCTCAGCGCTAAGGTGTGAAGTGTGCACTGACATGTGTTCAGGGGGCGGGGTGATGGCAGGTCTGCGTTAATGTTACGCATATGCTCTACTGGAATTGTCTTTAATGTTTGCTCCGGGAGATGATTAAAAGCTCTATACAAGACTATAACAATTCTGTGCCAAAAGTCTTAGGTTTTTGAGAGGTTATGAACAAAGAAAGGTATATCAATGTAAAAAAAAAAAAAAAAAAAAAAAACTCTAAACAAAAAGATTGTCGACCTCTGAGAAGGCACTGATCCTATCTCACAATGTATAGCCTCCAGACCTGGACCCAAACTCAAAGATCTTCTAGTTTACGGGTAAATGCTCTATCCATTGAGCCACAAAACTCATGTCTCACATGGATGCATAATCCTTTCAAACACACCTGGATCTAAACCGTGATCTGGCTCAACACACAAATGTATAGTTTTGCCCTCGGCTTTTTATTTGTTTGACTTTTCCTATTATTTTCATGACAAAAATTACCATAATCATGGTTATGATTATTGTGACATGCTACATGTTTTCTGTGCATTACCACTTTTAACTTATATGTCCATGTTGGTTTGTGTTCAGCTTTGACTTATAAAAGGAAGTGTTCATTTAAGGCAGAGATGGAGATGAGACAGAAGGGAAGAGTGGATGCAGTGAGATAAAAGGGTGAGAATATATGGCGGACAGACAGGGCCGGGAGATAGGGAAATAGATCGGCGACAGGGAGGGCTGGTGATGAAGTGATGGAGAGTGTGAAGAGGAGGAGGAGGGCGTGTGAGGAAGAGGGTGGAGGAAATGGATAGAAATAGCTGATGCACTCTGAGGCTTACAGAAAATCAATAGTAGTCAGTAGGGGAAGCCACTACCCCCACTCGGCTTCTTCTCTCTGCCCGCCCTTCACTGCTCTCCTTGGATCGCTGTGTTAGGGCTGCACGATATTAGAAAAACAGACGATAACTGTGTTGAATATCACAGTATCAATCGGTTAATAAGGTTAAGGCTTTATTCTACATAGACTTAGTAAAGGTATAATAATGAAGAGATACCAGGCTCTGGCCTCACTCGTCAAAACTAGGGCTAAATCAAAATGTACTAAGCAAAAACCAGGACTATTTAAGCTCAAAACTAAACCAGGTCTAAACCAGGACTAAAATTTGGCTCCAGACTTGAAAACAGTATTGCAATAAGTTTACTTTTTTGCAGATGTCTCAATAACCATAAATTTACAATATTGAGCAACCCTAAGCTGTATTCATCTCTTCATTTACTCCACCTCTTTTTCCTCTCCACCGCTCTCACCTGTTTACCTGTGTGTTGCCAGCTGCCACCTTCTTGTTCGTTCTTCGTGGCTCTTTAGGTTCTTCACACTTCACAGTCCACCCTCACAAGCCCCTCCCATCTCTATGCTCCACTGTCAACCCTGTTCTGAGGCCTACTCCACACACTCTCCTCAAAGAAAGCTGCAATTTTAGGACGAACTGGGTCATGGACTCCTGCAGCCATCATTTGGTTATGCCTATATTTTCATTTTTAAGATGTGTATGGCAGTGTGTGCACAACTTTACATCTCACACCCTTCTTTTCTACAACCAAACTGCCAGTTCAAAAGCACAAATTAATGTTCAATTATATTTTAATATACACCAAAAGCCATTAGTCTGCCCTAACATAAAATCCTGAAATGAAATGTAGATAGTTGTTGGTCCTACTGTTTTTTCCAATTGGAAAAAACATTTGCTATGGTGACAAGTCTACACCCACTCTGTAAATGTGATGTGCAATGTCCATAGAAATCTAGTGTCTATATTGAGGAGTATGTTGTGATTTTAATTGGCTGCTTGTTGATTGTTTACCAAGACTACGTTGCTATGCAAAAGTTTTAGTAAGGTGTGAAAAAGTTGCTGTTAATGAAGAGTGCTTTAATAAATACCGAATTTAATCCTATGAAAATTTCAGGAAAGGACAGTAATGGGCCATGGACAAAATGTTAATTTTGTTGTAGATCCAGATCACTGTTTTAGTGTTTTAAGGGTTTTAAGGGATTCTGTACCATTTTTAGATATTGATCACTCACCAAAAGAACAAATGATTTGTTTTAGTAGATGTTTTACTACTGAGAGACTGAAGAGTTATGTCTCAATAGAACAAGTATTTACCCCTGAACTAGAAGATCTTCATGTTTGAGTTCTGGCCTGGGCACTATATATATTAACCTGTGCAAGACAGGACCAGTACTTTGGCAGAATCTAGTCTCTTGCAAGTGCTAGAGACTATTCTATTTTATAATTTTGTTCATTTTTGTACATTGATGCACCTCTTCATAGGTGTTCTTAAAAACCTGACTTCTGCACAGTCCTGTAAATACTTGAATATGTTAAGTATTTATAGGACTGTTGTATGAATATGTTGGTAGAACTTTTTAAGAACATTAAATAGTGTTTTTGTGCAGTGCCTAATGCCTAGTTAAATAAAGAGCACAGTCGGGGAAAAAAAATCAAGGAGATTTTTCTTTGGATAACAAAATATGCATTTTTGTGGACTTAAAAGGAAAATTATGAACGCTGCCTCTATGGTGGAGGTGTGAGCTGTACTTTGCACCTATCACAAACAAGCAGACTCCTTGCTGTGTGGAAAAGCAGACAAAAATACATTAACATATTTCAAATTTCAAACTATTCATTAAGTCCTTCATATAAGCCCTTTGAAAATTAACCTTTGGGAAAAAAACGTCAGTGTTCGAATACATTAAAATTCTTCCTGCAGCCTCACCATTCAGCGTTTCTTGAGAGGCCCTGAGCGTAGAAACCAAGCCGTGCTGAGTGCAGTGTGTGTCAGCCCAACAGTGGACATGATGTCATCCAAACCTGTTCAGTGGCTTCTGTGTTGTGCTCTATAGAGTCACTGCCGCTGAATGACTCGTCTCTGACTCAATTTACCGGACTCCGACAATGTACGAGCGAGCCCATATTCAGAGAGCGGCTTGGATTTTGCCTATTGTGATCGGTGAATGAGTGTTGTACAGAGCAGCGCAGTGGAGCCGGCCAGTCTCATGAATGCTTCAGCAGTATTTCTTCCCACATCATTTTGGTAAAAATAGCCTCTTAGCTGGTTTGTACTCCACTAATATAAGCTTTACTTACCTCAACCTTTTCAGTAAGTTCCCTTTGCTGTTCTGAGGATTGTAAGGAAAGGGTCTTTTAAAGAAAAATGAGAAATTCAGTTGTGAAAACCTCACTCTTATCTCCTATTCTTTCACCTGCTACTTTCTTTGTTGTCAATCAGAGCTATTCTTCAAAGAGAAGGCAGTGTGCAGGAAAAATCCCACAAACAAACAACCATGAGGTGAAAAACACTTTTAAAACCCCTTTTGCATCTGTTTGCTTCAACTTTTGCTTTCTTCCTTTCCCTTGTATGGTAAAGGTAGCCTTGTCTGGAGCGCCCTTGGGAGCGCTTACCCTTGCCGCGCACACCACTGCCACCATCTGTGGCGAGGACGTCCCCAGCTAAGGACGGGCCTGTGACAAAGGCAAAAACAAAAGCAAGAATAAATAGAGTAGACAATAAAAAGATGAAAGGATTCTGGGGAAAACAAAAGAGTAAAAGTCTTAACCACGATGCAAGCGGCGGTATCATCAGAGAGCCCCTCTAATCCAGGATTACTGTGTTGATTGTGTGTGTGCACCTACTACTTTCTCTGATCTGCAACAAGGCTATAGCATATGTGTTTGAGGCTCTTCAGTCAGCAGGCCTCCTCACAAACATGTTGTCATTGTCTCATGCTGCAGTATGCAATCCAAAACAACAAAAGGATTAAATGTTCTGTATACAGATAAACAAGGGACTCATGAGATTGTTTGCTATCAATTTCAACAAATTGATTTCTATAGTGTTTTACCATATTGTCCATATTGGAGCTTTTATGACTTTCTTGTTGTCATTATAGATTAATTACTACATATAAACATACAATAGTTTTTTTTTCCCCACCAAACCGATAATAGCCATAACTCTTAGTGACCCTGTCTTTTGCCTCTTCTGTCTCTAGGAGCTTCGGGTGGGTCGTACCACTGTCACCCAGACCATGCATATGGAGAGGAAAGTGATAAGGTAAGCACACACTTATAACTACCACAGTCGCGAGTTACTTGAGGAGTTAATTTGTGGTTTGATCTTATTTTACAACCTGAAACATTATGGTTATTATCACCTTAAATTATAAAGGAAAAAAGATGATTTGAAAGCAGTGACAGGGAGGCAGGATGCTGGGGAAGGTGTTGCAGAAAGCTGGGAGGAAGAGAGGCGAAGGAGGGAGGAAGGCGAGGCTAAAACTGGGAGGGGGTATTGCTAATGATTTCACCTCCAGCTGTGGGACTTGGTTGGACTGAGAGAGAAGGGGAAGGAGGGAGGGAAGGAAGGGAGGAACAGTGGCACAGGAAACAAAATGCGCTTTGAAAATTTGTTGATGGAAAAAAAAATACGTGGGGGAGGGAAGAGTGTTTGAGTGGAAGCATGTCTGCAAATATTAATGAATTTGTAAAAGCAAATGGCCGTACATTCAACTGTGTGCAATCCTAAGAGCTAAAAAAGGGGATCAGTCTTGTTTTATGTAAGCATGGTCCTGGTCTGTATTACTTATTACTTAACAGTTGTTAGTAATAGCTTAATAGTTTGAATTAGCTAAAATCTATATGTTTTATATCGATCTCCTCTTTCTGTCTGTTTCTGGCTCTATTGCTATCTAAAATAAAATATCCAAAAGCTTAATCAGTAATAAAAAAATAATAGGCATTTTATTGTGCTGTCCTTAATACAGTTACACAAATCTTTTTGCTTATCAAGTCAGAAATTCTTATCGTCCCATTCCTACTGGATGCAAACATCCACAGAGCTCTGGCCCCCTTTATTCCAGTTCTGGGAAGCCACAACAGCTGCTGACCACACGTTTCTATGTGGATGCATGCACACATCCCAAATGTGGACATTGTGAAATAGGACGTGGTGGTAGGGTGTGTCTGTGCTCATGCTTCAGGATAACTGGCCAGTCTGGTGTGTGCACTGTGTGTAGAGGGACAGGGAGAGAGGGTGTGTGGTCCCTACTGCAGAATGCACAGTAATATAGACTGGTTCACAGTGTTTCTGGAAGTCACTCGCTGTATCTGTCTGGTCCCAGTATGTGCTTTCCCTGTGTATTCTACCAGGGTATCATCAATAGCAACTTCACTGTTAGAATATAGGTGTAGCAGCCCAGCACAAAAACAAAATGGTTTTATAAGATGTCTGTCTTATTCTCCTCACAATGTATCTAAATTATTATCTCTGAAATATAAACAGTCTGCACAGCACAAAATGCCACTTAAACCGCAATAAATATTGAGATATTCTGTCATGCTGTATACACTACACATGCGAGTTTGTATTCAATTTACAAACTCTTTTGAATAAATTCTTACGTTACAGACGTTCACTTTATTTCAAAATTTAACCACATGGTATATGAAAAATCCAGCCACAAGGGGGTTACAAGCCAGTGTACTCTTTGTGCCAGTTCCATGCCCGTACAAATGGAGTGCTTTGTGTCAGGAAAGGGAGTTGGAGTAAAAACTATGCCAAATCAATATGTGAATCACTGCAGGAGACACTTTAGGAGGCGTATGATTCGTTGTGGGCACCCCGGAAGAGAAAAGCCGAAAGAATAGAATAAAAACAACACAGTAAATCACGGTGTTACAGTTATTATGCAGTATTTACAGTGCCTTCCTGTAAATGGTGCTGATGTACAAAGACCCCAGAAGCTATAGGAAACCTAAACAACAAACAAGTTACCATACCTAACTATCATCACTGTGCCATAACATAATATATAGTGAAATATTGCTTTAAACACAGGAAAAAACTTCCATATAATATGTAAGGCCACAAGGCCACATTAAAGTGTATAGCTTGAGGAACCGCGTGCGCACACACACACACACACACAGTTCTTTGTCTGGCACTGCTCCCTCCCACTGACACGGGTAGACAGCCCCATCAAACTTTCATACTAATGGCCAATAGTCTGCATGTCCCGGGACAGACTGCGCGTGCCCACTGTATATTTGTGTGTGTGTCATGTCTAGGAACTTCTTGTCTTGTCCTTTCAGATTTGAGCCAGGGGTCTCGGACAGGATCAGGGAGGAAGGGGGGTTCGCAAAGGGCTTCAGCTTATCTGTTAGATGGGATGGGATGGGGGGAGGGGATGAGCGTGTGGGGGTGTGGCAGCAGGGGGAATATGTCAGGCCCAGGATGGAAGAGGCTGGCTTGGATATGAAAATGGGCACAGTAGACGTCCCAAGGGTTTTGGGGTTTACTGGTATGGTGGTGGGGTGTCAGGGCAGAGCAGAGGGGGGTTGTAGAGCACAGACACAGTGGGGGGTGGGGTGGATGGTGCTGCTGGTCCTATGTAAGAATGGGCACACATACTTGAATATTTAAATTTTGTATTAGTTTGAGCACATTATTTTGATTGCATTGGGTAGACATATTTTCTTCAGGGTTAGATAAAGCTCAATAAAGTGAATTGTGAGCGTCAACAAAATCTGAATGTTATGTTTTATACACCTAACACATAATCCAGATAAATAAATCTAATGATGACTGATATTTGTGATCTCACTGTAGACATCAAGTGTCCTGCCAATGATGCGTGAGATGATGTGAATTAGAAAATATCATAGAATTAGTTTATATTTTGTTACTTTTCTCTTAATCTGGTTCCTCTGTTGGTACCAGTACTCTCTTATCCTCTTATCACCTTCTTCATCCGTCTTCATTTTGAAACGTGGAGCCCATTGTAGAGCTTCCATGGTATGTAGCAAGCCAAGTCATTATCATTGCTTGTTTTCTTTACATAAGGTGTTCAGACTCAGGCTGTGTCCAGTGTTTTAAGTTTTTCAAAGAGCCGAAAGTAAAAATAAATTTTGTCCAAGACGCTACACACCACGGCATGTGCATCTGAAAGTTTCGGGAGGTATTGTCTTTATAGGCTGTAGAACTCAAACAGTGGCAGCTGCCCATGTGTGAATGTGAATTTGCGCATGTCTGCAGGCGTTTCCATAAGTGTGTGTGTGTTTCGGCAGCCTGCTCTCCAGCTGTTTCCTGTTAGCTATCACGCTGCTCTCAAGGTTGCTGAGCTATGTGTATGTGTGTGTTAAAAGTCACAGCCGCTGAGTCATTTTTATCACACTTTAACAACGTGTCTCTCCCACGAAGAGCGCTGGTGAGAGCAGGGATCAAGTCAGTCTAAGGGGAAAAGTGTTGAGATCCGAACTATTTCGAAAGTCTGTGTGCAGTGCCTCAGAAGGCCCCTGTGTTTCTTCAGAGCACATTTGGGCATGAGACAGTGACTAAGAGCTGACACACCAGCATGTGTGCTCTTGCCTAACCAAGTGCCAAGTGTGAGAGTCACTCCTCTGACAGTAAGTGTAGTGACTCACAGACCAGTCGATAGGATTAAAACATAGTTGGTTTATGATATCTTCACTATTATGAGGCAAGAAATGCTGTGCTCAGTTCTGTTTGCAGTGTATTGTGTATTCAAACATTTTAGGGTGTGTGTCTGACTCAAACCGGCCTGTGAGAGCTTGTCTAGTGTTTACATTTCCTCTCTCCAAAGGAAGTGACTTTGACCCTGAGGGCCTTGGTGGTGTAATATGCTTTCTTTCACACTATGAAGGCCCTGGTGGTGTAATATGCACTCTTTCACACTCTGGATCATACAGGAAATGCCATGACTCCCAAGGAGCTTAGTGTCTATGGAGAAATATAGATTGGTGGCTAGAGAATATGTAAAGCATGATGAAATTGATTTATTCGATCTGACTGCTATGGGTCAGTAACCACAGTCCCTTCTTTCTTTCCCATCTTCTTTTTCCTCAATTTCCCTTTGACTCCATGAAGAGTGAGGAAAGCCCCAGCCCAAAGCGCCAGAGGCTGTCCAGCCAGTCTGTCCTGGAGCAGTTAACCTCCTCTGCCCCTCCACCATCCACCCCATCTCCCCCCATTCGCCCCTGGGAATCAGGACCCCAAAACCGCAGACCACCTCATCCCCACGCACACTACCATCAGGAACGTTGTCTCACTCCTGCACGGCTCAGGCGCAGGTAAGGGGCTTTTCTAATTTATAACCAACCTTTAGGACTGAATTATGGTAATTTAACTAATCATCAGCCCTTCTCCCTCCAGCCCACCAGCAAGGCGCCAGCGCGGTCGTCTTTCCAGACCATCTCGTCACTTACCTCCCCATCAGCACCCCACCACACAAGGGCCAGCCAACAGGCTGTCTTCTTCAGATCCACAGGACGAAAACTACCACAACCCTCACATCTCCACACACCAGACTTACCCAGCACATACCCCCAGTGTCTATGTTCAGACCCCCACCACCGGGGGGGTGGCAGGGTCAGAGGAGCCCAGAGCCTTTCACCCCCCTGCTATGTCCCCACGTTTGTTACACCCGGCTGCTCATCACCACCACCACCACCATCATCAGCAACAGCATCATGTAACGCAGCAGCAGCAAGGAGCCATGGTTATGGACATGCATGAACAAGTGAGTGCACAGCTTTTAGTACATAAAAAATATCTTAAATTGTAGCATAATCATCTCAAATATTAGGGATAAGCATGCCCATTGAAATGACCATGGTATGTTTTCTGCCCAGCTTCAGCAGGGCAGTGTACCAGTCTCCTACACAGTGACCCCAGTACCTCCTCATGGTCTTGCGGCACCTCTGTGCAGTGGTCAGCACCTCCCCCCTACCTGCTCTTCACAACAGCAGGTCCCTGCCTGCAGCGTGGTCTTCAGCACTGGACAGCATTACCACCCGGTGAGAGGAACGCTGCAGTGTGCTATTTTGTACTTGTGTGTGGGTTTGTTAATAAAAAGTACACTTTGTACTGCACATTTTCTCCTACGACTTGACAAGAAAAAAGAAAGTGCTTTGTGAACAATAAAAACGGAGTAGAAAATGTTACTGTTTACAGGAGCTGGTTATTCTTTTCATGTTCTTGAATGCCACCTTGTGGAAATGTTGCTACATTACACCAACAGTAAACATATTAAACAATGTATTTGATTTTTATTTCTTTTCTTCACCAGATGCTACAGACATGTTCAATGCAGCATCTACCTGTGCCCTACGCATTTCCCTCTCTGCTGTCCAGTGACCCTCAGTTCCTGCTGCCCCCTCCCCCTCACCTCGCTCACCACCCACCTCACCTTCACACACCGGGACAGTTCTTGCCATTCCAGACACAACAGCCACGATCGGTATGTCACCAGTTTGTTTACATGCTTGTTTTCCACTTTATAATGCAACATCTCATAGGTTTTGTTTGTAAATGCAGTTTTCTAGTATCCACTCCAATAATGTGTCTTTCTTTAGCCTTTACAAAGAATTGAAAATGAGGTGGAGCTTCTGGGAGAGCAGCTGTCAGTTGGTGGAGGCTTCAGCTACAGCCACCATCGGCACCACCACCATCACCAGCCCCCCTCCACCCTGCCGCCGTCCACCCCTCTCCAGTTCCTCTCCCACCATGACCCTCTGTCACAGGAGCTCTTTACAATGGTAAGTAGCTCTGCAATACTAAATACTAGTTTTATTTTGACAATATGTTACAGCTTAAGAATTTTTGAGGCCAAATTAGTTATTTACTAATGTCATCGTTTACAGCCCTATCCCCACTTCATGCCTCGAAGAATAACAAGCCGCCGCTACCGGTCTCAACAGACAGTTCCTCCATCACCATACCACCCCAGCTTCCTGCCTTATTTCCTGTAAGTAACATTTTCATACCATTTCTAAAGTATTTCAAGTAATAATGTGAAGTTAAACCTAGCATATGCATCTTAAATGCATTAAATCTAGTCCCATCTAAACCTATTAATTCATTTTTCTCACATTTACTCATCTGTCGCAGGTCTATGCTTCCCGTCCCCCCGAATGTAGCCCCAACCATAAGTTTGGAGCTGGATGTGGAAGATGGAGAGGTGGAAAACTATGAGGTATAGCCAAATGGTTGCCTTTTTTTTTCCCAGATATCAAACTTTACATTTAACATATACTGTGTGTATAAATCCATCGGTTATTTGAAATATTATTTTTTAATTTGCTAACATTTTTCTGTCTCAACCTACAGGCCTTGTTAAACCTTGCCGAGCGTCTGGGAGAGGCCAAACCTCGAGGACTAACAAAGGCAGACATAGAACAACTGCCGTCGTACAGGTTCAACCCCAACAACCATCAGTCTGAGCAAACAATGTATGTAATATCTTTGTTAAATGTGTGCTTGGTAAAGTTATTCTAGCTTGTGAAGTGACAAAGATGTTGCTTTTTCACAGGTGTGTGGTGTGTATGTGTGACTTTGAGTCTCGCCAGCTTCTGAGGGTTTTGCCTTGTAATCACGAGTTTCATGCAAAGTGTGTGGATAAGTGGCTTAAGGTGAGTAATCAAGGCACAATTAACTGTTCAGGTAAAGTTTAAGCCAGTATATGATTTTACTAGCCCCATACTTGGTAATTATTTCCAATATTAATCCAGTAATTTAACAAATGTTTCTTTCATTTCAGGCTAATCGGACCTGTCCCATCTGTCGAGCTGATGCCTCTGAGGTCCAGCGGGATTCGGAGTAACCTCTGTCTTATTCCCATAACCTGAACTCCTTAATGGATGCACAAACCAATCAGTGAACTGTATTTTTATCCTAACGTTTGGAGCGAATGTTCTCCTACTTTTTTGTGGACTAGTGCGTCTGAATCCCTAAGGTTAGACTTTGAGCTGTTATCCTGGGATCAGCTTTTGGGGATGTGGAACTCTTCTACTGACTGTGCTCATGTTAGGCCTTCAGACTTTGGACTATCCCCCGTTACTCTGCCTTCTGCTCATCGTCACTCTTTACAAATGGCCTTGAAACACACACACACACAGCTGTGTCTTGTGTCAGTGGATATTTAAAGTTGTATTTTTTAACTAATTAAAAGCTCTTTTAAGATGATGTAACTTCCTCAGTCTGTTACCTTATGGACAGAAAGATTTTTGAAAACATTTGTATAGTTGTACTAACACCCCAGAGGGAGAATTGACAGTCCAAAGATTATGAATTTTATAACTAAGATACTTTTATTGTTATTAATCTGGTTGTTACTGCAGTGAGTATTGTCATAACAGACAGAAGCTGTCCTTTTTAGTAGATATTAAAATTTGAGTTCTGAATAATTTTCAAGTGATTATTTACTTTTGAGAGCACTCTAATTTACTTCATAGAAATACACTGTGTGTCAAAGGATACAGTCAACAATTAAAAACTGTTTTGTAGCAACTCTGCATCTGTGTGCTTGGGAGTGAGTTTGCTAGTCGCCTCTCCTGTGGTAATGAAGTGTTCTGCTACTCTGGCACATTTACATTGACTTCTAAACTTCACAAACCATACACATACAGTACTGTGGCTGATAGCAGAGAACTGACACTTATGGGGAAGTGGACTTTTGTGTCATATTTTTATAAGTCCTGTTAACTACCATCTTTGTTATATTTATGGAACATAATTCATACTTCATGAAACTATTTCCATAACATTGCAGTTCATTTCACTGTAGTTGGTTTCAATCTGAGTCACAAAGTTAACTATAAAAACATGGCCAAAACACTGCTATTTACAGCTCTCACACTATCTCTAAATGTGAGCTACTTGTTCTACAATACATTTACATTGTCTCAAAGTAGTTGGGGTAAACTCTTGAGCACTTACATAAATGTAAAGATTAACACATTAATAAACGGATACAAAATATGCAGGTTTCTCAACATCTTATTGACATCATGCCAGTATTTCCATCTATTTTTAGTGTCACAGCTCAACAGTACAAGGCAGGCTCTTTATGTAACTATTACTGTTTGCCACAGATAGTATTAGTGTCAGGATGGCATCCTAACATAAGCCTTATAGAGATGCTATAAATAAAATATGTAGTAAAAGGTCAGCCTGAAACCTGCTGTGTCTTACATTAGAAATGATTTTAAAAACAGTTTTCTCCTGGAAACATCTACACCATACAGCACCACATTATTTTGATCCAGTGTTTTTCAGAAAAAAAAAAAAAAAAAATTGACAAAGGAGCCTAATATTCATTGTGATAAAAGTGTCAGTTTGGGGCAAGGATCACAATATGATTGTATCCATTTTTAAATTTAGAATATTTTTTATGTCTTGCCAATACAGCTTCACCAGTATAATTTAGTAACTAACCTTGCTAATCCTTTAAGCGCAAGTCCTTGGTATTTCTTTAAAAACCCATGGGACATTGTTAATGTTGATGTATTATATCTTTAACCAAAGTCATTCGAAGGCCTGCTATGAGGAGGAAATTTTTATCAATTATTTGTACATTTTGTATTGAGAGTTATTACTAGTACTTTATTAAGTAGTGCAATGATTTTTTTAATCCTTTACCCTGTCTTTTGGATTTCAAAAGCTGGTCACAATAAACACATAACATCATCTTCTGAGTTGTTTGCTACTTTCCCTAATCTCCACATTTCATTTTGTCATTCATTTTGGGAACAGTGCAGTAGAGTCACCAGTTTTCCAGAGTGACTGGTCTGAGTCAAGTTTGAGTCTAGTCATTTGCTCTCGTAGACAGAGTCCACATCTGAGTCACCACAAACATGACTTGACTGAATTTCAAGATACGAGTACAATATCCCTGCATGATAAAAGTAGAGGTCAGTGAAGCGTACTCCAAAAGGTCCTCTTGGTGGCAGTATACTGTAGCTATAGTGCCTAATACCACTTAGTACAACAAAGGTACTCAACAAGCCCAATAAAAGTATGCAGGTCCTATTCATAAAATACTCACTGTCTTCCTTCTCTCCATCATTGTGTTGGAGTTCAGTGTATATTTAAAAAAAAAAAATCTTGTTCATAAATTAAGAGATTTCAGCGGGTAAGTGTTAAGAAACGGCACTGAAGCCTTTTCTTCTAGTAACAGGTACACACTATCAATGACTGGACTGTCCCACTTTGAGCACTTCTTTCTCAAAGTCGCCTTTTCTCTTACAGCACAATATTGCCACCTATTGGCAAAACACACTATTATTTAAAAGAACATTGCAACTTTGAATGGTAATTGAAAAACATGTAAAAGAGGCATTAGTAAGTAGCTACAGTGTACTCCCACACCTGCAATAGATAACTGCAGCAAAAGTTGTCCCAGTTACAAGACTTGATGGCCAGATCTTAAACTGTAATGCTCCAGTGTGACTGTGATTGAAGAATATTTAAAACATTATATCGAAACTAAAACTACCTTCCTTTATGCATTAATTTAAGTGAAAACAGTGAATATTTGAAAGTGATCCAGGTTCTGGATGCATAAGCCAAGACATGGGCGTTGTTTACATTGGGAATCAGCTAATCTACCTCGTCTATGTGAACTCTTTCAGCACAGCAGCAGATGCAATCAATCACAAAATGTGCCAGCAAAATAAACACAGGCAAATCTCAGATTAATGCCTGTTATATACAGTTTTACATTTATATGTTTAGGGTGAACTTCTACTTTAGAGCTTTATTGCAGTTATAGCATATTGCAGCATAAATTACATGTCATCTGTGTCTACAAAAGAAGCGTTTGGCATGAGTTGAAATGCAAGCAGTAATACCCTGAATGATACAATAGTCTTTGATGATTTATGACTATGGTGTTTAGCTGTTGCCCCGTGTCACAGTGCACCATTTATAATGTTTATGGAGAGAGCTATTTTCCATAGTTCAACCTCATCTACCTTTTACTCCATGTAGCTGCAGTGTTAAGCATGCCTCTGTCCCACATCCCACATCCCACACCATTATCATGCTGAGATCATTCAAATTTTGCCTTCTCTGCCTCTCGCCTGAGGCTGAAGTGGACATATGTATCTGCCTGGATGTCACCCAACTATCGCTGATGCACAAAGTGGAGTGGCTCCTGCTGCCCTGCACACATTACCACAGTTGACTCTCTATTTCGATTTGCATTGATTTTTCTTATCAAAATCATTTAACTTCTGGTGAAATCCTTTGCACTTAAGCAATTTGTACAACATTATCTCCCTCCATTAAGACTCCTGATTCAATCTTCTATATCTGTGATACATTTGATACACTTACTGTCTGCACTCTTCATGTTATTCCAACCAAACACATACAGCTCTCTACAGTTGCTCACACAGTGTAATTTTTTTCTGCAACTCTATCCATTGCTGAACTGCACTGTCATATTTTAGCTTTTAATACAGGAATTGGAATTAGGGACAAAGATGCAATATCGGTGAATTGGTAACTCTAAATTTCCCATAGTGATTTAATGTGAGAGTGAGTGTATGTTTTTATTTGTGTGTGCTCTGCAATCAACTGGCCACTGTCCAGGCTTTTTCCAAAGGTGAATATTATAATTCAAGAATCTTGTGATTAGGGATGAATGTTTTTGCACTACACTGCCATCTGCTGTTCATACATGATTTTTTTTATGTCAAATTTTCATATACTCCTTCACGTTCACGTGTGCAGTGTAATCTCATTTCCCTCATTTTTTTAGTCAGTCAGAAGCCTGCACCTTCTAGTTGAGTATGATTATTGCTTCATGCATTTTAAACAGGGAGTGTAGATTGAAAAATGTAAAAGTTTAAAAATCTTTTGCAGATAATATTATTATCTTTTGCTCATTCTCATGTTTCTTTTAGATTAGTGATATTTTTGAGTCATAGTGTAAAAAATGTTCAATCAACCACATAGATGCAGCTATAATGTAGTGCATAATACAATCCAGCCACAAGGGGTCCTGAGCCAGCGTAACTCATGTGTCAGGAAGGGCACCCAGTGTAAAACCTATATCAAAAAATCAATATGCAAATCATTACAGACTAGGAAGCAGATGATTTTCACCCAGAAGGGAAAAAACAACATGAGAGAAAAAAAAAAGGTGGGCATTATAATACAATTTCTCAGAATTTGAAATGCTTAAAACACAAAGCACCTTCATACTTCAAAAGTAAATGTATTTATTTAATTGGAATAATCGTTTTCTTATAGACAGCTTTTTTAGCAAATGCATAAATGGCTTTGTCCATACCTCTGCCTGTGCATCTGTAGGATAGAAGTGAATATGTGGTTACAGTAAAATGCATATCGTACAATTTCATATATGGCTCGTCCATATTTCTTGTAGACCTAAAAAGCTCATCTGCAGCTGTTGGTTGTGTTGGTAGAGTCATCACTGTCTGTGTGTTTATGAATGGGAATGCTGGTTGTTTGCTGCAATCTCAGCACTCACTGCAATAGCACACTCAGCACACCTTACGTGGATAAAAAAAAGATTAAAACCTAAAGTACAACTTACTGCTCTGTATTTTCATGTTGGTATCCGTGTCCTCTATAGACTGTTACACGTTCAATAACGTAATAATGTTTCAGCCTGTTTTAGAAAGAGGTGAGAACTAACTAGTAACTTCTTCTCTATATGTATTTTTTGACCTTGGGTGCAAAGTGAGGAGTGAAAGAAGGAATTGTAGTAGTAGTGTTGATAATAGTTATAGTAGTGGTAATAGCACTAGCAGTAATAGTATTAGAAGTAGTGGTAGCACTAGAAGTACTGATATACGGAGCAATTTCTAATTAAATAAACCTTACACTCAATATCTTTATCAATTTATAGTTTTGTTGATTACTTTTACTACAACTTGAGTCATAATATTTTGCAGTAACAGTACTTTTAGTTTGGAGTACTTCCCACCTCTGGTCTTAGGTAAAAGTAGTAATAGGAACAGTGAGGATATCTGTGATTTGCCAAAAGTGGTGGTGCCCTTGCTCCAGTTAACTTGAGTGAGGAGGAGATCCACTTCCATTATGGCTGATTGAAATGTCCAGTGGGCCATGCAGGGAAAGTAATGTGTTAGTTATATGGGCTGCACAGTAAGGGATTTACACAGCAGCCAAATCCTCCTGAGTGTTGCATGTTAAAGTCTTTCACAGCTGTAGGTCTGAAATTACTTCTCACCATAAATATACATATTAATGAAAATATCTACAGTTTATTTGAGATAAAATTGACCCTATACCCCAGAGTATCGGCAAAAATGAAAGGACAGGTGTACAAGTCAGTGATGAGGCCATCAGTGCACTATGGTTTGGAAGCAGTGGCACTGAGGAACAGACAGGAGGCATAGCTGAAGATGTTGAGGTTCTCTTAGGGAGTGACGATAATAAATGAAACTAGGGACAGCACATGTCAGATGTTTGGAAAATAAACTCAAAGAAGCCAGACTGAGATGGTTTGGACACAGAGGAGGGATAGTAAATATACACTATATTTCCAAAAGTATTAGCTCATCTGCCTTTCCACGCATATGAACTTAAATGACATCCCATTCTTAATCCATAGGGTTCAATATGATGTCGGCCCACACTTTGCATCTATCTTTTTATCTTGGACAAGAATGTCAGTGTCTGATGTTGGACGAGAAGGCCTGGCTCACAGTCTTTGCTCCAATTCATCCCAAAGGTGTTCTGTCAGGTTGAGGTCAGGACTCCTTGCAGCCCAGTCAACTTCTTCCACACCAAACTCACTCATCCATGTCTTGTTGCTTTGTGCATGCTTTGTGCACTGGTGCCCAGTCCTGTTGGAACAGTAAGTGTTCCCACAAAGTTGGGAGCATGAAATTGTCCCAAAATCTCTTAGTGTGCTGAAACATTTAGAGTTCCTTTCATTGGAACTAAGAGGCCAAGCCCAGCTCCTAAAAACAACCCCACACCATAATCCAAATTCAGTTATTTGGGTAGGTGAGTGAATACTTTTGGAAATAGAGTGTACACGTAGGTAAAAGGATGCTGAGTTTAGAGATGCTAGGAGGCCTAGAGGAAGGCCAAAGAGGAGATTTATGGATGTAGTGAAAGAGGATACAGAGAGGATCTAAAGTTGAGTGTGAGAGAGGAGGGTGCAGAGGAGAGTGCTAATGGAGGCAGATGATTCACTGTGGTAATCTCTGAAAGGAAACAGCTTGAAAGACAAGAAGATGAAGCCCTGCAACTATCTGGACATTGTCCAGGGTGTGCCCCGCCTCAGGCCCACAGCCCACCAACAACCCCTGTAGGTAATATGTGGATGGAAATGAATCAGCCAATTTTGATGTTTTACATTGCTGGTGTGTTTAATAATTATGTTTTATGGTTTCATTCTAATACTATAAGACACTGAACACTTTTATTCATTATAAGTTTGTCGAGTATCCCATTGTGTGCTCTAATAAATAAATCAACCTACCTATAAGAGCTCCTCCAGCCCAGAGTCCAGGAGGGATCTATGCTACTATCCAGTATCCCGTGAATTTGCAGTGGATTATTTATGAAATACAGAGTAGAAATGTCTAAAAGAAGTGCATCCTGCTCATGTCCTCTGCTGCTCATCGCTCTCACACTCGGCCTTTATGTCTTCCCACAGTGGCTGTTGCTGCAGAGTGCCTTGTATCTTGTGTCTTCTCCTCCTTTGTGATGGAAAACTGTAGTTGTGTGCAGCCACACAACCAGTACATTTTCTCACACAAAGGCCACAAATATACTTACTGTATGCATGACTGAGCATCTGAGTATCTATCTGAGTAACTGAACAGTGAGGCTGTATGTATGGAGAGGTTTTTCATTTATGCGTTGTTTTAATTGTTTAGAAATATGCCACATGCTACATTTGCATTAAACAGACAAAACATTCAATAAATAACTGTTACTTGAATTCCTTTGCCAGACACAACTGCAGTTATAATAGAGTTTATTCAATGATCAGAGTTCTTTGTGCCTGTTGCAGTTATGGTTTGTTGACATGTCTTCTTTGGAGTAGAGTGATCTCTGACAATGCTAATACTACAACTAATCAAAACTATAACTGTGTATGTTCCTAATGCACATCTTGTGTTCAGTTTAGAGTTGATTTTGTTGTTCTGTTGTTCACCTTACACAGTCAGATACCACTGTTTTGTCTAGCTTTGGGGAAACTAATTAAACTAATTAACTAATTAAATGTTTAAACCAAACTGCACACAACACTGGAGAAATTATAAATAGTGTTTTTTTTTTTTCTCAAAGCAAAATTCTCTTGTTGCCTCCAACTTCAAAAGGATGTCCTGCAATCTGTCATAAAAAGTAATCACTGTCTGCAGGCAAAGCAGGGGTCATCAAGAAGAACCCACAGACCAAGACGTGACGTGAATCCCCTTTACGCACAAAGCTCTGTCCCAAAGTCAGAGACACTAACACTCACTCCATACACTCACCTGCTTCACAGCGACCCCTCCTCCTTCTCCGAGTCCTTCCTTCACGTTTCAAGGAGAGAGCCCTTTACGCACTGCAAACTTTTTTTCTTTGTCTCTTCTGCTTTGGACCCACTTGGTTTTCTAAATGTCAGCGCGTCTTCTTCTCATTAACGCGAAATTGACTTGACACAGGACGCACGATGACAATGTACTTCACGGCTGATAAACCGTGTCAACTAATGTCGTAGTTGGTTAAAATTATATTTGCCGGCAGATATCTCAATGGAAAACGCACAGATGATGGTGGTGCGGGTGTGTGAGAGCAGCGAAGAGCGAGGCGAGGACTTTTGAAGAAGAACCGCCACTCGATACCAAAAATCTTCGGTGGACAATTTACAAAGTTTACAAGGCGGACGGAGATGACTACCAACTATTACCCCCTGCTCCTCGTTCTCTATCTCGCAAGTAAGTTTTATCTTGGTTAACTTATCATATCCACGAGGTACGATCAAAGCTCTCAGCGCAGTACAGTAAGGGCTGCGTTTTACTTTGTTCCACGAGTCGTATAGATAATCACTCTCAATTTCTTACTGACTGCTCTCACTGTACCTCCGCTGTAGTAAGTAGTTAATTAAAGCGTAGAGTAAGAAATCTCGACACTGCCGCTCTTATTATGGGCTGGAGATGGGCTCTTTTATGGCAGGTGTCCACGTATCGACAACATCACTCATCAAAGTGCGTAAAAATGACTCCAATCCAGTGTCAATCAATAGCCTGTCAGTACTCTGACTCCTCTGCTCTTAGACATAGACAGTTTCAGAGCTACATGCAGATTATGGGACACATGCAGTTTGTATTGTCATATGCTTGTATAATGACAGCCCTTTGATTTTTTTTAGACACACCTTTTCTGGACATTCTTCCAGGAGTTAGATAGACTAGTTAATATAACCTAACCATAATTATATTTCACATAAATGACAAGGATGACTCATTATACCAACTCAATTCTGAATAAATAACATAGAGGTGGGCAATTTAATCCCAGCTTCTTTTATTCACAGTTGATGTGTCCATGAGCAAGACTCAGAAATGTATGAGTGTATGTGTGTGAGTAGTGTAGTGTACTCTGACTGCTGGTCATCTGTGTAGGTTAGTTATCCAGGAGAAGGTCAACAAATCTTGTCCACATGACCTTAGTGCTAGTGTAGCAGAAAATCAATACATAAATGTGGCAATTAACACCAAATATAGCAAAAACTTAGAAATTGCCTGTGTTAAAGGTTCTATATCACGCCCTTTAAAGCTTTTAAAACTTAAAATAACACTGGAAATTGTGGAAAATGTTTGAGGAGCTATTACTTTGACTTTACAGAGAACTGTTGGATTAGATGTCTGCCCTGCTGGCAATGGTGGGGAATGGACAGAGCATAAAATGGCTAATTAGCACCACTATTAGCAACACAATGCTAACAGATAGATAAATGAGCTGACTGTATTGGCTGTAGAAACACGAAGAGCACTTCCTTGTTTTCTTGTGTCTATGTAGATTGGTGACACTGAGCGTTTTCAGCTTTGGAGAGAAAGACTGGGTTCAGCAAAGAGGGTTACACAAACATAGGCCAGCAGCCCCTCTTTAACGCGTTCAAACAAACCATCTTTTTCTGCAAGTGTTTGCACAAATGCCTTTTGTTGCTGTCCCCATTTAGGAATAACTAGAGGTGCTAATAATACAGTGTATGGTGTTTTATTGCAAAACGGGCACCAATTCTTCAAAGCACCATGTTTGTTTTGGATACAAATGAATAAGGGTTGCGTCAGAACGGCCATCGAACATTAAAAAATTACATTATCACTTATAATTATCACACAATATTAAAATAAAATAAATACATTACATAAATAATACAATTTTGCTCTGTGTGTATGGAATCTAAACATATATGCAGTTAAATTTTTGTACATTAGTGAATTCATTTCACTTTTCCATGATATTTAAATTTATTTAAGTGTGCCTCACCTGTAAATCTCTATTCTAGAAGTAGCTTTTCTTTTTTTTCATAATTGGATTGTGGGTCATCCTCTGAAAATACTCAGCTGTAAAAGAACATGGGCTTAAATAATTCACTTAGGACCTCTTTTCTTGACCATCCCAGTCTTTTAGGAAGCGTGCCTCCACTTCTGTTCTAAAACAACACTTCTTTTATTAGCCTGACCTCTTCTTGAAGCCACGAGCTAGAGCTGAAAAGTATTTCGCAAGTTTTTGGCCATTGCAATATCAGCAAACACAATGTCTGCATTGCAAGAAACCCAATGTATCCCAATATGGTCCGCCATCTGACAGATATTTACATTGGCATAATTCTTCTCCTGTCATTACTTTCTGTATAATTGCATTGTGGCCATACTTTTGTTTCACCACATCCAATCATCTTCCTCATAGTGTGCATTGATTTGGCATAGGCTTCATGCCAGATGCCCTTCCTGATGAAACCCTTTTCATTCATCTGGGCTTTGACTGTCAGAAAAAGTACACTGGCTTGTGATCTCTGTGGCTGTATTAATCATACTGTGTCAAAATAGTTTATACGAGAAAATATCATATCTTTATAGCGATCTTCAACATAGTTATAATGTGGAGCCTTCATTGACCTGTTGCTGCTTCACAACACACATTGGCACATATAATCCAAATTACAGCATTTATGAATATTTCCAGATAAACCCTCTGACAAAGAGGGCAGATGACATCGTGAGGCATTACTCCCCAGCACCCATCAAAGTAAGGAACTCTGAAATGTTAGGATTAAATTATTGAGCTGATGAAATACTCTGAGAAAGCAAGTGACTGTTCTGTCTTTCTGTTTGTTGTAAGTGTTTGTGTTTCCCTGTTGGCCCTGAGGCCAGAGGATGTTGTATGGTTCAGTGTTTGGCACTGTCCTTCATCATGAACAACAACACATTTAAAGTAAAGTAGTTAAAATGCAGATCCTAACACAACAGTATGGTTCTACAGCTAAACTAGAGCCAACCTCAATTTTTACATTTTTCCAAATCCTAAAAACTAAAATGATTACCATAAATGATTTATATATTGGATGAAAGGTGGATGTTACTATTGGCACGTGGTTTTTAGCTGGTCTGCTTGTGGGCCAAATTTTTGTATGAAACTTTTTTATTGTGACCCACTATTTAACAAACATTTTCTCTGAATGATTTTACCATGACCTTTATTACACATGGTTTACCATGTGAGGTGGCAGAGTGGTTAGCACCTCTCAGCAAGGACGTTGAGGGTTTGATCCTCAGGCCTGTCATTCCTTGGGCTCTTTCCAGGCACTTTTTTCCACCAATGATATGTATGCATATGTATATGTATGGATTCTCTTAGTGAATGAATGTGAGAGTGAATGGTTGTCTGTCAGTGTGGTTTTCTGCAAACAGCTGGCCATTGTTGAACAAATTTTACTACAGCATAAGTAATTTTATGATAACCTTTAGGCACATGCAATTTTAAAAGTCCATGTGTATTAAATAAAAACAATTTTCAGGCTTCAAATAAGCTGAACATTAATGATATTTGTGACACAACCCACTACCCATTTTCGGATCCTGACCCATCATTTGGAAACCATTGGTCAAGTATATAGTTAAATCAAATAAAGTTTTGCCATTTGCCATTTGTAGGAGCACATTTTATATTTATATATGTACATGGAAATTGAACTACATTTATTCATTATAATGTAAGCAATTATGATGCATCTCATTTAAATTGCTGCACACTAATAGTGGAAAATTATCACTGTTAAATTGGAGCTTTTAACCAGGAGCACTTTTATGCAAATTACATTTATCAAGTACCCCTTTTTTCATTCTTTCATCTTCTTCCATGTATTTGTGTTAGGGGTTGTGGGTGACTGGATACTTTCCCTGCAACTATGGGCCTTAGTTTACACACATGCATGCCTTTGGACTAATAAACCTTTAATAATTTATGACTTTATTGAAGTAAACAAGATTCTTTGACGTCAATTTTAACATTTCTGAAGTTAATTCTTTTGCAAACAATTGGGAGAACTTTATTTATTGCCACATGCCTCGAACAGCAGGGCGCTTGCTGAGCCAGTGCAGCATGTAATCTTACAAAAACAGACAATTCACGTGGCACAGAGTGGAGCAACATATTCCCAAATATTAAACTCCCTGTTGCTGCTGTCACTTTGTTTGACAATGTGGACATAATAGAAGCTGAAAGACCAGGCCGGGAGGTATTCTTCTTTTCTCTTATTCATGTATATTCAGTTTTACATAAGCCATAATTTCGGGTTGAAGAGACATAAAGCTTTGGAGATCTGCACATTGGGATGGATGCATGACTGGGTTTTGTTTGTTCTTTTGTGCTAAACCCTGCAGTAAATGCATGCAGCAGCACACACTAAGACTATTTGAATGCCGTCTGGCCTAGTTTGTTTACAGATAACTTGTTTATTGCTCATCATTTAGTACGACTTGGGACTTTAAACATTAATTATGGGGCCCTAAACTGCAATGGGAAAGGGAAATGCAGCACCACGGGGCCACTGGCTTTTATCTTTAATTACCTCTGGCTTTTAATAACATCAGTGTGTACCCTTTTTAAAGAGAGAGTCATGCTAATGACACTTTTTGAAGTTTTAATTCTGAAGTGTTTCAGTGTGCTGGTTTGGCAGTAGATCAGAGAATGCAATACATGTGTACATATGTCTTACTTTCACTTTTTAACTCAACAGCGCCTCTTAGTGGAGTGTGTCAGAGTATTAAAATCATCAATAAAAACTAAGTGTCATTTAGATCAGTGCTTCTCAAACTGGTGGCATGCAGACTTCTTCTGGTGGTTCTCAGGTGTGTTTTGCAGATTTTGAGCAAGTGTTATTCCTGCTTAAGTCATGCTCTGGTCGGAGATTACATTTGACGTGTACACCACTGCTTAGTCCTGGGTCATGGTTAGTCCTTTAGTCATGGTTATGTCCTCATTTAGTCCTGGTTTAGTTCCTATTTTGTTCTTATTTACCAATGTTCTTTTTAGTTTATCAAAGACTGTGCATTGAAATCCCCAAATCCAATAAATCCAGGTAGTCCAGCTTTAGGTAATAATGGTCACAGTAGCAGTCCCAACTTTATTTTAGTTCACACAAACTAATTTGTCATGTACTGTTCATAGATGTACCTGAGGCGTGCCACATGTACAATACTAACTGGATCATTAGTTCATGATTATAGGCCAGTGTTACATCCAAAACAATGTCAAAACAATACATACTAAATAAACATTTCATCAAAAGCAAATCACATTAATTACCAATTGTCATTGATTTTCTGGCTGTGTTTGTAGTCATTCGAGCGGAGAACGCAGAGGAACGATTGGTCAACTATCTGCTTGGGCCCGAGCGCTACAACAAACTGATCCGACCCGCTGTGAACAAGAGCCAGCAGGTCACCATCTCCATACAGGTGTCCCTGTCCCAGCTCATCAGCGTGGTGAGTTTATTTACACAGTATATTATAGATTATTAGTAGAAGCTGACACAACACTTTCACATTTTAGATACATGTAGAATTACATATACTGTTGTAGATACAGTAGTAATGTGTTCAGCAGATGCACACAGCCAATGCATAAAAATCAAAGTATAGATAAATACAAAGTATCTAAAATATGTTATACATCTGGATATTCAGTTATAATTAGATTGTCTAGAGCATTAATGTGACATTACTAAATGAAATAAACAGATGTAAATAGATACTGTAGACAGGGGTGAAAGTAGATTTTTGCTTATGCCGGTACTGTAACAAATTATGCCTACATATATATTTTTAATAGCAGAGAAAGCAGATATACGAGGTTGAGAATGATTTTTGACTATAAATGAAAAATATAGACATGGCTTATACGGGGTTTAACAGGGTTTGAAAACAAATCAAATGCACCCTATAAAGGCCAACACACACCGGACACACATCAAAAAATACGCCCCTATTGTTTTCTATGAGGTGCACGGCGGTGGCTGAAAACACATGGTCCCTGTACTTCTGCAGTAACAAAGATGGTTCTCTGTTCCGTGTGACACAGACACACAGCTGTAAACACTGAGGGACAGTAGCTGCTGCTCGGGGGGACACAGGCAGCAGCTCCCGACTCCTGCTGCAGTCAGAGCATGGGGAAACTCCTTTCTGTCGCTAACTCGCTAATAACCTGCTATAGACGGGTGCGGCTCCAGACAAATATCATTGAGGGGGCAATGGGGGCCCCATATTAAATAAAGAGGGGGCAATGAAATTCTGACGCAACAATATACACCAAAAACTATAGGCTAAAATCAAAATGCATTAGTATTGAGCAACAGTTCTATCTAGACCAGTGGTGTCCATCCTTTTTTGACTTGCAATCTACTTTTAAAGTCATCAAGGCCTGGAGATCTACCTTTATTTTTTTTACCCCTTATTTCTATTAAACATGGTGGGCATTTATCAGGGTTATAATTATTGCAGTGGTTAAACATGAAAAAAAATAAATAAATACCCACTTTAAGTCACATTTTATTAAACTAAAATGATAAACGTTCATTATCAACTCAGGACAGGAATAACTGAATCTAATAAATGTAGCATATAAAGTTTTATCAGTGATATTTACAACATTCCACCATTTCCTAAAATTGCTGATTATTATGGATTATAATAGGCCTACTATATTTATAACTATGCCTGAATTAAACTGCAGTATCAATGCAGCTTATCATCAAAGCTCAGCATTATTTTAGTAACACTGATGATTGACAGGAGCTCCATGGTAACGCTCAGGGGAGGAGCTCCATGGTAACGCTCAGGGGAGGAGCTTGTGAGACTTCGACAAAGTCAGCTTTCCTCACGCACGGCAACAACAAACTCCTGAATGCAAAAACAAAGCAAACAGGTGACATACATCAGGCTCTGACACCTTCCTCACCTGTCTCCTCCCTGATACCGCTGCCTCTCCTCCTGTGTGTGTGTGTGTGTGCGTGTGCGTGTGCGTGTGTGTGCGTCAGCCCCATGACAGTGTTCAGAGAAGCCACGGAGCGCGAGCTGCCCGCAGCCTCCACAACAGAACTAAAGTGAAAGTAGCCGAAACTCTGATTGTTATTAAGTTGCTTGTATTCTGTTTAGCTCGTAGCTCATAGCTCGTGCGGTTTCCTCACGCTTCCGCGGTGTCTCGTGTTTTAGAAAGAATCTCAGACTGATCCATCTGTATGTCATTCAAAAGCCATAGGCAAATGACTTTATTTGGAAAGACATAGCTCTGCGATCTACCCGCACTGCTTTTACGATTGACTGGTAGATCGAGATCGCGATTAAAGCTTTCTCAAGTGTTTGGTGTAATTTGAGGCGGCACTCCAGGTGTGCTTTGGGCTTAAGACGCGCATGCTCAATGTGTTTGTTTAAGGAAACGAGACAATCAGTGAATGATGAGAGGGGAGAGGGACATTCTGTGCATTAAATCACATCACGGAGCGCCGTGAGCCACTAAAAACCACACAGACACATATATGATGAAATAAAGCACTGCCTGGTTCACATGCTTTAGCGTTACATTTTTTATTTATTTATTTATTTTTCTCTTAAAAGTGTCCGCGGTCCGCGGCTGCTTTCTAATGTGTGTTAAAGCTGCAAAGACCTGCTGGACAGCTGATCTCCTTCCACACGGTACTGGGTACCCCCTCTAAATCTTATACCGGTATGTAGTCCCGGATAAAAGAGTACACTAACCAACAGTCCTTTGTCTTTGGAGTCATATGTATGTAATGTACATCTGAATTATGTATTAATTAATCAAACAATTATAATTTACTCGAATTGGCAATGCAAGTCAAAGTATTTAAACTGTATTCTTTTAATGTATTTTTTTAAATTATGAAATTTTCTAATGAAAATTTAGGCACGGTACATCTGTGTTGAGAGCTGCAGATAGCGTGCAATGTACATAAATGATACTGAAATATGCATGATGATGTTGGAGGACCATAAACAACATACATTTTACAAGGAAATTTTGCGAGGTGTCATGACTGGGCCCCGGGCTGCAGTTTGGACATCCCTGTTGTAGATAATAATTTGTTCAGTATATTACAAACAATGCCTGCAGCCACTTAACACACACATAAAGTAAATATGTAATATAATAATACAAGCCTGGTAATTCATAAATCTAGATTAGCTATAGTATTAAATAATAGCTGCAGTGACAAACCTAATTTAATTGACACAAACCAACTTGTCATGTACTGCTCATTGTAACATCCGCTAATATAATAATTTCCACAAACGTAATAAACCGCAAATGTAAAAAATTCCCACAAATGTAATAGAGATTTCCCACTGCAAACGTAATAATGAAAATTTCCACAAACATAATAACTATTACATTTGCAGTTGTTTATTACGTTTGTGGGAAGGTCATGCCATATCTGCAAATGTAATAAATTCACACAAATGTAATAAGAAAATTATTATTGTTCAAAAGTGAATATATTACAGTGTAACATATTATTATCATCACTGTTTTAGGCTAAATGTTACAATTTTTTCCTGTAAGCTTGTTAAATTTGTCAATACTAACAAAAAATCATTCTAACAATTTGGAGGACTTCGGGGCAGCAGTAGCTCAGTTGGTAGAAATGTTCGCTTACTAACCTGAAGGTTGGCGGTTCAAGCTGCTGCTGACATTGCATACTTTCATCATGTCCTTGGGCAAGACACTTCATTCATACAGGCAAGGTGGTTGCCTGTATGCCACGTTTCTGTCAGTCTGCCCCAGGGCAGCTGTGGCTACAGAAGAAGCTCACCACCACTGAGTGTGGGGAGTAAATGAATAACCCCCATATTCCACTGCAAGCATGAGCGCCGCGCACTGCGCTTCAAATACACTTTCTGAATGAGAGCGTTTCCACTGCCCACGACGCAGCTCTGGTGCAAGAGTGTGCGGCGCTTCATTGGAGATACGCCACAGTTCTATTTTCCTGCGACGGCGCTCCCAGTCCATGTCAATCTACACAGATCAGATCGCACCAAACTGAACTGAGTGTAACTTCCGGATTTTCACAATAAATGTTAAAAAAAAACAAACAAACAAACAAAAAAAAACGCCGTGCATGGAGTACATAACTTTTAAGTACAGTAATATAATAAAATATAATATATATAATATTATAATATATAGTAATATATATGCTTATGTGGTTGTAAAAATGTACAATACATGTACATTTATTGTTAATAAAATCTGTTATATATACACATGCACATGTCAACAGTCAAAGAGCCATGGATGAGGAGTTAAACTGATGTTTTCTGTCCTTCTGGTGAAGGAAGATTGTTTTGGTCACGTTCCCGTCTTTATTGGAGGCCTTTATCGCGTGATCTCACAATTCCCGCACATGCTCCCCCAGCTGCTCAGAGCTCTGCGGAGCTGCGCTGCCGTTACAAAACACTTCCAGTGGGCGCGGGTCAGCGCCGGCCGCTGGCGCTTTACGGCGCGGCGCTTCCGCTTGCAGTGGAATTTTGGGGTAATGCAGAAGCGTCTTTGAGTGTTCAATGAAGTGCTATTTAAGACCGATGCATTATTTATCTATAAGAAGCACAGTTTTTTGTTTTCCCTATTTTAAAGCAAAAACAAACACAGAAGGCGTTTTAGCATTTTTCTGATTGAACACAAAAAACTGAAAATGTATACATATATATATATATATATATATATATAATTATTTATTTATTTTTACTTTAGCATAACATTTTAAGCCAATGCTATGGAAGTATGGTGAACGGGTCCATGTCACTTATCTCCAGGACACGTGGACCTGCGGGGCACACACAGAAACAGCTGCCCCAGAACTGCAGTGCTGTTTGTGACCTCTATGATCAGCTAATAATGGTATGCTAAAATCAAAATACTAAACAAACAAAACAAAATTATCATTTTGTGTGGCACTGTTCTATGTTACCTTAGTGTTTCTATTGCTGTATTTGCTGTAGGTGCATATCAATAATCAAATACTTTGGAAAAGTGAAAAAGTTCTTAAGTCTAAAACAAAATGAAACACATTATAGTTATATTTAAGATCATTTTTACAGATCGTAATTGATGTCATTAATTCTTTTTCTGGTTTTGCACAATATTTAAATTGATTGACATAGACTTAGCATATATGCAGTTCATTTACAAAATTCTAAATGCTCAACAAATATTGCAAGTACTGAGAAAGTGCCATTATTGTGATCGGTACTTAATTTACGTTTGATACAGCTTTTTGTGGTCATTATAAGTGTCAAAATGTACAGTCATATTCAGACTGTATTTTTTATCCAGTTCAAGTTTATAAAAATTGAATTGAAATAAGAATACTGACTTTTTGTGTTCATATTACTCAAACTGTTTTGTGCAATCAGTTTCCCCAATTGAAATGAGTAATCCCACCAGAGTTTGAAGTTGTGAAAGTAAGATCAATTAAAGTTAAATGAACCTAAATGGATTATGAACTAGTGACACTTTTAAATGAGTTTGAGTAAATGCAGCATTTTTGTGCAAAATATTTAATGGTTTAAGTTAAAATAGTTAAAACAGAATTTGTAAATAAACTTGATTCATTTCATATACCTCATCAAAATTTGTTGAAATTGCACAGACTCTTTTAAAGTAAATTTATGAAATTAAATAAATTAAGTTAATAAACATAAATCGATTGGTGCACTTGGTTTCCCCAGTTTATTTGAGTTAACTTAACTTGTCAGGTTTTACAGTGCATGTAACACAGCTGATAGAGCCCTCGAGCCTCAGAAAGGTTAGATCTGGCTCTGGTCAAGCTGCGGTTTATTACATTTGTGGGGATTATTATATTAGCGGATGTTACACTCACACTTGTAGATCGAAGTGAGGACTGCCACATTAACAATATACCATCTGGACTAATATTACATCCAAACCATTTTAACACAATACACATAAAATACAAACCACATTCATTTACAATTCTCACTGATTTTAGCACAAAAGAGTTCCCTTTACAACAGCCAGAAATATGAGTTAGATTTATAATAGACGGGATAGGGCACTACATTTCATTCACTGTACGCTTGGATACACTGCACAGTAAGCAGGCTACGCAATTAGTGAAATGGATGGCTGGTCGTTTCATAGCAATCCATTTTTGTATTGCTAAATATCTTTTAAATATTGAACAAAACCAGTTATTCACTGTGTGACAGTTGCACAGTAGACCTTTTAACATTTAACGAGTTTTTTGGCATTTCTGTAATAAAACTCTTGTGTGTTTTCAGAACGAGAGAGAACAGATAATGACGACCAACGTGTGGCTGTTCCAGGTGCGGTATAGTGCTGAGTAGTGCGGTACCAGTGGCCTTTTCATCTGTACAAAATCTTACTCATGGTTTTTTCTCCTCTTTGCCATGTGCTATATATAGGAGTGGAATGACTACAGGCTCAGGTGGGACCCAGATAAATATGACGGCATTAAGAAGCTGCGGATACCATCTAAACTCATCTGGCTTCCAGATATAGTGCTCTACAACAAGTGAGTGTGCACAAGTAATTCCCGCAATGCACTCTTAACATGGCATAAACATGTATTTTTGATTTTGCTAAAACTAAAGTTATTTTATTTAGACCTATTTTTTCCATACAATGATGCACTGATTATTTATCTTTTCCATTTAACAGTGCAGATGGTGTGTATGAAGTCTCTTTCTACTGTAACGCTGTGGTCTCAAACACTGGCGACATCTTCTGGCTCCCCCCGGCCATCTACAAGTCGGCCTGTCCCATCGAGGTGCAGAACTTCCCCTTCGACCAGCAGAACTGCACCCTCAAGTTTCGCTCCTGGACCTACGACCACACAGAGATCGACGTGGTTCTCACCAGCGACTATGCCAGCCGGGACGACTTCACGCCGAGCGGAGAGTGGGACATAGTTTCACTTCCTGCTCGTAAAAATGAGGACCCCAATGATATAACCTACCTGGATATAACTTATGACTTTATAATTCAGAGGAAGCCACTGTTTTACACCATTAACATGATAATCCCTTGTATTCTGATCACGTCGCTGGCCATCTTGGTTTTCTACCTGCCGTCAGACTGCAGGGAGAAGATGACGCTGTGTATCTCGGTGCTCCTGGCACTAACTGTGTTCCTGCTGCTAATATCAAAGATAGTACCACCCACCTCTCTGGCAGTGCCCCTCATAGGTCTGTCATCTGCTTTCTGACAATATTTTGTAAACATCTTGGATAATTTCTGTACAAAATAAATCCTACACAAACATAGAAATCTGGCAGGCGACATGACAGGTGTTGAAAATAAACATCCACCTTGCTGCTTATCTATTGTTAGAAAATGTATGTATGCAGGAGATAGGTGTTCAAACTTTGGACCTGTCACTCAGGAGTCATTCTCACCTGGCAGGTTGAGACCCAAAAGTTGGTCATGAAAAGGTTAAAGTTCACTTATTTATTTATTCATCTTCTTCACATAAGTGGCTGAAGCCTATCCCAACAACTATGGGACAAAGACCATGACACAGGGCTGACATTCACTCACAAGGGGCGATTTAGTCACTTCACCTAACATAGAACCCATGGTACCTACACCTTCCTTACTGAGAGGCAGAAGCGCTAACCACTCTGCCACCATTGTAAAATAATTCATATAATAAAACGCATTGGGTTAAAATCGGGTCTCACAGTCAGACCAGTTGAGAACCCCTGGTATACTGCATGCAGCCATTGGATTTGTAATACTTCTAACAATATACTGTATTTTTTTGTCTTTGTGTAATTGAACATCTACTTTAGTCAAGGTTATGCTATAAACAGAAGCAGCAAGCCTCTAGTCTCATGAAAATATATTGAAAACAGTATTTCATAATTGTATCAACATATGTCTTTGCAGGTAAGTACTTGATGTTTACCATGGTGCTGGTCACTTTCTCCATCGTGAGCACAGTCTGCGTCCTCAATGTGCACCACCGCTCACCGTCCACACACCACATGCCCGACTGGGTCAAACGCCTCTTCTTAGTGCGCCTCCCTTACTTCCTCTTCATGACGCGCCCATGGTCTAACCACCGGGACAAACTCCGACAGAAGTTCCCGATCCAGAGTACCACCACACTCAACTCTCAGTTCTCAAGCCTAAGACTTGCTGGGGACTCCTTATTTGTGCAAGAGGACTATGCAGAGAAATATTGCTGGAAAGGAACTGAACTGCCAGAGGGAGGAGGTGGTGGGTTTTCAGACTTTGGCAGGTCGTTGGGTCACCCGCTGGACCCTGCTTTGGAGGAGGCAGTGGAGGGAGTCAAATACATCGCTGAACACATGAAGACAGAGGACGATGACGAAGGGGTGAGGAAATAAGGATAATTGTTGTTTTGCATACAAAGCAATGGGGGGATGCAGCAATGGTATTTCACTTTTACTTTGTGTTGTGGTACCATTGTTACATATTTGACTAGGCCTTAAAAAATTTATCTTTAGTGTAAAAATAGACAACTAATGCACAAAACATAAAACACATACTGTACAATAAGAAATGATTTGCAGCAGTGGTTGTCAAACTGTGGGACAGGTATATGCAGATGTCTTCTAATACTAATTAATAATAATTCTGCAGTTCTGATTTAGTTTAGTTTAGAAGCCATTCATTTTAGTTCTACTCTGCTTGTAAATTTTATGTATAGACCACTTCTTAGACCTAGTTTAGTCCTGGTCTAGTCATGACTTAGACCTGTTCTGCTTTGACCTGGTTTAGCCCTGGTTTAGTCCTGGTTTAGAGCTGGTTTAGTACAATATTAGTCCTGGTATAGACCTAATTTAGTCCTTGCTTAGTCCAGTTTTAGTCCTTGTTGAGTCCTGGTTCTGTCCTTATTTGTTAACACATATTTTAGTCAATTAAAGATGATCCCAGAAGAAAATAAAACCCTATTCAATAAACAGTATAAAAGACAATAAACTCTAACAGTAAACATCATTTATAATGGGGAAATACAGCGCCAATTCCAAAAAGGGGACATTATGAAAAATGGAAAGAAAAACAGAATGCAATTGTTCTCAAATCTCAGAAACCATTGTTTATTCACAATAAACCAAAAACAACATACAAGGTGCTGAAGCTGAAATATTTTACTATTTCATGGAAAATTGTAGCTCATTTTAAATTTGGTGGCAGCAGCACAACTAGCAACAAAAGGCTGGAAAAGTAAGTTATTAGGATTTTGCAATTAATTAGATTAACTGGCAACATTTTTGTAAGATGCCTGGATATAAAAGGAGCATTTAGAAAGGCAGAGTCTGTATTTCTGTTGGAAGTATAGGATGCTCATGATCTCCAGGCTCTAAAGCAGCATTGCATTAAAAACAGACACGATTCTGTAATGGAAATCACTGCATTGATTAGGAACACTCCCAGAAAATCATTCTACGAGTGTGAACACAGTTTGTATGAATTACAACAGTTTTCTTGAAAGAAAAAACTATATGTGTGTCCTTTCTCTGTCTATGCACAAGTACCCCACATATGCATGAAACAAATTGTAATAACAGTTTTTTTTGTCCCTTTATATGAATAAGTGTTTAGGGAAAAAAGGATCAGTATTTGTGTAACTTTGTGTTCTTTATATGTATGTTTTGCCTTTTGCGTTATTATACTTTTTCCCAAACGTAATAAATATCCATGAAAAACATCTAACCCTAACCCCAGATTTATAGCTTTAAGCTTCTCAGTTCCTAAAAAGTTTAATAAATATTACAAACAAGTTGCTCTGCTGTAATTGCTCGTGGCAGATTCACCAAGCTGCCTGTCTCGTGCTCACTTTCTCTTGCTCTGCTGTGGTTATAAATATAATCCAATATGTATTTGATGTCCTGGAAGCTGCACACACACAGCAGCAGTTAATAAAACAAAGCTTCTGAACGCAAATCCTCTTTCACAGAATAAAACAAAAGTGTTTGACAGGCGCAAAATCCTTTCACTAGTTGATGTGTTTTTGTGGTAATATATATTTCTTACTGCCTTAATTCTGTGTAATAAATTTATGTTCACATAATGTCACAACATTTTACAGGCTGAGACTGGAGGGATGAAAATTCAAAGACAGAATATCCTGCTAGTGTCAATATGCAGATATAAATGATCAAAATGACAAACCAAAACCAGTAAACCTCTAGCCTTTCCTGTGTCAGTGTTTGTGAGTGCTGTGGCTTTGTGCTCTCTGTTTTTCTGAGCTGCTCCAGCACCTGGCCCCTGGGCTCCTAAGCCACTTATGGCTTAAGCCACAAGTTAACTGTAGAGAGGTTGCTAATCAAAATGATCCAGTTCAACATACATGAACTTTCTGTTTGGATATTTCTTTTAAAAATTGCGTCTCTAAACCATAGAATAATACTGGTGCGTACCTTTCATCTGAGACGCTAGAGCACAGCTTATGTAAAACTTGTCTCATTTCAGATAATTGAGGACTGGAAGTACGTGGCCATGGTGATTGACCGTTTGTTTCTGTGGATCTTCATCTTGGTGTGTGTGGTGGGGACCCTGGGCCTCTTTATGCAGCCGCTATTTCAGAGCTATAACACACCCGGCGCCGATGACACGGAGTGAGTCAGATGCATCGTTTAAAGCACCATACAATCTCTTAGCAACACGCTGCACCTCAGTAGTCCCATAAAACACTCTGGCTTTGTTTGACCAAGTGACCCTGACTTTTTTCCTCTTCTCAAACAGGTACGGAGACTTCTAGGAGTTTTGTGCCATTGTAAGAGATTTATTTTAAAGGCTGAAGCAAAATAGACTACACTGGCCCACAGAACTGGTCAGTTGCTGTTATTTGGAGGGGACACCAACCTACCAAGGGTGTTCACGTTGTGCTCGGAGCTGTGGACTTTAAACATTGAAATCTTTTCACTTTGTCATGGTACAATCTCTGGACTACAGATGTGTTTTTTTTAGACAAATATCAATTAATACTGTTTAAGTGATGTTGTGATGTGAGGTACAACATAGGAACTAATAGCAGTTCATTATACATTTTAGTCTTTTTAAATTGCTTAATTAGACTAAATGTTAGACTCCTTGCTGAAGTTTGACAACAAATGAGTATACCTCAGATATAATCATTAATAACTTTCACCAAATTATTTGTTAAAGCAACTTTAAACTTTGTAGTTTTTCGGGATTTGGAAATGTAGACAGAGCTTCTAAATGTTTTAAATTGTATAGCCTATTATTTGTTATATATACATATTCTGTTAAGTTTAAGAAAATGAAAAGGACAAAAATATGTTATGAAAAGAAGGCTTTTTTATTCATGCCAGGGAACCACCCTTTTTTTGGCTAAAGGTTTTAAGACCACAAGTTACATGGTGTTGCTTTAACGTGTTAAAGGCTTTTAACTAATAATCCACTCTTTCATGGTGAAAATTCATATCTGGTATGTTTTTCCCTGAAGTGAGGCTATGCTGACTGCCATTATCACAAGCTATGGATGAGTACCTGATACAATGTTACAATGTTATTTATATATTTTCTATAAAACAACTTAGTTATTTAGAATTATAAAGACAAACCCGAGGCACAGTCTTTGACACACTTTGTTTTAAATAACAGCTAAAAAGTAAACTATTAATTCAATTAAATTTTTGTATCTTTCACAATGTAATGAAAAATCACCAAATACACAAAGAACTCTTCACTTGTTGTCTTTGCCTTTTTTTTATCAGATGGACTAATTCACGGCATTCACTGGCTCAACAATTTGATTTGAAAGCTGCATTTTAGTAATGACATGAAATTAAGTGCTTTCCTGTTTTCCTGCTCATGAACTTTTGAAACATTAGTGCCCTGTTGAAGAAGTTTGTCAAATAAATAAAATCTTTCTGATTAAAGATAAAAATTCTATGCAGGAACAAAATGGCTTTGAGCAAACTCTGCCCCTTCCTTAAACCCACACTGCAAAAAAACAGACAAAGTATATTCACACAAAACCTGATTTATATTAAGCACACTTACTGTACCCTGCAAATCACCCACTGCTTTTCATTCAGATGTTCATTATAACAAATACTTATTTTATTTATTTATTAAATCAGTCTTTGTTACAGAATTTTTTCACCTGTCTAAAACTTTTGCACAGTACCGGCTGACACTGTTGACTCCGAGCCTCACACAGATGAACAGAGGGACTGAACAGTGTTGTCTGAGCCGCCGAGCTGTGTGTGGACTGTGGACAGCAGGAGATCTGTACTGCAGGGTAAATTTAGTTAAGCACTGGCACAATATGAGCGAGCAGCAGAGAGAAAGTGTTAGTGGAGCAGAAAACATTTTATTGCTTTTGTGGATGGGATAAGTGACATTTTGAAAAGACTGCTGACAGCACACAATAAAGGGTGGGGTTCAATACTGGCACATAGTCAGACAAGGTCACTGTCATGAAACGTGATTTTAATATTTCTGGAAAGTTACTGCTAATGTGTCGCCAGTGGCATGTATTTTATCTGGTTGACCTCAAATGTATTTTGAACTTCTCACAAACCTCTTCTTAATGTGATGATCAAAGACTACGCTGATAGCATTCAAGATGTAGTGTGTTTTTCATGTGAGTGTGACATCTCACTTGCTTTTGTCCTTTAAAAATATTAATTATTGTGCTATTTGACAATTAAAGTTCTGGGGGGAATAATTGCAAACATGCATTAAAGTATAATAAAAATTGCTTAACATTTACTAAATATAACTTATATATTTATATTTATATATATTTTATTATTCTTTTTTTATTATTTTGTCATAAAATACATAAATGCTTGCTGGATAAAATCTACTTCCTTTCAGCTTTTCTCTTCCAGGGTCATCACAGCAAATAATCTACTTCTTAATGTGCAATAATTTGCATAGGCTTTGTGCTGGATGCTCTTTGTGATGCAAAAGTTAATTTATTTACTTACTTTGTGACTGAAATGTTGGATAAAATCTACATATCCAGGATTTTCTGAAGCTAACTACCATTTCCTACAGTGTTTTTGCATATTAAATAGTTTTTAAGCAGTTTCCATCCAAGCTGCTATTACCCAAACCAAAACAATGTCAATACATTTAACCTACCTGACTAATATGGATATTAATTTATCTTCATCCTCTTATTTCTGTGAACCTATCCCAGCAACTAAGGGCCTGAGGCAGAAAACACTCTCACTTTCATTTACTATGGGCAATATAAATTTACCGTGCCTATAAAAAGTATTCATACCCCTTAGCATTTTTCCTTTATTGTTGCCTTACAACCAGGAATTGAAATGAATCATTGGGAGCTTTATGCCAGTCACTTTACATCACATGATAACAAGAAAGTGCAATTTTGTGTGTGTGTGTGTGTGTGTGTGTGTGTGAAGCAAACAAGAAATATGACAGAAAAACACAAAACTTGAGTGTGCAAAAGTATTCATGCCCTTTTTTAAAGAGGCCCCTAAATGAGACCCAGTGTTGCTTACCCTCAGAAGTCACAGAAACAGTTAGATAAAGTCCATCAGTCTGTAAATGAATAATGCCACAAAATATAATTTAATTACAACATGTAAAAAATAGGGAAACACACCAAACCTGCCTAGAAACAACCATCTGAAACTCACAAACCGGGCCAGGAGTGCATTCATCAGCAAGGCAACAATAAGACCAAAGCTCCACAGCAGAGACTGTTGTATCTGTCCACAGGACCACTCTGAACCATACACTCCACAGAGCTGGACTGTGTGGAAGAGTGAACAGAAAAAAGCCATTGCTTGAAGAAAATAATAAAGCATGTTTTGTGTTTGCCATAAGGCACGTGGGAGACTCTCCAAACACGGGAATGTCCTTTGTCCAGAGATAATTAAAATGAGCCATTAGTGAAAGATACTATGTGTAGCACAAACCTAGCACCTGACTGTGGCCCCTCTCTAAAGTGAAGCCTGGTGATGGCAGTGTCCTGCTGTGGGGATATTTGTCATTGGTAGGGACTGGGAAACTGCCCAGAACTGAGGGGATGAAGGATGGAGCTAAACACAGGAAAATTCTTACAGGAAACAAATCAAACAGTGCTGTACAATGCTTCCAACTTGAAGGAGCTGTAGCTGTTTATAGATGAAGAATGAGCACAAATCCTACCAATTTTACAAATCAAGTACATAAAAACTCATCCGAAAAGGCTTATAGTTGTAAGTCCTTCAGAAGGAGGTTCTAGAAATGACTGACTTCAGGGGCTGAATACTTCTGTACACTCAAGTTTTCTGTTTTTCTGTCATATTTCTTATTTGCTTCATAATAAAAAATATTTTGCATCTTCATAGTTGTTGTCATGTGATGTAAAGTGACTGACAGAAACCTCTCAATGACCCATTTCAATTCCTGGCTATAAGGCAACAATAAAGAAAAAATGCTAAGGGATATGAATACTATTTATAGGCAGTGTACCAATTTCCCTGACACATGCATGTCCTAAGACTCTGCTACTGTGCAGCTGTTGATATGGATCTTGTAGTTTAAAGTGTCCCATGTCCTAAGTCTTCCATGCCAGCTCCACAAATTGTCCTGATTGGTCACTTTGACACCATACATCAAAAGAAAATCAATGTATTTACAAAGCTCTTGACTAAATATAATGGAGATGATGTACCAAAAATGTATTCTTAACTTTCTTCCTGTTACTGACAGAATATTTTATTGCAGAAAAATATTGAACACCTTTTATCAGTATATGGCAAAAATGGCATATTCCAGCTTTGAACAATATCATAACAGTATTTTTCAACCACATAAACACACAACCATTTTAAGCTCTACACAGTCTGGAGCAAATGCAAATGTCTATGTGCACACTCGAGTTCACATCCTTTTAGTCCTATTTGTGTCCATCCCAGAGAAGTGTCCCAGTTTCTTCCTCTTTCTTCTCAAATGCATGCACTCACGACTCTGTGAAGTCCATCTGCCAACAGAGAGGTAGCACTGGGTGAGAATAACCTCACCTCCCCAGTCCCACTACTGTCAGGAGCTCCCAGAGACAGACCTCCGTTCTTCTTTACCATTACTTTTGAAGCACTCTGGCATATATGGCAGTGCACACAAGTAATAGACGATGATAAGATTTAACTGGCCCAAATCCTTTATCTCAGCAAAAGTCAGCCACTGATTCTCAAAGTGCGTGTGTCAGCAGAAATGGCCAGAGCCTGTGTGCTGGTCGACAACTATTGACAAAGGCCATATTTACTGTTGTACTCTTGTTTGTCTATGTGTGTGTATGTGTGATACTACTACCTCCCAGTCCTATCAATATGAGGCCGAGTGAAGCATAAAGATGACAGATGCGGTGGTGGTGCGTCTGGGGAAAAGACAGAAGAGGACAGAGCCTGCCAGCTGTCGTTTTCGTACCATTAGATTGTATAATGCATAGTTGTAGCCTCGCAAACACAGAGAGCAAGGACCCTCAACTCCTGGGTGTTAACAAAATATGTGCTGTCAGTTTGTCTCTGAAGAATTCATGAATAATGTAAAGTATAAGCACAAAATTGCTTTTATAATTTATCTATGAAAAACACATGCTTGTAACCACCTATATTGTATTAAACTTCTCAAATGTGATACACATTGTGTTGTCATCATGTACTGTGGTTGTGTTTCTCAACTGTTCCCATATGGTGTCCCATTTGTATCTATTATCATTTTATTGTGACACACTTTTCACAGCACCAAAGTTCATTTAGTCGCAGAGCGCAGGAGTCTTTCTGAGCTAATTTGGGTGAGAGGTGGGGTACACATGGACAATGGCTAGTTAGTCCCAGGGTTGAATACACTGACCAGCAACAGCTTACATTAATTTATTATGGGCAATTTAGAGTCACAAATTCACCTAACCCATGCATGTTTTTGGACCCACAGTGACATGAGGAGGACATGCAAATTTCACAAAGACATTTGGCAAGCCAGTATTGTAGGAGGAGCACTGTGCCAGTGTGCACCCCAAAAAGTTATTCATCTAAATTATTTTACTGTGACCTTTAGGACACAGCTTTTATTTTACATGTTAAAGAAAAAAAAAAAAAACTGTTTGATGTTATTAAAACAATATTTATCCAGTGAAATGTTGAGTCTAAACTGCCGAATGTGAGAGTGGACAGTCGTCTGTTTTTGTACAGTAGATTAGATAGATTAAGATAGAATAAGAATAAAAATAAATAAAAATCACAAAGTATTTGAGTAGCATCTGTAGACTGGTTTATGGGGCAGTGTTAATAATAGCCTAACATAACAACAGAGTATAACAACAGTAAGGACACAGCGGTGTGGATGGAACAGATTAATAACATAAATCTACATCTGTACATCCGGTCTATCAGATTAACAGTAACAGTGTTGACAGTGAATGACAATGACAATGACACAGGCAGTGTAAAACAGTGTAAAATAGCAGTTGGGATGCAGTAGTGTGTACCTCACCATAGCTGCTGGGCTAGGCTTCAGGCAGCGGAAAAGGATATAAATGAATAACCTGTTAATTTAAACCATATTCAAATATTCATGTGACCCATTTTTGGGCCTCGAACCACCAACTGGGAACCACAGGTATACTGTGATTCTTCATTGCTTCACTGACAGCAGTAGCATGCTGTGCTGCCTGCAGTTACTGTCATCCCCTGTGCTGCGGGAAGTTGACTCCCAGTTTAATGGCGGTGGACTTTTCTCAGTGTTTTCTCAATGATTTGACCAGAGCAGCACTTTTCCAGCACACTGCCTTCAAACTGATATCCGTCTCGATTTGTGCCACTGGCCTCCTCTCTGATTCCAGGCCGGCCTCAGCTGACCCACTGGAGCCTTAATTTAAGTGAATCCATCTCTTCACATCAGCACTTTTCACACGCACACACTCACAGCCATTTGGCCATTTATTTGTAACAGGACCTGGGGTGTCTCCGGTGGTTTTACGAGCAGTGAAGTCATTATATTCAACCCAATGTGTTAATGGGGCCAAAATCAAGCTACAGTGCAAATTGTATTGATATAAACACTAAACACTGACTTAATGCAATAGAGGAAGTCATGCACTATGTACTTTTTGGCTCCAAGGGTTTAATTAACTACAAAAGACAGAATAGAAACACTTATTTTAAAATATTACACATTGATTAGGTGCAACGATGCTATTGCTTTCATCCAGAAGCATCAAGATTCACTTGTCTCATCAAGATACAGGGTTTAATGTCCCTTTCCAGATGGACAGTGAGAGCCCCAGGTCCAGCAAGATGTCTCTCTGCTGCTCAGGAGACTTTTCTACATTTCTCACTGTGAACTGTGTTTGTGTGTGAAGGCTGTCCAGTATACTGTCTGAATTCACTATTAAAAAAAAAAAAAATCTATTATTATGTACAGTTTTACAGGGACAATCATTAATGCCTTGGCCTTGGCGCTTCTTGTTTTTCCACCAATAATATCCACCAATGCATTTTCCTAAAGTGGATACTGGATTAAAACATTTTATTTGAAATCTGCCAATGACAAATACAATGTGTATATTTTACCTACTACATATAGTTCTCACTTCTTTTCTTTCATTTGTGCCTTTATATATGATGTGACGCCTCTAGCCACATAACAGCCATGTAACATTCATATTCTGTGTGTCTTTGCCTGTGGTAGAAAGGCCACAACTTGGAGAAAAAAAGAAAAAAAAAAAAATCTTTGAATCTCTGGGGTCATTGCGGGGTCTCTTTCTGCTCTGTCTGCATGTGTCAAGCCCCAGGGTCAAGCTCCACCAAATCTGGACACGAATTATGCTCTTCCTCATTGCACTTTATTCCCTTTTTCCTCCATCTTCTTCTCTTCTTTCCAACTCTGTGCACTCATCGTTTTTACCCTTTCTAAATCTTTTGTAAATTGTGTGTGGAGAACTAAAAATAAGCTGGTGATGAACCCAATTATCTGTCTCTTTTCATGCTGCACGCCCAGATAGCTAAGAACATGAGACAGCCCGTGTGCCAGATACTGTAGCAGTGCGTCAACCTCCACCTGAACGTTCTTCTATAAACTATACTGTGGAAAAGTCTTAGACAGGTTTTTAAGAAAAGCTTTGAACAATAGTGCCCAGACTTGGCCCCATAATCCTAATTTTATCTGTCATCCTCACCCGTCAAAGCCAGTAGGCGGGCTCTAACACCTGATTGGTTACCTGGCACAGCGAGCCTGTGCCAGGCACAGTTCCATTTATTATTTGACAATGTATGTATTTATTTTTTCATTTTGGCACTTTTCATCCTCCATACCAACTTCTGTCTGTGAACAGCATTATTCCAAAGCTCCCAATATAAGCAAAGGGCATTGAATAATGGCTACAAAACAGAATTTTGTACAAGGCGTTGAAATAGTTAAGAGAAATTCTGTTTATACTGTGTTTTTCAAATAAGCAGTACATCCTTTTAAAGAAGTGTTTTGTTTTTTTTCAAGGATTTGAGTGCAGAAGTAACTTGCATTTGCACAATTGCCATATGTATACTTCAGATTGTATGGAGCTAAACACTGGAGATTCTAGGAAACCGCAAAGAAACCAAGGCTGATGTTGAGTGGATTTTCAATTTGCACTCAAACACAAGCCAAGGGCAAAACATAGGCTTTAGGTCAGGGTTTATGTAGAGAGGTTTTAGGCAGGAAAGTTTTTCTTTTTACTTTAAGGCTTTATCCTTGATATTGTAATATTGGTAAGGACTTTAATCTGTTCAACATTTTTAGCCTTTTCCTTTCAGGGATTGCCACAACAAATCATCTGTCTCCTAGCGTGCAGTGATTCACACATTATTTCGGCCTAGTTTTTATGTTGGATGCTCTTCCTGACACAACCCTCTTTATTTATCTGGGATTGGAACTGGCACAAAACGTAAGATTGTGACCCCCTTTGGTTGGATTCAAGTATAATTGCAGTGAGGTGGATATAATCTCCAGCAGCCCATCCTCAGAACTTAAAGTTCATTCTTGGCCTGGCCCCTGGTTACAGAGCAGATCTTACTGTCCCCTCATGAACCTTATGAACCAGTGCACAGCTGAGAACCTCGGGGTTGATCCGTCCAACTGTTGTCAGCTCTTGACTTGAGCCCAATAACTTCTTCTCTAAAATATATAAAAATGCTGCAGTTTTTCATTTAAAGCTCATCTGGGGATAAACCAGAAGCAATCTTTTCTATTGTCCATTGTGCAATATATGGCTATACCTCCAGCCATATCTTTCTATGCATGAGAAATTACTTATTTTGTTGTAAATTTTAATATATCTCTGTCTTAGTAGTAATATTTGAGTTGTATTTTTATAAAAATAACAATACTTTTTACTTAAGTACAGATTTTAGCACTTCCACCTTGTGTTGTAGGCACTGCCCACTGTATATTGAAACTGTTAGAGTAAATATGAGTGTATTTCTGTTTGATTAACCACAGTATGAAGCGGTAGTTAACTTAACATAAATATACAGCAAAGGCAATTATAATACAAATTGTACTGAATTTGTTTTACAACGTTCATAAAATGCTCTTCCTATAGGAACGTTACATCCATTGCATTTTCTCTGTGGCATCCCTGATACAACAACTGCACACATATATAGACAATAAACAGAATAATGCAGATATAGTTCATTAGTCGTTTCTGGGGCCAAGTACCACTGTGTATAAGGAGATAGTGTTCTTTATGTCTTAGCAAAAAGCCGTGCTGCTCGACTGCTGCTCTAATTTACTGTAAATACACTATGTATATTCTTGACATCAGTGGAAACTAGTTCAATGGAAAACAACCAAGATAAAGTTATGCAGCAGTGGGCCTCTCCCAGTTGCACTTATTATTCTTTTGTGTGTCTTCTCTTCTCCAGATACGTATCACCTGCTAAGTATGATGGCCGGAGTCAGCTTGTCTCATGGGATAACCCTCCCGCAGCAGTGCACTGTATCTGACCAGTCTGTGTGTCAGCTCCTATTGGTTTACATGAGTGTGTGCCCAGCGAGTTCTGCTGACCACACAGTATACAAACCGTAATGTCCTCTAAACAAAGCCAGCTTCAGAACATGCCTAAAGACTACACTGAGAGACTCCTTTGACTAGTATTAATCAAGTTGAAAGAAGTAATCTAAATCTGTAAGTAAAAGTACTGTTACTGCAAAATAATATTAGTCAAGTGTAGGGTTGCAAAGGGGCTGAAAATTTCTGGTAAAGTTTCAGAAATTTTCTGAAAACTTTCCATGGGAAGTTAAGCTTGGACATTTTGGGAATTTTCAAATTTGGAAACCATAAGCAAATAAATAAATAAATAAATTAATTAATTAATAAATACATAAATACATACATACATACATACATACATACATACATACATACATACATAAACATTATAATCTAACACAGATATAAACTATATTGTTAATAAGAAAATTAAACTTTTTGTACAAAGGTCAATACAATTCTGCAATTATATTTCAATTCAAACTACAACAGAGCTGTCCTCAGTACACAGCAAACACCAACCTGTTTTATAGAGGTACAGTCAAACAGAATGTAAATTGTTCATTTTGCAACTCTAGTCAAGTGTAAGTAAAAGTCTTTTTGACTTCCCTCCTGGGGGCACTATGAATGCCCTTACAGACACAGCTCTCTCTATTTTTCCAGGCTTAGGGCCAGCACAAAGACACTGGCTTATAACCTAAACATTTTTTTGTTTCTCGTTTGTGTTTCTGAAAATGTACTTCTTCAAAAATCTACTTAAGTATATGATTTATGTATCTGGTTACTTTCCAGCACTGCACTTAACTTAACTGACTCTCAGCAGTAATTTGGATATGACCACTGTGTAAAACATCCATGTACATCTGCTACAGCCAGTCTCTAATTTTCCCCTCTGCCTGCTCTGTAACGAATAGAAAAATCCCAGCTCTGCAGAAAGCAATGATTGGGATGCTCTTAGACAGCACTTATGAAGTACTAACAGAGGTTTGAGCAGGTTTAAGTATTCCTCTTACTGGTGGTTAAGTACATTAGAGTGTCGGATTGCAATCACAAGTCGTAACAGTCAAACTATTGCCACACTGCTGAGCTGTCATACTCACTTTAAATTTGCTCCCATTACTTCACAATCTCTGTCTTTCAGGCTGAGACCTGTGGAGTCGAGGGACTTCCATTAGTTCCTAAATGAGTCTGCGCATTTTAGGACTGATATTTCAGGACATGATGGGTATTTACCATGGGGGGCTATTTGTAATTTAGAGCAGCATTTCTCAAAGTTTCACACCAAGCGTAACCTCAGAAAACCTGCACTAAACCTGGACTAAACCTGGTCTAAACCAGGGCAAATCCAGGTCTAAATCAGAAATAAAGCAGGACTTAAACTGGACAAAACCAGTTATAAACAAGGACAAAAAACAAAAAACAAACCAGAAACAAAACCAGGACAAATCCGGGACTTAAACAGGTCTAAACCAGGACTAATCTAGGACTAAACCTGGTTAAAAACCAGGCATTAGCTTGGACTAAACTAGGTCTACTCTAAACCAGGACTAAACCAGAACAAAAACAGGACAAACCAGAACTAAAGTAGGGCAAATCCAGGACTAATCAAGAACTTAACCCAGACTAAACCAGGATGAATCCAGGACTTAACCAGGATTAAACTAAGCAGTGGTCTAAACAAATTTAAGCGCTAACCAGAGCAGGTCATAAAACTGTAATAAATCTGGATCTAAACTAAATCAGGACTTGAACTGCAAAAGATTCCTGAGGACCATCAGAACCAGTGGCACCTGTACCACAGTGTGAGAACCACTGATTTAGAGCAAAAAGTGTCTCTAATTTGATAGCAATTACAGTGAGGATAAGCTAACCCATTTACAAACTACATGCATAACAGCATCTGACATTAGCATCCCATGGGAAATTAGCCTGGCAAAGTGTAGCATTTCTGTGTACAGCCACCTTTTGCTCCTATGTTAAATATGGAACCAGTTAGAGACGGTAAATCATCCTCGCCATATCTAGGTCTATGTAGCATTACATTGGGTTACACCCTATGTAGCCTCATCATATTATTGCATTTAATAATCCACCAAATAAAAAGATGCGCAGTCATTCAAAGGTGCTTTTTTGGCAGATAACAAATAAAAAGACAGAAAAAATGTTACTTATTTACAACAAATACTAGTTATACCATATGTTGTTAAAGACATTTACAAACTGGATGCAAGAAAATCACTTATAGGCAAGTAATAGCAATATTCGAACCTAAGATAACATAAGACTCCCTCATACTGGAGTTTGATAAGAGACACTGTAGGCTGACCCACTCACTTCTTCCATTATAACTTTGCTCTATGGTTTGAGCTGTCAGCCAATTCCATTTCACCTGACTTTGCACTTAATGCTTCACTATGCAGTAATTCTCAGTATACGAGTGGTAATATATCAGCAGTTAAGAGGAAAATCCACATTTTTGAAGTCTAAGCCTGATTTTGTGATAGCCTTAACTGCAAACTTTATCAGCAGCCAAAAAGGGTGAGGCCTAGAAGGACTTTGCTTTGCACAACAGCTGGATATGAACTCACATATTCTGGATTTGCAGAATTCATAAACTAAATACATGTCGTCCTGCCAAGGCAAGACTTTTGCATATGCACCACTGCTGGTTCAACCAATGGCGTGGCAGTACTGGGAGTTATGTGTGTGTTTTAGCTTTCCTGGCAAAGCAACCATTTGAGCCCATTCTAACTCTATCCCTACTATTGAGCATGGCCAAAGCCTATCCAAGTTAAGGGCTGTACACCCTAAGCCTGGACAATGGCCAGTTAGTTTCAGAGCTGACACAAATACATACACTGACAACAATTAGCTCTCACATTCATTCACTAGAGGCAATTTTAGGATACATTTTAGATTCACCAGTTTTCCTAACACATGCATGTCTTTGGACAGTGGGAGAATCTTGGAGATAACCCAAAGAAACTTAAACAGGACATGCAGATTCTCCTCAGAGCCTATAGTCGGCCAGCCTGAAGACTGAAACTAACTTCCTGGCTGAGAGGCAGGTACTCAGTCTGGCTCCATGCACCCAATTGTGTGGTCATTTGTAGAAATCTTTGGATAGTCCACAACATTTGGTTCATCCAAACTGATTTCATACTGAACTATACAGGTCACTAAATACAAACCTCTTAATCCATTTTATTTGTTGCAACTTTTCAACAGTAATTTCCCATTGTTATGGTGTCATGGGTACACACACAAGCACATTCTTCTTTCCTTTCGACTTTTCCTTTCTGGGCTTGCCACAGCCAATCATCTGCCGACTGGCATGTAGTGATTCATGTATTGATTTGGCATTTATGGCTTTATGGGGAATCATGGCTTGGGACTGGCACAGAGAAGACCCTGGCTTGTAAGCCGTTGTGGCAGGATTCTATGTTTTTCTTAAGCCTCTGTCCCACTGCGCCATTTAACGATTCCGTCTGCCTCCTTCTAAATATTTACGTCAGACGGTGTCACATGGCAGCAAACACAAATTTTTTGGCCGTGGACGGGAGCTAGAACAGCATGAGTAATGTCTAAATACATCTGAGAAATGTCTGCTTACGTATGAGTAACGTCTTCATTGAGCACAGTTTGCGGAACATCATAAGCCTGACTAACATCTGCTTAAGTATGAGTAACGAACTGGTCATAAAGACCAAACTACCGCTGCCTCTCTGGGCCAAGCCATGGCAAAAACTGGAACCTGCACCTTGCCCTTCTTCTTTGGACCACATTTTCATAGTCTCAGCCGGGCAGCTTGCACATCAAGTTGTGCCTGCAGAAGGGCCACCTCATCAGGAACATCATCAGGAAAGTCACCCATTGTACTTGGAAGCAGAGGAGCAAATGAGGCAGGGGTGTACGCAGGGCCCAAGCTTTTAATATCAGCTGGATATGTCCGTTTCTGCCCATCTGGCCATTGCCAAGGCGTTTCTCTCACTTATCTCAAACTTTTACATGTGTTTTGACCGTTAAGGTGTGGTAATAGATGCTCCTCTATCCGTATCTGTCAGTTTCTACCATTATGAGGTCTTTGGCCTGAGATCAGTTGCTCATATATTTGTTGAGTGAATGTTTCTTTGACATTATTCAGCTGTTTTCTTGCCTGATTTTTTTTTTTTTTTACATAGACAATAAAAAAACAACAACAAAAAAAACAAACAAACAAAAACATCACCACCAACATGTTCAAAGATTGAAACTTGTTTGTCAATGTCTAAATATGTCTGAAAACCAGCAGAAAAACAAATAGAAACGTCCAATAAACATACGCCCTTTGTTTTTCAGACGTAATCATCAAACGGCGCAGTGGAACAGGGGCTTTAAGGTTCCAAAAAGCTACAGGTTTTCTTTTTGTAGGTAAGCTGAAGTTGTATTTATCTGGTAGAGCAGTAATTGCCAACTTCTATCCGGCAACTAGGAGTTACATAAAACCAGTGTAATTTTTGTGCTAGCCCCAAGCTTGGTTAAATGGAGAGGATTGTGTCAAGAAGGGAATCTAGGGTAAAACCTATGTCAAATAAATCACTGCATACCTGGAAGCAGATGATGTACTGCGGCGACTGCAGAAAAGAAACGCTAATAAGAAAAAATACACTGTTTTAAATCTGTCCTTATCAATCAAGTCTAGAACTATATATTTGTGGTATAGAAACAGAGGACATCATATCCAGCTCTAAGTCCTGCAGAAGCTTCCAGAAGGCCGTCATCACCTCCGCTCCATTAAACCCTCCTCAGTGAGACGATCATGCCAGGGAGAATAAAGGGGGCCATCCACATTTCATTACTCCAGGATGAAAATAAAAGCACTTCTCCTCTGTGGGTCAGGGATGTGGTGCAGATATGTGGACGTGAATAATTCAGGATGGTCTAAAAGTTCTAGCGAGCGGGGATAGATAGATATTTTTATGTGTTGCGATTCACTCGAGGCAGAAAGATGGCACCAGCGTACATCGTATGAATGAGAAGTGGTGAGAGTGTAAAAACAGACAAAGTAGCAAAGGAAGATATATGTTTAAGCAATAGAGGACAATCAAAATGGATAGAAATTGATAATAATGATTTTTTGATTATTGTAAGGTCATACTGAAAGACAGGGGAGAGTAAAAATGTAGAGCCGATGCCAAAGAGAAAAAACAAGACGACGCTAATGGCTTTTCCAGTCACTGCATCCAGCTTTTACCAAAAGCATGAATTAAACATGATCTAGAGCAAGGCAATGGGACAGGCCATGGTGCGTCACCCTAAACAGTCCTGTCAGAAACACGTATCCTCACCTGGTTCCTCCTCTTTAACCAATTTACTAATAAGGCTGAGGGAAGATAAGCGTGGCGCCCAGTGCCTTGCTGTGAGCTCAGTGCTTGTCAGATGGCGACACCAGTAACAGTGAAAACACATTATACCTGTTGTGTTTGTGCTGTTTCTTCTCCACAAGGATTTCTTTTTACACGGCGCCTGTCTGCAGGGATTAGCCTGACTGAGTTAATTCCAGTTGCTAAAAAGACAGAAATGTTTTGTTGATTTAGCTTGCAGTAAAATCAGAGGGAAGTGATTGTTGTGACAGTACTCAAAGAATACATTTTTGTGAGTCTGAATGAGTGTTATGGTAGATGTAGAAAATTAATATATGTTCTAATTTTTATGTTTTACATTATCCAGCAAAAAAATGGGGCAACTGTGCAGCAGTAGCTTAAGTATTTGCCCAACAGCTGGAGGGTAGTCAGTTCGAATCTCTGCCTGTGCACATACTGTGTCCCTGGGCAAGACACAATGACAACAAAATTGCCTTCTCCAGTCATTATAAGTGGCTGGTTGCAACAGGAGGAGCATTTGGCATAAAAACTCTGCCAAAACACTGTCCAACTGGTTCACTGTGGCAATCCCGAGTAAAAGGGAGAAGCCACTAAAATAAATAAATAAATAAAAAAAAAAAAAAAAAAAAAAACAACAACAACAACAACATTATCCAGCAAAATGCTAAATCATTCCTAATACCTCTGCTGTATACAGTAGATGTGAGCCTCGTCAAATTAACTTATATCACTGGTGGTGATGGTACCAAGTTTATGAAGTGCTTCACAACAGAGCAATTAAAAACACAAAAGAAAAGGCACAGTAAAAAACAAAGAGAGTTTGAGCAGGTCAGCAAAGTTGTCAATCATAATGTATACAATTTTATCAATAACAGATCATTTCAATTCAGTTTTCAATATTACAACATGTAAAAGGAGACTATTAGAACAGTAAAAGCTACCAAACGCTCAGCAGTGTTAAATCACAGGCTCAGTTAATGGTGATATAGTATTTACATAGCTAGAAGCTTTTAGGATTATTTTGTTAATAATAACCCTCAGTTGAAATGTTTTGTTTATTTAATCATTAGCTTGTTCTGCTTCAACAACACTGCATAAATGTTTTCTTCTACTCTACTGACTACTATTTCACTGGTAATCTGCAGAAGAAAAATACATGGCATGTTTTATGTACTGTATGTACTAGTATGTGTAGCCCAAAGTGAGAAGACTGCCTTTCTATATCCATAGTAAAATGTTATTATCATAAAAATTGCATTGTACTGTAAACCAAATCTCCACACAAATTTGCTCCACATGATGGCAAACTGATCCCTGAAAATCCTGTACAGATTACATATGAGGAAAAATTACTATAGGTTGGGAACACAGAATATTTAAAAAGAAGTACTCAAAACATACTCAGGTAAAAGTACTGTTTCTTCAAAATAATATTACTCAAGAAGAAGTAAAAATACCGAAAGCACTGCTTGAGTAAAAGTAAAAGTAAAAAAATAAATAAAATAAAATAATTAAAACCTAAATACAAAGTATTCTGAAAGATTACTTTTTGCAGTAAAAAGTACAACTGACCTGGTCTCAAAGGCTTGACCTTTTGTTTACAGAAAAAATGCACGTTTCAAAATTTACTGAAACATACAGCATTAAGTAAATGTTTATAGTTCTCAGCACTGTTTTCACCTCTCTGTGCTTCACTACACCACAGATATATCTCAAAGGTGGAGTGTGTGCTCTAGAGTCATCTTTGTGAATATTTAAAGGTTTTATTCATAAGTTACAGACCACATCTGTTAGTTTTACCTGAGGCTACACCACCACTGAAGCTTTCTCACTGTGTGGCAACATTTTATAAACAGGTCATAAACATTAATTTGTTCATTATTTCCGCCAGCCTTGTCTCGATTGTCTTTTATCGCCATGCAATTTTAATATTACACTTGGTTGTGCGTTACAGAGCTGCACTTGTGCCACTTTCTTGGTCGCTCTAGCTCGGCTCTGTTAAGCACGACTTCCTTAATTGCTTTGTTTGATGACGTCAAGCGGAGCATGGAAAATCGCGGGCTAAAATTAAACTTAATCAGCGCGATCCTGCTGGTGGTAAACAGGCATCAGGGGGAGCGTCATGCGAGAGAGTGGCTTTCCAATGAAGCAGAAACAAGACACTGAGAGCAGCAATCCAACTTCATTCTTTCAGCAAAGCGCGCTGCTGCTGTATAGCCTATAACGACTTTGCTGTGGGTAAATGGAGAGAGAAATTGCTTCTCATAACATAGGCGCCACATGTTTTAAATGCAGTACTAATTCAATACATTACAATTATAGAAAATGCATCTGCCTGGCCAAACACTTTGACTTTCTCAGAACCAAATCCACACAACATTTTTACAATAGGCTACTTCATGCAGCAGTGTGTTTGCAGATTCTTAATTATTGCTGCAAAAGAAAAAAAAAAAAGTTTTACATCTGTTCAAACTGGCCCTTTATATCAAACTAATGAATGTCTTATAAATACAGTATCGCTGCCATTCGTGGCGCTGTCCGATGTGCTGAAATGTCTACCGCCACATCAAATAAACTTTCTGCAGCAACTGTCACTTTATTTATGTGTTATGTTATGCACCTTTTTGAGATTTGCACTCGTGCGTTTACCATGCGCACAAAAGCTTGCGGCAGTGTTAAGCGACTCCTTTTTTCTCATAGGTTATATCTCGGTTACGGGGGTACAGCACCAGCGTTAAGTGCGTCTGTCACCTGCCATTTCTGTGCGCATATTTTAGAATAGCCCTTTTCTAAAATCAAATCACAGTCCTCCTGTTTTAGTTTCGGCTTTCTGGTGGTTTTCTCTCTGTATGCGTGCAGTCTGTGTGGATACGCCGGAGGGAAGCCGTGCTGCGCGCTCATAGGGGAGGGACGAACCAAGTCAAGTTGTGATCAGATGAGGAAGGAGCGCACTGGCAGAACGACGCCAAGGGGGCACCAAGCAGAGACCGCAAGCGAGAGACGCGCTTTTTGGCGCAATTTTTTTCAATTTCCTCCTAACGTTTCCTCGATTAAGCGGACGGAGTTGTGTGAGGGACTTGAACGGGACCCCCCACGCGTCACAGGGGAGACATGCAGCCGGCGCACAGATGGGCTTTCCTTCTTCTGCTCATGGCACTGACAACACAAGGTAAACACGAGCGGCAGAATAAAAAGCTAAGGCTATGGTTTGTACAACTTTTAACACTCTGTAATTTGGTTTGTGTCATAAATGAAGACTTTGTTTCTCGTGCGTAAAAGACAAAAAGCGCATTGACTGGTACATTTTTAACTTCAGTAAAAAGTAAACAGTATACATTTTCGATTTAGCGTGATTTATAAGTTATGCATTCTCCCTCCTCATTCGGGTTATGACAAATTAAGCCACTGAAGCAGAGTGCCGAAAAGGCAAACATGTAGATGAATGCTAATGTTGCTCTTGACGCGTAATCAGGAAACCAAAAAGAGATAAGGATTTGTTTACAAGATCCGTTTCTTTCTCTGATTTTTAAACATGTGGTGTGTGAGAAGTTTTCCTGTTTGTGCTTGTGCAAATGTTGTTTTCTTCTTTTTGAATCCAGATGGAGATGAGAGGCTATGAGAGTTTTGTGAAGGGAGGCAGGGGCAGCAGACTACAGGCAATTGGGGAAACAGTATAATAACCTTAGTTTGCTTTTGGCACTTTCCTTTAAATAGGAAGTTGTACGAACATCTGCGACTAAAATATCGAGAACATCACTTAGACATTCATTACGAAATGGGGACTGGGTTTTAGTGTTTAGGATTAACTTGTGGCTGTGCTGGAATGACACTACGTTTGAAAACAAAGACAAAAATACAAGACTATGGCAGCACGTTTTCATTGATGGGTCGAGGAAAAAAGCACTAGGGAGAGAATAGCAGACTGGGAGATCAAAAAGGGACTCGAAATTTTAAGAAGATTTTGAAGTGCACTCGATGCCCTAATCGCTGACCGCAGCGGAGGCAGGAGACTCTGGATCTTGACCAGGAGCCGCTCTCTGAAATAGATGCTCGCACACACTGTAATTATGCTGCGGCATTTCAAAGCGTCAACGTAAACACAGGCTCCGAGGGCATAAACAGCCGCTATCTGATTTATGCATGGTGGCAGATAGGATGTTTTATGTTTTATCAGGCTGCACACACGCTTTATTCCATGCGTGACCCTCGTGGCTCCGAGGTGTTTCCCAGTTTCCACAGTCTGAGGAATTCTGTAACACAGGTTTGGGAGCAAACCATTTTCAAATAAGATAGGAACCTAATTTAAAACGCCAAAGGAAGTGTCCTTGGACGTGAACTTGTTAGACTGAAGTTAGCACGCTCTGTCTCTGTGCTATACTCACTCCAGGGGGAGTTGGCAGATTAAAGGTGCAGTAGGCAAAATCTTGAAAACTTTAAAGTACTTTGAGAACTTGCAGAAAAAATACAGTCAGAGTAAATATACATACTAACGACTACAGCTTTGATAGAATGTAATCTGTTTTCAGGTAAAAGTGCTTAAAAATATTAATCAGGAAAGAAAAAGTAGGCTGCTCAACAAACTTATTACTTGAGTAAAAGTTTTGAAAGTAAAGTTTACTTGAATGTACTTGCTGCTACTACTATTGCTGCTTGGACTACTACTACTACTGATACTACTGGTATTACTTCTATTACTACTACCAACTCCTTTTACTCCATACAAGTTAAAAGCTTTAATTATGTAGGATTTTGGCGCTCACTCTGTTGTGAGTATGCAGTTTGTCAGAATACATTAAACAAAGAAAACTGATCCTTTTAGCAAATGATAATAATAACGTTAATTTTTCTCTTATTTTCTCTCTGTGTCCACTGCATTGTACATAATTTTACACAATGCACCTTTGATGAAAACTGTGTGATTTGTCCTGTACTGTACGGCCTAGAAATCTGAAGTCCTTTACATTATGATTCAAATATAGATCGTATATAGTCTGCTGCAGGTCTTAAAACTGGGCCAGTGTAAATGTGTTACTTCAGCCTGTAGGTACGTTCACGGTGCTGTCCTTTGTATTCAAATAGAGGCTGCTCCCTCTAATGTGTGTGAATGCATGAGCAGTGATCCGGTCACTGGTTATGTCACAGTCGCATTTATAGAGCAGAGCACAGAGTGGACTGGAGGGGGCGTGGCCAAACAGAGTTGCATATAAAAAAGTGTTGTCAATGCCAGATTTTTGCAGAACTCACAACTGTCACCGTCTGTCTGGTTTTATGAACACTAAAACTGCTGATTTGGTTTGAGGAGTTTAACGAGCGGAGGGCACATATTTTATTCACTTCATTGAGAGTTGAGCTATCTTCTGGAGTGATATAAAAATTAAAGCCAAGGTATATTAGTTCATTTTTAGGAAAACTGTGGAGTACACTATGTAATATGTAAACAGACCATAAACAACATACAAGGGTTTAAACAATATTTTACCATTTTAGCCATGAGACTGTGGGTTTGATCCTCAGGGCGGCCAACACACAAACTCAGGGTGGAGTCTGCATGTTCTCCCTGTGTGACCGCGGTTTGTCTCCGACTTCCTCTCACTGTCCAAAGACATGCATGTATTAGGAGAATTGGTGACTCTAGTGAATGAATGTGAGAGTGAATGGTTGTCTCTGTATCAGCCCTGCGACTAACTGGCCCCCGTCCCTGGGTGTACCTTGCAAAAGGCCCAAAGTTACTGGGATACACTCCAGTCCCATGACCCTTAATGGGAATAAAGGGTAGAAGATGAATGAAAAAAAAACTAGCTCATTTTGAACTTGATGACAGCACCATGTCTCAAAAAAGTTGGAATAAAAAATAAGTGGTATTAATAAAAACAGCTGGAGAATAATTTTGTAACTAATTCGATTAATTGGCAAATTGTCAGTATAGGTTGACTTGGTATAAGTCTCTGATCTCTCTGTTTTTTGATCAGTGCCACCATAATTTCTTACCTTTTGTTGCCCATGTCAGAACTTTTTTTTAATGTGTTGCTGGCATCAATTTAAAAATGAGATATTGTTTTTCATAAAATGATGAAATATCATAGTTTCAACACCTAAAATGTTTCCAAACCATTGCATTCATTTTATTATTATTATTATTATTTTTATTATTATTATTATTATTTTTACATATTTCACAGTCTAAACATTTTTATAACAGTGGTTGTAATATTAGTTGAGAGTCAATAGAGACAAACACTCCTTGGCCCATTTTCAAGGCATGTCCTATAGGAGAACTTCCAAGTCTTTCTTTAAATATTTCTATTAGTGCATCATTACCATCATGACTCTTGGGGCGACACACAGTTACTCCATCATTTCCTCAAACCACAAGAGCAGTACAGTCAGTATATAGCCATTGTGGAATTTCACATACATCTAATGAAAATGAACAGTACCATTTTGAAGTCATTTTCCTTTTGTAGAAATATGGCTTTGCAGGCTTGAATGACTTGCTCACATTAAACATTATTCAAATTGATGCAACCCACTTTTGGGGGAGTGCGCCTTGAGGGGAAGATGTGCAAATTCTATTTGATCTGCTCATTTTCAAAGGTGCAAAAAGTTCATTTTGTGTCAGCATGAAAACACATGAGCAGTCAGAAATGTGAGCAGCGTTCTGTGAAAGTCAAACAGCCTTTAATAGAGCCATTTTGGGCCATTAATAGTGCCATCATCTGACAAGAGGAAGAGGAGAATCAAAGATAGGACTAAAAAAGGAAGTGGACATAGTGATGAAGAACAGCAGTGTCAAAGCAATTCTTTCACACTTGTAACATTTTAAAAAATCTGATAACAAGAACAAAAAATAATTTCCTTAGTGCTTATGTGGTTAATTGAAATAAAATACTGTATTTGTATAATCCTCTTTTGGCTTTTCTGTTCTGGATCCTAGTGTGCATTGATTTGCATATTGATGTGGCAAAGGTTTTAAACCAGATGCCATTGCTGACACAACCCTCTCCATTTATCCGGGCTTGAGACCAGCACAAAGAGTGCTCTGGCCTCTGACCCCCTGAGGCTGGATTATACAAAACAATATAATACTGCACATATAACATATAGCTTATGTTATACATTTACATAGAAAACTGACATGCAAGTTGAATTATTTCACAGTCAACCTGTAGTTCAGGCGATATTTGAAATTATTTATAATGCATTAGTCTTATACAATGATAGTGCTTTTCTAGGCACTCAAAGTTGTTTTACAATTTGGAGCATTATTCACTCACTCCTCAGTCACACTCAGTGGTGGTGAGCTACTTCTGTAGCCACAGCTGCCCTGAGGCAGACTGACAGAAGTGTGGCTGCCATTTTGCGCCTATAGCCCCTACGACCTCAACCAAACACAGCCACACTGACACATTCATACAGGCAAGGTAGTGTCTTGCCCAAGTACACAACAGTATGCATTTGCAGGTAGCGGGGATCAAACTGCCAACTTTCGGGTTAATGGGCAAGCATCTCTACCGACTGAGATACTGCCACCTTATTATTATTATTATTATTGCTTTTATTTTTTAAATTAACCCACATCTCACCTGTGACTGACAGTTTGACTCATCACACAATCAAGTGTGACCTATTTCTGACCTGTTTCAAAAGGCACAGCTTAACATAAAAACATTGTGTTGTGTGTCTCCCACTTGCATTGACAAAACATCTCACTTCCAAAGCTCTGTAGTTGTGTTTTGGTCATGAGCTTGCAATATTATCTTCCGTTCCTTCACCCCCATATAATCTCCTAGGTAAACACAGCTCCCTTTAATTCAGCGTTATTGCTACAAAACAACAATAGTTTGTGGATTTGGGGGAATTTACCTCATCACTTAGTGGCTCCATCTTTATACAATATTTACAGCATTGGACATGATGAAGATGTAGAAGTGAAAATGTTCTCCCTCTTTGCTCTCTCTCTGGTTTAAAAGCCTTTGCATGCTCAGGGGAGGATGGAGGCTAAATGGCTGCTCTTACAGTATCCTCTCAAACACACTTCTTCTCCTCCATCACTTACAGTCTGTCCTTCAAAGCCCTGACCGCCTTCCCCCATCTGACTCCTCATCACTTCTTTATAACTGCCCCACATTATACTTCAAGTAGCTCCCCTTAACCTGACCTATAGCCCTGATAAGCTAGGAAATCTCATGGGAGATCTACACTTACTTTCTAAGTGAGTTTTGACATATTCTGCATATTGAGGTAAATTATTGATACTTAAGGCTGGAGACTGCACTTTAATAGCTAAACCCCATTTTTGTTTTTATCCATTTTAACCTAATCTAGTAGCACACAGCCCTGCAAAGTGAGTGCTTATAGTGCAACTATTGTTTTGGTTTTACTGGTCTGACTGTGGAACACAATTTTATCCCTGATAATTTTATTGTGACACACTTTTTTTTTTTTTTTTTTTTAAATCTTTCTATTTTCAAACCAGTTTTCCTTCTATATAGTTAAAACAATATTTTTGCTTGACATAAATCAGAAAACTTTGAAACTGTATTCAACCTCTCCATTATTCACTTTTGGTCCCTGATCCACCTTTAGGCAAGCACTGTTTTAACATACCCCCAAAGCACTAGTGCAGTGATTCTCAAACTTTTCATACCAAGGACCACCTCACAATCTACCAGCTTTAATAGACTAAATTGAGGCTACAGTAAATTTTGACAAACCCAGGTCTAAACAGGGATTAACACAAAAAAATAAAATAAACAAGGAATAAACCAGGACTAAACCCAGACAAAATCCAGGACTAAAAAACATCAAAACCACGACAAGTAATAGACTACACTTTATATTTAAGCCCCAACCACAATAAAACAGTTGTCAAATTGGCTCTAAATTAAAATAAATCAGGACTTGATAGTACCACACAGTTTACCACAGTTTGAGTAAGTTAGTAGTTAGTAATTAGTTAGTTAGTAATTTGCATATTTATCCAAGGTATTAATGCACTGTACATTATGCTTTGTTATAGACTCTTCAATGAGTGAAGAAATCAAAGCAGCTGCACAATTATATATATATATATATATATATATATATATATATATATATATATATATATATATATATATATATATATATATATATATAATTGTGCAGTAAGATATACTTTATTGATCCCCGTAGGAAAATTTGTTCTTTGCATTTGACCCATCCCTCAATGCCACTGGGGCAAACTGTCAGGAGCAGTGTGGTGCAACCCCTGGGGTCCTTTCTCCAGATCTTGAGCCAGGATCCTGGTCAGGACTATCTGGATGGAGGATTAGCCTATTGTACATATTTTGAGGTTGATGTGGAAACCGATGGGGAGAACATGCAAACTCCACACAGAAAGGCCCCACACAGTCCGGGAATCAAACCTGGGACCTTCTTGCTGTGAGGCAAGAGTGCTAACCACTAAGCCACCACTAAGCCAATATTACCAACACTGTCTAACTATTGTGGTCAGCCACATATCTGTAACAACACTGGTCCATTTGGTACATTAAATAAAGGCTCTGACGTTACATTTATGTACTACTATACTACATGATTTTACCTCACGTTATCATCATGAGCAGTATCGCTGTTTCTATTAATAGAATGTCTACAGTGGATTTTCCCACCAAAAAAACAAAACAAAAACTTTTGCAGTCCATGTGTCATAACCTGCCCCAATCCTTTTGTACCAGGGCTACACAGGGTGAACTACCTGGAACTAAAGCTCACATTTGCTGCACCTCTCTTCCAGCTGGGAGCCTGGAGCAAGTCACAAAACCAGATTTAGTCACCAGTCTTGAGTCATCTTTTCTATACAGCAGTTGTTCACTCATTTACCTTTTGACCACACAAATCTCGTGTGATGAAATCAGCCGGTGGTGCATCTGATTGGTCGACTTATATTCAGAGGGAGTGAGAGATGAAAGTCGTCCAAACCTGTGGCTCATTTTCTGACATAATTGCTTCTTTTATGATTTGCAACGTGAAATTCATGTGACTATGTAAAATGTGCATCAGCGTAGTGCCAGCCCGTGATTGTGGGATTGGGTTTGATCAAAGGGTTCGTACAGTCGGTGGACACATTGAAAGCAGCTCTACAGTTTGCTGCCTTTGTAATTACGCTAACTAACAGATGAAGCACCGTGACGGACCATTTTACTCTCAGTAATTTCTACCCTTCTGGTGAAGTCTTTGTTGAGTTGAATGGCTCTCACGTGTGTCAAACTCAAAGGCCCATGACGAAATCTGGTCAATTTCAGTCCAATAAATGAGTAGAGTCTGCTTGTCTTCCCCATGTTACTGTAGGTTCTCTCTGGGTACTCCTGCTTCCTCCCACTGTCTCAGAACATAAGTGAATAAAGATGACACTTTTGTTTTGGTCATCATTTGATCCCTGTGGTCATTTGTGGTCAAACTGTGATTTAATAAGATTCCCAAAAGCAAGTTATGACAAATGTGATCTCCCCTGAGGTACTTAATGTGGGAAACATATCTGTCTTCTGCTATAGTGGAAACATGTGCCTTCAAACTAGATTTAGCATAACACTGCTCGCTATGCTAAATAGAGAAACCTTGGATTCGCATAATCTTCAGACTTGACATCTTAAGCAGGCTTTGGCTCCCATCTGTCTCCTCTGTCCTCATCTCCTCTGTCCTTGTCTCCTCCCGTTCATGCACCCTCCAAAGACCAAGGTGTTTCCTATTGCTCCTGGCTTGTCTCCAGCGGACTGTCAACAGGAGTTCAGCACCAGTCGTTCTGCTCATGACATTCTGTTGTCTGCATCAAGACGCTTATTGTCCTGGGCCTGCTTTAAAGGAAAAGATCTTGAAATAATAGGGTCAGCTCCTTTTCTTCAGTAGCTCTTTTAAATATTTCTCAAAAGAAATTATAATATTTAAATAATTCATTCGGAACAACAAAAGTAGATTGTGTGCTGGAACATTTCAAAGAAAGATGCTTTCTTATTGTCATTATGAAAGAATATAAAAAAAGCATATACACTATGTATTTTAAACATTATGACTTACTGTATATTCTAGCTTTTTGTACATGCAACGACACAATTTAAAAACTTGGACTTAAGCTAAAATGAGCTTTGTGGTTTCTTTCAGTTTTCTAGGTTTTAGCAGATTTCTGGACTATTGTAGTCTGGCCAACCTTTCTATAGGTATAGTTTCTATAGCAAGAATGAGCCTAGGGTAAATGTAATTGAAACAAATAGACACAGACTAAATTACCTCACTATAGCACTGGAACTGACATACAGCCAATCTAAAAAAACAAAAAAAACAAAAAAAAACCAACAACAACAACTGACCAAAAACGCAGACTTTATGTGATTTAATTATATTAGATGCCATTTTTTCAATGGGTACCTTTCATGTAAAAGTTACATTTAACTCGTTTTCCAATCCCTTAAGATTTATGGAATTCAAAGACTTAAACAGAGTACTGTTTAAGTAAATACTCTGTTAACACATCTATACTGAAGATAGCGGCTGAAGGAGATAAATACATTTACCGTATTTTTCGCACTATAAGGCGCATCGGATTATAAGGCGCACATTCAATGAATGGCCTATTTTAAAACTGTTTTCATATATAGGGCGCATCGCATTATAAGGCGCATAGAATAAAAGCTACTGTAGTGGCTAGGGTTGCGTTATGCATCCACTAGATGGAGGGAATGTCAATAAAACAGATAAGTCAGTCAGTCAAACTTTATTACTAGAATACAAACCAGCGTTCTTACAGCTCCGTTCACTCCCAAAACAAGTTAGTGCATTCACAATATGGTACCGTACGTACCAGTAGCTCTTATTTGCACCGCCCTCGTTGAAAACAATGTATTTCTAACTCTATTTGTCACAGTTCAAAGCTACATGAACAGTGTTCGAGCGCTCAGTTTTATGTCCCCTCAATGTTGCAACTCTTCTACTAGATGGAGCAAAGGCAGTGCCTCCTTGTTCTTTTGCGGCAGGATCCATAAACACGCTTATGGCACACATGAACAGCTGGGACTGGAATTCCCCTTTACCGTTTTTACCGCTGCCACTTCGGTGACGCCCCCTGAATACGGTAGCCATAATTAACCAACACTGATCCATATATAAGGCGCATCGGATTATAAGGCGCACACGCGTCGGTTTTTGAGAAAATTAAAGGCTTTTAGGTGCGCCTTATAGTGCGGAAAATACGATACATAAAAAAATTGTGTAGAAATAACATGGTTGAATCATTTCGTTTCTGTTCTATAGTATCAATCACAGTATATTTCAAGTTCTTTTAATAAAGCCTAAAACATTTTTATCTTTGAAGGATCAGACCCATGAGTGACAGGGACATGAAGAAAACTGTGGCCCAGTTGTTTCTTTTACTACAATTATATTTATTATAACTTTAGTTACCATCACAAAACCCAGTGTATCCTGCGCTGCTGTTCGGAGATTCAGCTGGTTCAGTCTGAGGGGCTTGGGGTGTTTTAGTTGTTTTTTTTTTCAAAGCTAATATAACATGTAAAAAGATGTAGTAACTGTGATAAAGACATACTGTACTAGTTTGATTATTCATTAATTCCCTTTAAACATGTAAATAGTGGCTCCACAGTATATAGGACAAGCATGCCCACATGATGCAGGAGTCATGTGTGATACTGTTCCTCTGAGTCATGGTCCAATCAGCTTCAACTAATTTTTATTTTTATTTTTTTCAGGCATTTGTTTAACAATTAATGTTCATATGAACACAAAGCCTCTCAGATAGCTCACTGGAGCACACTTTGAGGTAGAGCTAATACAGTCTCTACTTACAGACTATTCCAATAGCACAGAATGGGAATGGATGAAGTAAAATGCACAACTTTTTTCTCTGTAAACACTTGAGGTCATATGTGACACTGTTCATCTGTGTCATGGTGCTATGGACCAGAATACATAAAATGTATGTAAATATTTACTTAAACAGCACTCTGGTTATGTCTTTGAATTACATAAACCTTAAGTGATTAGGTAGGGAAGGGGAAGGAAATGGTATTTATATAGCGCTTTTACTATGACACAAGTCACCCAAAGCGCTTTACACATAGTAGGGAAGGGGTATTTCATTCACTCCATAGTTGGTGGTGGTAAGCTATGTTTTGTAGCCACAGTTTCCCCTGGGGCAGACTGACAGAAGTGCGGCTGCACACATCTGCGCCAACGGACCCTCCGACCACCACCAACCACTCACTCACATTCACACCGGCTTCCTGGTGTTCCCCAGCGGTCTCCCATCCAGGTACTGACCAGGCCCTACCCTGCTTAGCTTCCGAGGTCTGACGGGATCGGGCATCCACAAGGCGGTATGGATTAGAAAGCTTACAAGTTAAATGTAGCCTTTACATGAAAGGTATCGTATACAATTACATGGAAAAATCTTATGTAATTAAATCACATAAAGTCTGTGTTTTTGGGTCAACAATTTTTTTGGGTATAAGAAGGGACTATATTTATTCACAATAATCTGCATCTGCAACAGTGCAATTAAAAAAACACATTGTAGAACCATACAGTGGAAACACTACAAAGCCCACTCCACTGTGACTAGTGGCAATTGATTTTGTTTTGTGATGGGAGGGGATCCAGACCCACTTTACTTTGCTGAGAAAGTGAATGGATCTTGGTAGGTCTGACAGCCTCTGGTTGCTGTGTTTATTAATTAGTATTCTCTGCATCAATAAAGCCTGTCTAATTTATGACTTGATAATTCTTGTTTTTCATTTTATTTAAGACAACATACATGATTTTTAGATAACAATGTATTTTACAGACTTCTTTTCCAGATGTTTAATCACCTAACTAATGTAAAGTCACTTGTTTGTATGAGACTAGCATATCCGTTGGTCGATTTCGGTCGATTAATTGCTGGGCTGGGCATAACTTTGACTAACAATTTCTTTGGCCGACTAGAGCCCTATATCTTGGGGGCTGCACTAGAAGTAATATGAATGCTAAGTAAAAATGCAGCAAAATTAGTTTCAGCGAAAACCTCTTTGTATAGACATAGCCTTAGAGTGCATTTCTGTGTTCTACCCCAAAAGATCAATGTTGTTTTTTTATTTTAAAAGAGACAACTAAAAAAATATATAAAAAAGAAAGAAAAGAAGACTGAATAAAAATTTGTTTCATAACACAAAATGTTTCTCTTCACTCAGGGGTGCAGTTATTAATAGACAGGTATATTTAAGGTGCAGGTTAAAGCATGACCCCTGTAGAGAGAGCAGGCGGGGGTTCACAGGAGGAAGAGGTGTATGAGCCCGAACACGAATAACCACAGTGACTCAGTTCAGCTTCTTTTTCTATGCATCTCTTTATTGTCGCTCGCTTTGAACACTTCCCACATTTGCACAAACAACAACAAAGGTATATCTTCTGTTATAGTCAGATATAAACCTGGGATTATTGAATTTGATGGACTCATGACCTACTTTACCACTGCTTTTACACAACCCATGATTTAGCAGTAGCTCACCTGTGCTGAAAACCACCGCTTTATCTTGTAGCACTATATTTAAACTGCTTGCCGTGCATCTTAGAGTTATTTTTGTTCAACGCCTTCTAGGTATTTTTTCCAGGTAATTAGTAAACAAGTCCACCCATATTTTGGTTCATGTATATAGCACCCAAAGGGACCCAGAGTTCCCCAATAGAGATATAAACAAGCCCACAGCTGTCAACTCCTACATACATTATTGACTGTCAGAAATACATCTTTTTACTGTGACTCAGCACTGGGTTTAGCATTGGCATAATATTCCTTCTAAGAGCAAATAAATGAAATAACTAGAAGCACATGGTCAAGGTATAGTGCCCAGTCCTGGACATCGGTTGCCCTGAGGCAGCCTGATGGACACGTGGCTGCCATTCTGTGCCTATAACCTCTCCAACCACCACCAATCACTCAGACTAACACATTCATACAGCCAGGCTGAGTAAAATGTCTTGCCCAGGGGAACAACGACTATGAACAGGGGGATTTGAACTGCAAACCTTCTGGTTATAGGACAGCCGCTCTACCTCCTGAGCCCCGGTTATATACTGACTGCTAGAGCTGCACCAAAAATGTAAAATTTCTTCCTTGGCCCACTCTGACCTTTCCTAAAATCCTATAAAATTCTAACTGTAACAGCCTAAAACTGACCAATACATAAGGATCAATTATTCTGGTTCTTTAAAGCCAGTGTAATTATTGTGCCAGTCCTAATGGAGATAAATGGAAACTTTTGTGTCCGGAAAGGCATCTGGTGTAAAATGTTACGTCATTTTGTGAATCACTGCACTCCAGGAGGCATTGGATTTGCTCTAGTTACACAATGTGATAACCCAAAAGGAAAAATCTTTGTCCTTTAAAATTGTTTCTTTAAAATGTTATTATTGCTATTTCCAGCAGTTGGGAAAATGTCTCCAAATGTCATCATCTTGTGGCAAAATTGACTCCTGTTCTGCCATCTGGGCTTTCAATCACTGTTTTTTAGATTTTGTTGTTGGGTATAACATGCACTGTATTATGGAAGCTCTACTGGTGAAGCACATGAGTATTTAAGGATTTTACAATGACCCTGACAAAATTAATGAGCTATGGAAATAATGAATGCCAAATGAGAGGCTGGAAATGTCTTTTACAGTTGAATTCATAGTATGGTAAAAGAGAAGTGAAGTGTGAAAGTGGATTTGGGAAGAGACAGGTTTTAGCCAGTTTCAAAAGCTGCTTTCGATTGCATTCATATCAAGTGCCAAGGTCAGTGACCCAATAAAAATGATGAGTCCTTCAATGAATGTATTACAGAATATGCAAAAGCATGGACTGGCAATATAGTTCTGGGTAGCTGTACTCGGGGTTAGCCACAAGAACTCACAAGCCAGACTTTCTGTCCCAGTCTGAAGTCTGGATAAACAAAGAGGGCTGCATCAGGAAGGGCATCCAGCATACAAACCTATGCCTATCACTGCACGCATGGAGGCAGGGGATTTGCGGTGGTTCCCCAGAAAGGAAAAGCCAAAAGTATAGAAGGTTGTAAAAAGGTTGTCATCTGAATTATTGAGCAAAACAGTAGTATTTGGCAGAAAACTAAATATTTTTTATGCTCTGAGTCACATTGATTGTGTACAATGGCCACCCTGTCTTGTAGTCTATGTAACTACTTCTACAGTATAAAACAATTGTTTAATGCTATAACTTGTCAGCTGAATCTTGCTCACACAGAACTACAGATCCAAATATAAATCATCTTTTATTAGAAAAGATTTATAAATGAGTAATGAAAATCAAAAACCTAAAAAGACAGACTGAAGTCAGATAAAAATTTTAAGATGCGTCATTCAGTCAGCCATAAAAAATGTACCAAGATAGAGTGGAAATGCCATGAAGTCATACTAAACGCGATGTCCTTTGTCTTACTTTTTTATCTCAATTCAATTCATATGCATTATTCATTAAATCTTCTGTCTATCTTGTCTCCTCAGTGTGCTTCTCATCCAAGGCAGAGGACAGGTTGTTCAGGAAGTTGTTCAGAAGATACAACCAGTTCATTCGTCCTGTGGAAAATGTGTCCGACCCTGTCACTGTGGAGTTCGAAGTGTCCATATCACAGCTGGTCAAAGTGGTACGTCATGAACACTGAAGCCAAAAAGACATCAAACTGTTTAGTCATGTGCAGAGGTGGAGAGTAACTAGATCAAGTAATTTAGTCAAAGCAACAAAAATATTTTAGAGGTAGGTTAACTCTTTATGGGACAAACTGCCTCCAATGCCAAACTTATGCCAAATTATTACGCTAATCATTGCATGGTAAGTGGCATGACTTACTGTGACAACTCCAGAAAGGTAAAAGCCAAGAGGAAAGAAGAAGGAAAATCACAATTTTGTCTACCACTTTTGTGTCTATGAAATCTAGAGACATACAGTATCCGCCTGTTGCTCATGTTTTCTACTGATACAGACAAGATAAACTCTAAAATGGTGAGAAAAAAAAAAGAAATTCAGCTTAATTTAGTCCCTTCAATCTCACGAATCCGCAAAATGTCAGGAGGTGCGGTTATATACTGTTTTGGCAATGTTGACGTATGAGGGAAGGCGGTAGTGGGAATAAGGGGGGCACGTACATATCCCCCCAGTGAAAAGAGGTTTTTTTAGCTCCGACTGGAAATCCTCAGATTAGGAGGAAATTGCCTGCAGGAGCCGTTTTCAGACCGGGCTGATATGGGGGTAGATCTGCGAGCTCGGCAAGGTGAGATTAATCTAAAGGTGACTGTGTGTGTCTGTGCCAGTACAACTCTGTCTGTGTGGGTTTAGCCATACACACTTTAGAATACAGAGAATCGTTGTTTTGTAAATCACAAAGGTCGAAAAGAAAAGTGGGAATTGTGACATCTGTAACCTTTCCTTTTGTTATTAAGGGCTTCTCAGTCAACCTTTGCAGTCTATCACCTCTAGCTACATTACCACAAAATATAATGCCTATTTTTTATGGCTGCATTTTATTTATTTTTTTCTCTATCTACAGGATGAGGTGAACCAGATCATGGAAACAAATTTATGGCTCAGACATGTAAGTATACAAGCAAATACCACTTATAAATAATATATGCTGCTGAATATCAGAAATGTTGTTATGATACACTGTATGAAGGTAAGGTCAGGGAACTAGAGGGTTGCAGTCCTTGATAAAACAGTCTTTGCACTCCTTGTTTTCTAAGTGTGAAAAGTGAAGTATATTGTTTTCGTTATACACCGATCAGGCATAATATTATAACAACTTACCCTTCCAGTTACATCCTCTAACCTATAGTCATCTAGCCATCACAATTTATCAAATTTCCTCACGCTTGCTCATTTTTCTTGCTTTCAACACTTGTATATCTCCCATCCACTAACAGGTGCCATGATAAAGGGATAATCTGTAATTCTTTTCACCTGCAGTGGTCATCTGGCATCAAACATGTGTCAAATTAATATGCAAATCACTGCAAGCTAGGAGGCAGATATTTTGCTGTGGCGACCCTGGAAGAAAAAAGCCTTAAGAAAAAAAAAAAAAAAAAAACAGAATAAGAAACTGCAATAACAGGAGTACAAATAAATCTCACAATTTTCTAAAAGGTTGTTTAGTGACTTACATCTAGTCTTATACTCTTCCATCTGCTTAGCTGCCCTTGAACTCCTGACCCCAGCTGTTCTCCCTAATAACACACACCGTCTCTGCGTTGTATCCTTTATACTCAAATCATAACTCCACATAGCTTCAAGCTGTCATATTCTGATGCGTTTTCATGATAACTTGGCTCTCCAATTAAAATGTATTGAAATGCCTGTGACGGCTGATTTGGTATTTGTTGTTTGTAGTGGCTCTGCTGTTATGTGTAACAAGGCGTCTATAATTAAAGGCTGTGTCAACAACACACTCAGAGATAAAGACTTTGGAGAGCGGCCAGTGGGTTTACAGTGGACCCCATCCCACCCACCACCCATCTCCACCACCATTGATGATTTTATTGCATCTGTTATGCCAAAAGCACTGCGGGGATCCCTGTTGTGAATCTAGATGTACGGTCATTATATCTATTATATCTTTATTCATATTTAAATCAAAGGCATGTTACTGTTTCTTCAAGCCAGCTCTTATCTCTTTTGATAACATACAGGAGCTTTGTGCATTTCTTTCAATATGGACACATACAGCTCTGGGAAAAATAAGAGACCACTCCAGGCCAGTGTCTGTAATTTTTGTTTTCACACCTCACTCTGCTTTATGAGCTCACAGACCATCAAGCAAAGCAGAGAGAGTGGTTTTAAACTGGTGGAGAGCAAGACAAAAGAAAAGCTCAGAGATATTCCACCAAATACTGATCTCTGAATGTTTCTCAGTCAAAACATTACTGGCATTGTTTTTAAAAATGAATCTTTTATTCAAGTGCAAACACTGCAAACACTACATCATGTCTCTTATTTTGATGTATTGTAATTTCCTTTAAAAATGTATGCTCTAAAGAATGTTTGTTTTACATACATTCACATATACTTTTGTTTACCACATTGTTACCATACTACAATTGTGCAAAGAAACCACAATAGTGTTTTGTTTCTATGATAGTCATTTCAATGCCTCTATCTATAGACAGAGAAAAGGTCAGTGCATATTTCTCTGTCATTTCTGCCTTTGGTTTGCCATATCACTATAATGGTACCATGTTGTTGTTGGGTCCTCTCTTTCATAGGTTAATTGCATCTCTGGATAATTACCTTCCAATATGACCAGCATTGCATTTTAATAAGCATGCATTGACATTTGCCAAGTAGATTCTTTGTTTAAGGCAGACCACAAGGCCTCATTGTGGGTCCAACTTGGTTTCTGGAGAAATTAATTTAGAGAGATAAACATGTAAAAATTTGCATGGGTGGTTGTTACAAACACAAGCTGAAATTATTATTATGTTATAAAAATAATTTCAACTGGCCACTAGACGGCAGATAACTCACTGTGGTGACCCAAGAAGAAAAAAGACTAAATTAGATTTTAAGACAACATCCTAAAATGTCATGACTGTAAAAGATGTACATTTGCAAATGTCCATCATTGAAAAATAACACATATACAGTTGAAAAAAAAGTAAGTGCACCCTTTGGAAATACTTGGACTTTTGCATGATTTGATCATAAAATTTGATCTGATCTTCTGCTTAAACCAATGCTGCCAAAAGTTATATGTTTCCATGTGTTTATTAAATATTAATTTAAACATTCACAGTACAGGGTGGAAAAAGTAAGTGCACCCCTAGGCTAATGACCTCTTCAAGAGCTAAATGGAGTCAGGTGTCACCCAACCTGGAGTCCAATCAGTGTGAAAAGATTTGGGGTGTGGGTTAAAGTGACCCTGCCCAATAAAAAACACACCCCAGTTTTCAGTTTACTCTCCCTAGGAGTGGTTGTCATGTAAAGATGACTGCAAGAGCACAGTGCATAATGCTCAGTAAGGTGAAGAAAAATCCTGGAGTGTCAGCTAAAAACTTACAGAAATCTCTGGCACAAGCTAACATCTCTGTTGACAAGTCTACAATGGGTAAAACATTAAACAAGAATGCATTTCATGGGAGTACACCACAGAGGATGCCACAGCTGTCCAAAAAAATTTTGCTGCAAGTTTGCAAAAGATCTCCTAGATATTCACAGCACTACTGGCAAAATATTCTGTGAACAGATGAAACCAAAATTGAGTTGTTTGGAAGGAACACACAACGCTTTGTGTGGAGACAAAAAGGCACAGCACACCAACATCAAAACCTCATCCCCACTGTGAAGTATGGTGGAGGGGCCATCATGGTTTTGGGCTGCTTTGCTGCCTCAGGGCCTGGACAACTTGCAATCATCAACAGCTAAATTAATTCACAAGTTTATCAAAATATTTTGTGGGAAAACTTGAGACCATCTGTCCGCCAACTAAAACTCAACAGAGGATAGGTGATGCAACAGGACAACGACCCAAAACATAGAAGCAAACCAACAACAGAATGAAAGAAAAGAAAGGAAATACGCCTTCTGGAGTGGCCCAGTCAGAGTCCTGACCTCAACCTGATTGAGATGCTGTGGCATGACCTTAAAAGAGCAATTCACAGCAGACATCCCAAGAATATAGCTGATTTTAAACAGTTTTGTAAAGAGGAATAGTCTAAAATTCCTTGTGTTGTGCAGGTCTGATCTTCACTACAGAAAACGTTTAATTGTCATTGCTGCCAAGGGAGGGACAACCAGTCATTAAATCCAAAGGTGCACTTACTTTTTCCATCCTACTGTGAATGTTTAAATGACTATTCAATAAAAACACCAAAAAAAAAAAAAAAAAAAAGCATTTTTTTTTAGCATTAGTTTAAGTCTACTGTTTGTCTAATGTTATGACTTGAGATCAGATCACATTTTATGACCAAATCATGCAAAAATCCAAGTATTTCCAAAGGGTGTACTTACTTTTTCTTTTAACTGTAGATGCAAGGTTATTAAAACTGCTATTTGCACCATGGACGTTTTTTTAAACATCTAGTATACTTGATATTTTGTAAATAATAAGGCATACTCCTGGTGCTATCAGAAATTATAGTCTCGCCAACCAATCAGACGGTCAGCGCCATGGAAAGATAAATAGAAAAGCCAGTGTAGCATGAAGTGGTTAATTAAACTGCTCCCCAGTCATAACAGGGTATTAATCCTCTTTCCTAATGAATGAATTCATCTTGAATGGCATGCAAATAACCACAACTAATGGCTGTGCGGCTTGGGAAACGTTACCTGCAGGTATGTTGACAAAATGGGAAGCCAAAGCACTCATCTTTTATTGATATACTGTATTGCACTTGAAACTGAGCATCACTGTATGTTAACAAAATTATTACCTCAAAATAATAGTGAAGATGCTGAATCCTTTTATGAGCACAAAGCCCTCTGAAACTCTGATGTTTTTTAGTGATATCCATATTTGTGCAACATCAAAGGAAGGCTTGCCTGCAGTATAAATATCTAATTCTGAATATTCTCACAAAGTCTCTAGTGTCTGTCTCTAGTGACTGATACTGTCTGTGCTGTACAACACACAATAGTCAGAGTTTACTGTACCTTTTTTTTTTTTTTTAGATTTGGAATGACTACAAACTAAAATGGATGCCAGCAGAGTTTGATGGGATTGAGTATATTCGAGTGCCGTCAAACAAGATCTGGAGGCCTGACATTGTGCTTTACAACAAGTGAGCTACGTCACTGTCTTCATTAGAAATGTTGCTATTTATTATAAAATTGGTTAACAAAAAGCAAATCTGAGGTATAACTGAGATTTGATAAATAGTATAAACCAAGCACTTACACAGATGTAAGTTGGATTGGACCACAAAGACCAGCATTCATTCCCCACATGCATAAACTGTTGCCAGTTCATCACTGCTCGTTCCTTGGACCACTTTAGACAGAACCTAACCACTGCAGACTGGGAACACTCCACAAGAGCTCACTTAAATTTGAAACTTGATGTGATGAGTTTGTCGCAGGACAAAATGGGCAGGCATTAAGAAGTGAGCCAAATTGTGATGGTTAAACAACTCTGTCAGAGCATCTCCAAAACTCTGCTCTCCCAGGTCTAGGGGGTGTTCCCAGTCTGCAGTGGTCAGTATCTATCCAAATGTGGTCCAAGGAAGGAACAGCAGTGAACCAAGGAGGCTACATAAATATTTGTGTTAAAATGTCCATCAGACTTCTCTAAATTAAAGAAAAGCACATACACACATAAAAGCACATTAACATGCTGATTGGCTATTGTTCAGAGTCACTTTGTGCTAGGCTCCGTTCGATTCTCCTAATTGTGGAGCATACAATAGTGACTAGAATAATGTTAACCAAAGAGGATTTTTGGCATCATAAGCCAAAATCCAGGCTTCATTCTCATCTGTCTTTTAATCCTAAAGCTCTTGTCTATAACTGCCCCTTTTATCTTCTCTCCTCGCTTTGTGTTCCTCGCTTTCATTTTCTTTTCGTCTTTTCTTGTCATTGTTTGACATTTCTGCTTTTCTCTAACATTTGCTTCCTATTCATATCTCACACATATCATTTCACATGTTCCTGGTATGGCTGATGCCTGCATTAACACACACACACCTCGCACACAGCGCTGTAGGTGACTTCCTGGTTGAAGATAAGACCAAAGCGCTGCTGAAGTTTGACGGTACCATCACGTGGGTCCCTCCGGCCATTTTCAAATCCTCCTGCCCCATGGACATCACCTACTTCCCCTTCGACTATCAGAACTGCTCCATGAAGTTTGGTTCCTGGACCTACGACAAGGCCAAGATTGACCTTGTTCTCATCGGATCCAAGGTCAGTTTAAAACAAGCCTCATGTATCTAAAGACTCATATGTGACATTTCTATTTATTTCTCTGTAGGTTATCTTACTCTTCTTTCATCTTTTTAATGTTACATCAAGTAACATGGCATTATTGTTATGCATGGCTTTCAGAAACAGTTATTTCAGCTCATTGTTTTGGTTTTACAGTCAGCAGCTTTATGATTTTATAGTATCATGATTACATTACATTACAGAAATCAAAAAGCTTGTTACAGGAAACAAAGGTGGGAAAGCTTATTCTGTAATTTTGCGGCTCTCAGCAAATGAAAAAAAAAAAAAAAAAAAAATAATATATATATATATATATATATATATATATATATATATATATATATATATATATATATATATATATATATATTAGCAAACTTTTCCTAGCACTACATCCTTTTTGGGACCATTTCTGAGAGCTCCCAATAGCTTTTTTACAAATCTGCATTATTATGTATGTATTGTTATTGCTAATGAAAGGCCCCAACCCAGATCCCCAATACCAATTACCATAATGAGGAATTTGATTAGCCTTTTGAAGCAGATAGTTACTACACCCTGTATTCATATATTATTTAATGTCCACAAATGATGACATCCAATAGTATAGCTTTAGTCAGGTCCGGTTTCTTAATGTAAATTTGTTTGCTTGATGTGTAATGATGCAATTCTTTGCTGTGTGATAATGGTTTTGTGCTGTGCAAAACTTTGCATGTATAACCTTTTCTTGTTCTTTGCTTGCTTAGAGAGAAGCTCCTGCTTGCTTTCTTTGTTTTATTTGTGGAAGATTCTCTGCTCGCCATCAGAGGACCTTTTACTGTTAAATATTAATCTCTGCAAGGAGAAATACAGTATGCTTTATGGGTACATCAAGTTAACATAATTCAGGTATTTATTGGTTAAAACCAAAAACAATGAGCCCTTATACTGTACATAGTGCCTCATGTTATAAGTTGGTAAGTTGACCTTTCACCAAAGCTGAAGCTGTAATGGACTCGGGCTAAAGTTGTGTGTATCTGTTACCCAGGTGAACCTCAAAGACTTCTGGGAAAGTGGCGAATGGGAGATTATTGACGCTCCCGGCTACAAGCATGATATCAAGTACAACTGCTGCGAGGAGATCTACCCAGACATCACGTACTCATTCTACATCCGCCGCCTGCCGCTCTTCTACACCATCAACCTCATCATCCCCTGCCTCCTCATCTCCTTCCTGACAGTGCTGGTTTTCTATCTCCCGTCCGACTGTGGAGAGAAGGTCACGCTCTGTATCTCCGTCCTGCTCTCCCTCACTGTCTTCCTGCTTGTTATCACGGAAACCATCCCCTCCACGTCGCTGGTCATACCGCTCATCGGCGAGTACCTGCTCTTCACCATGATCTTTGTCACGCTCAGCATCGTCATCACTGTGTTTGTCCTTAACGTCCACTACCGCACGCCCATGACCCACACCATGCCGGCCTGGGTACGCTCCGTCTTCCTGACCATGCTGCCCCGGATCATGCTGATGCGCAGGCCCACGGACGCGGCCGCCGACGACACCAAGGCTGGGGGGCTGGACAGCAGTGGGGAGGCAGGAGGAGGCGGAGGGGGAGGGGGAGGCGGAGGAGGAGGAAGAGGAGCCAAGAAAAGGAAGAACAGCTTAATGCAGGTAAGTGGCTCCCAGTGCTGCGAGAACTGGGCGTCCTGTGTGTAGACAGGGTTTATACATCAGTAAAATAATGGGGATTGGGACCAGCCTAAACAGCACCACCTGCTCCACCACAGAGAGCTGGGACAAAACAAATGTGCAGCGAGTACAGTCACACAGATGCTCCTTTTACACCATGGCTCCTTTACTAAGCTGAATAAGTATTTGGGAGACCACATGCTCGGACTCATTGTTTTGAGGCACAGTTTTTTTTTGTTTTTTTTTTTGTAAATTTTTCTTTTCTTGGGCTATATATATAAAATTGTATTAAACTCATTTGATGCAGACACTATTTAAAGTGATGCAAACTCAACTCGGACACACACCTCAACTTATGACTCAACTTGGACATGACTTTTTTTTTTTGGTTACTTGGACTTCAAGGGCTAAAGAATCAACTCGGACTCAACTTGTCTTTAGTGACTCAGACTTGAAATCACCTGAGGACAACACTGACTAGGCTTAAGACAAGGGCTAGCCTGAGCTTTTTAACCTCATAACTCCCAGCATGACAGAGGTGACTGACAAACATGGGAAAATATCCCGGCGGCGGGTTACTGGGCTGTATGTACCTAAGAAAATTCACACACTTACCTATATGGGCATTTTAGACTTATGAACTAAAATTAGGTCTTAGGTAATGGCCTGTTGTTGGTTAAAAAACACATGAAAAATGAAACAAACTACAAAAAGTGCAACTCTGAACAGATATAAAGTAATGATATGATATACAGTACAGCAGCAGTACAACATGTAATGAGTTCAGAATTCCCCTGATGATAAATAAAAAACAATAAACTTCTCCCAGAGTTACATTACAGGACTTAAAGGACTTAACGCTGCGTATTTAATCTAATCAATGCAGAGAGAGTTTTGGCTGCAGGGAGGACACCACCCGCAGCAGTGCCAGTTAAAACACGAAAAGAAGCTAAAGGGAAGAGAATCAAGTGTTACTGTAACTCTGTGTGAAGTGTGCGCCCCAAACCCTGAGTGGGAGGAAACTTCATACAACCCCCACATAACAAACTCTGGCTCTAACTACATTTCAACTCTTATACTCGACTGTCATTTAATCCTTTACATACCTATAAGGAATAACGGCTTGTAGAGGTGGAACATAACTAAAACTTAAAATAAAAATACTCAGAAGTAATAGTAATAAAAATAGGGATAGCAATAGTAGTAGCAGTGATAGTAGTGGTAGTAGTAGTGGTGGTAGTAAGAGTAGTATAAGTATCAGTTGTAGTAGAGTAGTTGTAGTAGAGGTACTTTTATTTTGTACTTTTTACAAACTCTACATGAGTAGGTAGTAGCAGTAGTAATATAATAATAGGAACACAAAAATTGTAGCAGTGGTAGTATTAGAGTATTAGTAGTGAGAAGAGTAGTAGTGGTAGTAGTGGTCATAGTCGTTGCAGTAGTAGTAGCAATAAGAGTAGTCTAAGTAGCATTTGTTGTAATAGCAGTAGTAATACTAGTTATAGCACTAGTATACTTTCAAGTAGTTTGCTGAGGAAAATATTGGTAGTGTGTAGTAGCAATAGTAGAAACAGTTATAGTAGCAGTGGCAATAAGAGTAGTACTAATAGTGGTAATAGTAGTACTACTAGTGATACTAACAATAGTAAGAGTAGGGTAGTATACAATAAGTAGCAGTTGTAGTAGTAGCAGTAGTAGTATGAACAATAGCACTATGGGTAGCTGTGGTTGTGGCATTAAATACTTTACACTTTTTACTTTAACTCAAGTAACAATTTTGTTGTGTACTTCTACTTCTACTTGAGTAATATTATGTTACAGTTACAGTACTACAGTCAACTTGCTTTCTGCCAGAACACTTTTTACCTTATACATGTCTTTGCTTGTATCCTGCAGCAGGTAGGAATTGGTTCTCTCAACTCTCTGGACTTCAGCGATAAGTTCTCCACCAGCGAGGCCTGTACAGGAAAGAAGTGCACTTGCCCCTGCCCTCACGGGAAGGAGACCCCAGACGCTGCGGACGGTGGGAAGATGAGCCGTCAGCTGAGTATGCAGAGTATCAACACGGTGGTCGCCTTCTCTGTGGTGTCACCCGAGATCAAACAGGCCATCGAGAGCGTCAAGTACATCGCCGAAAACATGAGGAGCCGCAACAAGGCCAAAGAGGTGAGTTAGGCTCCTGAACAATGAGACAATGATATGAGGTTATGTTACTACACATGGGCATGAATTTAGGTCAGAAAGTAAAGGTTGCATCAGGAAGGGCATCTGGCCTAAAACCCATTTCAAATCAATGTGCGATTCACTGCACACTGGGAAACATTTGCTGTGGTGACCCCAGAATGGAAAGGAAAGAAGTGTTCAATAAGTTAAAGCATATAGGGCCAGATTTATCAAAGGTTTGCGTGCACGCTAACTGAATAATATGCGCTAAAATTGGAGCAAACCCAGACGCAGTTGAGATTTGCGTGTCTTACAGGAGCAGAGCGAACGCAATGCAGATTTTGCTCCTATGACCTAATGAATATGTAAACTGAGGCGTTCTTCCCAGAGTGCGCAAAATGGAAGGCGGAGAAAATGCAAATTCCTTCATTTACCGCCCGTAATATAATTTATCAAGGCTCACCATGACTTTGTGTGTGAAAATAGCGTATAAATTCAGCACGTTGGAGAAGCTGTGATTCATTTAAGACAAAGGAGAAGAAATGAACAAATACGTAGGGTTAGAGTGTTTGCCACGCGTGCAGATCTATTTGCCATGATGGATGAAAAAATGATTCACCAGCACTTTCAGCTCTTCTTGGTTAAATTTTTGCTTCCGTTTGTTTTCCACTTCCGCACCTTCCATGACTCAAAACAATACACGCAATGATGCGTTTAAATAGTTCTGCCCCATCAGTTTGCACCTGTCATCGGCAGTTTGTCTTAGTAATTCACGCACAACACGCCCAGTAATAGTGGAAGCATATTTTCTCAGTGCACTCGCAGTTTAGCACCCGTCTTAGTAAATATGGCCCATAGTGTTTTATATAGATTCAGCAGACACAGAGTGAAATATTTTAAGCATTTTATTTTTAATATGATCATGATCATTATGTAATATTCAGCTGTTATGAAATACTGAGTTTTTTGAGTCTGAAACCTTGGCTGCACACCTATTCCAGAGACAAGTGCATTATTCAGACAAAGTCACTTTTTTTTCCATTTCATACAACTCCCACATATTGGTCCTGTTCACTGACTGACCAATCCAGGGGTGGCATGTATGAATTTGAGAGTGCACATAATACAAAAATACATTAAATTAGTTCACAAATTTTGCAATAAAACCTTACATTTTTTATAGACATTTAGTTACTTAAACTGAGATGCATGTTTTTATAAAGGACTGAAATCTAATTTAATTTTTTTAAAATGCCTAAAGTCAGTCTCCTGATTTCATAATCATCACAATTACAATAAATAAGGCTTAAAATATTTCACACTGAATCTATGTAACAGACTTTTCCACAATATTGTAATTTACAGATGTTTGTCTGTACATGTGTGTGAATACAGAGCACATTTTGCCAGTTTTCAGGAATATCCTACGCTCTGATATGTTTAAACAAAATGCTAAACAATTACTCCCTGAAGGCTTAACTCAAAGAAAGAACCACTGAGGTTTTTTTTCTTTCAGTCACAACAGACAATAGCAATTTAACTATTTGTGTTTATATCACAGAGTACAGTAGGTCATTAAACCAAACCAATAAATAAGACACAAACCAAACAGCCTGCATCACACATTCTGCATTTATGTAAAAACAAACAGTAGCTGTTAGGCCTCAGAGAGACCGCTGTGTGGAGGATCCTAACCTGCTCCAGGAGTCAACAACAGAGTAAGTTTGAAGTGAATTATTCCTGATTTGAGTCGAGACCCTTTTCTCAGTGTGGATCCTAAATACAGTCAGAGAAATCTCCCTACAGGCTGGAGTGGCTTTGATATGTAAAACACATGCTTCACTCAGCTTTGTCAGAAACGCCCGTCGCAGCTTTGAATGCCATTATCATAGTAATTTACTTCATTATAAATTATGGATCAATTTCCTGTTGGCTTATGAGAAATCTTCAAGTTTCCTTTTTGACTTTTTCTGTACCTAAACCCTCACTTCAACCATCCACTTCCCACCTTTGGAGATTTTAAACCAACTTTTCACCGCACCCCTTGTTCACCTGCAGAGAAACATCTTTTTATCCATGACTTGTTACTACAGCACCTTTTTCTTTCTTTGTCTTCCCCTCTCGCTCGCAGGTTGAAGATGACTGGAAGTATGTTGCCATGGTGATTGATCGGATCTTCCTCTGGGTCTTCGTAACCGTGTGCGTCCTTGGGACTATGGGCCTTTTTATGCAGCCTCTGTTTGGCTTTGTCTCCTAACTTTAGACCAATCAGAAGTAAGGACAGACTTTTAAAACCTAAAGCACAATTTGAAGTGCTAGCATTTCATTTTTACTCCCTGTGCTCTCAGTGGTAAACAGGTGTGTGCTAAACATTTTGGTAACAATTTAGAATAACTAGACAGTATAAAGCATTTGTTAAGTATTAACCAGGTTATTTATTATTTAAAAAACATTAATTCAATAATAACAAATAAATAAAAACTACTGAGGTATAAGCATTGTTATTAATATGTAATTCTTAAGCAATAAGCTGTGGTAAATCAATACACTATAATAAACATCAGCGTTAATAATGACATATTTATCAATACTTAATTACTGCTTAGTAGCAGAGGTGGACAGTAACAAAGTAAATTTACTTGAGTACTGTACTTAAATATAGGTTTTGAGAATCTGTACTTTACTTAAACAGTATGTTTAGGGGAAACTTGCTACTTTTACTCCACTACATCTAAAAGATAAATATAATACTTTATACTCCACTACATTTCTAAAAAAAACTAAAATAACTTGTGCAAAGAAATTGTCTTCAAACTGAAAGACAACTGACTTACTCCTTAAAGATAATCATTTACTACATAATATTACTCATATTTGCTCTCAGGAACTGAAAAGAACCTCTGGACTCAATCTGGAAGTGATTTAGCTTTTGCTTTGAACATTATTTGCACGATTTTATAATAAACCAATTTTAATTAATTTAATTATTTAGAGAGTAGTATGATCAAAATACCCAGCATTATTTATAATACATATGGATCCTTTTTGGTGTAGAACAATCTCATCTATTATGGTTTTTAAGTTGATCCCCACATTTCTTCACTAAAATGATGTCAAATGTATTTTATTTATATTTTTGGATCTGCAAATTTGTGACTTGAATGTAGCAGACATTTTACACAAAATTCTTGACTGCACTTATTTGAAATAAATTGTGCTTTTTTTTAAGGTACTTTGAATACTTAAGTATTTTTGAAAGCACATACTCCAGTACTGTAACTCAAGTAAAAATTAAACTTTTACTTATATTGGAGTAATATTTGAGTAGGAGGATCTATACTTTTACTCAAGTAATGAAGTTGAGTACTTTCTCCACCACTGCTTAGTAGTGGGGAGTTATTCCAAAGTGTTACCAAGATTTTTCTCCATCTTCCAAATTCAGTGGATGCTGAGCTATGTCCATACTAGTGCATTTTAAAATGTACTGTAGAATTATACCCCGCAGACACAAAATTGTGTGTATATTGATTTAATAAGATATGTTTTAAGGACATGTGCAATACTGTGCAAAAGTCAGATTTGTAAAGCAGAACTCAGTAACTTTTTAACCTTAAATACACTGTCACCTGAACTTGAATATTTACAATAGTGTTTACTCCGAAACGTAGGGGGAGCTCTAGACAAAAATGAGGCAAAAACAGCTACAAAACCAGAAAAGTTAGAGAGTTACTTCCACTTTAAAAGCAAAATTCTGTATTTCTTAAAGTTATCAGCATTTTTCACACCTCCTCTTAGCATGGACATAGCTTACAAACTGATATTTCAAATTTCCGCCGATGTCACTTTCCAGGGAATTCCCAGTTTTCCCAGTAACAAGAAACTCGCAGGTCTAACACTGAGATGACTGATGACTGTCATTGCTCTGCCCTGTTCCAATTCATCAAGCTGCTCACTGTCACGGCCAATCACACTCAACGCTTTCAGTGCCATTCCTAATTAGACTTGAGGAATTCTTGGCAGGGCTTTTAGAAAAAAAAAAAAAAAAAACTTAAAGGGCAGGCTGTTCATCTTTTGTAATTAGAAACCACGTGTTTATAAATGTGCTCTTGATTAATATTTACACATTAATGGGTTTTGGCCCCCGTTAAATATTGGATTAAAAGCGGCTTGATTGGATGTTCCTGAAATAACACGACATGAATGGAGGGATTCTATCTTTTCTATTTATGATTTATACAACAGTTTTGATTACGTTTTTATTTATAACTTATATGTAATACAAGAAAAAAGCATGACAACATTTTGATTGCTTTAAGCACATTATATAGTTCCTGTCTCAGATCTGCACATGTTTGTACTGATGACCTTTGCCTTTCTCTTGTCTTTGAACTGAAAATAAATGCAATATTTCTTCAAACAGTGTTGTTTACAAGTTTGATCGTTGTTTCTGAAGGACAGAAAACATGTGACGCACCTTGTCTATAAAAGTCCCAGGAGAATCACAGTGGTATTTTGGGTTACTGCTGTTCCACCAACAAACACATGTGTAATTAAAGCTTCAGAGGTAATGGGTAATTAAAGATAGGACGTGTTTGTATTAATCAAACTGCATTTTACTGCTCAAATAAAATGCATCATTACATGTGACAAAACAACATAATCAGCTTTATTGGATCATCATGGTGGTCATTAAAAACTCCTTTTCCGTGATTTTAGATATACTCATCATCATCATCATCATCATCATGTTATTTTTATATTTTATGTGTTTGTAAATGGATTTCAAGATAGGAAAATAATTTAGGCTTACATTTCCTAGGACTCTGAGAGCACAGACCAGACCAGTCAGGGATCTTCTAGCTCACAGGTAAATGCTCTGTATCCATTGAGCCACCAGAATGGTCCACACGAAAAAGTTTTTTTTTTTTTTTTTTTTTTTTTTTCATTTACAGACCTCTTGTGGCTGGAGTTAATATCTGTGGCAGCTGGGAGTTCCCTATCTTGCAATGGTACAGAATCCATAACAAATAAATAAATAAATAAAATAAAATAAAAAATCCTGACCCAGATGTTCCAGATCCACCACAACTTTTCTTCCTGGGGCCATTACTGACCATTTCTGAAAATCACAATCTGACCATTTCTTTTTGAGTTATCTTACTATTGTACTAACTGAGTGGCCCATCAAAAACACCTCTGTGCTGGAGCTAAATTAAACTGGTTAAAATGTTTAGATTTGTTTGGTAAGATGTCTGTGAAAACTCTCACTCATCCAGGCTAATTGAATCGCAACAAAAGATTTAAAAAGCAGTCATCTGGACTTGGTTTTTAAAGTTGAAAATGTTTTACTTTTTATCCAAGAGGCTTTCTCAATTCTGAAATTGAACTGTAAAAGAGCCGTTTTATATTCTCCTAGGAAGGAGTTTTAGACCTGAAACTAAATTCTATTGGTTCAGGAGACTAAGTTTCGTTAGGAGTCCTTTGTCCTTAGCTTGAATGAGGGGGGCAGTTGTTAACCCTGCCCTGCCCTGAAACTGGTTTGTTTCCTAGGAGCATAAAAACCAACTCTCTTACCAGTTCAATTTCAGAGTTGAGAAAGCTTCTTGGATAATAGGTGCAACGCCTTTAAACCTTCTTTTTAAACCTTTTGTTGCAATTTATTTGGTAACTTTAAAACAACTCAATGCCATTAAGTATTTAAAAGCATTTATAAATCTGTAATTAACAATAACTTAATGAATAAGCAGTTTAAAGACACTGTATTGACACAAATTTTTATAATTTAATCAAGGTTAAAACAATAACAATGATTATAATTCAATGGTGTTTTTTTAAGTTGAAGTAATGTTTTGTAAATGATAAATGAACTGGCTAACGCATTACAGTGTGTAGTTACTGTAAAGTCTGCCTATATGTCCCACGCTGACCTGTGAACACTGAACATGAACCACTCATAATGCGTACAGGCGTGTTAATACTTTTTAAAGAGTGATTCAGACTCCAATGCGCTCACAGTGTTCGGGGAGAGATCAGAGAGCAGTTTGAGTCACTGGATAATCTCTCATATGTTAGTGATGGTGCCATCCGACCATGAAACACACGGCTGGAGCCCAGAGGAGCAGCAGCAGCAGCAAACCACACAGAGAGGACTCAGAGGGATGCACAGGCACTGTATATTCTTAAAACAATCCAGGCCAACCCCAGCTCACAGCTCCAGGAGAGGTCTTTCCTGGAACACAGGGGCAGTATCGCACCAACCACATATTTAACCTATCAAGACAGGACGCCCACAAATATTTATTCTACATTCTACACAAGCAATGGTCTTTCCTTGTTGTTTTTAACTTGAATCTCACTTCTTATAAGATCCACTGAGCACCAAAGAAAAAGAGGGACATTATCTTAAGTGGGACGGAGGGACAGAAGCCTAAATGGCTGTGCAGTACAACCAAAAATGGGACAGATGGTCACCCTATAGAGATTTATGGATGTAATGAAAGATGGCCTTTCGTGTGAGAAATGGAGATGCAGAGGAGGCAGCGTATTCACTGCAGTGGCCAACCCTAAAGTTATCAGCCATCATCAACGTTGTTAAAGACGTCAAGAAATGACTGAAATGATTGAGGCAGTGATTTTTTATTTTTTATTTTTTTATTTTTTGTGTGTGAATTACAATGCAGGCCATACGAAGTAAAACAGTTTTATGCTGGACAAGCTTATAGGTCTCCTGCAGTTCAAATAAAATAGGTAAAATATAATCCTAACTCTAAAGTCACAACTACTATTTGTCTCTATAACATAGTTGCAACAGTGGATTTTGACAAAACATGACAAAACAACATGAGGTTTGGTACATTTAGTCAAACAATGCCCTGTTTATAATAGTAATCTGAAGGAAGCTGCCTCATATATTCTTAAAGAGTATCATTTGCATAACAACCGTGCAATACAAACAGTGTCTCAGGAGTCAGGAGAGGGAGATGAATGGCTTCATTTGGGATAATAAAGCCAAACTATACTCACCCTACACTACAGCAGAGGTATTTGTGTTACTGGTAATTTATGCAAAGCCATATTTTAACATTAGGGCGTGGAGTTCACTGTCATAAATATTAAAATAGGTCTGTGTAGTTACAATGAGTCATAATCTAGCAGCAAATGCACAAATGCACACTCATGGGAGATTGTGATGACTTTGGAGGATTCATAACCCGACTTAACCCTAACTAAGACAAATCATTTTTTCTTTAAGCAAAAATACTATTAATATGTGCAAAAAAAAAAAAAAAAAAAGAAAGAAACTTGTTCTCTCAAACATTTTATTTACAGGCACAGGTAAGTTTGAATATTCTGGAAAAGTATATATATATATATATATATATATATATATCATATGCAGTAAACACAACGAGACATATGAATTTAGTTTAATATATTTAGTATATTTTTTTTATTGTGATTATGATGATGTAATAATGATGTAATACTATGTAATTTCAATCTAGCCACAAGCCGTGTACTCTCTGTGCCAGTCCCAAGCGTGGATAAATGGAAAGAGTTGTGTCAGGAAGGGCATCCAGTGTAAAGTGAAAGGAAAGTTGTAATACTGTAATTTTATTATACTGAATTTTCCTTAACCATAGGCCATAATCATCACACTTAAATTAAATAAATCCCTGAAATATTTAACTTTGTGTGTATTGAATATACGCAAGATGAGTTTCTTTTTAAATTGAACTACTGAAATATATTTTTCACCTGTGTGTATACTTGTACTTGATTAACTTTAAAAGAGTATTGAATAAGACACAGTACTATGGTTTGATTAGTAATCTTCTGCAAAAACAAATAGTGTAGCAGCACCCTTTGCAACCTTTTACCAGGAAATCCATGTATTTCTAGCCTTTGCAGGAGTTTTGTGAGTGATTGCATTTAAAATAAAATGAGAATGTTTTGAGTTCAGTCCTTGAAGGCAGAGGGAAAAAGGCGAAAAGGAAACATGAGTAAACCGACACGAGATGGTGCTTCAAAATGCCTTCAACATCGGGAAAGTCTCTGTACAGCGGAGGTCATACCAAAGTGGGATGTCAAGCCGAATTGAAATAACATTGAATGGGAGGTAATTCATGTTCTGCGCTTCCATTGGATTTGCAAAGAAAAAGCAATGGCGCTGGCATGGTCCCATTAGGTAACATTATCATACGTAATACAAATTTACATCCGAGGCCCTCTGGAAAATTGCCTTTCTGTGCAGAGCTGACATATTAAATCATATGAATTTATGAAAAGCCAACTTGTAAAAATGGATGAAGTACAGCAACCCCGTGCTCCAGTGTAATATTTTTATACATAATTAGCTTTCTGTGCCGCCAAACATGCCATGGATTTATGATGTAAACCAAAGATTCAGTTTGAACAAGCAGCCACATTTCATAAAGTGAATGAAAGCAATGGCAGTGTGGAAAATTCTATTATTTCCTTCAATATAAGCAATAAAATATGTAAACAAAAGATGGGCCACAAACTATGTTACAAATCACTTTCTAATGTTCGTGTTGTTTGAGTATAAGTGCCAACATGTGTTTTTAACACATAATTCAAATATACTGTATACTGAAAAAAAATCTTGCAAGATACTGCTGTGCATGACAAATATCTAGTATGGGCAATACTGCATTTATTCTATAGTTTGGTATGTTGCAGAGGTGGAAGAAGTACTGTAAATCTGTACACATGTAAAAGTACTGTCACCTCATACTGTCAACACATGTATGTGTAAAAGTAAAAGAAAGTTCTGAATGTATAGTCAGATAGTACACATTTTTAGTTGTGAGTTTGTTATTGCACAATCTCCTATATGACAACAACTACCACTACTGCTGCTACTACTACTACTACTACTACTACTACTACTACTACTACTACTACTACTACTACTACTACTACTACTACTAGTGCTACTATTGTCCCCAAACCCAGAATGTCCTGATTGCAAAATGAGCCCTGACCCAGTTTGCCATCAAGGTCAATTAAACTAATTTTGAGATTTTGCAAATTTGTTGAGTTAAAGTAGCATTTTCACACCACAATTTACCCAATTTTCCAATTTACCAGATTTCTCTCCCTGCTCTTCTCTATGATTTCTTGTCACTTCTCCATTGTTCTCCCCATTAAAGCACTGAAAGGCCCAAAGTATCTTTACATTCCAAATTCCAAGTACTTGGGTAAATGACATGAGTAAAGGTATAGTACTTTCCACCTCTGGTACTATATACTGCAGTTTGTGTGTTTGTATTTTGCAGACTGTCTTTAGGCAAACACATTTTGAAGGATGGACAAATCCATTTCACCTTTGCATGCTTTTCCCCCGCCGCCGCTCTGACTCTAACACACTTGTGAGATGACAGAAAGAGAGAGAGCGAGAGAGAGAGAGAGAGAGAGAGAGAGAGAGAGAGAAATGGAGAGGGGTGTGTAGCAGAGGGGTTTCTTTGATGGACCGTGGATGCAAAAAATCACTAGGTTTAAAGTGCTGTGTTAAATTGAGCCGCTCTCCAAGGTGCACTTCTGACAGGAAACTGGGGCAGAGAAGTGCAACACTCTACATGCAACACCAAAAGTATATATTTAGCTGAATATGATAATATTTGTGTATATGATGCAATGTTTATAGCTTCAAATAATACTCTCATCACATTTGTACTTGGTTTGAAAACTTAGCTTACTTCTTACCATACGGATGAGTCAAAAGGTGAAAGAAGAAAGTACTTACTTCAAAATAATATTATTCAGTTAGAAGTAAAACTAGTCAACAAAAAAAAAAAAAAACATTTAAGTAAAAAACATTCTCTGTAAAGTTTTTGCAAATGCACATCAAAAATTACTTTTGTTGCTACTATTATTACTACTATACAACAATTATTTTTACTAATACCATCTCTACTACTGTTACTACTGTTGTTACTGATACTACTGATATTACTACAAGTACTGCTATTTTACACATTTAGAGATTCTAAGGTCACAGTAAACATTTTTTACTGCAAAATCTAATCAAGAAAAAATTAGGGAATGTTTTTGAAAAAATACACATAAAGTACATTTACTACTGATGTCAACTACTTAAAAGTATCTAGTTACTTTCCACCATGGCTGTACGCACCATAGACCGGACATCGGTATTCTTCTATTGCTAGACTAAACTAGACCTAAACCAGGTCTAAAGCAGGCAAGAAACTGGACTAAACCAGAACTAACCAAGGTATAAATCAGGACTAAATCAAGTCTAAACCAGACAAAAAACAAAACAAAAAAAAACAAAAAAAAACAAACAAAAAAAACAAAAAAAAAACAAACAACTAAAACCAGGGCTAAACAAGGACTAAACCTGGTCTAAACCAGGACCACACCAAGACTAAATCAGGACTGAACATGGACCAAACAAGGCCCAAACAAGGACTAAACCAGTGCTAAACCAGGACTAAACTAAGTTTAAACATTTACCAAACTGGCCGCCAACATGATGAACCTTAGTATTTCTAAAATCCTGTGTTTGGCCCTGCTTTCCACCTCTGGAGGACACACCTGCAGCAAAACCATTCATTTAGCAACACACCATCCTCCTTAAGCCACATCATGCTTGTGGTTTTTGTACACAGCATTTATGTGATAAAATATTCAGCACTCATGACGACAAAGCTAAAGACTTATGTCAGAGAAGACTTTTTCAGTGTCCTTTGGTCTCCCACAGGCATTCTCCCGCTCATCACATGTCCACCTAACACGATTACTCCATCTAGCTTTTTGTTGTCACTGTTCACACACAATAACCTCTTCACCGCTCTCCATCCATCCCACACGGCACACACAGTATATCTGACATTTCTATTGTGTGCGTTCATGTGTGAATGACGCAGTCCGTGTAGTATTTTGTACAGTTGAGCCTGGTTGAGATCAAGAAGAACGACAAAGTCACCTGGAACTAACAAAACAGCAAATGCCTGTCTCTCAATATTTCATGAACGTGCCCAAATCTCCAGGTACCACACCAGGTACCACATCAGTACTGCTACCGATAAACCAGGTCTGAACATTTTACTATATCCTAAACACTCTGGATCCAGGAGGAGCCCAGAGGAGCAGCAGGAGTGATAGGCTACTGTTTATGACAGAGCACTGGAAGATGCTTCATCCCAGCGGCAATCAGACTGCTATCCCTAAAGTCTACCATCGGAGATTAGCACTCTTAGCTTTTAGTATAGAGCACAACTTACAGTACTTTGGCGTTACTAATTTGTGAAAGCACTTAGATGACATACTATTTACAGAAACTCAAAAAGACATTTGTGAAAAGAAACTACTGTGCGCTCTCTGATGGGTGTGTAGTATCAGCAGGGACCACTTGCATAATGGATGCTTAATGACTTGCACATTAAGAATCTGTTAAAGACACTGCTCACAGAACAGCAGCAGGTGGTGAGATGTTTTCTGCCTTTCCACACTTGTAACTCCAGGAATACAATCTCTGTTCTCTTCATACAACACTCGAACACTAGCTTATAAGGACTGTTCATTGTATTGCACATTTTTATAGGCTCGTTTACCACATTTTGTGTAATTTTGCGTGATGTGGAAACATAAACAGCAGAGATGTTTTGGAGGAAAGGGTTTGAGACGGTTTTAGAAATGTGATTTTAGTGCTATATGACCTACATCCCTCTCCTTACATTCCTCGCCAAGCATCCTGCATCCAGCATCCTGCTTCAAGCATCCTGCATCTAGCATTCAGCATCATCCCTTCATCTTTTCCAGTCTATCTTCCAATAAAAAATATTTTAAATCTACCCCATTGTTGTGGCATGGTCCTTGCTAGTGAAATTAATTAATATGGATGTTAATGATGGTTGGTGTCTGACTTACCCCTTAATAATAAAAATATTAATAATCATAATAATAATCATAATATCATAATCATAATAATTCACCAGTGCGCTAATTGTGAAGCAAGTGAGTGCATAGGTGCATTATTTGTTCACTCTTCAGTCACTCTCAGTGGTGACAAAGCTGCCCTGGGACAGACTGCCTTTCTGTGCCCACAGCCTCTCCAAACACACAATCACTCACACATTCATACATAGGCAAAAGTTTTACATTTATATATCTACTGCCATCTTAGAAAATGAATAAACCAAAAAAAAAAAACTTTTTTTTGTGAAAAATAATAAATAACAAGGAGTTAATTTTTAGTGTACTCTTTGTGCTGGTTCCAAGCCTAAATAAATGGAGAAGGTTGTGCCAGTGAGGACATTTAGGATAAAACTTATGCCAAATTAAAATGCTACTCTCTACATGCTAGCCAGAAGATAGATGGTTTGTTGTGGCAACCCCAGAAGGGAGAAAACGTAAGGAAAGAAGAAGATCTGACTATCAGCAGCTGGACACTCATTAAATCCATCTTGTTTTGCTCAGGGCAATGGATTTCCATCCAAAATGGTGTGGACCAATTGTGTGACAGTGCTGGTAGTTATGTGTGCAACCCTTTTACTACTGATAGTGTAGGTATCTAGTCATTTAGGTTTAAAAAAAATAAATAGCTAATCCTCATCTAATCACTGATAAGCTAATAATCTGAAGTACCTGCTTTTGCAAACACTTCTGTACAAAATTAGTATCTGTCAGGTTACAAAAATAATAATAATTATAATAATAATAATAATAAAATAAAATAATTCACTGCAAAATACACAATATTGCCACAGACAGCAGAAACTTCTCTTGTTGGCAAAGGATACAGTTACTTCTTGGTAGTGTATCTGTTTTTCCACCATGTGTTCTATAAACATTTTACTACGACGCAAACCTTGTCACATTTTATTTGACTAATATGTGCAATTACTGTTGAAAATTAATCTTGTCCCTCAAAGTCCTAACAAAAGAAATATTTGTGCATCTAAGTTTTTTACTAAAACAGGCTCAGTGAACCACTCTTGTTTGATCGTGCCACAGTTCTGCCCCCCAGGTGCTGCTGCTGCTGCTGTGGAGGCTTCAAATACATGAGATGACATATTTGAGTATGTTTGTGTTTTTCTCACACAAACAAAGGTCAGAGAGGCTGAAAAATAAACTCAATAAGTTAGGTTCTTTTAGTGACAGAGTGATGAGCACATATAACTTCCTGTGTCAGTGCAGGACTATAAAGTGGAGGCGAGCTGAATCATCCCTGAACGTCCAAGTCCGGTACATTTTTGTGACAACTTCAATGCGACAGGAAAGTGTTTGTCTGAGTCAGATCTCTGTCTCTATCAGAATATTTTGGTGAAAGATGCAGAGCAGAAAGGACAGACATGACTTTACATGTGGCGCATGTTGTTATTTTGTGCTTGTGGCTCAGGTCCTTAAGCCATCAACAGACAAACAGTGCAACAAACAGAAAGTGTCAGCTCAGCGTCAGACTGATCTGCACTCAGCACATTCAGAGTCAGGTGACAGAGATGATGAAGTGCTGACTTTGACTCTAAATAAAAATTCAGGGTGCCCACCTTTTCACTGACATGCAGCCCAATGTTAGTCTAGTATCAATGATAGTTTCTTTAGAGATGAAATATGCCAATAGTGAATTATTGTTATAGTTAATGGTTGTCTGTCTGTGTGAGCCCTACGACTAACTGGGCACTATCTAGGCTGTACCCCACCTAAGGCCCATAGTTGCTGGGATAAGCTCCAGCCACCCACTAACCCCTAACAAAATTAATCAGAAGAACATGAATAGATGAACCAATTTAGTCCCCATGTGATGGTGAGCATCAGGATTTAGACAATACAGATCCTGTCCAAGTACTCTAGTAAGTCTCATTACTGAAGTACATCAGAAGTACTTCCTGTCAATAATGGTCTATCCTGTATTGAAAAATAAAATGCACCCCCCATTAAATAAATCAATACAGTAAACATGCTGTGTCAAACGCTCATATATTCATTCATTCATTCATTATTTGCAGGTGACTGGAGCCGAGCACAGCAACACAGTAACATACACTAAAAGACAACCATTCATTCACTAGAGACATTTTTTTTTTCAAATTGATCAATTCTCCTAACTAGGGCGACCAGACGTCCCTATTCAACCAGGACAGTCCCAGTTATAGGCTCCTTGTCCCGTGTCCCTGCACATATCTGTAAAAACACTCAAATGTCCCAGTTTTCAACAAACCATGTCCCAGTTGTCCAAATTTTAAGCAAGAGAGAAGCACAGGGAACTAAAAACACATAAAATTATTATCAATATCCATTAAATCATTATTTGCAATTAATAAAGTGCCATTCAAATTCCAAACTTAAGCCCTAGCGCCATGTATTCTTATTACATGACAGAAAATTGTATAGATTTTAGAAGCTTTTTTTGTCCCTGGGCCCCGTTATTAGGGAAAAAAAAAAGTGTCCCAGTTTTTGGGTCTAGAAATCTGGTCACCCTACTTCTAACACATTCATGTCTTTGTACCTGAGGAGATAGGGAGGACATGCATATAGCAAAATGAACCAAATGCATAGTGACACTGAAGATATATGTATATTGGAACAGATAGTGCATAGTTGTAGTGTGCAACCCGAACACACATATTTTACCTCATATTTTTTATTGGATTGTTTTGACTTTATAGATCCAATTACAAACCCTGATGAAATGCTTCCAGCAACCACCAGCACTACATTGAACCAGCCCTAGTCTAAAACTCCAATAAAAGCCTTAATGTTGCAGTACTCGCTCAAAGCTCAGTGTGAGCTTCTTTCGGCTCCAGCACTTGCAGACATTATGCACAAACAGCATGGCGTAACATGAGCTGAATCAGATGACAATTGAGGGCTCCAATATAAACACAAAGATACAATCTTCAGAAAAAAAAAAAAAAAATCAGACAAGAGACAGTGTCAGATGACATGATAACACACAGAAACACAAGGGGATGAGCAGATCGCAGCTCTTGATCTATCGCTTATTATGACAAAGCGATAAGTCTGATTTTCTGCCCCAGTTGCTGGAGCAGCCAGCAGCAGCTGCAGTGACAGGGCAGAGCTCACTGTGCTCCTACACGCCTCTGTTCCCCAAGTCGCTAAATAATCAGCGATTTGGAAAAGCATGGGAGATCCTGGTGGGCCCACTGGCCTGCACATGCCAGGGCCAGTGGGAGCAGGACTGGGGGCTACAGAGACAGGCAGGGGATATGTAAGCAAGTATGCAATATTTGTGCTTAAGAGACACAGGGCATGCCTGTGATTTGGTTTATGTTTTGTATGGCAGCCTAATATAGAACACATTTAGTAATAAAAGTCCAAACTGGACAAAAAACACTGACCAAAGCTCCAGCCTTACTTTTCTTTTTCAACAAAACTATAAAAAATGATTATCATTTTAGTCTAGACAACAGCGAGTCTGGTCAGCCAGACTCTTCTCCTATTCCATACAAATAAGTTAGTCGGTCTCCCTAAGCTTAAGTTATATGAGTTAAGTTAATAATCACAGGTGGAGTAACCCATCAGAGAAACAAAGTGTAGACTGTAAGCAGTGTGCCACTGACCTGTATCCAACATGGCGCTTAAAGAACTGTTGCCAGTTTTGCCATAAAACACCAGTATACACAGAAATATTGGCAGCTCTGCTTATTTCTGAATGAGAGGAGCAACAAAAGTCAGTTGTACAAAGACTTGGACAAAAAAAGTTGGACATTAATGGGACTTTTTGTTGTTAAAATGGCAACAAAACAAAGAAAAAAATCACACAGATGACTGAAGGCTCCAACAGGATCAACAGGTGTCAAAGGTACACACATTACACCACTAACCAGAAGTGAGAGAAGTAATAAAATTCACTTATAAGCTGGCACCATCTTTTCAATATTTCTGATAGGAAATATCTTCTGCTTCTCCTTTTTTTGTAAGACGTGCTGCACATAAACAGCTGTGATAATCTTGTATCAGGTGAGTCGATTGGAAAAGGCTCCCTGTGGCTGATGAACTTTGCTTTTATAAGGAAAGTAGAGTAGGGGCTGGCTGGCCGGGCAAGACAATACCTATTCCTAAAACAATTTTTTACCCTTAAAGAGTAACTCACCCCTAACTCAGGCCTTACTTGTCCAATGCAAAGGCTTAAAAATATTGAAAAAGTGTACAGAAACAGAGAAGCAAAAAAAAAAAAAAAAAAAAAAAACTTGTGGGACTGAGCGGAGGCAGGGCCTGGAAGTTGATATCAAAAATATATAAACTTTTTCATTAATTTATCAGTAGTGTTGCAGTGCAAAATTCCTTCTAGCTACTGCGTTACAAATACACAACCCTCTCCCAGGCTTTTTCACTTAAAAAGGGATTTGTTTTGGATTGAAGCGACGCCCCTGGAAAACCCACATCTCCTCCTTAATTAGACTGAGGTTTTCTCTCCTTCTTCTGTGTCATGTGGCTGTACATTCTCTCCCCTTCTTTATCTCTGCCCTGGACAACACACTGAGATAAGGTTCATCTGGGATCATCTGTGCACCCTTCCACGGAGGATCAGAGTGGCTGAAGCAGGCTTTGCACCAGGATTTCACTTCACCCTTTTTGTATGTGGATAGAGAGGCAACAAGAGTGAGTGTGCTTGGTTGTGAACCATGTATGACAGACAACAACATACTGTTTTGATGCCATTGTCTCTGGAGGAAAGTATCGCACAACTGTCATATTAAAAGATACACAGTTATCAAAGTGAAATACCTAAAGGTGAACCGGGAATAAGGAAATAAATAATGTAACTAGATGATAGATGAGTGCTGTCTAAGTGCTGATGTCTGGGAATAAGCAGCAGAAACATAAAACTTTAAAACTATGTCTAAATCATCACAATATCACGTTTACTCACTTACTGTTGAGCCACAAATATATCTCACAGTGGTAAAGATTCTACATAATTTTTTCCAGACCCCACTAAAACGTATGCACACTACTGTTTTTCAATGCAGACAGTCAGGGATAAATCAGTGGTTTAACCTTCTACTCCTGACATTAAAACAGTCAAAGTTTTTCAATATAAATAGACATCTGAAAACACATGTGTACATAGCTAAGGGGACAAGCTCCTGTTTCCAACCGTGCCCTAACATTTGCTCACTGTTTGCATTGAAAAGGTCACTGAGCACTGGCTAAACAGTAGAGCCAAGTGCACTAGGTGTGTAAGCATGCTGTCTCTATATGAGAACTAGATATATGCTATTTATAGTGAAAAATTCACACTTTAAACACAGTGAAGTAATGCAATTTTATCTACAAGGATCCCAATGTCTATTACTTGCATGTATATAGTCTTTCCCTGAGTTTTTTTTTTTTTTTAATATCTATTGAACTGCTGTCTCAACAAATTTCACCGTAATGTAAAAGTTAAAATGCAGTTGAAGGAGAGAGCATTATCATCTAAGTGCTCTGAATGTAGTGGTGTAATTTTGTTAGCATATATCTTACATTTTTGAATAATCCAGCCAAAAAGAGTCACATGCCTCCTAGTGTGCAGTCACTGCAAATCTAGGAGCCAGATTTGCTGTGGTAACACTGCAAGGTGGTGCTGAAAGCAAAGATATGTTTCGGAAATACATTTCGACCAAGAGTTTGTCTTGGTGTTGAACAATCACAGGTTTTGGTTGGTAAGTTAACATTTGGCTGGATCTAGGGGTTGAGAAGAGGCAGATAAGCAACAGTTCCCCTGTGCACATCTTGGCAATGGCACAGCAATGATCAGGTGGCTGAGTTAAACAGTTTTTAATGAGAAAGATGAGGCCAAAGATAGCAGCCAAATAGTCCATCTTCATGTGTGTGGCCTGTGTGCATGTCTAAACAAAAACTATCCTATTTGTTCCCCTTGCACTGAAGGGAAACCTGTACAATCATATAATATTATATTTTAATAGGAAAGATCTGTGTAAAAAATATGATTTACATATACTGCCTGTTTTATTAAGGACTTTAGACTGCTGGCACACCCCAGTAAATACGTTAGAGAAAGCCTTTTCTTTAAAAAGTGAAGAAAAATAAAATGTAAATAAAAATAGATGATGCAAAATTATTATGCTAAACAAGGCCGCAGATCATTTTGCATTGGGCTAATGCTAAACTCTGCACTAGATTTTTAAGTAAAGCACAAAAATTTCAGTTTGATGTCATAAACTTTTTTTGAGGGGGCAAGTTGGTTGAGTTTTACATGTGTTAATAAAAAATAAATAAAAGCAGAAAGAGAGCTATCCTGTTGTTGTTAGTGAGTAGTGTGGTTGGAAATGCTATAGGTAACAGATTTTGTTATACCAGCACTGGGATGGCAGTAGTAAAATCAGTTATTTCAGCTTTAACGGCACATTTAGTCTGATGCATATAGGTCGTCTACATAGTGACAAGTGCTATGTGTGGGTGCAACGTGATTCACAGAGCCGTCCTTCTTTCAAGCTGCTGTGAGCTCAAACTTAATCAGGAAGGAGAGCACCCAGAGTCCATCTCCTGTTGGAGCTCACCCGTGATTTGTTTACAAGTCACTCGATGGTTTATTTGATTGCCTGAATAAATGACACAAAGCAGATGAATCGGCGAGCATTCAGATGGCCTGGCTGTCAGCCCTCTGCATCTCCATAAATCATCCCCCACCTCAGTCTGTTCCCCGCTGGTGCAGAGCAAACACTGGGTAAAAGACTTAAGGGAGGTTTTATCATATCACCCAAAGACCTGAGCTGGAAGTAAACTGAGATGTTCAATTCTCCATTTTCCAACAGTGTGGGGAAACTCAGAGATTGACAGTGTGTTTACAGTGGGTAATTAGATGAGGTGTACTCCAGTAAGTGCTCATCTTTTTCACTCCACCTTCATCAATGAAAGCTGATAGCACAGGAAATACAATACATGAAAGTAATTGCATAATCACCACACTATGAGTGAGTTTACTGGTTGTACAGATTAATCACTCAAGGGCTAAATGTGAATCTTTGTGATTTTTAATCTGGCCTGTTAATAGATTTTGCTCTATTCTTTTACTGCATAATGTTGCCACATCGCTAATATGTAGAATGTGATAAGGAAATGATTAGGAGGTGTGAGGGAGCCAGAGCCATCCCACTTTAAAAGTAGTTATATTGTACTTGTTCTTAATCAACAAACATTTTATTTCTAGCACTAGCAATAATAGATTTTTTACTGTGCGTGTTGACTGCTGAAGATAAATCCTGTAAGTTAACATTTTTGTTTCTTTACCTCCTTGTTTCTAACCATTTCTTTGAGGTCATTGGTCATCTGTCATACAACACGGCACTGAGCGAGAGAGAGAGGAGGTTGTCTGACATTTAAAGAGACACTTTAAACTAGATATTAATGCTGTATAAAGGTATGTGAAGAGTTTTGTATAATCCTGTAAATATAAATGCATCTTTAGTTTTAGGCCAAGTGGCTTAGGTCAGGGGTGTCCAAACATTTTTTATTGATGCCAGGTACATCTCACACAACAATGCTTGTTATGGAGCTATTGTTGTCTACAAATAACTGCACACATAACTGCTATGTAAATATATAAATATTGAGGCTCGACTACACCTGGGATTGGTAGGAGAAGAAGTGAAAGACATCTATGCATCGATCTGTCTATGCATAGTTTGGACTCCCCTGGCTTAGGCCATAGTGGGGAGATGAACTGGATGGGGTGGCCTGTTGGTCTGTAAAGGGGAATCCATGTCAGGATGTGTCCTGCTGAACAGAAGGCCATAGTACATAAAGAACAAAAGAGAAAACTAAAAACAGAAACTATAGATATGAAGTTCAGAAACAAGCCACTATTTCAACTGTGTGCATTAAGGCTCCACTGACCATGTAAACCTATCAAATGTACAGTTAAAATGGTCTTATTTATTGGGCTTCAGCAATCTGTCATTGCTGAGAAATTAAATTTCCGTGCCAGGGATGGCCACATGCATTAGGCACTACACACATTTGCTTTTGTTATGTGGCAAAGTGTGTCCATTTGCACTGTGGCATCTTTATATTATTAGCATAGATTCAGTTGATAATTCAGTGAGCTCACAGCCACACCCACACACTCTCCACACAGAAGATACCGCTGCATGAACACACTAAGTACATATGGCATGACATGACATTACCTCACGTGCCAATCTGTGTTTGTGGAGTCGAATGAATCAGGCATCAAAATGCACTCTGCTGATTTACGATAATGCATGGCCTCACTGCATATAAAACAGTGTGATGGGCTTCTGAGAGGAAAATCATAGGTCACTGCTTCCTGAAAGATGATCTTAAGCAATTTATCAGAAACTAAAGTGCCTCATGACGTCCCTGAGAGTTACTAAGAGCTAAGTAGTAAGGCCTGCAAATCAGCACATTTGAGCCTGCATCTGTTGACTCAGTTCAAGAACTAAAGGTGATGACTTAGTCCAATATAAAACATGTTTGCAGTAATAAAAGGAGTGTGTATACAGGCCTAATTATCCTATATGCAAAATACAGAAGGTTAGTATGCGCTAGTGCTGACCTCAAGTGGTTCCTATTTTAGTTTTTCTCCAGTTATGTAAAAATCAACACTATTAATCGCAATAAAGTCCTTAAGAATGGTGGCTAATGAAATACTCTATAAACATGCACGTCTCTATTTGCTCACATTTGGCCTTTGACTAAAATGTACTGTCTTGACCATGGCTTTACAAAATCAGTCTTACTAAAACTGGTGGAGATGACACATTGATATTTAAAAGTGACACTTGCATTAGTATTTGAGTACATGTTGAAGTACACAACAGTGATGCTACTTCACATACTTAGTTTAGTGTTATCATATGAACACAGTACCATATGATCTACAATTAGCTGAGCCCAAACGTGCCTACACTGTGTGGCTGGACATGGGTTGTTGGTACTAGGTTTTAATCAAGGTTGCCAGCTAAGAACGGCTTGCTGTGAGTTTGCTTTGTCCTGTCAGTGCTTCTAAATATACCCTACTAATGATGATATTTCTAGTGTTTACTTGTCAAATATTTGATTAAAGTAATTTTCTTCACCAGATGGCTCTCTTTTCTGTCTGTGTCTCCACTGAGTGTGCAGAGTTAGTGTAAACTTTCCTTAGAGAAGCTGATTGGAGTATTCCCAAAATAACTCTGCTGCTGTAAAGGCAAAATGTTCCTGAAATACTTTAACTGTAACCCACTAACCTCAGGTAATATTCAGTCCATTGTGCACGCTGACAGTGAACATGGATAGTAAATATCAAATCAATGCAAACAATCAATAATATCTAACATAAGAAGCTCCTAAAGAAAGCTACAATAATTAAAGTTGTGTTTGTTTTCATTGTCCCTATAATGGCAGTACCACCTCCCCCAAACTGCACTGACAGCAACTAAAACCACAAAATCAACAAAACTGCAATATAATATAACTATAATGATATAACACTGGCCCTATCCAGTCACGGGTCAGCCTCCGTCCCGCCCTCCACTTTCTTCCACCCATTAATCTCTCCCTTTGTCCGCCCGTCCCAGCGCCAGGACACGCGCGCTCCAGAGGCTGCGGGGTGAAGCGACAGAAAAAGGGGGAGGAAGAAAAATCACACACATAATAGGCTTGTGCTTGGGCTGCTGCACAGTGTGTGAAGGCGGACTGCGTAGAAACAAACCCACCGCGTGTCCTTTAGTAGCACTCTGGCTGTGTACGGGGATGGACCGGGCAAGACAGTGCACACAGTGACACGGTTTGCACTGGGAGCATCGTTGACGCCGAAAGAGGAAGCATGAAGTTTGCGGTTGCAGTGTTGTGCTTGTGTTTTCTGCCCGGGAAGGCTGCCACACAAGGTAAGGACACTCCGAGATGGTTTTTGGCTTTAATCTGTTGATAGTGGCCAACTGTTTGAAGTCTGCAAGATACCGAGAAGTGTAAGAAGTGGGAAAAGTGGGAAAAGATTCAGAAGCGTGGACTGAAAATAATGTTACGCGACCATAGCGCAGCAGCTGCCGCCTCATTACAGTCTCATTAATGTAATTAACAGTGAGAGCGTTTGACAAACATAGACTGGTGTTTAAATACGTACCTGTGTCTTGTCGTGTAATTAACGCCAAATAATACTTTTTAATCTTCTCCGAGACGCCTGGACAAACAGCGGGTCAGGTGTGAGGTTCATGATTTATTCAAGAGTGGAAGCAGAGCGCCCCCTGGAGACGGACTACTGCTGTGTGTAGAGTGTAGGTACCTTATAGAAAAAGAAAAGCCAATGCACTGAAAAGTACTTTTGTAACAGAGTGTACTAGCCATGTGTTAAACTGAGTGGGCTTTGGTGATAAAATGATCGTTTTAAATAAATGTAAGGCAGTAGTCTTTCTGTACTGTTGTTCTGGTGGCATAAATCCTTGCTTTGACTGGGACAGGAGCTGTTGACCTCGACAGCTGCATTAATCATTTCAGTTTTGAAGTGAAGCCTTGTTTTGGAGTGAGGTGTAGGACAAGTGTATCCATGTTACATCGTATTCAGAAGCAGTTCTGGGGACATGCATGCCACGTGATTCCTTCTACAATGACAACAAAACTATTACATTACATTTACAGGTCACGTGATTAGACAAAACTAAATATCCCACTAATACTGCAATTTTTACCACTTGCACTTCAGAATCCCCCAAAATTGCCAGCTTGTGTTGTCCTCAGGCATTGTGTCCTCACCAGGTGTGATATACCTCAACAATAATACAATATATCAACCAAAAACAGTTAGAGGTAGAAGCTGTTCATCATCAGATCTCTTTTATATCTTGCAGTGTATTAGATTGTCTATAGCCTACTTCACCTAAATTAATTTGTAAAAATACATTTGGCAGCTTCTTATGTCTCAGTTCGGTACTGTTTTCTTGAACTCTACCTAGTCCATATTTCAATGGGTTGTGTGGATTTGTTGACTGTAATACTGGTCACAGTGTCAGAATAATCTGCCTTTTGTGCCCAATTACTTTAGCCAAAGTTGCATTTTAATTATGGAGGCTACAAAGAGACATCAAGCTTCCTCCTAAGGGCACAGAGAAACAGCACACATTTCTCCGTCCAGATCAATAAAGTAGAGGTGAATACTGCGCTACATCATGAAAACAAATACCTTTAAAATGCAACATCATGGCTTTTGGGAAATAAAGCACTCTGCTGTAGCAGAATGCACTAAAGAGATGTCCATTTATAGTGTGAGCACAGCTAGATTCTTCTCAAGAATCCAAGCTATAACTAAAGCTAGTTAGTATATAAGTAAAACAATATTGTCAGACTGGTTTAAAGACATGTTTCAATTAACTTTTGGCAAAGAAATGGGGATTAAGCCATACTACAATAGGTCGCCACAGCAGCTCATCTGCTTCCTAGTAAGCAGTGATTTTTGTTACTGATTTGGCATAGATTTTGTGTCAAATGCCCTCTCTGGCGCCACCCTCTCCATTTGTCTGGAAGAGTACACTAACCCTCCATGGCTTGATTCAAGGAGCTATACTTTAGCCAACAGAACAAAGAAAAAAATATGTTCAAAATCGACATACAAACTCTACTCAAATTTGAAATGTTAAAGAAACCAAGGAAGATTGATTTAATATACACCAGACGCCCTTCCTGACGCAACCCTCTTCATTTATCCAGGGTTGGGACAGTCAAAAAGAGTACACTGACCCTACGTGGTTGGATTGCAGCTTAACCAGCAGAAGAAAATCTATATTCAAAACCTAAAAAAATTTACTATGTTCAAGATTTCATAAATTATTTTTTGGGACAAGACTGATCAGGTTTTGTACAGTATCCCCAACACTAATCACAAGGGGTCACAAGCCAGATTACTTTTTGTGCCTGTCCCAAGCTTGGATAAATGGAGAGGGTTGCATCAGGAATTTTCTGTTGCGACCCCTGAAGGAAAAAGCAGAAAGGAAAGCTGTATCTCTAACACCAATGCCAATAAATGTAATTAGATAGGAAAAACTCTTGCACATGCCTGATTATACAATAGTTATTAAAAAAATCTAAATAATAATGGCATGCCCATTGTTTCGTCTTACAGCCCTACCCTCTCGCAGTGGTACGTCCCGCCATGCTTCCAGAGCTAACAGATGGAGGCAGCGTCGGGATGATGACACCACTGCGTTACCCGCGGGGGGGCTGCAGACTATGGGAGAAGGAGGCAGGGCTTTGTGGTTGAATGCTGGGTCACCCCTGCGTCAGTATCAATCAGGAGCACTGTTTGTACTCATCCTATAGCCCTTATACAATGCTCACACACACAGACCCAGACACACATTGCAATGCATTATAATTTCCCCCCAGCAGAAAACCACCCCACCCCCCAGGCCATCAGGCTGCACTGGTGAATCAATATTCTTCCCTTTCACCTCGGCTCAGTCACGCAATCATTTGTGAATACTGATATAGGCTATGCATCCCTACCGCTGTAACCTATAACACCTGAAGTACCATTCTCACTTTAACTATAACCTACAGTACTGTGCAGTAGTTGTGAAAATTTCAGGAAAAGTAATGGGCCATGGGAGAAACTCAATTTTGGCGTGGATCCAGATGACTTTTTAGATCCAGTGTGTTTCAAAGAATACAATTTTAAGATGCAGAGACACTAACTTCATTCATTAAAATAACAAGAGGTCTTCCCTTTTCCAGCGCTGAGTTTAGATTTTTCTTTTGTTTTTCTTTTGCACAATGTAATCAATACCAATTCAAACGCTTTAAACCTTCACATGGTCCAAGTCCAAGTCATTAGGTTCTTGCTTGAGCAGCTACAAATTCCTACAGCGTTTACCATACGTGTAGCAGTGTGTCGTGTGCATCCCTGTGGTGTGCCACTGGTTTGTCCCGTGTCTTTATAGATGAGCAACATGTAGTCAAAGCGGTTTCCTGCTGAGATACTTGATAAGATTGAGCGAGTGAATGCACTGCTGCCATTTTAAAATTGTACAAAATAAGGGTTTTTCTTGTGCTCTGACGCAATAAGAAGAAATCAGTCTTTCAGCATTTTAATGATAGAGGAAACAACGGGGAGGGCTCAATCAAAGTTTTGACCCTTGGGTGTAAATTGTGGAGTTTGATTGTTATCTCTATGTTGCTGTGGCTTACATCACTAGTTTTTTGGCGCTAGGTCAAATTGTGATGCTGAACTACCCTTAGGAAGCATCGAATGGTTCAATAAATTATTCATATGTTGTTTGTCCTCCACTAAACATTTTTTTCAGGGTGTACATGTGCCCTTCTTTAAGCATCGGACAGATTATCTGATTTCCCACTGTTGCTGACGTTCCAAAAACATCTTTCTAGTTGTTGTTTCAGGACGGAGCAGTTTCTAGCTTTGTGGGGGCCCTATGCAAGATGATGTTTGGGAGCCCTAACTTTGCCAAACTACGATGGAGAGGATTCTAATCCCTTAAATAACCCACAAACATGCCACAGCTTATTACGCTGCATGAGCAAAACAGGTTTCAGTCATGATAATGCCTATATAATAAAAGTAAACATCTCAAGTAAAGCCACTCAAGCAAGATAACTGATAGCATAAGGAAAACAACAACTCACTCAGACCAATAATGCACTACCACATTAGTCCAAAATAATCAACAGTAGTCCAAATATGTATATGTCACTTAATATATAACTTGTTATCTAGTAGCACACTTCTAAACTGAATAAATTAATCATAAGTAATGCTAAAGTAATGATAAGTGGTAAATATCTAAGAAATAACTTCCACAGCACGATGATAGCAGACATCCACATCACAACAAGCCTTAGGCCTCCCTAGTGGCTTGTGGGGCATGTGCAAAGTCTACAGATAGCTAGAAACGTCCCTGCTCCGGCAGCCCTACTCACCCAAAACATGAGTTCTATGTATATCTTTGTAACTGACAGACTTAAAAATACAAGGATATAGTTTGCACACAACATGTAATGTAAAATCTGTAAGAGAAAAGATGAGCTGCATGCAACAATTAATGATATGATGGACAGTGGACAAACTTATTCTATTATGTTTGGCAGTTGCTATTGCACATTTTGATAATCATACCACCAGCATTATTCATTTAAAACACATATTCCATTTGTATTCCTTTTGAAGTTTGTACCACACAATTGCCACCTGTGTCTGGCATAGGAATATTATTTGGATTCATAACAACAGTTGTCTTTTTATCATTTATTGATTACATAGTGCCTGTGCCCTCAAATCATACCACTTAAAAGACATTTCATTCATCTTTTTCTGCTTATTCCTGTTAAAGTTTGTAGCTGGCATCTATATCTGCAGGTGTAGGCCTTGAGTGAACAATAGGCTAATAGTCACAGGGCTGCCACTTAGAGACACACACTGACCACGACAATCACTCACTCTCTGATTCATTAACCATGGGCACTTTAGATTCAACATTCTCCTAACACATATCTTTGGATGGTGTGAAGAAGCCCAGATTACCCAGAGGAAATCCACGGACATGCAAACTAAGAAGAGATTGTAGTTTGCTGGTCCGAGGATTGTAAACACAATTTCCTTGCTGAAAGGCAAAATTCTTAACCTCTCTGCCATTAAGCATAGCAATGCCTCCTCTTCCCCCAGCCTTTTGCTAGTTGTTTTGCTGTCTGTTCCCATTCCCCTTGTCCCCTTCTGCACCAGCCCCGGCTCTGCTCTCAGTCCTGACTCCATCTGACTCAGGGGGGACTAGCACTGGGTCACTTTGTCTTAACTCCTGCCTCTTATCAGCTCTCTGCATTCCTCAGCTGCACACTAGAGCATGACGATTATTTGAACTTGTGTGTCTCTGCCGTTTGGCCGATTGCCTCCATTCACACTGCTACACACTCAGTGCCAAATATGTCCAACTGTGAGCCATTTGGAGCATGCTGCAAAGTTATGTAGGAGGCGACGATATAAATACCACAAAATGCCCAGAACAAATGTCACTGTCATCTTAGTTGCATTTAATAACAGTCAAGGAAGTCAGCGTGGGCTGCTTTGGGACAGTTAAAAAAATCCTGTTACTAGAAAATATTATTACCTAAGCAGAATAAAGTACATATTCTTAAAGGTATTCTTAAGTAAATGTATCTTACTTTGCACCTCTGAAAAGGACAGACACCTTCTGAGGAACAGTGACCACAATTTAAACTATTTGAACTAAAGACAAACATCTTACTAATACTTCATTAAGCTAGCACCTGGCAAGACTGGAGAGGAATTACTCTGTTAAATTAGCTCAGACATGGCCAAAGTGGTCATGAATGAGGATCAGTAGAGAGAGAACAGAGATAAGACACAGACAGAGGAAGGGCACTGGAGCTACTGAACCCCTGACTGAGGACACTGAGGAACTTCTTTTCTGATGAACAGAGAGATGAGTTTACTGCAATTGATTAGAGCTGTCAGCTGGCGTAGTGTATTAGGCAGTAAATAAACATGTCGTCCTTGAACTTGAGGTGTGTGATATATATTTTATTGTGAGTGACTTTGACAAGGCCCACAGTGTGATGGCTAAACAACAGGGTGACAGCAGCTGTGCACCTCCTGTTAGGTATTCCTGCTCTTAAGTGTTGGAGGAACTAAAACTGATGCAAACAAGGGAAAGCAGTGACAGATCAGCTAGCTCCACCAATGTTCTTTGCTAAAGGTCTGGAAACATTCAAGCCTTCTGACACAATTTTTTTTTTTTTTCTACCAACCAATCAACGTTTATCTAAATAGGAAGGGCTTTATACAGTGCCTTTTTTTCCTATTGGCTGGATTTTTTCTAAATTGCATTGCATTTTTGTCTCTTGTTGCTACTGCCTCCAGTTTTATGACATTCAATCTGCATGTGTTAGACTGGAACAAGACTTATAATCAAAGACAAAGCTGAAGTGGTGAACCAGTGGACATAAAAGAAGAAATGTGATTCGGGGATGTCACTTTAAGACTCAGTGCTGGATTACACAGGCCATCTTTGCAGGTCTATTTCAGTCTTGGTCTTAAATATGCTTTGGATGTCCATTAATGTCATGGCTGCTTAGTGCATAAATAAACACTGTTCACATATTCCAAACCTAGAGAGACTTTTTCAAAATTTAATGCAGTTGTTAGGATGTTTTCCTGCATTACATCACCATAACCCAATAATTATTTAACACTGGGCACTAACCACATTGAATAACATGCAATCTTATGGGGAAGAGCAAGTGCTCAGAGTCACTCTTTAACTCACTCGTGTGTCTTGTGCCTGAACGAACACTGTGCTTGGAGCTCGCCTCTTGTCCCTCGGCGCCTGTCCCGTCTGAGGGCATTATGTCAGCCTGATCACTGCCTCAGCTTGTGGACTCCAGATGTACTCAGTGGGCTCGGACCAGCTGTCAGTCTGGGCTGCACAGTGGTAGATGTGTGGGACTGACTCATGAGGCACTGACTTTATTTTTACCTTCCACTCACTTCAGAGGCTCAGAAGAGGAGCTGCTTTATGCTCACGCTTTACTCACTTGGCCTTTGTATAATCTGAAACAATAAGGATGGCTGAAAATTATACAGTATATAAAGCACTAACCACAAGTGTATATGTTGTATGTTAGGTAGCTTTATTGTTCCCATAGAAAAAATGGTCCCCATAGAAACAAAAGAAGAACAATCAAAATTAAAGCTGCAAGCGGCGATTAAAGGCCCTCGCAGCTCTTGTGACTGAAGCATATGAGTATCTCATATACACAGGTTTATCTGGATCTTGTCTTATCTTAGCCTTGAACAGACTAAATTTCAGAGTTCAATGGCATGGCCACTCCAAAAAACTTTAGATGACAGTAATGTCCAGATGATTTTGACAGAGTTTGGAGACTGTGGGATGAGAACAATAGGAGGATATTTGGTAAAACAGAATGTGGACAATTGACCAAGGTGGACTATTTGATGAAAAATGGCCACCTTCCTTTTATGAGCTAGGACACGACCCCCACAGACTTTTTTTTGCTCAGGATCACATGTAGAATAAGTGTACATAATTTTATTTGGGCACCACAAAAATGTTTTCACTTTCCACTGACTTTTTGAACATTTCTTGGTCGTGGCTATGATAATATGGCAATAGATAGGGTGTGGTCTCTATTGACTTTTTTGTTCAGCATTATTAAGTGGTTGTGTACAGAGAGTCATTCAGAGAAAGGCTTAATTTACATATTATTATGTCCAGGACATAAATGTGCCTCATTGAGTCGATCCAGATCCGACAATATTTGTACAAGTTTCAGGGGTTTCTATGCTTTTCAAAATGGCTGCCTTGTTAAGAGCTTGTCATGACCACACCCTAAGACTTTTGACCCAGCTTTTAACAACCTCTGATCCCAGATATTTCCTGATGAATCTGTCTCAGTTTGTAGTGTGTCAGATCAAAACCCTAGCAGGAGTTCTCACATGCATTAGTCCAGAAATACAGAGGTTACATACTTCAATGTCATACTTACATGTGTCCTGGTTGTGCACAGTACATGGTCTTTGAAAGCATAGTTTAGAAGATAAACAGTGGAGCTACAAAAAGCTATGAAGTGTTCCAAATAAACACACTGTACAATATTTCATTTGTAACCTGCAGTCCTGTAGTTTGTTGTAACTGTGGTTCAAAACTCAAAACTACACTAGCTACAGTCTCAGATATGTCCAGATGCTTCTGCCTCAGTTTGGAGCCTGTCAGAGCAAAACCCTAGGACAGGTTTGCAAAACAGGGCTAGATTTTGGCCGTCACAACTTTCAGCCAACATGGCTGTTGGTTTTAGGGCCTGCCCACAATATAATTTTGGTGTGTCTCAATATGCTCTAAATATCTACTAAGTTTAGTTTTTTTCTATAATGAGAAATATTGGGTCGACCCCCTTCTATTTTGCAGTGTATTTTGATTTTCCAGGGGTTGCTGCTGAGCCATTTTTAATTATATGAGAGCGAGACAGGCAATTTTTTATACTTCTCAGAATGGCTGATTTGTCATGGGATCACCACAGCCATGACCTAGGTGATGGCTTTTGACCATTAAACATTTTAAAAATAAAATGTTTTCTACATAAATGTTGTTTCTATTATAAAATAGTACATTTTAACATTAGTATAGAGCAGCCATTCCCAAAGTCAAGATGGCTGTGGTCCTCTTAAATTTCCGAAAATCCCTCGCGGACCCCCAGCGATAAAACTTCCCTCTATTCAAAAGACTCTGCCATGTTTTTTTTGTTGTTTTTTTAATAAAAACATTACAAAAACACTGATTATTGACTAAAAGTTGTTTTAAAGTAATAGTTTAAAACAAATATACAACTGTAATTAATTTCCAGTGTTTTTAGGTACTTAATATTTTCATTGACTTTTCATGTTTTTGTATGTTTTATTTGTTTTTATGAACCAAAACCATGTGTCTGAAATAATAATAATAATAATAATAATAATGATAATAATAATAATAATAATAATAATAATAATAATAACAATAATAAAAATTCAAATGAAATTCAAATATAGACAGCCTCTGGGGGCCCCCCTGTAGTACCTTCGCGGACCCCCAGGTGGCCCTGGACCCCACTTTGGGAACCACTGGTATAGAGGTTCTGTCTCTATATATGGACAGAACATGGATTGTTCAGTATGTAGAAGGAATCGTTAAGTTTGGCTCACAACTGATTCAGACTCTGAAGAAGACGCACACATAACAGAAGAGCAGAGACTAAAATCACCATGAAGCCCTGGGATGAGTATACTTCCTCTGACGATGAAGGCCTTTACGACCAGGACTTCAACCTCGAGGATGTGCTTAACTCCTCACCTGCAGAGAGCGTCCAGAAGCGAACACCAGGAGAGAGCGAACCAAGACCAACACCTGAGGACACCAGGTTGGTATGTAGTAAGGTATTTAAATCTGTACCTGACCAAGAAAGTGAATTTGATAAAAAATACTGTATATATAAAAATGTATATTTATTGTGTTTTTCCACCATCTATGCACCAACAGCACCTGAGGAGAGCAGCTGGTACAGGAGCTCAAAAGGCAGCTGGAGGAGGCAAAAGCCACAGTTCACAAAACACAGAATGAACTACAGTAGAAAATCCACAAAAAGCAGTGTCTCGAGCAAGAGCAAAAGGTGGAGGCGATGCTGGCTCACCACAGAGCTGTTCAGCTAAACCAAGCAAGATGGGCTCTCCGCAACACTAAACAAGCAGATCCTGACCAATAAAAAACTTCAGCAACAACTGAAAAAAGAAGAAGAAGAGAGGAAGACCACTGAAGTGCTGAGAGTTAAGCAACTGCCCAATGCTAATATGGCTATTAAAAAGCTGACAAACAGCGAAAATAACTTCAGAAACTGGCTGGAAAGCTAAAAGAGGACAAAGAGGCCTTCCAGGCTGTTAGGAGACACAACCTGGAACAGCTACAGCTCGACCTAAGAAAGAAGAAGTGGTGTAGGCGCCCCTAAGCTACCTTCAGAAACCTCGACAACCCTTAACTGTTCAAAAGCTAAGGATGCATATGGTCTGGACACAAGTTTTATAAAGTTACACAAAGACTCCTTGATACGTCCAATAACACATTTGATAAATCTGTCAGACATTCATATGTTTCTGCAGCTTGGAAAGTGGCCACTGATCACTCCAATTTTCAAATCTGGTAATAAAACAGACATTAAAAATCACAGACCAATCAGCATAATGCCTATTATATCTAAAATAACTGAAAAATGGGTCACTAAACAATTAATAAAACATTTAAATATGGGTTACAGTGGGGCAAAAAAAGTATTTAGTCAGCCACCAATTGTGCAAGTTCTCCCACTTAAAAAGATGAGAGAGGCCTGTAATTTTCATCATAGGTATACCTCAACTATGAGAGACAAAATGAGAAAAAAGATCCAGAAAATCACATTGTCTGATTTTTAAAGAATTTATTTGCAAATTATGGTGGAAAATAAGTATTTGGTCACCTACAAACAAGCAAGATGTCTGTCTCTCACAGAGCTGTAACTTCTTCTGTAAGAGGCTCCTCTGTCCTCCACTCGTTACCTGTATCAATGACACCTGTTTGAACTCATTATCTATATTAAAGACACCTGTCCACAACATCAAACAGTCCCACTCCAAACTCCACTATGGCCAAGACCAAAGAGCTGTCAAAGGACACCAGAAACAAAATTGTAGACCTGCACCAGGCTGGGAAGACTGAATCTGCAATAGGTAAGCAGCTTGGTGTGAAGAAATCAACTGTGGAAGCAATTATTAGGAAATGGAAGACATACAAGACCACTGATAATCTCCCTCGATCTGGGGCTCCCTGCAAGATCTCACCCCGTGGGGTCAAAATGATCACAAGAACAGTGAGCAAAAATCCCAGAACCACACGGGGGACCTAGTGAATGACCTGCAGAGAGCTGGGACCAAAGTAACAAAGGCTACCATCAGTAACACACTACACCGCCAGGGACTCAAATCCTGCAGTGCCAGACGTGTCCCCCTGCTAAAGCCAGTACATGTGCAGGCCCGTCTGAAGTTTGCTAGAGAGCATTTGGATGATCCAGAAGAGGATTGGGAGAATGTCATATGGTCAGATGAAACCAAAATAGAACTTTTTGGTAAAATCTCTACTCGTCGTGTTTGGAGGAGAAAGAATGCTGAGTTGCATCCAAAGAACACCATACCTACTGTAAAGCATGGGGGTGGGAACATCATGCTTTGGGGCTGTTTTTCAGCAAAGGGACCAGGACGACTGATCTGTGTAAAGGAAAGAATGAATGGGGCCATGTATCATCAGATTTTGAGTGAAAACCTCCTTCCATCAGCAAGGGCATTGAAGATTAAACGTGGCTGGGTCTTTCAGCATGACAATGATCCCAAACACACTGCCCGGGTAACGAAGGAGTGGCTTCGTAAGAAGCATTTCAAGGTCCTGGAGTGGCCTAGCCAGTCTCCAGATCTCAACCCCATAGAAAATCTTTGGAGGGAGTTGAAAGTCCGTGTTGCCCAGCAACAACCCCAAAACATCACTGCTCTAGAGGAGATCTGCATGGAGGAATGGGCCAAAATACCAGCAACAGTTTGTGAAAACCTTGTGAAGACTTACAGAAAACGTTTGACCTCTGTCATTGCCAACAAAGGGTATATAACAAAGTATTGAGATGAACTTTTGTTATTGACCAAATACTTATTTTCCACCATAATTTGCAAATAAATTCTTTAAAAATCAGACAATGTGATTTTCTGGATTTTTTTTTTTTTTTTCTCATTTTGTCTCTCATAGTTGAGGTATACCTATGATTAAAATTACAGGCCTCTCTCATCTTTTTAAGTGGGAGAACTTGCACAATTGGTGGCTGACTAAATACTTTTTTGCCCCACTGTATATGTTCATGAATATGCACTGTCCCATTTAAATAAATAAATACATAAATAAAATAAAATAACCCAACAACCCCCTCCCTCTCTCTACCCCACCCCCACTTTCCTCTTAAAATAATAATAAAAAATGCATACAATTTTATTGTTTATTGTATTGTATTGTATTTATCGTTTTATATATCTGCATGTATTAAAATAAGCAACTATTAGGTTTCTATAATTTACATGGAAAAAAAACATTCTATGAAAGCATAACAGAGTAAAAAATATTAAAAAGATTTTACATTTCATGGTGTGATTAATATTATAAGTAATAGTATTATATTTTATGGGCAGGTATAAATTTTGTTCATATATGTGCTTTTAGAGCCACATGCGGCTCTTTAGCCCTGCTCTTGCTGCTTGTTGGGCATCTCACATCTGTTTATGTAAATTCAATAAAGGAATAATTAGATGATCATAAAACAAACTGCATCTGCATCATCTTGTCCATTTAAAAATCAACTTTCTCCCTGCTTTTCAGTGTATGCTATGGGCTTAACTGTTAAACTGTTAGTTACTTTTTTAACCTGAATTGCCCACGCAGTTTGACGCATGGACTGATAAGAAGTGCCACACACAAGCCCCAAGAAATAGTTACAGGATGTAACTCTAGTTCTCCAAGTGAGATAATCAGTGCAGTATTTAACACAGTTCGTGCTATTATTAGTGAACACTCATAAGCTGTATAGCATAAGTAGTTAGAGGCGAAGTAACTTTGTATTTAAATTGGTTGCAGCTCTTTACAGGTGCAAATTTTCTATATTTGGAAACAGTTGGCTCTGGAAGGTTGCAGACCCAAGGCACTAGGGGTTTAATGATACATTTACTATATCAGTGTATCAAATTTTTATTCTCCCCTCCTTGAACCGCCACCTTATCGTGGTGGAGGGGTTTGAGTGCTCGAGTGATCCTAGGAGCTATGTTGTCGGGGGCTTAATGCCCCTGGTAGGGTCTCCCATGGCAAACAGGTCCTAGGTGACGAGCCAGACTAAGAGCGGTTCAAAAGCCCACTATGAGTATTATAAAAGCAAGGTTCGTTACGTCGCCCGGATCGGCGTAACCGGGGCCCCACCCTGGAGCCAGGCCTGCGGTTGGGGCTCGCAGGCGAGCGCCTGGTGGTCGGGTCTCCTCCCACGGGACCCGGCCGGGCCAAGCCCAAAAAGGCTACGTGGGACCGCCTTCCCGTAGGCCCACCACCCGCAGGAAGGACCATAAGGGGCCGGTGCTTTGTGATTTGGGCAGCAGTCGGAGGCGGGTGCCTCGACGGCTCAATCCATGGACACAGAAACTAGCTCTGGGGCCATGGAATGTCACCTCGCTGGGGGGGAAGGAGCCTGAGCTTGTGCGGGAGGTTGAGAGATACCGGCTAGATATAGTCGGGCTCACCTCCACGCATGGCTTGGGCTCTGAAACCCAGCTCCTTGAGAGGGGTTGGACTCTCCACCACTCTGGAGTTGCCCGCGGTGAGAGGCGGCGGTGCTGCTGGTGTGGGCTTGCTCATAGCTCCCCAGCTCAACCGCCATGTGTTGGAGTTCACTCCGGTGAACGAGAGGGTCGCGTCCCGGCGCCTCCGGGTGGGGGACAGGTCTCTCACTGTGGTTTCGGCTTACGGGCCGAACAGCAGTGCAGAGTACCCGGCCTTCTTGGAGTCCCTGGGAGGGGTGCTGGAAAGTGCTCCAACTGGGGACTCCGTTGTTCTACTGGGGGACTTCAATGCCCACGTGGGCAATGACAGTGATACCTGGAGGGGCGTGATTGGGAGGAACAGGCCTCCCTGATCTGAACCCGGGTGGTGTTTTGTTATTGGACTTCTGTGCTAGTCACAGTTTGTCCATAACAAACACCATGTTCGAGCACAAGGGTGTTCATCAGTGCACGTGGCACCAGGACACCCTAGGTCGGAGGTCGATGATCGACTTTGTAGTCATGTCATCTGATCTTCGGCCGTGTGTCTTGGACACTCGGGTGAAGAGAGGGGCTGAGCTGTCAACCGATCACCACCTGGTGGTGAGTTGGATCCGCTGGCGGAGGAGGAGGCCGGACAGACTCGGCAGGCCTAAACGTGTTGTGAGGGTCTGTTGGGAACGTCTGGCTGAGCCTCCTGTCAGGGGGGTCTTCAACTCCCACCTCCGGGAGAGCTTCAACCAGATCCCGGGGGAGGTTGGAGACATTGAGTCCGAGTGGACCATGTTCTCCACCTCTATTGTTGGCGCGGCCATTCGAAGCTGTGGCCGTAAGGTCTCTGGTGCCTGTCGTGGCGGCAATCCCCGAACCCAGTGGTGGACACCGGAAGTAAGGGATGCCGTCAGGCTGAAGGAGTCCTATCGAGCTTGGCTGGCTCGTGGGACTCCTGAGGCAGCTGACGGGTACCGGAAGGCCAAGCGTGCCACTGCCCGGGCAGTTGTAGAGGCAAAAACTCGGGTCTGGGAGGAGTTCGGGGAGGCCATGGAGGAGGACTATCGGTTGGCCTCGAAGAAATTCTGGCAAACCGTCCGGCGCCTCAGGAGGGGAAAGCGGTGCTTCGCCAACACTGTTTACAGTGGAGCTGCTGACCTCGACTGGGGATGTTGTCGGGCGGTGGAAGGAATACTTTGAGGATCTCCTCAATCCTGCCAACATGTCTTCCGTCGAGGAGGCAGAGGCTGGGGACTTGGAGGTGGACTCGTTCATCACCCAAGCTGAAGTCACTGAGGTGGTTAAAAAGCTCCTCGGTGGCAAGGCACCGGGGGTGGATGAGATCCGCCCTGAGTACCTCAAGTCCCTGGATGTTGTGGGGCTGTCGTGGCTGACACGTCTCTGCAGCATCGCGTGGCGGTCAGGGACAGTACCTCTGGACTGGCAGACCGGGGTGGTGGTTCCTCTTTTTAAGAAGGGGGACCGGAGGGTGTGTTCCAACTACAGGGGGATCACACTTCTCAGCCTCCCCGGGAAAGTCTATTCCAGTGTACTGGAGAGGAGAATTCGCCCGATAGTCGAACCTCGGATTCAGGAGGAACAATGCAGTTTTCGTCCCAGTCGTGGAACAGTGGACCAGCTCTATACCCTCCATAGGGTGCTTGAGGGTTCGTGGGAGTTCGCCCAACCTGTCCACATGTGTTTTGTGGATTTGGAGAAGGCGTTTGATCGTGTCCCTCGTGGTATCCTGTGGGGGGTGCTCTGGGAGTATGGGGTCCGAGGCCCTTTGCTAGGGGCTGTCCAGTCCCTGTACAAACACAGCAGGAGCTTGGTTCGCATTGCCGGTTGTAAGTCAGACCTGTTCCCAGTGCATGTTGGACTCCGGCAGGGCTGCCCTTTGTCACCGGTTCTGTTCATAATTTTTATGGACAGAATTTCTAGGTGCAGCCAGGGGCCGGAGGGCGTCTGGTTTGGGAACCACAGAATTTCATCTCTGCTTTTTGCAGATGATGTTGTCCTGTTGGCTTCATCAAACCAGGACCTTCAGCATGTGCTGGGGCGGTTTGCAGCCGAGTGTGAAGCGGCTGGGATGAGAATCAGCACCTCCAAGTCCGAGGCCATGGTTCTTGACCGGAAAAGGGTGGTTTGCCCTCTCCAGGTTGGGGGAGAGCTCCTGCCTCAAGTGGAGGAGTTTAAGTATCTTGGGGTCTTGTTCACGAGTGAGGGAAGGATGGAGCGTGAGATCGACAGGCGGATCGGTGCAGCGTCTGCAGTAATGCGGTCGTTGTATCAGTCTGTTGTGGTGAAGAAGGAGCTGAGCCGAAAGGCGAAGCTCTCGATTTACCTGGTCAATCTACGTTCCTACTCTCACCTATGGTCATGAGCTTTGGGTCATGACCGAAAGGACAAGATCCCGGATACAAGCGGCTGAAATGAGTTTTCTCCGCAGGGTGGCTGGGCGCTCCCTTAGAGATAGGGTGAGGAGCTCTGTCACCCGGGAGGAGCTCAGAGTAGAGCCGCTGCTTCTCCACATCGAGAGGAGTCAGTTGAGGTGGCTCGGGCATCTGTTTCGGATGCCTCCTGGACGCCTCCCTGGGGAGGTGTTCCGGGCATGTCCCACTGGGAGGAGGCCCCGGGGAAGACCTAGGACACGCTGGAGGGACTACGTCTCTCGGCTGGCCTGGGAACTGCCCCCGGCAGAGCTGGAGGAAGTGTCTGTGGAGAGGGAAGTCTGGGCATCTCTGCTTAGACTGCTGCCCCCGCGACCCAGCCCCAGATAAAGCGGAAGAAGATGGATGGATGGAACTTTTTATTCTTATTATACCACTAGATCATTATGCATCACCTTGTATAAAAAGGTGCAATATGATTGCAAATTGAGATACATGTAAAAAATGTTACTGTATTGATTATGAAGGTAAATCAAATGGTATTACAGTATTGTATTAAATCAGCCAATATCTTTCTTGAATCAGATCAAAACAATGTCAATTGAGTATTGTACTGTTGATTTTTATTTTTATTTTTTATGTATCGTTTAACCAAAACGGCTGACTTCCTGTTGGGTTTAGGGCAGGGCCATAATAAACTTGTTAGGGGGTGTCTATATCCTCTATGTATCTACCTATGTATGTAAGTTTTGTTTTTTGTTTTTTGTCTTTCTGCAAAAGTTACAGGGGATTTTATGTTTTCCAAAATGGTTTCCTTGTTAAGAGCTTGTCACAACCCCACCCTAAGACTTTTGATCCAGCTTTGAACGTCTTTTGATCCCAGGTATGCTCTGATGATTCTGCCTCAGTCGAATAAAACTCAAGGATGAGTTTGTTAAAGTATGAGGCCTAGCTTTTTGGTATCTCAACTTTCTACCAAATTGGCCGCCTTCCGATTTGGTTTAGGGCAGAGCCATAATATATATTTTTGCTTGTCCTGGCATGTCCTATGACTGTGCCAAATTCAATTCAATTCAATTAAATTTAGTCTCTAATTAAAAAAAATCTCCAGTTGACTGCAATAGGTGTTATTTGATTTTCCAGGGATTGCCATTGAGACGTTTTCCATTGCTGTTTTTTGCAAACCTTATGTAAGTTAAGTTTTCACTGGGCCTGAATTATGTGCAAAATTTGTATGTCTTGTGCATGTTTAATGTCTCAAAAGCATTTTTTAGGAAAATCTATACAGTTACAATAGGACTGTGCACGAGTGCGAGGCGGACGAGTCCTCAACTTGTCCCCTCTCGCACATTCGTGCTCAGGTCCTATCTTTGTAGTAGTACTTAAAGTGTGTGGACCTCTGCCAAGGGACTGGTCCTATCTCGCAATGGTAAAGATATAGAGGCCCCAGACCTAAACTTAATTGCAAGGATCTTCTAGTTCATTGGGCCACAAAACCTTTTTTTTTTTTATCTCACAGGTGCTCCTGCTTTGTCTCTAACTGAAGTATTTTTTGTCTAAACAAGCACATGGGCAAACAGTAATCACTGGCAATTGTGTCCTGTCAGCTATGGCTCAAGCTATCGGTGCTTGCCATGATCTTTGTTAAGAGTACCCAGCTGAAGTAGTAGCTTATTGAGCATGCTTTAGTTTGATGGGGAAACTGGAGAAATCCCACCTGAGCATGGGGAGAGCATACAAACCCCACACAGAAAAGCTCCGAACCTTCTTGCTGTGAGGCGACAGGCTTGCTGCTGTGTTTATGTTGACACAGTTTGTCATAACCCATGACATATGACAAGATAGTTTTTAAGTCACCTGCTAGGGTGGGAAAAACATTACAAAACAAAAAAGCACAATGGCAAATAGCTAAAAACACCCAAATGAGATATTAAGACAACAAGCCATATTGTGATGATCTTAGCAAAGACCGAGATGCAAAATTAAGCACTTTAAAGACCACATCCAATTGTGATTTTTACTGTTTGAAATTTGAAAAGGCTGGACTTCAGTTTTGTGAATGTGTTTTGCTCTTGACCTATACATACGGACACTCACATGCAAGTGCAGAAGACAGAAAATGGCAGCGTCACATCTTATACTGTACTGTATAACTCAAGTTTGTTTGACAAACTTGATGTCCAGTAGATTTAGGGATTTTTTTGTCGTGTAATTTGTCAACCTGGATGTGTAACTATGAACCTACATAGATTAATGTACTGTATGACCAGATATTGAGAAACCTTTTGTGGGCGTGATTTTAATTTGATGCATAAACACTTTCTATCTGCTTTTATTTTGCAGCTCCAGATGAGTCCTTCGTGTCCCTGGCAGAGTTGGAGGATTCACTGTTGAGGAACTTGTTTCGCGGATACCAGAAGTGGGTGCGTCCTGTCCAACACGCCAATGACACCATCACCGTGCGCTTCGGCCTCAAGATCTCACAACTGGTTGATGTGGTGAGTATATTACAACCACATCATATCACATTAATAAGTCAGATTTAACCAGCATATTCTCCACACCTGCCTAAGACCTTTGCACAGTATTGTATTTTGCTCTTTATGATTAAAACACATTTCGAAGCCAATTTCTTTGACTTCATTCAGCTTGTAGAGTGCTTATATTCCATTGTTAGTCTGTGCAAAAATAGGATATAGCTTGCTTCCAATTACAGCAGACTAACAATATAATAGTATGATAATTTGATAGTGATAAAATGAACATTTAAAAAAGTCTAAATCCAGAAAGTAAACACAAGCCAGAAATCCAGGCTCTAATGCATCTGGAGCCAGACTGCTGTACGTATTAAGAAGGATTTCTGCAGAAATTAATTTTGTCTTATAAGTTAATAAAATCCTGCTTGGGTCTTCTGAGGATTGAGGTTATTTATTGGAACAAGAGAGGAAAGAGAAGGAGGCTGGTCATTACTTTGTGTGACTACAATGTGAAGGAAACAATAACAGACTGTGACAGAATATGGCAACTGTTAGAAAATAAAAATCTGTTTAATAATATTTTGGGTCTGGTCTTTTGATAAGGCGGGACAAAGAAAGAAGCAAAAAACACATTGGGGTTTTTTATGCAGTGTTCATTCAGGAGATCTTGGGCCAGTTTGCGACCTTAACACGTGAGCTCTCACACTAAAAAACATGCCTGGAGTTGTGTTTTGCTTCATTCACATCTTAGAGTAATCCTCTATTCTCTGGCACGGCCATTCTGAGGTCTCAAAACTCTCTGTTCCACAACTCTCCACCTGTCCCATTAATCCCCACTACCTCAAGGAAGCACTGAACAATTAAGAGGCCCTCTACATCCTGTCTGCTTGGTACAGCTCTGTTTCCAATGATTCTTCACAGCTATTATTCATTTTGTAGTAAAATGGAAGTGTAAGGAGTGAAGAAGTGAGGTGCTCTTTTTCTTTGATTGTGTCACAGCTATGCACTCACTGCCCTCTGCTGGTCTCTTCACCTGTTTCACATTCAAATATAAAATAACATGGAACTTGTAATACATCTTTTCACGTTAATGCCAGTAATCTGCTAGAGAACTTTTACAATGGTAGGCATTAGTTAAAAATGTTACCCTATTTCTCTGTAGTTTTTTAAATGATAAGATGGATACTGTACAAAGACAAAATTAAGAAAAAAGAACTAAAAAGGGCAGCTTTAAGAGGAGGAGTACATCCAAGTATCCACTGAGGACACAAGTGTGAGAAAATAAGAGGAGGGCGGTGAAAAGCTCAAGGATTTACGGAGAAGAAGAGAAAAAGACAGAGATGAACAGAGAGACAGAGAGGTTATAAGGCAGACCTGCAGTCGTCTTTCAGAGCAATACAGGAAGTAATGAGGCCATGCACCAGAGAGGAACCACATCACATTTATTATTTACACAAGGACTCTCACACACTCACGGGCCATACCCCCAATCACACTAAGGGCCACAATCTGACTACATTAGCATTTTAAAGTGTATATTAGCTTAAGCATAACGTTTAGGAGAGCGCTCTCTGGTGGACAACAGGAGGAACTGGTGACATATACTGTACTAATGTTTGACTTTGTTGAATTAGCAATACTGGGCAGTAATGATATTGTCACAAGTAGAGCTCTCAGCAAATGGCAGCTCTTTGCAAAAAAAAAACTATTTAGCATTTTGGACTTGTGAATTGTTGGATGTATGTCTCTGTAATCATGGTTACCGTTTTAAAGATTCAATAAATTAAACTGAAAGCAATAAGCTGGAAAGCATGACGAGTCTTTGCTGTCTACTAAAGTGTGAAGGGCATACCTACCATTGGTCAGTTTCATTAAGCAGTGATTCACAACTGGTGGATTTAGAAAAGGTTGTATATCGTTTCATTATTCATGCTTTTTGAATCCTAAATATTAAATGAAATCAAAATCTACATTAAACACATTTGCCATGTGGTTCCAGTAAAATAATAGAACCAAGCCAGTATGTATACAAAGCTGGTCACAATACAATAATCAGGGAAATTAGGACCAGAAAGAGAGAACCTCACCCCCAATGTAACAGTGTAGCTTTAAAGGGGATATATTATGCTTTTATACAAGGATACAATGAATGAGAGCAGTTTGGATATAGAGGGAATGATTGGTCAGTGCTGGAGTCCTGGAGTTTGTGGGAGAGGTGGAGGTTTGTGCAGCCGAGTGCTCTGAGGCCTCAGCGTGGCCATTCCAGAGAATACAGATATACTGAAACATACGTCAATAAAGCAAAACACCACTCCAGCTATGTTTTTGATGAGGGAACAATATTATAACATGGTAGAAAGCACAAAAAATCACTTTTGCATAATATGGCCCCTGTAGGAACATGCTTTTCTGCCATAAATTAGTTAAATTTTCTTTCAGTTCTTGAGAAAGCATTATCAAAAGGTTATATTTGCGTTTGCCACACAATTTATGTACTCAGTCTGGCGCTGTCCATGGTTCTGAAATTACAAATGTTGCATTTGTAACCGTGACTTTAGGTGAATTTTAGGTAAGCCTTCATCAGACTTTACCTATTTAAGGTTCACATTTAATTCACTACTGCCATTACTTAATTCTATTTCCTTTCTGTTATTAAGAAGGCATCACCAAGAGGTTATATTAGCTTGCCATTGGTCAGTACTAAATAACTTCTCATTAAATGTTGTGGATGTATGCCTGAAGCAAAGCACTTAACCCTGGGCTGTTCCAGTTTGCTGTTTTACTGGCATCCAGAGAGGTAATTAACCCAATTTGGATAGGAAATGGACTTATATTCCAAATAAGCTCAAGTTTTTCCATTTATCCCCTAAAATGTTTTTTATCCAGCAACTCACCTCCTCATTAGCCCTTTCATTGCACATTGCACAGCGAGCATCTCTAGATTACTAAACTATGAACAAAATGTCTGCCTTGTTTTCTACAGGATGAAAAGAACCAGCTGATGACTACTAATGTCTGGCTCTGGCAGGTAAACGCAGTCTCTGCCCTTTGCTGTCTATGTAATTACAATATGTATTTATCTATACTATTGTTCAATAAATATTTTGTCTTCATTATTATTATTATTATTATTATTAAAATCTGAGACTAAAATCATGCAATAATGTGTCAAAATGTCACATTTTACTTCCCTACATGAAAATATGTTGAATGAATACAGTACTCAGAATAGTTGCAAGAAGACTGTGTTGAACATATATTCAGCTTGCCATTATCATGTACTAAAAGATCAGATGAAAGCATAAAAACCAAAGTCACAATGAAAGGAACAGTGCCATGTAACGTATACAATGTCAGCCACTGTCCATGGTGCTGTCAATGGTGCTGTCCATGGTGGTGAAATCAGTGACACAATGTACAGTACTGTAGATAATTGTTAAGTCTGCCTGGCTTTCTCTTGGTCTTCGGTAACTTCAATTCACATGATGCACTTTAAAAAATGCATTTTGTGAATTGTGTTTATCTTGGAGTATCAAGAACTAACATGTGTAAATGAGTATGTATACAATTACACTGCAGCAATTTGTGTCGAGTACAAGCGCTGTCAATTAAAGTCAGTGAAGTTTAAGCAAGTTTGAGAAACATAAGCTGTATTTCTATGTAATGTGTAGAAGAAACCTCAACAACATGATAGATTCACTAATCAGTATTGTTGAAGTCTTTTAAATCTGTCTTTTTAGGGCAGGTAAAAGAACTAAGTTGTAATTTAACAACTTAACCATTACTACTAAGCCATACAGAAAGGATGGTTATGTTCTGAAGAAGGTGACAATATCTTCCTATATTGTGTGCTTTATATTTACTATAAAACAGGTTTCATGCTCATGTTTTGTTAGGAGTGGATTGATGTGAAGCTAAAGTGGAACCCAGATGAGTACGGAGGTATTACTTCTATCCGGGTTCCATCAGAGACAATATGGCTCCCGGACATTGTCTTGTATGAAAAGTGAGTTACACAGAACTCCATATAGTGCACTGATCATAACTAATGCCATATAACTTCTAATGTCACTTTCTCCTCTGTCCCAGTGCTGACGGTCGTTTTGAAGGCTCCCTGATGACCAAAGCCATAGTCCGTTGGGATGGCACCATCACATGGACGCCCCCAGCCAGCTACAAGTCTTCCTGCACTATGGATGTCACTTTTTTTCCCTTCGACAGACAGAACTGCTCCATGAAGTTTGGCTCTTGGACTTATGACGGAAATATGGTGGACCTGGTTTTGGTGGATCACTATGTGGACCGTAAAGACTTCTTTGATAACGGCGAGTGGGAGATACTTAATGCCACAGGGGTGAAGGGCAGCAGGCGGGATGGGGTGTACTGGTACCCCTTCATCACCTATTCATTTATTCTCAAAAGGCTTCCATTGTTCTACACACTGTTCCTCATCATCCCATGCCTCGGACTGTCCTTCCTCACGGTGCTCGTATTTTACCTGCCGTCGGATGAAGGCGAGAAACTGTCTCTGTCTACGTCTGTGCTGGTGTCACTCACTGTGTTCCTCCTGGTCATAGAAGAAATCATACCTTCATCTTCCAAGGTAGGTGAAGGCAAATGGACCATATAATTAGTCAGCGAGTGATCTTAATTGTGATCTTAATTGGTTTGACAAAGATCAACAGTGCACCTCTCTCAATTACCTACAGCTTAAATGGCATGGCTCTTAATTAATAGACTAATTACTTTACAAATTACTATTTAGTTTAATAACTTTAGGATTTACAGCTCCTAAAAGTACCTTTTTATAAGAAGCTCTTACATATACATACATCAAAATAGTCTCTGCCTGAAAAAAGCATTTGAAATAATTGAGGGGTTCAGATTAATTTGGCTAAATTACTCTTTGTAATAAAATAAAAGCAAGTAGGTAGGTTCCAAATTAAACTAAGAACAAGTTTGCATAGTGTACATTTAATGTTCTTATATTAAGGTATTGTCATTTCCAACAGGACAATCGGCTGACCTTTTTTTTAATCCAGCAAAATTACAATTCAAAATAATCCTCTGTAAGATTGAGAGTAATTTTATGGACAACACTGTAGAAAGTGAAATTCCTTCTATAGCTGACTGTTTGCAAAGTGTTAGTTATGAGCAATCCCAGAAGATTTTGTTAATTCAGGAGCCAGAATAATTGACTGCATAACTGTTTGTGTGTGGGTATGAGACACAGGGATTGATGCTATTTATAACTTGAGTTCCCTAATGATTTACATATTAAAAAAATACTAGTCAGTTACATGAAGGAAAGCTATTATTTCTGCTACTATTTCGATTGTAACATTTGGTCTGAAAGAATGTTTTTTTGACCCTCAGGTGATTCCACTGATTGGAGAGTATCTGCTCTTCATCATGATCTTCGTCACCTTCTCTATAATCGTCACGGTCTTTGTCATCAACGTGCACCACCGCTCCTCTGCCACCTACCACCCCATGGCACCCTGGGTAAAGAGCCTCTTTCTGCAGAGAACTGCCCCGGCTGCTGTGTATGAGAGGGCACACTGACAGGTAACACACATCAAAGTGTAGTTTACTAACAAAAGGCACATGCATTCGTGAAGTAGACTGATATAAGCACTGTGCGTGCAGGTACCATTACCCTGACATTGAGCTGCGCAGCCCAGAGCCAAAGCCCCGCAGAGGAGTGAGGAGGGGGGTCCCAGGGCACAGCAGCGGGCAGCAGAGATGCCCCCTAGGAGGAAAAGAGGATGAGAACCAGGACTGGCTCAGCATGCTGGAGAAAGCCACTAATTCAGTTCGCTACATCAGCCGTCACATCAAAAAGGAGCATTTTATTCGAGAGGTACTGGATTTCTGCGTGTGTATGTCCCACAGTTATTTAATGTGACTCCTCCTAATGTCCAAAATAAGGGTCCCAATCCAAAGATACTGTACCAGCTGCAGTTTCACCCTGTGTGCCATTGATTATACATCTTCACTTCATTCCTCTCTTTCTGATCTGGTGCAGGTTGTACAGGACTGGAAGTTTGTAGCTCAGGTGTTGGACAGGATTTTCCTGTGGGCCTTCCTCACAGTATCGATACTGGGAACTATCCTAATCTTCACCCCAGCTCTGCAGATGTACCTCAGCACACCATCATGAACAACGCCCGCTCAAACTGCACTGAAACAACACATCTTTGTTTTCCTCTCAGTTTTGACTATAATTTATTAAAGAAGCTCAATGAAACCTTCATACTGTAGATTTGTATTATACAAACTCTTACCTCCCTACAGTGTGGTTTGCAGCCTGGAATGACTGCTGGACCATAATGCAACTTGTCATTCTCTGTGCAAATACAGAAATGCAAATGAATTAAAGCAATAAGCAAGTTACAGTAGCAGGTTTGATTCGAGTATGTTTAGGCCATAATTATACATACATGCAGGAACATGCACAACCTCATGAACAATAGGTTGTTTGTTTGACACCTGCACCATTTTGTCTAATCCTTTGAGCTATGTTCTGTAAAGATGTCATAATTTAAATAAAAATAGTTTACAGACCTTATATCTTAAGCAGCGTGGTTTATAGCTGTAATAACACAGTTGCACCACAAGGTGGCAACAAACACCACCGTTTTACAGAATACTGTACTCTGAAGCAGCAAGGGAGCAGAATAAATGTCCTTGATGTTTGAACAAATTTCAGCCCAGTCATACAAATAAAAGGTATGACTCCTCAAATTAATTCAAATGTATTTTGGAAGGCTCCAACAACCCAGTAATGCAATATTATATATATATATATATATATATATAAATTTCATATTTGTTATAAAATAACAAATTTACAGGCAAACAGAGAAAAGGGTTGTGCACTCCACCACAACAAAACACTTTAAAGACAGCTACAGTCTGTTTTAACATTTTGCCTGCCTGCTACTTACTGACTGTAACTGGTGTAACAATGGTGTGAATTATCAGTGGCCATATGCCATACTGCATCATTACCTACAGTCTACATCATCTAATCAACTCTTCTCAACTTCCTCGGAATTGTCTGCTTGGCTTAAGGCTACACCACTCACAGTTATTATGAAAGGAGACAGCATCTCCTCCATTTCCTCTGAACATATCCTCCAGTGAGCTGCCTGCTTGTATCACAACAGACCACCTTCTGGATATGAGCTCCTTCATGTCACTAGGAAGCCTTCAAGCAGTAGGCCCAAAGCAAACATACTGTTACAAGTGGCACTCCCAGGTGAGAGTTTTCATAGTTTTAGTGACCTAGTTTTACATTAGTTTGTTTGCTGAGTTATTAAAAATGTCTGGCTTACTTAAGTGAGAGCCTCTCCCCTGTCTCCCCTGCACTGGAAACAGTCTGACCTCAGCACCAGCTCTTCTATTATTCACTGCTCCAGAGCTAACTCATGCAGACAGGTGTGTGCGTGTGTGTGTGTAGTGAACGGGACAATGTTTGTACAAGACACAGTCAAAGTTCACAAGAGGGACTGAGTGACAATCACCCCCAGGATCGCTTTTAAACAAACAAGAACAAACAAGACTTGGTGTTAGAGTACAGCACAGTAAAGAAAAATAATAGATTCTTGCAGGAAATGTTTCAAACCATAGAAACTCACTGTACATCTCCCTTATAACACACATGGTATATCAACATAGATTCTTCTAGGCTAATGTAACAACTTATTCTCATCAGTGGGAGTTTTTTCTTTATAATGCAACGATAAGTTACAACTTTCATGCTTGTGCACTTACAGCACTTGAAAAGAGGCAAATAAAAGGGTTAACTTAAGGGAAAATTGTTCATAGATAAGAAGCACAATAAAAGGTCCAGTCAAATGTAAGGGATTGTGTCAGGAAGGGCATCCTGTGTAAAACTTCTGCCAAATCAGTACATGAATCACTGCATGCTAAGAGTCAGCATTAAGTTAATCGTCTTAAAAATCAAACCAATGCTTTTTCTTTATGTGAACAAAATAAAAGAGATCAAATTATTTGTATTAAATTCTCAAAGTAAAATATTAAATATTATAATACTGTATAATTATTATAATATTATAAATATTAAATTGAAAGAAGCTCATTCTCCCTAAAAACTTGCGGAATTGCAAATGTATTACACATCACACATTAGTCCCCAAAATGAACACACTTTTTAACCTGTCACACTTCGTATTTTTCCGCTTATGCTATGGTTTTATATTATAGTCTTTCCATAGGTAATTAATTAAATGTCTCCCACTCCCACTGTCTCTGCTGACTGTCTCTCTCTGCCGCTCTTCTCTAGTGTAACCCTGTTATAATGCTCAATTGCCTCTGCTTTTAGAGGTCTTCATACATTAAATGCATTGGGAAAACCTTAAATTCTCAATGTGCAACCGTAGCATGGCATATGGCGTACTGTATTTTCCTTAAATTTTCCAAAAGTCTCCAGTTGCATTGAAAAAGAAAAGATTGAGAAGGTGATCACTGAAGAACTCCAGGGAATTCTCACCATGCTATATCGCAGGGCTCAATTTTCTGCTTCACAGCTGTTATCAGCTGTGTGTACTGGAGCTCATCTGGATGGAAAGGCTGAAACACACATTCCCCACAAGGTCGCCACCATCACATACATTGTTAATGAGGCTGTTCCAGGTTATACATCATTGGGGTAACGCTCCTATGCCTATGCGTGAGTGTTTTCAAGAGGCCAGTGGGAGCTGAACATGCAATGATCCAATTACTGATTGAACTTCCAGGAACCCGGGCACAGACAGGAGTGTGTCTCACCTGAGCAGGTCATCCCAGAGTCATATCACCACACGTGTAGGCAGCTTGTTGTTGGACAGTGAAAAATCCTGTACAAACAATTACACAGCAAATGCACTACTTTTGATGGTTTAGTACTAGTATATTACTATAACTATACAGATATCAAGAGAGGCTGTAGGCACAGGTTTGTAGTCTGAACATGCAATGAACCAATCCTGAACTGGCAGGGACCTGAGCAGAAGACAACAGTGTCATCTTGAGCGGGTCATCCTAGAGTCCGATCACCTCACATAAAGGTTTGTATTTGTGTATGTGTTTGTGTTTGTGTTTGTGTGTCGCCTCCAGGAGACGTGACTCAGAGGCCAGTGGCGCTACAACACTGTGAAAAGGTCGCTGGAGGTGCTGCCAAAGCAAAGCTGCTGGACTGGACGTGTGATTCTGCCTTTTAAAGAAAACACTGCCTTGTTTAAGATTGACCTTTACTGCTTCAATTTGCTTCCCGTCTGTCTGTTAAGGAAACTGCTTTTGACCACTATGATTAAAAAGAAAAATAGGAAAGAATGGCCCTGCAAATGGCCCTTTTATAAAAAAAGTTTTTAGTAATTTAAAATATTTAATGTTATTATTTTTGAGAAACATACAATTTTTGTCAAAACTTTATTTAAATTCATAAAAAAATCTGAATTTGAATGTAATTTCTACCTTGTGTGGTGAAAAACATACAGTATGAGAGCTGGCACCAAGGGTTGAATGGTGGCAGCTTTTGTTCAGTAATTTCTAAAGATCATTATGATGGAGTATTGTTTACATGACCCCCTTGCCTTCTCCTCCACTCTTGCGCTCTTGTCCCAGTCGTCCCTTGTAGGATCCAAGTCCCATTTGACTACTCCCATTTCTTCAACTCTGTTGCCACAGCTTATTGTCTGATTTGCACATAAAGTCTGACAAAGTTTATTACACCAGATGCTTTACCTGCTGCGACCCTCTCCTTTCGACCAGGCTTGACAAGTAATTTCCCAAGCTAGTTCAATTCTAATTCTAATATGCAAATTTAATACAAATATATTTTATTCACTGTGACTTTGTTCCTAAGCAAAAACATGAATATTAATACTGTAGTGGAAGTTAGGAATCCACTGTAAGCAGTCAGGGCCTTAGCTCAATAATGAATAAAACCTTGAATGTCTAGACTTATTGTTTTGGGTATTCAATGAAGATTGTAACAGCAGAATTCAATTCAGCACAAGGTCAAAAACTTTTTGGCCTAATACCCTGACCAGGGGGAAGCTAGTCAGCTATCTCCATAGAGCTGCAGCAGAGGCTCCAATTAACATACTCTAAATGCAAATCATTCACTCATATTTTTGTTCTTGTTACCATCAGGTGTCGTGGGAGGCTAGTGCAACTATGGGTCTTGGTTGGGGTACATCCTGGGCAATGGCCAATTAGTCACATGAACATACACTGACAGACAGCAAACATTTGAGACATACGCAGACAGAAAACCATTCACCCACAGTAACACAGGAAAGACATGCAGGCTGCCCTAACTGAAAATATTTTAGGGATCATGGGTACTGGAGCCTATCCCAGAACGTTGGGCCTGAGTACACCCTGGACAGTGGCCAGTTAGTCGCAGGGCTGACACAGACACACACAGACAACCATTCACTCTCACATTCATTCATTAGGGGTGATTTAGAGTCACAAACTCACCTAACACATGCATTTTTTTTTAATGTTGGAAGGAAGCTGGAGTACCAAGAGTGAACCCACGGGAACAAGGGGAGCACATGCAGACGACACCGAGAGAGAGATTTTCACAATAGATTTAAGTATAAACTAAATTTATTTTAATACAAATTGATTTTACAAAGACAAGTGAAAATAATGTCTACAAATACATTAGAAAGGATTGTCAGGACTTTGTTTCCTTGTGCCACCGGCGAAGGAGACAGAACAAGAGCTATAATATGAGCTGTCATTGGTAGGCTATAAACAATGACTAGAAATGTCCCAGATGGAAAAGCCTGTACTGTTTACCACACCTCTAGTCACCCATCAACCAAAATGAGATTATTATTGCTTTTTGGGGAAATTAGAGAAAGAAAGTTTCAGTGCTAAGGGACGGTTTAGCATCTTAAATCAAGTCAATGCAGGGAATTGGACGAATGACTGTAGGATACTGAGGCAAAGCTCACTGCTGTAGAAAGTAATAAATACCTATATTAAAAGGTAGAAGAAGTACTAAATTTCACTCAATGCTGTTACTTTAAAATTATATTACTCCTATAGAAAACAAGTGAACAAGATACTACTACTCCCCACTTTGCCACCAAGGTCAAAATACGTACTTTTAGTCATCAAGAGTCTTTACATCACAAAAATTTGTAAAAATGTGAAAATGTATCCTGTTTTCTTTTCTTTTCAAAATAGTAAATTAAGATGTAAATCATGTTTTTAATATTCTACAACATCAGGGAAACCATGTGACTCAGCTGTCCACACATATGCTTGACGATCATACTTGAGATGCAGTGTTTGCAACAGCCTTGGGGCCACTCTGTTATATGTGGACGTGTTGAAGAAAGCACACACACAAATATACAGCCCCCTACACTGTAAATAAACAGGTGCAGACACACACACACAGTAAGGCCCGGAATCCCTGCAGGCTCAGCCGAAGGGACGATTATTTAATGTGAGATGATGGCAGTGAAAATACATGTAAGAAATGTCCAGACCAGAGCTGCAGGCAGACCGGGGGGCGGTTTGAGGGAGGAGGAGGGGGGTTACACATACTGAGGCAGATAGGGAAGGAGAGAGTGATAGATAGTGAGGGCCAGAGAAGCGCTGCAGGCTGCATCTTCTAATGGTCTGAGGATATTACTGCATCCAGTGCTGTAAGAGGAGCTGCAAGACCAGGACAGAGACGGGAGGAAAGGGAAGACAGATGGTGAGAAAACAAAAAAGGGGCGGGTGATGAAGAGAAAAAGAGAGCTTAGAAAATGACTCACTGTATCAACAACACTTAAGATATACTGTTTGATTGTGTGCAGTCTTGTCGTACAGTGGTTAACAAAATGGAACACGTCAGTCAAAACAAGTACGCTCTCAGAAGTGCATCATTTACTTAGCTTTTGTCTATTTTGACTTTTGAATAAATACTTTCAAACCTCCATAGAGTCTAATAGATGTCCCATCACATGCTGCTCCTGTTACTACAATGGCCCAGAGTGGACAAAAAGAAGTGCATTTCTGTTTCATTTTGTTCATAAACGTAGAAACTGACACAGATTCTCCATATCTCCCCAAAAATGTGTTGTCTGGTCCACATGCTGACACAAACCCCAGCATTAAGACATGTCTATATCCAAAAATAAAATCCAGGACAAAATCAGAATTACTGGACTATACCCAGGACTAACAAAACCCTGATTAAACTGAGGAACAAGGCATCTACCATGGAATCATTAAGATGTTGTTTAGAGTCTAAAGTTAAATCAAGACTAAAGTTGGACGTAGTAATAACTAGTAACCTAGTATAAGCCAGACCAAAACCAGAACTGGGCTAGGACAGTGGTTCCTAAATGGAGGGTTTGAAAGTTCGGATCTTATTTGAAGACTAAAAATTGTTTCATATTACATAAAGGTAAAACTGACCTGACTTGAATACATGTGCTATAAAGGTAATTATGAATTATGAAAATAATAAAAAGAGGGTCACAATGAAATGATTAGGGATAGAGTTGGGTCCCACCTACAGAACAGTTGAGAATGGGCAAGGATTTAGCTCAGGATTTTAGGGCTGAGCCTGTTTTAAATCTATGTATGTCCCTAAGTAAAATTGTGCTAAAGAAGACTTAACCTCAAGACTAAAAACTAAAACGATGACAACTAAATCAGACAGACAGGCACATAGAAAGCAGGAGTTAAATGATGAAATGCACATTCTAACCTTTCCTCGGTGATTCAAGCTTCTGGGATTTAACAAATTAGAAGCTGCATATAGGGACTACAGCTTGAAAACAATCATCTAATGAGTCTAGCATCCTTATACAGGAGTTCACCATACCACTCCATCTCATGTCATGGTGCCCTGAAGTCCTCTCCCTTCTCCTACCTGACAGAATGGCTGCCTCATTAGAGTTAATTATGTCATGCAATATGCTTTAACAACTGGCCACATGTGCCAAAATTTAGCACGCCGGCCGGACGCTGAGCGCAGTGGTGCATGCAAACGTGAAATTGTGTTCATCTAACTTACAGCAATTCATCATCAGTGGCCCGGCTGTAGAGAAATGCTACTAACTCAAAAATAGCTCCATATACAGACTGAAGAATGTAGTTAATATGAGATAATGGGAACTCTGGCTTAAGTTTGTATTATTAGTAGTATTTACAGTATTTCGACCATTAAGTTCAAGACGATATTCATTCATTCATTCATTTTTTCCGCTTATTCCCATATGGCTGGAGCCTATCCCAGCAAATGTGCACGTTAGATGGGGCATATTCTAGAAATTAGACCGAGGGCCACACAGAGACATTTATTAACAGACAATCCTTCACTATCACTTTTGTTTACTTGTAAATGTAAATGTAGAGTCACAGATTTAACCAACACATGATGGAGGGGAGTTTGAGAACCCATGGTAACAACCTGAGACCAGTAATATGTAAGAATTGTTTCTCAATAATACAAATCTTATTTGTTTTGACAATGGAAACACAGAAAACTCCACTGTTATTCTATACATTACTTTATTATACAATACTCACAAAATGTCTGCAACTATCAAACTCACATGGGATTGTTATCTTCCAGTGTGCATTTTTTTTTATGGATGAAGAGTTATGTTTTGTCGACCATTACATATGAACCCACACAACATTTTGAAGTATTTAATAAAGTTATTAGGTAAAACTAATTCAAGTTATGCTTCTGATTTTGACACACAATATATTTCATGTATTCATTCATCATGCATCTATACTGACCTTTAACCTCAATTATGGCTCAGATTAGGTTTGACTGAATCCTAATTTACTAATATCATAGTAACCTCACGTGACTACACCCAGTGAGTTCAGGTTACAGTACCACATACTGTACAGGCCATTAACCAAAGGTCATCATTTTACAGTGATGTGAAATTAAGAAAGTGGAGTTGCTGAACTGGCAAAGCAGACTTCAGGAGCAGTCGGAGGTGGAAATAAAGAATCAGGACAAGGATCATAAAACGGCCAAGATATTGTTTTGTGAAAAAGGCATATCTAATGTTTCATATCTGGTCTCTCCAGGCGTAAGAACTGTTGGCTGTAATATCTCAGTGAAGACTGTCATTCATCCACATCATTGTATAGGCTACTGACATAGTTATAGCAGAGTGGTGAGTTTGTGTATTTATTTACAGATATTGTTTATGGATATAGACTTTGTTTAATCATGTAGTGTTCATGCAATACTTTTGCCCCAATGACACAAACAGCCCATTGTCCTTGAATTACATTCTTTGAAGGGTGGTCAGTTTTCAAAAAAATTCAGCTGCATCCATTACATGTTCCTTAGACATGTATAGGTTTATATGAGGTATACACAGTAGGCTATAGCCAACGTATATAGCCCATTCCGTTTACTAGTAAAGTTTGAAAATGTAAACTTTAGGCAACTCACCAAAACATTATGTAGGCTAAATCTTCACAGCTAAGCCTAAACGTCCAATGAATTAAACTGCGTTAGTGATTTATTTAAATATATAAATGGACAACCAGAACAATAGATTCGAAGGAGTAGAGAAGGCTGCTGCGATGCGCTCAAGTGAGATTTTGCCCTAGTCTACTAATCTTTCCTTCATTCAGCTGCCGTAAAGCAGATGGGCGCCAAATGACTGGAGGGACCCCTTACTGACGGCAAGTTGACGGCATGCGCGGCAGACAGGTGGCTTTCATCTCTCTGCGCTCAGTGTTACCAAAGCCAGTGCGCACAGTGGACTAGCTGTGGAGACACTGACAAAGTGCGCGGCTGAGGAAGCGGGAAAAGTGACTTGTGAGGTGACAGACGGCGCAAACGAGGAGGCAGACGTACAGCGTGTGAGTCTGCTTGCCCCGGAGAGGTACAGGGGCTTCTGCTAAAGCGCCCTGGCACCAAGTTTTGACATTGCTTCAGCGGGATACGCACAGAGGAGTCGCTGGCATGGAACCTCGAAAGTCGACTGGATGTGTTTTGGTTGGAGTTTACCTGTTGGCGACGTTCTGCTGTCGGGGTGAGTCGAGGTGTTGTAGACCCGTTTTCTCAAAATGCTTTTGGAGACGTGCGTGGAAGTGAAAAAAAGGGGCATGAATGTGTTTTGTCACTTCTTTAACTTTTCGCCTCATTAAGTTTTATTGTGTCCTTCTAGCTGCGTAAACGCGACACAAATTGGTGTAACTGCAGCTCTAAAATATCCTGCATATTCACTGCTTTCCTGCATGCGTTAAAGCCGTGTTATTATTATGTACTGTGCGCGTTCGTGTTGTCTTTGCTCTAATAGTCAGACAACATCTGGCCCAGAATAAGGAGGGCGTCCCGGCCACGCGGCACGAAGCCCATTGGGTTTCAGTGTAATCTGCTGCTAAAGGATTGTTAAATGCGTGACCAATGGAGCCGAGAAGAACCTCAAAGGAGGTTAAGTCTCTGTAATATGCTTGAATCCTTTGCTTTATGGGCTATAGACAGACATTTTCTATTAACATCACATAATATTACTTATGGAATCAGGTTTTACTGGAAATGAAAATAATACCAGTGGAATAGTATCCTGCAGGATTTTAATATACTGTAAGCTGTAGTTTGACTTTTGTACCTTTACAACTTATATTTTATTCTACTTACTTAATTTTATTGTTTATACATAATAATGATATGTGAGAAGAGAACCAGCATTTGGATTCCCTGTATGTCCTGTACATGTAGAGAAATGATTAATGATTAATAAAACTATCTGACTCTTGCTAATGACAGGGAACAGTGCATAATATTACCATTTGCACTCAGGCTTGTTATTGCTTACAAGCCAGTGTATAAAACCACTTAAGTTTTGATGCATTTTTGCAAAACCCACCTACATAATTGTTAGTCAGTCCTTCCCTTCTGGACCATTTTGATTTGGAGAGATGCCATACGCATGTCACAGTTGGCAATGACTGTTAATACATAGCCCCTGACCACAGCATCACTTTTGGTGTGCTAGGAAATCTAAAATGTGACTTGATGTCGATAAAAGCCATGTTGATAATTGGATATGATAAACTACAGCTATTGTTTTGAAGATCATTGATATTCACTATTTGATCTTGGTCACGCGTATGACTGGCCCATATGTAATAATTCATTGTTCAAGGCTTCCACTACTGAAAAACTGCAGCCTTAGTCACACCTCCTCTGTCACTCTCGTCTGATGGGAAACCTCTACTATAGCTCACAGACGGGGACCAGGAGACCCATTCATTAAAACACTTAACCCTTTCAGACCAGTCCAGGGTGACAGCAAAGATGAAAGGGAGTTTTATGGCAACATGTAACTGTTCGGAGAGGCTACAGACGATGGCAGGAAAGAAGGAGGCTGCGTGCAGTTGACAGAATAAAAAAAAATACCAAACCAAGGTAAGATATAAAGTTAAGGTTAAATTCAAGCAAATGTGCAGTTATAGTTTTGAAAAGACAGTTTACAGTTTAAAGCAGTGATTATCAGCTGGTGGGCCGGATGCAAAATTGGTCGCAGGGGTGTTCTGTATACTGTAGTTTCAATGTTCTACCTATTGAAGCCAAGAATTTCTTTTATTTCATGAAATGGTGAATTTTGAAATATGTGTGCCATAAAGACACTTGTAAAATAACTGACACACAGAGGCACAGTCCTGGCTCTGTAAAAATGGGTTACAATAAAATAATCAGGGGTAAAATTGAGTCCCACAATGAGGCCAAAGAATTATATTTTTAGATTTTCAGTGACTAGTTATTTTCCTGGCTTTGCATACTAGGTAGTTGTACTTTTGTAGTGTTTTTCTGGTTTTCTCTTCTGGGGTTTCCACACCAAATTGATGCATCTGCTTCCTAGCGTGCAATGAATTGGATATGATCGTTTTACGCTGGGTGCCCTTCATTTATGTAGGCTTTGGACAAACACAAAGAGTTTACTGGCTTGTGATCCCCTTTGGCTGGATTTTTGTTTTTTGAGGAACTGTATATTTTGCTTGGGGCCTGGTTACAACTAGTTTGGATTACACTTTTGGGGCAGCAGTAGTTGGTAAAGACGTACAGCTGCTAACCTGAAAGTTGGTGGTTCGAACCCCGCCGCGGCATTGCATACGGTCGTTGTATCCTTTGGCAAGACACTTCACTCACCTTGCCTGTATGAATGTGTCAGTGTGGTGGTGGTCAGAGGGGGCACGCTTCTGTCACCGAGTGTGAATGAAGAGTGAATAAATAATGAATCAAATTGTAACGCAATTATTATTATTATTGCTGTTGTTATTTTCAGAATTGCAAAAAACTCCAATGTTGGTTCTGAGGATTTTATGGAATCAATTTCAAACAGTGTGTTTTATCTGTCATTACAGTATGTTTAGAGAAACATGACTCAGCGCACATATTGCATAATCTCTTCCTGGATTTTATAGATATTAAGTCAGATACACAGTCACTAATGAAAACATCTGGTGCACATAAAATATTGCTTTTGTACCCACTATAACTGTGCTAATCTCTGAGCTAAAGTAAGGCAGGTATTTGCTGAAATTGCATTTAAACTTTGCTTTATGTTCAAACTCTCTGCTTTCCAGTCCTATTAGAGTTTGCTTGGAAAATGTGGTTATTAAAACTGACTGTCGAGACCTTGCTTGATATTTTAACAAGGGTACACCAACAGGATGCAGTTTTGCCTCACAGATTCTGGCTATTCATCAATCTTTTACAAACACCTGCAGTTCTGCTTCCTTAATGTGGTTCGATTGAAATCTTGGTGAAGCCAATATGCAGTGTGTCTCTTTGGAGCTTTTTCATTGCTAGACATCTGCTGTGACTACAAACTCTATTCTGAAAAAGTTTGGACAATGTGTAAAATGTAATTAAAAATAGAATGCAGTGGTTTGTAAAACTCATAAAACTATCCACAATAGGCCATAAACAATATATCAAAACAAGAGTGGCTCATTTTTAATATCATGGCAGCAACACATTAGATATAAGTTGAGACGAGGCAACAAAAAGTGTGGAAAATCATTAATTAATTAAATTAATTATTAATTAATTAAGTAAATAAAAAATAGCTGAAGAAATATATAGCAACTTATTAAGTTAAGTGGCAACATTTCTATAATAATACTGGGTACAAAATAAGCCAGCACAACTGAATTAAAAACAGGCAGTTAAAGCTGGATCATGCAAAGAATAAGCCATACATGAATATGGTCCTGAAACCCTGCTTCCTTCTCTGGGCCAGTTGGTTTTTGGTCTTTTTCAAATTTTGATGCTTCTGCAGTTTTCTAGTCAGTCATTTTTAAATGAGCATAGCCTTGGACATATGGTTCATCCCCAAATGTTGTTAAAAAATAAACAGATAAAAAGACACACTTACTAGGAGCACAAGTGTCCAAGCCAAATTATTACAGAGACAGATTATTGGAGGTATTTTGTGGCACAAGAGGGGAAGCTTACACACTCTCAGGAGGATTTTCTCTTTCTAATAAGCCTCTATAAGACAATTCAGCCATAGTTTACTGTCAGCTCATAAATATTGACTGCTAGCTGTTTTCCTCCTTTCATTGCTTTCCGTCAAATGGCCATGGGAGGTGCAGTGTGCAACAGTTTTGCTTTATTTATTGTGTGTTTAGTGCTCTTCTTTGTGCATCGGATCTGTAAAGCAAGCTGCCTCCAGGGGACATTAAAAATTGACTTGACTCTGGCACTGGCCTACTGTACATCCCTCTCAGCATCAGCTTAATATACAGCAAGCTGTCGGAGGGCAGATTTTGGCCCCAATACACTGGACACTAAGACAGCAAAGCCCAGATTAGGATTTGGCTCTTGTGGAGGTTCAAAGTCATTTTGATAAACTATGTAATGGAAATATTTCTTAGCATATAAAAGCAAAGTAAATTGTGTAGAAGGAAGAACATACAATGTAAAACCTATGCCAAGTCAATAAGTGAATCACTGCACACCAGGAGAAAGATGATTTGATGTGGCATCCCCGGAAGCGAAAAGCCAAAAGGAAAGAAGAGAAAAGTGACAATGTGCATGAGTTACAAGTTCCTCATTATAGCAATTTGTTTTTGTTTGTTACACATCTCTCTTGATTGTTTTTTGTGCTTTGGATCCACACTGAAAGCTATGTTCAGATTTACCCTGATCTACACAGCATTTTAAACATATGTACACTATTACACATCTGACACTAGCAAGAATGAAAGGAAAAAGTGTAGAAGACAGTGACCAGCAATGTTGTATCAGTTTAGAGACAGTGACACTGAGGAAAACACAGGAAGCAGAGCTGAAGATGCTGAGGTTCTCTTTGGCAGTGATGAGGATGGATAGGTTTAGGAATGAGGACATCAGAGGGCCAGAGATTGTGCATACATATTTGTAAAAGGATGCTGAGGTTAGAGAGTGCCTGGCGGGACATCTAAAGGAAGACCAAAGAGTAGATTTATGGATTGGTGAAAGAAGACATGAAATTAGTTGGTGTGAGAGAAGAGGAGGGGGTTAAATTGAGGCTTATGATTCACTGTGACGACTCCTGAAAAGGAACAGCCGAAATGAAAAGATACTCATCTGACATTATGTCTATAGGTTTCTTCATGTGTTAGGTTAACAAATTCTACACATTTTTGTCCTGGTCATTGTTTATGTCTGACCAATGACAGTTGGGCCTGCCTGATTTGTTACATCCATTTTAGGTGTCGATGTTGGTGACAGAAAAATGAGAGGACACCGAGTCTGTAAAAGGGACTTTGAAGGCATCAAGTTCCTTCAAGGGTGAATGGATCATAAAGAGAATATCTTATACGGTCACTATTGCTGCGTATTTGCAATAAAATAAAGCCCTTTATTTCTTGACAATAGAGAACTGAACTTTAATGATTGAGGTTTGAATGGGGTCCTGAATGGGCTCTCTGATGGAAATATGTGCATGCCAGTAATGCATCTAGAGAGATATGGAGCCTGTTTGAAATTGATAGGTGCCTCTAGGCGATTAGGGCTCTATTGGTGTGTTGAATATGTGTTGTGAATGTAATAATCAGTGTGGGTTTACAGCGAGAGTGGGGGATACAAGAAGGAAGTGTGGTTTGGCAGAGGGCAAGAACATGTGTTAGAGGGCTCCATTATGAATACAAGTGTTTGAGAAATCAGGCAGTGGCTGCAAAACAATGGTAGGAAATTGACACTAGATGAAATCATTACGCTTTTTGACAGCTTTGCACATCACATTTTCTTCCAATCACACTTTTGGTAAGAGGAGATATTCACAGCTGGCACTCAGATAGGCCACTATCTGCTTTCACTGACATCGCACTGAGATTCAAAAATAACAAGCAGCCTCACAATGTACAGCTGAGATGTGTCGAGATGCACAACTGAGCACAAAGAGAAACATATTTACAATATAATGCCTGGATTAATGTAGAGTTTTAGAGGTGATGTTCAGGTCAAGTGTTTGTGTTTAAAGTGAAGAGGATGTTTTTAAGGTGGAACAATCTAAAAAAAATTAAAAACTATATATTGCGATTTGTTGTGGAAATAATTTACTTCTGCATTTTTTCACTCAACACAGTGCAAGCATGGATAAATGAACTAATGTTTCTCAGAAATGGAGGAAATTTTCTACTTGAATAAAGTAATGCTACTGCAAAATTACTGAAGTAGAAGTAAAAATTACTGCTAGTACCCATTCTCGTACTACTATTACAATTATTGCTATTACAACTAGTGGTACTTAATACTGCGACTACTACAAGACAAATACTATCACTACTACTGCTACTTGTTACTAGCAATACTACTACTATTATTGGTTGTGCTACAATTACCAATACTGCTACTGCTTCTATTACTACTATTTACTCAATGAGAGATTTTACAAATTTGAGTAAAAGTACACATTTTTACTCAGACATCTAAACAAGTAAAAGTATGTTTTAGAAAAAATTGTACTTCGAAAAGTAAATAAGTATCTAGTTACTTCCCATCTCTGGTGTTTATTGCAGACAAATGTAGATGTTGCATTCATTTATATATAAATTACATATTTTCACCTTTTTATCACACTACTATAATGATGATGCTTTGTTGAGCATCAGACCTTGTAAACATAAAGTATAATAATCATGTCAACAAAGCACTGACCAATCATAATTATTTCCGTTTTCTGTGTATCACTCAGTATTTACATAATGAAAAAAACACTCTGAAGTTTACTAGCTGTCCAAGTAAATATATTAAACAATAAATACAGTAACATTTTCAGTATCTGTGGTTTTTGCACACATTGCAGACTGTTTCATTTAAAAAAAATTCAGTTTCATTATTGCAATTTAATTACAAATGTGACTGAGTTTGAGTTGTGGCAAACTTTTAGACTCCTGATTTTTTTTAAGGTGTAAAGGAACCTAAAGCAACCTCTTAAACAACAACAAAAACAACAACAAAAATAATGGCAACATAGAACCATAGTGATGCCCTCCAGAGCGTTTCATAGCAGCATCTCTGTTTCCTAAAACCTTTATGTGCAACAATCAGGGCGTTTGTTTCATGAAATGTTTGTAAAGTCTTGATATCTCGCTAAAAGTGTGCCTGCGTGTGCCATTTTGCAGGTGTGCTCTATTTTGTGTAATACTGCGACAAATTGGGGGAAAAAAGTGAAAAATGAGAAGACAGACTGTGCTGGGGTGTATCTGCATTTTGGTCCTTGAGGCTAATGAAGAATAATGTGGAAACTAATGAAGACTGACTTGTAAAAGCATTGGGCGCTACTGCCGCTGCTTTAACATAATGAGAAAGGGATTATGGTAATGAATAAATCTATAAAGGCTAGTTATGTAAAACTGGAGAATTTAGTTTATTGATTTACCTATTAGCTTCTGTTTAAGTACAAAAAAATGAACAAAAATACAATAAAACAGGAGGTAAGCGATGGGGAAGATAAGAGGAAGCGGCTTTTTCATAAAGAGACTGGAAACTGTAGACCTATTTAAAAATCTTAAAAATTCTCACAAAACACAAGTCATGAAATACTCTCACAATTATTTGGTGAAACATTATTGTTTGTTGTGCATTAGTGTAAATTTAGCCCATCATGGTAAATTAGAATAATATCAATGGGCAAGAACACTGGTAATTCAAAAGGCGGAAATGAATAATCCTATGCTAAAGTAAATATGTCTAGATGTATTATACTGGACGGTCACATTATTTGTTTGTTTTGTTTTTTGCCAATGTTGTTTGGTTTGTTAGTTAATCTGTTAGCAAGATAACTCAAAATATAAGGACATTATTTGCTTATCATAGCCACTGAAATACATAGTGCTCACTGTGAAATATATACCAAAAAATGACTCATATTATTCAGTGCTCCAGATTGGTATTTATGGTTAGTAAGCATTTTACAGCAATGTTATGTCTTTTGGCAAATAATTGGTACAAATGCCAAATATTGTATGCTCACTCTGTTGAAAATCAAAACTTCAGACAAAATCATTTTGTAAAAATACAATACTAAAATGCTGATGAGTTGACTGGTCGATTCTTATGGTAAATTGCAAACCAATGGTGTTGTATCCAGGGTCACATTTGAAGGAGCATGTCAGCCGTGTGAGTTTATCCAAATGCTAGCAATAGCTATTTTTCTTTTGCTCAAGGTTGCGCTGTCACAACATTGGCAAAATCTCCAGACTCTTCATCCATCAGTGTCTCATTTCAGGCTGAACTGGAAAGGTCTCAGTGTGCCTCTCCCCAATGACCCTCATCCAATTTAGACGTTGTCTCAACATATTTCAGCAATTACCCAGTGACAGGCGAGACGTGAGTGCTGCCTCCATGACAGAGTGAGTGACTAATTAGTTAATAAAGCAAAAATAAACAAAGACACTTCACATCGCGTTTATGTAGGAGGCTAATGGGGAGTGTCAATTGGGCGCCACCTAAATCTCTGACACTAGATATGCATAATGGCCGACGATGGCAGCCAGAAATGTGTGGCGGCTCACTGAAGTGAAGTGAGCTGGACTGAACTGAAGCAGGCTTAAGAGGACCACTATTACACAACAAGTGCTAGCAGCGAGAGTGTCCTTTTAATGTGTGTTTTTCATCAGTAATAGTGTCTCTTTTGGGAAACATTAATGTATTTTACCATTCTGCTAATTACATATTCAAATATAGAAATGCAAGAGGCCATTGAATACATTCTCTATGGACAGTGTTAATGTATTATTAATTAACAGCTGGTGCACAAATCCTATTATTAGTTAACAGCCTACAGACTAATCCCACTACATCTTGAGGTTGTACGTGAGTGTCAGTGTATTATAATATGTTATAGACCGGAGTAATCACCATCAGGGCAGTTTCCCTTGAGGGGTGTGGTCATCTTCAAAATGGCCCATATGTTATTCTTTCTGTCAGTGCTTTAATTATGTATAACATCCTTCTCCATACAGTCAACATGCACGCATAAAGATATGCATATTTTGCAATTCACCCATAATAATGGCTTTTTATCATCACATGTCAAGAGAAGGCAGCATAAGATAATCTGGCGCATTCATCAACCTTATATAAATTTCAATAAAGTGATAATAATGTGCCATATTATTTTTTATCATAGCAATAGAAGCTTGGTCTACTTAAAAAGCTAGAGAGTATCCATCCCAGTATAACTTGTACTAATTAATTCAAGAAACATTTATTTCATATTGTACAAGCCCCAAAAATCTATTATTTGTGGTTAGGACTATTAGCGTCCTAAATATGTACTTCCCCTGATGTGTCCTTTAAAACCTCTTAAGGTCTCTTTAGCTGCTGTGTACGCCACCGTGTTTACCAAGTAGCATTTTAATTTTAATCCACTAAACACCTGTACCGTGTTTGGTTTTGGCTGTATACAAGGGAGGGCATGTTTTGAATAACAATTATGACAATTCTCTGCTGCCATAACGGTGAGGAAAACATGGTTACAAAAAAAATATACTTTTAATATTACACCACTGTTGTAATATACTGACAAATGTTGCAGCTAAATGAAATATGATTTACCATAACACAACAGAAAATTAGGATTATATAAAACTTTATTTGCTTTCACTTTGTTCATATACAGTTTATAGAATAATGAAGGAGCATTTTACAACATATTAACATAAAATAAAGGGAAAAAGAGGAAAATAAAGTCCATGACTGACTGGAGAACACAGACTAAGGCATAAGCCCTATCTAGCAATGGTAAGGATATAGTGCCCAGACACAGACAAGACCAAACTGGAAATCTTATAGGAAATCTTCTAGTTCAGGAGCCATTCTATCTCACAAAGCATCCACTAATACTAATTATTTGTCCCTTTACTGTCAGATCCTTGTCTTCAGTTTTATCAACGTTTGAGCATAAAGTGCTGTAGTCACTCTGTTAGCTATGGCTGTCTTCTTCTAAGCTGCTGACAGAGAGTTTACCTGAGTGTCAGGAAAAGAGTTGTTACACATACATATTTACTTAATAATAGGTGATAAATAAAACCATTCTAAAATAGGTATTTTAAATCTCTATTATGTTATTATTACCATTATTGTTGTGGATTGGGCTAACACTGGTCAGATTAGTTGGAATGGATAATAAAGCATGCAGCAGACTGTCTTCCCCTCTCCAGCTGTTACCAACAACTGTTTGTGCTGAAGATATATGCTTTGCTGTTGTGTGTTAATGGTTGATGGACTTAAATGACTAGACGAGAGCCACAGTGAGAGCTTATTGAACACAATTAAAGTTCTCTGAGTTAATAACGCGCTCATTATGCACAGCATATTGAGACTTAATCAGTGCTTCTACAGGGATTTGTGTCACATGATCAGTGTTGAAAATAATTGCAGTAATGGCTTTAATTCAATTTCCACATTATGAGAGGAGAAGCTTTTTTAATAAAGTACGGGACTGATGCTATGTGCTTAAGTCAAGTTCCTCCCACTTACTCAACTTTTTTCCCACTGTCAGTATCAGTTTACACCACACTTGATATAGAGATATATTGATATTTTACTCTTTCATTCTTAGTTTTATTTGTGCAGATGTTCCCTTCCTAACCTGTTTTCTTCTGCTTTTAGGCTGCCATTGTGGTGTGTATCAAAGAAAGCTGTACCATGACCTTATGGTCAACTACAACCGGCTGGAGAGACCGGTCCACAACGACTCTGCTCCCATCTTAGTGGAGCTGGGCCTCACCCTGCTGCAAATTATTGATGTGGTGAGTTTTCTTTGTTTTGATACTTTTCTTCTGCAAGATTGTCTGAAGACAGAAACAATAACACCAGTGGGTGTAGAACTTCTTTGTAAAATAAAAAAGTTCACTTGAAAACTGCTGGTGGAACTTTTCCAGATTTTGTTTACCGAAGTGATACGATGCACATACTGTACTCTGTGTTTTTTCCACTTAATCTTCTTTTAGACTTTACATTGTTATTCCACTGGTGCAGCTCCCAACCAGGTCTGAATATTTTGGGAGCCTTTCTCCCAACAGCCTTTTTTTCCCATTTCTACACTGCAGGGCCAATCCATTGTTTTTCTGGAAGGAAAGGAAATTCAATTTCAGTATTGACGTACTATATCCTTTATATATTTCATACAGAAGTGTGCCCTCCTCAGCTTTTCTTACATACTACGTACTTTTCATTTTGAAAGTGTATATATTTGACTGTAAACTGGATATTAATCAAAATTGTGCCATTACTGTCATTTCATTCCCTTTATGTCCTCTCAGTTGAGCAGTACCAACTGTTCACATCATGCAACATCAACATCATTATCCCTCAGATCTATGTGTTACGCTCCTATTCAAAATGTATTTTCTTTCATTTTCTTATGAATATCTGTCAACTGCAAACACAAAATCACTGACATATTATGCAAATCATGGTTATTTTACATATAACATAATATTTTCTGCATCTAGCCACAACTACACACCCTGGAAACATTTATCTCAATGTAACCCCAGTTGTCACTTTGTCAAACCCTGATCTCTTGAATTTGCCCAGCCAGATTTCATCCAGTTTCTTCAGCCTGTGCCTTATTGTGTATGGCCCATGATACGCAGCTATTTTCTCACAAACCAACACAGCACTGGCAGCTTGTTAACCTGACCACACAAGCAAACTCACCCATCCAAAAACATTGAAGCTGACACGCCGTCACTTCCCTGAGTCTGCCCTGTCACAAGACGTGCATCTCTCTGTGATAACTACATGCTGGTTTATGGTGGTACAGCATTTCTATTTTATTATTAATACTCTCAGTTCAGCACATATAGAAATCAACATTTTAATGTATTCTCAGGGCTTGGAAAAGGCATTGAGTCCAAACATGGCACCCTCTGGTACTGGGACTGGTACTCAAGTTGTGACAGTGACTACATTTTCATTTAATGCATAAAAAAAAAAAAAAAAAAAAAAAACGCTGTTAAAATCTCACATTATATTACAATGCTACAGGCAAAAACTGTCTATCGTTCAATGTGATACCAGGCACATGTTAAGAAAATTAAAATGCAGTAGAAAAGTCCATTTATGTCAGTAGGGAAATTCAACATTATAGACAGACTTTCAGGACACACAGAGTGAAATATTTCAAGCATTTATTTAGTGAGCCATTTTTGTGATAATATGCTTGTATACAGTTAGAATCTACTTTCCTGGCTTTAGCTCTTCCCTTCCAGGGTCACCACAGAAAATCATCTGCCTTCTGGCATTTGCAGATTAATTTGGCATTGGTCTTATGTCCAATGATCTTCCTGAAACAGCCCTCCCCATGCTTAATCACTACAATCATCACAATTAAAACTTTTTCAAAAGTGAGTAAATGATAGACAGAGTAACAAGTATTTTAATCCTATTTTTTTAAGTAGGACGTGAAGTCAAAGAGTTAAGATCTGACCTAAAAGTAGAAAATCTATTCCACAATTACCTTTCCCTCATTAAACATCATTTTCATTCTTTGCCAATATTTATTAATGCTTCACTTTGATTCTCTTTTCTTGAAACAAGTATTTTATTTTTGTGCTGTTTCTATGTGAACAAACCTAGCCAGCACTGAAACAGCCATTTTCTCTGTTTTTCCATTATTGGCAGCCCTTTAATTTAATGCTGAGAAGTGGAGTAGACATATAAAATGACGTTTATATATTATAAATATGCTGCCTTATGCTATCTTGAATCTTCTCCAAGTATTCCAGCTGCCTGGTTTCCACCAACCAAAAAAAACAAACAAACTAGCAAGCCCTGCGATAGTCTGTCATTGTCCAGAGTGCACTTTAGTCCCACTACATGTAAATAGATAATGAATGCCTTAATGTGAATTTTGATAAATGGATGTAGGTTCCACATGACAATGATATAAGAGTGAAATAATTGATAATTTCAGCTTGCCTAATCTAAGCGCAAGTAAAAGCTGTGGCTAACTTGACCTTTAACCTTAAGCCAATTAGCTGGAGTGAAGCGGAGGAAAAGTTTCCTGTGCTTGCTACTCATGTATTGTTGATAACCATGTTGTTCACTGACCGGATACATTATGGATAAGCTGGCAATAGCATATAAATGACTGCTTACTGGGCACAAGTGAATAATGCAGGCTGTTTTAGTGTATGTGAATGTACTGCTGTGTGATGTGGCCTTTGATCCCTCCATCTGCTGCGGGGTAAGTCTGTAACAAGGGAACAGGGGCAGCCTCATGTAGGGCTGGTCATTAAAAATAATGGCAGGTACTGTACACAAAGCAGCTGACACAAGACTGAAAAAGTAACACCCTGATTTACATAATACTAGAAAATGCTTTTTGTTTCCTCTTTCTGTAGAAATAACAAACTTGTGGTTTTGGGAGCTACGGTGTTGGCTGTCAATTCACTTTGGTCATTTTATATGTCTACTCCACTTCTCAGCATTAAATTAAAGGGCTGCCAATAATGGAAAAACAGAGAAAATGGCTGTTTCAGTGCTGGCTAGGTTTGTTCACATAGAAACAGCACAAAAATAAAATAACTTGTTTCAAGAAAAGAGAATCAAAGTGAAGCGTTAATAAATATTGGCAAAGAATGAAAATAGTGTTTAATGAGGGAAAGGTAATTGTGGAATAGCAAGATTTTCTACTTTTAGGTCAGATCTTAACTCTTTGATTTCATGTCCTACTTAAAAAAATTGGATTAAAATAATTGTTACTCTGTCTATCATTTACTCACTTTTGAATAGAGCTACTGATGTACTTTTCTACCATAGTCTAATTCATTGATACTTCACTGTTATTAAGTATTTTGTATGACTTTGAATGATTTTATATGACTGGAATTGCAATGGAAATGAATTTTGAGGTTTACTGTATACGCAAGTACTCACATTGGGAAAAGAGCTACTGGGTGTCTAATTTGCACTATTATCAAAAATCCAATTTAAATCATGAATTATGCCACATCTGTATTAGTTAAACAACACTGCAGATTTTACAAAATAATATATATTCATATTTTACAAATTAAGTCCATTGTAATAGCTTTGTTTGTTTTTTTCTAAACCATTTTTGACCCAAATACAGTAACTTTAATTTATTCTGATCTGGATTTAAAAGAACAGGTTGAAAGCAAATCCTATTGTGCCTAACAGGAGATAAAACTTAATGAAAGTCCCAGATTAACTGTATTTCCAGGGTACAAGTACAGTACATAAAGATTTACAGTAAGCCTCTTGTTGATATATATAAACATGTTTAGGCTGTGAGCATATGATATTTAATAATTTCAAAGAAATACAAAGAATACAAATAGGGCTCTGTAGGTGTCCATCAGTCTCCTGATGCTTTGTCAAATGAATAAGCCCAGATTTTTGTAAAGATTGTAGTGTTTATAAGGGAAGCTATGGCAGATATAGTCCATTGTTGTTGATCAAAATCCGAGCTATAGAAAGGAGCGGTCAAGAACAAAATGGATAAAAATGTTCCTTTGTGCTGCAACAATAGGCTGTTCTGGGTGAGAGGTGGAGAAAGAGGCTGTTTAAAGGAAGGTCAGATGAGAGAGGACAGGTGGAGATAAGGCTGGAGCGAGCTGGAGACGAGCTGTGGAAACAAGGAATTGATTTTCAGCGGCAACAAAGTGAGATCAGCCATTTTACAAAAGCTTGTCACTAGGGCTGCAAGATTTCATATGGAATATCACAAGAAACTAATATCACCACAGTCTTAAATCTAATTAAGTTATGTTACCAAATAAAATAAATAAATTCAAATTGAACTTATGTCTATGATTCTTCTTTCCTTTTGGCTTTTCCCTTCAGCAAATCATCTGCCTCCTGGTGTGCACTGATTCACATATGGGTGATTTACTCCAGATGCCCTTCCTGACACAGCCCTCTCCATTTATCCAGGCTTGGGACTGGCACAAAGAGTACACTGATTTGTGAATGTGACCCTTTGTGGCTGATTAGACACTCAGACCTATTGAAGGTCCTATTATATGCTTTTTTCAGGCTTTTTGAAATAGATTTGTACACATTTGCGTTAATATTTCACATTTTATAACTTAAAATAATGTTTATGTATGTGGAAAACATCTTCTTTTAGAGAGCTGTTACTTTCAATTCACAGAAAAAAAGTTTGGATTAGGGGTCTGTTAACCCGCTGCTAACGGTGGGAATAGACAGAGCATCAAATGGCTATTGGCAATAGATAGATAAATGTCTGACTGTGTTTAAGCTCCTAAAGGAAAGAGACAGTATCAGCATACACAATTATTCAAACAGGCGTGGAAAAAAATACTACTCAAGGTATGTATGTGAGCTGGTAACAATATTATAACATGGTTAAAGGCTTAATAAAGTTGATAAATGTCACCAGTCATATCATTATTGCAATATTTAATATATTTATTGCATGTTTTTTCTAATATTGTTTAGCCCTACTTGTCATACAGGTTGATAGATTGGCATGGATCTTAAACAAAACAATAAAATTAAATATTGTGTTTCTTTGCTTGTGTACTCTTTCTAGGCATAAATAAATACTGTAAATATGGCCGTTTTATCCTTGCTGTGTCTTTTGAGCTCCTCAGAAAAGATCAGAATGCGACTGGCGAGATCTGGATGAAAGTGTATGATAAGAGAAAATCAAAGCCTTGATAAGGTTGGCTGGTTTTGAGGGAACAGAACGAAAAAGACTGTGCAAATTGATTTTGTGATACGCTTTCTTGTACAGTAACGTTACAAGGAAAATTCTGAAAAGTTTGGAATAACAAGTGCAGCCCTTCTCTTTCATCTTAGGAGGGTAATAGCACCGGCAATCTGTACAGTACTGTGCAAAAGTCTTTGTCAAGTGTGGAAATGCTTACAGTGTTTTAAGAAATACAGATTTTTTTTTACAGTATTTTTATTTTTGTTGTGAAAATTCCATGAAAGGTCAGTAATGGGTCAAGGACAAAATGAGTAATTTAGGTGTGAATGCAGATCACTGATTAGATCTAGGAATGTTTTAAGTCATAGTGAGACACAGACTGAAGACACATATCTTCACTCACTAAAATGTTAGTTTTAGTAGATTTTAGTTTTGTGGCTTATTTAGAAAGAGCATGTACCCCTGAACTAGAAGGTCTTCAAGTTTGTCTCCAGCTCTGAGCGCACACATCTTTAGCACTGCGAGACAGGACCAGTGCCTTGGCAGAGTGCTTTTAGTTTGGATTTCCCTAGTTTTTTGGCAATTTTGTTTATTTTTGTAAACTGATACACCTTTCCGAGTTTATACCCTTTCCTAAAAACCTGTCTAAATTCTTTTCTACTGTACTGTGATGGATGTTGCGTTATTGTGTAACTGTTACATGTGACTTTGAAATACATTATTTCCTCTTGTGTAATTCAAGCTTCATGTTCTGGTTTCCTTTCATGATCCCATAATCTTCTTTTTTTTATTATTATTATTATTTTTTTACAACCTATGAGAACATGAACTGACCCTGAAAAAGTGAAATATCTCCACATCCAACCAGTGTATTCCCCGCTTGTCTGATGTTAATAGGTTTTGCTCTGCACTCGTATGATGTTTACAGAGCTGCATCATTCCTGTCTCTTCCAGCACAAATGCTATTTAGTTGATGTTCTCTGCTCTATACAAGTTATGGTTTCAGCATTGTCCCGTGATGACAAACAGGACTCCAGTAACAGTAAAGATTCTGTAATACATCCTACATACATCAACGAGGAAGAGGAACAATGCATTATTATTCAGGCAGCGCGCTGGGTCTGCGTCACCTCTGCTGCAGTTTGGTTCTGTCTCATAATCTTGCAGCATGTTTACTAGACATGCACTGTTTATTCTTTCTCTCTCTCTCAGACAGCAGAATCATTTCATTCACTATCTGTTTAATATCACTGGCTGCTGATTAATCCCCCCTCGCTCTCTCTATGTCTCTCTGTAGGACGAGAAGAACCAAGTGCTGATCACAAACGCCTGGCTCCAGCTGGTAAGTATATGTATGCTTGTAATAAGTTTATGTGAGTGAAAGCTTCTCAGTAGCAGTGGTTACTTTGAAGTAATTACACTTACTGTGCACCAGATATTAAGATAAACATGCACATGATGTAAATGAAATATCAGAGGCATGTCAGAGAACTCTTTAGGTTTGCTTAAAGGTTAGTTGTCATGATATAGTTTAGATAAATATATACTTAGATATATCAGTGAACTTGACTCATCTCTTCTTTTAGACTTTAGGACTTATGACTCGACCCAGATTTTTGAACCAATGACTTAGACTCGGAATTGTGGACAATAAGTGGCACTTGGAAAGTGTAGTTGTGTCTACTTTGCTTTTTATGCTGATTAAGTTCTGTTGCAGGAATTGAACTTTGAGTATTTAGAAAACTAAAATCAAAGTCAACATGTCAGCGTTACACCCTCTTAAGTGTACTAAATTTAGCCACGCGACTCCGATTTGAACTCGTTTTTATTAGCGCTCAATTCAAATTATTTTGGACTGAATTCTGCCTCAACCCTAGAACAGACTAGGACTTGACTCTGACTCGCACCTCAGTCAGTAGTGAATTGTCCTTAGATTTTGACTCAAACACTAGGGACTCTGAAAAGTGGTGACTTACAATACAGATACAGGATATAATTAAGATACTGCTCATGCTTATGCAACTATGGTATAAATGAAATAGTAAGACAAAAACAACAGCAAGACTGTGGTTCTGTTAATAGATTGGTTCCTTCTAAACTATACAAATAAGTCTTGATATTGACACGTTAAAATATTAATTTTACTTTTAGGGGGCACAAGTTATCATAAATTCATATAATTACTCAATGTAATAATAACTCACAATTGAAATAACAGTATCTCATGCATAACAACATATAATTCCTAATGGTATTGTCAGTTAATTAGTTGTTTACTTTATGTGGAAACTGTGTGTGAACTTGCGTTAATTCCTAATCATTAATGCATGGAGTAATCTTTACAGCAAGCATGGATTTATGATAATCTGTGCTTCCTAAACAAAAGTGTTAATTATATGTTCCTTTACATTTAATCCATGAAAACAATAGCACATCACTTCAACGTCTTTCTGAAATATAATGTCTTAGTTTCGTGTCAGGAAACCATCACAATTACTTATATATTTGAATGATTTTGAAAGTGTCAAGTGTCAGGTTTACTTGGGTAGAAAGCACTTACTGTCACTACTATTACTACTACTTGTGCTTCTGTGCTTCCATCACTAGCACCATTACAGTTGCTACAATTACTATACTACTACTGTTACAACTACTTCAGCTAGTATTACTAATACTACATTATTAATTGTAAAAATATACTTGACTAGAGGTAAAAGTGTTTCCTCTGTAATTTAAGTGTGTTTTGGAAAATGTACCAAAACTTACCCACTCTTACTACCCAATATTATCACTAATACTGCTGCTACAACATCTTCTAGAATACTACTACTACTACTACTACTACTACTACTACTACTACTACCATTTGTAACACTGTTACTCTGAGGTCAAAAATACTAAGGGTGCTCCGATCAGGGTTTTTGAGGCCGATCACCGATCAGCCTCTGCTGTGATCGGCCGATACCGATCATGGCCGATACCGATCACATGGTCTTCAATGTAGAAATGTATTGTATGCAGGCTATTATTAGTTCCATTTGAAAAATACTGTAGCCTTTGTAAATATAAAAGAACAACAAAATTCTACTTATTTTTGTTTTAGAAGAGGTTTTGTTGCATTATTGGCCTTTAATGTGTGCCCAGTGTCTGTGGCTTTGTTTGAATGCTCCGCTGATGTAAAAATCAGCTGTTCTTAATTGGTTGAATCCGCGGGTGCAGCGCCTGTGTCCGCGTAACGCGCAGCCAAACCAGGTTGAAACACAGTGGACTAAAGAGCAGACAGCTCCTGCTGCCAGTTTTGACAACGTCTGAATGAAGAAAACGTGCAAAGAGAGCAGAGAAGACAACGATGAAAGGTGCTCCTCTCAGACACACGAACACATGGGCTGCCTTTTTACTTTCTCTTTCCATTAGCAGCCATTTGGTGCCGTTTAAGCCACAAAACGCACAGTTTTCTCCGCGCAACAAGACACAGGCAGACTCTGAACTTTCTTAATCCTTTTAACGTAACTGTTAGCGGGTTAGCTGTAGCTCTATTTACGTTGGTGTTTGCAAATACACGCACTGCTGCGCCTCGGTTCTGTCCCGTGCGCTCCTAAAGCAGGCGGGGACACAAAGCAGCGCCTCCAGGGCAGGTTTGTGTTAGTTATAACCAGGGCTTAACTTAAAAACACTGCTAAAATAACACTACTGATGTTTAATCAAACCGGAGTTGCAGGACAGTAAATGTGAGAGCCTCGCGTGTTTATTGTAATTTGATCGGCCCTTCTGATCGGCCCATTTTACCGATCACCGATCACTCTATTTTTAGCCATGATCAGCCGATCATGATCGGTGGCCGATCGATCGGAGCACCCTTAAAAAATACTTTTTACACATTTAGATATTACAAAAACATACTTGGGTTTAAATGTAGTCAAATATGTTTTGGAGTAATAATAAAGTAATAATAAAAATAATATAAGAAAATCACATTTACTGTATATTTTCTTGAATTTGCTATAGTATATGCATTGCTTTATTGTGAAAACCCTCATTATTAGTTTGTTGTCACATCTACAGTGTTCATATACAGTGTAATATATAGATTGCTTGTTTGTAGTTTGCAGACACAGTGACTTTGTTGGTGACTCTTTTCTTTCTGCAAATTGAGAAGCTTAGGGTCTGCCGTGTTGTTGTGTCTCTGATTAGACACAGTTGTTGTCGAGCCGCAGGGTTTAGTGAACTGTAAATGACCACGTTTCTAGCCGTGTCCAATGCTGCGCTTCACTGCATTTCTTGCTTTTATTGAAAGAGAGCTGCTTAAATCTGCTGTGCGGCATTAATCCCAAGATAAAATTTATACATTTGCTGTGCAAGACATAAAACAATCAGGTATAACATTATGTCCACTGACAGGTGACACGAGTAACACAGATGATCTCTTCATTCTGACAGCAAGTGGATAATTTGTTCTCAAAGTTAGTGTGTTAAAAGCAGAAAAATGGGCAAGCCTAAGGTTTGGGTGAGTTTGACAAGGGCAAAATTGTAAAGGCTAGATACACTATATTTCCAAAAGTATTAGTTCACCTGCCTTTACACACATATGAATTTAATTTGACATCCCATAGGGTTTAATATGACGTCAGCCCACCCTTTGCATCAATCTACGTCAGCAACTACATCTCTGATGTTCTCGTTCAACGTCAGACACTGAAGTTAGATGAGAAGGCCTGGCTCACAGTCTTTGCTCCAATTCATCCCAAAGGTGTTCTGTCAGGTTGAGGTCAGGCCTCTGTGCAGCCCAGTCAACTTCTTCCACACCAAACTCATCCATGTCTTTATGGGCCATGCTTTGTGCACAGGTGCAGTCATGTTAAAACAGGAAGTGGCCATCCCCAAACTGTTCCCACAAAGTTGGGAGCAGGGAATTGTCCAAAATCTCTTGGTGCTGAAGCATTCAGAGTTCCTTTCACTGGAACTAAGGGGCCAAGCCTAGCTCCTAAAACCAACCCCACACCATAATCCAAATTCAGTTATTTGGGCGGGTGAGCGAATACTTTTGGAAATATGCTGTAACTGGGTCAGAGCATCTCGAAAACTGCAGCTTTTGTGGGGTGTTCCCATTCTGCAGTGGTCAGTATTTATCAAAAATGGTCCAAAGAAGTGAAGTGGAGGCTGGCCCTAGTTCCCCGATTCAACAGATGAGCTGCTGTGGCTCAAATTACTGAAGTTAATGTTGGTTCTGATAGAAAGATGATCAGAATACACAGTGCATCACAGTCGGTTGTGTATGGGGCTGAATATTAGGCAGGGGGTCATAATGTTATGCCTAAAAAATGTATGCATTACACCATATAGATGGTGGATAGATGAACATATGCCACCAGGTCAGTTGTAGATGTAGCTGTTATCTGTGCAGAAAAGCCCATTATGGATGTCACGGCCCACACTCTGTCAAGTTGACTCGACTGCTGACTACCTTACAAGTTATGAATATATAAATTATTCAGTAAGCCACCACCTTAATACTAACATTAGTGTAATGGCTAAGAGGACTGTGCACATGCAGCAGTTTTTGAAGCAGACCAGCCAATAATAACAAGCTCAAAATCAGACAAACACATAGATAGATAGACAGATAGGAGAGGCTCACAGAAAAGGGCCAAGGGGTTGCCTCTGCATGACAGAGGATTTAAGGATTACATGTGTATCAAGCAATCAATGCCCTACATCTGAAAGCATAGGATTTCATGCAGATTTTAACATTGAACATGTAATGACCTTATCTTTTTTAAGATCTAATATTACCTCTGTGCCATCCATTAAAATATAGCTTTATGACCAACAGAAGCAAGAGATTATCATACTTTTACATCATTTTTCATCTTTAATTGAGTAAATGTTTTTCCCCTTTACCTGTATTAATTATTAACTGTAGCAGTGGTAGGAGAAATAGTGCTGGTAGTAGTAGAAGTAGCAATAGTAATAGTAGTAGCAAAACAAGTAATGATTGTCGCAGTAGTAGTAGTGGTAACACTAGTAATAGGAGTTGTCATTGCAGTAGTAGTTGCACTAGTGGTGGTAGTAGCAGTGTCAGTAACTGTATAAGTATTTTCTACTACTTCAGGTTTACTCAGTAATACTTTTGTATTATACTGCATTTATTAATTTTGTTCTTATTTTGACTTTGTATTTTTTAAAGTTTTGTTAGACAACACATTTACCATTGCACATTTTAGCCGAGCACACTGATTGTCTATGGTCCATTATAATTTTATGTCTGTAATATTTTGGTTGTCACATTTGTTACACTGTATCAAAGTAGCGCTCACTCTCTCTCATGCCACTCTTCCAAGGTCTGGTGCTCACAGAATGAATTTCACACTTCCTTCAATAAGAACCTACTTGTCTCAAATTAGTGATGCTTTCTTAAATTTGTCTTATGTAACTCCAGCCCTATTCTTAGGCAGCTGTTACCTCACGTAGCCCAGTGTCCTCCTCATCTGTTCCTGACTGAAGTTAGCGAGCTGTGATTTGCTCATTTGGCTGTAAGTGGTGCTTTTACAGCCAATAAACATGAAAAGAAAAAGTCGCAGTGAACTGCCAAGGCTGAGTGATGACAAGTGTAGTGATTAAGTCATTATAGCTGCTCGACTGGGGACACTTTAGATGACAGAAAGTTTGAATTTATACTTTTAAACAAACCTAAATGACCTCTGTGTTTACATGCAGCCTCTGAACAGATGTGGCCAGTGTATCGAAACATGTCAGCTATGAATGTGTTTACCCCACAGGGACCGCGCCCTATGGCTACAACATCTGAGTTCACAGATATGAGCAACCTACACTTGCACTACAACCTACTTTACCTAAATAGAACATTTTGCAAAGTACCAAATGCTGCACAAACTAAACAGTTATGCATAAATTAAATTAAATTAATATAAACCGGGGGGCACAGTGGCAGAGTGGTTAGTTCGTCTATCTCTCAGCAAGGAGGTCATGGGTTTTATCCTAGGGCTGGGCGACTACGATCTTTCTGAATGGAGTTTGTCCTATCTATACATATGTATAGTTTCTCAATCATCCCGGAGAATTCATCCTTTTATGAATCCAGGAGCAGGACTAACAAAAACAGAAAGGAATTAGAAACAAGCAATAGAAGGAACAACCTGGTTATTCCCTATAGAGACAGACTTTCTGAAAAACTCAAACAGATTTGTAATAATCACATTTCTGTACAATTCAAACCTGGCAACACTCTCTGACAGAGACTTGTCCACCCTAAGGAACATATCCCTCTCAAACAGAGCAATGTGGTCTATGCTGTTCAGTGCAGTGAAAAATGCAGTGATCTGTAAATTGGAGAAACCAAACAACCTTTGCAGAGTAGAATGTATCAGCACAGGAGACATATCTCAACTGGACCCCAGTCTGCAGTCGACTTCCACCTGACAGAGACAGGTCACTCTTTTGAGGGCAGTAATGTCTGGACTTTAACCAAAGAGAGTGATTGGTACAAACATGGGATAAGGGAAGCCATTTGTAAAAATTGAAAATTTTCCTCTAAACGGGAGGAGGTCTAAGATTTAATTTCCCTCTAGTCTCAGTGCTGAAACAAAAACAGTTTCATTCAAAGTTTTATTCTAGCAATAGGACATCAACTTCAGAGGCACCTTATGCTAATGGATCACAGGTAGGTAACAACCCTGGCACAGACTCCAGTTCAGGCCATTCAGCTGCTGACCCTGTGACCACTCACTCTGGAAGTGAACTACTATAGACACAGCAGTTTTCACTAGAAATGAGTCAGTCCTTTGGATAAAGAACAAAACATCTTCTAAAAACAAACATTGTCCCGATGTCCTTTTTTTTAAATGTCCTCTTTGCATGACTGTGAATTTTCTGTAAATTCTCTGAGTATCTGGTTACTTCTACAATCCAAAGACATACATGTATTGGAGAAATTGTCCCTAGTAAATGAATGTGAAAGTGACTGGTTGTCTACCATGCTTGTATATTACTTTGTGTCACCTCTGTGACTAATTGGCCAACTGTACCACAACCAAGGCCTATAGTTGCTAAGAAAGGCTCCAGCCACCCTTGACCCTCGACTGTAATGAGCAAATGAAGATGAATGAATGAATATTAATCAATATATTTAATTTAAACCATCAAGTAAATTCTACAACTTTAAGGACTTAGATCTACAATAAAAGTATATATATAGTCTTATGAAAACATTTAAACAATTTGAAGAGGCTGAGACAATAATTTATCACACAAGGAAGTCTAGTCCTTGAAATGACAAGATTGATCCTAGTGAACTTGTTGGACTGTAAACTTGAACGAGGTTCAAGATACTAAAGCGGCCAGTCCATTTTTCATTCATTCATTCTAAAGTTAATTTATAAATGGCTGGAAACACATTAAAGAATTAGAACAGATTAAACAGAAGAAAACAGAGACCTATCCAAACAATACTTTATAATATACTGTACCCTACATTGACAATCAATTCACTGTTTATTATGAGCTATGGACAAACCACAGCCACTTTGATGCACAGTTTGTCTTTTCTCGTGAGGGGCCTGAGCTCAAACAGGAGTCCAGGGTCAGTGCCAGCAACTGTTGGCACAGCCTCGCTGCCAACCTTCATTACCACCCAGAGGAGCCAGCAATGGGATATTGGCCTCCAAAATGAAAAAGCAATCATTTGAAATAATCTGTTCATAATGACTTAAAATAGTACTTTATGGATTTTATGTGTAGAGAGGAAAATATTAAGTGAAGTCACAACTAACATGGGTATTCTATGGGTTATAATGGCATGGTTTAACATGGTCACAAGAATAGTTTATGAATTTGTAAATATTCAAAGTTAAAATTATGCAATTTGACTTACCACTCATGTCAATTTGTTTTGTCTAGACGGCACAACATGTAGTATATAAAAAAATAGCAGAGGCTCCTCTCTGTCTGCACTATTGTGTGTGATCTGTTGTTCCCCCAAAGCAAAAAGACATTAACATCTTATTTCAATTTAAAAACATTTTACAAGTCCCAGGGGGAAATTCACACATTAGGCCATTTCATACTTGTTTAATATTTTTCATATTTAGTCGACATATGTATTTTTTTGTCTAGTTGCTCTGTGGAGACTGACAGTAAATATTTATCTGCACTTTTTTCTTGTTGGGCTCTAATTTCATTTATGTATTCATTTATTATGCAATGTAAAGTAATATGTACTATGTAATATGTAATATGTAATATGTAATATTAACCATGACTGTAGTACCTGTGGGATATTGCAAAACCATGGAAATTGGTCTTGAATGCATTGAGGTAGTCACATGCCTTTACACATGAGATATGTAAAACAGATGAGAAATGTAAAACAATAAAATAATGGTGTGATGCAAATTAACAGAATAAATGCTTCACCAACTCAGGCCACAAGTATCATCATGGATGTAGAGTTTTATTATGTAATATGTATTTAACCATAGCTTTGTTGTAATTAAGATTAAACTAGGGCTAAACTACGAATAAAGCAGGTTTAAACCGGGACTTAATCAAAACTAAACCAGGAATAAACCAGGTCTAAACTAGGGCTAATCCAGGGCTAAAACAGGCCTAAACTATATCTGAACCAAATCAAAACCAGGATGGGACGTAAGCAGCGCACCACTGACCCAAACAAATATGGATTTTTTCAGTTTTATTTTATTATTTTTTTTTTTCATTAAACACCAGAATACAGCATATCCTGAGCAGCTCAGTACTTATTTCTGAACAGGGAGTTTCTGAGTCAGCCAGTTGTACAAAGACTTATAGAAAAAGTTTTAGTTTTATGCGTTCGTTAATCATCGGATGTCATCTGGATTTAACTGTTGTTAAAATGGCAAAGAAGACGAAGAAATAAAAATGCACAGAGGACTGAACAATAATGAGAATTTCATCAGAACCAGCATGTGATGAAGAAAAGCTATAATCTCCGTTAATCAGGTCAGAGAAGTTATTAAATTAGCTCGGTAGCGTGGTTAGCTCTCCCACTTTCGTAAGACACGTTGCAGATAAACGTCCGTGATAGGCCAGTTCCAAATCAAACCAGAGAAACACTTTGCTCCATGAGCTAGAAGAAGAGTCTGGCTCACCAGGCTAGGTCTAAAACCAGGACTACATCAGGGCTAACCCTGGTGTAGTCCTGGTTTAGTTATGAATAAGCTTTAAAAAGGGTCTTAAAATAATCACAAAACCAACCAAATCTCATTCCAAAGCAGCATTTACAGTACAGGTATCTACTTATGTGCAACCAATAACAAATAGGAAGATGGTTTAGGTTTAATAAGTTGATTTTGTCTTTGTGTAATAGTATATTGCTCTCAGACAAACAATTTTAGGAGATGTTGTTTTACCTTAACATGTTTCAGATGGCGACAGCCGCCCTCATCAGAAGCGTCACCTGGCTGCTGTGACATGTCTTTTATCAGCTGTTCTTCCCAGGTGCGGTCTGAAGGACCTGACAGGTGTATCAGACTGGCCACGCCCCCTGCCATGTGTTGGACTCTGGAGAATCCCAGGTGTGTGAGAGCTCAAATGCTCCCTCATCCTGATTCATGGTGTGCACGCCCCGCTTCCTGATTTCAATTGACTCTTTAATCCAGTGTTTGTAATTGTTTGATTCCTGCTTGACTACTTTGTCCCTGTTCATGATATGTTTTTTTCATTTACAGTTGTCTGATATTGCAGATTTGAGGTTTTCTTGTTCCACTCTTTCCTTTTCCATTCTTGTGAGTTAAGAAGTCCAAGTTAAGAGTCCAAGAAGAAAAAGAAAAGAAGAATAAAACTGAAGGAAAAAAATGAAAATGAACATAAGAAATGAACATAAAAAGAATGTGAAAAAGAAACCTACAGACAACTTACAAGAATGGAAAAGGAAAGAGTGGAACAAGAAAACCTCAAACCTCTGCAATATCAGACAACTATAAATGAAAAAAAACATATCATGAATGTGAAAGTAGTCAAGCAGAAATCAAACAATTACAAACACTGGATTAAAGAGGCAATTGAAATCAGGAAGCGGGGCGCGCACACCATGAATTAGGATGAGGGAGCATTTGAGCTCTCACACACCTGGGATTCTCCAGAGTCCAACACATGGCAGGGGGCGTGGCCAGTCTGATACACCTGTCAGGTCGTCAGGCCACGCCTGGGAAGAACAGCTGATAAAAGACATGTCACAGCAGCCCGGTGACGCTTCTGATGAGGGCGGCTGTCGCCATCTGAAACATGTTAAGGTAAAAACAACATCTCCTAAAATTGTTTGTCTGAGATAAAAGAACAGAGTAGCAACATAGGAAGATGATTTTCCTTTTTGTACATGTATTTCTGGCCATAATTCCTAATGAACGTTTCCTATTTGCTTCAGCACTGGACAGATATTTACTTGACCTGGAACCCAGAGAGCTACCCGGGCGTCCAAAACCTGCGCTTCCCGTCCCACCTGGTCTGGGTCCCAGACATTCTCCTCTACAACAGGTACAGCACACAAACAACCTCGCTAGCCTCTTCTTTACTGTCACATTTCCCGTCTCTTCACTAATGTATCTTGGTTTATGTTTATTGATCTGCACATCTGGGTCCTGGCCTGTACTCTGCTGCTGTATAGATTTCCAAATGCCACACAAGAGAATAAAGGGTTGTGGATTTCCTCCTGAATTATTGATTTTTGTCACAAGAGAATCAAGATGGAAACTTGTTGCCATTACCTTGTGCCACAATGTAAAATAATTGATGCTTATAATTTATTTGCTAAATAACAAGAGTAACTTAAACTTAATATTCCTATCTTAATCCCTACCTAATACCAGTTTTGTATTAAAGGAAGATATTGTTATTTTATACTGCAATAAGTTTATGAAATGAATTTGCTTTAACCCTCTAAGCGCCAAAGTCACAGAATTGCGACAAGCAACGTTGCTAAAAATAACAGCGCCTACGTCCTATTAAAATGTTAAATCTTGTTTCTACACCCTTCCTCTAGGTGTCAGACACCCAGGACGTAGTTTCTAGCCCAATAGAATCATATGTTGTCGTTCAAAATCTATGAAAAAGACGTGCTCAAAGGTGAGCGTGTCTCACGGGGAGTGGTGCCGTCGGAGCGCCTCCGTGGATTAGATTTCTTTACAGTTTTGAGAGAAGAAAAGGTGAAAGTAGCTAATAAAATGTACAGCACTGATGAAGCAGTAGCTTTGATAACTGCTGACTCTGATTCTGAGGGAGAACATCTACTTTTTGAACCGAGTGAGATTGAAGAGAGCCGCGAAAGTGAAAGTGCGAGCGAGGAGTGGTTTCCTGGTGGCGGCGGGCGAGCTATGCTCACAGTCCCTGCACACGGCATTTCTCCGTCTGGCCACTGTAGGTGACAGAGGCAGGCATGCACTTAGTTACTCTGGCCCCGAGAATGAACGTGAGGTCGGGAATAATGCAGTTTTGAGAGGGAGATGTGTTGTAGTTCGTCCCGCCACTTTCTCCCGCAGAGGCAGGGCAGCACGGAGTCTCCACAGCCGCAGTACTGAGAGTGAATTCGGCGGTTTTGAGTGAAATAAATGTACACCAAGCACTCCCCGTTCATTCACGCACTTTTCCCCGCAGAAGAGGCAGAGGTGGGAGAAGAGAGGCGTGGGGAGAGGCAGGTGTTGCCGAGGGCGAGGTGGGAGCAGCGTGGCGAACATAAACAGGACTAGCAACAGCACTGATGAGGCTGGGATCACTGAGAGAGGAGGACGTTTATCAGGGGTGGATACAGCAGTTTGATGAACCTGCTGGCCAGGCCATGACAGACTTGCAATGCAAGAAATGCAGAATGTTTACATTCTGCATTTCTCTTTCCTCACATTTTACTCCTTATGGAACATTAGAGGTTATAGTTATAGTTTACTAATGTTGTTTTAGAGTTTACCTGGTTTCTACTCATTTATTAATTGGAGAAAAAGACAAAAATACATAATTCAGCACGTCTGCTTGATAATGATGTCACAATATGCAAAATATATGCAGATTAGATGCCTATAATTACTACATTCATAAACTTTGGTTCATAACTGACATTTTTCTCATTTACAGTAAGACCGTATCTCTAATTATTTTTAAGCCACAGCCTTTTGAATTTTGGATGTCAAAAAGAGCGCTTATGCACGGATCTTATTCATTGACTTGACTTCTGCCTTTAATACAATGAAGACTCACATTCTGCTTAGACAGCTTGCCTTGCTGGGGGTTAGTGGGGGGCTGGTTCACTGGATCAGGGATTTTCTTACTGATCGACCACAAAGAGGGCACATGGATGGCTTTGTGTCTGATGAGGTCATTGTCAGCACAGGAGCACCACAGGGATGTGTGTTGTCGCCTGTTTTGTTTTCCCTGTACATTAATGCCCTGCAGCTAAAAGACAGTAATGTTAAACTCTTTAAATATGCTGATGACATGGCTATTGTCGGTCTTTTTAACAACAATGTCAAATTGTAACAATGTGGCTCATGTGCAGAACGTTGAACAGTGGTGTAAACATCATTCCCTGCTTATCAATGTAGCTAAGACCAAGGAACTAGTCCTGAATCACTCAGGCCCCATTCAGTCTCTGTCCATCTCTGATCAGTCTGTTGAAGTTGTGAGTAGTTTCAAGTATTTGGCAACACGCATTGATAACAAACTTAACTTCTCACATAATGTGGAAGAGATTTATAAAAAGGACAGTCAGAGATTGTTTATGATCAGAAAACTCAGAGGCTTTGGTGTCAGTCCACATGTTCTTGAGAGAGTTTATGTCAGTCTGATCGAAAGTGTTTTAATTTTCAATATCACTGTCTGGTTTGGTTTTTCGACAGTGGCTAATAAAAACAAGCTGAACAGGATTGTCAAAAATGCCTTGAAGATCATTGGTCGAGACCAAAAACAACTGGACCTACTAAAAGAGTTTTAATAAGACCAGTAGAGGGCAGCGGAGGGCAGGGAAGTGCAGAGTGTTGTGAACTTTTGTACATAATCAAAGAAAAAAAGCACTTCACTTTTTGTATGATGCCATTTTACTACAAAATAAAAAAAATAGCTGTGAGGAATCAATGAAAACAGAGCTGCACATTGTAAAGATTGAAAGCAGACTGGATGTAGAGGGCTTGTTGATTGTCAGTGCTTCCTGGAGCTGGCAGCGGTTCGTGGAACCGAGCGTTCTGAGGCCTTATAAACTCCAGAAGTGCCAGAAAATACAAGATTACACAACTGCAGATATATTGTTGATTAGGGAGCAACATTATAACATGGTAGAAAGCTCAGAGAAGTTGATTTTGCATAATATATCCTCTCTAATAAAAATTTAGAACAATGGTTTAATAACATTCCAATATAATGGCCTGTAATTATCCAAACAGCCACAACAAAATGTCACATCTTTTTTACCCAATGTTAATTTTATTTTGCAAAATGTCTTTAAAAAAAAAAAAGTTTTAATTAATCATCTGGTTACTAGCGTGCAGTGATTTGTATACTGAGCTGCTGATAACTTTTTATGCTGTATGCCCTTCCTGATGCAACCCTCACCATTTATCCGGATTTGGGACTTGCACAAAGAGTACATTCATTTGTGGCCCCCTGTGGACTGGAATATTCACTGCATGTAACCATTATTATATTATTATAGATTAACCCTATGCCATCTACTTGATTATTTAATACTCAGACTATTTCCTAAGAGTTGTTAGATTAATTGAAAGACCTTCTAAATTTGTCTTTTCTCAGAGAGCTTTGCGTGCCAATCTTTGTAAACATTAAGTGGATATACAGTATGTGGCGTGCAAGAAGCTTCCTAACATGCATGTGTAAGTGTTGCCTTCATGTTAAACATATTCACCGTCATATATAAAAATAAATATAACAGTATTAGGGCAGTCACATACCTTTTCACAAGAGAAATACAAGTCGTAGCAATTAACTGAGTCAAAATTACTGCTGAATTTTCTAAGCAAAGGTGCAAGGAGAAGGCCGGAGGGGCATTCTGGAAAACAAGGAAATGGTGTAAAATGATGTAGTGATGCAAATTGGGCTTGTCACTATGTCTGTTTGCATTTATAAATTCAGATCAAGCTAAGACAGATCAGTCCGCACTGTTGTTTTCATCTGCTGATGGTAGAAAGCGGAGTTTCAAGAGTCAGCGCTGACCATTTACAAAACTAACTTAACATAACAAAGGGCTTGCACATTTTGTACAAATTTGCCCACGTCACAGGACTTCTCTTCGCACGCATAAGCAATCTCACTGTTTACAAAGACAGATTGTTGTGCAAGCGTCTGTATTTTACCTTCAAGGTGAGGTGACATGGTTTTGGTTTTGGAGTGTGTGTGTGTGTGTGTGTGTGTGTGTGTGGGGGGGGGGGGGATAATGACAATATACACTAATATGATATACCAAACATAAAACATTTGAACAGAAACCAGTGGAAGTATAAGAAAATATTGATTCTGAAAAAGATTGCTTCACTTTATTGGGCTATACTGTGTCAATATAAAAAAACTGACATCTATTTTTTCTTCTCAGTAATGGAAGATAATAGCTTTGGTATTTTATTTTATACTGAAAACTAATGTATTGTAGAAACCAGGATCAAATGGGACCAGGAAGCATTGGCAATATATTTTATAAAACAATTGCTGCAAGTACTTTTATGTTGTTGGTTTATTGGAAAAATACAACTTGTTTGTGAAATTACAGCGCTCACTGTTCTGATTATCAACATGTATTTCAAAAAATGTTATGCCTGTAGTGGTGTACTAGTATACAGATGAGGTTTTCAAAAAATATATTATTAAAATATATTGTTCTTGTTACAGTACTGTGATATATCAGTGTACTATAATGTATTGTGACACTTATATCGGTATTACCAGATTTTGCCAATACACAGCCCTACAAACTAGAACAAAATATAAACTCTTTTTTTCAGAAGACAGGTTTGGCTTAAACCAAATGCAGTTTTGTCACAGAGGACACCTGCTGTGTTCAAGATTACATTATGCAGAGTGAATGTTTTTCCAAAAACCTACATTACCCTACCTACACAGTCTCAGAGGTGCATGTTGTGTGTTGTGCATGTTCTTTGTCTGAAAAACACTAAACCATCAGGCCTCCAAATGAATAATATAGGAGCCATTCGTTCTCTCTGACTTCCAGCACAGTTTTTTTACCTCTCCACAAAGCTCCTATCATTACACACTGGATAGTAACTAGATACTTTTACTCAAGTAATTTAATAAACCCTTTTCCCGAATTCTTAAAAATTGTAGTTACACAGTATACCTTAGAATCTCTGGTATTTCTGACCTTGTTCATATAGTGTAGGAGGAGTTGTAATAGTTGTAGCGGTAGTGGTAATTATAAGAATAGTATAGTAGTGGTAGTTGTAGTAGCAGTAGTATTAATAGCAGTAGTGGTAACAGTAGTATTAGTAGTGGTAGTAGCAGTAAATATTTCTACAAATGTAATCTTTTTTATACACAATGAAATTAATAATTTTGCATTTCTTGGTAACATTTAGACCTATTCACATAAAGTTTGTATCCCTTGTGTGGGCCGCTTATGAACAGTTAGGCAGTTTTTTTTTTTTATGTCAGTATACCATGAAAAATATATTTAAGCCAGAGACTGTCCACTGGGAGTCTACACTGGCATCCTGCCCTTATCTTTTGTACACAACATGACCTTTTGGAAACATGTTCTACTTATTTAGTGATGTGATTAAAATGTGATTAGGATTATGCATCAAGGAGCCAGCCCACTGTGCTATAAAGTTGTGTTATAAATCTTTACAGGTCTATAGTAAAACAGTCACACTATAATATACTATAGTGTGAGAAGAACAGAAGAATGACTTTTTGGTTTCTGATTTTAAATTGTAATTTAGGTTACAGTACATGTATTAATTCAAAGTAAAATTAAAAGATGAATGGTATAAAACTAAATGCTAATTCTTGAAAAGCTTCTCTCAGCAGCAAGAGGCATTTTTTTATCAAAGCTTCTGTAAACTGGTAATTAATGCAAATAATTATTTCTGTTACCAGTATTTAAATTAGTGTATGCAATTGTTTTGGGAGTAAGAAACTTTTTGTATTGTAAATGTTAACGCTAACACATGTATGCATTATATATAAGTTAGCTCCCAATAACATTACAAGGCTAAATACTAATAGCTAATTTATTTTAATTGCTAACAGAGAGTTTGCAGCTGGTCCATTTTCTTCCTATAGCTGCAGTGTTTTCCACCATCTGTTAAGTGAAACACTGATTAGATTTAGATTATGGATGTGCCTATAAATCTGAATGGGGTAAAACCCTGTCCTGTTTTATGTCTCCTGGGCACAGTCCCAGGGCTTTTTGTTCAAATTTATGGTGTACCTGTCCAACAGAGAGCCCTCCTCCTCCTGTCTCCCTCTGTCTCCTCACACTGTAAGTGCTGTAGAAACGGTTGTGGGGTGGGAATGCTCATGTGGCCCGATTTACTCTTTGGAGGGTCAATGAATGCAACCCAGTGTATCATATATTCTCCTAGATGTAAATAAATGAGCAAACACCAGTTTTTGGAAGAGTTGGTGCTACAAGATGTTTGCCAAAATATTATCTAACAAACCCAACCTTGTCTGTCGAAAAAAACACAACTAACTGTGTTCTTTTATTAACCCTTCTGGATGTTGACATTGACCTATAGTTTAACTTAGCCACAACGTACTGTAATACATTTTGGGGTACTACATTATATTTGAACAATATTTTTTCATACAAAATACATTCTTGAGAATAATTAATTATTCAAACTTTTTTTGTCTGCTCCTCTTTTCACAAAACAATAGACAATATTTAATATTAATATCTATTGTACATATCTTTTCATGTATGTACACAACTGTTGATTTTTTTTTTTTATTATTTGAATTGTATTTCTTTTTTCCCCACAGATATTCACATTTATTTAAGCAGACATTGCAGAGACTTTATCTCCCAATCAATGTCCTCTTAAATAGGGCTTAAAGAGGGCTTTATTTTTGGAACAGCATTATTGATGTTAATACTGTTTATAGTGCAAATAAAGTCCCAGATAATACCTATTCCAAAGGACACAATTTCTCTTCTGCTGCAGTGTTACTGTCTTGTTCAAATCACGATACATCATCACAACAAACTTTGACAGAAAATGGACTCGATGTAGGACAAGAAGGAGAAAGTTTCTATTCCACTGATATAATTATGTGTCATTTATTTTGTGCTGATAATGATTGTACTAATTCCCTCTCTGTCTAAAGGACGTGTCTGTGACTGACTGTTTGCTGAAGATGATCAGTATGTCTGGCTCTGCACTAATCCACCTTGTCTCTCTCTCTCTCTCTCCTTCCTATCACCTGCTGTGCATCATCTGAATTTATACTTTTTACTTCAGTCCAAGTTAACTTTTGACCTCTGCTACTTTGTTCCCCTCCTGTCTCCTTTTTTTGGATAAGTTTTCTCTTTTTATTCTAACCCACTCCTGTCTCTCCCTGCAGTGCTGATGAGAGGTTTGATGCTACTTTCCATACAAATGTGCTGGTCAATGCATCAGGAGCCTGTCAGTACATCCCTCCAGGTAAGACAGCTGTTTCCAACGTTTTTAGCTTTTTATCAGCGAGTACAAGCACAAAAATAACAGCATCAGGTGAAAGTATGTGAATTTTCTCTTTTTTCATATTTAAGGAAAATTGTTTACATAGTTACATAATTATCACACTGTTGTAGTGTAGACCTGTTGGTCTACACAATGTTCCTGCTAGGCCGTGGGTCGCTGGAGCCTATCCAAAAAGGCGAGGGGTACACCCTGAATTATGGCCAGTTGGTCAGAGTTAGTGACAGTTTGAGAGACAACATTCACTCTGACATTCATTCACTATGGGCAAATTAGATTCAGCATTCACAATATGTGTGTTTTTGGACACTGGGAAGAAGCCAGAGAGAGCTCACAACCTTCTTGCTGTGAGGCAGGAGTAGTAGCAGAGTAGTAGAAGTAATAGCTACCTTTAATATAGAGAACATTTGAGAGCTGGATAAGTCAGCAAACACAGAGGAAGAGCCCAAAAAAGAAAACATATCAGTGAAAAGGGATGAGAAGTAAAATGCAGGACAGCCCCATGACTCTCTGGCAAAGGGCTTATAGTTGCTGGCAGAGCCTCTGGCCAGCTAAAACCCCTAATTGGAATAAGTGGAAGAAGATGAATATTAGCATTGCACTGTAGTGACATTTAATAATACAGAGAAAACTTGAAGCAACAAGTTTAGTGTAAGCTCTAAAGTTAGGATTCTTGTGTATTTTGTGCATAAATTTGGCTACGCTGTTGGAGGCGGTGGTAGTGGGATTGGCACTGGGATGAGTGAAAAAAATCTCTGTCTTCAAACGGTCCAACTTTCCTTTTTCTATCAGGCATACTCAAAAGCACCTGCTACATTGATGTGCGGTGGTTCCCATTCGACATTCAAAAGTGCGATTTAAAGTTCGGATCCTGGACCCACAACGGCTGGCTTCTAGACCTGCAGATGATGGATGTGGATATCTCTACGTACATACCCAACGGAGAGTGGGATCTCGTAGGTAAGAAAGGGAGACACTTACAGAAGACACTCCGTATGGACGTTTCTCACTGGGACTGGGACTGAGACAGACAGGCTTTTAGCATAAGCGACACACTTCATGTCAGGGAGTATTAAGGTAGACAGGCAGTTAGTGTCACGCTGCAGGTGCCTCAGATGTGAAGACTTCTTGGTCTATGTCTCACGCTGACAAGTCTCTGAGTCCTGGGAAACGAGGGATAGATTTAGCTTTGGGCTACTCCTCAGCTCAGCAGTGGAGTTTCTCGTAAAACTAGAACTTGTCAAATTCTTGAAAAGTCTGTTTAAAGAAAACATTACATTAATGAATATACTTCTTAGCTGACTATTACAACATTTTTAATTTTAAAGCGAAACCATGCAATTTTCTAATGATGTAAATATACCAGGGGGAGGTGAAGGAAGCGTAAGTTACCCTGCAACACTCCAAAAAAAACCCAAAGCATTTAAATAAGTATGTTACAAGTATACATACGTATGGGGTTTTTCTGTCTTTCAGCATATTGTAGTCCTTGTGTGCACTAGAAAGTTTTTTACTAAAGACAACAAGCCTTAATGGTACTTTTTGAGAAGTTGGGATGAAAAGAGAAGCACTTAAATGACAAATATTATGCATTTGAGGAGCATCAGCTGCTAGGAAAGCCAGAATATTTTTCAGAAAGCCACATTGTCAGACATTTAATTAGTGTTTTCTAGGATAATTTTCTACAGAACTTTTAAGTAGGAAATGTATTTATTTTGCACTTTTCAAAAGTAGTCCTTCACTTTGCAACCCCATTATCCAAACAACATAATACAATAATTAAATATGGATAATGAATTAAATGATATTGCTTTAAGTAAGTCTTGTGGCACATATTGGATTTGATAAGTGCTGCCTTTTTGATCAACAAATGAAGGCTTTTACGTGCTGTAATTGAAAAACACAAACTGAAAAAAGTAATTGCAAATACAATAAAATAAAAATAAAATAAATAACAATTGCAACCACTATAAAATAACTAGAGCCCAAAGTGAGTTCATTTAGTCTCTGCCTCTCTATGAGCTGGACAAAACGTAGTGAACGTCTGGATGGCTGCTAATCAGACAGAGTATAATATAAACTCATCCCCACTCGCTCATGGAGGGTCCCCAGCTGGCGGTGATGGGGGTGGGGGTGGGGGGGGGGCGGGGGGCAGACCTGGGCGTGTGTGGCGGTGTGTGGTGACAGCTGGCTCAGCAATGGTTCACTTAATTCAGACACAGCCAGGCAGGCACACACTGGCCTGGTGTTTCACACAGGCACAGGATGTGGCCAATGCATCTGCAGGTCTGCAATCCATCAAATTATTACACAACTAACAAAGGCTCTTTCTCCCCAGTGTTCAGGTGACACTGTTTAAATGAAATGAAATTGAATTCGTTCAGTTGAATATTGCATGCACAGGCAGTAGGCCGGAATAGGTGTGCCCAAAATACGTCTCCGATTCTGAATAAGTCCGTGATTGCACGTCTCTGGAGCAGCCCATATGCATACACAATAGTACCGGAGCTGTGAGTGGCTTGAGGGCATTTCAGGTTGATTTTAGACTGAGACAAAGACACTCAGAGTTTTCAACGTGTTGATTTTAATCAAAGCTCTTTCTGTATTCTTCAGAGATGATGAGATGTGTGATATCCATCAAAGCCAGGCATCACTAATCAGCACCTGACACACCTGCAGGTCATACCTGTACACAGGAGAAGGGCTTTTTGTCTTTGTCTCACTTTGTTCTGATCACTGAGATGCATTGCATGGATTTATTTTCCTGATTAAAACTGAAAAACTACAAGTACAGACAAACTAAAAGATTACCTGTGTATAATGAGCATTAAGTGAGCAGGGTCAAATACATGTCAACACAAATACAGTTAACTTTAGTGTATTAAAAATGTTTAGACATCTAGCCACATTATGCCTTAGTATTTTCACATATTTGTTGGATAAAACCTTTAAAAACTGCTGTGTTTCTTTATGCTAATCGCAGTTGTTTACTAATAAAGATTTTTTTTACACTAGGAACTGTCCATTGGTTTCACTGAACACTAGTGTTGGATGCTGTCAGGAGGATGTTTTTATTCACCCAAACAAGTCTGTAAATGATCTTCTGCTCAAAAGCCATCAAATTAGCTTCAGATTCAGAATTGTCTTTAAAGTAATATCTGTATCAATCATTGTGTAAGCCTAATATCTCTTTTCAATATAAAGCTAAACTAAATTTAATGTTTATCGAATAAAAACAGCTTTAAATGTCTGAATTCTTACCGATAGCTGTTTACAGGGGACACTGTCTTCTTAACTTAACACATTTAGGTCAAATCATTGATGTGAGGTCAAAGGTCAAAGTTCATCTCATTCCATGACATCTTTCTTCTTCAGGAGTGCCGTCCAAACGCAATGAGCTGTATTACGAGTGCTGTAAAGAGCCGTATCCTGATGTGACGTTCACTGTTACCATGCGGCGTAGGACACTTTACTACGGCCTGAACCTCCTCATCCCCTGTGTGCTGATCTCAGGTCTGGCTCTGCTGGTCTTCCTGCTGCCGGCCGACTCTGGAGAGAAGATCTCACTGGGTACGCACAGACACAAACAAAAACAGGAGCTAACAAAGAGACAATGGGTTTGTGTTTTAAATTATACAAGGTGTGTTCAGAAAGTAATGGGAATATTTTAGAAGATATTTAGAAGATTTCTTTCAATGTCTGCACCTTGTGAGTGTGGGTCCATTCTTTACAGCATCCCTGGAAGTCTTCAGATTTTGCATGTTGTCTCTTTGGACATTATTCACACTATCAAAAAGGTGTCCTTTCAAACCATTCATCATTTTGGAAAACTTAAGAAACATGGAAGCTCTTGGTCACTTGAGAGTCACTTTTTTTTTTTTTTTTTTTTGCGTGTGTCCTATGATTGGCTCAGCTTGGAATCCTTCATTAACAAATTGCACAGGCACAGCAGTGCTTTGGAGAGTTTTTGGCTGATTCTCCAGATTTGACCCATTGTTCAAGTAGTAGCAGTGGGGAAACTGAGCAGTGCCTGGGGTTTCATCTCCAGATCTCTAACCTGGTCAGGAATACCTGTCTGGAGGATTAGCTTATTACCTCTGCCAACATGTTGTGTTTTCGGTGGCGTTCATTTGTCTGCCTCTTTGTGTGTTTGCTTGCTTGTTTGTTTATTAGCAACATAACTCAAAAAGTTATGGACGAATTTGGATGAAATTTTCAGGAAATGTCACACATGGAATAAGGAACAACTGTTTACATTTTGGGGGTGATCCGGATCAACATCTGGATCCAGGAATTTTTTAAATGATTCTTTACTGCTGGGAGATGGTTCTAATTTTGCCATTACAGCTTCAAACTCAACAAATAATGCCCAGAATCATTGGCAAATAATTACAAGATGACATCATGGTAGATGTTATAATCTTTTTCTTAGGTGAGTGACCCTATGGCTTGGTGGAGGTATGTGCTCTCCAAGTGCTTCTAGTATTATGCTTGTTCTGAGGTTCATGGGGAAACTGAAGCATTCAGTGAAAACTCAACACAGAATTAAACTCAGGACATTCTTGCTGTGGCAACAATAACCACTGTCACCTCACAGCTGTCCTACCTATGACTTGGCGCCTTTCAACTTTTTCTTTTCCCAAAGATGTAAAATAGTTTAAAAGGACACCATTTTATTCTCTGCACCATCCCACTTGAAGACTACTGCGGTTGCTATAAGTCCCTGGGAGCATTATGTACCCTTACAAGGTTCATACTTTAAAGGTTTTTACTTTAAATTAAAGTATTTTTTAATATATAGTTTCCCTATTACAGGCCATTGTATAAATATCATATCCCAGCTGCTTTTGGTTTGATGTGGGGTGCAGTGCATGTTTTTTTTTTAAGACAGAGGTAGCATTTAATAGTCCATAATAAACTGATTAGTATTATCTGCATTATAACATGTTTTGTTTTGTTTGAAAATGCTTTGCACTGTAGTTTAATTATCCAGATTAGAATATTGTTACATTGTTTAAAATATAATTCCCATTAATTTCTGGACACTTATTGTTCATACAGAAGGTGCTTCCTTAATGCCTTACTTGACGTACTCGCTAATTGTCTTCACTTCATGCTAATGCTGACATTATGGCTTTATTAATAACATTTGTCTAGAGTCTGTTAATTAGAAAATGAAAAAAGGGTTTCATAAACACAAAAAGATAATCACTTGGACCTGGAAATGCCAACGCTTCGTTAGAAAAGGGTGCGAGTTAATAGTCATCTGGAGGGTTAGAAAACAAACCCAGTAAATGTATTTGAAGTCAGTGTGAATGGTTTGTTTGTGTTTCTGTGTCTGCAGGCATCACAGTGCTGCTGTCGCTGACTGTCTTCATGTTGCTGGTGGCAGAGATCATGCCTGCCACTTCAGACTCTGTTCCTCTCATTGGTACGACACACTGCTTCACTAATTACTGACTGCTGCTGTTTGTCTGACCTTGGTTATGACAAGAACTAAAAATATTAGAAAAGAAAAGCAATTATCGGAGGCTTTACCAAATTCTCAAGGGAGACGCGCAGGTGCACTTTGTATAATTTTAAAACTGAGTGTGTTAGAAAGAAGTGTGCAGCTTCTGGGGTAAAAACGTATATCAAAGAAAGTATTTTTAGGCTCTATAGTCAGTTTTAAGAATACAGCACACGTTTCAGATCTAAGCATTACTCAAGTGGACTTTTTATTGACGTTGTTTCAAATTTTAGCAAGGCTTAGAACTCAAAAGCTGTGCTCATGTAAAATAATGTTATTTTAAAATAGGATTTCTTAAGTAAAGTAAAAATACTTACTAAAGAAAAGTTCAATTTGAATGTGTTTGGCCTATTTTTTTTATTTCACAGCAAAATCTACAACTACTGCAGGCAAGCATGCTATCCACTTCCACCTATAAAGGTCCAAAAATACTTTAAGTACTCCTTAGAAGTGAATTCTCTTCAGAACAAACGTACTTCCTTTACTTTCCACTTCACAATGATTTAAAATTCAGGACATCAAAGAGCTGACATCTTCAAACCTCTGCCAGTCCCTCAGTCAGCAGGCTTGCATTACATACTGGTGTTTTGACAGAACCTGTAAGACCTGACATATACTGGAGGTTACTTACCCAGAAGGCACCTGTCCGCGATGGGCCGAGCAGTGTCACCAGCTCCTGAATGTCAGCTCTGAGATAGTCACAGCACTTATTTACACCTCGGGGCAGTACAAAGGCTTCACAGGGACTGACCGATATGTTTTGGTCCCGGGGGGAGGGGCAGTGAGGCAGAGGGATGTAGACAGAGACGGGGCGCAGCATCATTTGGCAGCGCAGTCAGGGAAAACCAAGCCATTAGCAGACTGGGGTTTATTGGAGCAGACTTATTAGCGCAGAGCATGTACAGCTGATCTGATACACAGAAAAATACAGTGCTTAACACAGATTGGGTGGGATAGATTTGGCAGCAAGTTAACATTTTGTCCTCAAAGCTGATGTGTTTGAAGAAGGAAAATTGGGCAAGTGGATTCGAGCGAGTTTGACAAGGGCCAAACTGTGATGGTTGGGTCAGAGCATCTCCAAAACGGGCGCTCTCGTGGGGTGTTCACTTTGTGTGCACTGAGGCTATATCAGATTGGTTGCCTTGGTAGCTGTAACATCAAGTATAATCCTGTTGAAGAGATTTAATTTAGAGTTATGATCTAGTGCTCCTAGAGTCTTACATAGACAAAGGTTAATCTGGTTAACTCCAAGCCTGCCTGCCATAGCTGTACTTTTATTTATACCATTGCAACTCACCATAACCATATGTCAGACAATCTTAGGCGTTGTCCTCAAATGGTCTCTGTCACATAATAATGAATAATGAATCTGTTTTGAGATCTCTTTATGTTAAAACCTGGTTAAAATGACTTGTGTGTTGTTTTCTCTCTAGCTCAGTACTTTGCCAGTACAATGATGATAGTGGGGTTGTCTGTAGTAGTGACAGTACTGGTGCTACAGTTCCACCACCATGACCCACATGGAGGGAAGATGCCTAAATGGGTAAGTCAACACTCTTAGACACATTTTAAAGAAAGGCTGTGAAAAAGAAAAGTATATTAATGTACAAAAATATAGAAAATTATGGACAAAAAAAGAAGAAAAAATCTAGAAGAATTCGGAGAGTGTAGACCTCTGCCAAGGCACTGATCCTACCTACCTACAACCTGGAAAAGTTTTGGACTTTTATATTTTGGTGTAAAGTTTTGGAAATTTAAACAGTCCTGCGCCAAATAGAATACAGTAAATATAAGTGTTCAGTAGAAACGCTGTCTTCTTGGCCTCTTTTATGTTTTCATCAAAGGAAAAAGTGACCAATATCTATTTTTTGTCAGAATATTTGAACAAATTTTTTTTTTTTTTTTGCTGGTCCCAGGCTCTTTTGGTTTTGGTAATGTTTTAAAACAGCATAGATGATTGTTTTATATCTAACATAGCATAATTTTCTTTTAATCACTGGTGTGTAGGCTATAAGTCAGCAAAATTAGTGGAATAATGTATTTCTGGAGGAAGAAGCCCTGACAGTTTTTTTTTTTTTTGAATACTATCTAAACACGTGTAAGTCATTTTTCAGGTCGTAAAAGTTTAGTCAGAAGTTATGGAAAAGTCATGAAAAATTCTTGTTAAGAAAGTGTATGAACCCTGTTAAGTTAGAGACTTTGATACTTTACTGGCATGCACTTTTTGTATTTTGCACTTTATTTTTTTGTGAACTGCTTTAACAAAAGAACTTCCCCACTGTGGGATGAGCAAAGTAAGTCTTACATATCTTCATTTTTTATTCTCTTTTCTGATCCAAACTCCAGATCCGTGTCATCCTCCTGAACTGGTGCGCTTGGTTCCTCCGCATGAAAAAGCCCGGAGAGGACAACAAAACATCAGTGAGCTCCACCAGCACTCCTGCTTACAAGTTCACCCACCCTGCACCCCATCACACCAGCACCAACAGCATCCAGATGAGCTCCATCCCAGGACAGTCCTCGGCGGGCTCGGCCACCACCAATGGCAACATGAACCTGTATTTCGGGTACCACTCCATGGGCACGGACAACCCGGCGTTCCCGGCCAGCACGGATTCCAGCGTGTGTGGCAGCGCCGTGGGCAACCATCCCAGCGCTCCCTCCGCGCACGACATCCACATAGAGCAGACCTAGGACTTTAATTTTGGAGCAGATCCCAGAGATTTCCAGAATCCTGGAGGAGGTGCAGTACATCGCCAGGCGTTTCCGGGAGCAGGATGAAGGAGAGGCGATCTGCAGTGAGTGGAAGTTCGCGGCGGCGGTGGTGGACCGGTTGTGCCTGGTGGCGTTCTCACTGTTCTCTATCATTTGCACCTTTACCATCCTCATGTCGGCGCCCAACTTCATCGAGGCCGTTTCTAAAGATTTCACATAAGACAAACTCCCCTCACCAACCACGAAAACTGTGCCACGTAAGCCTCAATATGTCCAATAAGCCACAAGAGATAAGTCAGTTTAAAAACACAGCTTTTCCTCCTATTTTCACATTTCTGTCGGTGGTGCGTTGTGTGTAGATGATTTGGATTTTCCTTTTCACAGTGGTTTCTCGTGAATTTATCGCACTATACAGTTTTCTATATCGAAGGTTGACCCTGTGTGTCACACTTATGTACTTTCTATCTGTACCCTCCTGCACTACGTCATCCAGTTTTATTATTTTTCATTTAACGCATCTTATAAACTTTTGTAGTCTCTTCAGAAAGTTCGCAGTGACATGCACCAGTCGGGCAGAACATTATGACAACCGACAGTCGGTGGGATGTATATGGCAGCAACATTTTGTCCTCAAAGTTGATGTTTTAGAAGCAGGAAAATGGTGATGGTTAGATGACTGGGTCAGGGCATCTCCAAAACTGCAGCTCTTGTGGGGTAGTCCCTGTCTGCAGTGGTCACAATCTGTTATAAGTTAATAGAGAAGTAAAGGCTGGTTTTAATAGAAAGGTATCAGAATACACAGTGCATCACAGTTTGCTGAGTATGGGGCTACATATTAGACAGGTGCTCCTAATATTTAGCGTATAGCATCAGTGTTTAATGTTATGCTTTGGAAAGGCATTATACAAAATGTTTTTAGTAAAAATTAGTCCAGGTCTTATATCTTATATTGTGTATCCATTCTGCCTCTCACTATTCACATACACACATTATTTCCCATAAAACACAGACTGAGACTGTTCCATTTCTAGTAAATGTTACGATAAACTGTGCCATCAAATCCTTCGTTAATAGTCACTCTTAAACTGTGAATTTTTCTGAAAACCCTTGTGAGATTAGCCCACCACACTGTGCTAATGGGATCACTTATTCCTCTGTTTTGGGAACTATTTTCACATCTTGCTTGTGCACTAGTTGTACAGGATTCTTGGAAATAACTTTTGGAAAGGAAAATGATTGAAAGACAATAATTTGCCAAGTGGGATTTGTGGACCGATTCTGACAGGACACACTTGGCTCTTATCTTTTGTGGAGCTTGGAGAGCTTGTGTTTTTGCTCTCTAATACTCAGTGAAAGGCAAACACTTTTTTTCTTTCTAATCTCTTGTAAACAACATGCAAGCAGGATTACTCGATGACCTTATGTAACACATTTGACTAAAACCTTGTCTCTCGCCGTTGCCCAAAGCATTCATTTTGACCCTGGATGGTGGTGAGGCATGTCAATTCCCACTGTTAAGCATACAAGTGAACTCGCAGACCTCTTCAGCTTCGGCTTAACAACACGCTCCTCGTGAATGAGAGTATAAGAGTGACAGCCGCGGTGCACTGTGGGAAGGCTCTGCAGAAACAGTGTGTGAAATGGAATTCGAGCCGGCGGAGATAATCAATAGTACGAGTGCAGACAAATAACTGCCACCCGCTGTGTACTTTTCAGGTAAACCATTAAACTATCATTCAAGCCACATGCATTCAAACATGAACGTGAAGCTCATACTGCAGACCTGCATATTTTCAGGTTTTTACAATATCCCTTTTCTCAACATAAATGTGAAAATTTTGAATACAGATTGAGCAGTGTGAGGAGGTATAAGGGCAAAAAATGTACTCGAACAGTATCACATGAACATCCTCTTTAAGTAAAAGGATAAAAGTAAAAAAAATCAAATATACTTAACCCTCAGGGCCCCCTGGCAAATTTATTTTTTTTTGTTTTCATTTTGGCATTTCTTATGCTAGGGCGATGATATGTGACGAACATGTTCATTAATTCATTCATCTTCCGCTTATTCCTGTTAGGGGTCACAGGTGACTGGAGCCTATCCCAGTAACTTTGGGCCTTAGGCAGGGTACAGCCTGGTCAGTGGCCAGCTAGTCACAGGGCACAAACATGTTCATTAATAAGTGAATTTTAGAATATCAGCGTCACAACAGGAAAAAAAAATAAAAAATTCTTCTGTCCAGAGAAAAAACTCACCCTGTTCCTCTAAAAGCCATTTTTGGTCCCATTGACTTCATGTTAATTCCTACACTGTCAGAGGCTAAAATACACACACACACACAAATCATCACCAGATCCAGCATGTTCTCATTGCATTGTGGGAAATAATTCCCATTAGATAACAGTGACTGTAGACTTTCGGGACTTTAAGAGGAAGAGTGAGAGTTTTAGCCTTTTTTTGTAATCGCTCAAAATAAAAGTGTATTAAAACCTGTGTTAGGACTAATCAGTGACCTATCCGGGACTGGTAATCGCTGCACAAACAAAAATACTTTGTATCTTTAAATATTAACTAATTCATATTTTATTTACAAATATGTGGAATTATGTAAACAAACTGGCTTTTAGAGGATCAAAAATATGAAAATGAATTCACTCTTGTTACGTATAATGAGGACAGGGGTTAATGATCAAAAAGCAAAAAAGTTTTTTTTTCTTCATGTTTTATATTTTTAAATGTGACCCAGTGACCTAAAAGGGCTTTAAGAGGAAGAAGATGATTTTTTTAAAGGTGGGCCTGAGGGTTTAAGTACAGCAGCAAATCATTTTCCACACTGATCTAACAAGTACATAATGTATTAAATGCATTTTACTGATAAAACTAAAGAACCAGAGCAGTAGAAGATAACTATAAAACATTATCAGTATTAGTCATTATTTTGGGACTGCTGCTTCACAACAAGCTTTATGTTTAGGTACTGCATATTGAAAATAAAAAATTCAAACCTAAATTCAAAGTAACATGGCACAAACAATAGTAAAAGTTTTGTAAAATCTACGTCAGTATAGTACAGATATATGAAAATTCAGTAATAAAGAACTTTTACTTTTTACATTCCACAAAGAGAAACCACAGCTCATACCTAGATGATGTTTTTTTTTTCCTCTCTCATTGCTTTTCTTCCATTGTCAAAGTCCATATGGAGTGGACAGTGGTTTGGGGGAAGGGTCCTGCTGCCAGAAAATTACATTATGTTGCGTAATAGTCAAAGCAAACCCTCCATAGGTGACTCAAGTATGGAAATATATAAGGTCTGGGATGGACATTGTTTCTGTAGATAAACCATGACCCACTTCTGCTGCACAATATGTCTCCTCATATGTGAACTCGCACGTGTAGCACTCTGGGTGAAACATGAAAACCACTCTCTTGAGATGTTTGTGTTGCAAAAGTGTGTGCTGCCATCACCGGCTTTTTCTTCAACTCACTGTTGTTATTGTGTATTTTATCAGCTCTCTCAGTGTCTTTCTTTGTGGTCTTTCTGTGCCTCTCGGTATCATTTATTCTCCTGTGAAGGGTGTACATAAACGCTCACTGTACATGAGAATTTTGAGAAAAAAAAAAAAAAAAAGTGTTAATTGCTGCCTATCTGATTTTAATGTTTGACATGCCACAGTTAGACAATAAAACACAATGTGGGGCACTTCATAGATGTATTCAAAGACAGCTGTTATTGCACTGGTGCCTGTGTCAATCTAACAAAACAAGACAAACTAATTACAGCTTGTCAATACAATACTGGGAAGTTTATAATTCACACATAAGTATGCAAATCATTCAGAGAAATCCTGGATCCAGACCTCTACTTTTTGATTTATCTTGCTAACAGTAGTAATAAAGGTAATTCCATCTAAATTTTGTAAAATGCATTTGCAACTTTTGTAACTTGAAGCCTATATGTTTCTCGAACTCAGATATTGCTGACATCTTTAAGGGCCAGTTCCAGACGACTGCACAACGTTTGACCAAGCTTTTCTGTACTCAGCTATGATACTGTAGATTACTGCTATAGCTCGATATGTGAATGTGTTAGGGTGACTTTGCCACAGAGGATCACAAGACCTTTTTCGTTTCTCACCTGGAATGAAAAAAAAAAAAGCCAAGTTTGGTCAGATGCAAGCTCCTTACTGATGCACAGGTTAGGTAGGCTATAAACATAAATGTTAAAATTACCTATTCTCAACCCGAGCAGAAGCAGTTTTTAGTTTTTAGTTTTATTTTTTGCAACTGAATAGCTACCTATAATACTACTATTCATTCATCGTCTTCCATGTATTCCTGTTTGGGGTTGAGGATACAGGAACCTATCCCAGTAACTTTAGGCCGTAGGCGGGGAACACCATGGACAGGTCTCAGGGCTGTCACAGACCATTCACTCTCACATTCATTCACTAAGGGCACTTTAGTGTCACCAATTCACCTAACACATTAACTAGTGCTCCAATTATTTTTACTTTTACTACCACTACTACTACTAGTTCTGTCTCTATTATTACTGCTGTTATTACTACTACTACAACAACTACCACCACTAGTTCTACTGCTACTGCTATTACTAGGGTAAAATACTTGATAGACTCATTTAAATTCTACCAAAAAGAAAAAAAAAATCTAAAATTGTCTCTTTTAGGAAATGTTTACATGAAGCAAACTCAGAGTAAAAATACAGCCATTTTTATCTATCTACCAATATAATACTGCATTTAGTACATACAAGGCAAGGCAAAACTGCAAGGACAAGGTAATACCAGAAGAGAGACCCTGCACTTCTCTGGTCCTGGGATAGCGTGAACTACATGGGTTGCTATGTGACCCATTATACAGTCCTGGTGAATAATGCGTTTGCTGTTTGGTGCCTGCATTTCCATAGATTCAGTCCACTTACTCTAATGTAAAAACCTCACACCTGCACACTCCAGAAGATCCATATGACAGTCTTTGCTTTGTGAACCACCGATTGCACGCACCCGCACCCTTCTGGCGTTCAGCTGGGGCCCTTTACATATTGCAGTATATAGGTCAATAATGCCATAGCTCATGTTATTACAAGCTGCAATGGCTTTCTTAGCAAGAGTAGTTGTATATCCGAATATTTGTTACCAAAGAAGCTCATGATTTTGTTTTTGCTTTGGTGGATTAATTTGAAGCCAATAAACATTGCAGTATAATTTGCAGCAACACATTATGTCCAATCAGTAGAAGTTGATTAACCAATGTCACTTTGACAGTATTTGGTAATTAATGCAGTCTCCAAATTGTGTACAACTTTGACGCAAATCACGTCCTCTTCTCTCACACCAACAAACATCATGTCCTCTTTTACTACATCCTCTTTGGTCTTCCTCTAGACCTCCTACCTCTAACCTCAGCATCCTTCTACCAATATATTGACTGTCCATCCTCTGTTCATGTCCAAACCATCACAGTCTGGCCTCTCTGACTTTATCCAACATGAGCTGTCCCTGTGATGTACTCATTCCTCCCAAATAGAACCTCAACATCTTCAACTCTGCCTCCTGTCTTCCTCTCAGTGCCACTGTCCCGTACAATATTGCTGGCCTCACTACTTCCTTGTACACCTTTTCCTTTCTTTTTTGCGGAAACTCCTAAGTCATACCACGAACCTTACACTTTATTTCATCCATCACACCCCTGTTCATGTTGCAAATGCATTTTACAAATCATACACTGTCCTAATGCTATGTTTTAAGTTTTATGTTTTCATTTCTGGGCCCATCTGTGGCAAACATCTACTACACTCCTTTTCCTTTTGTCCTAATCCACTGGGACGGAAATGCGTGTGTGGGACGGTAAAATATTGTTAATCTGGCTTCAGAGTGACTGGGGAAAATATAATCCCATTTACTCTTTCAATCCCTTCCCTCTACATAACAATTCCTGTTCTAATAACACCTCAGTGCATTCGCTCAGTACATTATTCAGAGCCATAATCTTAGCTCGTAAAGGGGCTGATTGAGGGGTAAAGGAGGTTAATAAACTGGGCTAGAAGGTCACTGGGTGCTGCAGCTTAGGATAAAAATACACAATTGCGAGACTAAAATGTTTATCTGTCTTTTAAAGGTGCAGAAACTAATTTGAAGCACAGCAGGAAGTAGGAAATGTAATTTTTTGGCAACCGTGATGGCATTTATAAAACGACATGACACAGTTGCAGCCCTGCCGGGACACGCATCGAGGAAGTGGACTCAAAAGCCCCTGCAAAGCCCCAATTTCATCGTCTTTAAACAGAGTAGCTCCAGGTTTTGATGAAATTTAGGATTTTAAAGACTTTATAATGCCATTTAGAAATTTAATGCCCATTATGTCAACAACCGAACAATAATCTGTAAGGAATTATCTGTATTACTCTCTGAAACTCAATGGTTTTATTTTTAAAAGTCAAAAATAGATGAAATACTCCACTGCTGCAAGTTTCTTTACAGTAAATTGTAGACATTGTTATTGTGGTAACTTTTATTTATTTATTTATTTTTATTTATATTATCATAAAAAAAATTGACAAATTGAATAGTGATGACCAAAATACCTACTGATAAGATGTAAAACTTTTGGGCCTTGATTTTGACACCATCAATTCAATACCTTTTTAATACTTTTAATACCTTGGGGCTACCCTGTTTTAAAGCGTTATGAAGAATGAATTTATATTGTGTAGCTACCCTGTGTCCACCTTTGTTTTAAAAGAGGCAATGTACAAGTAAATGAATTAACATAACATAGAAACGTTAAACTATTTCAATAATTCAAACCTTGTAAATCTATATTATAAAGATTAAGTACACTGTATTGTTATGCATTAACTTGAAATACAAAGTGGGATGGTTATAGTCATTATGTAATACTCTAATTTTAGGAAACACAATATATCCATTTCATGTTTTGCCTTCAACTACAAAAACGAAAGGGCTTTCCCAGACTATTCTACAATCAAGTCAGTATTGTTGGACATCCCTCCATGTAAACTAGTGTGTTGTTTTTAGCATGAACAAATTTTAAAATCTAACATTTCTGACAGAGAGTGAGAGTGCCTGTGCCCTGCCTCTGCATTGTACCATTGCTGCAAGTCGACTTAATGTGCTTGTAGAACCGTATTTTATGGGTTTGCACCGCCTAACCTAAGTGACACAAACAGGCTGTTGACGTGTGTGGGGGCTGTGGCGGAAACATTTGTTCATTTGACGATCATCGCTTCTTTCTCCAGTCGACACTCATCCCTCTTAGCAACGCTATGTTTCTTTATTTTCAAACCATTAACATCTCCGCATCTGCCCAGGCATCTCTGCTCATCCATCCACTCCTTTTTCCTTCCGCTGTTTGTTGCTGTGTCTCCTCTCTTCCCGAGGCAAGCGGCATGCTGTAAATTTCAGTGAGCACATTCATCTGATGACTTGGCGCGCAGCGTGTCTCCTACATGGGGTCGAGGATGTGGAGATGACACTGTTGCGACAACGTGAGTCATCTGCTCAGACATTCTTGCACAACTCACTGTGTAGATGCTTATGAGAGGATGGATAGTTATTCAGCATTAATTAAGTCTTTAATAACAATTGTTTATCTCCTAAATAACTATGCCACACAATCTTTACAGTGTGTGTGTGTTACAAGTACTTTATGTTTGGACATGTTCTGAGGAAGGATACTGAATATATCTGTAAAAGAACGTGAAAGAAGAAGACATGAAGTTAGTGTGAGAGAAGAGGATGCAGAGGATAGGGCTAAATGGGTGCAGATGATTTGCTGTGGGGGCCCCTGAACAGTGTTACCAAATTGGGCTTCTTTTGAACACCTTGGGCTGAAAAAAATTGGGCTGGTTTATAAAATTTGGGCTGCTGTCTGAAAGTGCGCTCATTGTGGGGAACTTGTTTGTGTTACTTTTTTTAGTGTAGTTTTAAGTTTTGTGTTCTTTCTTATGTATAACTGTTTAACATTTAGAGTGGTTGTGATTTGGGAAGTTTTTTATTGTGTTGGATGGGCAACCCTGCCCCTAAAAGGGAACAGCCAACAGGTAAAGAAGAAATTAGAAAAAAAACGCGTGAAACACCTAGTCATCCAGCTGGCACAGTAGAGCAGAAGCTTTGGATATCCAGTAATCACTTGGTCGACTGGATGGAAGCATCACTGTCACTACAAAATTAGTGGAGTGCCCTGAATGGAGACAAAAAAAACAAAAACAAATATGTCCACAAATGTCAACAAAGAACAATTTATATTATAAGGAAATTAGACAATAACATGGGGTTAACTATTATAAATGAAGGGTTAGTATGCGCTTCATTGATTATTTACAAAGCATTTTTTCAATTTACATACACTTTTGAGTTACTTTCTTGAGTAATAAGCTCATATAAATCAATGCAAAATTAATAAACATAAGAGGTAATTGAATATCTGTAAACTATTAATTAAACCATTGTTAATTGCACATAATAGTGGTGAGGTATTTAAAAGTGTTACCAAAAATTGTTTTTCGAGCTGCACTGATGGCAAAATCCCGTAGGCAGAGCAGAGGATCATTGCTTTTTATCTGATTTCAATTCTAATCATTTATCTATAATTTCAGTGTGTAGTCTTAACAAATATGTGACTATAACAAGCAAACATCCCAAGAAAAGATGCCTTTCTCCCAGTACACACCAGTAGTGGAGAGGGTCCCGGCCCGAGCAGAGGTCTTGTACAAAGGGGCGTGGTACAGTTCGGGATCAGGGACGTAGTTCTGTTGAGGCTCAAAGTGCACCACCGGCAACATGGAGTTCATCACTCGAGGTAAAGCGTCCGCGATCACCATGTTCTCGTCGTCCCACCGGCTCGAGTCCATAAACACGCCATGCACAAGCACACCGTCCTGTGGCTCTGGTAACTGTTGTAACCACAGAAAACACGTTCACAGTTTTAGCATTTTACTTACTGACAATTATTTGCTAATGATTTAATCCGAGGCCTTAAAATAATAAAAGTCTCAGTGAAATGTCCCATGTAAGCTTCACATACTTTCACCAATAACTTTCTATGACTTTCACAGGAACACTCCAAAACCTTTCACTCAGGAATTTATGGTGTAAAATGACTTTATTGCTGCACAGTTTATAATTATTATCAGGGGATTATATAAGGCACTTATATGTAGATGTTAATGTAATAATGTGTAATGTTTTTATTTGAGAGATATTTATAAGTTATATTTATGAGTAATTACATTACTACTGACTGAATATTTTGGGGCATAAATGTTACCAGTGTCATGTTTCACACAAGTCTCTTTAAATATGAATAACTTTATCTAAAATTCATGTCCTTTCCAAAATCTGCAGTGTGCATTTGATATTTCCATGACTTGATGTCTGCGTAGGTTTTCAGTCGTTCAGGAGAATTCAGTAAAAAAAAGGATAAACAAGAAGGACTTGGAAGTCTTTTAGATAAAGGATGAAACATTTTCTAAAAACAAACCTCCAAAGTTAGTTTTTAAATTCATGACTTAATGTTTTACAGCTGCATTACCTCATCATCCATTTCGAGTTTTGCATTTTCTGGAAGACTGCGCAGCATTTCACTCACAGCCACCTGGTCCCTATAGGCTGGCACCATAGTAAAGCGAAAGTTGAGCTCATCGATGGGCAAATTGTACAGCCGGGCGTGATTCTGCAGCACTCCTTTAGGCCGAAAAACAACGGAAAACATAGATCTTAGTTATTCTATTTACACAGGCCTACAACAGTGAATTAGAATTTAGTATGAAAGTTAATTTATTGAATTTATTTACGCTTGAAATAATTCACTCTGTGTGTCATTAATCTATGAGTTTCATTTTGAACTACACTTCTGAAACAAGCTGACATTTTGATACAGGACTGCAGTACTGACATTTTGTTGCTGTTGTATAATCTATGTTATGGTTCATTAAGAAATCTTGATAATGTTTTACCAGTAAGAAAGCCTTGAGGGAAGAAGAACCCTGAGATCCAGAATGATTTGGGCTGACCACGTGCGATCCAAGTCTGTAGCAAAGGAGGACACAGGAGAGGAGGAGCAATTAACTGCATGTATCTGAAAATAACCTCTTTGCTTTTGTGTTTAACAAACCATGGTGCATTACAAGCCTAGTGCTTCTTATGGGACCTGAAAGGGACTCAGTGACTCTCTTGTGAGGTACCAAATATGAGCAGAGTGACTCAGCGCCTAGACATTTTGAGCCAAGGCCAGCGTCACCATGTCTGTGTGTGTGTGTGTGTGTGTGTGTGTGTGTGTGAGTTGTTTCAGACCAGTCTTACGGAAGAACAGCTCAAAACGAGAGAGATGAACCAAACTCTGAAGTGTGTATTGTGATTAGGCAAGAGAGGAGATGGGCTGAGCCTCGGGCAAAGAGGCCAGAATGTTCAAGTGTTATTAGTGTTTTCCACTTTAATGAGAAACAACACAAACACATATTCATGGACAGAAAAGGCAGTTGCAATATTTTCAGCCACATGTCAGAGTGTGTGAAAATCTGGTCCAAGCAAATCCATCCTGTTTTATGTCAACATATTTGGGTTTAGTCAATAGGGATTTAGATAAAAAAAATAAAAATAAATATATCAAATGGGAATAGTGGCCAAGGTAATATTCATTCATTTATTCGGTTGGTTGGAGCCTATCCCAGCAACATACACAGACAGATTAGGGGCAATTTAGATTTACAAATTTACCTAACACAAACAAACCAGGGACTAAACAATGACTAAACCTAGACCAAACCAGGACACATAACCAGAAACACAAAAACAGGAGAAATATGGGACCAAACCAGTTCTAAACCAGGACTCAGCAGTGGTCTATACTTCAATTTAAATTCCGAAACAGAGTAAAAATAATGATTAAACTGGCTGCTCTAAATTAAACTATATCAGGACTTGATTTCCATAAGACTCCTGAGTACCACCAGAAGAAGCCTGTGTACCACCAGTGGTATCTGTACCACAGTTTGAGAACCACTGACCTAACACATGCATCTCTTTGGATGTTGGGAGAAAACCAAAGTAGCTGCAGAGAACCCACAGATAACAGGAAGGACATGCAGACTCCGCTGACATTGTGAGTTGGCTGGCCCGAGGACTGAAACTCACAACCTCCTTGCAAAGAGGTAGTAGCATTAACCACTCGCCTTGCACCCAAAGATAATACATTTTTATTATCTCTTTGTTATCTCATGCTCACCTGAATAAAGAAGGTCCTGAGAATCAGATCTTTGACCCACGAGGCCAGGGTTTTTAAAGAAGGGTAAGCTGAGTTTGCCCAGTGACTTGGAACCTGGTTGTTGAGGAAGCTCGTGTAAATCCGGTCCATCTCCTCAGACATCACCACCAGACCGGCAATAGCCTTTTGTAGAGTTGTAAGAGAAACCTAGGAGACAGTAAGAAACAAGGTAAGAAGCAACTGGTTACAACCAACTTAAAAAAACGGTTAAGTAAGCAACATATTTTAGGAAGCTATGGACACATCACAGCTACACATAATTCGGGGGAAAAGTGGTAGTAAGTTTGCTGGTTAAGGAGTAAGCTACTGATGTTATACAGGGCAGCAGGAATAGTTAATTGTAATGTAGTTAATTCGAAATTGAAAAAAGTTTAAAAAGAAGTCATCTATCCTGAATGTGGTTCATTGAGTTGAACATTTAACTTCGTTTTTGATTGTGACAACCTGGGTGACTGACAATCTTCCTAGATCATATAGTAAAGTAAAGAATTTAGTTCATTAGTATTCCTGTTTTATTTTATTTATTGCCCAAGAAGTAAAGCCATGGGTGGTAAAGTGGATAAAGTGTCTTCATTCATTCATTCATTCATTTCTAAACTGACACAAGCATCCTGAAAATATAGCTTTTAATTAAAAAAACTATAAATATCTAATAATATGCACTTTCCCTTTTAAATTTGCAAAGCTTACTGTCAATTTCATGGTTTTCTTACAGGATGAGACAGAAATATCATTTAGCAAATTAAAGTAAAGCATAAATATGGTCATGTGCCTCACCCTGAGCACTCTCAGCAAATTGTTGAATCGATCTGCTTCCTGCCCCAGGACCGTTGTAAGGGAGTTCAGTCGGCCATGCTCATCTCGGACAAACAGAGACTCCATGGCTTCACCCATGTTCAGGCGCTCTGCATGTGGACAGTAAAAAACACAAAGATGTTTGATTTTATGTAGATAGTGTTAATGCACTTAAATTATAAGAGATGTTTTGTGTGAGAGTGGATACTGACCAGGGAGCTTAGCTAAGATAGACTCAGCCAACTCACAGACGATTTCATCATTACTTTTAGCTCCATCTCTGGCTGAAGACCGAGGATTAACATCCAGTATGGTGCTGATGAGGGACATGGTTTCCTGTCGCTGCAGAGGACAAAATATAATTGTGTTGTAGTCCTGTATTAAGGAAGTCTTTTTGGTTTTAAATCAGAGAACACAAAAAACAAATCTATGAACTTAAAACACATTTTCTTATGGTCAGTCCATCCCTTACCTGAAAAGCCAAGTTGGCATTCTCGTGCATGCCAAACACCTCTGGATCATCTAAAATTGGCAGACTTTCAATATAATCCCTGAAGTCCTTGAGATGCCCAGACTCGGGGGCAGAGTAGATTCCTTGAGTACACATCAAGATCAAAAGCATTACACCAAGAGAAAACATGAGCACTTCAGCGTGTAGACTGTTTGGTTTATGCCCAAAGTACACAAGATACAGTAAATCCTACCAGAGGAGGAATAACTGTAGCCAGGGGTCAGTGTCTGAGGTGAGAAGAAGACTTTGAGGATGGTTCTGAGGCATCGCTGGTCCCAGGCGTCAGTTACTCGGCCTCCGTATGTGATCTCACCTGAAGAGGAAACATTTACAGTCATTATCGGCATCGTAACTAGGCTTTTCAGCAATTCCACAGGTTTGGGGACTGAGATGGAGACGGGCAAGATTTTTTTCTGCTGCAAAAGTGTCAATATTCAGATGTTTTGTGTGGTTTACAGTCGCTACAAAGGATCAGACTGAGAAACTGAGAATGTTTTTCACCCATTCCTCAAATATGGTCATATCCTGGGACTAAAAATTGTTTTTCAAGTCATATTCATTGTTTGAAAAAGGGAAAATTCATTAGACTATTATAATATTTAAAACACATTAATTAATTATTGTGAAGTGTGAAGCTGAGCAGATTTTCCCTTGAGACAGTTAATTGTTTGCTTTGTTCATCCCACTAGTGGCCCTTGATACCACTCGTCTACAATCCTTGAGGCAAAAGTAACCATAATTTTCACCAACACATTAAAAAGTCTTTTTTATCATTTACAACTTGCCTTGGGCAGTGAAGAACTGCATTGACACATGTGCTCACCACACTCGGATCTCTACATGGATTATTTGTTGCATTGTTTCCAGACAAGCATCTTTTCAGGTGACAATAAGAAAAATAGTAAGATGAAAATAGAAAAACAGGCCCAAAAGAAGGAAAACTGACGAAAGAGTTTTTAATAGAACTACAAACCACTGCATATCTGGGAATTAGTGCTGAAGTAATCACATTTACAATTACACTGCAATAATAAAGTTTTTAATGATATTTTACTAAATACTAAATGGTACACCTGGTATGGTGTGGTATGGTATGGTTTGACCTGTGCATGTGTTATCATAATTATTACATGTTTACAAGACACTAGTACTGTGATTTAAACAGTTAAATAAAAATATTAATTTAAATTCCTACAACCTATAAGTTCTTAACACTTATAGACCTGGCCTACAAGAAACATTAGTTGATTTATCTATGCTATCAAGAAAAACAATTAATAAATAATAAATCACAATTGAAATGTTGCTTAAAAAAAAACAAAAAACAAAAAAAAACAATTTGATTAGTTTTTTCATTCAGTCTGACTAGGTATAAACAACTGCATTAAAATTGGAGCACAATATCTGAGAGAGTCAAGGAGTTGCATAAGAAGAAGGAACAAAACTGTGAATAATCAGACAAATCTGAGCTGAAGCTTGTAGTAAGCTGAAGGCAGCGTAAAGCCACCGGAGCCATTTTTGTACCAGAAGAGAAACAGCTCCTTCTAAAAGAGGAGAGGCAATATCATGCTTGGTTTGAGCACAAATTTTCTGCTGCAAAGACTGTGCAGCTCCGGGTGAAAATGACTGTTAGCATTAAGGATTAAACTAATAAGACAGTAGTGAGATAACACCAATGAGAGACATCAATATGATAATGGAGTGGCACGCTCTGCTGAGACAGAGCACATAATCATTTAAAAGTGTAATTGAAAACCAGATTAGCTAAACAAATGAACTTTAGATATAAATGCGGTAAATGAAATTGTACTCTCCTCATTTTTAACTTGTCTGTTTACTCCATAAAAAATGTGCAGACATTTGAATGCATGTTTTATGAAATCTAAATACATTTAAAGTGTGCAACATATAGCATTTGCTTGCCACTAGACACGTCCTAACACATTACTATCAAAGTGGCAGTGATAAAGAGTTTTTGCTGATCTGAAAGATACTGAGGTGCTAAAACATCTGTCATGTTTAATAAAAACTACTATGACTAAAGAGTACTACGCAGTGCAGAAAGGCATCTGTTGGGTTCATTTTTACATATATAAACGCAGCGAAGAGGAAGAGCAAGGTTCACAGCAGAGCGAGTGATAAACAAACACAGGACCACAGCTGCAGAAGTGGAACAGGCCATCTTTGTTAAAGCAGCAAACATTTGGCTTTTCAGTGTTACAAGATGCTCAAAATGTGTGCTCTGTTGACACAAACAATGCATACAGAGATGGTGTTGTCACCGTCAAAAATCATGACAAACATCCACATGGGAAAAACCTGTATAATATTTTAAGCTGCATTGCATTCCATTGCTTGCAAAATTGATTTAAAATGGCACATCTGAACATCTTTCTACACAACTAACAGTCAAAGGAGAGAAGGAAGCCTTTATGTAGTTGGATGGTAAATATTAAGCAAAATTGATTACAGTTAATGTAAATGCAGTGATAAAATATTACATACTAAAACATAATCATCACATCTACAATAAATAATTGTTTGAAATATTGCTCAATCTATATAACACAGTATACTGTATGTATTTCAATTTTTGAATGAAACTACTGAAATTTTACTTTTCCACAATATTCTAATTTTAGAGCTGCACCTGACAGATGACAACACACATCACTTTTAACAGTGGTTTTGTCAGCGTTCTCACCAGTGATGTAAATAAGGGCGTCCCATGGGATGGAGCCATCTTTGCAGTACAGGTTGAGGTTAAGCAGAGCACACTCCCTGTCACTATCATTGAACTCATAGCGAATATTCCAGCCTAGAGGGCCAAATTTCTTCCGCTCCTAGTCACAAAAAACAAGCCAAAATAATGACACACACAACAGAAATGTGTACCATGAATGGCAAAATGTATAATAAAGTAATCATCAACGTATGTTATAGGCTATAATTTGTTACCTGGATTATTGCATGGAAAAAACAGACCCCAAAAACAATCTTCCTCCAGTGGTTTCCCAGAACATGGTCCTCAAAGAAATTGTTAGAGATTTCTGTAAAAGCTCGTCGCATATTTGCTCGCAGTCCTTTGGGAGGCTCATTTGTCACCTGGTAATCACATGAATTATGCAAACAGCAGACCAAGATGAATCAATGTATGTTTAAAGTACTGAACATTTTATGGCTTCTTGTAAAGAAACCTAAGAGTTTATTCAGAGTGTAATCTTTTGAGCAGTGGGAAACCAGCTATACTGTGGACTAAATTAATATCTTGGAGTTTAGTTGAAAACATTAAAGAAAACCCCAATGCCAAGAGCCAAAAAGAGATGATTCATCTATACTCAATAATAAATAAATAAGATTGGGTCATTTTTCTTCTGTGCTGAAATTCTCTAGTAATTGTGCAGGAGGATCATACTCTCTAATATAGTAAATACACTTTTGTAACATTATTATGAGAGAAAAAGTATGCCCTTTTATAAGCAAAAATAATGCATCTTATTCACTATTGTACCTATTGTAAATATCATACAATGTTAAATGATGGGAATGCAAATCAGCAATATGTCTGCATTTATAAGTCTTGTTATTTACTGAGGCATTCTTCCTCTGCTCCAATATAGGGCAGTGGAGAAAACACTACTAATGCTACTAGTACTAAAAGCTTTCTGGTAGGTCTATCTATGTTTTAAAGTGTACTCCAAAGCATAATGGCTGTGTATTATTTGTGAGACATTGTACTTCATTTATTCCAGGTGTGTTACAAACCTTGACAGAATTCTGCAGTACTGTAACAGGAAACACTTTGGTAGGCATGGAGCTTAGAAACAAGCGGAAGTTTTCATGGATCTGTGTATCTGCAGGTAGAGTGTGAGAAAATGCATTTGTTTAGAAAAAAATCAGTATAAAATCGTATATACAGCTACTTTTCTTGTTTTTTTTTTGTTTTGTTTTTTGTAGTATACCAGGCTCAGAGAATGTTTTTATGAGTTCCTCCATTGCCAGCATCCAGGAGACAGCCAGGTGACAGTTTTGAAGGAAGACCCAGTTCCCACTTTCCATTGCTCCATGGATCATCTTCTCGGCTATAGGCCCTTGACCTTGTCCCAAAGAGATAGACTCAACCCTGCATATAGGAACACACGGGCCTCTTTTCTTTACAGGGAACTTGTGTATTCGAACATCCCAACACACTATTGTCCTTGCTGATCTATTGTCATACCTGTCCAGATAACCTCTTTCTTTGGCAAACCGCTGGAAGGCACCCATGGGATCGGACCCTGTGCTGAGAATGAACACGAGTGGAGTGTAGGGAGACATGTCGTTATAAAGGTTGGCCAGGTCGACTGGGGGATTTTCCACAAACTGCTTCCCCAGGTTGACGATCACAAACTCAGTTGCAGCAAACACTACCTGGAGAGGATGAGGGTGCAGCTCAATTAGAAAAATGGAGAGTACAAAACTGCAAAAAAGCTGAAAAAATATAATTGTAATTTAGCAAAATATATACCGTACTGGGCAAAATGTTTTAATGAGGTGTAAAACAAATGCTAAGAGTGTACCAACTTCACTCACTAAAAGAACAAATTATTAATTTTAGTAGGCACTAGATCTTTACCATTGCAACTGGACCAGTGCTTTGGCAGAGGTCTCTGTTCTGATTTTAGTTTTGATTTTTCTTTTTTTGCAGTTTTGTGTATTTTTGTACATTGATAATCCTTTGTTCATAGCCTTCTTAAAAACGTTTTGGACAGTACAGTATCTAATACATGTGGAGGTTACAGTATTGGTCATTTGATTCAGCATCCTTAAGCAATTATTACCAATATCAACATTTAAATAATAATAATTTGGTTGGATGTCTTTTTTGTTTTCTTGTTAACCTTCTCTTCCATGAAGCTCTTGATCATGATTAACTTCTGGAAGGACCCCAGTCTTTCATTCCAGTAACCTTTAATCTCCCTTTCCTTGGTCTTTCTGGATTCCTCAAGAGTAGGTAAATCTGACACGTATCCTTTCCAAGTCTCTGGATTAAGTGACGACTGAAAACGACCTAAAGAAGAGAGAAATGAAAAATGATTCCCAAGGGTGTGTATATACATTTGAAAACTGTCAGTGAGGAAAAAAAAAATCTATATTAGTAGTCATGCAGTTTAACAACAGCAGATGCATAATGTGCTGAATGTGCTTAACCTTACTTGACCTTGCAGCATACTTAGAGTGGAATATTTACCTAGCTTAATACTGATGTGTGTCTTGATGATTTCTTTGGAAATGCCCTTGAAACACTGCAAGGTGTCCTCTAGCTGGAAACAAGTCTGCCAGTAAAAATCACTTAGCCATGGCACATCTGGACACTCTGGATATTCCTAAGTCAAAAAGAAAATGATTACTACAATGTATATATATATATATATATATATATATGGGTAAATGTGGAGTAAGTAGGTATAACTTCTGTAGATAAACAGATCAAGTAGTGTCACATTTAAAAATCATTAGAGTTGCTGTCTCAGTAAGATGATTGATGTGTAGACTATGGTAAGCAAATGACATCTAAAAAAACAAGGGTGGAGGAAAAAAGCAGCATTAGTGTGAGATGCTCTCAGGCAGAATCTCCCGTCAAACTAATGCCATATAAATGAGAGCCAAATGGTGGGTGAACCCAGGGGGAAACCTCCTATGGGGCAAGGGTAGACTGTGCTCAAGTCTGAAACCTTCTCAACACATCAATAAAAAGTGTTATCTCAAAAGACCCTTAAATCTTTCCTTAGTACTACCTTTTTACCTAAAGCACCGGTGCTTAGCATCAAAGACTTCGTCCCCACTGAGAAAGAGAATTACAGACAGAAGGAAAAGAGTGAATTCAAAAAGCTTAGTCAAAGAACGCTATTGAAATAAACCATTTGAATTAGTCCTCTGGGTTAAGTCGAGCTTCAAGGACACTGTATCATCTGATATCCTGGGTATTAGTATGCAACATATGAGATGCTCTGAGGACTGGGAACAGGAGATATTTAATTTCTTCTGTTAACCAAAATATTTGTCAGGTTACTCATAAGAGCTTTTTAAACAATACTGACATTGGGAGAGGGTGAATGAAGATTTGCCTACAGGGAGCCTGGAGAGGTTTAGTGAGTTGCAAATAAGCAGAACCTTGTTAATCTGAAGTGAAGGTTATACAAGGAAGACAGATTTGCAATTAAATCTTCCCTTTCTGGGGTTGTCACAGCAAATCATCCGTCTCCCAGTATGCAGCGATTTGCATATTGATTTTGGCACTGGTTTTATGCTGGATGCCCTTGCTAAAGCGACCACTCTCCATTTATCCAGGCTTAGAACTGGCACAAGAGAACCAACTTGCGGTTGAAATAAATTTGTCAATTGCATATTTAATATAAACAATAACAATACTTATGGCTAATTATATGCTCTTATTATTACACTAGCTCACCTTTTCTAGTGAGGCAGGTCCTCTGAGGAAGTACTGCCACTCAGACTCAGAGATCTCCCCTCGCTGCCTCATGATCTCAATACACAACATGAAGCTATAAATAAGCTTGTGCTGCTCAAAGAGGCCACGGGACACGTTGATGTAAGAATTAAGCAGAATCTGGTCCATAAGGATCTGAAGACGCTCCTCTAGCACACTGCTCTTCTTTGATGTCTCTATTGTAGTGACAAACAGCTATATGTTGTGAACAAAAAATGCACAAATGCAGATGAGGTAAGAGAGACAAAGTTATAACTAATAATGAGCATGATCACAATGAGCACTAGAAAGGTGTACAACCCCAGTTTAAAAAAGTTGGAACAATATGTAAAATATAAAACAGATTGCAATGATTTGCACAATATACACAATTTGCCATTTCTTGAAATATAATATTTTCAATTTGACAGCACCAACACATCTCAAAAAATTTGGGACGGAGCAACAAAAGGCAAAAAAAAAAAAAGTTTTACAATTAAAACAAAGACAGCATTGATACAGTTATAACTTGTGGCATTGTAACTGTGTACAGAGTCAGTGACTTCTGGAAGTGTTCCTGATCGCTGCATGGATTTTCACTCACTTTTTAAAGTGTGGAGTCCCTTGAGCTCCCAAAGATCAAGAGCATCCAATACATCCAATATTAATAATAGAGACTCTGCCTTGTAAAATGCTCCTTTTATACCCAGACATGAAGTGTTTCTGATTAACATAATTAGTTGCATAATGCCCCTACAGCTGTTTTAATAGAAAAATCTTTCTTTTCCAGACTTTATTTGGGCCCATCCCAACTTTTTTCTGTTGCTGCCATCAAATCAAAAATAAGACATTATTTATCATGGAAAAATCTCATTTCTCTGTGTCCACACCTGAAATGTTGTTTATATTTTATTGTGAATAAAATGTGTTTTTGTGAGATTTGCAAACCATTGGATTTTGTTTTTATTTACATTTTACACAGTATCCAATTGTTTTTGAATTTGGGTTTGTAGTTGGTTTTCTATCCTAACCTGTTTGAAGTACTTGAGCGAGAACTGGTACATTGGATCGATCTCTGAGAGACTGGCAATGACAAAATATAAAACTGAGCCGCGGGTAGCCACGGGTCGGTAGCGCTCTCTTGCTGAATTGATCATGAGCTCTGTGGCCTCAGCTTCCTCCAGGCGATGTTTTATAGCCTCTGAGGTCACCTGATGAAACACAAAGATAACAAAAAATGTTTATTTGCAGATGATGACAGACAAAGAACCAAACATCTTCCATATTTACAACCACTTACCTTTGACTCCTGCAGTGTTTGAACAAGCTCCTCATTATCAAGTATATTTCCTTCAGAAGTAAAGAGTAGCTTTAGAATGCGATCCTCAATGTCTTTTAGCTGGTTGCGGTCTTTGTTGATACGAACAATCAACTCATTTCTCTGCTCTTCAAGATGGGGACTCTCCAGGCGTACAACGTCACTGCAAGTTGCAATCAAAGCTTAAAAAATATAGTTTATTTTTTTGGTGGTACAGATGACGTAGGCATACGTACCTTAGCAGTTGATCTTCTAAGCCAGACTTTGTCACAGTAAAATTAATAATAGTGACTTTGATGCACACCTGAAAAACACAATAAAAATTCATAAACTGCCCAGAAGACCCAAAAACTTGAAAGCATGCTGTGAAGCTGTTAAGACGTTTTATTATTAACAGCAGCAGCAGATTTTCACACAATGGAACATTTAAATATTACTATGTTATCAGAGATTAGTGTTGAAGTTCTGTAATGGAGCCATTCTTCAAAAAAAAAAAGAACTACACAGTGGATGCCTCAGTGGGTGCCTGAACACAAACTAATGTCATTTAAAGTCACTGCTCAGAAGACAGCGGGGATTCAGGGATGCAGCACTATTTTTATGTGCTTTTTCTTCTAGAAATTTTCATAAATATTTAAAAGACATCTGAGGTGTGTCTTACCTCTGGCAGATAATGTGGGTTGGCCATTTTTGTTGTCATGTAAAACCTGAAGTTTTTGTCATAGTCAATATCTGAGTCTCCAAGTCGTATCAGTGTTCGTCCACCTGATACAAAGGTCTGTTTCAGCAGAACAGGCTCCAGAGCTGGCTCTAGACTCTCCTTTAGCTAAACACAAATTCAGAAATCCAAGTCAATGATACTGTCATCCTTGTACATTGTAGAGAATCCATAGTTATTCCTTGCACATGAACAGGATAATTTCTTACCTCTTCCAACAGAACTGGCAAGCCTAGACGGATGGCATTTTCCAGGGTACGAAGGAAATTTGGGTCTGTTAATTTGATAACTTTTAAACCATTCTTACTTTCTTTGGATCGAATCCACCTGTTGGCCTTGAGGTGACAAAACTATATATTAGATGATAACTTAAAATTTGTTTAATATGATTTTACTTTAATACTTTGTGGGTATACATTATGCACTAAAGATAATAAATAAAGCTAGATAATATGTAACACATTAGGGGTGTCATGGAACAGCTGTGTAGAGTGAAATGGTACCTGGTCCTGAGGATCTATCATCAGAGGCCAGCGGCGGCCCTGTGTCACCAGGATGGCATTTTCTGTGGAGACAGTATCTCGAGGCAGACCTTCTGTGTTCCACTGACGAATGACATATGGGTCGCCCAAAATTTTAATCAGGCTGAAGCTGGAACTGATGGGTATGTTCAGTTCTTGGCATTGTTTTATCCACTGGTCGATTAGCTAAGAAAAGGTAAAAAAAAAAAAAAAAAAAAAAAAAACTTTGAGGTTAGTACTATTACTATTGTTAAAATGAAATCAGTTCAGTCATATAACAACACGTTACTATGCAATTACAGCCTCAGTTTTCAATTCAAATAAACTACACTATTGGACTAATATATTTCATGCTAGAATAGCAATATGCTAAGAAGCTATATGATGAAGCAGAAGATGGGACTCACCAGTTGTCTATAGTGGGATGTAAACGCTCCATAGTAAGCCACACAGGCAGCTGCAATGAAGACATTGCCCACAATGTTGATGATCTCTTGCTCAAACTGGGCAACACTCTGGTCCCAGCGTACCTGCTCATCACCAAGAGCAGATGTTAACTTCCCTGCCCTGGTTAACCGAGCCTCTGTGAGAGCCATGGTGTTTACTATGTTCAAGAAAAAACGATTGAGAGTTAAAGCCATGTCAACAACACAGTGAATATGCTTACTGTACATGTGCTTACATGTAACTAGTTAACCACAAAAGTTCTTACACAAATCCTCTTTTTCTTTCTCACTGCTCTCAAATTGCTCTTGTAAGACACGGATCTTATTCTCCACTTCCAATAGCTTTTGCTGTTTCTCCCTCAGGGTTGCCATAGTCACATCCAGCTCTTCCTATATGAATTAGATTTCAAGGAATGAACATTATGTAACAAGAGAAAATGAAATTGTTTCTGATTTTTGTTACATGCACAGTCTACTGACAGCTTTATGCTGGACTTCAGCAAAAAATACAATACATTTACATTTAAATTACTCTGTACTAAAAAAAGGAGTTTAACAGTAGTAGTAGTTTAATCTGCATACGTACCTGTGCTTTAGCCAGTTTTTCTCTTTTAGGGCCAACTTCTTTGAGGACTTTGCTGTAAAGATCCATTGCTCTGACCCACATGCACATTGATTTGCAGGCCTTAGATACTTTCTCTACCTAGAAACAAAATAGAACAAGCTTACAATAACTTTGTTGCATTTGTTGTACGCTTAGTGTCACACATACCTTTTCGGGTATAAAATCTGGATTGTTGATGTATTTCTGCAGTTTTTGGAGGATCTGTGGCTTGATATTGTCTTTGTCATAGTCTGTCAGACGCCTGAGGAAATTGGCATCCCCAAGTAATTGCTTAGCACTCGGCCAATCTGGTCTGCAGAAGAAATAAACATGAAGAGTGTATGTGTAGAAAAAGATATTTTAGTTCTTTGTTTACAATTTTACAGTAAATTAACTTTAAGGTGTTTGGTTAAGGTTCCAAATAATGCCTAATTAATGTTTTGTGTATTTTCTGTTGTTGACACATTCTTCTACAAGTACAAAACAAAGTACCCTGAACCCACCCAGAATTTATAAAAGCTATTAACAACTAAGCAACAACGAGGCACTCATTCAACACAATGTATTTTGAAAAGTAAGGAAGTAGGTGAGGCAAGCCTAAGTGAGCAAAAATGAACACTATTTATATCAGAACTGTAGTTTGACCCAGACTGGAGCTACAGCATTGCAGTGGGAACTGATTGATTAAATTAGAGAGGGAGGGATGGGTGCCAAGTCATGAGATGGTATGGTAATTCTCAGGGTGCTGACTATACTGTATAATATGTGGGATTAAAACAGAAAGGTCACTCAGCAAAACACAACTCATAAATTCAAGGCAAGCTTGCATGAAACTAGAGCACAACTACTGAAGCACTATGAAAGCAAGACTTTGACATCTGAAGCAGAGAAGTGCTAACTCACTTGCAGTTGAGTAGGATGCAGATAGCCTCCATGACTGTCATGACCAGGTCAGGGGGCTTGGTAAACACCTTAATCTCAGAGATGTCAGCCTTGTCCAGTGAGTTAAGGGCCTGATTGGCACCTTCTAGAGCCGGCAAAGCTTCATCCAGGTCCCTTTGGGCATCATCAGCTATGGCCTGGGTTTCTTCAGCTTGGGACTTGGCTAGGGCCTCGTCCTCTTTCACTACTCTACGTACCTGTGAACATGAATATATTTATGAACATACTAAAGTATACTATGACAAACAAGAGAAAAGTACAAACAGCATTTCATTTCCAAGAGTTATGTGCTTTAACTTTATGCCTACCTCATCAGCTTTCTCCTGATCAACAAATAGCTTCTTCATCAGAGCGTCTACATCAATAGATTTTTGCTGTAGAACTGGCTCCAGAGCAGACAAATCCACTTTCATTTTGTCCACCAACTCATTGGTCTCGAGCAGCTTAGTTAGACCATTCTTCACGCGATCCCTTGCCTTTTTTTAAAAACACAAATACAAGGATATGCAGTATGTAAAAGAACAGATACAATAGTATGATTGTGTACATATTCCTCAGTAAAATGACTTACAATGACTAACTGCTGTTTTTTTGTTCCTAGCATGGACAGGTAGAGGTTGATAAGCTCCAGGTAGGAAGTGGGTGTGGTGTAATATCTGCGTCTCAACTCAGAGTAGTATCGCTCCGCCATGTCAGTAACACTGACATGTATCTCCACACACATGGTTGAAAAGTTCTGCTTCAGGCGAGCACTGCCAAAGTCTATGTTATGGAAAAAGGCCTGAGAGACAGAAAGCAGGGCTTCTCTGGGCCACTGGAAGAAAAAAAAATACATATAATAAACCTCAGGGACATACTGGCAATGCATATTTATGTATGAAAAAACACTGTTAAGTTTTAGACACAAAGTTACTGAACATCCATAAAGAACTGTTCACATACCTGTACAAACCAGTCAATGGTGCAGCAGTTTACCAGAGAAGGAAACATCCGGCATCGGGACCTGAAAGCATCACCTACAGGGCTCATGCACAGCACAATATGGAGCTTCTCCCGAACGCGAGCAATAAAGTATTGGAAGACCTAGTGAAATGAGACAAAAATTATATAGTTACATACGGACAATTCAGTATTTTGTAATAGTATCAACAGGTACATTACATTTTAGTAAACGTCTGTGAGCTTATTTGAGAACAGAATGCTAGTTTGTAACATCAACATTCAGTTCAGTGATTTTTACATTTTAAGTTCTGTTTACCTGAGCACCTTAAATTACATCTTTCTTTGACTTAATATGTTTTATGATCTATATTTATAGCATTCTATTGTTTGGTTTTGTACTTTTGTATTGTGTGCCTTCCTGCATGTACCTCATCTCTGTTCTCTTCACTTATTCCAGCCTTTTTTGCTTTTGGGCGAGTGGCTGCGAGGACTTGTTCCAACTCATCCTTCTCAAAAAGATTTGGCACTTCACCAGAATTCAGCATGTTGTTGATATCTTCCAAAAACTCCTCCACCACAATCTACACATGATGACAAACGGTAATGAGAGCATGCATATTGGACTTCTCTTACAATGCTTTAGAAGTGGTGCATCTGTACCTGAGTATCAGTAAAGAGAAACACCATATCTTTGTCTTCCACACCAGCCATTTTATAAAGCCTCCTCAGGTCTTCATGGAAGCTCTCATAGTTGTAGCCTCTGCTCAGCTCAATCTCAAAGCAGCGATAGCCACACATATGGGCTGCAAGTCGTGTTAGAGACTGCTTCCCTGTGCCTCCCACCCCCACAAGCAGGGCATTTCCCCTCTCTTGGCGAATCACACGGGCAATTCTGGATAAGAGAACAACAAACATGAGCCAACAGAGGGATTACCTCACAAAATTGTAAATGCCTTTTTTTCAAAAAGCTTATACACACCTAGAAACATGCTCAACAGCATCCTGGAAGAAAACCAACTTGGTCTCCTTGGAGAAGTTTAGGTTGTAATCATCAAGGTATTCCTGCAGGACAGTCTGGATCTTCTCCATGTCTGTTAGATCCTCATACAAACGATCTTCTTTCTCTGCACCCACCTATACAGTTGAGGCAAAAGAGACACAATAAAAAACTAGAGCCGGGAATCGATTAAAAAAATGTAACAAATTAATCGCAAATCTGAAAAAAATTCATCGTGATTAATAAGTACCAATCACGATTAATTGTATTATGAATTCACGTACAAACACAAAATTGTAAATTTAGAACATTTATTTTGAATTAGCCTTCACATACTTTACTGTAAACTTGTGCAATGCAAACAAAAAAAATTAATAGTCTCTTTGAGACCTGTAACTCAAGTTTACCAAAATAAGGTACAACCAACAAATACACAAAGCTTACCTTAAAAAAGCATGTGTAATCTCTTTTAGAACTTTAACAAAATTAATAACAATTGTTGTGATTCACAACAGTGTAAATACTATGAACTGTGTTACTCCAGTGGTAATTGAACTCATCCTTGCATAGACTGCACATAACTTTTGTTTTGTCTATATTGCTGTCTGGTGACAATTTGATGCAGAATTGTCCATTTAGCAATGTGTCTTTTTGGTCATTCATGCTGCTTTAGCTCGTTCACTTGTTGCATTAGGCTCGTTCGAGATGAACTGCGCCTCGCCTGGATTGTGAACGAGAGTACACAGCCGCAATGAGAGGAGGAGAAATACGCCTGTACTGAAGTCGGACAGTTTGTGGCTCAGATCACGCACCATCATGCCCGAAATCCACTTGTCGCGCGTGTTGGATTATCCAGGTCAAAACTGTAACTTTAGTCTGTATTTTTTTTTAAAAAGAGGCGGGGGAGGAGGAGGGCAGTGTTACGTTTCTGATCAGCACTAAACTCAGATCCAATCACCTGTCCGTTCACCACTGACAGGTGTGCGTTTTCCCATCATGCACTGAGCCGTGCAGCCTCCGCAGTTGCTCCTGAACTGCAGCGGCTCAGGCGCTGGTCTCGTTTGGATCTCACGGTGACCGTTGCAGTTGTGGCATCAGAGCAAGTCGGGAACAAGTCGGACACAAATCTAACCGGCGTGCACTGCGCACAGACCGACACTGATCGAAACTGTGCAAGTCTGGCTCATCTCTAACGCGCCTGATGGATGGAAACGGAAATGTGTCGTCTTCTGCACTCGTGGGGTGCATTTCTGCTCCGCTGGAAGACCCGTGGCATGTTGCTGCCTCTGTCAGTGTCGCAATATTTTTGCTGTGATCAAATTAATCGATGTGTCAATTGAAATTAACGTGATTAAATCAATAAATTAACGCACTGCGTTAACGCGATAATTTTCCCAGCCCTAAAAAAACATAAAATTGATTATAAAATTCTTACCTTCATAAAATCCCCAAATATAATCGGATGTGTCACAAATTGTTCAGGTTCCAAAGTAATGTCAAAATATCTGCCTGGTAGACAAAAAATATGGTTGAGATAAGGATAATTTTAGAGGAGAACATTATGCATTTAATGTCTTTATACTTACTTGCCATATCGCAGATGATGGCGTTGAAGTAATTCTTATCCTGGTTGTTAATTAGACGGTCATGAAACACTCGCTGGCACTCATGACAGAAAAGGCGAAATATCTGGCTCTTTGTTCTTACTTGGCCTGGATCACATTGTAGTATACCTGTTGATAAAAACATCACAATAAATATTAAATAATACATGATTTTAAAAACTGATAACTAAATGTGTTATACTATTTAAAATGAATTTTGAAATAGCAGCGTTACAAGAGGCCAACAACATCAGTTAATCGTGCTATAATGTAATATCATGTGCATTAAAGCATTGCTGACCATGTTAAAACACCATAAAAAGCCATTTTTACTATAGCTGGTGCTTTGAGGTTGCTCAAAACGTTTAGCTGTTAACAGATGTGACACTTACATTTGTTCTTTGCAGAGGCTTGAGTTTCTCATGTGCCTTTAAATGTGAGTCTTTGAAAAAGAAGAAGCATTATTTTGCATCTCACCTTGAACACACTTTGAGAGGTCCCTGAGATTGAAGACATAGTGGGACTTTGCTGGAGTGGGGAGCAAATCCACACTCAAACGGTTGTAAATCTCCACAGCTGCATCCACAATTTGAGAGGAACAGGCCTTCACTTCCTGAGAAAACTCACTGAGGAAACCATTTAGGATAGCCTGGAGCAAAGTTTAGAGGTAAAAGTAGAAAAAGAGAAAACATAGCAAGTATATGGTGTAGCCTCACAAAAATATTGATTGGACCCTGAAAAGGTGTGACAGCTCAATAAAGTCTGTATTTTTCTTGCACCGATATGTATTGGACAAATAGATTGTGTTTTGTTCTGACCTTGAAGATTTGTTTGAGGCACTGCTCTGATGGTGTAGGCAAACATAGCATACTGAAGTGGCGAATGAATCTTGGAGTTATTGGGTTGCGGCCACCTCCTGGAGGTGCACATGCTGCTGCAACAGTCATGTCCTGGCAAAACAAAAAGAAAAGCTGCAGGAACAATAGGTATCACAAAAATAAAAGACATGCCATACACACAAATTACTTTTTCCTGCAAAAAAGTGTAGTTCTGAAGTCATCAGCCATTAAAAGAGTAAAGATATAGTTTTATTCAACAGCACAGTTTGCAGAAACCCAAATTTTCCAGTGTCAGCAGCATAGCAAAAAGAGGCTTAGGGAAATTTTGTGTGGACAGGGTTTTTGGTGACATGGTGGAAGATGTCTCGTAACAAACGTCTTCAACCCTACAACCAAGTCCAGATTACTTCTTTTAAACCTTGTTTGTTGTGGATGACTGAGACTCTTCAAAGAAATAAACAGAGCACTAATCAAAGACAGTTTAAGCTTCAACAGGGCAAAAAAGGTCATACCTGGATCTCCTTCCAGAAGAATTTTCCTCTGTCATAGAAACCAGAAAAGTCTTGGAACTGACGGAGGAGTTCAATGGGGGGCTGAGAACCATAGCTATCCAACTTGGGCATGTTCAGGTCATCAACAAAGACTACTAATTTCTTATTACCAGGAGCACCTATCAAGGACAAGGTTGTAATTTGACAATGGTACATTGTAGGTTTCATAAGCAAAGAAACAATTTAGGCATTTACCAAGAATATTCTTTCTCTTCTTCTCCAGTTTGGACTCAATGATTTCTTGTGTACGTGCAGAGGAAGTCTGAGCAGAGAAGTTGATGAAGATGGGAAGATATCCCTCCTTTTCTTGAATTCTGTTTAGCAGATCTCGAGCAACAACTGACTATAAATACATGAAAAAAACATAAAAAGTACACAAAGCATGTACACAAACAAGTAGTAGTTAAAACTGTGTATTTCCACAGTTACCATAACCATTTTTATAGTTACCTTCCCTACTCCAGTATCCCCAGTGAACAGTACAGAGCGTTGCACAGAAAGCAGCTTCTCCATCAGATAGCCATACCGGACAGTGTCTGTGGTTGGGACCAGCATCTCAAAAAATGGCTGCTCACTATTGTACTTAAAAGCAGGAATAATCTTGTCCCATGGTTGCAGACGAATGGTCTTAAAGTCCATGTGCACATTCCACAAAACCATATATTCTGGAATCTACAATTTATGGTAAATCATAGACAACATATAACACAAACACACAGCCAAATGAAACCAAGGTCAGGTCAAACAAATGTTGCTTTAAAGAATCTATAGAAAGCATACAAAGGGTCCACACATTTCTATATAGTTAAATAATAGTATATACTCTATATAAATTGTATATAGTTATTATGTATACCTCTGCATCACTGTTGCCCACAAACTGTTCTTTTACAAAGGCCTCAAAAGCATCCCAGTAAGTGCTGGTCAGATTGCCCCCAACAGACCAAATATAGCAGAAGACAAAGGTCTGGCAAATAACCCTGTTGAGGTCACGTGAATCCTAAAAACAAAAAGACAAATGCAAAAGATTCGATCAAATAAAAGTTTAATGATAAAAGGAAAGCTTTGAACTTAAACTACAAGAAGTAATAGTAATCTGCGTTTTGTGTACCATAGTAAATGCAGGTCCTTCTGTGCCGAGCAGCAATACTTCAAGCAAAGAACAAAGAGTGGTGACTTTACTGATGTCCACTTGGCGGATTGCCTGGACACAGTTTTTTGAGACAAAGTGAAGACCCTTCTCCACATAGTTTTCAAAGAGCCTCAGGAGATGTTTACTGACTGGATCAGGAAACTGAAAAAAATAGAAGATGAAAAAAATGGAAAAAACTGCTTGAGAGAATTCATAGAGAGAGAGATGTAATGTTAAGGACTATCTCACAACTGCCACTCTAAAAGCTTCTTTTTTAAAGCAAGCTACTCTGATGCACTGTGCTGATGCTAAATGTAATAAAATGCAATAACAGTCACAGTGACTTAGATTATGCTTGACTTGTATACCTAACTATACAATATATTAAACTTTTTCTCCTCATCCTTTTAATGATAAACACAGTTAATGCAACCTTGTCTCCAAGACCACTGATCCATGTCTGGACATATGGCATCCATTTTAGCTCATCCGGATCAATATATACCATTCCACATCGACTGACTGTTGCTGGAGATGCCACAGCCAGGTCCTGAACCTGCAAGTCCAAAAGCAAGGAAGAGCAATTTTATGGCTCATCAAAACAAATAGTATGATTTGAAAAGAGTGCTTATAAAAATGTCTACACCGACCTCAAACACCATATGGATTGATGGAGTAAGTTTGATACGTTCACTGTTAGCAAGACAGAGCATCTTGTTGTCGTCAAGCACAGTGTTCATGTTCTCAATCCACAGGGCATCAACTGGACCATCACATATAACCCATTTGTGATTATCAGTTGTGTCACTGACTGCATCACGAACACTCAGTGCCATCAGTCCATCAATCCACTCCAGAGTCAAATTGTTCACCTAAAGACAAATAAACAAAAAAATAGATTTAAAAAAAGAGAATATTACTTCAGTCACTGTTTACAGTCAGTAATACCTCTCCATATAGTTCTCCCATTGTAACTGACTTTGGGTTGAGGACATAGGTCTTGACTGGCTGGTAGAAGGGATTGGTATCTTTATTTTCTGTGTTATGAAGGGTCTCCAGTGTGTCTGCCAGGATGGTGTAGACAGTGGTTTTACCCCCTCCGGTCGGTCCAACCAACATAACTCCATGACGCACTAACATGGTCTCGTACAGCTGGATTACCTGCGAACAGTTCATGCAATTGTAAAGTAAGATTTTGTGCAAATTATTTAAGAACGTCTAGGACAAAAACAATAATTTTATAATTTTACCTTTTTTGTCATAGTCGGCAGAGGCTGTAAGTTTCGTTTTACTAGAGACGCTTGAATTGTGGAATGCAGCACACCATAGTCATGCTCAGGGATAGACACTCCAGGAAACAGGTCTGATAGGATTCCACTACATAAATACAGTACATTTTTATGCAAATTTACATTCTGAAATAACAAAGAAAAAAATCATACTTATAATGAATGTCTACCAAAATGGCCAAAGTCCTTACCCAAACAAGACAGCATCATCTGTAAGAAATTTTGGTAGGTTAGAGTCTCGTAAAGCTCGGATAAGTACCACATCTTCACTAAGGTGTGGGTTACTCCTCTTCAGGGACCTAAGCATAAAGAAATACAGAACAAATGAGTGCTACGTAAGGCAATAACCATCCCTAAAAGCCACTAAGGTTAAAAGTATTGCTTTGTTGTTGTCCTATCAATACAATAAGGCTTCTTTTTCTTTCCAGTGTAAACCATAACATATTCAACATCTCATTTTATACAGTTGATACTTAATTAATGTGTATATATGAAAAAAAAGTAAAATAGTGTCAGGATAAAGTGAATGTGAGCTAAGCATGGAATAAGCAGTCTCAAAAAGGCAATATTGTGCAAAGACAGACAATGAATCACAAGTTAATTACAGCACCCAGAGTTTTAGCTAATAACCAACATTTGAGAGCATGACGCTCCCTTAGTCTGGTCGAAGAGCATCAATTTAAATCTGTTTACACCCACACAGTAAAAAAACAATTGGGTTCTGTTATCTTCAAAATTGCTTACTCCGTCTACCTCGTTTGTCTTTGATTTGTACACAGCTCCAAGTGAGTCATCAGAGTACTAAACTTTGTATGTAACTGACTAAAGTCGATACTGGTTTACTAGATTACACAGATAACATAGTTTTCTGTGGGGTGATATATGCTGTGTAAACCAGTGTTTGTGTTGTTATATAACTACATCTCTGTATTTACAAGTACACTGTGTTTGTGTGTATGACTCTTTCTCTGACCCAGCCATCACCAGCACAGACTTGACCGCTCTCATGCCAAAATCATAGTGGTCCTGCTGTGACAGCTGCTCGGAGCATAGCTTATACATCTGGGTCATCTTTCTTGCCAATGTCTTACTAGATTCAAATCCTTCAGAGTACAAAATCACCTGAAGCGAGAAATAATGCACACACAACAGAGAGAAAGAAAATATAAACAGAAAACAATGCTGTTGACACTCATGCTTAGTCATGTGCTATAATGCCTTACCTCAGCAATAAGAGCATAATTTGGGACCATCATGGCTATGGGTCTGAAGAGAGCCTTTAGATTATCAGGAAGCTCTGTTCTTCCAGCATAACCTGGATTCATAGTAATGAATGCAGCACAGGTCATCACTAGTTTGATCTCTCTGCCCTCAAATCGAAACCTTGATAGCTGCAAAGATTTTTATGACACCAAAGACAAGACGTTTTACCCTTGATAAAATATTACAGGAAAGCAGTGTCTGCCTGTAACATGTTTAAATAATGAATCTTTAAAAAGATAACATTCTGTTGAGCAAAGTGTTTCTGTGTGTATAAGAACATACCTTAGCAGCTTTAGCATTTCGTATTGTGATGAGCTGCTGAGCAATCACAGACAACACTTCAATGTCAATTCGATTAAACTCATCAAAACAACACCAAGCTCCAGACTGAGCAAGACCACTAAAGAAGCGGCCCATCATCTGAAAGGAAAAAGAGACTTAACATATAAAAGAGATATTAATTGATACATTTATACAGAGTTTACACTTTGGTTAATAAGTTTTTTCCTAAATTGTAAATCAGTGAATTACTTTGCAAATTAACTTTATTAAAATAGCACATTATAGGGTAATCATTGTCCAAAACAAGCACATTTTGCTTGTTTTTGCGTACAGTACTTATGCTTTCTTTGCTTTTGCAATACTGCCACCTAGTGGTTAGAATAGGTACACACAGTCTTGGTGTTAAAAATAGGTTGATTTGAAGGTTTATGTGCATAATTCACGGAAAAAAAGGAAGATGCAGGTGTTTGTAAAAATGTGCTTGGCCCTGGCTGACCTTGTAGTCCAGTCCGTCTGAACAGTTGAAGACTACACATTGTATGGCTAAAGCCTTGGCCAGGTCCTTGGTGGTTTCAGTTTTTCCTGTCCCAGCAGGCCCTGCTGGAGCCCCTCCCAGGTCTAACTGAAGAGCCCCCATAAGACACAAGTAGCATCGATCCTACAAAACAGACAATATTTAAAGACAGAAAATTGCACAATAATCTGTAAGATTGAATGAGATTTTAAAAAGATTTCTTTATGTTCTCTTTTAATTATAAATCTTATTATACCGTAAGTGGTGTGATAACCAGTCTTGGACAGGCTCCCAGGTATTCATAGCCATAAATATAGGTGGACAAAGCCATAGTGGCTACACAATTGTCCAGATCCATGTCCCAATAGTAACGCAACTGTCTCTGCCATTCAAAGTTAGACCTGGAGTCCACCTGTAATACAAAGGTACAAAGGTACAATAACATGCACTCAAGTGTTTTTTAGTAAGACCTATAAGTTCTACATATTTCATTCCAACAGGAACTCAGGTACATTTTTATCACTACATAAACAAACAAAAAAAAGTACCTTCTGTCGAACAAGATCTGTAACAATGTCTCTGGCATGAACATCAACGGTGATGAGAGCTGTGATTATATTTCGATGTAGAGAAGGAAGGTGTCCTCTCACTAACGCTGCCAGTGCATTTAGTCTCTACAAAAATTAGATATTGGGATATTATTTCCATAAGAACTTAAAGATGATACAAATAAAACAGAAGGTACATCAAAGTTGCTGTGCTCAAACTGTTGTAAAGCAGCAAAGTGGTCATGGTCGCCCTCAAGACATGCATCCATATCTCTGCACCACATCATCTGGGAGATAGTTAGCACCACCTATTAAAAAATACAAAATATACTACTACAGTTAAGTTAGTATTCAGTTATGTGTATAGTTAAGTTAGATATTTTAATGTTTTTTCTCATTTTAGGCATTGTTTTTTCACCCCATCAAAAAACAGGATAAGTCAGTGTATGCTTTGTGTCTCTTTACCTGTGATGGGTGCCCAGCCACGACCCATTCCTCTCTAGACTTCACCTGGTAGTCTGCTATAGCTGCTTTGCTAAGACGTCTTAGTGATGTAAACATGGCCTCCTCTACCTTACAAAGCCAATCTTCCACATTCCCTTGTGCTTTTAGACCTTTAGTTAAGGGCACCTGAAAGAAAACACAAAGAAAACATCAGTTAACAGTTTACAGAAAACAGCTTAGTAATTTAGTTACTTCTTTTGTTAAAGCTGACCTGTTCTCCCTCAGGAGAGACCATTTTCAGGATGTCCTTGCTATAGATTGTGTCTTGTTCAGAATCTAAGTCGCCTCCTGTGGCATCTCGAGATATTTCAGGCATTAGAGCAAACTCTAGACGTGTAATTGCATCAAAACACTTCCTAAGGTGGGGCTGCACTGCCTGAGGATTTCTGGTCTGTGCCAAGATCTTAAGAAGCTCATCATTAGATAAGAAATAAAATCTGCATTGAACAAATACAAATTAAAGTGCAAAGTGCATTACAGAAAGATTATTGTTCACAGAATTTACTTGTGATGGTACCTTGGAAAAATGACTCTCTTAGACTCAAGATAATCCTCCAGACACTTGTGAATCTCATCCAAAAGGGCATTGTTGCTCCTAAAAGTCTCCAAGAGATCTTTATAGAAAAAAATAAAGACTTAATGCCAGCTGTTGTGTTTTTGTCTAAATTACTTTTTAATTCTTTCAGTTACTTACGAGGCTGTGTAGCTGCTCTGAGGGCATTAGGCATCTTTTTCACCCTTGACATGATCTCCTTCCAGGACTTGTCCACTTTAAGAAACATCTTGGACTCAGCAGGGAGCTGCCTCTTTATGTCTGGGTCCAAAAAGATACTTTCCAGGTAAAGCCAATTTCTTTGGCATGTAAGCCACTCATCCTGAGAGAAAATGAGTTAAGAAAACAAGATGGAGTGGTAGGTAAATATAAGAAGTAGAGAACTAATAGAGCTAATAATTCTTTATAAAGCTAGATTTAGCATATTGAGCATAACAACTAAATTAAAAGTCATAAAAAAATGTTGTTTGTCCAGAAATAACCTTTTTGAACAGAAAGCTTTTACCAGTGTTTGATTGAAAAGATGCAACTGCCTCAACAATTCATCCACCCTGGACTTAATGGGAGTGACATAGCGAGATGATGCAACAGTGCCAACATTAATAATGCTGTCATCTAAGACCACCTTTAAAACACAAATAAAAGTGTAACAATATATGATTATAAAAGCAGTTATATATACTAAATCACAACATAATGGCGTGCGTGAGTACCTGTATGTCATCTGTCCCACCCAGGATAAAAGCTTCCTTGGAGTCACCATGAGACAGGACAGTGAATTCTGTATTCTTCCAAGTATCCTCCACCTGCAAATATTTCACTATTTTAACCGTCTGTCAGCAAAATAATTTTTACCACATACTGTATAGTGAAAATAACTCATTAGATGTTATCCCTAATAACTGGAATTTAATAATAATAATAGATATTTTTTAAACATAAAAGTTCATTTTTACCCTTACCTTTTTAATGAAGGTCTCAACAGATGACTCTCCAGAAGCTTGTCCTGAAATCTTAAAAATTAAAAGCAAGGATTGTGTTCATTAATTTTTATTGTTATAATAAAATCTCAATAAGATCTGGTATTTTTTACAAACAGACAATATGAAAAAACAACAACAATTAACCTCTCAAAATAAACTCAAAATGTACTGTCATGTCTTACCTCCTGTATCTCTGGGCCATGGTTGAACAGGTCGAGCTCCTCCAATTCAGCGATAGTAAACTTCTCCATACTCAGAGGTTTTCCCACAATATTCTCCAGAGTTTTCCAGTGATCAGGTTTTATACATGGATTGCGGAGATCATGTCATCACAGGCAGCTAAAATACAGAATAATTAAGCCTTAGGTTGTTTTTTTAATGACTCACATCATGTCAGCTTAAATTTTTTCTGCTCACCCTGGACTTCATCTGTTCGACTTTCTCCTTAAAACTTGGGACCAGATTGTTACGTGGTAGACCCTTTTCCAGTTGGTTCACATATTTGCTGTATTTGGTGATTTGTGTACCCAATTGCTCAAGGTCCAGCTGCCCAAGTAAACTCTAGGGATAGATGGAAGAAAAACAACAACAACTTTTTAAATAAAACGTTAATGTAGATTCAGAAATACCTCCTACAGTGCCAGTGCCCAGATCTGGACTTCAGCTCAAAGATCTTCTGATTCAAGGGTAAAATCTCTTTCCACTGAGCCACAAAATCCTTATATGTGGTAAAGAATCTACTAAACTAATTTTTTTTCTCTTTGTGAGTTAGTATCTGTGGTCCACATAAGCACAACATACCTGCCGACATCTATCCTGTAAAGTCTCCCATTCCTCCAAAGAGTCCCAGAGCAGTTGCTTTAGCCGAACCTCTGTCGTCAACATGTCCAAAGAGTCAAATCTCACTTCAACCTTTAATCATTAGCAGTGGGATAAAGAGAAGGAACTAGTGGTTCAATAGAACTGGTGTTGATAAAAGCAGAAATAAGTTAAGTATAACACTACCTTAAATCTCTTCTGGTAGGACATATAGGTGGCTGCTTGGGCACGGAGCTCATCTACAGAAATCTGAATTTCACCCAAGAGAAGTCGCACTTTGGCAGGGTCAGAGTTGATATCTAGGATTTGTTTGTCCTGTACCAATGGGAGATTTTAAGTCCAAATACACCACATAACTATGATGATATTTTAAACTCAATTACCTGTGATTTATGATCAAGTTTCATAACTTCTTGCTTTAGATCCTTCATGTCCTTTTTTAAAGATGCGTTGAATTTTTCTATTATGTCCTTTTCAGCCCAAGATGCATCAAAAATGTGCCCTTCCAATGTGCTGATAGCAGGTTTTAATGAGGCAAACACAAAAGGATCTTCAGGTGGCGTTGGGATTGAGTAGGTGTCAATCAAATTGTAAAGCTGACCAATTGCATCTTCCTCCTCTGCTAGTGCATTTATCTGGTGACAGAAAAAGTGGCACATTGTTGAAGAAATGTATTAAATATGAAATTTAAAATAAGCCTAGAAATAATATCAAAAATACATTGCTCAGGTATGACATTTTGGCCCCCTGATTATTGGTGTGAATCATGAGCTTATGTTTTATTACCATCTGCCTAATGCAGCCTCATAAACCACAAACTGGGATTTGCTGACACCTCTATATCAAACCCAACACCAACCATAGTAGCTTATCTGTTCGGACCACATGGGCCAGCTTTTCTTCTCCATGTGCATGGCCTGTCACTGGTTCACAACCGTTCCCTTCTTGGACCACTTTTGATATATACTGTCTGCTGCAGACCAGGAAAACCTCACAAGAACTGCATTTTTGGAGACCCAATTGTCAAACTTGCTCAAATGCTTACACTTGGCCATTTTTCCTGCTTCTACCACGTTAACTTTGAGAACAAAATGTTTACTATATCCTATCCACTAACAGGTACCATAAAGAGATAATTTGTGTTATTCGCTTAATTAATATGTTATACCTGATCATTGCATGATTATTAATTCACTGTGAGTAGCTTACTCTCTCTTGTATTTGCTCCAAGAAAATAAGGTAGTTGGCTAACTCAGCAGTTGTTGATGGACTAAATTCCAGTTTAACCTGGGCCTCAATAGTCTCTGCAAGAGTAGCATCTACCCTGCGCTTAGCCAGTTGAGTCAGGAGTTCATTGATGACCTAGAACAGAGATTAAGCGTGAATAAAAATTGTCAGCATGATACTACTGTATATAGTATGAATTTGGGCTACTTCTAACCTCTAGACACTCAAGAGGGGACTGCACAAGTTTCTGTTTGAGCTCTGTTTTGTCAACAAGAAGTAAACCTAGATTTCTCTTCTGTGGAATTGTTAAAGCCTCTTTATGCTGACTGTGATATAATGTTAATGCTTTTTCAAAAAACAGCAAACCTGTAAGAAAAAGTAGTTAAGTTATGTAAGGTTTTATATAATTTAGGTAACAGTACAATTCAATATAAACAGTAAATGTAATAATAAGAAGAATAAGAATAAGAAGTGTTTTTTACCATGTTCTTTCTTCCGTAATCCTTCTACATCTAGAGTCTTGTTTTCCTTATAGAACAGCCAAAAACGCTCAAACGTGTGAGAATAAACATTTGCAGCATCAAAAGCAAAGTGGACCGCTTCCTAAATTTAAAACAACATCAACAGTTAAGTATGATTAGAGTACAATTCACAAAAAGTGCACAACTCATAGATGCAAAGGCAATGTAAAAACACCTTGATTTCTGAGATAGCTTGTTGGAGGTGGCTATCGTTGTCCAGAAAGGCTTCAAGACATGGTTCTTCCATGTCGTCCTGCACACATACAGACTCTTTATTATAAGGAGAAAATTGCTTCAACTAAAACACCAATGCATGAATGTACAACTGTAACATGATGCAATGATGATGTGTGTTTTACCCACATCAGCTTCACAAGCGTTTGTAAACTCATCAAAGTCAGGATCTGATGTAAGCGCATTCACAGAAAATACTGTCTTCCTAAATTGCTCAGTTAGCTCTGCAACAGCCTCCTGGTAATGCAACAGAATCGTTCTGATTATAATGTGTGGATACTATTTTAAAATGAGACGGTTTGTTAAAAATGTACCTGAAACTCATCTTCTGAAGGTGTATAGTATAAATTATTTACAGAAAGCTTGAGCTCAGTGAGGAAGATAGGTTGCCATTGGACAGCTTCAACAGCCTAATCAAGACAACAAACAAAAAGGGCTTAAACAATAGTGGTGTAATAACATTATATTAACAATATTAAATTGCACATTTCTGGCATACCCTTTTATTCTTATCTTCCTCCACGGTAGACTCAGCTGAAACCTCAGGTTGAGAGCTCCAGTTTTGTATTTGTGTAGTATTTGGTGTTCTTCCCACTTGCTCCTGGAATACGAACAGTACTTTGTCGACGCCTTGTACCACCAACATGTGCAATGTGTTGGTGATTAGGAGGTCAATGAGATGGATAAAACTGGTAAATGGACAGGATAAATTAAGTTTGAATACAGTACATACAGTACAAATATGTAATGGTTAAATGTGTGACAAGCTCAAGGGCCTGAGTCCTACTCAGATCCTACTTTGCGAAAAGACTCCATCAACATATAAAACAAAGAAAATATTCACCGCATTAAGCGACTTGCAAGTAAAACTCGATTTTTTTCGTCAATTTCTTCCTCTGTAAAATATATAAAAGAATTACTTTAATTATAATGTAGCTTTCATCTTTGTGAGAGAATAAGCTCACCAGTTTGTCACTGTTTACGCACCAAATTCACCACACGACTTTAGCTGCATGTTGGAGTTGCGACAAGCGCAAATGGTCAACTCCTTTACCAATCCTTGAAAATTCTCCAGGTCATTGCTTACCTTAAAAATACAAATGTGTGAATACTGAAAGAACCAGTTCACTGTGATGTAATATGCAGTTTGTACCTCTTGTAGTTGTTCTGACTGAAAATCCTGAAACTCTTGCAGAGGGTAAGTGCGTTTTTTATCCAGACGAAACAGGCCTGTGTTACTGATTTGGATGCAGAGTTTCCTGATGTCTAGCAGTGCTGGACCAAGACACTATAAAAGAAACCATAAACAAAATAGACATATTGGAAATGCTTTTACACCATCAGGAAAATGTTTTATTTCATTACATACCGGATTAGCAAAGAATAAATTGTTTCTGAGATTTTTCTTAGCCAAATGGATCTTCTTGTCACTAATTTTTTGGCGCCAGATATAGAAAGGTTTTAACCTTCTGAAGTTAGCAAAGAAGGGAATACGGATCAGCTTGCAGTATGTGTTGTATTCTTCTTCCCAACGCTCAAGCGTTGTGAAGTCCATTCTGTTTCCAGACACAGACAACACACCCTTGAGGCTGAGCATGATATACTCGTCCTTGCTGTAGACATAGGTTTTAGGTTCAGCACTAAGGTCCATTTCTCTAATGGAGAATGGCCATCTGGGGGGCTCAGGAGTTGATATATTCTTGTCTGACTTCTGCTGAAATGCATTGGAAATATATATTAATTCCCATCACTTAGTTTGAGCAATTTTGATGTAAACACAAACAGATATTTAAAAAAAAAAAAAAAAATATATATATATATATTATATATATATATATATATATATATATATATATATATATATATATATATATATATATATATATATATATATATAGAGTCACTGACCTTCGACTGTAATGGAGGTAGTCGCGCAGGAGGTCGTAAAGATGCGATAGCTTGTTGTTTAGTAGTTGGCTCTGTTTTTGACACACAAAAATACAAACATTTATTAGGTTGCTAATGCTTACAAAAAACACTATTTTATAATAGACTAAAATAAGATGCCTCGGCCAATACCTTTGGACTTGCTGCTTGAGGGAGCGCGATTAAAAGACACAGACGCCGGAGCAGTGTGTTTTCTGTCAGCTGATGGTAGGGGAGGCAGAGTGGGAGAGCGGACAGACATTGCACCTGCACGTTCCTTAGGAAATAACTGTGCTCGACGTTCACGTGCCTTAGCTTCTAAATGTTGGAGACGTTCACGTTCCTTGGCCTGTGCCTGTGCTTGTTGAAACAAGGGATGTTCATAGTCCCATCCTGGAAAATACATCCCCCGCCGGATCTCTTCATGGCTAATACCAGGCTTCATGCCAGGCTTCATGCCAGGCTGTGTCATGTCTCTCTTTAAAACAACCTACATAAGGACAGTGTATGTAGATTATTTAAACATTTAGAGAAATTAAAAGAAAGACTCATGAAAAATACACATCTTTATGCTCTTTGATTGGTGATATATTTATTATTGAATTGAAGTGATATTTAATATCGATAAAAAAATCTGTCAATTTTCATATCTAAAATAATAAGTAATTGTAGCCTATTATAAGACATATAAATCATAGACCAGGCTGGCCAAGCCGTAAATTCATGATGTAAGTTAGATCTTTTCAGCTGTTGGGAAACAATGACCTGCCCGCGACCACGCTACATGCAGCAGCTTCACAAAAATCTTATGGCTTAGCCTTCATCAGTGTTTCCCAACCAGGGGTACGGAGACCCCTAGGGGTACGCGAGCACATTGGAGGGGGTAAATGTTGTTATAGGATCATTTATATTACCTTTATATATTTGGCTTTGAAAGTTTAAAATAATCCTAAATCGGGACTAAACCAGGACTATGCCAAAGGAAGGCAACACTAAAGAAAGGCTAGACCAGGACTAAACCAGAATTAATCTAACGTTAGGTCTAAACCCAGTCTAAACCTGGTCAGCCCAGGACTAAATCAGGACTGAACCAGGAATAAACTAGGTCTAAACCCAGTCCAATCCAGGACTAAACCAGGACTAAGCCGGGTCCAAACCAGGATTAAGCCAGGTCCTGGGGGTACACAAGACCAAAAAGTTTGGGAGCAACAGGCTTAACCCTCCATAATCACTAGACTAAGTTTTGTTAGCATTTGGTAAGCTATGTCAAGCGGCAGGTGATTTGAAGCGCAAGGCCTTGGAAGCTTGAATTTGCGTTAGTGAGAGGAGAGTTGTGTAGAAGCGCAACACATGCTAATTAAATAAAAATAAAATAAAAATCACAGAGTTCATAGTAACGTTCATGTACTACAATATAACGTTGAATGATGACACATAACTTAGGTCAAGGCCCTTGATAAACATTTAACGTTACTTGGTCGCGTGGAGCGGTGACGTAGATGCGCAGTGCAGCTGGCAACACTTTTATCAGAATAATAATCATGAACAATCTCTTACCTAAGTTAGCAAATATCAAGTATTGCGATGTGTGACGTTTATGCGTCTCATTTTCCTAAACTCTGGTCCGTAAAGTTGATGGTTTCCTAGCAACAAACTCGTCTCCCAGCATGCAACGCACTTAAACAATGGCACGCTGGTTGCCGCGTGTTTATTTACACAATGTATACAAATTTCATTTTATAAATCACAGTTTAAACACAAATACATTTACAAAAACAGTAACAAAGACCAATTTAGTTTTTATTATTATTATTAAAAAAAACAACAGGTGTTTATTTTAAAGCATCATTTGATACATTTATTATTTCTGTAAACATGTGATGTCACCTTTATTCCATCAGAAACTTTGTAAAAATGCAATTTGACCAGGCAACCTTTTTTATTTGGAGTTGACCTACAGTGTCATATGGTCTCTGTGTCAGCAATGTGTCTTTTCCGTTGTCGCGATGTCATCATATTCAACTGCAAGTATAAATATGTTGAGATTATGTGAGATATATATGTGAGATTTTGAACTGGCATAGTTTAACATGAAGAGAATTGGGCAGAAAGACAATCATTTCCAATAATTTTCATTTTATGTTTATTGAATTACTAAAATTACCAATCCTAATTTAGTATAAATAATCATTTTTACCTGATGTGTAGCTGTTGTTGCTCTTTGTTCAGCTTGTGTCAGTCTTATCTGTAGACGACTGGACTTCTCCTGATACTCTGCAAGCTGCCGCTCATACTGTAACACATGTAAGTGAAGAACATGTATCCAAGCTATTTTTATCATATGAGAAAAAAAACACTCTCAACCAGTAAAAAAAAAAACACTCCATACTGTAAGAAATATGCTTTACTTTTGTGTTACAGACCTCCGCAATAGTGACACGATCAGTTTCAAGCTGTAATTCTAGCTCATGTGAACGTTGCTTCTGTCGATTCAGCTCTGACCTGAGACAAAATATAAAAACAAATTGATATATCTACATACCAAACCACTATCTTTATTCCATTTTGTACTTGTTTATTTTAATTTTTTTTGTTTAAAACCTAACTTCTTCAGCTCTTACTTGAGGCTTGTCATTTTAGTTTCAAATTCATGGACCAATTTTGTGGCCTCTTCTTTCCAGCGCTGAGTACTTTTTTGCTGTGCTGTGAGAAGGCGAGTTAGATCAGCACTAGAACTTCTGCTGCTTTCTTCCATCTCCCGCACCCGGGCATCCAGTCCCTGCTCTTTTAGGTTATACTCCTGCTCCAACTGTGACATCTGAAAAAGATGAGCAGAAGAGTTTCTACACTCCTTAACAAGGTTCACATAATTTCTTTCTGTCTGTTTTAATGTAAGAGTCATTACCTGTTGCTTAGCTTTCTTTTGAACAAGCAAGTTTGATTTTCTCAGATCATCCATTTCTTTGCGGAGCTGTGTGTTTTCCTGTTGCAGCTTAAGGCGCTCCTCACTGATGCTCACAGAGTCTTCCCTCACTGTAGCCAGGGAGTTCTGCAGCCGTCGTACTTCGTCTTGGCACCGGGACAGCTCCTCACTGTAGCTGCAAATTGATGAACATGTCAAAAGAGAAGGGTGAGTTGGGCAGATGGAGAAGGGGATAACATGATGTTTCCATGCTAACATCATTAGCAGCAGCAGATGGAGCCGTGTTGGCACCACTCTGCTGTCACCTTACTGTTCCAAGATGTGTGAAAGAACAGAAACACAGAGATAGTCCACTTACTCCATTTCCATCTTCTTTAGTTTGCTCTGGGTGCTTTGCAGAGTGATACTAATGTCTTCTCTCCTCCTCTCTGCTTCCAGACATCTTTGATGAAGAGCCTCTATTTTTCTGAACTCTGGCTCTGCCCTACCCTCCTTGTACACCTAAAATAAAGATGCATTTATTATTTTAGCAGAATTATCTGTGTTACTTAGAAAATAAGGAACTGCTGTCCTTGCCACAAAAATACCTTCTCTAGTTCCTCCTCTACAGCCTTTCTCTCTCGAAGGGATCTTTCAATCTGAGATTGTTTGTCTGCACATTCCTGGAGTGAGACAGCAAAAACAGGGAGAGTATTTTTTTATACAGGGGACATTTTAGTTTGACAAATCAATGTCATGTCTTTCATATTAGAGGTTCTTACAAGCTGTAATGCAGACAACTCCTCAGTCATTCTGAGAATTTGAACATTGCACTGTTTACGGACATTCTCAACCTGTTAATAAGAAACACAGTTTAAGGTCAAAGCTTCATAATTCAAATTTCACAATTGTGAAGCTAAAAATGAACACATTTTGTTAATCAAGAAGGCTTGATCAACGTTGATTCATTTGCTGAAGCATATAATCTTTGCTACAAATGTTGGGAATATGTGTTTGAAACTTTTTGTTTGAAACTATTCTTACCTCCTTTCTCGTACGGACTGTTGCATCCTGGATCAACTTTTTTATAGCCTCCTTGGTCTTTTCCAGGTCCTCTGTTTTCTGTTTTTCTCTTAACAGAGCCTAAAGGGAAATGATAGAGACAGACAGAAGTACACACTCAATAAATCAGAAGGAAAAGTTTCTTCACATCTACTTAAGGATCTAAGGGTAAAACAAGAAAGAAATACATGGCTATAGACGTCTTTTAGAATAGAAAATAAAACACTAAAAGACTCCCAGTTCTTAACAAAATGCATTACCTGTTCTTTTTGCAGTGTAGCCTCCTCAGCTGCCTGAATGCTCTCTCGAACCTTAGTTAGAGCTCCATATTTCTCTTCCTCTAGTGTGGTGCAACGGGCCTGGAGTTCTCCAACCTTTCTCTCATAAACAGTTTGCTCTCTGCGAACTGTTTCTGCTTCCTGTGTTGCAGCATTTAATCTATGAATAAATAAATAAATAAACAAGCAATAATGACTATTCATATTCAATACTAGACACATCACAACTTAATGTACATAATAATGGAGTCTTCACTAACACAGAGGTAATAATGGGTGCTAGAGAAATGAGCAGTTTAGCATGTGCTTACCTGGACTCTAGTTGGCCCAAAGCTGACTGAAGCTGCTGGAGCCTTCTGTCAGCTGCACCCTCTCGCCCCTGAGCCTCTGCTACATCTTCTTCCTGAACACATGCACACAGTCCTCTGGTCAATTTCACTCCATTTAATCAACCCATTTTGTCCAATTTATCCCCTTACCCGTCTCTGCATCTGTTCCTGAAGATTCTGAAGTAATTTGGTCATCTCATTTACTTTGGCTGTGGCTGTTCTAAGTTCAGTCTTAGACTGCCTGCAAAATAAAGCAGCTGGTTTATATGTTCTTATTTTAGACATGCTGTATGATATTATTTTCTAACCAATAACATGCCATTTCATCTTTTAGGAACTTAATAGACATCAGAAAAAAAAGCATTCCCATAACATTTTCAAGACACTGCAGGGTAAAATCTAAATTACCTGTGTTGACTTTGTAGCTCCTCCATCTCAGTAGTCTGCTCGGTTAACGTTTTTAAAAACTGCTGGTTGGTCTGCGTGTGGCAAGAAAGACAAGAGTTCCATTTGAGGGGCATGTCTTCAAATTCTTACCCAGAAAATGTTGCCTTGTTTAAAGAAATGCTATACCAAAATTTCACTTGTAAAACTTTCTAGGTCCTGCAAGGCCTTGCAAGCACAAAAAAGGTCTGTCTACAAACACAAACTCAAATATAAAGACCAAAATGTCTGAAGGGAAAGCCCAAGGCTTGCCTTTTCGTTAAATATTCATCAGATAGATATAGTATTACTATCTATTGTGTCCAAAGAGCAGGACCAGGCTTACATATCACTATGCGTGTGTGTGCCCTTAAAAACCTAAGGAATAGATTACCAGGAGCAGACAAACTACTACACAGCCTGTGCAGATCTAACAGGCTTGCCAAGTGAATGGGAGACAGTATCACAAAGTTACAGGACTAATTATTGGAACAAGGTTAATTTCAAAGACAACATTTCGATCTCCCAACTAATTAGAAGACAATAATTTAACAAGCTTTTAATTAAACAACACTTACCGTTTCTAGTTTCTGATTGGCCACTTGGAGTTTGTGTGTGTGTTGCTGGAACTGAACAAGCTGGTCCTGTTAAGGTAAAACAGCTATTAAATAAAACTTAACTGCTTGTAATTACCACAAGCCTCAAACCTCTAAGAAGCATCATGCAAAGCCTGGCTGTCCTAATTAATGCATTTTTATGGTAATGGCTCCATCTAGTGGTTTATTTCTGAGGACTACAGTGTAGTGCACAGTTAATACTGAACTGTGAGTTGCTTTTTCTGTGCATCATGCATCTGTGCATCAGAGATGGTTTTCTGGTAGATTTGCTGAAGGCAATCTAGCTCCTGGGACGCTGTTTGCCACAACTCCATGGCCTGTCCTCGCTCCTAAAGATAAAACACATCTTGATTAAGAAAATTTAATTAATAGTCTCGAGAGAAATGCAAATTATCTTAGCTTATTTTAGCTGACAGTCTGTTAAGAAGAAAAATACAGTACTGTGTAAGTTTTATTAAGGTGTGAAATATGCTGTTAACTGTGCTTTAATAAATACGGCATTTTGTTTTTGTTATTTGTTGTTATAAAAACCCACAGTGTTCACTGAAATAACTTGAAACTGCCAAAAGTAATTAATAATAGTGTACTAAAAATTGAGAACTGTAAATGTTTTTCCTTTTAAATTATGGTTCAACAGAACTGATTAAAAAAACAAACTAAAGAAAGAAACTAGCTTGGACAAAAATTATGGTTCCCTTAATTTAGAATAGTCCAGTATTTTATTCTTCTTAGCCATTCTTGAGGGTGCATGTTTTGAGGCAGTGTCCTGGAGAAGGACCCATGATCTGCAACTGGAACCAAGCACTGGGTCTGACATTGGGCAGCTCGGTTTACTCCAGAGTGCCTAAATAGTGTTTCTGTTTTAATTGTGATAAAACACCCTGTGCCACATGCAGCAAAGCAGCCCCAGAACACAACCGAGCCTCCCCCATGCTTCGCTCAAGTTACAGTGTTCTGTTTTTTAATACCTAATTTTTGCACCTTTGAACACAGAGCTGGCATGATTTGCCAAAAGTTCCAGTTTCTCATCTGTCCAAAGCACACTATACCAGAAGCTTTGTGGCTGGTCAATATGCAGTTTGGCAAAGTCCAGTCTTAATTTATTATTATTTAGGTTCAACAGTAGAGTCCTCCTTGGTCATCTTCCATCTTTTCACTTTGGTTCAAACAGCAACGTATGGTGCAACCGGACACTGATGTACCTGGACGTTGGAGTTTACCTCTGGTCTTATAGCCCTTATGTGCTTTACTTCCTTGTCTATAATTTTTTTAAATTCTCTCAACAGGCAGCTCTCTTTTTTGCTTTCTCTGGTTCATGTTCAGTGTAGAGCAAACCTGATACCAAACAGCGCAGTAACCAATGTTCACCCTTTCAAAAGGCAGACTAACTGATAACAAGATTTTAGAGACATATGGTACTGATTACAAACCAGTCTGTAGTTTAACTTGTCACAGTGTTCAAATTATTTTGAATATTTAATAGGGGGACAAACATTTTTTGTCCAGGCCAGATCCAGTTTGTTTTAAACAATTCTGCTGAACCACAATTCAAAAGCAATGTCAGATTTTCATTAGTTAATTTTATATGCAGTGTTTTTGTACAGTGATACATTTCATTTCTTTGTTCATAGCATTTCTATTCTATCTACACAGTAATGAATATAGTATATATATTTTAGCATCATTGCAAAGTATGCTATTTTATGAATGCATCATTTCTGGCTATGTATTTTTCAATTAATTTTTTTTTTTGCATAAAGTTGGTTGCATAAAGTGGCATTTATTTGATTATATGTAAGACCTGTTCAGATAACTGGATCTGCTCTTGGAGGTTTTTGATGACTGTTTCCTCCTCCAACGTGTTCCCCTCTGCTGTAAGTGACACTGGTAGAGCATGAAGCTGCCTCTCCACTGACTCCCTGTGCTCAGCATGCAGCCTGAGAAAGGTGGGGGTTTAAAAGGTCAGTTTATAAATATAGCTGAACCTGTACTGACTAGAAATAAAATCTCATTTGTTGGCTGTCATCTATTCTTGATTATCAACAAGGTAATAAGAGCCTGCCTGGCTGACACAGTAATCACATTAATCCTGTTTTTGGAAGGTGATTTCAATTAACACATAGTCAAGTGGAAGGTCACTAAAAAATGAACATGACCTTTGTCAAAACCAAAAGACTCTCCATGCTGCATATTAATTTAACACAAAGTATACATTAGCTCAAACTTTACCAAATGCCTTGTTGTAAAGTGATTGCTCTAGCTTAACAACAGAAGAATATAGAAACCAAATGGAAAAAAATCTCACCCTAAAGTTTCAACAACTAAAAATGGCATCATAATAGCAGCATTGCTAAAATGTGCACACCGAGTATTATTTTGCCTACTCAATATGGCTAGTACAGTTTATTTTTATTTTATATATATATATATATATATATATATATATATATATATATATATATATATATATATATATATATATATATATTTTTTTTTTTTTTTTTTTTTTTTTTTTTTTTGATTGCTAATCTGTCAATTACAGTTTAAAAATGATAATAAGGTAAAAGTCAACAGATGGAGTAAAAAACAGCCTCAATCACAGGTGTACCTTTCATTCTCCTTCACAACTCTGTCCAGCTTTACTTTTATATCTGCCATTTGCCCCTGTCAATAACAGTGAAAGATAAATGTTACTATTATTTTAAGAATAAAAATATCTGTGTTGTTTTAGGTATGCACAAATTTCACCTGATATTTCTGTAGCTGCTCAGTCATCTCCTCGATGTGACGGTCATATTCAGCAATCAAGGGAGCCATTATACTGCAATATATAAAAATTTTGTTTTGAGTCTACTTCAGTAGGCTTAAATAAAAACACAGTAACAGTCTATTAAAGGTGTCTCACAAAAATATGAAGCCAAACCTTTTATCAGTTATCCAGGGTGTTAAGGATTGTGCTTGTGCTTCCACCTCGACCTAAACAGAGGTATTTTTAATATTAAAGGTTCTCAATTGCTAAAATTAAACACAGCAGATAAAAAAAAAAATCTGAATTATTGTCTTCTTTTTTAAAATTAAAAATACAGAGTAGTGTTTTGCAGTTCTCGGTCGAAACACATATTGTTATTGTGTCACCGGGCAATACACTTCACCCACATTGCAAACCAGTCAATGTGTGGCTAGTAGGGCCAGTAGCAACAGGAAGGGCATCTGGTGCAAAAACCTGCCTTATCACTGTGTGACTAGTTTGCTGTACCAACCCCAAATAAGAAAGGGAGAGTCGAAGGATTAAAAACAGCATTTTACAGTTATGAGATTGCACTTTAATTAAATAGGCAATACATTACAAAGCAACAGAGCTCCCAAATACTTGTCTAAGGTGGACCGTACCTGAGGTGATGAGGCTTGAGCATATTGCCCATGTTGATACTGGCTCAGGGCAGAATTTAACCTGTGGACTAAAAACAAAGACAAAGACAAAGAAGAATAATTCTACTTAGGTGGTTCAGTTTGCTTACTACTATATGAAAATACTAATACTAACAAATACTTCTTCTATAAAAGTCTTCATTTTTTAAAAACAGATAGATTTGCAGGTGTAAAGAATGTTTTGTGTGATTCACGTCAATCTTTATCATCTCCCAGATAAAAATTGCAACATGACGACGCTTAAAACAACTCATTTTTTTAATTGTTCTCACTCAAACCTACAAGACATTGCTGTCATTTGAAACCATTATGCATAAAGGGGGCTATAGAATTCTTGAGAGGTCAGGATAGATTTTTTTTTTTACAAAGACAGGTCAAACACAACAGCAAGCATGACATGACTAAACGTAGCTTTGGATTAGCCAAGAGGTTCCAAATTCATACCTTGGTCCCGCAAAAAATCGATTTCTGCTTCCATAGCCAAGATAATAGTAATGCAAAAGATATTCACTCAAAACACCAGAATCAAATTTCTCTTCAGAAAAGGAGTATGGGTTATTATATCCAACATCAGCTGTGGTCTAATGCGTCAGCTGGCAGTGTGGTGGTTAAATCACTGGTAACCAGGCATTAGCGCATTAACTAGCTTTAGCTGATACGGCTAATAAATCTCAGCTTTAATTCATCTTCCGTGCAGACTTTTTGCACGAGTCAAATAAAGATTTTTGGAGCAACATCAAAAGTATTCAAAACGGTGGCATTTAAGAGCAAAGTCCCCGTTGTACGAACAGATTATCCAAAAACCTGTTAAATCCCCAGTCGCACCGCCGTCTGTTTTGAACGGAAACAAAAAACAACCAATCAGCGAGGAGGTACAACACGGAAGTTGTCCGGGTGCAACAGTGAAAAAGAAACGGCCCCACCTTCAGTCGAGGAGCTCAAGGAATGAGGTACATACAAGTTTTTATTCAAGAACAACTGTCTCTTATGGTTGGGTATTGTATGCCTGATAGGTTTTTTTTATAGTAGTAAGCTTAACTTAAACTATGCACATTAGTCGCGTAGTTGTAGCTTACAAAATAATCAGGTGAGGAATTTACGGATCAGGAAAAGTCAAAAACAAAATACATCAATGTATTGTAATCTTGAAACAAACTAAAGCTGCTGCGTTTGTCAGTCTTTCATAATTTTACAGATATTAATTGATTTTTATGACATTACTTGGTTACTGAATAACAGACCAACATTTGGCATTAACCTAATTTGATAACGTGGGGATGATATAAAAGTCATGACAAGAAGCCTGTAGAAGCTGAAACAGGTTTTGCAGCTTGTTGCCAACATGGGTCTAGTTCGTGGAGTACAGTTTTTGACTTTCCTTTTGACTCTGCTATGCTGTGAATGTCTGTAAGTTAATGTTCCTTGAATCTACTGTCAGCAGTATAGGACTCCATGAATTCACTGATTGTATTTCTATGTTTTTTTACAGCCTCCAAAATCAACAGTTTGCCATTGAGCACACCTGGGACAGTAATCCGGTGGATCATGAACCTATCAGGATTACCTTCTCACCTGGAGAAGGGGGACTGAAGATGCAAGTATTTGGTCCCTTTTTTAATGACCCACAAGCCCCTCTTGGACCCCCTGGGCATGCTTTTCCTGGACTATGGGATTATGAAGGTAGGAGGATAGAGACTTTTTTGTAAGCTATTGTAAGCCATGTATTATTAGCCTAGCAGTGGTTCTTAAACTTTAATGGACTAAAATAAGCATTCAGGCAAAACAAATGGGAACTAAACCAGAATTAAACCAGGACTGCTATATCTAAACCAGGCTTACTACCACGACTAATCTATTATTAAACCAAGAATAAGCAATATATTTAAAATTGAATCCCCAATCAGAGGAGAACTAAAACTGGCTCTAAATTAAACAAAATGTAAATAAAACTACCACCAGGAGAAGCCTGGGTACAACCGTTTGAGAACCACTGACACAGGGCATTCTTCTTTAGAGAGTTGATGTGTAGCTCTATCCATAAAAACTAGTTTAGTTGATACACCATGAGAAACAAAGGTCTGTTTGTGACGCCTTAATCTTAATAGCAAATCCATTAGCCTTATTAAAATGACATAGCAATTACACCCCATAATGAGGATGAGTAATAACAATACAGTCTAATTGACCTCAAGTAAGTTGGATTTATTGTTAATGAGCCCCACATATTTGGCCTCATTAATGTAACATATTAGATAGGAGAGCAAGCCCATTATCATCTAGGTAGATCTGAGTGTGTTGCAAGGCTCAATTATGTACTCATTTTAACTTTTCTATATTGTTTTTACCTTTCCAAATAATACACCTACATGTTAATTTTTTTTTTGCTTTATTTAAAAAAATAAAATGGCAAATCGCATTTTGTTTTTGGTCTTGCTTTAGTTGTAGAGTCCTTCTTTCTGGACAGCACTACAGAAAACTACCTTGAGGTGGAAGTGTGTCCGTAAGTACTGACTCCTGTTTTTTGTGACAGTTTATTTTGAAATCTATACACAACAACAAATTCATACATTTTTTACTTTAGACATGGACAACACCTTATACTGCTGTTATCGGGTGTTGGTCAGGCCTTTGTGGTAAGCAAAAATCTAGGAACTTATTATGTTTTTAAAGCACACAGTGTTGTAAAATGTTGACATTGTTATCAGCATCTAAATTTGTCTTTGTTTTTCTCTCCAGCAACAACTCCCCATGGTGTTTGGTGCCACAGTCACCGGGGATAGATGGATGGGAGAAGCTCTAATCCCCTGGGGTTACTTCCCTCCCAATGTTAATAAGATGAACTCCTATGCCATTCATGGATCAGGCGAGAAACGCACTTATGAAGCTCTCTACTCAATTCCTAAAGAGGAGATCGCAGAAGGCCAAAAACCAAACTTGTAAGTACTTATTCGATCATAAAAAGGATTTTGATTCATATTATTTAAACATTTAGCCAATTCTGCTGCTCAAAGATGAAATGTATTTTATATGAATAAATGTGTATAAAAAGGTGTATGGAGCTATATTAATTTTGTCTCAATAAAATTAATAGATGCAAAATTAATTGAGCCAACAATAAATGTATTGATGCATGTAGACTTATTTATTCAAAATCTCTAATTTATAACTTTGCATATATATATATATATATCTATATATCTATATATATATATATATATATATATATATATCATGTTTGTCATTTATAAATCTGCAGTTTTGCATGTGAATAGTCCAATATCCGTTGGTGGCTTGCTCCATTCATTCCTTTCATTACTTCTGTGCATTCGGATCTTTTTGAGACATTCATCCCGCATTTTGAGACAGCTAGATTTATTTGCAAAAGAAATCCTGTTACAATGATGACCACTGGGGGCAGTGTTTTCTAACTATTTCTTCACTGTAAGCAGCTTATAAACAGAGAAGTTAGCTGCAGGGCAAGGACAGAAACCACTTTCGCCCAGAACAGTTGTGTGAACTGTCCACCCAAGATTTTGTTATGATCTACCCAGCACCAGAACCCCTTTGTCAGCTTAAGAGAGGGTCTGCTTGTACTGAGGGCCTGGGAGGGGAACAGATGGGTATGATTGTCCGTCAATGTGGCTGTAAGCAAGAAGAAGCTGAAGGCTCTTGGGACTGCGTACTTCATAACTAAATCCAGGTGAGCAGTTTACAGAACTAGGCCTGTTATGTTCCTAAAACTGCTCTGTGCAAAGACTACTATTGAGTGCATTAAATGTGGTGTGACACAGTACCGACACAGACGGGGAAACAGAGAGTTCAGTGCTAGTAAGCTCCTAAGTGGTTATTGAGTGCATTAAATATGTGGCTTACTTAAGTACTAAATACATAAATGCTAAAACTCCTGTATAAAGGATTAGATGCAGTTTGTCTATAATAAAGTCAGATTGATCCTCCACATATTTTTGCAGCAGTGCTTGTCCTGCCAATAACTTACAGTCTGGAAGCATTGAAAGCATAGCCCCGGTTGTTGAACACTGCCCCCAGTGGTCATCACTGGAACTGGATTTCTTTTGTGAATAACTCTAGCTGTCTCAAAATGCTGAACGCTTGTCTCAGAATGATCCGAATGTGCAGAGGTAATGAATGCACAAATGGAGCAATCCACAAATACAGATTGGTCTATTCACATGCAAAACTGCAGATTTATAAATGACAAACATGATTTATTTGAGAAATAATTGCGAATAATATATTTGCAAAAACTGCTGCATGCAAGTCACAAATTAGGACAGTTGAATAAATCATTCTACGTGCATCAATACATTTATTGTTGCATCAATTCATTTTATTGAGACAAATATAGCTCCGTAGAGGTGCATCTCAATAAATAAACTATTTCACAATATTTTTTTATGTATTTCAGTAGTTTTACTCAAAAAGTAAAACACATTCAGTACATACAGACTGAAATATGTCAAGCATGCATTTATTTATGTCTTACAGTTAATGGAAACCCCATACTTTTAGAATATTACATAATCATTACAATTAACAAACAAATGCTTGAAATATTTTATTGTGTTCTGAATCCGTGTTTTTCTGGGACATCATTGCATATTCATACAATATTTGCCTTGTCTGTCTTTTAGCCACCTCTTAAAGTATTTCAAAGATTTTAAACTGCAGAGCATCATGGGAGAAGACTGGGTCCAGCCAGAGTCACCGCTATGGGAAGGAAAGCCATAAACCTTTTCTCCTCGCTCATCTATATATGTATTACCCAAATACACACATCACCAAAAGGGCCGTAACACAAATACCTTCTGACAATGAACACAGTGTAATCAATTTTTATTAGTTAATGACATCAAACAATATGATATGCATGATGTTATCTCCTTGTCAGAGTACATTAGGCTTCAAAGGCAGGCATACAAGCATGCAGATATGGACACACCTGCTGCATCTTGAGGTATTTCATATAATTTTAAATTACCTTGGCAGAGTGTGACCTGCTGCTGTTACACTGTGAATTGTGAAAAGAACTGTACATGGATATTCTGCACATTTCATTTGTGTCATATACTTGCATATACTGCAAACTCCTGTGGTCTAATGCCTGAACTGTTAAGTCTGACGCACACATATCTCACACTCCAGTGAGGTGATAGATCAGTTATGATATGAGATATACATTTGAGACCCTGTTTCTTTTATGCCATGCTGTGGAAAAATCTAAAAATTTGTCACCTTTGGAAATAATTCCAGTACATATGATTTTAATAGTTGTTGTACTAATTAATTACTTACCATAATTTGGTATTTTTGTGTCAATAGATAGCACTGTTATTATGCACAATTAGTTTGAAGTAAAAGTTAAATCTTTTCATACTTTGCTTCATTATATCAAGTTATTACTGATGCTTAAAATCTTTGAAAATGCAGGGTTTTTTTTTTATAATTGTGACATGTCATGGTATTAAGTAACAAATAAATAAAACATATACTTTATGACTGTGTGTATTACTGTGTGAGTGAATACAACTCGGCAACAAAGTCTTTCTCTCTCTTTCACATTTGAAAGTTCAGATCACAAAACCTCTGATCTGCTTAAGACTTAAACATGTGACAACATCCTCAAATCTTTGTCTTCCTTTAAGGATCTTCCAGTGTCTCTCTCTCTTGCCCCTGCTGTTGCCCCTTGTAGACCCCTAATTTATCTTATGCTCCTGCCGCTCCTGACCAGAAGACCAAAGACAAGGTGATTGATTTTCATGTTGACTGTGTTTCACTGTGGCAGCCCAAAAGCCCACATTGAGCCTTATCAGTTTTAATTGGTATTCTCGCCTTTGAAATGCATGCAGTGAGTTGGCCAAGGGAGCCTGCTGCTTTAAGCCCTATGCTGAATATCACCTGTGGTGCCACCACAACACACCCTACACATGCGCGCTCTTCCAGCATTAATTGTCTTGTATAAATAAATAATTGACCTAAATAGATATACAAGAAAGATTAGGAATGGCACAAACTGTCAAAAACTACTCATAAAATGTATTCATAACTGTAGTATGCTCAGCCACCTGTGCACAGTTGTGTGGTGTGTGTCCCCACTAGCTCTCTCTAATTAGTGTGAAAAGATGAGAGAAAAGTGCAGTGCAGGTATCTGCCTCTGAAGCCCCAGCAGACAAGCAGACACAAGAGCCTGTCTTATCCCTCTCTGAAAGCAGACCAGCCAGCTCTAAAACATTCAACAGCAGCTTAAGGGTGATTCGGTGTGTCAGAAAGTTTCTGGTGATCACCCAAACCTAGTTCCTCTTTTTTTTTTTTTTTCTCCAAGAGACGTGGGCCTGATTTCTTTAAGTTTAAAGAGTGTTTGAGGGTATGAACGTGGATAAAGTTGTGATGAAAAATAGAACGGCCAGGATAAAGGAGGGATCTCAGAACATGAAAAGAGTCAGAGATTGAAAAAGCAGAAACGGTAATGACTTTGCCTAGGTTCTGTGATAGAGGCCCATATGAAAGATTCATACTGAAGCTAATAAGATACCATTTGTAGCCTTTGCAAACTCAAGCCAAAAACACTATCAGATAGGCCAGAGAACTTATCATCATTGTGCAGTACACAGTCCAGCTACTGGCAACGTCAATGCCACAAACAAAGGCAAACTTTGATCAGCGTTCATGCCAAACATCATTACACACGTCTTACACAAGTCTTAAGCAATCATTGTACTTTTTACAAGGTTAAAGCCATTGTACAATATAACAATAAACTACTGTGTGTCAGTCTGCTGCTGAGGTAAGTAAAGAGACCCAGCACTGCAATGTTTCCCCAAGTGACTGCTGATTAATTTTGCCTAATTACTGTCCGACAAGTCTATCATTACCGGGAGAACTACAGGGGTTAGGGCTGGAGGCGCCAAAACATCTGTGCCCGAATGCCTCTGCAGACACCATGACACAGGGACTAATTGCAGATGAAGCCAAACTATGTTACGTGCAGGAGGCAGCAGTGGAGAGGAATGTGGGATGAAGCTGTAAGAGGCTGGGAAAGAGACAGAATTAAAGTGAATACTGGGGACATTAATGAGGACCGGACAAGTTCTTGTTCTCAATAACACTGCAGTGAGACAATGAGGGCAATGGGAAAAGGATGACAAAGTGAGGTTGTGTTCACACTGTGGGGGAAAATACAGATCACATTTTGTGTTATGTCACCCTTCATATTAATTGGCCTAAAACTCCACTGTGAGATGAACCAAGTTCCAAAGCTTGCACAATACATAGATATTGTAGAGAGAGATTTAAAAAAAAAGCCAGAAGTTAATTTTTTATTTGACATTTTATTATTATTTTTTATTTACTTAACCACTTATTACTGTAATGGGTCATGGGTGCCTATCCCAGCATCTAGGGGCCAGAGGTGGCACATAACCCAGACAATGGCACCACAAGGCTGAAATTCATAGACATACACTTATAGACAACGCTCACATTCATTCACAGTGTGGTATGTGCCTTTCTTTTGGCGGTACGCAGGAGTCTTTTGCAGTTCTGATTTAGTTAGCACAGTTTAGACCTGGTTTAGAAGTGGTTTAGTGGATGTGTTCTTGTTTAGTCTGATTAAAGTTCTTCTTTAGTCCCTTTTTTTTCCCTTATTCACTGAAGAATTTTATCCCTTGGGTTAGTCAAAATTTGATTTAGTCCATTAAAGATGGTACTTAAAGTCAAATATTTTCTAAGGTGGTACTTAATGTGAAAGGATTCCTGATTTAGGACAATTCACCAAACACACTTTGAACGGTGGGAGGAGACTGAAGTACCCTGAAAGAACCCACGGTAACATGGGAAAAAACGCGGCCCATATATGGTTGACATTATAACTGAATGGGACTAAATTTAGTCTCAAAGCAGACCAACCTATTTGGAAAGTCTTGGTTTTATCTGCACCAAGGTTTACATAGCAGCATATCCATTAGAACCACACTATCTGCACACCAGAATTTTTAGTTTTTCTTTTTTAAACACTTTATTGAGCTTTCATTATACAGATATGTTAGCATTTGCATTTTAAAAAAACGCCCATTTCAATTTCACACGTCCATGGACTGACACACTTTTCCACATGGACCTGGAGACAAATTATTCATCAAAACACTACTAATATACACATTAATATTGCATGAGTTATTATATTAAACACTTTATCTGCTCATAAACAATGCGATATGCACACCTATGTGTGTACACACACTGAGAAGAGAAACATTAAAGGAATGTGACTCATGCATAAGCATTAGGAACAAATGATATCAGTAAAAGGGGAAAAGAAAAGTAAATTAAGCTTGCTTTGTTATCACGACTGAATATAAATCATTGGGTGTTTTTTCTAATTGATTCCATTACAGTCCCACCTGCCTGCCGACGCTCTCATCCATCCGCGTATTGTTTATCTTCATTTGGAGCGGGATAGATGAAAAAAACTTGTTATTGAACCCGAAGCCTGTTGAATTTCATCTTTTTCAGCGAGCACATTAATTGCCAATTAGTATGAGCGTGGAATTATTACTGAATATTTATCCACATGCAAAAAAAAAAAAAAAAAAAAGAAAGAAAAGAAAGAAAAGAAAAATATTCAAAGAAAAAAAGTAATTTAGGAACTTTGTGTTTGAGAGATACAACACAGTGATCGTCTTTGTTTTCAATAGCAAATAATAGACCCACAAGGTAATTTATGTGCAGCCTAGATATTAGTTGCTTGTAAGTGGGCAAGTTCACTAACTCTTAATTGGGAAATAAATCATGCGGTTGCCACGGCAACAGACACTTAAACGTGGTAATGGCGAAATGAGAGCGCAGTGATTGTGGGACTTGCTGCGTGTTATGGTGTGTGTGTGTGTCTGTGTGTGTCTGTGTAGGTGTATATATGTGGATATGTGTGCCCACTCATGCATGTGTGTTTTCACCTCCTCAAGCTCATTACCAAGAGCCTCGTTAGTAAAAGCTGCTGCTATGTGTACTGTACATGGCGTGCTGTTTCATTTCATTAGGTCTTGTTTTGTCCACAGTCATGGTGGAGCCTACACTTGTTTAAGACTGAGATCAACAGCAAATAATGTCAAATGGTGGGCAAAAATATAAACAGATGATTAGATGCCAGGCTCAGGTTTCACTGCATGCTAGTATTATTATGTACTTTTGCTTTTTAACCATGTTATAATGTTTTTTGCACTCTAAAATATACCTGGAGTTGTATTTTGTTTCATGCACACTTGTTTGCGCAATCCTGTTTGTTGAGCCACTGCCCCTCAAGAGCTGCTTGTTCTCATGGCTCTACATAGACAAGTGAAAGCAGGAAGTGCTCCTGTGCATTTCTAAAGCCCATACACTGTCACTGGACTGGACTTTAGCATTTAAATTACTGTCTCTACGAAGTAGTCAGCTCATCTATCTGTTAGCATCAGGTTGCTAATAGCTGTGCTAAACAGCCATTTTTTGCTCTGTCCAGTTCCCACTGTTGCTAGCAGAGGGGCAACAGTCACCTAATTCAAGCGTTCTCTGCAAAGTCAAAGTAATGACTGCCCCAAAAGAAAACCTTTTTCATACATATACATACATTATTTGAAGTTATAAAGCATGAACTACTAATGCAAAGCTATTGAACTTTATATGGAAAAAAAAACATATAAAATCATAATATGTTCCCTTTAACTTATTTTACTTTTGTCAAATGGTGGGAAATATATTAACAATATGATTATAGAGGCCAGGGTCTGATCGTGCACTGATTTGTCACTGCAAATGATTCCCAATATCCTATACATTATTAATTATTATTATTTAATTTACAATAAGACAGAATGGTGCTATTAATAACTATTATTAATATAATAGTTAATAATATTAGTAATACAAAAACAAAGCATTGAAAAGAGAAGAGATTTTTAAATGTAGGAGTACATATTTTGTAACGGTTGGTTAGGTTTTAACCCAGGTTATCTGAGTGGAGATACTCTGAGGAGAACTACTTTTTCCTCCTGTTTTTTCACTGCATATCATTTGCCACAAGGCTTTACATTTATCCAGGCTTGAAAGGAGTACACTGCATGTGACCTCTTGTGGGTGAATTAATATGAACTCTAAAATATGTAAAACAACTGTAGATTGCTATGTTTACAAAGGGTTGGAGTTAGAGATCCCACAGTAGTACTACAGCAGAATGTTATAGCTAGAAAACCATTATATGTCCTCATTTTCTGGTATATAAAGTTACAAATTTTCATTAGTTCATCATTAAACCTATGCTAAATTACTCATGCAAAGGATTCCGTCATTATCTACTTAAAAACTTAGATTGTGTGCTTCTTTACCTGTAGGGCTCAGAATTAAAAAAAAAAGGAAACTTCTACTGGATCCATATTTTCCAAATGTTTTGACATTCGGTTGATTTGTTTAATTTTGTTCAAGTGTATATTACAGAATTTTACACAATGCACCTTTAAGGCATTAGGCTGAGAAAACCCTGGACAGATGCCTAGAACAGTTTCTCAAACGTATCAACAAAATCAAACCAATAACATATTGCCTTTAGTTAAATTTGATGAGAAATAAATTGACTCCGATGTGTCTTCTGGCAAAACCAAAAAGGCAAACTCTTCATCTTCATCAAACACTTGATTTCTTTCCAGCAACACTGTATTATGTTGCTATTAAAATTTCTGTATTAATCATCCTAAATCTATGTGCACAATAAACAACCCCGAGTCAAAAACCTCTTTTTCTTTATGTGAAAGCAGTCTCCTAAATAGTAACTAAACAACTTTTCTACATTTTTCCCCCTTTGCGTTGGTCCTGTCCTCCTCTGCCTTCCAGCGCCTTCATGAAATGGATGGAGGCAGAAAGAGCATTAGCTTAGATGAATGGATAGAACGGCCTAACACAATCTGGCCCACTTCAGTAGACAATTTAATATGGACTCCCCCCACAGCGCGCTTCCCTCGCCAGGGCACGGCACTAAATCTCACTTTGACTTGATCACTCTGACTATGATAGATGCCTGTATGACGGATCAGAAGTGCACTGTTTAGATGTGTGTGTGAGTGAGTGGCGTGATGGATACGGCAGACAATCCGCAGACAGGTACACTGGAAGAGCCCGAGCTGATAATTACAGTATTTATCTGGGTTAGGTGTCATGGCCACCCTGCACCACATTATAAACAGATCAAAGGATGACAGATTTTCCAGAGCATTCCATGTGCCAAACCAAAACAAATACATCGATAGAGTTGAAACATGTGATTAAAGGCATTAGAATGGACAATATACTGTATACTTCACAGTAACTTCACTTTCTCTGAAAGTTTAACTTCACATAACACTGTCATTTACACAGAAAAGCCTATTCATCATACCACATAATTAAAGCTGTTTCAAGTCTATCTCAAGGTAGCAAAGCCATTTCGTATTGTAGTTTGGGATGAAATAGAAGAACCCTGACAAAGCAGACCTTCACCAAGGCATTAGTCCTCTCCTTGCAATTGTAATGCTATAGCGCCCACTCCTGGCCTCAAATAGTTTTTCCAGGGATTTTCTAGTTCAGGGAAAAAAGTTCATTCCACTAAGTGGTCGTTTACTCATCAACACTGGTCAGGAAAACACTGGTCAGGAAAACACAACAACTGTCTGGAGAAAAAATCTGCAGTAAGCCTATGAGGTCAGCAAACAACATTGTTCACCCTGCTGACAAAGCCACCAATGCAGAAGAAGCCACTCCTCAGTCTCCTCTGTTCAAGTTGTAAGGTCTAAGTGTAATAAAAAAATTAGTGTGCTATTGGATACTCCGCTGCATGGCTTATATAATAAAATACCAAAAGCAATTGGTACTTGCAAAAATGCACAACAGAAATCTATTGCTGTATTCTAGATATGATTCAAGATGTAATTCAATAGCCCTAGAAGTTCATCCAAATAGTGCAAAAACAAGCTCTAAATGGTTTAAAGGTGTGAATAGCCACTGCCATCCTAGCAGACAAGCAACCTCTTATTAACAGCGGAGATAAGGGCCAAATCAATGGTTTGAAAGTCACTGGATGATCACAGTGCAGCCATTTATCTTCACTGACCCAATTTATTCTATTCTTCACCACTTCAGCAAATCATTCAATGCAATCAGGTCATTTCTTACTGACAACCTCACCTAAATGGCTTCTTACTTAGAGGGAATCATTAACCTCAACACAGCAGCTCAGCCTTACTGATGAACAATTAGCAGTGAATAGAAATGTAAAGATGGTGCTGTTAATCTACCACGAACATTGTGGGGTTGTGTAGCGTTTTAACACCAGGCAGCCACATTACAATTTCACAGGCTTTCTAAAAAGAAAATCTTGTTAACGCTGGTTCTCTCCAGCTTCTGCAGGATAGCTCAGTTGGTAGAGCTGCAGCGCAATTACAGCCTGCCTCGGGGCTGTGGATTCGAGTCCAACAATTTGCTGAATTTCTTTTCCATGATTTCCTATTATTACTCAGCTGTCCTATTAAATAAAGCAGAGAAAAGCCAGAAACAATACCTTTAAAATGCATGTATAGATGGGCAATGGCAATGGGAAAAATCTAAATTGCCCATTGTGGATGACTGTGAGGGTCAGTGGTTGCATGTTAGTGTAAGTGCTGCGGCTAACTGGCCATTGTTCAGGGTGTGCACTGCATCAGGTCCATAACAGGAATAAGCAGACTTATTTTTGACTTATTAAAAAAAAAAAAAACTAACAAAAGAAACATAAACATTCTCAAAATGTGCATGTGGGTGGTTATTATTCTGAGGAGGCTGCTAAAGTGAGACTGGATTCCTCAGGTCTGTGAATGTTGGATGTTCTGAAGATAAAATCAGAGAGGCCAGACAAGATGGTTTGGACAGGTACAGAGGAAGGGAAGTGAATATATTGGTCTCCACAGTGGCGAGGAGAAAGAGTGTTGCCAAAGAAATGACATTTTAAATTTCTGAACATCGGAGACACATGAGCTTGAGTTAATTGCAGTTGCAGGAGTGTTATCTGTGTCTGCTTGGCATCACAGTTGACTGACAGCTTGATAGAGCCTTATCAGTAAGATAAAAAGTGGGTGCAGAAGTGGGAATAAGGAACGAGAGAGGATTTGAGATGAACTGAGAAGCAACAGCAAAACAAAGAGGAGTGAGATAGAAAGGGACAGAATTAAGCAACATGAATAAAATAGATACTTGCTTATATCAAAAAAGTGGAGAAGTTTAATTGTCGTTGTGCAGCCTGTGATCATGAAAGCAATTTGGCATCTGGCAAAAATCAGCAATAATACCAAAATGAAAAGCCCACAGTCTGTTTTTAGTTGCCTTTGTAAATGGTCTCCTTGTTCGACACACTCCCTGTGGAAGGCCCAAGCCTGACTTTTACCATTTCTAGAAATAATCATTTTGGTATTGCTTTCATGTATTCCCTACTCCTGCTTTCTTTTTTGTTAAAATGTTTGAGACTATCTCCTTTCAACCTCCTAACTTTAGATTATTCTGTACCACCTCTTTGTATATCCTCACTCCGTCTTCCCTTTGCCCTGCTCTTTCCTTGTACTGTTGCAATCAAATTCGGATCACATCTCGATATCAAAGATGCAAACCCTCCAGGAGGCACTACTTTCATGTGATGAAACTTGCTTATAATCCTTTCAAAGCTGTAAAGCTGAGGCTGAATATTAACACTTCACATTATTGACCTTTTCCTCACACAAGGCTGCTTTGACAGTTTTCCACTCAGAAAATGACTTACTGTTCTCGGTCAGCCATCTTGAATCGCCTCATATTAACATTTTCACATTAGGTCAGCTGCACAATACTCAGGAAGGCAAGTCACAGTGTCAGGCTACAACTGTGCTGCAGGTTTGGAACAGGTATTACCTTTGCCATTGCAGTTTACACGCTTTGAATGACCCAGTTTTAACTAAATTAACTTTTAAATAGTCATTTCTTTTTTCATTTTTTGTTGTGAGTGGTGAGCACTCCTTCCTTTCAAGGGTTTCAGTCCTCCAGCTGGCTGAGTATAAGCTCCCTGAGTGGCGTCTGCATGTCCTCCTTGAGCTGTGGGTTCTCTCCATTTTTCTTCCATCGTCCAAACACATGCATGAAAGTGCCACATATTAATTGAATATGAGAGTTAATCTTGTGTATGTGTCATCTGTCTAGTCTAGTGTATGTCTGTCACCCATGCTTGCGACTGATTTGCCACTGTTCAGGGTGTACCCAGCCTAAAGCCCATAGTTGCTGAGATGGGGTTCAGTTATACCCAACTCCCAACAGGATTTTTTGACTATGGCAACACTTAAGCCCCAAATTATTATATTCATTTTCTTATCTCAGCTGAATAAAAACCTGCTATTTAATACATAAAGAGACTCAATTGAACAACTTGTAACAGCTACCCACTTCTCCGTAACCTATATATTATGTAATTTAAAATGTTGAATATTTTGATCTGTCTCAGTAAAAATGAGAAACCTCAACAAAAAAAAATGCATTCATTTATGTCTGTGAAGATTCATCCAAGCTGTTACTATCAAAACCAAAACAAAAGAAGTCTTAGACGTGGTTTGTAAAGTTGAAATTCAGTTCATTCATTCTTGTTAGGGGTTGTGGTGACTGGAGCCTATCCCAGTAACTTTGGACCTAAGGCCTTGTGCACCCTGGCCAGTTACCCAGGGCTGACATAAAGACATACATTGTCAGATATACATTCATTCTCACATTCACTCACTCAATTTGGAGTTAGTACTTCAACTGCATCAAAGTTTAATGTCACACAGAAGCAGGTGTCCTCAGCTGCTTCTGCCTGTGGTGAGCAGACTTAGGCAGCTTGGCCACGCTGCTGTCTCTCCCCTAATTTCATTTCGAGAAGTAGCTGGATTTAATTTTGTTAAAACAAGCCTGCATGTGGCTCAATGGGTGAATAAGTGAGTGACTGAATAAGGATAAACCCTCACAGCTGCTCTGCTCATTTTCAGCATTACATGGCTAACGTGTCGGCGACGGCTAATAGCTCATTCGCTGCTCCAAATTAAAACACAATCACCTAATAGGAGTACAGGGAGAGAGGCGGGCCCTAACAGGATTTATGAGTAAATGAATAGTGATTGGATGTGAAGTTTGAATTAGAGGAAGCAGTGTGGTGTCAGAGTCTATGAAGGTGACTGACTGGAGAGGGGAGCAGCAGGCTCTCGGTGGACCAACTCTCATCCAAAAGCTGCCCATCAAATTAGTGCCATAGGTCGCCCACTGCAATACTGTGACTGGGAAAACAACTCAGTATCTATTAATTATGTCATACTTCTAATGGCCTTGTATGTCCTTTACTACCCCCGAACTGTAGCAAATACAAACTTTATCTTTAGTGGGTGATTATGTCAAGTTTACAGGTTTTATTTGCCGGTCATTGCAGATGGCGACTCCCTCGTAAATGTCATAGAGACCCATCAGAGGGATTTATTATTTTTGACATTATTTCATTACACCAGACAAAAGTTAAAGCACAACCAAGAAAGGGGTGAAATTCACTTCAATTATAAAACTTGCAAGGTGATTTATTACTATGTGGATATGTCAAAGTCTGTATTGTGTTAAATAACCTGTGAGGAAAGCTAGCCAATGGTCAAAGAAATGACCAAGATGGAAGAAAAAATAACAATTAATAATTGTGTTATACCACCGTTATTAATGACAATGACAAAAAATGTGTTCTCTGCAGCGTCTGAGCAACTCAGTCGCCCATAAAAAGGTTCAGCCTTTCCTTTCTTGTTAATGTTTAACAGTGTTCACCAGTGACCCCCAAGGACAACTCATAGCACATTTTTATATTTTATATTTAATTTGTTAATGCTATTATGTTTTCATTGATCGCTTTTTAAAATTTTTTTATTAATTGAGAAGTGCTGAGAAGGTGAGCAGGGCCGGAGCCAGTCAGAGTCAGCCTGAATATGGACAACACCATGTCAGAGGGGTATTCGTGGGCTTTGTTTGTCCCTTCATTTAGTTTGGTTTCCCTCTATGCATTTGGTCATTATCTGTTGGTATGGCAAGTACTATTTCAGTTGCCCTCTTGTGCCCTTTTGTTTGTCAGTTTTTGGCCTATAAAAAGCTTGTTATTTACGACCTTTATCATGTTGCCTGACTGCTGGTTACCTAACAAGTATAAATTAGCTTGAGTAGAACAGTAACAGAAACATGATGACAAGCCACTAGACTCTTCCTGTAAGACTGTGTCTACTATTACTAAAGTTCCCTGGGCCAGAGAGACACAGGCACTAGAGGCTTTGAACTTGTGGGACCTGCCTATTGATAAAATGGTGCACCCATGGCAGGCTAAAGAGCTTTTAATGCTGCCTGGCCATTTTGTATTTTCCTTTACAATGGAACCTGCTCTCTCTCTCTCTCTCGCTGTCATTCACACTCAGAGCGTTTCCACCCACAATGCATCTCTTTCTTTGTGACCTGCAGTTGGAATCCATTTTTGCTCTTCACAGTTTGTCCTGTAATTTTAAGGTGGACACATCCGGGTAGGAGGGATAGTAACAATTACAGAATGGAAAAAGGTGTTGGAGGACCTGGAGGTAGGGCAGGAGGGAGGAGAGAAGCGATAAGGAAAGAGGAATACAGAGGTAATGTAATCTACAGTGGAAAGTGCGGTAATATATCACCTGCCACAGTTAATAAAATCCTGCGACGCCATGGTTTAAGACAGGAGGGAAAGGTTAACTGGTGCTTCATATAAATGTACAGCAACAAGCACAGGTAGGGAGATTAGGACGTACACACACACACTGTATACAGCCATTGAGAAGCATGCAGAATTGTAATATTGCAGGATGAGCTCATAGTGAAACAATAGAATAGAAGATCATGCTTGAATGCAAATGTATGCAGCTTCGCAAATAGAAAGTGTGGTTGCATCAGTGAAGTCAGCCCAGTCTCAGAGAAATCCAGTTTTTGTTTCACCATTCCTTAAATTCAGTAACTTATTAAATAAAAAAATATTTATACCACACAATTAGTACAAAAAATAATTGTTTGTCACTGTTCAAAGCAATAAGTGCAATTTAACTTTTTTTTTTTTTTTTTTATTGATTTAGTCACACCTAAATTACAGTAATGTAAGTGAGTTTTGTTCAACTCAGAGTGGGATAGTTATATAGCTTCAGTTTTCACACAGACAGAAATATTCCAAGCATTTAATTATAATTATGATTTACAGTTAATGAAAACCAAATTTCAAAAGCCCATACATTTGAATATTACATAATCATCATAATCACCACTATTAAAATTAATACATTCTTGGAATTTTTTTCACTCTGTGTGTAATAAAGCTATAAAATATGTTTAACTTTTTAAATTGAAACACTGAAATAATGTCACTTTTTCACAATATTTTAATTTATTTATATTGTACACTTGTATTACATGTAGGCTACAAAGAGTCAGTTGATCAAAACAAATGTTAACTTGGATATAACTGATCCAATCTGCATAGTAAAATACATAGAGAATTTACATTTTTATGATTATGGAGCATTTAAAAGGGCTGTGTTATGCATTATCAACTTTTCTGATCTTTCTGCCATGTTATAATGTTGTACCCTCATCAAAAACATACCTGGAGTCGTGTTTTGCTTCATTTACACATATTTAAATAAACACTCTCCGCCCTGGTCTCTTCACCTGTTTCTTTATGGCACCAGTAGAATACTTACTGAAAACGTTCTCTCTTAGTCAGATAATGTTTTTAAAGTTTATAACGTGCAATGCTGTTCTAGATTGGTTTAGAAATACAAATAAAAGCATAATATAGCTCCTTTAAGGCTACATACTGGATATATTCCCTACACCAGTTACTTGCTAGGCTACACTGTGTGGATGTTGAAATATTGTGAGGAAAAAAATAAATCAAGTTGTAAAAATTGTGAGTTTTTAAAGTAAAAAGGTCTTATCATATACACACCCACAGCCAAACTCTTCTCTTTGCTTCTTTTGTCTTTTCCATTTGATTTTCTCTGTTTCATTCTTCCTTTCTTCTCTCTCTCTCTCTCTCTCTCTCTCTCCATCCCTCTCTCCTACTACTTCTTTCCTCTGCCCCAAGGATACGTCCCCTCCCACACTGCCTTTTTCTCCATTTATTTATATCAATGAGCAAAAGTCATTCTTTCATCTTCCTCCAGATAAACGCACTCGGCTGCTGGTGGAAGAGGACAAGAAGAAGAGAGGAGCACAGAGGAACAGGGCTTCTCTTATGCTCCATAAATTCAACTGTACCCAGCGCAGGGAATATTACATAAAGTCTCCCTTGTTGGTGGAGATAATTCACCGTGCCAGTGTGCTGGCTCGTTGCTAAAGGGATTGTTTTACCCCAAACACTACGATTGCATATTAATACTCAATTGGAGGAATCAAGACCTTATTCCAACATTTACACAAAAGATTATGGTGAACAAAAAGGCCTTTCGCAGCAGCAACGCATTCACTTCAGGCTCAGTCCTTGGCCTTGAAACCCACGACCATGGCAAAAAATAATGAAATATCTGCAGTAGCTGTATTAAAACAACAATACCCAAAATGAATACAAAAGATGGTATGGGTGTTTGTGTTTTATATACATATAGCTACATACATATGGCATATGACAAAAATAATAACCCTGGGATAGCAGTATTTATAAAGAATGGTTGGGGTTACAAAAGGCCACACACGTACCCTGGGATCTGACATTAGCTCAGGACATAGCCAAGGGAATTATGGGAGTTTGATGGAGCATTTAAACACACCATGTCCTTCTATATTGTAAAGAAGATATCTTTTGGAAAACATTTTATACATAAAAGTAGTTAGAGGCAAAAACTCCAAAGAGCTGCAGTTTACAAATACAAATAGAAATTCCTCGTACACCCTAGCCTGGCAAGCTGGACTCTCCTTCTTTCTTTTCCAAAGCAGGACCGTCTGGTTCTTTACTCGCAGTGATACACTTCTCTACAGTCAGTTTGGAACTGGCCTATCACATTCGTTGATCTGCAGTGCATCTTACAAATACAGAAGCTAAGACTACCGGGCTCATTTATAACTTCTCTGACCTGATTAAAAACGTTTAGTGCAGGGGTCACCAACGAGGTGCCCGCGAGCACCAGATAGCCCTTCTGGAGCTTGTGAGGTGCCCACGAGGGATATTTATAAACAGTGACTACTGCAGTGTTTTAGTCATAATTTATTTTTTTAAACTTGTTTTTATGTTTAATTACAAGATTATTTTTATAAACATTATCATTAATGCAAAGCAAACAATCATATAATCCTAGTCTCATTTGAAAGGCATGTCAAGACTTTAATATAGAGGCTTATTTTGCCCTCAGTACAATTGCTCATCTTTTGGGTAGCCCTCAAACCCAAAAAGGTTGGAGACCCCTGGTTTAGTGCTTTCCTTCATCGCCTGTTGATTCTGCTGAAGTCCACCTTGTGGTTCAATCCTCTTTGTTGTTGTTTTTTTCTTCGTCTTGTTGCCATTTTAACAACAGTAAAGTCCCTTTACCGTCAGACGCAACAACCACAGTCAAACTGCTGCTCTCCCTGTTCAGCAATAAGTAAAGACCTGCTCATAATGCGCCATATTTTGGTGTTTTTTACCAAAAACGGCAAAAATACATGTTTGTTTGGGTCAGCGGCTTAAGCACTGGTTATGTCCAGACCTTTGTTTCTCTGATTGGTTACTCTGCTTATGATTTTTCTGCTCAGAGAAATTAAATTTAAGCGAAGGTGTACCAGACTTACTTTTTTGTATAGAATAGGAAAAGAGTTTGCCTGGCCAGCCAGGCTATAAACATCCAACTGCTGCCCACTCAGTATTTATTTCTACCTGTATTTGATAAAGTATAAACTAGGGCTGGGAAAATTATCGCGTTAACGCAGTGCGTTAATTTATTGATTTAATCGTGTTTATTTCAATTGATGCATCGATTAATTTGATCGCAACAAAAATATTATGACGACACTGACAGAGGCAGCAACACGCCATGGGTCTTCCAGCAGAACAGAAATGCACCACGCGAGCGTAGAAGACGACACATTTCCGTTTCCATCCATCAAGCGCATTTGAGATGAGCCAGACTTGCGCAGGTTTGATCTGCAGTATCGGTCTGTGCGCAGTGCATGCTGGTTAGATTTGTGTCCGACTTGTTCCCGAGTCGCTCTGATGCCACAAGTGCGACGGTCACCGTGAGATCCAAAAGAGACCAGCGCCTGCGCCGCAGGTCATCAGGAGCAACTGCAGAGGCTGCACGGCTCAGTGCATGATGGGAAAACGCACACCTGTCAGCGGTGAACGGACAGGTGATTGGATCTGAGTTTAGTGCTGATCAGAAACGTAACGCATGACACTTCACTGCCCTCCTCTCCTCCGCTCCCGCTTCTTTTTTTTTTTTTTTTTTTTTAATACAGACTAAAGTTACAGTTTCGGGCATGATGGCACGTGATCTGAGCCACAAACTGTCCGACTTCAGTACAGGTGTATTTCTCCTCCTCTCATTGCGGCGGTGCACTCTCGTTCACAATCATTTTGAGGCGCAGTTCATCTGGAACGAGCCTAATGCAACAAGTGAACAAGCTAAAGCAACATAAAGACACATTGCTAAATGGACAATTCTGCTCTAAATCGTCACCAGACAGCAATATAGACAAAACAAAAGTTATCTGCAGTCTATGCAATGATGAGTTCAATTACCACTGGAGTAACACAGTTCATAGTTTTTACACTGTTATGAACCACAACAATTGTTATTAATTGAAGAATTAAACTTATTTTTGTTAAAGTTCTAAAAGAGTTTACACATGCTTTTTTAGGCAAGTTTTGTGTATTTGTTGGTTGTACCTTATTTAGACAAGCTTTGTCTGAGTTACAGGTCTCAAAGAGACTATTAATTTATTTTCTTTGCAAGTTTTGTTTGCATTGCACAAATTTACAGTAACGTATGTGAAGGTTAATTCAAAATAAATGTTCTAAGTTTACAATTTTGTGTTTGTACGTGAATTCATAATATGATTAATAACTGGTAGTTATTAATTGCGATTAATGTTTTTCAGATTTGCTATTTTTTTTTTTTTTTTAATCGATTCCCAGCCCTTGTATAAACATAAACTAACTTCCACCTGCAAGATTCTAATACAGTACATCAAATCAAAGTGAAGAGATGACTGCAACACCATAACACTATGTAACTTTTGTCAGAGCCACGGCCATACATAATGTGCAAAGACTTCAGAAGCCTTATTTATGCAACCATCAACAAAAAAAGTTATAGTGTATGTTATAGTTTGTAGTTTTACAGTAGTTTTCACAGACAGACAGACAGACAGACAGACAGACAGACAGACGCATTCTCAAGATAAAAGAGACTATAAGAAAGAAGACAATAAAATAAAAAATAGCAAACATTAATATCATTCACTATCAAATTATTGAAAAATTAAGTGCCAGAGAGTGTATGCACTGTAGTCAGATCACAGGAAAGATGGAAGTGACAGCTCTGGGGTAAAAGCTGTTCTTCAGTCTGTTTGTGTGCTTTAATAGTCCTGTATCGTCCTGAAGGCAGGGGAACAAACAGTCCACAGCCTGGGTGGTAGAGTAGTTTTCACAAATGAACAATAGTGCACACAAATATGAAAATACATACACAAATACAAAAACACGTATACAAATATGAAAACACACACACAAATCCAAAATCACATACACAAATATAAAAACATGCACACAAATAAGAAAACACGCATACAAATTTGGAAACACATGCACAAATTTGAAATTTCAAATTTGAAATTTCAAATTTGTCTGCGTGTTTCTGAATTTGTGTATGTTTTCAAATTTGTGTGCATGTTTTTGTATTTGTGTGTGTGTTTTCATATTTGTGTACGTGTTTCCAATTTTGTGTATGTGTTTTTGTATTTGGCTGCATGTTTCTGAATTTGTGTGCATGTTTCTGGATTTGTGTGCATGTTTTTGAATTTGCGTGCGTGTTTCTGAGTTTGTGTGTGTGTTTTTGTATTTGTGTGTGTGTTTCTAAATCTGTGTGCATGGTCAGTTTTTGTTTGCATGTTTTTGATTTTGTTAGGTGTGACTTGCCCTTCAGGGCCACTGTAATTAAGAGTTTATCTACCCCTAAAATAATTGTTTAAATATTATTTTAATACTATATGGTGGTATGTATTGTATGTAGGTTTGTCAATACAAGACCGAAAGTAGATCAGATCTTTATAAATCTTAATTCAGTGTTGAGGATGTTCACTCCATTTTTCAGGGGTCAAAGAGCAAGATATTTATACTCACCACCATAAGCCAGAGAACGATGTAAAAGGCGAGGCAGGCCGGTTTAATATAGGTCAAGACTTCGTACAGGAAATATTGGAAGTATCTGTACATTGTTTTAGCTGTAACTTATCTAGACAAAAACATTATTTTTGATTCAGGGTGCTATAGCTCTTGTATATACTAACACTAGATAAATGTAATAAAGTGAATGTGAATGATACAGCCATAATAGTAATATAGAAACGCAATATAGTGCAGCTTGTTTGGATTCAGTGAAGAAGTGCAGAGCTTATATTAAAGAAAGTGTTACTTATCCACTGTGTCCCTGTTTTATGGATGGATGCACAGATATCACCTTTTCTTTCACACCACTAATACTGTGTTCAGGCCTGGGGATTTCAAACCTCCTCTCTAACACGAAACCTCAGAGCTTTCAATATAAAGAATACATTTCCAGACAGTTCCTTCTGTTAGGTCAACTCCTTTGTCCTGGACTGTTTATCCCATTAGAATATACAAAGGAAATAAATGACTGAATTAAAAGAATTATCTGGGGCAAAATGGTTAGTAATAGTAGTAGTATTAGTAGTAGTAGTAGTAGTACTGGTGATAGTAGTAGTAGTAGTAGTAGTAGTAGCAGTGGTAGTAGCAGTAGTAATAGTAGTAGTAGTAGTTGTGGTGGTGGTGGTGGTGGTGGCAGTAGTAATAGTAGTGGTGCTGGTAGTAGTAGTAGTAGTAGTAGTAGTAGTAGTAGTAGTAGTAGTAGTAGTAGCAGTAGTAATAGTAGTAGCAGTAGTAGTAGTAGTAGTAGTAGTAGTCGTGGAAGTATTAGTAGTAGTAATAGAAGTAGTAGTAGTGGTAGTGGTAGTAGTAGTAGTAGTAGTAGTGGTAATAGTAGTGGTAATAGTAGTATAGTAGTAGTAGTAGTAGTAGTAGTAGTAGTAGTAGTGGTAATAGTAGTGGTAATAGTAGTATAGTAGTAGTAGTAGTAGTAGTAGTAGTAGTAGTAGTAGTAGTAGTAGTAGTGGTAGTAACAGTAGTAGTGGTAGTAGTAGCAGTAGTAGCAGTAGTAGTACTAGTAGTGGTAGTAGTGGTAAAAGTAGCAGTAGTAGTAGCAGTAGTAATAGTAGTGGTAATAGCAGTAGTAGAAGTAGTAGTAGTAGTAGCAGTAGTAGTAGTGGTGGTGGTAAAAGGGTAGTAGTGGTAGTAGTAGTAGTAGTAGTAGTAGTAGTAGTAGTAGAAGTGGTAGTAACAGTAGTAGTGGTAGTAGTAGCAGTAGTAGCAGTAGTAGTACTAGTAGTGGTAGTAGTGGTAAAAGTAGCAGTAGTAGTAGCAGTAGTAATAGTAGTGGTAATAGCAGTAGTAGAAGTAGTAGTAGTAGTAGCAGTAGTAGTAGTGGTGGTGGTAGAAGGGTAGTAGTGGTAGTAACAGTAGTAGTAGCAGTAGTAGTGGTAGTAGTTGTAGTAGTAGTAGTAGTAGTAGTAGGAGTAGTAGTGGAAGTAGTAGTAGTAGTGGTAATAGTATTACTAATAGTAGAGGTAATAGTAGTGGTAATTAGGGGTGTCACGGTATGAAAATTTAACCTCACGGTTATTGTGACCAAAAGTTGCCTGCAGCTGACAGGTCTGTGTGCTGATTGGTCTGTGGCAGAGGGAAAGAGGTGGAGTTAAGAGCACAGCAGCAGGGTAAAGTCGCTAAATATAGCGACAAAGTCGCTAAGTTGGCAACACTGCGAATGTTCAAACATCAAGTTTGTAGGCTACAAAGAGCGCCTGCGTGGCAACTTGAGCAGACTCGGACGAGATGATGGGAGGTCTAGCGGTGCCTACACAGTGGGCGTGATAACATTGTTTCTTAAAATTTAAACAGTAATTTTTTATTATTGTCAACATTTTTAGCGCGGTTTACCGCTACACTGTACACCATGACATCCCTAGTGGTAATAGTAGTAGTAGTACTACTACTACTATTAGTAGTAATAGTGGTAATAGTAGTAGTAGCAGTAGCAGTGCTGGTGGTGCACTTAATTTTTTACTTGGCAAGTGCTTATTTTATAGAGAACTTCTACTTTAGTAACATTTTGATGTAATTGTACTTTTACTGCACATTTTTGAAGTACTTCTTCCACCTCTGCGTGTGTAAGTGTGAAGTGTACACTTGGTGATAAATCTGCAGTACAGTGACTGTGGAAGCTGCACAACAGTTGGTGGTCCCTAAAGCATTTTTATATAGACTCTAATGCTACAGAGAGCTAAAATATACACAGTGTAACAGTATTTAAATAGAAAATTAAATAGGTTTCCCTGTCAGTGATTTAGTGATTTATCTTGTGCCTGTTGTGAACGAGATGAACATGATTAATGCTTTTTTTGCAGGGATATTTTGTACTCCTTTAAAACTACAGGGAATAAAATGCACTTCTTTAAAAAGTCCATGTAAATATTGTGTTTAGCCTGAATTAACTATGTATAAGAAGCCATAGCGCTGCTGTGAATAATACATGGAACATACAGTTCAGGGATTTAGAGCACGTTTATGAGTGAGGGGTATGGTTTTTTTAACAAAAAGATATCCAGGGTAGTGTTGGGTATCTATGTCTCTAGAGAAGATACAATGCTGAGTATGTAATGCTAAGTTCAGAACAGTTCAGTTATCGTGGTCTTACTTGGGGCATGAATAAACTGACCTGAGCGAGTATGCAACTACTGCAACTATGGGCCTTAGGCTGACAGTGAGACATTCACAAACAGACAACTGTTCATTCACTCTCATGTTTGTTCACTATGGACAATTTAGAATCACCACTTCACACATGCATGCCAAAGTACCCACAGTGACACGAGGATTGTACCCATAACCTCCTTGCTAAGGCCCTAATATAATTTTAACTGTGACCCCTGCCTCAGTATAGGTTATATATCCCTTAAATAACAAAGCAAGATGAGCATGACTAAGCCTGACTTTATATCTTTTTGGTTCTTTGTCATTTGTCAGTATTAACAAAAGGAGAATTCAAACAAAATGAACACAAATGAGACCTTTAGTTTTATTGTAATGGCTGCTCAGTGTATATCCCGGCACTGTGCAGATTTTCTGCTCCATTACAGCCGTGCGCTTATTGATTTACCTTAAATAACCACTCACTCGTAGCTCTGAATGCAGCACACTCCAAATAAGTAAAGCACCTGAACGTACAGTCAACAGTTTCCTCTCTTTCGTCAGTTCTTATTTAACCTCTGTATGTGATGCATCCGTTAGGAGGCTTATTTCTTAGGAGGTTATTTCGGTGTGTTTACTGTGCAGCCTGAGGGTCTGTGGGATGTTGGCTGGGTCAGAAGACTCAGAGTCAGACACGTGTCAGCTCTCCCACAGCGGGACACTAACACTGTGTGAGTCAGATGGGCCACAGCGCACACTGTGACACCTGATGGCTTTCTTGTCACACATAAAGAGGGCTACAAGGCGCTCATTCACACACACATAGATCTATACTACATGTGAATGGATGAAATGACAAGATGTGGGTGAAGTTTTGAGATACTCACAGTAAGGACTACTGCAGAGAGATGGAAAAAGACACATGGCAGGAAAATAGGATTGTGACATTACTGATAAATGCTGGAAATGGTTATATCCTACTAATAAAGTCCATCTGTTTCAACACACAGAACAAATTCCTAAAACATAAAACTCAGGATACTGGGTTTACAGTACCCTGTTGTTATTATGGGTAATGTCTGCCTGAACAGTAGTAGTGCATTCCTAAGAGGTGAAAGTAACTAATACTTTTACTAATTGATTTTCTTAGGTATAGCTTTTGAAGAGGGAAATATGTTATAGTAGTCGTAATTGTAGTAGTAAAAGTAGTGGTAATGACTGCATTAAGTAGATGTAACTTTACACTCAGCTTTTACTTTTATTCAAGTATTACTTTTGGACAACTTTTATTTCTTGTAAAAGTGTACTTTTAGTTAATTACAAATTTTGACCAAACAAGGACCAAACCAAGACTAAACGAGGTCTAAAGAAGTACTAAACCAGGACTAAAGGATCAAACCAGGAAAACAAGGACTAAACCAGGACTAAACAAGATCTAAACAAGTACTAAACCACGACCAAACGGAGACTAAACATGGTCTAAACCAATACTAAACCAGGTCTAAACTAGTACTAAACAAGGACCAAACCAGGACTAAAGAAGGTCTAAACTAGGACCAAACCAGGACTAAACAAGGTCTAAACCAGGCCTAAACAAGGACCAAACCAGGACTAAACAAGGACTAAACCAGGACTAAACCAGGTTTTGAGTACTTTCTTCAACTCTGGCAAGCTCAAAGTACTGATTGTTATTTTATAGTTAATTTTTCCATGTAAAAATGTCCTGTTCGGGGCTTGTACACTGCTGGTTCGACTCTGTGGGCCAGCTCTGTAGACTGGGATCACACTCGTCTCTCTCTGTGGCTTTCTGTTGTCTCTGACTTAGCAGCTGCCTCTCACTCATATTACCCACCTGCTGATTGCATCAAAGCTTTATTGTACTATAGTGCCCCACCAAATCTGACCCAAACCCCGGAGCGAGTGCTAACTCAAGTCAAGCGGCGTCCTACCGTGTCTTTGTGTGTGCCTGTTTCCAAGTCAAAGGCAATGGATCTGAGGCCTACTGTGGAGATTAGACGGTTATATCTTTATAGAACAAAGGGATGAGCTCTGGACCTTTACAAATTCACAATCATTAAAAACCCTTTCACAAAAAAAAGAAAAAAAAGAAAAGGTTGTATCATCGAAGGCCAAATTATTCTAAACAGCATGACCTGTGAAAAATCTCAATAATCTAAGTAAAAGTACCCAGCAAAATTACTTGAGTACTTAAGTGGAAAGTATTACAGCTACCATGACTACTACATCTACTACTACAACTAGTATTACCACTACTACAACCCCAACTTTTACAAAAAATTTAAAAATAAAAAAATACCCAGAATGTACATTTTCTTTCAAAGAACTTAGTTAGAACTTATTTAGTATTGAGCATACAGTTGAAGTTAGTGGGATGTGCATATAGCTCCCCCTTTTTCTCAGCTTGTCATTGGTGCAGCGTTACCACTTTGCTCTCCAGTGGGAAATGCATAATTAAAAAAAAATAATCTTGGTTTTGCTTTCACACCTTCAGATAAAACCCATATAACTCCTCTTCCGGAAGAGCACGCTGCATATTACCGCATGGGATTTCATGGCACACATTTATCAAATGTTAACACATACAGCTGTTCATGTGATGACAATAGGAGGTATGGTTAAAAATAAATTAAATTGGATGTATTAACAAAAGTACTTCATGTACTGTATGTATGTGTATAATTATAATCATACACCCAGTCTTATAGTAACAGTAAGTCATCATATTCTGTTTCTATTGTAGTGCTTATTTGTGTCTCATATATTTTGCACATTAAAAATCTGTGCAAATGTCACTTACAGAAAAAAAAAGAAAATCTTTTATAGATAGAAAGTAATTCTATTTTTATTACTGTTTGCACTCACACAATGAAATTGCCTTAACAGTGATTTAAAATATAGTCAAATAGTTTCTGTTAGCTAGCTTTTCTTAGTTATTGTGTCAACATTTACAAGACAGTGGTTTGGATTGGAGAGTGGAGGCTGAGGTGTTTCATTAAGACAGTTTTATGCTGTGTAAAATCATTGCACTTTGACCTTTAATCCTTAATTAAAATTTCTTCCATCACAGTGCCCACCTTACAACAGCAAAGCTACTTTTCAAGCCTATATACACAGAGTAAAACTAGACCAATAACCAAATTAGCCTACTTTTACTTTACATTATTTTGAGGTTTTACCTCAAACTTTAAATCTCCACTTCATTAAATATCTTGTGAATGTATTACCAATATTTATCTCCACTGCTTCTGTTTTCTTGATTTTTGTTATTCATCTCTGGGCTGTATCTCAGTGTGAGCAGACATAGCCAGTGCTGCAATAGACTTTTCCTATGTACTGATGACAAACATACTGTTTGTCATCAGTACATCAATCAATATGTTCAAATAGTAATGGGCTGTACCACACTTTTTTGATTCAATACAAAACTGATTACTTCTGGGGGGGAATTTAGTCGATACCGATACTTGATACTCATGATTTCTTGCTGGTGAAATTTTTTCATAAAAAAAATTTGTTACCCTTGAAGACAAATCCCATGACTAACACTGGCCATTTAACAATTTTAATTTACACAGTATAAAATAAATAACTTAAGTGTGCATATATTGAAAACTGCTAACTTCTTGTCACATGACATGGATGGACCAGACCAAAATGCTGCTGTTTGGGGATGTTTTGGCACAAAAGTTACCCCCAAGTGATGATTGTGCTTTTATCTCACATGCATTAATTAGTATTGATACTTTATTCAAGTAATCAATACCCAAATGAGTATTGTACAAGTATTGTATAAGTATCAATACTGCAGTATCAATACTCCCATCAATATGTTTCAAGCTTGCTGGCACAGGCAACATGGGTATTTATTCAAATCTTTAATATTAAAGCTTAGATGACAGGTTAAGGTCTATTTTTCCTGGATGATTCCCATGACATTACATTTGATTACATTATATAAGAGTTAACATAAAATAAAACAAAATATTAAATTGCAATATACATCTTAGAATCCTAGAAATTATGTGCAGACTTTTGTGTTTTCAGGTAATGTCAGTACATTAGCATACATTTAAAGCTTGTTCTAGAGAGGAAAGATTTTTAAATATTATAAAATAATATTTCATTTGAGCCACACTTGCCTTGTTGTTTTATCCCACTCTAACCGTCCTAACCACATTCAGGGCCAAGCTGATGCTATCAACATGAGAAACTATGCCTTAAAATTAGGGAAATAAGCATACTAATAACATAAACAAAAACATAATTACTCATGGCCTTTTGTGTCATAACTTGAAATTGCTCTGTAAAACTCTTCTGTCACTTCCTGCTGAATGATTGCAGTGGGATGATCCTGCCATTTCATCAAATGTATCAGTGAGATGGAGAAGGTGGGCAGGAGATGGAAGAGGAAGAAGGCATAAGTGTTAGACATCTATCTAGATTTCAACAGTTTTTACCCAAGTGAAAAAAACAAAAACAAAGTATGTATAAGCTGGGAAACTTCTGTATGGACCTGTAACTCTAGTGTTTGATCCACTATCCTCTTCTTGATCCACCCAACTCTGTCTAATCTCTCATGCCCTTAGTACTGCACTTTTGCACAACGCATCTGAGGCTCCCAGCGCTTTACACAATACACACATGGCTTGCGCACAAATTTCTAATATAACCTTTTGGTGTCTTATTAATATGCCTCGTCGCTAAAAGGCAAGGAAAGAAAATGTCTCATTTAAATTTGGAGCGGAGATGAGATGGATGTGGGCTTCTGGTAAAGCTATGTATCTCTGCTCATGATGTACGCGCACAGGTACAAGCTGGATCTTGTACAACACACACTGGCATTGCACCGCGTCACATCAGATGACTCAGTGATTAAGAGGACGGCGTTGAATCTCAATCTGGGCACGTACTTTTCAAACCTGACATTTCAACTCCTCGCTGCTCTGTAATCTTGTGTCTATAACAGAGTGCCAAGTGGTCTACTACTGGAGAAGATCCTCATTTCTCTTAATCAGCACCAATCTTTAAGTTATATGCACTTTACTCAGACTTTTGTGGTGAGTTCACTTTACCTCACCTCACCTCTCTGCTTTTAAATTTTGTAAAGGATTTTGCCCTTTCTTGAAGCAGCTACAGCTCACTCTGCCCCTGCCCTCACCTCAGACTTGGGCTGCGGCTGATACCTCCGAGTGTCTCTGACCACCTGGAAACCCTGACCCTGTCAATGTTATAGTGAATGGTTTCTGTCAGTGTCTCTAAGGCTACATTCAGGCTGCAGGCTAAATTTGGATTTTTTTTGTGAAATCTGATTTTTTTTGCTGTTCATATTACAATTGAAATGTGACTTCCATCAGTTTCTTGTGTTAACCGTATGCGCAGAAGAATATGCGACGTCACAACCAGCGTACTGTGTTTTACTAAAGTAAAATGTGTGTGTGGGAGTTATTGAGCAACCAGAGTCTACATAATTACAACCAGAAGAAGATTAAAAAAAGAAGAGAGCAAGATTTTTGACTATGGCCTTTTGTGGAGCAACTCTGCATCCACACATTTCTCTGAACAGCTACGTCTGTTCAGAGAAATGTGTGGATGCAGAGTTGGAGCCAGTAGTAGTAGGACTGTGATGTGATGGGCTTCGCTGACACTGAATTCATTCATATTCATTCTGTCTGCTCATTCAGAAATTTTCTGACAATGGTAAATTATAAATTATATTATATATATTATATAAATAAATTATTCTTTAGACATAAATAACACATGACTTTACAGTTGATGTAACATTAACTTTAACTGCAAATTGCAACACATAACTACACAACAGAACAAGTTAACCTACCTGTTTCGCTGTTGACGGTCCCTGGACTTCATCAGCTGAGGCAATAGAGCAGCTATCCAGGAGCTCTATTGTCACCCAGAATCCGGTCAAACTCATCATAAAACTGGCAGGTGACTCAACCACAACTGCTTAGTTTAAGTCCCTAGCTTCTGTAAATTTCGCTTGGAGGCTCTTCACTTTCCTCTGACGCTGTAACGATGTTCACTTGTAAGCTCGCTCAGCCAGTTCTCTCAAAATACTATCAATTACAACCTGGTTCCTTAGCTGCTTGGATAGAATTGTCACCCAAAAATGTATCCAATCCAATCCACTTTATTTGTATAGCACATTTTACAAACAAAACAGTTTCCAAAGTGCTGCACATAGAACACTAAATAACAATAAATTACTCCATTCAGCTCCACCAGTCCCTATTAAATAATAAGAACCAGTAAAACCAAATAAAAGTAATACAATAAAATAACAATACATAAATGCCAAGAATTAAATAATAAAAACAAAACAATAAAACACAATAAAAGACAACAGAGGACCACACAATTCACGTCGAGTTAAAAGCCAGAGAATAAAAATTAGTCTTAAGACGATGTATTAATTCTACAGCTTCTTTCCAGCGACTTTCCACTCCGTCGCCATTGTCAGCCATGCCTTTCAGTGACATAAAGGTCTAGGTCTTAGGTTTCTTTATTTGATTATCTCCCTGGGGAGAAATTTGTCTCAGAGCCAGGGCCAGCTTCCATACACAAATACAAAGTCACGGACATAATTCAGACAACACAACACAAAATTATACACCCATGTGCAATATAACCAATAAGTTTAAAGCATGACACATTTACATATATTTGCGCATTGAAGTTTATTTCATTAATTAGTTTAATTGACTGAGGAATGAATACGTTTTTGTATCTATTGTGTCGGCACAATGGAATCCTATGTCTCCTGCCAGACTGAAGTAGCTCATAGTCAAGAGATCAATACATGAGAGGAGTCTGCTAGGATCTTATGAGCCTGTCTTAGAGCACTGTTCAAAAATTATTTGAAGGTGAGATCAGAAGTCTGGACACACCCATGATTTTACCCTCTAGTTTGACCAGCCTGAGAATCTGTGATTTACATTACACAGTCAGGTTCCCAAACCAGCTAACTGTTCCCTACCTTACGACATATTCAATACTGGCTCTATAAAAAGTCAACATAATATTTTGACTGACCCCAAAAACCCTGAGTCTTCTAAGAAAATATAGGCGTTGATGTATCTTCACACACATACATGTTACATGCTTCGTGCTAGCTCATTTCTCTATCAATTTGTACTCCTAGATATTTATGGGAGGAGTCCTGCTCAGTGTTCTGATCGTGTATGGCAACCTTCGAACCACTAATTTCCTTCATTTATAGGGGATCCAAGCTCTACAGGAGACCACACTATGATTGCCATGCACAATCAGAACACTGAGCAGGTCTCAGATCAGGACATTTAGACTTCAGACTGAAGTTGCACAGCAAAACATTGGATATGTATCTGATTTAGGACCACATAAAAAAGTGGCCTGGGTTGCATTTGAAAAAAATCAGAATTGAGCTGTTCACACAAAGGAAGGAAGATGAATGGTGCATATTTCTGCAGTTTTGTGGTGGGAGAGCAGGTGTTAGCTCCAGGGCTAACCTTTTGAATGGCACAAGGCGGTGCAGCTGTTTTCACAAGTGTATCGGCTCCGGTATGTGGTATCCCATATCACAGGCATGAAGTCTGTTACATTTATCAAGGTAATCTCTTCTTGGCACTCCATGATCATTAGCATCACAGTGGAATTATTACTGACACTGTGGTACAAAAGGCATTAATTCATTATTGTTTTGTGCTGGGAAATTTGAAGTAACTTTCTACTTTCTACAAAATATGGTTCTTTTTTACGTATACCTCACAACAGCTGTCATTTTTGACACACAATATGAATACCGTCTGTCATCACAATGCTTTTCGCACATTGTCTTGTCGCTCTGTGGGCCCCTGTTAAACACTCACACCCATATTTCAATATTTTTTTATATTTTCTAGCTGTTTCTCTCACCTCTGACGGCAAGGCAGGAGCCAACACTCCTTTTATTGTTGTTTGTAGACGTTCACAAATATCCCGCTTGTGTAAATGTCACAGCCACAAAGATCCATCAAGCAGCTGCGCTTTTATCCTCCGCATTTCTTGATATTTTCACATTTCCCGTTTGCTTTGACAAATTTCCATAACCTCATTTGATGCAATTATGGAAAAAGATCAGAAACAAAGCATACACATACATTCATATTACAACACAGTTAGAGTGAATATAGGACATTCAGACAAAACAATACAATCTGAAGCTTTATTAGATGAAAACGCACTATACTGCATATTTGGTCCTGTCCATTAGATAAAATACAGCCTTGTTTATATTCATCCAGCTATGATTTATTTAGCTTTTTAAACCCAATATTAGATCAAATATATAATACTGTATCTGCAAATTTATTCTGCTCAAGTAAATCTGTGATAAACAGAGGTGGAAGAAGTACTTGGAATCTTTATTCAAGAGTACTGTTGCTTCAAAATAATGCTACTCAAGTACAGTAAGTAATAATGTAGGCAAAAGTAGGTAAGACAAGTAACACAATATGAGTTGATTAAAGAGGAAAAGTACTGATTTTAAAGTTTGCCTGAGTAGAAAGTACTTTTGAAATATGTTTGCACATTATCTGTAGTGGGTAAGTGTGTACCCCCAAATGCTAAAAGTGCTGCTTTTGTACATATCACAGCAGCATATTTATGGATTCTCTTTATTTACATTTATGACAATCTTGAACAAAACACCTCTCTATCTGTCATCTCCTCTCCAACTCGCTCATAATACTTATTGTACTAAGTAAAGCAAATTTATCAAGCTTATTACTTCCAAAACTTCTACTACTTTTGGCTAGAACTCCTTCTACTTTGCAGCAGCAGGTGACTGGAAAACACTGCAAAACACCCTCAAACTTGCATCTCTGACATCAGTTTCAATGTTCAAACAGAAACTTCAACAAAAAATAGTTGACACTTGTTCCTGCTAATTAATATGATCCACATTTAGATACATACATACAGTATGTACACTCGCACTCTAGCTTTTCACAAAACTCTCATTCTCACATATACAGACACACTTTCTCCCCCCTCTACTTTGTTTTCCAATTTTCACATCTGTGTTCTGTGTTGAGTGCATTTTTGTCTATGCACAGCTTTATGTGTCATTTTGTGTACTTCTGTCTATATACAGTTGTATGTATGTTATTTATTCCTCCTGGCATCTTTTGGCCTGGTCATGTTTGTAAGAGAAAACTGGCTCTCAAACCTTTTACCTGGGTCATTTGAAGAAATCTTTAGTGCAGAAAATTGCATTCAATCAGCAATAACAAACGATAAGGAGTAATGAACTACACATTAACTATTCACTTTTCTTCTTCAAATAATAAATGATGGATGCTAATTGATCCTGCTTTACCTGTGATTCATAGATTACAAAAAAGAAAATGTGCATGAGTTCAGCTCTGACAACAAATTATTATTGCTTGTTTTCTGTGTCAATCTCCAGCAAAAATCCATTTGTCAGGCTTTAACTAGTAACATTGAAATCCATTGGATAAGCCCATGAACTTCATACCTTCCTTGTCACACTGGTAACATCAACAAGATCCCATAAGACCCCATTAGAGGTAAAACACACTCCAGGTCTCGACAGGACAAGAGCTTAACCGGATCTATCAATCAGCCAATATTATTTTTTGTGATTTATTTTTTGTATTATAATGTTTTCATTATTAGGTACAACTCTCACATGACTCTTCAAAACTATGTTCACCAAAATAGAGAGCAAAGATGCATTTTACTGATTGATCTTATACAGTAGGTGCTAGATGTTTCTACAGTATGTTTTTGTATCGGGCACACATGAGACCGTGTTGTGTGTGAAAAGTAGTTTGGTATGTTTGTTACCGAGGCAACAATAGAAGAAAGGAAAAAAAAAAAAAGTTTTTATTTTGTGGGTCATTATTATTGATGGTACATGATAATTTCATCCTTTTGTAGAAGAAGTTCAGGTGGAGGAGGTCATTACTCTGTGTGTGTCCACCGAGTTATAAATGCTTTGTTTATATGACCTCCAAAAGTGTCTTAAGGTTGCACTCACACAACTCACTATAAATAGATGTTAAATCGTTCCAGAGCATTTCAGGGTCTAAACTTTACTTCACTTACAACAGTATAATATTAAAGATCTTGAAAAGCCATTGAAATTTGTCCAAAAGTCCTGATATACTGACAATAAACTGTGCAACGGTTTATTTTTGACTGAACCAAAACCACGCAGCTGCTGATGTTTCACTACTTTTCTAGTTAAAAGAAAATGGATAGAGGTGGAAAAAGTAGGTATATTCAAAATCTGTAAAGTAAAAGTAAACATATGCACCAAAATTATTACTGAATTAAAGTAGCAATGTATTAAATGTACTTAGGTATAAAGTACTTTTGTAAATGTTTGTGCTGCTACAACAGTCACCACTAGTGTTACTACTCCTACTACTGTCTGTGAAAACTCTCTCCATCCAGGCTAATTAGTTACTTTCCAACACTGAAAACATGTACTGAGTTAAAGTACTTGAACCTGAACTTGAATACCAGTCCCTGACTATGGGCTACGTTTCCCACATACTCCTGTGTAAACTGGAAAACAATTTGAATCAAATGCAATTTCACCAGAAACAGAAGCCTGTAACAAATGTACTTTTTACATTTTTTTTTTTCACAAAACAGTACATTTTATATAAACTTTTAATCCAGACACACAGAGTCTCAAGACAGTGTACACTTTTTGCTGGTCCCAAACCTGGATAAATAGAGAGGGATGCATCAGTCTGGGCACATCAATATGTAAATCACTGCATGTTTTGGAACAGATTGTGGCTAACAAAGAAATTCCCATTTTTTGTTAAGCTTTTTACTAAACTGGAGCCTAACCAAGTATCACTGTTACAGTTTACTACCCTACTCCTTAATACCTACAATACCCACACCTTACATAATGGTATGGATGCTTTTATCCCATAAATCTGTGCGGCCCACATTTGCAGACCTGCTGCGTCAGCTCCTCTGTCTGTCATACACTGTGTTCAAGGATTCACCTATTGATCTCATATATTCACCCATTCTCCATCTGTGACTCAGCCCCACCCCCACAACACACCACCATTTTATTTTTGTCATCATTTCTGCTTATCTTGCACATTTTTCTTTGTTTCTCATTCTCGCAGTTTGGTGTGGCATCTCAAATAGTGCTGCTGCATCTTGAATTTATTCCTGTGATGGACAAGAAGAAGTGGATTTTAACTGCTGGCTGATTAATTACACGCTAAGGGAAACACTGCTCTAAAGGTGAAGATGTGTGTGTGGGGGTGCATAATTTTGAATGTGCGCATAATTTTTCATATTTCAGTCGTTTTATTTTGGCCTTGAGGTTGGATCTTAGATGCGTGTGCGTGTCTAACCGAGCGACTGCATTAGCCAGGGTTTTAAAAGTGAATTTTAATTTGGGTCAAAACCCTCGTAGGCAATTAAAGGTGGGAGAAAAGCGCATTCAAACACAAACACGCAAGAGTGTAAACAGACCCCGAGGAGCACACCAGGGAGGCCAAACCTTTCACTTCACAGCAGGAGTGTGTGTGCATGTGTGTGTATCAGTGAACACACTACACACACACACAACATGAAGCTTGTCTCAAATAGTACAAGGGAGAACATACAACCAGGAAACAGGTCCATCTGGGACAGAGTTAACTTTTTGTTGGAAGTTCTCTCAGTGTAAGTAGAGCATAGACCATTCAAGTGAGCCAAAATACATACAATACACAGATAAACACAGACAGAAGACCGGAGTGACATATTTTAAAGGGGCTATATTATGCAAAATCAACTTTTCTGAGCTTTCTACTTTATTAAAATGTGGTTCCCTCATCAAAAACATACCTGGAGTTGTGTTTTGTTTCATTCATGCATGTTTGAGTAATCCTCTATTTCTTACATTGAATTTGTAACAGGCCAAAATGGCTCGTTTTACTGGTGTCTGCCTTTTCCACCTGACCACGCCTTTTCCCCCTCACAGTCCTGCCCCGTTTAGGAAGCACCGCTACAGTTCACGCCTCCCCAGCAGCAACCAAACAAACCCAACCCCAAACTGAAGTGGACAACAAACAAGGCTTCTGCGCTGACATGTGTTGTTGGGACAAGCTGATGGGGCGTGCCAGCAGCAGGACAGCAGGGGGAGGGCTCTTAAAATGACAGGGTTTTTTCACTCACTCATTGCATTTTCGGACCAACAAAACATAAGATGTTGATATAAATGTGTTCATTTAAAAGACACATAAAAAAGCATAATATAGCCCCTTTATTATCATTACCCCTAAAAAAAAGGTAATTCCTGTTTTGTTTTTGCGTTTTGTGAGCAAAAAACCATACTCACCACACAATTCAGTGGCATCTTTAATACAGCATATGAACCTTTTAAATAAATGTAGAATAACCAACATCAAAGACTGATTTGATCCCATGGATTGGAGAGAACAATTACTTTTAGCACATCTCTTGGTAAATCTGGCCCTATGTCTTTACTACTACTTCACAATTCCACTACTAAGGAATACATTTTAGATAAAATAATGAAGCATATTAGCAAAGATTATTCTGCAATCACCGGGTGTCACAAGCCGGTGACATCTGGTGCTAGTCCCAAGTCTGAATAAATGCAGAAGATTGTGTCAAGAAGGGCCTCACATTTGCAGAATTAAACATGTAAATCACATAAAAGGCAGCGGTTGAGATAGCAGAGATGTTGAGGGGAGTGGCAAGGATGGATTGGTTCAGGAATGAGTACATCAGAGAGACAGCTCATTTGAGATGTTTTGGAGATAAAATCAGAGAGGACTGACATGGTTTGGACACAGCGGAAGCACAGTTGGTAGAAGGATGCTGAGGTTAGAGCTGCCAGGCAGAAGGTCTAGAGTGAGATCAAGGATTTATGGATGCAGTGAAAGAGGACATGATGTTTGTTGGTGTGAGAGAAGAGGATGCAGATAGGGCCAAATGGAGAGAGATGATTCGCAGTGGTGATTCTGCTTATTGTAGAACACATAAACCTAAAGGCCAGCGCTTCTGAGAGTATCTGGGAGCGCTAAACTCCGATTGTGTGCTTGGACCAAAAGCAAACTTTGAATTGTATTAAGTTAGCTGCTGGTACCTGATGAAATCGCAAAGTACATAAACCTGTAAACGTGCTTCTTATGCTAATGCCTAAAGAAAATGAATGTGTTGAGCAGAGCCAAGCTGCGGTGACAAAGAGTGCTGATCCAGAGGAGGGCAGAGTGACGAGCGCGGTAGAGGTGGATAAATGTGGGGCAGGAGAAAAGGCAGGAGAGAGCTCACTGGACTGTGCACGAGGGATGGGGAGCGGGACCCAGTGTGGCAGTATAGAAGCCGGTGGTAATCAGAGGGCAGTGATGGGTGGTCAGGCCGCTCGTATATGTGGGGTGTGTGAGTCCAACTGTGGCCAGCGCTCTGTGACGGACCGACAGCCAGTTCCTGTGCCCTCCCAGTGTACGTCGCACTGTGCACCGTTATGTGTGTGTGTGTGTGTGCAGGGGCAGAAGCTGTATTTTAAGGTGGCAAAATGGATTTTTGGACATTGAGGACATTTCAGCTGCTGATTTACAGAGTGCCCCTGCTGTAGAAGCTCTGAACGAGTTGGGTGTGTGAGTTTGTATCGCACATAAACTCAGAAAAGTAAAAACGTCCCCAAAAGTTTACAGTGGACTTGGTCATTATGTGGCTGATATACTTGCATTTTGTACGTGGAGAAAACACAATTGATCTATTCTGAAATTACTCAGGAGAAAAATTGTTCAGTTTTTCACTTGTATGATTTATAATAGTTGAGAAACCAGTAATGTGTTTTGATATAACAAGTATATCAACTTTGATTTTTTTTGGCCGATGGTTAGTTTATGATATTTAGGATATAGGAGACTCACTTCACAACTTAGTTTTTGTATAGTAGTAGTAGCGGTAGCAGTTAAAGTAGAAGTAATAGTAACAGTAGTAGTGACAGTTGTGATAAATAATATTAGTACATTTGCTATGCGTTGCTGTGCGTTACTCGTAATCATTTTGCTGAGTACTTTTACTTGAGTAATATTATTTTGAAGAAGCAGTAATTGTATTTAAGGACACATTTTGAGTAGTTTTTCCACTGACGATTTAAACCTCACTTGAATATTTTCTCATTGGCACTTGACTAACTACCTGCTAGAGTCTCTTTTGGCTCTAACACGCTGGTCTCCTGCCAAGTTCATTCGATATAACAGTCACTTTAACTGTCAGCTTCATCTCGAGTTGCTAGTGCTGCGTGCTATTGCTGAAAGACAGTGTGAAATGTATTCCACTTTCACAAAGAAAGTGATGCTTTTTTTAAATCATGAGAGCCATTTTCACTTTGCTTTATTCTTGTCAGGTCTTAATTATATCTTCTGTTATGTGTAAACTGCTTACTTTGTATTCCTTACTAAAAAGATTTGGGTCCCCAGAGTTGGAGCACACTGTCGGTGTATTTGTCTAATTACAGTACTGTGCAAAAGTCCTAGACAGGTTTTGAAGAGAGGCTATGAACAAAGAAAGGCGTATAAATGTACAAAAATACACTAAAAACTCTAAACAAAAACTGAAGTCAAGACTAGAAGCAGTGGTGGCAGAAGTACTCATTTTTTTACTTAAGAAAAAGTACAGATAAAGGAGCATCAACAACTCTTTAATGTGTTAAATGTGAGGAATTTTGCCGAAGAATTGTGCTGATTATAGTTGAAATGAACAAACTGGTGCATCAGTGAGGTCTTCTGTCTTTTATATTTTAATATTTCTAAAGAGTACTACTTTACTGCATCTTTTATATTTAAGTACTATGTGTCTACAATGAGGACACACACACACACAGACACAAAATGATATTAAACCACACTCTACTTTTCTTTGCACTTTAAACCAAATCATAAATGTAGTGGAGTAAAAGTAAAACATACCCCTTGTAAAATTTACTCAAATAAAGTACAGATATACGATAGTAGAAGCACTCAGAGATTGTGGATCTCCACAAAAGCACTGCTCCTAAGGTAACACATTAAAATAAATAACCACTGTTAAGCATTGAAGCAATTTGTAATTAAAAATAGGTTGAATGGCTGTACCAAAACTAATTACTCAGGGATTAAACATTCATAACATTGTTTATAACTCAGTGGTGTTTATTAATATTGAATTACTGGGTTATTACCTATTTAACTTATTGTGTAGTGAAAAATAATAAAATAAATAATAAACATATAAAAAAAATAATATCCCCACACACCCAGAAATAGTCCACCATTCTGCAGTATTGACGTAGACAATCATTTTGTTTGCATTTGCAACCATCAAAACACAATTAAAGCACATGTTTGGTAATGTTACTCTACTGTCGCAAGTAATTAAAGTTAATGTAATTGTGTCTGTAATCACACGCCTTGCTTTTTTTGATTGCACTGTAATTAAAACACAAAGCACATCTCTATAAACATAAACTAGATAAAAAAAAACAACAAAACAACAACAACAGCATAGCTTTCTCCTCTCTTTCTATGGGCTCTTTATCTTATGACTGTCTTTGAGATCACCTTTCTGAAATCATTGTACTTAACTACAGCGTGGGTGCATTGTTTTACTTTTTCTTGGCTTTGATTCCCACCTCTCATTCCTCTCTCCTGTCTTCTTCTATCATCGTCTTGCTTACTGCTGTTGACAGGGAAACACAACTGCACACACACACGCACACACACACACACACACACACACACACACACACACACACACACAGAGCTGTCCCAGTTGGATGGGACAGTGAGGGTTGAGTTCACGATGAGCCCAGTCATGGATCACTGCAAATTCTGGCTGTGCAACAAACATGTGTGCTTGTGTCATCATGAGTAAACTTTTTGGGCTTGAACCCCTCAAACTTTTTATTATTATTTTTTTTTATCAATGATCTGGTCTCTACTGTACAGAGAACTGAGGTAACCATAACAACCATAGAAATCTCATCTTTACTAGATTTAGGATTGGACTCACCAAAAGCTGCATGACTGCATACCAAGCACAGCAAATTAAGAGACTTGAGCATTGAACTGAATCCTTAGTGGTCAGAGGAATAGAGCATTTCTCCCTGAACTAGAAGATCAATTGTTTGGGTCTGGGTTTGGACAGAAACGCTTTACAATAGTGAGATAGGGCCAATGCCTTGGAGGAGTTCTACACTCTCTTTTCATTAACAAAACCAAATGGGGTGAGCATTTATTCCTGAACTAAAGGATCCCTATTTTAGTCTTGACACTATTGTGAAACAGGGCCAATTCCTTGGTCTGCAATTAACATCGGCAGCTCTAAAAGATACAAGATCTGGTTTTAGAACAATTTAACCCCATGCTGAGTGGGAATGAATAGCGAGGGGTAATAGTTGAAACACTAGCTTAAATGTGCAGAGGCAATTGTGAGTCTGCTCATTGTTAAATACTCTGTGCCCAAGCCTAGAATATTTTGTATATGACAGGCATGCATTTGTGATTCTAGTAACAACAACTGTTTCAGATTCAAGAATACACAAATAGACCGGTGAGGTGCAACTAAATGATTTTTTAGAAGCAGCTGATACACAACATACACAAAATGTTGGGGGAAGAATTAACAATGCTAAAGTAAAATTCAAAATATTGTTGCTCCTTTAAAATGGCCAATAAAGCCAATAAAAAGAGCAGTGCTATGAATGTGCACTATAAACATATCACTACATAAAAAATGTAAAAAGACACAATGCAAAACAGTAATATTAAAGCCATTGAGGGACTTCATAGCAGTTGGTATAAAGGACCTGAAGTCTTTTAGTCCTCTGACCAGGAGCCTGAGATGAGCCTGAGGCACAGCTCCGACTCCTCCTGAGCGGATGAATGTGGCGTTAGGCTGTCTCAGATAAACCATTCAAACTGGGACTAACTTCCTCCTTGAAGCTAACAAGCCATTTTAACTGCTTATTTAGTTCATAATGAAAGATTTACAAACCAAGCAGCTCAAAATGGTTTGACTCACAGATATTTGAAGTTCAAAGTTTGCTGTTAATGACTACTTTGAAGTTTTCAGTTTGATCTCATGTAATCTGTACTCAAGTACTTTGTAGATGTAAACGTTTAACTAAAATTTACTCAAGTAAAAATAAAGTATTGTGTCCTGCAATTGCATGTCAAAAAAATTACTATTATAACTACTATTTTTACTAATTCTACAACTACTACTGCTTCCACTGTTATTACTGCTACTACTACTACTACTATTTCCACAACTACTGCAACTGCTACTGTTAGTGAAAATGCTTTTGCTCATTTATAGTAAAAAAAACTTATTTATGTAAAAGTAGTTTTTCCCTCAAAAGTATGTTTTGGAAAAAGTACCCAGAAAGTACTTGAGAGAGAAAGTATAATTTACCTTTCACCACTGCCTTCAATAGCGGTCAAGCAGTAGAGTGACTTCTTAATAAGCTCAAGTTACAGGTTTTAAGTTGATTTCTTGTGTGGACTGAACATCTATCAGGGAAGCTAAAATAACTATAAGCAGAGTACTGAGGTGAAAAGGGCGGTTGCACATTGAAGACAGTTATTCACAGCTCACCTCCACTCCCTGCCACTTTTACACACAGTAAGTATCACCCACTCCACGCTGACATTTGCTACAGTGTTAGTCTAAATGTCAACCTAAACATTTCCATTGCATTTGATAGACACTTCCTCACACGCTGCACACTGCAATTCTCTGCTGCTTTACATTCAAATCTTACCTAGGCCGTGCTTGTGATTAAATTCCTTGTCTCAGAGGAGAGCAGATGCTATTGTTTCCTCCCTTTGGCTGCCACCAAACAGAATGAGACTTGAGATCCCTATTCCGGCTCAAGCGGCTCGCAGTTACGCCGCATCTATGAGCCACGACATGCAGCGGGATGAAACCGAGGGGTAATATATGGTTGCCATTACTTTGAGGCCCGCCAGCTTAACCTCTCTCATAGATCTCCCTGCAGATTCCCCTCTCTATGGACTATTCACTTTTAGAGCTGGTTGAGCCTAACTTTGAGAGCACACACTTGCAAATGCATTGGCCCTGAAACACATATTTATGAGCATACCGGCTTTATCTGTCCCATGTTATGAGTAAAACAATCATTTCATTTCCACATCATGATGCATTGTGCACAATGTTGCTACTGGCCAATAGGTGGCAGTGCAACACTTTAATTTCACAGGTTGGGGAGCTGTCCATGGTGCTGAATGAAAAGCTCCTCTTATGTATGACTGCTGCATATAGAGAAGATTCTGAGAATGTAAATAAAGCGAGAACAACAGAAGAATAAAAAAAAAGGAAAGGACAAGAAAGCAAAAGCAATATGGTGGCCACTTTCCAAAAACTAATGATGGGAAAAGACAGAGAAAAATGTCATTTGAGAGGGGAAAATTGCCTAAAAATAAATGTGGGAATTAAAATACAAAAAAGATGCAAAGAGTAGTCTGAATGGTGAGAGGAAATTAAGACGTCAAAAAACACAAAAGGCAAGAGTTAACAGAAAAGAACCAATTTTACCATTTTAATAAAACGTGGTTAGTCAGGAAATGTGAAAAGTAGAGAGGAACAGGCAGAAGAGTGACCAGTAATAGAGGGCAAAATGAATGCCAAAAACAGAAATAATTTAAGTATTTGCTTGGAGTGACAAGATGTGTGGAAGAAGCAGAGGAGCGGGCAGATGGGGCTAAGAGGGGTGGAAGACATTAAGTGTGCTGCGTCCGTCTGTCTCTGTGTGTTAGACTGTGTTGGTGAGTGATGGTGATCTCCAGTGCAGGGGTGGCCGCTCTACAGTATGCATGACACACAACCAGCAGGATCCTACTCTCCATCGAGCCACAGATGGTGACAGGGGAAGCCACGGTGTCCCTCTCTTCCTCTACGACTCCTAACTCTCTCCACCCAACTCCCACTCACTCACTCACTCACTCACTCACTCACCAGCCAGCCCTCCTCACCTGAGTCTGTACATATTTGCTCTGCCTTGTCATGCACTGACAATGATCCAGTAATGGGATTGTCAAAGTCAAAAGTGTATATTATATTTATGGGACCTGTTGTGTAGAATAAGATGGGAAATGTTTGCTTACCATAGTGCAGTGGTTCTCAACTGACCCAAATAAAAGAGATATTTCAACTTATCAGATATATTGAATAGAACAGTTTGAACCTGAGACAGTATGTCAACAGAAAAAAAGAATATAAACCTGAATGATCTGTTTTGGAGTCTGTGTAATGGTTAAATGAGTTGTTGTGGGGCAAATAAAGTGTCCTGCGTGTCCTCCTGCTTTTTCTGGGCTGAGAACCACACTTGTAAGTCTGAGCGCCACCGACCCAGTGTCAAGCAAATCTTGAGTCTCGTGACAAAGCGGCACATCACGATTAGAGCCAAACAACGAGACATGGCTTTGTTGTGGAAGTAAGAACCTTTGTACATTCACAGAGAGGGGAAAACAACAATGAAGCCAAGCGAGGGTTTCACAATCAACTGGGCTTATGAGTGTTTATGGCAGTGCTTTACTCTGAACTGTAGGGGGAGCTCTATTTAGGAAAATGAGGCAAACCACAAAGAAAGAAGCAGAGTTACTGACTTTCGCTTTAATTAGTTGCATTACTTTTATTTATTTTTTTTACCAAACAGTTCCAGCAACCCACTTTTGGGTCCTGGCCTACCAGTTAAGAATCACTGCCATAGTGGACATTACAGTATGGTTTCTTCTCAAAACAATCCTCTAGAAGGGTAGTGGTAATGACATTCAAGCAAATGTAAGTGTAAATGATATTATTCTACACCAAGCTGCCCATGTGCATCACCCGTCGCTGGTGCACCACTGTTCCCTCCTTGGACCACTTTTAATAGAGGCAGGGCAGTAACACCCCACAACAGCTGGAGCTTGGGATGCTCTGCCCCAGTTATCTAGCTGTCACAATTTGATCCTTGTCAAATTTGCTCTAATCCCTGCCCATTTTTCCTGCTTCTAGTACAACTTTAAGGGCAAAATGTTCACCTACCAGCAGATGCCACAATGAAGAAAGGTCAAAGCATGGTCAAGACACTCCCATACATTTTCCAGCCAGTTCAAAGCCAGCCTCTGAAGTTAAGCCATCATCAAACCAGTTGGTACTAACACTGATTATTCTTGCACAGTTTTCGGCATTTAACACAGTCACTCCTAGTATTTGACAGTGTTACAAGGTCCATCCTCCTCGTCGGGGGAGTGCATAGAGTAATATGCATGTGTGAACGACAAAATGACTAGACAGAGCAAAGCGTGGGTGTTTGAGCTTACAAAGGGCTGGAGTGCTGGAGGGCTTTTGTTGCCTTCACAGGTCAGAGGAAAGTTGACATTTTACAGTCCTAGTTGAGGCATGGTCAAAATTTGTTAGTTTTCTATGTGGAATTTTAGACACAATGTGAAAGTGACAAGCCTCTTGACGTCCCGAGTGCAATCCCAAAATGTGTTACAGCTAAGCTACTTTTTGTCCATTTAGTTAAATAAAAAAAAGTACCACAACTTCCAGAGTTTAGCTTTAGACCAATGTGAACTAGCAATTATTTTCTCCTTGTTAAACATCATGGCGATACGTTGGCAATATTTATCAATTTTTCACTTTGCTTTCTCTTTTCCGATACATGTTTTTAGCACTATTTCTCTATATACATTAAACAGATGTATCCTGCAAAAAATACATACTTTTTCATTTGTTCATGTTTTTTATCTAGCTGAAGCAATGTAACCTCAAGCATAAAAGTTGGGATGACTGGAGTTGCAATAGTTTACAGTAAGTTTGTCCATGGCTAATAGCTTACAGTATGGATCACTGCTTTCATTGCCCTTAAGTGAACCACAAGTATCAGAAGAGGTGTGTGAAAAGTATTATCGCAGTAGCTCCTCAGAAAGACGATTCAGACGGTGATTTCTGGCCACAAAGGGAGCACAGCTGTTCAGATGATGGTCATTGTCACTGTGGCTGTAACTCACGCTGGCAAAAGATGACAAATGTTTCCCACTGAGATTTTTCTACTTTCAGTTTGCTTCCAGAAAATAACTTCAGCCTTTTGCTCTAATAAACAATACAAACTCTAGCAGCTTGCAGTCTTTCCTGCACAGTCCACCTTTTCCCCATTTTCTGAGGTTTCACACTGTTATATACAATCTTTCAGTTTCCTAGTTCAAAGTATAAAAAAAAACAGTTCATGGAAAAACTCTACCTTTTGAACACATTTGCTTCCCACAACACTGATGTCACACAGGTCGTCTGAGAGGGTTCATCTTCTGCACACTTTTGCTAGGTTGTCTTAACCTGAGGAGGTATGTAGAATCCAAGGACAAGATGTATACACAAGAAATGTTATTTTCTTGACTTTTTCGCCATGATTTTATGACTTTCTATCTTTCTCCACCCTGTTTGACATTGACAACATGGCCTTCAAGATGTGTCAACACAATCTGCCATGACATGTTAGCAATGTCTATTTTTATCAGTGCCAAGTAGTTTTGTTGTTGTTTTATTGTCAATAACATGGCCCAAGGAAAAAAAAAAAGCATACATTTTTTGTATAGAACCAGATCACCGTCTGGATTAAATGTTTCTGTACCATTGCGAGATACAGCCAATTCGGTCCTCCTCTAGGCAGAGGTGGACCAAATACTGAAAATCAAAAGTAAGATTAACTAACTTTGTTCAACTGTGTTCTTGTAGGATCCTTTGTGATAGACAAGCTTTTAAGTGTATTATAATCCTGGCCTGTTAAATGGCTTTACCTGTGAATACAGATTTGTTATGCATGATTATTGCCATTAACCTTTACCCTTTCTAATTAGTTTGCATTTGAATCGGTTCACCGTGTAAATGCAGCTGTATGACAGGCATGTTAAGACAAATGTATTACTATTGCACCATGTATCGACTGTTTGTAAGCTCCGTGCATTAGTTTTATACACTCTTAACTCTCCCTGCCATGAAGGAAATAACCCTTTTCTGCCAGTCTCTTCCACCTGTTTCACACACATACTTACACTTACTGTAGTCTTTGCCAGTCCAGCTCTTGAAGTGAGATCAATGCCTCGCCCAGCTAGAGGCTGAGTCTGCCACACAGTGTGGGAGACTTACAACACAGTCAAGTGCCATATCCAGTCAGATTTTATGTGAATGCCATAAGGTTAAGGTAGTGCCACAACCAAGACCATAGCAACTTACATGACCTGAGTTAACAAGTTGAGACTTAAGTGATACCAAGGCCTGCATATAATACATAAACATAGATATACTGTACACAGATCAAGCATATAGCATTATGGTGTATCATTAAACAGCATAAATCCTAATAGTAGGAGTTATTAGCAAAACGATTATCAAGCAGTGTTCTTGGATGTGTTGGAAGAAATACATTTGTGAGCTGTTGTTTTGATTTACCAAGACAGAGCGAGGACTAACAAGCACAACATTTATAAAGACTGGTTTAAATTATTGCAAAGGCAGCTTTGTACACCAGTCAGTATTTCAGAAGGACTAAAGGAAAGTCAGGTTGTTATCTTCAAAGATTCCATGTAAGCAATAAGCATTAAAGCTGGCCTCTAAAAATAAAAAAAATGTAGAGGTCTGTTGATTTTGCTTTGAGTGAGTGGGGCTTGAACTTAAATTCGTGTAATATATGCAGGCTAAACATCAACTTTATATAAATCTAGTATTTATCAACAGTTGTAATGAACGAAAAACAAAGGGTTATCATACACTGTGCAATTGTTATCTTCTCTCTAGTGTTGACTAGGTTGCAATGATCCAACACTGACCTGGTACAGACAAAGCAAACAGTAAAGTGGTTAGTTTTTTTTTTTTATATGTATAGAGACAATGTCAGGTACATATAATCCCCACAAATCCTGGAAAGGAAGCCATAAAAGAATCCATGAAAACATATAATTTGTTCTTTGACTGACCCTTTGTGCCTGGAGTCACTTGTCTTTGGCCCAATCACACAACAGGAGCTTTGTTTATGTTCCTGATTTACACCAAAAAACATTCACTCTTACTTGTCCCATTACTGACCTTTCTCAAAAATCCCATGCATTACTTTTATTGTTGCTAACAGAAGATGCTGCCAGTCAATAAACAAACACTAGCAGAAACACAACCTTAAAATAACATTTTGAAGAGGCCTTATATAAACTGCTTAGCATCAAACTAAAATGTCCCGAATAGTTTAAGGCAATATATTCTGAACATACATTTTTTTGTGTTCTCAAATGCAGACACTGATATGGTTGTTCATCCTGCTGTATTATCGCTCTGTTCCTACTGCACTGGGGCATTTATCAATCTCAGTTTAACTTCACTCCCACACATTTTCACACTGGCGCCTGGCTTTTTTCTGCCTGGTTCTGCTGTGTGCAGACGTGTGGGTGCTGGTGCGTGTTAGTGCCTACATAGTGACAATATTGTTTTATTATCATAAGGGCGATGCTCCTAATTTCCCCCTGAACAAGGTCATATCCTGTCTGACAAGTAAAAGGAAACTGAGGTCTGTGCTTGCCACCAGCAGACCTGCCTTGGGTCCTGCTGATGCAAATCTCTAAGTCTCCCAAAGCGGGGTACACAACAAGATACTGAAGTCGGATTTTGGTCTGCATTTCTTCCCTTGGGCAGTCCCATTTGTTATGGATATGCAGGAGAATCTGGTAATAGGTCTGTTTTCTAATAATTGTGTTGGTCTAATCTGAAATCATTCATCCAGTTTTTAATGCTTGTCCTTCTAAAGGTGGCAGGGAGCTGGATTTTTTACCAAGCTCTTAGGGTGTGAGGCAGAGTATGATCTGGACAGTTGTGGAAGGAATCTAGAGGGGTACCCATGGTCACGTTGAGAGGACATGCACTAGTAAGTGCTATGTGGTGCACCTCCATGCATCCCTTCAATCTCAGATGATGGTACGTAAAATTCACTCTCAAATATTATCTAATTGCATAAACAGGGGTTAGGTGCCTAAGTACAGGATACTGATGTCCCATGATGGCCTATAGGAAGACCAAGGAGGAGATTTATGGATGCATAGTGAAAGAGGACAAAACATGAGTTGGTGTGAGAGCAGAAGATGCAGAGGAACCCTTGAAAGCAAACAGCTGAAAGGAAAAGAAAGACAAATTAGTTCACTTTGTAAATTGTCATTTGGAGCAAAACTAGTTTTCATAGACAGTACACATAATGAGGTTTTAACTTCACTATAATTTTCAGCATTTTCTGACTTGCAAGCACTTAATACTTCCAGTTCTAAGACAGCATTTAATCTTCATGACAAACAGTAGCAGCAGTAGCTCAGTTGTTAGAGACATTCGCCCACTAACCCAAAGGTTGGCAGTTTAATCCCAGCTGCCGGCATTGCACACTGGTGTTGTGTGCTTGTGCACTTTACCCACCTTGCCTGTGTAAATGTTCAGTGTGATTGTGTATTTGGTGGTCAGAGGGGCTGTAGTGTGAATGAGGAGTGAATGAATAATGCACAAACTGTCTAAAAAAGTGCTATATAAGATTAATGCACTATTATTATTGTAGTAATGTTCATCTTACTTTTTACCCCAAAGTCAGATTTGACCAAAGGGTTTTATTGTTTTTTTTTTTGTTGGCTTTTCTCCTGCCTAGATTCTACTTACTTGTGAGGGCACTCTGGTATGGTCCCCTTTCTGTTTTGCATTGTGCACGCATGCTTTAATGCAAACCAAGTGGAGATCTAACTCTCGAGTCATGCTGCTCTACCCCTCTATGACAGATAAATCTACGCAGTGGTTTTGTGCATCTGTGTGTGCATGCGGCGCCCACGGCACCTGTCAATCAACGCTGTCGTCTTTTGAATAAGCTTCACTGGGAGATGAGGGCTCCTTTTTGATTTGATCGCTGAGGGGAACCATACAGCCTGTATCACCGGATCACACACGCAGAGAAGGCAGACGAAAAGTTGCTATTCTTGCAATACGTCAGATCCTCTTCGGTGTGCACACACATCCACTATATGGCTTCGACTGACAAAAGACCTAGTCACGTTAGCTCACACTTCCTAGATCTATTCTTTCTACAGCAATGCTCCAGTGGGTTTGAATGGACCTGACCTATTCTCAACATTTAGAAAGGCGGCTAAGCTAAAGCATGAGCGTTTGGGTGTTATAGGGCCAGGTTGAGAAAATGGGAGGGGGGCGGACATTAGACAGCCGAAGTGCGCGGCTGGTCAGAGGGCTTGTCTCCCGCTGTAGAGAAGTGCTCAGAGTGCAGACAGAGTGTGGGCTAGTTTGGCCCGCTAACCTCCGAGTGCTAGTAATTGGCACTTAGCATTAAACAGCTCCTCTCCCTCTGGGATAATAAGACTCACTGTGGAAAGTGAGCAGGAAGCTTGAGCAGAACAGAAAGAATTCATCTCACATGCAACTGGCACCTACAAAATGACTTAGGAATATAATAAAGTGCTCTAAATAACAAGCTATGAGGGTTTTAATTAACTAGAAAAATATGTAATTACGTTTTAAAAGTCATACGTTTCTGCATGCTGCCAAAAAAAAAAAAAAAAAAAAAAAAAGCTTGGAAACAGTTGATTATTCTGACTACTGCAAAATGAAAATGTCAGCCTCTTGGCAGTGGAAAAGGTGGAGACAGCTCTTTGTTCAGCATTAGGGCAGGTTCACCAATTCCCTGGATATTTGTGGAAAAAAAAAAAAAAAGCATAATCTGTATTCTTATATTAATCATTTAGTATGTTAATTACAATGGTGCACTCATATACACAAAGAACAGGCAGGTGCTCCAGTAAAATTGCACTGGCAGATCAACTTTAAATTTGAGCAGAACTACCTGGCATTATTAGCAGAGTTCATACAGTCACAGAAAGCCTGGAAAAGTCATGGAATTTTTAAATACAATGTCCAGGCCCAGGAAAATTTGGGAAATTAAAACAGGCCACTAGTTAGCCTGCACCAGTCAGAAATAATACAAATTTGATATCGCTGTCTGTCTCTGAAAAGCCATATAACAAAAGAAGATTAATCTTTGTTTTTTTGTAGTTGTTTTTTTTAAGTAAATGCAGGAGCGTAGCTATGCTGTTGTAATTGGTGAAATACTAGGTAACAGCATTTGACACCCGATGAGATGGGAACAGGAAACAGCTTTTAGGTAATACACTATTAGTCAGAGCAATTGATTCAAACTCTTTCCTATACAGGAAAACAACAAAAAAAAAAAAAAAAAAAAAAAAAAAAGACATTGTCCTGATTGTGAAATTAAAGTGGAGGATTTTTGTTGTAAACAATAAAATAAAATAGTAATGATGACTTGCATGAGTCTCATTTGTTTTGTCAAGAATCATTCGGCACACATTGCTGTGAAAGGCAATTTTGTGCAGAGTGGCTGTGCATAATCAAGCACAGATCATTAGCATGTGAGCCATATTAAACTGCAGCAAAACCCCAATTAAGGTAGGATTACGTATGCATGGCCAGTTTTATCCTGGTTTTGGGAAAGTGTTGCCTACCCATAATCCATCTGGCCATGTGTCCACTGTGTACCTGTGTTTGCTTTTGCCAGTAGAGCTTCCATTTAAAGTGTTTTTTTCATGGTTAAAAATCCCAAGCTAGAAACTTTACACAGAACAATTAACAGCAAACTTTTCCCTCCCATTCCAACCTCAGTGCCGCCGCCTAATTGATTCCCATTAATTGCAGGTGCATCAAAGTTCTGCACAAAATTAGCAATGGACTGCACTGTACCCTGATAGACAGTGAAGGTTAAATTAGGATTTTAAGAAGATGAAGAGCTCAGTGCAAAACTCATTAAAAATAGTTACCAAGTCACATTGTTTTATTAAACGTGCTTACACGGGCACACGCATGCACCAGGCAACACTGAGAGGCACACTAGAGCCACAAGGGACTTAATTATTGCCACATGAGCAGAAGGAGAGCTTCCTTATAATATTAACATAGTTTCATTTTCCCTTTAATATTAAAGAAAATCTTATCTGCAAAGAAGAAAACTCACACAAGACACAGCCACCCTAATAAAATAAAATAAAAAAAGCATCTTTGTTTGCTTTATAAGAGACATGTTTGAATGATTTGCTGTTACAAAAAATATCAATATTTACTGAGCTCTGCCTCCAGTCTGACCTTCGTGACACCACTCACTCCGCTGTTTATTCACTGGTCTTTTTCAATTGATATATTTCTCCAATAGTTCAGACTGGTTTTCTAAAGCTTTTTTTTTTTTTTTTTTTACAAATTCACAGTAGTTTAAGGGATCAGTGTGTTCACATGTGAAGCTCAATCCCAGAACATATGCCCCCCTTGTTCTCAACTAACATGCAATGAGGAAAAAAAAAAAAAAAACAGGCGAGGCTAAAGCTCGGAATACACTGCATGATTACGACTGTCTCAGACAAAAGATTACTAATCGTGTAAAAAAATCATCCGTCGTACTTCAAACACGGTGGTTGGGAGAAAATCACAGATAGAGCCGCCTTATGACCAAAGACGAGCTGCGACAGATTCAACAGTGTTTAAGAAGATTTGTTGCACAGTGACAGTCTCTTGCAGCACCTGCGATCTCTGTCAGACATGTGACCAATAAAAACACGCAAGTGCATTTTGTAACACCAAAAAAAAAAAAAAAACTTTTAAAAATGTTATAGTATCTTGTAAAAACAAGATAATGTCACTTTAAAAGAAGCTCAATATTTATCATGTAAAAACGAGATACGCCAGTATCTTGTAATATTGTCATAGTTAGCATCTTGTAAAGTCATTAAATCATAAAATCTTGTTAATCATTAAAAAATAGCTTGTAAAAAGGTGATAATTTTTGTCTTGTTCTAACAAGAAACATATGTTAAAAATTATATAAATGAAATTATTTTTACTCACCTGCAGCAATATGCCGCTGAAATATTAACAGTTTCGTAGAGTGAGAATGTCATCCTGATATAAGTGAAAACAGAACTGAACCTCATTATTTTTAATGAAATGCAGTCGTTTAAGTGTCAGGGTTGATTTGTTGGACGATATTCAAGAACCCTGTAAATAACAAGCCTAAATAGTGTTCATCATTTTTGAAGTTGCATTTAGAAAATTATGGTTTAAAAAAATGTACTGTTGTTTTCCTGACAGTGTGTGTGTGTGTGACAAGTGTGCTCTCATTAACAGTTTGTGATATACAGTACCAAGTGAAAGTATGCAACAGCGTAGTAATAAGTGCTCCAGAATATTTAAACTTTAGAGAGTTTTGTGTTCTAAACACAAAACTCTTCATTCTTGCCTTGACACTCATTAGCCTCCAGGTTGTTTTGTAGAGCAGTTAAGTGTGTTTTTTGCCCACTGAGATCTCCATAAAAAATGTCATAAAAGTCTGTCATTACAGCAGCAATCATTAGTTTTACCTTGAGATTTCTCAAAATCTTACAACAGTGAACATTAATTTTAATTTATTATTGCTTTTTCTGGACTCATGCCTCTCTTTATAGAAGGCCGTTAGAGCATTTACTCTATTTCTAATAACGTCCCATGAACTTTCTCTGCCTGGTGTCTCAAGCAGAGTTGCAGTCAAGTCACCAGTTGTTAGATTCAAGCCACTCTCGAGTGTTTGAGTCTAAGGGTGTGTTCACATCTGCCAGGTTTGGTCCGCCTTCAGTGCGTTTCCAGGGAAAGTCCGATTTGTTTGTGGAGGTCTGAATGTGATAACATACTCTGGTGCAGCCCAAACAAGGGAACTGTGGTCCGCCTGAAATCAGTGGTCTGGGTGAGGTGTACTTTGAGCCCCAGTTCAGAGCTGCTGTGGTCCTGGTGAAGTAAGCGTACAGACCAAACTACAGAGTAATGTTAGGAAGTGGACCAAATTTAACAAGGGCATAAACACAAAACAAACACATATGTAATGGGAGAAACCTAAAATAAAATGTTTGCTAACACAGCTAACAAGTTGATGAGAAAAGACCAGTCCAAGTCCTAGTCTGAGTCCTCAAAACAATAACTGGATTTCAAATATATTCATGTCTCTATACAAGTTTTCCTATCTTTGTTTCTCAGCAAGTTGCTAAACTATACCAAAGCCTAATAAATATCTAATGAAGCCGTACCTTGTGACTACATATTCTGTGCGTTATTACAGTCAGATGCTTTCATTGTGGACTGAAAAACATAAAAGCCATTTCTGCCCATGTACAAACCCTGCAGAGAAATATACTGTAGTATACATCATTTATACTGTTCGTGGAATGACATTTGCTTTTTATAGAATGTGGTATTTACATCATATAGCATATTAAATAAGCCTTTGTATACTCTCTTCCTCATTTCTGATTATTTCAGACTTTATTTTGCTCTCCATGGCTAAAACAGTGGCTAAAAATTCTCTGTGGGGCATGTTTGAACCAAGTTTACGAATTTTACAGACTCAAGTGAAAGTATTACACAAGGAGAAGTAAAATTACTCAATCCTAAAGCATCTTTTTTTTTACACCGATCATAAGGGCACACATTTCTACTGTAAAATTATACAGTACAGTACAGCACAACCTAATAACCCATCATTAGCTAAAGCTGTACAAACTGGGCTTAAGCACCATTCTACTGTTTACTGTCTACCTCTGTTCAGTTGTTCTTAACATTAAATACAATACCATACAATGTAGTGTTGCCAAAATTACCACAACTGTGCCACTTTTCCTGCTCCTGCGCTCTTGTCCCAGTCCTCTCTGTCTTTGTGTGGATGACACCCCCCTAATCCTCGGTCGGGCCCATGGTCAGTTCTTTCCCTCGGTCTCTGTCTGGTCTTTCCCCACTTTTCCAGCATTTTAAGCCTGCCTAACTTAGTGAATGAATTATTCTTTAAAAACTCTGGCTGTGGAAATTTGTATCCAAACATTGTCGCCAAAGTAAATCAGTGGCTGCAAGGGAGGGAATAATATTCTCAAATAAGGCCAAATGGCTCCACTACCCTAAAGGGAATTATATTTTCTGCTATGGTTTGACGTGAGTTTTGTAGCCTGCCATGTTCTAAATTACTGTTTTGCATTCATAAAGTTTGCTGGAGTTCATGGTTTTTTGGACAGTCCACCACTTTTTATTCAAATAGTTCAGCTATGGCAAAGTCTTGTGTGTCATATGAAGTTATGAAGTCTTCAATGGATGACCTGCTCTTTTATACACACCACCCAAGTTAAATAAAAATTACACAGTAAAAAATACCTTCATGTGGGGTCATGGCCGCAGCATGAATGACATTTCCTATTTTTAGGTGAGCTTTGAAACTACTTAAACTTCGAAAATGTCCTTGAAGTCCAGCAGGTTTTAGAGAAAGTCTGGATAATTGGCAGCCTTTCCGAATGATTTGTAGCAACGCGCTGCAGAGTTCAATATTTTTTGGAATGTGTAGTGAGTTTCTCTCCACCTTGAGGGCCTGTCCGCTGGAGTGAAGGAAATCCTGAGCCGAGGTGTAGCCGAGGCAAACCACAGGAATAGAGAGAGAGATATGACATAATCCCGACTGATATTAGTGGCTGGTTGATATCTTGTTTCTCAGGTCTTCAGACTCAAATCAATAGCTGCCAGTGAATGAGAGAAGTCGCACTTGCACATAACATCCATACACAACTGTGAGAGAGGACGAAATGTGAAAACTAATGAGAAAAGCTTCAGGGCAAGTTTGTGACTGTCAATTTTTTTAAATAATATCAACAAATCTAGTTCTAAATAAGTTGCACTGTGTACAATGTAAACAAAACAGAATGTAAATTATTAGTAAATCTCATAAAACCATTTAATTCACATTTGGGGCCACAGTAGCCTGGCCAGCTAGACAAAGACTTTTCCTCTTCTATACAAAAAAGTTAGTCTAGTATACCTTTGTTTACGTTTCATTTGTGGAACAATCACAGACAGAGAAACACACGTCTTACTAAAGCAGAAGATAATCTCTTATTAAAAGTAACAAAGATTGTGCCTGATTACACAGAGCAAATTTAATAACTTCTCTCACCTGATTAAAGGTGTTTAGTGCTTTCTTTTGTCACCTGTTGATTCTGCTGAAGTCCATGTCATTGTTCAGTCCTCTATGTGATTTTCTTTTTTCATCATGTTCCCATTTTAACAACCATTTGACGTCCGATGTAACGACCACATTTAAACAAACAAAGACTTTTTTATCTTTGTACAATTGTCTTTTGCTGTTGTCCCTGTTCAAAAATAAGTACAGAGTTTCTAATAATATAGCATATTCTGGTGTTTTATGGAAAAATTGTCAACAATTCTTCATAAGCACCATGTTTGTTTTGATTACAGATTAGCAGCACACTGCTTATGTCCTTTTGTTTTTATGAAATGGTAAAATATCTCTGTTTCAGTGTCCTATATGTTGTTTACGTTCTATTGTAAAGCAAATACTTTCATGACTAATCTTGTCTTCTGTTTTTATTTACATTTACACAGAGTCCCAACTTATGTCTATTCAATTTTCCTCACAGAGCAATGAAACCATGTACCATTACAACTTCTCACTTTTTTTTTCTTCACCAATGCTTTTTACACAAACTGATAATTAAAGCCAAAGGTCACAGTTTCCTGCAGTTACACAAGTTGCCCAGTATAGTGTATATAGTGGAGAATTGACAAGCCGGAGCAACTAGCACTAAATGGTCTAACAATGAGCTGTGTGCTGTAGGATGGTCTAGCGAACAATGCGACGGTGCATGAAGTCACCAGCAGTGAGCCGAGGCAGCTTCACGGCAGGAGAGCAGAAAGACATTAGTACTGAAGACCTAATTACCTGCAGCTGGATGCCACTGCTCCACATACACAGACAGTACACGCAGCACGCTCATCAACAACATCCCGCATCAGTCAGATTACTGTCTCTGAGAATTATGGAAATCATCTCTCAGTGCAGTGTGCATTGTGTAAGGTGCATTGTTTCATGTAAGTCAAACAATTTTAAAACCACAGATGCAAGGTAAAAGTGAAGATTATTATAATGTACTTATATAATCAAGCCACATGTGGACAAAAATAACTTTTAGTCCACTTGTTTGGCAATACTTAAACGCAGTATTTCTAGGTACTGGGAATAGCAAAAATAAGAGAACCAAGGGCCATGCTGAGAGGTTTGGAAGAATGAGTCAGGGCATTTTACGAACTTAGGATGCTACTGGTTAAAATATACCAAAAAAATGAAGCTAAAAAGAACAACATTCAGATCAGCAAACGTGAAGAATCTATAGCTTAGTGGAGTCCTGGCTTTAGCTGATCATGGCTATGAACTAGAACCACTCAGACAGAAAAGAACAGCAGCAAGGCCAATCCAGTTCCACCCTGGACCAAAAATGAATAATTCTTAGTTTTCATTTTTGACCTTTCCCGGAACATTTCATTAACATCTGACCACAGCTTGTTTGAATTATCACACTAAAAGACAATCAACAATTAAACAAACTAGAAGCACTTGTAGATTCCAGACCACTGCCAAGGCATTACAGTCCCTAAGGGTAGTATTCTCAGATTTTTAAAGAGGAAATGTAAAGGGTATAAACATTCAAAATTAACTGAATTGATTGCATACATCCACTCCTTTTGCAGCAGTACTTTCATATTTTACTGCAAGAAAGTTTCGCGAGACCAATGCCACAAACCCTCATCCATCATGACTATAATGATGGTCCGAGCTGTCGCAAATCTCACATCCAGGTTACCTTGACATATCTATTTGATTCATTTTTCTCTCTTCAGCCCTGCCCCACATGCTGTATTGCCAGACGTCTTGTAAGGCTGACAGATGCTAACTGGCATTCAACCAACACAATTAAGTCGAGCTGTACTGTATTTACTACTGAGTGTGTTGCCAGAAGAAGAAGGAGCACTTCAGGTCAACATGCTATCACTGCTCATTATTCAAAACCTTGACTTCTCATTAAAAATTCAAAAAGGAGGGAAAGTGAAGTGGGAGATGAACTCAAGGCCAAAGCAAAGGTCACATACATGATCTATGTACAGATATTCACAAAGGCACAGGCAGACAATGGTCATAATTCATGAGTTCAACAAACATAATGATATAATTAGAGTCTTGCAGCACTGGTAAACACGAGTGTTGCAACACTGTACAATACATCTATATAATTATAACTATTGGCAAAGTTTTGGGCTCATTTTTAAAAATGATGACGATGGGAGTGGCTTCGTGGACAGCTTTGTCACTGTCAGTTTTACAGAAGTACCTAATATCTGCACTCAGGTACAGGTAAAAGTAACCAACAAAATTACTGCTTGAGTAAAAGTAAAAATGTGATGAATGTAACCTTAAAATGCTTTTTGTTTTGTTTTTTTCAATTGTGCAGTAAAATGTAAAACTACTTCTACTTTCCCTAACCTGACTCGAACCCCATGGCCTTCTGATTGCAGGTCGAGTGTACTACACAGGCTCATCAACAGGGGGGTCAGGTGTTAGAGGTGGTCTGTTGTCCTGGGCCTCAGTGTCAGAAGGGCCCAGAAATGGTCCCTCTTCTTATATATCATAGTATAATGGGCCCATGCTATTATTTATTTATTATTTATGTTATTTTTTTAATACAGACGGATACAGTAAACTGTTACAACCAGCTCTGCTAGAGTAAAGGGAAGTAACAAAACCAAGATGTAAAATGATAAATAAAGTTGACAATTTATTTAAAAGGGAAATGTAAGTGTAAAATGTAACAAAAATGTCCCCAAGGGCAGCTTGTCTAACAAAAATAATGTTAACAATAAAGGCAACAAAAGGAGACCAGTACAGAGTTCAGGCGTAAAGATAACTAAAATAAAATTAGGTACAATTTTTAAAAGGTCACAAAACCATCACCAAGTGACCCTCAATTAAACAAAAGAAACAAGTCACTAAATACAAGTATACAGGCTAGAGTGACAAAACGAGAGACACAGCATAGTCAGAGGCGAGCTGTTCACAGAGTCCCAGCCGCGCGGCCGGCTGGTGGGCGTTCACTTTTATTGGGAGCAGGCCTTGGCAGGAGGAAACTCTGGATTGGTGCAAGGTTAGTGTGAGTGCCGGACCAATCAGTGGAGCCGCTAGCAGGAGCCAACCAGGATCAGGTAGAAATATGGGCCACCAACCAGAAACAGGAACTCAAGCAGCAAAGTTTGCATACAAATATGACAGATTAATGGGACATGTGAGGAGCACGGGTAGGCGGGCCCAGGCCAAGTGCCGTAACATAAACATAGATTATCTTCTCAGAGTAATCCAATGCCAGTATCACAGTGTTTATAGCCAAGGCTAATTCACGACACCTGTCTCTATAAAGGCTTTTGATAGATACAGTAATGTATTACACTAAATGGATAATAAACATTAACAGTGAATACAAAAATGCCCAAAACAAAAAAAACTAAAACAAACAGATTGAGTATCTATGTATACACACACACACACACACACATATATATGATTTATACATGCTCACACTGTTGTTGCTGTATGAGCCAAGATTTTGTCTGTTTCTTAAAAGTGAACAGTTTAGTGATAGTCTTTATATGAGCAGGGAGAGAGTTGCACTGGTTCGCTCCTTTCACAGAAAAAAACAGTCAGAGCAAAATATGTTTTACAGAATGGATCTTTACAGTCCTCACATGTCACTGCTCTCGTTGGTCTGGTGTTTTTTAATCTGTTCACAAATTTATAAAGTGGCGCCGGAGTAAGTCTGTTCAAACATTCAAATACAAGTTTTATAATATAACTGAAACTACAAAAAATCATAAAGTTTAAGATTTTATGTTGGGTTAAAAAAGGACAGTGATGAAATCTGATGGGTTTTTTGTCCAGAATTTTAAAAGCATGATTATAAAGCGGCTGCAAAGGCTTCAGGGTGGTTTGGCTGGTCTGAAACCAAACAGTGGTGCAGTACGACAGCTGGGACAGAATCACTATATTCAAGAAGATATTAGCACACTCAAATGTTAACCAGCGCCTGAGAGCCCTGAAACAACTTATATTTATGTGAAGCCTGGGCCCCAGTGAGCCTGCGAACACACTGCTTTTACTCATTTAGAGATTTCAAAAACTTACTTGAGTAAAAGTACTAACACCTTTACCTCAAAAAGTAAAAGTATGTTTTATAAAATGTACTCCGAAAGTACCTTTTGTAAACTAAAATGTACTTGAATAGTTAATAATAGTAATAGTTAATTTCTCCCACTGCTATTTTGTGAATACTATATTATCATTTTAGTCTCAGAGCAACATACTTTAATATTATTATATTGTCTCAATGTAATCTCACTGACTGTCTATATTATAACTATATTATATATTGGCCATACCGCCTTGTGGATGCCTGATCCCGTCAGACCTCAGAAGCTAAGCAGGGTAGGGCCTGGTCAGTACCTGGATGGGAGACCGCTGGGGAACACCAGGAAGCCAATGTGAATGTGAGTGAGAGGGGACTATGGATGGAAATTAGCTCCGAGCTATAATCCGGTGTATTTACGGCACTAGCTGCTGTTCATTAATACACGCAGTCCCATATAAATAAATAAATAAAATATAACTATACGTTTTACATACAGTATAGGTGAAACATTAAATTCAAATCAAATGGTCAAAGGCCATCTATTTGACAGAACAGCGTTGGCTTGAAATGGAAAAATAATGATAGCTGTCTTTTAGAAAAACATTATTAAAGGCATAATATCATACATACCATAGTAAATCTTTTACCTCACATAATCTTCTCCTGACAAGGCATTATAATTGAATGCTGTCAGATTTATAATGTATGTCTTTTCTCATGATAATACAATGTGTTAGAAAAACAAGCCAGTGAACAGAGAGCCTTGAAGCATAGTCTGGCCTTCATGTCCTGCAAAGAGTATGAGGCGTCCTTCAAAGGAAGCGGTCCATGAATGGGATCTGGAGCTGTGTCTCTGGAGAGAAAAGATACAAACAACGAAGCAGGAACACATGCTCACATGATGGCGTCTATACATTGTGCACGCGTCAAGTGTCAGGAGAAATTTACAAAGACAACCAGAAGACACCAGAGGAAGTTGAATGTGTATCTTTTCTGCTGCAAACTAACTAGAATAACAGTAACAGCTTATTTTTATGTGTAATTTGAAGTATTACACCAGCAACCAGTGACGGAAATGCCAAATTTAATTGGCAAAAAAGTTTTTATGCTTGCTTGAACAATAATGAATAAAGAGTCCCAATGTTGTAACACCCTAGCTACCCGATGCCTGCATCAACATTTCTGCATGTCATCTTCTCTTTATTGCAATAAATTTGCTAATCACAAGCTGCGCTTCTTGTAGAGTAACTTTCAACCAGTCTCCATTTTCTATCCTCTTCAGGTTTAGATAAAACCCCAAATAGAGATGGCTCGTATTTTTCACCACAGTGTTTTGAGTGAGACAAGCAACAAACTTACTGCCTGTAATTTTTTTCTTCATCTGAAATTTTAGATGTCCAAAATGCCACTTGTAACCTTTCCCATTACTTGCTTAAGGCTGCTATTATTCTCTATTCTCCTGATCTCTTGAAACCTAACTGGTTCTGTCACTTTTGCCTCAGAGCAGCACAAATTTGGTAAAATTTTCACATACTAAATAAAATCCAGTTATCATGGTTGACAGCTCAACAAAACACCCCAGCCTGCCAGTCCCTCCACATAATAATCAATGCAATTTGACTCCTGTTTTTCAATATGGGGAAATCACATTAAATTTACACTCTTTCATGTAGGATTAGTTTGATCTTATGCACACGTGTCATCCAATTTTAAAATGTCACATATGGGAAGGCAATGATTGCACTTAGAAAAAATATATCTTTAGGTGTGACTATGAAGGAAGGAAGTGGTGCTTTAATCAATATTTAAAAACAAACTCTATACTTCACGTCTTTATATCCTTGAAACGGCTTTGCTTTCATGTTATTCTGCCACCTCCACAGCTACAGGCTAATTCTAGTTCTGCCTCTTTCTCCTCCTGTACTCTCCAAACCGTATTGTGCCCAAATCTTTCTTCTCTCTCAGTGAACAAGGCCCTGAACTTTATGAAATAGCTGCCGCAAGTTTCTCCTGTTTTATCCTCTGTCACTCATGTAGAGAAGGCAAGGCTTGAAGTGGAGGAACTGTGTTGTTTCCTTTACTGTGATTACTTTTTACATCGTCAGTGAATGGAACTCATAGCCAGAAAAATAACCAGTTTCATCTTGATACTGCATTTTAATCTTGGTAGTTAAAATACTGCTCTCCCCAGTTCATTCTGTCGTTTGTCCTTGAGCAAGACACATCACCCACCTTTTTCTGTATGCGCGATTGTGTGTTTGGTGGTGGTTGGAGAGATTGCAGGCGCAGAATGGCAGCCAGGTGTCCGTCAGTCTGCCCCAGGGCAGCTGTGGCTCATCACCACTGAATGTGACTGAGGAGTGAATGAATAAAGCAATGTAAAGTGCTCTGGGCATTTTTCTTTTACTGAAGCTTGGTAGTGTTGGCGGTTAGTAAAACACGAAGCACCTTCATAGTGCCAACTCCAAGTATCTCATGAAATAGGTCAAGTAGAGTCAACAATCATCTTGTAGCATCAACAATATAATCTGAACATGTGAAGAAAAAGAAATAAAATTGAACTGGGCTGGGAATAAAAAGCAAGGTTCTATGCTTCTGGCTTGCAAAGTGAGACTATTCTAAGGTTACTTGTGAAAACTATTCCATTATTTTATTTTATTTTTTTTAGGTTAGAGGACAGTGGTAAAAACTTTTTAAAATATCCACCATACTTTGGGGATGGTACTGATGCTTAAAGAGTAAAGAGTACATAGAATACAAAGTATAAAGCAAAAATAGATACATAAATGTTACAGTAAAAATACAACTAATATTGAGAAACAACCTTATTTTACCCTAACAATGAAGGTGAATGAAGATTTAAGCTAAAGTCTTTAGATTGCAACAATTTCTCAAAAATAAGCATCATACCCAGATGCATCAGTAGCCTCACCTTTAGCAACATTACCTTTACCTGTGTTATACTGAATATTGACTCTAGGAAACTCTAAGAAATAGACAAAAGCAGCATACTAATAAAGCTCCTTATTAAATTGCTAAAATGCAGCTTCACCCATGGCATTTAGTATGTTTTGTGCAGCTGTAAAAAGGCTAATTTGTTTGATCAACCTTAACTATTTACATTCTTGTAATCCTCTAAAGGGGCTGTGCATTGGTGCTTGGTTTGAATTATGAGCTTGAAGGCAGTCTCGTTCCTATTAAGCCAGCATTAGGATGTGGAAATGCACATTTGTTCACAAAATGAGCTGTGATTACTGAAAACAATGCCAGGCCTTCGGAGAGTGTACGGCATTATTGGCTATTTGGTCATTTTCCCAGCAGGGATTTGTTCTGGCCAACGCTGAAGTTCTTTTCAAAGTAAAGGTTTTAGGGGCGTATGGATGCTTGTACATATTTAGTATGCATATCCGTGTCTATGTTAGGAGGAAGGGGGGGGGGGGGGGGGGGGGGTGCAAAGAAGGAAGAAGGAATAAAGGATAACATCTGGTGCATAACATCTGCCCCAGGCCTGCTCACCATAGGGAATCATTAGAAAAATCACACACAAACATACAAACAAACACCCACACGTCATTGGCAGAGACCTTCATAGCAACAACATGCTACAATAATACAAAGCCAATTTCAAAAATGTTGGGATGCTATGTAAGATATAAATAAAAACAAAATGTAATGCTCTAGAAATCTAAACAGATTTGATCGCAGCAACACATCTCAAAAAAGATGGCATGGGGCAACAAAAGGCTGGCTATTGAAAAAAGCTGGGGGAGCATTCTGCAACTATTTATTTTAGTTAGGAACACTTAAGTCAGGATATAAAAGGAATATTTAGATGTAGTCTTTTAGTTGCTGCCACTGAATTGAAAATCAATTATTATTCATTATGAAAGGGTAAAATATCTCACATTCAACATTTATATTGTTGTAGATTTTCTATTATGAATAAAATATACACTCTATTTCCAAAAGTATTCACTCACCCACCCAAATAACTGAATTTAGATTATGGTGTGGGGTTGTTTTCAGGAGCTGGCTTGGCCCCTTAGTTCTAGTGAAAGGAACTCTGAATGCTTCAGCACCAAGAGATTTTGGACAATTCCATGCTCCCAACTTTGTGGGAACATTTTGGGTATGGCCACTTTCTGTTCCTGCACAATGCACAGTCCATAAAGACATGGATGAGTGAGTTTGGTGTGGAAGAAGTTGACTGGGCTGCACAGAGCCCTGACCTCAACCTTAGAGAACACCTTTGGGATGAATTAGAGCAAAGACTGCGAGCCAGGCCTTCTCGTCCAACATCAGTGTCTGACATTGGATGAGAACGTTAGACATGCAGATTGCTGCAAAGGATGGGCCGACGCCATATTAAACTCTATGGATTAAAAATAGGATGTTACTTAAGTTCATATTTGTGTAAAGGCAGGTGAGCCAATATTTTTGGAAATATAGTGTAGTTTCATCATGAGACTTCCAGATCATTGGATTATGTTTTTATTTACATTTGCATTTTACACAGTGTTGGAATTGGGATAGCAATTAAAAAAATAAACATGGCTGTATTATTTAAACTGTCAGAGGTTAAACTCCCAAAAATGGACATACACATGCTCAAAGGGAGCAGCAGCAATATTATGAAGTCCCATGGTGACTGATGTGTTGCGTTGCATATTTTCAATGCAGCCACGAGCGACGATCACTATCATCGGAGTTGGCTTTGATGTACAAGCCGTCGCCCTGGCACGCTGGGAGTTTTGTGTTGTCGGAGTAATCGAGATGCCTATGCTTTTCCAGGGGAAAGTGATAGAAACATGGCCGCAAATGTGTGTAGATTGTTGTGCTACACCTGTACTTTTCCATGTTTTGGGGATGCAGAGTGCAATGTGTTTTGAAGATAGCGGCTCAATATCCTTGTCTGATTACACCGTGAGGGAGGAATTTGGCAACATCAAAGGTTTGAGACAAAAAAACGGGACTCTTTTCATCATCGCTTATCGCTGTTTTACTTAATTACTTCATCACGACAGGGGTGACGATTTGAACCACCGTATTTCCAGTGGTAAATGACAACATGCCTCTGCTTCCTTTAATCTCACAAACACAGAGTCAAAAACACCAGTGTGGTATCGCTCAGACTGGACTTGTCAACAGAAACGGTGGCCAGTTACAACAGCAAATGGTTACACATTAGTCAACCTCAGTAGTGGCTCTCAAGGGCATTTTCATTTACAGTAATTATACAAAGGCCACAGTAGTGAACGCATCACACATTAGAGATGAATTAAGCAGTCCTATGATTGTCGACAGTGTACACACTATTAACCAAAAAACACTGGTTTAAACAGAAATTAACATTTTTCATATTGCTTGTAGGCTTTCAATTTGTCACAATTTTGGTACATTTGCAGATCTTACTATGTGTAATAATTGACATTGTATAACACAATGAGCTCAGTTGATTTGTGTGTATAATGCTGAGAAAATAGAAGCTAGCTTCATTTCACATTTGCACTCCTTTTCCACTTTGTTTAAAAAAAAGAAAATATCCAACCACACCTTCACTGCCCACATGGATCACCTGTCACCTGTACAGCACTGTTCCTTCCTCTGACCACTTTTTAGTCACTTTGACCGCTGCAGTTCGAGAACAAGTCACAAGAATGATCAACCTTGAGGACAGAATGTTCATATGCTGAGATAATGTGCTATTCTACTCACCTTCGAGTCATTTTTATTTATATAGATTTATATAGCCCAGTATCACAACAACAGTCGCCTCAAAGGGCTTTACATCATAAACATACAAACAATAAACACACAATAAGTCATAAGTCAGTGCTCATGATGTTACGTTTATCCCTTTTTCAGGGGTATCTGTTTGGGGTGAGACGAGACACAAATCCCATGAGACGAGACTGGGTTAACAAGAATGTTCAATGTGCTGTATGTCATTCTCCTATTTCACCACGAGACTGATTTTTACCTTCACAACAATTTTGTGACATTTTGATGTTGCAAGATCACGAGATTGCGAGATCTTGTCACACCTGCAGTATATTTGTAGCATTATTATATTTGTAGTATTTGTATATTTGCTTGCTCCACAATAATTAACAATACTGTGGCTGTGTCCTAATACCCAACTGATATTGAGTATTTCCAATAATAACACCTAACCCCTGTTCCTCCACTGCTCTGTTTGGCTGTATAGATGACACCTGGCCTCCCCCCTGTGACTCTGATGTCTCCTTTTGTCTGCTACAATTCCTTTTCTCCGGCCCCTTTAGGCAAAGCCATTTTTCCATCACCTTTTCCACATTTCTTATTACTAGTGACAGCCTCTGCAGTATTTGTTAGCCACTCACATGCTGCGTCTCTTTCACTCTCTCCAACAGGCAAACGTGTGAGGCACTGCTGCACACAATTCGCCTTAGCTCAGTCTCATTTTGGCTTTACGTCGAGCTGATTCTACAAATTTATCTTGTCTTTTCTCATCATGTAAGTATAGATGGCGGCTGTCCTGCTGCTTACCGTATGGCGACAGTTGCAGCTCCATATGATCAGCCTCATGATCAGTCCTGGTTTGAGCTCTCTTTTGACAGTGGATTTTTTAACACTAGATGAAAAAATAAAGAAAGATGTTGTTACCTTTCAGTAGTGTAGACGCTTTTTCCTGACTTTCCCCTGTGGCGGCTGAATGATATTTAATAAATTCAGTTTTGACAGTTTGTTTTAAAGGAATTTTCGCCAGCGTTCACTGCAGGCACTGTTTTTGCGCTGATGCAACACATTTGGGATACAGTGTGTCTAGTGTCTGGTACACTGCGAGGATAAATAGCCAGCTTTGTATTCATGCTAGTTGCAATAAGAAAGGCTGTATGATTTTAAAATATGGGGAAAAAGAATTTGTCACAAAGACTGTATTGGTACCTGAACTGCTGAAGTGTCCATTTTGTATCACTTTTCTGCAGAAGTGGGAAAAACAAATGCATAGCTTCAAGTATCATTTTACAAATAACAATTTCTAATAGTAAAGATATAAGGCCACATTTACTAAGACGAGTGATAAATTGCGAGTGCAGCTTAAAAAATAGCATCTGTTATTTGAGGCCATGTTGTGTGTGATATACGAAGACAAGTAATTGCTGCAGCAATCTGATATGTAAATGAGAATTTCGTGTGAGCATAAGACGCACTGACAGCGAGAGCAAGGCTGCTCTGCTGTGACTGCATCTTTCCTACAGTGATGCAACGCAAAAGTCAATATGAGACTAATAACAGGACCGACTGTAGTTGAATGAATATGTTCACTGTCTTTGAAGGAGAATCATTTCATTGCATTTTACTTTCTTCTATTAACTTTGCAAAGTCTGTCTGTTAAATATCTCATCCAATTCTGGCACTGACCAGAGTCACGTGACTTATTTTCCCTCAGTGTGAGACAGTGGAGACATAGAGAGAAGAAAGTCCTATTCACTGTCTGTCAGAGCCAGTAACCCTTCAAACAATTATACAAAATGTATCAAGACGCCTCTATGCAGTGCTGATGATGATCAAATAAATATAACAATTAAAAAAACATTTTCGAATGCCCTCCGCTCAATCCAGAGCCAAATCCACACAGCACAGCCTTGAGCCACAGACCAGGCTGTCAATCAAGCATCACAGCGAGCATTGTGAGGCAATGGGATAAACACAAGTGAGAGAGTGTAGCCTTTAAGCAGCATTTAAAGACTATTCCGTCACCGTAAAGATTACGTGGCACAAACTGAAAGCCCAGACACAGGAGCTGTAAAGAAGGCAGTTCAGGGAAATACGAGCAAGAATCAAGGAAAAAGTGTTGTAGGTAAAGTCTGTCTCTTTGTTTCCTCCGCCTTCAAATCAACATATTACTGTTGTATCTTTATAAATGATCCCTGTTAAAGGATTATTATTATTATTTTCAACGCCCCATCTGTGCACTAAGAGCTGAACTCTTGCCTCCGCAAAACTTTTGCACCTGTTCCTCAAACGTGCTAAATTTTCATGCACTTTTAGCTCCCCTAGTCATGATAAATCAAACAGTGACTGCAAAGTGAATTCATTTGCATGTTCCACACCTTGAATTTTTTGTGTTCTGGCGAGAATGCCTCGTTTTACAGATTCATTGAGTCAACAGAACAAAATCTGCGCCATGCTCATTTAGCTTCTGCGAGAGCCGCACACAGACCTGCACACAATCCTTTGATAAATCTGGCTCTTAGTGACCAGACGTGAACTCAAATCTGGGATCTTTAAGTTCTTTAAAGCCCATATAACTGACAATGGTAAAAGATGATTTATTTTCTTACTGCCCCCTTGTGGCTGGAGTTAGTATTTTTGGCATTATGTTGCAATGGTACAGAATCCTACACCTCACCAGCACAAACAGTTTCTTCTTTGGCCCACAAAATCTGAACACTTTAGACAAACGAACAAACCAAACTAAAACACCTTGTTGTCAGTGCTAATAACTGTACATTACTGCTGTTACCAACATTAAAAATATATCTTCCTTTGTAGCTCTGTCCACTCTGAAGGAAAAAGCTTTTGTCAATGAGTCATACATTTTTACACAAGTAACATGTACATCTTTACATCTTAGTTTCATCACAACATATATATGTTCTCTTCTTTTCTATTGAAGTAATATGTTTTGAAATATACAAGTACTCTGGTATACTATGATGAAAAGCTGTGTGAACCAGGCTTAAGTACTGTACTGCAATTACTTTATCTGTTCATCTCCTAATTGTTGATACGACTAATACAGATTTACTATTGTGCGCAGACAATTTGGCCAGCAATTATCCCTTAATTTCTATTTTGTGAGACAACATTTTCTTATCAGCAGATAAAATGAAATCAGTATCTATGTTTGTGCATGATCTATGTTTAATGCCTAATATCCTCTGACGAATTTAATTTAGTGGCATTAAAAGCTCATGCCACATGTATCAGATGGTGCATATTTCATTTGGAAATGGAAGAGCGGCATGAAGCCCACCATGTGTGAATGTTTTAAACACAGCGGGAACGCTGCTATATTGGCTTTTATATCTCACACTATTGCAATGCTTTTTTAATCAGTCAAACAATTGATTTTTGAAGCAACATGTACAAAAACTGTTTAAAGTGGTAATGTCTTTAACCTGATACAACTGTTTTAGTAATAACATGGAACATTTACAGAGAGAATAGTGCTTCTTTTCCTTCAGTGAATCATCTGCCTCCATTTAAACATATTATGTATCGTTGGTTTTCCTCTAGACAACTCTAACCTCAGAATCCTTTTACCAATATCTTCACAAACCCCTCTTCTGTGCATGCCCAAACCATCTCAGTCTGGCCTCTGACTTTATCTCCAAAACAAGTAACGTGAGCTATCCCTCTGATGTACTCATTCCTAATTCTGTCTATCCTTGTCACCTCCAAAGACAACCTCTGTTACTTCCAGCTCTGCCTCCTGTCTTTCTCTCCTTGCCACTGTCTCTTAACCATTGTCTCACCACTGTCTTGTGCACCTTTCCTGTTGATACTTTTCCATCACACAACACCTTTCTCTACCCATTCCAACACGCCTTTTCACACTCTTCAAGTTAGTGATTTGCATGTATAATTTGTCAAATGTTTCATGCTTTATTTGATTCATCCAGACTTGGGACCAGCAAAGGCTTGTGACCCCCTGTGGTTGGATTTACAATGGAAATAGAGCATAATGCATGTATTGTTACTAAAAAGAATAACCAATTTTCCAATATTTTATTCTCCATTGTAACCTGGAAGCCTTCAGAAAGACAAACAGAAAATGCTCTTCAAAACAGCAGCGGTGGCAAGAAATGTCTCCATTCCTCATATTCTTTTAGAAACAATAAACAGCATCTTTTAACTTGAAATTCTCAGCGGTGGCCGTCTTGTGGAGCTCGAGCGACGCAGAGAAGTTCTTTGAAGGAAAAAGAAAGAAAATGAATATTTTTCCTGACGTGCAGAGTATTTTTGTGGTTATGTATCAATTTGATGAAAACGATTCCTTTGATGTACATCTATATTTCTCTATAATACTTTACTGAATGCTCATTTGAACACATTATGCTTCTCTGTCACATAAAACAATAAATGCATTTGTTCTTTTAGGGTCAGAAACAGCAAATTTGAGCCAATTTACTCCAATTTTCCTTGTAAGTAGCTGTGATATTGGACATTTATGGCTCAATGCTTATTGGTGTTACACTTATTATATCACATCAAGGACAAGAAGAGAATAGAGCTGGCCTCGGGCTCTGGTCTACCTGTGTAATGATCCACTGTTACTCAGTTCTGCTCTAACACATTCAACATAAATAACTCTTTCAAGTATTGCAGGGGATTGCAATAAGACACTGGGTTCAAACGCTGGCCTTGGATTCAAAGTATGGCCCATATAACATCAAGTGTCACGCAACGTACGGTCCATACTGAGCTGAACATTATTCATCTGTCTATAGGTCAAAGAAGTACTCCAAAACTGTTCAGAATAATAAGAAAAGTATGTAAGTTTAGAAAGTTTTATGTAGAAAGTAATTACTGCTACAACCATCATAATTATTAAGTGTGCATACCCATATTCCCCAGTTTCTGGGGACCAGGGAACATAGGTACCTGCACATTTGGGAAACTATCTTTGTTCCCTAAGCCCTGTACTTATATTTGATGGGAAACATAGGGCTGACCACTTCTAATGCTATCCACTACCACTGCTATTACCACTAATACTGTGCTATAACTGTCCACATTTACAACACTTTTCTATCTCAATGGACACTCAAAGCACTTTACATCAAGGAACCATATTCACACACTCACAAACACTCATTCATACCACGGAACACACAGACACTGGTGTTTTACCCAAGGATAAATAGGTAGTATGAATTGCAGTAAGTGGTTATCTCTTATGCAAGCTACAATTTCTGAACTTTCCAAGTGCTTCAAGTTGAACAAGTTCTTATTAACAAGACTGTGTAAGACATTTCCAACAAATGAACTAGTTTAAATATTATAAATAACACTGGCTCTACTACAGTTCTTATAATCCACTGTGGACATAGGTTTTGTTTCCTTCTTTCTTGCTTAGTGATGTTACCTTTACATTCAGTATTGCGATGCATTTTTGATAAAACTATGTGTGCACTCTCACTTTCTTTTTTTTCCTTTTTTTTAACCATTATTCAGATGTAATGTAGAAGTGAAAGTGTGTCTTTTAAACCTGTATGTCTGCTGCCTTAAAAGCCTGCTGTATTTTACACTCTATGAGCTTTGACACCCAAGGTCCACAAAATCTTGCCTTATCCCAAAATAGGCATCAAAGGACTGTTTTTTTCCCTTCATAGTAGCTTCCAGTGCCATGCCATGTGGCCTGTCCTTGACTCTGTGCAGATTAGAGAGTCACTTTATACAAACAACAACATCAAACTGCTTGAAAAAGTAGAAATATGGGGGCTAAGAGGAAGAAGTGCAAGCAACAAGAGAGGGAGATTTCCCAGAGATGAGGTGAAGATGAAATGCAGCTGACATGAATAACCTCAAAAACAGGACATAATATACTCCATCAGAAGCATCTCCTCTGCCGCTTGCTGAAGGACGAAAGTGAGGATGAAAAAAGGGTTTCAAGTGAGTAAGCATGAAAGGACAACAAAGCAGGTTACCAGAAGAGTACACGAGGCTTTAAGCAGAAGTGTGTCTTTATAGTAGCTGCGGTCCGTGTTGTAGGTGTCAAGGTGGGCAAACCTGGTCTTTGGTGGCACTCTGCCTACACGCTCACGCTTTTCATCATCATCTCGAGCCGAGTGTGTCCCTGGCTTCAAACGGGAGAATGCGCGCTGGTCAGGTGGACATGTATTTCTCTGAGTACTATCCAGCCAAGTTTGTCTCCATGGCAACTGGTGGCTATAACATCTCAGTGCAACAGGTTGGAGCAGTTTGGCTCAGGAGCATACAGGTAATGTTTAAAGCTGAAGTGGAGAGTAACTGGACACTTTTAATCAAATAAATTACAATTTTTAAGAACTTACATACCTAAATCTTAAAGGAAACAAGAAAATTAATTCAAAATCAGAAATACTAGTATTTTTTACCTCAGAGGTAAAGTGAATACACTCACAGCTAAGGTCCTGTGTTCAATCTCCAGTTTTACTCTGTATCACAGGATGGATGTAGCAGGCTGTCCACTAACTCGAATGGTGGTGGATTGATCCTTGCTTCCATCAGTTCACATCTGCCGTTGTGTCCGTGGGCAAGACACTTCAACCACATTGCCACCAGCATCGGTGTACATTGGTGTATGTATGTGTGAGTGTTTGTGAGTGTGAATGGGTGAATGGTTCCCTGATGTAAACCACTGTAAGTGCCCATGGAGGCAGAAGTGCTTTAAAAATTAAGCCATTTTCCAGTTGTAGTATAAATTGCTGTTTCATGAATTTGTACATCAGTACTTTACATTTCATGCTTTTACCATAACTACAATACTTTTATTTTATTAGTAATAATAATAATAATAATAATAATAATAATAATAATAATAATAATAATAATAATACTAATAATAATAATAATTACTAATTTAGTAAAATACTTAAGTTCATGTCTAATTTATTATTATTATAATTTTTTTTTTAGGTGACAGTACTATTATTTGAATACAGCTGGTTGTACATCTGGCCTCTACAAAGAAGTTCTGAGTATTTTCATTTATATGAAATGCATTGACTTTCATTAAAAACATTTACCTGTGTTCCAGGAAAATTTTCTTTGAGTTTTGTGAACTCGTTGGATACATCAGCTTGGTTCTTATTTATTTCTGCCTAAAGGAGAAACAGATTTGTCCTTGTATATGTCTCCCATTCATTCTTGTATTCAGCACCGTTTTTTAAGCACTCCAGATTTTCTATTGCAGTTTAAGGGCACTCCACAAGGCTTCTCAGAGTGGCTGGTTATAAACTAAAGGCAAAATAACATTGCATAGAAGTGTGTATTTTCAAGGACATTTAGTTCAACCATAGAGAATATAAGATTCTGGTATTGGTCAGGGACTTTGTTCCAAGACTATGAAGCTGAATAATGTGATCAAGGGAAAAGTATGTATACTGAGAAAATTACATTTAGTCCTGTACAGAAGTTTTAGGCAGATGTGTAAGGGCTTTAATAAAACAGAATCATATTTTTTGTTTGTCATGAAAATTTTAGGAAAGGTCAATAATGGGGCCAGGACAAAATGATTAATTTTGGTGAGGATCAATGGAAAGAGCATTTGCTTCTGAATACCAAAATCTGTTTGAGTCAAGGTCTGTCCACTATATCCTACCATTGCGAGATAGGATCAGTTTCTTGGCAAAGGTCTCTGTTGTTTAAGTGCTTCTATGTTCATTTTTATGTATAAAATTGTGTGTTTTATATTGATACACCTTTCTTTGTTGTCTTTCTTAAAAACCTGCCTAAGACTTTTTCCCAGTACTGTATGTTTTAATAATGATAAAGTTTATCATTATTATTATCATCATAAATGTTTCAGATAGAGGTTACAAGGTGACTGTCTCTTCAAAGTATGAAGGTTAGTTCAAGTTTAGGTGAAGTGAAAACACAAAATACAATGAGATCAAACACATTTTTTTTCAACAGTTTGCAATGATTTATTACTGTTAAAATAGTTGGACAGAAGGACCATTTTAACCACTACATGCTTGAAGCCAAAACAAAATGGGAGTATTTCCTAACTCCTGTCATAGGGTTGTCATAGACTGTGAAAAGATGTGCCCCAGATTCTGGCATCTCCGTCATGTTGTGGACAGGTTTGTAATGTTTTACTGCTGCGTGTCAAGTTGTACATGAATACTTTGTGTACAGTTTGACAAGCTGAAGTCACCATATGTCCAACAGGCTTTAGTCCTTGGACTCCTGGAAAACTCTAAAGGATTACACAAAGGGTAAGCGCCTCTAGCTACACATAAATCTCATGAAACATTTATGTAAAACAAGTTTTTTTTTTTCTTTTTATTTGAATCTGAAGCATATTTCTAGTGCAACCAAGGCTGTGTTTAAAACAAATTGCATAACACTAATACCATTGGCCTTTTGACAGTTTATAAGCCCGCAGGGTACTGATTTGGGTGTTTGGTGACTCATTTGGTACGGAAGGCAGTACAAGGTCAAAACATCTGAAGCTATAAACAGGCCTTAGGTAAACATACAGAGCTACTTAGTAATTAAGTAACTAGTTTTAATTCTAGAGAGATAATTTGTGATCTTGTAGACCCCTTTAGTGTTTGTAAACAATATGCCTGTGTTTGGAAAGGAATGTGACCACAATAGGAATAAGCATTAACCACCAAATAATGAAAATTATAAATAATCAAGATGGTTTTGACAACTGACTGCATGTGTGCAATTTCAAAGTGTAGTGTAATGTAATGTTATGTGAGAGTAATGTTAAGGGAAAACAAGCAAGCCTTTATATATATATATATATATATATATATATATATATATATATATATATATATATATATATAATTGGCTTGCAGTTGGCCTCAAGGGTGGTCTTGAGGCCAACTGCAAGCCAATTGCACAAGTGTCCATCAAATACCAAGGAGATGCTCTGTCCCCGCTGCTGTTCTGCATAGGTCTGAACCCCCTCAGCCAGATAATCACCAAGACTGGCTATGGGTACCGACTCAGGAACGGGGCCACCATCAGTCACCTCCTCTACATGGATGATATCAAGCTGTACGCCAAGAGCGAGAGAGACATTGACTCACTGATCCACACAACCAGGATCTACAGCAATGACATCGGAATGTCATTCGGACTTGAGAAGTGTGGGCGGATGGTGACAAAGAGAGGGAAGGTAGTCCATACAGTAGGGGTCCCACTCCCAGACGGCAGAATAGCAGACATTGAGGACAGCTACAAGTACCTTGGAATCCAACAAGCAAATGGCAACCTGGAACAGGCCACAAGAAAAGCAGCCACAGCCAAATACCTCCAACGAGTAAGGCAAGTCCTAAGGAGTCAGCTCAATGGCAAGAACAAAGTCAGGGCAATCAACAGCTATGCCCTGCCGGTCATCAGATACCCTGCGGGAATAATAAGCTGGCCAAAGGAAGAGATTCAGACCACAGATGTGAAAACACGAAAGCTCCTAACCATGCATGGAGGGTTCCACCCCAAATCCAGCACCCTGAGACTGTACACTAAGCGCAAGGAAGGAGGCAGAGGACTAGTGAGTGTCAGAACCACTGTCCAGGATGAAACATCCAAGATCCTTGAATACATCAGGAAGATGGCCTCAACAGATGAAGTTCTCAGTGAATGTCTCAGGCAGTGGAAAACAGAGGACGAGGTGCTGGAGGAACCATCATGGGAGGAAAAGCCCCTACATGGGATGTACCATCGACAGATAACTGAAGTGGCTGACATCGAGAAATCCTACCAATGGCTAGAAAGGGCTGGACTGAAGGACAGCACAGAGGCACTGATCATGGCTGCACAGGAGCAGGCCTTGAGCACCAGAGCAATAGAGGCCAAGATCTACCATACAAGACAAGACCCCAGGTGCAGACTGTGCAACGAGGCCCCTGAGACAATCCAACACATAACTGCAGGCTGTAAGATGCTGGCAGGGAAAGCATACATGGAGCATCATAACCAAGTGGCTGGTATAGTGTACAGGAACATCTGTGCAGAGTACAGTCTGGAAGTCCCGAGGTCAAGATGGGAAACACCTCCAAAGGTGATGGAGAACGACCGAGCTAAGATCCTGTGGGACTTCCAGATCCAGACAGACAAAATGGTAGTGGCGAACCAACCGGACATTGTGGTGATGGACAAACAGCAGAGGAAAGCCGTTGTGGTTGACATCGCAATACCAAGCGATTGTAACATCAGGAAAAAGGAACATGAGAAACTGGAGAAGTACCAAGGCCACAAAGAAGAACTTGAGAAGGCCTGGAAAGTGAAGGCAACAGTGGTGCCCGTGGTCATCGGAGCACTCGGGGCAGTAACCCCCAAACTGGAAGAGTGGCTACAGCAGATCCCAGGAAAAACATCAGACATCTCAGTCCAGAAGAGCGCAGTCCTAGGAACAGCAAAGATACTGCGCAGAACCCTCAAGCTCCCAGGCCTCTGGTAGAGGACCCGAGCTTGGATGGATGAAACCGCCCACGGAGGGCGAGTGGACAATTTTTTTTTTAATATATATATATATATATATATATATATAGCAGTTATTATAGGCATAAGTGTTTACACCCTATCTTATATTTTTACACAGTTAAATGTTTCGATCATCAAACACTTTAATATTAGACAAAGATAACCACAGTAAAATTCAGAAGGCAGTTTTTGAATGATTATTTTATTTATTAAGGGAAAAAGCTATCTAAAACTGTCCGGCCTGTGCAAAAGTTTAATTAAGACTAAATTAAGACTTTTGCTGAGCATAATTAGCATAAAAGCTAAAGTCTAAATAATAAAACATAGGTTATTGAGTTTTATGTTTTACTGAGATCCACAAACATAAGATATACCTACAGTAAGATTTAAAAATAAAAGTGTCTTGTAAAATACATGTCTGCATGCCCTCACTGTGTTATCATTGGTTCTCTCCAGCTCCCTGGGTGTATTGGTAAATGTATATTAAGTAGATGAATACGAAAGTGTATGGTTGTCTGTGTCAGCCATGCGACTGCCATTGTCCAGAATGTAATCAGCCTCAGCCCCACAGTTGCTTGGATCGGCTCCATCCACCCAAGAGTTAGACAAGGACAAAGACTGAATCAACATGCAACACTTTTATTTCCTGAATTAAAGACTTTTTTTCCAGTAAAAAAAAAAATAAGCCTGACTTTTAAAGAAACTAATTTCAATGGTTTTGAAGTGAGAGTTGGTTAAATCTAAGATACTACAGAGGCTCGCAAAGACGAGAAACAGTGGTCCAGAAAGCCATGTTTTGATCAAGCAAAGACAAAGTTTGAGAAAGACGAGCAGTGTTCTCATTGCTACAAAGTGGACCATGCTGCTCTCCACAGCAGGATCCATAAACAGTAGCTGGCAGACTCTCAGCAGGCAGACATTCACACACACACGCGCGCACTGGGACGTGTCCTGAGCCCGTGAACAGGGCTCCTTTCTGCTGAGTAACAGGGGAGGTGGTGGCCGCCCCACTGGCTCATTGATTTATCCCACAGCCTGCTCCTGTTTAAAGCCCAGCTGTCTCTGTCAGCACACACATGGACACGTGGTTAGTTACCATGCACTCACAAACACACACAGTAACGCTGTGGAGTACACTTTCTGTCAGAGGGGGAAGTACAATTCTGTACTCAAGTAAAAATATTTTACAACAGGAAGTAAATGTGGCAAAGGGGGTCTGTTGTCTTTGGTCTCAAGGTCAGAGGAGCCCAGAAGTGGTCCCTCATCTTATATTTTCCATTATAATGGGCCCATTTGAAGCCTTCTTGCCCCATGCCAGCTTACTGCTACTACCAGTTCAAATACTACTACAGCAAGTGTTACTAATAATAGTCCTACTGCTACTATTACTAATAGTGTTACTACTACTTATTTTACTACTGGTATACTACTTGTACTGCTATCATTGCCACAATTACTACTTTTACTGGTCCTACCCAATTTGCAATTGAGGTAAAATAAATAAAAGATTTTACTCATTAAAAGTTTGACAAATTTACTTGAGTAAAAGTACAAATATTCCTCAAAATGTCCTGAGTAAAAGTGTGTAGACTTACTTGCCACTTCTGCTTTCTGAAAGTAACCATCCTCAGCCAACTGGTGCTGCTGTGGCTCTGGACACTGTTGCTGGAGCTTGGCCTGGTGCCAGCGCGGCAGCAGCAGTGTGTACTTGTGTGTGTGAGAGAGAGAGAGAGAGAGAGAGAGAGAGGCTGGAGTCTATTGTTGGGACAAATCCAGAGTCGGTTTGCTGTTAATATCGGCCAGGCGTCATCTGTACTTCACGCTGACTCGGTTTATTACAGTTACAAACACCGCCTCCACTGACCAATCATCTCCCGTTGATGGCGGCTACCCTTCCTGACCATTAGCAATCATACGTCAAGATCATTTAAGTGCGGGAGGAACACTGACGCTTTGTTATTATTTTTAGCTGTTCACAAATGTCATTTTCTCTTATTTAGCTCCGTTCTTCTTTGTGGTGCCTCAAATCGCTGCATGCTTCCGGCTACAAGGCAACAGGCAATCAGCGATTATTATGAAATATGATCATGTTAAAGCGGAGGCCCCGTGGCAAGAGTGGAACCTGGAGGAATGCAGTGCTTTATCCATATTTAGACGGCAGGTTATAGTCTTAATCACGTTATGAGGATGGCGGATCACCAGGGTTGCTCAATTATACATTCTCCCCTGTCTTTCATTGGTTCTGCCACCTCTCTCTCTCTCTCTCTCTTCCCTGCTTTCTTCACCTCTCTCGCCCGTCACACAGATTATGCTCTCTCCCTCTATCCTCGGTGGAGAGGCAGGAATCACACACTAAAGCTTTGAACATGAAAGGCGAGGCAGAAAAACAACAACAAGGACAGCGGATCATGGCGTGCATCTCGGAGTGTTTGTGCGTGTGCGTTTCATGCACATGTAAAGGAATCTTTGCTCCAAGATGTGCATGTATTTAAAATGTCATTTGGATGTGCCGCAATGTGTTTGTAGAAGCGCCTTTATGCCCCCTTTTGCATTTACCTATATTTTTTCTACAAGTCTCTGCACCAAAGCTTTCATGTGTGTCTGTAGGAGGCTTTTAGCATGTTTACAAACAGCCAGTTGTCTTGTAAGACTGTATTCTGATGTTGTCAAGTCATTAAAACTTTAGTTTTGGCTGGCAAAATTCACAATGAAAACTTTTTAAATGTGTTTTATCTCTTGTAAAGTAACACTATGTAGGATTTGGACATATTATGCTTTTTTTCCCAAGGTTTTTGAATTAATAGAAGGTCACATGATCTTCAGCTGTGTATTTAATGCCAGTGACTTCCTGTTTCCTGTAAATTCACACTGATGAAGGTGTTTGGATGAACACTGAAACGTCTTTGAGGAACAGCAAACTTAATGTCCAGTAGATTTAGAGAATTTTTTTGTGTATTTGTCAACCTGGATGTGTAAACATGAACCTATATACATGTATTATAAGTTAAAAATGAAAAAGGCTACTTTTTGAGAGATGCTGCTTTCTCTGCTGAAAAAACTTGTATTAGGTGCATGTCTTTTTAATGCTATGTTCACACCAAACGCGACTGAGGCATCCTGGGTGTCTAATTTACATGTTAAGTCTATAAATACGTGTCTAGATGTCCTGCGCTGCGAATCAAGTGTCCAGGCCTTGCGAATCATGCATTGATGCACCAACGCCAGCTGAGCATTGCCGCATTGTTTTTAGGAGTTGGGTTTGGTTCCTTAGTTCCAGTGAAAGGAACTTTCAGCAGACCAAGAGGTTTTGGACAATTCCATGCTCCCAACTGTATGGTATGGTTTGGGGATGGCCACTTCCTGTTCCAACATGACTGCACCAGAGTACAAAGCACGGTCCTAAAAGACATGGATGAGTGAGTTTGGTGTGGAAGAAGTTGACTGGGCTGCACAGAGTCCTGACCTCAACCTGACAGAACACCTTTGGGATGAATTAGAGCAAAGACTGCAAGCCAGGCCTTCTTGTCCAACATCAGTGTCTCATGTTGGACAAGAACGTCAGTCACATAGATGTCTGACGTAGATAGAGGCATATTAAGCCCTATGGATTAAGAATGGGATGTTACTTAAGTACATATGTGTGTAAAGGAAGGTGAGCTAATAAACTTAAGATTAATAAATTTAAGACATTTTTAGAGCTTAATAAACAGCTTTAAAAATGTCCAGCCTTATACATCACACTGTCTGACGTATAGTATGGATTACATGGCTACACAACTGCATAAAAAAAAAATTCCATTACACATGTTACACCATTTAAAAACTGTGTTTAACAGCACATACAACATGAAAATGCTAACACTGACTAAAATAGTGTTTATTTTGTCATTATTTTAGGTAATTTCAGAAAACTACAAACTATGACATACACTATACCACCTTTTCTGGGAGGGGGAGCCCAAGAAAGAGAGAGAGAGAGAGAGAGAGAGAGAGAGAGAGAGAGAGAGAGAGAGAGAAAAAGTGACATTGTTTTGAGTTAAAAGTTGACACCCAAAGGTTTAAGTGAGTCCAAAGAGTTTAAATTATTTCAGGGAGAAGATAAAGCGAATAATATGAAGCCCAATAGCTAATTTATTCTGCTCAGGGCCTTTACCTTCTTAAGCCTAAGCGGAGATAAATTTCCCTGAATGATATTTCTGGGTAGGCTGCAGGTACAAGTAATTGTGACAGTTTTAGTACACAAGAGAGCAACCCAGTGAATGTTTTAGAAGAAAGCTTGCCATCAAATGGCACTCAGTGGGCTGTCAGTAAAAATGGATGAAAGGATAAAGCTAGAGGTGGAAGACAGATATGCACGGGCACAGCAAAGTAAAACTGTATTTATTTAACAATATAGGCCTACACACAAACACATTAAAGGAAAAGATAAGCAAAGGCTGTGTTTCCTTTATAAAGGTGAGAAAACTACCCAGTGTATCTAGCTGACGTACAGTAAACTCAGTGTGAACTCAGGTACTTACAATATGCAGTAGTAGTGTTTACTTCACACTCGAGTGCACCCTGGCCACACAACATCTTGAGTTGACAGTGGGACCACTTAATGTCAGAAAATGTTATGTTTCATTTAATTTGCAATTTAATGTTGGTTGAGACTGTTTACAGCCGAGATCTATATGAGCCATGGTTCAAATTCACAAATATAACATTTACAGAAGCAGACAGGAGTACAATCAAAATGGGCCGTGAGATGAACAAAACATTTTGATTTTGTTTTACTTCAAATTCCAGTGGCCACCTCACGGGGTGTATCCCACAGTGTGTCTGAAAGATAAAGAAGGAAATAGATTATGCTTTAATTGTATTTTTAAACAAATTTCTGTCACCCGTAGAACAGCTTTGCATGTTTTACAACCTTTATAAACATGATCTGGCTAAAAGAAAATGTTTTGAAGCACAAATACTCTATGCCATAAAGAAATAGGTGAGGAGACCAGCAGATGGCAGCGGAGTGCATAGCTGTGACGTTTTTTTAAACACCATCAATGAAAATAATTCTTCATGTTCTTAAAATTTTTGAATGATGTCATTTTGCTCTAATATGAAAAATTAGTTGTGAGAAATCAGTGGAAACAGAGCAATACACTTTTTTTTGGGGATAAATAAATAAGAGCAGGCTGGATGTAGGGGGGTGTTTGATTGGTCAGTGGAGTAGGCAGGGGCTTCATGGGGAGGCGGAGGTTCGTGAATCCGAGCATTTTGAGACCTCAGAAATGCTGTGCCAGAGATTAGAAGATTACTCAGAAAGGCGTGAATGAAGCAAAACACAACTACAGCCATGGTTTTGACGAGGGAACATTACATAACACTGTAGCCTGGTAAGCCAGCCTCTCTTGCTGTTCTTGCTGTTCGCCTGCAGGACAGTCTGGTTCCCCTCTGAAAGCGAAGCGTGCAGCTCTGGTTCGATTTGGAACTGGCCTATCACAGTCGTTTATCTGCAGCATGTGTTACGAAAATGGGAGAGCTAACCACGGTAGCGCAAGCTACTGAGCTAATTCAATAACTTCTCTGACCTGATTAATGGTGTTTAGTGCTTTTCTTTGTCACCTGTTGGTTCTGCTGAAGTCTGTGTTGTTGTTCAGTCCTCTGTGATTTTTTCTTTGTCTTGTTGCCATTTTAACAACAGTAAAGTGTCATAGACATCTGACATAACACCCACATAAAAAAATAAAAAAAACTTTCACGACTACAACTGGCTTTTGCTGCAATATGCTATATTCAGGTGTTTTATGAAAAAAAAAAAAATCCAACCATTGCATGCAAGAATCCATGGTTGTTTGGGTCAGAGGTGCACCGCTGATGTCCCACCCTTCACTTCCGTGATTGGTTATTGGTCATTGTTTCGCCTGAGAAACAAAATGTTACCGAAGGGGTACCAGACTAACTTCTTTGTAAAGGATAGGAAAAGAGTTTGTCTGGCAGGCCAGGCTAATAACATGGTAGAAAGCTCAGAAAACCTGTTTGGCCCTGTATAATATAGCCCCTTTAAGATGTTGAGGTTTCACAAAATGAATTATCCACAAAATTGAACAGCGTAACAGAAGAACCAGGTCAAAAACTGCCTAGCTTGTTATGGCTCCCACACTAAACAAAGAGCTGCTCTACCTGACTGAAGAAATGGCTCCACTTAACACACCCAAATCTGAAAATCAATAATATTTTAGACTCTTTAACCCCAAAGCAATGAAAAATAAAATCTTTTCAATATACATTTACAAATAACACCAATTAACCAAATAAAAAATGGCATTTACCTTAGGTTTGATGGGGTTGAAAAGACAGGTTGACAAAGTTTTCAGTTACTGAGATCTGCAGCACAGCAAGCTTCAATTTACTTTCACTTGGACCTCATGCATTAAAAAAAAAATAAAATAAAAAAATGCTTTTGCTTTGCTTTTTCAGTAATCACAAATAACCACCTTATACAACCCTGGTCCACTCCATCAGTGTTTACTTGATTGCCACTTTAATGGATGGCCTTTTAAAGAGGTAAAAGAAAGGCTGTGGCTATGTCCTTAGCTAGATTTAGTTTAATGTGGCCAAATGTCATCAAAGGAGCACTGAGAAAATTGTTCCCTGAGGCATTATTTCAGATGTTGTACAGTATATTGTCCATTTTTTGTCATTTCCCTCCATTTTAGGAGAAAAAGCTCCTCTCTCTCATTTTGTCTCTGTCTAAAATTGCCCTCTTCTTCTGTAAAGCAGGATAAAACCTGCTCTTGTGTAACTTGGCGCTGATGCCTCAGTTGGAAAGGGAGAGTGAATGAGCCGAGTAGAATAGGAAAAATGGATTTATTGGTTTTGTGTTGCGTGCTTCTGCCATCTCAGGACAAGGTATTGTTGTCAGCTATAATTTATTACAGTGTTTAGGAGGGACCTCTTTTACTTTTACATGTACAGTAGTATCAATCATGAAGATAGTTTTTTTTCAAACATGCAAAGGCAGAGATGTATATACTCCGACACGAGCTTCTGAAAGCCAAAGCCTAAAAAATATGAGCACAGCAAATAACATCCATCAGGCCTATACAAAATAACAACAGAGACGGCGCAGAGCTGATTGGTATACAAACCTGCTCTATCTGCAGTTCCCTCAAGTCCACACAGAGCATTCACTGGAGATGCATCCGCTGTGCAGGCATCCCCACACTGTCCCACTGGGGACAGCTGGACAGCACCATGTTTTTAGATCAGATGTTGCTATATTTGTAAGATTATTCTGTTTGAGTAGTTGTGTGATAGATGTATTTTTATTTAAAAGTGTTTTGAAGTGCATTGTTTGCCATTTAAACTCGTCAATTAGCAGATTTTCCATTTTATTACTTGACTTACACATTTTTGTATGCATTTGGCTGCAGTAAGTCAAGTTCAAAACGGTGGCCCTGAGGTGCAACATCAAACTTGTTTTTGTCCACTAGAAAAATAAAAGCAGAGGAAGATTTTTAAATGCCTCAAATATAAAAACTGCCTATGAAAATAAAAAAAGTGTCCATTAAAATAAACCATCTCATTAAAAAAAAAAGCTTCTTAAAAAAAAAAAAAATACTTATTAAAAAGTAAGCCTTTCTAAAAAATTAAAAGCTATCCTCAAAGTAAAAAAGCCAAAAAACAAAAAACAAACAAACAAATAAACAACAAAAAAAATCTCTCTCTCTCTCTCTCTCTCTCTCTCTCTATATATATATATATATATATATATATATATATATATATATTTTTTTTTTTTTTTTTTTTTTTTTTTTTTTGAGGGACGGGTGTATTTTTAAGGCAAGATTGAAAAAAAAAATCTAAAACTGGTTTTATTGTTTAAGTGAACAAAAACAATTTTGAATTTTGATGTTGCACCTCAGGGCCACCGTAACACCTAAATGTAAACCAGTTCAGCTAAATAAGGAGCATAAGACTCACAAAGGTAAATTAAACAACAGGTTCAATAAATATATTTAGTAACAGTGCATTAACCAGAGAGTGGCATACAGAACACTGAGCAGGCCATAGTTGTTAATGTCAGAGGTGGCTGTCTGACCAGGTTATAGCAGTAAGAGTATGCTGCAGAGAGAACTCAGTGACTCACCCCAAGAACGATCATGGGATTTACACAGAGGATGTCAGAGAAATTTCCTTGTACAACGCATGAGTCAACCTCATCCCTCTGTTTTGACAACTACTCACCATCTTAACCCAAAGTTGTGGCTAGTGAGGCCTGAACTTTCTTCTTTACACTGTCCATGCAAAAAGGGTGTTTAATGTTGTGAGTTAGATTAGATTTCTCCTTCTTAACACTTAACTTCTTGATGCACAATGTTCACATTAACGCTATGTTTTAGTGAGCCTTTATTTTGATAATATGGAAAAATATAACTCCAACCTATCATGAACAGAACAGTTCAGTGAGTTTTTCCTGAGTTGTCACCAGTGTAAATCATCAGATAGAAATCGTAAAAAATAGAGAGCAGTTTATACGTGGGGGAAATTACGCTGTCACTGTGCACCACTGTTGTGTTGGTGTAATATAGGGCTAAACCTCTTTAAAAATGGTTGGACTGTTGCTCTTATTTACACCTTTTTAATTGTACATAACCAATGGCAAAAGGACCACAAAAGGAGGCCATGCAATAGTGCTATAGTGGTCCGTTTGCTCAATTGCTAATAGATCATCGCATTTACAAAATGTGGCAGTACCACAACTGGCCTGGCACTAATGACTCTTCACACATGTCGATGATGGTCTGTAGTGAAACATGCAAACAGGAGAAAGACTCTTACAAAGCCACACAACCTAGTGACAAAAACAAAAAGTAATTTCATTCATATCAACTATGCACAATTATGTATTCATGCAGGTGGGCTTCTCATAAACCATCACAGTAACAAATAGAAACAAATAGGCTATATATCACTGTCACTGACCATAGTGATGTTGGCAAGCTAAGACCTTCAAAAGTTTAAATGGCTTTATGCAAAATACAAACTCCACAGCTGCAGACACACAGGAAATCACATAACAGTAGCCCATAATGATAAAGCCACTTTGATTAGGACTGCTTTAATTTCACCAAGCAAACACAATCAACTCCAGTTTGTGCTTGGGTCTGAGCCAGTGCACATGCTGCTGTCAAGTCTCTAAGTTTAAATGGACTTTTTCCAGTTTTAACATGGAGGGCTCTTCATGTTCTGCATGCATTATACTGTAGAGGGTTACTTGTCATCCTATTCTGAAACATCTCAACCACTCAAACGAAATAAATCTCCACAGCAAATGCATGTACTTGCTAAACAATATCGGTTCTAAATAACTGGCCTTATGCTGAATTAAATGTAATGTAAGCCCATAGTTGCTGTGAAAGACTCCAGCCACCTGTGACCTCTAATGGCAATAAGCAGAAGTAGAAATATGAATGAATGATTGATTTTCACTTTGAAAGCCTCCACAGGACCACATGATCTCTGCTGTGGTTGCTCCAACTGTGGACAGGAAGCTAAATATTTCCCTCTTGTGTGACTAATTGCAGTGTACTGTTTCAGCCTAATTTGTAAGATACAAGAAAATGACTATTAAATCTTCTCATCCATCATTTGTGGGACCAGAAACAATGACAGTAGCAGTGCAATTCTCTTTTCTAAAGCTAATATTACTTTCAAGTATCACATTCAAACTGAGCTACTTGTCACACATTGAGACAGAGCTCCTGACATGAATACAGCTCTTGATCATCTGAGAAGTTTCGCATTCAAGTCACTGCAGTCTGCCATTTTTCAGGCACTTTTCCTTCGAATTGTTTTTCTCACCAAAGTCGATGGATATGGACCTTGTGTCCTCATTGTCACTTTATCGCTGCCTTAAGAGACCACTATTGTTCTCACTGACTTTATTCAGTGAAAAACAGATTGTACCATCTGCTGTTTATATATTTGTGACTAAAATGTAATTCAAGAGCTCCCTTTTAGCACATTTTTTTGCTTGTTTGCCCTTGCACAATTAAGATACAGTGATATTTTGTCTATTATTAGCCTCTTCTAACTGTCAGAGTGTGTAAAAGAATCAACCTTTATTAGTGCATAAAGGATCAGTAACTGTAGTGGAGTGAATTTGACTTTTTGTTTTTGACTTTGTCTTGTGTTGGGCTCCACTTAAGTAAAATGGGAGTATTCACAAACTCTGCCCTGTGCCTTGGTAAAAGCAGTGTTTGGCAGTGAGTGGTCACCAGTTTTTGAGTTCATGTCAATCTCAAGTCCTCAGTGTTCGAGTTCATAGAGGCTAATCTGAGTCAAGTTTGAGTCGAGTCATTAGCACATGAAATTTGAGTCTGTGTTGTGTCAAAATCCATCAAAATCCAGTCCACATCAATCTGAGTTTAGTCACAAAGATTAAAGAGGGTGCTACGCTGACATGTTGATTGGGATATTTGCATAGTACAGCTCAGTCAGCACAGGCACATGATTTTTGCCTAAAAAGCAAACTAGTCACAAGTGCGACTCACAAGTGCTTGAGTCTAAGTTATCGTCTCCAAGTTAAAGTCTAAATCCAAGTGACGAATTCAAAAGAGTCGACTCCTGATCTGTAAGCTTGAGTCGAGTCATGAGTTTCACATAATTAGCCACAAAACTGCTCCAGAACTCAAGTGTCTCTGATCAAAAAACTCAGCCAACAACAATTAAAAATGACCAGCAATAAAACCCATCATGCACTGGAAAAATGGTAAACTCAGCAGCAAATGTTTAGCAGTATTGGCTAAAATTGAACTTGTAAACTGTAGGAGTATTGGACCACTGCTGAAATTCTAAAAAAAATGGACATGCCTTTAGGAGACGAGAAGTCTGCTCTTACCTACCAAGGACGCAAAACAAAGACATATATCTGTCCTATACGAACTGCAGACCAATAAATATGCCAGAAGAGGTCTCCTGTCTTCTCTGATAAGAACCAGAGACCTGGCACATCTCATCTGTTTAAAAGACTTTATATGCATTAACATGTTACTTTACAGGAAAATGTCATAGCTATGTTTTGTGCAAACTGTTGAATGTAACATGTTTTTAAAGGTACGTAAATTGAAGTGGAGTAAGACACATTTCTTTTTATGACATTTACTTTGTGTCTAGCAGAGGTAATTTGAATCCTCTCCACTATCAGTTCAGGGGGGGCCATACCAGAGACACCCTTCCAGTCTTATCTTGGGGTGCGGCCCACATTTCTCTAGTCTTCGTCTTGTCTTGTCTTAGTCTTTGTCTCGTCTTGTCTCCGTCTCTCCTTTGTTTTTTAAGTCTAATTTTTCTTTTCTTCTCGTCATTTTTGTTGCGTTAAGTTTACTTTACCAGTGATAACATCTTTTCACAATAAGTCGCCCAAACTTTTGTTCAAGTATCATTTTTGTAGTTTATTTTGAAAAGCCTCGCGCCATGCAACATCCGCCAGCTTTAACAATCACTGCCTTGACCAAAGCAGCTATTTTAAGAAGTTATGCTTCTAAAGTTTTGAATCGCGTGAAAGGATTTTTATTAAATTTTTCATTTGGCATTAAAAGGGACATTTGCCATACTCTGAGACTCTGACGCTGCCTTACGCTGACAACAGCTAAACTCTCCCTGAGCGGCATCACGTTCGCTGTTCAACATAACGGGACACCTGCCGACTGGCTGTGGAGCTTGGAGGACACACCACGACCCGCAGCTTGGGACCGGGAAGACCAACCCTGTGACACCCTGCGGCTCTAAAGGACGAGGAAACAACATCCGAGCCCCTGGCTGAAACCGGAGGCTGGCTGTCGTCACCGCCTTCCCCTCCTGCTCCAAAGACAGTAGACCAGTGTTATGTATGTGACAAAGTTGGCGTTTATAGTCTCAGAGTCTGTTTCTTTATTCCTAAATTTCCAATAATTTACCAAGTCAATTTATAACTTACTCCACTGCAATTCATCATTACTTAATCAGTAATTCTGCATAACGGTTCTGTTCAAAATTACATTCCTTTCAATATTTACCTGTGCCTCAGTACACTATTCCACCTTATTGTGTAAATAAACGTTATACTTAATCTAAATTAAGTTGAGTTTGGTGGTCTTTATCTATTAAACTGAGTCCCTTCTGGTCAATCCTTCCCTCTTAAGACATTAGTTTAGGTGTTTTAATCTGCACGTTAGCGCAAGGCTAACTGGTACCAATGCAGAGTTATTACTCTTAATCTTTGTCTTAGTTCAGTGCATATATTTTTTATATATGTACGCTACAAAACATACATATTAGTCAAGTTTGTCTATTATGGCTTATAACTGAATGCTTATACAGTATGTTATTAAAAGATCTTAGCCCGTGAATCAATTGAAGTTTATTTTCTGTTGTTTTCATGCAACACATTACAATACATTGTTTTCCTTTAGTTCCTAAATACCACATAAATCCTCTGAGTAAGTGACACTGATTCGAAGTTATTCCGCGTTGCTTGGAGAACTGAAGTAATGAGTAACAACAGGTCTTTGGCTTGCAGCTGTTGTTCCCTGTGCCCTTCTGCGCTGACAGCTGAACGAGGCAGGTCGCTCACCTCTGCCTTTTAATATGAGGACAAACAATGGCATCAGTAAGTAAGCAAGTCAAAGCTGAGTACCTGGGACGGCCATATGCGTCACTAACTATTAAATAAAATCTTTGTCCTTGTAAGAAGGGCTGAAAAACAATGATTGTGGCTTCATAATAAATTTATTTAGTTATTTGGTGCCAGGCCCAGGATGTTTTAAATCTGACATTGCCCTTTCGTTTGCCTAATAAAGGTGTGCGATGGCATGGAGGTGAGCTGTTTATTGGCCAATTTACTTTTCTGGCATTAGTCCTGGAACTAATTGGACTAAATAAATACACAGTGGACTAATTTGATTCAATTGTGTTCGGTGTCTGTCAATATGTCTGCCCTTCAACGGCGCTCCCTCACTAAATTCATCTTGTTAGCTCGGTGCCTGTCTCTCCCCTTGGGTCAACTGAGTGATGGAAGCCGACAGAAAAGGTGTTTTTAAAATGCAGTAAAATGAGGTGCAATCAGGCATTCCTCGCACAGACGCAGCCCAAAATGGAGACTCCACTAGCTCTCTGACTGGAAAACACTTAAATCCACAGGCATAGACACACATATATGCACACAATTGCACACACTTACTTTCAGTCATGCAGAAATTGACTCCAATTAGCCATCCAATGGTTTCTCTCTTTCACTCATCAGTGCTGGAGTGAGAGGCTCATCATTAAAAAAGCATGCTTAATGATGGTGGGCCTAACCCTCTCTAATGCACACAGTCTTTGATATTCTAGAGGTAATCCTACACACCTCCGACACGCCTGCCCCATCACACACACTCTGCTCTCTCCTGCCTTCACTTCTCATTTCATATAGATTAAACCATATATTATGAAGAAAAATAAATACTGTATAGCACATAAGACAATAATGCAACTATTGCTGGTGGACGTGTGGTATGAATTAATTGGAATGATGTGAAAAAGCTCAAAATCAAGATTAGTGCTTCCTCCAGTGACCTTTCTTTTGTGCGCTGCGCCGTGGCATCAGCAAAGTTTGAGTGTAAAACCAGGATTAGTGCTTGGTAAGATTTGCCGCTTGAAGTTACTGTAGTGAGACCATCTAAAGTCGCTCTCAGTCATTGTGACTTACACTTCAAAAGCTTTCCTCAATTTAACAGTCCCGGTGCTAAGAAAGTGAAATGTGGTACGACTGTGTAGCAGCCCTCATGCTAACTAGCAAGAGACTTCAAAATAATTCAAGTGGGAGTTGTTAAAAAAAGAATGCTTGGGTAAAAGAAATGAAGAATTGCATGTATGAAAAATATTTTTCTACCACTGCTACTCATTCAAATACCTCAATTACCACTATTACACCAACTGCTACTTAAACTACTATCACTAGTGTTGTTATACTATTTCTGTGGTGACTATTATATTATGCTATTATGACCAATTTTTGCACCAAGGTCAAAAATACTTTGTCTAACAATTCCACTGGGCCTCATATTGCAGCCCTTATGTTAAAAGCCTTGGGGTGATTTTTGATTCAGTGTTAAAATTGGCAAACAAATGAGTTCTGTTGTAAAGACAAACTATTTTCAACTCAGACTTCTTGCATAAATCAGAGCATATCTCCACAAAGAGATTTGGAGAGCGCTATTCATGCTTTTATCACATCAGTGTTGGACTATTGCAACTCTCCTTGTATTGGGCTGGATCAGAACTCTCTCTGGTGCTTGCTGGGCGTCCAGAATGCTACAGCCACAAGACAACATGAGCACATCATCCCTGGGGTATTAAACCAGACTGAAAACACGTATTGTCTTTTGGAGGCCAATACTGGTTAGACGAGATATCGGCTTTTATCTTGTCTTTATCATTTTATCTTGGCTTTAATTGTATTCTATATTTTTTACATTAGCCTGTGTTTATTGTTTGATATACTACGAGATTGGTTAGTTTACTGATTGATTGTTTTTATTGCTCTATTTATTTATTTTTTATCTTTACACAGCCTGTACAGCACTTTGGTCAAATGAGGCTGTTTTTAAATGTGCTCTATAAATACATTTGACATTGACATTTAGGGACTTAAAAAAATACTTGAGCAAAAGTAATATTTTCCTTCAAAAATCTACTTAAGTAAAAGAAAGAAAAGAAACATGTTATAAAATGTACTAGAAGAAGTAAAAGTATCTACGCACTGCACATCAAACTGACAATAACATTCTGTGGTACTTCCCCATGCCATTTAGAGTAATTAGGTTCAACTTTGTAATACAGAGTTTAACTTTGTTGCACCTGCCATCAAATTTGTCTATTCAATATCAGTTCAACTCAAATGTGTTAGTATAGACTGAACTGCAATAGTACAATAGCCAAATTGCTAAAAATGCAAACATGACATCTTCTGTTTTCAGCTTCTTCTTTTTTTTTTTAATCAATGGAGACCTACTGTATTCAATTAAATGAGAAATGCTTTACTTTGAAAAAAAAAAATATGTGAGCACATGTGGCACATGCAGGAGTCTGCCCATGAAACCTGCCACAAACACACAACAATAGCTGTACTTGAATGCTATTGTGCTATTTGCTAGTAATAATTGCTCAATCGTATACTCCTCTGCAATTTCCGCCCCTTTTTTATGCAACACATAATTAGCTCCAATTATTGTTAATAACTTTGGGCAAAAGGCCTTTGTTATCAAGGTCAGTGTGGTCTGACAGAGCTTTAAAGCTGGGCCCGGGCCTCATCTCTCTCTCTTCCCATCCAGTTAATTATGTCCAGCACGCTCCTGTTCGAACAGTCCTTTGTCTCTCGTTGCACACACACACAGCCATGTGCTGGACTCAGTGGGAGGAATGAGGACCTTTCTGACATTTACAAGGGTTTGAGAGTTTCAAAGGAAAAGTTATTGGGTTTATGGAAGCATAGCAATGCATTATCAACAGAAAAGTGCTGTCTCAGTGGGCTTCAAGGAGGTCAAATGGAGTGTAAGAGGCAGCTTCACAAGTTGGACCAGCTCACTTTGTGAGAGAAAGCCTAATTTGGGATTCAGTTAGAATAAAGTGCGATTGGTGATGAATGTGCTGTGAAAGTGACTTTATTCAAACAAAGAAGCTCTTCAGAAATAAATAGTAAAGCATGTTTACCCACAGCGAAGTTGTACATTGTAATACCTATGAGCAGCGTTGCAGTCGAGTCACCAGTTTTTGAGTCACTCTCGAGTCCTCGGGGTCTAAGTCTGAGTCACTAAAGACTGGTCCGAGTCCAGTCATTAACTCTTGAAGCGTGAGTTAGAGTCCAAGGCAGAGTAAACTCAACCCCTGGCATCTTGGTTTGAGCTGCAAGTCTGTGTCATTTAAAAAGTCTCCTGTCCAAATCAATTCATATCCTTGTCAATGAAGCGCAGGCAAGTCCAAGTTTGAGTGAAGCTACCAAAATGAGTATTATGGGGATACAACACTGACATGTTGATAGGGACATTAGTTTTGTTTCAATTCAATTATGTTTGTTTTTGTACATTCTTGAATATATTGCGGCACTTTCTCTGCATTAAACATAATCTAGACACACGTCTGACTCGCACGTGCCCAATTCCAAGTCCAAGATATCGTTCGCAAGTCCAGTCTAAGTCCTAGTAATAGGTTAACATGTCCACATTGAGTCACGAGTCCTGATCTGTGAGAGGAGACAATCGAAGTCCAGGTCCCAAGTCCATGACCCAAGTCTGTGTTATTATCCATATAGGTCCAACTTTGAGTTGTTGTACTCCCTAGTCATTGGTTCACATGCCTGAGTCGAGTCACAAGTCCTGGTTTCTGTGAAGAGACAAGTCCAAGTCCGAGTCTGAGCCATCAAAGCCATGACTCAAGACTAAGTTCAGTCCTTGAGGCCTCAGCTCCAGTCATTTAGGCTAATTTTGAGACTGAGATTTTTACTCTAATTCAAAAACGCAATAAAATGAGTGAAAGCTTTGTGTTGCCTGTAATTAAACCAGTACAAAGTCACAGAGACAAGTCTACTGCGAGTTATATTTAAAGTCAAGGTCCTGTTCTGGGACCACACTGCTTTTCCACTTGCATATGTGACAAGCCTTAGGCAGGGAGAGCCGCGGAGATCTCCCCACAGGGACCAGAGAGGAACAGAGGAGGCATCAATGACAACACACATGACAGTGATTCAGTCAGACAAGGCCTAAAAAGGACGAGCCGGTTCTGAGGTCTGGGTGCAAAGCAGCTTGTGGAGGATGCAGTCATAGAGCAGGTTAAAGCAGTGTAAGGCTTTTGGGGGTGACATACTATTCTTGTGGGGCCAACAAAAGTTCCCATCTTTAAAGGTCCCTCAGGAGAGCACCAGTGGGACTTTTAGATGACAGTTGTGAAAAATATGGTTTGGATCAAATTGAAAGTGATGGTCATGAATGGTCATATCACATTTCAGTGCTACACAAATCTGGCACAAGGACTTGCACAAAAGATTGTACAAATGTCTTTGATGTTCAAATGTGTGTCCATGTGCTAGCAAACACCTAATTTAAGATGCAAAAAAGATTAGAGCGCTTGATACTTGCATACTTTATGGCCCCAGAACAAGAGGTGAACTTGTCTAAACCACAGGCCTTATTACAGACATCTCTAATGATATGCTCAAAAAGTTAAGCAAAGTTTTCTAATTACGAACTGAAAGGTATAACTTTTTCCGCTGTGCCACTGCCGTCCTACATTTCTTTTCTTACTGAAAAAAAAAAAAAAAAAAAAAATCGTCTGCTACATAAAACCAAGTGATCAAACCTGGGCCACCGAATGTAATGCTCTTGTAGCATAATATTAATTTGAACCTATGAAACTCATTTTGGATGGCTTAGCGAGGTAATCAGCTGGCCCTCTGAAATGTGAGTGGCCCGTTACAGACTATGACCGCACTGAGCTGCTTAATGTGGCACCATTTTGTGTTTGTATTTGAACCGAGGATTGTAGCTTTCAGCAGAGGGGCCGCTAAGACCTTGAGAGTGAGTGGCAGCGAGGATGATTACCACAGCGACGAGGATGGTGGGGAAGGAGACTTACGCCGGGATACACACGGCTCCCCTGCTATGGATCAAGACCGGATATGCTCAAATGTTCTTAAGGGATTTACATGCCATAATTGTAACTGCAGCAGCGAGTTTGCCCTGTACATGACAGAGGTGACTGGTTCTGACAAAACAATAGAAGGACAGGGACCTTGGTTAACTGGAGCACTGGTGGTTTTATTAAGGGAGAAATAAGTCTAAGATCTGGTCAAATCTGGAAAGAGTCGGTGTTAAAGTAATGATATCACTTCAACAGAACACCAACAGTATGCAATCTCATGGTATCGTATGGTTTCTGGATCTGTGGCTCATGTTTTTAGGCTGTTAAGTACAATAAAGGCCATCAAGCCAAAGTGGAAGAAATACTCAAATCTGTCGTCAAGTAAAAATACTGTTAATGCAAATTAATACCTGTATTAGTCACAGTCAACTTGAGGAAAAATTAAAAAGTGTTAAATGTGGAAATGACTTCAAGTTACTATGAGCAGTATATTGTTTAAAACTTCATAAAAATTACCCATGTGTCCCCAGATATGATGTAAACATGTTTAGATCAAATATTAGTTTTACTGTTAAAATGGTAGAGCTGATTTAATAACAACGGCAACAACAACAACAACAACAATAATAATAATAATAATAATAATAATAATAATGCATTAGTCTTATATAGAGCTTTTCTAAACACTCAAAGTTGCTTTACAATTTGGTGCATTTACTCCTTAGTCACACGGTGGTGGAAGCGTGGCTGCCTTCATGCTCCTACGGCCCCTCCGACCTTCACAAACACACAACACATGAACACATTCATACAGTCAAGGTGGGTGAAGTGTCTTATCCAAGGACACAGCAACAGTGTACAATGCCGGCAGATTTACTCACAATTTAAAAAATATATTTTACATAATGGCCAAGTTGTTTATGTTTACATTTTGCTTTGGTTCTAAAACCAACACATCACAGATTGTCCAAATCAGAAAAGCAGAAAGAGCTCTATACTTTGGTTGCCACATAGGCCACATCTGGACAGCAGCAGTTGTGGACACAGCTAACAGCAGAGCTACAAAACCAGCTGGCAGAAGAGCAAACTGTGACTGGCATCCCACAGACTATTGTTTTGATTTAGACTGCAATACCATTTTTAAACCAGTACGAGCACATGCTGCTTCCAGTATCTTTAAGCACACACTTTTGAAAGATGCTTTTACCCCCAAGGACAATACAAATACAACCTCTTCTGTCCACAACCAGAAGTAGTAGTAGTCCACAACCAAGGACCTTCTCATTGCAAGGCAAGTGTGCTACCCATTTTGCCAAGGTGTGGCAAACTTTTACCCAACTTTTAAATTTTAAAAGTTTTTTTTATTTTATTTTTTTAGAAAGGTACTCAGAAAGTACCTAAATTACTTAAGTAAAAGTTTAAGGTAAGACACAGCTCTGTGTATCCTCATTTGCACTTCCTGTTTACACTCCAGCTGCTTCCTCACACAGCAGATTTCCTAGACTACCTTTTTCTTTTGTGAAAGACCGCTGTGAACATGACAATGATTAAGAAACTACCTCACAATAAAGGCAAAGTGACTTCAAATGGACTGAAGGACACAGACAATAGCTTCACACAAGCAGCCAGTGCACACCGCCAGCCACCACCGTGTTGTGTTTTCCCATATGTTTTATGCTTTGTATTCTGCACCAAATGTCAGCACTTGTGAAGCTGTGTTTATCTTTCTGAAGTCGAGGCCTCCCCAAATGTTGATGTTAATAGTTGTTTTTCAAATTCGCAATGTCCCCCTCGGTGAATGTTATCTGTTTCGCTGGCTCGTTCGCTCTCCACTGGCGCAGTGCAGATGAGTTAGCTTCTACCAGTTGGTGCAGTCTGGGGCTCCAAACGTTCACTTAATGAATTGGCAGTCATCTGTGTGTGTGTGAGGGAGAGAGTAATAGAGCCAGGGAGAGCGAGGCCAGTGAGATGCTAAATTAATAGCAGTCATCTTTACATGCTTCCCTCTGCTCGCTAAGCCTGTTAATGAACAGACTTGGACGCCTGTGGTAAATATTACATGCAAAGACAAAGACACTATTTCACACTGAGAGCTTTTGAAAAAATAATGCCTGTGGATTGGATGATGATACCAAATGGACTTAAGACACACAAAGTTGTCCCTTTTCACCCTATAGCCTTAAGGTTTTTAATCTTACCCACAGCAATTATCTGCCTCCTTGTGTGCAGTGATTCATGTATGAATTTCATGTTGGAAACCTTCCTATTCAAACACTTGATTTATCCCATTTATCCGGGCTCGAGACCAAGACAAAATTTACAAGGTTTTTAGGAACTGGACCAACCACTGCAAATATTAGTAGAAAAAATATAACAATATAAAAACATAACCATGAAGGGTTTTTTTTCCCAACTACTTGTGAACCAACTAGTAAAAAATTAACATCATTATATTGTCCAGTAGAACTGTTTTAAGTGTTTTCCATTAATTAAGAGAAAATACAAAAAAAAAAAAAAAAAGAACACAGAAAACAAAAATACATACACACATTGAGAATCCAAAGGGCGCAAGTAACTCAGCATCGGACATGACATCTCTTTAATAATAATAATGATAATAATGATAATGATGATGATGCATTGGATTTATATAGTGCCTTTCTAGATACTCAAAGTACTTTACATTGCATTATTCATTCACTCCTCAGTCAACTCGGTGGTGGTGAGCTACTTTTTATAGCTACTGCTGCCCTGGGGCAGACTGACAGAAGCGGGGCTAAGGCCCCTCCAACCACCATCAAACACACTCACACATTCATGCAGGCAAGGTGGATGTGTCTTGCCCAAGGACACAATGGCAGTATGCAATGCAGGTAGTGGGGCTCGCACTGCCAACCTTTGGGTTAGTGGGCGAACCGCTCTACCGACTGAGCTACTGCCACCCAGCCATAAAATAACAACACAGCAATCCTGTCAATCAAAACAAAGTTCTTCATCAGATCCAGCAAAAGCCAACATTTTATTCTTAAACACAGAACCAGGTGGCAGGTGTGCATATAGCTGCGGTAAAAGAATATAATTTAGTAGTAGTTTTGTTTCTGAGGTAGGATCCTTTTATCATTTGAGTGACAGGTCTGTCTCCTCCTCCTTTTTAACTCCTAGAGAATGTCAAGACTGTCCAAATCTGTTTGTCTTGACAATGGTCATTGACTGTGGTTATTGTTGACACTGGTAACATCATTTAAGAAGTGCTAAATATACTTTGTTTGGCCTCTTCAGAAAGACAACAACCAATGTCAATAGATTTAAGTTTTAAAAATATGAATGCATGGCTCACCTGGTGGTGTCATTCCCCTTTCTCTCACCCTGTTTTCTGTCAGTCTTCACAGTATCTGTCCATTTAAGGGATGGAAAACAAAATTATATTTAACCTATAAGCTGAAACAAACAACAACAACAACAAAAATAAATAAATAAAACAAAACAAACAAAAGACATAAACAAACAAAACTACATAAAAATAATGGCTGTTCTTCATGTATTTTTGGCTAAGTTCAAACGTGACCCGGTAACACAAAAGATGCTACTTTCAAACACAACATGAGGGTTACAAGAATGCCCTGCTTGTGTTTAGGACTGTAAATTCAGTTTCTATCTTATCTGCCTTTTTGGAAGGGCCAACAGCATGCAACACTTAACACAATCTGTCATGCTGGGAGCGCGGAGCAACATGACAGGTGCCCTGGTGGTGATCAGGGAGGACAACACACTGACACACACCAAAACACACCCACGTGGATACAGTGTGAGTGCTAAGATAGGGCAAGGGGCTGCCTCAGGGGTGCTCTAGTTTGTGTAGAGCAGCACAGGGACCCCCCAGCTGCTGCCTGCCATTTCCTCGCACCCATCCCACCGGGCCAAGTGTCTGTGTGTGTCTGTGTCTGTGTGTGTCTGTGTCTGTGTGTGTGGAGAGGCAAGATTGCGCAGCTTTTTACAGTGGGGTGAATGGAGCCAAGTTTGTGTGTGTGCATGTGTGCACTGTCCCATTGGGTGAGACTGAAGCCAACTCCAGGAAATGGATTGGCAGGGAGGACCTGGTTGGGGATTGTGTGGTGAGGATGAAAGAGTTTCTCCACTCGCACTTCCTCCCTCCTCTCTCATGTTTCCTTTCTGCTCTAAATGCAGTTTTTTTGCCCACCACTAGGGTTTCATATGTTTACGTGCACACTCTAAACTGTGGAGGAAAACACAAAGGCATATGAGGCACAATGAGGACCTTCATTCATTCACTTTAATTTTCTTCTACTTATTTTGTTCAGAGGTATAAAGTAAATAGACACTTTTACTGCAGTAGTATCAGTGATAATAATAGTATTAGTGGTAGTATTAGTGGTAGTACATTCCACTTCAGTTAACTTTACATTTATTATTTTTCAATATTCTTAAGTAAAAATTTTGTTGCATAGTTTTGTTACTAATACTTTAGTAGCCTAATTTCATTTTGATGTAAAAGTTGGCTACTGTGGTCCGAGATGAGTACACCCTCGATAATTGCCATTTTGTTGCTAGGTAAACACTTAGAGATGTACACACACAGAAATCCATTCATTTTTTATATTTTAAGGTACTGGCTTTGCTAACATCAATAAATACATAATGAAAGTAATTAGTGAATATAACCCTCAATTTCCACTGCAGGCGTTGGCGGCGCTTCATTGGAGATATGCAGCAGTTTTATTTTTCACGATTCATGTCAATCTACAGAGATCGGATCACACCAAGCCAGTTACTGAACGCACACACCAGCCAGATTTTCAAAGACAAAACCTACACATACTAGATTTTTATAAAAAAAAAAAATATATATATATATATATATATATATATAGGGTTTTATATATATATATTTTTTTTTTGACATCTGAGTTCTAGGGTGTGCAAGGAATGGTGAGAATGGTTAAAGACAACCCACAGATCACCTCCAAAGACCTACAAGATCATCCTGCTGCAGATGGTGTTTCTGTACATGGGTCAACAATTCAGAGCACTTTGCACAAAGGACAGCTGTATGGGAGGGTGATAACTCGCCATAAACAGAGTTGCCTGAGGTATGTCAGTCCACATCACGTTATTTCAAAATTAATTTGGCTTGTCTAAATGAGTTTTTGCCAAACTCAAGCAACTCTGTGGCGAGTTATCACCCTCCCAAACAGCTGTTCTTTGTGCAAAGTGCTCTGGTTGTCTTTAACCATTCTCACCATTCCTTGCACACTCTAGAACTCAGATGTCACTAGAAAATGAATGACATACCTCTGTGACATTTTTTCACAAAGCCAGAGTATGCAACCTCAGAGAGGTCTTTAACCATTCTCACCATTCCTTGCCTGTGTCTCTCTGGTATTTTTCTTGGCCTGTCACATCTGGTCTTAACATCAACTTTGCCTGTGTCCTTCCCATTTCCTGATTATCACCTTAAATACCTTTTCTCATTATTGAATGCACCTGTCTATGAAGTTCAAGGCTTAACTAACTAATGTAACAAGTTTTGTGTCGCAAGTAAAATCCATTTTGAGAAGTTACATGCATTCAAATCAGCAAACTTAAAAGAATGCCCAAACTTTTGCACATCTTTTTCATATTTTATTTAATTTCATACACCTAAATACTGCTACACTAAAACATGTTGTTTGGAAAACACCCTAGAAGTCAAATGCCATTAGGAAATAAATGACAATCACTTTTGGGACACAGAAGAAAAAAAGTTTTAATATTTTGATTTCTATGAGATAATTTAAGTATAATGTTACTGCAACTTTTTTTTTTAAACATGTTGTTTATCCATTTCTTATCCAATGTGCCTTGTAGAGGACATTGGGTCTTAATAGTATAGTAGTAGTATAGTGTAATTATAGAAAATGTAATAATTTGTAATTATAAAAATGTTGTATAAATCACCCAATACTGAATCATAAACAGGTTTTAGAGTTAGACAAGGTTTAGTTTGGGCTCAGGTTATGGTTAACCATAGATTTAGCCCAGTATTATTACAATTATGTTTAGGACATCCATAAAATTAATGTAAATCTATGTAATGTCACCCCCCAAATACATGTGTAAAAACATGTGTGTGACAGCTGAGTTAGTGTGGGGCATGGATTAGTGGTGAAGGGGGTCTGTCTGTTTGTCAGACAGAGACATACAGCTCAAACTAAAAGGTAACCAAAATAATACAAGTTCTTTGTCCATAATGAACATACAGTATCCTTACAGTGACTCTGCACTCTTACGTCCCGGGCTGACACATCCTTCTCCGAGCTTTCACTGTCCTGTTCTCACACAGGCCCTCCATCTCATCTTCTGACACCTCTAACTCTGAATCCTCTTCTACAATTTCATACAAAATCCCTTCAGCCCCAAACAGCCATTTGTTTCCTATGGAGTATTTAGTCATACAAAAAAGGCATCCAGTCCTGATTTCCATTATAAAGGATATAAAAACAAAAAAAGTATTTTGAAGAGGCTAAATTGTAAGTACATGTTAGTAAAAACTTGTTAAAAATATTATTAAGGCCATCATCTGCAATAATAAATGACATTTGTGGGGTTATTAAAATAAAATCTGGGACTCAGGAGACAATGACTGTATATTTTCCAATACTAATGTATTATATTCACACAGAGTATGACTCTGCAAAAAAACAACTTTTTCAACCTCTGTGAACTCACCTGTTGTAGAGGAAAGTTTGTTAAACGATGTCAGTGACAATGACGACAAAGCGTTCTCAAGTTAAATTGTTGTTTTCTGTCCTTCCTCTTGTGATTAAAGATTGTTTTGGTCTCGTTCCTGTCTTTATTGAAGGCTTTTATCTCGCAGTCTTGCCATTCCCCCCATGCTTCCCCCAGCTACTCAGAGCTCTGTGGTGCTGCTGTTCCAAAACACTTCCAGTGGGCGAGGGTCAGCGCTGTCGCCGTGGCGCTCATGCTCGCAGTGGAAATCGGGGGTAATAGGTCATAGATTCTACCTTTAGCTATTAAAGTGCTGTAAATAATACCTGAGAACTTATATTGGTATGGATGTGCTATGTGTTTAAGTGCACAAATTTAGTATTTGACTGTCTCCCCATTAAAATAAAAATTTTATGTGTTTACAAAATATGCAATGTGGGACCAACTACAGCTGTTACAAGTGGGAAATGCCAGTTTAATGTTCCCACACATTGATTTTACATTAATTTTGTTATATGGTTCCCAAAACAGGCTGCGCTCCAGCTCCAATAACAGCACAGGGAAAACTTTGACAATAAAAGCTTTACATAAAGTGTCATTCTGCAAATAAAGATGGCCTCTTTAGTTTTAATAAATCCTAAATCTAGTAATACCACTCTTTGGTGTTTCTGCAAATTACTAGATACATGTGCTGATGCTGTTTGGTAAACATTTTGACAAGTGAGAGATGATGAGGTCTATGCCTAACATCAAGTAGAAACTTGATTAAAAGAGCTAGTACAAGTTATTAGTAATGTTTTTTGTTTGTTTTTAGTTAAACAACACATTTTTGTTTAAATGGTTGCAGAGTGGTTAGCATTCCTGCATGTAGTGGGTTCTCGCTGTGCACTCCAGCTTCCTCCCACTGTCCAAAAACAAGCATGTGTTAGTACTGGTGAATATGATTTGTCATCCCTGCAACTAACTGGCAATTGTCGAGGATGTCCCTTGTCTATAAGGCCCATAGTTGCACCTATGACCCCCAACAGTAATGAGCAGATGTATGAAAGTGCAAATTTGGACACACATATTTTCTATTCCACCGATAAACAAATTTACACCACACTATCAAAAGTTTGCCAAAATCCAGTGCAATCATTATCAAATGTTATGAATATCATTTCAAAACACAGGTGTGAGTTTTGACAGATGGGACCAGGCTGAACCGGTTGGTTGTCTTGGTGCTGTATCTAAATAACATGCATTTTGGTGGATTGGGAGGTGTGGATGTGCTGGGAGCAACATCTTATTTTACTATGGAGGTATCTACGGTCTGTGTTCACGCCAGTGTGTTTATAAGCACTGTTTTCATCACGATTGGCACGTATGAAGCCACTGATTATCTTTGAGATAATTACTGTTGTGGTGCGGTGAGTGTTTAGCTCCTAGATTGGATGACAGTACTAGGAGAACATAACACTGTACTTTGATTTCCATGCTCAATTGCTATTTTGCAAATGTAGCTAGATTGATTTATTATTAAAACCTGATGTGGAAAGTAACCAGACACTTGAATACATTTTCAAAATCTCTAAATCAGTAAAGGTATTTTTATGTTGGGGGCAAAGTGAGTAGTAATGGTAGTAGGAGAAGAAGTTGTGGTAATAGCAGTTGTAGTAGTAGTATAAATACGTATTGCCCACTAGCCCAAAGTTTGGCAGTTCAATCCCCACTACAGACATTGTAGACTGCCGTTGTGTCCTTGGGACAGACACTGCACCCACCTCGGCTGTATGAGTGTGTAAATGTGCAGTCGGTGGTGGTCAGAGAGTCTGTAGGCGCAGAATGGCAGCCATGTTTTTGCCAGTCTGCCCCAGGGCGGCTGTGTCTACAGAAGTAGCTGTAGAAATTGTGGTATTAGTAGTAGTGGTAAGTAGCTGGATGTAGGTAGAATATTTAGCCTATATAGGGCTGTATAAGTACTTTCTACTTTACTTTGCACACTGACACACTACATACTATTGCACTTTTCCTGAAGTAGTAACTTTGTTGACAGTACTTTTATTTGAGTACTAATATTTATTTTTTTATCATATCTAATTATATCTTCACTTCACTAAACATGCAACTGCATACCACTACATGCCCTGATCTATGATCACAGTTTTTCCATAAAATTGCTGTTGCATCTGGCAACCCATGTCCCTGTCCCCTTTCCTCCAAACATGAATGTGCTTCTGCATACACACACACAGCTGATCTCTGGTGGCATGGCTGGCAGAGGCAGGATCCAGTGCAGATGGCTTGTTTGGGGCCTATGGCAGGAGATTGGAGAGACATACTGAGAGCGAGTAAGCATGGGAGTGAGTTTGTGTATCAGCGTTTGATTCCAATCTGTGAGTTTCAATGAGGCTTTGAGTGTGCCACAATATGGTAAGTACACATTTTTATTGACATTAGAGACTTTTTTAAGTTTTTGCATTCATCATAACTAGACTGACCAGAATGACCCTAGAAAATGCACTATTTTACAGCCCCCATTTAAACTTAATGTCTAGTTTTCAGAAAAAGAAAAAGGCGAAGTCAAAAGTCCACCAGAAAGTTTTTTTAATACATAAATTATATTTTTAAAAATCCACATATGTAAAAAACATTGATCCACATAGTCTGGATACATGGACTGATTTAATTTGTTGAGTAATGCACCCCGCTTTTTTAAAGCCTGTTCAGCTTAACAAATTGGCCTGTAGCAATACATCTCACATTTAAATTCCACATTTTGAAAATCTCAAGAGTGTTGCCCTCCTTGGTGGCTCCTACTGTTCAATAGTAGACCCGATAGACCATTAAAATGTTTTAGTGTTACTACACCTTTGTCACCTCCCCTGCTCCTGCGGTCTTGTCCCAGTCCTCTCTTGTTGCCATGTGGTTGAAGTTCATTACGGAGCACAGACACCTGCCCTGGCCCCCGCTCAGCCTTGCACTCGGTTATTCCTTTCCATCTCTTACCCTTCCAACATTTTTGAAGCTTTGGCAGTGAGCGGAGTAAAGCCTAAGCTTCAGGGTGAGTTGCTCTTTAACCACTGACCAAGGTCAAAGGTCACTGCCTTATATACACATTAACATGGGCTTTAGAAGAATGCTCAAGGTCACAGAAAACTATAAAGACAAACTCTTTTGCTACGAAACTGGCCAGAGTTATAATAAGATGTTCTGCCAGGTTTTTAAAAAATGCAAAAGAAAAACATTAGTAAATATGAGCATTTGTTTGATGATTTTGCATTATTCTTAGGTATACTGGAGGCCAAAAAGTTATTCATTATGCAGTTGTATTATGACATTAATGTGTGTAACTTACTTAATGGGGTTTTGCAGCACAACATGATAAAGCTGTCACTTTACAAGTCTGGAGCACCACCCACATCTGTCTGCGCCACGTCTTGTGGCCATCTGTTTTCAACACGGCACCAACAGACTGCGCCAGCTTTTGTCAAACTTACTGTAAAATACTTTTTATTCATATTTATTAGAACTACTATACAGTGTGTTAAAAGTGTTTTGGGCTGATGCCAGTCATCCTGCCTACACAACACTCCTATTATTTGTAAGCACGGAGCAGTTTCCTCAGTTTCTCAGTTTCTTTTGTTTAGACAAAATTACAAAAGTTGTTCTAGGAAATAATCCATTTTGGTTGTTGCTCTGTCTGATTCTTATACAATGTATGAATGTCAAATTTTATATAACATCTCAAGGTGGATGATATTGTGGTACTGTGAAAGCGAGGCATAATGACAGAAGATTACTGTGTCTCAAGAATTGTACAAATGCTACAAATGTATTTTTCAGATTCAGGAGTTGAGAAAATAAGAAAAAAAAAAAGTTTCATTGTAGAGCCAACATATTGCCAAACATCACCTATGCACAGTAATATATTAATTCATTAACTTTTTCTTTTGGAGCTCCAAGGCTCTTTAGTTGCTTTTTGATTGTTTATTGAACATTATCTTTGACTGTTTGAGGTTTCTTTAATCGATTAGCAGCACTTTCACATGTGCAGGGTCACTCTGGCAGTAGCACCCGCCGTTTAGCAACAGGAATACAAAAGCCTACTGGCACCTTTCTGTTATGTTGATGGTGCTGGAAAGCTGGTGATAAAGTGACCGCGTTAGGGGCCACTTGGCTGCTGTTAGGTGACAGTCGCTGGCCAAGTCACTGAGCAGCTGTGAGCATAACAATGTGACTAAGAGATCAACTTACTCATCCCTGACAGCACAAGAAGGCCAGCGCAAAGCATGGAAGAAGGGCAACGGGATGGGACTGAGCACCCACTTTGCATCAGAAGGAGATCAAATTTGGTTTGGTCTGAAAAAAGGTGCTAAGTGAAAATGCAGTTAAATGCTTCTGTGGCTGACTGGGGCCTATCCCAGCAACCATGGGCCTTAGTGTACATCCTGGACAGTGGCCAGTTAGTCGCAGGGCTGACTCAGAGACACACCCAGACAGACATTCACTCTCACTCTCAGTCACATGCATGTCTTTGGACAATGGTAATTACCTGGAGTACCAAGACAGAATGAATGATAACATAAAGAGGACAGGAGGAGCTGGCCCACAACCTTCTTACTGAGATTCAGGAGCATTAATCACTCCACTCTACTCCAGTAATGATCTTAAATAAACCAATATATATATATCTTGGTTGTAATTTGACAGCAACTGCACACATTCATACTGCATTTTGTAATGGCAGTCCAGCACACAGGAGTTATGTAGCCTTCTAACATACAATACATATGGACACACGGCCACATACACACACATTGGCTTTAGCAGTGGTGCCAGCTCGTGACATTTCTGAGCATGCCATAGGGATGAGTGGTTGAGGGTTGGCGCAGGGCTAAGTGTCTGTCTGTAGGCCCGAGATAACAGCCGTCACCTCCCCTGGTGCTCTCATACGGACGTTGAAAAACACACAAAAACGCACACACTCTCCTGCCTTTTTTCTTTTTCTTTTTTTCCCACCAGTTCACAATTAAACCATCCGTCCGCTGTGACAGTGAATGCTAGTCAGCCGAGCATTCAGCGGCACTCCATATCAATACAGTCCCTGTGTCTCTCTCGGTTGCGCTCCATTGTCCCTGTGTGAAAATGGGGAATGGGTTTAAACAGTTGGTCAAACTATAGAGCCTCTGAATAGAACTGGCTTTTGGTCCTATTTATGCTAATCTCTCGTCTTTCAAATCTTTAATAGTGCTGTGATTAAGGAGAATGCGGTGATGAGTGATTGTTTTCACTCTTTTCCATAGCGCTTTGTGTATCTTGCCGTGTGTGGCGATGTCAAAAAGAATAAAGATAAGTGAGCATACAAAGTCGCCAACAGTCACCTTTCACCAACTTACTCACCTCCTCTGTGGAGAGTAATCACTTTTTCTTATTCAAGCATAGACTGAAAGAAAAAGGGAGAAAAAAAAGAATACCAGTTTCAGGGCTCCATTGATTTCACCAAATGACTACACATCAAGGCATGGATGGTACAATAGAGACAATTTCCAACAGTATAAATGCAGAAGCGTTTTGTTTTAAATGGGCCAGAGAAAACAAAAAAAGTAAATGTGGCTTAGTGTGTGTGGATTTGTGTGACCACAAAAATAGAAAAAGGACAGTGACGCACTTAATCAGCAAAAACTGGGCATCTCTTTCTTTCACATTGCTCCTCTCTGGGTCTCTGCGTTTCCAGGCAAGTCCATTTGTCAGAGGAGATTTAATTAAAGGGGGGTAGATCGAGAGTAAGGCGAGCCATAACAATCAGGCTCTGCATTCTCTGTGTGTAACATAGTCCATTGGTTAACAAAGCAATGTGCAAGGGACCAGTTGGTGATTTTCAGATGACAATGGAAATTAAATGTAATGTGAAAGTGATACAGTCAAGAAATTGATGTTATGTTTTCAGTAATCTTGAACAGACATGCTACTGGTTTTAATTAATTAGGTCTACTAATTTTAATAATGTCGAATGGTAGCTGTGCAATCCAACCACGATGGTGTCACAAGCCACTGTTCCCTTTGTACTGATCCCTGGATAAATGGAAAATGGTTACCTCAGGAAGGGCACCTGGTGTAAAAACCTAGGTCAGATCAATATGCAATGTGTGTCAACCCCAGAAGTGTAAAACCACAAATAAGTAGTTATGCAAAGAATTATCAAACAACATATATTACAGGATGGATAGCAACTATGGATCTGAGGTGGGGTGCACACTAAACAATGGGACAGTAGTTGCAGGGACAATACTTACACCAATTTAATTTTACATTTACTATGGACAATTTAGATGCACAATTCACCTATAGTCTTTGGATGGTTGGAGGAAGGTACCATGCACCCTATCCACGTGCAATAAAGATTTAAAAGATGAGAATGGCCGGTCACATTCTTGCACAAAAGGAATGTTGCTCTATTGTGTTTTGTGTAGCTTTTGTTTGAGTGTATTTGAATGCAGAATTTAAAAATTTTTTCTTAAGCCATCAATTTATAATTTATAACTTTTTTACTCAAAGTTAAAGTCTCTTCACAAACTGCCATACACAGGTTAAGCAGAAAGTTTTAGCTATTTCAAACAAACACTATTTTTTACCATCTCAAAAACATTGCCAGAATTAAAGGTATTCTGTCTAAACCAGACCTAGAGAGACTTAGTTATGCATTTATCTCCAGCAGGTAAGACAACTGCAACGGTCTGCTCACTGGACTCACTAAACGAGCTGTAAGACAGCTGCAGGACGTCCAGAACGCTGCTGCTCAGGTCCTGTCTAAAACTAGGAAGTACGACCATATTAGTCCTGTCCTCAGGTCTCTGCACTGGCTTCCTGTTGCTTTAAAACAGCTCTGCTTGTGTACAAGTCTCTCCATGGCTTAGCACCAAAGTACATCTCTGACATGTTGGTCCCATATGAAGCATCTCAGACTCTGAAAACCTCAGGGACAGGTCTCCTGCTGGTGCCCAGAGTCAGGACTAAACTCGGTGAAGTAGTGTTTCAGTTTTATGCAGCAAAAATCTGGAAAAGTCTTCCTGACGATGTTAGACAGGCCTCTACTCTGACAATGTTCAAGTCCAGACTTAAAACTGTTCTTTTTAGCTGTGCATACAGTGGCATGAAAAAGTATCTGAAGCTTTTGGAATTTCTCACATTTCTGCATAAAATCACCATCAAATGTGATCTGATCTTTGTCAAAATCACACAGATGAAAAAAAACATGTCTGCTTTAACTAAAACCAGCCAAACATTTATAGTTATAGTTATAGTTTTCATATTTTTAATGAGGATAACATGCAAAAAATGAGAAAAGGGGGAGGAATAAGTAACTGAACCATCACATTTAATATCTGGTTGCCCCCCCGTTGGCAGCAATAACTTCAACCAGATGCTTCCTGTAGTTGCAGATCAGTCTGGCACATCGATCAAGATCAATCTTGGACCATTACTCTTTACAAAACTGCTGCAGTTCAGTCAGATTCCTGGGATGTCTGGCATGAATCGCTGTCTTGAGGTCATGCCACAGCATCTCAATGGGTTCAACTCAGGACTTTGACTTGGCCACTCCAGCACGTGTATTTTGTTCTTCTGAAACCATTCTGAAGTTGATTTACTTCTACGTTTTGGGTCATTGTCCTGTTGCAGCATCCATCCTCTTTTTAGCTTCAACTGTCTGACAGACGGCCTCAGCTTTTCTTGCAAAACATTCAGATAAACTTTTTAATTATTTTTGCCATTAATGACTGCAAGTTGTCCAGGCCCTGAGGTAGCAAAACAGCCCCAAACCATGATGTTCCCTCCACCATGCTTCATGGTGGGGATGAGGTGTAGATGTTGGTGAGCCGTACCATTTTTCCTCCACACATGGCGTTGTGTGTTCCTCCCAAACAATTCAACTTTCGTTTCATCAGTCCACAAAATATTTTGCCAGAAGTTCTATGGAGTGTCCAAGTGCCTTTTTGCGAATATTAAACGTGCAGCAATGTTTTTTTTTAGACAGCAGTGGCTTCCTCCGTGGAGTCCTCCCATGAATACCATTCTTGGCCAGTGTTTTTACACATAGTCAATGTATGCACAGAGATATTGGACTGTGCCAGTGATTTCCGTAAGTCTTTAGCAGACACTCTAGGGTCCTTTTTTACCTCTGAGTATTCTGCGCTGAACTCTTGTTGTCATTTTTGGTGGACGGCCACTCTTTGGGACAGAAGCAACAGTGCCAAACTCTCTCCATTTGTAGACAATTTCTCTAACTGTGGATTGATGAACATCCAGACTTTTAGAGATAGTTTTGTAACTTTTCCCAGCTTTATACAAATCAACAATTCTTGATCACAGGTCTTCAGAGAGCTCTTTTGAGCGAGCCATGGTGCACATCAGACAATGCTTCTCATCAAGACACTTACCAGGTGTGTGTTTTATAGTGGGCAGGGGCAGCTTTAAGCCACTCTTCAGTGATTGGACACACCCCTGACTTAAATTGTTTGGTAAAAATTGGTATTAATTGCTCTTAAGGTCTCCTTAGGCAGAAGGTTCAGTTACTTATTCCTTCCCCTTCTGTCATTTTTTGCATGTTATCCTCATTAAAAATATGAAAACCTATAAATGTTTGGGTGGTTTTAGTTAAAGCAGACACCGTTTTTTCATCTGTGTCATTTTGACAAAGATCAGATCACATTTGATGGTGATTTTATGCAGAAATGTGAGAAATTCCAAAGGCTTCAGATACTTTTTCATGCCACTGTACGTCAACTGAAAGTGTTTTATCTGCACTCTTCTCTTTTAATTTACCTTTAAATTGATTCTTAATTATATTTTTTAAAATTTGATTTTACTGTTTTAATTTTAATTCTTGTCTTTGTACTTTTAACTTGTCTTTTTTTCTGTAAAGCACTTTATTATTCTGTGTATGAATTGTGCTATACAAATAAACTTGCCTTGCCTATTTGTTAACCAGGCCCAGCCACAAAAACCTAAAGTAACATTATTCATTCATTCATTCATTTTCTACCGCTTATTCCCGTTAGGGGTCGCGGGTGACTGGAGCCTATCCCAGTAACTTTGGGCCGTAGGCGGGGCACACCCTGGACAGGGGCCAGCTTGTCGCAGGGCTGACACAGAGACAAACACAGACAGACAACCATTCACTCTCACATTCATCCACTAGGATCAATTTAGAGTCACCAATTCACCTAACACATGCATGTCTTTGGACGGTGGGAGGAAGCCAGAGAACCCGGAGAGAACCCACGGTAACACGGGGAGGACATGCAGACTCCACCCAGAGAGTTCGTGTGATGGTGTGTTGGTCGGCCCGGGGCTTGAACCCACGTGGGTTCAAGTAACATTATATATAGTGGTATTATTTCTCTTCTCTTTACTCCAAACACAGGCAGTCATAAACAGGTATGCTTTGTGTACCAGTCCCTAGCCCAGATAAATGGAGAGGGTTGCGTCAGGAAGGGCATTCAACTTAATGGTGCTATAAGCAGTATGCAATTGTTATATTTCATAAAAATGATCCACATGTCTCAAGATATGAGGCAAAAATCTAATATTAGTTTTACTGATAGCAATGGTACAGCTGATTTATTTTACACAATGGTTGTTTGTTTACATTTTTTGTTTTAATTCTAAAACCCTGCATTGCTGATCATCAAATCAGAAAAGTGGAAAGACTGGCAACCCACAGACAATTGTTTTAATTAAGACTGCAGTACCATTTTCAAACCAGTATGAACATACTATGCTGCTTACAATACCTTTAAATCTTATATCAAATCAATATCCAGGCTTGGGACTTCCACAAAAGTACACTGTGACCCCCTGTGACTGGATTATTTAGTGCTATCAGAAATAAACCCCCATATTTTGTCATGTCGATATGCACCAGTATTGGAATCATTGCTATAAACCCAACATCCTCACCTCTTCTCACCGTTGCCCTATACCTGATACCACCACCATTCCTCCCTCTGTACGGGCACGTCCCATCACTCTTATTCACCCATGTCCCGTACACGCCTTATCATTCATCCCTCCGCTCCTCCCCCTATTCCACTCCGACTTCCCTTAGCCGCCCCAATACAGAGCTGTCTCCGAACTCTCTGGTGGTTCAAGTCCATTACTTTGGGAGATAGAAAAACACTGCTGAGGTGTTCTGATTGAGGCCTATTAAAATTCATAAGCTGTGGAATAAGGCCAGAGATAGAGGGTGTGGTGTTGTATATGGATGTGTGTATGTTTGAGAAAATTTGTCAAGTGTTTATGTAGAATGGAGAGGAGGAGGGTAGAGACAATGTAAGTGATAAACGCTCCAAAGATCCCAGGAGTATTTTACCTCTTTGAATTATAGTCTTACTCTTTTTGTCTTTCTTGTCCTCTTGGTATTTTTGTCGACAATACTTTATGGATGTCCTCGCACCGCAGTGAAGTCTTTTGTCCATATTTTCTCTTCCACATCTCCAAGCAGACTGTTAAGCACTGCGCTGCACTTTCTCTAGACAGCTATCTTCCCTTTTTTGCTCCTGATAAAAAGAAAATTCCCTACTGTTATGAAGGCACTTAGTGAAGATTATCAAGCGCAGACACATACAAATACATTGACACACTCGAAAACACCTGCCTCTCCATCTCCTACTCGCTGCATACACACATAGTACATTAACAGTGAGGAATCGATATAGGCCAGGGTCAATAGAAGAAACGCGGACAGACTGGTAAAACTTAGATCTCGCTGGGAGATGGAGTCACTTAAAGCTAGGAGCCATTGCCATCATTGTATTTCTATTCCTCCCATACAATAAACCTAGCCCTTTTCTTGTACCTACCGCCTGGAAAAGATAACAAAGACTGCCGAGAATGGCAAGATGAAAGCAGAAAAAACATGCTTTAGTTTGGTCTGCAAAAGGAAGTAGTAAACAAGAAAACACAACAAGTGGCAGCAGTGGTGTAGCGGTGAAGAGCCACCTGGCCCTTTTTAAAATAACACCAACCTCATAAGAGTAGGTGCGTCTGTTCTATAGCCAAACAAAATGACAATACGACTTCACAAAATATGCCCATGTTTTTGAATAAAAGTCGGCTCACCCAACAGTCTTTAGAGATGAGGGCTTAGGTCCATCAGCAAGTAAATTAAATGCAATGGTGATTATAGGCATACTTCATTACTCGAGTGTAGTTATAAGAAAATACAAATTCAAGACACAAGACAATATTTTGGATGGCGGGAGACAACTCAACAATACAATATGTCCTCACCCAATCACTTACCAGCTGTTCTTTTGAAGCTCTGCTGTGTAACAGGCCACCTATATAAGTCAGGTCAAGTTTATTGACAGTTAACGCCGGTATACAACATACAACACTGTACAATACAGCATTTTATATTTGATACATAATCTCCTTTGTCAAATATGTTTCAGGTCCCAAAAAGGAAAGTGCTAGGTTAAATGTCCGTTCATTATTTTTTGCAATTACCATCTTTATTTTTTATATTAAACTAATTCTAAATCTTGACTCACCTAGGTCTAAACCAAGGGATAAAAGGGGCATAAACACACATACATTCATTACTAAATAAAAACAAAACCAATATGAAACCAGGTCTAAGTCAGGATGTAGAAACTTTATTGTGTTTGTACAAAATAAAGCCCTAACCAGAGGAGGCCTAAAACAGGAAAAAAAAAAAAAAGTCTTGACATTAAACTAAAAAAAAAAATAAACCAGAAGAAGCCCTCAGTACCACAGTTTGAGAACCATAGTTATAATATCCTATAACAGTGGTTCTCAAACTGTGGCATACTGTGGTCCTATGCCTCTGATTAAGCCCTGGTATAAAGGTGATGCCATCTAACACTAAATAAAACTGAAAACATGCACAATTTATTTAGTTGATAAGCTTAAAAAATGGATCGCAGTTTTTCCATCACGGTCTCTCCTTACAATGCATTCAAAGATGGTTTTTGAAGCATCTTTGTGGAGCTGGCAAACGTGTAAAAAACGTGCCCAACGCTGACGATCCAATTCACAGTTTTTTTACACAACACTCTTTGAGCAGAAACAAACATGAGTGCGGTGTGAGGGTTTTCTGGCAGCCATAGGCGAATGTTGATGGATTTATTTATTTATTTTTATTTTTTTCAATCTGCTTCTTTGTCTATAGCCTTGCTCACAGTCTGCCCGCTCTCCGTCCCCCGCTACAGCTTTAAGATCACGCCATCTGGACTTGACACATACATTTGTTCGGTCCCCATTGTGCGAAGTGGATTCACGTGGAATAAAAATGGCGTGTAATATATCGAAAGCAAGCCAAAAAAAAAAAAAAAAAAAGAAAAAAACTGGAGAGGAGTGGGCGGGAGTAGAGGGAGGGGCTAGAGCGCCGGAGCCGGAGAGAGATTGATGATTGATCCAAATAGACTGTACTAAAATGGTGACAATAAAGAAAGTGGGGGGAGGATGGCAAAACATATGCTGCTCTGTCTATGCCATCAATCTAAAGTTGTGAGCTCACCTGGAAATTGTCAAGCATTAGCGCGTTTATGTCGATGCTTCTGTACGAGAGGGAGTGAAGCGCTGTGACTATGATGAGTTTTCTCAGAAGCCATATACATATTCAGAGAAAGCGCGCCACTCTATCATCCTTCTCTTTGCAGTGTTTTGCAGAGCTGACTGTGCGGCTTGGCATTAATGAGTGGTGTCTGCGTGTACTACCATATTCCTGAATGTATTTATCTGGCAATGTAATCTTTAAAAGTTACAATAATATCCATAACATGCAATCTTTAAAAAAATGTTAAAGCAATGATTTTATTTTATTTTTTTCCTTTGTGTTTGAGGAAAACTAATCATTCAGTCAATATCACAGCATGATAGAAGTCATCTCTAGGGGGAACTAGAGCAGGGATTGAAATTTTGCACAAATCACACGCTCAGGTCAAAAAGGGATGGTCCCATTTGGATCAGGAACACTTCCATTGATTGAGTCCAAGCTTGTGCACAACTTTGGTCACTGGAATAATGGCAATAGTGGCGAGTATACTAGGTAAGATACTAATTCCAGCACTGGCTCAATTGGGTTACATCACAAAACATTAGACAAAAAGAAAAGAAACGAGAAGCAAATTGCAAATCTGACATTAAAGGGACTATATTATGCTAAATCAACTTCACCTTCACCTTGTTATAATGTTGTTCCACCGTCAAAAACAAACCTGGAGTTGTGTTTTGCTTTATTCTGGCCCGAGTAATCTTCTATTCTCTGGCAAGGCCGCTCTGAGCCCTAAAAACGTTCCACAAACCTTCTCCTCTCCCACAAACCCCTGCCCACTCCAGGTAGCACTGTCCAATCAACAAGCCCTCTACATCCAGTCTACATCCAAATGTTTTTAATAAGTACCTTACTGGTCCTTCAAGAAACAGGTGAAGAGACCAGCAGAGGGCAGCAAAGTGTAACTGTGATGGTGTTGGAACACAAGCTTCTTTTATCTCCTTAAAATGAAATTAAATGTGAATATATAAGAGCAGAGGAGGAAGGTTTTTTCATTCTCAGAAATTCAGGTAGGCTTTTAATTTACTCGCTAGTCAACCATCCAATATACTAACCTGAAATAACAGAAAATTAGAGTTCTAATTCCGTCTCCAATCTTCTCACAAAAAGAATTTAAGCGTATGAGCAATTGTAGCAATGGGAAACAGGAGAGGAGCAGAGGTGCAGAGTGAAAATTCACACTATAACTGTAAAGTTGATGGCGTACGCAGAGACAGATGGATTCTCGCCACTGTGTGCCCAAAAAAGGATGCCCAAAATCACTCACCGGAGCTGCCATTTTAATTTTCTCACACCATTTGAAACTAATACAATATGTGCACCAAAGGACCTAGCACTGTATTAACAGAGTATGGCAGGAACACAGGACTTCTAGGACAAAAAAAAAAACCAATCAAAACGGCACAAGAACAGTACTTTTTTAAAAATTTAATCTGCCGCTTATTAACATTAGGGGTTGCAGGTGGCTGGAGTCTAGCCCAGCAACTATGAGCCTTAGGTGGGGTACACCCAGGATAAAGGCAGGTTAATATAAAAAGTAAGAAGTAAGTAAAACAACAACTACCTACACATTTAAAACATCTTAAAGTGTCTCCTTAAGGAAAACAGTAGTAGTAGAATTAAAAACGGCTTTGGCAGTAGTTATACTAGGAGTAGAAGCAGAATAAGTAGTAGTTGTAAGAAAAGTAGTAAAGGTAGTAGTAGCATAGTAGTAGCAACATTGGCAACAGCAGTAGTAGCAGTGGTGGTAGATACTTTTGACTTAAACTTTACACTCAATACTTTTTTTACTTTCACTCAAGTAACACTTTTTTTGAGTACTTTTACTTACTTGAGTCACAATATTTTGATGTACATTTACAGTACTTGAGGACAGTTTGAGTACTTCTTTAACCTTTAAAATATAGTAAAGCAGTACCTATAGTTGGTTATCAGTGAGGCCCCCCTTCAAAAAAATGAATGGAAGTTTAAATTTTGAGCTTTTTATATTGTTATTTTTATGAGATAGTGTAATGCTGCTATGCCAGGGTTAAGTTATTACTGCATACACCCAAATATACACGATGGTTATTTACCTTTCTGAAAAATCTTTTGGGTTATTTCCAAATAAAACGATCAACAAATTCACTTCAGCGCTAAACTCTCAAGTTAATATATTACTTTACAAACATTACTTTTTAATGGGCAGCACATTAATTTGAAGATAACATACCTCATTGACTCTGTGTGGCTGTGTCAGTGAAAACACATTTCCTGCATCTCCGCCATTTGTCTGTGTGCGCTCAATGTAAAAGCCAATGAGCCCTAATAAGTTAAACAGATAATGATGAAGAACAAAAAGCAAACAGTCTTAAATCAAGCCTCCTGCTGTATGAGCTAGAAGCCTGCTTTTGATCAGGATCCAGAATAATAACGAAGCCGATTAAAAATGACTCATCTAGTTATGTTTTTATTACAGAACATGGGAGAAATGTGGGAAAAAACAAGGGGTAAACGAAGGAGAAGAAAATTTATCATAATTAGCCGACAGCGTAAAGAATGGAAGTGTGTGTGTTTTTATAGATGGCTACTAATTGAGGAGAGAGAGCACAGAGCTGGTGATTCTGACACATATTAGCTTTTAATTATCCTAAACGAAAGTGAAACACACAATGTGCTGTTTGCTACAAATTGTACCCACACTCCAACGTTGACCGCTCACTTTGTTTAAGGTTTCCATTTTCGAGACAACCCCGCAGTTTTTAGCCTTTCTCACAAGATCATTACTTTACTTTGGAGACACACAGCTTAAAAGATAATTTTTTAATGTTACTGCAAAATAATGTTACTAAAGTTAAGGTTAAAGCGGAACTCAGTAACTTTGGTTCTTCGCAGTTTGTGCCTCATTTTCCTCTCTGGAGCTCCCCCTATGTTTTGGAGTAAAGCACTATCATAAATACTAACAAGTTTAATTGACTTGCTTGGAGTTACTTTTGTTTTCCCCTCCGCATATCCATACAAAGTTTTTATGAAATTATGCTGCTCAAATGGTAGTTTTCTCCGATGGCGGAACTCGTTTAAACGACTTATGCGCATTCGCATGCTTTTTGGTTGGATGGTGGAACCTGGAAATGTAATAATAGAGTTCAAGCACATTATCGGTTTGTGACTTCTGCTTATGTACCACGAATAAATTGTTGGTTGTATTGTTATACTTTGGTTTGTGAAAGTCTCCCAAAAATTAACCTTAAACTTTTTACCATTCACAACACGCTGTAACTTTCCACTAATGACAAGTCACTAAGTCAGAACTCGGACAGTTCCTTTTACAATTCTGATTTACCCGATTAAACGACTTCGTGTGGTGTTCATGTGCTCTTTCATCTCGGAAACTCATATATACAACAAACCCGACACAACTTGAAAGCACCATGAAGCCATCTCTAGCTTGCTGTTTTGTTATTCACCCTGCAACAACTGATTTAACCATCACACGGACTTCAAAAACTGTTTATTTAGAGTAAAAAATATATATTACTTGAGTGATAGGATTACTAGTACTAGTACTGCTACTAATACTATTATTACTACCCTGTTCTCCATGATTCTGAGGCAATTGTGAACCCACTTTGCCAACAAAGCCCCAAAATACTAATTTAGACATTAACAAATACTTAAATAAAAGTAACATTTTCCCTCAAAAATGTATTCAAGCAGATGTAAATGTTTTAGAAAATGTATTGAGATAGCACATGCCTTTCCCTGGCAGCAAATCATTACTTTACTTTGGAGGCTGCGCACGCTAAGAATCTTAACAAGCTCATTATTGAAAATACTAATGTTTAATAGCATAATTATTACATATTTCATACCACTCGCTGATGGAAAAACTGGCTGAAGTGTGCTGCAATTTTATGCTCGAGGGTTTGCTCTTGATGTAAGCTGGAATTTGTCAGCTTCTATTATTTATTTTGGCCTAACAAGTCAAACTGCATCTGCTGGGAAGAACATCATCAACACAGAGATAGGCATTCATTAATTCATGTGACAAGATAGAACGGCAACATCTGCTGAAGACGACAGTGATCGGCAGCAAAAGGGACTTCAGGAATTGAACGGAGAAAGCAGCCAAGTGATTTGTTTTTTATTTAGCAGTTGTGGAAATGAAAAAAAAAATGATGGGAAAATTGTAAATAATAACAAATGTAGTTTGACAGAGGTGGAAGAAGTACTCGATATCTGTACTCAAGTAAAAATACTGTTACTTCAAAACATATTTCTCTAGTAAGTAGTAGTAAAGTAGAATCCAGCCCAAAGGGTCACAAGCCAGTGTACTCTTTGTACCAGTCCAATGCCTTGATAAATGGAGAGGGCTATAACAGGAAGTGCTTCCAGCATTAAAGCTAAATTCAATATGCAAATCAGTGCATGTTAAAATACATTGCTCACAGAAGAATAAAGGGGAAAAAAAGAGAGAAATCATAGTATACAATAAAATGATTACTACAATAACCTACCTAACATACATTTTACATATGTAGAAATTACTAAATTATTGTGTTAAAGGTCTTTAATTTTTAAACCTATAACCAGTTTTACAATCAACAAAATCATTAATTTTCTCATTCCACAAAGAGTTTACAATTTGTCAGTGTCAAAAATGTCTCTGAGTAAAGTTATCCCGTTATTTTCACAACTTTCCTCATTCAGGCAGGATGTTTTATAGCTGACCAGTGCCTCTGCTTTTTCTTAACCAGTGGCACTCATTGACTTGTTCATCTGCATACAGAGTACAGCAGGTTCTTATCTAGAGGACGGCAGCAGTGAACCAAGACCTGCCCTAAGGTATATGAGGAACACAGGAGCACATCTCCCCTCTCTGGCTTTATCTGACTGATTTTTACTCTGTGGAGTTACTGTCAACAATCAGACATCCCCGCTCCAGGATTAGCACGCTGTTATGAGAGCCCAGATGGCTGTAATGGCTGATGGCATGATAGAAAAGCAAGACTGTCGCTAACTCCATATAGGAGGCTAATTAACCTTGATGTTCCCACACATTCAGGCAGGCACTAAAAGGTTGGCCAGTGCTATCAAACCATCAGAGCCTCAGTGTAACAGGCGTTTTTGCTTTGGTCTAAGTAGTGGACACTAAGTACAGTAAGTTGATCAATAATTTCAAGTGCTTTCATAACATGTCACAACCAATTCTTAACAAAAGAAATTAGATAATGCATAGTGGGACCATAAATAGCATAATCTAATTGACCAACAATTTCCCTGTTGTTTTATATTGTTAAATATTTTGAATATGAGTTGCACTGCACAAAATGAAATCAAGCCACGGGGGTTTACAGTACCATTTTTGCAGGACCTAAGCCCGGATAAGGTTGTGTCAGGAAGGGCACCCAGCATAAAATCTATCTCAAATGAATAATTTACAAATTACAGCATCCTCAAAAGAAGAACATAAACTTGCACTGTACAAACTGGAGTCTAGAAATATAGAGCAGTTGTTGCTGACTCCTTGGATGGACTCCAAATGACACACACTGTAGTGAAGAGCAGCTCAGATGTGTATTGGCTCTTTAAAGTTTAAAGTTGATACAACACAATTTTAAAATTTCAAACTAAATCCTAATAAACAAGGAAGAATCAAGAGCACTCTCTGGAATAAGTGACATCTCTTAACACCCACATCTTTATGCTTAAACAAAATTATAGGGCTAATATCTGACATAGAGCTAATTTTCATCTAAAGACCATTAAAAAAGTAAACTTTATGGGGTGTTTGTTTAGAGTATTAACATGAAATAATGCCTAACATGAAAACAATAAGCTATGATTTTAAATAACTGAGCAAAACTTACCTAATTACCTAATAGCATAGCAAAAAAAATATCTGGCCATAGATGAAAATGTGTAGCGTGTCATAGAAAGATTTGGCCAATCACATGCTCACACCCAAGTAGGCAAGCTCCTATTGGCTGCTTGGCTTACACGGCTTGTCAACAGTGGTAAAAAAAATGGTTCTAGGAAAGCAGCTATTCCAGTGCTGGCTACACAATTTACAGCAAAACAGGGCAAAAGGATAGGAAGCAAAGTAAATAAACTGATTGTAATAAGATATTATCATTGATATTAAATAAAAAAAAGGCAGGTAGCTATGTTGTTGGTGTGTGAAGGGTGATGAAAAGTTAATGCAGCCTTAAAGGTGCTATGAACAGTATATATTTTTCATATTTCATAAAAATTACCCACATGTGTCCCAAGACGTGAGGTAAACATGTTTAAATCAAATATTAGTTTTTCTGATAATAGTACAGATAAAAAACTGAACATAATGCCCAAGTTGTTTCTGTTTACATTTTTTGTTTTGCTTCTAAAACCCTGCATTGCTGATCAGAAAAGAGGAAAGACTGGCAACCCACAGATCATTTTTGATTTAGCCTGCAGTACGAACCAGTCCGAGCGCATGTTGCTTACAGTACCTTAAAGCATTCCAGCCTTAATTGCAATTATTTTTTCCTCATTTCTGAAATCAAAAACACTTTTCCCTGAAGTGATGCTGGAGCTACAATCGTTCCACCACTCAAACATTCAAACACTAATACTGATGGGCCTTAATAAAAGGCTGAATAAGATCTGCAGCTTTTGTGTATAAAAAAAAAGCATTTGTGTGCATCAGTATTAAGTGCCTCTCTCGCATTGGCAGTGTGACTATCAGTACATTGCTTTCTCTGTCTCCCCACTCCACTGTTTGAAGGCCACATCCACTGTTTGAAACACCTCTCTAGCCCAGTACTAAATCATCGCTACGGGTGTGTCGTGTTTTCAATTTAGAAATGCATGTGCTCAACCCACACTGCCATCAGTCCACACACATACACTCTGAACAAAACAGAAAGCCACACGTACACACTAGAGCTATTACAGATGCTTAGAGTAAAAACATCCTCCGCAATCATACACTTACTTTTTGTGGAGGCCTCATAATTTACAACGTATACATAAAAAATTGTCAGGTTCCCAAATGAATCCTTAGTGCGCTCTGCTTCCTCTCCGGTCCGTCCATTAATCACCCCACTGATAAACACGGGCCTAATCTGATTGTGTAATAAGCACACTAGTTTGCATGGAGCAGCACAGGCGTATAAAGGCAGCCAATGAGAACCGCGGCGGTACACAGCCACGGGCCCACGTACAACCTCAAGCGTAACCTCGACCCATTTGTGCACACAGCGATGGAACAGGACAATTACGGCACTCGTGGCGGTTCAAGTGTGCTGCTTTTTACAGATCTGCACAAAAGGTAGAGTCAAGGGCATTGCAGAATACACCAGAAATATGAAGGTAATATTAGGCCATGAATAGGGGGCAGGTGAGGCGTACGGGATAAAGAACTTACAGGGTTTAGGACAATGATCATTATATTTAGGCATATCAGTTCTATATGACAGCAGACATAATTGAATAAATAAATTCACTTATTTACAAGGGGTGCACAGTGGGAGAGTGGGTAGCGCTCACCCTCTCAGCAAGGAGGTTATGGGTTCTTTTGGTACCGTGGGTTCTCTCTGAGTATTCCGGCTTCCTCCCACCACCCAAAGACATGCATGTGTTAGGTGAAATGGTGAATCAAAATTGCTCCATGTGGATGAATGTGAGAGTGAATGCTTGTCACTGTGCGTCTGTAATTGTCAGTCCTGCGACAAACTGGTCATTGTCCAAGGATTACCAGCCTAACCCCCAATTTCCACTGCAAGCGAGAGCACTGTGTAGTGCCAGCGACTGACAGTGCCACTGAGTTTTGAGCAGCTAGGGGAAGCATTTGTGGGATTGGCGAGATCGCACAATAAAAGCCACCAGTAAAGATAGGAGCGAAACAAAAACAATCTTTATTCACAAAAAGAAGGATAGAAAAGAACAGTTTAACTTGAGATCATTTGTTGTTGTCCTTGACTAATACTAATACTTCACTCTAGTGCAGAACTTCCTCTACAATGGGAAAGTTTATTCCATTTGAAAAAGTTGTATTTTTGCAGACTCGTAGTGAGTGTGTGTATATAATACATTTTAATGAGAAATATAAATGCATACTATATTTTAACAAATGTGTATTCATCGTGCAATCCTATTTGTGTAGATTGACGTGAAGTGGGAGCACAGTCGCAGGAAAAACAAACTGCTGTGTATCTCCGACCAAGGCGTGGTGCCCACACTTGCTACCAGGATATGTGGGAAAAGATGACTGGTTAATAGAAACAGAACTTCATTATTTATCATCATGACTTTGTTTATATAGCTAACATTGCTGGCCTTGCATTCATCACTGTAGATTTGCAAGCCTCCTCATGGGTTACCTGTCCCAAACCATGTGATACCAACCTGACCCACCCAAGGTTTACGAGGCCTGGACTGCATACAAGCCTGTCAGAAAAGGCACATCTCAGAAAATAAGTGTCTTGTTAAAAACATGAGCTTACCTCTAATGCAAAACTTTGACCATTAATGATGTACTCTATAGTCATGAACTGCCAGATCTAATTTTGTGGATAAAAAAATTACCAAAACATAGCAGAGACGTGTGGAAAGAAGATGAGAGAGGTCCAGTTTGAGACGTGATATTTTGACATGTAAGATCCTTAGACATTTACAAAAGCAACACAGATTCACCGAGCCTCATTATTTCCACCATTCAAAAGCCTTCCTGTCGTTAATTAGTAAGAAGTGACTGCAGCTTTAATCCGTCTTCTCTTTAATCTGCTATTTTCAAAGGTAATGAATTAAGGATGTGAGTATGTTTGTGTGCACACAGTAGATGAATGCTTAAAGAGGAGCTGATGGAGTTATCACTGTGAGGGGAAGATGATAGTTAGAGCTGCATGCTGTGTTTTATATATTTATGAGCTCTAACTTGCATGGCAACGGAGAGTCAGTTGTCTAAACTAGAGCTGCACAAAATATCACAAATTTATTGTTACTGTGATATCAGCTGAGTTAATGCATTAGAAGCAGGAAAAATGGCAAAGGATTTAAACGAGTTGGACAAGAGGGTCAGAGCATCTGCAAAACAGTAGCTCTTCTAATTTGTGTACCGGATCTGCAAGTGGTCAGTTCCAAATCTATAAACTTTATCTATCAAAAGTCAAAATCCATGTGCTATTATAGCCTTCAAGCAAACTGCATTGTGACTAAATACAAATGTTAAAAAAGACCTGATTAAATATTGATTCCTCAGTAAAATTTTGACCTGGTTTTGACTGAAATAAGTTGAAGAAAAAGAATATAGAGAGTTATTTCTGCTTCGATTGAACTGAACTAAAAAAATGGATTGTAAAGGATAAAGCATTGTGCATGTATGTTTACTAATCTTGTGCAGCCCTAGTCCATATTGGTCACAAGTGTACTCCTTATGCTGGTCCCAAGCCTAGATAAATAGACAGGTTTATGTCAGGAAAGGCATCAGGATTGTAAAACCTATGCCAAATCAATATGCAAACATAACACATTAGGAGGCAGATGGCTTGCTGTAGTGACCCCATAAGGGCAATGTCAAAAGAAGAAGAAGCAGGCAAAACAACAGAAAAAAAGTAATAATTTATGATGGTGTCTTGTTATCAAGGTGCTGTAAAATTATTGAAGTTAATGACTAAGCAAGCAAGGGAAGACATGAAAATGGGATATGGCAGGAGGAGAGTTGGAGATTACATATGAGCTGTGATAAGATGGAGTCAAGATGGAGGAGGAGGAGGAGGACGAAGGAGGAGCAGCCCGTTTCGACCACCCTTTACCAGAGGGTGAGGTATCAAGACCACGAATAATGAGGACATGTAAGCGTAAACCAAAAAGGCATAATCAGTGTGTTTATGGTCATTTCTCTGTCACCTGTAATGGGATTTTTTATTTTTATTTTTTACCTGAACTGCAGAGACTAGGGAAAATGATGCACCTATTTCACATGATGAGATTCTCTATCCCCATAGGAGCAGCTTCTTTCTAAGCTGTGTTTGATTTGGGCTTTGATAAAAAAAAAAAAAAAAACGCAAGACTTATATCCCCCTGTGCAGGAGACTTAAGTGGATGATTAGAGCTGATTTCTGCAGAGAATAGAAAAATAGGATGTCGAAAGTAATATGGGAGTTTATTCATTTGATGATTCATTTATCAACTCCACTCAAAGCTATATATGTTTTAGAGGATATATATATCTTGGGAGGTGAGGCTTAATAGCATGCTGTGCGGCTCACGTTGCTAAGGTCTGGATGAAATTGTGAAGTGTCAAGAGAGCGAATTTCCATGCAAACTAACTGATTTATCAGTCCATGCATCTAAATAGAAAGTGACTTTGAGAGAGGCTGTCGCAGGTTGCAAAAACACATTTCCTAAACAAATTTGACATCGCTGTTCTATCTTCAATACTAACAGACCAATCCTCCCTCCGGTGGATCTCCTTACCCTCAGCACACAAACATGTGCATAGAGACTCTAACTAAAAAGTGCCAGCATCCACCATCCAACAGCAATAAAGAACAGGCCATGTTTTGCCAGTGCCAACATTAAAAGTATGGCTTGTCATTATGTTAGATTACATCAGTATTTTATGTCTAATTGAATTGCTTTGGAGTAAACGAGTGAGGCGCTGCAGAGTCTTGCAGTGCCACTATTTCACTGTTAACCTTCACCTGCCAGCCTTTAGTGCAGGTCAAGCCATTCATTTATTAATATGCTATAACAATATCTACTGCATGTGCTCCACAAGAAAACTCATTAGAATTGCTGTTCTAAGATGTACAATTGAATGATGTTCCAGTGGTAAATGTATTCATTTTTTCTCCAATTTTAGAAACAACTTTGATGGAACTTTCACTGTCACTGACCACATAGTGTGCTGCAAGCTGGATTCTTGCAACATTTGTGACTGCACAAACTTACAAAACTGTTGGAATAATCTGTTCTGCAAATGGTGTGGCAGTAGTGTCACACAAGAACAAGCACTTTTAGCATTACTTTTAAACAACATGGTAAAGTTGAAATAGTATATGCATTTACAAAAACACTAAAATCCTTCAGTGACATTTTTATTACATTGTTTTACTATCATGGTGGTGAACTTTTTGTCTTTGCCAAAGGTCGTTGCAATGATTGGCTAAAACAAATTATGGTAGACGGCCACAACCTATTGTTTCAGCCAGTCATTTCATAAATATTCTCCTGAAAGTGCCTCCCATTTTCAAACGAGAGACCTCCCAGATGGTTCTGTGTCACACAGTGGAGCAAACCATGTGGCTTTTGTCAAATTAAGTGGAAACTGCTCTCCTGCATGCAGCAAAGCAGAAATGCAAGCCTTGTTTCCCATACCAAACTATGCCATACCCCCCGAGCCTTTCTTGTACTACTGAATGTACCTTCTTCTTCATCTCTACAGTTGGTTCTCTATAATTAAACACAAATTGCTTGTAATTAAACCCCTAAACCAGAAACTTTGCCAAAGCTATATGATCCCTATCTGTTTCTATTTCTCTTAATTGGTTAACCATCTCATAGTTTGAATAAAAGTAGGTGTGTTTTTTTGGGTCTCTTAAAAGACTGCCACCAGTTATGTAAAAGTGAAAGCTAAAAAGTGTGACTTCTAAGTTGTAATTCCTTTATTACTGTATTATGTATGTATATAATCTCCGCAACTTGAAGTCAGTGTCAGTGTGGCAGTGCCTGCTTAACATCTTCTCCACCTTTATCTGCGAACCATCCCGAGTTCCTCGCACCACTGGGGGATCAATTAAACCTCTCTTTTCTCCTCTTTACACCTCCTCAAATCAGGAGGGGAAGATTTCAAACGACGGACTAGAACAACTACCCCCCATCTCCATCCGAACCCAATTAGGAGCGGCTTCAAAAGGGAATGTTAACACCTTTAGTGGGGGTAAAGATAGAGCTTTCTCCTCAACCTTGGTTCAGCTTACTGCACTCAACGCAGGGGACACGGCCATAGGAAAATGAGGCAGGAGGGAACGCCACTTATTGGAAGGTGGGAAGTCAGGAAAATGCATGGTATAAAGTATAGAGCTGATGGGTTTAATGCAAAAAGAGAAAATATATAGTTAAAAAGAAGAAAGTACATTTTTGCCATTTAGAGCATAAAAAATAAACTCCTGTTCATGAACCAGAGAGACCAGAGTTATAACACAGAATTAAATTAGAACTTTTCTACTTCACTTGCACAGTTGATAAAAAATTTAAAAAAATACTGCAATTTAACCAAAAGCGGACTCAGCTGAATGCACTCCAAATCTGTACTCAACTTCAAAATAATAATACTCAAGCAGGAATAAAAGTAACCAACAAATTTGTTACTTGGGTAAGGTAATAAATGTCAAGTACTTACTTCCACTACCTCTACTAGTACTGATATTACAACAACTACTGCTGCCACAACTGTTATCACTATTAGTACTTATACTAGCCATTTTCCCATATAGTCCAAAAAAGTAAAAATGTACTTAAGTACTTAAAGTTACACTGTGTAACTTTTCTCCTAAATATGTGGGGCATACTGACTTGTTTTTGTGATTTTTTGAGCGATTATAAGGCCTGAGGCGCGATCTGTTGCTACGAGCGGGGCTTCCGTACTGAGAAACCACCCTCGCAACTTCGCCGGGAGCGCTCCGCTGTTGAGGAAGAGTCACGTGACAGGGAACGACTTGAGGCGCAGGTATAACCAGGAAGCTACTTTTAGCGTTGCTATTTTCACCAGTTCGTCAGGGCCGAAGGACACAAGATGAAGACAATGTCGGACGAGGCAAGAAAACGAAAATGTGAAAGGGACCTCACCAGATCGCAGACAAGAGTCAACATCGGACAGAATTTTGCTCGCTGGCGTCAGATGAGAGACAGAGAAGGCTGCAAATCGGATCACGTTTTTGCATCTTTATTGTTGGGCAGGTAAATTAGCCTTTTTATTTTTTCTTTAGAACGTGCTTTTTCATTCAGTTATTAGTTGTTTTTACTGCGACCATTGCACGATATTTGTTGATAAGCTAACACTAGCGCTAACTCTATAGAAGATCCAGTCCAAACTTCCAAAGGTAGCAGCAGGTCAACTAAAGTTGAAACAATGATGGAAATAGACGCACGCTCGCACAGTTTCAGAAGGAGGAGGGGCCCTAGTGTTTACGTTTTGCGACGGTGCAGTGGCACCTGTGGCCTCTAGAGGCACAAGACCGGGAATCTTACACAGTGTAACTTTAAGTAAAAATATCTAGTTACTTTCCACCTGTATGAATTTCAAGACCACATCAAAAGATGCCCATTGGTAAATCTCTGCACCAAAAAATCATTATCTCTATCAGGTTAACCTAAGGAGAATAGAAATTAATAATAATAATAATAATAATAATAATAATAATAATAATAATAATAAAGCATCAGTTTTATATAGCGCTTTTTTGTAGTCACTCAAAGTAACTTGAATGGCACACTGAAGCATGTTAATTGATCAGGTTTGATACACTCAAATGACCTGACTAACAAAGAAAAACTTTCACAAACTTTGGGGTAAAATAGAATTTAAAAAGTGACCAATAACCCCAAAACAAGAGGTGGAAAAAGTACAAATCAATATATAAGTAGGTGCACTGTAACAATAAAATATTACTCAAGCAGAAGTAAAAGGATTCAACAAAACTATTACTTAAATAAAATAAAAATTGATTTTACTTAGGAACACATCTACCACCAATTCCAGCACTGATTCTACAACTGGTACTACTACATCTACAACTACCTTTATGAGTGCAACATCTACTATTGCAGTACTACTACTACTATGAAGTAAAAAAAAAAAAAAATCTTCAAAAATGACCTCAAGCAAAACTATGTTTTACATTACAAAAATATTAGTATGTGTGTATATATATATATATATATATATATATATATATATATATATATATATATATATATATATATATATAGTTTCTATCATTGCCTAAGACAATCTGCTGTGTATACTATAAACTTTAAATTGTTTCACGTATGTATCATTGATTCCATTTAGTATGAACCACTCTAACTACAAAACACATTGGACTATGATCAAGTGTACTTTTTCTGAAAATAGGGGATGACATAACTTGTTCCAAACACTGTAGTTCTCCTCAGTACAGCATGTAAACAGTACCTGATCAAATTCAGTAGCTCCAGTGGGCCTCTGTGTCCAAAGCTGTGTTTGATACAATGCAAATTAAAAGGCAAAAAGCTGGCTCCCTGTGGCTGTGGCCAGTTTGAGAGAGGCTGCTTTAATCCCTGTTGTTGTTGTGGCATAATACAATGGCACAGAGCTCAGCTGCGGCTATCAGCCTGGTATGATTCTCCGGCCCAAAACTTCCTTTGTACTGCAATACACATTGTAAGCTGTAGAATTATAATGAAATAAAATGTGATCCGAGGGACAAAGTTTTTAATTTCTTATTATAACTAAACAAAACTCAATCATTCATTCATCTTCTTCCGCTTATTCCTGTTAGGGGTTGCGGGTGACTGGAGCCTATCCCAGTAACTTTGGGCCTTAGGCGGGGTACACTCTGGACAGGGGCCAGCTAGTTGCAGGGAACTAACTAACTAAACTATTAATTAAAAATAAACAAACAAAACAATCCCATAATTAAGCATGCAAACATACAATGATTAGCCATAACATTATGACCAATGAATAAGGGATTATCTCTTCATCAGGGCACCTAATAGTGCCTGATCAGTGTAAATAATGATTCGTTTTGAGCGAACAGCAACTCCGTCTCATTATTTTTACACTTCTTTGAATTAAGTTTGCTGAAAAGCTTCACTGGAGCACACAAACCTTGACATTTACTGATGCTAATAACATTTGGGAAATTGCACAAAAGCAATATCATTAAGGACTAAAACAAGACGATTGCATACACTGTCTTATAACCATGGGAATACAAAGTACATTTAAATGTATTTCTTAAACAAGTCAGCCATTTAGTGTAAGCTATTAATCTGGAGACCTTTATGACATGGTTGTTCTCTCTCATCTTCAGCACCACGCAAAAGAATGTATAAATAGTTAGATCTTGTTTTATATTTATGAACTTGTGCGTTTGAATGGAATAAATACAGTTTGCATTTAGCTGTTTTCTTCCCTCCCTTCTTGGTGTACCACTACCTTTGTGAGTGTCAAAGAAAAACTGTGAGGCAAATTCTCCAAGGACCATGTAAATTACTTGCACGGTCGATGTGTGCAATGGGCCATTCACATACAAGATTTATACCTTTGGTAGTCTTAATTATGTCTGCCTTTTATTTGCTCTGTAAAGCAAGAAGCACAGAAGCCTGTAACAAGCCTGCCTTGGCCATAATAAATCTACACGATGGGATTGGTGGGTTTGGAGCAGCGACTTCCCCATGCTCGAACTTTATTTTTCCTCTCAGGACTTTATTTATTGTGGATGCTAAGTCATTAATCCACTTTTTAACAGATGGCCTTCTCTGGTACCTAATTTCTGTACCTTTCTTGGTTTGTTTGTAGTATTTTTGTGGCTAATTTCTATTTCAATGTGAACTTGTGTATTGACAAAAAAATAAAGCATTGATCAGTTATTGTATTTTTGCCAGTTGATTGTATTTCATGGAAGTTAATAGGATTGCATTATGTATAGTAATATATTTGTGTCCCTATGGTCCCAGCAACTATGGACCTTAGGTGGGCTACATGCTGGACAATGGCCAGTTAGTCTCAGCGAGGACACAGAGACATACACAAGTAGACAGCCATCCACACTGACAATCATTCACTAGGACTGATATAGAGTCACCAATATACCAAACACATTTAAAGTAGGATATAACTTCAGATTCAGTTTTTGTTGCAATGTTTTAAAACAAAGTGAACACATTAAGTCCAAGGCAGCATTTAGGGTGATTGATGGGGCCAAACTTTTACCACTACATATTCATTGGGCAGTTTTGTCATTGTTTAAGATGGTAAAAGTAATGCTGTTCCATTTAATTACCTTTCATGATCATCATAAATGTACTGTAGCTACATATCCATGTCATTGTCTCCATCTTCCCTTTATTCACCCACAGGAGGAGCACAAAAAGCTGAGGGGCAGTCTGACCTGTCATTCTGAAATAGAGAAGGTCACTGTACGCTTGTTCAGAAAGAAGCAATGATGACAGAATAAGCAATAACCTGCCACTCTTTAACATATTTTTGTATTTTACTGTTTTCACTCCTTTTAGCCTCTAATACAATGTTTTTGTTCAAATAAAAATGAAAATATACAGTATTTGTAAGGGTTAGATTAGTAACATGATCCAAAACTGCAAAGCACTGACCCAAGCATGAATAATGAATAGTAACTGATTCATAATTTTCAACAATTGTAAACAAAGATAATTTGGTAACTGACAATATAAAATATGCCCTGGTGCAACATTGTACATTTCACAAACTGACAATAACTACTAATGTTTTTGGAAAGCCTCAGGCTCAGCCAAAGCACCAGGCTGGTCTCGCAATAATCTTCTAGTTCAGGGTTAAATCCTTCGTCCATTGAGCCACAAAGCCCTTCTATCTTACAATGATAAAGAATCCACAACCAATACTTTGATCCCTTTACTGATCAGATACAGATGGAGTTCTGGACCACACTTACCTTGCTATGGCTTTGGTGCTCCTTGGTGGAAGTATGCCATGTAACATGTTAAAATGTGGAGCATTAAACTTATAGCCTATATTCCATCATTGAACTACCAATGCCATGAAGTTATGGGTATTCATCTTGTCAGCATCCATAATATTCACATAAAAGCTAAGTATATTCACACATAATATACAAGTTATTATATTCATATGAGTTTCAGTATTTGTCTCATAGAAAATAAATACCTTATTGCTTCAAAAATAAATATAAATAAAATGCCACTGTAATGTTTTGCTCATTAAAAGCTTATTAATAGAAATGTAACAGATTTTGCATATTTGTTAAAGACTGCACTAATGTTTTGTACATTTTCTAATTAAAATGTTGTTTTTCACATATAAGCCAGAAAGTTTACAAACTTAATTACAACAAATTATTATTTCAGCTAATTGTAATTAATACATCTAAAAGATCAACAATTAGCCACCTATTTGAATAATAGGTGTACAAAATTTAATTACAAAAACACCACAGAGATAATCATCTGCAAAACCCTACATTTCGTAAAAGTCTTTGCAGAAAACAGCATATGTACTCCATATTCACTCCATATCTCCTCATAATGGCTACTGACACCGGCTATTCACCTCCAAGCATACATTACAGCTTTTAAATATATCTCATTACTTTTTTTAAAACTAATTTGCTGCAATAAATGCCACAGTCTATGCCCAGGCATGAGTGATGAGAGTTAACCTCTTACCCTGCCATAAAAGTCTGTTTAAGCAAATTGGCTGCTAATAGTGTAAACTCAGTACTGACGTGTTAATATGCTGTAGAGCCATTTGGCCACTCTTTCTACCCACATTAAGTGTCTTCTTTCTGGTATTTTCTTTCTCTGAGAAATGGCTCATTATGATGGAGGTATCAGAACAATGGACGCAGAAGGGCTGTTGTGTTTGCATGAGTAATTATACCAAAAACACAATGGCTGCAATTTCCAGGAAGTGAGATTCAAAAAGCTCTCCACCTGAATGAGCCCATGAATAAAGATTGGAGTTGTCTTTATGATTGACCTCTGGCAGGAGCTGGAAGAGGCTGCATGAATATTAAGAAGGTAAGAATGGAAATGTTAAAAGACGGTGGTTCATAATACATCAGGACATAATTAGAGAAAGCCGCGCCGCTCAATGGGTGTCCACAGAAATGCATTTAGCAGCACTTAAAATTTTAATTTCGTTATGAAAGGGGCACTTTTTCCCTCCGCTCTCTCGTCTCATTTTCAACTCGCTACATATTGTATTAACAAGCCTCATTTTGATCAAAACACAAAAGCTCTGAAATTCCCATTAGACGTTCTTTGTCTTTTAACGGGCCTAAGAACATCACTACTTTGGTGCTATCTCTATGTTAATCGAATGTGCAAGTTATTCTTTGATTAAAGTCTTGCCTCCACGTTCACTTAGCTGTTTACAGTGATTGCAGGATCCTTAGCAAGTTAAACAAAAAGGAAGATATGGCTTGGGGCTTGTAAAGCAGACTGTGTGTAAAACATTAGGAGTACATGCGCAAACACAAGAAGATGACAGTAAAAAGCAGAACGAGTTTGAGGGGAGCAGTAAAATAGAGTATACACTCACTGGCCACATCATTAGGTTCACTTGTTATAATGATGCTACATGGAAATAGCCAGTGGTAGAAGAAGTACTCTTTTTTTTTTTTTACTTCAGTAAAAGTACAGATAAAAAGCAAAAATGTACTCAAGTAAAAGTATCACATGAAAATTTCTACTTAAGTAAAAGTATAAAAGTACTTACTTTCAAATGTACTTGAGTAAAAAAGTAAAAGTATTTTGCACCAATTTAGGAACTAATGATTCTGTTAAATATAAGGGATTTAGCTGAATAACTTGTGATCAACTTGTTATTTATTTATTATGCATTTATATTTACAGTGTTTTACCTACTTTGCATGTTATTTATTTAGTTTGTGTAATGTCATTTTCTAATTATTCCCATTCCCATAACCAATAATTTACCCCTGCGACCTGTCATTTAATATGCAATATTTAAAGATATTTAAATAAATAAAACAAAAAACAAAGAAACATGGTGAAATTGTTTTTTTTTATTTTTTATATGGGACAGCGTGTATTAATGAACAGCAGTTAGTGCCGTAAATACACCAGATTATAGCTCAGAGCTAATTTCCATTCGTAGTCCCCTCTCACTCACTCACTCACATTCACATTCACATTCACACCGGCTTCCTGGTGTTCCCCAGCGGTCTCCCATCCAGGTACTGACCAGGCCCTACCCTGCTTAGCTTCTGAGGTGTGACGGGATCGGGCATCCACAAGGCGGTATGGCCAAAATGAATGGTTAACAGTGCAATAGAAGAGACTGAATCTGGTGCATCATGTACTGTGTGTTTACAATGACCACACAGCAGAAGCTACTGATTTAAAATCAAACTCAAGTAGGGGAGTAAAAAGTACAGATACTTCCTCTAAAATGTAGTGTAGTAAAAGTACCCCTTGTGAAATTTACAAGTACAGAGAAATGAAAGTTGTACTTAAATAACGTAATTAAGTACTTTTACTTTGTTACATTCCACCACTGGAAATAGCTAATAAAAAAGTAACCGAGTTGTAGTAACATTTGCAGAAGCGGTAGTAAAAGTAGTAGCAGCAGTAGTAGTGGTAGTATCATTAGTTGAAGTAGTAGCGGTAGTAGTAGTAATAGCAGTAGTAGTAGGTAAAATACAGTTGCAGATTGTGCTGTCCACATACAGAAAACAACTCACTGAAATGTTTTAACTAAACTTTATATTGGATATTTTATTTTCAAAAAGACAACATTTCCAGTGAGCAGTTGTTCTGTGGTGAAAATGAGGAGATTGGTGAGACACGTTCCAAATAATCAAAAAGCAACAATAACTTAAATAACCACCTGATACCACAAAGGTCTGCAGAAGACCATAGGCACATTTCCACTGGGGCAGTACAGCGCAGGTCCAGAAAGTGTACCAAACATGCATTTGGCACTTTTGGTCCATCCATGGGGTCGCTTTGGACAGCTTTAAAAATGGTGGAGCTAGTCACTGCTGTGGTTTGTTTGGACGAGAGAGAATCCAAAAGAAACGAGTTAAAATATAACTAGTTTATATTAGCAACAGCTGTTTCCGGTCACTTCAAGAATCAAAACATTTCATTTATTGTTTAGATTGGATTAAACCCTAGTTAAACTCTTGTTGTTTTATGGTCTGTCATTAAAATGTGTTAAAGTGGTGCAGAGAAGTGAATTTAATGCTCAGAAAGCTGGCGGTAAACCAGAAGCTGTCTCCAAATTACTGTAGATAATACACAACTTTACCTCCAGTCTCTCATAGACACACTAGGATTTATGCAACAAACACTGGTCTCCTGGACCAGTAGTAACAGAAACACAAGCAGGATTTGGGGCTACCCATACTGAACCGCCCCGTGCTGTACCAACAACTGGAAATCCTTTCAGTTCCCTTTCTTTTCCATTCTGATGCTTGGTTTAAACTTCAGCAGAATTGTCTTTAACATATGTTAGGACTAAATGCACTGAGCTGTGCAGTGTGATTGGCTGATTGGTTATTCACAATTAGAAGCAGATTAGAGCAGATGTACCAAATAATGTGACCGGTGAGTGTATATATGGATGAAAACATCAATGAGTTTAAGTGCTTCGCTTTGATTTTCATTATAGGTGACATAACTTTGTTAAACAGGCACACACACTCTCCTGGTGTGTCCAATACAATAGATACAATGTAATAAATAAAACTGCATACAGCTGTAAGAGTAACTGAGTGGTGGATAGCCAAAAACTAAATTATTATAAAGCATCTGGCCAATTTCACTATTCTCATTAAAATAACAGTTGCACCACAATTATAACTCTCCAATTGTCAAATTTTCAAATGGCTCAAGGAATTACTATCTACAGAACATTTTGTTTCTGAACAAAGAGATTAAAAGCAGAAGAGCAGATTTTATAGAATAATTAGCAAACCTGTGCTTGTCTTTCTATCTGGCATGGGAAGAACAGAAAACTTAAAAAAAAAATTCATCATTCTCTACCTCTTAAAATCTCCGGGCCTTAGGTGGGGTACACAGTGGATATGGGCAGTTAGTAGAAGAGACAGAGACACCAACAACTATACACTCACACATTCACTCACTAGGGGCTTACAGAGTAACTAATTCACCTGCATGTCTTCCAATGGTGGAAGAAATCTGGAGTAAAATTATGGATGTGTTTTTGCAGAATCCCACATAATTTTCAGTCTACACTAAACATAACAAATGATATTCAGATTCATTACTTATTCTTGAGCACTTTGACCTATAATCAAAAGGACATTCTGCCAAATTTGAGACGCTAAGCTATACTTACAAGTTGACCTTTGACTTTTTGTAAAACTGTCTTTCATTCTCCGATACATTGCATTGTCAATAGACAAGATACAAAATAACTAAAATGCCATAGGCTTTGTATGTATTTAGTGAAAATGTCTGGTTGTATTGTGTGACATCTGACCCTGTAAATGTGAATAAAATCCATTAGGCCATTTCAAAGACAGTAATAACTGAAAACATGATAGGACACCAAAATAAACACACCCTGATCTGCCTTTAGCTTTCCTTTTATAGACAAACACCAGTGAAGTTTGCTTGGAGCTGGCCCATACCTCATAATAAGTTGTGTTGATAAGATATTTACTCTGTGCTGGCAGCCAGACTCAGCTTTTGTACCGACATGAAGAAACTAATTAAACAAGCTGCAGCACCACTGTTTATTTGCAGCACACCAAACAGGTCCAACATGAACTCCACTGAATGAAACTGCACTGCCGTGTTCAGCGAGCAGGTTGATTAAAATAATATTTGTGTTGATTGAAGTCAACATCAGTGATGTATTCAGCCATGTTTGAGCCACAATTACTGCAGTTATGGCAGTCTAGACGCACATTACAGGACATCAGTGTAACGTGTGGGCGCCAGTTTGTTTTGTGATTTAAATAGTGGGCGGTATTGCATTTTAATTTCAATAAGCACGTTTTTTTACAGTGAGATTGTATATTATCCTAGATGTAAGTATGGCCCTGTAGGTAAGCAGGATATGTAGAAATGTGGAAACTAGATACTTTTCTTTCTGTGCTTTTTCATTTATTTATTTTTATTACTTTTTGGAAGAAAATGTATCTATGTAAAATGTATGTAGTAATAGTCATACTGTATAACCCCACCCCAGTAGTAATCATGGCCGTACGCACCATAAAGGTTACAGAGCGGACCTTCCGGACCTTGGTATTTTTCTATTGCTAGACTAAACCAGATCTAAACCAGGCAAAAAAACAGGACTAAACTAGGACTAAATCAGAACTAAATTAGGACTAAACCAGAAAAAAAAAAAAAAAAAAAAAAACTTTAAACCAGGACTTATTTAGGAAAAAAGACAGGACTAAATCAAAACTAAACCAGGTCTAAACAAGGACTAAATCAGAAATAAACAAGGGCTAAACAAGGTCTAAACCAGGATTAAATGAGATCTAAACAAAGAACAAGGACTAAACTGGCCATCAACATGTTGGACCTGAGTATTTCTAAAATCCTGTGTATGGCCCTGGTAGTAATAGTTATAATATCAATAGCAGTGGTAGTAGTAATAGTTTGTTATACAGGTCATAGTAGAAGTAGTGCAAGTTGTAGTAATATAATAGTAGTAGTATCATAAACATCCTCTGAACTTTAAAAAAAAATGTATTTGTGATTCAGAAAGCCTGGATGAGTCCGACAATAGTAGTAGTAGTAGTTTTGCTATTCTAAATTTTATATTAATAATGAATCATTTTATAGGATTTCTACTTGTACTAGAGTAAAATGACTTTGAAGTAACCTAACTTTTACTTGAGTACAGCTTTTGAGTGCTTCTTCCACCTCTGAGGATATATGAGAGGACACTGGAGGACACTTTTCATTTGTCTGCTTAGGCTGTTCCTGTGGGTTTGTGAAAAATGTCAGAGTCCACAGGTTAAGAAACAGGTGGATGAATGTCAGCTTTTTCAGACAGATATGACATCCATGAGGCATACAAAGAGAGAACGAGATGGAGAAATACTGTTGAAAGCATTTGGTTTAGTTATTGATTCATGGCAGGTATGTATGTGTAAGATAGCATATGTATGATCATGTACTGGCACACCTGTAAGTCCTCAATATAGCTGTTCAAAGTCTAAACAACAGCACTTACTTTGGTTTCTTTGCTTTCCATTTCACCATGGTCTATATTTTACGCCGCATTCCCATTTGTCAGAATCATAATTACTTTACAGTTCCCTTAATTAAGTCTGCTGCGCCCGAAGTGAAGCTGATGATTTTGATTTAAAACTGATCTCAGGCTCAACATAGCTTTAGTGTTGTTTTTCAAACATTGATTTATTTATTTATTTTCCTGCCAGGACTTGATGAAGCAATCTGTCACCAATTGGGATCTGCCAAAATAAGAAGTAGGGCGCCTGACTAAACGAAGCATTTGAGCTCAGGAAAGATGAGCAGTGTACCACTTAAATTAACAATTTCATTTCCTGAAAGTAACTAAAATCTGTTTTCTCTGAGAATAAGCAAACCATCAAGTCCATCAAAAATATGCAGTGTATTTATTTTATTGAAATAAAACAAAACAACAATTCATTCATAGTTATAAACCTGCAAATGGGTTTTGTGAAAAAAACAAAAAACAAAACAAAACACAAAAAAACAAAACAAAACAAAACAAACAAACAAACAAACAAAAATATGCTGCTCCAGCTCATGGAGGGACATGGTCGTTTTTTAAGTCCTGAGGGGAATTATCAATTTAGGACTTTTAAAACACCAAGGAATCAGGAGTTAGACATGGCTCATGCAGTTTGCAGTGAAGTAGCGTTACTGCAGCAACTCTACAGATCTCTGTCTTCACTAAACAAGACACTGATCTGGCGCTAGCAACAGGTAACATTAGCCCAACAATGAGGCACTGTGTGTCACTGAGTGAAGTTACTGATCCTCTTGTGTCTAACTTGGCCTGAAATAATCACTGTATCAAGGGCACGAGTGCAGCAGCAGAGAGAGTATGCTTCACTGCTGGGGACATTACAGCTCAGCTCAACATGTAGATAAATTTGTTTCTTCACAAAAGCATGACAGGATGTAGGCTACATAAGCCATAGTTGCCAGTTAAAGCAGAACTCAGTAACTTTTTTACCTTATATAAACAGTTTCGAAGTCCGTGTGAAGGTTAAATGAGTTGTTGTGGTGTGTGACACTTGCGACAGTGAGCGACGTCAACCTGGAGTCACAGAAGTCTTGGGTCTGGCGAGAAAGCAGCACATCCCGGTTAGCAAAACAACAAGCTAGCAGTGACTTTATTTCTCGATTTTTGTCGTGCCATAGCGTCCGCGGAGGGGAAAACGAAAGTAAGGACGAGCAAAGGGTCACACAGGTGTCAACTGGGCTTGTGAGTATTTACTCCGAACTGTAGGGGGAGCTTTATAGGGGGAAAATAAGGCAAAAGGAGCTAAGAAACACGCAGAATTACAGAGTTCCACTTTAATGCAGATAATATGGTTATATTAAAGCTTCTTAAAATGTGTATTATTTTATGTACCAATTGCTGTTATTGCCATGTTGGTTAGATTATATCACGCACAGTCAATATATAGAACATAAAACATCCATTTAGTAAACTTGTTTGACCCTGTGCTTTTTTCAAAATTAATCAGGATACATATTGTCTCATAACCCCTGTATCAGGATACGTATCATATCATGAGAATGTTGGCAATACCCAGCCCTAGGGATAGTGAAGATTATGGTTACAGGATGCTGTAGGAGTCCAAAAGGAAGAACATGGCTGTAAAGAGGACATGTTAGTTTAGAGAAACTGATGCAGAGGATCGTACTAAATAGAGGCAGATGATTTGCTGTGGTGACCCCGGTAATAGAGAACGGGATTGTTACGTCACATCCATTGTCACACAGGATATTTTCAATAGCCAAACAATGGAGGAATTTAGGATGTAAATTATCCGAGTTGGCATTAACACAAAAGTATTCTGATATTTTAGAGTGTGAGAAATATTCACAAAGAGTGGCAAAGCAGTTAAAAGGGCTGTTTCAAGGCAAGTTTGTTTGCTTTTTTACTGCACTGTTTCTAAAACAACTCTATGGCATTTCTCTGTCTGTGACCACCAACATGGCAAATTCATCACTCAACGGTCGTTTTATGACATAGGTTCCTGATCTCTATAGGCAAAAGGAAAAGAAGAAACACATGCTGTCTTGTTTCAAATACATTCTTATACAATCATCTCATCTCTGGTAGAAATGAGAGCAGTCTCTTGTTCACTGAAAGTGAGCAACATCTGAACATCTGAAAGTGAGCAATGGTTTGATGTGATGTATCCATTACATAAAACATTCACAGTTAAACACATATGCACTGTGCTAAAAATACAACCATCACATACACCTGTCTATTTAGTACTTTGTAAGCATTGGTGAGAGCATAAGTACTTTGCATAAGCCTGTATGTCCACACACACACACACAAACGGCAGGGCTGCAGCGTCTGGCGGGAGTCCAGCGCTGAAGTGGTTCTGCACTGGAGAACGGTGGGCCCTGTCGGCGTCCTATCAATCACAGCCTCTCTCTCCTCTCCCCCTGCTCTCACACAAATCCACTGTTCTACATTCTCATGCAGCACATCACCTTTGTTAATCTCACCCTTTTTTCCCTGTGCCTCGTTCCCTTTGAATCCTAAACTACCCATCTCTCTGCCGATCTATCTGTCTTTCCCCCTCTGCATATTTAAACACTGCTTGCCTTATGGATACACTGTAAAACCCAGCAAGTTAAGTTATTTCATATATATGTCACAATCTCTGATGGAGAACAGGGGCCGGTATTACAATATAGGTTAAGACAGGTCTACACAGCTCTACCGGGCGGCAGTAGCTCAGTTGGTAGAGCTGCTTGTCCACTAACCAGAAGGGTGGCGATTCAAACCCCACTCCCACCATTGCATACTGTCGTTGTGTCACTTAACCCACCTTGCCTCTGGTGTCTGCGCACACTGGTGTATGAATGCGAGTGTGAATGGGTGAATGGTTCCTAAAGCGTTTTGAGTACCCATGAAGGTAGAAAAGCGCTATATAAATGTGACCATTTACCATTTATTTTTATTTACACTGTGCTATGTTTTTAGACCTAAAGATTTATAGAAGGCACACCAAGAAATGTGTATAATCGTAAACTATCACTTGCTCACTTGATCACACTGTGCTAGGGTTTACATGCAAATTTCATACTCTGGATGCACAATGTATATATCATTGTAGCGCTGGTGATCAAGAAGCTAGCATCGCTTGCTCTACTAGTCACAGATATGTATGAAAAAGTAAATACATCACAAGAGAAAAGAGGAAATGTGCTCACGTTCATGGCCTGGCATTGTTTTTGTTACTACAAGGAAGCCCTGGTATTTTTCTATTGGTCAAACATCTGACAGAGAGCGTATGAAGAGCGAGAGGCTAACACACTCTGCAATGACTCTTCCAAAATATCTGAAACTGGGTGATATCTGTCACTGTATGATTGGTCATAAGATGGCTTCATCTGCAAGCTTTGCCTCTGTCTCACTGTAAGACATACGATCACTGTTTTTAAGCTACGTCAGATGATTTTTCCAGTTTTTTTTTCTCATTATACAAATAACTTACTTCTTTTTATAAGGTGCACCATGGGTTTTACAGTGTACAACCCCCCCCAATACACCTTGGTTGCCTTTTACATTTTCCTGTTTTGCCTCGCGGGCTTCTTTGGCTTCCCCCCCTCCTTTTTGCTCTTGATTGATGCAAGCAGACGGCCTCTATCAGTGTTTTATACATAATCCAAATAAGATATGCTTGTGCCTGCATTTCTGAAAGTCCTAGGCAGCCCCTGACACGATGTGCTGACGGAGGATTCACACACACCACATACACACACACACACAAACACACACACTCAAAAACACACACATCGTCAAAGGATTATTTCTAAAAGTTATGGCAGACAAGACAAAACACTGCTAGGAAATATATTAGGTATGTGTATGGAGTTCTTATGCACGTATTTATGGGAGACTGTGCATTTAAATGGCTGTGTTAAGTAATGCTGACCCATCTTTTTCAGTTTCTTGAAGTCCTATACCGATGCAGGATGCATGTAAAGCTTTATAGAGCCACATAACAATTGCAGTCCCGCCCAATCTGTTCCTCCTCTCCAGGTAATAAAAATACAATAGAATTAGAAGGTTTTCGGCCATTAATAATTAAGACTAACAAGTGTTTCTGCATCATTGATTTAACCGCAATGGCCCACTACACTAATCTTTGTGCACATTATTACCTTATTTCTCCTGATTATATAGCCAGTAATTAATTTCACTGTACAGCAATATAGCTTAAGACTTAGAGAATCACTGAATTGATGCATTTTATGTCCCATAGGCACCAGGCCAAAGGTATGCACACAGTATAAGAAATGTTATGCTACAGTGAAAGAAATACAAGGCCGCTTAACTTCAAGGATTTTCAATCTCTTCTCACCACATTCAGCCTGGTCTAGTACTACCCAACTTTGGGTGTTGTGTACCTTTACAAATAATAATAATGCCATGGTAACAATGGTGATGTTTGGTCAATGTAAAATACAGTCCTGTGATTCTTGCCTTTCTTTTTGGACTATTCCTGTACAAGGTCGGTACAGCAAGTCATCTGCCTCCAAGCGTGGAGTGGTTTACAGATTGATTTGTCATAGTTTCTTCTTACAGAGCTGATCTATGATCCTATAGATGAACTAAGGGACTAACAGTCCTAGACGCATTGCCTGTCCGTCCTGGGAGAGGATCTCTCCTTCAATATGGGCTCCATAAGGTTTCTTCTTTTTTCTCGTAGCTGTTTTTTTTTAGGAGTTTTTCCTTACCGAGAAGGAGGGTCTAAGGACAGGAGTGTCCTGGGTCTGTTTAGTTTAGTGTAGTTATTGTTTGTGCTGATTGTGTGTTAAGTCTGATTGTGTGTTTATGTTTGATTAACTGTTTGTGAAGCCCTTTGAGGCGACTTTTGTTGTGATACTGGGCTATACAAATAAACCTGAATTGAATAGTTTTGACGACGGATTTGCCCTCCTGACGCAAGCTCTTCCGTTCATCCAGGCTTGGGATCAGCATAAAGAGTGCAGTGGCTTGTGACCCCCCTCTGGCTGTAATAATCTATGTTAATAGTGAAAATATGGACTAGTACAAGATGTCTGTTCCATGTTGCTGGAAAAATGAGTTGCCAATGCATGACCAAACAATGAAAGGAAAGTGTCTTTAGAGGTTTAAAATAACCACCTGTTTTCACACATTTTGTTGTGTTATTCCTGTCTTTCGTATGTCTCTCCTCACCCCAAAAGGTGCCATACCAGCACAATGAGTGTAATATGCAGTCGAGAGATGAATTATTAGGTGTGGAGTAACATAATAAATCATGTGTGTGAGTCCGTTTTTTTTGTGTGCCGTTTTGTGTGGCTGGCTGCTGTATCTCTCTCAGCAGCTATGGGCCTGAGGCGGCATACACCTGGGACAATGGGCAGGACAAACACCAAAAAGACATAACCACTCAGTCACCATGCACCCCTCACTATAGCCAAGTGCTCGTTATTGGTGAGATGTTGGCACTAATATTATCAGTACAGCATAAAAAGGATTTAATTGACTGTACCCGTTCAAACGTGTTACCCAAACATTTGAAATTATTCTCTGACTGGTGAACTGAAGCGACCAGAACTTAAGTTTGATCTATACTGTTACTTTTTCACAACAACAACAAAAAAATTCTGCACTACAGAAACAGCAGCATATATACAGTACACCTACTTCTGCTCTGAAATTTAGCTTATACTTGAGGTTAACAAAAGGCAGCCACACAGAGACACATCGTAATTTTATCTTATTTTAAATCAATTAGCCTAATTATGATGTCTCCTAAAATGCAGCTTTTAACATGCAGAACAAACACCTTGCCCTCTAATTGCCTTATTATTAATAAGTAACAAGGCTACAGGATACTCTTTGTCATGTGTGTGACCTGGTTTGCACTGTATTATGTTCTCATTTTGTCAACAAATAAAAGGTTTCTCTAAGCGTCAACGAGAATGGAGAAAAACTGTGCTTTGTTTTGTTGGAACAGTTTATAGCAAATGGTTTAATGAGTTCATTGTTTTTGTTTTTTTTGTGGCTAATAATAGTTCTTTGTAGCACCTTCACAGCTACAAACAGTGTGTCTATATAGGAGCAACTTTAATTAAACAACTTTTCATCTTTAACTATTATTATTAGTCTGTTTTCAAGTTTCATTTTTTATTGCTTTCATATCCAGACCAATTAGTAAAAGGAATGCGGTGGAGACTATGGGCTCGAGCTACAGCTAATTTTGTGAAAAAAAATAGTTGAGAAAAAGTTGTGGTTCAATTCAGGCTTCTGAAATCAAGTGGTATGAGTCAGGACAGGGTACTTGCCAGAGAAATAAACTCCCATCGCGCGGCGCCTGTGATATGAAATGATTAAAGGGATTTTATAGCTCAAAGACATTCCATTGGCAAATACTTATTACCTGAACATTACTGTCAGGGAAAGTGATACAGAGCAAACGATAAAAGGGAACACTGGAGAGACAGGATTAGATCCAGACATGCTGCTTACACTAATGAATGACTGGGTATTAATGTATAAAACTCAGACTCGGGGGGATTCAGGAAGGTGTAATTGAGCCGTCTGCCGGGCCTCGCCACCAAAGCAGAGGCAACAGTGGCAAACACAACAGATCCAGGCAGAGAAGCTATGACTAAATGTATATATATATATATATACGCTTGCAATATCTTGCATTATTCATTCACTCCTCAGTCATACTTGGTGACGACTGTGTGTGGCTGCCATTCTGCGCCTACAACCCCGCCAACCTCCACCAATCACACTGACACATTCATGCAGGCAAGGTGCATGCAGTGTCTTGCCCACGGACACAATAGTACAATGGCCCAATGCAATTCCGGCAGTGGGAATCGAACTGCTTAGTCGATGAACGTCTCTACTGAGCTACTGTTACGTGGTGCATGCATTTTAAAAATCACAGTTCGCCAACTTGGGTGCCAAAGAACATAAACATTTAAACTATCTTCAACGTTGTATCTGAGCTGCTGAGTTGAGAACCACAGCTATAAGATATGAGTCTTACATGGTGTGAAAGGACAGGTAGTTTGTAAGCCATATTAGAAACCGTGGCACATCCTTTGGTGTTCCTAAATGAAGTGACTTTTAAAGATGTCAAACCACAATTTAATCTTTATAATAATTTGTAAAAAGTCACTTCTCTATTACTCATGACACTGACAGAGAGAGTTAGTATACATGGGAGTGTGTGTGACCTAAGGGCTTTTTTAAATTCCTTCAATGTCTAAGGTTCAGCAGGAGCGTTTTTTCCTGTTTTAGTTTAAACAAAGTTTTGTTTTGATGAAAAGGAGAAGTATTTCTATCTAACACCACAGTGTCGCAAGCTGTGGGTAGGATCATCTTGTTCGTGACAGCCGGTCCTTGAGGCATACTGTACTAACTGTATGTTTTCTGTGACCAAACCTAGTCTTCATATGCCAATTATAGATAAAAGCATAGGCAACCAGAAAAGCTATGAAAGTGAAAACCCACATACAGTAAGATTGTGGGACCTTTACATGAAATGTAATGCATTTCACTCAGACATACTTTTAACATAAGAAACATGGGAAATTTTACCTTTGACTATTGATGTCTATGGAGGACTAAAACTACTTAGAAAAACTAAATAAGAAATAAATGAATTCATGAATAAATATAAGAATAAATAAATACATTTATACACAAATGCATACATTCTGGCCATTAAAATTTTAAAATAGGCTTTTATTTATCTATTTACTTTTACGTTTCCACATTTCTGTATTTCTGTGTCTGTAACAATGATCCATGTAAATGTACAAATGCACATTGTGTGGGCGGTGCTGACTTCAGTATGAAATGTGATTAGTTGAAATCCTGGACTGGTCTTCTTCTACGTTTATAGCTTAGTTTTCAACAGTTTACAACTCTGAATGGTGCTGCTGACCCATCCATGTTCTAACTTCGCTGGGTTGTCATTGTCAATGATGACTCCAGGGTTTCTCAGGGTTCACAAACTAGTGAAGTTGCAGCGTTCTGCCCCTTGTATCGAGCAGGACAATGAGCTACGGCACGAGGGCGAGACGTGCTGAAGGATTAGCAAAACACAAGCTAACGTCGCTAAAGTTACTTTCTTAGTAACAGTCCACGATTTTTGTGTGATACAACTCCATATTAGGCCAGGACTAGGTCTACACCTGGCCCACACCCAGGACTAAACCAGGACAACGCCTGTCCTGAACCACAGCCAGGACTAAACAAGGACAAAACCAGGTCTACATCTGAACCACTCTCTCTCTGCTTGTATCCACTGCTCAGCACAGGACAGCTGCTGTTTTTGTTGAAAATAGATGTCTTGTATCCCTCTGCTGTAACCAGAGCTGCGGGAGTGACATCAGCGCTGGTTCTGTTTACTGTTTTTGTGAGCCTCAAGCTGCAACTAATATGCTCAAATCTGTTTGTGAGCTGATCTGAAAAACCCTGAGAAACCCTGAATCTTAAATCATTAGCCATATATATGCTGTGCTGTATGGGCTCATACCTCAACTCGAAAGGAAACGGTCATCACTGACAAAGACCCAATGGTGTTAGCTTAGCAGCACCATTCAGAGTTGTCAAACTAAGCTATAAACATGAAAGAAGACCAGCCCAGGATTTCAACCAATCACGCTTCAGACTGAAGTCAGCGCCGCCCACTCATTTTACATATACAGATTTACACAGACCATTGTTACAGACACAGAAATAGAGAAATAAATAGATAGAAATAAATAAATAGATGAATAAATATGAAAATGTAAGAGTAAATAGATAAAAGAATGTGGAAATGTAAAAATAAATACAATAGCCTATTTTATCTTTTTGTGGCCAGAATGCATGCACTTATATATAAATATAGCCTACTTATTTATTTCTACATGTATTCATTTATTTCTAATTAAGATTCTTAGTACTCTATAGTTGTCAACATGTCAGATCAAATATTATGTCCTCCACATGTCATGACTCATATTAGTAATAATAACAATAATGCTAGCCATTCAAAGCTGCTTTACAATTCGGTGCATTATTCATTCACTCCTCGGTCACACTGTGTGGTGATAAGCTACTTCTGTACTTCTGTAGCCTCAGCTGCCCTGGGGCAGACTGGCAGAAGCTCACACTAACACATTCATAGAGGCAAGGTGGGTGCATGCTCAAGGACACAGCAACAGTATGCAATACTAGTAGCAGAGATCGAAGCACTAAGCTTTGGGTTGATGGGCAAACGTTTCTATCTAGTGAGGTTCTGCCAATATAGAGAGCGGTTAGCCCAGAGTCTGCATATCTGCCCTGTGTTACCATGAGTTCTCTTTTGGCACACCTGCTTCTTCCTGCTGTTCAAAAGCACGCAGGTATAGGTGAATTAATAGATCTAAATCGCCCATTGAGAGTGAATGGTTGTCTGTCGGTTGGTTTCTAAGTATTGTAATCTGCCCTTAGTTGTTGGGATAGGGTCCAGCCACCCACAACCCCTAAAGAGAATAAGTATGACAACAAATGAATGAATGAATGAATGATTATGATGATGCAACTCCTGTAATGTCCTCTTGGCCCTTTATAGGTTAATGAAGACTTTATTATGCATTGCACCAAAGTTTAGTTTTTGAAAATAATATATATTTAAAAAATGTATGAGCATATGGTAGTATGCAACAGAACTTACTAACAGTAGACTACACTGATAGCCAGTGCCACAAAGCCTTTTTTAGAAGCAGATCCATCACATTTTACCAGTGCTTATTTTTTTTTAACACTATTTCCACACAATTTAAATTCTCCCTCGCTGTGTTAGTGCCAGGCGGTCATCTGAGTTGAACAGCAGGAGGTCGAGGGACAGCCTCACTACAGCGCTGACCGAGAACTACAGCCCATAACAACCAGCTTAGCGTCTTTGAAAAGATGCAGGTTTGCCCCATGACATTGCCTTCTTTTATGTGGACTGTGGACATGTCTATCCAGGGCTTGGCTTGTTCCATTTTGCCTTTCTAGTTAGTCAGAGAACATGCCTTATGAGAATGACGCCTGGTAGAGTAAAGTTTTAGAGACATTACAGTGCTCTCCTGGCTGGTGGAAATGCCGTTTGAGGAGGAGGAGAGGGGGCGAAGTGTAAAACATCAAAAGGATGTTTGAAATGGCCCTAGTGCTGATGCTCCACACAAAGTTTGCAGAGTTTTTTTTCTTTTTTTTTGAGAACTTGGGTAGCTGTTTCTGACTGCCAAGATAACAGGTTTACAGGAAATAACACATGAACTAGCAATTTTGCAATTTGTTCCCCAAAAATAGTGGTCAGTAAATGAAGTCTTGCTGCTTGTGCCACTGATTGCATATTCAGAATCCCAGCTTTGATGCGAGGAGTGAGTTCATGAAATTCATCCTAAGACATGGGATCTAAAGGACACATTTGAAAGTGGACTGGGTTAGTTAAGTTCAGATTTCTGGAGGTGTGAAGGGTTATGCAACTTGATTTGCACTGAAATTTGTACCTCTTGCATCAGTGACAATGTTCTTTAAGAACTTGTTAAAAAGAGGCAAAGCAGGCAGTCAGTAACAGACGGCAGTGTCAACGTATAGCATAAGTCAATTAAGCATTTTATATCTTATTGTTATTAAGTATATTTATGATTTAATGTGTTGTTAAATGTTGGTCCATGGGTTTTATTGTTAGTTAATAGTAATTTAAACAACAAATGGGTAGCAATGTACTGCACATCCTAAAAGATTAAGTGCTACATAATGTAGGCTCTAATATAGTGGTTCAGAATCTGTTGCAAAAAAATATACATATTTAGCTATAAAATAACTAAATATGACATAACTTGGTTTAAAGTATTTACATGCATATGTATTGCACTCATACAAACACTCAAAATTATGCATTTTAAACAGTAAATGACCCATTAGCTCCACTGACAGAGCTTAAAAAATGCTGGAAAAGTAGGCATAGACCAAACAGAGGGGAAAAAGAAAGGGTGGGGCTGAATGGGGGCTGTGGCTTGGATCTGATTGACAGCTGTCAGCACACTCTAATGAATGTCCTCCACATGGCAACAAGAGAGGACTAGGACAAGAGCAGGGAATAGAGGAGGCAAAGATGTGGTAACATCTACTAATGAACAAAAGTAGCCACCATTCAACCTTTCAACCATTCAAGCAGTTAGTACAATATTAGCTTTTTTACCACCTAATGTCAAAATGCCAAAAGTAAGACCATAATACTGTAAGTGTGATATATAGCTAAAGCCAGTTTTACTTAAAATAGTAGTTTCAGTGGTAAGAATATAATGCATGCATATTTGACTTGATTTCACACAAGACCATATATATATATATATATATATATATATATATATATATATATATATTTTTTTTATATATATATATATTTTATATATATATATATATTTTTTTTTTTTATTTTTTTTTTACAGGTTTATATCAGTCTTGGTTGTGGGAGATGCTTGGGTCGTGTGACTTTAAAAGTAGAACATAGCCTTGTTTACAAACACACACACAGATCCACAAAGCTCATAAATCACTGTGGCCTACTCTCAAGATCCAGGCTTTACAAAACTCTGCCACTGTTTGGAGCAGGTCAACTTTTCTAAATGAACAGAGATGTTGCTCTTCATTCTTCTTCAAAATCACTTATTTCTTGATTTATTTTTGGTAGAAGGTGTGTTTGGGACTTGAAGACTTTAAGGTCTAGGCCAGCGGCCATTCTGAAGGACCTTCATTTGAGCCACATACATCCTCATCAATCACAAAACTCCTGAGTCACTAAAAAACTGACAGAGGCTGAGTTTATATCAGCCTGTTGTCCCCATCGCCTCAGTGCCTTACAAATGGGCTGCTAATGCTAATGGGCTGTCTTTTCACCTTAATGGAATAAAATAATTGTTAAGAAGTTGACCTTCCATGTAAAAAGTCATGTAATAACTGCATACAAATAGTGTTACAATACAAAAACGACGCATTTATTAACACACACCAGGAATAAAATTGAAATTTCCCACATCTAATAAAGTACTTGTTGTATTATCAACGGGCTACAGTAATGTTTGGCCACATACAATTGCCACAAATTTGCTAAAATTCATCTAAATTCATCGAATGGATATAAAACTTCAGTAAAAGTAGAACAGTATTCATTGCATATAATCTTAAAGGTGCTATGAGCAGGAAATATTGTAAAAATATATTGAATGTCATATTTCATAAAAAATACCTACGTGTCCCAGCATGTTTAAATCAAATATTAGTTTTACTGATAACACTGGAACAGCTGATTTATTATCATTTAAAAATATATTTTACATAATGCCTATGTTGGTTTTGTTTATATTTTTTGTTTTGGTTCTAAAATTGCATTGCCAATTGTCTAATCAGAAAAGCGAAAAGACTGACAACCTACAGACCATTGTTTTGATTTACACTGCAGTAGGGATGTCCAGATCTACTTTTTTTGGCTCCTGATCCGATACCGATCATTTCATGCTTGGTTTTGGCTGAGCTGAGTCTCGATATCGATCTTTTTCATTATTATTTTTTTTTTTTTGCATTTTGTAATATAAAAATTTGTAATATAATAAAATGTTATTATATAATAGCATAGTGCATAGCTTTGTTTTTATGCTAAATGTCTGAACAAAACAGCTGCAGTGTACATTACTCTCACAGTGGCATCAGTGAAGACATAAATATCTTTTAGTTTAAACCCTCTCTGCTTCTAAATGCCAGGTCTGTTATATAAACCATGAGAGGCCTGCGAAAAGACACTAAGCTGCAGAGCATGTGGCTAATTAGCATACATAAAGAAAGACGTAAGGTTAGCGCTGCAGTCTGCACATCACACACTACGCTGTTCGTTTTGGCCAAACTGCTGCCACATCTAAACAGACTCTTTTCTCTGTGATAATTAGTTTTGGGCATCTGCAGAGTCTCCACAATCACTATTTAAGCTGCTGTAGTTGCTAGCATTAGCATTAGCCACATCGCCGCAAACAGCTACCGCTCTTGGAGGACCAATTCCACTAAAACTGATTATAGATAGAGCCTCTTTTGACATCAACCAAAGAAAAAAATAAACGCAAATTAATTCGTTTGTCCCCTGATCAGGATCAGGACATCCCTAGACTGCAGTACTGTTTTCAAACCAGTACGAGCTCATGCTGCTTACAGTACCTTTCCACCGCTCCATGGCACACATGGTGACTTAAAATCAAACACAGATTTATTGTGTGCACTGCAGCCAGTTGATTTTGAGTCACACACATCACACAGAGCATTTCAATTTATTGCAGGCTATTTTGACCTCTGAAATCTTTCCAAAATCTCTAAGACAAAGTGATGCACTGGACATGTGGACCAGCCTGTCTTTTTGAATTAAGTAAACATAGAGTGTGTTTGTTTTTGTCCTCAGATCAGACCAATGACCTCTTTGTACAGCTACTGTTTAAGGTATATGATCTCATGATATTTCTTGGCTTCTACAAGGAGGGGCTGAACGCTCCATTAAACCGGTGAAGAGAGCACAATGGCTTATATGAGACAGTGTGCTCAGAATATATGCGGCCACTGTCTTTGAAATGGGAAAGACCTTGTCAGCCACTTGTGACGTACTGTATTCGCCTGAAGCTTATCCCACACAGGAACTAAAAGTCAGGCCTTTGATTCATTCAGTATTTTAAATGATTATTTTAGGACATAAAATACTACTGACTAAGGGTGCTCCGATCAGGGTTTTTGAGGCCGATCACCGATCAGCCTCTGCTGTGATCGGCCGATACCGATCATGGCCGATACCGATCACGTGGTCTTCAATGTAGTAATGTATTGTATGCAGGCTATTATTAGTTCCATTTGAAAAATACTGTAGCCTTTGTAAATATAAAAGAACAACAAAATTCTACTTATTTTTGTTTTAGAAGAGGTTTTGTTGCATTATTGGTTTTTAATGTGTGCCCAGTGTCTCTGTGGCTTTGTTTGAATGCTCCGCTGATGTAAAAATCAGCTGTTCTTAATTGGTTCCTTTAATGCGAGTCTGCGGGTGCAGCGCCTGTGTCCGCGTAATGCGCAGCCAAACCAGGTTGAAACACAGTGGACTAAAGAGCAGACAGCTCCTGCTGCCAGTTTTGACAACGTCTGAATGAAGAAAACGTGCAAAGAGAGCAGAGAAGACAACGATGAAAGGTGCTCCTCTCAGACACACGGACACATGGGCTGCCTTTTTACTTTCTCTTTCCATTAGCAGCCATTTGGTGCAGTTTAAGCCACAAAACGCACAGTTTTCTCCGCGCAACAAGACACAGGCAGACTCTGAACTTTCTTAATCCTTTTAACGTAACTGTTAGCGGGTTAGCTGTAGCTCTATTTACGTTGGTGTTTGCAAATACACGCACTGCTGCGCCTCGGTTCTGTCCCGTGCGCTCCTAAAGCAGGCGGGGACACAAAGCAGCGCCTCCAGGGCAGGTTTGTGTTAGTTATAACCAGGGCTTAACTTAAAAACACTGCTAAAATAACGCTACTGCTGTTTAATCAAACCGGAGTCGCAGGACAGTAAATGTGAGAGCCTCGCTTGTTTGTTGTAATTTGATCGGCCCTTCTGATCGGCCCATTTTACCGATCACCGATCACTCTATTTTTAGCCATGATCGGCCGATCATGATCGGCGGCCGATCGATCGGAGCACCCTTACTACTGACCATTACTGATCACCATGATCTGTACCATTTTAGACCCTGCTTTAACAATGTACTTTTGCCTGCATTTGAAGTATTACCAATGCAACTGATTTTTGCTATAAAATCTTCGAACTGTAAAAATATATTTAAATTTAAAACAAACAAGGGAGCTTCAGTGGTGCACAGCTATCGTTAGAGTTAGGTTTTATGTAACCACACTTCACTGATTCCTCCATAGGCGAACCATCAAATTTAAAATTCAAGGTTCTGGTTATCACATGTGCGGTTCTGCATGAGGAGGTCCTTGCTATATAAAAGATAAGGCTTGTTTCTATCATATGCTTGATTTATTACAGTTTCTCACAGCCAAAGATAAAGGTGGTCAAAAGATTGGCTTTACATTGTGGTTGTAGATGTGGAATGTAACAAGATCAATCAAGTAAGTGATTGATGAATACATACTCAGTTTTTTTTTTTTTTTTTTTTTTTTTTAAATATGTAAATTACATTACTTTGTAAGTCTTTAAAATATCAAAATTATTTATTTTACCTTGGTGGCAAAGTGGGTTGAGTGTTCACCAACCAGAAAGTCCTGGGTTTGCTTTTACAGTAGTAGTAGTTGTAGTAGTACAAGTAGTGCTAGTAATAGTAGCGGTACTTGTAGTGATAGTACTAGTAGTAGTAGATTTTGATCTCAGAGTGTAGAAATTCACTTTTTTCAGGAAGCTCTTAATACAGTACTTGGAGGGCAGCAGCAGCACAGTCGGTACATTCACCCCCACTAACCTGAAGACGATTCAATCCTGTTACCAGCATTGTATACTGTTGTTGTGTCCTTGGGCAAGACACTTGACCCACCTTGCCTGTGTGAATGCATCAGTGTGACTGTGTTTGGTGGTGGTCAGAGGGGTCATAGGCTCAGATTGGCAACCACACTTCATCAGTCTGCCTCAGGGCAGCTGTGGCTACAGGTGTGACTTTCCACCAGAGTGTGACTGAGGAGTGAATAATGCAACTGTAAAGTGACTCTGAGTGCTACAAAAAGTGCTATATAGGACCAGTGCATTATTATTATTACTTTTTCCACCTGTTTCAGCCACCCCTTTCTTCCCATTGGTTTGGTGCAAACTACTTTATCTTTAACTTTCTCTCCAATATAATTAAAATTGAGTTCAAGACGGTTGTACTCCTTCATTTGGGCTTCTCTGTCTTATCTGCTTTCATATTATTTTTGCTAAACTCTTCAAATTAAATTGCCAATCATTCGCATTCCACAACAGACCTCCTCCCAATTTCAAGCAGGTCATTGGATCCAATCATCCACAAACCACTGGGACATGTTCCATTTTTAGGGTCAATTGTGGCAATCTGCAGGAGTCTTGTCAGTCAATCCACGTGTCCAATTAACTAGCAGGCTACTTGGACATTCAGGATTCAGGAAAGCCTTTGACTTTTAAACATATTGATGACTAGAATCTCCAATAGTGACTCTGACCCACTGCAAGAATGAGGGTCTCCTAACCACATCATTAGACCTAGATTATCTGTAACAGAACCTATTAGCGCCATTAGCACAAGGAAATGACCCTGACCCTATCATTGTTTTTGCTTTAACGAAATAGATCCGAATCAGCTTAAATTACACCGCACTAAGTCTGAAACACCAGGAGGATTTGAGATAAGTATTGGCGCACAAACACAAATAGAGATGCACTTATACACAAACAAACAGCTCTTTACACTCTCCTCCCTTGGGGATTGGTTAGATGCAATAAATCCAGTGTCTAAATAGATAGCGATGCTACATGTGTGGCTTTTTAGATCAGTGTTGATATGATTATGCAGGCTCAGGACTGGAGATGTGGGCTAGATAGATTGTTCTGCTGTAAATACAAGCCAGTAGAGCAGTTTGTATGTGTATGTGTATGTGTGTATGTGTGTGTGTGTGTGTGTGTGTGTGTGTGTGTGCGTGCAGCTCTCTTACACTTGCTGACATAAGCGCTTTGCAAGGCCCATTAAGAAACAGTTGTGTCCTTAGATGACCTGGGTGCTCAAATATTCCCCCAAGACAAAGATGCACACAAATATCCAAGATGGCGGCAAGTCCATATTGTAAACATGTACAATGACATCTCGTCATAGCATGATGTCACGTTCCCAAAATGATCAATACCTCCACGCCATTTTCTGCCCTAATGCCCTCCAAGAACAAGCGCCCATTTGGCTAGACAAGAAAATCAATAGCATTGGATGAAAAAAGGATATGTGGTATGTGAATGTTTGATTGTCCATCTAAAAATACAATAGTTTTAGAGCAGTCTGCCGATGACTCAGACAAATGATTCATCTAAGATAAAGGAAAGAGTGGATCTAAACACAAAACAAAGGCTTGGATTTAATTTGAATTAAAGTCTGAGGTGAGAGATAATATGGGGTTTATTTGAACTTATTTTTCAGCACTTGAGTCAACAATGTTTATTATTGAACAGGCGGCTTGTATACGGCAGTGACAGAAAGATTGATAGCAATAATGTTGGCTGATGTGGCACACAATTCTTGCAGTGTTGGTTCATTAGTGTGGGAGACTCCTTTGGATGCTAGCAAACTCACCATGTAACCTACCAAGATTAGATTACTAGTTAACATATCTATATATAATATGAAAAAGCAAGCGAGGGAGAGTGCTGCACCGGCTCAAATGGCATGGCTCTTAACGTCAAACATGGCTGTTGATCTTTAATTGTAACAAATCAATGCATTTTGACTCAGTCTTCATCAAGGTTAGTTACAACAACAGGTGTGCAAAATATTTAAAGTGTAGAGTAGTCACGTAATAGACACCATGTGTCATATATACACAGACATACAATAAACATACAAAAAGGTATTTATAATGAAGAGAGGAATACGTTGAAAAAAAAGTCAGGCTGAACAGCAAATGGGTATGATTCAAACAGTTTACATGTACAGCAAGGAACATTATCAAATGCAATCTACATAATAATTATCATAATACAATCATTCAACCTGAATGTCCAAGAAGACAAGACCTCAGGCACCATTTTAGAGCAACACAACATTTTAAAGCTACATTTTAGAGCTACACAACTAGGGCTGTCACGGTGACCACATTATTGCCATACCGTGTTGTTATCAATCCAACCGCATGGGGGCACAAGCGACCGTGGTAACAGCAGTTTATAATTTTAGTGAGACACTAAGGGGATGCACAGTTTAATATTAGTGTAAACTATGAAGCATTTAATGTTTACGCTCATATATGCATTCAGAGACGCTGTTAGTGGAGAACGGAGGATTAATGTTGAGAAAGGAAAAAGCTTCTGCACGAGCTGCGCTGCCTCACTGAAGCTAACAGCTCCCGAGCAGACACGGGGCCTACACGGTACTCAAAGGAGGAGCCGTCGACTCGAATGACGATCCACTCACCTGGTGATATGAAAACTATGTGAGGTTTTCTCCTCCCTCTCCTCTCGCCTGCAGGTACGTGTGTGGCACAATTGCTCTGTAGGGTCAGTGCCGCGGGGAGCACTGCTAGCCTCCTTAGCTCATCTCTCAAACCGCATAAGATGAACATGTGGGTTTTTCTAAAGCTACCACTTTACGTGCTGCAAGCATATTGTCACTCATGCCTGACTCGGGTTTTTGTTAGAACAGAGGCTTAACTATATTTCAATCTATTTTTATAATCAAAATTCATTTGGACATGTCAGGCGTTATTATTAGCTTATGCTATAGCCTACCGCTTATACCGCACACTGCGGTGTTGAGTCGCATTTATTACCGCAGGGGAAATTCTCTCACTGCGACAGCCCTATACACAACATTCTAGAGCCTTCTAGCAATGCTGTCAAAGGAAGGTTGAATGAGGAGATAGACTATTGTTCAAGGTGTGTACAGCAATACTTCAGAGTGCCTGAGTTTCCTATATCATTATATATCTAAATTTGTCATCATTTTGGCAGTTTGTATTTATGATAATAACACAACATTTCTAAATAACAACACTTTGCTTCCATTTTTAGACTGAGAAAACATCAGATGATTTATTTTTAATACAAAATACTGTATGTGTCAGTGTTTACCACATACTTAACTACATTTTAACAAAATAAACTATAATGCTACTTTAATGTAAGATAATATTTAGATGGTTGCAGAGGTGTTAGCACCCCTGTCACTCAGCGAGATTGTGGGTTCAATCCTCAGGCCAGCTGGCACATGATCACTCAGTGGAGTCTGCATGTCCTCCCTGTGTTTTGGGGAACTCTACTATGCCTACGGCCCATAGATGCGGGCCACCTGGGAATATGTGGTGAGGGATAAATTGTATTTCACGTTATGTTATTTGTTTTTTATTGAAGGTCAGATAAGTGATTTTATTCCTTGCTCAGGCCAAATCTGGCTAAAGGAAATAGACAAAAAGTTCCTGTAGATTCACATTAAAATGGATTAGTCCATTTGAAAATATATTAAATTAATAAAGAGCAAAAACAACACACTAAGTAGTAAATTATATTAAACAATAAGAAACAATGATTCTTTAAACACTTCTAAAGCATTCTCAAGGCAAGTCTAATTCTCCCTTTTTGTTGTATGACGCATACAACAAATGAGGAAACACAGACGATTTCCCTTTCATTATCACACAGTTAATCTTAATTAAAAGAAGCATGCCTTAACTTAACAGCTGTATTATAATTCATGTATGTTTGCCTTTTATATCATTTACACATTCACATTTCATTTTCTGAACAGCACCGAATCACACTACACTTTGTTAAGCATATGTTGTTTTGAGTTCACTGATGGTGTTCAACATAAGGCTTGATTGCGCCAGTGAATCTGCGGCACTTCCTGTATGCTCTCTGCACACGCCCCAGCATACAGAAAGATAAATAAATACTCCAGGGGCAGCCCACCTCATTAGAAATAGACAAACATTCAATTAGTCAGTGTAATAGGGAACATAAAGCATGTCTGTGGTGCTAGAGCTCCTTCCCAGTCAGCAGTGCTGGAACAACCAGACAATTTATAATCCGACTGGTGAATGATAATGCCTCTTCCTCTGTCTCTGGGTGTCACCATGAGTGTGTTTGTCTTGTCTTAGCATTTGAAATTAGTGTTAATTTCCAGAACAAATTACTCCCTGCAGTAAAAAAAAAAAAAAAAACACACACACTAAGCTTCCCTTTGTAAATGTTTGTCCAAGAGAGCTACACAGAAAGTCAATGACAAGTGATTTTCACTTCCACGTGAAGGTGGCACCAGTGTTTTAATAGTGTTAAGCTTAAGCCTAAAGTCATGTCTAAACCTCTGATGGATAATTGAGGATGATGAATATTCTATTGAAACACACTGTGGGAGCACAAACACATTTATCCTAAAAATAACCAAAGAGGTTATTTTTCCTAATTTAAAGCTACACCCGATTTACATGCATTTGAGAGACTGTTTAATCTCTTAATGGTATTTTACACCATTTTATTAGTACAAATCCAGTAGGAAGGGGTCACTTCTTGTGGCTGGTCTCAATCTCAGATCAATGGAGAGGGTTGTGTCAGTCACCACAATTACCAGGTCGAGAAAACCAAATTATTGCCTTACTTCAATTACAACAGGATTTTTAAACTGCGTGTGATGGCTGCCCTCACCACATATAAAGGGAAGTTATAAGCGAGCACACATTTTCATCATTTCATTCATTTCCAAACACTTTTCACACATTAACACAATATCAATTAAAATACACATAATTTACTTTCATATATAACATAGAAACATGCTTTAACTTGGGCTTATTTGTAATTACCTTCTGTTTTTAATGGTTCTTGGGAGCCTGGAGCCTGCCTGCTGTCTGTCACCTCAATATGGACGGTACCTCCCTGACTCCACCCTGGAGTGACCCACGGCAGCCACATTAAAGAGGAAGGTTTAGGTTGAGTTACTGTAGTTTTCAGTTATTGGTATTATTTACTTAAGCTATTTGTTTCTTTTCCTTGTAATATTTGTTTCTGATTAATTTAGCTAAATCTAAGCAGGAGTTAGATTTAGTTTCCTCAGTTGACTTTGTATTAATTTTGACCTCCTTTACTTTACTTATACATTGTTATGTTTTGCACTTAATTTTTTGGCTAAATAAAAGCCTTTCCTTTTTGAAAAGTAAGGTGTGTTCTGTGCCTGACCATCATCAGGACTCTGATTGCTAGGGGTTATCCTCTTAAATCAGACTGGAGCAACTATATAATGTGGTTCATTGTCAAACTACTGCTGCATGTACACACCACACACCGATTAAGCTAGGGGAGCCGTTCAGCTGCACTTGGTACTAACATTTGACAGAATAACATCAGTGTATAGAGACGTACTCACGCATTTTTAGACCATGCAAAGACAAATATTACAGGTTTCTCCGCTGCTGTTTTGGTTTGGTCCATAGTGTTTAAAAGTGAAAACTTGACTGCTGCAGCTTAGATACGTTTATTGGGCTGCATGAGATGCATGTACAAAGTGAGGAATGCATTTTTTCTAACATCTTGAAGTTACATTTAGTTTTAGCGCTGCAGGTAAATCCGCAGACCACTTGAACGCCTCGCAGTACCGAGGTTCCAGGAATTTGGCTCAGTGCTCTGCATGTAGACTGAGACAAGAGAGGTTTGATCAGTTCTCTGGAGAAATTGGAGTAAAACCGGAGAATGAGCCTTGTGGGAGTACGCTCTGCCTGTCGTGAGTGAGGGCATCTGGCGCAACACCTATGCCAAATTAAATAGGCAAATCACTGCGGGGTGGGGAGGCAGCGTGCACATAGGGAAAAAGGTTGGGAAAAAATGGTTTAGTAGATCTGTATACCACATGGTGCGTCTATACAAAACACCTGCATGTGTCAAAAAAAAAGTATTGAAGTCCAGCAAACTGAATATGATGCCATCAAATGACAAAAATACTTTTCAATCTGAAAAAACAACTACTGCAGCCTGTGATGACTATTCAAGCCCTGGAGTATAATGCAGAGTGTACACTATGTTAATTACCGTCAACAAAATGCTCATAATAATTACTGCCTTCAGGTATGTGAAAATCCAATTTCCAAACAAATTCATATACAGTACTTCATAATGAAAGATCTAATAATAACAATTATTACAATGGGCCTTTAGGATTAAAATGTAATAAAGATGCTGGTTATGTTTCTCTGTGTGAAAATCTCAAGGTACACATTAGTTCACTCCATGGCAGTGCAGATATCTGTCTGATTAAAACTGTTTGTGTGTGAGCATGTGGGTGTCTTCGAGCAATCATCTTTTATGCATAGGCCGTATGCAGAGGACTTTAATCTAGCCGGAGTTTCTGGTGTCTTTATCTTGACTGATTCTCCCTGTAAATAAACTTGACCCGAGCATCAAAACCACAATGAGTAATCGCGGCTGTCATTCTCGGTTTCAAAGCGTGTTGAACTAGTGGCGATGGCAGAAAACTTGATGGCAAATATGCTAATGTATCCTGCCTCGGTTATATTGCTCTTGACAGAAACAAAGACTGAGGATTGCAAACATGTATGAAAACACAGAAGCAGGACTGCCTGGACAGTAAATTGGCTTTGAATATCTGTTTGTGATTGGAACCAGGAAAGAAGCTAAGACAATACACCAACCAAACTGTTCAGTCAAGAAAATAGCAAACATAGAGAGGTAGTTGTGAGACAAAGAGGGATATGCATCACTTCTTTATTTCAAAGTCAGACGGTCAAAAAATAAGAAGCGACTGTGTTATTGGATTTACATTGGAGAAGCTTTGTTGAAGGTGGTACATTGCAAGGCTCAGGTCCCGTTAAAAAACAATTCACAACAGTATTTCCGTATCAATAAATGATTCTGTGTGGGCAGTGAATGGAAGAGGATATGTATAATTAGTTAATATGGTAATAGTGTATCTGCATCTGTCAATATCTCAATTGTAAAAGTTTTCTACTTTGCAGTTGGTCACAATACGCTATAAACTCAAGTAATTAATTGGATGAAATCTTAAGACTTGAAAAATAATATAATTATGGACTGCATTTTTAATTAGAAAAAAAGCTTATTGTTCCAAACTTGTTTTGCATGTTTTCTAGCTATCTCCAAAGTTAGACTCAGACAAGTTTGTCATCTGCAGTGGCATGTACAATAAGCTGTATATCCACAGCATATCTAGTTTGCAACTGTGCATTTAAACTTTTTTCTGTGTTAGCTTATTATTCTGTATTTATCTTAGTGTTTGTTTAATCTTGCCTTAAAGTGGATGCTTTTATCCATATTTTTAAATCAATCTTGGTCACCTCTAGAACAGCACTGCATGTTTTACAACCTTTATAAACATTATCTGGCTAAAATTAAACATTTTTAATAAGTACTCTACTGCTGCCATTATTAAACAGGTAAACAGAGCAGCAGAGTGCAGACTATGGCCATCTTTTGAACACAAACAGAAGAGAACAAGCATTTTATTTCCTTAAACATTTGTTGCCATATTACTACAAAATATTTTATTTTGTTTTATAAATGAATAAGAGCAATCTGGATGCAGAGGGCTTGTTGATTGGTCAGTGCTTCTTGGAATGGGCAGGAGTTTCTGGAATGGAGTGTTTTGAGGCCTCAGAATAGCAGTGCCAGAGACAATAGCCCTTTTAAGTATGCAAGACCAATGCCCAAAGCAAGTTCTGGTAATGTGAACACCTCTTCACTTAAATGCCAATAAACACAATTCTCAATTTTGATTCAAGATTGTGAAGTAAAATAATGTGAACAAGTAACAACTCTATCTAGACCTTGAGATAAAGAAGGTGACAGTTATTAAAGAGATACAAGGTTTTACCTGGACAAACAGCCTGATAATTCTCAATTCATTACACATATTTAAATTAATAAAGTGAACTACTACAGGTGCTATCCAGTAAATTATAATATCATATAAAAGTGCATTTTCTCTCACAGATTCAATACAAAAAGTTAAACACGTGTATTTATAGTTTCACTACATCCAGAGTGAAGCATGGTTTTCATATAATGGGTTAATCATGAGGGGGGCTACGGACAGCTCCCTCCACAGAGAGAACAAACCACAAAATGTTATTGACAAAGGAGCTGCTGCTCACAGAGAGCTGTATTAAAGCAGATTACTAGAAATTTCAGTTCAACGAAAAAAAAGTTTTGGAGAAAAAAAAGCAGAAGCAGTAGGACAGCTGCATCCTGGAGACAAATGTCCAGAAAAACCCAGAGCAGAACTTTGGGGAAGTTCACAGGAAGTGGACCAAGGCTGGAGTCAGAGAATCAGGAGCCACCACACACAGACGGATCAAGACTTTTATCTACAGCTGTGTCAGGGCTTTCCTAAACCAGAGACAAGTTCAGCAGCATCTTTTCTAATGGAAGTCAATAGGCCGCTGTGTTTCCTGAAGTATAAATAAACACAGCCTTTAACTGTGAAGTTTTAGAGGACTGTGTGCTTCCTTCTGCTCACAAGCTTTATGGAGATAGTGGCATGCTCATCCAGCAGGACTTGGGGTCCGGCCCACACTGCCTAAAGTACCACACACAGGGCAGATGACCACGGTATTACTGGGGCAGACTGACCATGAAACTCTCCAGACCTGAACCCCAGAGAGAATCTGTGGAGTATTGTTCCGAGGAAGATGAGAAACAGCAGAGCCAGTAACGCAGATGAGCTGAAGGCCTCTGTCAGAGTGACCTGGGCTTCATAACACCTCAGCAGTGCCACAGACTGACCCTCTCCAGGACACATCCCACTGAGCCAAAAACTGATCAAAATTGAGTACTAAACGAGTGCCAAGTACTTTAACATACTGTACACAGTTTTCAGAACACCAACATTACTGTTTTAATCATCCAATTTGTCTCATGAAATATTCTAATTTTGTGAATAATTGAATTTGGGGTTTACTGTAACTAGGAGCCATAATTATCAACATTATAATAAAACAATGCTTGAAATGTTTCACTCTGAATCTACTGACACGATAAATATCTGTATTTGACTTTTTTAATTGAATCTGTGAGAACAAAATGTTTCTAATTTACTGGATAGCACCTTTATTGTCCATTGTACTGGCACCATTTTCCAATTAGCATCAGTCTGCAACTATGCATTAAACAAACTAAAATCATTATAAACCATGACTGGACAATAAAGCTGTAAATCTATTAGTTAAGTTATAAAACTTCTAGACTTTATGCTATGCATATTCTTGTTTCAATGCATAATCTGCCATATATTAAACATAGCTTTTTATAAAAGTTTTAATGTTGAAAATACAGAGTGGGTAGTTCTGCATCTTTTTAAATATGCATTTTTCACATGTATTTTCCACATTGAATCCCCTAAGTGTTGCACTGATATAATTATTGACAGTCCTGCCGCACAACAGAGACATCACTTAACACCTGTTCAGCAGCTGTTGTGGCTCAGGCGGCGGCTCACCTCCCACTCGTCTCTGGCCTTTTGTTTGCAGAAGCATATGTGTCTGCTTTTCGAGAGCCGCCACTCGCTAACACAGTGCTCCTATCATGTCAAGACCCGATCAATAAAACCGAACAGACAGCTGGCAGTGTTTCTATCCCAGAGTACAGAGAGAAGGAAGTGGCGACGATGGCTGCCTAGTCTAATGCAGTTTGTTACCAAGCAGTTTACTTTGAGGTGAAGGTGTGAAGTGCACTTACAACAGGTAAATAGCAGTCTGACTTCACTGTGTTCATAAATAAAACATATTCTGTGATTATGCACTCCTGAGTAAATGTGTGTTTAGTTGCACTCGAAAAGCAGGAGTCCTCAGTGTAGTAGATTCAAGGTTTGTAATAGTTTATGAGCTGACACCATACGTAATTCATGTAAAATCACTGATGGTATTTGGGTCATTTTCAGAGAATTTTAGACTTAGCATTATCTCCTTATTTCTCACAGTGATTATTATTTATTTATTATATATATTTTTTTAATATTGACATAGGTTTTATGCCGGCTCCTTTTCAGGACGATCCCAGGCCCAGATAAATAAGAAGACTGCATCAGAAAGGGCATCCAGATTAAACCTATGAGAAATTTAACATAAAGTCAGAGAGGTTTGGACATGTACAGAGGAGGGATATAGTGAATATATTGGTTAGAGCTGCGGCTGCCAGAGAGGAGGCCTAGAGGAATGCCAAAAAACAGATTTATGCATGTAATGAAAGAGGACATGAAGTTAGTTACTGAAATTGTTTTAAATAAAACCCTATTGTCTTTGATAAAATAAGCTACAAACTTTTCTGATGTCTTTTAAAATCTTACTCGTGACATTGCTTTGATACTGAATTACCCAAAAAAAAAGTGGTGGTGACAGAAGCATGTTGGGTTCAGCTGGATGTTTTTCAGCAAAGAAAATAAAGACGACTGCAGGATCAGTGTTTGTTTGAATCTAGAAAACTTTTGAATGGGTCAGCACTCTAAAATAAAACAATGTGCTTTGTGGAGAGATGTGGACACCAGCAGAGAGAGGACACCCAGGGGGATGAAAAAGGCTGGACACCAGGAGAGAAAATAGAAATATCAGGGGAGAGAAGAAACAGGCCACCGAGAGTTTTGGATGTGGGCACGAGCACACAGCTGCATGCTTAAAACGTTTTCTCAACTTTAATAATGTCACATGTAATGTCAGTGTGACACAGACAAATGAACAATCTGCAGGGAATGGTTCATTTCCCAGTGGGATGTGAGGCAGTGATTCAGACACTGTCCCTTTGAACAAGAACATTCTCTATTTAGCTCCTACTGCAGTTATTATTTAGCTGTATTATTTATTAATACAGGTTAAGAAACAGTTACTTAGATAACCAAAAGATATGGTGATTCGGTGTAACATCCACCTTTGTGCCACCGGCTATACCAACTATTTGCCAGTGTATATAATGTGAGATCAGGCAACTGCCTTATGAGCAGCTGGACTCCTTGAGATTTGTCCTTGAGGAAAAGAAAAGGCCATGCTGCCACTGCTGCTGATAAACAAGGTGTTGCATTCAGAAAATAGATCTTTACAAACTTCATGGTCTAGTCCATTGAGAGATACTATATGCTTCCACAACAGACACAGTATAGTTGACTATTATAACTCCCATTTACTGTAACCTCAGATAGACTTAGTGTCTATGCTAACACAAGGTTTAACAGTGGACCATTGTAGACCACAACTTTGGTCTGATATGTGTCAGATTGGAATGGCACATATTCAGTGTTTTTGCATCAGATACACAGTACATACAGTGCTGTTGTACACTACAGTTACACGTGACGCGTGTAATTAATAGATATAAAAGGATAAAGAGATTTTGCTTTGCTTCTGGAAGCCAACTGAATATATTTTTAAGAGCTGTTTTCTACATCTTAGATACACACACTCAGCCTGTGTCTGATACTGTATAGATAGCAAATGTAGTGATTTTGCAAATTATATTGCAGTAATTTTACTAACTGTAACAATTAGCACTAAACTAGTTAGTATACTGTATAATTAGCATTTACGCTAAAAGCTAAATATTTGTTACAAAAATGTGGCGGACTACTATGTTGCCCTATAAAGGAAAAATGCAGTATCTGCATATTTTGCCAAAAGTGAGTTGAGACTGAAAACATCTGTTCATCTGTTTTCCTTGGGGACAATGTTTTAAGGCTAAATTGTGTCATTGTGCCATTTTAGAGAAATCCTGTTGTTAAATTTGCAGTAACTAAAGTTTCCACACTGATACAAAGGTAAAATGCAGTAACTGCACTCTGCCTTTGTTTTACTGAGAGATCTGTGTAGTTACTGCAAAATGGGGAAACTATTTTTGTTTAAACTCTGAAATGGGGCACACCTCAGGCACAAAACTTTGACAATTTCTTTGTAACACACGTTAATATACTTATGAATTAGACTGTAAATTTTCTCAATAAATATTTTATATATACAGCCCATATAAAGTACTTTAACTACACATTTTGGAGGTCAAAGGTCAAATTGGTGTCAATTGTTGTGATTGATAACAAATTATTTATAAGACAAGATAATACATTAAAACACTACCATTACTGTACCTTCGTCAAACTCAGGGGAACAACATCAAAACTTTAAAGCCATTTTTCTCATTTTCACTGTTACTGTAGATACTGCATTCCTTCTTTGTAGGGCAGTATAGTAGTCAGTGTATGCTCAGATATAATTCATCCATCACCACAAATCCTGCTTTAATAAGTCAACTTTAACTGACCTGACTGACTGACCATATTCAGGTGCTAATAATTCAAAGTGAATTTTAACAAATGTGTTGCTTCTTCTACTTCTAGTATCCTTAGTTTACTTTTGTCTTCATTTTGTCCTGACCTTATCCCTCTTCACAACACAGACATTTACGCAACAAACTAATGACACAGACATAAAAGGGCCCAGGACTTAAACTCTGGACTAATACAAAGAGGTGAACATCAAGAAAAGTTCTGGTTATGTTTCAACTCTTTGCAAAAAGGTAAAACACTTCGCTATTAAAACTTTTCCTCTAACAGTAGGCGGCTCCATCTGATAAAGTACTGTTCTTGTGGAGGGCTGACCTCGAATACCCTTGTGTATTGTTGCTGTGGTAAAGATCTCACCAGTCATTTCCACTGATAAAGGCCCATTATCAAACCGGCCAGTCAGATAAGATAAACATCTCTGACACATGCCGTTGTTGGTAATTACACGAGAATTGATTGCAGATGCAGCAGGCTACGCAATGGCAGCCGCAAACTTTTTGTCCTTCATTTGTTTCATAGAAGGTCCCTATAACTGCACAATGAACTTATCAGACGAGCAACAATACTGGTGATGGAAAATGCTTATTAACCGTCTGCGAAGTCATCCCTGAGAGATTTAAATTAACATATGCAACAATACATGCTGCCTATGCATCCACATAAAGAGGCAAAGTAAAGTAAAGTAAATTTTACACTCAATACATTTTTACATTAACTCAAGCAATATTATATTATATTATATTATATTATATTATATTATATTATATTATATTAACAGTATAATATAATATAGCAGCCATTCCCAAAGCCCCCTTAAATTGAAGAAAATCACACGCGGACCCTCAACAAAAAAAGTATTAATAAAATCATATTTTAAAGACTATGTTTTTCTCCATAGATTTCTTTAAAAATATTACAAAAAACTATTGGCTGTTGGCTAAAAGTTGTATTATTAAATAAGTATATAACTGTAGTTAATTTCAACGTACTTACTTATTTTCATGTACTTACTATAGAAAATCAATGGGGGCCCCCTCTGCAGTACCTTCGCTGACCCCCAGGGGGCTCTGGACCCCACTTTGGGAATCACTGTAGCATAGTGTATATAATAGTAACAGCCGTAGTTGTAGTAGTAGCATCACTAGCAGTATTCAAAAAAGTAGTGGTAGCAGTTGTAGAAGTGTTTTAGTAGTAAAGTGTGCTATCAAAAGTATACTTTCTACTTTCACATGTATTTTTTATTAAGTAATAATTTTGTTGAGTCCTCTTACTGGTACTTGAGAAGTGTTATTTTGTAGTACACATTCTGAGTACTTCTTCCACCTCTGTTTAGTAGCCATTACTCCTCTTTCCTTACCTATACGTTCATCTTTAACCTTTGAAAGCCTTTTTACCATATATTCCTTTCCCACATTGGCCTAGTTACACATTTCTCCCAGTATTTATTCATTTACCTACAAAGAAAAGCATCTGTTTAACCCATTTATCACAGACTTCGTCACTAGCGCTGCAGATAAATCCCCTCTTACTTTCTAAAGTGTGCCGCTTATTGCTTCCCTGCACAGTATAGTCACACCAGATACATCACCGAGACAAATCTAGGCGTCGGCAGAGGTCACCGCTCCAGATACACAGGAATTTTCAACCTCTCTCTTTGTATTAGTAATTAGCGCATACTGTGCTAGCACTATGTGTTTTATTTATTTATTTATTTTTTTTTTTATGTGCTGTAGGTTAGAGCATAAAGTATATCTAAGTATATCTATATGAGTTTTAATTTAACTTACTGACTACACACTTGTGTCTATATTGAGCAGAGTGCAATTTAAGCTGTGATTTAAAATAGCAATGTTAAATGTCATCTTTTACTCAAGTCTTTTCCTTAAGTTCATTTGTGAAGATTCACAAATGAAGAGTATTTTTTTCCATTTTTTCTGCATAATTTGCTAACAGCCATTTTCTTAATGTAGTGTTGTGAGTGAATAAAGTTTGTAAGCCTCCAATAGACCCTGTGTACGACAAAATTCTAACCCAGAAGTAGGGTCAGTTCTTTGCGGTTGCTAGTTTGCTCGACTGAGAACATGGATTTGAAAAGAAAAAGCAATCTTGGCCCAAAATGTTACTAAAATACAAAAGCTGAATGCAGGGGTAACTGTCGCTGCTGTCTACCTCTGTGTACGAGTTCTGCGAAATGTAACAGACGCTGTAATAGTTGTCGCTTCCCAAAAGACCCAAATCTGCGCGTCCAGTGGGTGGCCTAAATAAGACGCAGTTCTCGCAGCTTGTCCATGCCACATCAGCTGGGCAGAACTTTTTTTGTCAGGTGCCCGAGAACTGTTGTGTAATTGGTCAAACATGCCCACCTACGTCCTCTGTCCTCCTATTTTGTATCCACTGAGCAAACACTGTAAACATGCTTAGTCAGGTGGATTAATACAGTAATAGCAGCTCCGCTAATCACCGCTAACTACTGCTACACCCATTTTACTCACGCGATGCTTTTCTCAGATGAAGCCAAATCCCTTCTCTGTGGAAACAGGTGATACACCATTTTGTCCAACTGTGTCCATTTTCTGTGTCTGAGAACATTTGTTTCGGCTCAGACATTTCATACTTGAGAAGCTGCAGTAGTAGGCTCCCTGGCAAAGGGAGGGGCTGCTGTACATGAGCTTTTAAAGTAAAAAGTGCTTTACTCCCAATAGAGATAAATTAAACACATTCGAAATTTAAGCCTACATTATTTTTAAATATTCATTTTTGTTAGATATTATTGACTTTACACACTTTTCTTTATAAGACAGTACATTCTGAAGGTTCAAACTGAGGGTAAATAAAGCCTGAAGCATGGTAAACATCGCAGTGACAGTGGCTTATTAGCACACATCTTTTACTGTGGAGGACTTTTGAGAAAAGAACAAATTCAGACTGGATTAACAAGAAAATAGGAAACAGTGAAGACGAAGGACGTTTATTCTTTGGTGTAGTTATGCTGCATTTGTATAACAGCTCGTGCTGTAAACAATGGACTGAATGAAAGACAGTTCAGGCTTTTGGTGTAAGAGGATGAAAAGAAAAAACGGACACAGTTGGACAAAATGGTGTGTCTCCCGTTTCCACAGAGAAGAGATTTGGCTTCATCTGAGAAAAGCATTGTGGTGAGTAAAATGTGTGTAGCAGTAGTTAGTGACGATTAGCGAAGCAACTATTACTGTATTAATACATCTGACCATGGCCAATTAATTTAAAGTCCAAATGAGGGCGACAAACCCAGACCCAGGTTTGCTGCTTCTCTCTCACAGGTACTGGTTATTGTTAAAAGTTAGCCTGAGATTTCCAACACATTTGTCCATGTCCTGCTCGTCTGGATGCAAGTGCTGTGTGCTCATTCAGAGTTAAAAATATTTTAATAGGAAATTATAAAAACAAAAATAGTAATGAAATTTAATTCTGATATAATAAGCTCAATAAGTTAGCGTCAGTTAGCATTAGCATTGATAGTTCGTGTTACAAATGTAGGCTATGTTGTGACTTAGCTTCAAAATTATACACATACTGAGAAATGTAAAATGTGAAGCCTTGTTCGCGTTTGCTCTGGGGAGCAAGTTAAAATTAATCAACAGTGTTTGACTGAGATGCTTGGCAGAAAAATGCAGGTTGCTGCTGGTTCTGTTCATTTTGACAGCATTGTACTGGGGACCGGAAAAAACTTTGCTCACTCTACTTTTTTAACCGGAACTAGTGTAGTAGGTTGAAAAAAACGCTACATCTTATGTTTTGTATTGAAACAGACACCCCCTCTATTTTTTTGTATTAACACTAATGTGTCATCAAGTTATGGGTGCTATACACATCCACACCAGTAGATGGTGCTGTTAGCGGTATTGTGGAAAGTAGAGGGACGAGGCGCAGGCGCAGCTTCAGAATTAAACAAGCTATGGCCTGACTAACACGTCTCCTCTCCGTCTTATCCACAGGTATGATTCTACAACTTATTTTATTAACTTAAACTTGGTCCTAAAGTGTTGTAAAGCATGTATAAAGGTTGTGAACCAACTGTGAGTGTTTAAGAGTGTCTAGTTTTGGTAAGAGATGTATATTTGTACTGCGCATGTAGTTTCGTTTCTACCGCGAGTCCACCATTGTTCAGTAGCAGATTATTAAGGAGTAAAGAGTTGTATTTGAAGCCTTACTCAAGCAATGTAACTTGCTAAAGCGCTTTGTAACATGTTATAGTGAGTTTGGGTTGTATAGAGGGTAATAATTGTCCAAGTTGAAGGCAGACCGCCATGCCTCGTGTTCACGTAGTTCACATAGAAAATGTTTTGCCGCCTTTCAGTGGCGCATTTCCTTTTATGTGGCCGAACTGCTTGTGTGTATGTAGAGGGACAATTAGAGAGACATGCTATAAAATACGTATGTAAATGGAACCAGAGTGTAGATTAGATACTGTGTTGCACTATATGTATTTTTATTTGCGTTATTTGTCTATTGTGGATTTGGTTTACATGTGTTGTCAAAGATGAGTTTATTTGGTTGTGTTTATTATCTTATGAATTATTGTGTATTGTGAAACTGTTATGAATGGAATGAGTGAGAATTAAACAAGCTATGGCCTGACTAACACGTCTCCTCTCCGTCTTATCCACAGCCATAGCTGCACCACACCTTTAGGCTACACAGTCTAACCTTAGCTGTGTGCCACTTGCTACCGCCCAGCTATCCCCTAGGGCTGGCGCCGGTAACACTAGCATAGGCTAACATGCACAGGGTCTATTACAGAATACACATTCCCTATGCATCTACATAAAGAAGAAAACTGCAGTATCAGCTTTGATTTAAATGTTTGATGTTGATCTAATGTTTTTTGGTGTTCAGGGCCTTTCTGTGTGGAGTTTGCATGTTCTCCCCATGTCTGCATACGTTTCCCCCAAGTGCTCTGGTTTCCCCTACCTTCAAAAACATGTATAATAGAGATTATCAATCTCAAAAATATGTTAATCTCAAAAATATGATTGATATGTTAAATATAAAGGTCAAATAATATTAATCGCAATAGAAATTAGCACATACCTTGCTAACACTGGATGTTTTCTTCGAAGTGTGTAGGTGAGAGAGTAAAGTGGTGTGTGTGAGTTAAGGTTGTGGTGATGGTGGTGAAATGTGCCTGTAATTACATGCATTGTCAGGCGCGAGTGATTAAAATTCCCTCTTTAATGTAAACTAAGTAAATGAAAAAGATCAATCATTGGTACAAGGAGGCAGCAGTAACAAAACAGGGACTTACATCAAGGTCCTGTGTCTGCTGTGTGATGACAACCTGGCCTCATCACGTAAGGATTACAGTGTATTTATTATACATTATACAGACTGATGTCTTTCTGGTGAAAGAAAATTATTCATTTACCATTTAAAATAAAGGAAAGCACATGAGTGAAGGGAGGTTGTAAAGAAGTCTTTTGGAAAAAAGGGTAGAAAAAAATCCCTTTAGATGCTTGCAATGGATTACAATATTGAAGGAAAATATAAAAGATTTCTGGGATTTTTTAAAGATGAAACAATCATTTGCCACAGGCAGATTTTATTCCTGTACAAGTACTCTAGTTGAGGCTTAATTGTAATCTGTGGACTACAACTTGCGCAGATTTTTTTTTTAGTTTTTTGTTATTGTTTTGCAGATTTTGATACTCTGTTCTGAGCCCTCCAATTCTTGCTGTATCTGGTCAGGAGGTTCCTTTGCCGACTGGAAAGTCCCTGCTCCAGAGTTGGAGCTAAAAAGGTTATAGGGTATATATAAAGGTACAAAAAGGGTATAGTTCTTACTGTATATGTGTGAAGTATTGAAAAAAATATGATAGATCCTCAAACAAATACAGGAACTGAAAAAGTTCCTAGAATGCAAAAGAAATTTCATTTTGGTTTAAAAAATGTCATTTTTGGTTTAACCCTAGACACATTTTTAGTCATGGTACTGTACTTGTTTTTTTAAGGGGGTAATTTGTGTGAACAGTCTGAGAGCCACTGGTGTACACATTCTGCTTATACAGAATCTCACTCACTTAGCCATATGAATAGTGTGAGGGTGTTATGCACCCTGATGTGTTGGTTTATGATGAAACCCAGGTGGGCTAGCAGAGGCAACTCTGCCCAGGCTAGAAGAGTTTGAGCGCAGAAAGGTGGGGGGCAGGGGACAACAGCACAAGCACAACATGGATCCTACCTGGGACAAAGGATGTGATCATTCTTTTGTTCCTCATCTGGGACATGATGTACCTGCACCCTGATGTAAGAGTTCAGACCACAGGGGGTGGTGTGGGGGCTTTGTTTAGTGTGTACTGACTATGTGGTTGACCGGAGTGTTTTTCCTTCACAAATGTAATGCATGTTCATCTTTAAGGATGAGATGCTCTGTTATTTAAATATCATTGCAAGAACTATGCAAAACAACTTATTATCTAAGCACTGTTGTCTAGTGTTAAAAGTAGTTGCAAATCCATAGACATTTATTTTTGTTTTGTAGCACTATTATTATTATTATTATTATTATTATTATTATTACATATATTAGAATGTAAGAAAACAAATAAGCACTGGACATTTTTTCTTATCAACTCTCAAAAAGCCTAATGGATGTTTTATGCTCCTCTACTGAAGTACGATATATATCTGTGTGGTATTTCAGAAATATCATCCTTGGGCGAGGCGCTGGCATTCCCACTATTAGATTTCTCAAGTACGCACCGAGACCAGAAGTGAAAGTTGCTGCGATGGTACAATGTGTGTAGGAGTTTCATCTTCTTGCTAATTAAAGTAGAATATGTGTTATTTCTTTATTGATTTCACACAATAGAGTCACACTTTTTTTCCCTTTTTTTTTCTCTACAGCCATGTTATAAATCTCATGTCGCTGCATATGCACATTTTACAGTGTAGCCTGTCATTTCATTTGTACTGCTTCAGGCTGGTCTCTCCATGTGAGCTGACCCTGTGTTTACTCTCTTGTTTACATAGCTCTACAGCCCAAACTTGTCAGAAACAACAAGCGACAACAAACGCAGCATGCCTGTGTGGCAATTAACATCAGAGTGCCCGGAGACCACAGTACAAAGGCACATTAAAGGAGGAATGGCATCATAAACATTGGGATTTAATTGAGCGTGTGCACGTGTCAGCTCTGCAGTCCACATTGGAATATTTCTACTCCTGTGATATGAGTTAGAGATGAGAGCAAACAGTCCCTCCTCCCTCCATCCCATCACCCCCCTCGGATGTCTCCGGAGAGGCCTAATCAGACAAACAAGGCTCTTCGCACTAACACGTCAATGATCAATGGGCATACACACTGCACATAACACAGAAACTCCATGCAAACAAGCAGCCTATATTTGAAGATAGGAATTTTCATGACATATTTTTGACCATTAAATTTAAGTATATAAAGTAATCCAGCCTCAAGAGGTCCCAAGCCAGTGTACTCTGTGTGCCAGTCCCAGGACTAAGCCAATATTATTTTATTTTTAGGCCATAGTTACAAAATAACAAAAATAAGTGGAAGAAGATCAATGAATAACATATAGACTTTAAATACGCTGAACACTAATTATATTTTTTTCTGCTGAATAATTGCTTTCAGTCTTTGCTTTAACATATGCATTTGCACTTTACTCAACATCTAAGCACATAATATGTCAAATGATTATGATATGCTTTTAGGCCTGCACCACAACATGACAATACATCACTCAAAATAAAGTGGACTTTGGAAACACAGTCCTCTCTTGAACATTTAGTGAATTTTGACATTTTAAGTGAGTTGACGTCTGTAATATAACAAATAAACCATGATAAACAGACCTTTAGCAGTACAATAATGGCAATACATCTTATATGTGTCTTTTGCTGGAAGAAAACAATTGTCGGTGGTAGCAGTGAGGTTCATATGGGTCCATGTTGCTCCCCGGAGGAAATCTTGTATAATATCAAAAAAGCTAAATATCAGCTGTCATAAATCTTGTCTCTAAAACTAGTGCAATAACTTATCAGTGGCCAGAGGTGTCACACCCAAAAACATAATTTCATCTCAACTGTCTAGATAAGTAATTTAACAATGAAATATGGCTACTTGGTGTTGCACTACAGTTTTCTACTACTAGGAACAGTGCTGTACAGTGACAAGTATAGTCCCTTTGATATGATGTACGCAGCTTTATGCATATTCATAGGGAACTTTGGTCTGCAGTGAACAAATGAGAAGCATCCTTAGTTAACAAAGAAAAAACAAAGGGAAATCTCAGCGACAGTGCATATAATAGGAAGACATCTGCAACATAATTTTATATAGTAAACAGCAGTAGCAGGAACAAAAAAAGGTTTTTTATTCTGCAGTTTAAAATTTGATGCAGTGCAATTTACACGTTTTTAATCAATACAAGACTTTATGAAAACTTCAGAAATTTCTATTTTAACACATAAAAATGTCAGTTTTGTGGTAGCTATATTGTAAAGGTCTCTAAAATGTTACATATGTGGTGTTATGAGTCAAATCTGACCCACCAAGAATCAGTTTGTGAGAGAGAGAGAAACTTGCTGTTGGCCATGTGTTTTGTTTCATATTTTATCTTTGTCATATAATTTTAACCTATTATAAATCTGTAATGGGTAAATTCTGACCCACAACAGACATTACTATATGTATGTATGTATGTATTATTAAGTTGGTATAATCTGTCAGAAAAGATAATTATCTATTGTCTTCACTATATCACTATGAAAAGAGTAGATTTAAACATAAATGAAATCAAGTGATATGGTGTGTTAATGTCCATTGGGCCAAATACTACTGGATTATGTTGTTCTTTATGGATTTTGGGCTGAGCTGAGTGCTAACACAAAAGAGGTGGGCAGCTTTCTAGCAATATTAAGGTTACAAACGTAGGCCTCTCCCCACAAGGAATAGATGTAATATGAAGGAAATATTCCCCTTGGAAACCCATGCAGTTATCAGTCAGTAGATGTTGGATTTTGATTTCAAAGTCTATAAATGAAGATGATGAAGTACCCTTGTAATATACACAGTTTCAGACGGTGGTTGAATCATTATGTTGCATCAAGCCAGTTTAGCCAGGGAAAGCTAATTGGTGTTTGGCTGTAAGATAATCTTCCCAAAATGATCCATGCTGCTTTATCAGCTAGCACTTCATTAATTTCACAAGCCACGCTGTTGCAAAAGGTGTAGAAGCATTTCATCCTCCGATGACGAGTGAGTTTGTAAAGTCACTAATGAGCTGCAGGTGAGCTGGTTATTGGATGGTAAACTGCGGGGAGTTGTATCGAGGTTATTTTGGGGAAAGAAGTGATGTGACAGAGATGCTGGGGTAAGAAAAGCTAAGTGACTTTTTCCACAAGTTTTGATTTGGCCTGTTCACATTATGGACTCCAACTAACACAAAATGCTGAAAAGTAAGTTTGGGTTTCTTTAGGGACAAAATAAATTGAATCCCTCCAGAGTAGAGGCTTGCAGTCTTTAGCCTCTTTTGGTCTTGTTAGTTTCTGTAAATGCTTCTCGCTAAACTCTTACAGTCAGCCTTCCTTTGCACCTCTACACAAACCTTATCTTCTCCTCCTACAGGTTTGTCTTGTACCATCCCAGTAACCCATTTCCGGAAAAGTTGGGACTATGTGTAACATTTTAAAATCTCATAAAACTATTTATTCAGAGTACACCATAAAAATTGTTATTTTTTCATTTCATAAAAAAAAAAAAAGGCTCAATTTTACGTTGATGACAGAAACATGATTTAAAAAATTAACACAAGGCAACAAAAAAACAGGTCTTGCTGATTACAAATATAATAAATTGCTAAAAGCATCTGACATGAGCAATTTGCAACTAATATGGCAACACAAATTTGCACATGAACATTTTTTTAATAATTAAAAGTATTAAAGTACTTACTATCAACTGTCCTTAAAGTAAAAAAGTTAAATAATTTCAGTCAGATTCAACAACTACCTAATGTGATGGATTGCAGGTAATAGTTGTGCTAAATACTCAAACAAAATTAAAGAACCAATGCGAAAAAAGATGATTACACCTTCTTTTAAAAAGTATTTCTTCAGTGAATTTTTATCCTAACAGTTTTTATTCACAGTAAGCGTACAGCAAAAATACAAACAAAAAATAAAAGAAAGAAGAAGAAAAGAAAAAGTAAAAAGTACAGATATATGAAAATTGTTCCTAAGCAAAGTACTTTTACTTTACCAGCTATGCAAATCACCACACACAAAGATGGCAGATGATTTGCTGTGGTGACCCCAGAAATGAAAAGTCAAAAATACATGCTCGCTATATTACCACTATTAAATGTTTATAATCATCAGGTCCTGTATTAAAACATGATTCTGTACTGAAGATCACTGCATGGATCAGGAAGTCTTCAAAAGTCATAATTTGTGGATTTATATTTGGGCATAATGCAAGTTATAACTGTGTCATGCAAAGAAGAAACCTTATATAAATAAGATCTGACTGATGTCCTCTTGGGTCCAACTGTGTTTGTCTCTTTCAAATTTTATTTCATCTGACCATGGAAGTTATCCATTTTATCTCAGTCCATTTTAAATGCCCCAGAGAAGACAGAGGTATTCCTGAATTTTATATGGATTCTTCTTTGGTTTGTATTCCCTGTTCTTCCCTACCCAATCCATTTCTCAAGCTGTGTCCTTGTTTGTCTCATCTCCCCTCCCTCCTTTTTTTTCCGATGCGTCCCCCTTCTCTTCCCTCTTCCCTGTGCCCTATACTGCTCCCGAGCCCTCCTCCTCTCCTCTCTCCTCCGACAGAAAGCCAATTGGAGCTGTCTAAACAAATGAGAGGTGTCTGAGATCATTTAAACAGCCATAAATAACATCCAGGGAGGAGGCAGACGATGAGTGAACCCGAGCGCTAAATGCAAAGCCACACATACACACACACACACACACACACACACACACACACCACTCTTAAGTGGACCCCATTGCTAATTTGTCTGATAGCGTGTTAGGAGAAGATAAGGAGCTGAGGCAGGAATGTGGCCTGGCTTAGATGCATTAGCTGGACTTGTAGTGTTTTCATCACTTCGGCTAAAGGAGCGAACTGCATTGTTTGCTAATTTCGTAGCTATTGTTTAGACTGCAGGTGTGTGTGTGCAAAATGAGTGCACACCTGAACAAGGCGTGATAGAGAGATCACTCCAGGTAATGAGGCTCTGAATGAATGAATGATGCCCTTTGTGTAATGCTGCTCAATGGTGTATAACCCACAAATGCACATCAAAAGCTAAGGGAGGAAGGTAAGGCAGTTAATTTATTAAGCTTGTCCATGTCTGGAAGAAAAAGAGCTGTGATTTTGTCAGTCCCCGCTAAGCTTCTGCATTCTGACAGCTCTCTGCCAAGTAGGACATTAAATAATAAGCTTCCCTCCATCTTCTCCTTGTCTATCTGTCTCTAGTTTGCTTTATTTCAATGTGTGACGGACTGACTTCTTCTCTTATAAATATTTGGTCATGACTGAAACACTGGCAGCTTTGTGTGCAGTACAACATCCGCACACACACACACGCACACATAGCCTTTCTGAGTCAGTAGCCTTTTAAACACTACAGCGCTGGCACTTGTTATAAGCCTCTGCACATCAGGCCAAATTCATTTTGGGGAGTGCCAGTTTCATTCTTGGGATGTTAAGCATCTACCAACTGCAAGGTCAAACAAACCAATGAAAAGCCTGAGCAGAAATTGGATGAAAATGAATGTTATTTCTTGTGTTGAAATAGCCATCATGTTTCACTGGTTCCCACATACTGGCCTTGCGTTGTGCTAATTTACTGGGCAAATATTCCTACAACCCAACACCAGTAGTGCATACAAGTGAGGGATTTTCATGTACTTGCAAGTACTGTGCAAAAGTTTTAGACATGCGAAAATTCTGTTAACTAAGAGTGCTTTTAAAATACAGAATTGTGTTTTTTTTTTTGTTTTGTTTGTTTTTTTGCTATGAGTCTTTGTAGGATAGTAGTGGGCCAAAAGACAAATAATTAATTTCCCTGTTGTTCCAGATCACTGTTTAGATTCAAGAGTGATTTAAGGCAGGGAATTTCAATTGGTGGTCCAGGTACCACTGGCGATACACAGGCTTCATCTGATGATACTCAGGAGACTTTGACTTAATTCCTGAAGTGCTGATGACAGTGGAGATGATTGTAGACCAGGGGTCAGCAACTAAAATTGCTCGGGGTCCACAGAATTAATATTCTACCTCGCTGGGGTCAGAACATAACATATATAAAAAATAATAATAAACAGGCTATATTACAAGGTTTTTTATGTATTTAATTCTGGGCTACTAAAACATGTACAATGATTATTTCTGTCAGAAATACATTTATCATTTTCACTTTAACAGCAGCTGATGTTTGAACTTGTGACAGACTCAGATCATATTGGCGACAGATGGTTTTATAAAGACTGCCACCATCCTCCAGGCTACAGTATTTGGATAACATTATTTTATATATATTTATTATGAATGCAAACAATGCAGGGGAGTGCAGCAATAATACTGGATAAATGTGCATGTTAGCGGCTAATTAATATGCACAAAAACTCGGTACATTCACGCCTCATTGGCGCTTTTTTCACCTGAGTAAAGTGAAACCAGAAATCGTGACATTAGACTTCTGCTATGTAAAGTCCATATTAATTCAGAGAATGTGGGCTGTAGCCTGCTGAAGCTTATATTAGCTGCTAAAAGCAAGCCAAAGCTAGAGAAGTAGCGCCATGGCAAACAAACGTTTCCAAAACTCACCACAGACGTCTTCACGCAGATTATTTTAATCCTTGTTCATTACTTCAGCCCAGTGTGAAGAGGCTCTAAAGTTGGGACATTGACAGAGCTGTTCAGATAAAAGCAGGCTGTCCTCTCTGTACTCTCGCGGTGTAAAACTGCGCTGGAGTTTGCTTTTATTTTAGCAGTTTTCAGGTCTTTCTAGCTCATTTAAATCTGCCGCTGTGTCAGTCAGGTCACTGTACTCTGTAACTGTAGTAAACCACAAGGACCCCACGCGTCTTAGTCGCGCCTGTTCAAAAACAAAATGCGGTATTATTTAGCTATTTTTAAAATATGTGAGCATTATGAAAATTGCTTTGGGGTCTGGATCAAAACCTCTGGATGTCTGGACCCGGTCCGCGGGTTGCGGGGGCCTGCTATAGTGGATCATATGCATGCGAGGTGAACAGAAAACCACCGACACAAGGAAGGGACAAACTCAGAGCACTGTAGAGCCGTTTATGGAGGAAAAAAAAAAAATTGACAGAGGTAACACTTCAACACATGCTGGAAACCCCACGTAAGCTCCTGGAATACACTGTACTTGAGTTTCTCGGGGAAGGAGCTTTTGGAAAAGTGTAAAGGTTTCACCCCAAAGACTGGGAAGGTTGTGGCTATAAAAATCCTGAAAGATGACCAGAATAACTTAGAGAGAGAAGTGAAAATCCTGCAGCATCTGAATGTCATTCAACCAGACAATGTAAACACTGTCAAATTGATTGATTATTTCACTTGGACAACTTCGAATGCATGGCCTTTGATTTTTTGGACTGCAGCTTGTCGGACTTGTCAAGGCAGCGAAGAAGTACTTTCTCTCTCTGTGAGATTCAACGGATCACACAGCAGCTACTGGTCGCCTTTGAGGCTCTGAGGAAAGCAGAACTCATACATGCAGACCTCGAACCAGACAATATAATGCTTGTCAACCACAGAGAGAAACCATTTAAAGTCAGACTCAATGACTTTGGCTGTGGTCTTTACAAGTCTAAACTTGAGCTCGGGATGATGATGCAGCCCAGAGCATTCCGAGGTCCGGAGGTGACCCTAGGCCTCCCACTCTCCGAGGCTGTGGACATGTGGTCTCTGGGCTGCTGCCTGGCGGAGGGCTACCTGGGCTGTCTCCTTTTCTCTGCCAGTTCCCCCTACGATAACCTGAGGAGTATCATGCATCTCCTGGGACAACCCAGCGATGAGATGTTGAACAAAGGCATCTATACGGAGAGATACTTTGTTCCAACAAACAGCTATCATCAGTGGAGGTTCAAAAGCCCTGTGGAGTACCAGATCACAAATAGGACGTAATAGCGTGCAATGCAGCAAGACTAGAGGGTGATCAATACTTGGACCTAATGTTTTTTGTGAACCTCCTCAAACAACGGCTGCACATTGACCCTGAGAAGAGGGTGACTCCCTGGAAGGCTCTGCAGCACCCATTTATAACCATGGAGCATCTGACTAACAGCCATTATGCTGAGAGGGCTCGAGATATCATGAACCTAGCCCTGAGGAACTCCACACCTGTGCCTGGACTGTTTCCTCATGAAACTGAACTACATCGACGCCGGGATGAGACTGACATCAAAGCTGAGCCAAGGCTGAATGCAGAAAGGGTAAGTAAACCTAGCTATGTTGTTATTGAGATGGGAGACAGATCTGAAGAAGGCCCTAGTCATTTCAATTCCCCTGTCTCAAAGATTTACAGCCAACATGTTTTGTCGTTTTTTCATTCGTTTTCATTTGGTGTGTGTGACTTAAGTCATCTTTATCCCACTAATGCCTCAACATTTTTATTTTGGAGGTGACAGATTGCACATTTTCATATTTTTTTCCTCCACGGAGCCACTCTGGACCTGCTCATTACTAAAGGTGTTCATATTTCAAATGTTAATGTGGCTGACGTTGCTTTGTCTGATCATTTTTGTGTCTTCTTTGACCTGTCTGTTATTCCCAAACCAGCTGCTGGTCCTGCAGTTGTCCAGAGGAGACATATAAATGATAGCATAAGGACTCTGTTCATGGAAATAATTAAGTTTGAAAATACCTCATGTTCTAATGTTGATCAGTTGTTGGACTCCTATACTTCTAGTGTTGTAAATGTTCTGGACATCATTGCACCTATTAAGGTTAAAATGGTTAGAAATAGGCAGAAGGCGCCATTGAGAAATGCTATCTCGGTCAGGGCACAGAAAAGGGAGTGCCGGAGGGCCGAACGAAAATGGCGCAAGTCAAAGCTCCAGATTCATTATGTCATATACAGAAAAATGTTGAATGTTTTCAATCAAATTCTGTGTAGAACAAGGGAAAGGTATTTTTCTGAAATCATTACAAACTGCAGTAACAACTCACGTGTCCTATTTGCTACAGTGAACAGGTTAACAAACCCCCCAGCTCCATTGCCTTAAGAACTCATTACCACATCTAAGTGCAATGCATTTGCGAGATTTTTTAATGACAAGATTCAGAGTATTAAACATGCTATAAACTCCACAACACAGATAACAACCCTGCAGCCATCCAGACACTTAGAGCTGACACACTTCACCCCTGTCACTGACAAAACAGTCCTAGACATCATCTCCAGTCTGAGTTCATCCACATGCTGCCTTGATGTGTTACCCAGTAGATTTCTAAAATCTGTGCTGAGCAGTTTGTTACCTCAACTTACTCATTTAGTTAACATCTCACTACAGTCTGGAACATTCCCAAGGGCCTTGAAAACTGCTGTCATCAAACCTCTCCTAAAGAGGAGCAGTCTTGATGCCACAGTACTGAACAACTATCGGCCTATATCAAACCTGCCATTTTTAGGTAAAGTCCTTGAGAAAGTTACTTACTGACTTCTGCAGAACAACTGCTTTGATGATTTTCAGTCAGGTTTTAGGCCCCATCACAGCACTGAGACTGCTCTTATCAAGGTGACTAATGACATCCGCCTGAACACCGACACAGGCAAAGTCTCTGTCTTAGTTCTGCTGGATCTGAGTGCTGCTTTTGATACAGTTAACCATGTGATCCTGTTACAAAGATTAGAGGACTGGGTAGGTATTTCTGGTACTGCCCTTAAATGGTGTAAGTCCTATCCTGAAGACAGGAAGTACTTTGTTGAAATCAGTAACTGTTTCTCAGACCAAATGGCCCTGACCTGTGGGGTGCCTCAGGGGTCCATCCTGGGACCTCTTTTGTTCAATCTTTACATGCTCCCTTTAGGCCAATTAATAAGCAGCAATAACATATCCTACCACAATTATGCAGATGACACTCAGATTTACATCTCACTGACAGCGGGTGAATATGTGGATTCACTCTGTCACTGCATCCAACACATCAATAAGTGGATGAAAAACAACTTTCTCCAGCTAAACACAGGCAAGACAGGTTAGACTACTGTAACGGTCTGCTCACTGGACTCACTAAGCGAGCTGTAAGACAGCTGCAGGACGTCCAGAACGCTGCTGCTCGGGTCCTGACTAAAACCAGGAAGTACGACCATATTAGTCCTGTCCTCAGGTCTCTGCATTGGCTTCCTGTTGCTCAGAGAACAGACTTTAAAACAGCTCTGCTTGTGTACAAGTCTCTCCATGGCTTAGCACCAAAGTACATCTCTGACATGTTGGTCCCATATGAACCATCTCGGACTCTGAGGACCTCAGGGACAGGTCTCCTGCTGGTGCCCAGAGTCAGGACTAAACTCGGTGAAGCAGTGTTTCAGTTTTATGCAGCTAAACTCTGGAACACTCTGGTCTTCCTGTCAATGTTAGACAGGCCTCTACTCTGACACTGTTCAAGTCCAGACTTAAAACTGTTCTTTTTAGCTGTGCATGTGTCAACTGAAAGTGTTTTATCTGCACTCTTCTCTTTTAATTTAATTTTAAATCGATTCTTAATTATACTCTTTAAATTTGATTTTATTGTTAGTTTGATAGATTGTTTGATTTATTGTTTTAATTGTGTCTTTTTTCTGTAAAGCACTTTGAATTGCTCTGTGTATGAATTGTGCTATACAAATAAACTTGTCTTGCCTTGCCTTGCCCAAAGAGCAAGAGCAGGGTCTGACTGCTGTGAGAGGGGAGGGACGGGCGGAAGGGACTAAACGGCAAATTCGGGTCTGCGGGGCGGAAAACGGCCCACACCTAGCAACTACGGGAGGGGGACGAGGATGTGGGAAGTGCGGGGCCATGGGAGGAGATGAGGAGATGAGGAGACACACGGCACAGATGTGGCAACAAGGTAAAATGCTACGTCACGCTTGTCTATCTGCAACTATTGAGCAGAAGAAGCCACTGTTTGACCCTAGGAGGGCAGCACTCTGACAGTTTTCCTCACAAAATGTGAATTTAGACCTTTTTACACAACAGTCAAAGATACAACTATAGTGAAATGTACCACTAAAGCCCTGTTTGTACAGTTGATCAGCTAAAAAAAAAAAGCGGCTTAGGGTTGAGTTGCGCTTTAAACGTCTTAATATTCAACACTGACCACATGTTATCCCACTGGCAACAATTGTTGCCAAGCATAAAACACAGCTTTTCATCCACTTTTCCATTCAAATTGTTAAAAATAACAATTGTTTTTTTTTTTCATTAGAGCATTGATAATGTATGATTTTAGTATTGGTGAGTCTGAGAAAAAATTGGAATTAAACGGGATAACCAATGACATTGTACTCACCACATTAGTGGACAATCCCCCTTCATCATCTACCATACATGTGCTGGATTCACTGTTGTTGTTCAACAGCTTTTGGCAGTGAGTCTCTTCTCATAAAGTCCACAATAACATCTCTGACTGCTTCACCTCAGCTACTGTTGTTGTCCGTGTGAATTTTCATTGTGGAGAATCATAAATGAGCTGGTTTACTGTGCTCCTGCTGTACATCATTTATTCCACTGTATTAACTGCATGCCGCCACTGACATTATTGATTTAATTTTATAGCAAGACTGAGATTAAGGCAACAATTAAATTTTTTAATCGTGATTAATCGCATGATTTCTTTTAGTTTAATCTCGATTAAAAAATGTAATCATTGCCTAGCACTAATATATATACATACATTATATTATATCTTATATTATATCCTGTCCTTGTGCTCTGGGACAGAATATTTATATTGGTCCCTATGGCAACCATTGGCCACTGTGTGGAGCTTGAAGAAAGTGCATTAGTGATTGGATGTATCATAGTCAGGGCCCATTGTCAATCACACTACAGTATAGTCTTGATATTTTTGGTGTTAACTGTAACACAATGATAAACTACATATCGTTATTGCTTGAATGTTTGGCCTCCATCATTTTTGCTGGAGTTTGGTTGTTTTCGCCCACAGAGTAGGCTCAAGTTGGTTGTCATAGAGACCAAACAGTTGGTTCAGAGGACGAGGTATTTAGCTAATAAAAAGTAAAGTTATCATTTAATTGAAAAGCTTAACTAGCATTAAAGGGTTCTACTTCACCATTTACCATCAGCAACTGTCGGGGAACCATTTTGAGCTACTATAGGCTAATACATTGAATTGGAACAGTACTCGGTCCACCACAGATGATGTGTCACGAGTCCATGAGAACACATGTATGGAAAAGAACGAATATTGAGAAATGGGCACTAAATGTGATTTTAAAATATACCTGTATTAGATGGGGGCATGGTGGCAGAGCGGTTATGCTGTGTTCACACCGGACGCATTTGAGGCGCCTGGGCTGCCTGGTTTACATGTTAAGTCTATGTAAACGTGCATCTAGACAACCTGTGGCACGAACAATCATCCAGCGCACCGCAAATCGGGCTTTGACGTGCAAATAGCGCAGCGCGAATTGAGCATTGATGCGTCTGACGAGCGAATTGAGCATATGACGCTCTAGACTTTCAGAAAGACTGCCCCCCCCTTCCTGCAGCAGCTGAAGAAATTTAACCTGCCAGCCAAGATGACCTGGAACCTGCAGGTCAGATCACAGCTGACCTCTCTCACTCAGGACATGGACTTTTTAAGCCACTCCCCTCAGGCAAGACGCTATGGTGATCCTCTCTCACAAAAACAGTATCTTCCCCTCAGTTGGACTTCTGAACACAAGATAACACTGTGATTATTGTCACTTTCTTACAATCACTTTAACATGTGCCTGTTGGTTCATATTACTGTATGCTGTATGTTTCTTTCTTGTTTTTTTTATATTTTGGAGATGTGCCAATTACCAGAACACATTTTTAGTAATGTAAAACCTTTCTCTTACAATGTCTATAAACACAATTCTGGTTAAGATCTACATTAGTTAGATTGGACTTATTTTGTGTGGTGTAAGTTGGTGTGATTTTTTAAGAGATACTGTACCATTTTGAGATACAGACCAAAGATACTAACTGCTTTTGCTCAGTACTGGATGTTAACAGGAATTGGGCGTTCATGTGATCCTGGGATTTTCTATTTGTGCAGATAAGTGTGAGGAACGTGTTGACATTCTCCAATGCTTATGCCTGCGATGTGTACTGCTGCAGTTGGCAGTGTTTTCGTTTGCACATCCATGTCACACATTGCCAGTGCCAGAAGGTGCAGTGGGTGTGGGAATGTGGGTGTTTTATTTTCAATATGCAAGCCCTGAGCTCTCTGATTATGCTTATGATGTTGTGTGTGACAGGTTGCCTCTAGAGGTGCTAGTGAGCAGAACGAAGGCCTCAAGACATCCGCGGCTGCTCAAATGAATTGCAAAAATGGGGCAAGAATCCCAAAACATATTGTGTTTAATAGCACTGGCAAATGTGGAAGTGGAGTTATGATGTTTGTATGGCCGCAGGGCACTTCACAGCAGAGGACAAAGCGGTTTATTGAGCTGATATAACTTTATACAGTCGTAGGTGTGGATATTGATGGTTGTAGTTTTATGTGTAATTCCCAAGTGAGAAGTTACTGTACATTCTATGTTTGCATTCATTATAAATTATAATCATACAATTGATTACGTACAACAAAAATAAAATGACGTTTCCAAATTTTGCTGATGCCGTTCCACCTGTTGTACCAAAATCTGTTACCTAGCATGTCCAACACCCACAACAACAGCTAAACTACCCTCCCTGCTTTCTTTCTGCACTTTAGTTTGATCAATGTGCCCCAGCAATTATCTCCACTTAGTTAAACATCTCATCTTACAGCAATGTTTAGCCACATTTTACCATTTACTGCTACTGTTATGAATAATTACCCTTGCCTTTCAGCCATAATTTGGAAACCCTTAGGTATGCCTTTACAGAAACCTTTTTGCTGATTAATTAAACATGTAACATGCAAAATAAATAAGGAACTACCCACTGTAATAGAAGTGCAGTTACAAACCATCTGGTCAAACTGGCCAGTTGCTTTTATGATGCTGAAATACCTCCTTCATAATCCACCGAGAGAGTTTCTGTCTGCTTTTTAATATAAATGCTCACAGCAAATTCCACTCCACTCTTCCCTGCGTCCTTTGAGAGATATTTTACCTTCAGAACAGAAGAGTTTCAAATGCCGACTGCTGCCTCTGTCAGTTTATTTCAGTGCTTGCTTCCAGATACTCGCCCCGTTCTTCAGGAACTAAAATGGAAGGTTTTGGCAAGGGAGTCTGCTGGCTAACACAGCACTTCGGGGCTGCAGTTTCCTGTCAGAAGGGACTGTCTGGTAAAGCTTTTAAAATCTTTCAAATATAGCCAACACTTAAAGTCATATTGATTTTTTATGAGTGGTTTTTAAAAATGTACAGGCATTAAAGCATGTTTAGGCATTTTTTTTTCTGTGATCTTTCCTTTTCTGGCTGCTATTAATTGGTATGAAATTCCCATGTTTGTTTAGATTTATAATTGAAAAAACTTTGTGAAAATATAAAATGCTCATCCGGGACCATATGCCAGTCATTCCTAAACCAGACAGTGGTGCTCTCAGATAAAAAAAAAAAGCTGTAGCTAAAGTTGACCAACTAGACAGGGATTTTCTTCCCCCTTGTGCTCTACCTGGTGGTATATAAATATGAACATTGTAGTAAAAAAAACAAAAAAACAATGGGTCTTGACAGTGTATGCTGCATTCAAAAGAAAGGTAGCATAAAGTAAGCAGACTACAATGTATTTAGTATGAGGGGTCTAGATGGTTTTGGCAACAGAAAGCCAACTGACTACATATATAATCTCAGAGCCTGGTTAGAAAACATGAGCGAGTGTATCAGCTTTTAGCCATTTTATTTATTGGAGCAATTAGCATAAATAAATAGCAAATAAACTAAAGATGAAATAATGTATTGTTATGCTCTGCTGAACAAGAAGTTACAGAAACGTAGCGGGCCACAAACGTTTGTCAGTGTACGCTCAAAAGTAATCGATCCTTCACTACAAATACAACACAAACTTTAGCAAATGAAACTGATTATTCTATCGGTTTGTTAAATTTCAACATCAAATTTAACAAACATCAAAAACAACTATTTATTTTTGCCCCTAAAACATCCTAATTAATGTTTTTAATTTGCTCTTTTGTAAAAATAAATGGAAAAAAGAAAAATGCTACTCTTCTCACCGAACTGCAAAAACATTATGTCCATTTTGAAGGACAAAAGGAAATGGACCCAGGGATGATGATTGATGATGAGGTTGAATTGCAGTACCTTAGCCAATGGCACTGTTGACTCACCTTTGCGATGTAACTCTGCAAAAGCTTTTAGTTTTATTCTGTTTAGATGCCATTTCACAGGTTTTCCAAAAAACATCACAATCAAGGACCACAGTCCGCAGTTCACTTACCTTAAATGTAGTAGCTATTTCTGTAACATGGTAGACATCAGTGAATACTTTTTTTTAAACCAATAATTCCCTTAATTACCACATTGGATGAAGGATTATCTTACCACAGATCTGACTCTGGCACCACAGCTATTGTCACTACTGCTTCATAATTACACCTTTTTTGATAGTAAATTTGTATGATTAAAGGAGACACAGTGTGAGTAGAGAGACTTGGAAGAATGGCTGGATGGAAGAGAGCAGCGGTGACAAAGAGATGAGAAGACGATTAGCACAAGCCTGGCCCGGGGTCCTTTACTCTACCTCTCCGCTCTGGCCCAGTTCCCTCATTCCCGCCCCCCTCCTCTACTATGTGCAGTTATCCCGCTCTTCTTTCCATGAATTGTTTGAACAGGGCGGGGGCTCGAGTGGAGATGATGGCCAATGTGATCGTTACAATCAGCTTCTAAGCAGCTTTGAGCCCAGAGGTTCTCGGTTCCCCGCTCATTTTCACCCTAATGGCATCTTTTCCTCTCGCCCTTTCCTCCTTCATCTCCATCGCTCCCTTCTGCTCACAGCCCACCACCCCCAACACATTTCTCATCACTTATTCTCTTCTCCTTTCAGCCATGCTTAGCCATTCTCCCTCTTCCTCTCGCCTTTCATTTCTATATTCTGTAGCTTCCCTTTCTTTTTGTTCGATCTCGGGGCCCTTTCTTCTGTCTCTCTCTCTCTCTCTCTCTCTCTCTTGCCCACCTTGGGGACAGTAAATCCCTTGGCGGTTGGAGCACAGAGCCGCCCAAACTCTTTGATCGTCCACAGGAAACCAGGCACTTCGACTTTGCCATTTTGGATTCGGCTGTCTGTTCTTGGGGAGAACACCCTGTCACCGTGTCCCAGAAACACTCACTTTCAGCAATTTAATTTGTCCTGTGTGTGTAATTACATTTCCTAAAGTCCAATATAATGAGCGGTTAATAGAAGCAAAGCAAATATCTCCAAATGGCCTTTACCGCCGTCTTCTTTGTCACTACATCGTCTGCTCTTTCTCCCTAGTGAAGAGAAGGCATTTTTAATCCAAAACATGCTGTTTAATCTGCTGAAATGAGAAATTAACATCAAATAAGAAATATGGACTGCATGCATACTGATTTATTGTGTGCCATTTCCAAGCAATGAGTTGAAATGTAATGAAATGATCCGGTCGTTTATAATGCATGAGTGTGCGGCTTGTAATCAAACAAAATAGTGTTGTTCACTTGCCGGCGAAATGAAATAATGATGATGTTCTTCAAAATGAATGCTTTGTGGGATTCAAATCCGGTAAGTAAGACTGAGTTAGCCAAACTAATCTTATTGAATGTTATATTTGATTTAGCCCAAATTGTATGCTGTGCATTGGCATTTTACTCACTTTACCCCGCCTTTCGACAGACTGCTTTTGTATTTCTAAGACATTAAAACGGCTTTGTGGAAATCAGTAAACAAATGCAGGCTTTTGAAATGTCATTTCATTTTTCATTGCTCACAGCACGTGTTAAATATTAATGCTATAGTTTACAGCTAATGAAATGAAAAGAATTCACAAAATGCAGAACTTCCCTTTTTGTGTAAGCCATATTTTTATCAACGACTGTCAAAAAAGAGACAGAATACAAGTTAAACAATTCCATCTGAAATCATTATCTTGTTTTTTTTTTTTTTTTTTTTCTCGAAGTGAAGTGATATTTATTTGGAAGATTGGAAAATCCATTTATATTTAACACTTTGTCTCTCTTGTCAGATGTGAGGAAACAATATGAACGTTTAATGAAGGCAAGAATCCCTGTAATCCCTATGCTTAGATCTGACATTTGGTTCAATACACTCATTATGATAGCATTTAATATGATCGTGCACTGGGCTACGTAGGAGCACTGTAAAAATGCATCCAAGAAACACAGAATATGCAGAAGCGGCACACACAGACACACTTCTCTTGGCTTAAGCCTGTGGAATTGATGTGCCCCTAAGCCAGCTTTTTTCTATGCATTGTGCCCCAACAAGAGCTTTTTCAATGGATGCGGCTGCCACTCACTAGAGTATAAGCCGGGGATCAGACTGCAAGAGGTAAACACTAGCACACAAACCCCCAACATGCAAAGGGAGAGAGAGAGCGCATAAATAAATAGGGGCCACAAATTTTGGTGGAATTTTTTCCCCGAGCCACACACACAAACACGGGCAACATAAACAGTCACCTCTAAAGCTAAAGGATGAGACCTGCTCAGTGTGTCGCTGCCTCACGCTGGCTTAGCCACAGAGCTGGAGAACAGTGAGGGGGATCAAAAGTGGAGATGAAGACATATGACAGAAAAGCGCTGTAAACAAGAAAAACCACAAGTACACACACACGCACACACACAGATACATACATGCTACTGCTTGGATACAGTTGTGCCTCAGTCCAATCCAGTGAGGCTTGGTTTCACTTCGTTGCAAAACTGTAGACTGTAAAACCAAAGACGTTAGATTACCCAGTGCCGTTCCAGTTCAACTGGCCTGTATACATGAGGGAGTAGATCAGCTTTCAATTGCATTATCTGGGTGTGTTAGTCCAACTTTTAAAACGTATACTGAAGTCCACTTGTAGTCGCAATCGTGTTTTTAGGTGTCATGTAAACCTATTCATTTTTCGTTCATATAAAACCGATCTTCCCATTCTCATTTGACCTCTGGCAACTATTGAGTTTTACAGTGTATAATGATGGTGGGGGATCTCACTAGGCCTCGCTGTGGGAGGTCCCTGCATCCTTCTTAAGACAGAGCTAAATCCTTCAGACCGAGACTACTTTATGGCTCCACCCCACTTTGGAAGAAGCCGAGCTAACCGCTGACAACTGTGCGAACATCACAGCAGGCGATAGGACGAACTGCACATCCCCCATAGCTCATGTCTGTACAACCGAATTACATACTCTAGTCTGCTTATCAAAGCCAAGAGTTGAAATGTTGACGGTAACATTAAGCTGCCTTTAAATATGCTTTAAATTATGCATGGATTGTGGGGTAAGCGAGGAAGATCGAAGAAAGTCTTTATAATAATCTAAATTAGTAGAGTGGGAAAGTGACGCCATTGATAGACTTTGAGATTTCTCTTTTTCAACTTCACAGGTGGATCTTTTTCACTGATACCTTGTCATTGTTTCCAATGGCAACAAGCTGCTTTTTTAACATAATATATTAGCATTAATCGATTTTTTTTTTTCCTTAACAGAAAAGCCATAGCAACAGAAAATTTATAAAAAGGCTGGAGCACTTTCTTAAATAAAGCAGTTGGGTTGTTTTTGGATGTAGGGCTAGGGCAAGGGCAAGCACAAATTAACGATAACATTGAGCTTTTATTAATCTGGAGGTTCAAGACAGCACTTTGAGAGATGGATGATAACAAAATGTGTCGATGCTGATTTTAATCTACTATGACCGCGAAGGCTTTCTTAAAAGAGGTGTTTCATTTTACATTATAAATGGGTTTGACACTTTGGAGAAACTGAAATAAAGCTGAATACTGAAACAGTGGTCCTCTCTTCCTGCAGGGGAGGACAGAAAAACATTGAAACATGCATGGAGTAAGCTGTGCTGGCAAATGTAAACTACTAAGCAACAGGTTTACTGAGACCTTGACAGTGGTAACACTCTTGTTTGGTGTCCTATTAAAAATATATACTAATTTTTCTCATGCTGCACTTAAGTCTGATTTTAAGTTTTTTTTTATTTCATCTTGTGTGTTTTTAAATTTACTTGTCTTTGTATTTATTGAGGTTGCTTTCGTATATCCTCATATCTAATGGGATTTTGACTCTGTTCTGAAAAGTGCTATGAAAAAAAATAGTTATTATTTTTCTAAATCCGTCCCTCCCATTATTACATATCTTAAGTTTTTTTTGTCTTTATTTTACAGCAGGACAGACAGGAAATCATGAAGAAAGATGGGGAATAGCAAGAAGCAACCTGGTCAGGCATAGGTTTAAAGCATGATGTCCTTCCTTCCTCTCCATTTATCCAGGCTGGAGACTGACACAGAAAGTACCTCTTGTGGCTGGGTTTGACTGTAGCAATATTGAGTTAACTGTTTTCCAATAAAAGAGAAAATAAATGTTATATACTTTACTTGAAGTCACTTTAAGTCACTATCTCTTTAAGACTGTTGCTCATGTCTATTCATGTTGCATTGTCCTTGAATAAAATGGTAAACCCCATTTTATCACCGATGGCTGCCACCAGTAATCCAAGTGTGTGTTTATGTGTGGAAACAGCTGAATTAGTAAAGCGCTTTGGTACCAGTCAGGTAGAAAAGTGCAATAAAAAGTGCAGTTCATTTACCACCTAACTGACCGTGAAATATAATGCATATAAACAAGTCAAATCACTCTAAAAGCAATGTGAAAATGCAAATATTAAGTCAAGGACTAAACTTAATAGAAAATAGATCTTGGGGAAATCTCATAGGAATAAAATAGCTCTCATGCATACTGAATACCTTTTACCTCAGAAAGAGTATAATTAAGGCTTTTGAGTGTTCTAGAGGCAAGATGCATTCATTCATATTTCTGTTGGGGATTGCAGGTACTGAAGCCTATCTCAGTTACTATGGGCTTTAGGGGGGTGCTCCTCTTAAAAATCACAACATCATTAGCTACACTCTGTATTTGTTATACAAGATAGTTTTTGAGATGCTAATCACTTATTACTTTCCTAAAACCCTGGTATAATATAAAATCCTGACATTGAGTCAGCTGTCCCATGCTCCGGTGAGTACACCTCTGCTGAATCCACAGATACATAAACATTTTTACTGAGCGGCGACAGAGGGATATATGGTCCAGAATAAAAGGGAGAAGAGTGTGTGTATAATAGGACACATTTTTGGTGAATCAAGGCCTTGTATCACACACACGCACACACACACACACACACACACACACACACACTGACAGAGCAGCACAGCTCTTCACTGACCATTACTCTTGGCAATGAGCGCAGTACAAAAAGTGCTTAGTACAAAACAACAGGATACTTCTACTCCAACTCAAACCGCATCCATCAGACTGACATTGTGTACCAGTGTATGTGTGTGCAACTTGTGTACAGCGAAGGGACATTGTAGTGCTACTAAAAATGCTATTTTACCTCTGAAAGTGTATCATTAAGATTTATGAGTATGAGAGACAAGATTCTGCATACTTAATACAGAATGAAAGTTTGACTGATTGACATTATGATTACTAACAGGTAAATAACAGTATACCACTTCATCATGGCACCTGTGAATGGGATATTTTAGGCAATAAGTGAACATTTTGTCCATACAATTGTTGAAGCAGGAAAAATAGCAAGCATATAGAGTTTGACAAGGCCAAACTGTGATGGCTAGACAACTGGGTCAGAGCATCTCCAAAGAAGTACTCAGAAATCTGTACACAAAGAAAAATACTGTTACTTCAAAATAATATTACTCCTACACTTGCATTAAAGTAAAATAATAATTCAACTGAATTGTTCAAATTCAACGCAAAGAAGAAAGTGCTCACTGCTGTACCACTAGTACTATAGTATAACTACTATTACAAATACTACTCACACTACTAATCCATTACTACTAGCAATCTATTTGTATAGCACATTACAACGCTCAGTGTTTTCAAACTCTAGTTCTATTACAACATTATACTATGACTCCTACTATACTGCTGTATTACTACTACTACTATTACTATTACTAGCCACATTGCCATTGAAGTAATACTCAGTACTTTTGCTGCCATTTGAGTAGCACAGGCCCAAGTTCAGCAAGCATTTCTGACCTTCACGCTCAGTTTCAGCGCACTTACATCAGCCGTGTCCAACCCATCACTTCAGTGTGTGTGTGTGTGTGTGTGTGTGTTTGTGTGCTTGAGTAAAAGTGAAGAGCGATGATAAGGATTGAAAGTGAGACACAGTCAAGTCTGTATATCTGTCTAACCTTGTGTTAAGACATCAGCAGTTCTTATTGATCTCTGAGGCTCCTCCAAGAGAGAGATGCTTACCTTTAGCCTCTCTCGTCTATTCCTTTCCTTTACTATTCTGTCCTCAGGTTGTGTACGGCGTTTATGTGTCTTAACGGCATATTTAACTTTTAAACACCGACCACTTGGCTGTTACTGACTCTTTAAACGCGCCTATCGAGGATTAGCTGCAAGGTTAAGTTCAGAAATGTATCTTAACAGATACTGATGCAATGTATCTTTCTGCTATTTTTGATGAGTGATCAGGAAGGATGAAGAAAACGTGGTTATCCAGACGCTTGCTGGTTTGCTCCCTGAAGTGCAGTTGGAAATACTTGAAATCTGTACTCAAGTAATGTTAGAGTTACTTCAGAATAATATTAATCATGTTTATGTAAAAATACTCAGCAAATGTTACAAAAAGGTATTCATTGTAAAGCCAAGAAAGTACTTACTGCAAATACCACTACAACTATTAGTGCTATGGACACTGACCCCTACTGTCACTGCAGCTGCTACCACTATTACTACTACTATCAAACACTATTATTACTAATACTACCCTCTTTGTCACTGCTGTCATTAGTACTTTTTCTCATTTGAATGTTCTACAAATGTATTTAAAGTAAAAAGTTAGTAATAAGTGAAGTATGTATTCAAAAAAGTATGTTTTTATAAAAAAAAAATTATGAAATCTGAGGCTCCTCTAAGAGGTTACCTTTAGCCTCTCACGTCTATTCCTTTCCTTTAGTATTCTGTCTGCAGGTTGTGTACTTCCTTTCCTTTAGTATTTCAGCGACGTATTTATATAACTTTTAAACACCGACCACTTGACTGCTACTGACTCTTTAAATGTGCCTATTGAGGGTTAGCTGCAAGGTTAAGGTCAGAAATGTATCTCCTAACAGGTAGTGGTGCGAGTTATCTTGCTGAATTCACTGCTATTTAATGCTGGGTGAACAGGAAGAAGGGAAAGTGTGGCTATCCAGATGCCTGCTGGTTGCTCCCTGAAGTACTGTTATGGGCATGACCAAGTGAAAGAAACCCAGGGATGTAGTGGGACAGAGCTAAAGGGATTAAAACCTCCCGATAGGCTGCAGAGGACCCGGGGCAATGATGGGGAAGGAAATACAGACGGAGGCAAGTTATTGGGTAACAAGACATTTGGGCCTATGTTCATGTTCACCTGTAAACAAAAGAGGTTAGTTAGGGAATTTACAAGACTGAATGGACCTTTTAAAAATGCCTCAGTGGCTCCCAGGAAATTAAAGACAGTAACAAGAAATTCATCTCTTTTTAAACCCAAATGCCTGTGTAACTCGCTCTGATATAATCCGCCATAAACAGCAAATCCCACAGACAGCAGGTATAAGATATTCAAGTGCAGTAGGCCCAGTCCCATAGTAATTTTAGTAATATACAGGAAGTTGTGATTGTTTCATATATTTGTTTTTGTGTTTCTAGGTTGATCTAATGGCTTTTTATGAGCTTTCAGTTTGTTGATCTAATAGCGGGCAGAGTTGCACAATAATAGCAGGACAAGAGTAAAAATAGGAGCCATCATTCCTAAATGAAAGTTCTTATTTCCATTTTGTTAGACGTCAAGGTCACAAAACTGTATGTACTAGGTATAAAAATGCTGAGGATAAGAGTGGCCCTATACAGTGAATAGCTGAGTATAGAAGAGGACAAAGTACCACTTCCCTGTCTGCTGCAGCAGTTGAGAACTTTCAGACATCCTCTACTGAGACCTCTTGACTCTCCCTTGTGAAATACGCCTTTGAGTGTTTGGGATACGCTAAAGGTTAGAAATATATCTCAATGGTGAGTTCAAGTGTCTGCTGGAAGTAAAGGAAAGCAGAGGAGGAAGTGCTGCAAAGCTGTACAAAAGTACTGTGATTTCAAAATATTATTCATGAAGCAAAGGTAAAAGTACTCAACAGAATTGTTACTTGAGTAAAAGTAAAAAGTATTCCGTGTAAAGTCCAATTAATCAGAAAGTACTTACTGCTACTACCACCACTATTACTACCACAAACACTCCTAATACTGCACTTTGCCACTAAGGAAAAGAAATACTTAAATGTCCAAAGGTGAAAGAAGTACTAAAAAAATTATATTCAAGTAAAAGTAATGTCACTTTAAAATAATATCATTCAACTAGACGTAAAATTGTTGTTTGAGTAAATATAATAATAATAAAAAAAGTGTTGGGTGGAAACATTTTTTGTAATTGTGCAGAGTAAAATCTACTACTACTGCTAATACTGTCATTGTAAAAGTATGCTTAGCTAAATGTACTCAAAGTAAATTACCTGCGTATATTTACAGTTTGTATTTACTTTCCACCTCTGTTTCGCTCAGTTGCTGTCCTTATTGTCATTACTTTCATGTAATGCAGCATAATGGAAGCACTGACCAATGAGATTATGATGTTCTCATTTCCAAATAGCTAATGACCTATGAGTGAATTATGAGTTTTGGATAACCTTGTAGAGGTACATACTGCAAATATAGCGCAGTAACTCAAACCACTGGAAGCTCTACACTCTTTTGGACTCGAAAACTGTACCCATAAAAAGTGGCTGGAGCTGTATTATATATATGAAATGTTTCTCGTTGCTGAATATTGGCAGACATTAACCATAAAACCACATTATAGGCCTGGAGACATTTTTGTGATTCCAATGATGGTTTTAAGTAACACGGCAGAATGAAGTTTGAATGCAAGACGCAATAATGAGGAATTGTTTGAGTCCGCTCCTAAAAAAAGTAACTTAGCGTGGGATTTATGGAGGTTCAGATGAAAAGATTTAGGCTCTCACAGTGACACATTAGTTTATACTTAGAGCTCCAGATCTAAAGATGTTAAGGTAGAGGGCAAAGCACGCTGGTCTAAATTATAACTGACCTTCACACTGACAGCTCGGTTCGATCACTGGCTGACTTCCACTGGATAAGATCTTCAGTGTAGTGCTGCAAAACTTTGTGTAGCCGAAACAGAACTGTTGTAATACACATGAGGCTTTATTTGAAGTCTTCTTTCGTTCCGGGGTCGCAACAGCAAAACGTCTGCCTCCTAAAGTGCCATAATTAGATTTTTTTTTTGCCAAGGTTTTAGTGTGGATGTCCCTCTCCATTTATCCAGGCTTGAGACTCATAGTCACTTCATAGTAGATGTCATAGTACTACTAGTCATATAAACAGTAAGTCATTTCTACTTAAGTAAACTTGGAATTTAATGGAGCCTTGCTATGGGCGTCAATGCTTTAGTTTGCCAGCAAAAGTCAGAACATCATGGTGGGATTTTGATAACCATTTAGGAAGTCAGTAATGGCACTAGGGACAAAAGATAAGTTTCTGTTATGAATCTGAATCATTGTTTGCCTTGGTGGAGGTCTGCATGTGTCTGAATCCAGTACACTTTGAGTAAAAAGGAGACACAACCTGAGGTAAACTTGGAGAAGAGTGAGAGGAGCAGCAAACACACCAATCAGACTGTGTTTGTCTGTTGGGTTTCTTCTTGTTAAGAGATTAAATGCCTCACTCATTGTTTAAAAGGATCACTTGGCAGGGCTGGTGTGTGTGTGTGCGTGTGTGTGTGCGTGTGTGGATGGTAGTGTTGTGGGCGGAGCTTGTGCAGGAGTTTAACAAGATTGCCAGCACAATATTAATTCTATTTTCTCCTGGCAGTGTTGCAGTGTGTGCTGGACAACATGTCGCTCTGTAATTCTCCATCTCTCTTACACCAGTCTGAACATGGAGAGCATTCACGACCAACACACAGTGCACAATGTGACAGATGCTGTGTTACAATAGAGCCACAGTTACGTATGCCATATAACTTTTACTAGAGAGGATGGCAAAAGCAAAGGCACTGTAATTAGAAGGCATTAAAGTGTAGGATTTATCTGCAGTCTTACTCAAAAATGTATACTGCCGCATTTTGTACAAATGAGTGACCTGCTCGTGTATTCTGCATGTGTAAAAAATATACTTTTGTTGATTGTAAGAATATGGCTCCAGCAGGAGTTTGTGTACCCTGAGCTCCTGACCACTTTCTTTCTCCAATTTCTGCCTACTGAAGCTTTAAACTTTGACTTTGAACAGCAGACTTCTTTCCTGTTGTTTAGATTTGGTTCTCCTTGGCTCGGTGTCGTTGATGCTTAAGCTTTCCTTTAACCTCGCAGCAGGAGAGACCTCAGTTGAAAAGTTCAGCTCTTAAAGAGGGAATACTGTGATCTTATCTCTGTCGACAGCTATCATCTAGTGAATGCCATAGGATTTTTTAGGTATGATTACTGGAGGAACGGTAAGAAAGAGCTTGAACCATCTTAATCTTGAACCAACCTGACCTCTCTCCAAAACACCAGCCTCCACCCCTTCACAGTGTAGTAGTGTGTGTGGGTGGCTACGTTGTGTTGTGATCTTAAAAAGTGGCTTTTCTTTGAGAGTATCTCCATTCAGTATTTAGAAATTTGTCGAATTAAAAAAAAAAAAAAAAAACAAAAAAACATTTTTAATAAAACACATTCCTCAAATATTTAAAAAGATGAAATTTCACAAAACAGAAGATAATAGTGTGGTACAGGTCCTGGTGCTCTGTGCCCTCATCCCTTTTTAGTCAGCTTTTACAGTAATAAAAAACTTTTTATTTTACAATTTTTACCTTTGTGTCAATTTTAAGGTATTCTGCTTCATCAAAGTCACAAAAGCAAACCTCTTGTCCCTTGTGTTAAAAACTGTGTATTCAAGTGGTATGGCCTCAACATTTACTTCAATGGTAAAATATAGTCTAGTAAGATGAATGGCTAGGGTAACTTTGACAACAGTTATCTAAAAGCACAAAGTAAAAGCACAAAGTAGGTTTCTGTCACTAAAAAAAAAAGGTTTTTAAATAAGGTTTCCAAAAGAGAAAAAAAAAACAAAAAACAGCTGAAAGAAGCCAGTCAAGCCAAGTCAAACTATTTTCAAAGCTTAAACATTTAAAGGAAAAGCATGCAATGTTTTTTTTTTTTTTTTTTAGTTAGTTTAGTCTACTGTACTGTACTAGTGAATCATAATAGTCATATCATAATAAACATTATCTAAAAAATAAATACCTTTATGGGTAACTTAAATTTTATCAAGGTCCCACAGTTGGTCTAGACCTCTTGTCAACAAGCTGCAGATAATGCAAGAAAAAGAGAAAAGGAAAGCAAAGTGAAACATGGATAAATATTGGCAAATAAGATAAGATGATTAACAAGGTAGAGATATACAGTATCAGCTAACACTAAGCTAGAAGTAAAGATAATCTCTAAATGTGTGCTTGATATATAGTACTTTGCAGAATTGGTAGATATTGAAACATCCATTTATTTATATGTTTATTTAAAAGGGACAGGCCAAAAAAACAAAAACAAACATTGTTACAGTTTCAGATGCAACTGATGCCACGTCCATAGGCCATCTTTATTATTTTAAGATCAAGACATTAAAACATACAGTATATGCAATACAAACTATTTACAATAAATGCAGTATACATTCAACATGTATACACCACAGCATGGCTCAAACTCAAATAATCTATGGCATTTAACAGAGACTGATGACCATAGTCTGCACTGCTCTTACAATGCTTCTTATTCATCATTTTTCCCACATAAAGGTACAGGGTACATGTCACACTCATCACTCTACTGAGACAGCTATTGTTTTACTGGTACAGTTTTTGGGACATTCAACCTGCAGCAATATATTAGCACTTGTACTTTTGCAATGAAGTTTAACAATCTGCTGGTTTCACTAAAAATAAAAATAAAAATGCACCATGATAGAGACAATATTTTTTCTAGGTTATTTTTCGCTCTTGAGTGGCATGTTGATGCAACTGAGAGAGTTGTTCCACCTCTTGTATATTATCAGCAGGTTGACTGAACTTAGACTGTAATTGACTGCTCGCAGATATTCACTGCTGGGTAATTTCCCGTGGGGCCTATGACCACAGCCTGAGGCGAGTCTAGCGAAGTGACATCTGTCAAATTTGTAACAGTGAGTGATCCTCATCCAAATTAAAAGTAATCATGTCCTTGTGCCACAGTGGTACAAACGAGCCCCAAAGTTTGTGAACCGTATCAGCCAACTATAGTCTCATGGTGCAGGATGGTTAATAATGTTGAATGTTTGGCAAGGTTTGTACAGAAACCTGAAAGGAGATTTTTTGTTGGGCTTTTGGTACCCTGGAATTTGGTAATAACTTCATGTAAGCTAAGGCACAGTAAAGATCTATATCTAACCTATTATCCATATTACTGCTCCTCATAACTTTAGTAAAAAAAAGTTGTGGTGCTGTTTTGGGAAATTACTAAGAATCCACAAAGTTCTAAAATAAATCTTAGTGTTTGTAAACCAGATGTCTGCGTTAAACTAAGCAGATCACCATACATCAAATATTACAAATTATCAATCAACAAGTTGTATCAATTAAGATCAATCAATCAACTGAATTACTGACTTTACCTATTTTATTTAATGTAGAAATTAACATAATATAATTAGCATATAAGCTAAAGGCAGAGTAGGTTTCTGAATGTTTGTTTTGTTGGAAAAGTGGCAGACTCAGGTTTATTCTAAAAATGACCACAAATCATACTGTAATGAGTAAACCTTAGCAAATGGAAATGACTATCAGAACTAGGCGCTATTAATGAATACATATTAAAAATCAAAATAAATCAACAACCATCAATTTTTGCCAGCTAATCTTTACACTGATTCATGCTTTTTAAGTGTTGCTAAATTGTCCGCGGGTTGGGCAGGGCTGTTTTTTTTTTTATTTTTTTTATTTTTTTTTGTAAATCTTAGGCTATTTCTTCATATTTTGAAAGGCAAATCTTTAAAACCCAAAGCCAATCACACTGAATCCAGGCTAAATCAGCTGATCTCTGTGTCTAAGGAAGCTGCTCTGTCTGTGAGAGGGGCAGGGGGGCGGGTCCGTGTCACAGGAGGAGCGCTCCTTTCGGCACAACGGCACTAATTATGGTCGTGCGGTGTTTTCTTTCACTGTTCCATGTGTTTTGGGCAGTTTTTAAGTTGCTGTTGGGCGAATTTTGACTTTCAGACCTGGCAACCCTGCACTGATTTATCATAACACTCTGCCATTGTGATGGTAGGGTTCACATGGACCGGACTTAGTACAACCTGAGTTCTGGGAATGTTGGGCCATTCTTTTTATTTATTTATTTAAATACAATCAAAACTAAAAGACTTTAAAATCACACAAGCCAATGTTTTATTCACAATAGAATGTAGATAGCATATCAAATGTTTACACTGAGAAATGTTACACCTTTGTGTACAAAATGAGCTTTATATATCCCCTACTGACTGTACTGGAACCTAATGTTATTAACTTAACCTGTCTTTATATATATTAAACCTTGTCACTGTAAGAAGTGATGCAGATTGATAAAGTGTGGTTATACTGAGTCATCATCTCTCACTTATTCTCCTTAAGTGTCATGAGGGTTGGAGACTATACCAGCAACTACAGGCCTGAGGCAGAGAACAGACAGACAGCCATTCACTCTCACTCTCATTCTGAGACCTACCACCTCCTTACTCAGAGGTAGCCGCTAACCACTCTGCCACTGTGCACCCTTAGATATTAAGTTATTTGCTTTAATTCAAGATAACCAGGCCCTCTATAAAAGGTGGTAGCCACTTTGTCTCTGATCCAGCTACATTTGTATTTTCAGAGCAGACTTTTTGGCTCACACTTATATTTGGAGTGATTTACAACTCAATATTTATGAATACATTCAGATGAGGCAAGAGATTTGGCAGCCATCACTTTCTCTTAGTGATTATGCTCTTTTACAGTAAGTGCACTAGACGCTACAGGGGAGCCAACAAACAACTGTCCACAGTAACTCTAGCCATACCGAGAGTTTGTGTGCACCACTTGACTGCAGAGATCATATTGAATCTATACTTATAAGCCACTTGTACGGTCTCCTCTCTGTCCCACAACATCTCTGGAGTTGAGTTTTTTAAGAGCCCAGTCGCTGTGGAAATGCTAGCCCTGAATGTCATCTGACAGCAGCCCACATTGCAGTTGCATAAGGATTGCTACATGAATGATGAAATCACAAAAGTTGATTGGTAATCATTCTGCTGGGCCAAGGAGCTGGCACAGCTAAAGTCCAGGGACAAATAGCATCAGTGCACACTGGTTTTATTTGAGTCTTCTTGCTCATTTAAATCAATGTGGGTCAAAATGCGAAACAATGTTGTAAGATCAACTCAACAGAACACTGCGACCTCATTATTACTGAATCCACTGACGTTTACATCATTAGTTCACGCTGGTGCAGTTAAAGAACTCATCCATGGTTTATTTATTCTTGGACCCAGTTGGCGCCCCCCTTCTGTAAACTGAAACACAAATGAACAATGGCAAAGTACATTTCATATAGCCATTTAGAAAAAGTATAATGTGATTGTATTTTTACATATACAGTCTATTGCAAATGCAATAAGGGAGCTGCAGGGGTATTTTCTCCATTTATTCACAGCAGATTTTAGCTGATAAGATTTTATTGAAATGTACTATAATAACCATGATGTTTATGTTCATTTATAGACCTCTGCCAGATGGCAAAAGTTCTCCATGTCCATTCACATACATATCTGCAGTCTCAAATTCATTTTCTCTTATTCCTTTGTTTAGAAGTATTGAAAAAAAAAAAAAAAACAGCTTGAAACCAATAAACCAAAGCCTGTCCCTCCTGGGCACCTCACTGGCATTCTCATTTCTGTATGAAATGATACATTAATCATCGACGGGATGAAATTACATTTCCAAGAAAATACATGTTGGCCATTTGAACACAGGGAGAATATTCTTATCCCTGACATGTGAGTGAGCCAGAGGTGTGCCCTTCACAGATTTAACAGGAATAATCCACTTTGACTGTTTTGTATGTCCTTCTCCAGTCAACTCTACACTCCTCTTCCTTTGGGGACATCAATAAACTAGTTTAAACCAGTAAAAGTCTTGTAAATCCATTATGCAACATGCTATAAATCTCTCAAAACCCACATTTATAATCCTAATCCCAGGTTGGGGATTAATTTAAACCAGTGTTTAGATCTAATCCACTGCTTCCTGGGGAGAAGACATAGAGCTGTGAGATGTATATTGGTTTATACTCCTAATTAAACTTTATATCTCTTCTCCTATAACTTGGCAGTTTGTTATAATACATTTCTGTCACTCCATGTATCCACTGCCATCGTCTACTTTTCCCTCCCTACCTCTTAACATGGGCCCCATAGGGAGTTCCCCATAGGGAAATATTCAGAGATGTAATTATGCAGTCTGCTTTTCATAATTTGAACGTTTACACTCCATGGCTGCATCTCTCATCTCAATCAACAAACACAAACAAATCAATTAAGACAGGATATCAACCATGTTTACTTTGCCACTTGACGGCAAACTTTGCAGCAGTGCTAGTTTAGCTTAGTCCCTCTCTGTCATTCTGAAACAACCACAGACCAACTCCAGTCACTTCTGAGAGCATGTTAGACAAAACAAACTTGTTCTCAGTATACACAGGGAGTCCATGACACCAAGTGCACGTTCACATAAGCACACACACCATAGAGAAACATAAACACAATGGTGTTACTACTAATTGCATCAGTTCCATCAAGCCATTCTCTGAGAGCCACAAACACAAATCAAATTAGCACTTCACATTGCTCTGTCCCCTGCCTCACATACTCCAATTAGGCTATGACTGGGGGACTGGATTTCACACATGCACATGCAAACACTCCAGCGTCTGGCATAGGGCTGAGGCTGTCTGAGGCACCGACCAACTTTCAGAGGTTTCAGTTGCCATTGTGATTAGATAAAGTGTGTGCAGTAGAGGGAGATAAAGGAGCAGAGATAGAGCAGGAGGGAGAAAGGGTCTGGGGTGTACTGATGGATTTTGTCTTCAGATCCACACAGTTCACATTTGGTTCATTATGTGACTCCGTCCCAGCAGGCTTCTGCACGCCTTCATTTCCGGCACTGTCTTAGTTTGCTTGTGTTAATTATGTGCGTCTTCCTTGTTTATCACATGTAGTGTTTTGCCCAGAGCTACTGTATCTTGTTTTCTTAATCACAGCCTTAAATAGCCACATTTACTTATTGTCCCCTTTTAGTTTCACATTCTGCAACTGTCGTTTCTAGATAAAAATCATATCAATCATCACATATTTTTTATTACTCATTTTACTTAAACTATTTTCTTAATTAACACACCAATAACTCACTGCGTTTCACCTCTGCAGATGAGATTGAAAAGAACCACCGACATGCTTAAAAAATACATAGTTGAATGGCATGGTCTCTTTCAATAAATGTGACGAAGGTTAATAGACCGTATGCGTTTTATGTGTAAATTATGATCTTACTGACATTGTGCTAGGTAGGTTCATGGCCACACTTTGGAGGCAAAGAAAAGCAAACTTGATATATGTCGGAAATGATAAGAGAGTGTTACATAAATCAGTGGCGCACTGTCAGACTCGATCAAATAAAAACACTAAACAAACTCTAACCAGCCTATAATCTTTATATTTTAATTTTTGATCATTAAAATCTAATTTTCACTCACCATCTTCCAATCATTCCCGTGAGGAGTTGTGGGTGACTGGAGCCTAACTATGGGCCTTAGGTGGCGCACACCCTTGACAGTGGCTGGTAGATTGCAGGGCTGACACAGGGAGATACAAATAGAGACTACCATTCACTCTCACATTCATTCACTATGGGATTCACCAATATAACTAACACAGTAGTTCTCAAACTTGAGTAAGTGGGCTTGTTCTTGTTGTACTCAGGAGTCGTCTGCATTTCTGGTGTTGTTTAATTTGAAGCCTGTTTTTTTGTTCTGATTTTGTTGTGATTTAGTTTTGGTTTAGACCTGGTTTAGTCCTGAATCTGTCCTGGTCTAAACTCAGTCCCACTTTAGACCTGGCACAGACCTGATTCCTCCTGGGTTAGTATTGGGTTAGTCCAATTTTAGTCCTTTACCCTATATGTTTTCTTGAGGTGGTACTTTGTGTGAAAGGTTTGGGAACCACTGACCATAACACATGCACTTCTTTGGATAGTGGGAGAAAGCCAGAGCACCAGAGGGCCCTAGCACTAACCATTCTGCCACTGTTTATTCTTTGTATCATATAGTATAATGACATGTTATTGCAGACATTTATTCACCCATGCACCATAGCTGTAACATACCACAGCATGGGACGTTCTAAGCATGATAAAATAGTATGTAGTCATATGTACTAGCACAAATGAATAGTTAAAAAGGATGTTTCAGAGGCTATTTTTACCTTGTTTTATCTCCCAGTGTGGGTACAGCTCCGCAAGTGTCTTCGGATGTAGAATACCTGAGATAAGTCCAACATGAGGAGTGAGATGAAAGGCTTGCAGTAAAAGCATGGATTTTTTTTTTTTTTTCTTCTAGAAAGCTGACTTCAGTTGTCAGACCTGGTTTCTAGGTTTAAAAGCAGAATGATTCAAACATTGTATCTATTGCTGAAATCAAGCTAGCGTGTAAAAGATACCTACGCCAGAGTCTCACAAGGGCACTGGGATTTTGATTCATCTTTTTCCTTTGCTTGTGCTTTGACTTTTTGAGTGTGTTTATTTTCCCTTTCAAATATTACTAAGACTGTAACCAGGAGCTACCAACTAAATCAATGTCCAGCACCTGCTCGCAGACAACAGATGGGCTATTGTCTTGTTACACACATGTATTCTGCACTTAGTTATACGCTGCCAAAAGAAAAGCAATCCAGACAATTGTTTGCTTAAAAATGATGGTGCTAAACAGAAGCACATGGATTCTCCATTTTAAAAAAATCAACCCCAAAATGAATATGGTAAAAGCTGTTTTCTGCAACAATATATATTTTTTTTTCCTCATGGAAGACAAAATAATGCTTTGGGTGACAAGATATTGACTTGAGTCATTTTTTCTATTTTAATTTTCTAAGTTTCTAATTTTACATATTTTGTCAACAACTTTTTCTTATTTCTGGGAGAGTAAGGTTTGTTTGGGGAAATGTGAATTTAAATTGAATAAGCAAACTCTGGGCTCCCTAAAAAATACTTGGAGGAATACACTTTTTTAAAGCTTATAACCACTTTATGCTTATAACCACTTTTTTTTTCCCCTTAAGTATTTGAATGGCAACACTAAACTTTGACCAATATTTCTCTATAGGAGTGTAACTATAGGGGGAGAACTTTTGAGCAATGAAAGATTTGAAAGTGTTGTCTCTACAGAATAATTATAAATAATTGTTCCATAGGTGAGGGGTGGTATTGCAGCATTTTATAGTCGGTTTATTTTGTTTGACAGCATACTGTAAACACAGGCCAGACCAACTGTAACTACAACAGTGTCACTACTTTGGGCCTTAATCAAATAAAGGCCAACTGTACCATGCCACTTATTGTTCAAGTAGAGTTTCATGCATCAATACTGTACACGATTCCAATAAATTGCTTAGTGCCGTCACTGATAAATGTAACAATACAATTTACAATATGTAGATGTGCGTCAGTCACAGCGCTACCCCAGAAACCAACATTTTGATATCTGTGGGGATGTGGGGATTTTTTTACTAAATTGAACCAATTTTGTCTATTCCAGCCACAAGGGGTCACAAGCCAGGGAACTCTTTGCGCTGGCCCCAAGCAAAGGCAGAGGGTTATGTCAGGAAGGGCATCCAATATAATGCCAAATAATGCCAAATATAATGAGTTATGCCAAATTAATGCTAGGAGGCAGAGTTGTATATGTTATTTAAGTTGGAAGAAAAGAAAAAGTTGAACACATTTTCTCAAGAATAGTCAGAATTTAGTTCCACATTCATCTACATTTAACACAGAGGCTGAGGAAAGTAGAGGAAAGTGCTTGGGAAAGGCAAGTGTTGTAGTGTGCACAAGTGTAGACAAGTGCAGAGACAGATGGACTCTGAAATCCACAAACCATCGAGGGAGACAAACACAAAAATGTAATCCCCTTGATGACACAGAGGAAGGGAACGGGCCGAGTGGAGGAAGAGCAAGGTTGGCTGTGCTCTGAATACAAGTCCAGTGTAGGAGAGCGGCTCCCCAGCGGCAGACCGGTCCGATTCAGTGTGTGTGTGTGTAGATATGTCATACTTCTGTCTAGTGTGTGTGTGCGTGTGGTCGTCACTGTGAGCACCAGACCCTACACAGCTCAAGGTTCGGCTTTAGAGCAGAATACAAACAGTCACAGCACACAGAGGCCGGATGATTCAAGCCAAGGATGTGGAAGACACAGTTGGACACCTGATGCCCTTTATCACGGTCAACACTACTCCTACTCTGAATGGCAATAACTTTCTGGCGCACAGTGTAGCATTTGGTTCATTTGACTCAGAGACATATGATGTTATAAGAGGTCGAAAGATGTATGAAGTATGTCTCATTCACTGCTTTGAGAGATAAAATGTATTATTCATAAAATACAGGACAAATTTGATAGTAAGGGAAAAAAACTAATCTGAAAAAAAGAAAAAAGAGCAGAAAAGGAAAAAAAAAGGTTGATTGATTGGAAAGATTTTACTCAAGTTTTAAAGTCTCTAAATGAGCATAAGTATTTTTTTTTTTTTTTTTACCTCAACTGCATAGTATTTAGTTAGATTTTTAGCAATAGTGTTCGTGACAGTATCAGTAGCAGTATTAGCCGTGGGTGTAGTAACAGTAAAAGTAGTGATAGTATACTTCTACGTGAGTAATATTACTTTGCTTTACAAATAAGGCACAATGGTAGGATGTTAGCACACAGCCCTCAATTCCATTTAGCACACCTTTAATAACCCTGCCAACAAATACAAACTCTTAGGCTTAAATATTTCAGAAACACAAAACATAAAAGTAATAAAAACACAAAAACAACTTGCACTGCTGGTTAACGACTTTGATTTTAACGGTTACACATTTGGCCAGCCGCATTAACAACGGCTATTTATTTTATCAGTTGATGTGGCTTTTTACAAAACATTAACCCATGTGGAATATGCATTACTTCTATGTTTTTACAGGAGCACGACACACAGATTACAGATTATGTTGTAAAATTATATGCATGTATTATTAAAAACATACTTTATAATTATTTTTAAACTGCAGTCATAAAATGTGTGTTTCTTTTGAAAAAAATGTCCACAGTGATTATTAATAATGTCTGTGATTTGTCATAGTTTGGTACTTTTATGTCTTGAGTAATTTTGAAGTAACAGTATTGTGCTGTAGTGTGGATGAAGAAGCTGGAGAGGCAGACTGTGCTGTTTATCTTTGTTGATTTGGTCTGCTGAAGAAAATCACAAATTATGACAGAAATTATTTTTCTAAAAGTAGATGCGCACAAATACTTTTGAGATCGTTTACAAAATGCAAAATACAAAACACTCCTCTATTTGAAAAGTGCTTGTCTGGTTGTTTTAAATCCTGCATTGTCACAATTTCCATTCAGCCGGTTTCCAAACTCAAACTGTTCTAGATCCACACGCCACAAACAACCTCTTGTACAAAGTCAGTGTTTCCGAGTCTCTCTCATTTGTCTCCATTGTTTTTGTTTTGGGGCAAACACAAAAGAGCTTTGCCATTAATATTTTATGAAGCAGCCGTGAAATAGCACACGCACCAACAGTGGGAATTGTTCTCTGTGAACTCCCGACGTCCAGCCATTGTTGTTTTGCTTGTCTTTTACAGGTACATGTCACGTTCTCCTGCCACAGCACCTGTTTGTCCAATAACTACACAACAGAGACGCATAGATCTGGAGCCTTAGGCATTCAAACGCTCTGGAAACGCCGGTACACAAGAGACCAATTAGACCAACACGACAAGCCTTTAAAGGATATAAGCAAGTAAAGGAATTCAGTGTTTTGTCTGTTGCAATAGGTAGGCAAAAGGTGCATTACAACTGTGAAATGTCCTGTTTTATTTAATGTTCTTTATGTTTAGCTGTTAGCAGCCTTTTCCCATGAGGCCATGGTAGGAGTAGTTAAATAATGCACCCGCTGATTTCAGGGTCAGTTATTTTTATGTTCCATTAACAGTCCCTCAACTACAGGAGGAGTGTAATCAGTAAACAGCATCTCACTTAAGAACCAAGAGGCGCCAATCGCCCGGTGCCATAGATGGAAATGGAGAGTGGGGGGAGGTTGTAGCAGCAGTAGCAGCAGTGGGACAGGACAGCACTTTGAAGTGAGGAGTTTTGAAAAAAAAAAAGGTGTCTGCCGATTGATTTCACGCAAACAGGTCTGGGAACTTCAAACGGCTAAAGAAGGTTTTCCCGGGCTTTGAATTTACCACTAGCTCTCCAAAAAAACTGCAGTGAGGTTCAAGGAAGGACATTATGTTGAAGAGCGGGCTGTCAGTCTCACTCTGGTCAGCTGCACTTCCCCCAGACTCAGACAGAGCAATAATGGACAAGGCTACATTAAGACACTAGAAAGCAGGCGATATGTTGCTCTCCAAGGAGAAAAATAAACACGCAAACACTAGAAAAATCCTCAGAATTAGACACACACAAACAGATTTAGACCCACTTCCATACCTGCTGCCAGAAGTGGAAAACATAGACAAAAGAATAGAAGACAATTTTATTGTAACTAACTACTTTACTACAGCAAAGGGGTGAAGTAACTAGATACTTCTACTTAGAGAAGTCATTTACTAAAGAACAATTTTTTGAAGCAAATGTAATTTTTGAGTAAATTTTCTAAAAGAGTTACCTTTTTTTTTAGGTTGATGGGGGAAACCCACCCAGACACAGGGAGAACATGCAAATTCCACACAGAAAGGCCCCACACAGTCTGACAATCGAACACGGGACCTTCTTGCTGTGAGGCAAGAGTGCTAACCACTAAGCCACCATTCCATGTAGTAATAGTATTACTGGCTCCGATAGTGAATACAGGCTTTCTTGTTCAGCTCAGTCTCTCTACTTGCCTCACTCAAGGGGAACAAAAGTCATATGACTCTGGTCAGCGCCAGTCTCTTAAGATTGAGACACATGCAACAGGGACGGACTACACAAAGTGAATATAATAAAGTAAAATGTGTTGTAATTCAGTAATTAGCCCAAAAAAAATGCTTTCAACTGTTGTCAGCAAAGATCCTATTACAGTGGGGCAAAAAAGTATTTAGTCAGCCACCAATTGTGCAAGTTCTCCCACTTAAAAAGATGAGAGAGGCCTGTAATTTTCACCATAGGTATACCTCAACTATGAGAGACAAAATGAGAAAAAAAATCCAGAAAATCACATTGTCTGATTTTTAAAGAATTTATTTGCAAATTATGGTGGAAAATAAGTATTTGGTCAATAACAAAAGTTCATCTCAATACTTTGTTATATACCATTTGTTGGCAATGACAGAAGTCAAATGTTTTCTGTAAGTCTTCACAAGGTTTTCACAAACTGTTGCTGGTATTTTGGCCCATTCCTCCATGCAGATCTCATCTAGAGCAGTGATGTTTTGGAGCTGTCACTGGGCAACACGGTCTTTCAACTCCCTCCAAAGATTTTCTATGAGGTTGAGATCTGGAGACTGGCTAGGCCACTCCAGGACCTTGAAATGCTTCTTATGAAGCCACTCCTTCATTACCCGGGCAGTGTGTTTGGGATCATTGTCATGCTGAAAGACCCAGCTACGTTTCATCTTCAATGCCCTTGCTGATGGAAGGAGGTTTTCACTCAAAATCTGACGATACATGGCCTCATTCATTCTTTCCTTTACACGGATCAGTCGTCCTGGTCCCTTTGCTGAGAAACAGCCCCAAAGCATGATGTTCCCACCCCCATGCTTTACAGTAGGTATGGTGTTCTTTGGATGCAACTCAGCATTCTCCATCCATCCATCTTCTTCCGCTTATCCGGAACCGGGTCGCGGAGGCAGCAGTCTAAGCAAAGATGCCCAGACTTCCCTATCCATAGACACTTCCTCCAGCTCTACCGGGGGGACCCCAAGGCGTTCCCAGGCCAGCCGAGAGACATAGTCCCTCCAGCGTGTCCTAGGTCTTCCCCAGGGCCTCCTCCCGGTGGGACATGCCCGGAACACCTCCCCAGGGAGGCAACCAGGAGGCATCCGGAACAGATGCCCGAGCCACCTCAACTGACTCCTCTCGATGTGGAGGAGCAGCGGCTCTACTCCGAGCTCCTCCCGTGTGACAGAGCTCCTCACCTTATCTCTAAGGGAGCACCCAGCCACCCTGCGGAGGAAACTCATTTTGGCCGCTTGTATCCGGGATCTTGTCCTTTCGGTCATGACCCAAAGCTCATGACCATAGGTGAGAGTAGGAACGTAGATCGACTGGTAAATCGAGAGCTTCGCCTTTCGGCTCAGCTCCTTCTTTACCACAACAGACCGATACAACGACCGCATTACTGCAGACGCTGCACCGATCCGCCTGTCGATCTCACGCTCCATCCTTCCCTCACTCGTGAACAAAACCCCAACCTCAGCATTCTTTCTCCTCCAAACACGGCGAGTAGAGTTTTTACCAGAAAGTTCTATTTTGGTTTCATCTGACCATATGACATTCTCCCAATCCTCTTCTGGATCATCCAAATGCTCTCTAGCAAACTTCAGACGGGCCTGCACATGTACTGGCTTTAGCAGGGGGACACGTCTGGCACTGCAGGATTTGAGTCCCTGGCGGCGTAGTGTGTTACTGATGGTAGCCTTTGTTACTTTGGCCCCAGCTCTCTGCAGGTCATTAACTAGGTCCCCCCACGTGTGGTTCTGGGATTTTTGCTTGTTCTTGTGATCATTTTGACCCCACGGGGTGAGATCTTGCGGGGAGTCCCAGATCGAGGGAGATTATCAGTGGTCTTGTATGTTTTCCATTTCCTAATAATTGCTCCCACAGTTGATTTCTTCACACCAAGCTGCTTACCTATTGCAGATTCAGTCTTCCCAGCCTGGTGCAGGTCTACAATTTTGTTTCTGGTGTCCTTTGACAGCTCTTTGGTCTTGGCCATAGTGGAGTTTGGAGTGGGACTGTTTGAGGTTGTGCACAGGTGTCTTTTATATAGATAACCAGTTCAAACAGATGCCATTAATACAGGCAATGAGTGGAGGACAGAGGAGCCTCTTACAGAAGAAGTTACAGGTCTGTGAGAGACAGAAATCTTGCTTGTTTGTAGGTGACCAAATACTTATTTTCCACCAGAATTTGCAAATAAATTCTTTAAAAATCAGACAATGTGATTTTCTGGATTTTTTTTTCTCATTTTGTCTCTCATAGTTGAGGTATACCTATGATGAAAATTACAGGCCTCTCTCATCTTTTTAAGCGGGAGAACTTGCACAATTGGTGGCTGACTAAATACTTTTTTGCTCCACTGTATATATGTAGCTGTACTCTCACACTGACTTTTATATAACATTACTATCTGGAAACACAGTCAGAGCTGCCAGCAGAAGGAAGACTTGCGTGTATCAAACCGATGATATTCACTTAGTATCATCTTTACTCACGTAGTAAAAGTAATAAGTTACTTTCCATCTCTGCTCACTGTGTTTGTTTTCTGGCACCTGCTGTATTTGCCAGTGCTGTGGCGCATTCCTTTAACCACAGATTTTGCCGGTTAGGTCCTGACTTTTTGAGTTTTCCATCTCAGTGTCAACCCTGTCAACGAATCCAGGCAAAATTCTGTATTAAGAAAAAAAAAAGCATGGCCCATGTCAACCTGCTCCTGAAAGATGGGATTAGAACTTAAAACCTGGGGATTTGAGCCTTCCTGCGGATGGATTTGTTGGCAGCTCCTGCCGGCCTTTTGACAGCTAATTATTTCATTAAATGTCCTTCTATGGCACTTTTCCGTTTATCTTTCAGTGATTTTAGCCTCTTTAAACCCTCACTGACACAGAGGCTGCTTTGTTTTTAGAAAGTTGAAATGCAGGGCAATGGCAGAGTGTATGGGTATACTCTTTGATGGGTTTTTAGTAGAAATTTAATCATGAATTTATTATCGATTTTCTCTGAAGTTTGGGTTGTGTTTGCATGTACAGGGTGTGTGTGTGTCTGTCTGTGTGTGTGTGTGTGTGTGTGTGTGTGCGTGCGTGTGTAGGGTAGGGTTTGATGACGCTGAGCGGAGACTTGTGTGTTATCTCCCGGAGAGATCTTTGATAGTCTAACCTGAGCCGGAGCCTGCGGCGCTCCCACACACACCGGGCCGTTCACTGCTCATGTCGGCGCCACAGTCGTCTAATCTCTGCCTTTTCACCAACCTCCTTCATGCCCTCAGCACCAAAAGCATTGAAGTCTGTCAGAAATGTACCACAACGGACAGTCATCTCTCTATACACATCATCTCAAACACAGATGCGTTTCAACAAGACAGGGATAAAACAATATATATTTTTTTTTTTTCTGTGGTACTGTTTCAAGAAGAAGGTTTGGTCAAAACTTAAGTATGTGAACTCTAGAAAGAGAGAAACTCAAAAAGAGAGGTAATGCAAACTTTTGAGTCAGTTACTGTGGCAACCCACTTTGTAAAACTAACCTGGTCTGAATCATGTTTTATTCTTTTAACTCTGCTGCTGGTGCTGCCTGAAGGAGCTCTCTGATTGGATGATTAATTTCTTCATTCAGAGGACCTGCAATTTAAATGCATTGATTAAAAAAAAAATAATAAAAAATAAAATAAAATAAAATAAGTCTGTCTGGTCTGTGATAAAATTTAACTAAGTTGAGTCAACCTGCTTACCTGCTTGGTAAAGTAGGGCCATTTTCTGTGTGCCCCTCTCAAGCCTGGATAGATGTAGAGAGCTGCATGAGGAAGGGCATCTTGATAAAACCTATGCTAAATTAATTTGTTAATCGCTGCATTGTAGAATACTGACGATTAGCTGTGGCGACAATGGAAGGTAACAACCAAGAAGCAAGAAGAGAACAGTAAAAAAGAGAATGGCTGACCAGGCTACCATTAACCAATAAGGACAAGTTATGCTCCATAGTATACTTTCTACAACATTTTAAAAGATGTTTAGTCTAATACAGTGGCCTGGGGTGTGCATGGCATATTCATGTAAACAACAGCAGAAAGAAAAATGCTTTAAAATACTTTTTCTTAATGTATAACTCTATCGGCTGATGTATCGGATATTAGTATTTTTTTTTAACCTAATATTGGTATCAGCCTCAAAGAAAAAAAAAAATCCATATTGGTTTGGCTCTAGACGACAGTAATGGTACGTTCACACCAGACGCGAATCAAGCGTCAGGCACGAGTTATTACCACCTCCAAGTCTATGGAGAGCCGCGTTCAGGCGCGAACAAGCGTCCTGCGGCGCAAATGACGCGAATGGCGCGACGCGAATCAAGCGAATCCTGCGAATAGTGCGGCGCGAATGACGCGAATTGAGCGTTTGACGCGCGAGTCCCGCGAATAGGCGGAGACGCGAATCGGCGGAAGACGCGAACAACGCAGATTCGCGTCCAACGCTCTGGTCGCGGAAGTTGAAAAATTTGAACTTCTGCGAACATTCGCGCCGCGTTAACCAATCAGGGTCCTGCTGTAGCAATGACGTGGTTACGTACGACGTAACAGGAGGAGATCCCTGCCTCGGAGATCCAGCAAAACAATCATCGAGGCTGTCAGAGTGAACCTGGAGATAAAAGCTGCAGCCTACAGCAGCTCTTCTACTTTTATGAAGACAGGAAACAAAAACAGCCCTGATAGAAAACACTATAAATAAAATAAATATGGCTTTTTATGCTTTGTGTGAGTGTGGTTATAGCTGTTATATGTGATAAGAGCCTGTGACAGAGGCTCACTCTGATCATCGTGACATCAAGAACACACAAATAAATACAATTAAATATAAAGGGGGGTTAACTTTACCAAAATAGCTTATTGAGATATGTTTGTTATATTAGCAGTTATTGCACTCTCCAAAACAACAGAAAACACAGAGCCTGGGACTAGACTAGACCCCAAAACCACTAGAGAGAGCTAATGTACAAGAAATAACCCACAGGTCTCTCAGCTCTGTCTCTGGGGTTAATGCTGCTGTACAGCAGTAGTGTCCTGGGGAGAGGTCCTGCAGCCACACGGGACACAGGTGACCAAACCCAGACAGGCTCATTTGGGAGTAGCCCTAGTGGTCATGCCCCTCATTTGATGCGAATGAAGCGTCCAATTCAACTCATTCGCGCGAGTGAATTCAAAATGGTCACGCGTCCAACTAGAAGCGAATGACGCAAATTTGACGCCTGATTCGTGTCCGGTGTGAACGTACCATAAAGCTTGGTGGAGCAAGCATCATGATATGTTGATGTTTCTCATACTAAGGTGTCGCACCACAAGGATTATGGATCAGTTAAAATATATCCAAATACTACAAGAGGTCATGGGTGTTTCAACAAGACAATGACCCAAAACACACAGTAAAAGAGCATCATCTTGGGCCAGGATCATCAAGATTAACGTTATGGAGGGGCCAGTACAATCCCCAGACCAAAACCCCGAAAAAACTTGTGACATTAAAAATGCTGTTTCTGAGGCCGAACCAAGAAATGCAGAGGAATTGTGGAATGTAGTCCAGTCGTCCTGGGCTGTGATGCCTGCCAGAAGTTAGTGGACTCTATGCATCACAGATAAAGAGCAGTTCTCAAAAAATGTGGTTATACAAGTAAATAATAATTCAGAGATCCACAGGAAAGCAAAATCTTAAAGCATTTTCAATTTATATAGTACATGTTTGAGTTTGTTAAGAACAGTGCAGTGAACAGCCTAATATTCCTTTTTTCTTCACTTTCTGTAAAGGAATAACAAAACATGAGCAAACAATTTTGATTTGGAATAGAAAGAGCAGTGTCCTCAATGCATTTGCATGTGTGGAAATAAATAAATAAATGATTTCAATTTAAATGATACAGATACTGCTATTATTTTGAACGCAACTGTACGATATATCATCTTTGTTGCAGTTTCATGATATATCATTATATATCTTATTGTGATGCTTGTGATCGCCAATACACTCTATGCAAAATGAAATTGAAAAATTGTTTATACGATGCAAAATTTACAATGTGGACATACAGTGGCAGGTGTAAGTGCACTTTTAATGTCAGGCAGCGTTACAACATTGAGACAACTCTTATTAACAACAAATTTGAAGGATCACTGATTTTCTCTCGGGGGATACAGTTTAAAGACACAGTTAGGAACCTGACATTTTAGCTAAACAAGGTATCACTCACTCACTGATGTCCTTCGGTCACACTACTATAAGCACACAAACACACAAACCCACATCCACACCCACACGCCTTCACTCCACTTTGATTGTGTCTCTCCCACTAGTCCATTTGACTGGCCATCACTCTCTCTGCTGCTTCTGTGTCTTTTACAGAAGCGAGTGTCTCTTTTGCTTCATGTCTGCTTTCCCCACTGGACCCTCTGTGCGCTCCAATTAGGTTTGTCACTCAACTACTGTGAATGAGATTAGGGGAAAGATAGAGCGGGCAGGCGGAGGGGGTAGAAAGATGGAGAGAGGTGGTCTAAAAAACACTGAAGACGACAGCATGTGCAAATGGAGGCTACAAGTAAGAACATCTGGATTTGGCCTGGAGGACTCGTGAATACTGTGGCAGTATTACAGCAGATTCATAAACTCGCTGTCCTGCCACCACCTTGCTGCTTATTTCTCCTATTTCTTTATTGTATACTCCCATAACGTAGTTAGAGCCAGTCAAACCACATTATGGAGGAAAATTAACATAAAGGGATAAAAGTAGCCATTCTCCAAGATGTACCCCATCTAAGGCTTTAAAATGCTGTTATTTACACAAAAATCTGGCACCAAAAGCATTGCCAAAAGCTTTTTTTTTTTTTAACCTTCAACTTTGGCTTTTTTTTTATTCGCTGGCCTTGGTTTTTTGTGTGGTTGCTTTGTTAGTGTTGACCAGTGGTTCTCAAACATTTACACCAAGTACCATCCCAGAAAACATATCTACCATCTTTTTTAACTGAAATAAACATTACTAAATAAAGAAGGGGGGGGGGGGGGACTTAACTGGTACTAAACTAGGATTAAAACTGGACTAAACCTTGACTATCCAGGACTAAACAGTGGCCATTCATTTAATCCCCATCCAGGACGAGCAGGGATAAAACTGCTCTACATTAAACTAAGGGCGTTGTCACACCCGAAGGTTCGCACCAAGGTCTGCACTTAGAACTTCAAAATTGTTCTATTATTTTTGTTTGGTTTGCTAAGTTTTGTTTCACACAATATTAAAACCCAGACAATTGGACTTTCCTTGAAGCTAGTCACTTTCCTGATTTGGTCCGCCAAGTCCAACTTGTCACAAAACACCCTTTCTTGAAGACAATGTTCAAGCATCAGTCACAAAGTTGAAGCTACGCCGGGGTTGGGTATTCAATGACCCAAAACAGAGCTGGAAATCCACAAAGAAATATAATGTTATGGAGTGGCCATCACAGTACCCAGACTTGAATATAATTAAAAATCTATGGGTTAATTTAAAGAGGGCTGTCCATGCTCGAAAGCCATCAAATCTAACTGAACTGGAGATGTTTTGTAAAGAGAAGTGGTCAAAAACACCTCCATCCTGAATCCAGACACTTGTCTGAGCCAATAGGAGTCGTCTAGAGGCTGTTATTTTTGCAAAAGGAGGCTCTAAATATTAATAGAATTTTTTGTTGGGTGCCCAAAATTTTGCACCTGTCTGATTTTATTATGCATATTGCATATTTTCTGTTCTGTTAATAATCCTAACTTTACTAATGAAATATCGCTGTATCCATAAGGTATTTTATGTGTCAAAATGAAGTTGCTGATCCAAAAACCCAACAACTTATACATTAAAATATTTAAAATTATCAGGGGTGCCCAAACCTTTACATATGTCTGTATATACATATTTTTAATTCTCAAATTGCCTATGAGCCTAGGAAATTCAGCATAAACAGTACACCATGCAAAAAAGAGAAAAGTTCGTTTGATTTAGTAGTTCAGTAGTAGTTAGTACTATATTGATAGACTGACTTCTTGAATTGAACAACATCTTTACTCACTTTATTGCCTCCCTGTCTCATTCCCAATCAAATATAAAATCCTGCTGCTCACACACAAATGCATCACCGGCCACACACCATCGTTTCTACAAGAACCCATCTCCCTGCAGTCCTCCACCCGCACCCTCAGATCATCAGGCAGCCTGCTCCTTCAGGTCCCCACCACCAGGCTTCAGACGATGGGAGATGGAGCCTTCTGCTCGGTGGCACCACGACTCTGGGACGGCCTTCCCATCCAGTTGAGAGAAACAAAGAACTTGGACTCTTTTAAAGCTGAACTCAAGACCTTCCTATTCAGAAAGGCTTTTACTTGCTGACTCTGTTTTTTATTATCTTGTTGATGTATGTTTTTAACTATCAAATTGCTTTTAGACCTGCGGTACTCTGAGATTCTTTGGAGTGAAAAGTGCTTTATAAATAAAATGTATTATTACCATTATTAACATTGATGCAGAGATTGCTTGAAAAACACTGAAGAAGACAGTGAGAGTAGAGCAGCAAGTGCAAATGGAGGCTCAATGTCCTGCCATCACCGCACGGCTTATTTCCTTTACTAACTTTATATTACTTTACGTTAATGTTCCCTTAATGTACAGGACAGCTAGAATTAGCATAGCGCACATGGCAAATTTAGAAATACCCCACATAAACCACATATGTTCAGTAAGGTACCTTGTTGCCTTATAACATGACTATAGTAAAAATGACCTAGTGTCATGTACAGCTGTGTTGGCTTCAGGCTGCCATAAGTACTATAATACTGTATGAATATTTGATACTGAAGAAATTGTGTGTGTATTATGTTGATGGCGTTGTTGTGCCAAGGGAGCTGTGAATGAAACACAGAGGGAAGGAGAGCCTTAGCCACACCGTAATCACTGGACTCATTTTATATTAACTTTTTACCATAAAATATATAGCCTCAAGATTATTACCTCTGCCAAGGGGGTTGTGTTTTCTACGCCATTGGTTTGTTTGATGTTCTGTTAGATAACTCAAAAAGTAATGGTCGGATTTTGATTAAACTTTTAGGGAAGGTCAGTAATCGGCCAAGGAAGAACTCATCCGTTTTCGGTGGGGATCTGAAACACTGTCTGAATGCAGCAAGATAGAGGCAAAGATACTAAAGCCAACCACAAGGGGTTATTAAAGAAATCCTTTCAATGGATTATTTCCTATTGTGAGGAATTAGAATATGTGGCTTAATGAAAAGAGCATTTAGCACCAAACTAAGACCCGTAGATCATGTTTCCAGTTTATGCTACTTAAAATGTAAATGGTAGAATAAACCCTCATATCAACAGAACAGAGCACTTCAAAAATCTCCTAATACACTTTCTCATAAGATATATGTTTACACTTAACATTGCCTCTTGAATACACAACCTTCTTTCTCTAAAACACTGAAATTAAGTGACAAACAATATCCACCATTATTTAAGATTATACATCCCATACCCAGATCGCTCAAGGCTGTACGCATTATTCAAATGGGTAACGCCTAAAATCCTTCAAAAAAAACCAAAAAAAAAAACAGCACTTGCTCTTTGAAGCTGATGTGGAAGAGATTTTCACTGTAAATATGAAAGAAAAAAACACCTAGCAACAGCATTTAGACTACACGAACATCCACTGACAGCTATGACTGACAGCTCTAAAATCTGCCACCAGCTCTGCAGATAAACTCCTTTTATGCCTTTAAAAGTGAAATTACACAGGTGTTAGCATAGACAATTCTGGATGTGATATGTTATTTTTGCTATTTTTACGTTCAAGGTACTAAGAGCAGAATATATATTTTTTTGTATTTCATTAAATTTACACACGTGTTCCAAGAAATGATATAAACATGTCTAAATCAAAGATTAGATTTACTGATAAAAATGATGAAATGTTGATTTATTAACAATTAAAAAAAAAGTTTGCACAATGGCCAAGTTGTTTACATTTTTTGTTTTAGTTCTAAATCAGCATTGGCATTTGTTCAGTCAAAAAAGCGGAAAGGCTGGCAGACCATTGTTTTAGACTGCAGGACCAGGGGGTTCTGGGTACTCTAGTTTCCCCCACCATTAAAAAAAAGACACATTTGTGAGGTGAATTAGTGGATCTCAATTACTCCTAGCAAATGAATGTGAGAGTGAATGCTTTTCTGTCAGTCTGTATGTCTTGGTGTCAACCTTGCAACTAACTTGAAAGGGTGTAGCCCACATAAGGCCCATAGTTGCTGGGATAGGCTCTAGGTTTATAAAGTAAGTGGTGCACCAGTGAGTAAATATAACTTTTATAAGACATATCATATTTGTTTCGCAAAATAGCTTTCTGTGTCCTAGAACTGACTCAAAAGACAAGACAAGAGTTGATTTCAGGCAGTTGCAGTTTGTGTTTTTGTTCAAATGAAATAAAGAGGCACTCAGAGGAGAATTAACAGCTTTACAACTTTAAGGAGTGTCATGACATCTAACTCTAAAAATGAGAGGGCTGCAGTTACCACAGCCCAATGTGAAGAGCAGACATTAGAAACATAATTAATCCCAGTGAACAACACAAGCCCTAAAAGCATTACTCTTGATATACTAGATCTTTTCGCTTCACTTTTGGCCCAGACGGCTCTACCTTAAATTAAGGATAAGTTCAGCAAGGCACTGCTCCGCATTGTGCAATCATTTGTAACTTTTAGAAATTTGGAGGCATGACCCATTTAGTGCAGCGAGGCGGTTAGCGATGGTGGTGACTTCAAACATTGTAGTATTTTGATTTGCATTTGCTCAGTGGTCGGCTTCATTGACTGCAACCTGTTTCTGGGACAGCGATTTACAAATGTCCCCTGGGAGCAGGCCGAGCCCAGGCTGAGCACATGGTGGTAATGTTTGATGTGAAGATGTTTGATACAGGGGTCAGTGGGCCACGATTTGTTTAGCTCTTTGAAATCTTTCAATTGGTGCAAGAGAAACATCAAAACAAATAAACACATGACAATAACCAATGCAACATGATGTAGCTTACATGCAAAAGACCATATCAAAATGTGATAATATGCATATTGTTCTATACCACTTAATTTAGTGACCCTTTCGTACCTAAATATAGCCGGCCGTTGCAAGCATTGTTATTGTCACGCCATTTATACTTTCAACAAAGTCAATGTGTGTGTTATGTTAAATAACCAGTGAGAGGCGATCAGGGGGCAGTCAAAGATGTGACCAAGACAACAAACATGGCAGCATTGGTCTTGCTCTAGTTGCTCCTTAGCCGTTTCTTCTGCTGTAACTTGTTGAGCTGTGTTCAGTAGTGTCCCCGATGGTCAAGGCATGTACTGCTCCGTTTGTTCATATATGCAAGCTCTGGGAAAATGGACCAACGTACAGACAGAATGAACGCAGAAGACAGACACCCATCTGTATCTGAATGTGTATTTAATGTAGAATAAAAATGAGCCTTAATGATGTAATCCATTGAAATAATTACAGGACACACCATGGCAAGACAGCATATAGTTCATAGTTCAAGAACCAGCTAAACAAATGTGACTCAAATAACCACATAAAAATATACATTTCATGAAATAGAAAATGGGTGATTCTCAAAAGGTCAAAAGGATAAGCAGCCAGCTTAAAATCCAGTGTCTTATTTGCTTTCCACTCCTGGCCAAAGCTTGCCATCATTGGTTAAAAATGATCACCCATTTAACTTCTCACTAACGCCTTGACAAAGTCTTAAGGTTTCACTTTTTTATTAGACCATTCAGTACAAGTATACCATAAGTATGACTGTGTGGGGACACAGCAAATAATCATTAACTCGCACATTCATTCACTGGGGCAATATAGAGATACTATTTCTCCTCAAAAATGCATTTCTTTGGACAGTGGGGGCAGGCTCGAGAGAACGCATCACACGAAGAGGACATGCATACTCTACTCAGAGAGAATGTGCAATAATAGGTTGCAATACTAATTTGAAAAACTGAACTGACAAGGTTTCATAATACTTTACTCAAACGTACTTAATGAATCGTTGTTGTTTTGATGCACAGGCTGTACTCTGTTGCAGTTTTGTGGCCTGACGCAGAGCACTTTAAATATAGCAGTTCTTTGACTTCCTTTATTCATGTCTGATGTCACTGGGAGGATACTGTCAGACCAGTTCTTGCATCACATGAGGAGCGACACATAGCTGTCAAAACATCTAAGAGAAGTCAAGGTAAAAATAACAATCGCTTTGAGTTTGTTACAGCTCCACGCAAGACTGAACCGGGATCTTATTCATCCTTGAAGGTCAACAAAAAACAATCTACTTTTTTTGTCAAAATGTCAAGCTTCAGAAGTGACATTGGTGGTTCGATGTGACTTTGACATATCCCACACAACGTAAAGTTTACATTTGTCTAAAGGACACATTATCAAGTTAAGATGGGAAAAATGGATACATTTTTACATCCAGAAGTAGATACTGATGATATTCCCAACAGGAATTACGACAATTATTGGCCTATTGATTAACAAATGATATCCAGGGGATACATACAAAAACAAGTGAGCAAAATAAATATAAGGGTTGAATAGAAAGATCATTTTAAAAAGACTAAATCAAAAATTGAAAATAAATAAACCAACTTGACCCAGAAAGAGCAATGCTTCTGGATCATCTTCACATATGGCTCTTCTTTGCATGATACAGATGTAACTTGCATTTGAGCAAATTGCATTCACAGACAATGACTTCTGGAAGTGTTCCTGAACTATGGAGTTTCTAAAATGCTCCTTTTATAGCCAGACTTCTAAAATGTTGCCAATTAATCAAATTGGTCGCAAAATATTTTTTCTATTGTTGCTCAAATTCATATTGAGCTAGTATTTTTCATGAACTGGTAAAATATCTCAGTGTCAATACCTGAAATGTTATTAGTTTTATTTTAGAGGTCGAGTGATATAGATTTGTCTGTGGCCAATGCAGATTTTTAAAATTCAGAGCAGCCAAAGGCCAATAAACACTGCAGATTTTTGGGTGGGAGCGATATGTAGGGCTGATTTTCTTATTTTATGAAAGAAATGAATAATATATAGCCATTTGTCTAAGTAATGCGTATCAAAATGCAAACCAATGTGTTAGAATATGACAGTCAAAACAGTTGATTGCCAATAAGGCAATCTCAACCAAACTTGCTGTACAAGTGGAGCTCAGAGAGAGCTACAAAATGCTTTTAAATTGTTTGTTCTACAAGGTTCTAGGCCAGAGAAACGAGCAAAATGTTTTTTATTGCCGTTTCGAGTTTTTCAGGCTGAGATGAAGCATTTTTGGATGTTTCCTATGAACTGCAGTGTAAGAGTCCAAACTGCTAAAAGATGGATGGAGAAGCTGGGGTGATTGACTAAAAAAGGCAAAAATGAATCAATTGACCTATATTCTATTGTAAATAAAATAGGTTTATAAGATAACAAACCATTGCATTTATTTTTTTATTTACATTTTACAGTGTCCTAATATTCTTGAAATTCAGTTTGTGTTGCAATTTTATTTGTGCATTTTCTGATGAAATAAATTTGAATAAACATTTTGTCAAGAAGAATTATTATAAACAGTCCTCTGTATGTTTAGAGACCCCGAGATTATACTGTATGAAGTAGGATAAAAGGATATAGGTGGATTTAAACCCAAAACCTTACCGCTCATTGGACTTTCCTCGCCACAACCAATCTTCAAAAGCCTCTCCCCTCTTCTCCACATAAGAGTTTGGATATATTTGAGAGCACATGTTTCACGTTTAGTAAATTTTTTCTTTATCCGGGTCCTAATGCTGTAACCAGAGCTGCTAGCTGATACACTGGCCCACTTTGAAGTGTGTAAGGTGGCCAGTGCGTGGAGGTGAAACTGCAAACGTGCTTATCTTTTGTCTGCGCCGTATGTGTGTGTGTGTTAGCGGAAGAGCGTGTGTCGTCTTTGTGAGTAGTTCAATAGATAAGGGCTTGTGCTGAATAGGTTGAGTAACAGCGTTTGGAACCGCTATGCATGTGAGAGCAGTGTGCGTGAGCCGGCTGCAGTACAAAGAAGTTCTGTTTGAAGGGGTTCACGGTAAGGGTCAGAGGAGTGGAAGGAGAGAAAGATGGAGGCAGAGAGGAAAAAAAAACAAAAAAAACAGGAGAAGTGGATCTTCTGTGAAAAACAACCTTGGCCGGAACAGCATGAAGCGCTTTTAAACCACTCAAAATTCTATATCGCACCAAAAGTATCCAAGGACAATCATCCAAACACCCTCCGCACACAGCAACACTTGGAGACCTTCACCATGCTGGCGACACGGTTTAGCCATTTTGTAGCAAATGACAGAAACCGCCAGAACTAATCACCTCACTTGGACATGTGGTCTTTTCACCTCGTTAAACGCCCAAACCTGGCAACAACCTTGGTGACACCAGGAAGAAAAAGAAAAAAGAAAAAAAAAGAAAAAAGAAAAAAGCCTTGGTGAGTGTGGCTCTGGCTAATGTGGCAATCAATGGAGGGGAATAACAGAGCGAGTTGGAGCAGATAAACGAAGAAAGCTCGTAAACAACAGGGTTTCGATCCTGTGGCCTCTTCACGGGCCTTGAAAGAAAGGTGGGGCGGCGGCGTGCGCGAACCGTGTGCCGAGGTCCGGGGGGTAGGGGGGGTGGGGGCCTCGCAGGAGGGGGGCACAAGGCTAGATGAGAGGGGAGAAGGCAACGGAGGGCCGCAACGCTTAGGAGAATATGATGTGATTTATGGAGGCCATTACACTGAAGGACAAACAAATGGGGGTTATTAGCGGTGTATCAACAGATGTACACATGCGCTAATGCACGCGCACACACACACGCACACATTGGCCATCCACACGTGCACATTCACTTATAGACAGAAGAGGGCTGGGACAGTAAATGTGGCTCAAAAGTAGAAGGTCCGTGGGTGATGGATGAGGCCAGGGATGAAGTGAAACTGAGCAGCTTTTGGAAGCTCTATGCCACTCTCAGGTTTAACTGCAAACTGGTTGATTTTTTGTATTTTGTATTGCAGGCTACACTTGTGCTGAAATCGAGAATACACTTTGTACAAATACAACATGTTGGGTGATGTGATATTCAAATATATTTGTTTGAATTATAGGGCTGTACGTGGTAGGTTTAGACAGCAGTGAAGAGCTGTGTATGAGCAGACAGTGGTTCTCAATTGGTCTGGTTGTTTAGGACACAGAACCAATATTAATTTGTCTTCTTCCACTTGCTCCCATTAGAAGTTGTGAGTGGCTACTGCCTGGGCAACAACCTGGAGAGTAGGTCACAGAGCTGACAGAGACACATACACTGACAAACAAACATTCTTCTTCACATTCATTCATTAGAGGAAATATAGACTCAAGGCATGTCTTTGAACAGTGGGAAAAAGCTGGAATACCTAGAGAGGGCCCTAGGATAAAACAGGGAGGACATGCACACAGAGACTGTAGCCGCTGTCCAAGGATCAAACTCACAACCTCCTTACTGAGAGACAGGAGTGCTAACCATTGACACCTAGATTATTTTACTTGGCACACGTTTTAAAATGTGTTCCACCAGTTCATGTAATTAAAACCAGATGAACATTTTCATAATCCATTTTATGGTCCTGACCCATAAGTTGTAAATCACTGGTTAATATCTTGTGCTTTCATTTTAAGGCCACATGATAAGTTTTGTTTTATAAAGCTGTTATTAAGGATGTTGTAACAGAAATAAAAGGCTTGAATATTTTTAATTACATTAATTATCACATTATAATTTGGCAAGGTTTCTTGTACTTGTTTTAAAAGGTGTTACATTTTTTGAATGAATGTATTTTCTTACTTTTACAACTATCGCACTTTATCAAAATGTCACTCATCTAGAAAGAAGGTACGCCATTTATTATTCCTTGTTGAAATGTCACATTTACAATTTGTGAAAATTTCAGCACCTCGTTTCTCAGAACCTCACCACTGTAACTTTGAAGGAAAAATTAAAAGTTCACTCGAGGCATATGTGAATTTTGGAGCGGTAGTTTTCTCACCGGCAACAAGTGGGTCTGCAGAGTCTTTTGTTCAGTTCTGCGATTAGGCTTACACATATCGCAGTGGTGTGATTTTTGACAGTGCGTTTGCAGAGGGGAAGTTAATACTGCCGTCGTTCTAGGTACAGAGGTGCATCATGGTGGAAAACTGACAGGATCTGACAGCAAGAAGGAAAGCAAAAAGAGGAGAGTCGGGGGAGGAAGGCATAAAGGCATACATACCAAATAGGTGGAAAGACAGAGGCGGACATACAAAGCAAAAGAGACGGTGGTGGTGGTGGGTTGGAGGGGTGAGGGGGGGGTTTGAGAGAGAGGGAGAGAGAACAAGAGGTGCCAGTTTGCAGATGAGAAGCTCGGAAGCCAGAAGGCAATTTAAACAAGCTTGGCTCCTTCTCAGGCATGACAGACTGCTCATTCCCCATCCTCGCTCTCTCTCTCTCTCTCTCTCTCTCTCACACACACACACACACACACACACACACACATTCACAAACACACATTGATACAAAGTCATTCATGCATGCTGGCATACAAAACTACTAAGAAAAGTTAAACAACCAGAAACACTCAAAAGCACAAGTGGCGCAGACAGTTGTCACCCAAAGAAAAAAAAAAAAAAGGGGGGGGGCAGAAATGTGGATGCATATGCAAAACGAAACGGTTTATGGATGGGCTGGCACAAAAATCTGCAAATCATCTTTACATATAGATACAGTGAGTGAGCAATGGGAAGACGCACATCACGTTCATCATGATATCTCAGTACTGGCAGAAATACTAATGGTTATTAACAATCTACATTCAGTGCACTTGCTCTCTCACAGATTGGGCAGCCTGCCACTTACTGCAGCTCCTGGAGATAATAACATGGATTTGAGGGGCTGCCTCTACAACTGCATTGTCTCGTGCCCAGCAAACACAAAGACAGAGATCTACACTGTGCCTATTAGGGCTGCACAATATACACTGATCAGGCATAACATTATGACCACTGACAGGTTGAAGTGAGTAACAGATTATCTCTTCATCATGTGCACATGTTAGTGAGTTAAGATGTATTTGGCTGCTCTCAAAAGTTGATGTGTTAGAAGCTTGAAAATAGGTAAGTGTAAGAATTTGAATGTGTTTAACAAGGGCCAAATTGTGATGGCTAGAGGATTGGGTCAGAGAATCTGAGAAAAAAAAAAAAAAAAAAAAAAAAAAAATGTGGTCTAAGGAAGGAACAGTGATAACCCGATGGCATGTGGGGAGAACTATAATTGCTTAAAAAGTTAAGGCTGGTTCTAATAGAAAAGTGTCAGCACACAGAGCACTTCAGTTTGTATGGGCTGCATTGGCAGATGGTCATAACACATAACATTATGACCGCTAATATGGTTCATAACAGTGTGCCTGATCTGTGTGTTGTATATGTATTATCACAACATAAGCACAGGGTTCATAATTTTTTTTTTTTTTTACCAAGAATCATCCGTGACTTTTCCCAAACTTTTGACTAAATTTGGAAGACCTGAATGACTGAAATTACTTATAAATAGTATTCAAAATGTCCAGTGTGGTACATTAGAAACTTTTGCTGCAATTTCATTTGTTAAAATTTGGAAATAGTCAGGTGGGGGTGGGGTGGGGGGTATTTGGGCCTCTTCCCACAGAAATATATTATTCCACTAATTTTACTGACTTATAGCTTACACCAGTGATTAAAAGATAATTATGCTTGGTTCAGAGCGCATTTTTAAAAAGTAAATTAAGATATTGAGTAATCATCTTTTGCCTGGAAAATTTAGACTGATATGTCTCTGTATTATTATACAGAGAAATATCAGTCTGGTCACCACGTCCTCTGCCGTGGTTGGATTCAAATCCCAACCGTACCGTGCATTTTGATTCGCTTATTTAAGTCACGTGTTCTTCACGAGCAGCGTCTGCAACAACAATCAAGGTGGCGCACTGAGGAGCCGAGTTTGTTTCATTCAGCGGTAAATTCCGTTTTAAATGACCAAAAACATATCGAGTCATTAAAACCACAGCAGCTTGCAGTACTAGAAGCCTTACCTTGCTTACTTTCTTGTCACATCCACCCTTTTCTGATTGGCTAACTCCACTGTCCGTTTACTGGGGTTTGCTCCGCGCTAGAAATTAAATTGATTCTATGCCGACCAGCGAGGCTGGAATTTCCAGGCAAAATCATCTTGGCAGGCTACCGCAGTGGTGGTCAAATGTTATTTAGACTGTTGAACTTTCCAAAACTTTTCCAAAGCTTTACACCAAAATATAAAATTCCAAAGCTTTTCAAGAGCCTGGAAATTGCATTTTAAAATTCCATGACTTTTCCAGGTTTTCCATAACTATACGAACCCTGTAAGCAAAATCAAGAATCTAAATGTATTGCAATAATGTTCCATCTGACATCTGAGATTTACATGGCCAAAATCCTTTTATATTTAAAAATGGGTTGTGACCAAACCAAATTATGGGATAGCAGTAGTTATCAAACACCACATTTCTGTGTAGCCCTAGTGCCTATGGTGTCTCGCTTACTCCACTAAACTCTGACTTTGATTGACCAGAAATCCTTTCATAGGCTCCTCCTGTATTCTGGGCACAGACAGACATTGCTCTTCTTTTCTCACATCTGACTTTAATGTTATCGAGGTGGATTCATTTTCTCTCAAATTCAGTTTCTTTGTGTGTTGGTGTTGCTGCTCCTATCTGTCCTGTTCCAGGTTCCATCTAAACTTGCATATAATTAGACAGGATACAGACTCCATCGGTGGGAACTTACAGACACATTTGCACAACTGAAATATTGAAAATATTAAGATACTTTGGGTTAATATGTTTGGTAATCAGCCTAAATTGCTTTTCACTTTTATATTAAAGCCTAATTTTATTGTCATCATTGTTTTTCTGCCCTTGTTACTGTTTTTACTGATATTTGATTGTCTCCTTGACTTGTAATTCCACCCACAGAACAAAATAAATATAATGGACTTTTTCAGGTAATTTCAGCATTAGCTAATGGCTCTGGGAACAGAGGCTGTTTAGTGTCAACACCATTGTCAGGTGATATATCGATGGCACAAAAGAGGTATCATTCTTAACTCAATTAGACTTGGGTGCAAAGAAACTACAACCTTTAGTTGTTGTGCGGAAAGTGACAATCTCAGTGTGACTAAAAAAATGTCTCAGCTCTACAGTAGACTTCATTATCTACTTACAAGACACATCCAAATTGAATTCCTAAAGTCACCTGCCCCTTTCACAGTCACTAAAAAAATAAAAAATGTTTTACTTTAGTGATAACCTTATGAATTTGTGTAACTGACGGAGTTTTCATAACCTAAATTACTGTAGTATTTGTATGGAACATGTCATCTTTCAGGGAGCTGTTACTTTGACTTTGCAGATGACATTTAGATTAGGTGTCTGTTGCCCCCTGCTGGGAACGGTGGGGACTGGACAGAGCATAAAATGGCTTTAGCACAGCTGTTAGCAACACAACGCCAAAGGGTAGATAAATGAGCTGACTGCTTTGTAGTGACGGTCCAGTGACAGCGTATGGGCTTCAGAAAAGCGCAGGAGCACTTCCTGGTAGCACGTGTCTATGTAGAGCCGTGAGACTGAGCGCTTTCAGCTTTTGAGGAGGGGATGGGCTCAGCAAACAGGATTACTCAAACAAGCGTGAAACAAAATACTACTTCAGGTATGTTTCTGAGGTGCAAACAACATTATAACATTGTTAAAAGCTCAAAAAAGTTGATTTAGCAGAATAAGAGACCTCTAAAATTTGTACATAAAGTATTGTTACTTTAAAATATCACTTAAGTAAAAGTATTCAACACAGCCACTTGTAAAAAAAATACTGAATGTATAGTTTAGTTTAAAACGACTACAGTTAATTTTACCACAACTAATGCTACTATTACAACTACTTCAGCTATCACTATCACTGCAACTATTACTATTATTACAACTCACCTTGCCACCAAGGTAAAAAAAAAATAATACTACTCATTCAAGACAAAAATTTACTCAACTAAAAGTTAGCATGTTTTTTAAAAGTTTACTTGAGTAAATTATTTGAGTAAAAGTTCTCAGTCTAGAGAGAGTCAGAGAAGCAATTTGTTTTTATTCTTCTAGCGTATGGCTGGTTTTGTAGCCCAACTAACTATATACATTTTAATTGGTTCACTTTAGTCTCATCTTCATTTAAATACTTCCTTCGTGCATTACCAGTTCCAGTGACTGAAGCAGCCTCCATACTGTGTCCACTGGTGGACTCAAATATGCTCCGGCAATAACAAGTCACACTTTGCACAAATTAAGCAGTGGCTGGTGAACCATTTTGCACTGCTACGCACAAATAAACTTCAGTCATTAGAATTGCACAGTAGGTCTGAGTTGTGCGTGCGAGTGTGTTGTGCGTACCTGCGTTTGTGTGTCCCTTGTAGACCTCTGTGCGGTGAACTAACTCTGAGGGTCTACGAGGTTAATGAAAACAGGTTCCAAGTACATTTATAGGGAAGGCGAGAGGATGGAATTATGGATTATGACTGCTTGGCTGGTTGACAGCCGCCTATTAACGTGTGACACATTCTTGGACCGCGCCTGGTTGCTTCTCCGAACACGTTTTGTCAGCGCCCTTTCGCCTCAGTTAGTTCTTGTCTTTTTCAGGTTAATCTCTGGCTGTTTTGTTTTGTTTTTTTAAGATGTACCAATTTCCTCACCTTTTTCTCTTCTCTTCAACACATTCCTTTGCTTCCCTTTCTATGCGCCGCTTGTGTTTCTCATCTTCCGCCTCCATTGACCAAGCTGTCGAATGTAATTCTTCACAGGTGGCTCAGCTGCATACTCAAATTAAAGCCTGCAGATGGATAAATAGAAGAGCGAGGTAGAGGGATTGGTAAATAAAACAATATCTGGGACTTTTTCCTTCAGGTAATAGCTTATTCTCACTGTCTCTATGAATATAAGACACACTGCACAGAGACCAACAATAGGCACACTATTATTTAATACAGTACATCATATTCATCATACATCTAATTTATGTAACTTATATATACACTATGTACACATACAGGAGCAAGGAATTAGAATATCATGTAAAAAAGAAATTATACATATATTTCAATAGTTCATTTCCGAAAGAGAAACACATAAAGATTCAGTAGACAGAAAAATATCAAGAATGTTTTATAATAGTAATGAATATGAAATATTAAGAAATATTCCTACTGGAAACTGAAGGTTTGAATTTTGTTTTTACTAAGTAATAATTGTGTGTTTCACTTTGAATGTAACTACTGAAATAAAAACCTTTCCACAATATAGCAAAATTATTGACATGCGCATGTATAATGTTATTAGACTATAAAAGTGAAATTTCTCAGTCTGTTGACTCTGGGGTTAGTCCCTAGCTCATTCTGTGCCATTTACTGTACACGGTATTAAATGGTACAACTAAAGTTATTAATTTATTTTAAAGAAAAAAAGAAAAGAAAGAAGGTCAAATAATGGCTGTTTGCAATTTCAACAAAAGAAGTCTCAGAAAAGAGTAATATAGTATTTGTCTAAACAAAAGGAAACTCAAGTCACAAATAAAAATCTTCTTTAAAGATACTTAAAGGCCAGTCTACGCAAAATAAACCACAGACTATACAGTCATGATATAAAGAAGAGTGACTAACTAGTGCCTTAACAAAAGTCACACATGAAAATTTAGTGACAGGACAACAGACCGAGGGTGTTTCCTAATTGCCAGGATGTTTCCTTCCGGCTTCTTGGAGGCATCAACCCAGGAGTCAGATCCTCCTAAGAAAAGGTGAACGTCCTGCAGACGTCGCATGTGAACACTTTTGACATGCTTGGGAGCGTGTGTGCTGTGTCATTGCGTCATGTCATGTGATCAAATCATGTGCGTTAATAACCAAGCCATTCAAGAGTATGCACAGGGGCATCCTTCCTAAATTATCCAAACAAAGGAGACAAGCTTCTGAGGAGGTAGGGACTTTAACCATTTGCAACATAAGCTGGTGAGGCACTGATGACATAGATCACTCCAAAGTGGTCCAGCCATAAAAATCCTAGCAATTGGGAAACCCCCACACAGAGAAAAGTGGCATGCTGTTCACCAAGGGCGTAGGTTTGGTGTCAGCTTTGATAGGGACACCCCAACCAACTCCCCACTCCCTTATTTGTTTGCACCGCAATGCTGTCAGTCAGGCCTACAACTATAGGTTAGGGAAAGTAAAGTAATATTTCTTTGTTGATCTCAGTTTTTGACCATAGCACACAGGCGTGCTCACAATAATTGTACGCTCACTGGAAAAAAATACAAGTTACAAGAAAGAGTCTACAATGTATTTTTACATTTGTTATATACAAATATTAAACAGGGGTTTAATATTTATATTAGTATTTTAGAAGATGTTTGCTGCATGTAGTTTAAGTATAAGATTATGGATAAAATGTGTGATTTAACCAGCCCACAATTAAATTCATGCATTAAGGCTTTAAAAAACTGATGGGTAATGCAATGTACGGCCTAACTACATCTGATCAGTTAAAGTCTGTGTAACTGATCTGTCATTACAACAGCATAGCACAAAAACCTATATTTATAAATGTATATCCTCGGAGAGAGGCAGAGTGAAAACTCTGGCCTTACCTTTAGGAGACATTTACAGATTTACAAAGACTGTGTGGACATAACCAGTTCTGTCCTCTCCAGAAGCTTAATTAGCTGCTGTTTAGCTTTAGCTCATCTTTACAGAGGAATGGCTCTGCTCTGAGCCACTGCTCACTGTTAACCTGAGAAAAAAACATGACACAGTGGTTTCATTTAGAATATTTAGTTTCTAATGTGCCATAATTTCTGAGTCTTATTGTTGTCATTTAGCAAAGAGACTTACATTTCCATCACAGTGCTTCTCCATCTCTCTCTTCAAACTAGCGCTCACCTGTGCTTCCTCCCTCTTTCCACTCTAAGCCAATTATATGAGAGCTGAAAAAAACCAAAACAACCAATACCAGAGCGAGTGAGGCGGGACTTACAATAGAGCATCCAATCTGAGACCACAGACTGCTAAACAGAACCAACCAATAGAGTAGTGTCTATTCAGAGCAGGCAGCAACTAGGGGACAGAGGCAGACAGCGCCAGCAGAGATGCAGTTGACGCTGTTGAAGGTGCAGCAGCTCACAGTGAAACAATCTCAGTGTAAATCATCTTTCACGGCCCCACAACCACACAGCCCAGTTCTCCTGACCTAGCCACTCAAATCTTGATTGGTAGGGACAATTTGCTCAGTCTGAAATTTTGGTAGGGACATGTCCCTATGGTCCATACGCAAACCTATGCCCATGTTGTTCGCCCAAACTCCTGGCAGCACCGCCTGGCTTGAGGGTGTGGCCTTATATAGGTAGTGGCATTTGCAGCTGGCGTCTCAGTGTTGGCTGGAGACTGGAGTGCCGCACCAATTAGAGCAGGAAAAGCAGCAGGACAACGCAGCCAATCAGGAAAGCACTCCACCAATCACAAACAAGGGCTCATACAGCCAGGTTTGCATGACAGTACACGCTCACCAGCCACTTTATTAGACACACCTGTCCAACTGCTCGTTAATGCAAATTTCTAATCAGCCAATCACATGGCAGCAACTCAATGCATTTAGGCTGTAGCCATGGTCAAGACAATCTGCTGCAGTTCAAACCCAGCATCAGAATGGGGAAGAAAGGTGATTTAAGTGACTTTGAACGTGGCATGGTTGTTGGTGCCAGACGGGCTGGTCTGAGTATTTCAGAAACTGCTGATCTACTGGGATTTTCACGCACAACCATCCAGAATGGTCAGAAAGAGAGAAAATATCCAGTGAGCGGCAATTCTGTGGGTCAAAGTACCTTGTTGATGCCAAAGGCTCACCAAAATTGGACGATAGAAGATTGGAAAAAAAATTGCCTGGTCTGATGAGTCTCGATTTCTGCTGCGACATTCGGATGGTAGGGTCAGAATTTGGCATCAACAACATGAAAGCATGAAACCATCCTGCCTTGTATCAACGGTTCAGGCTGGTGGTGGTGGTGGTGGTGGTGTAATGGTGCGGGGGATATTTTCTTGGCATACTTTGGGCCCCTTAGTACCAATTGAGCATTGTTGCAACACCACAGCCTACCTGAGTATTGTTGCTGACCATGTCCATCCCTTTATGACCACAGTGTAACCATCTTCTGATGGCTACTTCCAGCAGGATAACGCGCCATGTCATAAAGCTCGAATCATCTCAGACTGGTTTCTTGAACATGACAATGAGGTCACTGTACTCAAATGGCCTCCACAGTCACCAGATCTCAATCCAATAGAGCACCTTTGGGATGCGGTGGAACGGGAGATTCGCATCATGGATGTGCAGCCGACAAATCTGCAGCAACTGCATGATGCTATCATGTCAATATGGACAAAACTCTCTGAGGAATGTTTCCAGTACCTTGTTGAATCTATGCCATGAAGGATTAAGCCAGTTCTGAAGGCAAAAGGGGGTCCAACATGGTACTAGCAAGGTGTACCTAATACAGTGGCCGGTGAGTGTACATTTGTGCTAGAAATGTAGCAGAAGTCAGCCAGTAGAAACTTGAATTACTATTTCATAACAAGCAAGCTCCCTGTTGGCATAATTTGATATCTGATACCCTCTGTACTAATACACTGGTACCTTAGTGCTATTGTCAAGACCTATATCACTAAACAATTTAGATTCTGTAGCATTTGTCATTAAAATATGCAGCTTTCACCTAAAAGTCTTTGCAGCTTAAGCAGACTTTGTATATGCCCCTCCATTTAAGCCATTTTTACAATTTAGAGTAGTCTTTGTCTTCAAATCCACAGGTAGTTCTTAAAACCCCATTCCCAGCATAAGCCTCTCTCAGCTCTAATGCTCTTTCACTCAGAGCCCCTTTGTGCCTGTTAAGTGAATGTATATGGGGGGCATGCATTTCACTGCACAAAAATGGATACGCTGCAGGCATATTTACATTCAGAGTGTATGTGGCAGTTTTAATAATAATAGCGTGCACCCCTTTTAATGCACTACACAATTCCCGTTTTACCTCCACCACCTCAGCCACCCCGCACTCGCCTGACAGTTGCTATAGTGACCATCGCTACACCATGGAGACAGCAGTGGGAGGCTGACTGGGAGGGTGGGAAGAGGAAGGCAGCATTTAGGGGTGAGAAAGAGAGAAAAAAAAACATGGATGGCAGGTATATGGAGTGTACAATAGAAAGAGAAAAAGGAAATGCTGAAGGAGATGTCAGGTGGGTTGTGCCGTGGCATGTGGACACAGAGGAGCCAGGTGATGGGTAGGACAGAATCTGACACTGTGCAGACAAATAAGACAGTATTTTTAAGAAGAAATTTTCCACTTGTGTATATTTTCCAACAGAAGGGAAATGGACTTTCAAAAAAAAAAAAAAAACCTGTTAGGTGTGTCCTTTTTTGCAGTGAACGCTAACCTTGAAAACTATTTGAGAAAAAGCCATTATTCATCTCGCCAAGCCCCCGAGTTCAATTTCAAAACTTGGTTCTTAGGCGAGCCAAACGCGGCACTACATCACAGGATGGAGAAAATATTGCATTAGGTTTATTTACTGCATGCTCTTTCAGGAGACAATTACAATGTGGGGCAGGAGGGCGAGTGGGGGAGGTGTAGGAGCATCAAAAAAGGATGGTGGCCGCTTTGGCACTTGCTAAAAAGCTGCATTTAGCACAGGTAAATTATAGTGTGATTGTGTTGTGAGCCTGTTCTGAATGCTGGAGCATCTCTGCACCTCTTTTTTTATGCCTGTGGCTCAGTGCAGTGTGTGTCTAAATATGTGTATACGTGTGCTTAGATATGCATGTGCGTTCTTCACACACCGCCCACAAATAAAGCTAACGTGCCAGAGGGCCAAACATCAAGGCGCTGTTGTTCCTTATTATGAGTCCCAGTGGCTTTAACAGAATTAGTAGGAAGAAGCGAGAAGCAGCGGCACGCCCTTGTGTGCGCCCATCTCTACACCGACACCTGTCACTTTTTCACTCCTCAGTCTGCTTCAGCGTAGAGAATCAGATTTATAAAGGTAAAGGGCAAATACATTAGCAGAAATGCAAAGCTGTCACTCACATTTGACGAAGCTTGCTCGGACAACATGTACAGGAATTACTAGCAGAAGAACCTGTGCAAAAAAAACATGTTTTTTCTTTTATCACAAGGTTGTTTCTTAAGAAATTATGAAAAAGATTGTTTTTGCTTTAGTCATGGCCAAGGTTTGAAAGTCTTGATATTAAGATACTCAAGGATGAGCAGTAATGGAAGAAATTAATCTTTTCTTGGTGAGTCATAATGCAGTCAAAGTATAGTGCACATATGTCAAAGTAGATGACTGCGTAGAGGTTTCAGAAGTGAAAGTAAGAGCACAGTATTTTAATAAGATGTTAAAACTAATTTGCAGGAACAATAAAAAACTTCCAATTTTATTTTTATTTTTCTTGTTTTTGCAACTACAGTACAGTAAAATACAGTCTTTATTTAACTGCTCATCTCTGAAAGTGACAAACAGGGTTAATTAATGCTTACAGAATATAATCTAGTTGTTAAACATGAACATGAAGTGGGCTAGCTAAAACACAACAAGTAAAATATAATTCCATCAAGGCCATGGTCATAGGGAGGTGTAAATTAATAGTAAAAGATAAAACCATGGTGTTAATGTTGTTTCATTCATATATATGAATAACTGTGTGTGTGTGTGTGTGTGTATGTGTATATATATATATGATCATATTGAATTTGATAGCAAGACATCTTTATGAAGTTGAGACAAGGCAACAAAAAGTGTGGGGACAAAAAAAAAAGTTTTGCATTTGTGCAAACTCTGATCATAGACAATACGTTCTTAAAGTGTTCCTGAGCCCATGCAGTGATTTCCAGTACAGAATTGTGTTCTTTGTTTGTTTGTTTTGTTTTTTTAAGCAATGCTGCTTGAGGACATGAAATTAAAAATTAAAAATGTCTCACTTTCAACATTTGATATTTTGTCTGTTATATTCTGAAAAAAAAATATTTTGATTTACATTTTACATAGCATCCCAACCTTTAAAAAAAATGGGCTGTAAAAAATATGTTGCCTCTAGAAAAAAGAGGCTCCAATGATGCAAGGGAACACTGTGGGGTAAATCATCGTGTAGGAAAGCTTTCATGCACAAGTGACAATTAGAAGCACAAGACAATGATGCTAAGGCTATCTTTGACAAGGGAGAAGAAAGCCAGTTAGCTTCACATCTCTGTGCAATGTCAACCTTAGTTCAATTGTCAGTTGTATCTATATGCATGATGTGAAGTCAACAATGATGTTACAGCGAAACAAAGGGAAACATTTGACAGGTGGGAAATGTTGGTTTAGACCCCATGTGTTTTCAGCTGGGGAAGGATGTGTCAATGACAACACGCACTGATGCAACCTGAAGAAATAAGAGATGAAAAGATAGCTTCCTGTGTGGCCTCGTCAGGGTCTGCCATCAGTGCCATTCACTTCTTGGAACCACATTATTTCACATACACTTCGTATAAACAAACTGTTGCCTCTTTATGCTGTGTCCCTGCCACCTTCCAATAATCCAAGGATACAGCCATACGTGAATAAATTAGTATATAGTGGAATAAGTAAGTTTATTTCAGTTGTGCAATTGAAAATGTAATGCACATATTCACCACTCAGGCATAACATTTTGACTACATGCCTTATATGAAGCCTCAAAAAACTAAACAAAAAAAAATTCCTTTACCTGTTGCCGGTTTACCACTGTTACCTTGGACTACTTTTGATAGATACTGACCACTGCAGACCAGGGACAGCAGTTTTGGAAATTCTCTGACCCAGCTGTTAAGCCATCAGACTTTGGCCCTTGACATACCATCGTTCATTACTCACCATCACTAACACAACCCACAACTTACGCTCTAGTAACTTCATCACCTTGTTCCTTCTAAAACCTTTGGTCCTTTGGTCACTCCTCATTCCATTTTGCAGCACCCAACGATTGGAAAGAGCTCCAAAAAACATTAACAGTACCTTGGTCCCCTTGTCATCTTTCAAACCCTCATTAGACTGTGTAGTATCTGATCGGTGCACTTGCTTCTGATGTTTTTACAGCACTCGTGTTTATATTGTAAATATTGTATGCTAGTCCTGTTTTAACTGTCTTATGTTAGTTTTTGTATTGGGATTATAGTTCTGGTGTGCTATATCTCATGTTGCTGCCTCTTAGCTACGTTGTCGTTGGAAATGAGAATTGATTTTTAAGTGACCTATCTGGTTAAATAAAAAAACATAAAAAAAATAAAAAATCTCCCCCAAATCTTTACGCTGCTTCTGAAACATCAGTTTTAAAGACTTGCTGCCCCATATATCACACCCACTAACAGATGCTATGATGAAGAGATAATCTGCTTTGATCAGTGAACCTCAAGTTATGCCTGGTCAATGTAGATTTAGCACACACAGAGTGACAAACAAAATACTTGTTTTTACTAATTTCTGCTGCATGATATTACTCAACATATTCATCACAATTAAAATAAATACATGCTTGAAATAATCCTCTCTGTCTAATGAATCTAAAGGATATGCTTCACTTTTCCAGAATATTCTAATTTATTGACATTGTGCCTGTAAATATCTAAAATGTAAAAATCATCAATAAAGCTAAGATGAAGCAATCGAAATGAAGAGCCATTTAAAAAAAAACTGCACTAATGCTGCAATCAGCTTTGGGTGACTTGTCAATAGCGTGCACTTCATGCTTCTGCTCTGGTGCACTGCCCTACAGGTAAACAAGGCAAACAAATGAGATGCGTTCAAGTGCGCTCTTCCTTTCCAACACCACCACCAACAACAAACACACACACGCACACATACACACAAACTCAGCTGTTGTTGTCAGCATGTTAATAAGGCTTTTGCTATGGATGCCTTGAGGCGCACTTTGATATAAACACAGATAGAATAAATACTTCATTTTCGTAGCTTTAGATGACTAACTTTGTGGCCTCCCCTCCCTGATGGCACATAGAAGAAAGTCCGTGATCAAGTATTTATGATGTTTAGCATTTGACAAGGCCATTATCTCTCAAGGAATTAAGTCTTTAAAAGAAGAGGGATGATGTGGCGCAATGGGCTGCCATGAGTGCCGGTGACCTTTCAGCGAGAGGCCATTGGTGGTACACGGCTGGCATTTGAGACAAGATCATTACGGCTTTGGTTTTAATTGAAGCCTTTATCCCAGGTGTAATCAGGGCTAAATAAACAAGGCTGGATTCATACAAGACTCAATTAGACCTTGGGGGGAGAATTGTAAATGCAATGGGCTGCTTCCTCATAATCAGCTGAAACTAATACTTGCCGAAAGAGCCCGATACCTCTACCTGTCTTACCGCTAATTGAGTGTAATTAGTACAAGGCAGAGGCAGTTGTGAAGGTTGACGTTATTATGAGAAGAAACATTGGGTGTCATATTCAAATTTCAAATGTGTGGGTTTTGAAAACAAAATACCCCTGCAATAAGTTTAATTGCAGTCATGATGGGCACTTCCTTGTGGGAACAGTATCTATGGATGTTCGCAAGATAATGTTTTTTTTTTGTTCAATAGGTTTTGGTCGACTTCTAATCAGCGGCCAGTGGGAGATGGAAGAACTACTACTACTACATGTACTTGTATGAGGACTACTAGTGGGACTACTACTGCTACAAGTATTGGTACTACAGTTACTTCTAGTACTAATATCAGGGTTCATACGCTTTTTTACCAAGAATTTCCCTTGACCCAAAATTTTTGACTAAATTTCCAAGACCCAAAGAATGACTTACAAATGTTTAAATAGTTTACAAAATGTCCAATGTGGTACATTAGAAACATACTTTTGCTGCAGTTTCATTTGGTAAGTTTAGAAATTAGTCACCTGAAAAAAAAAAAAAAAAAAAAACATTGAGGCTCTACCCTCAGAAATATATTATTCCACTAATTTTACTGACTCAGAGCCTACACCAGTGATTAAAGTTGGTTTAGAACACAAGACAATATTGATTTTTATTTTTGCTGCAGGTTAAATAGTACTGAATAAATGTTACCTGTGCTGTTTACATTTCCAAAACTTCCTTAAAAACGTGACACCAAAATATAAAATTCCAAAACTTTTCCAAGGAGCTTGCATTTTAAATTTCCATGACTTTTCATCTACAAGTATAAACATGTATATATATATATATAAACCATGTATGCTGTCGGCAAAACAGGTAGAGCTGTGACAACAACATGCATGCCTGTATGATGCGTCTTCTTCAGCCTATCATGACAGACACTAGACATCAAAGTTTGTAGGAAATAGGCGCTGAATTGCTGATTTCTGTTTGCTGCTTAGGTTAGTTAGCTAATGGATGGAGAATGATGTAGTGAGACTAAATATTACCAATTACAGTACAACAAATGGATCTGGAAGGTCAGCTCTAGTTATTTTTACTTGTACGGTGTGAGTACTTAATTGTAAGCTTGGGCTCATCTCGTAGGCTACAGTGTGAGTTGGGTTTTAATTTGAAAAATTCTTAAATCGCACGGTGTATACATGGCTTAAGTGTGTGTAATTAGAATAAGGCAGAGGCAATTGTGAAGGTTGATGTTATTATGAGAAGAAACATTGGATGTGATATTCAGATTTCCAATGAAAACAAAATACTTTTAGAATGCCTTTAATTGCAGTCATGATGGGGCACTTCCACATGGGAATATTATCCACAGTTGGTCGAGAGATTAGGTTTTTTGTTCTATAGGTTTTTGTCAACTTCTAATCAGCGGCCAATGGGAGATTTTGCTAGGACATTAATCTTGACTTGCCAAGGACCTCTAAATGACTCTGCAACTCTGCGGCCTAGAGATAAACAACAAATGTAGGAGGAAAAAAACAGCCTCGCTTTACTCCTCTCTAGTTAATTAAGTGACGAAATAAGCTTGGAAATCCCCTGAATCGAATTACACAAAGAGGGGTGGCACACACGCGCACATACAGTATACACAACACATTGTAGAACGGGCTTAATGCAATCACACATCTTTAATGAAATCATGTGAATTAATGTCTTAGATCTTTGCTTTTATGAAGTTGCCTCCGGTGGCCACGGCACCAGGAAGTCAACGGAAATTATTCAGCCGAAGCGTGGTGGAACCGAGTCTCAGTGTGTCAGCACATGCCTAGAAGGAAACAGGGGGAAGTAATAGGACAATGAGGGATGATGCACTTATTCCTTGATATTGCAACATGGAGCCCATATAGGTGCACTTTTCATATGTTAATGCAAACTATTCCAGTTACAATTTGCATGGAAATTAGGTAATTATTAATTTGATTAGTATTGTTCAAGATAAGGAGAGGGTTTTTACGTGTTATATCTTTCTTCTCAAGTGGTGGGTCATGACATGAAAGGAAGGTCAAAGGGGGCTTTAAGTGGACTGCAGGCAAATCTATGCTATATATAATTAGTGTCTAATGGATGAGGAAGAAGGAGACTTGGCAGTAGTGTTTACACATCTGAAAGTCAAGCTCACTGGAAAGGTTTATACTTTGGTACAGCGCAGTATTATAGAATTTGGTTTGGAAACCTGCTAAGTGCAGATCCCTTGCAAGTAGATTTTAAAATTATTTGGACACAAAGCCTGTATTTTTCCCATAGATGGTGTTGGATAACTATAAAGAGCTTTGTCTCCATGCTTCACAGGACAATCAGAGTTTCTGATCTGTGCAGTGATTTCCTGAATAATGTTTTTAATGGAGTGCTGTTTAAAGGTCTCAAATATCAGGACAATCCAATACATCCAATATTATTAACACAGACTCTAAATTTTTAAAATGCTTACTGAAGTGCTGCGTTTTCCAGCCCTGTCCAAACTTTACCTACGTATGTTGCTGCAATCAAATTGAAAATGAGCTCTTATTGGCCATGAAAACTCTCTATTCCACAATACTGTATTGATGTAGCTGTTGTTCTTTCCTGGGCCCAATTCTGTCCAACTCTAATGATCACAACATAAATCCTAATAGGTGTCTAGGATGGTACAACTGGAAAATCGAAGATGCGCAGTTATTTTTGCAGACAGTCCTAAGAGTTCCCGTATAAGCTGCTAAATGCACATGCAAGTGTAGAAAAAAACTGCCAATAACTCGGAGTGGCTTTCAACCTCAGCCCTCTATTCTTGGCACCTGCAGGATCTCGTGACTCATTGTAAATGCATTGCTAGGTAAGTGGATGCGGAGTTGACTTTTTACAGCAAGAGACTGAGAGTGACTGTGGGTGTGATAATGAAAAAAATGTCAGCAGCTCATCTGATACAGCGCAACATGCGTAGTGATCGACTCTGGGCTTGCTACATGCCCGCGGGGGTTATGTTACGCTGGTCTTTGTTGGCTAAATGTCAGCGCCCCACCTGCCTCCTATCATGTGCCGCACCGTACCCCCAGGCTGCACTCACCGATAGCACTCAGGTCCAAGGGGTTCACACTCACTCACACTGTTGGACAGTGAAAAGTCCATCAGACTTACTGTATGTTGCAATACCTGTGTGGACAAGGAAAGACAATGAGGACGCGCAATGATTTTGTCTTGGCTTATGTGTATGGTTAAGTCTGCTCTAGTCTTTTACAAAGTTTTCACACCAAGTACCACTTCTGAAAATATTTGTAGTACACAGTTAGGGCTTTTTTTTTTAATAAATACAGTTTACACAGCTTTTAACATGGTTTAATACTAGGAATAAATCTTTGCAACTAGTCAGACCCGGGTCTCTTCCCAGGAGTAGGACAACAGTTTGTAAATTTATGTTAAATTGTAATAGATCTCAGCGACTCTGCAAGTATCATGAAAGTACACATACTACCAGTGGGACCCATATCAAGAAAAGAAAGAAAGAAACCACTGGTCTATTGGTTAAAAAAAATACCATAACCGAAGTGGAAGAAAAACTTGGCACATAACTTGGCTAAGAGTAATAATATTTGAAAAAAAAAAAAAAAATCTTGCTCAACAGAAGTCTTATAGTAACTTGGTGCAAGAGAAACTTGTGTTCTATTCATTCATTCATCTCCTTCCTCTTTTTCCCATGACTGGAGCCTATCCCAGTAACTTTGGGCCTTAGACAAGGTACATCTTTGACAATTTCCTGTTAGTCACAGGGCTGACACTTAGAGACACACACTGACAGACAACCATTGGCTATTTAGAGTCACCAATTCTCCTAAAGCTGGATATACACTGCAAATTTTTTAAGTTTTAAATGATTTGCAGAAGGCACACTGCAAGACATGGAATGCGTAAAATCATAAACTACTGCTTGCTCACGTGGGCGAAAGTTCAAACATTCAATCATGGCTGCAATCAAAGTTAGTTGGAACAAATTTCAGGCTCTAGACGCAATGTGTTTACATCACTGTGGCACCTATAATCCGGAAGGCAGCGCCGCCTGCTATAGTGGTGTTTATATGGGTGGAAACGAAAATAAGTCAAAAGGGAAATGTGGTCATGTTCGTAGCTAGGAAAGGCACTGTTGTTACTCTGAGGATCCACTGGTGTTTTTTTATAGGTCACACGTCTGACAGAGATCGTAGGTGCAGTGAAAGACAGTCTGTGACAAATCTTCAAATATTTGACACTATATTTGGTATCGCAGCTTGTCTTTGGTCGTGAGACAACTCTATCTGTGATCTTTGCCTCTATCTCACTATAAGAAGTACGACCAATCTTTCTGAGCTACCACAGACAATTTTTCCACGATTCTTTCATCTGAGACGGCCGAAATCATGCAGCTTAACACATGCACGTTTTTGGATTGTGCCAGTAACATAGAAAGACATGCAACTTTACTCAGAGAAATCATGTGTTGACTGGCCGAAGGATCAAACTCACTACCTCCTCAGCACCCCTATGGTCTAGATATTAACTTGACACAACAGTGCATTTTAGCAAACTGCTTTCTGAAACTCTTGACCTGCCTGAGTTTGCGTCACTAGATAACAGACATAAATGATGTCTATTTTAAAATGAGATGTTTATGTCAACAGTGGCACTGTGATAAAATTAGGCGTAGGTACGTGTCACGTCATGTGTCTTTATTTATGTTTCCATCACAGTCAAATGGGATTGACAGGTGAGTTTTACATTTGTGTGACTGCCCACTTTGTGAACATTTTAAATATTCCTGACAACTTTTAGTGATGACTGACAGACAATACAGCACTTAAAACAATCTGCAATGCTCAGGCACACAAATATGGTCCATTTATTTGGCGAGCAATTTATTCTCTATTTGAAGTTAGTGTTACACCCACACACCACATGAACTACAGCTGCAATAGCAGCCAGTTATCAATACAACACAGTGGTTGCTCTAGTGACAACAGTGCAAACCTTTGCATCTGTGGAAGTGTCACCATCTGTATCCCATCACTTGATAAGTCAACAGCAGTCTGGCCCAAACTGCCAAGGCCACAAAGATGACCCACCATGTTGAGATTTAATTTTAGTTATAACACACAAGTAAAAAAAGTAGAACAGAACTTCCCAGAACTTCCTTAAAACAGGAGTGGTTAGTACTATTGGCTGACAATAAGAAGGTCCTGCTCAGAGAGTGGGTTTTCTCTGGATGCCCTATGCACAATATACAAATTAGACCAATTCTCCAGTTAGGTAGTCCTGACCTGATCCTGGCTCAAGATCTGAAGAAGGTCCCTGTGTGCTGCTCAGTGGGTGGTGCTAGAGGTCTACAGTGCTTTGATATACAACCCTGCCATATTTATCAAACAATAATAATAATAATAATAAATCTAATTATGATGTAAACACTTTATATATATATATATATATATATATATATATATATATATATATATATATATATATATATATATAAATATATAAATATATATAATGGCATACACACTCCTTTAGGGAGCAGGCGCCAAGGTTGTTCGTACTGTTAACATTCTGGCTCTGCATCTGCACATAGTCTCTGCTGTGGCTAGCCTTTGCCTCTAAGCTGTTTCCACTGTGGTATCCAACAATGTTAACATGTTCACCTACAAGAATAACAAACACAATTTTAAGATTGTATTCTTTCTAAATACAGAATAACATCCAAAGCACATGTTGTATCATAGTAGCATATAGGGCTGTCGTGGTGACCGCATTATTGTCATACCGCTGTTAACAATCCAACCACATGGGGGCACAAGCGACCGTGGTAACCACAGTCTCATTTCAGTGAGACACTAATGAGATGTAGTTTAAAATGTAACTGTAAATTATGAGGCATTTAATGTTTACGCACTCAGAGACGTTATGGTTAATGGTGAGAAAGGAAAAAGTACAAGCTGCGCTGCATCATTGAAGCCGCTTCCTGAGCAGACACAGGGCTTACGCGTTACTCAGAGGAGGAGCCATAGACTCGAACGATGATCCACTCACCTGGTGATGCGATAACTACGTGAGGTTTTTCTCTGCCCTCCTCACTCGCCTGCAGGAATGTGTGCATGACAAAATTGCTCTATAGAGTTAGTGCCGCGGGGAGCACTGCTAACCTCCTTAGCTCATCTCTCAAAACATAAGATGAACATGTGGGTTTTTCTAAAGCTACCATGTTACACGCTCTGCAAGCATATTATCACTCATGCCTGACTCGGGTTTTTGTTAGAGCAGAGGTTAACTATATTTCAATTTCTTTTTATATTCAAAATTCGTTTGAACATGTCATTTTTTTCAGGTGTTATTATTAACTTATGCTATACCGCTTATATCGCACACTGCAGTGTTGAAGGGAAATTCTCTCACTGCGACTGCCCTAGTAGCATATACTCTGAAACCAAGCTTTATGCAGTAATGTTCTTGCACAACAGATTTTTCATGTCCATATCACATTCTAATTGATAAACAATGCTCACTGATAAAAAAAGGGATCTATCTAAAAATGCACGGAGTTGATGAATCCTGATTTTTGTTAATAATGCCACAACTTTAACTTTTACAATAATTATCTATAATTTATACTAAAGAAAATTAGCCTTCATGCCCCAGTATCAGGCGTGTTGTTAAAATTCATCAATCATCTGTTGATTGGTGTATAAAGTGTATGTATCTTAATGAAGCCTGATACACATCAAAGCATTCTGCAATTAGCTCTGATTTGTAAGATGGGAACAGAGAGTACGTGCCCTGAAAAGTTCCTCAAACTTTGATCCACAGAGAACACAAACTTATGCCATTCAAGCAGTGTGAATAAAGTCCTATTCTGTCTGTGTAGTTCTGCATTAAAACCTTTTCATAAAGTGTGAGGTCACTTTCCGCCATGACTTTCTTCTTTCTGTGTTTATCTCCACACTTTCCTAAAGAAGAGGGTTTTCTGTGCACCTAAGGGCACTTTGGTGCCACTGCAATCCTGTGTACTTGAACTCAAACCCTCTACAATTTGCCATTAGCTAAACACTCTGGATGTCCCTGCAAGCCCTGAGGCCAGGTGTCTTTTTTCCCTTTTTAGCCCTGAGCACTACACTGCTGTTCTAACACTGAAAAGGCTTTGAGGCAGCCATGTCGGGAGCTACAGATTGGTTCCACAGGTATGAGCACGCGGGATGTGTGAAAAAAAAAAAAAAAAAAAAACGACCTGAGGATAGCCCCGTGTCCAGCACAAAACCCCTTCTAGGAGTGTCAATAATTCAAAAGGACAAAGTGTTTGATACATGGGGGTAAAAATGCTGCTTGCTTTCGCCTCCCTCTGTCAATATTTTGACAGCAAGTGTGCAAAGAGGGGAGGGAATACCGGCGGGGACTGCAATGTAAAGTGTTCTTTCATGTTTTGCAAAGTGACTGCTACCTCTCCTGTGCATCTCTGTCACTTCCACATGCATGAAATGAGGAGTTAGTGGGGGAAGCAGCGGCGAGGGTACAGTGTGTCCGGACCCTCTGACTTAACTCAACGAGTGACTGGCTGGTGAAATTACTTCTTCTTCTTCTTCTTCTACCTTTTATTCCACAGTCACTCGGTTGGTCGCTCTTTCACAGCATCTGGGATTTTTGTTTTCTATATTTCTCTTACACGCACCTTCACCTCCCGCAGCAAAGACGGGAAGCACGGAGAAGGTCATTAAAGCTATGAAGAAGAGAGAAAAATAAACAGGGCGACGCACGCAGAGATGAAGAGGTGAGGATAAAACAAATGGAGAGGAGTGTACTAAAGATAATGAGGCCACAAAAAGGCAGCAACTGAAAGAGGTATGATAACAGCATAATGTAGTGCCGCCGGAGCGCTGCTGATTTAAAACAAACGCCTTCCATACTTTTTAAGCTTATCCTACAAATAAATACCAGGGTAGTGTGTGCTATTTTTTAGAAAAGCTAGCGGTGCATCATCCCGAAAGAACGCTTATCAAAGACCTAAAACAGGACCACATTTAGGTTGCGACTAATCACTTAACTCCCAAAAGTATATCTTTGTTGCGACGCACAAACATAAGCATAAAAAAAAAGAAAAAAAAAAAAAGAATTGACGGCTTGTAAGCCACAAAACAGTCTTTAATTACGCTGTGAAGTTTTCTCCCCCGATGCCCTAGTTTTTTCTGAGGGAGCGCAAAGCAAAGTCTTCGGGGACAGATGGCGTTCCCTGAAGTGGGCGAGGAAAGGATGGAAGACGTCTCTAGTGGCATCAGGAAACTCGAGGGGTAGCCACGCGGGACCTTTTTTTTTTCCCCCTCTCTTTGTGCGTCTTTGTGTTCGGTCTCCAGCGCATGAAAAGAAAACAAGACAACATCTCAGAGCGCCTTTTGTCTTAAAATCTGAAATAATTAAAAAGTGTGGATAAAGTCATCAGATATGCTATTAGCGTTTCACGGACTCTCTCCTTTCTCGTTGAATGCCTTGCACAAAAGGGCCCGATGCCTTCACTGATTACATTCTTTGATTAAAAATGACATCCTTTCACGAGGTGACATAACTAGTGGCCACATGTAAGAAGAGTTTGTACCAACATTGACTCTTGAGGAGGAGTTGTTCTCATACCACCAAATGCAGTCAGTGGCAGATTTCTTAGCTGAATGGCATGCATGAAAGGAGAGTTAATTACATTTTAGAATGAATCACAGCTTTTTGTTCTTATAAATGGTCAGTAAGGTGTAAGTGAAAGAATAACTAAAGGTGCAGTGTGGTGGGTTTTTGCCACATGCAGAGATAAGACTAGAAAAGCTTGAGCATGTTTGATATGTTTGTGAAGGGCACACTTTTGTCTATAAGTCACAATTTGAGTTGGATTTTAAAATATAAAAGTCTGTACTTTCCCTTTGAATTTATTCAAAGAAACTTTTTTTTTTTTTTTTCCACTTATTTCTATAAAGCTTTAAACTTACATGACACCCAAGTGTGACACACAAGTGACCCAGTCCATGTCAGAGTCTTAAGTCCGAGTGATCAGGTCTGACAGTAAGTCTGAGTCATTGGTTCATGAATCCCAAGTAAAGACATGAGTCCTGGTTCATGAGAAGAGACATCTTTCAAATCACTTCTTAAAACACACTTTTATTAACTGGCCTTTTTATAATTGATTTATTCATGAATGAATGAATTAACATTTTATTTTGAATATGCTTTCAAATTAGTGCTGCAGAAATAAAAATGCACATAATGTCACTTAACAATTTGCATATTCAAAAAGGAATGGGTAGAAGTATTAACTATCAAATCCCACCCCTTTTCCCTATAGTTCATCATCACCTCATATCAGTTCTCTGTTTCCTGGCATATTCTAAAGAGTATCTAATCCATCAAACTTATAATTCATGATTTACATCCATCAAAAAACGCTTATCTACACATACTGTACAAATATCTATAGCTAATATCTATATATAAATAAATGTGCGCAAACACCCAATATACACTTATACCCATACCTTTATAATATGTATACATATATACCAATACCTTTTTATGACTTTATTTACTGCTCTATCTCTGTCAGTCTAAATGTCTATAGGCCTTTATGTCGTTTCTTTATTGATTGTATTGGCTTATTTATGCTGTTTGGTGTTCAGTACTTTGTAAACTTTGTTTTTGAAAAGTGCTATACAAATAAAGATGTATTATTATTATTATTATTATTATTATTATTATTATTATTTTTATTATTATTATTATTATGTGTTCAAGTCAGAGCCTGAACCCTCAAAACAATAACTTGGGTCCAAGTCTTGTTTTTGAGGCCTCACGAGTCACGAGTCTCAAATAAGTCCAACGACTCAAGTCCGAGTCCAGAACTCGAGTACAGTAGTCTTGACTGACGACTTCCCTTTTTTTTTAAATTAATACTACAAAATGTGATACAACGAAGCAAAGATTTTAAAAAGTCTAATTGGCATCACACAATAGTGTGTGCCCTCTGACCAATCAAGACTGGACTTAACAAGACAGGAACATGAAGTGTTTCTCTAAAGTTATTTTAAACCCCTTTCCATTTTCCAACCAATTCACTCATACGCTTTTAATTAAAGCAGTTGTCTCTACAGGCTGCAGATCGTTTTATGCACTGCTCGCATAACTGTGGCCCGCAGCATGTTTTACCACTACAAGTCCATTTTCGTATGTTTTACATGTGTAGCTAACGCTTCCAAACACTGCATCATTAATGGGCTGTATTCTACTGCTGGTCTTCTCGCTGCTGCATTTGTTTTATGTGCAAAAAAGAAAAGAAAACCTTGTTAGGATGAAAAATATACCGCAAAAGTAAATAGATACATTTCTTAAAAAGTGCAATCCACAGTTCAGAGAGCCTGATGGGAAAAGACCAGTGCCCCTTAGTGATAATGAAATACTATTCTAACTAGTCCTTAAACATGATCTCACATATAGGCCACTTGTCCCCTTTACCCTCCGATACAATCCACTGGAGCGCTGCCTGAATATTTGCCCTATCACTGTCAGGAGATAGGATTACATTTTGAAAAATCACTTTAGTGAAACATGCAACGATTTAATTCTATGGGAAGTAGTGGTGGTTTCGGTTGTAAATGAGCCGGCTCTTTAAAGTGAATGGTGTGCCCCGGCTCCCATCTGTGAGCTGCTTTTTTTTTTTTTTTTTTTTGTGAAATAATCTTTTAAAAAAAACAGGGCAGATAATAACAGGGAAGAAACCAGATCAATCCCTTTAAGTTGAGGCACTTGGTCTTCCTCAACACCAATCCCTGAAAAAATAAGTTAAAAGTTACAGTTAGATATTTGATGGGGATCATTTCAGAGAGAGACCTGAAGCTGTTTGGTGCTGCTGTTTTGCACAATGCACATTGCAATATATTTCTATTATTTATTTTTTATTAGGTTATACATTTATAATAGGAGGAGTTTTTGAGTTTTGAGGTAAGCTCTTGCTGTTGTTTTTACTTTTTAATACTAAATAAAGCTCTGCTTTTTGTTAGCGGTGTGTGTGTTTAAAACAACAAAGTCAACATCTGTCCTGTTTATTTTGAGGCTTAATTATAGATGTTTTTATTTGCTATGTGTAGTAGAGTGGTTCTGTAAAGAAGCCAGTTCATGTGGTAGTTTTTAAGCGTCAGAGCTTTTAAATACTTCATCACAATCCATGTATTTGAGTTAAATACGAGTATACAATGCAACTCATTTGTCAAAACTGCGCTAAATTTGGCTGAAATATAAAAGCTAGAGGTGGTACAATGAAGAGCCATTTGGGAGCCGAGCAAAATGATGCGGCTCACTGAAATGAGCTGAAATTCCCATCACTAATGGGAAGACTTTGATGGTTAGGAGACAAAAAAACAAGGCTGGGGTTAAATAAGTGTTTTGTCAAATCTAAGTTATTATTTTATTGGACGTTATTGCATTTGTATATTTTAGTAGTATGACTCATACAAACACAAATTAGCACTTCAACTGTTGGTCATGTCTGCATTTAATTCACTGTTTCACTTGTCCATTTTCCTCACTTCCTGTCTATTGTTGTTGAACTTGGCCTAATTAGCACATAAATCCTCCCCTGAGTCACTGTCTGGGTGATAATTAAATTTTGTTTTCAATTTACAAGTTACTCATTTATATGTGTTACATCTGTTTACACACTTTCTTTCTTTAGTTAAAGTCCCAATATTTTTGTGGTATTATATATCCCATTTCAGCATTTGAAAAAGTCTTAAATGTATAGCTATTATGTTGAAACTTTAAATCTTTAAGAGCATAAATCTTTGTTTTGCTGTTGAGTTTTTAGCATTGCCTTGAAATGCTATGCTGTATTATTAGAAATCTACTTACATCTGAAAAGGTACAACTGCAGAAGCCAGTTGTACAAAGTCAGTTTGCTTGAAGGTGGTTTTTAGGTCGAACATCAACAGGACTTTACTGTTAAAATGGAAACAAGATGATGACATGCGTCCCACAGAGGACTGAACAATAACGCATCATTCACACATTCATCTACTAGAGGCTATTTAAAGTCACCAATTCACAATTACATGTACAGTATATCTCCAGACAGAGAAATTTGTCAGCTATGTCAAAAATCAAACCCACAGCCTGATTGCTGAGAGGAAAGAACGCTAACCACTCTGCCTCTGTTCACTCCAGAATTATCAACTTTTATTATAGCATTACATATGAGTTTACTTGTAAACCAAGCTTTCTCAGATACTGAAAACACTGAAGTACAATTATATCCTCCATCTCACTGGTGTGTGTGAGGCTTTGATGCATGGGAAATTCGTCAGGATAAACAGATGGCAAAGTACTGCAATGTTGAGATTTCACACTGTGTATCATTTACAGCTCCACTGATACCTACACACAAGTCCTATAGTTGTGAACTAACAGTCCCCACCAATGAAAACAACACAATCATTTTTCGAGCTATGTTATCAACCCAAGAAAACATTTAGGTGCAACATGGCTATATCCAGGAATGCAGTTATGTTTTTAGAACTCCAGGAAGCTTAATGAAAAATGAGCACCTAAATTTCCTTAAGGATCCTTGTTGTTGTATTTGCTGCCAACTCTGCCAAAACAACTTCAAACAGCTTTCTTTTGTACTAATGAGCAAAAGATGTGCCCAGTGTTAGCATCCACCAAACACACTTCTGCAAGATGCATTTTCCTTTCTGTCTTCCACACCTCTTCATCCCTACACCCTATTTTTTTTTTCCCCCAATTGAACTCAGAAGTAGCGGCGCGCACAAATGAAGCGCTAATCCATTTGAAGCTGACAGAACGTCCTGATTACAGCGGCACCCTTCTTCTTCAAAAGTCCCATCACCAGCATCTATCCAGGAACACATGTCGAAACATGAAAGAGCTCCCGAGTTCAATTAGCCGATCAATTGTTCGACGGCTGTGCCAACAAACTGGGGGCAAATTGTCATAGACGCACCTGAGCCCGCTAGGTTTACACCCCACAGTCTGACTGCAGACGAAGACACCAGCTCACACACGGTAAATTAGTTTGTGTGTGCAATCACTTGGCATACGCAGACTTGTTACATCCTCTGCTGCATTACCAATATTTAGACATTTTACAAGTGACAGAAATTCTTGTGTCGGGACTTTGAAAAATGGATGTTCGGAGGCCACAGTGACTCGCTTTCAGGTTCAAAGTGTCTTTCTTTCAAACTTCTAATGAAGCTGGAGTTACAGTGTTGAAGTTAGTACCTCAGTACCTGTTAGAACAAGTGCAAAGACCATTAACATATCATTAATAATATGAATTATTAACTATGAATATTAATCATTAAATATACTCAGTTGAAGATTTTCTTTTATTTGATGGTGCCTTTCAAAACACCCAAGGACACCTTACAACAATTTCTCAATGTGAAGTCATAATTTTTGTTTTTAGGTTAATGTGGGTGCATTTTAAATACAGTTTGGGCACAAGCCATATTGTATCTGTTATAATTGTTGCTATGAAAAAGTAACTATTGAGAACAAAATTAATTTATTTTAATATATAAATACATTTTATTATAAAGCACTGGATCAACCCAGGTCTATTTTTGTTATAATAGTAGAAGTAAAAAAAATAAAAAAAAACAGTGCTTGTGTAGTATTCACTATAAACTTAAGTAGAAGGTACTGCCACTACAACTGCTATTACCACCATGATTACTACTACTACTACTACTTAGTCTTATTCATACTAAGACTGTAGTGCTACAATTACTGTGTACTATTACAACCCTTGTTGCCATTGAGGTCCAAAAATATTTTTACAGTTTTATAGGTTTTACAAATACTTCAGTAAACGCCAACATTTTAGTTCTAAAATCTACTCAAGTAAAAGTTTGGTTTTGAAAAAATGTATTTGTCTTAAAAAACTAAACAAGTACTTTTTTGAGTAAAAGAACCTAGTTGCTTTCCACCCGTTTTCTGCATGTTAGGGTTGTTCTCAGTGGTGATCTTGTTTGCATTAGAGGCTTCTGGTCATTTGGTCATTTATTGCCAATAGCATTAAAATGTGTTCTGGCATTGTGTTCATGTGTTGCACATAAAATGTCCAGCTCTGATTTAGCCTGACTTTTTACTAGCAGCTTGATCAAAGACACTGAAAGACAGCTGTTTTTCTCTCCTTAAGTCTCTACATTACCTACACAAACATGCTAATTTGGTCTCGCGCTACCAAACTTTAATCACTTACTTGATGGTAACGGGCACTGTTGAAGTTAGCCACAATTTCCTTGCAGACGTCTGCCTCATCTGTTTCAATGCCTCTCAGTGACTCAGTGGCTTCTCTTTTTGTTATTTATACATTTTTCTCCCACCCTTCAACCTTCTTCCATATTTCACCTAAATTTTGATTTGCCTCTTGCCTTTGCGTTTGTCTCGCTGTGTTTCCTCATAACTCTTTATTTCTTCTCTTTTCACCTGTCTTACTTTCTGGGACTTTCTTCGCAGGCGAGGAGTCACACAGATCAAAGGCAAGAAGCGATGCGATGGAAAGAGGCAGAGCTCCCCCCACGCATATATATCCTTCAAACTTTCTCTCTCTCTCCAGCTCTTAAATCTAAGTGTCTTTCTCTAAATATCAAACTCACGCAATATTTTCTGCCCTTTGATTTTTTTCCCCTCATTCTCCAATCAGTCTGGACATAGCAGATATTTATTCTACATTTTATCTGTTTTGCTCTCCAATAGTAATATACAATTGTGTTTTTATTGCGCAGTTGCTGTTTTTTTTTTTGTTTGTTTGTTTGTTTGTTTTTATCTGGACCAATGGAAGATAATATAGCCTAACAAAATCTAATCATATCTATGTGAACACACAGATTGGCCAGTCCTAACATATATTTAAATTGTATGGAAATCCAGTCACAAGGGGTCACAAACCAGAAATTTTTTTGTGCTGGTCCCAAGCTCGAATAACTGGAGACGGCTGGGGTTTAAAACTGATATGCAATCCATTATCATAAAAGCAGGTCATTAAATTGTATGATCTTTTAATCAAGCACAAAAAGCTTGTAATAAATCCACACACATACTGCTCATTTTTCCCCTTGGAACAACATAAGACACCATATGGGGATCTTTGCAAATGTTCCATTTGATTTGGGAGAGTGGCTTGTTTAAACCACACTCCTACATGTGTGGGACATGCACACATTAATCCTCAGATCAAGTGCAAGATGAAACAAAGAACAAGGGATCGAGGAAACTAAAGTGAGATGTTGGGGTATTCAGACCCTGCAGTTGGTGAGGGGGGCACACTAGAGTTGATATAAGTGACTAAGTCCGTTTAGGTTTCAGCGAATGAGATATTCATTCAGATATAGCTATGCACACCACAACTCACCTATGTTTGTTCAGAGTCTTTACATGTTAATAATGTCCCTCTACACTTTTCTTTGTCTGAAAATGTACATACAGCAGCACTGTGCAAAACTTTTAGTAAGGAGTGAAGTAATGCTGCAGAATTATGAACTTTTCAGGAAAGGTTAGTAATGGGCCAAGACAAAATGATTATTTTTGGTGTGTATCTAGATCACTGTTTAGATCCAAATGTTTTTTTAAGGCATTCTGCACAATTTAAGATACTTTGACTGACTCTACCCTTGTATCTCATAATGTTGCTGAACAGAAAGAGCATTTCTGACTGAACTAGACGATCATCAAGTCTAAAGTCTTGAGTTTTATTTAATTTATTAAATTTTTTTGTGCATTTTTGTACACTGATACGCTTATCTTTGTTCATAACATTTCTTAAAACCTGTCTAAGATGTTTGCACAGTACATTATGTGTGCTGGAAAGCCTTTTTAGTACATGCATACAGACTACTGCGAATGCACACCACACTATTTGCACAACTCCATAAGAAAATATTAGCGCTTTAGTGACACAGTGGAATTCTTAATACCACTCACTCCACTGCGTCACAGGGCGTTATACAAAGCGCTTGAAGTCCACCACGGGACGCATAATCAGAGCCTTAAGAATGAGCTTTGTTAATTTATTTAGTCCCTCTTCCGCAGGCGCACCGCTGAGACGCTCCTGTTAGCTGCCCCCGAGTGGGAATCGGTGGGGTATCGCTTGTCTGGAGCGGTGACTTTGAAGCCACTTAAAGGAGTCCCAACAGGAAGTGAGTCTTGCAGGTGGACCAGCCAAAGTCAAGATTAAGGAATCCAAAAATAGACCGCTCTTAGAAAGGCGATGAAGATTGATTGTGAAAGATTGAGGAGATATAGATTTTTAATGAAGGGAGGGGGGGGATTGCGACACTTGCTTTTTGCTTCAGCAATATTTTAAGGAGTAACTCACCCCCTGGCACAGGCTTTTCTCTGCCTGTCTGTTTTTCTCCACTGGAAAAGTGGGCAGAGACCAGGCAGAGACAAAGGGGAAGAACTTGCACTGTAATGGACGACCTTAAGGTGGCAACAAGAGAGGACTGCGGCGACAAAAGTGCAAAAGCAGGGGAGGCAACAAAGGTTTTAGAACAAGGAAACAGTACTATGGCATCATTATTATTAGAAACTAATAAACTGAAGCAAACCAAATACCCAAAAATGTGAAATTTAAAAGTACAAAAATGTCAAATATACAGTGAGATGTGCAGCTAAATCTGTATAGATCGGGCCTGAAAAAACACAGCTCAGTGTGGCAGCCTAATACTGTATATAGACCTAAATCTAAATTGGGTGCATGATCAACATCCGCCATGGCCTGAAAAAAGTGCCAGGACGGTCCAGCCTGACCTTCAGGTCATGTTCAGGTTGGGCTTAGCCAGAAAAGCTAAACTCTACTGCTAATGACCAATTTGTACAGTGTGTAAGCTAAAATAAGTTGTTTTAGTGGTGAATTGCTCTTTAAAGACACAGTGCTTTACCTGCCGCCCCTGTCAATTGTTAGCAAAGACAAAGCAGGAAAAGAAAAAAGGCCAGATAGAAAAATAATATCTACCAACAGTTTTATTTACCAGTCTTCATATGCACCCTCCTCTACCTCCTCTCATTTTTTTTCTTCCTTTCCAATCAAAGTTTCAGCGCGCAACAATAAGACTGCTTACTCTCTCAAAAGCTGTTTAAGTGAATTTCACTGGCTCACCGGGGAATCGCCCCACTGAGGCTTTTGAAGGCATTGAGGCACGGAGAGAAAGTAATTACTTTTTTCCCTAAACAGAAGTGGGGCGCACCATGGTGTGTGTGAGAGAGAGAGAAAGAGAGAGAGACAGAATGGGAGAATGAATTAGTTTGTGTGTGTGTCTTTATATGTCTGTGTTTCTATGACACGTGTGTAACGCTGTGTTTGTGGCACTTTGAGAGAGAGACAAGCTTCTCACAGTCACGGAAGAAACAAAAACCTCACAAAGCCTTTCAGGGAGGGCCATCTGCGTCTGTCTTTAAACATAATAACATTGTATTTGACTCATGTAACGATGACATGACTAGACATGACAAAGATGAAAACACTCCAGAAAGCCAACATTAACACTGAAACATATGCATTTTTAGATTAAGCTGTTGAGGCTCTCTTTGGAAGTGACAACAATAAATCAGAGGGACACGTCCTGTTAGATGTTTTGGAGATTTAGGCCCATATAAAAACAGTCCTGGCACAGGTAGTGGCATAGACGGAGGGACATGGGGTGTGTTCACATGAATTTCATCCCTACTTAGAGCGCGTATACGTTCGGTAATACAGCATTTATTTAGTATACTTATAATGATATTGGTATATTTTACTTTTAGTCTTATCAGTCATTATTAAAAAGGACCATTAACATGAGCCGCAAACTATGTAAACCTTTTTTTTTTTTGTGTTTTTTTTTTTTTTTGGCCTGTGAAAATAAAGACTAAAACATCATTTAGGGATTTAAACAAAGAAAGAAGGCACATAGAGATTTTAAAAAAGAAAAAAAAAAAAGAGAGCTGCAAGTGTTCTGACACTCAACGAGATCAGTGAGCGGATTCAATCAGAAAAAAAGGCAGTAGCTAGCATTAAAAGCATTGCTTTAGGATGAACTCACTGCCCGCACTAAGCAGCACTGATCTCCACGGTCCAGAGCGGCAGAAACAGACAAGGCTTGCAGCGAGAAGGAGACAGGTGAGTGGAGAGGACAAAGGGCGACAGGTGAGAGCCACAGCCCTGTGACGTCTACAGTACCTAACGAGCACACAGCCTGAAATATTCACCTGACACAGACGGGGCTTCTGTCTCCTCAAAACTGTTGTTAAAGTAGATGCTGCTGAGCACTGCTGTGAGTCAGATCTGGGCCCGCCCTGCACTGAGCACTCTGCTAATAATAATAATAAAAACAATCGCTATTAGACCTATTTATATATTCATACTTACCTTTTCCTACCTATTGTCAATAAAGAAAAAAATCTGAAAAACAAAGTTAGTAAAAGTTAGTAGACTATTTGCAGTGCTGTGGCCCAGAGAGATCAGAGATGTCAGGGAGGAATCACAAAATAAGCCAGCGGTTCTTTAAATCCAAGCAAACAGCATTCACGGAGCGGACTATCAATAAGCACATCTCAAAGAGCTCTAACTGTTGCCTTGAGCAGCAGGTTAAACAGTGGGACGACAGTGTTTGATGTACAAAAAAATACGCATTTAAATGCAGTTAACATGCAGTAGTCATATACAGTGAACGCCACTTACACTCAAGCATATGATGTGATCAACTGCTCAGATCAACAGATAAGTATGGCAGCATGTGGATGCAACACATGGTTCCAAGGCTGTGCTCACTAAGCACTCTTATATAAATGGGTTGACTCTGAAGATGTTAGTCTCCCTCATGCAAAGTTTTTACCTTTTTTGTCTCTGAGCTATCAAAATGCCTCTGACAAAACAGCGTTGCTTTTCGTGTTGTCTAAGCGCTCTGACTTGGCTCCGTGGCAAAGTGGTCACCTCACAGCAGAAATGGGAGAGGCCTTACTGGGTGGTGTTTCCATGTGCTCCAGTGGATTTTCTCCATTTCCACTATCAACTTAAAACATGCACATCAGACCAATCTTCCTACTAGGTCATGAGCAAGATCCTGGCTCAAGATCTGGAAAAGAATCCATTTTTTAGCAGCCGCCCACTGTTCATGACATGGATGGATGGGTCAAATGCCAGACAAAAGCCTCCACAGTGAAATAAACTTTAATGACGCAACGATGTTAGTATAAGTTTTGAATAAAACTGAGAAGGATTATTTTGATGAAAGCTCCATTTGAAACCAAAGTGGAAAATTGCTTCTTCCATTTTGTGGATTAGAACTGATCAACAAATTATTTTTCTTTCAGTTATTTGTTGCTGTGACAAAACGATTAAACCAATATTGCCAACACTATTTTTCACTGACTACGAGACTCCACTTAAATATTCAGCAGATGTCATATTGCAAGGCAGAAGTACAACACTGCATCCCAAATGGCCATCCATGTACAGTTATGTGTCCAACCATGTGTACATGTAAAAAAAAGCTGCATTAAAATCAGTTCTTCTGTCTGCCACACCTCACTAAAGCCTGGTTTTGGCTGTTCACAGATTGCAGTGTTTTTATGTAAATCCATCTGACACTAACGCTGTCACCGACATAGCCCTCATTTTCTCTGCATCTCAAAGCCGCGGCTCTCCCCCTCACTTGTGTTGTTCAACATTCCTTTATTATTCTCCCTTCACAGTAAGTGGTCATTTATTCAGTTGATGTAGTCATTATTCTTCTACATTTTTCTTTCATCATTTGCTTCGGTGTCCTGTTGAGACAAACTTGTTTCTGCACAGAAATGGGCTGCTAAACCTTTGACATAAAAAGATTAGAAGGATAGAGATCTGGAATAAGTCACAGAAAGAAGAACACATTTGCAGCACATGGCTACATTTTGCCTGGCTAAAACATTGCAATGGTTTTGCCTTTAGAAAGGAAAACTGGCTCGTCTGCCAAACGAGTTTCTTATTTAAGAATTTTGGACACATTTTTCAACAACCTATTAAGATGAGTAACTTTGAAAGTCACTTGTAATGTCCTCCAGAGACCATTTCTGGTTGTAATACTTTTCCCATCTGGCATAGTCGCTTTATTTCTGCATTAAAAAATTGTTAACGCTATTCTTAAAAAGCCTTACTTCACCTTTAGCTATAAATTTGTGCAGATGTATGTATGTGCAGATGGTTGCAGTGTCAGAGATTGTCAAATTGTCAAACACCAAAATGATAAGTGACTATACAGTGTCAGCATAAGGATAAACATACATACAGTAGGTGTGAAATCTTAATTAGGAAATGCCAGAGATGCCAATTAATTTTAGCTATAGTCTGTGTTATACCCCATCATTGTTATACAACGGGCTAATGTCACACATTTTTGACTCATTTGCAATCACATTAATTAGCACTAACTGACACAAATGCAAACATTTATGCATGATTTTCTGAGGTCACATTTTCATATACTATATATATATATATATATATAAATTTAAAGATTACTTTTTTTCCAATAGTGACAGGTAAATACAATTTTAACTTCTTGACATTTCTCTGAGCAAAGAGGTTGTGGGTGTGATCCTCAGGTCAGCCAACTACAATCTCTCTGAGTGGAGTCCGTATGTACTTCCCATATTCCTGTGGGTTCTTTCTGTCTGGGTACTCTGACTTCCCCCCACAGTCCAAAGACATGAATGGGTTAGGTGAATCTCAAATGACCCCTGGTGAATGAATGAATGAATGAATGAATGTGAGAGCATTGTCTCTCAGTTTCATGTCTCTGTGTGGGCCCTGTGATTAACTAGCCATTGTCCAAGGTTACGCTGCCTAAGGCCCATAGTTGCCTAACAGCAATAAGCAAGATGATGGACGACAAATTTGCAGATATACCTTTTGAGCTTTAGCATTACATGATGTTAATTTGTCTGCATAACAGCTAATAAACAGTAGCAAAAGAAGCATTGAAAGGAGCACTCTACAAGCGCCTATACATTTTGGTTCTCAAGTAAATTAAAAGTAAATTAAATAGGCAACCCATGCTTGCCTATAGTATCCAGAGCTCATGTAAATGGATAAGGATTTTTCAAGGACTTTTAACTGACCACCACACAACAAGATGGCTACTTCTTGAAACTTGAGCCTTTGCCAGCCTTCTGCAATTTGCCAATTCAACTCCAACTAATGAGTAAGGGTGACATTTGCCACTACATTAAACCTGTTTTCATTTGATAATTGTTTAGGTTCAGACTCATGCCAACTATTTGCCTCATCTCTCTAAATCAATACTTCTTTTCTACGCAGATTATTTTGGTTTTATTGTTTGTGCTTTGATGTACAATGGCACTATTATTTTAGACTATGACAACTGAACACATGATTGCAAGTGAAACTTAAAGTAAAAATTAATGGTCAAATCAAGATCTGGACCAAGCTGCACAACACAAAATGGCCAAGACTATTCACATTCACTAAAAAGATCAAAGTTTTGAATAAAGCTGGCAGAATAAACCGATCTGCAGATCAGAGGTTGTGGTCAAATTTAGCTAAGATAGAATTTGTTTTCTGTAGAAATACAATATACCACAGTTCAGACAAAACTGAAGGAGCTGGTGAAGATAAAGGACATTGAAAGCCATTGAGCAATGCTTGCGTATGAACTCGGTGTGAATAGCGAATGCTTTTGAAATTAATATAATGTGAATAAAAACTTGGCATAACCTAAAGCCGTACCTTGGGTCAGTGTTAAAGTAAGTTATAGGAAAATCTATCTGCATGTATTGAGTCATTGAAAACCTTTTATGTGCTTCATAAGCTCATAAATGCATTGCTCGTCACTGCACTGAGAGTAAATTAGTATCACCTAACATTACCATCTTTATCCAACTGCTGTCACCTCAGTTTGGTTCATGCTGTGAAACATTAAAGACTGAAAAAGGAAACCTGAAATGTATTTGGTGTATTTTGGTGTATACACTTCTTAATTTGTGTAAAACAACTAGTGTAACAGATACAGTGCTGGAAAAATAAGCTTCATGTTAAAATGTAAAAAATGAATATTAGAGTACTAATATATGCTCTCTGTAAAAATAAAAAAACTGACAGGTAAAAGGCCTAGAGGAAGACCAAAGAGGGGATCTATAAATGTAGTATAAGAGGATATGAAGTCAGTTTGTGTAAGAGAAGAGGAACAGTCAAAAGGAAAGAAGCTGCTCTAAAACTAAAAGAATTTAATCTAGCAACTCATTGCATCCCAAGGTCTAAAACATCAATGTTGTTTCATTACAACCACAATATTGTGCTTTGACCAGAAGCTAACACACATCTATTACTGTGAGGTACATTTTGGAGCCTCTATTAAATAAGTCCAAGAATATTCTGTAACTCCTGATGCATTAAAACTTCAGATGACAGAAGCACATTTTAATAGAGCCTTCAAAGGAAGATACTTGACAGAGTACTGTGTGAAAATGTTAAACATATATGCTAGACTGGCTGCAGCTCAAAGTGAATGGCAGCAAGCCATGCCCTCCCCAGTTAGCCATGCTCCTGCTAAGACCTCCACACTCTCCCCTTCTTCTGCCAACTTGACAATTGCTCGCTTGGCTTCCTCGTTCTTTCCACTTCATCCTTTTCCTCAGCTACAAAGTGCCACTCCCATGTGCTCTCCGCGTGACAATATTCATCCTCCTCTGACGACGGTGACCTCTTTCCCCCTCATTTATCCCGTCTCTCATTTCCTGCCTGGCAAAGACGTGTCCCGTGTTCGCCGCATACGGAGAGGCTAATGCTAATACGACCGGTGGAGCTGGGGAGACAAAGGCGGTGATAGACACAGCCGGCATGCATATGGATGACACATATGCATAATCTCAGAGAGGAAATGGCATAAACAGACACTGTGAACAGAGAGTATACAATACACAGTTAAGAGAAAAGATAGAAGCCTGCAGCAACCTCTGTCAGTCAACTTTTCCCAATGTGTCTTTCATTAAGTGTAAGTTTGATTTCATGTAGATGGCTATCTACAGAGTTAAAAGCAGGAAAAGAGTGCTATTAACTTTCCATGCCTTGTATGACTAATATTTGTTTTCACTAGCTGGGTTTCCACCCAAAAATGAAGCAAATGTTCTCGCAAAATCTTTTGCAAAAGACAAGAACACAACAAGTGCAAACTAGACGTGTTTGCATCACAGAGTTCAAGTGGATGGAGGTAACCTACACCCAAGAAGAGCATGGTGGTTACACAGAATATGGAGACTGGATTGCAATTAGCTATGACTGGACAAGTTAAAGTTAGCCTACTAGCAGCAAGGTTTGCAGCTTATGCTACAAACAGAAGAAGATATGTAAAGTTCTGAAGCACAAGCAGCATGGGTGATTGGAGTGCTGGTGGTTTGATGTTTTGGGAGTTTAAATGGTCAACGTGATAAGAGTTTCTGTTTGTGTAAGAGTTACAGCTGCCTCTCAGTGTATGGAGCTCCACTGCAGCCAATGGAAAACACCAGGCACTAGATGTTTGTACAGTAGCTGTGCAGATCCCTGTTGTGTCCTTGCATTCATTTGATTGTAATTGCCTTTGGGAGCATCAGTGACAGGCGTTACAAATGAATTCTACACTGTATCATTACATATTTATACAGTTGGAAAATAGTGGGACTGAGCGTGATAAAAAGTAAAGAGAAAGTGACATGTAATGCTCCTCTGCGGTTCTTTCTTCCACTTCTAATGGCACACTAGGGCCAGGGACTATGTGTGATATCACAGGCATGCTGCTGTCAGGTAGAGAGGGTGGTAATTTTGCAGTCAAAAGACAAGGTCTAAAAGGCGCTGTGTGCTTCAATGAAACACCCTATTTACAGGAATAGTCCTGTTACATCCTCCATGTCACATCTGCCCTACTGTAAAAGAAAGTGAAAGAATATACTGTTCCTGTCCTGCTATTACAGGTTGGGGCTAGGCCATGTTTTTTATTTGATTTTATTTTTTATTTATTTATTTATTTTTTGCAAAACGAGCCACACTAGTGTCCGCACCATTGTAAGTTAAATGCAAACTGTAATAACAACTATTGCAAGCTTTGGATTAAAAAATATATATATATTTAATATTGTGTTAACACTTAATAATAATTACACCCAAAAAAGCAATAAACATTAAGTATAGTTCAAACTTAATTAACATAATTAGGTTATATCAAAGCATGGCATGCAGGAGTGCTGCTTGGTGCTCTTCAGTGTAAGCATCAGTCTCAAACTTGCAAAAAAAAAAAAAAAAAAAAAAAAAAAAAAAACAGGAAACACTCATGGCACTCAAAAAGGTAGGACTTATTGAGTTAGACCTGAGACATAAGTGTTGTTTTTAATTGTTAAGTGTTGAATAAGGAGAAGTAAATCAATGCATTATTCGCATTGTGGAAGTGAGTATCTGTAAACTTTTTATGCTTTCTAAATTACATATTTATTAATGCTTTATTACTGCTTAATAGTGGTGAGTTATTCTAAAGTGTTATCCATATTTACGGTAACATTTTTGTAAATGATACATTTCAAATTCAGACTTAATCTCCATTTTAAATATCATATCTTTAAATCTCCTGTGTGACATGTGAACAATAGTCATTTGTAATAGTAATGCATTGGTCTTATATAGGGCATTTCTAGGCACTCAAAGTTGCTTTACAATTGGTAGATTATTAATCAACTCTTCAGTCACACTTGGTGGTGGTAAGCTGTGCCTCTGTAGCCACAGCTGCCCTGGGACGATGACGCGGCTGCCCCTCAGACTACCACCAAACACAGTCACACTAACACATTTACACAAGCAATGTGGGTGAAATTTCTTGCCGAACAGCACTATGGTGGTAGCATGGATTGATCCGCCAACCTTCAGTGGGGGAGCGTCTCTTCCTACTGAGTTACTGCCTCCCCAGTCACATCCTCAATTTCTCTAAACTTTAGTCTTGCACAAACCTCCCCAAACTTACAGTATCCTCATACATTATGTATGTCATTAACAGTAAAGACAGTATAACAGTGACAGGCACATTCTGTATATTATATAGATATATTTGATCTCAGATGAAAGATTCAAATTAAAGAAAAGGTACAGCAGTTTGTGACTAGTTTGAAAAAACCTTGTAAAATGTAGGACAAATGTGACACCTAGGATCAGACCAGACCAGAGACTACTGCTGCAAATATCGGGTGTTTCATTAGAGCACCCACCTGCTTTCATCTCACAACAGATGTACTACTATTTTTTACACTTACACATACCAAGATTATTTCTCAGGCTATTTAATTATCTTTTTTTTTCACTGTTGTGACAGTGTGTATCATGCCCACTGTAGTCAGTAAGGGCTGTTACTTAAAAGTAATATTACTCAAGTATAGAGCTGGGTACTGTTCAGGTTTCTTTGATACCAGTACTTAAATGATACCTAGTTTTTGATACTGGTACCTGAGCGATACTTTTCTGATACCCGTGGTGTGCTATTTCATCTTCTACAATCATAAAACAAAATAATATGGAATAAAAGACCCATTTTTTAAGCAAAATTCTTAACTGTAAGTTAAAACCAGTAGTTTGTATAATTGAGTGTTTGCGTAGCATTACGCAAACACTAATTGTTATGGAAGTTCTTTAATATTATTATTATATTTTTTTCCCGTTTTTCGGCGCGTTTCAACTCTTCAACAGTTTTACCAATTTTTGCCATTTTCACATATAACGTTTATGGTCATTGGGAGAATTCTGCTATTACTTTTGGCAGTTCTGCCACTTATGGTTTTTGTGCAAAATGCCATTTTATGCCATATTTTTCCCATTGACTTATAATGGGGCATGTACAAATTCATGTTTTTAGCACATTTTTCTGCCACTTATGGCCTTTATGCTCATTGTGCTCATTCTGCCAATGGTTCTGCTTCATTTAAGCAGCAGTTCAGCCATTTAAAGTGTTTGTGGTTTGCGCTATTTTATGCCATTTTTCTGCCCCATTCATTTCTAATGGGACTTTTGCCATTTATTGTCTATCCTTATACTTTTTTATACATTTTTGGTACAACCAGCATTTTAGTGATTTGTGCAATTTCAGGCCATGTTCCCTTTATTCAATTCTATTGTGCCACCTGCCATATTATGCCATTCTGCCCCATTATGCCTTTCTGCCCTTCTGCCCTTCTCTTTTGCTTTTTAAACCTTTTCTGCTTTTTAAAGCTTTTTCTGCTTATTCTGCTTCTGCCTTCTAATTCTGCCTTTTACAGTTTTTGCATTTTGTGCTATTTTATGCCACTTTTCTGCAAATTCAAATTTTCTGCTTTTCCTTATGCAAATTCATTATTTCTGCCTTTCTTTCTGCAAATTCTGCCATTTTTGATCATTCTGCTCTTTCTGCTTCTGCTAAATTATTCTGCTTTTTAACGATTTTGCAAATTGTGCCATTTTATGCCATCTTTCTGCAAATTCAAATTTTCTGCTTTTCCTTATGCAAATTCATTATTTCTGCCTTTCCTTCTGCAAATTCTGCCATTTTTGGTCATTATGCTCTTTCTGCTTCTGCTAAATAATTCTGCTTTTTAACGATTTTGCAATTTATGCTATTTTATGCCATAAATTTTTTAGCTTACGCAAACACTCGCAATGGCTTCTGCCATTGCAATTTCTAGTTATATTTTTTTCCCGTTTTTCGGCGCGTTTCAACTCTTCAACAGTTTTACCAATTTTTGCCATTTTCACATATAACGTTTATGGTCATTGGGAGAATTCTGCTATTACTTTTGGCAGTTCTGCCACTTATGGTTTTTGTGCAAAATGCCATTTTATGCCATATTTTTCCCATTGACTTATAATGGGGCTTGTACAAATTCATGTTTTTTGCACATTTTTCTGCCACTTATGGCCTTTATGCTCATTGTGCTCATTCTGCCAATGGTTCTGCTTCATTTAAGCAGCAGTTCAGCCATTTAAAGTGTTTGTGGTTTGCGCTATTTTATGCCATTTTTCTGCCCCATTCATTTCTAATGGGACTTTTGCCATTTATTGTCTATCCTTGTACTTTTTATACATTTTTTGGTACAACCAGCATTTTAGTGATTTGTGCAGTTTCAGGCCATGTTCCCTTTATTCAATTCTATTGTGCCACCTGCCATATTATGCCATTCTGCCCCATTATGCCTCTCTGCCCTTCTGCCCTTCCCTTTTGCTTTTTAAACTTTTTCTGCTTTTTTAAGGTTTTTATGCTTATTCTGCTTCTGCCTTCTAATTCTGCCTTTTACAGTTTTTGCATTTTGTGCCATTTAATGCCACTTTTCTGCCCCATTCATTTTTAATGGGACTTTTGCAAATTCATATTTTCTGCCTTTTCTTTTGCAAATTCTGCCCTTTTTGGTCATTCTGCCTGTTCTTATTCTGCTTCTGCTACTTTTAACCAATAATTCTGCCGTTTACAGTTTTTGCAAATTGTGCCATTTTATGCCATCTTTCTGCAAAATCATAATTTCTGCCTTTCCTTTTGCAAATTCTGCCCTTTTTGGTCATTTTGCTTGTGCTACTTTTAACCAATAATTCTGCCTTTTACAGTTTTTGCATTTTGTGCCGTTTTATGCCATTTTTCTGCCCAATTCATTTCTAATGGGACTTTTGGCCTTTATGGTCTATCATTATACTTTTTATAATTTTTTTTGGTACAACCAGCATTTTTGTGATTTGTGCAATTTCTGGCCATGTTCCCTCTATTCAATTCTATTGTGCCACCTGCCATATTATGCCATTCTGCTCCATTATGCCTTTCTACCCTTCCCTTTTGCTTTTTCAACTTTTTCTGCTTTTTTAAGCTTTTTCTGCTTATTCTACTTCTGCCTTCTAATTCAGCCTTTTACAGTTTTTGCATTTTGTGCCATTTTATGCCACTTTTCAGCAAATTCAAAGTTTCTGCTTTTCCTTATGCAAATTCATTATTTCTGCCTTTCCTTCTGCAAATTCTGCCGTTTTTGGTCATTCTGCTCTTTCTGCTTCTGCTAAATAATTCTGCTTTTTAACGATTTAGCAAATTGTGCCATTTTATGCCATCTTTCTGAAAATTCAAATTTTCTGCTTTTCCTTATGCAAATTCATTATTTCTGCCTTTCCTTCTGCAAATTCTGCCGTTTTTGGTCATTATGCTCTTTCTGCTTCTGCTAAATAATTCTGCTTTTTAACGATTTTGCAATTTATGCTATTTTATGCCATAAATCTTTCACCTTACGCAAACACTCGCAATGGCTTCTGCCATTGCAATTTCTAGTTTATTCTGTTATTTATTTGATTCATACATGGAAAGGAACATTAAAGCTCCAACTTAGTATTGAAACTTGGTATTGAATATTTTTTTCTTTTTTTTCCAATACCAGTAGTATCATAAGTTTTCTTTTGATATCACAAAGGTATTGTTTAACGGTACCCAGTCTTACTCAAGAAAGTACTGAAGAATCAAATGTAAAGTTTACTTTACCCATTTAATCCCAATTTTATCTCAGACATAAAAATATTAAATTCATGTGTTATCAGTGCTCTAATAATATAATATAATATCAGTTGTTATTTTTAACAATTTTGAGCGTAAACCTGAATTTTATGCTCTCCAACAATTGTTGCTAGTGGGATAACCTGTGGTCGATGTTGAAAATTAACACTTAATGTATTTAGTCAGCTTTTACTTAATTTAATGCAACATAATATATTAGTCTTTAGTTGTCCTAAAAAGGTGTAAATTACTTTAAGCAAAACAATTTATAAAGTGTATTTCTATAACAATAGCACATCATTTTAGGCACCATCGGAACATGTATATATACCATTTTTTATAAAATCTTGTACTGACTTCCATAAATAAAAGCATTTTAGTTCCATATGTTCAGATTATAAATAATATTTTTATTTTCAGTTTGTAATGTCACAAAATAAGTTCTGGACCTCATTCTGTGACTGTCTGTATTGAAGATGGAGTAAGAATTCAGTGAGGATTTTGAATTTTAGTGATATTTTGATATGTCCCTGTCTCTAACCTGCACTGGCTTTTATTTTCATGATAAACTGTAGTGACAGTATTTATTCTACACAGCTGTAGTCTGTAGACTGAGGACATGTGCAGGTGAAGAGTTTAGAGCTGAGAAAAGCTCACTTTGTTCCTGTTCTACACAGCTCAACTGTAATATATGTACTGATAATAGCCTATTATATCACGCAATAAGAGCAGTAGAGCATTAAAAGTGAGGGATCTTTTTTTGTAAACAATTGTTGTTGGTGGGATTAAACGGGTTAAGTTCAAAGGTTTCTGTTATTACATTTTTTTTTTTCTTCTGATTGCCAGAATGTACTACCCACTTTGCCACTGGGGTCAAACAACAAATTAATAAATTAATAAAAAATACTAGCAAATATAACTTTTGTGTTTTAGGTAATGTACTCAAAGTTGATCAATAAAATATATACAGTATACTTGAGTAAAAGTATATAGTTATTCTCCACCTCTGGCTCAAGCCCACTGAATCTCAGTATGTTTTCAAATCCTACTTTCTACTGTAAAGCTGCATTGAATGGTCAGAATGAATTGGTAAATAAAGCAGCATTTAAAACGGCTGAACAACGCATTCAGTTCCTTCATATGTTCATATAGGTGTACTAATGCAGCAAAACAAGGCAAGCTCACCCATTCAAGATGAGATCTAACACATACATGGTACATAAGACAGTGTGTGTGTAAATATATTTATGTGTGTTAGCATGAAGCCAGACTCTAATTACCTAGTGACTCATTAGTGCCCAGGTGCCAACGTGCCATTGGCAGAGGCTAACTCCATGCAGGGGGCTGGGGTGACATGTTAATGGTGTAATTGTGCTGACCCATGTACCCTGATGGTTGATAATTACCTTCTCCATGTTTTTATAATGTGGAGAATTAAAATGAGAAGGGTCACGGAGAGGGAAAGAGGTAGGAAGGGTCCCGAGACCCTGCTAAGACCCTATGGGTGGTGCACATGTGGCAGCTTAATGACTAGGACCAAATCAATGTAGAAATGGAATATCTGGTGTGTGGGTTAGTGGGACTGAGAAATGTCAGGGGTGTTTTTTTTTTTTTCATAGTCAGAGAGCTAAGAGAGCACAGGCGACAAGGATGATGCGGATCTGACTGTACTGTGTATTCCCATCAGTCAATCTGCTTTAAAAAGAACAGACTGTGGTGTTGTCATGTTTCTAAACAAGAAGCTACGGCATACACTTGTGGCATTCAATTCACAGTCATCAATCCATCCATGTTACACTTATTCAGAATGTACTGCACTGGTTTATACAGTGGCCAGTTAGTCACAGGGCTGATATTCATTCACACATGAATGTCTTTCGGTGGAGGAAGCTGGAGAGAGTTTACAATAACATGGGGAAAGCACGCAGACATTACTGGGAGAGATCAGCGTCCCAAGGATTGAGCATACAAAATCTTTCCTGAGAGGTAAGTGCACCAACCTTTCTCCCAAAAAGTTACAATAACTTTTAACTAAATATACAAACAAATATCCATATTAGTTCTCTTTGAAGTGTAGGCTACATCGTGAGGCAATGTACAAAAATTTTGGAATCTCTTTCTAAAACTTTCTCACTATTGCAGTTTTTTTGTAAACTTGTCCTAATCATTTGAACCATGTTTACATTACCAAGCTTCCTCCCTAAGATAAGCACCAATAATGAGGTATTCCTCTTGTAAGAACACAAAAGAGCCCTCTTAAAGGGATTTGGAGGTTTTAACTATTATGCTCAAAGATTTACCCACTCAAAATGTGAGTTATGCATACTAAGCCAGGCAAGTTACGATAAGCCCACAAATCTGAGCCCTGTATTACTAACCACTGTCTCGTCTGGAGTTCAGTCCAGTTGAGTATAAGGGATTACACAGTGGAGATATCTGAACACAGGCACAGGCCAAAATGAATGTGTGCTTGGAGATAGGGCTTAACAATTAATCACATTCGCAATTAATTCGCAATATTAATAAACACAAATTTAAATCAAACCGGCTGCAATTACTTTATTTTACTGCTATTTTTAATGGTTTATTTTTCTGTTACTGACTGGAAATGATAAGATATAGATTATATATAAAACAGCCAAACACCAGTGTATAAGTGATGCACAGAAATAAATAGTTTTGTTGTCATTATTATTTGTTTACAAGGCCTGATGCTAAACAAGTCAATAGTAATGCTTTTATAATGACTACAACTGTATGCAACTTCTAATTTATTAATATTATAAGAAACATGGTTACCACGTTGGTCATATGTACTGCTTTTATTTATGGAAAAATGCAGAAAAATGCACAACAAGGGGTGTACTTTTTGTGCTTGTCCCCAACCTTCCCAAAAATGAAGATGTTTGCCAACCTATTGAACATGCAACTCACTATGCTAGAGGCCGATGGTTTGGTTTTGGAAAGATAACAAAAAAATATAACAATTATATAACAACAACAATTTGGCCCCAATTTGGTGAGCCCTGCTTAGAGATGAAAAATACTAACAAAAGCATAAAACAATGCCAAGAAAGTTTTATTTTTTTTATTTGTGACCACATCTCCACCCACAGATTTTAATGAACCTTTTCTGGATGTAAATCATTCTCTAAAAGGACTGCATAGGATGGATCATTGTTAGCTGAACTGCTATTACCTCCTGATGAATGCTGTTTATTACCTCTAAAGCATCTGTCTAACAATATGGCGGCTGCAGGAGCGGAGCACATCCCCCTAAGGAACAGAGCATCAGGATGGATCACAAACACAATATACAAAACTACTGCTTTAACGCATTTAAACATACTTCCCAATTAAGCTGTAAAATCATCAGTCAGTCGTTGCTGCAGTATACATACATCATATAGTAAAAGGGAAAAGGTTGATAATGACCAATTGCTGGTCAAATTCCACGGTCAACATTTTTAGACTCACTTCTTGCAACCTGTCAAACTGTGAAAAAGGTCATTTCTAAAGATTTGTAATGGTTAATAATAAAATAAACAAGTAAAAAATGTATCAAACTTGCAACTTATAAAAACACAATGAAGCACTGAGAACTGACCAGGAGAATCGTGGAGCAGAGGCACACAGGTTAGCAGACTTCAGACGCTCCAAAACAAACAGTGCTTCTTTAAAGAAAGCCCTGACATCAGACACTCTAGGTACAGAACTTATCCACTCCAATAAAGAAGGAAAAAGAGGCATCTTGACCAAAATACATAAGAGATACTTGACACCAACTCCACAAATGTGCCCCTCTTTTGACCATTTACATCGTTACTACACTTTTCCTTATTTTGCAGCTTACATTTAATAATAATAATACAAAAATGCTTGTGGAACATTTTTAGAAACTCTAAATGAGTAAAAGTAGAAGTAAAAGTACAGTTACAGCAGCAATGCATTACATCTAATGAGTAGGTATTGACTTTTGTTCATCTAGGCTTTAAATTTTTCAAATGTTTGTTAATTTTAAGCATATACATAACAGCATCTACAATTGCTAGAATAGCTTTAAAATAAAACTTCTACAGTAGTATGGAAAAAGTGTACATTTTTAATCTAAATGGCATTAAAAAGTCTTTAAAAAGGTCTTAAATTTCTTTTGACAAAGTCTGGAGCTACCCTGAAGTACTTTAAGGTCCCATATTATGCTTTTCTCAGGCTTTTTGGACACATTTGCATTGGTACATTTATGTTTATGGAAAATGTCTTATTTTGGGGAGCTTTTAATTTGTAAGAGATTGTTTTGATTAGGTGTCTGTCACCCTCTGCTGGCAGGGAAAAGGACAGAGCACAACCTGGCTATTTAGCACAGCTATTAGCAACAGACAGATAAATGAGCCGACTGCTTCATAATGACACAGTTTAAATATTAAGAGCTGTAAGACCAAGCGTTGTCAGTCTTGAGAAATTGATTCCTCAAACAAGCGTGAGTACTTTTACTTCTACTTGAGTAATATCATTTAGCAGTAACAGTACTTCTAACTTAGCCTGAATAGATATGAGCGCTGTTTATTTTATAACCTGTAATGTATGTCCTTTTAGCAACAGCAATGGGCTACAAAGACAGCAGCAAACCTTATGATCATAGCATCACCTGTTACAAAATATCAGCAAAGAAAAGTGAAGCAGAGGCAGTAAATAACAAGTCCGAGTACAGCTGGTAATCATGATACAGCTAAAGAAAAATACCATGTCTCACCCTTGAAATAGCTTTTTCGACATTATGTGTTCGGCGCTGTGTGTATGGGAGCTGGCATGTTCCCCAGGGTGTCTTTGGCCATGGCTACAGCCGCTCAGACGGGCCTCAGAATCAGGTAGCAGGCTTTTACAGCTATAACCCCGTTTCTTCTTTTCCAGTTTGGAGCGTAATAGAGAGTGGTGATACAGCTGGCCAGGGGGTAACACTGCACCGACACTCGTAAAAGGAACAGATGAGAGCTATTCAGAACTCCGGCACACTCACTGCACCTGAGAAATACTGGTGGGACTCGGCTGCTGCATTCAGGAGCAGGCTGTTGGCAAAACAGTGGGAATGCACATCCAGATTACATGCACAAACAGTCGTGTGTATGTGAGTGTGAAATGTGCCGGGATGTTTTTCTCTGTGCTCAAGCAACTTCTTCCAATGTGCTCAATGTGTCACATGGATGTCTGTAAATGGAAAATAACACGGGAAAAAGTAAAGTGAGACTTGTCATGCTTTCCCTGTTATACTTTCTGTCAGATGTTTAAGTCATGTTCATTGGTTGTATTATAAAAACACAAATCAGTGCCACTACTAGCCACTCGTGGTAATGTGGCCCAACACGTCAAGAGTACAAAGTTATGAGCCTGCTGTTTAAAAGCTGTACAGTACACAGCAATCAGTGTTTCTTGTGCTCATACCTGTTCCTACATTACCATATGAATACCTAACTTAAGTCAGTGCGAGTTCATGCCATCTCTTGTAGTTAAGGTTTAAGTAAGGTAAGGTTCTGCATTTCATCCCCTTAGAATTATTATAGGGTTCTATCTGTGTTCTGAGTAGTTTTGAGATATTTAGGTTTAAAGTTTTGACCATAAAAATAGCAAAACTGTTATGAGGAAGACATTTCTTTAATTAAAGGCACCTTAAAGAGATTGTAAATATATAATTACAAATCTTTGAAACTCTTGAAGTGGGACTTTTGAGAACTGGTTATTCAGAGATAGAACTTGCTTATTCTGAGTAACCAAAATCCAGTTTCTATCTTAAAAACAAACAAAAATCAATAGGTTTTATTTCAGCAGGCGACTTATTTTTATAATTTAACTGTTTGGAAGACTACATCACTCATTTGACGTTAAATGCAATACATTTTGACAATATTTAACATGGAATTTGTTGCATGTAAGCTATAGCTCTATATTTTAATCTTTAACACAATATACATTTCTATACTATGTTTATACTTTTTCTGAGTAAAAATATATATATAGACTGCAGTTAACTTATACTCTACACTTGTTTTAATATTTTCAGCTCTCATTCTCCAGACTGATAAAACTACCTAGCCTTTTTTTTTTATTTTTTATTTTTTTGGTGTCTGTTCTAAAGTTGAGCTCCAAATTAAGGTTTGACATTGCAAATATAACTTTTTATTTTCCCAAGTACAAAAACCCAAAATGGATAAAACTGTGAAAAACCCTTGATATAGTGCAGATAAGGTATCCAGGAACAAGAATATATGTATAACAGCTAGAACCCTATAAATCTAAAGGGGATGATTTGACAAATTTGTCCAATGCCACTGCGCCAGGGGACCCTTCCTCAGATCTTGAGTCAGGAGGACCTAGCTGGAGGATTAGCCTATCATGCATGTTTTAGGTTTGGCAAAACGAGAAGAAAACCTCCCCAAGCACAAGAAGAACATGGAAACTCCACACAAGGCCTGGCAGAGCAAGAGGAATTCAAACCCAGGACATTCTTGGTGTGAGGCAAAAATGCTAACCACTTTGCCATGGTTCTGCCAAACTGTGTACTACATTATAGTGTTGTTGTGTAGATATATTTTATAATACAAGTAAACTGTGAACAAGCAAGGTAAAATTTGTTAAAAGTTAAAAGAACAAAAAATAACTTCTTCAAAACAAGCCATCCACAAAATCATTTGAAAAATGGACACGGCTTTGAAATGTGTAAAATTGTAGGCACTTGTATATTTAGTACTGGAAAAAAATAAGCACCTTCAATATATTTCTGTCATCACTAACCACATTCAACAAGGATTTCTTTTGATATGAAAGAAATGGTGCTTTTAAACAGAAAAATAACTTGAGGTTACTCTCAGTTTCACCTGTCAGCCAACATTAAATAAAATCCAAAGATCATCGCATAAAGACTGCTATGGGCTGCTGCTCTATTCAATGACTTTGCAAAGAAAATACACAGCAGCCATCTTTGATTTCTGGTCTTGACACGCACCGACTGAAATTCATTCACACTATGCACATTGTTTTAGGCTCATCCAATAAAGTCTATTGTTGCAACAAATCCCTGCTTCATATTCCTGAATAACCTTGACTGGTGCAGAGTTAACTTGCCCGGCCCGCTCGGGGATCCTGCTGCTCTCTTTGTCATTAGGAGCCGTTACACAGTAAATCTGGAAACTAGATTGCAGGGCAGTGAGCTGTGGCAGGGTTCAGGAAGGTAGCGGCGGAGGCGGGATCGACAGCATTGGCAGTTAAATCAAACAGACGAGGGGGAAATACAAATATTTGACTGGGATTCAATTGGCTTGTGATCAGCCTCAATAAGAGGTGTTATAAACCAGGCAAGGCTGCAGGGTTTAATAGGACGGGCAGGACCACAGTGACAAACAAATTTCAGGTTATTAGCCGATAATGCAGAGGGTGGTAGAGGAGATAGGGGAGATTATTCAGGCAAAATAAAAAGTAAGTGAGTCTGTAAATGAAAATATGCAGATGCAGAATCCCAGAGGGAACCAGTGCTGTGTTGTTTTTTTTTGTTTGTTTGTTTTTTAAAGAGACGCGAAGAAGCAAGGTGAAAACTGATTGGATCAAAAAAAGGTGTAGGTGACAGTTGAGATGCAAGCTCTAATCAGTTGATTTTGTTTTGATCTGGCTTCGATTTTTGACCCGCGTCAAAGTGATGAAGGAAAATTGCACACTTATTTCAAAGATGAGTACAGAGCAACAACCTCTGAAGGTGAACTAAGTGAGACAGAGGCAGCAAAGGTAGGCAAAAATCATTACTAAACAGGAAAAATAAAATACAGATTTTTATCATGTTTTGGCTCAATCTGAATGAAAAAACAAACAATGCTTTGAATGAGTGCTCAGACAATAAAGAGAAAATATTATGTGTACAACTGTCAAATCATAATAACGTTTTAATTTTATAGATGTAATGACAGGGCTCGTTAAATTTCATGCCCTGAAAATCCCTTTAGGACTATTGAGCAAATAAAATGGTACATTTATCAATTTATTTTTTAATAAGCATAACCTATATTAACCAGTATTTTTTATGGCTTTATCTTGCAAGTAGTAACTATTAAGTATAATAACTGAGAATGAAGAGATTGTTAAATATGCACAATTGTTTAATGATTCCCACTGGCTGTATTGTTTCCCATGTTTGCAGCGAGAAACCCATTTATTATTTACTACATGTGCATGACCAAGGGCTGTGTGATGTGTGCTTGATTTTCTACTCAAGCTAGTGAAGATACAGTACTATTGGTTGATATGGAAAAAAAAAATGAAATAAAAGGAATAAAAAATATTACAAGTCATCTAAATGTTGCAAATGGAAATATAAAAATGCTATATAGACAATTTTCTTCCCTTCCAGATGAGTTTTCATTTAGGCTGCATCAGAAACTCAACAACTTCCTAGAATGTGCCATAAACTATAAAAGGCATTTTGTAGCATTTCATAATAAAAACAGTTTTTCATTTTCCTCATTGAGAACATTGTACAAAGCTATTCAAGAAGCCTATCTGCGATTTTTATTGAAAATTCTGCAAATAAATTTTTTTAAACAAAAATGTAACAGCACTGACAGAGTGGGCTACAAGTTACAACACACAAACTCTTAGCTAAGGCAATGCAGTGCTGTTGTATTCAATTAAGATTCACCGCTTCACTATGGTAATTTCAACATGTCTTTAAACATTGGGAGAAAAACTGGGAACCTGAAATGAACCCAAAATAACAAAACAGGGAGGACATCCAGACCCTTCTGTTTAAGACTGTAGTCTGTCTCGAGTAAACGTTTCAGGCAAATGACAATAAATAATAATCTACATATACTGAGTCTCTAACAATGTTGCAGAATAGTTCCTAGGCCAACTGGAAAGTCTCTGGTCCGAAGTAGAAGCTAAAAAGGTTTTAGGATCTATGGCCCCAGTTCCCAGTTCCTATCATGTGTGAACATACTGAAAAAAAAAAAACAAATAAATAAATTCTCGATGCAAAGTGGGTAGAAGGGGTACAATTCTATAAATAATTTTAAAATGGTATTTATGATCAGGGCACAAGTTGATTAAAAGATTTATGCAAATAAAAAATTGAAAAATATGAATGTATACATTTTTATGATGTTTTGTTGACAAGGACACTTTTGTCACTTCACAGGAGCAACAAAACAAATTTAGTTTAGAAAGTGTAAAAATAAAATATTGGATTTGTGTTTAGAATATCAAAATTAGTGATAAAATACACAACCAAGCATAGAAAAAGTTAGAACCACTGCAAAGTTATCAAAAAAATAACATTTAATAAGAACACTTTGGTCCACACTGGGGCACAAGGGTTAATTGATTAGTTTTTAAATGCACCTCGGGTCAGTCTGATGATTTGATTCTGATTGAAAAGCACTCCATCTGTAATTATTACCACTGTTTATTAATATTAGCATACACACCGCTGCTCTGATTGTACAATGAAATTATGCTTCTGTGGTATTGCCTTCATCACTATACTCTCCCCTAGAAACATATTCTTTGAGCAACAATGGTCGCTGGCACACAACTCCAGTACAATTAGGTTTAGGTCGCGTGATTTCACTTCACTAGCAATGCATGATGAGGATATAAACTGGGCTAACAATCAGTACATAATTGAGCCAGATGATTGAGAAGCTTTGCCTTTAAGAGAACTAAACGCCAAACGAGAATAAGCCAGCGTGATTTAAATTGCAATCACGTTAATGGCTGGCTTGCTTCTAATCATGATTACTCTTTCTTCCACATCTGTTTATTCCATGCGTTTTCATTAAACATAAATCGTACTTGTTGCTTCAAAGACACTATGCTTGCTCTATATTAACAAAAGGTTATGGCGCCTTTGAATGAACAGAATATTTAGAAGGAGCTGTTTGAAATTAAATAGGGCTTGTTACTTTCAGCATAGGTTTGTGTGCATAACATAAGTAAAAGGATATAATGTATTAACTAATAATGACAGCCTGGTGTCCTGTTACTCATGTCCAATGTATAAAATCACTTTTGATGCGTGGTCACACAATTCTTCACACTCACATGCCAAGTTTCACAGATGTGTCAAAGCAATTAACCCCATGCAGACGTGTGTGCGTGTACCGTACAGAAGGAGTACAACAGCATGTGTGTTTTTAGCATGTGCATAAGTCTGCAAAACAAATCCAGCAAACAATGAACCAAACATACTTTATGATGGCTAGCTCCCTGTTAATGGTACCCACAGCTTGTAACGTTCAAACAATCAGAGATCAACCACAGCGTTTCACAAGGGTCTGGACGTTGCACACATTTTATACAATTTGTGCAGGGGAAGAAACAAAGTTGCAAGTTCATCATTTCACAGTATAGTTTTTTACTCGTTAAACTGGGTTAAACGTACAAATAAATAATTCAGTTTACCATGCCTGCTTCCATTCTTTCAACTTCTTACACATTATTCTAGTTATTGCCAATAACGCATCTTTACAATACAGATGGATGCATTATTTTGAGAACACCACAACATAAGGGCTAACATATGCACTATAAAGTTGTCACATGACCACAGAGTCTGTAGTTCCCAGTCGACTGATCGCCTGCCTCATCTCTTCGCTATCCACAGCGCAGTGTACATTATTTATACATGTGTGCATAGCATTCTTTGACCATAATTTATGAGTGGGGACATACCCTACAAGTGTTGATGATCAATTCAACTACATCGTCTCCTTACATCCTAGCTTTCTAATTAGGCAATGCCATCTCGTTTCCAGTTTGTGAGAGATACACATAACCAGGGGGAATATTGTGCAGATGTTGTACTTGGAAGCTTTGGTAGTGGTGGTGGAGCTTCTGTGTATTTGTTGAAAATAAGGCAACATTTATACAGCATCTGTCACATGCAGTAAAAACACAACCATATTACTGGCTGTGATAACTTCACATTTTGAGAATTGCAATAATTACTGTTTTGAAAGAGCCAACTGATTCCATACCTATAGACATTAAATAGTAGCCCTGTCAATGCAGGAAAAATGTTATTTATTTTTTTGCTAAAGGTCTAAGGTTAGTAATAAAGACACATAATCACAAAAATATCTGAACCTGCAAGCCTGTATGTAGGTAAATATTGCTAATAGCAGACACATAACACACAACCAAATGAAATACAAAGCTATTTCTGAAAAATGTTGGGACAATGTGTACAATGTAAACAAGACGGAATGCAATGGTTTGCAGATCCCCTCAAAAAACATACTTATAGCTTTATAGACTATCCATCCATCCATCCATCCATCCATCTTCTTCCGCTTATCCGGGACCGGGTCGCGGAGGACAGCAGTCTAAGCAAAGATGCCAAGACTTCCCTCTCCACAGACACTTCCTCCAGCTCTACCGGGAGGACCCCAAGGCGTTCCCAGGCCAGCTGAGAGACATAGTCCCTTCAGCGTGTCCTAGGTCTTCCCCGGGGCCTCCTCCCGGTGGGACATGCCCGGAACACCTCCCCAGGGAAGCGTCCGGGAGGCATCTGGAACAGATGCCCAAGCCACCCCAGCTGGCTCCTCTCGATGTGGAGGAGCAGCAGCTCTACTCTGAGCTCCTCCAGGGTAACTGAGCTCCTCACCCTATCTCTAAGGGTGCGCCCAGCCACCCTGCGGAGGAAACTCATTTCGGCCACTTGGATCCGGGATCTTGTCCTTTCGGTCATGACCCAAAGCTCATGACCATAGGTGAGAGTAGGAACTGTAGATCGACCGGTAAATCGAGAGCTTCGCCTTTCGACTCAGCTCCTTCTTCACCACAACAGACCGATACAACAACCGCATTACTGCAGATGCTGCACCGATCCGTCTGTCAATCTCACGCTCCATCCTTCCTCACTCATGAACAAGACCCCAAGATACTTAAACTCCTCCACTTGAGACAGGAGCTCCCCTCCAACCTGGAGAGGGCAAGCCACCCTTTTCCGGTCGAGAACCATGGCCTCGGACTTGGAGGTGCTGATTCTCATCCCAGCCACTTCACACTTCGGCCGCAAACGACCCCAGTGAACACTGAAGATCCTGGTTTGATGAAGCCAACAGGACAACATCATCCGCAAAAAGCAGAGATGAAATCCTGTGGTTCCCAAACCAGACTCCCTCCGGCCCCCGGCCCCCGGCTGCGCCTAGAAATTCTGTCCCTGAAAATAATGAACAGAACCAGTGACAAAGGGCAGCCCTGCCGGAGTCCAACATGCACTGGGAACAGGTCTGACTTACAACCGGCAATGCGAACCAAACTCCTGTTCTGTTCGTACAGGGACCGGACAGCCCTTAGCAAAGGGCCCCGGACCCCATACTAACAGAGCACCCCCGACAGGACACTACGAGGGACACGGTCGAACGCTTTCTCCAAATCCACAAAACACATGTGTACTGGTTGGGCGAGCTCCCATGAACCCTCGAGCACCCGATAGAGGGTATAGAGCTGGTCCACTGTTCCACGGCCAGGACAAAAACCGCATTGTTCCTCCTGAATCCGAGGTTCGACTATCGGCCGAATTCTCCTCTCCAGTACCCTGGAATAGACTTTCCCGGGGAGGCTGAGGAGTGTGATCCCCCTATAGTTGGAACACACCCTCTGGTCGCCCTTCTTAAAAAGAGGGACCACCACCCCGGTCTGCCAGTCCAGAGGCACTGTCCCCGACGCCACGCGATGTTGCAGAGAGGTGTCAGCCACGACAGCTCCGCAAAATCCAGGGACTTGAGGTACTCAGGACGGATCTCATCCACCCCCGGTGCCTTGCCACTGAGGAGCTTTCCAACCACCTCAGTGACTTCAGCTTGAGTGATGGATGAGTCCACCTCTGAGTCCCCAGCCTCTGCTTCCTCAACAGAAGGCCTGTCGGTGGGATTGAGGAGATCCTCAAAGTATTCCTTCCACCGCCCGACAACATCCCCAGTTGAGGTCAACAGCTCCCCACCTCCACTGTAAACAGTGTTGGTGAAGCACTGCATCTCCTTCCTGAGGCGGCGGACGGTTTGCCAGAATTTCTTTGAGGCCAACCGATAGTCCTCCTCCATGGCCTCCCCGAACTTTTCCCAGACCCGAGTTTTTGCCTCCACAACCGCCCGGGCTGCAGCACGCTTGGCCTGCCGGTACCCATCAGCTGCCTCAGGAGTCCCACAAGCCAACCAAGCTCGATAGGACTCCTTTTTCAGCCTGACGGCATCCCTTACTTCCGGTGTCCACCACTGGGTTCGGGGGTTGCCGCCACGACAAGCACCAGAGACCTTACGGCCTGAGCTCCGAACGGCCGCATCAACAATAGAGGTGGAGAACATGGTCCACTCGGACTCCATGTCTCCAGCCTCCCTCGGGATCTGGTCAAAGCTCTCCCGGAGGTGGGAGTTGAAGACCCCTCTGACAGAGGGCTCCGCCAGACGTTCCCAACAGACCCTCACAACACGTTTAGGCCTGCCGAGTCTGTCCGGCCTCGTCCTCCGCCAGCGCATCCAACTCACCACCAGGTGGTGATCAGGTCGGATCAGCCCCTCTCTTCACCCGAGTGTCCAAGACACACGGCCAAAGGTCGGATGACACGACTACAAAGTCGATCATCGACCTCTGACCTAGGGTGTCCTGGTGCCACGTGCACTGATGGACACCCCTGTGCTCGAACATGGTGTTTGTTATGGGCAAACTGTGACTAGCACAGAAGTCCAATAACAAAACACCACTCGGGTTCAGATCGGGGAGGCCGCTCTTCCCAATCACACCCCTCCAGGTGTCACTGTCACTGCCCATGTAGGCGTTGAAGTCTCCCAGCAAAACAATGGAATCCCCAGTCGGTGCACATTCCAGTACACCTCCCAGGGACTCCAAGAAGGCCGGGTACTCTGTACTGCTATTTGGCCCGTAGGCACAGACAACAGTAAGAGACCTGTCCCCAACCCGAAAGCGCAGGGACGCGACCCTCTCGTTCACTGGGGTAAACTCCAACACATGGCGGCTGAGCTGGGGGCTATGAGCAAGCCCACACCAGCTCGCTGCCTCTCACCGCGGGCAACGCCAGAGTGGTGGAGAGTCCAACCCCTCTCAAGGAGCTGGGTTTCAGAGCCCAAGCTGTGCGTGGAGGTGAGCCCGACTATATCTCCGGTATCTCTCAACCTCCCACACAAGCTCAGGCTCCTACCCCCCAGTGAGGTGACATTCCATGTCCCTACAGCTAGAAGCTGTGTCTGGGGACCGGGTCATCGAGGCACGCGCCTTCGACTGCTGCCCGATCCACACTGCACCGGCCCCCTACGGTTACCTCTGCGAGTGGTGAGCCCACAGGAGGTCGGGCCCACGTCGCTCTTTCAGGTTGTACCCGGCCGGGCCCCAAGGGTAAAGGCCCGGCCACCAGGAGCTCGCATTCGAGCCCCAACCCCAGGCCTGGCTCCACGGGTGGGGCACCGGCTGCGCCATACTGGGCGATGTCACGGTCCTTGCTATATAACTGTTCATAGGGGATTTATGAACTGCTCTTTGTCTGGCCCGTCACCTAGGACCTGTTTGCCATAGGAGACCCTACCAGGGGCATAATGCCCCAGGCAACATAGCTCCTAGGATCAATCGGGCACTCAAACTCCCCCACCACGATAAGGTGGCAGTTCAAGGGGGAGCTTTATAGACCATGAACAATATATCAGTTGTTTAAACTAACAGTCGTCCTGGAAGAGGATCTCTCCTTCAATATGGGCTCCATAAGGTTTCTTCTTTTTTTCCCACAGCTGGGTTATTTAGGAGTTTTTCCTTACTGAGAAGGAGGGGCTAGGGGCAGGGAGGTCCTGAGTCTGTTTAGTGTAATGTTATTGTGTTGATTGTGTGTTATGTCTGATTAACTCTTAAGTGCTTTGAGGTGACTTTTGTCGTGATACTGGGCTATGTAAATAAATCTGTGAATTAAACATGAAAAAATAATATATTTTGAATCAAAAATTTCCTGAGTAAAAAAACAACTTCATGAGATTTGCAAACCCATAAATTTGTGAATAAATATCAATATTGTGAAAATGTGCACAAATTTTAGCACGCTACTTTGCTGAGTCTTTAAGGTCTCCTAAGGGCATGCTATTTTAAAGCCTAAAGCCCATACACCATCTCCAGACTCATTCTGATAATTCCAGCACTTATATTTCTGTCACTACAAAGCAACCAGCTCATTTACCTATATGTTCATGTCATGCGGCTAATAGCCATGCTAATTAGCTAATGTATGCTCTGTTCATGCCCCACCATTGCCAGCAGGGGGCGACAGACACCTAATCCAAGTTTTCTCTGCAAATCAAAAGTAACAGCTCCTCAAATATATACATTAAGTTATAAAACATGAAATACTCATTCAAAGGTGTCCAAAAAGATTTCAAAAAGCCTGGAAAAAGCATAATATAAGTATAAACTTTAGGTCAAAAGTGTGACACAGTGCCGTTTCAGTTTTGTTTGTGTAATTGTATTGCATTATTTATTTATCTTGTGTAGGCTACCCAATATTCAGTATCTGCATTAACTCATTTACTCTAACAACCTAGTGACAGTCTCTTGCCAGTTGCTCAATGATGAGAGAAAGCAAGAGCACCCAAAAAGGACCACCCACAGTGAGAACATGCCAACTCCACACAGAGCGCATTCATGAAGCTACTTTTTTATTGACAAACCAAGTGACAGCTGATGAGCCATTAAGGAGTGACTTCCCCTCGTTCCCAGCAGCGCACGGTCTTTGTGTGCAACAGGCTGTGCAGAGAAGACAAGTTTGTAGCCTGACAATGGGATTAAGGCTCAATAATGAACATAGAAAGTGACAGTGAAGGGCCTGATTTAGACTCTTCACAGCCTCAATGAGCGGCGTTGTTTATGTGTCAAGTGGACTTCAGCATCTGCTCCTGATGAAAGTGTGCGGTGCCAGATGAGAAGGGAAATAAAGGAAAGAGAAGAGCACAAAATGGCATCCACTTTAATTCATTCAGATGCACGGCTTAATTCAACAGAGCTGCGTGGCGACTGTTGCAGATAAAGAAATTCAAAAGAAGTGATGCTTTTAATCATTACGTAAAACAGTTTAAAGCTTATGTTAAAAGTGCTTGTGTAGTGTTGCAATCAAACTATATACAAAAGCACCACAGAGAGACTGGTGTTGGATTATACTTGTCATCCTTAACTGTTTTTTATAAGTGGCATGTCTCGTTTATAGTAGTATAGCAAGACCTTGAACATTTCGCATCCAACTAACTAACAAACCTATCAAGTGCAATGGCACAGTGGTGTGATCCCGAGTGACAAAGAAGGGGGAAAAAAAAAGTGATTCTTCTCACCAGCACTGTCTTGACACGCTGGATTTTATCACCATTGCTCTGAAAAACAGACTTTTGATATTTCGATGTGAGAGTGACAAGCGGAATAAATACAAAGCAATGTATGGTAATGAAGGTTAAATCAAAATACAGGCAAGACCATAAATTATACACTGATGAGTATAGAGTTTTAAATAAATTGTCCTGATAACACAGTTGCATGGTGGCAGAGTGGTTAGCATTCCCATCTATCACCATAAGCGAATATCAATAAACACTGCAACAACTTTAAACTTTTTTAAACCTCCAGAGAATTTGTACATGACAAAAACTATTTCATCATCAATATTCATAGATGTAAGGCAATACAGACTCTTGATATTTTGAGAAATGTGGGTCTCATTGTTTCCAAAGCTCCAGAGAGCAGAAGAAAGTCAAAAATCCTGTTAGCGCTCTCACACTTGGCACGGCGACAGAACAGATCAGGAGTTATCAAAGCCACTGAAGTGTGTCTTTAACCTGGAGATTTCAGTGTTGTAATTACCTCTGTGTAATATGTGATTACACCTGGTTCTCTCAAGCAGTGCTGACCTATGTATACTCATCTAACCTTTGGGGACTGTGGCTGATAGCCCTGCAGTGAGGTACAACTGACAGTTTTAATCTTTTTTTTTTTTTTTTTTTTTTTTTTAACAGCAATTCTTCTGCTACTGAGAATGGAAAAGAAGTAACAGCAGCATTTCTTGAAGGTGTTTTTTTTATGGTTAATTAAATATTCAACACTGCCTGTAAGTATATTGTTTACAGTAAGCAAACGTCTATTTTCCTATGCCCAGTGTTGAAGTCAAGACCATACTAACTGAGACAAAGGCTTTTAGATGCTAAGACTGAGTCAAGACCGAGGCAAACCCAGACCATGTGAGGACCAAACAAGTGCACAAGCACACATTTCAGCTAAAAGAAGCAAAAATCAATGGCCTAAATAAATTATTGATAATTTTAATAAACTAATGATGCCAGCAATCACCATCAATCAGAGGCCAGATAATGTTCCTGTTTCTACTAATGCTTTTACAAGCCTTTAAAAAAAAGTCAATAATTCACCCACTAAATACTTTTTGAACATGTGACACTTGTGTGTAAAATATGATATAATAGGAGCCAACAATAAACAAATTATACAAATTAGGCCACAGAAGTGCACCTTGGCAGAAACAGTGTTTCCACTCTGGCTTCCTCCCCCCATCTAAAGACATGCAAGTATAAGTGAATTGGTGACTTGCCCCTTGTGAATAAATGTGAAAGTGAATAGTTGTCAGTATAAGTCTCTGTGTCAACTCTGTGACTAACTGGACGTTGTCCAGGGTATACCCCGTCTATTGCTGCAAATCGCACGTCAAATTTGTGTCATTGACGTCCAGTTGGACGCTTGAACATTTTGAAGTCTGACGCTTCAGTCGCACGCTTCAGTCGCACGTCAAATTTGCCCTATTTACACATTCAGACGCAAATTTGCATCATGGGAGGAGTCTTTGTCAGGATAATGACCACTGTTTCAGGGCTAATTCCGTCCCGGTTTGCTCATCTGTTGTCCCCGGACCCTACTGCTGTATTTAAGCACTCAATCCCAGCAGCAAAGCTGAAAGTTATTTCTTGTACAAGAGTGGTCTCTAGTGGTTTTAGTGGGGTATAGACTAGGCTAGCACTTTGTACACAGGCTCTGTTATCCCTGTTGTTTTGCAGAGTGCATAAACTGCTAACCCAACAATCTCATGTCAGCACACGGTAAAGGTCTTTGTTACAGTAGTAGAGCTGCTGTTGGTTGTAGCTTAATTATAGCTCCGGGTTCACATTAAGCCTCAATGAGTCCTCCATGATTGTTTTGAAGTATCTCCACCTCCTCTGTCCTAGCACACATCTTGAGTAGAAGGGTCCTAATTGGTTAATGCGCTGCAAATATTCGCCAAAGATCAGATTTTTCAACTCGAGCGTTTCAGGCAAAGATGCTCGAGTTGTGCGTCAGATGCGTTAACGCTCAATTTGAGAATCAACTCAACGCAACACTGGACGCTTGATTCACGCCGCAGGACGTCTAGACGTGCATTTACATAGACTTAACAGGTAAATCAGATGCTCCAGACGACTCAGTCACGTTTGGTGTGAACATAGCAAAAGGCTTACCCCGAATTCACACCAAAAATGTCACAAGGGCGTTGCAGCAGCATTTCGTATTAACGCATGTCTGTTTAAAAGCATCAATTTACACAGAGGGTGTCAGAGCTGCTGCTGTTATGGTGCTTAAGTGGATTTCCTCCGTGTTTTACAGACTACTCGTCGTCTAAATAAAAAGATGTCTCTACTTAGCCCCATACCTTCTAATTCTTCATGTTGTCCTTATAAAATGGATGCTTGGTGTTGCAAATTACATTACATTTCTCCCCTTTAAGAATCAACTTCTCTGTGCACAGTGTTTACGTTAGCGCTGTTTCAGTGAGCCTTTATTTTGAAAGAGTAGCAGAAGTTTATTTTGACACTTGGTCCCTGTTACCTGTGTTTTCCCAGCTGTAGCTATGCAGATCGCTCCGTAGACGCTTGAAAAATAGAACTCCAACCTAATAGCATTGCGGCGAGTAGTTCATGTGATGTGCATATGTCGTCCCCGGTGTAAATTGTCAAATTGAATAAAACAGAACCTCACGTGATGCTGCTGTTATGCGCTGCAGCTGCTTTGGTTTAAATTGGGGGTCATAATTGAAGATGATGAATAAATGAAGGAATGAATGTTTTGAGAAACATAAGCGTCTCTTGTGCTTTATAGCCAGAGGTTCCAGCTTCCCACTAGCCATACTACTACCTTTTCCTTTCAGTATCTGGTCCATATAGTCCAGTGAAGTGCCTGTCTCCTCTCTTCGAATCTGAACCAGCAGCCTGATCCATCCGGAGCCCATCACTCACTCTCCCCAGTGTCATTTACTCTCCACCTACTACTTCACCTTTCACGCCACTTTCATAAGTCATTGCCGCTGGAGAATTACACCCACCTGCGGATGAACCCACGGACGAATCAAAAAAAGGCCTTTTGCATCAACTGCCTCAGGACCTGTTGGGTAAGCGCCTGACAGAGAGATAGAGGGATCAGAGCTAAATGTGTTTCGGTGTGAAAGGGTTAAGCCTGGTCTCAGGAAAGCCTAAAGGCAATCTAGAGAGAAAAAGGCCTGAGCTAGTTTAAAGTCTTAAATGGTTAAATTCCTGAGGTTGAGATGCAGGTTTAATTTGGGTTAGTGTGCTGTTATGAGCAAATGAAGGATGTTGAATGTGCACAGGCTCATAGCAGAAGTGTGTTTATGTAACGCCAGTACCAAGAGTATGTGAAGTGTTGTTCTGTTTGCAATAAATAGTCAGACACTCAAGCATGGCCCCCTGGCTCTTCTCGCTTTAGTGCATCTCAGACTGGCTAAGCCCCCCAGAGCCAAACATCTAACTGGATCTGTCAATATTGACACACACCAAGCACACGTTCTCCACAGCCAGTGTAAGAAAATATAATCCTTCATGTTCAAAAACTTTACATCGGAGTAAACCGCTTTAATCGACATCCATTCATATTCCCTCAAATGCAGACAAATCCGAGACCTAACTAAAAGCCTCCAAGGTGCTCCCTTTTACAGGATAAGTGCTTATACTTTTAATTCTATTCACCATCAATGAGTTTCTTACAGCATGCAGATGTTAAATAAATATGGCTCACTCATAAACACACTTCTTATAGGTAAAGATAAAAAAAAAAAAAAAAAAAAAAACTAATTTAATGAAACAGTTACTGTACAGGTCTTTGTAGTGATTCCCATACTTGGAAAAGCTACAGGCAACACAGTCAGTAAAATAACTATGGCATAAAGTCTGCTTAGAAGATTCCTCACCTTCATCTCACACTACAGCCACACCTCCATCTCAGCCAATAATCGTTCAGCCGCACCTAAATTTACCTTATCATCACCACCTCAGCAGTGGAACAGCTCTCTTCATTTTCAACATTACCACATCTTACCACCTCCACTGTGTCTGGGCTCCAAAAGAAGACTTGCCAAAAATTAGAGTATAATCTGTTCTCTTATAATTCATCGCATTCATTCAGGTCTCTCCTACTGGGTCAAAGCACCAAAGTTTTGCTTTCAATTATTACTATTCTAATGTGTTTAGTTGTTTATGTCTCTATGAGTCGCTCCAGGTTGAAATATTGATACCCTTCAGAAAGTATTTGCAGCTTTGCAAATAAACTTTAACTAAACAGCCATGATCCAGGAGTCATGCATTATAATAAATCTTAACTTATTACAGAGAGCCCCTTTTAGATTTTATATTGCTCATCATCACAGTCATGGGTTGGCATGAACAGTCAACGACATGTTATCCATACGAACATCATGTTGTGCGTATAAATACATACTCATGTACGTTTATTGTCATGACTGTACTGGATTGTACTGGTCAGCACTTTTCCCAAGACAAGCTTCCCTTTGGGACAATAATGTATATTTGATTAGATTTTTTTAAAATTAAAAGACCTAAAAACTATTGACCTCTGAAAAAAAACATTGTCACTGAAAATCTTTCTAAATGTTATTTTGTTTTGTTCGCATCAATGCGAGCAGGGCTTTTAGTAGTCTGCACATGCTGCCAGCAATTGATCCCACAATCCACTTTTTCTACTTCTATGCAGCACAACCAAAAGCTCCATAGCCATTCACTCTGAACTAGCAATATGACATGAAAAGTGACAGCAAATATCCAATAACCATGAATAAGATAATAGCGCTGCGCCTACAAGTTATCCTACTAATGTATGTACTCATGAAAAGCTGAGATTTTAGGCAAATTAACCAATGAAAACTGTGTAAACCAGCCTTCTCTGAAATAACAACTCAGAAAGAATACAGAGCAATACTTTAAATAAATCAAACCAATATCTGAATGCACTCTGAATAATTTCATATCTGAAATACGCACTGAGTAAAAAGAGATTTACATATGAGCCCAGTGGAGTAAGTGCTGGAGACTTGAGTTGAGAAAGGTACTATCCTGTTACAGGTCGGTGCGATATACTGCTGGATGACATTTACTGTCTGTGCTTGTCGGTCAGAGCATTATCCAATCAGACAGTGACATATGGTGAGAAATAAGGCCTTTGTCTTGAGAGATCTAAAGATAAGAATCGTATTTCCATTAAATCAATGAGCTGTGTGCTTTACTGCAATGAATAATGCATCTGGCCCTTCGAACCAGCTTCCCCCTCTCTCCTGCCCATACTCACTCGCTCTCTTCCACTAGCTGTTTGTGATGCACGCCGTAGTGTCTCAAGTGTTTTCATACCTTTGCACTTCATAATAAAGTGAAGGTCTTGATCCTGTTCCAAGAAAGCTACTTCATTTTTGCTAACGATCCTCCCATGCTGACTGATGAGGATGGCAAAGCTTCTACCAGAACTCCTGACATATCTTTAAATGTATACATAAATGGGATACAGATTAAACACATTTTCACATTTTACACTGTAGGTCACTGATTATGTATGAGCCCAAACACTATTTTATTGACTGACAATCCATCAATACTGGAGTACATAATATTTTAATTTAATCTCCCTGATATTCAATGCCACTGTACTTGTCAAGGGCAAGACCTCTCCTTACCCTAAGGGCTTGGGACTGGCACAAGGGGTGGCATTAGCTCAGTTGGTAGAGCCGTTCATCCACTGAATAGAAGGTTGGCGGTTATAACCCCACTCCCACCCATATTCTACCATTGTGTCCTTGGGCAAGACACTTAACCCTCCTTGCCCCTAGTGTCAACGTACACCAATATATGAATGTGTGAGTGCTTGTGAGTGTGACTGGATGAATGGTTCTGTGATGTAAAGGGCTTTGAGTGTCCATGGGAGTAGAAAAGCGCTATATAAATGTGACCATTTGTGACCATTTACAAGTTTCTTTTTCTTACCAAAACAAACTGCCTGAGCATGTGGCCCACTGCATTGAACTACACAATATTTCCAAAAGTATTCACTCATATGATATGGTATGATATGAGGGTTGTTATACACTGATGGCTGATATACACTATATTTCCAAAAGTATTCACTCACCCACCCAAATAACTGAATTCAGATTATGGTGTGGGGGTGGTTTTAGGAGCTGGGCTTGGCCGCTTAGTTCCAGTGAAATAAACTCTGAATGCTTCAGCAGACCAAGATACAGTTTTTATGCTCCCAACTTTGTGGGAACAGTTTGGGGATGGCCACTTCCTGTTCCAACATGACTGCACCAGAGCACAAAGCACACTCCATAAAGACAATAGAGTTAAAAAAAATATGGAGGTAGCTTATCCTACCATCCCACTGTATTGGCTATGAGGCTGATTTCAGAGCCGCCCCATCTTGGATTTTCTAACTCCTCCTATGGAGGATATCACAAAAATCGGCAGAGAGGAGTAGCTTCACTGTAACAAGTCCCTCCCTGGTCCCTCTCTAATTTATGCGTAAAACAGTCAAACCCACCCACTCGGCTAAGAGAGCCAGAATGATGTTAAGGCAATGCTAATTAGCTGCTAAGCTACATGCTAGCGCCCAGCCATCCAGTGGCACGATGACAGCTGTCAATCAACTTGACCACACCCACATTTATGCACAAATCTACCTTTTGAAATAGCATAACCATCCTCCCGATGTTGACGCTGTCAACATCAGTGTCTGACATTGGACGAGAACATTGGGCACAACACAAAGGTTGGCCTGACATCATATTAAACCCTATGGATTAATTAATGAATGGGATGTCACTAAAGTTCATATGTGTGTAAAGGCAGGTGAGCTAATACTTTTGGAAATATTGTGTATCTTTTATAGTATAGATATAGTGTATCTTTGACTCCCTCTAGAATATCACCTGGCTCATGCCGTGAGTTGCATATTGATTCAGCGTAGGTTTTATGCCAAAAGACCTTCATGACGCAACCCTCAACATTTACCTGGGCTTGGGACTGGCACAGTTTTTCTTTGCACTCAAAACCGACCGCCTGAGCACGTGCCACCCTACATTAAACCATCTCTTGTCACTCTCTTCTTGTCTGTCTGCCTCTTTGCCACTCCCACCTCCTCACAACCATTAGCTCCATTAAGTCCCATTCACTATCTCCCCTACTGTGAACTTAAACCAAGCTGACATCCTTTACACCCGTTCGCTCTGAGAAGGCTTCTGTAGACACACAATAGGTCCAGTCCCACTTCCTTAATAACTGTGTGTATAGAAGTCTACAGGCGCGTGTAAAGCCCTATTGATCCCCTGTAGAGAGGCGAGGCTGGCAGTCCGGCAGGGTGTGCGGCGTTGACCTTGTCTCCCTCCATGTAATTAATTAAAACTTCACAGCGGGCCTGACAGCTGATGGATTGTCCTCTTGTTGATTGTTACTGTTGCGGTAATCGCGTGGACACACACACACACATAGGCTTTGGGACACTCAAGTGTGTTAGTAGTGGAGTGGAGCACTGAGCGGAGAAATAGTGATTACTGTGGTCTGTTAATGGTGACAGCGCAGTGCGGCGTGGTGCGCATTACCTCAATAAAGGCGGTAATTGTGTGTTTAATTAAAGAAAGAGGATGTGCTACCTTTAAAGTGCTCTGAGCTCAAGGTTTGGTTCTGAAGAGCAGACAAACAAAGTCCCTAAGCTTAAATTAGTAGCATTTGTTCGACTATCCTTTTTAAACACACGGGTCTCCATATTATGATTGTATTGTTATTCTACACTCAGAGTCAGATTGTGAATATTTTTGATGTATGTGACCTGCCAGACCAGCTTGTAGCATGCATATATCAGCCATTTCCATTCAGTCTGAGTGTAACAGATAAAACTCAGGTGTTAAATTATTTATGTACAGATTTCTTCTAGGCTATAGCTTTACAGAGAATGAATAAGGAAATAAAAGCCAATGGGTGATGGAGACATTATTAATTTGCACTGATATGTAAATACTCAATATACTACACCCTAAATACAAACAGTCCAGGACTTATTCTGTGACATTTCAGACATTTTGTTTATAATCTAAACATGTAAAACTAAAAAGGTTTGTTTGAAGATCAATATTTTATGAACAATTTTATGAATACATAGTTGAATGGTGTTTGTGTGGCATTGTTATAAGTGTAAAAATTAATAATAATAATAATAATAATAATAATAATAATAATAATAATGTATCCGTCTTATATAGTGCTTTACAATTGCATTATTCATTCACTCCCACACTGGTGGTGGTAAGCTACTTCTGTAGCCACAGCTGCCCTGGGGCAGACAGAAACGTGGCTGCCAATCTGCGCCAACAGCCTCTCCAACCACCACCAACACACACTCTCACACTCATTCACACAGGCAAGATGGGTGAAGTGTCTTGCTCAAGGACACAACGACAGTATGCAATGCCGGCAGCGGGGCTTGAACTGTGTCTCTACCAACTGAGCTACTGTCGGCAAAAAAAAAAAAAAAAAAAAGTCATGATTTCTGAGGAGAAAAGCAAACACAATCCCCGAGCTAAACATAGCAGCATTTTGGTCCACTATTCTGTGATGCTGATGTAATGTCAAGGAGTTGGTTGTGGTTACTTTTGACAAAAACTTCCTTGGCAAAACATAACCCCAGTTTTGTTTCCTTAACATAGCTCCTCTCACTAAAGCAGTGGGTTAAGCCCTCAACCTGCCTGAAGTCTCAGAGAAAGAGTCCGATGTATCCACTACAGACACAGCTGGGTTAGCACTAATCTATGACAAACCAGATGCACCAACATAGGACTCCAAAGGGCTCCTTCTGCTTCACTACTTACCCTGTTTGACGGGAACATGTTGGCAAGGCCACACTCAAAAGCCCTGATTTTTCTACCTGGGTCTTTGTACTGCATCTCTAGCCCTCCCTTCATCCCACTCAGCCAACCAAAACTACAGTGTGTCAGGCCTGTTTCATCATTTTTTCTTCCTTTTCAAAAGAAAGATCTGTTTTTGTGCTTCACTTGCTCCTGGAGCCAGTCAGTGGCCTTGTGCACAAATACAGATTTCATATCAGCCTACACAAAATTGGGCCTTAGGAAGTAATGCATTTAATACTTCTATTTAACATATAAGCACGTAACACCACTATTTAGCGCTGTGAATACCTGGGTGACTGTAGCTACTGGTGTGAAAATCATTTTCAATTTTCTGTCCGCCAGTGTTTTGCCTCCTCTCTCTGTCTTTTTTATCAGATGTACCTAGAGAGCAAAGCAAACCTTTCTTCCATCGCACATTTTCCTGCAGTGCTGTTTTTGATAAGTTGCAAGAGAGGGGATCACAATCTGCAGAGGCATGAGCTGCCAGTAAACCCAAGACATGGGATCCAACAGACTCACTTGGCTTTATTCTTAATCAAAGTTTATTCACTGCCACCAATCTATACTAATTGACTGCCTCTAATATAGATGTGAACAGAGAGATTACTGGGAGGACTGATGCCAGTGCAATGTTATTGACTCCTTTTTGTATCTTTGTGCTGCATTGTACAGCATCTCTGTACTCAGCTGGTTTGAGATCAGACCAGACCAGCACCATTTAAATTATATTAAACTTCAGACAGAACCGCACTGAAACATTGCTTATTTGGAAATGTCAAAGAGAAGGTTAAAATGTAGCTGATGCAGAATCCAACCTTAATATTTTATTGAAGTACCATTAAGAGATTAGTTTGAATCAAAGAGAGTGTATAAAGTATGTACAGCCTTGTCTAAAATATAGGAAGGCATCAGCTCTTCTTTTTCAATTATTTTACCAAACTGTGTTAAGTAAAAACACCTAGTTAACAAATCAGCATTATAATGTGGAAAAAGGTCAAAAAGCTAACCTCAATTTCATGCACAATTTTCTAAATATGCACAGATATTGCAATAACAACACATAAAAAACAATGCTATACAATGGCACAAAGTTTATTATTACACCTTGTTTATGTCTGTGTATGTATTGTATTTTCTTCTATTTCTTTGTAGATTTGTACATTTCATTTGTATTTTCAATTCATTTGTTACTGCATTATATTTATTTTTTTTTATATTTTTATCTATCTTACCTTTATGTCTTTATACATGTCAGCTGGCTGCCAGAAAGAACAAACTAAAATACTGTCAAAACCATTGTGTTTTTTCACTTACATTGACACGCACACATCAACCCACAAGTGAAAACCCACTTGTACAAGTAACAAAAGAAGGACTAAACCAACTAAGGGGATGCAACACAAACACCAAACTTATACATATTCACAAACTAAACAAACTAAACCATGACTGAAAAACAAAGTTACACAAATGTAAAACTAAATATAACCTATAGCCGGACTGATCAAAATAAAGTCTCTATAAATTGCACAACGTACTAACCGCCCCCTGTTGTGGCCGAATGGTTGAGTCCAGCAATTCAAACTGAACACAATGGGCCTCTGCCTCCATTTGGCTGAGGACCACTACAACCAAGGTAAGTGGGTCACTCAGATGGAGGGCCAGTCCCAATAAAAAGTTACTTTGTGTTAATTTGTTGTTCCCATTAAAATACTTGAACATTGTTAATAATACAATACATAGTAATGGAGAATGTCTCATTTACTTTATAGTTTTGCTGATGTTTTGTGTGCAACTGAGCAACTGTGACCAATTAATTCCCCACGTGGACCAATAAAGTTTATCTATTTCACATTGGCATCACAGTTATTCAGAAAAATATGACTTTAGGAAAGTATTGAGTGACTAGTACTAGAAGCATACAGACAAGTTTACATTAAATTGTGGAAAAGTGGAAAGCAGCTAACCCGCTTTTCACAAACCCAAAGACAGCTCTAGGAACTACTCTATTTTTTGCCACCACTCAAATATGTACAGAAATTATTGAAGTCCAATCATCTCAGTTTGTCTCATGCTTCCAGAAGACACCCGAGCCTCTATTGAACAAAATATATCCATGTTTAGCCGAGAAAATTCGAGAAGAGGATTAGACAGCAAAGACTTAGGAGATTTTGCCTAAGAACGCCAGTGAAACCGCAACAATACCTCAGTGTCTTCCTCTCCGTCTTGGGGGAGCCGAGTTGAGCTAATTAGCCATAATATCAGCAAGCAAACTCTTCTCGCTTCGTTGACACACACAACAGCCCCTAATTGACTGCCAGGAGTTTTCAGGCTTTAATACAGCAAAGAAGCAAGCTGTACCTTGGTGATTATGAGGTTCAGCGATATACGGCCTTACATAAGGCACATTCTTGCAGAACCAATCCAATGTCACGAACGCAAGACTGCTTGAATAAACAAAGATGTGCCCAAACATTTCAAAAATCCAAAGGGAAAGACAAAACATTTACTATACAGTAGCTGCTTGAAGCCATTGCGTTTATATTTTGGATGTTGTTGTGAATACCAAAAACATAATAAAACTCTAAAGACATTTGCCCGAGCTCACACTTCTGCATGCATTTGAGGAATGTTCTTTGTTCAGTGGCTTCTTCTATCTGCCAACAGCAAGAAATTACAAATACCAGACATAACAGAGACACTGATTGTGAAACTGCAGCATATGGTCAATGTTTCTTCTCATCCTAACAATAATGAAGGAACTGAAAGGGCCATTTAATCAATATTTAGGCAAAGTCAACATCCAAAGTCAGCTAAATCTATGTTACACATTTACTTTTATTAATTAGTGTTTACACCAAAAAGCTCGGCCTCCCTGAAGAGTTGATGCTTTACTCTTCAAAATATTACATTTATTTTCTGCTTGTAAACTTTTGTTTCAACTTAATAATATTTTCTGTTCATACATGCAGCACACATAAGGAGAAGGTCTGCAGGATGAGTTCATATACGTTCAGAGTGCAGGGGGGTTACTGAGAGGCTTGGGCTGGATAGACATGTTCAATTCATTCAGTTAGGGCTAAACTTGATAGGGCTCTGCTTTCTTAGTCAACTATTTCGTCCAATGGGTCACAGTCGACTAAAAGACTGATGGTTCCAATAGTCACACATGGCTCACACAAGGTATTTGTGTCATTGTTTATCTTTTCATCAACTAATGTATGGGTGGAAGAGATTCAGACTGTCTTTTATTGAGTGTGACCTAGTGAAATAAATACAAGTTTGGTCAGCTTTTCTGTTATTAGCCATCATATTCAAAGCAAATACTGCATCTGTAGTACTCTTTCTTGGCATTAAACCATATTGCTCCACACATATGCTCACTTCTAACCTTGTTTCCACTAGTCTTTCCCACCTGACCTTACTAATTGATGACTTAAAAAGCTACATGAGGTTATGACTTTATATAGTCATAAGCCATAGTCATTTATAAACAAAAACAACAAAAATGGAAGAGATCCTTTTGGCACTGCTCTAAATATTTGGTAGATGATGCCCACCTCAGTATTGTTCTATAGGTTTCCATCAGAAGTAACTTTAAAAGGGGCTTTATGGACGATTTGGCCTGAACTTACCCACAATGTTGCTTAAATAAAACCAGAGTCCCAGAAAATGAACTTTTGTCTCTCTAGTCTATGCCTCTGGAGTTCTGGTTTCATCCATCATCTCAGTCTGTCTCCAGTCTATTAAGAGAAAGGCTGTAAATTAACCACTAGCAACAGAGGTTGAGTCCCTGACAAATAATAGAGCTTAATAATAATTACAGTTCCAGTCTCAAAAAATGTGGTGGGTCACAGATCGAACTTTACTATAAAACTAGGCAATGAGAAAGAGATGTGAGATATGTATAAACCAAAACGCCGCCTTCTTTATTTTGTTTGTTCAATAGTTAATCATGTGCCTCCATTTAACCTCTGTGTCCTCTGCATCCTCATTCTTGCAATGAACTTTCCTACACTTTTACAACATCCATAAATCTCATCTTTGGTCCTCCTCTAGGACTCCCAATGTACCAATATATCTTCCTACATGTCCAAACCATCGCAGTCTGGCCTCTCTATAGTCATGTTAGTGACTCTTATGTTTAATTTGGCAGAGATTTTCCATTGGATACACTTCCTTTCTCTACCATCTCCACTTATCAGGACTTGGGACTGGCACTAATAGTGTACTTGTGACCCCTTTGTGGTTGGATTAGAAAGAAACTTCATCAAAGTTTATATTTAGGAAAGAAAATGGCAGACACTAACCAATACAGTAATGGAGTTGTGTCATAAAACTGCTAACAAACCAACAAAACAAGTAGGCCATTGCACAATCTTTTAGCCAGACATAAAACTACCATTGCTGTACTTGGAACTCTCATTAAACCATGAATCCTTTTATCGCACAAGCAATCATATCGGGTTACATTTATCTATCTACTTGTCTTCTAATACAGACTGCTTATCAGAGATTTTATGGACATTCCCGAGACACACCAGCACATACGCACAAAGATATTGCGGATCGATCATGACTTATTATGCCGACCACATAACAAAACAATTTTAGAAGTGATGAGGCAAGAGTGGAGAGGGGTGGGGGGGCAGGGATATTGAACATAAACATCTATTTTCTGAGGGGGGACTGGGGTGGGGCAGGTGGCCTCTGGAGTCATTTAGATGATTCATCCATTTTTAAAAAGGGATTTGATAGATACCAATCCGCCTGTCCAGATCTTTCAAGCATTTTCCTTTGATTCTGACAATAAGAGGAGCCGGCACTGTCTTCCTGTCAATCAACCCAGTGCTACCCAATGTCTTTCTACTGTACGGATATTGATGGCTGTGTTTGTTTAAGTGTCCACGCCGATTTGTGTGGATTTAATCTTTTTCAAAGAGAAAGAGAGAGAGAGTGGGAGGAATATGATGGGCCCTCGTCTAACCTCTTGGGAAAGGCCAGTGCATTAGTCGGAGGATAGATCAGTTCCAGCTAAGATGGATATGAGTGCACAGATTGGCCTACTGTCTGGGGAGATGCAGAAATGCAGTGTTGTGTACGCCGGGGCTAGGAGGCAACGAGTGAGGAGGGCAAAGGAACCAGGCAATCGCTGCATAACCAAACAGACCCGGAGCAGAGCACATCACAGCCAGGGGCCAAACTCAGACAGATACAGATTGCCTATTGAGCTGTTTTTAGAGTGACAGTATTAACTGCAGCAGGCTGAAAGGGGTTTTTCTCTGAAGGGCTTGGGCTCTGTGGCATTGACATAAAGGCTGGAGATGGTACGCCAAGAAAGTGACTGTAAACTCATTTGCCTGCAATAGTACATTATATCATTTCATTTACGCTTCTTGTTAAAGTCGTTAGGTATATCGATGTGCATTTCTCTACATCTTCACTGCTGCTATTATCATCTGTGTTATATTTATTATACAACAGTGTCAACATGGGTTCTTTATTTCTCATAATCACAGAGTTATATACATAAGTATTCATTCTCACACTCAAACATTTTGTTGCTCTTTATATGCAGTCTTCTATCTGTAGGCTTAGCTGACTTAAGCTTTAGGTTTGTGCAATGTTTTAAATGTAGCTTCTATTAAATGTTTCAATTAATACAAGAAAAAGTAAGGCAAGGAAAGTTTTATGAAATATTGCCAGTGCAACACATCTTATTCACATGTTTGTTTTAGTGTTGAGAGCTAAATATTCTTATCAGGCTAAAATGAATATGACAGTAAATTTAAACAAAAGCCAGCTGTGCCAGTAACAAACTCGACCCGTGCTGTGATTTACCACAGTTAAGAGCTACACATTTCATTTAGAAAACCTGCAGGAGGAGTGTCTTCTTAATTTGTGATTTGCACTATGTTTGAACTATGGCCCTATTGCAAACACTATAACTTACTGACTTTGGCGAGGCCTAATTTTGGGGAGGGTATTCTTGCTTTGCATTTTTTACAAACAACTTAGTGCAAATGATGCCAAAGACCTCTAATCTAATCTCTTCCACAAGTTTTATGCTAAACATTTTGCTGGGATGCAGAGAATTGAAAATGCTCACACTGACACTTTTAGATGTATTTCGAAATAGTGATGGATTCTACCTGCAAAAATAAACCAATTACCTAAAGCATCATCAGCTTCATCTTCGCCTCTTCCATTTCTTATCAGGACTGTTGCCTGCTGTCATGGCCGGATCCAGATCGCCATCTCCCCACCCCCTTCTCTTCTCACTTTAACACCTCAACCTCCTGAGGCCCTGCTCCTCCTTCCATACAGCCGCACTCTCACGCTCCTTCACTCTTCCTGTGCTAATGTACTATCCACTTCTCCCTTTGAGCCCCATCTTTCCCTCCTTCCTTCCTACAAACCCTATGTGCTTCTCAGCCCACCACTCCCTCTTCTGTCCTCTCATCCATCAGACTGAGTAATGGCCACGGGGGCGGGGAGTCACCCTGCAGCTGTCTGGGACGGACACTGATCACACACACAGTCACTTTGGGCTGAGGGCACAGCCATCCATTTTGTGCATGGCTCCCATCATGCTCAAGAGTGCAGTGGACTTCCTAGACTTGAGCAATTACAACTCGCCCAAGTGCTGCAGCTCACATTAAAAATACATATGATAACAAACTTTACAAACTAGAGTTACAATCTAAAAGAGAAATTATAATTATTGCTATAATAATTATAACGCTATGTCTGCTGTGGCTTATGATGCACCCTCCACATGCTTCTATTGAGCAAAAGGTGTTTTTTTTTTCAGGTTTGTTGGTTCAAAAGTGTTCTACCTAAATAGTCTGAGATTTAACATTGCTACTGTTATATCAATACATAAGGCCTAGTTTGTTCCCACTTGGAAACGGGTTACAGAGTGGTTAGCACTCCTGTCTACTAGCAAGACAGTTGCCAACTTACATTTCTCAAAGTGGAGTCTGCATGTCTTCCCCATGCTGGATGTCTCTGGGTGAGATGCGTGTGTTAGGCGGTGAATCTAAATTGGCTCTGTAGAATGAATGAGAGAGTGAGAGAGTGAATGGTTGTATGTTGTGACTAAGGTGTCCACAGTGTACCCCGCCTAAGGCTCATAGTTGCTAAAACACGTTCCAGCAACCTGCAAACCTTGACGGAAATAAGCGGAAGAAAATAAATAACTGTTGGGCTAAACACTACATACAATAAGTCAGATTTAACAGCTTGTTTTCATATTTTATTTGTTAAATACTAGACCACATGAATACAACAGAGCACAATGGACTCTGCAGTTCTCTCCTGTGCAACAAAGCCCAGTTTGATGGTTTCTTTGAGGTATGAGCCTAGACCATCAGCTGTGCACTGCTTGTCCATGAGATTCTAGGACACTGCAGTTGCTTCATGGGAAATGTTGAAACTACTGATCAATTTCCTTTAGATTTTTATTTACAATGACCATAACTTTGAACTATTCTTGCTCGCAATTACATTCCTTCCTGTATATGATAGCTTTGAATCCTGTTTATTAGGTTGGTATCTTATTTTTACTGTTTTTTTACCATTTACAACCAAGAAGCTCCAGTGTGCGCACTTCAAATTTAACAAGGTACTTTTCTGTCTGTGTACCTACCACCAAGAGTACATTTAAAAACACAAGCTAATTTTCCTCAGCAGTGATTGTAAGCTTAAATCCAAACAATATAAAGACCTGCTGACATATTTAAAGACACTATTATTTCCTTTTACTAGTTTGTCACTGGGTCACAATTCAGTTCTGTTGTGGTCTCTGAAGTGCATTTGTGAGCAGTGGCTGGGCACGGCCTATTGAAGGGCACTGTAATAGACTTACGCTCTATCCTTCGGGTGCTAACCCTCTTAATGATATCTTAATTGCCTTTTTGTTCATATTATGAAATTTTAATGGCCTGCTGAGCTTTTACCTACAGACCGGCCTTAGTCTGTTAGCCCCTCACATCACAGCCAGTTATGATATCATTTGTCAAAAATTATGTCCCATTTGTCATTTGGAGCCAATAAATTATGAATGTGCCGTCGGTGAAAAGTGAATGACCACTCGTGTTTTTCAAGAAGAAACAACTGAGAATGAAAGAGAAAGGCGGCCAAATGCAGTTAACCAAAGACTCAAAGTGCGGCAGACATTTTTATAGCTAAAATTAATTCTGTGTAGGTTTTTCATGCTAAGCCGAAGTGAGCTGATGTAACTGGTCTTTACATAAAAAAGTCTGACATGTTTACCAATATAGTCTCTAATAATATTTCTTGCCACTACAGAAACAAAAACAATATATATTTATTGTCAACAAAATGCTGTAAATGTCATAATGTAATGTGTGGGAATAAAACTAGAATAACACAACTGACTCATACTGTTCAGCCTGAATTAAATTTGAAGGCTTAGAATTTGGAGGATGTTAGTCACATAATGCAGGAGAAGGATGACAGTTTGATAAGATTTTCTCTAAAAAAAAAAAAATCACACACTCAGATCCAAAGCAACAGTTAAACCCATTAATACTATAGAGATTTGTAAAGTTTCTTTTCCCAACAAGTACAAATGGCTCCAATATTTTATCCTATTTCTTAATGGAAAGGTATAAGAAACTGCATGACTTATGTCCACTTAAGACTTTTTGGAACTGACTAAAACTGTTTGGTGTTTGGTCAATAAATCTAGACTGATTGGCAATATTATGGTGATATTTTGGCAGTAAAGAGAGCTCATTATCATAGGCTTTCATTAGATATTTATACACCTCACTTTTGCCCAAAATGTCAATTACAACCCTCGCTATGTGTGTTTTGTTTTCTGAGTAAAAAAGCAACACTTTGGTGATGCTAATTGGAAGTTATTATTATTGAGACATTCACGTGGCAATGAGACAAGACTGGTAAGACTTACCCTCAGATTTATACAGTTTAGATGCAAAATATAATTGTGATATTGCGAATAGGTGGCCCACTATACTGTATATGAATGCAGAGGGCCATCAATAAAGAGCTTCTAGAGAAGAGAGTTTGGTGGACTGACCTTGGTGAACTCCACCCACTTCACGGCTGAATAGAGGGTGCACTGATTAACCTGTGATTGATACCTGTAGCAGGAAGCCATCCTGTCCTGTCGACCTATTCTCTCTGAAAGAAAAAAAACACAGTGATGTTTAGCATTAGCATAACACAGTAGTAAGGCATAATGATTTTATTGCATCTAACATTATGCAATTGTATTAGTGCAAATGCAGGGTTTCTAGACAGAGCCCCAGTCCATTTTGTGACACCAGCCAACTGGTCACCACAAATGATTGTTTTTGGTAGGGTGACCAGATGTCCCCGTTTAACCGGGACAGTCCCAGTTTTTGGCTCCATGTCCCATGTCCCAACAAATTCTGGAAAAACACTACATGTGCCAGTTTTCAACAAACCATGTCCCAGTTGTCCACATTTTAACGAACAGAAAAACCCAGGAAACTTAAAATCATTTGTCTAAAGATTTTTGTCACTAAAATTATTTACAATGTCAGCAATAATTTTCCATCATAAGCAAAACATAAGCCCTAGTGTCATGTTCTTTGATTACATGACTAAAAAATGTATGCATTTCGGAAGCATTTTTGTCACTTGATAAATAAAAATGCCCCGTGATAAATATGTGTCCGAGTTTTTGGGTCTAGAGATCTGGTCACTCTAGTTTTGGGGTTGTTCCTAGACACGTGCCAATGTGCTGGTTCCACAAACATTTAAAACCATCGTACTTTATAACCTTTTTTTTTTTTTTTTTTTTTCTAGAAGTTGCAAGTATACAAGTACAGTATTTATCAGTACACCCTGATAAATAACCACGAGCTATCAAAATTACATTATCTAATTACAGCCTACCTCGTCCGAAGTGGAAACGGGTTACTCATGTTTCCCAACAGTCCACGTGGGTGAATTTCAAAAGGAAGAAAAGGGGCAGACGCGAGGGGGCGACGTTGGTCTCCGCAACAAACGCCATGGCTGTGTGTGAGAGGAGTCGCTGTGTGTGACGTGTGCGCGCCCTGAGCTGCTGTTGCTGCCGTGTGCGCGCCTCCTCTCTCCCTCTCTCCTCTTCTCCTCTCAGAGCTCCCACTCTCTCTGTGTCAGCTCGAGTCAGTCACACGGCTACGGCTCAGACATGGCTCCAAATTCATCTAACGTCTGCTCTTTGTTTCTCCTGATTCTTATGGTTAGATGCGGAATTTGCGTATAACTCGCTGTTGAATCCGCGCCACAATGGGCACGTCGCTTTGCATTAGCGCCTCATACTGCTGCAGCCCCTCTCCAAATTAGACTTATGCTAATTAGCCTCAATTACTCTCGTTTTCATCTTTTTGTCATCATCCATAAACAATTGTGGAAGAGTTAGACCCCTGCTTTGTGTCTCTCTTTTTTTTAAAGGGGCCCATTTACATATTTAATTTATGCGTTATGAATTAAATTAGAGCATGATGCAAGTGATGAACAGTTAAGGCCAGCATGTGAGGGGGTTAATGATAAGATCGGGGAGATAGGGGAACTAATAGGCTCTAGTCTATTAACAACATGGTAGGACCAAACCATGACGCTTCATTACTCTGAATGAGAACAACTCATGTGTGATCTGAGGAAACACTGGCGCTCGGGAGACCCACGAATAAAAATGGGACTTTAAATGTTGTATTTCTTCACCTAGATATCTGTTGCATCACTGACTTACATATCCATGGTGGTCTTGGCTGTGGGCATAATAGTCCTGCTCAATCTGAGACTGTTGAAACTTTCTAAAGAGGCTGGGAGCTGATCTTTGCACTGCATTTTAAGAACATTTGTTATAGAATCAAATAATATAAATTAAATGTCATCGTATATTTTCACATAAAACATTTATTTAGCAAAAATACGAATTAAGTAAAGTGTGGATATTGGGTCAAATAAGTGATTTCTGCACATGTAAGGTGAGAGTAAATCCACAGGAGCAATAGAACACTACGCACACTGCGCTGATATTCAACATCCTTAATTCACTATTCACGGTGCAAAACATTTAATTTCTCTTCCACAACCAAGTCTCGGCCCGGGAGGAGAGAGAGAGAGAGCAGCTAGCGCTTAACTGGTTTTGTTAGTCGGGACCGATGTGAGCTCTAGCTGGCGTCGCGGAGCCCCAATCAGGTGCCATTACACCCGCTGTTTGAGCCTACTATTGGCTGGTGGAGAAAGGAGCTGTGCGCAAAACCAACCCCGCCGCTCTCACTCGCCTTACAGGAGCTGAGCCGCGCACATCCTCCCGCTCTGAGTGCAGTGATTCCATTCTCTCACACAGACTGGTGCACAGAGAGATGCAGAGAAAAGTCGTGCATTTTACTCAAGTTGTTCCATCTTGCGCCCTGCGTCAAAGGAAGTTTTGGATTCTTTTCTGAGTCGTTTGGGATTTCTTCAAATTGTTTTTTCTGACTTTAGACGAAGCCTATTTTACTATAGGAGTGTTGGCTATGCGTCCCAGCTCCAGTGTTGCAATGTTTGCGCTGATGCCAAAAACTCTGCAGAATTGATTAAAACAGAGACGCCTGGATCAAATGGCTGTGATTCTCACGAGTGAAACGACACAATGTTCCACTGACGCGCAGCAAAGGAGAGGAATTTTATATCCGGACAGCATTGCTGCTGTTAAACCTATTGCCTTTTCACGGACAGAGGACATGAGAAATGCTACTTTGGTGTAAAAACTGGAATTAACTTGTTTATTTTTGTTTCATTTTGAAGTGCACTTTGCCAGAGGGAGATGCTGTGCTTAGTGTTACTGCTCTCCATCCTCAATGGAGCTGCGTCTCAGCTGCACTACTCCGTGCCAGAGGAGCAGGAGCCGGGCTCCGTAGTTGGAAATATCGCAGAGGATTTGGGGCTGGACATTACCAAACTTTCCGCTCGCCGTTTCCAAACCGTGGCGAGTTCACGGACCCCTTATCTGGAGGTAAACTTAGAAAACGGTGCGCTTGTTGTAAAGGAAAAAATTGACCGAGAAGAAATCTGTAAGCAGACTGTCCCGTGCCTATTGCACCTGGAGGTTTTTTTAGAGAACCCACTGGAGCTTTTCCGCGTTGAAATAGAAGTGATGGATATCAATGACAATCCACCCAGCTTCCCTGAGACGGACATTTCAGTGGAGATATCAGAGAGCGCTATCCCGGGAACGCGCTTCCCGGTAGAGAACGCGTTCGACCCAGACGTGGGCACAAATGCGCTCAACACATACGCCATCACCAACAATAACTACTTCTATCTGGATGTGCAGACGCAGAGCGACGGGAACAAGTTTGCAGAACTGGTTTTGGAGAAGCCGCTGGACAGAGAGCAGCAGGCAGTGCACCGCTATGTGCTCACTGCTGTGGATGGAGGTGTCCCGCAGAGAACAGGCACTGCTCTCCTAGTGGTCAAAGTCTTGGACTCAAACGACAACGCGCCCACGTTTGACCAGTCCGTGTACACCGTGAACCTGCGGGAAAACTCCCCCGTGGGCACTTTAGTGATCCAGCTCAACGCCACGGATGTGGACGAGGGACAGAACGGTGAGGTAGTTTATTCTTTTAGCAGCCACAACGCACCACGAATAAAGGACTTGTTTAGCATAGACGACAGGACGGGCAGGATAGAAGTGGCAGGTGAGGTGGACTATGAAGAGAGCAACACGCATCAGATCTACGTTCAAGCTAAAGATCTAGGGGCCAACGCAGTTCCTGCGCACTGCAAAGTCCTCGTAAAACTCCTGGATGTGAACGACAACACGCCGGAGATAGGCTTCAGCACCGTGACTGAGTCCGTGAGTGAGCAAGACGCGCCAGGAACAGTTATCGCTCTCTTTAGCGTCTCTGACCGGGACTCTGGAGAGAACGGCCAGATGAGCTGCGAGATCCTCGGAGACGTTCCTTTCAAGCTCAAATCCTCTTTTAAGAATTATTATACCATAGTCACGGATGGCCCGCTTGACAGAGAGAGTACGGACTCCTACACTATAACAGTAGTGGCCAAAGACAAGGGGCTGCCCTCTCTTGCCACCAGCAAGTCCATTAAAGTCCACGTATCTGATGAAAACGACAACGCGCCGCGCTTTAAGCAGGCAGTGTATGACGTCTATGTGACAGAGAATAATGTGCCTGGGGCGTTCATTCAGGGTGTGAGCGCCCTGGACCCGGACATCGGCCAGAACGCGCTCATTACCTACTCCATATTGGAGTGTGACATCCAGGGCATGTCTGTGGAAACCTATGTGTCCATAAACAAGGAGACTGGGTATCTTTACGCGCTGCGCTCCTTTGACTATGAACAGCTCAAAGAGTTCAGTTTCATGGTCCAGGCGAAGGATTCTGGCGCAGCTGAACTCTTCTCAAACGCCACTGTCAATGTCATCATAGTAGACCAAAATGACAACGCCCCCTCTGTCATAGCCCCCATAGGAAAGAATGGCACGGCCAAGGAGCACCTGCCGCGCTCCGCTGAGCCTGGTTACCTGGTGACGCGCATTGTGGCCATGGACGCGGATGACGGAGAGAACGCGCGGCTGTCCTACAGCATCCTGCGTGGAAACGAGATGGGGATGTTCCGTATGGACTGGAGGACGGGTGAGCTGAGGACAGCGCGAAGAATCTCCCCCAAGCGGGACCCACAAGGCTACTATGATCTCCTCATAGAGGTGAGAGACCACGGGCAGCCGCCCCTCTCTTCCTCCGCCAGCGTCAGTGTAATCCTAGTGGACAGTGTGGTGGAGGGCCGCAGCGGGGACCGCGCCTCCACCTCCAAGGCCAAAGACACTTCTCTTGACTTGACTCTCATCCTCATTATTGCCCTAGGCTCTGTGTCATTTATCTTTCTTCTGGCTATGATTGTGCTTGCTGTTCGCTGCCAGAAGGACAAAAAGCTGAGCCTGTCCACGTGTCTTTTGGCTGGAGACTGCTGCATGTGCTGCGGAGCGTGCTGTAGCAGACAAGCTCGCGGCCGCAAACAGAAGAAGCTCAGCAAGTCAGACATTATGCTAGTCCAAAGCACCAACGTGACGTCAGGGGTGGGGCCCGTGGGACAGGTGCCCGTGGAGGAGTCGGGTGTGGGCGGAGTGGGAGGGGGTTTTGGCTCCCATCACCATCAGAACCAGAATTCCTACTGCTATCAGGTGTGTCTCACTCCAGAGTCAGCCAAGACCGACCTGATGTTTCTCAAGCCGTGCAGCCCGTCCCGCAGCACCGACACGGACCACACTAACCCCTGCGGGGCCATAGTCACTGGCTACAGTGACCAGCAGCCGGATATCATATCCAACGGCAGCATCCTTTCCAGTGAGGTGAGAGAAGCTATTCATTTGCCCATATATGCCTAAAACTGCCCTGCACGTTCCACCTTCCACATACGTTTCTCACATCAAAAATGTGCTCTAGGATAAAATGCCTTACCTTGATTAAAATATGCCCAAATTAGTTTAAACACCTGCTACGCCAGTTAACCACAGTCTAAAGCTCAACTAAGTGTGTCGCACATTGAGGTCATGCGCAGCTGAAGTCTCCCGCTGAGTGAGTGGGCATCTGCGCTATCTGTTATTGGCTTTTCTGCCCAGTGTCCTTTAATCGTTGTCACGCGTAATACGAGTGGTCAAGTCCATTAAAACTCGTGTGCTCTTTTGGGTTTTATTTAAAATACTCACATCACATCTGCGCAATCAAAACTGACGAACGAGTACAGTTATGCGCAAATGATTTAGGTATTACCACCACCCCAGTCCTCTCCTCTTAAAGGTGCTGTTAGCTAAATTATTGCAATCAACCTCCCCTTTCTCCATCTTAAAATTGCTGTTGCTTGAGAAATATTTACACCTGTGTTAAAAATCACTCTGACTTAAGCTACAGATATCACAGTGAGAGACAGTATATTGCTTAAAGAGGACAGCATGGGTGTGACTTATGTATTTTAGTTTCCCTTCCGTGTGTTGAATTTCTGGTGAAAATTTTTGAAGGGGGCATTTTGTTGCTCGCACAGTGGCTAGAGCCAGGCAGCCCGGTCACAGCCTTCTGCCTTTGCTTTTAGGTATTCCACACACGAGCCAGCATGGCAGCACACGGACAAAGGTTGTTCAGTTTGAGCGTTGTGAAGCTCAATCATTTACGCATTCATTTGCCTCCCTAACCCACTCTCTCTACTCCACTCACCCACTCATTCACTGCTGGCTGTACTCACTGTTTAATATGTCTGAATTACATATTGCTAATTTGACTGCCATCTTAGACTAATAAGCTCAGTATTAACTTGTGCAATTCTCTTTTAGACTAAACACCAGCGAGCAGAGCTGAGCTATTTGGTGGACAGACCCAGACGTGTTAACAGGTATTTGAACGACACTTATGTATTGCCTCCCATTTACAGACCTCATCATTTCTTTATGCTATGTTATTGAACATTACATCCATCATGTATAATAATCCAGCCACAAGGAGCCATTAGCCAACATACTCTTTGTGCCAGTCCCAAGCGTAGATAGATGGAGATGGTTGTGCCTGGAAGGATATCTGACTTTGCCAAATCAATATCATCACTGCTAGGATGCACAAAATTTGTTGCGGCGACCCCAGTAAGGAAAAGCAGGAAGAAATGAAGACATCCATCATGTATAATGTTAAATCATTGCTTGGAAAGGCACAGTTCCCAAAGTATCAGTATCTCCAATTTGGCATCAGTCCCATAACTAACAGTGCAGCACTTATTAGTGCACTGGATTTCATTACATGCCACGTGTAACATCCAATTTGATGACCACCGTGACTGTATTAATTTGAGTTCCCATTTAATCCACCACTATTTTGCTTCTCTGTCCCTTCTTATTTTCACGTAACGTTTTTTGCTTCTTCTCACAGTTCGGCGTTCCAAGAAGCTGACATTGTGAGCTCCAAAGACAGTGGTCACGGAGACAGCGAACAAGGCGACAGTGACCATGACGCCACCAACCGGGGCCACTCAGCTGGTAAGTTATAAACCTCACATGACATCACCTCCCCGTAGCGCTGTCCTTTTCAATAGTTTGCAAATGTAAATGGGAAGGGAATGCTGGAGTTGTTGGTGCGGACCGCTGGCTTTTAATTTCCTTAATTTGTGCGAATGGCCCGGTCTGTGGTGCTGGTGCTGGCTGACTGAGTAGAGTGAACAACCTCAGAGATGTTGATTTGGGTGAAAGGAAGCTACAAAATTTGGCGAAGTCTTTTTTTTTCTTCTCCCTATTTCTTGCTGCTTTCCTCTTGCTTGTCTCTGTCTAACAACAGAGTGGTGCTGAAAAGGACAGCGACTCACAGTGAGGCAGTCCCATAGTGCTTTAGTGGCACAAATCAATAGGTCCACTCAAGTGAAAAGGGAAGCCATGGAAGTTAAATTGATGTAATGAGATGCATTTCAATCAGCGGTATGAATTGCCCCGTGGTTGCTGCAGATGTTAGCTATGAACTTTGTGGTTTCTTTATGCAACCTTGTAGCTGAACTACCTGATTACCTTTCTGCTTGAATTTCATTAACAAATGTAAAACTCAACCATTTTCCCACCTGAATATTCCAATATGACATACATACAAGTATCTCCACCTCATTAAACAATCACGTATCGTATCATGAATTTTAATCTGCATTTTTCTTTTATCTGTCTTTTCTAATAATCTAAAATAAAGACTTTCTCTAATTTCCCCAGTCAGCCATTATTCAACAGCCAATCAGAGCATCCCTTATTGGAGTGTGCCAGCAGATCAAAATCCTTAATGAAACACCCTGTATGTCACCATAAAACATATTATTTTCCCTGTTATAATATACTGTTACAATATTACACAGGTGTCTTCGAATCCACAGGAGGAAAAATCAGGTTCACATTTAAAGCAAAGCCACCTTTTTAAAATGACCCTTTTAGGCCAGATTTTATCATCAGCCTTCCCCCATGTGCGCTCTTGAATTCTATTAGGTTAGTACCTGTTTATTGATCAACGTGGAGTCAGACAAAAAGTGAAGCAATACAAAATCTCATTTCATATCGAATTGCCCTTTTCTTTCTGAGGGATTGTTCCACGCCGCCCGTGTAAGACCCCTGTCTAGACCACTGGCTGCCAAATATCATATGAGTGCTGGGAATACAAATAGACCCGATTAGATAGGTGTTGTAGGACAGTGAATAGTCCTCATCAGACCCGGCACTGTTTGACATTATTAATGAAGCAAGGCAAAATAAAGAGGCGATAAGGCAGCGCTGCTAAGTGTCACTTCTGGCCCCGCTGATGGAACGGGTTGGGAAGGTCAGACCGTGCCAGGATTGAGATGCAGAGCTGGAAGAGATCCAAGGCTCGCTCTTTTTTATCTCCATCTAGAGTTATCTGTGGTATGAAGTAAACATGAACATGTTTAAATATGTATTCTGAGTTGGATGTCTACTGTCTAAGGAGGGAGCTTGGCCAGGGTTTGAAATGTTTCGTGATAAAGAATACAGGCTGTACCATTAGGAAAGTATGAAATTCATCTTAACCTTTTAAAGCTAGTAGGCAGTATCAGATACAAAATGATACATGGTTTAATGGTATCCTGTAAGACAAGGTTTAGTCTTTAACTCTATAGACCAGATGAGCTTATATTAAACCAGTCTTTGTTTCGTTTTGAATCTACCATTTAGCAGGAAAAGTTACATAGAACAGAATAGATTGTTTTTCATTTTCACAAACATTTTATCTTTTTTTTTTTTTTTTACAAAAACATTAAATCACTCAGTGAATCTAGCCAGAGGGGGTCACAAGTCAGCTCTCTGTGCCAATCCCAAGCCTGCATGAATGGAATGTGTGAGGAAGGGCATCCAGCATTGCTTAAGTACATATACAATGCAAATGCACATAAGGAAGCAGATGATTTGCTGTGGCAACCCAGATTAGGAAAAAGAAGATTTGATTATTAAATTGAAACCAAAAACAATACAGCACAATCAGACATATTTAAAAACAAAATGTGACCTCCCCTTACAAGTTAACCCAGCATGGTTTCTAGTAGGGGTGTAACGATACGTTTTTGGAATGATACGATATGTATCAATTAGAAGTGTTTCGATACGATTTGAGAACGATATTGGCTAATTTGCAACAATACGATTCAACATGATTCAACACCTTTGTATCGATAATCAATACAACAACCTTTTGCCAAATTCATAAAACTTTAATTAAAAAAGCTATATCTGGTTTTATTTTAACATGCGCGTTTCTAATTTCGATATTTCCAATATTATCGACTGACACTTCATGTGTATCGATATTCACTTCCTAGAAAATGATACAATTCAATACAAGTTCATGTGTATCGATGTAGTTGTATTATAGGAAAAAAAATCGATACATTGATACAGTTACTGTATCGTTACACCCCTAGTTTCTAGATGGTAGAGGCCACCTAATTGCATTCTGTACCATTACTCTGGTGTTTGTCTTATCCTGAATCCAGTGGAACAATATGTGTCACATCACCGGATGTAAATATTTATGCAGTAAAAATCAGCTGCCCAGTGGATAAAGAAAACATTTGTTTCAGTTCATTGTGATTATCTGTCAACGAAGTGTACAGACATCATACATTTTGCCAAACTTAGCAACCACCACTGCCAAATATAGAGGTATAGGTTCCAACTTCTATTTTACACTTTTCACAAAGAGGAGAAATCTAATCCTGCCACAAGGGGTCTCCAGTGTACTCTTTGTGCCAGTCCCAAGCAGGGAGAAATCTGAGGATGGATTTTGTGTAAAAACTGTGTAAATCCATGTGATATTCTATACTAACTCTCTGGGCCTGTTACATGTACAATTATATTTCTGGCAGACCTACCAGCATTTGACCATGCTTCTGCACTGAGCTCAATTACCAAGTCCAAGTTATAAGAGAAGATTTGAGTTGATATTAAATCTGCTATTACTAATACTCCTGTTCCCAAATGTGGCCTAAATCCAAGACCTTCTGATTTCAGTGTGTTCGACCAACTCTTAGAATTAGAGCTAATGCTTAATAGACTTCATCTGAAAGTAAGTTTTCTTTCACCAAAGTTTCAACATAAGTTCAAACCTAACACTACTCTCACACTAATGACTGCAACACTTGTGGGAAACCAAACTCCGCATATTTGTCCTTCACTTTTTTACACTTACAAGTCGTCAGTGCAAACTCTTGAGCGTTTCTTGGCCCGAGCTTGTGCTCATTTGGCACTGGCCTTGTAGGAGCACACGCAGTTGGTGCTGGTCCCTGCATCTCACACGAGGAACCCAACATTTGTTCCTCATGTTGGATTTAGAAAAGGAACAGCTTACCACTCAACGGGAGGTAATATCACACGACTGGTATTTTGGAAAGAGAGACACTTGAGTTCTGCAGACTTTTGTAAACAAACCCAGATGGCCTAGTATGTGTGTGTTTGTGTAAAGGTATATCATTGTCTAGTTTAATATGTAGGTGTATATGTGATACCTGTATGTAATCCTCTAGTGTCCTTGTGTGTTTAGTGCAAGAGAAAGCCAGGATAGGTAATGATGTCTGTATTAAAAAGGAGTTCTCCTTTGAGACGGGGCTAAGAGAAGCTGAAATGAGATTCACTTTAGAAGCAGGAGAGTGGTAGTGCTAATGCTTGGCAGGCTTCCAGGTGTACACAGCGTCCGTATAGACCCGTTGCTCATTTGCGTATGTATGTGTGACTGTTTTGAGTGTGTAAATATAGAGAGGGAGAATACTGCTGATTGTCTCATGTGGCTTGTAGGCTGTGTTTATTGTGTGTCTAGATGAATTTTATGCTGATTCCAGCCCAGGACAATGGAGTATTTTTAGATGTCTCTGCAGCTTGAGTGTGCATATGCCAGAAGAACCCAAAACACATTGGTATAAAACGTCTATAAAGTCCTCCTCATACATGCCGTTAAGAGGTTCAAAAGCTGGACTGTAAAATACTGTTACCTCAGTGAATATGACACAAGTAGTCAGGAAAAGTATTACTTGAGTAAACTATTAAAAAAACAAACAAACACAGTAATATCTATTACTACTAACACTATTACTATTGCTGCTGCTAGTACTACTATTACAACCTAGCCAATGACATGAAAACATATTTTTACAGATTTTTAGTCTAACATTTTTTCCCTATAGAAACTATGAAAATCAGAATACTCATCCACCAAGCAATATGGCAAATATTTCATAGCTCCATTTAGCTGTTGTAGATATAAGCAGTCCCTTCTCAAACAATGGATGCTACAGACATCTTTGTTTATCAATCACGTCGTAATGTCAAGTAACACAAACTCAACTTGAGTGTAGAGCTGGGAGTTGAGAGTTCTTGGGGGAAAAAACAACAAAAAGCACATAAATGAATAAAATAAAAAAAATCTGTTAATAACAATGTGTTGATATATACTATATGTTAAATAGGTTCAGATTGAATGGATTATTCCTTCTTACCCACAGTTCAGTTAAATGTGTACACTGCAAATTTTACTTTTCCCACCTTTGAAACCCTAAACTCTATAAAGTTGCATACATTTTAATGTCATATTTGCTATTGAGCAAATGAAAAGCCACGCCTTACTATTCAAAGTGTTTCTATTGAAGTTCACTTTCTATAACAACACAATATTACATACACTTTATTGGTTTAATTCCTTATTCTTTCTGATTTCTGATTTTGTGGAGGTGCTTTTTAAAAATATCACATGTTTGGTCATCCTGTACTGTTTTTGTTTCCTGATACAGTGGTTTGAAGAATAGTACAATAATAGTGTCTGAATCTGGTGACAGGTTTGTTTAGTATGGCTGCATAGGAGCACACATGTTTGAAAAGCCCATATATTGTGCACACTTGTGTTAGCGCATACTTCTGATGCACACGCTCGTTCTTGGTTGGTTTGTGGCAGGGTCTCATCCTTCATTCTGTCTCCCCCACACGTTGGCTCTCCGCAACACTCGGCTGATCAGTAATTCATTTCTGGAACCTTTGCATAGCAATTATCAAAGGAGGGTTAGAGGGGGCGGCTTCCTCAGCGGGACAGCGCGGCGCTTGCTCTCCCCCCCTTTTTTTTTGGTGCACCTCCGAATATTTCAAATCAAGAGGAGACCATTTCCAGTTGGCATATCATCAACCACACCTGCCGTAGCTTCCCGCTCGGCCGCTCGTCTGACACTTTAGAAAATAAGTCTCCTGACGTGGTTTTAAATCAAAGGGACACCGCCTGTGAGGCTGGGATATCACCAGATACACTTTAAAAAGTAGGCAAATGGCTTCTCTAAGAGTGCCTGTCTGCTGTGTCAGGAGCCAAAGCACTAAAGATTGACTATAGCACACCTTTTCCTCTCCTCTCCCACTTTTCTTCATTATCAGGAATGAGCAAACACAACCTAAAAAAGGTGACAGATAAAAGACAGAAAGGCATAAAAAATTCATCATGGTAAAAAAAAAACAAAATCCAAAAGAATGAGCGTCTGTGGAGTGTTCGATCAGCTGTGAAAGTCTGGTAGGGGGGATGGAAATGATCATTATCGGGACGTTTGTTTTGGTGAGAACAACAGCCGTGACAAATGGGAGAATTAAATCACTGTGGCAACGCTGTATTAGAAGGCTGATTATGAATTAGTGGCAGGCTCCATGTTGCGGTTCCCCCATGTCACCAGGCTGTCACAGGAAGTTAGCATGCAGGCCTTTGAAAACAGACTCTGGCCTCTGGGGGACGCAGAGCAATGACCATAGAGGACTTGTTCCAAAAATACCACCTTCAGACATGCAGAACCATCCATCCTCCAGCTGTACCCAGTTTTATGTTTTTGCAGCTGAATGGCTAATAGGAAATAATAATTCGGTAGATAATAAAGGAAGGGAATGTGTGGTGGCAGAGTGGTTAGCCTCACAGCAAGGAAAGACTGTGAGTTCAATCCGCTGACTTAACAGCGGAGCATTTATTTGTATCATATGCTGTGTATGCAATGGTTCCAATGGTACTCCTCTACCAAAAAGCCAATATTTGAATAGTAAAATATCATACTTGTGGTTTCTTTGTCTTGTCTTGTCTATTGCACAACATTCAGATGAGTAACAGGCCAAATCAATAGTAACATTAGCCCGTGTGTGGAATAATAATGGATATGCAGCTCACAGATGAACTATTTAGGGTTCAGAATCATTGGGTTAAAAATGGACTCAGCTAATGTTACTTTGATTACTCAGAACCTCTGTGATGTGTTTTAAGTAGTACTCCTCTGACCGTAGTATCTCAAGCTGGCTCCGCATATCTTGTGTTCTAACCTATAAACTACTGTATTGTGCAAAAATTTTAGTGAAGTGGAAAAAAAAATACAATTAGATTTTTTATTGAAAATGTTAAGAAAAGCCAGAACAAAATCTTTAATTTTGTATGGATCCAGATCATGGTTTAGATCCTGAAGGGTTTTAAGGGAACTTCATTTTACTAAAAGAACAAATTATTCATTTTAGCAGATTCTTATGTGAGATATAAGGAATGGAAAGAGCATTTACCTCTGAACTAGACGATCAGGTTTTAGTCCAGGTCTGGGCTCTATATGCTAATCAGTATTCAGTATTCTTTTACACTGATACTCTTTGGTCGGAGCCATTCTTTTAAACCTATTTTTGTACTGTACTGATTTTTCTTTTTCCATGTGATGCATCTGGTGAGCGAAAACTACCAAATTCGATCTTGTTACAATGTCATTTTCCCTGCACAGGAAATCCAAGTCCAGACAAGTTTTGAGCTTTGTTTCCGAAGGTATATAAATTTGTAGTTTCTAGGTCACCCACATTTTATGAAAGATGGAGAAAGGGCAGAAAAACCACCAAAAGTAGTCCACATTGCACTATGAGAAAGGGACGTTTAAATGCAGTTGGCTCTCACTGAAGACCATTTGATAATTGAAATCCCGGATGAAATCCAGCCACAAGGGCACACGAAACAGTCCCAAGCCTGGATTTTGCAAAATACATTTCTTAAACAACGACATACAGCATATGCGTTTCTTTTTAGGGCATGACATTTATTTTATTCATTAACTTTTATAATTTAGAGGTTATACAGTTGTACAGTACAGTAAAACAAGAAAAACACCGGTAAGGTGTTCATCCCTTTGAGTGTATAAAAGAACATGTTCCTGAATGAGCTGAATCAGTTGAAGAGAGTATTGAGTGTTCCAACCCTGAAATTAAAGAAAAGGAGGACATTAAGATGGTTTGGAAATAAAATATAAAGAAATGTAAAAGATGTAATTTCTCAAAGGCTTAAAGTGGGTCCCGGATATTTATGACTAAAGTGAGGCAGCAGCAGGCTGTAAAGACCAGTGTGGAGGGAGTCATAAACATGTTGACCATTAGTAACAGTTTCTGCTTCAGAAAGTATGGAGCTGGAAGTCATAAATCCCCCATAAGGCTCTGTCCACACCTTTTACTGGCTTCTTCTTACTGTCTGTATGTTGTTGTTGTTGTTGTTTTTTCCATAGGTCCTTTAGAAATACCACATTGTAGCTGTATAGCTGGTAGACCCCACCCACCCAAAAAAATAAATAAATGAATAAATAAAAACAATAAACAAACAAACAAAACAATAGCACTGTGTGATTGTGTGTGACGTAATGAGAATTATATTTTTTATAATTATTTTAATGAAAAATAAATAAAAAGCACAATTTACAAAATATGCACCTTGTGGGTGTACACAACCCTCCCAGCAATCTGTCTTTTCTTCATATTATGCCTGAAAGATGCCAAGGATGAAGAATGATGCTTTAAAAGGACACCATTTTTACAGGCTCTGAGCACCATCCCACTTTAAGACTTCTATTGATGCTGTGATGAATATAAAAATCACTAGGATCTTTGTGTACACTCACAAGATGCATACTTTGAAGGGCACAATGTTCAGTCTTTTTTTTTTTTTAAGTATTAAAAAATATATTCTCATTACATTCTGGACACTTTATATTTAGTGAAAGCACTGCGCAGTGAGAGCAGTGATGACAAATCAATGAGAAATCTAAATTGCTGTTATTTCACTGATAACAATGTAACCTTCATAATTATCTGAAGACCAATACTTGTGTTATGTTCATTTGTACTATGCAGTAAAATAATAGAAAATAATAAAACAAATCAATTAAACAACCACATGACCATTGGGATCTCCTCTAACTTAACATTTACACTGGTTTGTGGCTTGGCTTTTGTACTGAAGCACTGATGTACATGTAAACATCTAAAACCACTACAGAATACTGCACCATGTGAGTGGTTGTGGGTTCAATTATCAGCCGGTTGACTATGACCTTTGGAGTGGAGCTGTTCTAGTGAATGAATGTGAGAGTGAACTGTTTTGTGTATGTCTCTGTCAGCTATGTAACTAACTGTCCACTGTGCAGGATGCACCCCGCCTAAGGCCCATAGTTGCTGGGATAGGCTCCAGTCACCCCTAACAGGACTAAGCAGAAGCAGAAGAATGAATGACTGCAAAGTTAGCAGACTGTGACAATAAAACATTATGAGTAAGCTGCAATGACAGTCAAATAAAATACTCCAATGAAAAGTATTGTGCACTTGTAGTCGACTTTCAGTTTTAGTACCTAACTCTAACTAAAATAAGGCCCAAGCAGTTGTATAACAGTACATGCTCTCATGCCAGGACTATATATTGTCTACAGCTCCAGGCATTCATGAGAAAGTTGCCTGCAGACCAAAAATAATAAGCCATGGTCAACCAGGGCCATTGCCTTTATGATATATAAGAGGTGATATTAATCAAAAGGACAGAGCTGGGGCAAGTGGCCATCTTGGCTTTTTTTTTTTTTTTTTTTTTCTTTCCGTTTTCCTGAGGAACTAACATCTGAACTGGTAGCTGCCTCTTGGAGTCTCTGAACCTTTTCTCTGGGTGTCATTACTGGATACAGCAGGAAGCACGTTGCTGTGTTTTGGCCCTGGGAGGTCTGTGGTTTACTCATCACAGTCTCTGTGGCCAAGTCGTGTAAGGATGCTGCCTACTCCCCTGCCATTTTCTGCTGCTGTCCAAATATTGACGTTGTGTGTCTGTATTCTCCGCGGAGCGCTCGAAGACAAGATGAAATACAGGAGTCGAGGTTGAAGACAGGTTGTGCTTGGAAGATGTAGGAGAGAGGGGATTAGGTCTAAAGAACATACAGTATATAGATAATACAATGGAGACAAAAACAGAAAAGGTAGACCTTCCATGAGATAGAGGAGTTAGGTAAGTGTTACTTACTTGCTTACTTGTTATAACTTTTGGTCTTTTTATGTTTGCACCCGAATCCAGGTTACTCATATACTATGCGCTCTACTAGGTGAGCTACCAAGGCGTAATCAGGGCCAGCTCCTGGCATAAACACTCTATGCGGTTGTTTAGGAGGGCCACATGAGCAGAAAGTTTCTGACCATGTTCAATTTAGATGTACACGTCATTTTCAGTTACTAGTGGCATTTGTGAAGTTCATATTGATTTGCAACTTATAATATTAAATCCAAGTATTACTGAAGGCTTAAATTGGCCCCAAAAGAAAATTTAGGAGTGGTGCTGAAGGGTGGAAAAAAACAAAATTGGAGATCAAAAAAAAAAAAAAAAAAAAAAAAAAACGCAGGATAAAGGTAACATTTTTGTTATTGTTTGTGATTTATTCATTATTTTGCAGTCCTTTATTTATTCCTATTTGTTCTTCAAAGTTATTTATTCATTGGTTCATTTGCTACAATAGACCTTGTTCAAATAAAGTAAGATATTTGCAATTAATTCATTTCTTATCTATATTTCATTTCTTATCTTTGTTATATGCTGTCTATTTGTGCGTACGTGTCATTTGTTGGGCCACATACAAAATCTTATTTAGGGCCACCAAAAGCCTAGAGCCGGTCCTTATAGTAATTCTTAAAATAACTTGTACCTGAATGGTCCATCAGACTGTAAACAACACAAGTCCAGTCTCGACAACTGCTCTGTTGCTTTAATGAAGTGGATTGATTGTAGCACCACTCTCTCATAATCTAAAACTATGAAAATATAATTTTAGTAAAAAGCTATTCCACGGCGTCTTTTCCATATCAAATTTGGTAATGTGCCAGATGTCCCAGTTAAGACGTGGTTTTGCCTGTTCATGATGACATCTCAACCAATCAGACTGGATCTAGGTCACTAAGGGAGCATAGCTTTTTGGAGATACAGAGACAAGCACAGACCAGTCCACCTTAAAACCTGCTGTTTTTTTTTGTTTTTTTTTCCAGGATTCCTTTGCCTCCATTTCCCAGCTCCCAGTTGCTGGATTCATAAGAATGCAGTCTAATTAGCTAAATCACCCTGAGATGCAAAGAGAAAAAAGACAAGTGCTAATAACATAGTAGCAAGTATAGCTCATGTATGCATTGTGTACTTGTTTACAGCACCCTCTCTCGATATAGCCTATATGTGTGCTGTGCTCACAGAGGTCACAGTCAGAGGCGGGGGCTTGGTGACTGCCACAACCTGTCACTCCTGCTCACTGTTGTTGCTTGTTGTTTTGCTTCCTGCCTGCGGTTGAAATAGGTGCTTCACGGGAATCAGCCGCCAGTGGGTGTCATGCGAGTGTAGTCTGCTCCCCCTTCCTCTTGTGGATTTACATACTGTATCTGTTTATACTGGGGGTATTTTTATGCGCTTGTGTCCTCGCAATCTCGTGTGATGATAGCGGCATCTCCAAAGAGCGCTTCGACAGGAGGAAATCAGCCACTGGTTCGGTGGGAGTGAAGAGAGAGTTCCCCGCAGCTCGACTATATTTACACATCATCTTCCCAAGTACATTACACCCCTGCGCCGGCTTAATAATATACCACCAAGATCTGAAATAAGGAACAAGCCCGCTTTTTGGAAATGCTCCCACATTAACCGCAGTTCTGTGTCGGGGTTATCTCTGCAGGTGCGTTACATTTTGCATCTGTGGCTCTATTCTCTGAGCTGATTTATTTTCACCCTTGTACATATAGCGGTACAATGCATTGTGGGAAATCAGAGCCTTATCTTTGCAGCAGCGCCAATAAATCTGCACCACCTGGGGTCAACACCCTCAAGTGTCCAAGAAGCAAATTAATTTGCAGGACGTCCATTAGACGTAGGGTAAAGGGTAAAGGTTAGTGGTTAGTTGGGAATTAAAAAGAAACGTGGTGATTCATGGCTTCATAACCTTAAAGACAACATAAATATACATTGTTACTATGCAGCGATGGGAAGTAATGAGATAATTTTTTGATAGGACTTGTAATAGTTGTAATAATAGTTAAAGTAGTACCAGTAGTTGTAGTAGTAATAACAGTGGTGGTAGCAGCAGTATTAATGGCAGTAGTGGGTTAGTAGTAGTTGTAGGAGCAGTGAGTACTTTCTACTTAAACACCACACTCAAACTTAATTTACTTTTGTCTACACTCCATACTTACTTTTTATGTCAAATAACGATTTTGATATGTACTTTTAATTCTACTTGAGTAATATTTATTTGAAATAGCAGTACTTTTACTTGAGTACAGATTTAGACTACTTCCTCCATCTCTGTTGCTATGACATAGCATTGGCTGTACACAGATGGGATATTTTTGCATCGCTCCCTGGCACACTTTCTCTGGTAAATGTTGAGGTTGCTTGTTTTGTTCTCTCCTTCCACAGAGAGCAGCCTCTGACCCAAAGCCAGCCCTCAGCCTCAGATATACAGTATGTGCTGAAAAAACAGAAAAAAGCAACCCCTTGGCAGCAAAAACACAGACTGCGACTGACTGTATTTAAAGCTGCCTAATCAAACACAATATGTTAGATAAAATACAAAGCTGTCAGATCTACTGTGCAGCAATTTCCCCCCTAATCCAAGTTTCACTTTGTCAAATATTAATCTCCTGCAGTTCAAAAAATGATTGTAGGTATTAGTGTAAAATAGAAAATTCATTAAATTAAATTACTGACATCAATTTTCATTTTAATTGGCATTTTATTTGATTGATTCCTCTGGTAAAAAAAACTAACTAGGTTTTGAAATAAGCCACATTAAACAAAAAATAAAAATCTTATTTCCCACTTAAATTGTATTAAGCCTCATGTTTACTGTGGAGATATGATTCAACTCAGGTCAGGTTAAAAAAAAAGCTGAATGTAATGTTTGCAGATCTGATACAACTGTAAACTATATACACATGAATATCCAGTATCAAAATATTTGCTCTTTTTTAATTTGATGGCAGCAACACATCTCAGAGGGGGAATAGTTGTAAGGCAAAATGATGCTGAGGTTAGAGCTGCCAGGTAGGAGGCCACGAGGAAGCCCAAAGAAGAGATTTATGGATGTAGTGAGAGGAGATGATGCAGAGGAGAGGGTGAGGTGGAGGCACAAGATTTTGCTGTGGCAGTCAAAAAGACAGCCTAATAATATTAAAGGCCTTGTACAAGTATGTAAACTTTTTAAGGTTTGTATGGTGGGAAAATTAGTTTCAAGACCTTTTTACTCTTACATTGACATTTACAATGCAACATTTTGTCACAGGTTACAGAATAATTGATGCTGTGCAAATTGTCTAGACTGTACAAATACCATCTGTGTAAACTCATCTCTATAGTGCTTGAACAAACTTTCCTCTCCATGTACTTTAATTTCATGGCTTGTAATAATCGTAAATGTCATCTGGAACACACAAAAATATGAAATATTAACAACAGCAGCACTGTCAAAACACTACAAGAGGAGCTTTCACTCCTGTTTTGCATGTTTATGTGTGGGACGGGCCTCATGGGGGGTGCGTCGGGCAACAAGGCCAGAGTGACCAGAGTTGCCGGGGGCGACACCAGGCCGCCACACGCTCCCTGCCAGGGCCAAACAGACGGACGAGTCGCACTTTTCACAGAGCGAGACAGCAGGCCATAGAGGGAGTGAGTCGGCAGCCACCATACGGGACGCGAAAGGGGAGACCCGGGTGCCACAGATGGGAACAGAAATAGCCAAAAACAGAGTGAGCGGGGAGATCCGGGATTTACAGGAGAGGGCTTAGAGAGAGGTGGAGGGGGCTTACCTACCACTAGAGTCAATAAAACAGGCCCCCAGCTGAATGATTAGCTTCTTTCATACAAGGTTGGTTAGATTTTTTAAGATGTTTGGGTATAACAGGAGCATTTTAGAAAGGCAGAGTCTCTACCAGGACTCGATGTATTGGATGGCCATAATCTTCAGGTGCCAATGTCTCCAAACGATACTACATTACTGGTCTCACCCCTGTCTGGTCCACTCTTAATAGTCAGGCTAGAGTCATTAAAACAGCCAACATTGTCCACCCTCACTGGATGCATTTGTAAATTGCATTACATGTTATTGGCTGTATAAGCAGTGTGAATGTACATGATACATCCTGTTATTACAGAGCCAGCACAGGAAGCCTCATCGCTCCTTGAGTATCCCTCCGCTGCACAGGTGTTCTCTGTTAATGGTTATGACCTTAGTGGTATCTATCTTCTATATTATATGTAGCCTGCTATTTATGTGCCTGGATAAATGGAGAGGGTTGTGTCAGAAAGGGCATCCAGCGAAAAAAAAATAAATGATTCACTGTGGCGACCCCTAAAACAAACTGAACCAACAGGGATTTCCTTATTATATTAAGTGAGATGGTTCATGATGAGTATGGGTATAGCTAGTAGACCGTTAATGAGTAGAAAAGTCAATAAAAAAAAAACAACAAAAAAATCAATTTTGTTCAAAAGATGTCTTGTCCTTGTTTATTTGAGTTTGATTTTCACAAGGCATGACAAATGAAGACCAATAACACCTAACACCCCAATAATAGTACCTAACATTTTGAAAAATATACAACCAACAGGAACTAAACAAAGCTCTGCATAAAGCCCCACCCACTTTAAATGATCAGATATAAATGGTCAGTGCTCTGTGGAGGACATCTTAAGTAGCAGTAGGAGGGGTTTGAGACCCATTTCTCCTTGCTATGAAAATGAATAGGTCCATAGTCTGCTATGTTGTCAGATGCAGAGACAGAAAAGTGTCTCCTATTTTGCTAAATTAACGTTTTTAGCTTCTAACTGTTATAATATTGTTTGCACCTCAAAATTATTATTATTTTGTTTCATTTACACATTTGAGTAATCTTCTAAGCTGAGACTGCTCTGAACAGTTGGAAACACTTGGTCTCAGGTGAAACCAGTTAGTCACCTTACTGATTTTGATAATTTACTACTAGCAGGGGGCAGCAGACACCTAATCCAAGTGTTTTCTGCAAATTAAAAGTAACAGCTCCCCTAAGAAGACCTTTTTCCATGAATATGCATTATTTTAAATTAATTAAATGTGAAATACTAATGCAAATGTGTCCAAAACAATTCCAAAAAGCCTGAAAAAGCACAATATAAGACCTCCATAAAAGGGCCTATATTCCTACAGCATTTTACACAATGTGGCTGTAAATAAAGAACCCAGTACTGTTGAATTACTGTTGAAATGTCATTGCAGCTCTTATTTATCCTTATCTTACTTTTGCATAATTTCCTTCTGCTGATATGTTTTCTGTAAACATCTAGCCATATTCAAAAGAGCAGCAGCACTTCTTAAAGCTGCGACTCAATAAAGCACTCCATCAAAACCACCGATCTTTAGAGTCTTGCATATCAACATTCATTTTAGGTCCTCGTGTTACGTATTCAGGTGCTCGTATTGATGTACACCCTGTTCTCTTTGCAGCTCAACTTCTATTTACACACACATACTTAAATTACAGTGTTTGTGCAGGTCTGTACTTTTAGTGATAGAGGAACAGCAGCGTTATCAGCCCAGCAGATCAAGACGATAGATTAGTGTAAGTGGAACCTTTGATCCAAGGGCCTTTGCTGCTGCAGGGAATTCAACATTACAGATCCTACGCAATCATTGTTTTTTTGCTTCAGCAGCATCTGTAAACTGCCTCTCTCCAGTACATACTGCTTATATACCACATATATACTTTCTTTTTATTCCGTCTTGGCTTCGCTGAAGAACTGTAAAATAGCTTCCATGTGCTGTAGGATTATAATTATGATCTCCCTGTAAGAGCTATTTGTCTATTTTATTTTCCTAGTTTAGTATTTTGCTTATTTCTAACTATTATTTTGTATATTCTGTGTTTAGAATGCTTTCTTTTTAGAGTAATTTGTTTAGTTTATAGTTCATTGTTTAGGATTTAGCACTTTTGTCATATTTCTTTCTATTGAGTTAGGCCATGGGCACCAAGGGGATAAAGACGCACAGTGCAGGGGGACCAGCATGCACCTGGGTGAGCTTATAGTTTTTTACCAGACCCTCATGTCGAGCAGGAGAGGCAGTAATTAGGCCTTTTAATTTGCTTGTTGTTTGCCTGCCAACAAATGGAATAAACCAACCAAAACTGCCCTTCTTGGTACGGACAATGACTTTTGTTCTGGGTAAACCACAAAGTGATTATTTGAGTTATGTTTCATCATGTCTAAGTGTGTTAGTTTTTTTCTCTGTTTGCATTTCATGAATCATTCATTGCATGAATCCAAATTTGAAAAATACTAAAGCGACAGTGGTGTTTCTGTATCATTCTCACATATGACTTATTTGGTCCACTTCCCTTTCTAACAGAGCGTAATTAAAATACTGGTACCTCATTGTCGACGCCCGTGTCCATGAGGGATTGTGCTATGTTATTATATCATTTCAGATGGTAATTTCATCTTTTTTTGTGTTTCTTGTTTTGTTTTTGGCATCTGCTCGGTCTCAATTACACACGTTGTCAGTTTGTATGGAGATGATTGACATTAGCACAAGATTAAGCCGCCTGTGACTATTCTTTTTGTGACTTGTTCCTTGAGATAATTGTGTGAGGATGATTCGATATGGATTTGCGTTTTGTCTCTCGTTGTTGGAGTTTCCATTGTGCTAACGCAAAGAGTGTTTGAGCTGATAGCACTGCGGGGGAAGGGGAGTGTTGGGTGTTTTTACAACACCAGCTCACTTTGATTGCACAGTACATTGAGAATGAATGAGGTGAGGAGCAACACAAACACTTTGCTCCATCAATGCTGACCTTGCCTCCCTGACAAATAGCTTTTGCATCAGTCAGTATTTTACATGCAGCGAGAGAAATTCAAATTAATGCCATAGTCTGATCATAGTTGAAGTGTATGGGGGGCCGCAGTTTAGCAAGAATTTCTCAAGGCTTCACAAATGTAGCTAATATATTTTGGTTACTTTTAGGCAACTTTTTAAACATTCAGTATTACTTTTTTTAGTACTTAGTTCACATTTTTGTTATGTTTAATATGGTAAATATGCTTTATGGTAATTTCACAGTTTACATCATAATCCAACTACAATGAGTCACACGCCAGTGCTCTCTTTGTACCGGTCCCAAGCCAGGAGAAATGCAAAGGGTTGTGTCAGGAAGGGCATCTGGTCAAATTCAATGCTAAAACAGTATGCAAAATTCTGCCCTGAGATTTTTTGTGGTTAAAGTAAAGTAGATTGTAATAATATACACCTCATTTTTAAATTTTATTTTTAACATTTAAGTAACACTAGCTGTTCTTTTTTCCCAAAAATTCAATAGCTTCTATCTATATTTAAGTAAAGTGTGCAAAGGATAATGTCACAATATTTTCTAGATCTGTGAAAAAGATTATAGCTAGATATTTTCAGGTAAATGTCATGATGACTCATCTTTTGGTCCTGACCCGTAGTTTGGGAACCACTGTTCTTTATGTAAAACAGTGGTTCCCAAAGTGGGGTCTGGGGCCCCCTGGGGGTCTGCAAAGGTACTGCAGGGGGGCCCCCAGAGGCTGTCAATATTAAGTACCTAAGAATATATTTTTTTAAGTAACATGTACAAAACAAATCAGGGAAGTACATCTGATGTAAAAATAATAATTTTCATTACAAAAATGGTGAAATGAATATTCTTGCACAGTAAACAAAAAGTAATAAAAGAAAAACAAATCTGGAAAAGCATCATGTTTAAAACACAAGAATTTTGCAATTTTTTTGGTAGATCATGGCAGTTTTCTTGTTCATGTAAGAGACATGTTTAAGTGACTTAAAATATTCAGAGAAGCAGTTGCAGTGAGAGGCTCCTCTCACTGCGCTGCAGGACTGAAAGGTTCAGAAGATCATTTATTCCGGCGGCCATAAGACTTTACAATAGATCTTGTTGAAGGTGCACTTTAGTACTATTGCTAGTAACTTTGAATGTATTTATTTATTATGTTTTTATTATTGCCTCACTCAGTATGGTTTTATTATGTGTGTTTGTGTATGTTACCGCACACCTGAATTTCTCCTGATGGGGATGAATAAAGTATCTATCTAATATTCAGCAAAGTAGTAAAAAAAAGAGAAAACAATGGAGAAGTATTTTTCTATTCACATATATAAAAAGTTAATGAGTTTGAAATGAATTATGGTTATGTACTTGTTTAAAAATATTACTTTAAAACCATTTTTAGCCAAAAGTCAGTGTTTTCTGTAATGTTTTTATAGAAATATATGGAGAAAAACATGACATTGTTTTTGAATAGAGGGAAGTTGTATACATGAAGTTCCATGTGGGGTTTTGGGGAATTTAAGGGAGCGCAACTCTCTTAACTTTGGGAATAGCTGATGTAAAACATAATAGCTTCCTTTTTCCTACATTGCTAACGTCTATCTGCTCCTCTCTTCCCTTTTCCGTGCGCAGGTGCGGACCTCTTCTCCAACTGCACCGAGGAGTGTAAAGCCCTGGGACACTCGGACCGCTGCTGGATGCCCTCCTTTGTGCCCTCGGACGGTCGCCAGGGGCCCGACTACCGCAGCAACCTGCACGTCCCCGGCATGGACTCCACGCTGCCCGACACTGAGGTACCACCGTCCGTCAGCCTGTCCGACCAACTCACCGTCACCTCGTCGTCCGCCGCATCGACCAACAACGATAGGTCATTCTCCACCTTTGGCAAGGACGGTCAGAGGTCACAGTCACACCACAGCCTACACCATCACCTCCATCAGAACCAGCAGTACAGCTCCAGCACGCTAGAGAGGAAAGAGTATGATAGGGGGACGCTCCCGTACAAACCTACCTTTCTCTGTGAGTATCAGTATGAAACCTCCCTGGGACCTCTAGACTTCGGTCTGGCCCAGTACCGATACTAAAAGGATTGGCCACTTGATTACCAATCTGGACTTTTTCAAACATCACTTTATGTTCTTCTATTTTAAGAAGTTTGATATATTTTTATTTGTAAATTACTCTTTTTGATGAATGTAAATGCACTGTAAAACCCAAAAAGTTTAGCTCAAATTAACTGGGGAAATGGATAGCCCCAAATGATTTGAGTTTGTAATTCAAGCTATTTTATTAGAGAAAGATTTTTTTTCTTCTTTTTGACAATGTTACTTAAATTCATGTTTTTATGACTTGTAATGCATTTTCAAATATTATCAATTTATATAAAATTTATGAAGTTAAATACTTCTGTTTAATGAGAATTATAATTATTAATATAATAATTATTTGACATTGTTTATATGTATGCTATTACTGGTATTACAGCTTTTATTTTATTATAAACAAGTAGACAAGTAGAACTTAAAAAAACTAAATTTTCCTTAAAATAGAAAAATGCTCATGTACTTACAAGTAAGTTATTTCTTGGCATACTTATAGCTTATTTATTTTAGTAAGGTGCACTATTGGGTTTTACAGTGTTGTAAGCCAATGTTGCTAACCCCCCCTCCACCAAAACCTGCTTCAAAGCGTCCCTAACCTGATCCTAACCCTCAATACTGTCTGTAACCATGCAACGTATATGGAATAAAATCAAATTTTAATTTGGATTTGCCTTTTTTGTTTTTGTTATCTCGTTTTCTTTGTTCTCTAAATTTCCCCTGAAAAAGTTTTCCCCCGACCTTTTATCTGATGCTCATAAGCAAAGGTCAAAGCCATACATCTACAGCTCTGAAAAAAACAAAAGGCCACTGCAATTTATGCTTAAAACAACTTCTCTCTGAGACTGACAACTGTCCCAGGCCAGTGTCTGTTATATTCCTTCACACACCTCACTCTGCTTTATGAGCTCACAGACCACTAAGCAAAGCTGAGAGAGAGTTATAAAGTTATCTAACAGCAGTGTGAAAAACTGGTGGAGAGCAAGACACAGCAGAGCTGTGATTACAATTCAGTGTTATTGCTCTAAATACTAATTTCTCAATGTTCTTTAGTCAAAACATCAAGACAAACAAGTGAATTTTTGAATTATTCAAGCTCTCAGCATAATTTCAGTTATTTTGATGTATTGTAATTTCTCAAGTTATGCTCTATAGAAAAACTGTTAAATCTGGAAATAAGGAAAAATATTGTCAACAGGTCACAAAAAAATAAGCAGTAGTACTAGCAGAGAAAAACCTGAGAAACTGATAATTTTGCAGTGATTTCTACTTTTTTTTCCAGAGCTGGATTTACATGTTTAATCCAAGAAACACAAATCCATTTCACCACAAACTGAGAAAGAACTAGAGGTAGATAGATTATATTATGGCACAATGGGCATCTGTAACCATTTGTTCAACAATAGTTTGTGAGCATGATGACTTCCCTACTGAATAGATACAAAGGTGACCATGACCTCCCACGCTGCTTCTCCTTTAGGTCTCTGGGACTGGAGTCTGTGACGATCTATACACAGTATACAGTACTGTGCAAGAGTCTTAGGCAGGTTTGTAAGAAAGACTATGAACTAAGAAAGGTTTATCAATGCACACAAATTCATAAAAGATACCCTCAAAGAGTACAGACCTGTGTAATGGCACTGGTCCTTTCTCACAATGGTTAGTCACACACAAAGATCTTCTAGTTCATTTCTTTTTTAGTGAGTGAAGTTAGTACCTTCATTCCATACATTGTAAAAAAAATACTGCAAAAACTCAAAACTTGAAAACTTGAGATTTTGAGTTGGCCCCAAAACTCATAAATCTTGAGGGATCCTGTTGCCTTGAGTTTTTGACTTTTCGCAGAATTTATTTATTTATTTATTATTTATTTATTTATTTATTTATTTCTACAGTGTGTATCTAAAAAGGTACAGAATCCCTTCAAACACTCCTGGATCTAAACAGTGATCTGGATTCTCACCAAAATAAATCTTTCTGTCCTTGGCCCATTACATCCGCTACTAAGAATAATGAAATTCTGTATTTATTAAAGCTACTCTTAGTTGACAGCGTTTTCACACAAGCCTAAAACTGTTGCACAGTACTGCTCTTGCTCATGGATCAATACCTGACACAGAACGAGAAACAGGGGTAAAATATCCTCTGTTGGAAAAAAAAAAAAAAAAAAAACTATTACAATGGGAGGATTTTTTAAATTTTGCAAGTAAAACATACTGATATCCACTGCAAAGAAAATGAAGATTGCATTTCTGAAAGCGCTGAAAGGGATTCTTGAGAAAAAGACATTTGCCGCTTTCAATTGCTTTTCCAGCTCCCTACATTACATGAATATTCCATTAGCTCTAAGAGTAGAGAATGGATTTGATATACACATTCAGTAGAGAAGTCATTTCCAGTCAAATCACCGCCATGTTAACCACCATCCTCCATGATACTGCATGCTGACTGTTGGCTGTACAACCCACATTCAGAAAAAGTTGCCATGCTGTGTAAAATGTAAATAAAATAAAAAATTAAATGGTTTGCAAATATCAAAAAGTACATTTTATTCACAATAGAATATAAACTACTTTTCAGGGGTTGAAACTGAAATGTATTAGCATTTCATAACAAACGACAGCTCATGAATTTGATGGCAGCAACACATATCAAAAACATGGGACAGGTGCAACAAAAGGCTGGATCAAAATCATGTCTGTTTTTAATTTGTTTTAGGACCTGAAGATCATTAGCAGCCTTTCCATAAAATAACAATAATAGAGACTCTGCCTTTCTAAAATGCCCTTTCTATACTTCTTACTGAAATGTTACTGAAATGTTGCCATACATTTTCAACATGATTAATTGAAAACTGCTCCCCCAGCTGTTTTTCTTTGGGTTGCGCTGCTGCCATCACATTTTTAGGGCTGATTGGGAATAGATTTGCAAAATCATTACATTTTGTTTGTTTTTACATTTTACACAGCGTCTCAAAGTTGTTTTGAAATGGGGTTGTATTTTTTGCAGGTAAATGATGAGCGTGATATCATTTTTTGTCTTAGCAAACACAGCCCGGCAATTTTCCTCTTGCACGTCAGGACTGTGTGAAAAATAATTGCTATTTAGCCTTTAGGTGGTTTGCTCCAAATATAGCTGCCATGTGCGTCTGCTCATCTTGTCTGCCTCGCAGGGTCAGGATAAATGTACTCCTTATTCACTCAGTACAAAAACTCACAACTTTGTTTTGTTTCAATATCTATATTTTTTATTCTGCTAAAATAAATTGACTCCTTGCTGCAATGGCGGGGGTTTTGTAGTTTATCAGTCTGTAGAAAATATGGCCCTGCAGGCAGAAGCTCTATTAACAAATAGACATCATGTTCTACTTTTAAAAATAACCCTATCCTCTCCCAGTATCGCTCTGATCACCAGGGTTGCCGCGATAACGCATTCATAAATGTTTAATGATCCATTTATAGATAATTAATGAACCAATTAATGGTCTGTGTATTTTCTATCCATGCATTGTGGAGCTGCCAAATTCTGACCATTCATCTTCACTGATGGACATGCTTTTGCCAATTTCCAAATTAGTTTTGACCATTATACAGTCGCCTTTTTTATATATATGGGCTATAAATAACTTGAGAGAGAGAGAAAGAGAGACTCCTTTGTGGCATGTATCCTTCAGGAGACAGTATTTCAAGATAAAAACTCTCACGGGACGGATGTCATTTGTCTTAACGAGCGTGTTCTTGTGTCTCTGCAGCCCGCAAAAGGATTTGCTAGCTCATTCCATGTGGACCTGTCGGAAACAGCGTGAATTTCTGTACTAAGACCACCAACACTGAAGTGAGCAGGACTAAAAGACAGTATCAAACCATAACGTGGACAACAGCAGCCCTGGTTAAACTTCATTATCTTGGGTGGCCAAGTGTAACAAAAGCCTGTGCAGCACAGTGGTCGCCAGGGGAGGAAATAAGAGGAATTAATACTGAGTAGCTGTAAAAGGAGCAATCTGAGGCCTTACATTCCTCTCAGCAGGACTGAGACCGGGCCGAGACACATCGGTGAAGATTACAATGTCATCAGCAAACAGAGGACAGAAACTGGAGTATCAACCCACGACGGACTGAGGGATTTTTGCCTCTCTCAAATCTTTTTTGATTTTTTATTTTCAACACAAGGGTTGGCCTCTAGAGATTGGTGTGTGCCTGTTTACATGAAGAAAAACAAACAAACAAAAAAAAAGTTTCTGTACAAACTTCAACATCTCACGGAACCCTTTAGCTATTTTTACGGTCACTACTACGGCAACTGTACAGAGACAGAGAGACTTGGAGAGTATCACTGGCCACGGCCGTGTGCCTCCGGACAAGACAATTAGACAGAGAGAGCAGCAGGTGTTGTACAGGTAACATGACAGAAAAAGGACGAGGACGAGCAGAGCTGGTGATGTGCAGTAGTATAAATTCTGTATCTCCGTTTTTTTGACTTGACTGTCTTTATATAACTTCTCCTTTTGGTTTCTGTTGTTCTCTCTGTGTGGTTCACGTGTGCAGACTCTAACGTATTACAGTTAGACAGGAACAATGCTTTTCCAGTCGGGTTCAGTCCTCTTTCGAGTTTAGCCACTTCAGGAAGGACATCTGAACAAGGAAAATGAGCTAAATCCTTACTTAAATGTGCCGTTTATCAATAAAATCTCACAAATATGAATGTTTTTGAAGCTACTTCCTTCCTGAGCTGACTGCGGAGAAAGTGAAATGACCCTTAACCAGGATGTGATGGCATTAGCTCATACATAAACAATCAGACACATTCAGTGGTTTTTATCATGTGTGCAAAGTGTTTACTGTGCTATTTTAAAGAGCTTATAAATGAATATAAAACTATATATATAAAACTATATATACAATATACTTTTTCTGAAAACTGTGTAACCATTGGTTAGTTTACATTTCATAATGACATTCGATCTGACAAGACCAGTCTACTACAGTTGTATTGATTCAAATAGGCCTCAAAAGCAAAATTCCTTCGCATCGGACAAGGATTAAGTTGGTGTTTTTTTGATTGTTACTTATCACCGTTTACAGACACTGGGCCTTATTGTGTAGCAAATACACCAGTTTAGTTGTGTACTTTTAAATATCCGAATATGTGTTCATGTACAGGAAAAAGGAGATCTATCCCGACCGATCTAAACAATTTACAGTCACACACGGTGAAGCATTATCTTTGGGGATTTCCACACAGCATCCATGTTGAAAGTGGAGTATGCACACACAAACACACGCAGGTCAAGTGGTGATAAATAAACAGTGTCATCCAACTCCTCCAATGTGTGTTCTGTTGCATTCAAACAGGAAATAATATCATGCTGTTCATCAGGGAAAATGGTTTAGAAGTACAAAGATGATGTACACTGCCAATCAGCACTGCCTTGACTATTGGTAAGATGTTGTTTGACCTTTACAAAAGCACTAATGACCATGTCTTCTGGGTTGAAGGTGGCAGAGTGGTTAGGGTTTGATCCTTGGGCCGTCTGACACATAATGGCCCCTAGAATATTACTTACTATTACTGTCTCCAATCAAAAAAGCAGTAAATGAATGTATGACATATTAATATATATACTTATATACTTAGGTAACAAGATGCATTTTATTTTACAAGAGTATCTGGCCCTCAGTGTCTGCCGAGAAAAACTCTGGCCCTTGGACAAATGTAGCTGATGACCCATGCCATAAGTTCTCACTAGTTTCCTCCCTCTGTCAGTGTATCTCTCTGTGTCAGCCCCGCAACTAACTGGCCAGTGTCCAGGGTGTCCCATACTTGTGATCCAGTTACTGGGACAGACTCCAGCCACCCACGGCCTCTAACATGAATAAGTGCGGGCAGATAAATTAGTTAAAAACAAATCATCTGCCAAGCATGCAAAGATTTCTATATTAATTTCATATAGGTTATACAGCAGATGTTCTTCCTGACACAACCTTGCCCGTTTATCTGGGCTAGGGACTGACACAAAGAGTACACTGGATTGTGATTCCTTGGCTGCAATTGCAATTAGGACCATTGTTAATTTTTTTTATTTCGGGTCACTACAGCAATCCTGTGTCTCCATATTTGGCAAAAACGTGGGACTGGTACGAAGAGCACACTGGGTTGTGACCTCCTGTGGCTGGATTATCTAGGGTTCATTCTATTTGGGGAAAAAACATGATATACGATTGAAGACATACAGAGACTTTAACTGTTTTCGGCACATGGATTGTCATGAAAAGATATGGAGCCATCCCATGTGACTCTTATGGCCTTTCAAGATGCAGCCACCATGGTTTTGCTCCACTTCCCTCATTCCCTGACCCCAATATCTCATCAAAAACAGAAACTTTTTACTTCTTCTAGTGCATGCCACTCCAGCCGTCTGTTCACATCCAAGTTTACCCTACATCTCAATCCTTGTACTTCACTCCAGTATGATCTTCACATGGTCTGGCATCGTCTCATAGTCACAAGGAGAAGACTTTGGAGTTTGGGCTGGAAAAAAACAAGTGTGAGGTCACAGGGGAGGCACTTATCTGCCTAAATACAGTGATGATCTATCCGCATCTGTCACGGGATAGGGTTACTTCACAAAGAAAGATCCATGAGACCATAGCATGTGACTGATGTGATGGTGCAGCGCTGGATGCAGGCCCTTTGGGGTACTGATTCAAATCTAACCCCATAAAATCTAGACTATTTATTTATAAGAGTAAAAAATAGGTCAAAGAAAATAAAGACAGCCGTGCCTTTTAGCAGTATTTTCTCCAAGGCTAATAATCACATCTTTTTTTTTTTTTCAGTATTGTAAATGTCTTTGCCTATAATGAGCCCCATTTAGGTCACAATCAGGCTATTTTGCTATGTTGTTATGGCGGTTAACCTAATTATCTCAAAATATAGCCCTTAGTATTCATGTGTTTTGACAACACAAAATGGCAAATTAGAAACTAGATCTTTTTTAATTGTTGCTGCCAATGCATTACAGCCATTACCAATAATACCATAATTATGACAGTGAATTACAATTAGAAGAAATGGAAGAGGAAAATGGAGTGAGTTAGACAACTTAGCATATTCTACAACACAGTCACTACATTTTTACAAAGGTTCCAGAAATCATAAACACACTGTTTTTTACAGTGTCAATTATGTTTATTACCTGACAAGGCAAAATAAATATTGTATCAGTTGTATATGGTACCTTGTATACAGTGGTGGACAAAGTACTCAACCTCATTACTTGAGTAAAACTATACATAGATCCTCCTGGTCAAATACTACTTAAAAGCAACAGCTTTATTTGTGTTTTTCATGTTTTTCAAATGAGTGCAGACAAGAACAAATTTGCAGCTCCAAAAAATATGAATATAAATACATTTGACATCATTTTTGTCAGAAAATGTTGGGATCAACTTATAAAACCATAACAGATGGGATTGTTCTACAACAAAAACAAGCCATATGTATTATAAATAATGCTGGGTATTATGGTGATAGTATAGTCAGTTATTTGTAAATTGGTTTATTATAGAATCGTGCAAATCATGTGTAAAGCAAAAGCTAAATCACTTCCACATTGAGTCTAGAGGTTCTTTTTAGTTCCTGAGAGCAAATATGAGTTTGTATTATGTAGTAAATGATTATCTTTAGGCTGTAAATCAGTTGTCTCTCAGTTTTAAGACAATTTCTCTGCAGAATTTACTTTTGCTGTTTTACCCCTTAACATTCGTAAAGTACAGATTCTCAAAAACTATACTTAACTACACTAATCAAGTATATTTACGTTGTTACTGTGTGTGTGATTAGTGCTCCTGCCTCTCACCAAAGAGAATGTGTGTTCAATCCTCAGACTGGGTGACTCGTTATATCTGTGGATGGTGGAATCTGCATGTTTTACTGCGGGTTTTTGTGAGTCACCAAATTTGTCACAAACAAAATTTCCCTGTAGTGAATGGATGTGAGGGTGAATGCTTGTGTGTCAGTGTGTGTTAGCCTCGTGATAAACTGGCCATAAACAGGCTCCAACCCCCCCACAACCCCTAGCGGTAATATGCATAAGAAGATAAAGATATATAAAAGACCTTTATGACTGACTTAACACTGTTATTGTGTGGCATTAGTGTGTATGTTCTCACACATCTGGACTCTGTCTAAAGTGGACTTAAGAGATTATTGAAATTAAATACAAATGATTAGACAATAACAATATGTATCATACTGAAGATAATAAGAAATGACCTTACAAGCTATCGCAAGATCAGCAATTTTAGTACACAGTGAATATCAATTAACAAAAAAGTAACAGAATTGACCAAACCATTGCCTCTAGCTTGTTTTATGAAAACAATAAGCACTGTTCTAAAATGATAAATCATCTAAAGCATTAAGAGCCCAGCCTATATTAATGCATGAGGAGTAATTTTCACTTTTTAGTGTCTGTTGTAAAAATAGTAAAGGACGAGGACAAAGACTGGACAGTTAATTTTTTTTTTTTTTTTTTTTCCAAAATGTCTGTGCATATATAACCTTGATTGAAATAGGTCACTGCAAAAAGACCCAGTTCTAACTTTAAAATGTCTTTCAAGGCCAGACTGAACTTTAAGAATGTTGGTGTGTGTAATAAACAATCAAGAGCTCATTCATCCAAAGATAATGTAGTTTGACTGATCTGGCTTCACAGGGCAGGCACGCTGACCTATGGCTGGCGCTGACGTTCATATCAGTGGCTTTGACCTGGCTTAGTCTGCGAGGCACCTGGCTGACACAAAAAGAGGAGTCACTGGAGTATTTCATGTATGTATTGGTAAACTAGTGAATCTAAGTTGCTCATAGTGAATTCTAGGCAGTGTGAATGTCCTGTAATTAGCTGATAGTCCAGGGTAAACCTTGCCTTATGGCCAAAGCAGTAAACACAGGCTCCAGACCTTTATGACCGACAAAGATAAACAACAGGAAATGAATGAATGCACACTGGCGAAATATGTTTTTGTTTTTTTTTTGCCTTAGAAATAATAGTAATAATAATAATAATAATAATAATAATAATAATAGTGCTTGGAATATTTCAAATATTTATTTATTTCAGTTGTGATATATATGGCTTATCATTATTGGATTCTGAATTTTGGTTTCCATTAACTAATGAAAACCATAATCGAGGATCTCATAAATTAAAGGTGCTATGAACAGTATGTATTTTTTATACTTCATTAAAAAAATACCTGCATGCGTCCCAAAATATGAGGTAAACACTAAAACTGCATCACTGATCGTCCAATCAGAAAAGAGACCATTCTTTTGATTTAGACTGCAGTGCTGTTTTCAAACCAGTACGGGAGCATGCTGAGACTGACTGAGACTGAAATATTGGCATTAGTTTTACGCCAGATGCCCTTCCTAATGCAACCTGCTTCATTTAACCAGGCTTGGGACCCACACAAAAAGTCTTGTGATCCCTTGTGCCTGGATTCCCTCATTCCTGAAATAGCTAATCTAACACAAAACTGTGTATTTAAACAATCTACAGTCCATCCATCCACAGATAATGTAGTCTGACTAATCTGACTTCACAGGCATGCTGACCTATGGGTGGCACTGACATTCATATCAGTGGCTTTGACCCAGCCTGGTCTCGGTGTCCTTCAAGGCGCCTGGTCGGTAAAACCAAGGGAGTCATTAGCGCTGAATCATCTTGTCCAGCTCTCGCTCTCGGTGCAAGGTTGAGTGAGGTGACCGGCTGTCTGTCTGTGTGAACTTCATATTTGTACCGACGGCAGATGCACTTCATTACTCTGGCTAAATAGACTTTGAGGAGAGCCCATCAGACCATCGTTTACACAGGCCGGCCCTATCACCTTTCGCTAGTGCGGCTGTATCTTATATTGTGGACAGCGACACATTCTCGCCTCTGTCCCTAAATGCCTGAGCCAGAGACAAATTGGAGGAGTGAGTAAAAATGAGATGCTGCCACTTTCGTTGAATGTGGATTTTCCAGATGTAATCTGATCAAAAAAACAAGAAGTACAGAGACACAAAACATCATGTGACCCAGTGGCCACGTGTTATTGGTCCCTATTCCCACAATGATAATAAATTGTGATAACTGTTTTATTATGATCTTTAAATTTAAGGTTCAGTCTGGATATTGTTCATGTGGTACACTTCACACCATAGTTACCAACCCCTGTAAAAATAAATTAATGATGAAAATGGAATGCATTAACATCACAGGGAATGAACCTCCAACCTTCCTGTTAGTGGGTGAACGCCTCTACCTCCTGAGCTGCTGCCACCCCAGTAGTTGCACAGAAGTAGAGGTAAATACTCTTTACTAAAGTACACTTTAGTGGGCATACTTTCACTTTTGGACATTGTTTTTTGTTTTGTTTTTGTTTGTTTTGAGTACATATGTTGACTATTCCTGCATATGGATCAAACTAAATGTTCGTCATATTCTAAACATGATACAGCGGCTTCGCACAGACCGTAGCCATAGCACAAAAAGTAAAAATGCTCAGTACATTCCACCTTTAGCTTCTCCTTTTTCTTTGGTTACACACAGACTCTCCAGATCCTCGGGGTCTATTCCCTGGCCACCTCATCAGGCCAGAGCAGACGGCTATTACAGCGTGTGCTCTGATGCCCATTTCTCCTCCCATCTCTCTCCCTATCTGCTGGCCGCTTGGTCTGCAACAATCTATTGACCTGAGACATAGCCCTGCTGCCCCCGACGGCTCGCGCACACTCCATGTACCGGAATGCCTGCAAGCTTTCCTGTCGCCAAACTCCATCCTTTAACTGTTCATTTTATTCATCTCACCTCCGGGTAAGGTGTGTTTGACATTGTGTTCGCCACCTGTGCCAAATAGATGTCTGGGTGATGCCACAGTGTCAACATGTTAGAGAGAAGTAATGACTTGTCAGGATGAATCAGTTTCAGTTCACTGTAGACTCTAATCACTCATGATGGCACATTAAAATCCAGGTTTTAAAGAAGCTATTGGTTGCCAACATGTCCCATGCAATCCATAATGAAGCGTCAAACTTATGGAGATTACTTTTTTAATTAAATCACTCCCGGAAATGACTCAGCTGCCAGGACAAAACACATTAATTATGTTTCTGAATGAACAAAACATGGCTAAGTAATCAATGGTTTGACTGGACAGTAAATGATGAGTGTCCAAAGCAGATGATACATTCTTTTATTCATGTACAGTGCTGTGCAAAAGTAAATTTTTAAGAAGAGCACACAAGCAAAGAAAGGTCTATCAATGTACAAAAGTAGACCTCTACCAAGGTACTGGTCCTACCTCGCAACAGTAAAAATATAGCGCCCGGACCTGAACTCAGGCTCAAAAATTTTTCAGTTAAATTTTTCTCTCTTCCAATCTTTTCCATTATTTCAAAACCTTTGTATCTCACAATGGCAATGAACCAACTAAAACTAATAATTTGTTGTTTTAGTGAGTGAAGTCAGTATCTTCTTTTTCTCAAATGGTGCAGAATTCCTTAAAAACACCCCTGAATCAAAAATGTATCTGTTTGCATTTGGGCCAGTACTGCAACTATTACACATTTACATAACAAAGATAAAAAAACAACAACTTCTTATTTGAGAGCGTTTTTTGTGTACTTGAAATCTTTGCACACTAGTTGTCCTCCTGTCTGATTAAAGATGCAGTTGACAGCATGTTTTACAGTCCGATAACTCCTGGACCAGGAAAAACCATCCCGGCCAAAATTACCTTCATCCGCACTTTTCTTATCAGCCCCGCCGAATGAAAAGAGACAGGTACTTCTGAGTTTTCCCCAAGATGACCTTCCCTGAGCCACTGAGGCCACAGGTACCTCTATCTTTATTAATCACTTATAAAAATGGATTTTATTCATATGTCTGGATTTGATAATACACTTTATCATTCGAGATTGTAGAGGAAGGTCTTTTGCAGTCAAGTGTTTTATAGTGCAACTCCTTTTATTGTTCTTTTACAGTGTTGTAGCTCATTGGGGTAGATTTATGGCTGCAAACTTTACACTTAAGTCCATGCTAAATAGTTTAATTCATCTTATCTAGAGCTGCAGCCTGGTTGATAGAGGAAACCTCCAAGGTAGAATGTGTAGGTATAGTTAGCCAACACTGAACATAGCATTTAAATAAAAGTCCTGTTAAATAATGAGGCTGAGAGAGCAAAAATACAAAAGGGAAGTGCATTTCATTAATCAGGTCAACTCTAACACGGCTCTGGATAAATGAATGCTAATGGTGGCCTACGTTTAATGCATGGATAAAAAGACTTGCTAATGACTGCTTAAAAAGCAAGTGTTATTGACTGCACTGGTACATATTTACACACATGGAAATAAAATGATGACTCAGTAAATTAAGTATGAATTAATATGATAATTTTAAATAGTATTTTATAAGAGATGTTTGTCTCTTTGTTGATCTCCACACTCCATTTATTTATTTGGCTTTTGACTTTATAAGATAATAGATAGAGATGGTATAACTCAGATGACAGTGTTCTCTTTGTGCCAGTCTCAAGCCCGGATAAATGGAGAAGTTTGAGCATGAACCTTTATGTTATGCTGGAGTCTGAACAAGTAAGGGCCAGTGCGTGCTCAGTAGGTGTGGATGAAAACAAGTAAATACCAGACTAGTACCACTAATATCAATACCAATACTGATACTTTGTCCTAATACAGGCTGCTTATGTGGACTCTCGGAGCTGAATACATTTTCTGATCACTAAATAAGATTGTTATTGTTGCTTCCACTTTTCCGAGTTTTCTACTTTCTTGTTCCCTTATCAAAAACAGACCTGGAGTTGTGTTTTTGTTTCATTCGTGCTTGTTTGACTAATCCTCTATTGTTTTATATTGAATTTGTGAGAGACCAAAACGGCTTGTTTCACTGGTGTCTGCCTTTTCCACCTGACCACGCCGCTCTTCCATCATGGTCCTGTCCCATGCAAGAAGCACTGCTACAGCTCACGCCTCCCCCACAGCAATCAAACAAACCCACCCCCGAACTGCAGCGGACAACACTAAAACAGCAGTTGGCACATGTTTTTGTGAGGAGCACTGAAGGGGCGTGACAGCAGCGGGACAGCAGGGAGGGAGGGCTCTTAAAGTGACAGAGACCTAAGCTGAGTATTCCTCACAAAGTCAAATGATGAGTTTCTTCAAATAAGTTTTTTTCAACAATTATTGCATTTTCTGACCAACAAAACATAAGCTGTTGATTTAGATGTGTCCTAAATTAATTTAAAAGACTAAAAAAAAGCATAATATAAGCTCTTTAAGCAAAGGAAGGCACATAAAACAAAACACAACAAACAAACAAAAACAAACAAACAAACAACAGCAACAAAAACAAACAAAAGAAAAGAAAAAAGAACAGAGAGGGGAGGGGCAGGAGAATTGGTCCCATCTTTCTACTATGGATACAATAGTAACATTGGTAATGTTCAGGTGTAATCCACCAATCACCCCAAATTCTACTTTAATAATTACAATTTATTAACTGCATCTCTGTTATTAAGTTCGTATACATATACCTTTAATAAATATATCAACAGCAACAATACATTTTTTTGTTTTATGTTTGTAGTTTGCTCCCTCGAATGAAAGAAACCAATGGAATGAGTAATTTTGACATATTTTTTCTATCCATCCATGGACATCTGATTTTTGATCTGATGAAAGACAACAAAATAAACCTGAAAACAGAGATAGGATGTGTCACTCAGGGTTCTGTATTATCAGGACAAACTCCACAATTGCACCACAATCTGACACACATGACTCACCAGGCCTGAAACACTTTGCCCTGAGCCACCATTCCCTCTCATTTGATATTCTGGGTGGGAAATCATGAGTTGGTAACCCGCGGTGACGGAATCAGGCCTCTGACTCAGTCCCTGACCTCGAGGGGGGGGACAACCCAGTGGAGGACAGAGCTCAGCCTGCAGCGCTACGCTAACACAATGCGCTTGACAGAGACAAACAGGCTAACCGCCGAGCAGGGATGACTATGAGAAAAGAGCAAACGTTACTGAGAGCAATAGCAGGGAACATGCAGGAGGAAAAAGCAGTGGGTCAGGCAAGGAACATGGATGCAGAAACTGTTATAGAACTATACTATACTACTATACTATTATAGAAGGATTTTAGCTTAAGTGCTAAAGTTCATACTTCGTTAACTACTCCTTAACCTTATCAACATAGCTCTATGAAAAGTAAAACTAACATCCATTCATCTTATACTGCTTTACCCAGGGTCTGGTCCCGTGGGAAGCAGTCTAAGCAGAGACCTATGTCCTAGGTCTTTCCTGGGGCCTTCCTCCATTGGGACATGCCTGGAACATCTGCCCAGGGAGACCGAGCCACTTGACCTGGCTCTTCCGAATATAGGTCATTTTCACACCTAATAGTCCAGTTGTCTCGGTTCGATTGGGGACTAAAGTTGCAACATTGTTGCATTTTTCAGCTGGTGCGGTTCACTTTCACACTGCACTTTGGCAAACGAACCAAACCTTTTGAATAAGGTATTTCCCCCCTCGCCTGTGGAGGCACTGCATCGAGAATTACTGAAGGAGAAGACAGGTGAGACAGTGAACAGGAAAAAACACTCTTGTATTGATCAGTAAAGAGCAGATACCTGTTCCAACACGTGATGTAAACAAAAGAGGAGCAGCAGATTCAAGGAGTGTTAGGATTTAGGCTTTTACAAATATGTCAGACATCTACGTATCAACAATGGTCTCGGCAGGAGCGGCAGACGAGGCAGAGGACCACGGTGAATGTTATTTTTACGCTGGGCGAGGTGGCGGATGGAGAGGAGAGAGAGAGAGACCACTGCATACCACTGCTGTTTCTGTTATACAGACACAGAGCAAGGTATGGCATGACCAAATGTATACAGACTATTGCTGGTTGAATAAATTCAATACTATGTAACAGTAGTGTGCAGTGACTTCCTCAAGTGGGCAAGCAGACATCTTGACTTCATTAAGTTTTATATGAACACTTTAATTTAATTTCAATTTAATTAAAAGCCACTTAGTTAACTACAATCCCATCAGTGTTTGTGTAGTAGGCTGTTTTAAACTATCTCACTCTTCCTATATAACTACTATTATTAACACTGTTTGTATACAAAACAATGTCATTACAACACAATTTTTTCCACAAAGCTGGCCTTCTCTGTTGCCTTATCAAAGAATGTGCCCGCAGTTTTTGTTTTAACTTTAATTCATAAGCACTAAAACGAGGATGGATAGATGATGAGTGAGGTTACAGCCTTACAGATGAGGGAGGTCTGTTCATCAGGACTAACACTGAGATCAACACTAGACTAGTGCACTGTTAATGCTGCTTCACTATAAGAAAACCTCAAAAGAAACCTTACACATCACACTACAAACCTCCATTTAAAAACACCGCCTCGCTGACTACTTACCTCTCTACTCAAGCTGCAAATCCAGTTTATTATGTTACTTTTTTAAGAAACGTCCTGTATTTCCTACAGCTGAGTTTGTCCAGAATAACCAGTGCCCAGTTCATTCACAGTTCTGTAATATTCACATGCATTTCCACTGGCTCCTCTCCACTCCTCCAGCTCCACTTCTTGCCTGACACTTAACGATGTACGTGAGTATATTGATTTATTTGACACACAGTTTTATGCAGCAGCATGTACTCATGAGAAACATGAACAAGGTTTAAGTTACAAACTATGACTTATCTGTAGAAACGCTCTTAGACACTTTGGCTGCGGCTACTTGTGGAAAGTTTTGTTGTCTAACGCGGTGCATGCGAACTGTAATGGACAGGTTGTAAGTGGTACAGCGTGCTGCTTATACCGTTATATTTTCTGCTGCTATTAGCCAGCGATCTCTGTCACTGAGCCTGAGATTATCCACAACACAGCATGCGCGACTCTCCAAAATAAACTGCTCTGCCCTCTGCTTGACAAGCCACAGACAGAAACAATACACCATGACTCCGCCCCCACAGAGGTGAAAATGACAGCAATGAATGACAGAGAGTGAAATCAGCTTACCTCGACAGTACCTGGAGTGGCCAGCAGGGCGCAGATAAGTACACAGTGACTGGAAGCAGGTAATAGACTGATTCACGATGGAAGTGAACTGGCAAAATGAAATGTTTCAATTTAATTTCGTTATAGTTTTAATCCGTGTGTTTTTTAGATTTAATTGGTCAAGTACTGCTTGCCTTACTTGTCCCTCACGGCACACTAATGCTATATAAGCTGTACGTGCCACTGCTCTACTGTACAATGCCTCAATTTTTCCACTAATAAGCTAAAAACTTCATTGATTTTGTGAGCTGTCACACATTTCTATCAGGGGTTATACCTCCTCATTGCTCTACATGACCACAAGCCATTTCTCCCATTATCGCTGTACACATGCATTTGCTTTGGTTGTGTTGACCCAAAACGCCCCACAGGGTGGTCCGCTTTTTGGTTTTGGATTGCTGTTTGGTTCCTTTGCATTCACATATCCTATTGAACTGCACCAGTCTTCACTTCAACTGAGCCAAAACCCATGTATTCAGGCTTACCAGAGTTCGCTTTTTTGCTTCCAGATCAGAGCTCGATTGTGCACTCACACCTCCTCAAATGAACCGGACTTGAGTTCAATTAAAGTGGACCAAACAGCGCTGATGTGAATGCACCCTCAGAAGAGCTACTCCTGGGTGAGTCTACCTTTTGCTATACTTGCACTATTTGGTATGGTAAAAATCCTTGCTTCTTCAACATGCCTCGTTCTTGTAATGCAGGTTTTTGAGCTGTAAAAGTAATCAAATGTGTCTGCAATATGTTGCTTATAAGTCCAAGGTTGCCACTCCTAAAAAAATATTTATTTTTTTAACCAATTCATGGCACTTTCTTAGTTATGATCATGCAATTTGCAGCGTAGACATGGACAGTTTTTTTTACTGTTTGCAAATTCTAAGAAATACACTGTGAACTACACTGTTTGGGTTTAAAACATTACAAGATATAGAATGGAATATTTCTAATACATTGAGCTGTGTTCAAGGATATTATTAACTGCTTAAGCTTTCCAGGATGCACAAAGCAGCCAGCACCATGTACAGTATGTGATGTTAATAAAAGTGTCTTACTCTAAAGTGGTGCCCATACAATAGAAAAGGGTTTAAGTTGTCTCTGCTAAAAATGATAAAAGCTGAGCAGAGAATACATAAGAGGCCCAGAGATGAGGCTGGTCAGGAGAAGGAGAAATGCTGAAGTTGCTGACTCAAAGCCTGGCATTGTTTTCAAGGAGATGTGTCAGGAGGGAGCGGGTGCTAGTGAGGGCATCAGGGTCTGCTGTAGGGTGGTGTACCAACAAAGCATGTAGCCTCCGGAGACTGACCTTATCTGACGCCTTGTCTCTAACTCCCTTTACCTTTCAACCTCGCAGATGCAGGTGCACAGATGCCAAGTGAAACATGCGGGTAGGCTGTTGTGTTTTTTCACTCCCCGAGTCATGCCCCCTTGGAAAGAGAACACCTGGTCCCCAAAGAGAGGAGGGTGAGAGATCGCAGTAGCCACCTCTTGTCTATGTCTACCTCTCTCAAATTCACCATGCGCTACTTCTTTCCTTCCGCTTTCGTTCCGCTGTCTAGCTTTCAGCTGTCAGACTGAGAAATGGCAGGCTAGACAGGGGTCTTCTGCCTGGGGAGATGGGCAAGAGAGGACAGAGGCCTCCAGACACGCATGTGCTAGAACACACACACACACTGGCAGGCAGTAAAAATGTACTTCCTAAACCAACACCTGCCAACCTGTGCACATACGAAATATAAAGCTACAGTATGTATTGTTTTTTATTCAAAAGGTCAATTCATATACAGTATATGGATCCTGTACATATGTGTAACCCATTAGACTCACAATAAAAGTTCATATTCATAGGGTTAAAAAGCTTTAATAAGTTAAAAAGCTTAATAAATATGGTTAAAGTTCTATTTCATTTATGGTTTAAAAGGCTTAAAAGGTGTTAAAGGTGCCCAGGTATGAGTTAAAACATGCCAAGTGTAAAGTGCTTTGGATGTATTTTATTTTATTTTGTGTGACTGTATACAACTATTCTTTGTATTTATGCATGTAAAACCAGAAGTCACTGATATGTTATGTTCTCGCTTGACTGTGAGAAACACAAGTAATAGAGATGTGACATTCATGAACAATCTGAATCTTTTGAATAGCTCTTCACTGTGAATGATAAGAGCATGGTGCAGGAGCCATTTGCGTTTTCTTTTCTTTCTTTTTTTTTTACTCTTGTATCAAAATGAACAAGCCTTTTTGTTTAGCAACCACAAAAAAATGTAGAATACAAGCTCAAGAGCGAGTCATACAGAAAGAGATAAGGAGAGAGAGGAGAGGAGCACAGGGCACATGCATAGACTCACATTAGTCTGAAGTCTCTTGTTATAAACAGTGTGTGTGCATGGAATTTTATTGTTGCCTGCTTAGTTTTTACTGACATTTTTTTTGTAGGGACATATGTAAATGTCACACATTTGCACTTTTTGGACATATTATAAATCCTAAATGGTGGTCTCATTCTATGCAGAGTTATATGACATCCCCATTAGAGAATTTAGTCCACACATGGTCATTTTAATATCATCAATGAATAAAACAATAATAGTGGCACACCAATAGAAAACATTTTATTCTGATTAAATGTATAATATATCACTCAGCCCAGTGTTTATTTCTTGAATGAGTGGCTTCTTGAAATTATGTAAATATAAAAATGAGCTGGTCTTTTGAATGTCTCTTTGAAATGAACAGATCTCAAAGCTTCGGCTCCCATTAAAGAGCCAGAAATCCCATCTCTAGTAAGTAAAACGTCAACAGTTGTAACAATTTTTGAGAACACAGACAAGTTTCTAAAATGTTTAACTGATGTGATGCCAATGGATACATCTTCTGCATATGTTTGGACTAGTTTGTCCCACAGCTATGTATTTTTGTAGCAAAGTATAACCGTCACCGAACATCTTCTGATCATTTTTCCTCTTAAATTGACGTTACTAGGAAACAGTCAGCTCATTTATCTATCTGTGGGCTTCATGTTGCTAACGGCTGTGCTAAGTAGCCATTATATCATGCTCTGTCTCAAATTCTCCCAACTTTATTCAGATGTGAACTCTAAGGAGATGATTAGGTGGCAACAAGTAGAGGGCTTCAGTCTGAGGAACTAACTGTTCTTGTGAGATGCTAACATTTACTGTCACTCAGGAGTTAGATGCTACAAAGTATTGTGAGCTGGGCACACTGTCTTCAAAAGAGAGATTATTCTACCTTTTTATGTTGGGCAAGCATCAAAATAACTCTGAGGACACACATTTATTCTGATGGTATGCATTTTCGAATAAAAGTAAGGACACCCTTTTCATCTTCACCACCGTTCTTGTCCCAGTCCACTTGTCCCAGGCTGTCGTGTGGTGCAACGGCTCATTTCTTCTGGTCTGTCCTGATGTTTAATTATTAGTCTCTCAGGAAAACTATCAAATGGCTTGACCAAAATCGTGGTGACAAAATTAGTAACACAGCTTCCCTTGTCTCGAAGCAATCACCCCTGGTGTGGTGAATGTCCATTACAGTGCGCTGCCTGCTGTCACCCAGCCCCACGCATGGCTTGGGGGAGAGAAACTTTTTAAACTCACCATATAGTCTATAAATCACAGGTAATTAATCCTTGGTTATTAATTTCAAACCCCTCTGTCCTCTCTGACCTGACCAAAACCAATGACAAAACATCAACAATATTCAGCTTGTGAATTTGAATTGGTTGTAGTGACATATTTTCTTTTTGCTCACTTTGTTTTAAATGTGTACTTCCTATTTTAGATTGTGTGTGAGAACCAAACAAATGTCTTACACAGATATATTTTATGTTGATTGCAATCAAAACTGGATAATGAGGCTGGAACGTCAGATGAAATTATGATGCAACACAAAGCCCCTGATTGGCAAGGAACTGCAGGAAAACCAGGCATTTTTAGATACACTTCAGCCATTGACACAGGGCCCTATCCTGCCAACTGGTGCACGCCAGATCTAGGCACAATTTGATATTGATATTGGACACTCTCTACGCTCAATTCACCATTGACGCAGCAGGGCGTGGTGCTGTACAGGTGAGGTGCGTCAAGAGGCAGCTAGCTCTAAATCTAGGGCGTGGTGTAGAGCATGAGAAGCCCTCTTGCTGTACATGGTCTATTATTGTTATTATTATTATTATTATTATTATTATTATTATTATTACAAAAATAATAACGAGAAACTGAAAGGATGTGGTGTAGGTAACATATTGAGCAGAGAGACACTAGAGTTCACAGGAAACTCACCAGAAGCTGTAGATAAGTATCCAATACCACAGCAGCGAGCCGTCCTCATCCAAATCTCAGAGGTCACAAAGGAAGTGCTAATGTAGCTTTTAAGATATGTTTTGATCTATATGGTAAAGAAAAGCAGGGTGCAATCCTGTACCATGCAAAAAATCCCAGTATGGAAAGAACGCGCGGCAAAGCCTCCGTGCCCATGATGTATGGATCATATCCTGTTTATGTGGATAATTAATGAAGGCAACAGAGACACAAGCAGCTGAAGATGGAATACGGAGAGAGCTGAAAAACAAAGTCAGTAACTGAGTTCTCCCCGTGTGGTTTCTTGTTTCATTATCCTGTTTGTAAACCAAATCCAAAAGACAGATAAATGTGCCCAGTTTGTGTAAAATGTCTCCACATTTGCTCATTTGGAGAAGGCCTAAAATGCAGCAGAGGCTTTTATTGTAGATCACAATAATGCAGGAAACATGATGTTGGAAAAAAGGAATTATGAGAAAAAAATACAGCAAATTTATGTCATTTTTCTGTGTGCATTCAAAATTATACTACTCTAAGAAGTATTTATTCATATTTTAACAGTATATTAAGCAACTGTTTATCTCTAAAATGATGGATCAACAAATTAAGTAACCTTTTCTTAGAAAACAAAAAATTATGTTTACATATCTGATAAAAATAACATTATAATCATATTATTAACCACATATTATTTTTATTAGCATGTCATGGGCTTGACAGCCCATGAAATTTTATGTAAATGTTTTATTCTAATGCTGCTGATCCTCTCGTGCTGCAAGTGGAGCTGGGAGAGAGCTGCTCTGATTGGTTTGAGTTTAGAGCAGACACCACCTTTGAACTTGTGCCCGCCCCAAGCTCAGCCTCTTTACACCTAGTCCTGCGCTGTAGAGGAGAATCGATTTGGACACACCCCTAGGTGCGCCGCCGTCCATGCCGCTGTCTGCACCAGTTGGCAAGATAGGGCCAACAATTTCTTGTGTGGAATATTTTGTCCAACTCTAACTATAAACTGTATTCAGTAAAGTATAGCAGTGTCAGCATCGCTTGCAGATAATTGATGGATTGAGTCTTATTGGATCACATGGGAGTATCCATCCAACGCGCACAGCCCGTCATTATCGGTGCGATTTGCCAACAAGATCAAAGACGATGTAAGGAGCGTCTCTGAACTTTGTTTGAGGCGCAGTGTGATGAAAGTTCAGAGTCGGTGCGTGTTAGCCCGTCTACTTACCAGTTATTCAGTCATCAAAAACAGACCTGTGTTCCTGACGATATGGCCCCGTCAAAGCTGATGTAACCTGACGCCCAAAATATACGGCTCCCGGCTGATCAAAGCCTGTGTGTGCAGTGCCGTCTTAATACAAAGCACCACTGGAAAGTTTTGAATTGAGCATACTTTGGCAACTGTACTGTGTATGCCCATAATATTGTATTTGGACTATAAAACGGTACTTCATAATAAGTTTTGCTTGTTTCTTTTTGTATTAAACATTCTAATCTAGTTTTCATTAAATTTTAATTTTAGCTGGGGAAGCTTTTTTAGACACATGCTTACTTTTTGTTTGCTACATAAACTTAAAGATCAATTTCTGTCTCAAATAACCTGTGTGTTAATATATTTTTTTTTTGAGATGTGAAGTGAAAAGTTATAAACAAAATTAAAAAGTATAGGCACTCAGACAGAAAACTTATTGTTATAGTCAAGTGTTTGTTTTAACTTTTATGAAAAATCTTGGTTGAGACGTATAAAGTTTTGAATCCCTTTGAACTTGCTGGCTAGATAAAAAAAAAAAAAAAAAAAATATATATATATATATATATATATATATATATATATATATATTATATTATTATATTTATTTATTTATTTATATTATATATATATATATATATATATATATATATATATATATATATATATATATATTTTTTTTTTTTTTTTTTTTTGGTAAAAATTTAGAATTTGAGCTTTAAGTGCTAATCAACTCAAATAAAGGATTAGCAAAGAAAATTTGCATGAATTATCAAAATAGTTTGAGCTATAATGCTATTTAAAACTCTAAATGGTAATTCTGAAACCTCCTGAAATGGTTGGTTACTAAAATGTGACCCTTTTAGAAAGGGGTTATTCGTCATTATCATTGTACATCTGGCTGTGGCGGTGCAGCCAATTTTCTGGCTCAGAGCTGACACTGTGCATATGGCAGGATTGTGGGTGGCTTCCACTTCACCTCATGAACCCTCCCCACAGGAGCCCTCAGAACTGGTGCTATTCAGAAGCTCACAAATCCTTTTCTGTAGAAACATTTGTCATTTAAATATGTGAATCTTTCGAGTGTTTTCTACCAAATCTAACACCATTCTTTAGAAAACATAAACCTCTCACTGTGGCATCGCACATTGTCTTTCCTCTAGTGCAACAATTTCCTCGTGTGAATAGCTCCCCATCTCAAAACAGTGAACACTCGCACACAGGGCTGTTAAACAGTAACATGCAATTCCTTGTGGATTTCCAGGCTTTTGGCTCTGGGCTTTTTCTCTCCTTCCCCATGTGTTGTCAGAGAGGCTTTGATGGAATAATATTCACAGAGGGGTAATAGGGACACAGGCTATAAACAAGCAATTTTTTTATTGGCAAAGTCTGTGACAAAAAACAGCAACGGAAAATCAAAGCCAGAGCTTGGTTCAACATAACTGTGTTGCATTTGTTAATCCCAGTGATATTTACTCATTGTTTAATCTGAACTATAATATCTAAATTAATGTTGTGGACAATGAGTCTTAACCATGGACCAAGTGGAGATCAAAAAAGCTCAAAGGAATTCAAAAAGAAATAACTAAAATTTGTCATAAAGGTGAAGGTACCAAGGAACAACCCAGAAATTAAGGATGTCCCGATCCCGAACATGAGATCAGAATCGCTGAACAAGGAATTTTTAAATGATTGGATCAAATTGGAGCTGATCTTGTGTTTTAGCTACATCTGCTTCAAACTAAAACACAAACCACTGCAGCATGTAGTAGTAGTGTTGCAGTAGAGCTGGGCAAAAAAAAATAAAAAAAATCATTTGATTAATTTGTGTTTTTTACTTTGGACAATGTCAAAAAGAGGCTCTTTTGTATAATCAACTTCAGTGGTGTTGCAGCTAATGCTAATGCTAGCACCTACAGCATAAATACTAAATGTGGAGACTCTGCAGACGCTAAAAACACCAACAATCACAGAGAAAGGAGCCCCTTTACATTAGTAATGCCTCATTTTAGATGTGGGAGCAGTTTGGCCAAAATGAAGAGCTTAGTGTGATGTGCAGCCTTCAGCTCTAATGTGAATTTGTTTATGTATGCTAATTAGCCACATGCTCTGCTTAGCGTTATTTCATGGGTCTCATATGTTGTGCATAAATTATAACAGACCTGGCCTTTAGAAGCAGAGAGGGCTAAAACTAAAATACATTTATGTCTTCATTGATGTTACTGCTCTTCTGTTCAGACATAGCATAAAAACATAACTATTCAATTAGGTGTTATTACAAAATTCAAAAAATAATAATGAAAAGGATTGGTATCGGGACTCGGATCAGCCAAAACCAAATATGAAATGATCGGTATTGGATCAGGAGCCAAGCAAAGCTGATCAGGACATCCCTGCCAGAAATCAAAATAATTCAAGTCTAATAGTCACCTTAAAAGGGTAAAAATACTCAGAGCATTTAGTGTTTATAATTGTGTACTTTCTAAAGTTGTATTGAGATAAAGTATGTTTGGCACATGGTTTGGTATGTGCCTCCCGTCTAATATCACCAACAGTCACCACTGAACACCACTATATTGAAAACCATACTGACCCACCACATAGACAAAAGTTAGGAGTGAGATCGTAGCATTTGGAGGAGGAAATTGGGTTCTAACACTGTCAGTCACAACAGGAAACCCCTGTGTGACAGGCCAGAAGCACTTTGATCGCACGTAGCATGTGGAGACAGGAGGAGACAAGCCTCATGCCCTGAGAGAGAGAAGGCATGGCCGGTCGGCTCTTGGCAGGTGACACTGTTTGTGTAAACATGCAGCAACACTGCACAAACAACACAAACAAACTTAGACCAACATGATTGTCATTCAGATTTAAAAAACAAATGTATACATGACAAAATTATGTTACTTTGCTTCAGCACTGTATAAAAATATACAGTGTATTGCATAAAACTAAGAATGATTTGTGTGTAGTATTAACAATAGTGCAAAATGAGAAATGAGAATTAATATTAGAGCAAAATGAAGTGAATATGTTTATTCAGGTTCAGGAGCAGAGCCGCTCCTCACCTACACCTCTCATTTTCCCAGCAAACCCATTTAAACACGCAGAATCTATACAACACTGCTTATTTCTGGTTTCTCGACCCCAGGCTACTTTGCATCATGTTTTTGTTCTTCTGTTCAGCCTCCTCTTTCCAACAACTTGACTCGAGGGGGGCCCGTACGCTATTGGATGAACTGCCTGAGACAAATCCCTCACACTGAGTCTCAACTCTCCCAGCCATCATCTCCTTCCTATTCCTCACCTTGCATCCCACATCCCTCACCTGTATTCCTCATGCCTTCCTCCACATCCATCACCCTGCAGCCCACATTCAGTGCCCCTCATCATCATACCTCCATCTAATCCAGTCCATCCACAAATGAATATTTCAAATCTACTCTGTTGTTGTGGCATGGTCCTGGCTAGGAAACAGTCTGTAAATTGTAAAGTGGTAGAACAGTTGTTAACCAGTACAAAGCAGTGGTTCCCAACCTTTTTTGTCATACCTTGCATCCACTCACACATGAAAACATCTGTCCTATTATACAAAAAATATATATTTTGTCAATACATATTCTCCTGCCTTTATTAAATCTCTTTGCCTTTGAACTTAAAATTATTGAATGAAAATATTAAATTATCAACTATATTACTAAGAAATATTCAAAGTAAAGAACAAAACAAAAACTTAAAACATTAAAATATACAAATACTGAACCTACTGAACCTAAAAACTTATGTACTAAAATATAATTCTTCTTTAGCATTTTGTCACTGAGACACTTGCGCTTGTCTTTTATAATTTTCAGTGTTAAATATGAAAAGATCACAAATATTTTCTTGATATTCTTCCAAATAAATTATGAAATAATTCAAAGTACCCCCTGCAATGTGCTTGTGTACCCCTAGGGGCCCCTGTACCCCTGGTTGGGAAACACTGGTGTGAAGGATAGGTATGAAATAAAAACCTCAGTAACCAGTATAGTGCAGCATAACTTCCTATAGAGTTCAGGATGTTTAAGTATGAAGAATCTGTCAGAGAAATATAGCAAACAGATGAATACATTAAACTTTTCAGCTACACACGCCATTTTCACTGTGGCTGTTGCCTGCCATTACATCATTAGACAAAATCTGTCATGCATGTGCTAAGTGGGGGAGCAGAAAGGGAAGCGCTGCACTGTTGGGGATCTGTACAGAATGTGTTGTAGCATATACAGCTGTTAGTACCATTTCTGCCTCAACACACAAACCTGTTTTATTAATCACTTGACATCCTCTACGACCTTCGTGAAAGCGGCTTTCCTCCAGCCCAGTATGCAGCTCCTGGTATTTATGCGGTAGAAAAGTCCCCAAAAAACAAGCCCGTGCAACATGAATACATTTCAGCTCTGAGGTCTCGTTCTGTAAAAGGAGCATTTACTCAGAGAGACACTTTCAATATGTGTGCAGTTGGTTACTCCGCAGTATTGTGCAGTATTTCATTTAAAGTACAGAGCAGGTGATTTTATACTGAAGGCTATAGCCATCTAGTGCAATATTATACTGCCTCTAGTCTTTTTCCTCTCGTATACAAACACACGGAGGGTTCACGGGTGCTGAATGGAACTTGTCGGAAGAGAATTAGAACTGCTCAATAGCAAACCAAATGGTCAATAAGTATCTTTGTCCCAGGTTGAAGGGTTATTTGCAGAAAGCTGGTAAAGCCAAAAAGAAACAGAAACACGAACAAGGACTCAGTTTTGAACAATCTTTACAATCTCAACAATACTTAACACGTTACTGTGCACGATGAGTAAAATGCCTTTGATGATTTCGTACTAGGTCATTTTTATGGCCCTGCGACTATGGATAGGCTCCAGCAACCCACGACCTCTTCCAGAAATTAGCTACAAAAAGATGGATGAACACACAATATCAGTCATTATAACTGAGAGTTGGGGGCCCACAAAGCAAGAAGGATGTGGGATCAATCACAGTCTTTCTGATGTTTTTACCATCCCAATGTTTACTCAAAGCAACACTGCAGAACTTTTTAGGATTTTCACATAAAAGTGGCGTTGCTACAGTTAGGCAGGTACAATTTTTTTGCAATTTATATTTAATCAGATGGAGTGATTGTTGCCATCTTGAAATTGGAAGCACAAATGGGAAGCCATCATCTGCACAATCATTTAAAAGATGCCAGCGTTTACACTCTGTAGTGGGAAGTCTGCATCGTACTTGTACAATTGTAGCTTTTTGGTATTTTATGGTGAGTTTTGGCCAATTCTCATTCAAACTTTTAGAGCTGCAGTGGACGAGGAAGGAACACAACAAACTCACTGACTTTTGGAGCCAGTGTAACTAATGGACACGACCCAGAAGCAATTTGTTGACATTTTTGCAACTTGTATTGTATGTAATAAGAAACCTCTAAATGTGAGCGGGGTTTTTCAGAAAAGTGGATTTTTAACAACAGATTTATATTTTGCAAAATATAGAAAACTGAATTTGCAGTCTGTGTTTTCTGGAAAATGCATCAATACGACCAAGGCTGATCAACACAGATACAGTTGCACAGTTAAACTATAGATGCTGCTTTGGGCATCTTTTTCCTTAACAAGCAGTTTGTGTTAAAATGCTTTACTCTTCAGTTCATCTCCAGATGTGCTGACAATAGCAAAAGCATCTGGTCAGTAAACATTTTTTTTTTTTTTTTTTTTTGCACAGAACTGTACTACGGGGGTCCGTTTCCTGTCAAAATACTTTTAAAAGATACATTTACAGCCAAACATGGAACTAACAACTGCTAGTCAAATGGGAGATGTTACAAAAATACTGTTTGACTTATTAGCAACAATCATCTGAAGTTGGTGAGCAGTTGGCTGTGGCTCAATATTAAAACAGTTCTTCACACTGTACAGTTTCTTCTGCTGCTTTATTAGCTCCGCCAGTACTGTAAAAATATGAAGTTACTTTAAACAGAGCAAGATCATAAAGAAGTGCTTTGAAAAGAGAGTTTGTTAGTCATAAAGGCTAAAAAATGTATTCCTTAGCTGCAAATGAAAAAAAAAATGCAGAGGGAGGATTTAGGGTGACTTTAAATCAATGGAAGCGTTTTGTAATTAAGTTGAAAAGAAGCCACTGGCCATCTCCTGTATTTTCCGATTTTAGACTATTTAATTTACCTCTGGCTTTGAGGTCCTAATGTGAAAAAAGAGAATAAAGGGCATATCAAATGCACCTCTTATACCTGGGTGGCAGTAGTGAAGTCTTTTTACGCATAATCAAGGGATGTAGGGGTTTATCGACCAAACGCTAGCGCACACAACAACAAACAACCTTGCAGGGGCCCCGGGAGCAAAAATGTTTCAGCCAACCAGAGGCAGGTCTCCAAGGTTACATGTTGTATTTAATCCCCTGAACCCCCCACAGGCCCGGAGCTGGAAGAATTTTTGTTGATGTCTTGGCTTGTCTGTACTCTGTGTGTTTTGTGCATCGTCTTCCCCAGAGCCACAGTTAAACCCCAATGACATCAGCAGCCATGTCTTATTTCCCTATTACAAAGGTCCCACTATGATGCAGTGTGTCAGAGCAGGGCCTGCATGCACACAAACACAAACACACACACAAAACACACCCACACACATACACATACACAAACCAGGCGGTGAGGGCAAGGGTATAGGAAAAAAAAAATGCACAAAACAAATTAAAGCAAGTGCAAGATATGGCTTTCATTTTAATTACCATATTCAATAAAACATAGATTAGATAAAGGAAGCAAGAGAGCTCTAAGAAAAATGGAAGTGCTTAGCTCAGAGTGTATGTGGCTGCTATATCTGAGCACATTTCGTCTTTGTAAAAGATCATTTTATGCATTGTAGTTTTCAAAGAGACAACTATGCAGACGGTGCAAATACCGTATTTTCTACACTATAGGGCACACTTCAATCTTCTCAAAAAACGACAGTGCGCCTTATAATCCAGAGTGCTTTATATATGAATTTATTTATGGCTACCGTAGTCAGGAGCATCACGGAGTAATACATACTGTGCTTCACCATAATATTGCCGTAATCGCCCAACTGTTTAACTCGGACACTGAAGATGCAGAATTTGAGGGATTTGTGGACGAGGAATGAACTGAAAAAGTGAGTGTATTGTGTTGTATTTTGTTATAACGTTAACTGAACAGTTATGAGTTATTGTGAATACGCTATCGTTTGATTTAGCGGTCTCAGATTGTGTTTGTTATTCACGCGTTACAACTGAACAAGTTTGGGAGTTATGGTGAATGCATTGAATAAAGTTTGACTGACTGACTTATCTAACTGTTTTGTTTCGCCTTTTAGTCCGGAGCGCTTTATATGTGAAAAATTCGAAAATAGACCATTCAATGACAGTGCGCCTTATAATCTGGTGCGCCCTATAGTGCGGAAAATACGGTACTTACTACTCGATTTTCTTTACACATCTCAAATAGTAAGTATATAAAGGTAATTGTAGGTATGGCAATGTATGTGTCTTTTATTTAGGACAATTATTAAGGGGCTTTTCAGCTAGTTTATAGTAAGGCCTGAATGATTTAAATACTAGCAAATGGTATCTGACATTAAAGGGGCTATATTATGGTTTTATTCATCTTTTTAAACCAATTCTGGTTACTTCTAGAACAACACTCCTCATTTTATAACCTTTAAAAACGTTATGTAACTAAAAGAGAGTTTTCTATTAAGTACTCTACTGGTGCCATAAAAAAAAAAAACAGGTAAAGAGACCAGCAGAGGGCAGCAGAGTGTTGTCATCTATTGAACACTAACAGAGGAAAAAAGATGTTTATTTCCTTAAACTTTATGTAAGATGCCATTTTACTACAAAATGAAAAATTGTTGTGAGAATTTAGTGGAAACTGAGATGTACACTGTTTTTTTTGTTTGTTTTTTTTGTTTTTTTTTAATAAATGAATGAGAGCAGACTGGATGTAGAGGGCTTGTTGATTGGTCAGTGCCTCCTAGATTGGGCGGAGGTTTGAGGGAGAGACAGAGGTTTGTGCAAACAGGCGTTTTGAAGTCTCAGAAGACTGTGCCAGAGAATACAACGTCAGTATGCAGATTTAAACTGCTGACTCTCCAGCTGGTGGGCGAATGCTTATCCCACTGCGCCACTGTTACTCATGATACATTTCTGAATAAATAGTGGATTTCTGTTTGAATATTTATAACAATCAGTGTTTGCTTAGGAGAGACATAAGGTTATGTTGTATAACATGTTAATGATCTGAATACATTTAGTGATTGTGGTTAAAATAAGAAGAGGAGCACACTTATGTATACAATATATAAGGAGCTGTATAAAGAAACTAAAGAAGACCAGACCACAGTAAAGGTATTATTCCTGTCTCACAATGTAATATGATCTTATAGTTTTGGGGAGTCACAAGCCTCTTTTTGCTAGTTCCAAACCCAGATAAATTCAGGAAGAACATCCAGTGTAAAAACCTATGGCAAAATAAACCTGCATATCACTATTTGCTAGGATGCATATGCTTTACTCTGGCGAACCTTGTGGAGAAATGTTATCTCCCTAACAAACCAACACCAGTAGAGAAAACATAATCTCATTGCCCTGGGTAATAAAAATCACTTATATAACATTTCCTTCGTGTAGACAAATAAATGTCAAAGATGCCCCGGTGTTCGGCACCTTGCCTTTCTTGAAACACAGCGTCACTCTGAAATAAGAAATACCTGTTGTTGTTTACCCATTAGCAAGGAATAACAAGAAAAAGCGTGAACGCTGAACGTGTTCCCTCAAAGTGGCTGTGGTTTAAATGAGAAGGTACAAGCGGTTACCGAATGCAAAACATACACTTTACACACAAATTACGCTAGTCGCCTGCAGAGCCCTCTTGCAGCCTAATTGCCGGTATAATTGGCAACATTATACAGTGCATTGGCACAAGGGTAGATGCTTTTTGTGGTACTCTCACACCACAGCCATGATATCCAGTTATAGAAATGTTACAGTTCAGATTAATGCATTATATATAAATAATCATTGGCTGCTATCTCTTGTGGAGTGTTGATCTAGTGATGTTAAACGCTTATACTGAGAAATAAACTGCTCTTTGAGATACAGAGGAAAAAAATCCCCAACCACTTGAGCTAAATGAAAAATTTAAAACCCTCTGGATTTTGGATTTGCTTATTTATTTATTCCACTGAATAAAGCTGACGTTTAGAAGAAGCCTGCTTTTAAAGAAGCTGCAATGTTTAAAGTTCACCGCTGCCATAGGGGTTATGTCTTGCTCTACATAATTCAGAGGGATTTGGTTTTACATATGCACAGTACTGTTGAAGAGGGAATCCATTGTTAGTGCGATTTAGATGGAATCTCAGCAGTAAGTGATATCCTGACTCCTTTATTTAATGTTACATGTAAAGAGAATAACCTTATCTTTCCATTTTAGAAAATACCAAGCTGCAAGGGGAATGGTGAAATGGCTCCAACATGGGAAAATCAGATTCTGCACAGGCCCTAACCCTGAGTGAGATGGAAAAAATGAAAAAAATAAACTAAAATAATAATAACAAATAAATAAATACAAATTAAAAGAAAGCTGATGTTGATTTTATTGGATTGTACAGCCCTAACCTTTTTATGAACTCTGCAAAGTTCCTTTTTATGTAGTTTTTTGCTCAATTTTTTCAAACATGCAAGCCCGCTGTGGACTAGAGAAGATACTGTAAATACAATGCACTCTCAAAGCATTTTCAAAATGTTGTAAAACCTAAAATGTGGGTCCGGAGCCACAACACACACACACACACACCCATGCACACACATACCTAAATCAAAGCTGCATCAGAAAAGGAAAATGCTAGTGACTCATTTAAATCATCTTTTCAAAGCATTCTGTTTTGTATAATACCACTCCAATGGAAACACACCTTTAGCTGCTTATCAGAAATTGTTGTTACTGTAGAAATAAATGTAATTACATATAAGATACACACTACATACACAGAAGTGAGATTATGATCTCATAACTAATCAATATTGTTTAGTCCACTGAATTATAGCCTGAAACTGGATCCACATCTGGCTCAGAGGCTAACCCTACATTTTGTGAAGTGTAAGACCTCTGTGCTTAGTATTTTAGAAATGGGTGTGTGATTCTGTCTGTGCAATAGACTCCCCTGCAGTGATGTAATTCAAGCCGATTTATTTATTTGCTCCTTAATTTGTCAGACAAGGTCAAACGCCCCTGTGACATTTTATCGAGACTTCTTTAGCCATTGTTTACTGCCAAAGCAGACACACAGATTTCATTGTGCCTTGTGCTCCGTACACACACAAAGATAGTTTTATCTCCCGAGCATCTACAAAGCCGCCTTGAGACTCCCTGCTGAGTGGAACCCAGCATGTCCTCCTTATAAAGTCAATGAATTTTATGCAACAGACGCTGTGACATCTGACTGTCATGTAGACAGGCGGCACCCAGTCATACCAATATAGTTTAATCATCTCCCTCAAAACACTCACAGTAAGACACTTTCAAATCATGTGTATCTATGCCAAATCATTTATGGTAGTCCAGAAACCCGGCTGTCGCCTGAGACAATATATAGTACGCACCTGAATACCATATTTGGAGTTACATTAACATACACAGATATCCTACATAACTTTATATAGCAGTAAACACAGTTGATCACTTGCTCTCTCCTGGGTGGCTCATTGCCGCTAAGCTTTTCCTCTGCGGGGTCTCCAGCTGTGACTGAGGCAGAACTAATGCAGTTAGCGGCGGAAGTCTCACAGACAGAGCCATGAACGCAGCCCTGTTCTGTACCTGCTCTGTTTGGCGGGCGCCCCACCCCCCCTCCACTTGCATCCCATCAATTTCCTTGGCGCTAATGGCTAGGCATGTCTGGAAGTGGCAACAGGACGCTGCATTGACAAAAACATGAGAGATTCCTTCCCTGAGATATGTATGGTAAATTGAGAGTTTAGTCACGACCAAGATCTTTCAAATGGGTGAAGATATGAATATGTGTTGCAGACTGTGGGTCATCTGCTGCCCTGGTTTGGAAACTGGGCCGAAGGTTAGAGCGTGGACCTGGGACAAAGGCTTTTGGAAAAGAACCAAATGGATGTTTTGCAGTGTACAGCCGTGACCTTTGTATGAACTCTGCAAGGTCTTCTTTTATTTGGTTTCTCGCTCAATTTTCACATTATTAAAGTAAACTTGGGACCAAATGAAATTTCAGTGTGGACTATTAGAGGAGATGCTGTGAATGCAATGCGCTCTCAAAGCAAACACTTTTCAATTCTTGCCTAAAATGTTATAAGCCCTGAAATGTTTGTAGGTGGGTGCTTTCTGCATAAGCAAAACATCACTGTGCAAGACTAGCTACTGTTGAGCTACATGTTGTGTGTGATGATTATTTAAATTTGTCAGTATGTGATTGCAAACATCTTTGGCAAAAAAAATAAATAAATAAATAAATAAAAAAAAAATAACTACAGAAACTGGCTCCTACATATATGTCCATGGCATCATTTGAACAGATAATTTCAAAATAAAATCTACTATTGTCTGGGAAGATACTATGAATGCAATGCACTCTCAAAACAATTTTGAGATATTGCATTAAAAGACCTGGAATATAGGTGGTTACTTTCTGTGTGACCAGCAACATTACTATGTACAAAAATATGTCAGTGTATAAACCTGGCTACTTGGCTACTGGAGAGTATATGTTTAAGGTATCAGAGAAAACAGCACATACCTCGAAACTGCAAACCCAATCTTCAGATGCTGAAAGAATTCCTCTTCCTTATTTATGGTATCTGGGGTAAATCCATAAGGCTGTCTAATGTGACAAAAACTTCGCCCCGCTCTCTCCCTCATACACCTTTAACAGAAATTTATTTTCACAGTCTGACAATCCGTTCAGCTGTAGACAAGTATTTATCATTGTGCGCTTCCATATGAGTACGCTAACAAATCACTGAGGAAGCAGCTCTAATTAATGGCTCATAGCACGTGAGACAAAATGAGTGTTTCCACACTCTATTAGCATGTATGATGAATATACCTGTCTGAGTACTGCTCAAGACATCCCACATTAAACATCATTTAATGGTGTCGCGGTGGTGCACCCAGCATGTGATTCAGCCTCATTCTGAAGCTATGTCTATGCAGTATAGATATTTTTATAAATTCATATTACCTTGGGAACATTTATCAAAATATCTTGCTATGGAATGCATTAGACCACTAGATAAATATAATTCAAGATCCAGAAAAGAACATTCACATTATTCATACAATTTAGAGTCATAACAATTTGGTCAAAGTGTCACATGACTTTAAAAAATAACTAATGACAGCTATAAGCTTTTAGTTTTAGTTACAATTTTGAAATTAGCTATGGCCACCGCTGACATAAACACTGGAAACTTACTTAACTTTACTTTTAAATAATGTCAAAATGGCTATATTGTAAAATTACCTAAAAAAAAAAAAAAAAAAAAAAAAAAAGCAGAGTTAGTGTCCTAAGCACTGCATTTTCCTCTTTGTTGTGGCTAATGCTCCTAAAATATTGACTGTGGGGACTACACTAATAATCCCTAGGGAAATCAGTCCTATTACCTCTGTAATGCCTTTGTTTGGTGAAGTGGCACTAAATTCACAAAAACAAACCATGTTTGTGAAGTTTCCAGGTTGTCATCCAGGTTTTCACAATCAAAACAAGTTTAAAAAGAAGTCATCTGGACTTGGATTGATCAGCGTTGTTGAAAAACGTGTTTATTGTCTAAAATTGTGAATTGGTCTGACAATAATACAAAAAAAAACAAACTTTGATTTTATTTTTATCCATATTACACAGTCCCATGTCTCTCTTGTATTCAAAAAGAAAATAAAAAATCTTCACTAAAGTAAGGCATTTTAAACATTTCTGTTTAACAATGTGGCTCACCTGGTTGAGTACCAACCTTATTAAGCAGAGCAACCCAAGTTTGGATCTATTTGCCCACAGTATCCCATTTGATTACTAAACCTATTCAATAAATGGAATCTGATCTCAGTTTTTTGTGCTAAAATGCAGGGATAAAAAAATAGAAATATGGTATTCTAGTCTGAGCCCAAAGCAACAATCACTGACTCAAAATATCACAAACTCAATGCCAGATCCTACACAGGCCGACATCTTCAGTAAATCTGTTTTGAAATGGCATGAGGCAAAGACTTCAATGCAGAGTGCAAAGCAAAAGAGCAAATAAACAAGCAGGCAGAAAATAGCCATACATTTTCTGGGCCCGCGTTTCAAAGACACAATCAATACATGAATACCAAATACACTGTATGCAAGGGTTTGCCCTGTCATAAAGAAACAATGTGCCAATAACAATATCTGCCTACTGTTCGCATCAAACAGAAATAAAGCCTTTTGGCCAAATGCAGAAAACAAAGACACACAAATTACAGTATATCAATGTGCAGCCTGAAGGGATCCATAACAGAACTGCAATAAGAACAAAACCAATAACCTGATTGTGAAAAGCTGCATTGCCGCTTACCATGCAGACATTTTTACAGTGTTCACAATAAGAATTCGGCCACATTTAAGGTTTAAAAACAGGATTGGCTGCTTTTCCGGTGATTAGCACAAGTTTCATGGCAATTCACAGAGCTCAATATAACACAAGCATTCATTCCTTCAAATTAATTAGCTTAAATTAGATGTCAAAACGGTTAATTATTATGATGAATGTTTTATTGCAATAATACTGAGAGGAATTAGAACAATGTTAAATCGGGGTGCACACACTCAATGCAGAGTTGTCAGAGAGAGTAATAGGTATAATTCATTTAGTGGGAACAAAAATACCCACAGATTTTAATAGCAAGGACGGAGAGACAGCGCACAAGAAAGAGAGGGAGAGGGATATGAATGTATCCCTAAATGCAACTCATCTCCCTTTGTCGTATGGAGCTAAATGAGAAGAGCAGAGCCAAGAGACTCTCAGCTCGGATGTATTTGCCTTGCTGCACACTGGAGCAAGCTTTGAATAGAAATGAAGACAAAGCCGTCTTGAAGCATAGCTATAAATTGATAATAAAGTATGGGGCTGCTTTGACAACAGTAATAGTAAGATGTAGAGTGAGACTTTCTCATGTTTGCTTGAGATTGATAGTGTCATTCAAGGCTCTGATGCCACACCTGTAAAACAAACTAAAGCTGTGTATTTTATTGAGTAGTAACAGCACAAATCAGGCATAACATTGTGCTTACTGACAGATGAAGTGAATAACAAAGATTATCTCTTTATCGCGGCACCTGTAAGTGGGCGGCATATATTAGGGGAACATTTTGTCCTCAAAGTTGATGTGTTAGAAGAAGGAAAAATAAGCGAGTGTAAGGATTTGAGGGAGATTGATAAGAGACAAATTGTGTGAGATGTTCCTGGTACGCAGTGGTCTGTATCAATCAAAGATGGTCCAAGAAAGGAACAGTGGTGAAGCGCGTGTAAGGCACATGTTCATTATGTTATGCCTAATCAGTGTATTTGAATCATTTGAGGTAATTTTCTTTTTCTGAATAGAATGCTACACTGAGTAATGAGGTCTCTCGAATGTGAATGTTTTAGGAATATTTTCTTGGTATCTTCTCAACACAGAGATTGTCTATCCTGCACTGTAATGAATTGCTGCCAAACATGACAGTAGCCTACTGGTAATCATTTAAAACAGTAATAAGCTATTAACAGCAATACATTCTGGGAAAAGGTTTGAGATGTTAGGAATTTTCCCAAAATACTGTAAACTGTGTTGCATTCTGGGAATTAATTTTGAATCATGCAGTTGACAATATCACAGTGCACCACTGTACTGCAGCCACATGAGCTCTCAGAGAGGACACAGCTCACACTCAAACAAGATCCACTTCAATCCTGCCTTTTTGGAAATAACCAAATCGTAAGTTAAAGCACATTTTATTATTTATGATGTTTGCTTATTAATGTAATCATCATATTACTGTATTTAAACAAATTAATGCTGATCTGAGCATTTAACGTCAGCTCAGAGTTAGCCTGAACAAAAAAATGCATTATACTTAGAATGAGATTACAGCTTTTTATTCTTGAGTGTTTCTTATATTTAAAATACAATTTAATATCTAGAAGATTTGTATTAGCGTTGCTAAAAAAAAAATCCTCTGTGGAAATCTTAGGTGCTGCTGCCACTGTAATCTGCAGTGCCAAGTGGGCTAATGCTAACACCAGTCAGCAAAACATGAAGTGACATGTAACATTACTTTTTATTTTGTAGAAAAGAGAATTTCTTTTCCTCCCTCCGTGAACATAGAATCAACACAGCAATATCCTTTTCAGACAAAAGAAGTAAGTCGTGTGATGTGTCCAGTTTTCTGCTCCAGTCTTGGTATTTAGGTGGGAGCACTGTGTCCTGTGGGGCAATGCTTCAGCTGAAATAACCTGCAGCAAAACTCACAGAGGACTACGAACACACAGAAGTGGGGTTACATTCTGTAAGTAATATTTATTTTCTGATAGCAAGTTAATTATATCCTCTGTAAATTTCTTGATGACTTTTTTTCAAAACCCTAATCTCAGCTAATGTGTTTTTTCAGGTAATTTGCTGGATTAAGCCCAGAAAGGCCATTTCAAGCAAGATTATCTTGAAGAAGACAGGAAGAGTTGTACAGAAAAGGCAGTAACAGTCAGCCCCCTTGAAGTCCACAAAAATAAGGTTGTTTTGAACTACTGTGTAAAAATGCAAAAACTATTTGTTTTTTATAACATGGAAAAATCAAAACATTTTATCAATGTGAATTTTGAAATACATTTAAATTAAAGATAAAAATAACTTAGATAGTTTTTTTTTATTAGATTATTCTTTTTATGGCTTAAAGGGAACATATTCTGCTCCATGAATGTTTCACAGCACGAGCAAATTGAAACAGTAAAGTTTAGTTTATACTAAGTCCTCTTTCCTAGCAATGACTTACATTAAGAGATAAGATATTTCTTGTCTCCACATCAGAACAATACACATGTAGACTATCAGTAGTTTACTGTAATGTAACAGTACTACTGTATAAATAACAGTAACTACTGGGTTTAAAATACAGTACCGCTGTATATTTGACAGTAAATTACTGTTATTAGATTACAGTAACTTACTGTTATATGTTAAAACAGTACCAGGGCTGCTCATTATGGGTAAATTTCCTACATTGTGGCCAGTGAGACCTATTCTCTTAGTAAAAGAAAATAATTAGGATGGATTGACAGGCTGTGCATTCCCCCCAAATGTTGTTTTGAAACATTTTCTGCCTAAAAGTTTATGTGCATTGTGTGCAATAATATTTTCTAATGGTGATTAGTCATATGGTGACTCAAGATATGACTCACCATTTGAAAAATAAATACCATAATAATAATGAAAGTAAGTAGAGTAGTGGATGATGACATGAAAAAAGTGCAGCAGGATTTTTTGGCTAGTGGATTAATTGCAAAGCTTAAATCTTAATGGAAACCGGGAAGTAAAATATCAACAAATCTTTATTAGAATGCAATAAATGAGGCTATTCCTATAATAGTTGGACAAATTCCTGAAACACACCACTTTGGTAAAGGTCATTTTATCATTTAAAATTCCTCTGTTTACTACTTGGTTGGCCTTTGTCCAGTGACCCACAAACCATTGATCCAAACAGCCATATAGAAACTAAAACACATTTAAGACTTAATTTACCAGTTACTACTTATTGGACACTCAGACCAGATTTCTGTAGTATCACATCACACAGTCATGTTATGCAGGTGAATTAGTCAACCTTCACCTGACGTCTCACCATATTATCTGCAGGCACAAGCTGTCAAGTGCTTTTTTCTGATAGCTTTACTCTCAAAAGTCCTTAAAGTCGTAGCTTGTCAGACATACCCTTGAGTTGATTGACAGTCCTAAATTGTTCGACTGTCCATTATCGTTGTTTAGATTGCATCTAAGAGGTTGTTTTCTCAGTGCTTCATGAACAATACAGCTGTTATGGCCTACTTTCAGGGTTTTATTTCTTAGCCTGATACATTATGTAGTCATATTAGTCTTGAGAATGGCTCGAGGATCCATTGCTAAAAAGCCTCATTTGTAAGTTAAGCAGAAAATTAAAATATTGCAAATGACTGTAGTTAACAAACACAATTACTTTTCTCTCTCACTGATATATAGTATACGTTACACTTTTGTGGTGTGTTTAAATTGAAATCATAGAAGAAAGTATTCGCTCACCCATCCAAATAACTGATTTTTTATGCTGTGGGGTTGTTTTTAGATAAAGATTGGTAAATAATCCCATGTGCCACCAACTGCATGCATCTCAACAGGACGGCCTTGAGGAAGTTTTAACCAAAATACTCAACACATCAGTTTTGTCTGATCCCATTCATTTGTGGTTCATATCAGGCCTTAAAATCCCCCACCTGTGTTCAAAGCTGATTCCAAAAACAAAGGGACCCACCGTGACTGCTGTGTCTGCATATTGCACTGACGCATGTGTGTTTTTTGAAGAGAAGAAGTAGCTGCGAGTGGTGCTTGCATTCGGGATCGTCTGTCCTGGAGGTCACGTCAGCACAATCTTCATGCTTGGGCTGGCTGACCTGACTTGTACCCCTTTACAGGACCAAATAGGGTCTAAGCTGTCTGGCCTCACCATATGCCGGCTAACACAACACCTCTGCCATTGGAAGACCTGCTCATCCCCTCAAAATCCACCACTCAATGTGGGGATGACTTTAAAATTCACAGGACACTTTGCACATTGAATGGATTTTGTGTTTATCTCGCACTGTAGGTGAACTCTTAAACCAATGTTTGGTCGATGCATTTACACAAAACACAAGTGGTCTTAAGAAAAGATTAAAGTGAGAGAAGTATATCTCTTGAATGTTTAAGATCAAATGCAAATGTCAAAAATAGTACAAGGTGTCTGGCATGAGCAGTGATGGTTTTTAAAAGTAGGCAACAAACATTTCGGGGGAGAAAAAAAAAGAGAGTATGTGTCATCTATAGTGACTCACTTTCTCATAACTGTGTGTTTGACCTGATGTGCCATAAAATGAATTTTTCTCATTCTGAGTACCTTTCAATGTAAACTGTATTTCCATGAATCAAGCTGGACCTCGTGGCCTTTGCATTTTATTTGTGTCATAACAGACCAACGATACGACAATCACTGTGTTTGTGGAAACTTAAACATGCCCTATAGGACCTATACATATACAAAACTATATGCACATGGGAAACACAAAACCTTTTGTTTTTTTAAGTTATTTTTAGTTATTCCTGGAATTCATTTACTCATATAGAAAACTCACAGCTACTCATCAGTAAACACATTTTCTTGGATATTTTATGTATGCTGCTGTATTGTGTTCAATGTATCAAACTTGTAAATAATCACATATATGTGATTATTATAGATAGGCCTGGGAGCTTGAGGGTTCTGCGCAGTATCTTTGCTGTTCCTAGGACTGTGCTCTTCTGGACTGAGATGTCTGATGTTTTTCCTGGGATCTGCTGTAGCCACTCTTCCAGTTTGGGGGTTACTGCCCCGAGTGCTCCGATGACCACGGGCACCACTGTTGCCTTCACTTTCCAGGCCATCTCAAGTTCTACTTTGAGGCCTTGGTACTTCTCCAGTTTCTCGTGTTCCTTTTTCCTGATGTTACAATCGCTTGGTATTGCGATGTCAACCACAACGGCTTTCCTCTGCTGTTTGTCCATCACCACAGTGTCCAGTTGGTTCGCCACTACCATTTTGTCTGTCTGGATCTGGAAGTCCCACAGGATCTTAGCTCGGGCGTTCTCCATCACCTTTGGAGGTGTTTCCCATCTTGACCTCAGGACTTCCAGTCTGTACTCTGCACAGATGTTCCTGTACACTATACCAGCCACGTGGTTATGACGCTCCATGTATGCTTTCCCTGCCAGCATCTTACATCCTGCAGTTATGTGCTGGATTGTCTCAGGGGCCTCTTTGCACAGTCTGCACCTGGGGTCTTGTCTTGTATGGTAGATCTGGGCCTCTATTGCTCTGGTGCTCAAGGCCTGCTCCTGTGCAGCCATGATCAGTGCCTCTGTGCTGTCCTTCAGTCCAGCCCTTTCTAGCCATTGGTAGGATTTCTGGATATCAGCCACTTCAGTTATCTGTCAATGGTACATCCCATGTAGGGGCTTTTCTTCCCATGATGGTTCCTCCAGCACCTCGTCCTCTATTTTCCACTGCCTGAGACATTCATTGAGCACTTTGTCCATTGAGGCCATCTTCCTGATGTATTCAAGGATCTTGGATGTTTCATCCTGGACAGTGGTTCTGACACTCACCAGTCCTCTGCCTCCTTCCTTGCGCTTAGTGTACAGTCTCAGGGTGCTGGATTTGGGGTGGAACCCTCCATGCATGGTCAGGAGCTTCCGTGTTTTCACATCTGTGGTCTGAATTTCTTCCTTTGGCCAACTTATTATTCCCGCAGAGTATCTGATGACCGGCAGGGCATAGCTGTTGATTGCCCGGACTTTGTTCTTGCCATTGAGCTGACTCCTTAGGACTTGCCTTACTCGTTGGAGGTATTTGGCTGTGGCTGCTTTTCTTGTGGTCTGGTCCAGGTTGCCATTTGCTTGTTGGATTCCAAGGTACTTGTAGCTGTCCTCAATGTCTGCTATTCTGCCGTCTGGGAGAGGGATCCCTACTGTATGGACTACCTTCCCTCTCTTTGTCACCATCCGCCCACACTTCTCAAGTCCGAATGACATTCCGATGTCATTGCTGTAGATCCTGGTTGTGTGGATCAGTGAGTCAATGTCTCTCTTGCTCTTGGCATACAGCTTGATATCATCCATGTAGAGGAGGTGACTGATGGTGGCCCCGTTCCTGAGTCGGTACCCATAGCCAGTCTTGGTGATTATCTGGCTGAGGGGGCTATACATATATATATATATATATATATATATATATATATATATATATATATATATATATATATATATATATATATATATATATATATATAGTGCCCAGATCTAGACTTGAACTAGAGATCTTCCACAAAGCCCTTACATCTCACAGTCAGAAATAATACACCGATGGGAAATAATACATTGAAACTAATCTCCTATCTCACAATGATACAGAATCATTACAGTTTTTTGTAATTGCTTAAGTTTTCTCTTGTAAAAATGACACTTTATTGTCTAAACATGAAAGCACAATTACCAGACTGATAAAGCTGTCTATCATCAACAAAACATTGCACTGAGTATTTGAGACCAGAGAAGTGGCTTCACATTCTGATTTCTTTGTTATTTTTTTGTCACGTGTCTCTGGTCTATGGATGTTGGAAACAGAGTGCAGTACTTTGGTGGAAAGTCTTTAAGTTTAAACTGGTGTTTCAAAATCAGATAATTGTGTTTAAATTTTGCAAAACATGTTGTGTAGTTTTGTGATAAAAGTGGAATGATTAGAATGAGTTTAGAATTTTGCCAATTTGAGAGGAGTTATTTCTGCCTGGGTATCCAGTTTTAAATTTTGTGCTTTTATTTTTATTTCAAAGACTAAGCAATAACAAAAAAAAAAAAAAAAAAAAAATCTTGTATCCACACAGTGTTCCAGATCGACACTGAAAACTAATCAGATTTTAATTGGCCCAATCCTGACCTTTTCCGAACAGTCAATCAAACCAACCAAGGCCAGCAAAAACATAATTATGCCTTAATGTACTGAAATCCACTTTTGATAAAAATAAATTTGTTGCATGACGATTTTTGTTTGCATCTGTAATTAGTTGTACAGTTGTGTAAAATAACTTTTCCAATCGTCTGCTTACGGACTCCTGTCACTAAGAACAATGGCAGGTATTGTACATTGAGATAAACTCATGGATTTGTGTGATCAGCCTCCATATGATGAAAACATGTATTGGAGATGTATATGCTAATTGTACTGTACAGTAAATGTAAAACTGAGATCCTCTCTGAGCGATGAGCAGACGGTTGTGTTTACTGTATACTGTAACATTAACTCGCCTGAGTCTATCTTATGTTCCCACAAACGAACGTCTCTGAAAGCGCTCTTTTGAAGTCGAGATCAGGAAAGCTCGAACCAAAGCCTGCGTGCGCATAACAGTGTATGTGATTTAGGTTATGTCTTCTCATCTGGTCTTGGCATTATGGAGTCAAGCTTGTTTTCTTTTTTTTCCCCCTCCTTCTTTGCCTCGCAAGTTGCTCCCACCATCTGGCACCGGGCTTTGAAAACCAGGCCAAGTCTCTCCCACCAGAATGGCATGAAAATATAGCCACGCATACCCAGCCGTCCTGTCGCTCTCTCTCAAGTCAGCTGCATACTTAAGACCAAGATAACACGGTTGTGGAGTTGGATGGAATAGTTAGAAAACTGATAGGTCAATGCAATATGAAAACACAGTATGCATGACAGAATAGTAATACACTTCTTGCCAACCCCTCCCTGAGAGGGCGCGTTCAGTGTTGTGCATAATATCACTGGAGAAATTGGTGTCTGGTCGCAAACTTTATATAATTCTATGTTATTACTACATGCACACATTTCTAGTTTTCAATAGAGGTGAATAGACGCATTTGCCATATGCTAACCTGTGTTTATGCTGACAATTGCTTAGCTTAGAAGGCACACATAGCGCTACAGTGAATACTCTTATTATATTGATAGACAGTTAGGGTAAACTGGCCCTGCACTTAGCAGATGTTTAGCATTGCTTTTATCAACATCTCTCAACAGTGATCATTCCTGTGCTGGCCTGCCTGTTCTGCTCTTTAATGGAATAGATATTTTTAATAGACTGTTTTTGTAAAGGTAAATGCAGACTTTGTTGATATGGTATGATATGAGGGTTGTTAAACACTGATGGGTGATACAGTGGGGCAAAAACGTATTTAGTCAGCCACCAATTGTGCAAGTTCTCCCACTTAAAAAGATGAGAGAGGCCTGTAATTTTCATCATAGGTATAACTCAACAAAAAAAATCCAGAAAATCACATTATCTGATTTTTAAAGAATTTATTTGAAAATGATGGTGGAAAATAGGTATTTGGTCACCTACAAACAAGCTAGATTTGTGTCTCTCACAGAGCTGTAACTTCTTCTGTAAGAGGCTCCTCTGTCCTCCGCTCGTTACCTGTATTAATGGCACCTGTTTGAACTCATTATCTATATTAAAGACACCTGTCCACAACATCAAACAGTCCCACTCCAAACTCCACTATGGCCAAGACCAAAGAGCTGTCAAAGGACACCAGAAACAAAATTGTAGACCTGCACCAGGCTGGGAAGACTGAATCTGCAATAGGTAAGCAGCTTGGTGTGAAGAAATCAACTGTGGGAGCAATTATTAGGAAATGGAAGACATACAAGCCCACTGATAATCTCCCTCGATCTGGGGCTCCCCACAAGATCTCACCCCGTGGGGTCAAAATGATCACAAGAACAGTGAGCAAAAATCCCAGAACCACACGGGGGGACCTAGTGAATGACCTGCAGAGAGCTGGGACCAAAGTAACAAAGGCTACCATCAGTAACACACTACGCCGCCAGGGACTCAAATCCTGCAGTGCCAGACGTGTCCCCCTGCTAAAGCCAGTACATGTGCAGGCCCGTCTGAAGTTTGCTAGAGAGCATTTGGATGATCCAGAAGAGGACTGGGAGAATGTCATATGGTCAGATGAAACCAAAATAGAACTTTTTGGTAAAAACTCTACTCATTGTGTTTGGAGGAGAAAGAATGCTGAGTTGCATTTAAGGACACCATACCTACTGTAAAGCATGGGGGTGGGAACATCATGCTTTGGGGCTGTTTTTCAGCAAAGGGACCAGGACGACTGATCTGTGTAAATGAAAGAATGAATGGGGCCATGTATCGTCAGATTTTGAGTGAAAACCTCCTTCCATCAGCAAGGGCATTGAAGATGAAACGTGGCTGGGTCGTTCAGCATGACAATAATCCCAAACACACTGCCCGGGTAATGAAGGAGTGGCTTTGTAAGAAGCATTTCAAGGTCCTGGAGTGGCCTAGCCAGTCTCCAGATCTCAACCCCATAGAAAATCTTTGGAGGGAGTTGAAAGTCCGTGTTGCCCAGCAACAGCCCCAAAACATCACTGCTCTAGAGGAGATCTGCAAATGAGGAATGGGCCAAAATATCAGCAACAGTTTGTGAAAACCTTGTGAAGACTTACAGAAAAAGTTTGACCTCTGTCATTGCCAACAAAGGGTATATAACAAAGTATTGAGATGAACTTTTGTTATTGACCAAATGCTTATTTTCCACCATAATTTGCAAATAAATTATTTAAAAATCAGACAATGTGATTTTCTGGATTTTTTTTCTCATTTTGTCTCTCATAGTTGAGGTATACCTATGATGAAAATTACAGGCCTCTCTCATCTTTTTAAGTGGCTGGGCTTGGCCTCTTAGGTCCAGGGAAAGGAACTGCTTCAGCACCAAGATATTTTGGACAATTCCATGCTTCCAATTTTGTGGAAACAGTTTGGGGATGGCCACTTCCTGTTCCAACATAACTGCACCAGAGCACAAAACACCATCCATAAAAACATGGATGAGTGAGTTTGGTGTGGAAGAAGTTGACTGGGCTGCACAGAGTCCTGACCTCAACCTTAGAGAACACCTTTGGGATGAATTGGAGCAAAGACTGTGAGCCAGGCCTTCTTGTCCAATATCAGTGTCTGACGTTGGATGAGAACATCAGAGCTGTAGATGTAGATAGATGCAAAGAGTGGGCTGATGTCATAGTAAACCCTAAGGATTAAGAATGGGATGTCACTTAAGTTTACATGTGTGTAAAGGCAGGTGAACTAATACATTTGGAAATATAGATTTTTAAATAAAAAACAACAACTGCCTTTTATGTTGTTACTTTTTGGGAAAAAGCAGCAGCAGAAAATTGTTTGTGTAATTTTGTACTAGTATACTGGCGATGTTTTCTAAAATTAGAATAATTGTTAACAAATTGCAATATATTGTCTTTTTTTGCAGTATTTTACCTCAGTATGTTGATAGTATTTTGTGTAGAGTTAATTCATTTAAAAGGAAATCCATTTTAGTTTGTGACATATCTTGTCTTCTTCTACGCTCACAAATCAAAGGTCCAATTACACGGCTGTTCAGCGTCTTTCTTAAACAGGTCAAAAGCTCATCAGCAAAGAGAAGAGTCAAGGCTTTAGTTAGACAAGCCGGGCTGAAACACAGACAGGCAGATTGAAGGGAAAATGGGTTCACAGCTCCAGTGACTTGTTTGTGTAGTTAACTTTCTGCTCCCGTCAGCGCTGAGGAACTCCATTGACTCTCTTCTATCGGAGGCCAGGGTCATTTGCATAACCTATTCCCCCTCTCAGTGCCAGCCAGCCCCAGCCTCTGCCTCAGCCTGTGTTTACTCGGAGTGGCGGAGGCCATGTTGGATGGCTCCACCGCTGCGCTGTGTCGATTCCCCCGTCCGTGGCCCGGCTTTAATTGCCTTGGCTTTATGCTGGGTCAGGCTGAGCACGATACACACTCCTTAGCTGCGACAATGACCTTTAAATTGGTCTCTCTCTCACATACAGTCCACATAAACAAGTGAACTCTGATTGCCCGAGTTTTTTTTTTTTTTTTTTTTTTTTATTTCTGGGGCTGGAACGACTGCATTATTTTGGTTGAGATTCTGTTCAACATTGTCACAATTTAGTTGGAGTCATCTAGAATCATGGGTGACTGTAGCACTACTTGGACAACTATTTATGCCAAAATACATTTAGTCTACTTTTTCTAGACTGTCCAGCCAACCTAATTATTTTTGTATTCAGAGTTAGTCAGGTACCAGACTACTCCAATTAAATTCAAGTCTGACTTCCAGGCAGTGGGACAAAACACAATCAGAAAAAAAGAAATAATAACATATAACTTAAATTAACAACCTAAATAGAAGGCAATGAAAAAGACATCCTAGAAACAAAACATATTTTATAAAGCCTGTTTTATTTTAGCAGAAATACAAGATGCTAAAATATTTCTGGTCATATAGTTAAATTTCACCACATTCATGTCGCCAAGAAGGTAATGTAGAGTTTTCTCCAACATTAGTTGGTTTTCAGAAACTGTAAACAAATGTAATGTGGTGCAGATTTTAAATTATTTGGTACCCTTGCAATATAAGGGCAGTTTTGTCTCTAAGAAACTTAACATAAATATTACAACAGTATAGCTCGGTCAGTAGTCCTTTTACACCACCAAGACACTAACTCGGTCATAAGGGGTTAGTAAAGGAGCATATGACTTGCAATTGAAGTATAGGTCTGCACTTCCCTAGTGCTTCTAGGTTATATTATTTATTTAACCTTTATTTTACAACCAATTCTTCTTTTACTTGGCCAAGAGGAAGCATAAACAAACCAGTCATATAAAAGATAAGGCAGGTACAAGAGGATACATCTGCAGCAGATAACACAGTTTCATTCAGTATTAGACCATTCAACAAAATGCAATATGCACATGTTTACAATGTGGCTAAAAGGAAGTGGGGATCACATACTTTCCTGATATTGTGCTGAAGCCACCAAAGCCACCAGCCAAACAAGCAAACACATCACACATCAGGACATATTTACAATAACACGTCTTTACTCTCATTGGACATGAAGACATTTACATAATCCTCAGTAGTGACAGCTGTAGGACGTATTTGATAAGATCTGTTTGTCAATAAGGAAAAGATTATGTGACATGATCCTTAAACCCTGGACCATACCAACTGAACTCATAAGGAATAATTATACAAAAGTTATGTTTATATGTTATAGAACAGTCTTCTTACTAAAACCAGGCTGGTGAGTCCTGGGAGAAAAAGCATTAAGTCTCAGGGAAACTCTGAACTGTGGAGCTGGCATATTTGAACAATTGCACAGCACTGGCACAGGTGCTCAGCTGCGTGTGCCATCTAGTTTAGTGGAGCAGCCAACGAGATCAAAGAGGCAAAACATCAAAACAGTGGAAGATTCAGGGATGCTGTTTTTCTGAAGCATTGCATTGCTCCATCTCATTGTCTTCTGTGCATCAGTGTGCCCGGTTTAGGCTCTCTGTTATCACTTCTGACACGCCAGAGCCAAAGATTAAGGGAAGATGCCAAAACTAGATTTAATCAAAAGTGTGAAGTGAAAAATACTGTAAAAATATGATTGAGGAGGAGTTGAAAGGAAAAGGCTTTACTGAAATTACGTTATGACTAATTACTCAAATTTCCAATGTAAGAGTGTAATGAGCAGATTGTGCCCAACCTCAAATGGGCATTGGTAAAAAAGTGATATAACATCTAAATGATAATAATTTTAGTAACCCAGTAATGAAGGACTACTGTTAGTGTAATTGTAAGACCCTGTGAAGGTGAAATACTGTCAGATAAGTATAATAGAAACAAATACTCAAAATCTATACTCAAGTAAAAGTACTGTAACTACTCTTGATTGAAGTAAAAATATTAGAGTAAAAGTAAAAAAAAAAGTACGGAATGTAAACATACTGTTTTTTCTGTAATTTTTATTGCTGGATTAAACTCTAGACCCTCTTATTCATGGGTTTTGTGACTTTTGTGTTCTACTGGATGGCAAAACAAACAGGGCAACACGTAGTAGGCATGAGGAGTATTTAAATGGCCTGACAGCTCAAGAAAAACTATGATATGGATTAAAACTTCAACTATTTAAGTCAGATGACCCATATACACTTCCCTGTTTGAGCCTCAGAAACCCCTATACCACCGCTGCAAAGCAAACTTATGAACGCTCAGAAAGTTATTTTTTCAGTAAGGTGGATCAACATGGCGTATGGGAAGGGGATTAGTCTTTCATCATAAAGTTAAGTCTGACCAGCAGACAGAGGCACAAACTGCCGTTAGCTAATGCTTAAGGCAATCTCATTTAAATATGCTTGCTGCAAATGTGTATGTATTTAAACAACTACCACTGTTTGCCCTCCCCAGGGAGAGGGACAGATCCACAATCATCTTATTTCTGAGTCAGTTTTCTCTAATGAGATTCTGTAGAAACACACCTAACTTGTAGTAAACAGTGGTTTCAGCTGACAGTCAGTGGAGTAACGTTAAACCAGTGTGCTGCCCTCCAGCTGTGACGTCACTGTGAAAACTATCAGGTGCACAGCTAAATAGTTAAACTGTCACATATGTCATTAGTTTCTGTGAAGACTCTCACTCAGCCAGGCTAATTGAATTACAACAAAAGGTTAAAAAGGTTTTCAAATTTTTCAACTTTCAAAAACCATGTCCAGATGCCCTCTTTTTAACATTTTGTTGTTTTATGTCATTAGTATTAGTAAATGATGAAGTTAGGTAAATTGGGCCACTGTTTGGTAACATTTTGAAATTACCATAAAAATGTCTATAAGCATCAGTGAAAACCTCCAAAATGGTTTTGTTTTACTTAAGTCACTTTTTTTCTACTATTATTTAGTAAAAGTGAATTTTCTTTTTAAATATTTTTCTTAGAGTTGTTTAAATTTTAGGTGCCCCCTACTGGGCCAAAAAGGTAGCTATAAGGTAAATTGGGTCAGTGACTAAATCTGGGACTTGCTTCACTGAGCATCAGGAAAATTTTCTTTTATGTTTAACTTTATAGTGTCCTGACTTATCCTAACCCCAGCAATTTATTGATTACATGTATTTTAAGAACATTTATTTTATAAGCGCAAACAGCCTTTGCTTGCCTAAAACTGTAAGGGTATATGATGCTACAAACATCTTTACAGCATGAATATGTCACTAATTAGTTTTAAATAGAGTATTTTTACTGTGTCTCTTAGTTAATATTGTTTAAAAAAAAAAATCTAACACATTAGGATAGATTGCCTAAAAAGGGGTGGCCCATTTTAGCTTAACACATTCAGCCAAAATGGGCTGAGCAATAAAATGACTTTTTGAGAGGTGTTTTTCTAGTTAAGGACACACATTCACAGTTATTAATACAGTACTTTCATTACTTCATTCATTACAGAAAATTATATCAACCTTAATATAGTAAAGTCATATTTGTAATGCCACTTCACTCAGTTTCCAATCACATTATGCGGTGTTGTGGCCATCATATTCATTAATTTACAGTGAAGGACTATTAGAAATAAAGTAGCCCTGCCACTTCAAACTTATCTGGCCCATTATACCTGACTTCACCTTGGTTATTGTAGAGGCTGTACAGGGACAGGTTCAACCCTCCTAGTCCAAAGACATGTTTGGACAACTGGTGACAATAATGCACCTAGTGATTAAATGTGAGAGTTAATAGTTGTCCCTCAGTGTACATGCCTTAGGTCCATTGTTGCTGGGCTAGGCTCCAGTCACCCGTGACCCCCAATGATTATACGCAGAAGATGAATGAACTAATGTTTTCCAGATGTAGCTAAAACAGGACTCCTTAGATGAACCCAGTGACGTCTTTTGAAGCTAAAAAATTCTTAGAAATATTGCACTTACATGACTCTAATGGCAGTTGCCAGTGATGCTATGAAATCCAATCATACACAGAGGATTTGGCAATTTGCAGTTTTCTAAAGTAAACACTCCATTTTGTGCTTTCATGCCGGATCAAAAGGATGTCCGCGGTGCTGTTTCCCGAGCTTGTTTCCCATGTTGGCGCGGTGGTAAGCTCTGATTCCATATTGATTTTGTTTTAATATCAGATGCAGTGATAAGCGTGAGAAAGCAAGTAATAGAACAAGCAGCCGCGCCAATGGCACTGTGGCACAGGTGGGATGTAATTGCCTTGTAAATTTATAGGACAGTCATCCTATCTGCTTCCATAATGGAGTGGAATGTGGGGAAAAGATTCACCATAAGAAAAAAAAATAAAAAGTGATTCTTTAAGAGTCGACAGGACGATAAAAATATGAGTAAATAGACGAGCGGGAAGGTAACATATATCCATTTAGAGCTCAAGTGGAGAAAGATAAAGCAGAATGGGACATTAATAATGGATGATACAGAAATGGAACGAAAAAAATAGATGTGGGATGGAAGAAAAGATTAATTTACCCCGCCTCAAATTTACGTAAAATGAGACTTTTAAAATGACAAAACATACAGTGACAAACATCTAGGCTTCAGTGTAGTTTTGAACAGTGGGCGTGCTGTGGGTGCAAACAGTGAAGTACCAGCGCAAACAGATGTATCACGAAACCTGCCACGCCCATGCCAGTAACACTGAGGGAGGCTGAACTGTGCTCATGTAAAAGCGCTTTTACTGCAAAACATAATCAAACTCAAGTAGAAAAAAAAAGCGAAGAAAAAATGTCAACAACCACTTAAACAAATCTACTACTACTACAACTACTACAGTCTACTCTACTGCAAGTGCTACTATTGCACCTTTGAATATGATACATATCTTGTCACACAAATGCAGCACTTACATGCAAAAATAATTCATTTTAACATATTTTCTCTTTGGGTGGAGTCTGCATGTCCTCCCCATGTTACCCTGGGTTGTCTCTGGGAACTAGGGCTTCCTCCCATTGCCAAAAAATGCATGTGTTAGGTAAATCTGTGACTCTAAATCACCCCCAGAGAATAAATATGTGTGTGAATGGTTGTCTGTGTATGTGTCTGTGTCAGCCCTGAGACTAACTGACCACTGTCCAGGGTGTACCCCACCAAAGGTCCAAAGTTACTGGGATAGGCTCCAAAATGCATGACCCCTAACAGGAATAAGCAGAAGAAGATAAATGGATGAATGCATTGAACCAAGTAAAGTTATGTACCACTTATGTTATTGTCATTGTTATGTTTATTTTACAGCAGGGGACTTGTTTTTTTTTTTTTTTTTTTTTTTCTTAAGTCCAATGATATTGATGCGTTTGCCCTCTTCCATAGGAATTTCAGCCAGAGGTTCCTGGTTTGCTAGACAGTTAGTCTTAGCGTTAGCACAAGACATGTTCTGAGCATGTTCTCAGTTGTGTAATGTTTCCTTATTTAACCCTATATTCATGAGAGGACCAGTGGTGCCTCCATAACCACTATAGCAACATCTCTGTATTATTAAATTTTAAAAGTCAAAACCATATAGTCCTTTATTCCGAACTCCCAAAAGGTCAGTATAATGGCTCGGCTGTAGGAGCGCTGAGAGCTAAGACTCATAAATACATGGCCTGACACTATCCCTGGATGACCCGTGGGTATTATACAGCAGGCATACTCTTAACAGCATGTGATCCTACAATTAGACATTTATAGATGCTACGTACTGCATGTGCTTAATGCACTATATAAATCAGAGTGTTATGCTTTCAGATATCTGTAAATCTTGACATATATACATCTGTTTGTTGGGGTGTGCAATGCCAGTGTATATATAAAACTGCTTCAGGGTCAACACAAAAAGTAGAGAACCAAAGCATTAAATGCTGTTTGTTGCATTTAGATAACTAGAACTATTTTATAGTTGGTAATGTAGGTTTTAAATGTGTAACTCAGTAACTTTTCTTGTTCCTCTGTGGAGCTCCCCATACGTTTCAGAGTAAAGCACTGTCATGAATTCTCACAAGTTCAAATGACTTCTATATGATCCCTCACTCAGCTTTACTTTTGTTTCCCCTCTGCCATGATTTCAATTAAGACGCTCATACTCGCAAGTGTCGTTTTTGTCCCAGAGACACCAGGGTGCTTCATTCACCCCACAGCAACTCATTTAATCATCACACAGTCTCCAAAACAGTTTATTTAAGGTAAAAAAAGTTATTGACTTCCTGAGCAGCTTTGCAAAGAAAGTGACTGAGTGTGGCTGGCCATGCTAACTCAACATACTGCAATTACTTATGCATAAATCAGCTGATATGCCAATAGTTAGCAGAATGCCTTCAAATACGTAATAATAAACAAGCCAGGATTATTATAGAGCATAAGCAAGCTAATTGTGCAAACACTGTGCAAGATGTAGTTATTAAAACATGTTTTGAAAATCCAACTGTTGGATTATTCATTATCAAAAGCCCTAATATGCAATCATGATTTCTTATTTATACATATTTATCCAACATCGTTCATTAACAGTCATTTGTTTGCTTTGTTTTGTATTAACCACAAAAACTTCACAGCTCTTATTTTTTTCCACTCTGAAATCTAACAAATAAAATCTCTCTTTCCGCTGCCTCTTTTTAAAGCAGTCAACTCCTGCCGCGGCTGAATAAGTGCTATCTGCTGGGTAACTTTGTCAACATCATAATCATCTTTGATTGGTGTTTGGTCGCAGTCGAGAACACAACAGATGCGGCCTCATTACCCATACAGTCTTGTCTGAATTCGCACACACAGAGGATAGTGTGTGCTCAGGAAGAGGCATGAAGCCATAATTTGCTGCTTTACTTTGGAGCCTGAATTATGTATGTTGACATTTTCATGGTGATGACAAAACGCACACATGTGGATTTAAATATAATATGATGTATGCTCTTTTTTGTATAAAGTCATATGCATTTCTATAGATATAAAAACAGTAATTCATGCAACCATAAACATCATGACACATACAAGTCACTGCTAAAGGCTAGAAACAGTGCACTGAGGGGATAATGGATTAGTGTAGATTTAAGAAGATCCCAGTGTTTGTTAAGCTGTGTATGCATCCTCTATCAAACACAGCCTGTCTTTTAGATACCAAAAAAAAAAAAAAAAAATCCATTACGAAGACGCCCGTTTAATCTGTCACTTTAGATGTGTATTTTTTTTATTTATTTTTTTTGACAGAAGAGATTTGAAATCCCATGCAGCGACCGACGATACGCACCTTCCCTGACATTACCATTCGGCTCAGAATCTACATCTAAGACCTGCAAACCCCTCTATAGGTGTCCACAAGACAAAGCTGACAAACTGATTTGTTCCCCAAAATAAGCCACTGTCTCAGCAAGGAGCTATATCTAAATATATTTTACAGATAGTCGGTGGACACAAGTAAAATCCTATTCTGCAAATGAGACGCTTTGTGGCATAGAGCACGAAACTGCTTATGAGAAGCGCTCCGGGCGATAAGCGCTCAGAGATTCCAGCCGCAGCCTGTCAGCCTGTGTGAGTGTGCTTCCCCTCTGTTAAACGCACGCTATTTGGGATGTTATTAATAGATCAATAATGCATGTAGTAAAGATTACTGTAGTGCAAATTGGAAAAGCCAATTAAAATCTACTTAACATCATTTTCTTGCTTTCCCCCCTCACATTGTTATCTGTATTGTTTCCTGAAGCTTATCTCCCAGATGTATCACTATTTCTAGAAACGTGGATGAAGTATAAACAGAGGAACATGAATGTGTTTCTTTATGTGGGCGTGTTATACTTCTAACTATATTTGAACCAAAACACATAACAACAAAAGCACACATGGCTTTAAAATGTGAAGCAAACTACCCATGTCTGTTTTTGTGTGTCGTATTCAGAAATAAAACTGTAGGTCTAATACGGAAACAGAGAATAAAGTCAAATATTTGCAATGCACACAGTTTTGGGTTGTCAATGTTAAATTATGCACCACAGAAATTCCCCTGGACCGGGTTGTGTTTGCTTGTACACTTCCTAGACTTTTCTGCTACTAAGGCAGTCTTATTTTTTGCTTCTTTGACCCTTCAATCGCTTTATCCCCCTCTCTTCCTTGCCGTCTTTATCAACACCCTCTGGCCCTGCCCTCCAATCTCTGCCCCACTTTGTCTTTCCCAACGCACATCTCCTACTCTTTATTGCCATCCATCTTTTCAGAGAGAGAGAGAAAAAAAAAAATCTCCGTCTTTGCCTCTTATTCCTTTGAACTGGAAAAGCGTTGATACTTCTACAGCGCACACTTTTCCTCAAACCACCCCTCCGCAATCTCGGTGACCTGACCATCTGTGCTTGAGAATTGGAGCCTTTAACCAACCCCCCCACCCCCACCCCCGACCCCGTCATACTGGTCTCTAGCTGGTGGTAGTGGGGTGGACGAGGAACAAGGGGGAAGAAGGGAGGGGGTGAACAGTACGAAAGCAGGGGTAAGCTTCACTCAAAGCTGTCGTAAACACCACTAATGCATGGCTAAACTTGGGGAATCTCGTGTCCACGCGCCGGTGTGTGCGTGCCTGTTCTTTGTGCAAACACGCGCCGCCAACTAATCCCTCATAAACCTACATTTTATCGCTTACCACACCATTAGCTCAGCTGTGGCATTCTGCCTGGAGATGTCAAAACAGAGAGGCTACAAGAGGATGCTGCGCTATTTTCTTTTGTCGCTCTTGTGTGTACAGAATCCACATTTCCCTGGGCCTTATGAGAGATGAAAGTAACTCTGTCCTTCTCAGTCAGGGAAACAATGTAATATTAACCGCATGCTGCTGTTTTTTTCTTTTTATGTACCCAAAACTGTAAAACAAGATGTAAAATTAGACACTTTGAACTGCAGCTCTGGGAAAGATGTTTTCTTTTTCATTCCCTCTCCATTAAAAGTTGATGTTGTCAGCCTTTTGAAAGCCCTAATGCTACCAACGTTATTTTCAACAGTTTATTTTTGTATTTCACAGATACTTAAACTCATATTGATATGATTGAAGTTTTATTGCCCTCAGGATTTTTTAAATTTATTTATTTTTACAAATTTTGGTTTAAAACAGTATAATGTAACTTTTGCTTTCTCTCTCAGGCTCCTTCTTTAGTGGATAAGACTTCAGAAGCTTTATTTTGGCATCCATAGCAACAAAAATGTAGTGTATGTCATAGTTGTCCAAAATGATCTAAAGTAATAACAAAAAGAACAGAGTTTTAGTAAGCACTAGCATTTTGCTCGCATTTCGCTAGCAGATCGTAGAGTGAGTACAGTAGAGTTTCTTCATTGTGGGAGAAAAAAAAATTGATCGACCACTAAAATACTTTTCCAAACATGTTTTAAAGCTGAACTACGCAATGTGTAGTGTTTGCAACCATACCACTCACAAGCAACAACATTATAGCTACCTTTCTGCTTTCAACCAATGCCACCTCAAAATACAACTGAGATACCTCTGAAATTTAAACATGTAGCTCTGGGTTTAGCGTTATCCCAGTGTGAAAAAGCAATTATCTCTAGCTTCTTAAACATGGCATCTTACATAATTATTTGTTATCTGCATTCTACTTTGCTTCCCTTTACTTTGCAGCCAATATTCAACATCCAGTCCTTTTGGGGTCCAGGGAGCCCCAGAGGTCCATATGTTGGTGGTCAATGAATAAAACTGATTTATAATGATTCATTATTTTTATGGTATATAATTTTAAACATGGGTGGGCACAGGTGGGAAAGCGGTTAGTGTCCTCGCCTCCCAGCAAGGAGACAGTGGGTTTAATCCTCGGGCAGGACAACACAATATCTCTGACAACCCCTAACAGAAATAAGAAGAAGAAGTTCATAAATGTTAAAAGAAACCACTACAGCAATAAAATAAACATTCTGAGCATCATTTAGCCTTTGTTTTGTTTTTAGGACATTTAAAACTCCTGAAATGATGTGATGAACTGTGTTAAGTCACATTGATTGAGCGGAGGACGCTATAAGGGGGTCCTTGGAATGTTTTCCTCTCCTGTAAGCGTCCAAAAAAGTTAGAGAACCCCTGCCTTATTGGGGTGTGCCAGCAGATTAAAATTCCTTAATAAAACAACCTAAATGACACCGTAAAGCTTATTTTTTCCACAGATGATTCCTAATACAGTATACTATAGATGATTACATGGGTTTCCTCTAATCTAAAAAAAAAAAAAAATCGGGAATAGCTCTCGTTTAAGGTCCATATTCCACACAGTGCTGCTTTAAATTTCCTCTCACTTCTCCGCAGTCACAGAGCGAGCAGAGCGCTGTGCCAGGCTGTCTTCAGAGCTGTGACAGAGAACGGTCTCCTGGGGGGGGTTTGGGGAGCGAGGTGACACTGTAACAGTCTGTGATCAACTCTGGAGCTGGGGGAAGGCTGAGCGCTTTATGTGCGTGCCTTCACATGACCCGGCCTGTCACTGTCTGTCTGTGCATTTGTTTGTTTGTGACTCAGTGCAGGTGTCACTGAGGCTGGCTTCATGCGTGTGTGGTACCGCCTTGTTACAGACAAAATGCTTCAATTGTCAGTCTCTCCCTCTGAGGTTTCAGCTATGTGCATCTTTGAGGTGGCTTCAAGGTGACGAGAGCGTCTTAACACCGAGGTGCAGTTTACAAGTTTGTTGCAGGAAGAATTATTTATTGCACCCGCCCACATAATCATGGGGAAATTGTTTCTTCAACAGCTGAAAGCTTTTGATTGGGTAATTTTTAATTTATTTCAAGATAAACACTGCAATCATGCGACTGTAGCGCAAGTCTTTGACACTGATGAAGTTCAGAAATAGCAATAAATTGGAACTCTGCTTTCAGAATATTTATTAGGGTCTGTGACTGCTGAGGCTTTTACTAAATGAACTCTTTAGTTTTTAGGTTTTTGTTCATGATTTCAATTATTCTTCTGGAGTTTTCAGACTTTGGAGATTGTCAGCCCAGTCCAATAAATCAAATATTCAAGGAAACTGCTAATTAGATCCATGTAGATTCAGAGCTAGCCAATTAATAATACAATCCCAAAATAGTTTTTTTCCCCCAAAATTCAACCAGAATCTTTTCATTTATTTAACTTAACCAACTCCATGGTCTACTCTCTATTCAAAGATTTACAAACCGGGGTAGACTCCTACAACAGAGCGTTACAACTATCATCAAATCAGTCGCATATTGTATACAGTCAGATGTGGCACTGTGCAATTTCACAAACCACTATTTATTATAACTTAAAGGGGGTAAATTGGGCTTTTTTATATCTTTTCAAACTTCCTCTTGAACAGGATTGTCCATTGTACAACCTTTTTTAAAAAAAACATATAATATATACTTTACTGGTGTCATACAGAAGAGACTGGCAGAGGGCTTTTGAACAGAAACAGAGAAAAAAAATGTATTTACTTCATTAAACTCTGTGTGAAACAGAGCTGTTCACTGTTTGTTGGATAAATGCATGAAAGCAGAATGGACATAGAGAGCTTGTTGACTGGTCAGTGCTTCCTGGAGAAAGATGAGAGTTTGTGGGAAAGATTGAACCAAGCGTTCTGAGGCCTCAGAAAAGCAGCGCCAGAGCCTTGCATAATATAGCCCCCTTAAAGATTATTAATTTGTCTTTTTCTGCTTATTAACCACTGGTCTAATCTAACTATGGGCCTTAGGCAGGGTACATGTGCAATGGCCACTTAGCTGCAGGGCGGACACAGCACAATCATCACAGCGATTTAGATTTACTAATTTACCTGTACATGGTAGGGGCAAGGATATGTGTGTATACAGACTCATCACTCTGGGAATCAAACCTACAACCTCTTTGCCGTGAGGAAGCAGGAGTGCTAACCACTTTTTTGAAATGAAATAAAAGACAGAGATTGTGTTGTTTTCCCTGTAATCAATAAATCCACGTGGTATTAAAATGTGTCCAATGTTTTGAAGGGAAGTATTAAAATCAGTAATATTTTGGCAAGTGACTGAATGGTTCAATTGAGAGAAAACAAACTCCACTCTGCATTTGATCCAAACCTAGATTCTGATTGACTTCAGTAACACCTACTGATAATGAAGTGACAAACCACTCAACTCTGCTCGCCATTTAATTATCTGTTTTGCACTTGCTTTATTTGCACAGATTTAGTGTGCTCCTCTTTTATTTGATTTTGATAAACTTAACCCACAGTGTTTACACAGAGTCTGGGCTGAATAGTCTCACATCAACGCTTCCCAGAATGCACCAATGCAGATGGTTCCCGTTAAGTACAGTACCGTTAGTCTCACCGTAAACACATACCACATCCACAGCTTTGTTTTGTTTGTACTTGCCCTATTTTCCAGGAAAGTCAATTCCTCGCTCGAGCTAAAGTGCCTAAATATGCAAAGACTAAATAATCTTTTTTACGGAGATAGTGAAAGCATCCACTTCTTAGCGACCTGTGAGTCAGCCTACTTAAGACAGCAAAGACAAACATTTGAGCAAGGTTAGGGAGGTTAGGAAAGAATCACAACAGCACTCTACATTAAACAAAAAGGAAACAACAAAAATGCATTTTCATAGTGTCAACATCTGAGTGCCAAGTGCGACACTGGGGGTGTGTGTTTGGGTTTTTAAAGCAGTTTGACTCTCGCTGTCATAAATAAAACAGAGCTGTATCTTTCATATTTTTTATGCCTTTGTTTCTCGCTATATTGACTTTGATTATTTCACTGGTCTTTTAATGATGAATCATCTTTCAACCCTGCAATTTTCTAAATGCACCGGATGCCGTCATTTGATTTACCATTTGGCCCCGCGTGGTTAATATTCATATTTTATGCTAAAATGGACAAAAATAAACCCAAGCAAGAAAGTCAGTGACAAACATGTTGACCCCTTCATTAATCTAGCAAAGACAAACAATGTTCCTATTATCATTTTGGGCTTTTATCTTTAAAAGGAACAGAATAAAGGCTCATCTGTTAAAATAGGCTTGTAATTATTTTTGGTGCTGACAGGCCTAACTATTTAGAACTATTAAGCCAGCTGCTGTGTCAACTTCAGGAATACATTATACTGTCACCTGTACTTTCAGCCTCTGACCATGTACTGTGTACCTTAGACATAGAGTACAATCAAATATAGATTTATTATTATTTACACACATTTCAGGAAAAGCCAGTAATGAGCCAAGGACAAAATGAATAATTTTGGTATAGATCCAGATCACTGTTTAGATCCAGGAGTGTTTTAAGGGATTCTCATTTTAAGGTATTTCTTGCAATTAGTGTATTTTGTACATTGTCAAACCTTTTGTTGTTCAGCTGTTCTTACAAATCTGTCTAAAACTATTGCAGAATACTTTATATCTTATATTGACAATTGGTGATAGATACAATTCAAAATCAACAGGTCAAGATCAACCATAAGAGCAAGCACGATAAAGATAATGTTTGCTTCAGGTCCATGTTTTGTTTTTTGTTTTTGTTTTTTTTCCTGTTTGAGTATATACAGTGGTTAAAATAAGTATTGTCATGTCATTTCTTTTCTCAACAAACACATTTCTGACATGGCTACTGACAAGAATTTTTCAACCAGATGTCGGTAACCCAAGTAATCCATACATACATATATACATGAAAAAAGACATAAAAACAGAGACATCCATCTAAAATCTATCAGTGATCAGAAAGCAATATTATCTCTAGTCTGACCTATGAAATGGTGTCTCTTTAGAAAGGTGTCACACAGGAAACATAATGTTTAAAACAAAAGAGCTGTCTCAACCTTTGCAGCTCTGTTGTTTCAAAACCTGCTGATGGCATTATTTACAGAAGCATTTCTAATGTTCCAGTAAGCTCTGTAGGGGCCATAATCTGGAAGCAAAAAGAACATCCTTCCATGAGAAACCAGCCATGTCAGAAATATATTTGCTGAGAAAAATGTTAATGTGTTCAATACTAATTTTACTATGTAAATATACAGTAACTTGATGTATTCTATAAACTGGATGAAGGAGGGGTACCAGTACTCCACCTGTCAATTTCAATATTTTTTTACATACACTAAATTGCCAAAAGTATTTGTTCACCTGCCTTTACACAAATATGAACTTAATTCTTAATCTAAAGGGTTTAATATGACTTTGGCCCACCCTTTGCATCTATAACAGCTTCACCTCTTCTGGGAAGGCTTTCCACAAGGTTTAGCAGTGTTTATGGGAATTTTTGACCATTCTTCCAGAAGCGTATTTGTGAGTCAGACACTGATGTTGGATGAGAAGGTCTGGCTCGCAGTCTTTGCTCTAATTCATCCCAAAGGTGTTCTATCAGGTTGAGGTCAGGACTCTGTGCAGCCCAGTCAACTTCTTCCACACCAAACTCACTTATCCATGTCTTTATGGACTGTGCTTTGTGCACAGGTGCAGTCATGTTGAAACAGGAAGTGGCCATCCCCAAACTTTTCCACAAAGTTTTCCATAAAGCTGCAGCATAGGTGCTTGATTTTATTCACCTGTGGCCATGGAAGTGATTGGAACACCTGAATTCATGTATTTGGGTGGGTGAGTGAATAATTTTGGCAATATAGTGTATACGCTACAAATAGTGGAGCAGTGGCCACAGCAAATAATCTGCCTCCTTGCACACAGTGAATAACAATTTGGCATAGACTTTAAACCGGATGCCCTTCCTGGCACAACACTCTCTATTTATCTAGGCTTGGGACTCCACCTAGCTAGATGTTTGCACCTATTTAGAAATTGTTTTGTTTGAACATCAGCATTTTAAATGGCAATTTGTTAAAACATAAAATGTTTCCAGTTTTACTGCCCTTATATATATTGACTGACTGGAGCAGACACAATGAGATAAAAAAAAAAAAAAAAAAGTTAAATAATCAGACCAGCCTATCTTACAGTGTTGTAAACCTTCTTACATTATGGGAACCTTGAGCAATTCAATTTTATAACAGCCTGTTTTATCTGACCACATTTCTCAAAAAACGACCAACACTTCTCCAACACTCTCGAATAAAGCAGGTGGATATGCCGTGGCTTTGCTTCCTTTTATTTCTCTTGTGGTCAGAACATAGCTCTTGCAGCTGTGACCATGGCAAGTCAGCAGAGAAACCTTGCTTATTGCTAATAATCAAGGTTGACTCGAGTCGTACAAACATCACCAAACTCTCCTTCTCCCTGACCATGGGGACGTACTGGCTATTACTGCTCCTGCTAAACCTATAGATCAATGGCTCTACCAGAACCAAATTGATTCTTCTATTGCATCCAATTGGCATAAGAGAAAGGTCATGGTTATTAGGAGATAAAAACACTTGGCACAGAGAGTTGTGACATTCAGTGCTATAGGAAATGAAGATGATATAAGGCCAAATGTGCATCCTCTAAATGTCAACATGGCTCACACGTGTAACAGCTGATTTTATTACCGGATTTGGATTTGAGAATGTGCCACAGTTGAGGCTCTACAGCTTTGAGCCTACTCTGCGAAGGATTAATATTCTTGAATCCCAGAAGCTTAGGGAATAACTTATTGTCAGTGTGCTGCGAAAAAAATAAAAAAATAAAATAAAAAATACGGATCCTGTTGTGTTTTTACTCTGGGGGAATACAAGCTGAGAAGTCTGCTATTGGACAGATAATGTTATCCTTTGAAATCCCTCTTATTTGTTTGTACTGTATATGCTTTATCTGCACTATTCAGCACTTTGCATATAGTGTAGTGAAGGTAACAACCCACTAACCCCCTTTTGGAGTTATGTCCTACAAACATGAAAGCTTAATATACACACACATGTGTAATTATGGCTGTTTGGATGTACCTATCTACATATGATTCATGTTTTCTCTCTCTAAAATAAGCAAACCGTTATACTTTGCTTACATAATATTACAACCACAGTTTAAAAAAAAAAGTTGGGACACTGTACAATTAAAATAGAAATACAATGCAATATTTTATTCACAAAAAACATAAACAACATATTAGGTGTGGAAGATTCATTAAAAAAAATACTAGGGTATAACAGAAAAAAAAGTTAGGAAAAGTGGTAATAATAATTTAAAAAAGGCATTTCTCCAACTAAAAGGTTTAACTGGCAACATTTCAGTAAGAGGTCTTTTCCGGGGCCCCAACAAGCCTGTCAGCAGCCCTGGTGTCTGATGTATTGGTTGTTTGGGATCTTCAGCTCCTCAAGAATGAATGAAAAACATTTCCAGAAGTCACTGTTTTTCACCACAAACAAATTCATGTTACTGCATTACCATGTCAAGTCTATACAAGTCTCTACTTATTATAAAGTTTCCAGTCTTATCTAATTAGTTTGCATGCTCCAGTTTTTTATTTGTACCACTTGTCTTCATCAGACTTTTAATGTCTCTGTCACCACTTTTCTTTTTTTGAGATGGGTTGCTGCCATCTTGTTCAAAAAGAGCTGTAATTTTGCATGGTAAAATATCTCAGTGTCATGAAGATTTGACAATTGAAAACAATTTGAAAAACATTATGCGCCAAGCTTCCATCAGCATTGCTTTGAAATAGATTTTTCAGAAATACTACTTGTGTACTCGTCTGCTTTTGCAATCCTCAGCTCCTTTTGGACCTCTGATAGTTCCTTCACCTGGGATTTTTACCATCTGCTTTCGTAGACATCATGCCAGGAAGTACATAGCTCTATACCCTGGAGGGTGTTCTCTGGAAAGTAAATGGCAAGGATCGACAATTTAGTTAAGTATAATTTTGCTTTATATCACGACTATAAATATAAATACAGAGAGACAACAGGAGAGAATAAAGAGAAAGTAACATGTCTCGCTGCAAATGAAAATAGCTTTTCCTTAGTGGCTTTATTAGTTGTCTGTCTGGGGGAAGCTAAGAGGGAATTGAGCTGCTGAAGTAAATTATGTTTAATGTTCACTGTCTGCGTAAGAAGCTTTTGCAATAAGATAAACAGATATGCCTGTAGAAAGAGACCCAAAAACACAATATATATGGATATACAAATCTATATTGTCTGGCTTCGAGCAAACTATCAGATAATTTATGTAGCTCGCCAGTGCTTTACTAGGGTTGTTATCAGGATACGAATCATAAACACGGGGCCAGGCTGCAGACTTTTCTACAGTTCCTTTTTGGCACAGGGAAGGTGAATCTTTGGGATTTGCAGGAGCAGGCCAGATTTTGTTTTGCTAGCGGACCAGCTCATGAACCAGCTCATTACTGTGCTTGTGCCAGTCTGAAACGGTCCAGGCACCTGAGTGGGGCTTATTACAGTGTCCAACGGGGCACAGCTCTGCTCCCAGCCACTCACTCTTTGGCCAATGGATTCGCTCCTATATCCTCATCAATAAGTAAGGGTTTTATTCTGTTACAAACTGTCACTACCAAGCTCTTCTTACTCAAATCTATGTTTTGTTTTTGTTTTTTGTTTTTTATCAGCAGGTTAAGCCAAATGGTGGTAAGGGTCCATTTCGACCAATGACCTCATTGTAACATGTCCAGGAGACTCTGCCAAATTCGTCCTAAGGCAGTAGAGTGTCAGAAAGAGTGACAGTTGAGACGGTCACATTCAGCTTTAAGGAAGGAAATTAACACGTCTTGTTTGAAGATAAAATCAAGGGCAAGTTCAGATGGTTTATATGGTCATATGTAGCTTTTGTGTGAGGCTGTAAAGACGTCACGGCCTTCATTGTGAACTCATAATTACTGCTTTAGAAAGTCACTGAAAGACATTGAGCTCCAATAGGCATTTTCACAAATTATAACTAAAATTGGCTTTTTTAATCACACTTTTGATTTATATCTTGTTTTATATCTTTTTAACTCAAAAGCAGCATTCATTTTAGACTGAAATCATGATGCCTATGCAAAATGTTTGTTAATTAGAACTGTTTATTTGTGATATGAACTTATATCCTTGATGTTTGACTGTGCAAAGAAGATGAAAGGCTGACTCTATCAAGCCAAACTTGCCAAGTAATCATTTTAACTCAAGTTTTTAAAGAATATCTAAATTAATGCAGCCACAGAGAGGCACAAGCCAGTGTACTTTTTGTCCCGCTTCCAAGCCAGGAAAAATAAAAAACTGAGGACTAAATATTATGTGTCACTCACCAACACGTGCTACTATGTTTTATTTAATCTTTATATAACCAGGAAAAAAAAACACTGACATTGAGAATCTCTTTTACAAGAATGTCCTGCCTGTCCAAGATAGGTAGCGTTATTCAGTGTTATTCACTTCACCTGTCAGTGTTATGCCTGATCAGTGTATATATTCTTCAGCATAAAGTTGCAGAGAATTATAACAAGCAGTATTTTTACCTAGGGTCAAGTTGGAAATTAAGAAATCGCAAAATGCTTTACAGCGTGCAGATAGAATACAGTGACAGAAAATAGAAATACAATGACAAAAAGATAACAATTAAAACAAATAAAAGTGTCTTCAGCTCCTTTTTAAAGGAATCAACAGAAAGGGACAGGGGCAGGGCGTTCCACAGTCTGGGGGCTATTGCCTGAAAGGACAGGTCCCCACAAGCTTTAAAATGGGTTTTTGGGACCATGATGAGCTTTTGACTCAAAGATCGAAGAGAGCAATTTGACAAGTATGAGGTCAGGAGGTCTGAGATATACTGGGGGGCCTGCCCATGTAGTAATAATAGGAACACATAAAGCTCACTGGTCCTCATAAACTGTCCAAATATGTCATGTGTATAGTAGTAAAAATGATTAGAGATCCACACATGTAGTGCCAATATCAAAAGCCAAATGTTACTTTTGCCATTTGCCATTGTGCATAGATCACTACAACTATCTTGAGTCTATTCTATAACCTTGCCCATGTTGGATTTTTCAGGATATATTAATTCATGGTGCACTCGCAGGGGTTGTGAAAAGCATTTGCAAGCATGAAAGGAGCCTGCCCTATCAGAATAATCCTGCGCCACATTGAAATGTGCTAATAGCAGGGGTGCGGTTAGGGAGGTGGGCTGTTTAAACAAATGTGTCTCTTTAAAATACACTTAGGCCTAGGAATGGAATTGCTTGTGGCTGCCCTACTGTTTTCCAATATGAGGCTCACAGGGAGACCCACACTGAAGCTTTTGAATTAAATCAATTGTATGCTTTGTGCACAGTGCAATAGCCTTTTCACTGGATTACTCCCATAGACGCTAATGAAGAATATATAATCATTGCTTTTTATGGGATGTATTACAAAAGAAGTGTGTTTACACCATTGTATTCAGACTTGTGTTCATGCTTGTTAAGTCGATCTAAATATACAGCACACAAAAGGAGAGAGTGACACGATCAAAGTCGCTAAAAAGGCCTATTTTACACTAAATGTGATGGATTATCCGGGTTTAAAAGAAGAAATGAATGAGTGAAATCTCACACTGTAAATATGATTACCACTGGCCTTTATGAGATTTGTTCACAGATTTTAATTAGATCCATCAACAGTGAGGGAGCTGATAAATTAGGTCATTCCTGCAAAGAAATCTTTCTCGCTCAAGGAGGACTCACCCTGAGGAGGGATCTGCACAGCTGCTATGGAAAAGAGGAAACAATCAGGAATGCTAAGAAATAGGAATGGACTGGTGGTTTTGGTCATAAAAGCATCACTCATTTGAATATTTTGTTATCTGCCAATACAAAGAAAAGTTTCTTGTTTCAAAGTTTATTCTTGCAGCATTAAATTTCTTGTGACTCCCTGACTGGCACAATGGTTGCTTTGTGTTTCTTTATTTTGACTTTTGGTTTAAGAAAATAGTCAGTGTTTAAAGCCAAATACCAGCTTCCAGATGACTTCTAATGCTTTTGCTTCCTTCAATAATAGGCAGCCTTTCAAAGAGCCTGAAGCAGTGATGTGAACAAATGTGCTCTGGCGTCACATGTTTTTCTATGCAGTGAAGTCTTTCTTTATAGTTTGGGGAGAGTTCACTCTCAGTTGCACAGTCTGTTTCAGTTAGAGGTCTAGGACTGGGGCATTCATGCACATCGTCTTTACAATGGCACCCATGACTCTCAATACTATCCAAATGAAATGTATTCACAGTAGCCATGCTATAAGGCCAAGTCTGCCTCTGCAATAGTTGTTTCTTGTGAACTGATTGCCTTCATTCTCTTCTTTGTGTGTTAGTTTAGTCTGTCTTCTGGGGCTTCTCCTCCTTTAGTTTTGAAAACACTAATCAGGCTCGCTCTTTTCCTTCATCTTCATCGTCCCTCATATGTCTGCGCATGTGTGTACGTAGACATCTCCCTGAGACAGCTGCTCCTGAATAAACATTGTTTACTTCCTAATCGAGCTGGGAGACCACCAAGGGCCCGAACTCTCACTGTTACCACATGCACAATCACACTATTGCACACATGCACAAATCAAATGCAAGCAGGTATCATATTTATTAGCCATCATCTCCATATAATCCATATGCATCCATCATATGGACTCTGTTTACGAACTAATCCGTCACCGATGGGGCTTGTCTGGAAGATAATTCCATAAATGGAAAATGGTCTTTCACCTTCACGTCATGAATATTCAACAGTGCCAGTTTTTAAGAAATGAGAAATATGTGGTCACACTTTATTACACACACAAATAAATTGGCACATGCATACATAAATACGTGCATCCTGGCCAGTGATGGGAAGGAGGGGTGTTCTTGGTTCTCCTGCAGGAACAGATGGCCTCAACTCTGGAGGGATGATCACAGGGAGATGGAGGTCAGGAACCAGCGAGGGAGGGGAGAGAGAGGGAGGGGCGTAGGCGGACGAAAACTGGAAAGGAATGATCAGAGCACAGGCCCAGTGGCGGCAAAGGAGATGTGAAGAGGTCTGAGAGAAGCACTGATATTTGGGAAGAAAAAGGGGGGTGATCACATGGGAGGCCAGTAGGTCCACAGGCAGACACATGAGGGGTGAGAGAAGTTCAGCACAGGAGCAGCACTACAGCAAAAAGAGAAATGGAGGTCTAATGGTGAATGGAAGGAGAGAAAGATGAAGTGAAAGAGGAGAAAGAAGGTTGTATATAAAGGACACAAAGATCAGAGAGGAGAAGAAAGTGGGATGATGGTTAGAGATATAATGGCTTTAGAAGAAGGGGCAGAGATTGTAGAGGTCAAAGGTCAGGACTGAGACACAGTAAGGAGGGATTGACATGTGCATGGTTAAAGGGTAAGATAAAAGAAGTTATTCAGACGGCAATAAGGCTTGGGAATGGGAGCATGAACAGGATGTCGGCCAAGGAGGGCAAGGGTCAGTGTTATGAACAATACAGCCTTTCAGCATCAGCGGCATGATGGAGTTGCACAACATTCAAACACAAAAACGACAGCTACTAACCAGGCTTCTCTGTCCAAACCACTGGCTATGAAGAGACCCACTCCATGTTTACATTTTACAGTTTAACACAATTAGGTTTACATATTTTTACCCCCCCCAAAAAATAAATAAATAAATAAAATAAAATAAAATCCATGCATGACAAGCTTGTTGTTGATACACATCGGTTAAAGTCAATTTTGTTTTTAGAGTTTCCCCTTCTCTGACTATTGTTAGGGAGCTGCATACTAAAGATTGACAGTCAGTCCAAACACAACACACATTAACCACTTTTGACATCCTGGATACCCACAATGCAACAGGGCCAGCATACATTCGATTTCCTGATTATGCACGAGCTGAAATTTGAGGATGTTTGTGGCTGCGGACGGATTTTGACTCCGGCCCATGAGGAAAACAACAACAACAACGACAACAGCAGCAGCGGCAGATCCACAGAGGGATAAGGATGGCTCTGAGGTTATTCTTCTTTCACAGATGGTTAAACATGTGGAAGTGCAGTGTGGAAACCGTGTTTGACTTGACTTTTAAACCTGACTCTGAATCTTAATAACAGGTGCTTGCCACTGTGTGTCCTACGTATGTGTGGCACAACTGTGTGTCATCTGTGTGTAGTGAGGCCATTAGGAGCATATGTTTACTTAAAGCTTTTTTGTCATTTTGTTAAACTGTCTACACCTCTCTAAACCTCCAAAAAGCAAAATGCCGATACAGGTAAATCATGCACTTATAACAAACAAGGAAAGTAATGAGCCAGTAATAGTTTCCTCGTCAAGTGCTGCTTCTAGATTTTACATTAGAGCTGAAACGACACATCGACTATGTAATTATGTTGACGCAAGTGGAGTGCGTCAGAGCATTGACTATTTTTTTTTTTCATTCATTCAAAATCAAGGCGCTTGGTAAAGACGATGCAGATGTGTCCCAAAACCAACGTCCAAACTTATTCAAAGTCTGTGAATATTTTAAACAAACCAAACATAACAATCTTATGCACACTGTGTGGCGTATCACAGCAATGATAAAACTTCAGCTAATTCTTACTACTGTGAGTTTCACTGAGTGTTTTGCTAGTGTCCAGAGAGGAAAAAAAAACAACAAAAAAACAAACTTACAATATACAAATATAACCTGTGTTGAACTCTCAAAGATAGATGGTCTCCTATTTTATTTTCTTACTTCCTCACTGTACAGAAAAAAAAAATCTGTAAAATTTACAGTAAATTACTGGCGGCTGTGGTTATCAGAGTTTTACCGTAAAAAAAAAAATCTGGTGACAATTTAAGCCAAGCCATTTTACTTGTATAGCACATTTAAAAACTACATGGGTTACGTCAAAGTGCTTCACAGCAAAGGGGGAAAAGCAACGTAATTTATAACAAGTTGACACACAGTAATATTAAACACTTTCATAATAAATAGATTAGAAGTTACAATAAATTAAAAGTGAAAATAAAAAAAAAAAAACATCCAGATAAAAGTCACAAAACAGAGATATATAAAATATAAAACCTTACAATGAATTATCTTCATTTTTCTATTACAGCTTCATAAAACTAAAACTAAAATAATTTTTTTTTTTTTTTTTTCAGGGACACCCGTCATACACAAGGCAGAAAGTGTTTAGTTTAATGTAAAAGTCACCAATTTTTTTTTTTCCATCTGCCAATATTTTACTGTAAAGGATGTTTACAGTATTTTTTTTTTTTTTTTTTTTGGCTCCGGCATGCATTCTACCATCCTACCACATCTTCTCTTTTCATTACTACCACCTTTTAATGTACCTTTCTCTGTTTTTATTTTACATTCCTCCACTTCCTTGTGATTGTTGGGATTTTGGGATGCTTTGTGCCGTAGTCCTCACAAAGACATGAACACAGAGAAGAGTGTGCAGTTTCAGGGTTGCAGAGGGGTCACTGCAGACTTCACTGTGCACTCACCACCAACACCTTTTTTTTCACGCTCCCTCGTCACTCAGGCACCCCCCCCTCCCCGTCATCTGCCATCACCCCCCCCCCCCCCCCCCCCCCCCCCCATCACCCAGCCCCACTCTCTAATCATGGCCCTGGGGCGCGGCGAGCGGATGACCCAGGTTAACGCTCCCCGGAGGAGCAGCAGTTGTAAATGAGGCGGAGGTGAAGACGGGAGCGGATAAGAGGAAGATAAAACGCGATGAGGGATGAGCTGGACGTGTGGCAAAGAGCGCCTTAAAAGAGACTGACACATGAGAGGAGCAGAGGAGGACCTGAGAATTACAATTTCATCCTCATATGCAGTGTGTGTGTGTGTGTGTGTGTGTGTGTGTGTGTTTTTTACTCTTGTTTCTTCCTCATCGTTCATGCTTTGGCATTTCACCCCTGACTAGGCTTTAGTTATTATTCTGATCATTACTGAAGATTGTGGCGGGCGCTACATTGTTATCTGTGCTGACTTTTGATAACTATGGACAAGACAAGTTGAAATGGTATTTTTAAAAATGAAGACAGTCGAGAGTTGTTAAAATTGGTTTTGGCAAGTGTGTCAGTGTGTGTTTGGTGTTATACCCAAACAATACGATTTATTTTAAAAGTAACTTTGGTTCAGTATTCACAAAGTAACACATTTGGTGAATGTGATGTGATGAGATCTAAATATGAGCTGTTTGTTAGCAAACATCAGAGATTTTTAAAATAGATGTTAACAAAAGGAAAATATGTATATCACAGTTCTCAAACTTGTACCACAGTTATTACTTGGATATAAACCAACAGAGAAGTGAAGTACTTAAAATCTGCTTCTGCGCTACCATTACTAATACTGTATTGTACTACTTCTAATATGTCATTACTACTACTGTGACATCTACTATTGCTCCTATTACTCCTATCCTATTACTTCTACTACCACTATAATTATCGCTACTGCAACGATTACTACAAAGCACTTCTACTACTACTGCAATTAATACTTGCTATACTATTGCTTCTACCACTACCACTGCCACTGGGGTAAAAAGGAAGCAAAAAACTTTTAATCATATACATTTTTTTCTTAAAATATTATTGAAATGAAAGTATATTTTGAAAAATGTATCTTCATAAAGCACATTTTCTTGAAAAAAGCTGTGAAAGCAAATGAATTAAGATTAAACAGAGCCAGCATCAGGTACGCATGCAGTTTGAAAATCACTACTTTTTTACTCTGTTTGTACTTTTTGCAGAGGTTGTGCATTACACTTTTAGCACTTGTATTTAGGAACCCAAGTGTGTTTTTGTGTGTGTGTATTTATGTATCTATGCATGTATCTATGTATGTATGTATGTATGTATGTATGTGTACTGAATCTTACAAAGTAGAGTTCACTCCGCTGGTGCATAGTAAAAGCATATACAAGACCTTTTGTCACCAATTCCATTTTCTTCTCTTTCTATTATCTCGGCCTCCTTGTTCTGGCGGCTGTGTTATATTTGGTCTAGTTTCAGGTCAGATATCAGCCAGCAAGCTTGCTCAAAGTTTATTAAACAGGATGGCTTTACATGGCCTAGGGCGTGCAACCTGCTTTCATGGTCCACTCCCAAACACACACACAAACGCACACACAAACACAGTCTCTAGTGGCCTACTTGTCGCCAATCATAGAGCTACGTGATTGTGCCAAAACAAGAGAGCGTCAGGAAGCCTAGCAGTGACAATTTATCTGGTTAAAAATATATGTAATCCAAAGTGCATAGCGCGCACAGAAATAGAGTGACTGAGCATTCGCGCTTTAATAATCCCAGCCATATCAAGAAAGCCCCGAGGCGGTAACAGGCAGCGCTGCCAAAGAGGACAATCTACAACTCCTAATTGCACTCATTTTTAGCAAAAAAGGAGAATCTGATTGTTTTGGACACAGCCGGGTGAGACTTGGCGAGGTGAGATGGAGACAGCTGAATTCAAAGAAGGAGGAAGGTCAGACGTGGGGAAAAGGCCAGTTTGGAAGTGATTTAAAGCATGAGCTTGACGCTTACTGTCTCAATATATTTTTCTTTAAAGTACATTTCAGGTGATATTTTAATATAAATTACAATATTGTGTAAAGTTTTTTTTAAAGAAAGGCTATGAATAAAGAAAATGTATAATACACAATATTGTCAAAGGTAAAAAACTAGAAGCACATGGAGAGTATAGACCTCTGCCAAATCACTGGTCCTATCTCGCAATGGTAAAATTATTGTGCCAAGACCTGGACTCAAGCTTGAAAATCTTCTAGTAATGGGGTAAATGCTTTTTCCATTGAGCCCCCCCCAAAAAAAAACAAACAAACAAACAAACAAACCAAAAAAAAAAAAAAAAAAACATATCTCACAATGATAAAGGAACTACTAAACCTTTACAGTCAGTGAAAAATAATCACTTAAAACACTCCTATATATAAGCAGTGATCTAGAGCAATATTGAATATTTTGTCCATGGCCCATTACTGGTGTTTCCTGAGATGATCAAAGCAAAAAAATAAAAATAAAAAAAAAATAAAATAAAAAAAAAATCTGTATTTATTAAAAGACCCATAGTTAACAGCATTTTCATATCACACTAAGATCTTTGCATAGTATTGTAGATTATGTCTACACAGAGTGAAATACTTCAAGCTTTGATTTATTTTAATTGTGATGATGATCACTATCTAATTATGCAACAGACAAATTACAGAATTCTGTGTTTTGTGTGCCACAATTTATTACAATTTAAACAATAAATGCTTGAAATATTTAACTCTGTATGCCCTGACTCTATATAATACACACATTTCACCTATACTGAACCATTACAATATTCTTTCACTATATTCACATCTGTGGTATGAGTATTTAAGTTCAGTTGTTAATAAATTGTATATAATACTGGAAGTGCATGCTACATACATTTATTTTATTTATTTTTCTTTCTGCACCAGTGGTTCTGTTATCTTTAAAAGGGCTATGTACAGATTAGTGGGTACTGTAGTGCATTAGCCTTTTAAAATGACTGAAAACCACATTTAGCAAAACCCTCCACTTCAGTTTTATTACATCCAGTCCACCTCGTTGTATGCAAACTACCTTCAGATCTCCAAAACGCCTAAAGCCCTTGGTGAAAAAAAAAAAAAAAACACACACACACACACACACAATAACAAAAAGCTTTATCAGCTATTATCTCTTTGGCTGCCAATAAGTTGTTGTCAGCTTAAAAAAACAAAACAAAAAGCCAACCCTAAGGCTAAGCGAGGTACCGGTGACACCTGACCTCTTCCCAAACAGACTGAGGTGTAAGTTCAGAGGTCGCGCTTGTCTCCCGGCTCGCACCTCATCGGGCGGGACATGTTTGGCTCCACTGCACCCGGGGGCTTTGATTTCTGTGACCCGATATGCAGTTAAGTATATCCCTGTGTCTACTTTTAACCCCGCCCCCTGCCCTCCCTCGCATCCTGTCTCACTGCATTCCAGTTGTGGACATGCCCCCGAGCCACTATACGTCTAACTTAATTACACATGCTCACCTTTTTTTTTTTGGTGCTTTTTCTCTTTTGTTTTTGTGCACAAATTGGTCACCAGATTTTTCAAATATCAACATTTCCTGCACACTTGTATCCATTACACTCTTATCATATCTACATTGTGTTTCTTGTTAATCATATCTAAAAAAATAAAATAAAATACAATATATAAATGCAGACTTATCATTGCAAATAAAAGGAAATTCCACCACATTTAATACCTAATACCCTTTTTGTCGGGTTATTTTTGCATGCATTGTGCTTCTCCTGTGAGCGCACTGTGGGCACAGATGCTGTATATAGTGCTATACCTCTCTGCCCTTCACTGACACCACGTTTTTGCTGCTTGAGCTAAATTCAAGCCAGAGGAACTGCTGTGTCTCCAAAACCTTAGCATGAGGCCGTGACAGTTAGTAGCTGCTACATTCTTGTTTGAGAGCCCTGTACAGTCTTATTTTACCAGTTTGTAGACGATGAGGACATGAGCGAATGCTACAGTGAGCCTGGGTGACTGTGTGAATGTGTAACAGCGGGACCTGTGATCAGCAGAGGTGGAGGAAGTGCTCCGTATCTGTACCAAAAAGTACAGCTATTGAACAATAATATTACTCAAGAAGAAGTAAAAGTACTTGGCAAAATTATTACTTGAGCCTGTAAAGTATTAATAGTAAAGTTTACTTAAGTTGACAGTATTTTGAAAGATTTTTTTTTAAGCACTCCTACTACTACTACTTCTGCTATTACTATTACTAGTAAAAATACTCTTATTGCAAAAATATTATTACTACACTATTTTTTTCTGGTGAACATGATAACTACTTTGCCAAAAACATTTACGTATTTGCTTAAGTAGTTTTTAGAAGTTACATTTTCTACAGTACATTTTCTTCAAAAAAAGTATCACTGAATAATAGTGCCAAAATGCTCAGCAAATTTAAAAACATAAATTTTAAAGCTTGCTTTTGGTTCCAATGTGTGCCCCTTCTGGCAAATCCTGGATCAACACTCTATGTACTCTCACAAAATACTGGGCCTAGAAGACAAAAGGCTCTGCCAGTCAGACTATGTATTCACCCACTCTTGACATGTATTGTTATTTGAAACTGCTGTCAGACAAACCAGACAACACACATACACACAGACACACACCAGTCTCCCTAATCATCTGACAACAAGGCGCCCATTGTGCTGTGTTATGACTTTGTAGAGCAGCCCACCACCCAGAGGAGTGAAACATCTTCAAATCAAAGGCTTACCCTTGCCACTCAAGAGTCGGATATCACAAGCCGAGCATGTGAGGGGGTTAGGAGGACGCAGAGCGGGGCAGCTGAGCTGTGTTCCTCAGCTGAGGCGCTCCTGCTTGACCTTCACCAGGTGCCAAATGGACTAAGACACAGTCACGAGGATGTTTACATACTGTCTGTTAGAGGAACTCACAAATGGAGAGCAGCGGGTGATATTTTTGCTCAAAAGTAAATGTCACATTGGGTCTCACAGCTGGATTCACTAAAACAATGTACCAGGAATAAGGTAATAATGTAATAATGTAATCGAAAACCTGTGCTAAAACTCCAGGGAGGAGCGAGGAGATCACAGATAACAGTTCCTCCTCAGTCAGTGAAGCATTCAAAATAACTCGGAGCTGGTTCACAACCTCAGATCCTCAGATAGGCCCTCAGCTGCTCCGAGCTCCACATCCACACTGTTAGCTGAGAGTGGATCAGGAAGGGTCCTGCCCAGGGACGACCTGTCAGTAGAGATCAGACAAAGGATGAATGTGATATATGTTCATAAACAATTTATAGTAACGCCATATTCTTTCATTTGGACTTTTTTTTTTTTTTTTTTTTTTTTTTTTTACAATGTGTTAGTGAGGTGGTTAGTGTTTTGGGGTTTGATTCCTTCAGCCATAAGTCATTCAACCATAATGCTGAGATAAATGGAGAGGGTTGACCCATATTTTAATAACATACAGTATGTGTACATTAGACTAAGTCAGTAAAACAACACCAGGACAGGTAAACACAAACTTATACATTAACATTTCAGCGTGCAGGACAAGCCTCCATCTGAACAACTGAACACCTTCTCTTACATCATATTTTTAATAATTTAGCCTCAGGTTTCTGTCTTGTAAACAGAAATATCAGATGTGAACACTGCTTTAAAATTGGACTTGAGTTTATTATCTAAATAATTTCTTGTATTCAGTGCAAGCCTAAAGCTACTCCCTTTGTTTTTATACCACAGCCACAACCTCTCTATCTTCAAGGCCGTGCTGCTTTTTGTTGCTCATTGATAACACATTTCAACCTGGGGAGTAAACAAATCCAATAAAAGCAATTCGTGATGCTAAATGAAAGAAAGAATCACTTTATTTTTGCCGATAGATTTTTTGAAACATATTAACTTAGGCAACATGGAAGCGCTGATAATAGTCAGCACAAAGTCTTTATGGGATTCCTCGCAGTTATCTTCTTATAAAGTGATCAAAACCGACACTTTTGCTCTATTTTTCTTGTCAGAGCACCTGTGACAGTTAATCCCGGCTCTTCCCGAGTATAACCCACCGGAGCGCTCGGTCTTATGAGATATTTTGTTATTAAAGATTACGCTGAATGTGTGAGTCTTCTGCTCCTTCTGCTAAATTGGATTCTCTGTCACATGTAAGGAGCACAGGCAGCTTTAGCAGATGAAGTACTACCTTAAGAGCTATATAAGACACTGGATAATTAGTTAGATGGAAAGTGCAGCTTAAATGTCAACATTTTTAATAAAGAGGCCAGATTCTGTCTTTTTCTAATCGAAGTATAGCTTGGAATAGAAAAAGATACGAGTGACATGATTAGGGCTGTTCAGATCTCCATTTAGCTATATATGGTTCAAACAGTAATTAAGGACAATCACTTACGAATCATACAATCATTCAAGCACCAATTATGGGATGTAAATTTCAACTTGTAGTAAAGGCAAATCAATAAAAAAAATCCTTGCAGCCACTCAGCCATGCCAAGTGCCAAATCAGCTGATTTTCCAGGAGGCACCAGTGGATTGAAGGGTTTGGGATATTTTGAGAGAAAGTATCCTAAGTAGGAGGGTTTCCAGGGTACTGCTAATATACTGAGAGAGTAACATTTGGGCTTCATAACTTTCTATAACATTGATTAACCTTTAATCAATGTTAAAAGTTACCTTTGCATTGTCAACTACAAGATATGTATTTATTTATATATTAAAGTGATAAAAAAAATAAAAATAAATAAATAAAGCCAAAACTCAAAAACTCAAAAACTTAAGGGAACAGGATTCCTCAAGATTTTTTTATTTTATTTATTTTTTTTATTTGGAAGCTCAAAATCTTAAGTTTTCAACTACAAATATTTTTGTTCACTTAATTTGATGTTTTTATATGTCCACTTTTGTTTTGTCTACTTTTTTTTTTAATTTTAAGTCTTACTCTCTATCATTATTTTTTTTTTTTTACTCATCTTACCGCCAACTTACTATCCATACTATTTTAGAAAAATTATTATTCTTTTGTTGAATTGAGTAGATTTAGTTTTTATTATTATCAATAATAATACATTTTCTGAACAATGGATAGTCAGCTGGCAGTAAGATGAGTTAAAAAAATAATGGTATAAAGTAAAACTTAAAATTCAAAGATTTTAGATGTTTGGGTATCAAATTAGGTGAGTAAAAAATATATATTTGTTGTTGAAAACTTGAGATTTTAAGTTGACCCCAAAACTCAAAAATCTTGAGGGATCCTGTTGTCTTGAGTTTTTGCAACATTTTTTTTTTTTTTTTTTTACAGTGTATCTGTTTACGTTTAAATTAATAAAACAATCAAAGACCAGAATTTCTCCCATTTTATTTTTCACTGTTTCAATAAAGTGGTTCTGGTTTAATTTATATAATGACTTAAATCCCCACTAATTATTAACCCTTCAGATGCCAGTTTGTGACAAATATCCCTGACTTTTTTTTTTTTTTTTTTTTTTTTTTCTTTTTTTTTTACACTACAATTCAATATAATGCTTTTAGGTAGAGATTTGACTCTGCCTGTTATTAATGTGACTGTCAGGTTGAATAAAAAAAGTTACATTTGTACTGTTATTGGAAATTTGTGGATCATAGACTTCCATTATAAACACATTTTGACCCCTCTTATAAGTATTTTTTTAGAGAGAACTGCAAATTTGTACTAAATTACCATCTTTTTATCACCTTTAACTTTCTTTGTAAAGCAAAGTTTTCATAATGCACTCGGTCAGAGCAATTATCTGAAACAGGCAAAATCATTTTTATTATTTTCATTGGATTATATGTAATTGAAGTCTATAAATTTTCATTAACAGTATAACTGTTACACAAACATGTCACACAGTCAAAAAACATTGGATATGAATAAAACTCATAAATTCTGAAATTTTGTGCAAAACACATGTCCTTGCCCATTTTCAGGGCTGATGAACAATCACAACCAGAATTAGCTCAATAAAAGAACCCCCAACTACACAAATTACCCTTATCAGGACATAAGGATTAAACAATTTAAATTTCTGCATAAAACCCAGCTATTTACTGCTTGCTAAGACCAAAGCCATTATGTCTGTAAGGCAACATAATCAGATGCTGATTATATTATGTACATTCTAATATGAATAATTACTGCTCGTTAAAGTGTAATTGTTAACAAGAGCTTTGGAGAATAGCAATATATTTTGATAAAAGAAAGTGAATATCGCCATTTTCATTGTTTATACAGTAAGATTCAAACACAAAAGCTAAATAAAAGGTTTAAACATAGTGCAGTAACACTCAGTTAATATAAAGGCTAACAAGAGACACAACAAGGTCATATTTGGTCGAGCCCTGAGTGCGTGTACATAATCAGTGCTGATTCATTCACTGAAGAAGAGCGATGACGATGCATCCAGATAGGGTCAATGCTGGGGCTAAGCTATTAGCACAGATACAACAGCAAAAACTAAGTTGTTTATGTGTCTGGCTCATGTTCTAGATACAAGTGCATGTGGTCTCTCCTTTTTCTCATAATTGCCAGAATAAGTATTTATTCCTGTTAGGAGTTGTGGGTGGGAGGAGCCTGTCCAAGCAACTTTGGGCCCTAAGCAGTGTACATCCTGTACAGTGGCCACTTATCTGCAGAGTTGACCCTTAAAGACATAAACAAAAACAAACAGACATCCACTCACATTCATTCACACACCCAACTTAGATTCACAATTTCTGAAGTGCTACGCTGCTACTAAATAAAGTTATACAATAAAAATACAAAAAGATCTTAACTGAGCTGAAGATTATTTAGTTAAAAAAATAAACCATTCATCATTAATCATTTCTAAATCAGCCTTAGAAAGTGTAGACTTGGCACCAGGAATCAAGAATAACTCAACAAATCCAGAGTTTTTAAGAAAGCAGTAAGCAACTTCACACCCTTTATGTGACTGACCTCATTTTTAAGAACACCACAACGGACACTTTGAAGCCTTTGAAAAAGTTGGAAAATTGAGAGACAAAGAAACTGTTGTTAAAAAAAAAAAAAAAAAAAAAAAAAAAATGGCTCTACAGCAGGAGCTACTTTTATAGATTCTAATCATCCTTGTACTAAACCAAAAATCATCTTGAGCATTTTCGCCAGGTGCCTGCAAATGAACAATCAGTGTGTAAACAGAGTGTGAAAGCTGGCTGTCGGATCACTGCTACCGAAGCCAGACTCGGGGCTGTGCCAGTGCCAGTGGCCACTGCCAGTGTTAGAGCCACACTCAGCCCTGTCAGATCAGCTAACAGATGGCTTTCAACAGGCTGCTTCCTGCCTCGGCGCCTCCACAACCAAACTCAACGCACTGACAAGTGATGGGAAGTTAAACATGCAGGGACAGCATAGATGGAGTGGACAAGCAAGTCGTGACAGTGGATGGGTCGTTTTCACCTTCGAGAAACAGATTATGTCAAAAACTCAGAAGGAGGGCAGGAGCCAGTATTACTCTACAGCAGTGGTTCTCTATTCACCAAGTACCACCTCAGAAAATATTTGGCTACCATTTAATAGAATAAAATTATTATGTATTAAATCAAATAAACACAAGAAACAGCACAGAAAAATGTTTCACTAAATAAAGGCTAAACCAGGAATGAACCAAGGCTAAATTAACTAAACTTAAAACTTGAACTGCAGATCACTCCTGAGTACCCACACACACACCTGCTGTTTGCTGCTAGGGCTGCTCAATTATGAAAAAATTCATTATTACGATTATTTGGGTCATAATTGAAATCAAGATTTTTTAAACAATTATTTATGTAATGCCAAAATAGTAGGAAAAGTGTAGAGGAAGAGTAGTTTTATCCTTTATTTGATAGAGCCTAGTACAAGACTTTGGACAATGTTCTGGACAAAGATACGACTGCTTGCAGCTGTGACAGCACTTTACCAGACGTAAAGAGCACACAAGTCCAATTTAATTAATTGTTTGTCTTAATTATATAGATTTTGTAATCGTTGGAAGCCAAAATCGAAATCACGATTAAAATTCAATTAATTGCACAGCCCTACACTGCACGGCTTTGACAAAAAACCCACAAATGTTGAATCTGATCATTTTTTGTTGGGTCCAAGGCCTCACTGTATTCATCCCTTAAAGGAGCCTAGGGGCCAGGTGCTGCAGCAGCTCAGCTCTGTAGTTAGTTTCTCAGTCTGAGCAGTGGTTGTTTTCATGTTCTATAACCTGATGATGCCAGTACATCAGCAGGAGCAGAGCCACTGAAGAAATGTCCGATGAGAGGTCCAGAACATGGAGATAAATTAAACACTAGAGTGGCCATGGCAACCGCTTCAGTGGCAAATCTTGTGACTGTAGAACTAGACTAATTCTAATGGCAAGTAATGTAAAAACAATAACATAAATTTAAAAAATAAATGTTGGAAGTGTGTGTCTGTACTTCTGTCCAGGACCACTGTATGTTTGTATTTGTAAAGGTATCAGAACAGATGACTACAGCACCACGTATAAGAGTGTAAGGAAATAAAATATGCCATTATACCAAGTTGGAAACCGAGAATTGTCCAAATTGTCTCTGTGCTGAAGCAAGTACATTAAATTAGACTAAACATTAGATGAACCAAAAATATAAAAAGTTATCAAATTAACAAAATAAATTAAAAGAATATCGTGAAAGCAAGTTTAGCTCCCTATTAGTTTACATGCGTGATCGGAAGAATGGCTACAGTCATAATATGGCAGCTGTTACTGCAGTTCACCATAAGAATGTCCACTCTAGTGTTTTATTTATCTACATGGTCCAGAAAATATAGAGGGTCATGTGCAGCGACTAACTTCTGGGAACTGTTTACCAGGAACTAAAAAAAACGGATCCACTGGAGTCCATGAAGATGTTTTAAAGCTTTTTCTCTCAATGGCTATGGCTATGAGTATTATATATTTGCACAAAAGTGAAAAATGTATTTGTTTATTTTTTACTATAGCCTTGCAAAGTAATATTATTCATTCTCACAGACATTGTCATTAGACATGGCATCTAGCTGTGTTGTGAGATTGAGCTGGAGGAGGTCAAAATTCCCATGGAAGAATTTACTAAAGATTCAAAATGCAGATTTCTTGACCTGGTTTATATTTCTGTAATTACTGGGCATATCAACATGAAACAAAAACTGCCACAAAGTTCAATTCCCCCTCTGTCAGCACAAATTATCTAAGGTGATTTTTTTTTCCCCTAAAGCATTGAAAAGTGGTGACAATATTCAGTCAGACAGGCATGATTTTGTCAGACAGGGCATTAACCCACAAGTGTAGTGTGGTTGTACACCCAGTTGCTAACAAAAAAAAAAAAACAAAAAAAAAATCAGGTTAAATTTTTTTGTAGATTTTCTGTTTTATTTCTTTTAAAAATAGCGTCTCACCTATATATTAATATTGGCCCTCCATCTGTGTCTTTTGACATCATCTTAAAACTTCCTGTTGACGCTTTAGCAGCAGATTCTTCGTCCTCTTCTATCTCGGGCCTATAGAGCGCTGTGACATCAGCCTGAAAACAACCTATTGATGCAAACTCGGATATGGCTATGTTTTTGAATGGTGAAAGGAAACATGAGGGATAGGGAATGTAAAAAAAAAAAAAAAACCTGGATTAGAGCATGACAGGCGAAAAATGAGTGAAAGGCAGACAGCGATGAGAGTAGAGGAAGACGGTTAAAGACAGGCAAACACAGAGAGGATGACAGAACCAGAGAAGGGCAGTGCAGATATGGAGAAGGCACAGGGCTATGATAGAGGTCATCTTGCACTGGGGAAAAAGCATGATTGACATCTCTGTGAATTGTGAGCTTTGGCAGCATCCAATAGTGCACGCCTATAGTTACAGCCCGCAGCAAATAACTGTGTCATGATATGGACATGATTTTTTCACAAAAGATGGTCACAGCATCTCCAGTAACCAACTTTTGCATCTTTCAGTGGGTTGCTTGGTAACAGTTGGAGAATATAAAAAAAAATAAATAAAAATCTTGAATGACAAGTGCTGTGCCCTTTGTGGAGCAGAGAAGAACACTTTGATAATTCATGTTGTAATTCCTCAGACAACTGCAATTTTCTACACTCCGAAATGTGAATGTGCCAGCAGAGGTTCATTTTGTAGCCTTTTTTTTTTTTTTTTTTTTTTTTTTTTAGAATGGTTTTACAGGCTGTAGGACATTTTTGGGGAACATTTATTTTTATCTGACTATTATTTATTCATTTATTTTTTTCTGCTTATTCCCGTTGTAAGCAACTATGGGTCTTAGGTAGCCAGTTCAATTTGGAAATGGCCACTCACAGATGTCTTACGAAAGCTAAGAAGAGCTAACTGATAGTGCTAGCTGCCGAGCTATTTTAATAACTTCTCTGACCTGATTAACAGCGTTTATAGCTTTTCTTCGTCACCTGTTGGTTCTGCTGAAGTCCTTGTTATTGTTCAGTCCTCTGTGGGATTTTTTTTCTTCATCTTTTTGCCATTTTAACAACAGTTAAGTCTCATTGACGTAACTAAAGCATAAAAAATAAAAAGACTTTTTCAACCAATCTTTGTATAACTGGCTTCTGCTGCTGTTCAGAAATAAGTACAGAGCTGCTCATAATATGCCATATTCTGGGGTTTTGTGAAAAATAAAAAAATAAAAAAAAAAACAGCAGGAATCCTTGTTTGTTCAGGTCAGCAGTGCACAGCTTATGTCCCACGCTGTGTTTCTCTGATATTAAAGCTGGACTGCCTTAAAATACACCAGAGATTGAACCCAGAACTGTAAGGGCGCAGGAGTGCTAACCACTCTGCCAGTGTGCAACCACAGTACATCTGTACAGTGTTGGACAAGGTAGTACATTCATGTAGTTGCACTGCTGGATTGTAAAAGACCATCAGTGATCAGTGCTGGGGTTGGCTGCAGTGTGTATGCCAGGCCCATAGGGGCACTCCAAAAATCTATTAAAACTACAGTGATGATGTATAAGAAGAAACAATAGGAGACATCAACTACAAAACAGACAACTTTTAAATAAGGCTTTTTCTGTAGCAGTGCTGAAAATCTCTGAAGTCTCAATATGTGCACAGCTAGAGCTAATATTATTCAATAAAATCATACATTTGGGCAAAACATTCCTTATACTTCTTAATTACACTTTAGGTACTATTTGAGACATCATTCAACTTATTATTTAATCAGTTTTCAGTTTTGTATTTTTGTATTTTATTTCTTTTTTTTTTTTTTTTTTTTTTAGCCTTTCAACAACAGAGACAGCTGTGTAAGACTGGAAACAGCTGAGTGAAAGAAAGAGAAATGAACTCAGGTTGATCAAGTACGTTCTATGCGCTCCACTAAGGCTCCCTTACAATAATATGTTTTATTCATTCTATGCAGTATTGGCATTGTATTTTATGAGGCAAAGAGTGATTATATCAATCTCAAGGTGTTACTAGGTCTATAAAAAAGGTCTATAAAATTAGTCGCGAGTAGAGCGGACCAAAATGTGCACTGCTGTTGAAAGAGCAACACAGTGTAGCTAAGCAACAGCCCATGTGACCATTAACAGTGCATTAATGTCTCACCTGGGCTCATACCTGTGTCTCAAATAATGCTAATTAACTGCTGCCTTTGGTTTACAAGCTCCTGCGTCCTTCAGGGACACTGGGAAAAAAACACTACCACACTACCAATAAAAACAACATACCAAACCCAATAAATGTGAATTAGATTAAAAAGCTATTTAAGAAAGGACAGCAAAGTAAAAATGGCCAATAATACTAGGAGATATAAAACATGCAATAAAACTATAACTCACTAGTAGCCAAAAATGTAAATCATTACTAGCCACCTCTGCACAAAAGACTTTTAATTTCTTAACTCTATGTATTTTGCTGTGTGTGCATTCAGAGGATTTTTTTTTATTTTTTTATTTTTTTGTCCAGAGATAATTGTAGAGGAAATGGATACTACCACACAATTACAATGAAACACTTCTGTAATGTGCAGTAAAGTGGGGCAGAGAGGAAGTTTGATTCATGTCAGAGAATAAATAGCTTTTAATGAGTTGCGGAACTGCATCGACCATCAAGCACCTTTTACTGTGGACCTTTTTATATGAAATGTTTTATGGCACACGGCGGATGAGTCAGCCACACATTATTCCAGACGCCTTGTGAAAATCTGAAAGCAAACAGCTTCTATATGGAAATTGCACTCCAATCATGACACGTAGTAACACTGACAGCGTCTAAATGACATCTAAATGTCCATGTTTACAGTTCAAACAACACTAGCCAACACTTTGACAGCAGCGGCTCACTTAGCGGTGCACATCAGAGCTGCTGCTTGTGTCCATGAGGGCCTGTAGCAGATCCCTCATATTGAAATTGATTTGTCTCAGATTGACTGTTGTCTGTGCACAGACTGTATATTTAATATTTGCTATTTTTTCTGACTTTCTCATTCACTCCCCACCAGTGTAGTTTTACCCAAGGACAGCATTGGATTTAATATTGCCCCTTTTTGCCTTGGTCTTGAGTCTTTTATGCTCATTCTTGATAATGGTGTGAATTTATCTCATAAATATCCATCTAAGCATTGTGTCCCATTTTTGCTGAGCCAGGTGTTATGTAAAAGCTGACTTATTATATACAAACGTATGGGGCACGGGGATGAAATGAAGTGAAAAAAAGCACATTCATTCATTTTAATGGTTTTCTGTCAGGTTAGCTTTGCAACTATGGGTTTGAGGCAGGATATACTCTAAACTAGTGATTCTCAACTGGTGGGTCGGGACCCAAAGGTGGGTCACGGGCCTTTACCAAAAAATAAATAAAAAGGTTATGTTACTGTTACACCTAAGGTTGAAGTGATTGCTGCTTTATTCTCTTTAAAGTACAATGTCTTTCAGTATTTACCACTAAAATGGTCATCAGAAGAAAAGTAAAATGTATGTACTTGAATCCTTTTGAATTGCACTTTTCTTTATTTCATGTATTATTGATTTTAAATTAAAGATCATCTAATAGAATTTAGAAGGGAATACTTTCCTCTTTAGCATCGCCTCTTGCTTGTTAAATGTGTTCTTTTTGTGTTGGCGTACTGTCATATTCTGACATTATTCTGTCTGAGGTTCGATACATTTGATCAGTTGAATTATCTCTTTTATTTGGGTCATGGCTTGTCATTTTAGGGTGATGGTTGGTACCAAAGCCAGAGCAGTAGAGAACCACTGCTCTAAACAACTAGTTGTTAGTTGCAGGACATACACTGCCTTAAAACTATTCACTACTGCATTCATTGAGGGGAGATCCTGATCCTGATACAGTATATATTCACTCTCCTTCTTCTGTACACATCCAGACCACCTCAAACTGGATCTTTAGACTTCAGCTCTGTGACCTCCAGGTCTGCCTCCTGTCTCTAAACCATACAACATTGCAAGTCTCTTAATTAAGTTTTGGTCTTTGCTAATGAGACTACAGCAATAAAGTAGATGTTTACTCTGGGATAACATCTATGAAACTTGACATCCATACATTTCTATGACGAGAAGTGTGTCTCTGCATTTCAAAGGGGAAGTTCCACCAAAGAGCTCAGACTGCATTGTACTAATGCTCCTTATTTGTCCTCCCTCTACCCTCCTCTCTCTTCCTTACAGTACAATCATTCTAATTATACTCAGACAACTAAACAAGCCAGCTCTAACGACAGTGCAGATATGAGAAAATTGGCTAATTTGCACAATAATAAATGTAGGTTTGAGCCCATAGAAAGCCTATTAACATTTAAATGATACAAGGACGTTATCTCCAAAGTGTGTGCTTATCCGGGGTGGCTTCCCTGTGTGTATGTGCCACGAATGATCAAACAGCCATGTGTCTCCCCCGCACTGACAGAGCATTGGGAATGGGGGAGGAAAGGATGGGCAGGGAGGCATTTTGGGGTGATTAGGTAGAAGGTTGCATTTTGAAATGAGAGAAGAAGACAAGCTTCATTACATGCCTTTCAATGTCCACACATCAGCAAATATAACACTTGACATGAAGGATGCCAGGGCAGCTCATGCAAAAGATAGCTAAATGCACACAAAGAGCATATTCCTGAAAGCTAAGCACTGAAAACCTTGAGAGACATGTTAACATGTCATACAATATTTAAACTGCTTGCCTGCTGGAACATTGGGTCAACAGTCCATCACATTTTTATCTGAGGTTTTTAGTTGTTCTAGTTGTTATTTTTTCAAAAGAATTTCATTGTAAAAAAGCATACATAATATTTTTTTTAGTGAAAGTTATAAAAGTGTTTTGTCTTTTCATCGTGAAATGTCACCATCGAACACCCTAGAATGTCTTTTTTTGTTGTAGACCTTGTAATTACAGAACTCTGAAAAGAACAAGTCTAAAGATACAGCAGTGCCATAAAAGCATTGCCATTTCAACTGTTCTTCCTAATGTGGCCTTAATCTTGCACATGAAGACATACTGTTACAGTTGAAATATCATGTATCATCATGTTTTGGGAATTGACATTAAAAAATCAAGGTGGAGGAAAAAAGTTATTATTATTATTATTATAAATAGTAAAGACCAGGGCTAGCTGAGCACTGATTCACAATAAGTTTAATAGCTCTTTGTACACATGGGAGAAATGCCATTTATGTGACACACAGTTTCCAAGTCTGAGCCAGTGTAGTTCCAGTTTCCCTTCAGTCCAACAGCTCTGTCCAAAGGACACAAAGGACATATTTGAGCCTCTTGTCAGTCATGTGGAAGGACAGGTAGTCCCTGAGCACAACATTAAATGCAACAATAAACAGCCTCAGAGATGAAAGCTGAAACTCTTGCCAAGAGACAATTATCACAACTAGTACCACCTGCTCCAGGCAGGAGACCACTGTTGGCTGCAAAGAGAAGTGACACAAGTGAAACAGTCACGACGCTGCTGATAAAAGTAGGCCTGTAATAAGTAAGTAACTAAACTAAATGTATCATGCATTTATTTTGGGTTAGTGCTACAGATTGAAACATTAACTGTCTATCATTTTATCTTTAGGAAGTCATTTATGAATGTGCTATAGACCACAGAAAGAAGATTTATTTACATTATATTGTTTATATTTATTTTATTTACAATGTTTATGCCTGAGGGCAGGAGGCATTTGTGAAGACGTTGTAATTGTTGATATAAATTATCAATTTTTTTATTATCTTCATCTTTTCCCATCATATGTTATGCAGTCTTATTGTAACAGAAGCAGACATAGGTAGAGAAAAACAAACATTCATAATTATATACAACATTTATTGACTCATCATTGCTGCTTATGCAGAGTTCATCACATGAGGCATGAATCCACTCCTTTTTTTTCCTCTGGTGGGAACGCAGTTTACCTCTTCAACCCTCATTACCATACTAATAGTGAGTAGACAGCTAAAGCTAGTTTGTCAAAGGTATTTTAATTACCAATTAGAAAGTTGGCTGCCTGCGCGTGAACTACTTCAGTATCTTTTTTTTTTCATTCTCCTTCTGCCTCTCCTATACTACACACACACAGTACTGTAGGTGTGTATCTATGGGCACAAGGTCCCCTGGTGCTTTAGCCTTGATAAACAATGTCCTATTCAGCTCCATATGAATAATTAAGGGTTGAGTGTTGAGAAGAGGGGGCACTTGTTTATTCAGAGAGAATAGCTTTGTCGATGGCTGCATAGCAGCGCTACAGTGATGCCAGAGGAGCTTATGGCCTGCAGTGACATTATCTAAATGGCACACTTACAAAAGACACAAACACACAACAAAATCCTGGGTCCACACATTGCGACCCCAAGGAGCATTCATAAATGATTAAGGAAGTGGATAAATAGTGTGGTAAATATGAAATATTGATGTGTATTTGGCCGAGGAGGCATGTGATGTCCTTATTAAGAAGATTTCACTGTGTGTGTGGGAGTTGTTTAAAACACATGGAATTTTTCACTATGTGGTTCAAAGGTGAATATGGCCAGGTGAAAAATAGGTCAAGACACGTGATAAATTATTTCTTTGAGCACGGGATCATAAAAAAAACCTTTACTGGGGATTGCAGTAATAAAAGCTGAAGCTTTGTAGCTGCAGACGGCAACCTGGCAGGTTCCATAACGTCTGTGACTGTGAGGAATCATTTGCATCTGCTCCATTGGCCTTTCGCATTGCCTGTTAAATATATAATGCAGAATATATCTTTGTCTCTTTGTTCTTTCTCTTCCTCATAGCCTTTGACATGATCCATCCGCTTTTATTGACTGCGTAGCAGACTTTGCCCCGCAGACTTGATAAGAGAAAAGTGCAGATCTGCAGATTCCAACAGTTTGGATCACATCAGGAACAATATGCGCAATGATGCACATTCAGAGGAAAATTAATCTGCTTTGAAACAATATCGATACTCGCATAATGCAGTGTGTTGCACATGAAATATAAGTCCATCTTTAAAGAATGTGGACTGCTGCAAATATACATCACATATACAGTGAGAAAAGATGATGGGAATGAAGTGAGACAACACAGTTACTATCTTGTTTATGCTATAATCTTATTAATGTCTATAGGCAAAGACAGGGCTGCCGCCTGGCTTGTAGCAATCACTTAGTAGAGCAGTTACAGATGCACAGCTTTGAGCCCGAGGGGTTACAGCTCACATACCGTGAGACTCAAGTGAGAATGATCAAGCAGGCCGGCGCCGCTCTCTCCATGGCTTAACACTACCCTTTTACACTACACTGGGTCCCGTCCAGTGCAGCCCGACAGTTTTTCTCAGTGGGATGCTCACTTAGTTTGAATATGTTATTTTATTAGTGTTTGGTGCCAGCAGCTGTAAAGGTTGACAGGAAACAGAATAATAAAGACAGATGTGACGGCACAGCAGGATCTGGTATGTCATACCCCGCAGTCAGGTTATGGGGCAGCGGCATTACTGAGAGACAGACAGCCGAACCACAGGAGGAACCCTGCGAGACATATTCAAATTGTCTGATGGATAACGGTTCGCAGCATAAGTCACACAAAAACATAAAAGCCAAAAACCAAATGGCACAACATGCGACATTACGTCATACTGTGAAATTATGCTTGCAGGCAGTAACTAAAATACACATATTTGTTGCTGAGGTAACAGAACAACAGGAAAGTGTCAATGACAAAGTCCCTACCATTTAATTACAACTAGGCCTTATGCTTGATATACCGCTGCAAGAAAAAGTAAGTGAACCCTTTGGAATTGTTTGGATTTCTGCATGATTTGGTCATAAAATGTGATCTGGTCTTCATCTAAGTCACAACAAAATAAACAACAACAACAAAAAAAATTTTCATGTTTTTATTGAACATTTATGTAAACAGTAACAGTACAGGGTAGAAAAAGTATGTGAACCTTTGGATTTAATAACTGGTTGATCCTCCTTTGGCAGCAATAACCTCAACTAAATGTTTTCTGTAGTGAAGATCAGACCTGCACAATGCTCAGGAGGAATTTTGGACCATCCCTATGTTTAGGTTCAGCAATAGTCTTGGGATGTCTGGTGTGAATTGCTCTTCTGAGCTCATGCCACACCATCTCAATTGGATTGAGGTCAAGACTCTGACTGGGCCTCTCCAGAAGGCGTATTTTCTTCTGTTGAAGCCACTCTGTTGTTGGTTTGTTTTTGTGTTTTGTCCTGTTGCATCACCTATCCTTTGTTGAGCTTCAGTTGGTGGACAGATGGTCTTAAGTTTTCCTGCAAAATGTTTAGAGAAACTTGGGAATTCATTTAGCTGTGGATGATAGCAAGTTGTCCAGGCCCTGAGGCAGCAAAGCAGCCCCAAACCATGATGCCCCCCTCCACCAGACTTCACAGTGGGGATGGGTTTTGATGTTGGTGTGCTGTGCCTTTTTTTTCTCCACACATAGCATTGTGTGTTTCTTCCAAACAACTCAACTTTGGTTTTATCTGTCCACAGAATATTTTGCCAGTAGTGCTATGAAAAATCTGGGTTTCTCCACAATCTGTCATACCGTGGACTCATGAACATCAAGGCTTTTAGAAATACTTTTGTAACCCATTCCAGCTTCATGCAAGTCAACAATTCTTACTCGTAGGTCTACTGAGAGCTCTTTTGTGTGAGGCATGGTTCACATCAAGTAATGCTTCTTCAGAATAGCAAATTCAAAACTGGGGTGTGTTTTTTATTGGGCAGGGTCACTTTAACCCACACTTACATTCTTCTCACATTGATTGGACTCCAGTTTGGCTGACACCTAACTCCAATTAGATCTTGAAGAAGTCATTAGCCTAGGGCTTCACATACTTTTTAAATCTTGCATTGTGAATGTTTACATAAATGTTCGATCAAGAGCATAAAAACCTGTATTTTTTTTTTTTTTTTTTTTAATTCAGTGTTAGTTTAAGCAGACTGTGTTTGTCTGTTGTTGTGACTTAGATGAAGATCAGATCACAATTTATGACCAAATCAGCAGAACTCCAAATAATTCCAAAGGGTTCACATACTTTTTCTTGCAACTGTAGGGTTAGGATCTGTATGGATGATCAAGAATATCTGCAAAGTGTAATAATATTTACATAGACTATTTATTTGGGTCATAAACCTTAAGTGTAAATTATTCTAATCTCTGCAATGTAATTTTCTTAACCATTTGAACAGTCTTTTTACATACATACATTTCTTTATATGACTAACATGATTTCCATACCAAATCAGTTGAGACAGTGGTGAGACCTGCAATGTTGCATGGTTTAGAGACAGTGTCAGTGAGGAAAAGATGACTGGAGGAAGCACAGCTTATGATGTTGAGGTTCTTTTTGGGAGTGACAAGGATAAATTGGAATAGAAAGGAATACACCTGAGGGGGTTTCAGGTTAAATGTTTTGGAGCTAAAGTCCAAGAGACCAGACTGAAGTAGTTCAGACATGAGAAGGCATAATGAATATATCGGTAAAAGGAGCCTGAGGTTAGAGCCGCAGGCACGAGGCCTACAGCAGAGGAAGACCAAAGAGAGAAGAGCATTCAAATGATAGGGTTAGATGTAGATAGATGACTAGCTGATCGCTAAAACAGAACAGCTGAAAGGAAAAGACATTTCTTTATCAGCATTGCTGAGTGATACTAGGTTAGTATCTGCCACTGCTGTCATAATCTGTAGTGAAAACTTATGTTTGGCTAGAGCAGAGACTTTCTGATTGCAGTGGTGGTATTGGTATGTTCACTCTTACTCTTATGTTCACTTTTATGCACTGCACTGGTTTATGAAAAAAAAAGATAATAATAATAATAATAAAAAAAATAAATAAATAAATAAATAAATAATAATAATAATAATGTAAATTATGATACCAAGATCTGTTTTATCATTGCTCAAAACATCACTAAATTTAATTTTGTTGTGCTTGTGATGGTGAACAGAATTAACATCTTACTTTGCAAAACTAAAATTTGCTTTTCATAATTCTTTTTATATTTTCAATAAAAAAAAAAAAAATGAAGAAAACAAGTTTTAAATGTTTATTTGTTAGTTTAATTGAGGGTTTCCAAAGCAAGGAGCACTATGCCAGCCAGTAAGCACAGATTACAGGCTCACTAACGGAAGATTTGTGACATTCTGCCAGTGTTGGTTTCTGCATTTTTTATGCTTACTGCATTTTGATGGGCAACTAAGTATTACTTGTCCCATCAGTCGACATGACTTACCACTGTTCTGTTCATTTCTCTTTTCTTCCAAAATGTGAACTTACAGTGTGTTATAAAAATTTCTCCAAACACTCACAGTTTGCATCATCGCTTCAACTTCTATGTTCCTAAAATAGTGATAGATGCAGCTGGAAATGCTCCTTCTTCGGTTACTAAGTTAAATTTTTTTAGGCTTGTAGTTATACAAAAGGTGAGAATCCAGGGTCTGTTCAAGGCAAAGTATTTTTTATTTTTTTTCCATTTTGGGGTCGTCACAGTGAATCATCTACCCCCATCTAACCCCATCTTCTGCATCTGCTTCTCCCACACCAACTAACTTCATGTCCTCTTTCACTAAATCTCCTCTTAAGTCTTCCTCCCTACTTTTTTTTATTTTAATTTTTTTACATTTGTATGTTGTCACCAGGATCAAAAACTACACTGAAAAAAAAAGTTGTTGGATTTACGTAATAAAATTATGTACATCGGTTGCATGTAATTCAATTATGTTTAGGCTTTTAAACGTAATTATATAATTCCTACGCATATCATTTTTATAATACAAACGTAAATATTTTATGTTAATAAAATGTGATCAAATCATGTTAAATGCACATATTTTACATATGTTACAGTAACAAAAAAAACAACCTTTTTCATTTTGCGTGAATTTAATTATTTTTTGTAAAATCTAAATAATTTCTTTAAATATTGTAGCCTATGCAATTTATTTCTGTTGACTCAATGTAAACTGCACAATTACAGCTAACACTAGTGCTGCAGTGCATGTGACATAAGCGTGTTGATATTAAGATACAGCCTTACAAAAAGAGACAACAATAACTTTTCCACAAGATTGTATTGACTCAAAATAAAAACATACAGAGACAGAGCATTGTACAAGTGCTGCAAATAATCTGGATTGTGACAAGGTTGAGACAAACAAAGATCACTTTTTCGGGACATTATAATAAAATCTGACATTAGAAAATAGCACAGTCAATATACACAAATATTTGGACTGGACCTGCTTCATACTTTATGAACTGCCATATTCAAATAAATTGCTCTATAAATACCACATATTATTTTGTAATCCTGCTTATTATACAAGTATACAGAACTGCAGACCTAGTATTCTGTTTGCATGTAGAAAATAGACAATTTATAATATGATTATATTTTATTATATAATATATATTTTATTTATTTTAAGTGTGTTTACAGAATTACATTCAATTGGATAACTAAAATAAATTCACTCATAATAAATGTATGATGAGCGCCTGTATTGCAAAGATTAGTAATTATATTATAACTAAATGACATCAATAAAAGTAGACTTACCACATGCTTCTTCGCTTGATTCCCCAGGTGCTCAGGTGCACAGTGAGGTAAATACGACCTTCAGCCCAACGTCATCCTATAGATACAAGCAAAAGACGTTCACTGGTTTTTATTTTTGTCACAAAAACAAAACACACAGTCAGTGTTGTTGGTTTTCTTACTTGAGTTATCTGTGACATAAAGCTCTGCAGCACTTCTCAGACAGCCCTCCACCTTTCCTGAAGCAGATAAAGGCATTTTAGTGAAACAGTAAGCTCTGCACATTAAATTACATGCGGCTAACATTAAAACCATAGCTGGTTGTGAATGTGTAAAGCCATTAGCCTGCTCACATTTATAGTATTTTCTGTGTACACACAAAAACGTGCCAGTGTAACCTTGCAATGTAATACTACATATTTAGTCATTAATTGTTACCTTATGCAGATTTTCCAGGTTAAACAGCATCTAACAGTCCTAACAGCACAGTGCTCTGAACAATCTCCACTTGCAGAAAGAGTAACAAACTTAGTATATGCTTTCACTTAACACTAGATGGCATTTTACATTTAAAATGATTGACATTAGTGCTGTGAGTTGTCTCATGCATTAGATAACCTTAACATTAACCTTGATTTAGCCCGTATGTGGTGTTCAACTGCACAGAGAAATAGAAATCTTATGTCACCAAAAACATTCATTTACAATGACTGCATGCTAACTCCAACAGGTTTTTAACGTATTTGAGAAGTTTTACCTTTCACAAATCTTTCAAGGTCCAGGCAAAATGCAGCCAAGATGGCTCCTGTGATTCTTCTCCTGTGTATGTTAGAATATTTCCCTCCTAACGTTGGGAGAGGGGAATTCCCACCTTTGGCTGGAGGGCGGAGCTTCACCACAAAATGTAACTATTTTATGTATTCTTAACATGAACAAAACATGTAGATTTTACATCTGTTACAATTTTACAAGTTTTACAAGATTTAAACATGTTTTGAGCAGGATTGTAATTAAAACATGTCATTGCTATATTATTTTTATTTACAAAATCAGCAACCCCCATTCTCCCATTTTTTCAGTGTAGCGACCAAAAGCAAAACTATTATGACTTGCTGCACACAATTCTTTAAAAATTTCTCTAAATCCTAGAAAAGCAGGCCAGTAGTGCAATCTCTCTGTCAGCACTGCTAATGTTAACTTAAGCGGCTAAAGCGTAAACAGTAGCAGTACAGTAACACTCAAGGAATCATGTTGGGAGCCGCATGCGTGTCTTTCTGTGGCAGATATGTGACTATTAGGATTATCGCGGTTCAGCCCTCTGGCCTACGACACCACCACACCACGCTACATAAAAAGCAGACAGGGTTAGCCCACACACACGCACGTATCTGTCTGTGTTTCCTCAGCCTCCTCACCACAGTGTAATCGGCCTCATTTGACCTGAGCTGCAGAGGTCAACAGGGCAGACAGATGTTTCAAGATAATGGTTTATGTGTGTGATAGGGGATAATGCAGGGTGGTTTTAGAGGACTCCCACTGTGTTTATATTTATTTTTTTTAATACAACTTTCTTTATGGCCCAGGTCACATTAGTTGTAATTAATCCATCCTTCATCCACTGATCTTACATTAAGGAGAAGGCTTTATTCTATTGTGCATCCCACTGTGTGTATGTGGGTGTGCAAAAAACACCGTAAGGGAGACTGTAGGTGCACACAAACAATGGAACAGCTTATGAATTTTCAATACATTACTCAACATTTCTTTTCACAAACGGTCTCTTTTGTTACCTTGACTAATGTGGTTATGCGTATGCCAAATGTTTTGTGTTTTTATATATTTTACTATTAGCAACTAAAAACTCATTGTTGGATTTTGATGAAATTTTCAGGGAAGGTCACAAATGGGGAAAGGAATAAATGTTTAGTTTTTTTGGGGTAGATCTGTAATGCCTTGGGTGAGCTGAGGCTTGTAGCATGCAAGGAAAATTTTAGGAAAAATCTATTTGCATTTCCCTTTAATAATTTGTGTTTTATGCTAAGCAATGCTAGTTGTAATTGTCCAAATGTATTTATTGTTCGCTTCTTATCCTGGGTCCTGGTTGACCTAGTCCAGCTACAGTGGATCACCATGGACAAGAATGGTGTTGTGGGGGTCGACAGTAGCTTAGTTGGTAGAGACATTCACCCGCTAACCCAAAAGATGGTGTTTCTATCTCTGCTATTGTTGTGTCCTTGGGCATAACACTTCTCCCAGCTGGCCTGTATGAGTGTGTCAGTGTGACTGTGTCTGGTGGTAGTCAGAGGGGCCGGAGGCGCAGATTGGCAGTTGCCCCAGGTCAGCTGTGGCTACAGAAGAAGCTCACCACCACTGTGTGACTGAGGAGTGAATGAGTAATGTAGAAAACTTTAAAGTGACTCTGAGTGTCTAGAAAAGTGCTATATAAAGCTAAGTGCTTTATTAAGCGCCAGTTAATTGCAAGTCTAACACTTACCTGTACACTAACAGCTGCTCACGCTCACATTCATTCAATATGGATATGTGCCGAAAGTTACAAGAAAATGCAGCAGTTATCCATTCTTATTATTAGACGACTGGTGCACTCTCACATATGCAGACATGGCATACCTATCTTGGTCGATACTGCTCGTTGGCATGTACTACAATGTGTACCCACGTATATAACTGTGATATCCTACTGGGACTTGTTCTCACAGCTCTCCATTAATGCTAAAATCTTATAGGAGGTCCAACCAATTTCCGACTATCACTCCGGCTATGGAAAAAAATCGCAAAGCCAATAACTCCCCCGGGGCTCATGACACACACTCTTAATCATTTTGTACTTCTGCTGGTTCTGACATCCTGCCGCTCACAATATACCGGATAGTGTCTTGATCTCAAATCTTCCACCTCTCCGAGAGTCTTATCTTTAAGGTCATCTCAGCTTTTTGGCCCCTATTAGAAAAGGAGATCCCTGTAGTCTCTCCTCTTTTCAGCTCATGATGGTAAAGGAAGATGAAGGCCGAAATGAGAGGGAGGTAAAGATGAACCTCTAAGCAAAGCTAAAGCAGTCCAGCGACACACTTCTGACTCAGAGCCCCATGGATGTCCTATATAATGAGTGTTTTAATGAGTGCCTAGCCCGTTTTTAGCCATGTTTGTTAATTAATCAGTATGCATGCCGTGCCAGCAGATGGCGGTAAGGATAAGGTGCCTCCAGGGAAGGCTATAATAAGGTGATGGGAATATGAGGAGAGAAGAATGACACAACAGCCCCCTATGTTGCTCACAGGTGACCTCTGTCAGAATACGGTACAAAGGGTGGTGTACTACATGCTGCTAAACGCATATGGTCATGAAAGGGCAGCATTACCATGTGCGCATGGGTAATCCAGACCACACAGTTCACTAGCACATGTTCGCAGACAAGTCACGAACGCGCGCTTACACAAAACCCACATCGAAGTAGCGCATAGGGAACTTTCGCTTCTATTGTTCCCCAGCGGCATCCATTCCTGTACTGACTTTCCGGGCAGGGTAAAGTGAGTGAGGGGGTTAGGTGGGATGTTTAGTGGTGCTCTGGGCCCTCATCACGCAGATGGACGGGCCCCTGCACATATGCTGACAGAACATTATACGTCTCTCTTCAGTACTACCCTGCAGAGCCCCGCCCGAGCGCACAGAGGCCCGAGTGGAATATTAATGTTCCCAATTCAATTTGTAGGAGCCAAAGCGTCCTGGATAAGCAGTGTCGACACTTCTGTGTAATGGATGAAGAACATGGAGAGAACGTGTGTTGTTGACCTAATAATCAGGTATAAGCAGAAAATAAAAGCTTGACTGAATTAAAATAGCTGGTTTTGTTTATAACTGATTGAATATCTGAGTGATGTTACAACTGAATCTGTTATCTATTGTGTTTTTAACCCCACTACTTAACAATAACAACAGTGCAGCAACTTTTCAGCTTTTATTTTACTAACATTGTAAAACTTGACTGATTGCTGATTGGTCTCATGGCTCTACATAGAAACATGAAACCAGGAAGTGCTCTTGGACATTTCTAAAGTCCATACAATGTCTCCAGACTCGTTAAACTGCACTTAAATTGCTGTCACTATGAAGCAGTAAGCTCATTAATCTATGTGTTAGCTAATAGCTGCGTTAATAAGCCATTTTATGCTCTGTCCATTCCCACCTTTGCTAGCAGGGGCAACAGACACCTAATCCAAGCATTATCTGCAAAGTCAAGGTTACAGCTCCCCTAAAGAAGACGTTTTTCATACATATACATTATGTAAAGTTTTAAAATGTGACATACTAATGCGAATGATTTCAAAAAGCCTAAAAGCATAATATGGCCCCTTAAAAAGTAACAAGCATCTGTAAAAGTTACTTAGTTTTGCCCCTATAAGTTTGATTTTCAAGAAATGGTTTGAAAAACATAAAATAAAGGTAGAGATCACTGCATTTCTTTACTGCTTTGGGGATTTTACTGCAAACATCACTGTTTTAAAACAAGAAAGCAATTTTTGTTTGGTGAGAAAATTGCTGAGTCATTGCTGCAAGATCAGATTTGAGTCTCTGGTGTTGCGGTAATTAATTTAAAAAGCAAATACATTTATTCTAGCAGTGACTGGGATGGTAAACATTTGGAAACCGCTTACTCTGAAACATCAACTTGAAGGAATCAAGCAAGCAAGGGAAAAAAAATCAAAATTATGAATCTTGTTGGTGGATTCTGTGCAAACGGATAGGCTACAGCCTCCCATGATTCATAAAAGTGTATTCTGTTACTTCTGCCAATACTATTCATGTGAAGTTAACACACACTCTGTACTTTGGCCAGATAGTATTGCCAGGTTTTGGGACAGTGTGTAAAAAGTAGACCCAAATATTGACTTGTGCAACCAAAGCCCTCTCTATTTTCTGAATTCCATTATGCTAAAAGGTTTGTATTATTACATGGCATTTACTGTAACTATTGACCGTTAAATCAGGAGCATTGTTGTTGTTGTTGCTGCTGTTGTTGTATGTGAGGAATTTGGGAAGCAAAGCTACAAGGTCAGCTGGAGACACACAGAGAAAATAACATTAGATTGGAAGCAATAATAAATATGGATAGGTCAATATATGTCTCATTGTATTGGGTTTAGTTATTGGTCACTGATTGCAAATCTTCTTTCCTTTTGGCTTTTCTCTTTTCGGGTCACCACAGCAAATGATCTGCCTCCTAGTAATGTGCAGTGCAGTCAGTGATTTGCATATAGATTTGGCATAGGTTTTACGCCAGATGCCCTTCCAAACACAGCCCTCTCCATTGAATTAGGCTTGTGACTGTTTGTGGCTGGATTGGTCAGTGAATGCAAATGCCTGAAGCAAAAGTGAAAAGGTTTGAAATATTGACAATTATAGTTGAAGCCATCACATTAAAGTTAAATCTTTCTATTTTCATTTTAGGGTTGTTGTAAAGCTGCCTGTTTGAAAAAAAAAAAAAAAAAGACAAGCAATTTGACAAATTGAATTACCGTATTTTCCAGACTATAAGCCGCTACTTTTTTCCCACGCTTTGAACCATGCGGCTTATACAAAAATGCGGCTTTTCTGTCCAGTTTCCTGTTTGGTGCGATCTGAGTTGTGGAGGTTGATCTGAACGGAGTCCACCTTTGAACAAAATAGACTGGCTGCGTATCTCCAGCGCAGGGCGGAGCATGGCCGGACCGGCGCCGCAGAGCTGCGGAGGCTGTGGAAACGCTCTCATTCACTAGAACGGCTGCATATTTGCTGCGTAAAGTGCGTGTGCGCAGTGCAGCGGAGTGGATTTGCATGCAGTGTGTATTCAGTAAATATCTAATTTCTCAAGCTGGATATTGGTGGCTTATAGTCCGGTGCAGCTTATATATGTAATTTTTTTTTTTTTTTTTAACTTAGTGGGTGCGGCTTATATTCAGGTGCGCTCTATAGTCCGGAAAATACGGTATCTCTTTTTCAAAACAACCTTCACATAACAGGTTTGTTTAGAGCATGTTGCTGTGTTTTTAGGTTCTTTATATAGTACAGGTTTTTTATAACTACAGGGGTATTAACCACAATACAATGTGATAATATGGAGTCTATGTTAATTTGGTTCACAGATCACCAAAGAGCTGGACCCATGACAAGCCCAGCATGATTTGAGGGAAATACAGAGAAATATTGTGGCTACAGTACCTGTCTGTCACATCTCTAGCCTTTGCTTCGAAGTGACATTTTATTCAGAGAAAAGGTGAAACACAAGCTGGCGACAGCAGGTGGACAAGGGCAGAGTGGCTGACATAAATTTCATCACCTCCCGGACTCATGACAAACACATCATACACCAGGGTGCAATTTAAAGCTGGAAACAAAATTCTTTTCTCACTTTCTGTAAGAATAGCATCTAACAATGAAGCAATTAATGGTAACATTTGGAAGATTGTATTAGTCATATGTTTTCAAAAACATTAAGCAATGTGGCATGAAGCATATAAAATCAAACCTGAGTCACTCCGGCTGAGTGGCGCACGCTCTACCAGGCGAGCCGTTTTGTGGCTCCACACTGGTGCTGACATTTTTTTGCATCCAGCTCCTATAGTGTAGTTTGCAGCATTCATGTATATACAATCCATACAATATCTCAAAGGGTACAGTTAAGGTTACTACTTGTGTATAATGAGTGTATAATGTGCTGTATAATATGTTAATGAGAGCTCCACTTCAAATAGCATTTTTTACATTATACGACTTCACACAATTGTGTCCTTGTCTTCCCCTGCTCTCTGTCTGGCTTTGTGCTGCTGATTCGCCTCGTGATGCTTTTCTGGCATTGCTCTCATTTAAGCCCCTATTTCAGCTCATTCCCTTTCAAGAGCCCAATGGCAGGGCTCAAAAGCATAACAACCATCTCTCCTGTGTTTGGCTTTTGAAATATCAAGGGCGCTGAATCTCATCATATGGTTAAAAATATATACTGTAATGGTAGGTGTGACAAAATGCTGTTAAAAAGCTCTGATAAATACAGAATTTGTTATTTTTGTTATGAAAATTTCAGGAAAGGTAATGGGTGGAGGACAAATGACTCATTTTGGTTTTGGTTCTGTAACATTTTGAGAGAGAGACAAAAAAAAAAAATATCTTCACTCAGTAAAAGAACAAGCGATTAGTTTTAGTGGATTCATTATCATTGTAAGATTAAATTGTTTTGTGGCTCAGTGAAAAAAAAAAAAAGCATTTACCCCTGATCCAGAAGAAATGTGATTCCAGGTCTGGACACTTTACGTTTATCATTGCGAGATAGGACCAGTGCCTTAGGGTCACTGCTTTCCCGAGTGCTTCTGATTATGCAATTTAGTGTATTTTTGTCCATTGATACACTTTTCTCTGTTCACAGCCTTTCTTAAAACCTGTCTGAGACTTTTGCAGAGTACTGTATATATTAAAAAATTAAACAATGCCTGTAAGTGTCAGGCTTGCAAAGGTTTAAAATTCTCCAAAGCACATTACCAGCTTTGGCATCGTCTATGAATGAACACATTATCCCTTTAAGTCCCACAATTCTGTTCTGGATAAAAATAATACAAACCATTTGGAAAGATGTCCTTGTCATTTGCCATAAATAAAGCAAAAGCAGTATAAATACATGCAAAAGACAAAGATTATCTGGCTGTAGATTGTCATGTTATCCTGAATTACACACAAGCCGAAGGGGGGGAGGAGGGAGGTGGGCAGCACTTAGCTTATCCCTCTTTTGTACAACGTCAGTCTTGGCTAGCCGACCAGCTCCACTTAATAACAGTTTAGGCTTGGTGTTTCCATGGTGACCAGTGCTTGATTGCTCGCCCTAATCTTCTTTAATGTGGCTTAATGCTGCTGCTAGTATCTCTCTCTACATTTTTGCCGTGGACACCCTCTCTCTTTTTCTATTTCAGCAGGCTGTGTGCTGGATGTTGACAGATTGCGTCACTGCAACAGGCCATTTCCTGCTAGACTTTTGACACTGTTTCTGCACTAAACATCAGAAGCTTTAATATGTGACCTTTTCACATTGACGTGTGAAACCACTTCAACACAACCTGTCCATTATTGGTGATAGTCATAATGTTATGTGCTAGTACAACCACATGCCTCCTATTATGCAGCTCCATGTACAACAAACACAGTGTATCATGTGTATTAGGACAGTGGTTCCCTACTTTTGTGTCTTATGTATATATATATATATATATATATATATATATATATATATATATATATATATATATATATATATATATATATATATATATATATACACACTTCCAGTGTGGGTCCTTAGGCAAGACCCTTTGCGCTAATGCCTACCTCATATATAATGATGAGAGACAATGAATTACGAGACATACCGGCTCAGACGTCGCCCGGTCAAACAAGGTCTGCGTCAGGTGTTGGGGAACCAGAGCAGCCTGATGAGAAGTGGGCTACTGGAACAAGACGGAAGTGGACGAGATGTGAGAACAAGGCTCTGTTGGAATGCTACTACTCCAGTAACCCTAGTCAGAGGGGTTACATGAAGAGAATGTGGGAAATATGGCAACTTCGAAACCCACAATCAACACTCACTGCTAAACAACTAGTAGCTCAGTGTTCCAACATCCACAAGCGGCACCTGCTTTCACAACTTGAGATTGACGAGATACAACACATATGCTACGGCAAGGGGGAGCCAGGATGCAAGGTCAGAGGGGAGTTAACACCAACTCCCCATCCAGAGTTTGGGTACGAAGCCCCAATAAGCATCATCGAGCTGAGCGAGGCAGCAACTGACCTGAGAGATAAGATCATGGCTAAAATGAAGACCAGGCAACCCCGACACCAGTTTCACAGGCTGAGTGAAGTACCTTCAGAAAGTCTCCTGGAAGATGTGAATGCAGCTTTGGGAACAATACCTACGATGACCATCACTGAAACCAATGAGCTGATATACACTTCAGCAGCAGTGATCCTTGAGGAACTTGGCTATCAACCAAAGAGCAACCATAAAGATCCATATCCACCATGGAAAAGAAGGTTAGAAGCTAAAATCAAGGTAACTCGGAGAGAAGTGAGCCAACTGTCAGAGCTCCAGAAAGGTGCAATGAAACAACAAGTACCCAAGAGGTACAGCAAGATGTCCATACCTGAAGCATTGGAAACTGCCAAGCAAAGACTCCAAGCCTTGGCCACCCGACTAAAGAGGTACACGAGAGAAATCGAAGCAAGGCGAATAAACCGGCTGTTCTCAACTCAACCAGCTAAAGTGTATTCTCAGTGGCAAGGTATTTACAACAGAGCAGACCCACCAAGGCTGGAGACTGAACAATACTGGAAAGGCATATGGGAGAAGGAGGCATCACACAACAACAGTGCACAGTGGTTGGAGGATCTAAGAGCAGACCACAGCAACCTCCCTGAACAAGAACCAGTAACCATCACAGTGGCAGACATCCAAGAAAGAGTCTCAGGTATGAAAAACTGGACAGCACCAGGGCCTGACATGATCCACACCTACTGGCTGAAAAAGCTAACTTCACTCCATGAGCGCCTGGCAGCACAAATGAACCAGCTGCTAAAGGATGGGACCCACCCTGAATGGCTAACTGAAGGCCGGACAATCCTGATCCAGAAGGATCCCCTAAAGGGAACAGCCCCATCCAACTATCGACCAATAACCTGTCTCCCCACCACATGGAAGCTCATGTCAGGCATCATAGCGGCTAAGATAAGTGGGCACATGGATCAATACATGAGCACAGCACAGAAGGGCATCGGTAAAAACACCAGAGGAGCTAAACACCAGCTGCTCGTAGATAGAACAGTCGCTCAGGATTGCAAAGCCAGACACACTAATCTGTGCACCGCCTGGATTGATTACAAGAAAGCCTATGACTCAATGCCACACACATGGATCATGGAATGCTTGGAGATGTATAACATCAACAGGACTCTAAGAGCCTTCATTGCAAACTCGATGAGGCAGTGGAAGACCACCCTTGAGGCCAACTGCAAGCCAATTGCAAAAGTGTCCATCAAATGTGGGATATACCAAGGAGATGCTCTGTCCACGCTGCTGTTCTGCATAGGTCTGAACCCCCTCAGCCAGATAATCACCAAGACTGGCTATGGGTACCGACTCAGGAACGGGGCCACCATCAGTCACCTCCTCTACATGGATGATATCAAGCTGTACGCCAAGAGCGAGAGAGACATTGACTCACTGATCCACACAACCAGGATCTACAGCAATGACATCGGAATGTCATTCGGACTTGAGAAGTGTGGGCGGATGGTGACAAAGAGAGGGAAGGTAGTCCATACAGTAGGGGTCCCACTCCCAGACGGCAGAATAGCAGACATTGAGGACAGCTACAAGTACCTTGGAATCCAACAAGCAAATGGCAACCTGGACCAGGCCACAAGAAAAGCAGCCACAGCCAAATACCTCCAACGAGTAAGGCAAGTCTTAAGGAGTCAGCTCAATGGCAAGAACAAAGTCCGGGCAATCAACAGCTATGCCCTGCCAGTCATCAGATACCCTGCAGGAATAATAAGCTGGCCAAAGGAAGAGATTCAGACCACAGATGTGAAAACACGGAAGCTCCTAACCATGCATGGAGGGTTCCACCCCAAATCCAGCACCCTGAGACTGTACACTAAGCGCAAGGAAGGAGGCAGAGGACTGGTGAGTGTCAGAACCACTGTCCAGGATGAAACATCCAAGATCCTTGACTACATAAGGAAGATGGCCTCAACAGATGAAGTTCTCAGTGAATGTCTCAGGCAGTGGAAAACAGAGGATGAGGTGCTGGAGGAACCATCATGGGAGGAAAAGCCCCTACATGGGATGTACCATCGACAGATAACTGAAGTGGCTGACATCGAGAAATCCTACCAGTGGCTAGAAAGGGCTGGACTGAAGGACAGCACAGAGGCACTGATCATGGCTGCACAGGAGTAGGCCTTGAGCACCAGAGCAATAGAGGCCCAGATCTACCATACAAGACAAGACCCCAGGTGCAGACTGTGCAAAGAGGCCCCTGAGACAATCCAGCACATAACTGCAGGCTGTAAGATGCTGGCAGGGAAAGCATACATGGAGCGTCATAACCAAGTGGCTGGTATAGTGTACAGGAACATCTGTGCAGAGTACAGTCTGGAAGTCCCGAGGTCAAGATGGGAAACACCTCCAAAGGTGATAGAGAATGACCGAGCTAAGATCCTGTGGGACTTCCAGATCCAGACAGACAAAATGGTAGTGGCGAACCAACCGGACATTGTGGTGATGGACAAACAGCAGAGGAAAGCCGTTGTGGTTGACATCGCAATACCAAGCGATTGTAACATCAGGAAAAAGGAACACGAGAAGCTAGAGAAGTACCAAGGCCTCAAAGAAGAACTTGAGAAGGCCTGGAAAGTGAAGGCAACAGTGGTGCCCGTGGTCATCGGAGCACTCGGGGCAGTAACCCCCAAACTGGAAGAGTGGCTACAGCAGATCCAAGGAAAAACATCAGACATCTCAGTCCAGAAGAGCACAGTCCTAGGAACAGCAAAGATACTGCGCAGAACCCTCAAGCTCCCAGGCCTCTGGTAGAGGACCCGAGCTTGGATGGATGAAACCGCCCGCGGAGGGCGAGAGGACAATTTTTTTTTTTTTTATATATAAACTTAAATTCATAACAAATTTACAACAAAGAAAAATAAAATATATAATATATATGTAATATTATATATAATATAGTTAAATAAAAAACTCCCCTCTTTGAAAATAGTTTTTAAACCTTAAAAATATATAACAAAATATAATTCAAATAATATTCTGTGAAGAAGACATCTGAGATTATTTCATATCTCATAGGTTGTAACAGTTAAATATGAAATGCTCGCACCTATATTTCCAAAAGTATTAGTTCACCTGCCTTTACACGCATATGAACTTATGTTACATCCCATTCCTAATTCATAGGGTTTAATATGACGTGGGCCCACCCTTTGCATCTACACAAAGATATGTGATGTCAGACTTCTTCAAAGAAGAAGGTCTGACTCGCATTCTTCGCTCCAATTCATCCCAAAGGTGTTCTGTCAGGTTGAGGTCAGGACTCTGTGCAGCCCAGTCAACTTCTTCCACACCAAACTCACTCATCCATGTCTTTATGGGCCGTGCTTTGTGCTCTGGTCAGTCATATTGGAACAGGAAGTGGCCACCCCCAAACTGTTCCCACAAAGTTGGGAGCAGGGAATTGTCCAAAATCTCTTGGTGCTGAAGCATTCAGAGTTCCTTTCACTAGAACTAAGGGGCCATGCCCAGCTCCTGAAAACAACCCCATAATCTGAGTTCAGTTATTTGGGTGGTTGAGCAAATACTTTTGGAAATATAGTGTGTTTTCTCATCATCTTGGAAATAATTCCAAGTACCCCCTGCAGAGTGCCTGCGTACCCCTAGGGGTCCCTGTGCCCCTGGTTGGAAACACTGGACACCTTTCTATCAGAACAAACATTAACTTCTTCAGCAATTTGTGCTGCAGTAGTTTGTATGTTACATTGGACCACATTACCCATTCGCTCCCCATGTGCATCACATGATGCCAGTTCACCATTGTTCCTTTCTTAGACCACTTTTGATACAAAACACTGCAGCCTGTAAACACCCAACAAGAACAACCATTCACCACTGGCAATTTACTGTCAACACATCTACATCTACACACCATGGGAAGAAGCTTGGTTATACCTGGAGAGATCCTACAGTAACACAAGGAGGACGGCCCAAGGATCAAACCCACAACCTCCTTGTTGAGAGGCAAGACTCAGAAGAGTTAACCACTCTGCCACCACAAATAAAATGAGAACATTCTGTTGTGTGTTCTTCTACTTCAATGAGAAAGGAGTTGCTAAAATGACTGCGCTCATCTAATATAAAAAGGATTTCATAGAAGCTTATTTATCACTACTAACAATATAAACTTGTCCTATTCCCTTCTGTTTAAATTTTTTATTCCCCGCCCAAAGTCTGCCTCCCCTTTGAGTCTAAGTTCGAGTTTGTCCAGACTTCAGAGCTTCTGTGAGACTCCTGCCGCTCTGTACTTAATGCTGTCAACTGCGACGTCGGCACAGAGACTAACAAGCCCTCCATGTGGCTGGATAAAGCCTTCAAAAGCACACTGTATCGTTAGTGCTCATCTCCGAAGCCTAAGCAATGAAACGATGCTTATTACTCCTTAAGACAAAGCCTACCAAATAAAGCATACGAGATCAAATTGCAGCTTGTAATATTTCAGATGTTTTGCAATTAAATACCGACAGCGGCACCTAAAGGTATAATTAAAATGAAATTGAGCCTGCCAATCTTTTGCAAGGACCTCAAGGTATGAATGCAGAGATATTAAATCAATACTTCTATCTCTGAAAACACCCATCCAATCTCTCAGACACCCTCCAGAACTGATGGATCGAGCTATGTACTTTTCATGCAAATCAATACTTTACCTTATTCAGCGCAGGGTGGTGGAAGAAATCATATTGGCATAATATCAGTATAAGGCTGCAACAACCAGATCCATCATGCAATTATTACGGATCAGGCTGGAAATCAAAACAAGAGGCTACCCGGTGTAATTTGCCCAATTTTTTTTTATGCTCTCATTCTTCTCTGGTCTGGTCTTTCGTTGATGAAAATAGTGGAATGTCATAATTTATTGGATATTTATTACAGAGCAGCATACCCACAGAGTATTTGTTAGTGTTTAGGACCACAGAATTGATTTTCCAGACTAAATATGACAGCAATCTTACTCTACAGAGCATTTCAAAGTAAACTATAGTGTAATCAATAGGCGAGAAATGTGGATTTGCGGTAATTATATTTTTTTCAAGACTGGAAATGACACGCTTAGCCTTGAGCCTCCATTTCCTCAGATACATAAAGCTTGTATTGTATATGAGTTCAGTAATCTTATAGGGTTTCTTTATTAGGATATCTCATAGAAGGTACATATCAGTTAGGAACAGTTTCATCTTTATCTAGAGAAAAGTAAACATTTGAAGACATATAAAACTCACAATCTCTAAGTAAAGTATACATGTCCTTTCTGTGTCACTGTGAGCTCCAAAGATATGCATGTGTTTTGGTGAATCTAATCATCCCATAGTGAGTGAATGGTTCTCTGTCTCTGTGTCAAATCCTGTGACCACCGAGGCAACTTCGAGTGTCTAGAAAAGCACTTTAAAATTGTTGCAATATTATTATTATTATTGAATAGACAAGCTAGTGTTCAAGTCTTCTTATATCCCAGCAACCAGTTCTCATCCATGGACCTTAGGGTGCTGAGAGAGTCCAAGTTCATTTCATAGACAAAGCCCTCCTGAGGATCCATGCTGTAGAGAGGAAGGTTGTTTTCTGGAGTTCATGTATACAGATGTTATCAGGTATTTGTTCAATGTATTTGCGCATTCCCTATTGGATGGTACCAAGGGCTTCTACAATCACTGCAATAGTTGATGTTTTCAGTCCCCACATTCGCTCAATCTCTATCTCAAGGACTTGTTGAGCTTCTCTGCCATTTTCACAGAGGTGTTGATGTCCAGAGGCACAGCCATGTCTTTGAGGAGGCAAGTTTTGTCTTTTTTTGTCTTTTTACCACTATATCAGGCCTATTTGCTGGGATTGTCCTGTCTGTGTGTATTATCATTATTATTATTATTATTATTATCTCGCCAAAGAACCATAGTTGCATTTTTTATTTATTTTTTTCACTTAAAGCCACTCAATGTTGTTGTTTACTACAAGCTAATTAACCTGGCTTGCCAGACAAACTCTTTACCTATTCTATACAAAGAAGTTAGTATGGTATCTCTTTGGTAATGTTTTGTTTCTGAGGTGGAACAATGACAGACGGAGTAACAAAAGGCAGGACAGAAGCTGTGCACTGCTAACCCAAACAAACATGGATTCCTGACATGTTTTTCATCATAAAACACCAGAATACAGCGTATTATGAGCAGCTCTGTACTTATTTTTGAACAGGGACAGCAGCTGAAGCCAACTGTACAAAGATTTGTTGAAAAAGTCAGTTTTTTTTTAATTTTTTTTTTTTTTATGTTTAGTTACATTGCATGTCAACAAAACAACAAAATGGCAACAAGACAAAGAAAAAAAATCCCAATCCCAAAAAGACCCCTGGGTCTGTGACCTGTCTCGGGCCAAATTGCTCCATGTCATTCTCCCATCTCTCTGTTTGTCTACTGCCACTAAATATAAAAGCCAAAGAGGCCAATAAACAAAAATAATAATACCTGTAAAAATGTGTAGTCTCAGTCAATGTGATAGTTCCCTGACCTGGCACTCAAAGTCTCAAAGTTCCATAGTGTTGGGTTAATATTTATATGACAGTAGTTCAGTTGTTGAAGAGTCAAATTCCTGCTGCAGCAGAACTTTAAAAATAAAACAGTGTTGAAGGTGATAGAGCAGTTCCTCAGCATCAGCATTTGTAGGTGTGCAGTTTGTCCTCTGCTGAAGCTAATCAGGAAACAATACTTTGTTTTTGCAAAAGCTTAGTACCATATCATTTCATTCTTATTTATCTATTGTTTGTGGGTTTTGCACCACTGCTGTTTCCGCTGTTTGCATATAGACTTTAGCGTCTAGGATTTTAATGACAATGTTCAGCCCGGACTGACTGGGGACAGTCCCATTGACTGCTTCATGAATTAAAAAATGTCTATTGAGGCACAGGCTCTGTCAGCTTACCAAGAAAAGCAAAACATTAAACACAGAAAGAGAGAAAAGAGAAGTAAAATGAAACACAAATGAATATTGGCAATACAATCACACGATGTCTCACAAGGCAGGAATAACTGTGGGACCAACTGAACTCAGAACTAGACAGTGGTGGAAAGTAGATATTTTTACTCAAGTAGTTTACTGAAAAACTTATTTTTTTTTGTTATTTTTCCTCTTGTAGTTTTTTTTGTTTGTTTTTTTTACTGGTAAAGTAGGTAGCACGCTCACTTTACAATCAGAAAGTCCTGGGTTTGAGTTTGATTTGGGCCAAAAGTAGGAGATGTAGCTTACTTGAGTACAGATTCTGATACTTCTTCCACCTCTGAAACTAAAAGTGTAAATAAGCTATACACCTTAGTTTGATACAACTTACTCTCCGTATGTTTTTGTGCAGAACTGGTTCAGTTCTACTTTAAAACACATGTAGGCAGTTTGATGTGTTCTTGTGTGAGATAATGTTTGGGAGTCAAGAGCTGGAGTAAAAGACAATTCACTGCTTTAAGTAAAACGTCCCTTCATTATAGGTAAAGTAATTCTAAGCATTCTAAGCATATGTAAAATCTCTATAAGAACAGTAATCATGTGTATACAGAGTCGTCTCTCTCTCACACACACAGAGCAGTACAGCTGTGATGCTGGCAGACGTGTGGGCCCAGCTGGCACATAGAGCATCTCAATGGCAGACCCAGCTTCTGTTGAAATTATACATGTGCCAGCAGATGTTTGGCTCTGATATTACAGGCGTGTGCCACTGTCTGTAAGTTTACAGCATGTGCTCAAACAGTTCATGTTTGCACAAGTTCCTTTTTGCCATTTTTTTTTTTACTTTGTGCATGTAATTTGTTTTCATATTTATCCTGTTTAAATGAGTGCATGTGTGAAGAATTCGAGGGGTTTATAGTTTGATGTGAGTGGTTCAGTAAGCGCAGCCCCAGTGATGCTCCTCTGCAATATTGATACAGCATTGTAACAAGAAAAAGAATTGAAGCCTTTGGCAGAATAAAATAAGAGGGAATAAAATAAAGATAAAGGAAGAGAATGTGATTAGGGATTTGGAAAAAAGGACAAGAAAAAAAAAGGTGAGTGAGAGTTTGACAGGAAGATCTAAAAGGATGAAAATGGAAGGAGCAAAGTGGCACAAAGAAGTGAAGAGCAGGATTCATAATGCAGAGAGAATTAACAAGACAGGTTATATAATTTATATAGTTTTGAAAGGGTAGTAGAAAGGATGGAGATGGATGCTGAGAGGAGCACACAATTGAACTATGTCAGGCGTGCGGAAATGTCAAGAGACATTAAATGTAAAAAAAAGAGCACTAAGTAGCACTTCCCGTCGAGCAAATCTAATGACTGTATTTACCCTGTTTGTTTTTAACTTGTAATTATTAAAATCTTACCAAGAAATAGTCATAATAATACCGGACCACCTGCTGGCCCCAGTCCTTACATTTAAAACAGCAGTACATTTTAGCACCATTTACTGTCATTCAGTTCCAAAAAATGACAAGCGCAGAGGGGAACCGCAATCCCACAAAGTCAGAGAGACTGACAGAAAAGAGAAAAGACAAAGGAGCTACAGTTAACAAAAAAGAAAAGAGCCAGGGTCAGACTAATGTTAGGAAATTTAATAGAGTGGAACCTGTGCAAAAGAAGTGTCATGCTGTTTAATGCTTTGAACAGTGTGCAAGTTTAAGGGCATTAAGTAACATTATCAGCAAGAAACTAGGAATGTTGTACCTGCAATGTCCTCAACTCCGTCTTCAAATCAGGTTAATTAATCTGGCTTTATATTCTCCACAGCCATTGACATTGGCGATATTGGTATTGTAATGCAATCTATTACTGACATGGTTTCAAAAATATATATATAAAATAAAAAAAAATAAAATAAAAAAAATAGGGCTGTGGTTTCTGCTCTGATTACAGGGATCAATTTTATCCCAGACATATTTTTTGTGACCCATTTTTTAGGGTCACAAGCCAGTGTACTTTTTTGTGCCAGACCCAAGCCTGGATAAAGGGAGAAGGAAGGGTGTCTGATGTAGAGCCGTTTACTCACTAACTGGAGGGTTAATAGTTCGATCCCTGCTATTGACACGTCATAATGTTGTTGTGTCCTTGAGCCACCTTGCCTGTATGAATGTGTGAGTGTGATTGTGTGTTTTGTGGTGGTCGGAGATGCCATAGGTGCAGATTATGATTATGATGATTATGATTATTATTATTGTCTTCTAAAACAATAACAACAACAACAATAATAATAATAATAATAATAAGTATTTGCCAAATCAGTTTCCAAGCCCCTGCATGCTAGAGGGCTGATGGTTGTCTGTGGCAACCATAGAAGAGAAAATGAAAACAAGATTTTACTGCAATCTTTATGGCACATGTATTTTTACGTCTGCTTTGCAATCAAGGCCATACGCACCATAGAGGTCGTAGAGGTCTGGACCTCAGTGTTTAAACTAGGACTAAACCACGTCTAAACAAGGACTTAATCAGGAAAAACACTAAAGCAGGCCTAGACCTGGTCTAAACCAGATCTAAATCAGGCCTAAACTAGGTATAAATCAGGACTAAAGCAGGACTTAAGCAGGACCAGAACTAAACCAGGTCTAAACCAGGACAAAATCAGGTCTAATCCAGGTCCAAACCAGCTCTAAACCACACCTAAGTAAGGACTAAAGAAACAGCAGGACTAAACCACAATTAACCCAGTCCTAAAGTCAGCCTCAACCTAACAGGATGGACCTCAGTGTTTCTAAAATCCTGTGTGCGGCCCTGTTTGCAGTTACATGTAATGATTTTTTGAAAGCTGAACACTAAAACTATCTTCAATTACTATACTCAAACTATACAACTCCAAACTTTCCTTTGACCCAGCATTTGGGAACCACCACTGTTTTAAGCCACAAGACTGGCTGCACAAACCAACTGCAGTTGTTGCCCCTTGATGTAAACAGAAAAGATTGATTAGATATACCATGAGTGCTACCTGAAAACTAAACAGAAGCAACAACAACATCTGCAGGCAGCAAGCAAATGTGTTAAACCATAATGCACTGCACAGAAAAGATGGAGAGTGAGAGATGTGCAATGTGAGAATGTTTGGATCTGAGCGAAAAGCCGAAGGAGATAGACACTATTGCCATAATTAAAGCCGAGGATGAGGTCACTGCAGGGATATGGTGCAACTTTAATAGCCTAGAGATTTGGCCAGCGTCCCATTGGCCCTTTAACTCTGCATTAAGCTGATTACCCCCACATTTAACCAAAAACACCGCCCACAGTGCCTTTCTCGCCTAATATCACTTTAACTAAAACATTTTTGGGATGAGGTGGGGGCAGGGAGGGCAAGTGGAAAGCAGAGAAACACAAGCAAAGGGCAAAGCCTTAAATCCATTTCATTTGTCTCTTCTCGACACACATTCAAAGCCTCAGTAGTTTGTCAGTAACATCACAAAACTGTTGCTTTTTAAATACTGTTTATCATGGTGCTACAAGTAGGCCACTTGAATTACGCAGCATGAGTACACATTGTTTCCTGAGATGAATAGTTGATTTGTTGAACCGCTCCAGGAATGGCAGAGGTGTACCGGGTTTAATACCAATAATTGTGGTGTTTTTGAATGACTAATTTTTTTAATGCAGCCATGCTTAACATCACAATCATCCAAATGATTCCCAGTGTTTGTTGGCAGCAGCAGACAATACCCGCTGTCTTGTTGTGCACACTCACACAGAGTGGTTTAGGAGAAAACCCTGACCCTAATGGTCTGTATTAATCGAAGTGCTTATCATTTTGCAGCAACCAATCTGCACTACGCTTTCTAAACAGATCACATCACATTAAATCTACTGTGCAGATATTCAAGCATGTAGTACATGGCAATCTTGTGGAGTCATCCTGGTGAGAGCGTGGGTTAAAGTGTTATTCCCAGGATCTGTGGTGAGTAACTGTGTATTAAGTCACGTCTCTAGCAATGATCAGTTCTAATTAATGTATTATACACACACTGTAGGCTACATCATTTTGGACCAGGAACAATAGGAAAGTCTGAAAATGTAAAATACCAACAAAATATGAAAAAATAAAAGGAATGATTGAAACGTTTTATAATAAAAACTACAAAACCTCTGTAGTTACAATTTCTCATGTTCTTGCGTCCACAGCTGACAATAAAGTAAACTGGGCTCTGCGTTTTGGAGATCCTTAAAGCGTAATGATTGACCATCTGTTGTCTTCGCTCAGACAAACAACTTGCTCATTGCTCAAAAGCTCAATGGACCATAGAGATGGTCATGGACTTGAGAGACTCAAAGCCCATCTGGTTTCATTGTTAGTCCTTCCACTTCTCAGGCATCTTCATCATCCTCAAGTAGTGACCACCACCGTTGGCTTTGGCAGTGTTGTTGGGACACAGAATCTGTTTACTCTGATGCCAGGGCTGAAGACAAGTGCAGACTGCCTCACTCGTCTGAGAGGATGGTTGCCACCCTTTAAAGACCTGCAATACTCAGACAGATACAAATACAGTTAGCTTAGAAACCTTCATTTTATACTAATGTATAATGGATAGTAAGAGCCAGAGCAACACTAACACATTAGAATAGGAAAGTTCAAAGTAAAGCACATATTATCTGCATGCAGTGCACACAAAGTGAAATATTTCATGCACTTGTTTTGATTGTGATGATTAGAGTTTACAGTTATTGAAAAAAAAAGCAGTATTTCATTTTTACACAATGTTACATAATCATTATTCTTAATCTTCACACGTCAAAAAATTATTGAGTACAAACACTGGGAGATATATTTCAGTCTATATATTTACGCGTTTAACTTTTTTGAACAGCTCTACTGTGCCTGGTAAGTCAAAATATTGATCAGAATACTGCTTTTAACTGTTTCTCTATGAGAATCAATGTGTTTTTTTTAATGTTAGCAACAGTTTGCAGTTGAAAATAAATAAATACATCTTTTCTGTAGTTTATGACACTCACAGACATCTACAGGCATTTCTACATTCCTGTGTAGTAGTGGTTTGTTGGTAAGAGGTCCAACCAACACCAAACACTCACACTTGGCTGAACCTGTACTACCATCCCCAGTTACATGCATACCCCTGGTCTTTCCCTCTGTCTCTGCCTGTTATTCTGTCTCTTTGCAGCCACAGGATTAACATAGCAGGGTGGAAGCACTTCAGTTAAATCCCTCCTCCCCTGCAGCGCTCTTGCTGCTGGACTGCCCTGGATCGAAGCTCGCTGCTCAGAGAGGAGCCTCAGCACAAAGGGTGACTTAGACACATCTGGAGTACACGGTCATGAGCCTTTTTTTTAAACAGAGAATGTGTGATTTTGAATGTGAATTAACTTCCAAGTGAAATATGTCTCTGGCGTATTCTCACACTGTCTTTGATAACATCTTGACGTACAGTTTTCCAGTTCTGACAGTGTGTGGTTATCACAGTGTCATTGTACTGTTTGTGCTAACAAATTCAGCACCAAAACTATTGTTAGCAGTACAGCACATTTCTGGCCTCCAACTCAGTGCATTGTGTTTTCAGACATGATCATTTATCTAGTCTGAGATATTTTATGGGAGTGTTGCAGGAAATGTCAGTCTACACATCACGGTGCTCATGCAGTTTTACTTTATGGCACGTTCCTACTCAGTCACTCACATCCATGTAAATAAATCTTGGTCCCCTCTTCTCTGTCTCTTCCTGCTCCTTTGATATCTGCCTTGACTTCAAAGAGGTGGGCTGCAGTGTTACCTGATGCTAATAGTCCACATGAAAGAGAATCTGTATGAGGCGTGAGCGTCAGGGACTGACGAAGCCTCTTGGGGGACCCCACTCTCTCCTCCGTCAACCCAGACAGTCTATTCCCCAGCTTCTAGTTAGTGGTGACTTCTAAAAGACCTTCAGAGATACTGAGCCAGATCGTGTGCATATACTGGTGGGCTGAGGACCTTTAAAACACAAGCCACACAGCAGTGAAGGCCAGTTCCAAGGAATTTATGCTTTCTATGCACTGATACATGACTCTGTTACAGGTGGGTGAGTTGACAAATATTATGACCAAAAAGGCTGGTGTTGGAGCCCAAGTCGAGTCCACATGAGCTGAATCACTCCATAGGGACAGTAGGAATATTATAATTCAGGAGTGCTGTTTGAAGTGGTCCCATAGTTAGCAGTGCTATACATCATCTGCCCAGACTCTGGGTGTAGAGATTGAGACGGGCTGCATACTCATTTATTAACATAAAGATAAGACCAACGTGAAATGATTTGTGAAACCTTGTTTAAATAATGTGACAGTGCATTGAGTAGCTGTTTCTAAAAGACATTATTTTTCTGAATTTATTTTTTGTAAATATACAATTATATATAGAACATTTTAGATATTTTAATTATGTTATGGTACAAGAGGCGACAGTGGTGCGGTGGGTTAAACAATCATCCACCAACAGGAGGGTATACAATTTAAATCTCACCTGAAATGCATACTGATGTTGTGTCACTTTGATTCATACAACCATTATATACCATTGAAGCCATAACACAATGACCACATACACAGAATATATCCTCACTGTGGCGCCTGTTAATTGAACATTCTTTCTTCAAAGTTGCTGTGTTAGCATGAAAAATCTGCAAGCCTTTAGGATTTGAGAATTGTGATACACAGTGCATCACAGTTTTTGGGGTACAGGGCTGCGTACCACCAATAAGGCAGGTGGTCATATTGTTATGCCCGATCAGTGTACATTTAACACTTTGATAATGCATAATAATTGGTAACTTATGTAACCCATTCGGTGAACAACCTCAATATTCACTCAATTTAAAAATTAAAGTTTAGATTTTAGATTTTTGGTTTAATAGAAGACTTAAACTTATAAACTCAAATAATAAAAAAAAAAATATGCGGGGGATGGATTAATGGATGCAGCACTCACATCACATTGGCTCTCGATAGACCATCCCACGTTTTGTAGTGCTTTTAGTTGCTGCTTTGCGAAATCCCGCTCTGTTATCAAGGTCAACAATGACAAAGACTCAGTAGAAATGTCTGATTTTAAAACAATGGCCTTATATGCAACCATTTAGGTTGAAGGCTAAACCATGCCACAACATGTCATAGAATCAAAATAGCAAGTTAGGATTTCATTTGGGACAAGCATACGCCAAAAGTTTGTTCAAAGAGTCAGCATTTCATTGTGTTTCTACACTTCTCTCCCACACATTTGTACGTCTGAGGTTTGATTTTTTCTTTTTTTTTCTTTGACTCTAGTCATTTGAAACATTTTCTCATTCAAACAGTCTTTGATTAAAAACAAAGGCCTGCTTATCTCAAAGGGCTGGGTTTCTTCCCTCAGTCTTTTGACTATGGCTCACAGCAAATTATAGTAAATAAGTGTACAAAGGCTTCTTCTTCTTGTGCATGCAGGTCAGCTTTCTTCTCAACACTGGCCAACAACAAAGAGCTATGATGCGTTTGAGTGCAACAAATAGCAGTGATTGGTGTCTACATATATTCTATTTGGTGTTTTCTCTTCCAGCATGACTTCAGTGGGACATCAGTGGGTTTCAGATGGAGAAACCAATAATGTCTGACAACTACTGATAGATGGCTTATCTCTAAGGAAGGCAGACCCCGTGCAACCAGTATCAGCCTGCATCAGCCAGCATCACTGATACCAGCTTTTTCATGTTTTAAATTAATTCCTGACCACAATGTAACATGAGCTTGTCTGAAGAGTGTGTTTGTAATTAAATCTTTTGTTTAAAAGATTGTTTTAATTGGCTTGAGCGCAACCTTTGAACAATAAATGGGGAATCATTGAGCCTGTGTAAGAAAAAACACATTATTGGTTTGGACAATGGGTAAAATGTAAATAAAAACAGAATGCTATGGTTCACAAATCCCTCAATAGGACACAAACACACACAAATTAAGTGTAAAAAATTTGATATTTCAGCATTTTTAATAAAAGACTGGAAAGGTAACTGGTACTGATGAAACTAATTTTGCAAATAATTAGATTAAAGCAGAACTGAGTAACTTTATTATTATTATTTTCATTTCTTTGCTGTTTTTGCCTCATTTTTCTCTGGAGCTCCCCCTATATTTTGGAGCAAAGCAATTGTAAATACTGAAGTCCAACTGACTCCTATATGATGTTTTTTCTGCCATTTGGTCACTCTGCAATGACAAAAATAGACAAATAAAGCCACTGCTCGCTTATTGTTTGGCTAACTACGATGTGCTAAAAAGGTTACAGATTTATGCTCTATTGGCAACATTTTGGTATTGGTAGCATTGTATGTTAGTGATCTCCATGTCCCTCAAGCAATGCTGCATTAAAAACAGGCATGACAATGATTTCTGGAAGTGTTCCTGATCCAAGCAGTAATTTCCAGTACAGAATAATGTCTGTTAATGCAGCACTGACCTGAAAACCATCAACAATACTAATAATACAGACTCTACCTTTTCTAATGGCCTGTTTATACCCAGTCATCTTATTGCAATGGCACCAATAAACTTAATTAGATGTTAAATATAGAGCCAACTGTATTTTTTTTAGCATCACTTGCTTTTCCAGCAGCCTTTTGTTTCACTTGTCCCAGCTTTTTTGAGATATATTGCTGCCTTCATCATTCATGAAATCATAAACAAGTTTTAAAACCTAGTTTGTTGTTTATGTTGAATAATGAATAAAACAGAGTTTAGGATTTGTGAACTATTGCATAAAATTTTCATTTATATTTTTTCCCCAGAGTGTCCAACTTTTTTTGAATTTTTTTATTTTATTTTTTTCCCCAGTGGAACATCTGAACAATAAAGGCAGAAGAACAGAGCTTTTAAGTATTTCCATGTAGAAAACACCACTGTCTTTCAACTCCACAGACCATATTTTATTCTCCCAACTCCCTTCCCTGAAAGTGCTCTCATTGTGGTCGCTCTAATCACAAGTTCATGTTATCATCCCATTTCTCATCTGTGAAGGCAATTTATTTGGTGTCACACGATTGCACCCCAATTTCAGTTCATTCAAATGTTAGTCTTACGACACGGACTCTTGCGTAGGAGCGGCGAAAGAGCAGCTCGTAATGAAATTTAAATCGAGCCACGTCCCGAGCCTAATTTGACACATCAGGAGGATCAGCTGCTCCAGATAATGACAGCCAGTAGTATCCTGTCTGCGCCGCCGAGCCGAATTTGTTGCCCTCCGTTCAAAACTACCTGCATCTTCAGGCCCAGTTGCCGCAGTTGGCATAACATTGCATTCCGTTGCATCATGTCCAATGTCTTTGAAGTTCCAGTGGCACTTCTTACCCTCTTATTCAGACTTGGCTTCCTCTCCTTTTGACCCAAATAAAAAGACAATTGCAAAAAAATATATATATGTGATCCTGCAACACGATGCTGTTGCAATCGGCCTGTTACACTGAAAAGGACAGGGATAGTCTGCAGAAAACAACTCTATGAAGAGTGTAGAGAATTTGTTAAACTTTGTGTTTGTTGTTAGAAAAAAATGTGGACTGGTTGAGGGCCTCTGAAGTGACATTTGTCTGAGCAACTATTAGAGAACTTTAGGAATGTTGTTGCATAAAACTATGTAACTTATCCATTCATATTCTTCAGTGTATTCCTGTCAGGATCATGGGTAACTGGAGCCTATCCCAGCAAGTATGGGCCATAGCTGGGGAACACCCTGGACAACAATCAAGTTAGTGGCCAGGGCTGACACAGCGACCCACAATTCACTCTCACATTCATGCACAATTTCAATGTGCGTCACAGATTCTCCTCACACATTCATGTCTTTGGACAGTGGGCGGAAGCCTGAGTATCCGGAAAGAACTCACGGTAACATGGGGTCATGAGGTGGACATGCAGACTCCACCCAGAGAAACTGCACCACCACCACGTAGCCTCAAAGTCCTGTCATAATGAAAAGCACACATCTCCCCCTCTTTCATAATTCTGTACCCATTACATTTAAAAATATACATAATACATTCTTATGGGTTAACAGTTGTACATTAGGAGGTGCAAAAGGGAGTGCAAAGCGTGCAAAATAAGTCTTATTCTACTACTTTGTAAATACAGCTTCACCCATTCAATAATATGAGCAAACAGAGCTGGCAGTCGTATGGCTTGTGTGGAGGTTATGTAAGGTCAGCCTAAGAGACAAATATGCATATACTGTGTGTGTATATATATATATATATATATATATATATATATATATATATATATATATATATAAACTTGTAGCTTTGGGTTCCTACTTTTAGCAGACTTCTCTTCTCGTCTTATCTGTCAGTTATTAACTTGGTACTCACGTCACCATCCTCAGGGATTCACTAGACGCTTTCATTTTCTCTTACTCTGTTGTTCTCCAGTCATTTTTATCTCGGTCCATACATCATCTGATCGCCGCTCCTCCCTCACTCCGCATTTAATTTGGCAACTTTTCCCTTCAACCACTCCCACTTCACTCAAGTCTCCTCTCTCTTTCGGCTTGATGGCTCCTTCTTCCTTTCCTTATCCATTCCTATTGCTCACTTGCTCGCTTGCTCCACACTTGTGTCCTTGTGCCGTCTCACTTGGCAGAGTAAGACATTGTGTGCAGATGCTGCCAGTCTCCAAAGAGCGAAGTCGTCTAATGCATAGCAAACACAGAGGCAACCAAGCCGGGCATGCATAACACAAAAAGATGGGCTCTGGCATTAACACTCTCTATCCCAGCCATACATTACAATAAGCCCCCAGCAGTTTGTTCTGACATTCGTATTCAGTCCGGGCTCAAATTATCGGCTTCTCGGCAGGATCCTTAATCACCAGCAGAGACCTGTAAGCCGGAGTGAATAACGGAATGAAAGAAATCTCTCCCGTAATATCGGTAACTCTTTCTGCCTCTTATCTATCATTTGCCCTTGAATTCATTTTATATTCAATCAGCGGGGAAAATAAGGAGGCATTTCACATTGTTGAGCGTGCAGGTCATTTGTAAAACCTAATAGACACTAAATGGAAAAAGAAGTGAGTCCAGTCAGCGAGTTGGCTAGAGGTGGAAGAAGTGCACAAAAATAATGTAATTAAGTAATAGTACTGCTATTTTAAACCAGAAGCTTGGCAAAATTATTTGAATGTGCCTGAGAGGGAAGAAGTACTCAGAAGTAAAACAGCTACTTTGAAATAATATTACTGAGGTAGAAGTGAAAAAAAAAAATAAAATAAATAAATACTGAGTTACAGTAATACATGCCTTGCTCTCATTTTTTGGCAACTGCACTGTAAAATCTACAACTGCTAGTACTGCTGACCCCAGTCTTGAACCAAGAGCCTTCTGATAGCAAAGCATGTGTATTATACCCACTTTGTCACTGAGGTAAAAAACAAAACAAAACAAACAAACAAACAAAACTTTAACGTAAAGTACTTTTGCAATTGCACAGTACAATCTATTACTACTACTACTGCTGACTTTCTGATTGTAAGGTGACCATACTACCTACTACTGTCATAAAAAAAAAGCTTTCAACTACTTACAAACTTACAAACTACTCATTTAGACAACATTTTTCCCCTCAAAGATTTACTATAGAAGTAAAAGTATGCTGTGCAAAATTAAAGCACTTTTTCATCTAAAAGTGTACTTAATTAAATTCAGTAGTTCACTTCCACCACTGTAATTTCCCAACAGTAAGTGTTTGAGCTCACAATTCTGTCTTTTTTCTAATGAAATTGCAAATGAGTCTCAAAGTGTGATTTGATACATTATTATACACCAGGCTGTTAGGCTAACATTGCTAATACCCTTATGCAAGTTCAATATTGACACTCAGGCCTTAACCTAATACTCTACATATTAAAAAGGACCAATTATGAACATTCATCCACCTCCCTGGACCTCCTCTTTTCAAATGTACCTCACTCGGGATTAAACCTGGACTCCTTGGGGTCCTGCTCCCCCAAAACCCACTTTGTTCAGAATGTCCATCAGACTGCAGTACTGCCTTGTGCAAAGCATGAGCGCATCAGTTTGTATTTAGCAGTTAATTTAACAATGCATATCCTATTTTTAGCCAAGATATTTTTACTGGTATCTATAGTAACTACAATCTAGTATCTTTCCCACTACTGAAACATGGATACTGTAGTAGATACATGCAGGTTTAAAAAAAAAAAACTCTTTAAGTATATAGTTTAGAACAAAAAGATGCATCTTTATTCTTGGTTATGAGAATAGCTGTTGAATGAGCTAATGGCACATTGTTGTAGAAATCATCTGTAAGAAAACAGAACCAAAGACATCATAGGCTTTGTTATTAATGATCTTATTATGCTGGCACAATTTAATAAGCATTGCTTTCATTGGCTGTCAAAAAAAGGAAAAAATGCTGACTTACTGAGTCAGCATTTTGGTGATTGATATGTCTTGTTACACAAAGAAACAGATCTAAAAATAATATAATAAATAGAAAAAGGCTAACAAAGTGAAATACAGATAGATATTGCCAATGGGAGATGTGATGTTTTCTGAGGCACAGATATTTGCTGATATGCATTGGTCTGAAGCAAAATTTTGACAACATATATAGTATATTTTGCTTTTGAAAATTGGTAGTAAAATCAGTAACTTAATCTCACAACATTTAAATTATTTTCTCTTTTGGGTCGCATGCAGCAAATCATTTGCCTTCTAGCAAGCAGTGATTTGCAAATTGATTTAGCATAGGTTTTATATCTAATGTCCTTCCTTTTCATTTCTCCAGGCTTGGGACCCGGATACAGAGTTTGCTGGCTTGTGACCCCTAGTGGCTGGATAGGAATACTGCATGCAGATGAAACATGTAAATCTATATCTTAAAGGAATACAACTTCAGTATAAGGCAAGCAGATATATCCCAACTTTGCTGTATCTAAATCAAATTCCTAAAATTGTAAGCTGCAAGAACTAATGTCTCCTTGTTGCCAGATCAGTACACTAGCTGACAAATTTGAAAGCAATAACTGTCTGATAGTAACTAGAAAAGAAAGAAAAAATGGCATCAATAATTCACCGCATACCAAGGAAAAGGTGAAAGTGGAGGCAGCTCTGCTATTACAGCTGATGCTCTTATCCATCAGCTCTAAAAGGGCTGCCATTTGTTTCTCTGCACAACACAAATGCTTGATCTGCCTGAGCTGACATCCATCATAGCAAGCTGCCAGTCTTAAATAGGCCTTTGCATTATGACAAGGGTAATACTCACATCACCCAAAAAAGATAGGGGCGCTCCCAGTGCTGCTTTCTTCAGATATAAAGAATAAAAGACTGCGAGGTGGAAGAAAAAAAATAAAAGTACTGTTACTTTAAAATATTTGTACTCAAGTAGAAGTAAAGGTACTCCACAAAATTGTTACTTGAGTAAGTACAGTACTGCAGTGTTGTACTCAAGTCACCATTTCTTGAGCTCAAGTCACTCTCAAGTCCTTAGTGTTCGAGTCCAAGCCAAATAGGACTAGTCCGAGTCAAGCCATCAGCTATTTCAATACAAGTCAGAGTCCAAGTCATTAAAATAAAGTTTGAGTTAAGTTTGAGCCACCAAAAAAAACAGTCAAGTCCAAGTCGAGCCTAAAAGTGAGTCCAAGTCTCAAGTCCAACTCACAAGTCTAGACCAGTTAAGCCAGGCCTAATGGAAGTTTTCGTAATTGTGCCAGATTGGAAATGATCCAAATGCATTCACCATTTTATCTTTATTCGTGGTTACAAAAATCCACAGAAAAGGTGTTAAAAAAGTTGAACAGGTCTTGGATAAGTTAACACTATTTTCTTTTAACTGAGTGTTCACACAGTGCATCTGACTGTGAACTCTAATGAAACTTTATTATCCATATATACTTAGATGTGCTCTGCAACTCAAAGTGGCATATGATCAAGTCCGAGACCAGGGCAAGTCCATGGTTCTCAAGTCCGAGTCCAAATCCACCGCATCAGCTAAAACCTCGAGTTGAGTCAGGAGTCACTTCCCCTCAGAAACTCACCAGTCCAAGTTGAGTCTCAAGTCATCAGTTGTTTTAGAAAATGTACTCTAGTAACTTTCTGCCTCTGATTGTGGAGTGAATCCAAACAAAAGAGAGTGAATGTGGGTGAACTTGGTATAATGTCACTGTTACAGGCTGAGTGGGAGGAGAGTGAGAGTCCTAGAGGCTGTTAAATTGCCCATTTCATTATTGATAAGCATCCCGGGCAGGAGTCAGTCTTACCATGATGATTGACAGCTGAGTCCCGGCCAACGATTTTCCACATGAGAGGGAGAAAGACGAGTCGAGCAGTGGAGGATGTGATGGTCCAATTTCACTTCAAATGGAGCCCTAGGTGCAGGAAGGCCATCAAAGTGAATATGGATCACTGTACTCTTCGTTATGCAAGCTAAAAACACAGATCCCTCTTTGCTTCATACTGTGTTGTGTTCGATGCTGAATTTTTGATTGCGGATGAAAAAAAATAAGACAATCCTTCATGCAATGTTAATAAAACTATTCTATTAAGAAGCAATCAGATGTAAACCACAGGGTATTAATAAGTAATAAAGATAAATAATTACTTCTGTGTGATATCGCTGAGAACTATTTTCCACACAATTATGAGCAGCGGCAGTAAAACAGGCCTGTTTTTTAATGCACATAACACGAGAATGAAGTCATTTTGTGCAAACACAGAGAACAGACCAGGGTGAGGAAACACTGACTTTGTGGTTCACATGTAAAAGAGCAGTGTTTTTAATTGTCTCTTAATATCATATCATTCTAAGTTGGGCTGCTTAAATTAGGTATTTAAATATTAACAATGTTGATGTTCTCAAAAAACAAATGGAAAGCATAACAAATACCTGAAGTGTCGCAGGTGGCTGGAGCCTATCCAAGCAACTATGGGTCTTGGATGGGGGTCTACTCAGGACAAGTTAGTTCCACATAAACTGGCTGGCAGTCACTCTCTCTCTCTCTCACATTCAGTGGGGGCTTTTTAGATTCACCAAATCAGTCTCTGGATAGGGTGGAGAACATAGAGAGAACCTGGTGGATGTAATGTAGACAATAGGCGGTCCGTCCAAGGACTGAGCCCACAATTTCCAAGCTGAGGGGCACTAACTACACTGCCACTGTACAACCCTTGGTATAATATACTAGTGATATAAATAACTTTCTTTCTGGTAGCAAAATAATCTGGTAGCAAAAGTGGGTGTCTTGTTGGAGTAGCACATATCCTACATGGAGCAATGCCACTGTAACTTGATAAACCACATTTTTGACAACGTTGTAGAAACATAGCACTGTCACCTTACAGAAAGATGGTCCTGGGTTCAATTCCCATTAGACTTTTTCATGCTGACCTCTAAAGTGGTGAACTGGTCACATGGTCATACACATTGGACTCTAACCATGACTATGAAAGTAAAGAAAACTACACAATTTGTAATAAAAAATTAAAAAAATCTCACATTGTTATTTTATCATTAGGCAGAACAGAGTACTACACTTGACCTAAATCATTTACCTCTATGCCACACTTCACCTCTCTCTCATATGTAGCCAAACAGCCCTGAGATGAAAGACACTATTCTCATGCTTTGACTGAAGGGAGGTCTCCATGTTAGTGTGTAAGAATAGTACTCATTATACCTTATACTATATTGTTTGAATGAACATTTGATTTGTAGTCATAGTTGTCACAGTATATCTTCTTCTGTCCCTTTGCAGCACATTATATGCTATGACTTGTATATTGATTTGGTATAGGTTTTCCTGATGCAACCTTCTCAAATGATCTGTGCTTAGAACTAGCACAAAGAGTATACTGACACCTGTAGCGTGATTTGTAGATCAAGCATAACATTATGACCACCTGCCTATTATTAGTGGTCATAATGTTATCCCTGATTGGTGTACAAAGTATTTTTTATGTGGGAAACGTTTGATTGGATGCCCCTACCCCGTCGATTTAGTCCCGCCATGTCCTCTGTGGCCGCCACACACTATAGGCAGGTTTTATCTGCTTCCATGTGGTGCACTCTGCCGCTGGCACCGACGATCCTTCGCCTCGTGTGCACTGCCAAGCCTTTGCTGCCATTCGCTGTAAACACCAGTGGAAACGCTGTCATGGCTGTCCTTCAGTGGCTCATGTGGATAATTGCAGATGTGCTGAAAACTGCATTTTATTTGTATGTTGTATTTTCTTTTTCTTCCCAGAGTTCATCAGTCCTTGAACCCAAACCCTTGAGATTTGTTGGAATGAGAAAAAAACATTCTAAAAGTTTTTTTTTTTTTTTTTTTTTTCACTGAAGATACTGAGGCAGATGCTTTAGTGGCAGTAGGAAGGAATTTCTATTCTCCATCTTCTCATGACCCCGACCAGATAAAACATACATAAATACTGCACATACTACAACAACAACTGCTACATCTTCAGTAAAAAAAACCTTTACATTGTCAATTGAATTATTGGTTTTGTATAGAATAAGTGGAAAAAAAAAAAAAAAAAAACTTTTTTTTTTGTGAAGCATCAACTACCTATGTATTCAAGACATTCTGCACATTATACAACTATGCACTATTAAGCAGTAAATAAAAAAAAAATTCAATGAGTAATACTTAAAAAATGCTTAATTACCATGCCTTTCCTTTTCATCCCATTTTGTGTCTAGAATATTTTGAGGGTAAAAAGTTACATAGTGTTGACTTATTATTTCTAATGTTTACTTACTAGAGATTTATTTGCGGAGATGGAATTGGTTGAATAATAAATGTCTCCATATTGTCTCAAATGCAGCCAATGCACACAGTGTATAAGCCAGCAAGTCTGCTGCGGGCAGATGGTTTTATTGGAATGGTAACTTGCTCACAAAGTCACATCTAACAAAGTGGGATGAACTAAGAAAGAATAAATACAGTAAAATTCACTTTATTCCAGGTTTAAGGCAGTTTGAAGGAAAAGAGAGAGACCACACAGCAGACAACACAACAGGTTTGAATGACCCCACCAGATGTTTTCTGTACACCTCTTTTTTCCACCAGGAAGCTCTAAAACTCACTGCAACACAAACACAGGTAGAAAGAAAGAGCCAAGATCAAAAAGAAAAAAAAAAAAAAAGGGGGGGGGGGGGGGGGGGGGGGGCAACAGCATCTAAAGAGATTTTTACCGCCAGCGTGGGACTTGTTGTTTAATGAAACTGCCATGTGTGCTTATTATTTTAAATGGGCTAATTACATTTACATTTAAAAAGCTTGATCCACCAGTACTGATACGACTACTGATAATAATAGGCATGTGGCCAGAATGTTATCCTTGATCATTGTAGAGTAGGGATGTAATGATTCTTTCTAAATCTGCTAAAAATCAATGCAAAAGAGAGAAATTTTGAATCGGTGGGGAAAAAATGAATTGCAATGCCCCTTTAAAACTGCATATAGGCCACCAGAGTATAATGGTGCCTAATCTGGCTCACATATTTGGCACTAGACTTCATTACCTGGCCATTTCTCTTAAGAAAGTGATGTGACTTTTTTTCACTTATATTTTTGTAAGTAAGGGGTGCACGGTTAGCGTTTTCGCCTCCCAGCAAGGAGGTCGTGGGTTCAAGCCCGTACTCCGTCTTCCTCCCACTGTCCAAAGACATGCATGTGTTAGGTGAATTGGTGACTCTAAACTGACCCTAGTGGATGAATGTGAGAGTGAATGGTTGTCTGTCTGTGTTTGTCTCTGTGTCAGCCCTGCGACAAGTTGGCCCCTGTCCAGGGTGTACCCCGCCTACGGCCCAAAGTTACTGGGATAGGCTCCAGTCACCCGCGACCCCTAACGGGAGTAAGCGGTAGTGAATGAATGAATGGAATTTTATAAGATGACTGACTTGTATTAGGCCCTTTATATATTACTGAGGTGTGGTGTTTATGATAAGCTGTTTCTCTATGCTACTATTGCTACTATTGTCTCTGTTTTTGGAGGTTAGTAGAAAGGCGTTAAAAAGACTCACTAACAAATAATTTTATTAGTTTGTTATTTTTAGATGTCCTTTGTTTTAAAATCTACAGTATGAAAAAGTTAAATTAAATTTTTGTTAATAAGAAATGTACAACAATTTAAGTAAGTTAAGTTTAAGAAAAGGAGACACAAATAGGCTAATCGTGAATTCAGTGCATCATCATATCCCTAATGTATAACAGTTGTTCTTATGTATTTTACAGATAAAACTTCACAATAACAGAACATTATTTATAGAACATTATTATAACAAAATGGTTCTAAATGGAAATTACACTTTTACCTTAAGTGCTCTTCTCATGACAGACCTGCTCGTTTGTTTACAGATTAGGTGAATATACATTTAAAGGGTGCACCATGCGTATGCACTATGTAGCACACAAATGCAATGTTTTATAATCCCACTTTATCAAATTCAAAATCGAGTGCCCTGCTGTTTGGCCAGGAGTGCCTGAAGAGACATTGTTTTAATGGAACTAAAGTACAGTGGTTCACACTAATGCATGGAAATGGTTGTCAACAGGCTTTCAGCTGCTGCACCACAATTAGAGCTCTGTCACTGGTCGGCGGATGGCGAGCTTCCCATCACACTGAATTACAATGCTGTCAAGTGTCTCATATCACTTATGAGCTTGGCAGCACATATCCATTCCCAAAATATCAGGGCTGGTACTGACACCGAGCAGTTAATGCACACTGCATATTCAAAAGTCTGTCATAAGCGATTGGCACAGAGATCTGAGTGTGTGTCCATAAATCTGCCTCTGTGAGCAGCAACTGCAGAGAGGAAAGGAATCTGCTCCATACTTCTTCCTCTCACAAGGCTGTCCACAGAATTACAAGCTAACAAGTGTTAGTTTTAATAAAGCCATAACCATAGCTCATTAACAACAGTGTGAGATTGCTGGCTCCTTCGAAACATGCTTTTTAATGACCCCCGTGGGACAGATCATCTGAATATGCAACAGTGATCCTTTTTATGTAGAATACAAGTCTCTGGGGCTCACTGTGAGCTGGCAACAACCACGCATGCACCTCCAAAACCCTCACAAATACACACAGCATGAAACACTTATTGCAAAATTGCTAGACAACTGCATGGCTAACAAAGAGGGTCTCCATGGAAACAAATCTACTGTGGAATGTCGCTCCTTTTGGCAAAAGCATGTACTTTGGACAACTATTTGCTCAAAGGACAATTTTGTCACGTGTGCCTGTTCTCATATACTTAGACAATATTTAAACATGACTGTTACACTGATGGGAGTATGCTGTTTTTATGTTTTTTCTCTGAGTGGTGTACAGGGGAACACAAACATTTGGTAAAATTACAATTCTCTTCATGAGTCATCTCATTGTGTGCTTAAATGTTTTAGTAATAATGATTTCTTGTAGAAGCGTTTGACAGTGCACATGTATCTCATAGCCCTTTTTATTCTCCCAACACGAGAAGCCTGTTAACTTGTTTTAGCACTTGTTTGTGCGCTGTGCTCACATGAAAGACTGCTTAATACCAGTGTGTGATGCCAGGTTGGCACGCTTCTGTTGGCTTGCCTCCTTTCTGCTAAACCTTTGGAAATGAAACAAAATGGCACATATCGCTCGTGCACAGAGGTATAGAAAGTGCCAGTGTGTAGGTGTAGCCAGTGTTCAACATGTATCTACAAAGACTAACTTTAATGTTCTAGTTTTTATTGATTATTCTTTCATGAAAAGGGCCCAAGGAAACAAAGTGTGAACTCAATTGAAGCTCTATATCTCATGGTGAAATATTTAAAGAAGAGAGATAAAAGCAACATTTTAACAGCAGACATCTAAGCTAACATACTTGCATCAAAATGGACCTAAACACTGTACAATTCAGCTGACTCTTAAAACCATCAATTAAACCCACTTCTGAAGCAAGTCCAGGTAAATTGCACGACAAGCATGGAATACACAAGTCATTAGTGGAAAATATGTTTCAAGCAAAAACCTTTTAACTCATAAAATAATCTTTCCCTACCTTAAACACTGTCCGACAGGCTTTCGGTGAATAAACCAATACATGTTCAGGCAAAAAAAAACACTCACTCAAACCTGAAATTATTTTGCTTTTCAAAATAATGGTTTAATTTTAACACTCCTTTCTTTACCAAATGGGACACTTTGATTTGGCTGTTCTCTATAAAGTAATGTTTTCTGTTTGGTATTGAAATAGCAGATTTATTTGCATGGGGGGCACACGACAAATGATGCAAAAAAAAGCCGGCAGCTATTGTATCCATCTGTGTCTCCAAATGAGTTTGACAAAGTTTTGTGATGCTTTGATGAGGATGAGCTTGTTGTGGAAGTCTGTGATACTGGAGCAGTCCCCAACATATGGCTGTGTTTATGATGTGAAAAGACTCAATCAGATCTTATTACCCTGCTTATAAGAAGAAATACTATATAGTAAATTTACAAAACAGCAATCATACCAGTGATTGGTAATGTGGCTCAGGTTTTAGGGAAGGGGACACCATGGTCTTTTGGCAGTGATTTGCAGGGCTAACACTAAAATAGAGCTACTGAAAACAACAATTCACTTTTTATGTGGCATCTGAAAATAAATGTCTATCTATTTTCTCAAATTAAAAATAAATAAAAAAATATTTAGACACATGGTGCCCACACCTGCATGAGTGAAGATGGTTGCATTAGGAAGGGCATCTGGCATAAAATAAAACATATGCCAAATCAATATGCAAATCACTGCACACGAGGCGGCAGATGGCCCTGAAAAGAAAAAGCTGAAATAAAAGATCCCCAAAACTAGTTAATATACAAAGGCTGTAATGTTGTCAAACTTCCAGACTCTTGAAACATAAAAATAAATACTCACCATTGAACTTCTGTGATGTGAGCCATGATTTCTTAATGTAAAAAAAAAAAAAAAAAAAAAAAAAAAAAATACTTTTGGTTCTAGACGCTCATAATTTACTTCTAACACACTGAACATTAACTCTTAATGGAGAGCAAAGCATGGATGTCATATACCAATGTGCATATTTTAGCTAAATCCCTTTAATGTACCGTTAATGAAAATAAAGCATGTCTTAGTCTCAGCAGTGGACATTAATTTGGTCTTTTCTCTGTAAATTTGCTAAGCTTTTAATGCCACTTCTATGAGGCCAAAGCTACATATTTGATATTAATGTATGAGTTGAATGAGGAAACTGTTTAATCCACAAGCAAAGCGTTTAACACTCGCTAATGTCAGAGCTAATCCAGAAATCCAAAGTTTATCCCAAAAAGCTACATGTAAGCACTCCTGGTGACGTCCCCCTGCATAGTTACACAAACTGGAAAATCACAGTCAGTGATTAAAAAAGACTGGAGTCACATGACATAGATATTTTACTGTAGTTCATGCTTTGACTACATTTGAGTGAAATCACATTTAATCCAAGGTTTTTAATTGTATCTGTGTTTGAATTAGAGCCTGACTTCTGCGTGTGCACTTCTACTTCCTACTGTGCACAGGACACATTTGGACTTAATTTAGCTGAGATTAAACAAATCAAACATTTATATAGTGCTTATGCACAATGCTATTTTAAAATGAGTCATACATTTACACGTCATGTGATACTGTTTTTATAATATGGAGCTTGTTTAAACAAAGAAGTTATTCTCAACACTGACATTTTAGTTTATGCAGTTTATCTTAAGGATTTGTTTTAATTTTACCTTCTGCGGTCACCACAGCAAATTATCTGCTTCCTATGACACAAGTTTTAGGCCAGATGCCCTCCTTTATCCAAACCGCTCCATTTATCAGGACATGGGTCTGGCACAAGGATTATAATGGCTTGTGCCCCCTTGTGGCTGGGTCAGTTAACTACTTGCTACTAAATTAATTTAGGAAATGCTTCCATAGTTGAAAGACAAATAATATAAATTATAAGTGCAGAGATGTGTCTATTTTACTCTAAATGTGTATAATGGGATCTGTTTACAGTGTATTTCTGCCATTTTTAGGCATCTTTGCCCAAGTCTGTGATGTGGATTGTGCCAACCTTACATGCGTGGGGGCAAGAAAACATCACACAATTACTCTCTTATATAAAATAATTGAAATAATCCAGCCACACAGGGTCACAAGCCAGTGTACTTTTTTTTTTAACTTTGTGTTCATATAATATGACCAAATAGATTTTTCCACCAAGTGAAAACAAACACACAAACAAAAAAAAACAAACAAACAACCAAAACAACTGTAATAATATTACACATTTCTGGCTAATGTACATAAAATTATCATTAATTCATGATCTTCTTCTTGTTCTTGTTAAGGGTCACGGGGCTGGAGCCTATCCCAGCCACAGTGGTAAGCAATAAATGACTACAAACCACCATACTTACACCGTACTCGCCACAATATGCAGTACTTGTTGACAATAATGCATCTTTGAGCATAAATCCATAACTCTCTAGAATATGGCTATAAGAATAAAATGCTGTTTGTTTGTGTCTTACATCAAGGAGTCAGTCAATGCATTGAACTCAAATGCTAAATGTAGCAGCTTCTGAGTGGAGTCAGAACAGAGCATCCCTGCCACAGTCTGAGCAAGCCAAAAGTCAATATCCTAATGTAACAGGCACAGATTGTTTCCCTCACTCCTGCTCCTCTCTTGGCTGAAGTTGAAGAGAAAACTATGTGGAGTGGAATTGAAATAACAAATGGTCTTAAATGAGGTTGGGCAACTGTTCAGTGAATGGTCGACCTGCTGTTTGGGGAAGATAAGCAAATGGGAAAGTCTCTTGTGAGGTCCACCGGAGGTCCAAACTAAGCAGGTAGTTCGGTCACTGGGGAATCTGTCTCTATTGTCTCCCAGTCTTCCCATTAAATGATAGAAATGACACATTTATAGAGATAATGGAGACATTTTATTTTTATAAATTTCAGTATTTTGCCACTTGTTTAACATTTACATTTTAGTAACCACGCTGATCATTTAAAGCTAGACTACCCAACTTAGGAATCATAAATACCTATACATAGGCTTTAATACTCATGGTTTTAATACTCTGGCACACTACAAAGGTCGCTACCACTGGCTGTTGATTTAGAAAAAAGAAATTAATATAATTTATGTATTTTAGAGATGTGTAAGTCTGTTAACACAAAAATTGTGCAAAAAAAAAAAAAAAAAAAAAACTTGCATTGAAAACATGGATAAAAACAAACAAACATAAATGTATTAGATTTAAGCTGTTGACAGTAAAGGTCCTAAGCCTCACATGAGCGGATGTGTATGTGGTGACCGCTGGATGATCCGTCTTTGACACATACGGCTTCACCCTAAAGGCAGGATGTACCGCACACTTCAGCTGTGACATATCCTGTTGTGTCAGTGGATGGTCATATCTCAGCTGGAGATAACCTTTGACCTCGTACACTTGGATGTTGCTAGAAAGCAAACACTGGCCAATAGGATACATGTCAAGTTGATGTGATTTATTTAAACATGTTGAAATGATGCAATGATCCTTATATCGGTGTAATAGGTGTAAGAAGTACTACAGTAAAAATACAGTTACTGCAAATGAATACCCCACAATTAGAGGTAAAAGTACTAAGCAATCCAGCCACGGGGAAGCCAGTCACAAGCCTGGAATAACCCAGAGGGTTGAGGAAGCAGACCTACTATGGCTACCCAGGGAGGGAAAAATACTCTGAAATAAAAGTACTCAGTAAAATTATTATTTGATACTTTACTTGATTATATTAAAGTTTACATGAGTAGAAAGCATTTTTGAAATGTTTCCTTGTTTTGAGCACTGTAAAATCTACTACTATCAGTACTACTACTACTACTACTACCAACTGTACCTACTGTGGTAAAAAAAAGACCTTACATAAATGTTCTTAAATAAAAGTTATTTTTCCCTCTGAATTTCACTCAAAAGCACATTTAGAAAATGTATTCAGAAAGCAGAGTTTAATTCCAGACACAGGGGTCACATGCCAGTGAACACTTTGTGCCAGTGCCAAGCCAGGATAAATAGAGAGAGTTGCATCAGGAAGGGCATACTGAGTAAAATCCTTTGGCACATTATTATGGAAATCACTGAACACTAGTAGGCAGATGATTTACTGTGGAAGTTCCAGAGGAGAAAAATCGAAGAAGACACAGAAGTACACTTTCTTTTAAAATGTGAAATACTTAACCCTCCTGCGTCCCTTGACATTTTTTGGGGGATTTTTTAAAATTTCATTTTGGCATATCTTTGGCTGTGCTGTTTCAAATAGCATAAGATTTTGCCAGTTTGTGTATATTGACATAAATGTTTTTTTTTATTTTTTTATTTTTTTTATGATTTTATATATATATATATATATATTATATATATATATATATATATATATATATATATATATATATATATATATATATATATATATATATATATATATTATCCAGTATCAAGTCTTTATTATGATTTCTAACCTAAATAGTTACATCGGTGTCCTTTCGTCATTTTTTAATGCCATGGACTCCCATTCAATATGCTTTTTTTTAAATACACTGGAATTGCAATTTGATTTCTATTTTTTTTTCCCCCCTGGTGTTGTAACCCCTTCAACATTTGTTGTTTTCCACTAACGGAAGATATTTTTCCCTCTACTATAAACCTATCACTGATATTTTTACATATTATTACACACTGCAGGCCTATAACAAAAATATTTCAAGCTAAAGTGATTTGGGTGTATTTTGGGGATGTCATAGAGTGGTGTGCATGTGTTTGTTTTGGAATGTGTGTGTGTTTGTGTGTGCATGTAAGTGTGCAGAGCTACAGGTCTTTACAGTTCCTATCATTATTAGTACCTTTTTACTCCTATTGACTCCTATTTAAAATGTTTTTTTTTCTTTTTTCTTTTTTTTGTATACACTGAAAATGCAGTTTGATCGATTGATTGTTTCATTGTTTTGAGGGTGAGCTATTTTTCTATGCACTGTAAATCTACCACTGTCAAGCAATATCATCATATTTACATTTGCTTACATTAATATGCACGGTAGGCCAAAAAATATTGGGTGTATTTTTTAGGCTATAGTGTTGTTTACATGTGTGTAATTAGGATTTAATGTGTGAGAGTGTATGTGCATGTAAGTGTGTGCAGCTACAAACACGTCCTATCACTCCAATAAAAAATGCATTTTGATTTGGAGTCACCAGCATTACCATTACCATTACCTATTAAAAAAATACACTGAAATTGCTGTTTGATTTCCACTTTTTTGTTTATTTAGTTTTTTTTTTTTTTTTTATATGTTTTTGGTTATCAAAAAAAGGAGCGACATTCCAGCTAAAACTAAGGGGTCAAAATTAAAAAAAAAAAAAAAAAAAGTATAGTAAATAGTAAATACTGAAGTGGATAATGGCATCCATAAAAAAATGAAACAAAATGTATGAGTACACAAAAAAATTCTATGTCAAGCTTAATTTTTTTTTCTCTTTTTTTTTTTGTGTCGAAGGACCTCAGATGTTGCCTAAAACAAAGGAACATCAGAGGGTTAAGTAAAGTACCTTCTGGTTTCTTCCCACCACTGTCTACATTAGGTCTTTTGTATTAAAATAGTTGGCTACAGCCTTAATCATATTTTGCAGATTCCTTGTATCCACAATGCAAAGCTGTATTTCCGAGATATGGTAAATGCACCTGATATCATAGATAGGATGGCAGCCGCTAATGTCATGAAACCGTATACAAACAGTAGGTGACTGGAGGACAGAGATGGGCTTTAGTAGTGCAGCAGAGTGTATTTTTGAATGTGCAGTGGAAATGTGAGATCTCAGGAGACACTTGTTAATGCCAAGATGTGAACATATTTACATTTGTCAACATGTCAGGTGTAATAAACAGTTTCCTTTAACATAGGTTAAGCTGCAAGCTGCTGTGTTGTTGCCGTGTGTTGCAGGTAAATACACTCATTACTGTTACCAAGCAATAATTTAAAGTTCTAATTTTAATTATCAAAATATTTTTAACAATTAAACTCCAATCCAGGTCCATTTGACATTAAACATCTTCTCTTTCCACATTTCCTTTCCATGTCGACACAGCAAATGACGCAATCCTTTCTATTTCTCCAGGCTTGGGACTCGCACAAAAAGTACACTGGCTTGTGACTCTTTGTGGCTGGATTATTTCACTTATTTTATATAAGAGAGTAATTCTGTGATGTTTTTACCTCATGCGTGTAGGGTTGGCACAATCCACATCACAGACTTGCTATTTGGGCAAAGCTGCCTAAAAATGGCGGAAATACACTGTAAACAGATCCCAAAGCCAGAGCTCAGTGCCAGTGCAGGAAGTAGTGACATTCATGTGGAGGTTATGTGGTGGATGCGGGTTTGTTTAAAACCTCTCTGGGCTTTTGCTTTTCTGCACTCTACATACTGCACACACATTGTAATCAATTTGTACAAGTTCTATAGAATGTATTTGCAAAAGTGCTTCATTGCTTAAAGGCAACATGCAGAACATTATGTATCATTCTGAACTTTTACATCTGGTTAGCCCAGATTAGATAACAATAACACATGCACAGTGCATAGGCAGGGTAGTTGACTCTCTTTTCTCTCTGCAGGGAGGTCATGGGTCAGCTGATTACTATCTCTCTCAGTGGAGTCTGCATGTCCTCTCTGTGTAACCATGGCTTTTGTCCAGATACTCTGGCTTCCCCCCTCTTGTCCAAAGACATGCATGTGTTCACTGGTGACTTTAAATTGCCCCTAGTGAATGAATGAGAGAGGTAATGGTTTTCTGTCAGTGTATGTTTCTGTGTCTATATCAGACATTGCCGAGTAAATGCCTCACCTACGGCCCATAGTTGCTAGGATAGGCTCCAGCCACCCATGACCCCCAGCAAGAATAGAAAAAGATTCATAAATGAATAAGATAATTTAATAATATATTCACAGCAGCCTTATGGAGCTTAGACATTGTAATATTACATTTTAAATAACAATTCTGCCATATTTAAGGTTGAATCTACTGCTGTCACACCTTGCCACCTTGTGTAAGCTGTTAATACTGTAATTCTGAAACAATACAGATGACAAAACAGAACACAGTCACAATGCTGACAGCTTGTCTTTATTAATAATTACCTGTATAGTGTGAAAGAGCAAAGGGCTGAATTAAGATCCACATTTCTCCCGGTGTGCTGTCAGGAAGACAAGGTACATGATGATGAGGCCTTGGGAGAAGCAAAAATGACACACACTTCTCATTCACCTCAGGAAAAAGCTGCATATGTGGTCAAAAAGATCATGTTGCTATCGCACCAGCCTATGCACACTCTCAGGCAACATACACAGTGCACACAGCGTCTGACAGCCAAGAAATGACATGTTAATTGTACCCGCTGGTTAAAAGGCCTCACAGCCATTCAGAGGGAAATGGGAAATGGAGAACTTGACAATGGATGATAAAAATTTGTCTTAGTGCCAGAACTGTCATATGAGGAAGCTTAACCACTGCACTGTGTCTCTGTGGCAATATGCCTCTGTGTTTACATTGGTAAGCTGATGATTTTAGTTCCTGAGTTTCCCTTATTTGCAGCGTGCATTGCTAGGTTGTTGTCAGCATGCCCTCCCAAATATTTATAATTTAAAGAGTAACTCACCTCTTAGTTCAGGCTATACTCACTGCCCACAGCCAATGCTTGGCAATTCTGTATAAGAAGACAGAGAGAGACCGAGAAGAAGAACTGAGTGTGGGGCCGAGCAAGCACAGGGCCTGGATCTGACTGACAGATGTCAACAATACTACGTTTATAGAGAACTACTGATCAGAAGTAGCCACTAGAAGCAGCACTCAGACCTTTTTCACCATAAAATGTAGAATTTAAACAGTTTGTACTAAAATGTATAATGTCAAATTATTATTCATTTGATGTACTGGTAAATTGGTACAACTTAGCCGCTACAAAAAGTGATTTTAGGAGCAAGTTACTCTTTAAAATACTTTATGTTCCAGTGAAGAACTGTAGTCTTAGATTGTAGGCGTCATCAGTACAATCTTTACCTTCACTTTTACAGAAGCCATTATAGAAGAGCAGACAAAGTGGACTGTAGGATCAAGGTAAAAGGTCTCTGTCCTGTCTTTTTTTCTTTCTTTTTTTTATTATTATTTTTTTATTGACGTTCAGTTCAGAGGTGTTTACTAGCCATTAGCATTACTAAATGAAGCTGTAGTGTAGAATTCCCCAAACATATCTCTCAAACTCTCCCATCATCACATCACTGGTGTCTCTACCTGCTGGGGTCTAAGCACCAAATTTATGCCTTCAATAAATCATTCATTACACGTCATCCATTTGTCTGTGTTTGTTTTAAGTCTCTACTTGTTGAAATAGGTAGCAATACAGCTGTCCCAACTGCACAAATGCTTTTGTACACAAATTGCGTCTAAGGTTCAAGTGTGCCAATAAATGTATTACAATTATGGATGACATGCTGACCTTTGACTCCATCATACAATATGTCCACCTTCACATGATCTATGATGTACTGTACTGTCCTCCCACAAAACAATCATCCTTTCTTGAATTTACGCTTAGCTTTAGCAATTGCTATGTCAGATTGCATACACCCATAGCATGACTTATTGGCTGCTGTGGTGAAATCAGTTTTGGTGTGAGGTTGCATAGTTCAGCTTCTATATTTCCCGCAAAAAAGCATAAACATATTTTCACCATCCCTGAATTTGTGAGGGTCTGTCTGCAATCCTTGCCATGTATTTTCTCATAATAACATTCTTCTTTCTTCATGCACCATGGAAGCATACGCACTCAGCGAGCCTGATTTGTTTTCTTCCACTTTAAACAAATCTGTAACAAAGTAAAGAGAGCTGTTTGAATATTGCACTCGCTTGTGTTGCTCCACTGAGCTGTCAGCTTTAGGGGAGACATTTGTACCAACTTTTAATGAATTCTTCCAAGTGCAATATATCAACAATTCACAAGCCTTTATGTCACATCTTTTATGCTGTATTCTTTTTCTCACTCACCCGAAAAACAACAAACCATTTTTGCTTGTTGTTATATGATATTAAACATCAATATAGTGTATGAAGCCAGTTAGTGCTTTACTCTCTGTGCAGTACCCATGTAACCTTAGATATTATTTTGTGGTTCTTAGTTCTTGTTCACCCATCTTCCTTACAACTACAACTCATTTCTCTCATAACCCTCTTGGCATTTGCTCTAAGCTTTGTCGGCCCAAGGAGACTCTCAGTCCCATGGGCCTCAATATCTAATAACACAGTGCCCCCAGTTTAGCCCATGCCCCTCAAGCTCAAATTTAGGAGACAACTCCTTCAGGTACAACTCGGCCGCTGCATAAATTGAGTGTTAAAGTCAGAGAGACCCCATCCCAGAGCCTGCAGAAATTCAGTGCCACCAGTGCTTCGATGTGCAATTAATCTGAAATGGGCAGTCTTAATCAACCCTCCCGTCGCCCCTGGTTACTGAGTCTGGCCCTGCTTCTGAACAGATTGCCTTTTGCCGTCAGATGATGTCATCATTGTAGGACCTCGGCGTAGTTAATAATAAATTACAAGCAAGAGGGTTAAGCTCATGGCAGTTAGTGAAGAGACGATTAGTGTGATTAAACAGAGGAATATGCTACATGTAATTACACAGGGCCGTACACGGAGAGGCTGTTGTTAATCAGGAAGGGTCAGATAGCATCTTTATAGTTTCTCTTACAATACAGATGAACACCAACTGATTTGCTACCTACATATTACCAAGACTGTATAGGGTAACTTCGCCATATGAGTCGTTAAGGCAGCGATATAATATTTGACTTATAGGTTTAGTAGGTTAATTTTTTCTTTATGTAATATCATTTTGCTATTATGTCTATTGTCTGAGGTAAATCAATCACCTAATGCCAATGCCAATGCCTAATGGCAACCTATTCCAAGCAATGTGCAGCCACAAAGCAAAGCTGACCATAGATCTTGAGCAACTGTCTGTGAGAATGGCATGGGCATGTTTTATTTACGTAGACATGAAGTAAGGAGCAACACACACATCCAGAACAAATAAACTTGTGTGCTTCCATCCATCCACTATCTTCCGCTTTATCCGGGGCCAGGTCTAACAGGGACACCCAGACATCCCTCTCCCCAGATCCCAGGCCAGCTGAGAGACGTAGTCCCTCCAGTGTGTCCTAGGTCTTCCCTGGGGCCTCCTCACACTGGGAGAGGGTCCCAGGGAAGACCGGCTGGAGGCATTCGGAACAGATGCCCGAGCCACCTCAATTTGCTCTTCTCGATGTGATGGTGCAGCGGCTCTACTTCGAGCTCCTCTTGGGTGACCAAGCTCCTCACCCTACGTCTAAGGTAGCGCCCAGCCACCCTGCGGAAAAAACTCATTTCGGCTGCTTGTATCTGGGATCTTGTCCTTTTGGTCATAAACCAAAGCTCATGACCATAGGTGAGAGTAGGAGCGTAGATCAACTGATAAATCGAGAACTTTGCCTTTCGGCACAGCTCTTTCTTCACCACAACAGAGCAATACAACAACCACATTACTGCAGACACTGCACCAACCCGCCTGTCAATCTCACACTCCATCCTTCCCTCACTCATGAACAAGACCCTGTGATACTTAAACTCCTCCACTTGAGGCAGGAACTCCTCTCCTCCAACCTAGAGAGGGCAAGCCACCCTTTTCTGGTTGAGAACCATGGCCTCAGACATGGAGGTGCTGATTCTCATCCCAGCCGCTTCACACTCGGCTGCAAACCGCCCCACTGCACACTGAAGGTCCTGGTTCGAGGAAGCCAACAGAACAATATCATCTGCAAAAAGCAGAGGTGAAATCCTGTGTTTCCCAAACCGGAGTCCCTCCGGGCCCCTGGCTGCGCCTAGAAATTCTGTCCATAAAAATAATGAACAGAACCTGTGACAAAGGGCAGCCCTGCCCTTTGTCCAACATGCACTGGAAACCGGTGCCTGGTTGTACAGGGAGCAGGACAGCCCTGAGCTTAGGGCCTCAGGACCCCATACTCACCCTACTGTCCACCACCAGGTTCGGAGGTTGCTGCCACGACAGGAACCATAGACCTTACAGTCACAGCTCCGAACGGCTGCATCGACAATAGAGGCACTAACCCAACCTCCCTAGGGATCTGGTTGAAGCTCTCCCAGAGGTGGGAACTGAAGACCCCTCTGACAGAGGGCTCAGTCAGACGTCCAACAGACCCTCACAGTACATTTCGGTCTGCCGAGTCTGTCCGGCCTCCTCCTCAGCCAGCGAATCCAACTCACCACCAGGTGGTGAATAGTTGACAGCTCAGCCCCTCTCTTCATCCGAGTGTCCAAGACACACAGCCAAAGGTCGGATGACACGACAACAAAGTCGATCATCGACCTCCGACCTATGGTGTCCTGGTACCACGTGCACCAATGGACACCCTTGTGCTTGAACATGGTGTTTGTTATGGACAAACTGTGGCTAGCCCAGAAGTCTAATAACAGAACACCACTCGGGTTCAGATCAGGGAGGCCGTTCCTCTCAGTCATGCACCTCCAGGTATCACTGTCACCCACCCACGTGAGCGTTGAAGTCCCCCAGTAGAATGACAGTCCCCAGTTGGAGCACTTTCCAGCACCCCTCCCAGGGACTCCAAGAAGGCCAGGTACACTGCTGTTCGGCCCGTAAGCCGAGACAACAGTGAGAGACCTGTCCCCAACCCGAAGGCGTAAGGACGCGATCCTGTCATTCACCAGGGAAAACTCCAACACATGGCGGCTGAGCTGGGTGGCTATAAGAAAGCCCACACCAGCCCGCCGCTTCTCACCGCGGGCTGGTGTGGGCTTGCAATGCCAGAGTAGAAAAGACTCCAGCCCCTCTCAAGGAGTTGGGTTTCGGAGCCCAAGCTGTGCGTGGAGGCAAGCCCGACTATCTCTAGTCGGTAACGCTCAACCTCCTGCACAAGCTCAGGTCCCCCTCCCCCCAGCGAGGTGACATTCCATGTCCCCAGAGCTAGTTTCAGTGCCCAGGGATTGGGTCGCCGAGGCCCCTGCCTTCGACCACTGTCTGATCCTTCTTGCACCAGCCCTTTATGGTTCCTCCTGCAGGTGGTGGGTCCACGGGAGGATGGCCCCATGTCATCCCTTTGGGTTGGGCCCGGTCAGGCCCCGTGGGGACCTAGCCACCAGGTCCTCACAAGCGAGCCCCAATCCCAGCCCTGGCTCCATACCCGGCAATGTAGCTGGCCTTGTTTGTCTTGTCATCATAAAGAGCTTTTAAACAGCTCTTAGTCTGACCCATCACCTAGGACCTGTTTGCCATGGGAGACCCTATCAGGAGCATTAAGCTCCCGACAACATAGCTCCTAGGATCATTCGGGCACTCAAACTCCTCCACCAAGATAAGGTGGCGATTCAAGGAGGAGAAAAAGACCATAAGTAAAAATTCAAAATTAGGCTCCACACAACAAATGAAGCACCCAGATTTATTTTATTTTATTTTTTTTCCACACACACACGTGACGTTTCAGGCTCTCATGTCTGCATAGACAAACATGAAATCTTTAGAGGCTGCATACAGTGGATATTATCCAAGGAATGTTAGAGAGCCAGAGGTTTGCACTCTCTGCGTTTCTTTAGGTTGTAACCAGAAAAAAAAAGTAAAAGACCTGTTCAAAATAGTTATTTCTAAAGTAGAAGTAAAAGTACTGAACAAATCTATTACTTAAATGCATGTATTTAGTGATACTACTTCTACTTGCCTACTATTAGGACCACTACAATTAAAATGAATATTGTTACTATTGCTACTACTATTACTACACGCTTTGTGAGAAATACAGAAATACTAGCAAAAATTCTTGTAGAAATAATACAACTTGTAAGAGAGAACAATTTTAAAGATTCTACAAATTTACATGAGTAAAATAATTTTTTTTCAAATGTACTCAAGTAATGAATGCATTATATTAAAAATGTACTTAAGTAAGTTACTTGGGTAAAAGTAGTCAGTTAGTTTCTTCCTTTGGTTACCACTGCAGCACTGAAAGGTTCATCTGACCCATAAGTGACACCTATACCTTTCCAAATCAGAGATGCCAATAAATTAAAGGTTCTCCATTATTATTCTCAGATGAACAATGGGGCCATAATCATTGAATGCTTGTCATAGAGTCTGTATTAATTACACACCAGTTTGCTTAGTTTGTACAGATTAACATTGTTTATTAATGATTATATGATCCAACAGCATGCGCCTCTTACTGCACTGGGTATTGCCAGAAACAGTTTATGAATTAATGGCATATATTTTATTTCTCTGGTCTCCTCTGTCATTCCAAATCTGTTTCCATTTTGGGGTGTGTATGAATGGATTTGAAAAGTCTCCATTTTGAACAAAGAGCAAGATAAAATGTGGCGGCAATAGCTGGTAGCAGAATAAACGGCTGGTGTGCTCACAGGTGCTGTTTACTGGGCACTCCACTAATGTTGGCATGGTTTCGTGTGAGCTGGCCACCGAGCGAGCTGGAGTTAAACAGACACTAAATTGGCAGCTATAATGCACCAGTATGGGAAAAAATCAAATGAGTGTTGGCACCAAAATCTAAAACAAAAGTATTAAAGCCTGAAGGAGTCTTTTTCTGTGATCATCCAACATGTCTTCCTATTTGTATGCTTGAATGAAAGCAGATTATTTAATAAACTGAGGGGGGAACAAAGTTACATGTGCATATTTTTTTTTTTTTTTAATTCAGTAGTCAGTTTTCCCTACTTCATGGAAAGTAGCCTAAACTGAATATAATTGAAAAGTAATGTATGAGATAGCTTTAGCATACAATAGCAAAGTTGATAGCTGTTTGTAGTCGGTAGCAATTAATTTCCTGTTCAAGCCATGTTAGCCATCAGTAATTATGGATGGAATTTTTTAAATTGCCCCCAGTGAGCGACTGTGAGAGAAAATGTGAGCATGTTATCAGTGTATGGTTTGGTGTCAGCCCTGTGACTAACTGGCCATTTTCTAGGGTGCAACCCGCCTAAGGCCCATAGTTGGTATGATACTCTTCAGCCACCCACGACCTGTAACAAGAATATGTTGTACACAGTGAATGAATAATGTGAACTCACAGCCATTTGGTATAGTCTCTAACAATTTGTTCAAATACAGTTCTCCATTTTTTAAACTGCCTTCATAGTTATATACAGTATGTGACCTTTACATAGTGACTAAAGAAAGATGCTTCATTATTCCTCTATTTAGAAATAATATGTGATGTGATGCTGTCTGTAGCTCTCATTGCTCTCTGCAGCACCATTTTGCTGTCATGTGTGTCCTCCATGTCATGATGTTGGCTCAAATTCCTTATAGTGTCCTCACCACATTTCTCTCTGTTCCTTTGATTTATTAACTAACTTTTGTTTTGGAAGCTGAAAGGTGATTGTGAACAGTCTGTCAATCCTATATCACAATGCAGACGCATATCCACATATCTAATTGTGCTGCTCCCTGGGCATAGACTTTAATGCATGATTGACATGTTCATTCATTAGCCAGATACATTTGACAGAAGGGCGACTTGCCAAGAGAGCTCCAGTGTTGAGGGTAAAGTGAGCATTGTGCGATGCCAGACAGTAAGTATGTCTGCAAGCAATAACTGGAAGCAGAGTCGTGATATTCCAAAATTCTATATTTAGACTTTCAAATCTTCATCTTGGAGGGCTTTGAAAAGGTAGTTTTACACAGTTCTTCAACAATCACCGGGTCATTTTTGTGTGCGCTGCCTACAAAGGATTCAAACTGTGACAAGTTGAAATGGGGTAAAAGTCTCTATACAATGCAAGCAGTCGTGGCACTACTGCGGCATTATGAGCTCTCTGTATGCTCAGCGTGCCTCCGCTCTTCCACTTTGATTTGCCTGCATACAGCGCTTCCACGTGGCCCCTGTCAGACCCCAAATGCTTTGATAGAAGGAGTGTGTTAAGGCCCACTTAAATAATGATGATGGTTTGACATTATAGAAATGTGGAATGCTATAAAATGAGCACCTTTCCACTATAATACACTGTAATTGCACAAATGCATTATACATTTCATATATGGTATATACAAGAGAAAGTAATCATTGTGTTTTGTGACTTTGTGAGTGTAAAATAGCCTTTATACAGCAATGGGATTATACCATGCCTGATTAATTCAGTAACATTAAAGGCTACTTTTTCACTTTGTCCCTGGTCACTGCTCTTGCCCCCTGATGCATCTTGAGTTCATGTCTTATAATAGATGGTGAATTTAGTGGCTCAAAAGAATGACTCCTTATTATTATTATGTTTTATGCTGCAGTTTCCCCAAGAATGCACTGGATTAGTACAAAGAGGGACGGAGAGAGAGGCAGTGTCATAACTGCGTCTACCTGACAACAAAAAAAGGCAAAGCATGCAAAGGCAAGGCATTCAGTCAGAAAGCCTTCCTGATCGAATGCAGTTTGTGAACACATTGTCTGTGAACACAGTTTGCAAAATGCAAGTTAAAATTGCATCATGCAAAGAAGTCATAATGTGAACACAATCCAGAAACATTGCTGCTTTCTCTGGGCAAACTGGGAATTATATTTCTTAAAACATTATCTATTGCTCCATAGAACAGTTTTCCATTTCACCCAGTAGTGTGCGGTGACTTTTTCAATTGGACAAGCAGACGCCTTGACTTCATTAAGTTTTATATGACAATATTTTGATTTAATTTAAATTTAATTAAAAATCACATGGGTAACTACAATCCCATCATTATTTGTGTAGTAGGCTGTTTCAAACTATCTCACACTCTTCCTATATAATTATTATTAGAAACTGCTCTATTTGTATACAAAACAATGTCATTACAATTTTTTTTTCCACAAAGCTGGCCTTCTCTGTTTCCTTATCAAAGAATGTGCCCTCAGTTTTTGTTTTAACTTTAATTCATAAGCACTAAAATGAGGATGGATGGATGATGAGTGAGGTTACAGCCTTACAGATGAGGGAGGTCTGTTCATCAGGACTAACACTGAGATCAACACTAGACTAGTGCACTGTTAATGCTGCTTCACTATAAGAAAACCTCAAAAGAAGCCTTACACATCACACTACAAACCTCCATTTAAAAACACCGCCTCGCTGACACTCACCTCTCTACTCAAGCTGCAAATCCAGTCCATGTTACTTTTTGAAGAAACGTCCTATATTTCCTACAGCTGAGTTTGTCCAGAATAACCAGTGCCCAGTTCATTCACAGTTCTGTAATATTCACATCCACTGTTGCTGGCTCCTCTCCACTCCCCCAGCTCCACTTCTTACAAACATGTCTGACACTTAACCATGTACATGAGGCTATCATTTATATGACACGCAGTTTATGCAGCAGCATGTACTCATGAGAAACATGAACAGGGTTTAAGTTACAAACTATGACTTATCTGTAGAAACGCTCTTAGACACTTTGGCTGCGGCTACTTCTGGAAAGTGTTTGTTGTCTAACACGCATGCGCACTGTAATGGAAAGGACCGTAAGCTGTAAAGCGCGCTGCTTATCGTCCACTGCTATCAGCCAGCGATCTCTGTCACTGAGCCTGAGATTAACCACAGCACGCATGTGTGACTCTCCAAAACAAGCTGCTGGCTCTCTGCTTGACAACCCCCAGACAGAAACAATACACCATGACTCCGCCCCCACAGAGGTGAAAATGACAGCAATGAACAGCAGAGAGTTAACCTAGCTTGCCTCGACAGTACCTGGATTGGCCAGCAGGGCACAGATAAGTACAAAGTGACTGGAAGCAGGTAATCAACTGATTCACTATGGAAGTGAACTGCAAAATGAAATGTTTGGAGAGATAGCGATTTAATTTCATTATAATTTTAATTCGTGCGTTGTTTAGATTTGTTTGGTCAAGCACTGCTTGCCTTGCTTGCCCTCACGACACGCCCATGATTTCACCTTAAATGAGCCTTGCCCCAGAGAAGACAAAGGTGTCTCTGACTCATGTTCACCAATGCAGGGTCACTAAAATGATATGTGTCTTAGGGTTAGGATTACCATAAACATATTATCATATAAATATTTGTATATTGTGGATATAAAGGGTCATGACCATGGTTAGTAAAGATCTGAATGTAGATGATCCAAAAAGGATTCTGTATAAGCCAGACCTCTGTGAAAAATAACATCAGTGTAAATCTAAAAAATCATTTGCGCAATTATAATTTCCTGTTAATGCTCTCATTATCTCTCTGCTACCCCCGAGGCTAGCCCCTATATTCAACCATGCAGTCCTACCAATCATCGCTCTTATGATCATGCCATGCATGTGTTTCTCAGCTCAGTGTATAGACAGATCAAACGGGAACAATGCTGGCCAGTAGATGGGGAGATAGCATCTCTGTGTGTGAAGAATCCAAGGAGGATGTTCTGAGCAAACACACGCTGGCGAACGGAAATGAATGAGACAGAGAGAGGACGGGAGGCGAGGAAGAAGCATTATTGCAGTACAAAGTAGTGGCACATGGCCATTGACCCGGCTGTCTGAAGTGTCAATGTGAGTTCAGTGTTGGTGATATGAAGCCTCCAACAGAAAACAGAACAGCAAACACTCGTGGGCTTAAGGGGAAGGGATGAGAGCAACGGATTGGTGGTTAGCTATATAGTATGTGGTGTGTATGTGTGTAAGTCAGGTGTGTGTGGCTAGAAAATGAGAAGCTGTTGAATGAAGAGCTTGAGAGTGAATCATTACTGTGAAGTAGGGTGTGCATTTTGCCACTTTTAAAGACTATTTATCCGCTGCAGTGGTACTAGACCAGCTAAAAACAGAATGGCCTGTGTTGCAAAAGGGACTTTATGTGATATTTTAGTTGCATTACATATTTTTCTCACTTTGACAATATCCTGTAAGGATCCTACAATAACCACTTAGGGAGTTTGTCATACCAAGATGCCAGTGTGTAGTTTTTACAGGGAAAAATACTTTTTTCACCACTAGATGGGGTTTTGAGGCGTTACAGTGCCCAGCCTCAGTCTCACACAAAGATCAGGAATAATATTATGACCACCTGCCTATCGATGGTGGTCATAATGTAATGCCGAATATATCACCTGCGATGTAATGTATTTTGACAACTCTCAATCAGAATCTTTAGCTTGTTGAGCTGCAGTAGCAGACTGGGAACAGCCCACAAGTGCTGCAGTTTTAGGGATGCTCTGACCCAAAACTAAACAACTAACTATAACTAGTGTCTAAGCTATACAGTGATACTGGCCCCTGCCCTCCATCTGAGTATAGGTTGTGTTCACGTGAAGTCATAAGATTCAAAAGGGCCTTTGTTGTGAGACTGAGCTGGAGGCAGATCAGAAGTCCATAGTTTTGCTACTAAAGATTCAAAATGCAGATTTCTTGACCTGGTTTATTGTTAATATCACTATAATTACTGGGCCTATCCATATGAAACAAAAAACTGGAACAAAGTTTTCAACATAGCATCAAAAAGTGGTGACAACATTCAATCACACAGGCATGATTGTCACTAGACAAGGCATTAAGTCACAAGATTATCATGACTTTGTAGATGCAATCACTAACAAAAACTATCAGGTTTAACATGAATGATTTTTATGTTCATATAGATAGGACTGCATACACTGTAACTAGTGTTAAATTTACTCTTGAAAATGACCTCTGTTGGGCCTTTCTATGTAGAGTTTTTACTTTCTTTAGATGCCTGGTTCAATAGATCCTGTATGGGGCCAGGACTCCTTTAAAAAAGAGATTGAAAAGTATCAATAAATTATAACATTACTAATAAAATATGGCTTTAATCTCCAAGCTTTCTTTTTCTTTTTTTTTTTTTGTAACATGCTTTCACTTACTGGCACGTTATCACAAAAGTAAAGCCATTACACAAATCAAAAATCCATTAACAGCGCCTTTTCATCAATTTCAAATATTCAATGAATTTCTGAAGCTTCTAACATTCAGGAAGTGCTTTGTTTAATGTTTTTTGTCAGAAAGCAACAGCCACCATTTTCAACATGAGGTTCATTTGGCCTTGAGGATTACAGATCATAAATGTTTAAAACCCACTCTTTTTTTTCTCTCAAATTAACAACTGCACTGACTTTGAGAACGCCGATGAATGCAGCCAAAGCCACAATTCACCCACTTGAGATTTGATAATGCATCATCGAGTGTACCATCAGTGTACTTCACTCAGCGTTACTTGATGCTAAAAGCAAGCCATAATGGGTTGGAGTTATGCATTTTTCCACACATAACTCCCCCCTCTGTGCAAACAACTTTGGCATGCAGCAATGAAAAAGATTCTACCAAATTACTCACAATTTTTAAAACGACATTAGCTGGGTTTCCATTCAAACATGGAACAAGTTTGCACAAAGAACAAAACAAAACCAATTGTAGTTAGATGTGTTTCTATTAAGGTGTTTGAGCACATAAAATTACCTAGAAACCAACAACAGAAGCATAGGAAGTGGTTGTGATTAGAAATCTTTGATTTGGCAAACGTTGAATCTGATAATTTTTAGTTAGGTGTGTCCATAAACTCACTATATTAATAATGTGGCTCAATGCCCTTTCTACTGACAACAACAATGCCTGTGATAGAATAAAAGGACCACATTTTAATGATATAACTAAAATATATATATTTAAATTTAGGTTACTTATGCTGACAAAGAAGACTTTGAACTTTGAGCCAGTTTTTGTTTCATGTGGATTGACCAAATATTTGTGGAGATATCACCAATAAATCAATAATAAATAAATTTGCATAGTGACCCTTATGCAGCAAATTCTACCATCTCCACCTCAATATTAAAGTATAGGCCCTTAAGAAAGTCCAAATGAATGCGATAAACAAAAATTATAATGCAGGCTGTATCAACAAGTGTGTTAAGATGTCAGGCTCCTTACATACGGATAAGACAATGGCTGACAGGTTTTTGGGAGGACGTACTGGTCAGACAACTTTTGGTTATTTATTTTAGTTTTCTCAGCTGTATTTTTTTTTTTTTGGGGGGGGGGGCTATGTTAGACTATATTCAACAAATACATGTTCATGTATTTTTATTTGCATTTATGGCATTAAGGTTTTTTTTTCAACAGTTGAGAAACCAGAGAGCACAGTACAAAATGACTGAGGTTTTTCAGGTCCCACAGAGTGCACAGTTTATTAATATTAATTTTTTTTTCTAATACACATAATTAATAGCCTGCTACTGGTAAGTGGAGCTAATTTTAAGTAATATTGCAAAAAGATATATTTATACTCAAGCTCACTAATACCTTTAACTGTTTTTCCAATCCAAAACCACCTAACGTACACAAATTAGAATTGCTTAGAGAATTAAAGTTTTTATTTTCTAAATTTGGCAATTTTATCACTTGACTCTGATGTAATACTTGCACATTAAAAAAAGCTATTGGAAGCCTGGCTATTGCCACCATTGGGTTCACTAACACATGGGTAAACTTACTCCCAACAGAATTTTAAAATTGAAAGGCTGTAATTTAACTGCTGTTCCTGTGTCACCAAACTTGAAGTTGGGGCAGACATTTTTTTTTTCTTCACACTTGGTCTGCCGTCATTAACCTGCGAACAGAGCTCGAATAAATTACCACCCGCCGACACTTAAATCATTTCAGAATTCCTCCACTGAATGATTTAGTAGAGACTGGGTGAAAGAAGGGAGATAAAGTATACAGTAAGTAATATAGCAAATGAGAGACATCCAAAGGGGTTGAGACATTCCCTTTAGAAATCTAGTCCACTTAAGACTCACGGACTTCAGAAAACTTTCTCCCGAGAATCCCACATTAAAAGCAGAGTGCAATAAAGCTGTGCAAATGTGGGTCAGGGTTCTCTGTGCTGTCAATTAAGAGTCATGTAAACTGTGAGCATTTTCCCCAGACTGGTATCTTCTGTCAGGTTCCAGGCAACCCTGGCTTTTAATTGCTTCAAAGTTGCCAGGCAACGGCTAAAGAGGTTATGCCTGGATGCGTAAAAGTGTGCGCGGCCATATTTGGAAGTGACATGAGGAAAGGGGCTTGCTGTGTGTTCTGTCGAAGTGAACATACTGCTACTGTATTTATTACTCTATTGATATAAAATGGCCTTACACTGTGTAATTATGGTCTCCACCCAGCTGTTCTGTGCACATCTTAAACCACTCATTATTCTGAGTTGTGTCATGGCACTTCCCATCCCCAGATCTCAACATTCTCCCCCAATAATTATTTATTCATCTTCTGCTTGTTCCTGTCAAGGAGAACAAGGCTAATTCATTAACTGTGAGCCTGGACAGTGACTAGGCTACTAGTTAGCCGCACAGTTAGTTAGACACACAGACACATACTGACAGACAAGCTTTCACACTTACTTTTATATTCATCACATCATCTATACATACATGTCTTTGGAAGTGTGTGTTTGTGTGTGTTCAGACTTTACCAGCTCATCTAATTTTGTTGCATTACTCTAACCCACTGCTCATATTAATTGCCTGTAATGTTTGGATTTATTATTATTATTATTATTATTAAATCTCAGTGAGAGTGTCTACATCTTAGCTTTATTCAATACAATGTAGAGGACCACATTGATATTTTTGGTATTTTCAATATGTTTGCTACCAGTTAAAAGATTTATTGATTTAAACTGTTCTCCTCATTATTAAGGTCATCCATAACATTGTTTCTCATATGCATAAAATTCATATGCACTCGCTTTTCTCACCTAATTTGACTCTGAATAATAAAAAGAACATTAAAATAGATATACAGTATTATGGTTGACTATTTTGCTATAGGTTTAGGCATGCCTTTGTCTTTTTATGTATTTTGTATTTTGTATGTATATTGATATTGTTATTGAGTGGCCTATAGTAAAGAACTTTTCATTCTGTTTTGTACATGCCCGTTCCATTATACCACCATATCTATAACATTCATTCATTGTCTTTTGCTTATTTGGGTTTGTGAGTGACAAGACCCTATCCCAGCAAGTGGCCAGTTAGTTGCAGGACTGACACAGAAACACATTGACAGACAACCATTCACCTAAAACATGCTTGGCTTTAGGCAGTGGGAGGAAGCCAGAGTATTCACTGCTATATTTTTATGCCCTGAGATGCCATTTCAGAAATATTGCATATTTTCTTTTTGTCGTTCATTCATTTTCTTTTCTCTTTAGTCCATATTCTTTCATGTCTGTAATTTCACATCACCTACCATTATTCTCCTGGCCTCTTTGACCTGTGCCCTCAGCTCCTCTCATGCTCCAGCTCCTTCCTTGTTTTTTTATTACTCCACTTCTTCCTTTCACTCATCTCTGTCACTATACTTTCCTCTCTTCTCTGTCTTCATCACCTTTGTAGGATGTCTGTGTCCTTTGCTCCCGCTCGTGTTTATTCGCTCCTCTCTCTCGGTGTAACCTCCTTCACATGCCCTCTCTCCTCCATGTGGCAGGCTCACCGTTTGTTCTCGGCTCCGTGTGAAACAGTAGCGCGGGCTGTCCGAGGCTCTTACCAACCACACTAGAAGGCTGCATTAATATTGCATGCCACTGTCTTATCGACCACAGCAATGCCAGGAATACAGAGTCGGCTACAAGACAAGTTAGCGGCTAGAGTGGCGGCGCACACATGCAAACGATACACGGCGCACACACACACATATTGTATATATAGACAGAGCAGAGATAACCACTACAATGCCAAATGTGTGGCTTGGCGGTGTCTGTTTGCCGTGGTGCAGTGAGCCTAAACAAAAGCAACAAGATTTAGATTTTTCAAGCTTCAAAACCTTGAAAGTCAGAGTTTTAGAGGAGTGAAAGATCCTATATGAAATATTAAATTGAAATGACCCAACAGCTGTGTGGGTGTCCGTGGATAAAATGTGGAGCAGAGGCATTACAAAAAGAGGCATCCTTTTGTGGTTACTTGAGGCTTACACAACTTTTACCCAAAAAAACATTTTAGAAATAAATGTGCATACAGCATTAGGTGACACCATGCAGTTAAGTGGATGGGTTTATGCAAAACAATGTTTTAATGCATGTGTTCTGTTTTTTGACACATTATCCTCTACCATAAAACAAAAATGTGTCGTGGTCTTTAACATAACTGAACCATTTTGAGTTACTTCTATATATCTAACAAGCTGGAGTATAACACAGAATTTAGAAGTAGTATTCAGTGATATTAGTAATAAGGGGGCACGGTGGCAGCAGTTAGTGTGGCCTGAGGATCGAACCCACAACCCTCCAGCAAGTCCAAAGTGTGTGTTAGGAGCAATGGCGACTCTAAAGGGCTGTTTAGACGACGACGCCTTGTGCCAAATCCACAAAGGTTTGATTGCAGTTTGGCCTTTTGTTTACACAAAGACGGGGCTTTCCTTTTCCGAATCTGCAAAAGTTTGAAAACGCTGGAGGAGGTGTTTTGGTCTCACAGTGGGAGCCACTCAGAGCTGCTCCTTTCTTGTGTAAACTGTGAAAACACCGTACTCACTAAAAACTAGGACATAACAGCCCCACTCTGAGCAGTCATTGGCTGTCTGCATGCCGTATGTAAGCTAACCCGCGAGTGCAAAATATAAGGCTTTTATACCTCATACATTCATATTTAGTCCAGTAAGTGTCAGTAATATCTGTAGAAATACTTACTGTTAGGAGAGACTTCATGATTATGGCTCCAGAAAACCACAAGGTCCTAAAGTATTTGGAAAGTTACAGACGGAGCTATCACTTCCTCTGCTGTTTACTCATTGCATGGTGTAGAGCATTTGCGGGCCCCACAGCACAATTTGCTGGACAAATACAGGTACTACAGTTTACAATCGTTTTCCTTATGCCTCAGCATTTTTGTGTAAATGCGAATCGGAGGCGACATGTTGCGTTTTCCTGGGAAGCGGCGTATAAACAGGCCCTAAATTGGCTCTATATTGGATGAATGTGAGAGTGAATTGTTGCCTGTTTATGTTTGTTTCTTTGTCAGCCCTGCAACTAACAGGCCACTGTCTAGGTTGTACCCCACCTAAGGTCCAAAGTTACGGGGATAGGTTCCAGTACCTGTGACGTCTAATGGAAATAAGAAGAAAAAGAAGATGAATGAATGAAGGAATGATATTAATAATATCATCTTAATGGTATATTAAGTCACTTGTAGACTCAAATGAAAGTCGCAATGATCACAGAAGAGAAAATACATGATGAAGTCTCTCTCAGCATCATGAAATTGCTTTGTATAAGTTTTTATTTACAGCCTTCCAGGAGCTTGGCATATGTTTACATATTCACATGTTTTCTACCCACTGAAGCATTAAACCCTATTATCAAACCTCAGACCTATTCTAGGAACTAACCTTCAAAATGCTCTAATATTTCACAATAATTGAAACACAAGCGGGCACACATACACACAAACATAAAGTGAACGTGCATGCGCTTGTGCATGTGGGCCGCCTGCCTGGCTTTTTCCATCAGCTGGACCTATCACAGCTTATTATCAGCTCCTTTGAACCGTGGGCACAGAGCATGATTGCACTCTCAATTAATGCCTGTATGATCTACTTTGACGGAGCAAGTAATGACAAGTGCCTTGGCAGTGTGCTCGTGCATGTGTGTGCGAGTGAGAAGACATGCGTTTCTATGGACATATATGTCATTGTGTTAGGTGTGTATATTGTGGTAAAGCCATGCATGACCATGTCCTTGTGTGTCGGCCTTTACAGTAGTGAAGTGTGAGTGCTGGCACTGGGTGCATGCTCTCGTCAGGGGGTACTGAACCAGTTTAGGCCAAACTGGGAGAGACATATGTGGCTCTGTGTAGAATGTCTTTTCAAAGGCATCCTTTTATCTCCAGCCCTCTTCATAAGCAATGAAATCTGTCTGAAGAAAGGCTCTAGAAATTGTTTCACGGCACTGTCATTTCCGATTGGCTCCAAGATTAAACCCAGCACCTCTCAACTTTCTCTGTGTGTACTGGCTGCAAAAGGTTTGCATTTAAAACTAACTTTCTGTGTTGTGTATTAGGGTTGGCATGCAGACATAAAAGCTCCTCTTCTGTGTTTGAAAGTATATACATGTTCACCCAAAACTCACGCTGATTGACACGTATGGAAGATAAAAGCAGCCCTGCGTCTGGAAAAGCAGACAGTTCGTCACTGTGTGTCTGAGAGTGTATGTACTTCTAAAAACACAAATGCAGATGAAAGCTGAGAGTTTTGAGCCTGTGTTGTGCTGCAAACATCCTTCTGCTCACAGATACAAAAACACTGAATGAACTGTATTTTGCAGTATATTGAAAAAAAAAAAAAAACAGACAGAAAATAGATCATAAATGTAGTTTCTCTGTTAGTGACATTTTAATGAAATACTCAATCAAATGAAATACAATACTCAATACAACTCAATACAAAATGAAATACTCATACTACAATCATTTTGACACTCTGACAGACTATAATATATCTGTATAGTCTCAAAAAGGTCTCAAGTGAGACTGTTCTTTTCTAATAAACCAGCTGTGTTGTTTGTAGTATGCATTATTGTAAATCTGGGCAAAACAGCATTTCTCTGTGAATAACTGACCCTGCTGCTTACAGCAGGCTGCCTGTGTGGATAAGTGCTTTCTGGATTTCCGCCACCTTGTGGCTGTTAGTGGCACTACAGTTAATCCGTGGTGGATTACCTCTGGGTAATGCCTGCATGATTAAAAAGGATTTTGTCTCTAGGGTTTTAATGAGAATCCCAGCAGTGTTTGTAGAGTTGACCCTGGGTTTTTACTGGCAAACCTAGTGCTTTACATGTCTATCAAAGCAATACATGTGTTTTTAAACATATCTGACTGTTTATCTGCCAGTTCATTACACAGAGAGATGAACATGATGAAATGAAATAGAAACACATTAGTGAGCAGTGAAATTCAAACAAATGTTAAGGCACTGTCATGTTTATTACTCCAACCCTTATTGTCTCAGAAGTCAGGTTTAAAGTGAGCAAGCTACCAGCAATAAAATAATAGCTTACTAATGTTTAAGGCAACTTACAGCATTGAAACAGTTATTACTTAATTTAAAACATTTAGTTAATTTATATTTTAAGTTATTCAATATTGAAGTTTGTAGTCATTCAAAAACATATCAGCTCTTTAATTCACTTTCTCTTGTTCTCTTTGCAGTGTTGCGTGCTGGGAGCTGCTCCTCTGGCACACTTTAACATTGTTCTGCCCTTGACACTTCTATTCTTTGTGTGTCAGAGTGGCAGAAAGCTAAAACGATTTTTTTTTTTGTGTGGATCTTTGTTTTTGCATGTGGCATGGTGTGTGTGTGTACTCATATTGATGCTGATGAAGTTTAGGGGTGCTGTACTTGTATTTGTGTGTGTTTGTGTGCGTGTGTGTGGCTTCACCAAACCAGCCCTGAGGTCCTGAGCCATCACACTTTATGAGGTATGGCAAGGTGAGAGCAAAACATCTGCTCGCCCAAAGAAAAGCCCTGGTCTGGGACTCATACTGGGTCTGGACATCCTCTACACACCCACTGACATTACTGCACACACACAACAACGCTGCCAGAATTGTTCTCTATGGTAATATAAACTACATCCTGCTAACTACACTCTGTCAGAAACTTTCATACCAGGTCTTTGTCTTGACTTACAAGACTATATAAGCACAAACCAGCAACTTATAGGCTAGAGATGTTCACGCCTTTCGGGTATAGTATATGGAGATATACTATGTTTTTCCCATGCACTTGTCTTTCATCTGCATCTCCTTCTCAAGAGGCCGCAGCACAGATATCACACAAACACAGAGGACATCAGGTAGGATCTATATCAGAACTGAAAAACAGACACTACAAAGCAAAGGAAAATAGATATATAGAAAATATACAAAACATTGTTATTGTTAGAACTTGGGACCAGAGTCAAAATTTGCAACCTATGAAAAAAAATAAAAATAAAAAATTCAGTCCAAAAAGTCAGCCCAGTCTTGTTCAGCTCACACCTCCCCCGCAGCAACCAAACAAACCCACTGCAGACTGCAGCGTTGCAGCAGTACATGTTGTGAGGAGTGCTGAAGGGGCATGACAACAGTGGGACAGCGGGGAGGGAGGGCTCTTAAAGTGACAGGGATCTGAGCCTTTCTCACAGAGTCTAATGACGAGTTTCTTCAAAAAAAAAAAAAGGTTTATTTATTTATTTGATAGGGACAAGTATGTTTCATGAACACATGTCACACACTACAACATTTTAGCCAAGGCTAATTCTCAATGCCCGTCCCTAGTTAGGCTTTTACACAAAACATAAACCACAATATTTTCAGATATTTTCAGTAATTATTGCATTTTCTGACCAACAAAATATAAGATGCTGATCTAGAGATGTCCTAAATTAATTTAAAAGACACACAAACAAACAATGTGGGCCTTTTAACTAAACAACAAAATAACATATTTAAAACTATCTGACACAATAAACAGTCAGACACATTAGATCATCCAGTTGTAAATTTTTTAGGGTGAATCAGAACAAATATCCTGTCATTAGCCTCTGTTGTAGCCTTTTTTTATACATAGACAATGAAATGGAGATATCCACTAGGTCTATATGAGTATTCCATAATTTTGCACTGTGATATTTGAGTGAAAATTTTGCATGAGAGGTTATATATTAGTGAAGATGCAGATTTGCAGCCTGCCTAGTAGGATAATGATGAAATTGAGAATTGTAAAGAAAATTATATTTGATATACAAATCTGTTTCAATACTCCTTAATTAAAGTACTATTTCGACTTCAAATAAACTGATAATCAATACAAGCACTGTTACTTTAAAACAACAATAAGACAACAATAGGAAGTAAATAAGTATAAAATAAGTAGAAATAAAAGGATTCAACAAAATTGTTACTTGCAGTAATAATGTAAATGTAAACTTTGATTATTACTACAAGGCAAGCATGCTATTGCCGGGGATTTAATAAAAGTGTTTGTACTTACTCAGAGACTTTAAAAAATCTGCTTCAGTATAAGTATAATTTTCACTTAAAAATGCAGGTAGTCCAAAAATGTAACTCAATTGAAAGTATCCGGTTACTTTCCACCACTTAATATTGCCCTCATTATTATAAACATATAAATCTTAGCTGCATTTAATTAAAATAAACACTCTTTCTAGAGCCTGAATAAATCCTTACACAGCAGGTTCTTGTTTAGACTTGCTTTCCATTTTCTGGGTTATCCCCTGTTCTGTACTATTCACTGTTTCCTTCCTGTCAAAGGCATTGGAACAATCCGCTAGTACCTGCCATCATACCCCCCTCTCCCCCTCACCCCAGCCCCCTCTCTGGGCTGCTCTGCTCCGGCCGCCCCTCCTGTCTTCAGAGAACACCCGGGAGAGGAGAACTGCCATGTAAGGTCTAGTGGAGAGAGGATAGACACAGCCAGCGTTCAGACCGCCTCTGACATCCGAATCACTGAACCTGCCCACTTCTATTCTCTCCAACCTTGTCTGTCAGGCTGCCTGTCTGTATCTGTACTGGAGATATACCAATATGTGTGTGTGCATTTGGGTTACTGTGTGAAGAGCAGCTCTTTTTTATGTTAACCCCTTTTGTATGCAGACAAAGTTGGCTGACAAAGTAACTTTTCTTTTCAGTCGGTGTAAGCTGTATGAGAAGGCAAGTGATGTCTTGGTAGTGAGACATTTTGGTTATCAAGAAAATATACAAGACAGAATGGGAATGGAACATAAAATCAAATACTACAAACTCAAAAAATAACCATTCATTCATTTTTTCCTCCACTTATTCCAGTTGGGGGCCAGTGTGGGCTAAAGCCTACCCCAGCAAATAGGGGCCTGAGGAATGGTACACCCAGAACACTGTCCAGTTAGTCCATAGTTGGACAAACACTGACAGACTAGAGGCAATTTAGATGAACCAATTCAATAATACATGCATGTTTTTGGTCAGTAGGTGGAAGCTGGAGTACCCAGAGACAGTAACACGGAGAGGACATGCAGTGAAAGCCCTCACAGCCATTGGTCAAGAGACTTTACATGGCATGCTTTGAAATGATACTGCAACTTATGGGATATGTTTAAGAAAGTAAACATATATGCAGATATACCTTTAGCCTAATGGTTTTTAGGGTACAACAATGCAGTGAAGCTTAGTGACTGGAGGTTCCCAGGTTGAGTTTTAAAAGCAGTGGGGTGGTTGTTTATTTCTCGTAGCTTGTCTCTGGCATTGCTACAGTCACTGTGGAAACACTTATTAGCATTGCGACATATTTTATTTATTTGGGGTGTTCTAAATTTCAGTCCTATTTTAATATTATTTTCTCCAACTGCATTGTTGCATGTTTTTACAAGGTTCTATGTAAATAAGGCCTGATTGATGGGTAGACTGGTCGAATGGGTCATTGCCAATCTCTGACTCTGATGCCAAATTTCTGGGTGCCCCTTTTACTTATTTTAAGGCTGCTGCTCAATATCTCAAATTCCTATCTATCTAGCTGGACTTTTTATTTGTTTATTATGTACAGACTTTTGGCTTGGGAAAAAATTATTATGGGATCTTGGGCAAAACTGGAAACCATAAGAACATGGGTTGGATTTTCCATATGTTGTACTGATGTAGTCATTCATACTTTAACGAGAAATTGTTTTGGTCTATTCTCTGAGGTGTTCCTACTCGAAAGGGGCACAGCCAAAAGGGATGTTGCCTCTGTTTTGCTTTCCAAAAAAGCAGCCACCCTATTTAATATGCCTTGTCAAGTACCCCTGAAGAGCTTTGGCTAAATTACAGTCATCGGTTGAATACCGCTTGATATTTTCCATTTTAACTGCGGTGGGTACAATTTCTTTCTGTCTTCCACTTGGCCTGCCTCCACGTCAACATCATTTGTCTGCTCTGTCTGGCCTGTAATTGTAAAACACTTCACATAGTCTGAAAGGGTGTAAACAAATGCAAGTAATGCTATTTTCTGACTTATAGAAATAAAGAGATGGGAGTCCAATCAATGCACAGAGGATGCCACTCAAGTGCAATTTCAAATGACAACAGGCATTATATGTGTCCTAGTGTGGGATAGTCAAAGGCAGACTGGATGAAAGCAACATTTTGAGTCAAAGCATACTGGTGAAACTATAGAAAGGTATAGGATTAGAATTAAACAAAGCACCAAACACCCACCAACAGTGTGTTTGGTTTTTGTGTTGATAAAATGTATATGTTGACTATAATTCATCTTCTGCCACTTATTCCCATAAGGGCTTGTGGGGGGCTGGAGTCTGTCTAATTAGCTACTGTGGGGAATTTGGTTAGTGGGACGAGAGAACCCAAAATAAAACTGGAAATGCAGACTCCACTTAGACAGAGTGAGTTGGCCAGCTTAATGATCAAACCCTCAATCTCCATGCTGAGAGGCAGGGGCACAAACCACTCTGCTACCGTTGTAATTAGAAATAATATATAGAAGCATTTTAGCTTTCAGAAATGCAACAACATTTAAGTACAAGGGCTTGCTTAATGACTGAGACAAGAGACCTCCCAACTGATGGTGAATCCACTATGGTTCTATGACAAAAAGCAAACTAAGATAAACTTGTGAGGTCTCAAAGTATTACCCATCCTTACAATACATCTATGACAAAAAGATATACAAAAAGACAGTATAAATAGCTAAATCTTCTTCTTACCCATTGGTTTCTTCCCCATTGTTCTTCCCTATTCTTCCCCATGAGCCTTGTTCTTAATTTTCTCCAATTCCCTGATTACAGTGCGTTTTGCATTGAAGTGTTTGGTTTGTTTGTGTTGGACAGTGTGTATATACTGTGTTGGAGTGATGAAGAAACAGAGGCACTATACCTTACAGAAACACAGTTCAGAAATATAAGACCTTCTTTTTGATTAAGACAATGGGCCCATCCAGTGATGCATACTCCTCATTGTGCTTTCTAATGCGCTCCCCTTTTCAGATCCGCCTTTGTGCTTCACTAATGCCCCTCTAAATCAAGTGTGCGCAATCAGCACAATCTATAACCATCTAAAGAGACATTAGGATTGACATAACTAATTAGAGCCAATGATCACCCAGGCTTTGTGGACATTATATTAAGTAGCACATGCGCCACAGAAAGCGTGAAGTGGAGGCTAGGGAGAGGAGGCACAGGTGTTGGGCTGGCATCCAGTGAGAAGAACGGAAAAGAGTTCACAAAAGGGTAAAAGAGAGATATAGAGAGAACCAGATAACAGATGAGAAAGTGGAGAGACACTGGAAGAGAAGAGTGTTATTCAAGGAGCTGTTTAAATTGTTAAATTGTAATCAAGCCAACTGACAAAGTTTTTAGCCACATCCTGGCAGGAAACAGTGCATAGACACACACACACACACACACACACACAGGAGCTGGCTGGCAGAACATCACATTATGGCACCTAGATTATCCAGCAGGCATCTGGTGAGGCAGCTAACGCGCTCTAGCGGAGCATGCAGTCTGGGCCATATGCAGGCATGTGTGTACAGTGTGTGAGGGGGGATGTGGGTGTGTGTCAGGTGTCTGTGGGGACAGCTGCTCACTAAATAGTATTATTGTGGCTAATTGGGGATTACCAACTCTGCGAGGGGCACTGAAACCTACAGTCTCTGCTGACAGGACACACAGAGACAGGGGAAAAGTCAGGGTTTAAGCCACTGTGACTTTTTTCATAGGAACAATGGTTGCGTTAAAAGTTGAAAGGTTCAATTACAGTGTTAGAGTTACAGGAAAGCAGTCAAGACAGGAGTGCTATCAGATAAGCTGAAGAAAGATCAGCAACCAAACAATGTATTTAGACCAATGACGCTACGACCCACTCAGTGACATGGACAGTTTGAAAAACAAATGAAAAAATAAAGGGAAAGAAGAGTAGCCAAGAGCCGTTTGCCCATGAATCAGAAGGTTGGCAGTTCAAAACCCTGCTTCCATCAGTTGATACTGGTACTTGGGCAAGACACTGTAGCCCTTTTACAAACAGCGCTGCCAGGCTATCTCAGGAGGTGTGCCTCCTGATTCTATCCTCACACACTATCCTGACCGGTGTGGTCACACATGAAGGATGAAGACGCTTGGACTTGAGTACACACCATACTAATAAATGAGTTCACAGCAACAACAGTTTAAGCGCTGATATTATCACAACATTTACTCGATCTAATGCACAACTTAACTATACAGAGAATAAAAAACAAGTTGTGGTGCGCACAAGGACACAGAGCGTACTCCACTGACGCAGGGCATACTTGTCAAAAGCTGGCCTCCACACCTTCTACTTACATGCAAACATCTGATTGCTGTGAGCACTAGAGCCCTCCAGGAATCACCTCTGTGAAATGTGGGGACACTTGTGTACAAACCACAAGGTGCTCCTGAATCCTTCAGGAGAGAGTCCAGGTAATGGTGCATGTTTTTTAAAGGGCTTGTGTGAATAAATGGTTCATTGATGTAAAGTGCTTTGAATGCACATGGGGGTATGAAAGCGTAGTATATAAACATGACTATTTACATAGAAACAAACCATATACACCCACCAACAAAATCAAGCATTTCTAAAAGGTAACAATAGAGACACAAATTAAAGTGGGCATAGAGTGATAGACTAAACATAGCAAAGACATCTGAAGTATTTCACTGAATACTAACTCATATACAGTAAAGTTATGGTTCACTTAGAGTCCCATATGTCCTTGGCTGTTCCAGAGAAAATGTACTTTGCTAATGTAAACTATGGTTGCATTTCTTCACAAACCTTTTATTTTAGTGGCATAGTGTATTTGTTGAATGAAGTACTCCTGCTACACAATTACACTATTACTGTTACAGAGCAGTTAACTAAAAGTTTCATGTGTCTATGTAGAGCCATGAGACAGAGCGTTTTCAGGCTTGAGAAAAGGAAAGGCCCATCATAAGGATTAGTTTTTTCTTTTCTTTTTTTTATGTTGATTTAGCATAATAGGAGACCTTTAAGTGTTTTCTTAAAACATGTGACTTGTGACTACAAATTATTGTTGCATCACTCCACCATTTACAGCAGCATATAATCCTCATACATGTAATATATTTTAAATGAGCATAATGAGAGACAAAGTAAAAGGCTAATGTTTTGAAAAGTGTCTCTTATGCTTGACCTTAGTTAAATTTGACCTTGTGATTTATGTGAAGAATCAGCCTTTTTCTTTCGAAACATGTGTTGTGTGTAGGTTTGTATGCATACTTTATTTATTTAGTACATATGGCCCACCTACGATAAATATATCTCCAGAGATCTTTGATGATTAGTCCATTGTGCACCTTGCCATATGTTGCAGTTGTTCCATTTCTTTGATTCAAACATAAATTTTTTCTCCTTAGCAACTCCTCAAACATACATTTTCACTATATCACAATCCCTTTCAGTTCAATCTCAGCTACTTTCCATCTGCATTTTTCCGAGAAAGCTGTATTGCTGCAGTAGCACGCGAGACATGTCCTGAATATACAAACTGGCGCTCTCATACACAACAAAGCGTGAATAAGAAAATATGTACAAATCAGACATGGACATGTGCTCGAGCCCCCCACACTTTGATCCACCCCCACTGTCCTATACCAGACAAATTGCCTAGGGACCTGCTTCTGTGTCACACACTACCTATCTGTCTGAGCCTTGAGTCATGTAAAAATAACACGACAGCGGTTAAAAAAGGCGCCGGGGGAAAGGCAGATGAGGCAGCCAAAAGCACTTGTGTTTATTCCTAATGGGACACCCACATAAGCCATGCAGGAGAGCGGGGTATTTGTCACAAATCCACAGGGAGGGAATGTTTCAACTGACTGCCAAGTCAGAGAATGAAAAGGAAAAAAAATAAAAAATAAATAAAAAGACAGGAAATAAAAAATTCTTTAATGTTAAAATATGAAGCTTGGCATAGTATACAGCACACAGTAACAAGCACAGAAACTGAAACTGTTTATCACTCACATATTTAAATTAATCCTGGACAAGAGTTTCTCAGATACAAAAACTGTATATGAATCTCTATACAAACTGAATATTTGTAACTTAAAGGGTTGGCTCTGTAACTAACCATTGTCTTTAGGGCAGCCATTCCCAAAGTCAGGTGTGTTGCAACCCCCTTAAAAATCTGACAATCTCACGTGGACCCCCAACAATAAAACTTGACTATATTCAAAAGTCTGTTTATTTGAGGATACTCCCTCTAAGACTAACTCACCCCCTTCATGACAATACTGAGGGGTTCCTGGACGTCTGGCAACTGGTTCTGGACAAGATGCCCTTCTTAGACTGGACTCTACCTTGTTATGTCTGTAAAATAACCCTGATATTGAATACCTTACCTTACCTTATATTATGTTTCCAGCTGTAATTGCAGGTGTAAAATGTTATAAGCTTGTCAGGTGATCTGGTGATATTTTGACAACCCAAATAAAAATAGATTAAAAAAAAAGTCTCTGTTTTCCTTCATATTTACATTTGTAACTACATAATGGCACTTTATTTCAAACTCTCTCTTTTTTTTTATGTACTTAATGTAGACAACCACTGGCGCCCCCCCTGCGGTACCTTTGCAGCCCACCAGGGGACCCTGGACCCCACTTTGGGAACTACTAGTCTAGGGGGTACCCTGTCTGAGACCTTTAGTTACTGTGCTAGGCTCCAGCCACCCGCAATCACAAAGAAAAAACTGAATGATTAAACAAAACTACTTCTGCTTTTTAACATTCATAAAAAAATAATAATTAGATAATAAAATAATAATAATTTCATGATAGATATATAAATACATAAAGAATTGGCTGAGTGGGAGGTTTGAACAAGTGATCTTTAGAAGTATAGTTAGGTAGAAAGTAAGCACTGTCAAAGCTCTCTTTACAAAAATACATTAGGTTTCACAGTAAAATAAAGTCAAAAGTAGTTACAGTTAACATTGAATGTACCTGTAATGTAAAATAATTATATTCCAAAGGACTAAAATGGATATTGGAATACAGTGAGCATGTACAGTAAAATACAAGTTCAATCCAATGTAATGGTCCCACTCCTTACTATGTACTATTGTTTTGAAAGTTGTAAAATATTTGTATACTGTATGTTCTCTCTTTATATTTCAGTTACAGAAATAACCAAAAACTCCAGCAAACATGAGAATAGTAAGCCTTGTGTTGAGCCGTCTTTTATTTCTTCCCTGTTTTTCAAGCAGGGGCAGCCTGTTCATTACATACTTTAACATGCTTGTATTACATGATCAAAGACTGGCTTATATTGTGTATTTTTTAAGTTAATGTTAACCGTGTGTATTATGCACTGTACATAATGCAGGTGTTCATGTGGCACATATCTAGATGAAAACGGTAGAGTTAGAGGCTTTTTGCACCTCTTCTCACCTTCTGACCTCTGCTGCTTGTGTTACTGTAGGGAGCTGGGGGAAGGAAGGAGGGTACACAAGTTTAAACGGCGCTCTGATACATGCTGTGTGTAAGGACACTGCAAGGACATGCAGGCTGCTGGATAAAGGAAGGGTTGGAGAATGAAGGGATAAGCAAACCTTCATCTATAGGCATTGTCATATAATACCAATACAATACAAAAGGTTGAGTTTCTCAGAGTTTAACTATTTTTTCTCTTTTTTTTTTTTCTTGGCTGCTTCCTTTTAGAGGTCCATCTGCCTTCATATAATCCTACCCTCTGCTTGCTTTATTTTTTGTGACCTGCTGACAATATTTTTTCCTATTTTTCAACAAAACAAAACAAACAAACAAACGAAACTATTGATAACTCTAAAATCTAAATACATAAAAATATGATAATAATATTAATTTTGCAGTGTTTACAGAATGAGTCAAAGTTTTAGTTTTAAACACACAACTAAAGAAAATTCAGAAATCAGTATTTAGTGGAATAGCCCTCACTTCTTGAGATTTGTTCTCCACCAATTGCTTTTGGTTCATTTTATACCTCTTTCGCAGCTTTGCATGATGAGGTCTGTGAGCTTATAAAGCAAAGTGACAATTCCACAGACACTGGCCTGGACTGGTTAGACTCAGAAAGAGGCTATATTTATTGTAGCTTTTCGAATGCAATTTCTGCTAATATTTCTGAGACCCTAGTTACCCATATTGTCAGTGGAGCTTTGTGTAAACAGCTTTTGTCTCAAACGGTGGATGCAGCATGCTAAACAGTCCTTTCGTTAGTGTCTGACAACTTTCTAAATGCAGCTCATTATGTCCTCATTGATTTTTCATATTCCTCCTCACCGGTAAATACCCCCAAGGTGCTCCTATTGCTCTGCAGCGCTCTGGCTCACATCTCGGCGGTACCTGCGCTCACCTATCTGTCCATCCATCTACTGCTCACTCTCTCTCTCTTTCTCTCTCGGAGCAGAGCAAACAGCCCAACACTTAAGGGAGCCGAACGGTTTCCAATTAGCAAAACAAATACCTGCACTCGCTCTCGCCGTGTCACAGAGCGCCCGGGAGAGCCTGGGCGGCCATTACACACAATTAGAATTTAATAAGCCCAATATGCTTGGTATACTAATGGAGCAGGAGGGAGGGAGGGAGGGAAGGGTGAGAAAAGGGGGAACAGGGAGATTGGCCCTCATCATCGCTACATGGCTGTGTATGTCTTATTGCTCTAAAGCCGACTGCTTGCTCTGACAGCTTGGTCTTATTTAAATCATGTCAGGGTTTTCCCGGTAATCTCACTCTCGCTGCAAGGCCCGATTCATCTCCACCTCACCAATATCAATCTCTCACCCTCTTTTCACTCTTTTCCTACAAAGACCAATTCATTTTTTTTTAGCTTTACTCTCTGCAAGGACTTTCTTCACCTATTTTATACTATAATTTCTCACCCCAGTGAAGGGATCCATTTTTAATTTTCCCTCAAGTCCATTTTTACCCCTTTGTCTGAAAACAGGAACACCTTTGTCACAAATGTTCATACAGACTGACTGTCTGGCACATGCTTGTGAATGTAGTAATAGGAATATGAAAGGGGAATTGCATTGGAATCAGGTAATAAAAAGGTCAGGTCAATGTGAACTTCAACTAGGAGACAATTTTTGAGCTTCAGTAAATTCATAGTCTCTCTTCTAGTCTCTCTACCGTGTTCTGGGTCGACCCCGGGACCTCCTCCCAGGTAAATCCAAAATGATGAGAGCAACCTTAATTGGCTCCTTAAAATCCTATATTATGTTTTGTTTTTGTTTTTTCAGGCTTTTTGGTATTTTTTAGTATTTAATCTTTTATAAGTTAAAATAATGTATAAGTACGGAAAACAACTTATTTTAGGGAGCTGTTCTTCCTTTGCAGAGAGCACTTGGATTAGGTGTCTGATGCCCCCTGCTGGCAACGTTGGCAAACAGACAGAGCATAAAATGGCTGTTTAGCACAGCTATAGGCAACATAACAGATAGATAAACGAGTTTATCACTACTTTTTTATAGTGATGTGTTATGTGTTATGCAATGTTATAGCTCAGTTTGTGGACCTTTTACCTATATAAGCAATATCCACACATACACATATGAAAGCTAGACCACACTTGATCTTTTGAGCTAATAAGACCCTCTTGTGTACAAACTCCACGTCTAAACTGCAGCCTGTCTTTGTGACTGAGGTAAACCCCAGCAGCAGGGCTGAGTTCTGTCTCTGTGTCTCCTCTCTCTCTCCAAACACAGCTCTCTATATATCACTCCTCGATCTGTCGCTCTGTTTCAATAGAGGAGTGAGGACTCTATGAAATGAGCTGATACAAATGGTATTTTATATGGCTGTGTAGCACCGTCAGACCCAACACAGCAGGCAATCATAAAAGCCATTGTCTGCTGCGCATGACACCTTTAATGTGTTCCATTTGATTTAATGCAAACGATAGGTGAGGCAGAGAGGAGCGGAGGCCGAGGAGGTGAGGGTGCCGATAAAGAGACAAGGCGAGAGGGGAGAGGAACAAGGGAATAAGGTGAAATGGAAAATCTGAGTTCACCCCAGCCTAAATAGGCAAAGGGCAGATTTTCTCCACAAACACAATAGTCGCAATGTCTTAAACGACACATGAGCAGTATTCAATTATATGTGCAGATAGTTTTTCATGTTCTTTTAAAATATTTAGTAAACTGAAGGCAGTGTTACAAACATGCATTTTTTGTTTGTGTTTCCATTTTGGGGTCAAAATTCCAGAGTATCTTGTGATTTAAATGCGCTGCACTACTAAAAAAGGGCTTCCCGATTTGAGATAGAAACCACCAAACTAATTTAGATAGTATATATATATATATATATATATATATATATATATATATATATATATATATATATATATATATATATATATATAATTTTCACTATTATCTTTATTCACATGCTAGTTTTATATATTTTGCATTTATGGTAAAAAAAAAAAAAAGATACATAATTACATTACATAATTTCAGTTTTAGATTATGGGGGAAAAATTAAGAAAATTAAGAAATTAAGAAAAATTACGTGGGACTGACATAGTCTTGTGAATTTGAAGGGAAACCCATACTGGTTGTTAGTGGTAAAGGGCTTTAATTTAATAGATTTTTTTAAAGGGGCTATATTATGCAAAATCAACTTTTCTGAGCTTTCTACCATGTAATAATGTTGTTCCCTCATCAAAATCAGACCCGGAGTTGTGTTTTGTTTTATTTGTGCATTTTGAGTAATCCTCTATTCTTACATTGAGTTGTGAGAGGCCAAAACAGCTCATGCATGTAAAATGCCACATTTGCCTGCCCAACCATATTTTACTTGTACCATAGACAAAGCAGGCCAAGTAGGCTGCTGTAGCACTTCTCATTGCTGCATGGTTTAGTATAAAATCACCCTTTACCCATAGGTAGCAGTAGAGGTACACTGTAAACCCGAATACGTTCACAGAACTCAAAAGTTTTGTCGTAACCGATTACCCAATAAAAATTAAGTACATCTTTTATAATTTTTTAGTAAAGTTGAAGTTAAACTTTATACTTTCAGGTGACTCATCAATGTATTTTTTTTATTTATTTTTTAAATGTTTTTATAACTTAAATTTTATAAATACAGAATATAATACTTTTATCTTCCACAACAAAACTAATTTAGTTTTATTTCACTTAAATTCTGAAAAAAAAAAAAACTCTGTTTGACTAATAACTTATTAAAAACAAAAACACCATGGCCCAGTTAGAACTTTTATTTAAAATTCACTGCTTTTTTTAACATTAACAGCCATTATAGTGTAAAACCATCCCAACTTTAAAGCATTTACAATAATCTATTGCTCATATTCACAGTTAAGTGTTTAGCAACAAGCTGCAGAGATATAAAAGACACATGCATAAAATGCAGCAATATAGACAATGAACAGGACCTGCCCATTATGCAGCAAACTGATGCACTGTGTATGGACTGCAACACTGACAAGCCCCGCCCGGTTCCGCAAGTAAAATTCCCATTAATTTTTCCCATAGACTCTTCAAAAAATTGGTATATTAAGAGTTTAAAAGCTCAGCGGAGGCTGATCAGCTCTGTGGTAACTCATGATGATAAAACGATTAATTTCTATCAAAAAGATTAACAAAAACTTGAAAATTCAGCAAAATGTGTTTGTACCTTTGCATTTTGACAAGTTTCAGATACATACGTTTATAGTGAAATTTATCATTTTATGGCCACGAGTTACCACATAGCTTATTAGCCTCCCTTGAGTTGTTGAACTTTTAATAGACTTTTCGAAAAATGTGTATATGGGAAAAACGAATGGGAATTTTACTTCCGGAACCGGGCGGGGCTTGTTACTGTTGCGATCCATACACAGTGCATCAGTTTGCTGCATAATGGGCAGTTCCTGTTCCAGGCATTTTTTGGAAGTTCACTCACAACAATGTCCCCTTCAATAATAACAGAGACATTGCCAGGTCTGAAGACGTCAGGTGAAGAAGTGAGAAGAGTAATTGGACAGTCACTGATATCTGGTTCACCATCTTGCTGCAAAATAGAAACAGTATAATTAGATCAACAATAAACACAATGAGAAAGAAAGAGACTGCGTGAGAAAGCATTAAGAGGCATAAAAAAAGACTATATTGTGTGTTATCTTGTAATATTTAAGTAACTTTACTTTCCAAAATATCCATCCAAAAATACTTGCATTACAACTTTTGAAAAGGTCCGAGTCCTCCTCTTTCAAGTAGATAGAAAGTCCACGAAGGGATAATATGCATCTCAAATTGATGTCTTGTTCTTCCTTAATTGACAAAAAAAAAGAAAAAAAAAAGTTCTAAATAAATACAAATAAACCTCAAAGCTTTGCGTGGTTCACATATTTACATAATTCAACTTTGTATGAAAATATCTCCCTCACAATTTTATCACAATAAATAAAATAAAAAAAAATAATAAAACTAAATGTGATGTAATAAAAGTAAAGAAGTATTTACAGTACAATAAAAACATAATTTTGAACATACCTGAATATCATAATCCTTGAGAATCTTCTACAGGGCCACCGATATCTTGCCTGTGCATGACGCTTTCCCCCTGAACAATCCAATCTTGATGTATGACGGTCAAGCTCTGCATAGTATGTGTTGCATAGGTTCACAATGGTAATGCGGTGAAACTCAGCAAACACCTGCAAACACATGGAAAGATACAGGCATACAATTTGTACACATCTCAATCTCCAGACATAAAAAAAACAGCACGTTAACACTACATAGCACAACACCAATATTTAACAAACATCTTACCTGTTGTGGATCTTCACCAAGGTAGGCAAAGTTGAGCTGCGGCCAGAAGTTCAAATCAAAACCTTAAAAATAAAAGAACCAGAAAAACAGATATAGTATTCTTTAAAATCACATTTTTACTATGTCAGATTAAGCATGCCACTTACTGCAGTCAGTACACAGGTAACCTCAATTGCCACCAAAGGCAGGGGGTTCTTCAAATTTCTGCCCATGCACCTTCCACTTTAACCTGCAATTTATGTAAAACAATAAATGTCGAAACACTGTTAACAAATGCTATTTTTATTAAGGAAAACATTAAGGGAAAAAAAACAATAATATTGCAGCAGGTTGTTTTAATCTTTCATGCACGTATTTGTTTAGAACAAATAAAGAATTTCCCTAAATTTTTCCATAACGTTAAACAATTTTGTTATATTTGCTATGTTGACCAACATAACAATATTTTGCTGTCAATATTAATTCTGGGGATAGAGCAGTTCAAGCTTACAGCGACTGTTCTGGTACAAATACATAAAACGGGAGTGTTCTATTGTGTGGCATACAATAACAAATACATTTGTCTTACACGCTGAACTTTTCTGTGCTTCCACAAGATCTGGTTGGTTTTAGCGTCTGGGAGCACCTACGTTTGTTCCAATGTCTGATTCTACAAAGCTAAAAAGGGTCTTTACGGAAAGATGGGGGCCGGATCCGACAAGCCAAGCGCGGGGTGTAGGCGCTCGCATACCGCTCTCGGTCCCTGGGTCTTAACGGAGAGATAGAAGCCAGACCCGAGAAGCCAAGCGCGGGGGGTGGTCGCTCCCACACCGCTCTCTGACCCTGGGTCTTTACGGAGCGACTGGGGCCGGACCAAATGGCAACGCGCGGTGGCGGGGACCTGGTTGGCAGTGCGGTTCAGATCCACTTGGTACTACGGATAACATGCAGCATAGTGCAGGACACTAGACTTGCAGCGTGCGCGGAGCAAACACGTGAAGCTGCGGAAAACAGGAGACTCAACTGCCCCTCACGAATGTGTCGTAAAATGTGAAATTAAACATTAACGTTAATATTTACTTATCAAATTATACCACTTATGATGAGCACGGATGCCACGCTTATTAAAATAAGGACTATCGGAGACTGACTTGTACTTCTTTGCATGAAGGTTGGCTAGCTAACCTAGGTAACGTGACCTTAAACTTAGCTTAGTTCATTGCTAGCAGTGCGCCCGCCTTAACAGCTTCGGCAAACTATTTTAGATAACTTCTATTCTTGTACTTTGGCCAACAAAAACGTCTCCCTGTGTCCCCTTTGAAATAAAAGACAGAAACATTTGTCTAAACAGCCAAAATAATACCTTAACACCGTCTTGCTCCGCAACGTCTTCCCCGCTTCGCGTAGCCATCTTGATTTTTCAAACTTCGTGCGTCAATCAGACAATATCACCAATGACGTCATGACGTCAGCGCAAACTCAAAATTTATGAAAAAATGCCATTTTAATTCATAAACATTATACCTGTTGGAACTAAATCACAACCAATCGTGTATAGCACTCAAAATGTTTGTATTTGATTAACCAAAATTCTGTTTATGACTGTGATGTGTAAAAAAAATACAAGTTGGTAACACTGTTCGGGTTTACAGTGTAGTAGTAGTGCAGTTAGGTGATGTTTGTGTTGTTTTTTTTTTCCTTAGAAGAGCTTTGGATTTAAAACTAGATTATTTGCATTCGGCTAAATAATGTATGTAGGCCCTATACACTAAAAAAACACAACCCCAAAAAACAGCATGTTATTAAGTGGCACTAACGCTGGTGTCTATGAGGCGGAAAACATCACAGTATACCCATTACAAAAATGTAGACTACACCACTGATTGGTTTCCTGAGACGGTGGACTGTACGTGACAGAGCAATATGACATATCCTTGTAAAATACAGACAATGTTGCCTTAAAACAGGTTTTGGATACAGACACTAGTGTATTCTGAGGGTTGGCTGAACTAAAGACAGAATGTAGCCATGCAAAGTGGGATTAGGAGATTTGTGCAGCAGATCTTTGCTAAGTGACTGACAGCTATGTGGACAACAAAACACACATCAGAGACAACAAGAAAGAAAATATTTGTAATAAAACATGTGTCATTATTCCTGTCAGGTTAGAAACAGTGTGAAACTCAGAGGAGAGTAGCTTTTTCTTCTGTAGAAGCTCCAGCCACAGAACAGTTAAAGCCCTGCAGATGAGAGAGTTTTAGCCTCAGTCTAATGTGTCTCCTAAAGGTAAGGCTGCTGTCTTTACTTACTGCTGCTTCTCTATATGAGCATGAGAATCTAAAAATGACAAGAGGGGCCAATTTGTACTGAATGACTGCTGTGATGACATACATTGTGAGTCTAGTTTATTTTATTTACATTTTATAATAATCATTGCTGGTTGTAATTTCTGGTTCCTGGCTTCAGGCCTTGTTCAGAGCTGAAGCACAGAGAGGAGATGTTTGTTAATAGATGTGTTACTGCAGTGTCAGTGTGGACACTGAGTGTACACAAATGGGTTTTGTAAAGTAATGCGATCATCTCTGACACATGTTAAACTGCTTTCTGGCTCACAATGGGTCAAGTAATGCATGTCTTTCTTAGAAAAAACATATTCAGTTCAGTTCAACAATATAGATGCACTTTGTTTGCGTTGAAAGAAATGTTGTCTGCATCAAAGTTTACAGCCCTCAGTGGTGTGTTCTGTGCAGCAGCCTACATCAGACAGAAACAAACATACCATATATAGACTGCAATACCATATAAATACTGCACTGGGGGCATTTGCACTCACAAATAGTCCCCATTGTCTTTTTCTAACCTCTGCAGCACTGCTTTTATAATTTCTAATATGTGATTGTGATTGCTACTAAAATCCCAGATCTATTACACATCACAGTTAACCAACATGTTCCAAAATCCACCAGAATACAGAAAATAACATTTGCTGTGTTCAAAATTTTCTGGGGGAAGGACCCCCAGACTCCCCTCTATCACATTATTAATTATTTTGTGTTAATACTTACCTGTGGTACAGAACATTTAGACTTTTGCCTGAATGGCTTCCGAGGAGCTCAGCAGCCCTTCTTCATAACTTAGAACTGTCTTAGCACTGCCAATGGCCTGCGCTATATTCACGTATGGGTTAGAGACACTGTAACACTGAGGCAGGCCGCCCAGGTAGGGCCCGGTCAAAATCTCAATCCAAGTTTTAGTGAAAACCCTGTAAGCCCTGTAAGATGCTGATCTAGATGTGTCCTAAATTAATTTAAAAGACACAGAAAAAGCATAATATAGCCCCTTTAATGTCGGGTACAAATGTCAACTGCCTTGAAATAAAGGAAAGATGGCTGTATATGTAATTTCTATCCAAGAGATGCGTTTAAAGTAAGAGTGAAAATGGAATAGATGCAGGGGAGAAGGGTGAGAAAGAGACAAACAGACAAGGAGGGTGAAATATTAAAAAATAAATGCAATATCCAATGCACAAAGTGATTACATTGCCTGAGGGCGGCAGAGGTGTGCAGATTCTGATGGCTTTTTGTGCCTGTAAAGCTGCTCATTTAAAAGAACAGGCATGCTCATATCCAGATGGGGATCTAGCAGGTATTACCTCTAGTCCCTCCACTCTGAGACCAATGGGGGCCGCGTGAGCGAGGTATGTAACACGGGTAATTGTGTCTGTCATTAGTGCACAAGATTGGATGCATGATTCAGATATGAGTATTTTTCAAAGTCCATTTCAGTGAGCGAGATGGGAGGCTTACTCCAAGAGGTGCCGTGGTTGCAGTAGATTGCTCTACCTCAGCGGGTCAATTACACACATTTGGATGAATGGGCAGAGGCTGATGAGTTCATTTTAACATGCTGTGCGTACCTCTTGCACAAAAATCGGATCAAATTGGCTCAAACCACGGTGCGTAATAATATATCTCCAACAATTCATTACATTTATTTTATTTTTATTACCAAGAATGTGAGGCAAACCAAACCAATATACATATGCATACCAGCGTGGCCTTGGTCTTTCAGTAAAGGTATGGCACTTGTAAATATTTTTCACAGTGCAGTGAAAAGCTTCACTGAGGTACGCCATTGTTAAAATATTTAATAGAAATCCATATACATGAGCAGAGATGGATTTGCTGTTACATACATTCAAGGTGAGTATAAAGTGTTAATGTTCTGTCAGAGATGTGAGTGGAGATTAGAATAAATCAATGCAAATATACCCGACTGTAGTCATGGTATTTTAAGTCTAATGACTTGTAGTACTGTTGTAGTACCCACGGTCTTATTCATGCATTTGAATGAAATGCTAAATCCCAGAACATTCAACCTAGATTAATTCATCTCTATCGTCTACCTCTCTGGAATGTGCCGGGCTGAAGCCTGTCCCAGCTACCTTACATCTGAAGCGTTGTACATCCTTGACAATTGCTAGTTAGTCAAAATGGTGACACTTGCTCATCACAGGAGAAAATGTCCTTTTCTAGTCGAAATGTATGTAATCACAAAAACACCTTTTTGGACATGAAGTATTAGCCATGAAATATTTTTTTTACCATTACCAACATCTTACTCATATTAGTACATAAGAAAATAGTTCATTTGTCTTCTACTAAAATTATGTTTGAAAAGTGTTAACATTAAAATATTCTCACAAGCGTAAATTAATAGAAGCTGAAGTTGGCACGCGTTCTAATTTTGGTATTTTCAAACCCGATTTCATCATGTTTAATTTATTCGGAAATACACCACTCAACAATAAGTACAAGAGGACACATTCACCAACAATTTGAATAAATGGCTGCAGGCTGCAAGTTGATCTAGCTTGGCTGGCGTGACCACAGTGATCAGTGCTTTTGGCCAACCCTTGTCTCTCAGCCTAATAGCTATATACACCCCGAGAGCAGTCCTGTGATTGTCAATGAGCACTCTAGCTTCCAAGCACCACAGGATAATTAGCTTGCATCCCCTGACTGTCAGACTTGGCAAAATCCCCCTCGCTTTCTTCCTCTGCATTCAGCCACTTTCTGTCCTTTTTTATACTTGCAAAGAAAAACATGATTTTGAAGCTTTTTCTTCAAGCTGACAAATGCAAGCTGATGCCTAAATGTGATTACTGTTGAGATTAAACGTCCACATGAGAGTTTTTGTATGGCGCATGATAGGATGTGTCTGGTTATTGGGCCCAAGAGTGCTTAAGGAAAACCTCGGTATCACAAGAAATTATGGTCATATTGAATGGATGTTATGATTTATATCTGCTCCCTGTGTTTAGTGCCATCTGAGGAAGCAGCATGCCCTTTATATCTCTTTATGGCAATGGGGATGCACTGTATATGGTGGTCATCGTGGTGTAAAGGTTTATGGCTGCTAAAAATGTGTAACAGGCTATACTTTTATCTTGTCCAACCACAACTACAACATGTAAGATTTCAGCATCTAATGGTTGGTAATGAAAACTATTGCGTCTGGGGAGAACTCAGATCCAGTCTGCTTAAATTAAATTATTCAGTACTTGGGTTTGCATAAACAGATTTAATTAAAAATTTGATATGTTCAGCTCAAAGTGAGCATTCTGTTCTTGTTGGTATTATGTTGAATCAATTTCTTCATGAATCTAGAGTCTGTTTGTTCATGACTAAGACTACGAACGGAGGTGGTGAATAAAAAAAAGAGGTCTTCCAGGCATCTTAGTGTTTTGCATTAACATGTATTTTTTAATCTATAAACTTTCTAGAACTTAATGAGACAGCTTTTGACAGTTCACCATATTTTATTTTAACCAATCGTTGCAACGACTTGTATGACGTACCCAAAGAGCAAACCACAACAAAAATAAAACTGTAATAAAAACAGAGTTGGAAAATTGCTTTTTATTTATTTATTTTTTTTTACATATTTATGCATAGATTATGTTTTTTGCCATTGCCATATTGTTTACAAAAATCCTGAGTCATCTTGTTGCTTTTGGCTAATCTAAAACCTGCCCTCTGACATTTGTACTCTCAAAATCTCATGAGAGCTTGTTTTGTTTCTACTGTTGGCCCTTGTGAGTTAGTGCAAGTCAGTTTCCATCACCTAAATGGGAACAACCATCCCATTGTGTTCTTGTACATTGGAAAAACTTCAATTGGGCCACCTTTCCAGAGATGGAGCACAGTAAACTTATTTTATTCAAAATCCAGACAAATATTTGTGAGCATCAGTTGTTTTCAGTATTCAATAAAGGGAACATTTCTTTTAGTTTGGCAGTTAAAACCAGCAAGTAAACATGAGCAGAGCTTGCGACATTAAATAGTGGGCTCCCATGTAACAATGAGGTGCAGCAACATAAATTTAAACATCACAAACCTCATTTTTGATTTGAAGATCACTAACTCAGAAATCCATCTTGTCCTGCTCAGGGCAACACATCTGCATCTAAACATCTACTGGTATGACCAATGGTGTGGTACTACTGGTAGTTATAGGTCTGACTACAAAGTGTCCATTTTGCCGTTACTAAGCTAAAAAGCACAGTAAAATAGTATGTAAAGTAAACAACTGCATGAAGCATTTTTCTACCTGCTTATAGCGCTCAACGGACTTTACATCAACTCACCATTCACTCATTCACACTCAAAAAATTTCACAAAGCTGCAGCCTAGGTGGTTGATTTTATATAACTGTGGCCATGGAAGTGATTGAAACACCTGAATTCAGTTATTTGGGTGGGTGAGTGAATATTTTTTTACAAAAGTGCATGTTGTCATGTACTGTACTGTACAAAACTGTAGACACTGATCTCCTGCACACAGCAGTAGTGAGTCCATTGGTAATCAATAACAAACTGCATAGAAAAAGGCCTTTGCATATGACCTGGTTAAAAAACACAGCATAATACAAACCTTAAATAACGGCATGCTCTATCTATTTAAATTCACACTTTCTTAGCTCCAGAGCGTGCCTAGAAAGCATAAGCGAGTAACTTTGTGCCATTGGACTATTCTCACGGACACTGAGGGTTATTGGAATGATTTAGTTTGCGGCGAAGTAACAGTTCTGCATTCAAAGATCTCCTAAGCTGCTGATGTAAGCTATTTTCTCCTCTCCCTCACCCCATTTAATCACTGGATGTAAATCAAACAGAGAAAGAAAGCACTAATTTAAACCTGCTTGAAGAGTTTAGGTCCCTATGGGGGCTTAATAAGGTGGAGTGTCTTGCTGTGATGAGAGTGTAAAAGCGGATTAATCCCTTTTTTAAAAGATTGTGACATAAAAACCTAAACTTGGAGGCAGATGATTAATAGAGCAGGAAATAAGGGAGTGCTGTTTATTAGCAATGGATGTGCTGCACAGACAGGAGAGATCCAGGGAGAGGCCAATAAACACACAGTACAGGCACAAACACACGTTGGTACTTAACATGCCCATGGTGCAAACTCACCGAGGGGCTTTTCAACAATCCCTACGTCTTTGTCACACTGCTTATAATTACCAGTTTTCTTATTGGATTGATTCTTAGAGATGGTGTTTTCTAATTATGTATAAAGCCATTATACATGTTATTCACTGCACTTATAATTGCATTGAAAATGGTTCATAAATCTAAAGTGCTTGTCAGCTTATGTGCAGACTAATGGAGCAACAATAGTGTCTGGAATATAAAATGTACTGAGTTTTACCTATAGTTTAAACACTCAGCACTACATTGAGTTCAGTATAGAACAGAAATAACCATATAATTAGTCTTGATTGAATTGGAGGCCACTGTAATGACTAGTTTTATAAGCCAATGCTAACATTGTCAAGTACTATATAATATTTCTTTTTTTTTTTTTTTTTTTTTTTTTTGTATTTCTGAAGTGCTGTTGTACCTAGGTTTGTATTAGTAGATGGCCACCTATCCACTGTGTATGACTGACATCACTAACAACCGCCATTGTCTTTTATACAATACATCTATCAGTGGCTCCTGCCTCTCTGGAAGGGTGTACCTTGCCTAAGGGTCATAGTTGCCTGGATGGGGTCCAGCCACCCACCACATGTAATGGGAATAAGTGGAAGAAGATGAATGGGTTTATCATACTGCATAAAAGACTTCAGTTTCCTTGTCCTTATTGTCTAAAAGTTCTACCATAATTGACCCATGCTTTTCATTAGAGCTGGGTACCGTTCACATTTTTTCTATACCAATACTTAAATGATACCTGGTTTTTGATACCTCAGCGATACTTTTCTGATAACTATGGTGCGCTATGTCATCTTCTACAATCATAAAACACAATATTATTGAATAAAAGACCAATTTTCGGAGCACAAATCTTAGTTGTAAGTTAAAACCAGTAGTTTGTATGATTTATTCTGTGTTATTTATTTGATTCATACATGCAAAGTAACATAAAAGATCCTACTAGGTATTGAAACTTGGCATTAAATAATTATTTTTTTCGATTCCAGTATTGTAACTTTTCATTTGATACAAAGGTATTGTTTAGCCCAGCCTTAATTTTCATTCATTAATCTTCTTCCACTTACTGTTTTCCCATTACAAACTGGAGCCTATCCCAGCAACTACTGGGGAACACCATGGATGGTGGCCAGTTAGTCACCGGGCTGACACAGAGACATACAAAGACAACTATTTACCATTTTCCATTAGCATTACGCTAAAGTGCTAGAAAGATAAGCACTAAACAATTGAGATTTGATGTCCTTAACAGTAGTATTTTGGGGTAAGTTTTACATTTAATTTATTTATTCATTTATTTATTTATTTTTTTACTGAAGTAGGAAAAGCAGGTGTTGTTGTGGGGAACAGGGTCAGGTTTCAAATCAGTCAGGTTTTTCACTGCATGACAGTGACTCTTACATACAGTATATGTTCTACCTTTACCACACGTGCCCTGTATAATCTGGGTCCTGCAGTCCCCTCTTTAGTCCTTCACACTTGTTCCGGTGCTGTTTCCTCCGATTTGTGTGCTGTCCCTTATACGGAGGAGCATCTGCCCCTTGTGAGAGGAAAATGGAGCGTGACTGCAACCTCAAATGAACTTGAGACTTTACAGAGTTTTCAAAGGTGCTTAAAATTTCAATGTAGTAAGCAGTTTTTTCTGGATTCTATAAATTCTTATGATAGAAAAATATGCTGGCCTTGCTATGGATTTACAAAGAGTATACTTACTGAAATATTGTATCAAAAGAGCAGAAGTGGGTAGATACAAATCTATTAACAATAAAATGGGACACTGTAAGAGAACAAAATGTCAGGTGTTGAAATTGAAACACTTAAATATTAAATGAAAAACAATAGCTGATGCTGAATTTGATATGTCTCAAAAAAAGTTGTGTGGAGCAAATAAAGCTGGTTATAAACATGGTTGCTTATGAAAGAAAACATTTAGAAAAGCACATTCTCTGTTTCAAGTACGGCTAAATAAGTATAAAACAATGTAAAAACAGGCATGCAGTGGTTAACGCTCAGCGAGAAGGTTCTGGGTTAGATTCCCAGACCATGTAGGGTATTTCTGTGTGAAGTTGACGTGCTCTCCCTCTGTTTGTGTAGGTTTCCTCCAGACCATCTATGCATTTTTGTTGTACACCTTGTATGTATAGTGACAAATAAACCACCAAGTTTAAGAAATGTTTTGAATAAAACATTAAACCATATTTTATTCAAAACATTTCATAAACCTAAATAAAGTGGAGAATTTAAAAGATTTGCATATCTTTGGGGGAATTAGAATTGTAGAAAGTTCTGAATGTAGTGGTTTTATAAGTTTGTTACTTTTTAAATACACTAAAAGCATGAAGGAACTAAAACAAACTATTCATTTGTTTATTTCATGCGGATTTGGAAAATTGTGTCACCTCTGCATTAGCATCAGTGTGTGATCTCCTGTCATCCAAATACGTAAATAGCGACATCAAAGAGTGATCTCATATGCATGAATTTACACTTTAGTCCCGTCTTCAAAGCAAGAATATCAGCATTATTGAACTATTCACTATGATCACTGTTTACAAAGCCAGTGGAAGATGAAAGTGAAAGCTTGTGTTCATGTGATAGGGGAGGGTAAGCATGGATACAATGGGATAAAATAGAGGAGGGGATAAACACGCTTTTCTTAGAAAGTGTAAAAAAACCTAAAGAGAAGGAAAATGGAAAAACAGAGACAATCAAAAGCCACTCCGACTCGGTGCACTGCTTCTGCTGCCCTGCTCTTCCACTGCCCCAGTAATCACTTTCAACATATTAAATTTGGATTAACAACAATAGCGGAATTACAATACAAGCTGGCAAGGAAATTATTTTCAGGCCCACTAATGAAATTCATGAAATAATGCGCGCCACATTTCTCACCTCAAGGTAGACTTACTCGCATGCAAACACATATGCGCACAAATAGGCCTATATGAACCCAAAGGGAAGAAATAATTAGGAAGTAATAATGGAGGATCTGCCATGTCATTCATCACTGTATAAAGGCGGAGATGTATCAGATTGTTTACCTGCAGCATACGTGATTAAATATGGAAATGGAGTAACGGCTCTTAGGTGTGAATAGAACAGTCATTGTAATAGTGCAGATGGTGGAGGCTGTGTGTGAAGCTAAACACAAGGGAGGCAGTGATGTTAACATGGAGTGTGTGAAGTCAAGGGCTCTTGAGGAAACTCGGCAACAAAGGCAGAGGCGTGGTCAACTACACACTGCTGCATAGGAAGTATCAAGAATTCAAATCCCCGCAATGCAAAGCACTCAGGCATAATCCACACAAAATCACATATATTTATACAAATGTAATAAAATTTAATTGAATGGGTCCATGGCGCAGTCTCTCGCTCCCTCCCTCCCCAAGATGAACCCTCGCTTGGCTCCGTGCTGGTTATGTGCTGAATTATTTCATGAATGGCCGACTTCCCTCTCCTCTAAGCGGAGCATTCACTGTTACGTCGTTGAAATGTTAAAACTGAACTATCCAATTTTACCACTGCCCTCTCGGGTGCTGTTATAACAAAACCTGTTACCTATAGCGTTTTCAATCCCAACACACACCAGAAACAGTATAGCTACTTGTCTGCTTTTAGTTTATTACAGAAATCAACAAAAGCCTAACCAATTTGCCACCTAGAAATACAAATATATGACTGAAATTTGGAACTTAAAGAAAAACAATGCAACTTTTTTTACATTAATTACACAGCTTTGGAGTAAGTGTGTTGACTAAATGAGCTGTTGCAGGCTGGATGAAGCTTCCTCCATTTCCCCCTAGCATATCTTGGTGGAAAAAACAGCCTTGTAAGAAGGGGATCACCAACCTGGTGTCTCTGGAGTCTCAGGTCTTGGGGGAAAAAAAGCAGCACATCATGGTTAGCCAGCAATGGTTTTATTTCTTAGATTTATGTAATTTCAGGTTGTCCGAAAGGCAGGAGAAACCTTTGTACTGATACGAGGAGAAGAAAACAAGAGTCAAGCTGAATGAGGGGTCACACAGGAGTCAACTGGACTCGTGAGTTTTCATGACAGTGCTTTTCTTCGAAATATAGGGGGAGCTCCATAGAGTAGAGTGCAAAGTTACATTGTTCCCCTTCAAATTTCTAGTGCTAAGATTAGTGTTGAAAAGCAGCAGTGATCTCCACCTCATTAAACATCACGTCTTGCATCGTAAATGTTTATCTGCATGTTACTTTGCTTACCTTTTCTCCAAAATATGCTTTTCTTTTAAGCACTGTTTCGCTGTATCTAGCACTAAAACAGACTTGTGCACTTCTCTCCTCCAGTCCCACTATGGCCCCTTAGGTCTGATAGAAAGAGACAGTCGGTCCGCACATGTGTGGTCATAGAATATGTATGTGTGCATATTTAATCAGACTTCACTTGGCGGTGCTGATGCCGCCAATGACTGCGGTTTACATGTAAAAACACATTAACGTCTACTATATTCAGCCTGTGTATGTGTGTGTGTGTGCTGGGGTAGGTGTCCGAGTGCAGTGTGACAGTAATCCCTATGCATTTGCGAGCCAGCTCCAGTCATGGTCAGTTGCAAGGGACTCCCTGATGCCGGTAAACCCAGCAGAGGAGGACTAAACAAGGCTGACAGACTCTTGGCACACCCTGCACAACAACCAAATTGTTCCTGACAATATCAAATGCATCCTATTGGAGGTTCGACAGTAGTTCAGTTGCCCTGACCTCTTATTTTAGTGCAAACTCTCAAAGGCGAAGGAGGCCACAAAGGCAGACTGCTGTGTTGGAAAGTGGAAAAGTATTTCTTAAGTATTTCTATAGTTTTAGGATCTAATCAAAAATGTGATTGTCATCGTCAAAAAGCAGATAGCCTTGAACATGTCCAAAAATGTTTTAATAAAATTAGGTTGCAGGTTCAAAGGCTTTTGAATTTGTGAGAGAGAAGGTAATTTTGTGGTATTTGAGATATTTTATGTATTGGAAAGCCACGCCTAAGAAGTGACACCCATAATGCCATTGAGAGCAATACAGCATTCACTGGCTTTGAAGTGATTATACCACAGTGAAAGTAAGGTATTTTCTCTGCATTGTTAACCGCTGGCCTTGCGTGGACACTTTTGCTAGATTTGTAACATGCAATAGCTGTTTTGACATTGTGATCAGTATGCTATTGCCACACTGGAAACACAGCACCAGTCTTGTCATTTATGGTGATTTATCTTCATACAACCCAATAAGTTTGACACTTTCAGTATAAAGTTGCAGTGATTGATTGAAGTCTCAAGTTAAGCTAACCACATACCCCTGATAGATGCTTCAAACTAGAACATACTAATTTTGAGGGACATATCTGAGTTTGGTGATTTGTGCTGAAAAAAAAAAAAAAAGATCCAAAAAAACAAAACTACTTGTGCATGGACATTGTCAGATCTCTCCATGACAACCTTTTGAATGGGCATTGTTGCTGCTTCACAAATTACAGGCCATAAATTACCAGTCACATTGTCCTTACCAGCAACCAGCTCAAAATTAAGGGGGGTATTCATCAGAGATCAGAAACAATTATCACACAACACTGGGAGAACGGAGAACAAAATGAAAAAGGATTACAGCAGCCATTCTTAAATTTGTTGTGAAGTCCCACTCATGTGTAAAGGCGTATTTCCACTGAATTGTGCTGTAAAGGTTGGTATTGCTGTGGTGTGGGTAATATCTAAAGAGGCTCGTGTCGCCCAGTGTTGTAGTTGAGTCACCAGTTTTTGTGTCCAAAACATCTTGAGTTGAGGTCCGAGTCCAGTGCAAGTAAACCTAGTAAAGTAAAGTAAAACCATTGTAAACTTTAGTACCTGTTTGTCCAGCAAACGGTGCTGTGGGCCCCACAAATGCTGTTCCTTTGTGGAGTCGGACCCCATCTTCGTGTAAACTAAAGGCCAAACAGCAATCAAACCTTTGCGGATTCGGCAAAACGCATTGTTGTATAAACGGCCTTTTACAAATAGAAATAGATCCATGCACAGTGCCTTGTATATGTTTACATTGTGGTGGTGAAGTCTCTCAGTCTGGCTCAACATACTGTGGCAGCCATTTGTCCCCCAGGCCCATTCAGCTCAATTTTTTAGCATTTGAGGATGTATTTGCATTTAATCATTTATTGGTGTATAGATTTTAATAAGCATAAATATTAGCAACCGATATTTTGTATCTATACAGTATGGGTTTTTTCTCCTGCATTGGTAGACTTTAACGAGGACATCTAAAATTATCATTACTGCTTTTAGAGATATTTAAGCTGCTCTTCTGGCCTTTTTGACTCATAGAGCGCCAGAATAACTCTTTTTTTATGCAACAACAACATAAAATAAAACAAATCAAAGAAATCTCACACATAACATTAGTTTTAAACTGGTCGTTAAAGTGTAATGTGCATTTAAAATGTAATTACACAATTCCAATAAAGCAGACAGCAGTTAGGCATCCATAACTGTGTTTTGATTGCTCATGAGTGAATGGAGGTGTAGTGAAGCCCCAGTAGATCTGATATCAGTGCAAAACAATTATCCTCAGTTAGCATCATGCATCACATTGTACACCAGTGTTATCCAGTGTTTTATCACTGGTCTCAAATTACAGTGAAAGAATAATTGTGTGGATTAATGATAACTTCTTTATATTGTGTTTAAAAGCAGCAAACCTGGAGTAAGCTCTCTTTCAGTATGCAGAGATAGAAATTCCCAAATTTCCAGTACTGTTATTTTAAATTAGTATTACATGCAGTGTTTGACTATTTACTTATTTTCTCAATGGCTAGTTTTGTCAAAAGTTACTAGCCAATTAGTGTTTTTACTGGCCACAGTTTAATTGTTGGGGTTTTTGTGTAAATTTTATAGTTTACAATAAACTTAAAGAAATGTAAAATTTAGTTTTATGCATGGACAGGGATTAATCAAATATTTAAAAAAAAAAAATAAAAATCTATAGGCAGAATAAAGTGTATCTCTGTGCATGTGGTGTCACATCTTTTAAAACATATACTATTTTTTTATTACTAAATTTCTTACTTTAAACATGATGAATTACTATATAATAAATAGTGCTCCCCAGAGCAGAGCAACATAAATCCATAGCCTAATTTCTAAAGTCAAAATATAGGTCTATGTATGTATGTACCAGCGTGGCTAATGGGAGTTTTTGTGTCACTAGCCAGAATGAAAATATACCTGCATTTGGCTGGTTAATGTCAAGTCTTGATTACATAGTAAAATTATTCAAAATTGTTACTAAAAGAACAAAAAAATTGTGTAAAGTTTAGTCACTACTACCACCTATACTAATACAACTTCTACTGATATTCTATTGCTACTAATATTACTCTTCTAGTGGTGCTACTACCATTAGCATTAACACTACTATAAATACTACATAAATTACTTTTACTCACTGAGATATATAAAATACTTGAGTACAAATACTGCGGAATTTAAATTGCTCTAGTGAATGAATATGAGATTTGATGATTGTCTGTGTCCAGGGTGTGTCCCACCTAAGTTACCCTAGTTACCGGGAGAGGACCCCTAATGGCAATAAGCGAAAGAAGCAAAATGTTTTCCTTCGCTAATTTAGTCAAAGTAATGATGACAGAGGTGGACATGCCCATCCCACTCAATCTTACAAGCGACTGCGCTGTAGTCACCTCGCCTTATTAGACTGTGGTTAATCAAGCCATCTTCAGCTGACATATGACACACGGTTCGACATTAGCCTACGGTCTGTCACGGCCCTCTGACCCTTACTTAATATGTATAATATGTGCGGGTAAGCAGGTAAATGTCACGGAGCCAAGCAGAAGGTCAAAGATTCATTCCAGGGTAAATCAAGCAGAATATTAAAGTCAGTCAGCAGATAAAAAAAGGGACCCAAAAAATGATTGAAAAGTCGGATCACATTGGAAGTGCAATGTGTATACTGTATCTGTTTGTGTTGGAGGGTGACCCTTGTAAGGATGTAAAAAAATAAAAAAAATTAAAAATAATAACTAAATAATACTGCTTACTGTCTGGGCACATGTCAATGAATTAGAGATTATCATGGAAGAGTACAATTATTTCTGTGGTTCATTTCAAAGTGAAACATATATAGTGAAGATTCAGTACACACAGAGTAAAATATATTTTAAGCATTTATTTTAATTATGATGATTATGGCTAAAACCTATGTATTTGGTGTAAACTATTTGATTATTGCCAATTGTTAAAAATCATGAAACGTGTGCTTTTAAGAACTTGAAAAAGGATTGAAGAAAAAAAAGAAAAATCCTGGACACTGTATAATGTTTTAAATCTTATGAACCTGTGTATGCTGTTGGTTCATTGTCATCTCGATATATAAACATCTGATGTTTACCTATAGTCTTTCCCATAGTGTTTCCCATACATAAACTTTACTCAGGCAGACCGCCCAAGTAGATCAACAGCTGCCAATGTATATTCAGAAAACCTGCTTACCGTTCCTTTATTTTCTTTTCGTGTCTACCTTCTGTTGTATGGTGCTATTCTTCCTCTCCAATTCCTCAGAGATAAACCCCTCATGTGGTCATTCAAGCTGATTAAAAAATTGCAGCTGTTCTGCTACATAGCTCAGTTGGTAGAACATGTGGCGTATACAAAGCTTACACAGCTCGCCTCAGCATTGTGGGTTTGAGTCCAGACCCTGACTGATGCACTGAACGTCTCTCTGTCTAATAATAATCTTTAAAAAAAAAATGAAATATGTTGACCTGTTTATCCATCAAATGCCATTGAGACAACTTGTCAGAAACGGGGCGACCCAGTGCAGCAGCCAGGGACACTTCTGCAGTTCTTAAAACAGGATCCTAGTCAGTACCTAGCTGGAGGATTAGCCAGTGTTTTAGCTTGATGATAGCAACCAGTGCACCCAGAGAAAACCCATGCAAGCCAGGCCTGGGACCTTGATTTGTGGGGGCAGTGCTTAACCCCTTTGCCACCGTAAATGGGTCTGAAAACTTTATTTTGACTATTGGGGATGGTATGTAATATTTGATTTATGGATTTTTAGTACATAAAATCACCTTCTTTATTGCTTCTAAAGTGTGGTGTAAATCAAAGATAGCAAACCTGGAGAAAGCTATCTATATCATCATGTATGATATATTTTTATTTCTGTATCTAATAGTGCGGCTGATGCAGCACAAGTCACATCTTCGCTGTGAGAACATCCATCAAGCGTTATCCCAGCTGAACCAGAAAATTGAAGACACAAACAAAGACAGATTTCCTTATTCTGTCAAATGTTCAGTAAAGTAAAGTTAGGGACCTTACCTGGAGCACTTTAGTCCAAAGTGTAATCCCTTTAGACAAGAAAGCCAAACTTATTTCACTCCAAAAAACGAAGGGCGCAAACCTGACCCTGAGATGATTATCTAAAGGTCAGCCCTCCCTCCATCATCTGGAGTTTTCATGAGTAAGTGCACCAGCAGAAAGAGCACTGACTGAGTACCCACATCAGCCGTCAGCCCAGCAGAAACACAAGTTCTTGCCCGAGAAATGAAGTATGGATTTCTAATTTAGGGGGGAGGGCGGTGAGGAATGTGGGTCAAAGTTGCATTTATTTCAAGGCCGGACTCAGCGCCATCACACCTTCGATCAGCTCGTTCAGAAATACATACTGGCCTGAGTTTATAATAGATATGATGCCACTGGCGCTTGGGCAGATGAGAGGTTTGCATTATGTATTAGCTTTGTCCCGTGAATGACTCGCTTTGAGATAATCACTTGGTACTGATCGTCATTACTTTTGGTCCCAAACGCCCTTCCCAAATGGCTTTTACTTAAATTCTGTGTTCATAATGGTTGGTGGAATAGTCTGAAGGTGGATGGAGAAGGTGAGATTGAGAAGTGAAGTGAAATAATCTTAGCTCAGAGTAAAACCTACAAAAACACTAAAGAAGCAAATACCATTTGTAGAGGTTGAATGAATACCTGTTACTTCACAATAATACTACTCAAGTAGAAGTAAATAGAAAGAAAATTAAGGTTTTAAGCAGGGCTTTGTGATAAATTGTAAAAAATAAATTAATTCAAATGTTTAATGTTGGACAGTAACAAAAATAGCCCTATTGTAAAATTGAAAAACCTAAATTTTCTGTGTGGCTAATGCTGCTGTTAGCTCCAAAGCAGTCTAATTTACTGACTGTGGAGACTCTACACCTGCAGACACTAATAATCACAGAGAAAGATTTGCATTATCTAATGCCTCTGTTTGACAGCTGGCAGCACACTGGCAGCACAGTGTGATGTGCAGCACTATTTAGATTATCCACATGCTCGATCAATGACTTATCTCATATTATTACACTATATTCCAACTATATTCTCAAAAACACTTATATTTAAATAGCTTTTTGGGTCAGATCTCAGAAAAACATGAACAAATTTACATTTCACTTTTTAATCATAGCGCCCAGCCCTAGTTTTGCTGCTATTTAAACTATTATATGTACTACTACTGCTATTACAACTACTGTTATTAGTGTTATTACTGCTACAGCAACTACTTTTACTACTTCTCCTAGTACTAATTCAAAAATTATCACTCACCACATTACCCTATAATATTCAAGTTTTCCATGTTGCCACTTTGTTGTCCCTTGTCAGTCGTTCTCTCAACATGGCTGGGCACATCCAGACGTGTAATGTGCCTGAGAGGTGTCCTCACACCTGCCTGCCTCCACAGAGCAGGTCAACCCCAAAGACCCATTTCCCCGCTACTAAATTTAACTCAGTGACATGTGTGAAAGTTTCCGTCACCCTCTTACTCATGGCAGAGCGGAGCGCGACCCTGAAAGAAACAGTGAAGGACACTGGCTGCTGCATATTAGCTTAGCCTAGCATGCGAGTCGCCATTCAAATCATGGTTGATTTCAGAACTTGCTCTTCAATGGCTAGGTTTTCTATGCAACTGCAAAAATGTGTCTTAAATAAAAAGTAAATAAAATTAAGAGAGAGCATTTACATGGAAAATTTGGCCTTTATGAAATATCATATGAACATTCAGTTAAATAATGTATTGGGGCTGCACAATATATCGCAAAATTATCCTTATCACAATATCAGCAGACGCAATATCCATATCACAAGAATCTAAATATATCGCAATAACGCTATGGTCTTCCATCTGACAGAGATTTACACTGAAGAATCATTTTTCACCAGAGCCTTAAAAGAAAATGCATTGTGACTAAATAAAAATGTTTAAACAGTCCAGTTTTAATAGTAATACAATTAATTTAGTCAAAGCTTAGCCTTGTTTTAGTCCTGGTTTAGTCTGTGTTAAGTTTTGATTTTGTCACTGTTTTGACATGTAAATACAGGAACTTACATTTTTGTTAAATGTAGTGAAATTAACTTACTATGTTCGAAAAGTAGGCTCTTTTTTCAGATATCATAATAATATCTTTACCGCAATTTTCAACATAGTTATCGAATATCGGATGTTTTCTCCATACGGTGCAGTCCTATAATGTATCCAGCTACAAGGGGTCACAGGCCAGCCTACTCTTTGTGCAGGGCTCAAGCTCAGATAAATAAAAAGCACTGCGTCACGTGAGACATCAGGCAAATAAAACCCTATGCCAAACCAATAGGTAAATAGGAGACTGATGATTTGCTGGGGCAATCCCAGAAGGCAAAAGCCAAAATTAAAGATGTTTGATGAATAATGTATAGTCTTGTGACATATACTGTAATATACATATGTCACTTGCTTATCGTCAGTAATGAAATTTGAGAATTGTTGTTGTAAAGCAAAAGCAATCGTATTTTCAAAAACAACAGTGAAATTGATCAGTGTAAGCATTGTATGTTTGTGGGATTAGCTCATGTAACACACAGTGATGAGTGAGATATTTACAAGTGATAGGCTATAACAGCTTGTCTCTGCAGAAAGTGTGAATAGTGAAGATTGAGATTGGAGTATTTAAGTTGGTTTGCAGTTTGTCGTTGAGATTTGTAGTCTTGGGCTTTTGTATATTACACCACACACACTTTGTAGATAAAAAAGAAATCTCAGTTTGAAAAATTGAAAACCAGGGGGATGTTATGTTGACCTAAATGATTTTATTTCCCCATACAAATGTGCTCGCTCAATAATAAAGTTGTTAAAGTTGTTTGTTTTTCGATATTACTTTATTTGCCCATGGCTCAATATTTTCAGTAATGTACACTTTATGTTTGTGTTTTTTTTCCTATACAAACTTTACGAACATAAACAAAAAGACATAAAGACGAGTCCTTTGCTGTCTGAGTGTCACACACACACACACACACACAAAGGGAGACATTATCTTGAGGCGATGGATCATGTAAATGGTATTTTGCCTACATTATGAGAATGTGGAAGATGTTTTTCTGCATGACTGAGGCGCTTATCAAGTGGGACTGTCTGAACCACTAACTCAATATATTTCATCTTCATGGATATGGTTCGGAGAGTGCAAATGTGTGTATGTTTCTACAGGTAACCCCAGGGTTTGAAGAGCAAGACAGAAATATTCTCTCTTCTGAACTCAATACGCGCTATCTACCACAGTGTGATGAATATTGATAAACATACAGTACTTACAAATGTTGCATATTACAAGGGGGGAAAAATCACTATCTGTACCTGTACTAATCTGTAGCAATAAGTGATGAACTGAAAACTTAAAAAAATACTTATATGACATAGTAAACAGGCCCATTCTAGGGATTTTTGTGTTTTGAACTAACCATGGACAGAATGAGTATGCAAATATATGTTACATGTCATTCTCTACTGTTTACTCCTGCAGTTAGTTTGCTAAAATTACAGTGATTTACCTCTTTTCCCCATTTAAAGAGCAAAGGTTTAACTTTGTTTTAAATCTTTTTGTATGGACTGACTTGTTTGTTGTCTGGTTTGTGTGTTGGTTGGTATGTTAGTTTCTAAAAGATTTTAATACATTTATGAGAAAAGGAAGAAATTATAAGTTTGTAGTTGGGATCCAGAATTCTGTTTTATTGCAAGATAGGGCCAAAGGTCCAAGCTGCAGTCACAGTGGTCAGTAATGAAAACAATTATTAATTTTAGTAGACACCATTGTGAGATTTAAGGGCTTTGGATTTCCGTCACTGAAGGTTTTAGTGTCCTGTCTTTGGTGCAGAAGATATGGGGTTCAGTTACTGGACGTGGAGCCAAAGTCTGGTCCAAGAGTCTGAAATGGCATGGGGTAAAAAATCCAAATGATTCACTGTGTCCACCCCTGAAAGAAAGGCTTCTCTTCCTGTGAGTTATAAGGGCTTTGTAGCTCAATGGATAGAGCATTTACCCCTGAATGAGAAGATCCCTGGTTTGCATTCAGGTCTGGGCACAATATTTTTACCTTTGTGAGAGAGGGCCAGTGGCTTTGCGGATGTCTGCACTGTGTGAGTCCTTCTATTCTTATGAAGGTACTACCTCAAAATGGTGTGACAAACCAAAGAGTGATGTTACAGCCACTACATCCAAGACTGTGGTTATGAAATTACATCTCCTTCCCAAAGACAGATACGAAATGCCTTATTAAACAAGAACTCGCTCAGGCCGGCCTGGAGAATCTGATTAATCCAGAATAGCCACATGGTTAATGACTCTTATTCAGCAAATGGAGAGGTTATGGCAATGGCAGAGATCCCTCTCACATGGCAGGCCACTAATTTACAGAGTGTGAGATACTGTGAAACCCTAGGCAAATAATAGGGTGCGCTAGTGGATGATTTATCCACACAGCACTGGCACAGGGGTGGAGCTGTCACCGTTAAGATGCAGGATAAGTATCATCCTTGTTAAAAAAAATAAAAAAAAAAATAAAAAAATGCTGGTTTGAGAGTAGTTGTGCTGTGTCGCACACAAGAAAGTGAGACATAGATGAGCATCTGTGGCGGGAGGTGTTAGGCGGGGGTGGCTCAGACGCTGACATGGGCTGCTAGCTGAGAGAACCGTGACAGGAGGTGAGAAGATGAAAATAGATGTCATATGTCAAACACAAATGTAGAATTAACAAATATGTTCAAATATAACAAAACTAAGTCAATTATCACTTAGAATAGTGCAAGGTATAGACATCTTGTTACAAACTGTGCTTGTGTTGACCTTTCCACCTGGACTGCCACAGTGTCTCAAGATCCATGAGCGCTCTATTACAGCACCACAGTGTCCATCACTGCCCACTCTAAAAAGACAATAAGAAATAATAGCCCCTTGGAAAGTGGAAGTTGAACTTTTTGACATAAAATGTATGGCAAGTGCTCATTTAACCCCAAAACTGTTGCTATTTTAGCCGGAAACAAGCTCCCTGGTCACTCAGAACTGTCAGCAGGAAAAGTGTTATGTAATGTAAAAACTGAAGTGAAGCTGCCAAGTCAATGTTTTAAACCATTTAAAAACAAAAAAGAGCTCAGTTGAATGAGGGGTATCCAATAATCAGATACTATTTCAATTTAGATCAGCCATAATGTGATACAAAAAACTTACCTATGCTAAAGTAAAAAAATAAAGACACTGTGTAAAATGTAAATAAAAACAGAATCCATTGCAAAACATATAAAACAATGAGGAGTCGGGGAACAGTGCCATCATGTCAAAACACATCAATGTACGAAAACACAGTCTGATTAAAAATAAAACTATAAACATTACTGCATTATATAGTAATGAAGGGACAAAATATGCTATAATTAAAAATTAATGTTTGTTTATGTTCCCATAGTTTTAGACAGGTCTTGGATATTAAACTGGGCTTTATATACAGTACTTAACTAACGTGACTTTATTAATTTTGCCATAATATCCCCCAAATTACTAACATCAGGCAAATCACTGTCAAGTCTCACACATTAAATGAGACTTTTCATATTGGCCTCTGCTAAATATTTCATCAATTTTCTATCATTTGGGATCAAACCAATTCTGCAATTTCTCCATTTCAGTGATACAGATCTTCAGAGGCACGAGCTTGCAGATAAATGGTGGCATTGTGGTGAATGCTATAAGAACATTTTCAATTTCTCTGCCTGCCGTACATCACAGAACTCCATTAGGTTTACCTATTACCACCAGTTCCCGTTCTGTATCCTCGCTCCAAAAAAAATTCAGTGCTGCAACCACACGTGTCAAGCTGTGCCTTCTTCAAATAGGAGCATTTTCTCTGGATAATTGAAGATAATCTCATTCCCGTCATGTAGTCTATCTATCATGGCGGCTCATCAGTTGTTCAGATTACTTTGTGTGTACAGTGTGTGCCAAATTTGACTAAGTCTATTCTAATTACTTTAGTAAATAATAGAGACAGCAAAAAACCAATGAAGATTCCTTATACACCCAAAATTAGAGTTATTTGTGCAGTTAAAGTGTAAGTGAATATATGGGCCATTATTCAAGGATGTAGACTGGCACCTCAAAAGAAAAATTCGGCATAAATGAAGCATTATGTTATAACTGCAGTATATTCATAGTATCAATATTTGCACCAGGGGAGTCTGCACAGCCCGGACAAGAGCAATATAATCAGCAGTGATTCAGCTTTACTGCAAAACAACAAAGACAGGTCTCTAGATGCATATGCGACCAGTTATTAAAAACAAATTTGTTTTGGCTTAGACTAATTCAAAGGTATTACATTGAGCTGACTAGTAGAACATTTAAACGAGGTGTGTCCAGAAAGTATGGTATCTGAAAAAATATATTTTTCTGAAAATTCAACATTGTGAAAGTATGCCCCTTGTGAGTGTACACAACGCTCCCAGTGATTTTTCCATTCTTTGAAAAGCATCAAAGAAAGTGGGGTGTTGTTCACAGCCTGCACAGTTGCTTTTTGGATGTTATCCACACTACCAAAATGGTGTCTTTTCAAACCATTTTTCATTTTTGGGAACTCGTACCTGGAAGTTTTATGGTCGCTTCTATCACACCTCGGTACTTCCCATTTCATCCAAAAGCCCTGACTTGTCTCGTTACAACTTTTCATATTCCCAAAGATGAAGAACAGTTTGAAAGGACACCATTTTGGTAGTGTGGTAAAGTGGTACTGACCATTCAAGTGAAAGTGTGAAGTGTTGTCCCACATCAGTCAACATGTCCAAATCCAGGCTCCTGCCACTACCCTAAGTTACTGGAATAAGACTTATACACACTGTACTTCTTCTGAACACCAGTACAATATACATGTGTAAATGTGCCAAAGTTTGCATACAGCTAATTTTATCTAATTACATCTGTGGTCTCTTAACAGGTGATTAGCAGGATGAACAGCAGGTGACTGGTTTGCTTTGTTTTAGCTGTGTCTTGTTTAGTTTGATAAATAATTATTTTAACATTCATTATGTGAGCTACTGTATTCTGTAACACTACATGACATGTCACTTTTTGTATCCTTACATTTTCAAAGGCTGAGCTTGAGGAGAACTTTCTGTTGACACTTTGGCTGGATAGCTTCTACAGAAATCTTGAGACAATATCTCGGATCTATTGCATTTCCACATAGATTTAAATTCCTATGCCCTTGTGTTTAGTATACTTATAAAATATTTACAGAAATATTTTGTAGTTGTTTGGGATCTGTGCTTCTGCTTCCCTAGTGCCCTAGTATCCAACAGAGAAAATGTATTTTTAGCCATTTTTTGTAACTTTTTTTATCTACAGTTCCCCTACACATTTCTTTTCTTTTTTGTAGTCTGATTTCACACAGATTCACTGATTTGACTGAGGTTGCAGGAATGTGCCACTCAGTGCAGTCAGAACAGCATTCTGCTACTTGCTTTCTGGTTGATAAAAACCTCAAAGGAAAGTTTAAGTGCCTTCATAGATCTCTCTGGTTCTTTCTTTTGTCTTTCAACTTGATCCTGACAAATGGACCAGAATACTGTTTCTTGCAAATAAAGTTAGAAGGAAAGCTTTCTGGAATACTTATTTTATCGGCCGTGTTGTACTCAAGGCATGATCGATAGGATCAATAAAGCAATGGGGATATATTTCAGTCTTTAAATCGCTCAGGGAAGACGTGTGAAGAATATTAGTCGCAGAGATTAAGGAATGGGTTTGTTTTTGCTTGAACCTTATCGAGCTGTAAGTGAGATTGTGATGTTTGCATCAGAGTTGAACTCTCCTCTTTGTTGTTCTGTATGTGCAGGTTCACTCTCATTTATCTTATCTATTAACACCTGTGGTAACACTTAATATGGAGAGAGTTTAATAAGAATGTAGCCTGTTTTCTTTGCCGAAGCTCTCAAAGCAATAGCCTTTCGTTCCAAAAACAATTCAGAATTAATGAAATGGCTTACCATGGGTATTATGCATATTGTTCAGGGGCAGAATAACACACAGTGAGTAGTTTTTCACTTGGGAGCCATAATAGCGTAACCCTCAGGGCTGACAGTGAGTTATAATGCTTCCTGAATTACATATCATTGGCAGGATTTTCTGGACACCTGAGAGAGAAGAGAGTCCCAGGAAGAGCACCCAACACCAGATCATTTCTCATTTTCCCCAGCTGTTCAATTACTGGTACAAATTCAGGAGGCGAGCAGAGAGGTTGATTAGAGGCACAGAGAATAATTCATACTTCATCAGGAAACATTACCATTTCCTCTTCCCGGGAAAATTGACTTCAACCAGTCAATAAGGGAAGTTACCAGTGATAGGTAAGAGGCGGAAAATTTATTCACTGCATATTGGCTGCTGCTGTTGATGAAATTGATTTGATAACTTGAATATTACATTAATGTGCCAAAATCTGTGTTGATGGGTTAGTACCATATCCGTATTCCAGATAAATAAAACATAAGTTGACATTAATTGATAGATTCATTACACTTTGGCCTCTGGTTTTAATTGATTGCGCTGCATACGTGTGGCTCAGTTTCTGATGGTCTTACGTGATGATAAATGCATATTAAATGGCAGACTCCATGCATAGTGAGTGCAAAAGCAAAGAGAAATTTAGCGTACACTTTGCGGATTATAAATCAACAAAATTACCAAAAAAAATGAAGCACAAATTGTGTCCAAACAATGTCTTTAGAGTCATATTAATAGTTTTATGCTAACCAGTTTGATCATACTTTATGGAAAATTATTCATAAAGCTAAAATACCACTGGTTTTATACCTGGTTTAAATAAAAGTACAATCACTGAGAGTGCAGACGACTGTTAAGACATTGGCCCATATCTCACAAAGGTCAGTGCTCAGACCTATACTCAAACCAGGAATCTTTTTGTTCTCTTCCTTTCCCATTTACTGACCCCTTCTGAAAAAGCATGAAAATACTGACCATTATTTTTTTTGAGTTATCTTGGTAAACTAAAACCAATGAAAACATAACATCCTTGGTGTAATGGTGGCTTGTGCCAAAGTAGTAGTAATAAATAATATTATGTAAATTATACACTGCCACACTCTCTGCTTCAAAAATGTTTCAAAACTTTCTTAAAAAACATTGCTTCTTTCAGCCACAAAGGCTCGATATACACTTTTTGTATTGCTGTCAACATTTCATTGTAATAACTGAACAACCCTGGCACACATTACTTTTAGAATTAATTTGTCAAGGCTCATGGTGCATCGAGATATACTGAGAGAAATGGTGAAAAAAAGAAATTTGCCTGACACTAATCCTATCAGCAGACACACAAAAAAACCCTTAAAGTAAATGTACTACATGGCACAGAAGCATTGTGTGATCATATGTGATTAAAAGCAACAAGGAACAAAAATACTTTCCCATTGTAGACACCAGGGCCCATGGCAATGTGATGTCCTCTGCATGGAGTACGTCAAGTACACAACAACAGCACTCCTCTCTCTGCCTGAATACGCAGTAAACTCTGGAAAATGATTCAGCTTTTCCATCCTCTGAGTGTTTTTGTTCATCTACACAAGGCCAACAAAGGGTCATGGTTTGTGCAGACTACCACACTTAGCCTGCTAATAAGACGCTGCATATTTAATTTTCAAATCTGTGTAAGTAAAGAAAAAGCAACAACAAAAAGGTTATAGGCCTGAGTAATGAATAGTTTTGTTTGTTTGTTTTTTGTTTTTTTTGTAATTGGAGCACTGTTAGGGTTAAGATCTGCTCCATTAGCCGGCGTTTACTGCACAATTTATTGAAATGTATTTTCAAACAAAACTGTGTCTTAATTTGAAATTTCTGCTCCATAAAAAATCCTTGACCTAGGGTTAGGGTTAGAGTTGTCAATACTAACACAGCACCATCTTAAACCAAGAATTTGTGATTACCAGGGGGAGTCTATAAACAGTTTTGAACTCTCACTGAATAACAATATTAAAAAAAATAAAAAAGTAAATATTCATTTGATAGATAATTAGCTACTTATGCAGAGTTATTTCTGTCCTTGTTCAGTTTAAGCCTCAGTGTGAACATTTGAAAACCTCCTTTCAATGTATCACTCTTCCTTCATTTAGTACACAGTGTTTTTTGTTTAAGGGCGGCCCTTTTACTCTATTTTTCATACTTGCAAATGCTGCGCCCAGCATCCAATGTGGACTGAAAGAACCTTCTTAATTTCTTTCTGCACTCCTTCCTTCTCTAGGGTCATCATAGATCGTCTATCTCCATTGATCTCATCAGATTGGCGCATGGTAGATCAATTTGGCACAAGTTTTAAACCGAATGCTTCCGTGTCATGTACATAATACATAGGCCACGATTAGAAGTAGGTTGGCTTCTTCAGTAAATGGCAGGATATGAGATAAAAGGGGACAGTGGCTCCTCTTTTTGCCGTGTTGTCTTTGTAGTATAAATAGAACAAAAGCTTGACTGAGACGAGGTTATGGGCAACAGAAATCCCCCCCAATATCACACAAAAGAACAAAAAAGTAGCTTAAGCTTTTATCAGCGTGTTCGCAAAACAGAATTTAGACAATGTGAAAATAGTCATGTAAACTCCCGTTGACATTGCTTTTGTTTACTTGCTTGGGTTCACAGTTTGCTGATTGACTCCACACTCAAATATAGCATGCAAAATAGTGAGAAAAATGAAGCCAAGCTGGAGTCTGGCTCACACCTATTTTCTAAAAATGCACACTTTCTCACATTCAGTGCGCACAGTCTCATTAACTACAGCACTAGCATATCATGCCACAAATAAATAACGTGTTAACCATAATGCCATATGAGGATACAGAGTACAGCAAACTAACATCTATTTCAGGCTAGTTTTAAGGTTAGTATCCTTGCATTGATTTATGAATTCAACTCCCCTAGACTGCTGCTAGAACACTTTATAATAAGCTATTTTTACCTGGTTTGTTTTGGGCAAACTGTGTTCTGGGACATTTTGTTGGGGGCTGGTTCAGTGGAAGAAAGTATCTAGATTCAAGATGTATATTTTTTGAGAGTACATTTTCAAACAAATATTTTTACTTTTAGCAGAGTATATTTTTTGTTAGGAAATTTAAACTTTTACTAAAGTATTTATTTATTTTTTTATTATTCTCATGAGAACTTTTTTTAGCAGCAGTAGTAGTACTGTATTTTCCGGACTATAAGTTGCTCCGAAGTATAAGTCCCATCTGTCAAAAAATGCCTTATGAAGAAGAAAATACATATATAAGTCACAGTGGACTATAAATCACATTTATTTAAAAATATATTTCACAAAATTAAAGACCATGTACAGACATTTGTCCGGGCAAACTGTGTTATGTTAACGTAACACATTAACAGTTATTCAGCTGCACAATAGGATAAAGAACGTAACTGGGAGGCTGAATAAGCTAAATTAACATAACAAGCCAGCGAGTCCAACAAGAGAGTTACCGATAAGCAAGTTCACCAAGCTCCTGATCTCATTCTACATCAGTGAATACTACAATACAGCAGTTGTCACAAGCCTAAAGCGCCTTCTCACGGCTGTAGACGGAAATGTTTACTCACTGGTTCATGGTAAATTCTATATATTTTGATATATAAGTCGCAGGACCAGCTAAACTATGAAAAAAGATTTATAATCCCGAAAATATGGTAATTGTAACAATAATAATAGTAGCAGTGGCTGTTATAGTAGCATTAGTAGTAATTGTAATAGAGACAATAGCAGTATAATTAATATGTGGAGAATTATTACTATTAGTGTTAGTACTAACAGTAGCAGTGGTAGAAGTAGTTGTAGTAATAGTAGCATTAGTATTGTTAGTAGTAATAGCACAAGACTTGTTCTAGTACATACTTTGAGTACTTATATACACCCACATGAAGATACAGACGACCCGATGTATGCCGCGCTGGCAGGAGACAACGTGATTCCCATCGCTGGAAGCCAAGCTGCAGGTGGCTGTCTTCTGCTAAATCATCTGACGTGCTCTCCTCACATGGCCCAAAACACCCGCATGTGCATGTGCAGGGCCAAATACACACACACATACACACCAATGCACCTCCAATGTCACAAGTGCAGGAGTAAGGGTGCCCCGGGCTTCAAATCAGGGAGCTCGGGGCCCTGAATGAGCAACAGAGCACAACTGGCCACACAGAGAGGAAAAATGAGAAGGAGAGAGAGTAAGAGAGAGAGAGACAGAGGAGGAGAATGGGGAAGGGGCCATGCTCTGAGCCACTGTTGAGGCACACGCAGCGAGTGATGAGAGAGGACAAGGTCACAGATCACAGACAAAGGAGATGTGGGCAGTCATGTACGGCAACATACCTCCTCAGCCAGACTACCAACCCAGGAACAAAGTGGGACATAGGGAAGAGATCCGGTAACACACACCTGGGTTTACCTCATTATGTGCTAGCATGTAGGTGGTAGGAGAGGAAACAGCGAGCAAGCAAGCAAAGTCGATCTGTCTGTGTGCTTCATTGTGCAAAGACTCACAGCAAAGTATTCCATAGAGATCTTAGGAATATGATAATAGAATATGCTCTATAGGGTCAGTGACAAGTATGTTAAAATACACCTTTACCAGAAATCCTTCCATTTACTCTACTTGTTAAGGGTCACAGTAAAATGGAGCCTCTCCCAGCAACTGTGGGCCTCTGGCAGGGTTGACACAAATACATACAGTGACAGACAAGCATTTACTTTCACACTCATTCATTGCTTTTACTGTTGCTACAAAGCACTGAGAATTACTGAATCGCATTTAGGTAGTCCAAAAGTTGGCAACTGGGAATGGATTTAATGGATTTAAAAAAAAAAAAAAAAAGATTTTGGTTTTTTGAATAAGTTAATTAAAAACACCTTGCAATTGCATGTGCACTGCTCGAGTACTTTCTTTTTCCATGAAAATAATTTTCTATTGTTACAGACCTTTGTACTTTTCCTTTTAACGGGTCAGACTATTGAGATGAACACACCGTAATACTGGTTATGATATTTTCACCTAAGAATGTTATACTGCACCTTCAGGGGTTTGAAGAAATAAAAGGCACTGCTAAGGTTTTTTGGGGCCCTAAGCAAAAATTCACGGGGGCTCCCAAACCCACATTTGTAACCCTTATATACCAATCCAACATTTAAAATGTTAAATGTAAACTTTTTTTTTTATTTTTCATATTTGAATTCCTGCTCTGAGCTAAATAATCTGCTGTATTATGCACGCATTTTATTCTCCTTTTAGTCCTTTATATGTTTCTGCTCTTCCTGCCAGACACATATTTTTTCTTCATTTATTCTGATGGTGTACTTCAGATCCATATACACACATTCAGATCCAAGGGGTGTGAGGGCCCTTTATCTCTGCTTGCAATTTTAACTTCTTTGTTTACATTAAAAGCATGGCACTTGCTGCAAAGTGAGAGGTGGGGGTGGGGCCCTTTAGGGTCTCTTTAACAGTCTACCACTGTCATTCTAAACCGCCATCAAGGGGCCCCTTTCAGTGTTGGGGCCACAAGCATTTGCCTGCCTTCACTGTTGGCAAGCAGTGCCCCTGGCAGAAATGTACACTCAGAGACTAAAGAAAAACAAAAAAGTAAACAGGCAAAAATAAGACCAGATAAAGGCCAGTTATACATCATTGTACCAAAACAAAAATGTGTGGGACATATAACAGGCATTCCATGACAAACCTCATAAAAGACGGACCAAGTGTAGCACAATCAACCCACACACAAAAGTCCTATTCTGCTTAGGGCAAGAAACTTTGTTGGTTCAAGATGCTAATTTATGCATGTAAATATTCAAACTATTTTAGCTTCTCTTAGCTTCTTGCTCTCTAGGATTTCTTGTTTTGGAAGCATTGCCTTGAAAAGGCTGATTTCAGATCTGTTTTCCTTAACCTCTCTTTGCCTCAACAGTTAATTGTGATCGGCAAGAGCTGACCCAGGAACAGCGCCGGGAGGCAGTTTGTTAAGCTTGCTCCCTGGCGAGTGCTTTGCAGACGGGTGTTGCCCAGAGTTGAAGTCTATTAGTTGGAGTTTATTTACAGCCAAATGCCCAGAGACCCGCCTCTGTAATGTTATTTAGGGGGGGAAGCAGAAAAAAAAGAGCTGAAATTGAATGAAAAGCATCACAGCACATGCATAATTCATGGATATCATTATCAAGTGCATGCAGACGGAACGCACACATAAAAAGCGCAAGTGAACACATACTTGGCAAATCTAAACCAGGCGAAAACCGTACACGCACTGGTCATTATGTGCGCTTATTGTAAGGCCTCCCTTTTCGGTCATTTATCCTAGTGCTGAACTCGGGCCAATTTTCCCAGCATGAGTTCTATTTAGGCATAATAACACAACAACAACAACACAGCAAGAGCTACTCCAACCACCAAGCTTATGCAGGAGAACGGAAGAACAATATCAGAGAATATTTTGGCAAATCAAAACTAGCATCAGCGGAACAAAATGTCTCTTCCTTTCCCTGGAGATGCACTTAAATGGACAATCTTGCTGGGTGATTTTGGTAAGAAATTTTGAGGATAAAACAATTGGAAAGTAAGGTCTTCCAAACTATGGAGTGTTATGGAAATGGAAAATAAAAGTAATTACAAAGTGGTGTGCAGAGTGGTTAGCTCTACTGTTTCTTAACAAAGAGGTTGTGGGTTCAATCTTCAGACAAAGCCAACTACAATCTCTCCAAGTTTGGCTTCTCTCCAGGTTCTTCCTCCAACCATTCAGCATGTGTTATGTGAATTGATGCCTCTAAAATTACCCGTGTGACTAACTCGCCCCTGTCCAGTGTGCTCTGACCAAGGCCCATAGTTGCTGGGATAGGCTGCAGTCACCGCAACCCTATGTAATTCTGTGAAAGAAGATGAATGAATGAATTAATACGTGTGAAAGATATTGCAGAGTCAAGAGCAAGAGGTGAAGTGAGTGTATTTTCATTTTATTTAGGGGCACTGGCCTCTCTCGAGACCTTTTGACCTTAAGCTGTCTTTAATGCACTTCGGCCCACCTCAGGAGCCTACAAGCATTATGAACTGAGACAGAAATTTGGACTTAAAAACAAATTTACCTTACCGTACCATTTTTTGGGAGGGTTGCCCATTTAGAGTGTTTACTGAAGCAGTAACCTGACGGAGGGAGAGGATCCAGTGGGAATCTCCAGTGAATAGTGAGAGATTCTGGTCTCATTCAGCAGACAAATGAAGCGTGAGCAGGCTGAAGGGCACACACACACACACACATACGCACACACACACACGCACAGCTGCTCAGTGCACTGTGACACTGAAGGGAAAGAGCTGCAGAGCACTTCTTAATGGATATGAGGCAGCCAGCTGTGTGAGCCAGAGCAAGGAAGGGAAGAAGACAATGCCAGAGCACGGGTTTGACATGAGCTAACACTGGTGTTTTAGTCCACACTGCGCTAAGTACCTTCCATAGTCTGATCGCAAGAGGGACACATCTAAAGCAGTGTTTCCCAACCAGGGGTACGGAGACCCATAGGGGTACACAAAGACTCTGCAGGGGGTACTTGGAATTATTTCAGATTTTAATTTCAAAGATGATAAGAAAATATTTGCAATCTTTTATTGTCTTTACTATTGGAACCTATAGAAGAAAAAGCATGCTCAAGTGTCTCAGTGCTATAAATACATTTGTTATATAAAAGATTAATAGAGAAAAAATTCAAATTATTTTGTAGTATAGTATTGTAGTATAGTAGTTATTTATTTTGAACATAAACAGAAAAATAAGTAAATGTAAAAGTAAAAGAGTTTATACTGTCTTTTTCAATTTTATTATAATTTTTATTTTATTTTCTTGAGAATATTATTTATTTTATTCATGTTATTATTACTTTTTTTTCTTAAATTTGAGAAAGTATTTACAATGTATAAAATTCAACACATAATGACAACTGTTTTACTTTTTGAAGTAACATCAACACATATGCGGGAGGGGGTATTTATGTGGTATAGCAAAAAGCCCAGGGGGTACACGAGACAATAAAGGTTGAGAACCTCTGATCTAAAGTAACCTTTCCATCTAGAATGATTAAAATTAATCATAATCATAATCTGAAGGCCCCATGTTCTGTACAAAATCACTTGACTCCACAAATTCATGAACAGAAAAAGAAAACAGTTGTACACTAGAACTAAATAAAGTGAGCAACATGATCTAGCACTTGTGTTGTATTCCAAGTATGTTGTAAGTCCACACTGAAGACCTATAGTTCACTTTTATTTTGTTTCAAACTCAGGTATGAATGGTAAATCTAATAACCCTCTTTTCAATTTCTAAAAAGTTCCAAACACCAAATTCATCAAAATGTAAAAAGCCTATGTACCAAGAACATCTAATTATACCAGAGGCAGAAACAACTCATAAATTGTGTTGACAAAATCCCAAGACTTGAGAGTTTAAAAAATAGCGAGAGAGATGTGCAGCATACAGACAAGAAGAAATGAGCAGCTGCAAAATCAAAAGCAATAAGGTGTTAAAAATGCATTGTAATATTTGGGCTGACCAGAACAAGTTAAGTGCACTGGAACAAACAAATCCAACAAGCTCTGCTGTCAGTATTGTTTTTGGTCAGTCTGGAAATACCACTGCATAAACAACATCAATGCATTATTCATGGGAAAAGTCACTGGGAACAGGTCTTAAGTTCAGCCCCAAATTACCAAACTTTGGTGGCAGAGAAAGCTCACCACATGGCAATTTTAAGAAATGCAGGCAAATAGACACAGTGCATGCATCAGTGCACCGGCCATTTCATGATCAGTCACACACTTTGTCTTGTCTCTAAAACAATGGCTCAGGGCAAAAATAAGAAGACTCAAACTTGTGCGCAGTAAAATTAGGAATATTCAATGAAATTCACTCTAACCATTACGTCAAAGGTGGGTAGAAAGGAAATGTATTACTATATGAAATCTAACATCTAGTACAAGCAGACATTGGGAAATAGTTGTGCATGAATTATCAGCGCATGTGATTCTCATGACTTTATTTGCAACATGGGTATTTGCATGTATTGTGGGTTAATTTGCAGCATGTTTGTATTTGTGCATGAGCTAAGAGTTAGTTTGCAGTGCAGTTGGTAGCGCTATTTGAATATTATTTAAGGTCCCCTATTATGCTAAATTGACCTTTTGTGTGCTTTCTATCTCAAAAACATCCATAGTAGTATTTTCTTTCATGCATGCTTGTTTGAGGAATCCTGTTTGTTGAGCCTCGTTTCTTCCAACGATCTGAAAATGCTCGGTCTCACGAATCTACGCAGACAAATGAAACCAGGAAGTGCTGATAATTTCTGCGCTTAAATTCACGTCACTACAAAGCAGTCAGTCTGTTATGTTGCTAATAGCTCTGCAAAGCAGCTATTTTATGCTCTGTCTATTTCCCTCCATTGCCAGCAGGAGGCTACAAACACTTAATCCAAGCGTTCTCTGCAAATTGAAAGTAACAAATGATAAAAATTGAAAATCTAATGCAAAGGTGTCCAAAACTATCTCAAAAAGCCTGAAAAAAAGCACAATAAGACCTGACCAGACGCTGAGCTTTCTCAGCCACTATGTCAAAGTCATGAATGGTATTTCAGTAGGCTGTGTAGAGATGCATTTGATGAAAATGACCTGTACAAACTGACCAGTCTGATCTCTAACACACCGTTAAAGTTCCAGATTTTCTAACAGTGAATATTGTACCTGATAGACCCCCATTAGAAACTGATAAAACAACAGTTGAGGGAAGTGAGCGGAAACGCCTGAGCGGAGGTGGTATTAAAAAGAGATGAGAGATGAAAGTGAATGGAGATGACTCTAACGCTTTTTGTACTTTCCTCCTGAGATCTCTGTGTGTGTGCATGTTTGTGTGTCATTATGTGAGATGTGTATAGAAAACTCCCAGTGAAAGATGAGGGGCATTGTTTCAGACGTGCTCTTGTTATGTTTGGGCGTCACATACACGAGACTTTATAGCACACTTGCTGAAACTCCCAACGCTCTATGGAACTGTAACCGAAGCTGTGTGACAAGTGATGTGATCAAAGGTAAAAACAAAGCAGAAAGGATGACGTGTGATGTTTAAATTTATCTACTCTAATATTTATGGACAGTGGATGGAGTGAAACTATGAAAACAGTTTTGAATTGAGAGAGAGCTTTGTGTAGCCTTGATCCTTTTTGAAGGTTCATCTAAATATTGCGGTTGGAAACAGATCCAATCAACCTTTAGTTTAAGTTGTACAACGTTACCAGCTTTGACAGGTCATTTCTTCAGAGCTGCTTTCCTAAAGCATTACAGCAATTACATGTATGTATCCTTTTATGGGGGGTCTGTGCAGTGGCAGGATGGTTAGTGCCCCTGCCTCTCAGCAAAGAGGTTTGGAGGTCAATCCCCTGGCCAGTAGACTACAGCCTCCTCCCACCATCCAATGAGTGTTAGGAGAAATGGTGACTGTAGGGAATAAATGTGGATGGCTCTGTGTCAGCCTTGTCCAGAGTGCACCGCACCTAAGGCTCACAGTTTCTGGAATAAGCTCCAGCCAACCACAACCCCTAAACGAATATAAACATAAGGTGAATGTATTTTCTATGTCACTTTACTTGCTCTTTACACAACTGCTGTCTTTGCAGAAAATTTCTACTGAATATAGTTACGAAGTTGTTGTATTACAACAGTTAGTGCTGGTAAAGTTTATTTGGGGAAAAATAAAGTCTCAAATGGCTTACATATGTCAGCTGTGCACATTTGGACTCCTACACATCTTACTGCTGTGACACACTTTTCAAACCTTAAACTTTTCCGGAATAAAGTCATTTCTCTATGAACTCTTGCTAACTTCCACAAGTTTAGGCCAGTTATTGGGTTGATTTGACTGACATCTATTATTGTTCTCTTTCTGTGCTTATATATTCTCATATTTACAATGCTTTCAGTGTCAAAGTTATTCAAGAGCTGGGGGCAATATATCATACATCTAATGCTTCCTACACAAGAGATTTTCCTTTTGCGTGTTCTTTGAAACCATAATATGCCTTATGAGATGATATCTGCAAGTTTGAACTTGTAGCATTGCAGTTTTCTCCAGAGACCTTAAACTCGCCTTTCAATATACAACATGGCAAAAGTCCTCAGCAACCTTAATTTGCACTCAGCAGGCAGCCTTAAGGGAAAATAGTTCATTTTGACTGAAGAAACTCAATAAATTAAGCTTTCTTTTGACTAAAGCTTAGGTTTAGCATTATTTAAACTTTCCATCCTCTGCCTGTATCTGACAAGTTAGCCTTGGTGGACACTGACAAATCAATCTGCAAACCTACATTAGTGCTGTGAGTGTGAGTAGTTTCAGGTTCCTGGGTAAGAGAAAAAGACAGAAAGAGATAAGACACACAGAGAGAATCCCCGTCGGCTCCAACAAACCTTTATACTCCACACTTTATCCTCAAATACTGCCTTTCTCAAAGTTCAAACACCTGGCAGTGATTCTTACACTCTGATTTATTCCTGCTTCATACTTCGCCTTTGGTCTCATGCATCCTCCTTTCCTTCCCTCAAGCCTTTCGTTATGTCTTCCTTCCTTTTCTTCCTGGTATTTCCAGTGCTTTGATTACTGGTTTCACTCATAGCTCTGTTGCACATGCAAAACACACCAAATTAGAGTGGTATTCACGTTGCATATTAACTAGGTGTCATTTTGTGAAGTTGCAAGTTATTTCTTCAACCTGTGACATTTTAGTATCTGAAGTGTAACTTTTCACTTCTGTTCTGAACTATACGTTTGCAACAGTTTCTCTAAAAATAACAGAAAACTAATATGTTTAAAAAAAAAAAAAAGCAAAATGGATAAATCTTACCATATACCATTGTCATTTACACTGATAAGGCAAAACATTATGACCACCAATAATATGCAGGGGCTGATAATGGTATGCGTTATGACCACCTGGCTAATAAGCAGCAATGCAGACCGAGAACACCTCACAAAAGCTGCCGTTTTGGAGATGCTCTGACCCAGTCGTCGAGCCATCACAATTTGACCTTTGTCGAACTCGCTCAAATCCTTGCACTTGTCCATTTTTCCTGCCTCTAACACATCAACTTTAAGGACAAAATATTGCTGCCAAATATATCCCACCCACGAACAAGTGCCATGAAGAAAAGATAAACTGTAATATTCCTCTGTCAGTGATTGTATTGTTATGACTCATCTTTGTATACTTCTAAATTGTTCTGCCCATTAATTTCAGTCTGTATGAAATCCAGTTCTGTTTCATCCGGTGTGGATTGAGGTTCCTCTTTTTATTTTTTTCTCTAAAGTTAGCAGCTGCTAATCAAGACAAAGCAATTGGAGTCAGAGACGGGGGCACCCACACACATTCATGCACTCACGCATTAAGCCACACTTGCAGATGTGCGAGCTCCAAAACACAAGATAAAGGAACGAGAAGCAGTGCCTAGAGGTTGCCTGGAGCTGTTTCCCAATCAGTGCCACTGGGGAGAACAAGAGAGACCTCGGCGTCTACAGTGGGAACTCTTGAGTGGGCTTCAGACACACTCACACTCACACTCACACATATATACACACATCCGCGCAGACGCACCGAGATGCACTGCTCAACCTCTACAAATAGACTGTTCCTCTGAAGAGCACATTTAAAACAGGATGACATCTGAGGGCGTAGCTGATCAAACACACCACGTCTGATGTGACTCATGCAAATTCATACACAAGGAGCGGCCTGTATACTCCTTGTGTTTGTGTAATGCAAATCTGTTGCAAATGTGTAGATTTCACAGAGCAATAAGGCTTTGAAGATAAACAAGTGATTCTATTCAAGTGACACATTTAATGTTGGTTTTGTTTTTATTATTAGAAGTAACCTCTGAAAAGTACATCAAAGAAAGTGGCCTTGGCTCAAACGGCAAATTGAAAGGCAGCAATAACACCTGGATGACTTCATCCTTGATTTGAAAAGTGGTGAACTGTAGAATTGAAAGCTTCTATTTGTATTAGTCGGAGTTCACATTTTTTTAACTCTGCCAACATACATTAAACCACTTTTATATTACAGCTATAAGCTTGTGTTGTACAAAGCTAAACAAAAAGTACAACATAATTTTTTTCCCATGGAGACATAGAGCTTTCTTTTTCTTAAAGATGGGCAAAATTATTCCTTTTACTGTAATTTAAAGGTAATATGTAGTGAGAGTTAGACTGCAGGGGTGTATTAAATGTTGGCCTTGCCTTGTTTCGCCAATGAAAAATAAACTGAATGAACAGTAGCTCAGTAGGTAGAACCATTCACCCACAATCCAAAAGGTTGATGGATTGATCAATGCTACCAGTACTGCATATTGCCATTGTGTGCTTGGGCAAGGCACTTCACCCACTTTACCTCTATGAATGTCAGTAAAAAATCATGCAGGCTCATTCATTTTGCTTTTTGTGAACTACTGAAATACTGTTTTGATTATTTAAAAAAAATGTACCTAGCCCTTCAACTGTCAGTCAAATCTAAGTTAGCACACATTCACACACTCAACTGTAACTTGCTTCCAAAGTAACAGGGCAGAGAACAGTACAAGAGCAGTATGCATTTCCTATTACACAAATACAAGCAGTGTATAAGGTGACATAGTTGCAGCTGTAAGGGCAGATGGTGAGTGCGCCGGAGTTCATCGAAGCACCTCACCGTGAGCTGGTGACTGGAATCAGATGGAAAAATAAATCATAAGCATTAAGGAGCATGGGCCAAATCCCAGAGGTGTAAGTGCTGTAGTATTCACAATAAAGTTTTGCAGACTGTGCAAAAGATGCCACCTCATAATAAATGTTTAGGATAAACTTTATGAGAGTGGGGGTATTGTGTAGAAGTTTATTCTCTTGTAAAACTGTATTCTACTAGTTTTGATTTCTTGCTATTGGATGGTATTGGCGGAAAAGTGTCAAAATGGTGAGACTGTATAAATTATTGGAGTGAGTAAATCAGAAACTTGTGTCCTTGTAGGGTGTTTTCCAATTGCAAGGATATTTCGCTGCTGGACCACTTTCACGTGATCCACGTCATCAGCGCCTCACCAAAGGAATGCTCCAAATGGTTAAACTCCACTACCTCTTAAGTTCATCTCCTCTGTTTGGCCAAAAGTCCTTTCTACAGAAAATCCTAAAAGTTTTTACTGCATTGCCCAACATTACTGCAAATAACAAGAACATAATATGTACATATAAGTCTAATCGTTTTTTCAAGCTTCAGATTGTTTTATTTTGCCTTTTCAGTGGAGGCCAAATATGTTTTACAACTTTTTTTTTTGTAAAATCATAGCAAGAGGGCAACTTTTCAATCATTTTAATCATGTTTATGCAATATTGCTATAATTATAATTACAAGTGATTATGTACATTTTGTTTGGGGATAAATTGGAATTGTTAAAGATAAGTAACATGTCAAGTTTTGTTATTATTACATTTTTCCCAAGCATTCCTGTAAGATATTGTTTTTTGTTTTTTGTTTTTTTTTTTCAGATCACTGCATAGAAACATGAAGACACTCCACAAAAACATGTTCAATACTGCTGTTTGACCACTTTACACCCACAAAGGAATTGTTTTCTTAACAACCTTGATTTGATCATGTCATGTGGTTTAGAGACAAGTGGCACTGAAGAAAAGACTGGAGGCAGAGCCCGAGGTAGCAGAGCTGAAGATGCTAAGGTTTTATTTGGGAGTGACGAGCATGGATTAAGAATGAGTACATCAGAAAGACAGCTTATTCTATGTTTTGTAAATAAAGTCAGAGAGGACAGACTGGTTTGGGTGTGTACAGAGGAGGGATAGTGAATAGCAAAAGGATGCTGAGGTCAGAGGTGTGAGGCAGGAGGCAGAGAGGATGACCAAAGACGAGATTTATGGATGCAGTGAAAGAATACATGAAGGTAGTTGGTGTGGGAGTAGGAAGCAGAGGAGAGGCCTAAATGGAGGCAAATGATTTACTGTGGAGACCCCAGAAAGGAAATAGCCAAAAGGAAAAGAGGAGAAAAACAAAACAACAAAACAATATCTGGCACTCTCCATAAAGATCCTACACTTTAGTGCCAAGACTGAACAACATACTGACACTTAGACAAGGCCACCTCTCACATCATAACACAACTACATACAAATGTGAAGTTGCTTCATTGGAAAAAAAAAAAAAAAAAAAAAAAAAAAAAGTAATTTATCTAAGCCCTGTAACGTATGCTCAAGAATGAATAGATCCTTTTTGTTTGCCAATCTTACACTCTTCTTGCTGTCACTTACTGCATTCTTTGGGGAGAAAAGAAAATTATTTAACAACAATGAAAAACAAACAGAAGAAAAAGCAAAGCTCACTTCAGTGGGGATTTCGGGACAGATTTGAAGTCTTAGCCGGTGGAAATCCTGCTGTAAAATTATGCTAATCTCCCACTCAGAACAGAGAGAGACGCTTTATCCCCCCCAAAATATATTTCCTTATTATTTATTTTTTGAGAAGGATAAAATAGAAGAGGAAAGTGAGCGATTTTAAATGCTGAATAGGTTTCATTACAGTTGAAATAAAAGCATCTCAAAGGCCTTCAAAGAGACACGAAAGGATGAACTCGGAAGACGAGCGGAAAGCATTACGGATTCCTGATTATGGATTTTGGAGCCGATACGATGTTATGTAAAGTCACAAAGTTTCTGTTTGAAGCTCTTTTCAGTAAAGTCAGAAATATTCACAGTGCCATTCCCTTTCTAAGCTTCAATTGATTCTGGCTGCTGGGTGAGATTTCAGACAGATCTGTAAAGTGTGTAGGCGTCCGTGTCACAATATAGATTGATGCCATGTTGGAAGACTTGCACCTTGTGCTACAAGTCCTGGAAAAAAGCCACGCAGAAGTTTCCAGAGGTGTAAAAGGTTTCTCCTGTCAAGAGCTTTAAATATCATATCACATACCTGTCATATTATTGTTCGCTCTTGTCATTACTTTGTATCGAGCGGTGCAGATTCCACAAGGATCCACTTTGAACCATCATGCCTTGTTCATATGAGCAATTATATCAGACATAACAGCACAGACCTTCGCCAAGGCATTACAGCTCCTTCTTCTGTAATGGTAGGAATCATCTAAAACAGTGATTCTCAAACCTTTCACACAATACCATCTTTAATGGAATAAAATAAGCATTACTAAATAAGGACACTAAACAAGGACTACACCAGGTCTAAACCAGGACTAAACCATGGTCAAAACAGATCTAAGCTAGGACTAAACCAGAACATAACCAGGACTAAATTAAAACTGGACCTATCCATGGACTAAACCAGGACACAACTAGGTCAAGGTCAAGACTAAGCAGTGATGTGCACTTAAGTCCTAAACAGAGCTGGACCAATGCAGGAATAAAACTGACTCTAAAACTAACAAAATCAGAATAGCTGAAGACTTCTGAGTACCACCAGAAGAAGCCTGTGTACCACCAGTGGGACTAGGGTGACAAGACATCCGGATTTGATCCAGACTGTCCGGTTTTTAAAACTTCTGTCCAGACAAAGAAAGCTTGTCCTTTTTAGACATTTGTCTGGATTTTGTCTTGAGTGGCTAATGGTCTGCATTTCATGAGCACAGAAGCCTCTGTTCAATGCCGCTCTCTCTCATGCTCCGTACTCACCACTGTCGGTGGCTTGGCGCTGTTACTAAGCTGTTGCGTAGCATCAATTTTGACATTCCACGACCACCGTAGCTTACAGAGTGTCAGAAACTTCTGTCCGCGACCCGCGAAGTGGCTGCCCTCATCTCACGATTAAATGTGACTGTCAGCACTGCTGCACATGCCCAAACGAAAGACATCTTTTAAGTCTGCGTGGTGTTCTGAACACCAGTTCGCCACCAAAAGCAGGACGGATGCATACCATGCATTTTATAAAGTGTGCCAAACAGTTTACTCTGTTTCCAGGACTGTCCAGGTCTGCTGGACAGTCCAATTTGGTGTAATTTTTTGCTCCAGCAGTAAATATATTGGATGATAAAGTCACAGCTGCTGAGCTAACATAGCTATTTCATGCAGTGAGACATCACCAGTCTAGGGCCAGGGCCTATTTCATGTTTAGTGACTAATATTATTAGGCCATAACAAGTGGTTTGTTTATTAGAGTAAAAAACACACAAAAATAACATTACTACTTTAATAATAAACAGTTGCCAATGGAAATGGTTTTGTACCCGCATGTGTCCTCACTTTTGGCCTTTTGGCCTAACTTTTGGGCTAAAGTGTCCTAAATTTCAGTGTCATCAATCTGGTCACCCTAAGTGGGACCCATACCACAGTTTGAGAACCACTGTTGTAAAATTATTCTGGATGCTAATAGTGGTCCAGAAAAATACAAAAAAAAAAAAAACTAATAATTTGCTCATTTTTCCATTTAAGACCTTTCTGAAAGTTTTAGGAAAATCCGCCAGTAAGATTCAAGTTGTGTTGCTCAATATTGGCCCTTTATCTAAAAAAACAAAACAAGAAAAAACAAACAAACAAACAAAAACAACAACAACAAAAACAACAAAATCCTGGCTGAGACAGTGATTTAAATTCACATCTATAATGAGTCACTGGTTCCTCGCGCAATGGTTCCTCACTGACCTGTGCTAACAAAAAAAAACAAAAAAAAAAAAAACAGATCAACCAACAAAAAAGCATTGGGTTTTAAATATAATAACACATACCTGTCATATTATCGCTGACAATTGTCATTACTTTATTTTGGTGCACACTCCACATGGGTCCACTTTGAACCAACACGGCTTGCTAATATGAAACCACAATGCCTTGCCTTTTATGATAAAGCCGATCATTGTTATTGCAGCCCCTTGCAACCTCAATTAAATTTAGAGGCCATTTTGTCCTGGCTTTAAAGAGCCCCTGACTTCCTCCAGGGGCTTAATCCTATAAACCACAATGACCCGCTGACATCATAACTTTAAGCCGGTGGGCACAGCAGTGTTGGCTATCTCCCTAAGGAAAGCAAAATGGATGGAGGTCTCTTTGAATTTGTGTGTTTGTGTCAGAGGGTGCAGGCATCATCTTGCAACATCAAGGTGTTATAATGGCATACCATTGCTGTATTTTTATTTTGCCTCCACTGACAGTCACCATGATGAGATTTAGATTTAACGTTTAGTCTCTAAGGTGTTTATCAAAGGATAAAAGCAGGTGATGCTAAGCACTGCTGGTCATGGTTTAAGCTTCATCGTTGCTCTTGTATGGTCTCTGGGAGAGGGATCCACAATACTCACTACACTTTAGAAACATCTTAATATATCTTGTTCACCAAATGTTCATACTATCTGGCTTGGCTATCCCTTTACCATAGCAAATCATCTGGCTCCCAGTGTGCAGTGGTTTGCATAGGTTTTATGCCAGATGCCCTTCCTGACAGGACTATCTCTATTAATCTAGGTTTGGGAGTGAGTACAAAGGCATATGACCCTCTGTGGCTGGATTAATAAAACACTTATACTATAAATTACTATTATTTTGTTACTATGTGTAATGTATTGCCATCTACAGCAGTATAATGCAGCCAGTCTGAGTTGCTCTGCACCAACACTCCACTACACAAGGTCAATAGCCTGACATTTAATACAAACCAGAGAATCTTTTGCATTTGTCACATGACTCACTGTGAGCCAATGGCATCAGTTTTGTGAATTTATTCAAGATACTGTATGTCTTTTTTTTTTTTCAGGGCAGTAGCCAAATGTCACCAGCTACAGTCATCTACTTTCTAGGCACAGCACTGCTTATTTTAAATGAGGCCAGTGTTACTGTAACTACCTCCAGAGAGAGATTAGGAGATTCAGTTATATTTTCACCAGCGCTGGTCTGGAAGAAAAATACATTTATTATTATTATTATTATTATTATTATTATTATTATTATTATTATTATTTTGTTTTGTTCTTTAGATTTTGGTGGATTTTGGATCAAATGCTAATAACTCTTGGTGTGGATAAGGCTCTCACTTTCTTGATCCAGACATTTTTTTTTCATTGTTATTCTTTGCCATTGCAAGATAGGAATACCCCAGCTGCTAAAAAGATAGGCCTACTAACTCCAGCCACATCAGTAAAACAATAGAATATTATTTCCTTCTCTTCTTTCAGCTTTTCTCTTCTGGGATCGTGACTGCAAATCACCTCCTAAAGTGCACTGATTAGCATTTACATTTAGCATAGGCTTTACATCAGCTGCCCTACCTGATTGTAACTTCTGGATTTATTTGTGTTTGGGATCGGCCAGTGGTGGAAGAAGTACTCAATTTCTTTACTTAAGTAAGAGTATAGTTAAAGAACCACAAATTTACCTAAGTAAAAATATTACCTTAAAATTTCTACTGAGGTAAAAGTATAAAAGTACTTATTTTTAAGTATTTTGCACAGACTTGGCAGCTCATGAATGTGTTAAGGCCTCCATACACCAAGGCGACGATTGCCCATCTGAAGCCATCTTTACGGTTGTTCCACATCGCTCATTTCCGTCCTTTTGATATGTATGCGCTGTCTGCCCCCATCACTCCAGGACGGCGGCCGTCTGACTAGTTTCCTGCCGATTAGCCTTCGGCGTCTTTGGTCTTTGGCACGAAGCGCCAATCAGCTCACGGGAATTTTTGCTAATTCCAGATGAAATGAACAAACTGGTGCAGTAGAAGAGACTGAATCTGTCGCTGAGGTCTTCTGTCTTTATTATTCTGATGTTTCTAAAGGAGCACTACTTTACTGCATCTTTTATATTTAAGTACTGTGTGTCTACATTGAAGCCATGACAAATACACAGGATTTTAAACCAAAACTCAAAATACTTTGTACTTCAAACAAACTCATAAAAGTAGTGGAGTAAAAAGTACAGGTACTTGCTCTAAAATGTAGTCAAGTAAAAGTACCCCTTGTAAAATCTACTCAAGTAAAGTACAGATACATGAAAATTTTACTTAAGTAAAGTAACTACTACTAAGGGAAGTACTTTTACTTCATTACATTCCTGGGATCGGCACAAAGAATACACTGGCTTGTGATCCTTTATGACTGGATTTCCATATCACTGTCTGGTTGCATGTATTTTTAGTAGTTTCTTTACCATTCTTTTAGCAAACTATACGGGCTTCATGGTCCAACTGAAGCATCATTTACACCTGAACTAGAAGATCCTGGGTTGAGTCCAGGTCTGGGAACTACAATTTTCACTGCAGGCAAGATAAGGCCAAAGTCATGGTGGGAGTCAGAACTCTCCAAGTGCTGGATAATTCTTGGAAACATGTGTAATGCTGCTAAGGCTTCATGGATGCCTTCATAAAATGGTTTTATTGACTGACCAAAGCGTCCTGGGCCAATTAACCAACATTTGTCATTCTGTTTCATCTGTTAGCTTTTCTGGCTCCTGTCCACCCAATGCTTGCCTTTGGAAGATTGCACAAATGTTTGACAGGCATACAGGTGCTTGACATGAAAGGAAAAATGCTTCCTGGGGCTCGCTTCCCCGCCTCAACAGGTAAGAGAAAAAACAATAAAAGTCAGTCATTCTGAGTTGAGCTCCTCTCATCAGTTAACTGCCAGCATATGCCATTTTTCTCCCCAAACTGTCAAACAAGAAAGCCCGTCCTGCAGGAAATATGTTTTTGATTCCCTCACTTTATAATTTTTCATGCCAGGAGATTTTTCAGAGCCAGAGGTTCGTAAAGAAGGGAGGATTTGTACTTTGTGAGATTTGTAGGTTTGTAAATGCCGCTTTAAAATAAAAGTTACTCAAGCAGAAATAAAAAACAAGTGGCAGAGATAGTAACAGCAACAGAAGAACCTGTGCATCAGAATTAACTTTGACTCCCTAAATCTCTACAATGCAAAACAATAAACAATCACAAGCAATAATTATCTATTATGCTCTGAAGCCAAGGTATTACAGTTTGTCCCTATTATAAGGTTAGGAATTATGTAAAGAAAGAAAACAACAACAAATAAGCGACTTGAATCCACAGTGATCTAAATCTAATAATTTGTTCCTTTCACCATTAGAGACCTTCCCTCATACTGCAAAGAAAATGTGCTTGTAGAGTTATTTTGCTAACCTATCTCACAATGGTAAACAATTCTGTAAAATATTCCTGGATCAAGAGGCAGTGATCCACATTTAAAACAAATTCATCATTTCTAATTGGCCCGATTGCTGTCCTTTACTAAAAATATAACTATAATATTTTGAGTTTTTAAGCTAACAGACAAAGCAATAAACAAACAAAAAAGTATGTGTGAGTGTGTCAAACAACATTTAAAAAATACACACCGAACCAGTTGGTGAAGTAAAAATAAACATAGTGTCTTCTATTCTTAAGTCCGTACATGAGTTTTAGTAATCAAATCCCTAAATTAAATATTTTTTCTCCTGTGTCCCTCAGTTCATATAATAATAACATTTTTCTTACACCATAAAAATACATGAAAATGCATATTTTATGAAAATACTAAGGGTGAATTATGTTGTTGCCTCTGACTTCATTCAAGTCACTTTCATTAATCCAATTTCATTAATTTATAGTCATGTATTTTTGTGCGTCTTTATGTTCTTTATAAAACCAGTGCTATTAGAGTCTCACAGCCCAGACTTAAGGGCATGAAAAAGCTCTGGATTAGCTCTGGCAACAAAAGACTGAAAACACCAACGTATTTCTGTGATGTTCACAACAAGGGATTAGGAGGTTCCCACTGACAGGATTAAAACAATACCTACTGTTTTTTTTCTCACCAACCCATTTTATCTCCAGCTCGCTCCATACATTACCAGATAATGTTTTTCTTTGCTCGCTCTCAGTTCGAAAGCTTTCATTTGCTTTTCTTATCCCATTCTCTTTTTAAATTTGTAACCTGTGTTTCGTTCTTTTTCTCTTTTCTGACATGGATTATTTCAATCCAACCTAATCCAAAAATTCTGTAGTAAGACTTTCAATCCAAAAGTAATACGGCAGTAGAAGAAATGCATTAAGATAAAAGGTGTTTTAATCATGTTTTAGCCTTTTGTTGAAGAATTGTGTTAGACCTTGCTAGCCTGAAAATACGGCAATATGAATTTTCTTGCCTCTTATAACAATAACTGGTTTTGTCTGAGAGAAACAAAGAGTGTGTGCAACTGTAATGTTGCATTTCCAAAATCAAATGTAGCTCAATTGTAAGACCAGGATTTTAAGCCTGTTGCACTCATCTAGATACTCTATTAATATCAGATCATCAGAAAGGGTACCATTCCCTTTTAATTCTGTCAAAAAGGTTATGTTTTTTGATGTTGGATGGTTTGTTTTATATTTTTGTATAGACAATGGAGCTCAACAGTGTCCACCCACCCCAGTTCTGGAAGTAAATATTACATTCATTTTCCACATTTTTAAAAAATTTGCATATTAAGAGTTTAAAAGCTTGACAGAGGCAAATTGGCTATGGGATAACTCACGATGATAGCACGATTCATTTTTTTATCAAAAATATTATCTAAAAATGCATTTGTACCTTTGTCTTTTGACAAGTTTCAAATATTTTTTTATCGTGAAATTAATCAATTTATGGTCATGAGTTACCACATACCTGATTAGCCTCCATCAAGCCATTGCACTTTTGATAAATGAATTTTTTTAAAAGTCAATGGGGAAAATTAATGGGAATTTGACTTCCATAACCGGGGGTGGGAGGTCACTGTTGAGCTCTATATAGCTAGTAATTTATTCCATTACATACATTAAACCATTTGGAGACAATGATCAATTAGTGATTAAAATGCTGGAGGTTTAGTTGTATTACCAATTTTTAGATCTTGTCCTTTTTCTGTCTTTTTGTATTTTGAATATACCTTACTATGTTGGATATGTTTAAATGCAGCTCATCATTGAAAGAAATAAAATGTCCACACACTATTGGTGAACATGGCACTGTCTGTTGCTGGCTACAGTCTGAGCTCACTTCCTACTATGGCCTGATTAGTGTGTGGCTTGGTCTCAACTTCACTGTGATGTTTCAGTGATTTCTGGAGACATTACCCATTCGATTTGGGAGACTGGGTCGAAATTGACCAGCCAGCCACATGGGAACTAAATGAGCTAATCAAAAATGATTATCCATCAACCTGGCACACCAAAGAAATGTTCTGGGAAAATTGCTCAATTTAGTAAGAGAGAAGTTGAGTTGTGAAAAATACATTTGGCAGTAAAGGGCTGTTCAAAATCTGACACAATTCAGCTTCAGTATGGAAATACATAGCATTATAGGTTGCTTTCACGTGATGTCCTGACATTTTTCCTATGGTGTGGGACTGAGATGGGGGCAGGCAAAATATTTGTAATCTGCTGCTAAAGTGTTGATATGCAGATGTTTTTGCATGACATGGAACAAAAATGTCCAATTGGTCCGCGCAAATTAAATCATGCTTTTATGCATATTTTTAAACACAGTCTTGGTCACCTCTAGAACATCATTTCATGGTTTACAACCTTTAAAAATGTTATCTGACTAAATTCAAATGTTTTTAATAAGTACTAGTAGTGCCATAAAGAAACAGGTGAAAAGACCAGCAGAGGGCAGCAGAGTGAAAACTGCTGTGTGTTTTTTTTTTTTTTTTTTATAATTTAAACAAAAAAACTCTTGTCTTGGTATGTCGTGATAATATTCAGTCACACAGGCATGCTTTTTGTTAGTAGAAAGGGTGTTAAGCCATAAGATAAACTTAACAAGGTTGTGGACCCGGCTGCTAGCAAAAAGGTCTCAGGTTCAACATTTGTGGATTTTCTGTTTGGATATTTATTTTCTTTTGAAAATAGTGTCTAACCTCGAGAGTAGCACTGGCTCCTTCATTCAGTGTGAGTTTTTGACACTATCAGATTCTACACAGTGGAAAAAACCTATTGACTTCCTCCCCAGTTTGTGACATGGATTATAGGATTTAACCAATACAATGTGGGAGGACGCTAATAGAAAAATTCAACTGTGGATGAGAGCTGGCTTATTATTATTTTCTCACCGCGTTGCAGCATGATCTAAATGTAATTAACACCTAAAAGATTGAGTGATAGAGTTACAATCAGTGTGACAGCCAGAGATGATGGCGGATGTTGACACAGCTGAAATGTGGCGATGAGACGACTGGGCTGTGACCACACTGATTGGTCTGATGTAATTGAAATGTTGACAAAAATAAACAGAGCTTCTGGAGGGCACAAATTATTCTAAACACGGGGCCCACTAGGAAGAGGCAATCACACCAGCGGACAACCCTCCCGGCAACTGATAATCACACCCCACGAGTAAAACCAAACTCGAACGCCGATGTTTACACGGAGATAAGAGTTTCCAACTAACAAAAACATTATGCAACGCTGCGATTATGCCGAAACCAAACAGCGAAAGTAATCAACCAAAGATCAACCTCCGAGGTTATCAAATACGGGTGCCCGAAGGGGTACAATTGTAGTAATCAAACATATTGGAAAAGCCAGCAGTGTAATGGTGCGATTAGGATGTAAAATTTCTCTTTTTGGTACTCCAGCGGACACCAGCCAACCATGCCTCGAGGCTTGCTCCTGGTTACCTTGCAGAGAGAAAGTTTTAGTGAGATCTCAATCTGTGAAATATGAAATAATGAGACATCTGTCAATTGCATTCAAATAAACCTGCCGCAAATTTGAGTGATGCTCGGCAATGATCTTGTTATTATTTATTCCATCTGTTCACCAAACTGTCATTCATTTGCCTATTTTTTGACCTTCACATCTATCACTCGCTCTCCCTGACACACAGTGACTCCGGTTTGACACGTCTGGTGGGCCGTGGGGGGCACTGGGTGCTGTCAGACAGACTCTTTCTGACAACTCAGCACTAGTGGGCATGTCCAATCTCCAAGACCCCTGTGGAAGGACACTGCTACTACAGAAAAAGAAGCCAGAGTCACTGTAAAAATTCAATAGTGAATCTTACTAAAAAAGACGTTTCATGACTAGTTCTGCAAAATAGTTGAGAACCACATAATTCTTCTTGATTGGACTGAGGGAAACCCATGTAATCATTTAATAGCATATTGTAATAGTAATAAAAAAATTGCCTTGCCCATTGCCTGTTGAAAGTAAAATGCAGAAAAAATTGACATTTTAACAAGGCTGTAATAACTCTTAATAACTGTTAATAATTCTTAATAATAAAGTTCAGTTTTGCATATTTGAGTTGAAATAACTTTTGGTTTTACTGTGCTATAGTGCATTTGATTCATTTCACTGTCCACTTTCCCTTAAACGCCACAGATCTTTCATACTTAAACCATCTGTCTCTGTATCTTTCTCGATATGTGCATAAATGTCTCGTTCCACTGCGCTATCGCTTTCTATCATCAGATACTCGTCTTGTTCTTCAACCAAATCTTCCTGACCTTCCTCAAATAAACCTATCAGCTGTAATCAAGAGCCATCTCATCCGTGCTCCAACATCCACTGTGACATATACACACACAGTCCTGACACACAGCACTGGGGCCATCCAGTGTTTCAACTTTTCAGACAGGTCTCTCCTCTGAGGATGCTCTAGATGGAGGCAGTCAAAAGAATGCCCGATTTAAAGCCCAAAGCCTCCAGCCCCATGGTGCACACATAACACATGGGCAAAGTGACATTTTAAACAGACCATATGACAACAAATCAACATGAACTACTTAAATTATTCTTTCATTAGCGGACTTTAACTTTTGCCTGTGTTAAAACTTCAAGAATTTAGCTTAATAGCAGCTGCCATGACAGGATTAGGAATGAGTACATCAGAGGGACAGCACATGTTAGATATTTTGGAGATAAAGTCAGTAAAAGGATGCTGAGGTTAGAAATGCCAGGTAGGAGACCTATAGAGGAAGACCAACGAGGAGGTTTATGGATCGTGAAGCTAGCTGGCAAGAGAGAAGAAGTGAACACTTAACACATTGTGGAAGTGTTGACAATTCAAATCTGGCTATGCTTCCATTGTAGGGGGTTTTATAACCCTAAGACGACACAGGTCAAAGACATGTTTATCCACAAAGAGCTCTAAGAAAGGTCTGAACTGGAGCAGTCCTCGGTATGGCTGTGCAGGGGACATTTTGTTCCCTATTTATTTTTTATTGTATTTATGCTTTATTTGATAGGGACAGATACAGTAAACACAGATTATCTTCTCAAAGTAATCCAATGCCAGTATCACGGAGTTTATAGCCAAGGATAATTCGCAACACTTGTCTCTAGAAAGGGCTTTTGACAGATACAGTAATATTACACTAAATGGATGATAAAAATTAACAGTGAATGCAATAAAATGTCCCAAAGAAACAAATAAACAGAGTATCTATACACACATTCACACCCTCCCACAGACCCACTCACACTCACAAACCCACGCCCTAACAATGACTGTGGATCACTGTGTTGACCCATGAAAGGAAACAGACAAAAATAATGCACAAACAATCAGTGTCATTGTATTTTGTCCATGTTACAAGTAATGTTAGCATGCCAACTACATTACAGTTGTCTTTTTGTCAGTGTTAGCTCATAAGGCTAACTTTCTACAATAATAATACACAGTGGCAGAGCTGAAGATGTTAAGAGAGATGAGCTTCTCTTTGGGAGTGATGAAGTAAAGGTAGATTTTTTTTTTTTTAAGCCACTTTTTTTTCTAAAAAGTGGCTTAAATCTAAATATATCAGTGCATCATGACAACGGTAACTTGCCCTGTCTCTTCTCTCTGTATTAAATCACACAGAATATGGTTATACCCATATGGACTGTATCTCCCCCGAGCAGCGCACTCCCACTCTGTCCCAAAGCTAGATTATTGCACACAAAAAAGAGAGGCTGCCTGAGTGTGAGTGTGAGAGCAGAAACAGCTCTGGTTTTGTCAGTGGGTCACACGGTGGTGGCATGGTTAACTAGCTAATATGATTAAATTTAGCAGAGGCACGAGTCACATTGTCAGCCCACATCAAAGTCTACCCTCTGCTGCGAGAGCAAAACGAGCCCCCTGTGAAAAACCAAGAGAGAGTTGGGAACCAGGAAAAAGGGTGATTTTTTAAAACATAAAACACACAGCGAACGGAGCGGAAATATGAGGCAATAATGAGGCAAGAAAGGAGGAAGCAGCATTGGCTTAACCCGCCAAGTGAACCGCACGACCTGGAAAGCAGCAGTTAACAGCAAAACCCTTATTCAGTTCTCATCTGTGTACAAATGGAGGGCCATTGACAAATACTTATGGTGTCAAGTATGAAAACCAGCGCTCTGACCTTGTGGTTTGATTATCTGCCTTGAGAGTTTGTGAGCTCACTTCTCACATGGTTTATTGCGAGGCATGAAACCTCTAAATTGCTTGGAGAGTCGAGCACTTCAATTGACCCGTCTTTTAGAAGTACAAATGTTCTGAACAATAAATGTATATAACACCGAGAGAGAAAAATGTGTCATGAAAGCAGTCGTACAATATAAAGGAACATATATTTTATGAGACTCATTCGCTTCTTTATGTCAGATGTTCTGTGCCATCACCTTTTACCAAGAAATGTGGAGATACTTATTTCTATTCATTCAGGAGGCACTGGAGATGATAAGAATTCTTGATACAGATAAATCTGGTTTAAACATAAGTATATTCTATGAGAGCCAATGTCAAAAACAGCTAGCAAATACTGCAAATAACATGAGGACTATTACTGTGAAGCCATGCAACTTTTGTTTGTTCCAAAAGCTGAGTCAGGTAAAATGATTCCTGTATTAGGACACAAGGACATGAGGGGACAGTGGGAAGGGTTACCATGCAAGGTTAAATACACTTAGAAAGAAATTTGGCTAAAAGGTCTGCATTAAAAGTGAAAAACATATGCAATCATTTTACTCAAGCCATTTATTTAAAACTAGTTGGAATTTGCATACATCAGCTATCCACATAGTGACTTGATGGTAAGAGTATTTCTATTAATTTTGTTTTCTAAGCACAAATGAATACAATGAGAACATAGGATGGCATTTATTTATATTCAAGTCAATCTGGAAAAGGTATAGATAAGCATATGACACTGCATTGTTTGTATCGCCTCTTATTTTCTCCAACGGTTCCATAATAATCCTTCTCTATGCCAGGGACCTTACATTTCTTGTAATGATTGGAGCGACACAGAGTGTAAATCTCCTTTTCCTCTTATCTTCATAGCCCCTCACAAGTTGAAGGTTTTGCTTGCAACAGCTCTTTCAGCAGACAATTTTTGTACATTGCAGCCTGAGTAACAGAGCCTTGTCATTTAACTGAATTGTTGATTGCTGAAGTATGTAAGGCTTTTGGATGTGCTCGATGGTTGGGTTTCCATATCCACTTGATTATTCATTAACAATCAATACACTGTGATATGCAACGGGTCTGCCATTTCCACTCCGTTGGTACCAGGGCCCTGTACTATGAAGCTAGTAGAACCAGTCTCTTTCCCTGTTAAAAAAAAAAAAAAAAAAAAAAAAAAAAACAACAACATTGTGTTGCAGGTACAAAATCTACTCGGGATGTAAAATCTGCTTGGGTTTGTAATGTCGCATGTTGATGGCAGCAGTGAACTATATTAATTGGGTTTCCTGTTTTGAAGTACATGCTTTTAAGAGCTTTATTCTTTCATATTATTCAGTAATACCTTTTGAAAAGTACACAGTAGTTTTAACAATACCAAATACAATGAAGTAATAAGGAAATTTAATAAATACAAGATATTGTTGATTAAGAAATCATACTTACTGAATACACTTTAATTCAGTTAGAAAACAATGTTTAAATAAGGATCTATGGTTATTACAAAGGCTTTTTTGGACATTTCACATGTTTTGCTGCACACATCTGTATACACTTGTCATTTTAATATAATAAAGGGAGCAAGGTATCTTACAAAAACATTAATCAATACGAGAGAAATACACTAATGTACTTCTTTATTGCGCATAAGCTGTTATATCATCTGTAGCAGCAGCTTAAACCTTAACTGTCAATCTCCCAGTCAAAAATATAAACATTATATTTTAAGAAATATTTATATGAACAATAAATAGCTATGTATGTATGTATTTATTAAGCAATCATAATGAGTGCCATCTGATCAAAGCTGCTAAGGTTGACTCTTCCGTGTTAGCGAGGACAAACAGTCAATCATGCTGTTCACTCAAAGTCATGTCCAATCATAATTCGAAACGTTATCATTAAGCGGCGCTACCCGAGCAGATTTTGCAACCTGAGTAGATTTTGTACCTACTATATGTCTTTGTATGAGGGGAATCACAAAAAGGGGCAACCAACACGCTAAGCTACCAGAAACAGAAAGTACAAACTAAACGCCAACTGAACTATATAAAACTCAAGGACCATAAAATACAGCACATAGTCTAAAGGCCTGCTTTCTTTTTATCTTGTACTATATCTAAGGCAGCTCAGCCATTTAGTGTAAGTTTCCATTTGTCTACCCAGAAAAATGAACCAGCTTCCAGAAGCAGAAATTACCTCGAAAACCTTCTAATCCAGGTTGGTACAGGGCCTTGTGCAATTCTTTTGGTTCCTTTTACAAGATTTTGATTACCAAAATGAGAAATCCCACTAAAATGTTACAAAAAAAAAAAAAAAAAAGCAGTGTGAACTCTATCTTGACTTCAGTTCAAAAACAAAACAATGAAATACCAATACAACAGATAGATAGCAGCAGGTGCTAAAATACGCCGAGCATCAGAGATTAAAGAGATGCTTCTGTTTGTTTTGCTAATTTAAAATGACAGTGTATTTACATTTCTGCACCGCCTGCAAGCTCCTTGAACATTGCTTCAGTGAGCCCAGCTTTTTGTTCATGGCTCATTATCTTGCCCCTGAGATTGCCAGCTATTGACATTAATGGTATCCAAAATTGGCTGTAAGCTGCTTGGCTGTACATATTGAGCAATTTGGAAGTTCCAGCGTGTCACTAGTGAATAGTACCTTGACTAAAACGCTGGCCGTGGCTGCGAGTAGAGCAGCCGGCAGCCGCTGTGGACTCAGACATGGATTTTCAACCATATTCATTAGTTTTACAGGGTCTTAGCTGCGTCTTTCTTGTTGGTGTTGGTGTTGATGCTTTCTAAATTGCTTATTGATACTCTAAGCTGTTTTACTTTACACTTGCATGTAGAGAATACTGGTGCTTTTGTTGAACAATTACACTGTGAATCTAAAAATCAAGTGCATGCTTTGAGTAGTAGAAGTTCAGTTATTATCATTTTAGTGTCACAGTGAGCACAGCCTTAATGTTACTTCCTCAAAGTATTAATTATACTAAATTAGAAAATGGTGGCGGAAGGGTGGACAGATTTAAGACCAAAAATTCACAATCAAGGCAAGGTTTATATCTGAGCCTTGAAACTTGTATGCTGTCCCCTAGCTTTTTTGTACAGTATTAGTATCACTTACTTGTTCAGCCTTTTCTTGTCTCTGTCCCAACTTTTTTGAGATGTGCTGCTGCCATCAAATTCATAACACTATGATTCACCACTGTTCCTTCCTCGAACCAGTTTTGATAGGTACTGACCCCGCCAACACCCCACAAGAGCTGCAGTCCAGTCGTCATTCAACACAGCTTAGCCCATGTCAGACTCACTCTAATCCTATGCTTGCCTATTTTTCTGCTTCTAACACATCTACTTTATTTATTTTGAAAAGAGGAGAAAATGTTTACTCTCTGCCATTATGTAGATATAATGTGTGCTTTGTTACTTGACACTGGTTATAATGTCATGCGTAATTGGTGTATATACTACTATATACTATCAAGAATCCTGGTTTATGTCCCCACAACTTGATATTTCTCTTATGTGCTGTCATTTTTTGGAAGACCACATCCATATGATCACATCTCAGTATTTACCTTCGACTTATTCCCTAAGCAACCTACGCTACCTCTCCCTTTCTTCTGGCCGTACGCCCCATGTGCCTTCATCCCGCTCTCGCTGCGCTGAGTGAAGGGCACAGAGGACTGCCAGTCTGCTCCTCATTATAACAATATGTGCGATACCTTTTACAGTTGTCAGCGTGAGGGGGTAAATCTGGCCACATTGGCCCCTCTGGCGGGAGGCTTGTCACATCAATGACCACTGCCTCTCTGTGATTCGCTGTCGCCCATGGTTAAGGTCTGATTCTAATCTGCGCTTGTGCCCTGTGCGTGGAGATAATTAAAAATACTGTTTGTACAAGTTGCCTTAAAAACTTTCCCCCCGCTTGTTTTGGTATATGACAGGTATCACCAGACTGACACACAGCCACTTCTTTGGAAAGTGACATTGACAATGTTTACGGCAGGGAAAATTGGTGTATTTTTTTGCAAATCTTTGGAGATAATTACAATGTTTACCGCTAAACTGTCAAGTCGTGTACCTGACATTTGAGGGCTTCACTCAGTTGAGGGACTCTAACAGTTGGGAGATCTTATTATTTGCACTAAGCCTGACTGATTATGAAATCACAGAGGATTATAGAAAAAGTGTTCATTAGAATGTCAGTAAATGTTAATTGCATCCAGTGGGAAGAGAAATATTGGTGACGATGAAAATACTATAAATGCAGTCCATAAAACAATGACATATACCTCCTGACAGAGCTCATAACCAACACTGTATATCAATTTATCGATCCATCGACAGCCCAATCCCGCCGCTGCTCCAATTTACTAGATTGTACATCACAGCCGTGCACAAAAGGTATCAGGCAGGTGCATGGGCGCAAATACATCCTGGCTTTATATCTTTTTACACACACACACACACAAAAGCACACAAGCACACAGGATTGACTAGCATATTTCACAGGGAGACAGGGAAAAATGCTCTATAACAGAAATGTCAAGGTGTTTTAAGGAAGAAATATGTTTTGGCATATAACAGCAATTGATGAGATGTGACCTTGAGTTCTTCTTTTTCCATTTTCGTAGCTTTGGAATAATGAATTGTGCTGGGTCAGGGGGAAAGAAATAAGAGAGCGAGCGGCACCAAAAAAGCAAATGGAGGAACCATGAGGAAGTCTTTTTTACGGTTATTACAAGTTGAGAGTGAGGGATAAAAATGAGTTTAAAATGCGATGCTGTTTGCATGAGTCACTGGAAAAAGGAGCCGGCAACCACCACAGATCATTCGCTGTTTATAATAACTCTTGCTAATTACTTTTCAAAATCAATAAAACCTGCAAATTTCAATGGAACCCTTCTTTTAAAGCAATTTATCGAGGCAAGATTGTGCGTGTGTGTGAATTTCTGTGTGTGTGTAAGCGATGCAAGAGTTGAGGTTCAATACAGCTGAGGAATGGGAAAGCGCTCTGATAATTTGGTCAATGCACTAAGCAATTGACCTATTCCGGGAAGCTTCAGCAAAGGAAATGGGAGTTTGAAAGGAAAAAAAAAGAAAAAAGAAAAAAACAAAATTGTAGTTAATTATGTGGCGATCCTCTCAGGGACATTTTACCTTCAAAATTATCTAATTTTTACATTCAGGAAGTATTTTGAGTCTTCATTAACCCATAACAATCACGAGTGAAATTGCTATAGGCCATTTATTAATCAATGCTCACTGGTTTACACACACTTTTCATTTTCTCTACATTTAAACATTACAGAGGTGTTACAGAGTGAGCTGTAGTGCTTATGCAATATCTGGCATGTAGCCAGAGAGACCAAAGACATAACAGTGGTTTCCTGAAACCAAATTTTCTTTCGTTTTGCCTTTTCCTCTGGGTAGGCTACAGCAAAATCAGCCTCCTACCTGCCTGACCTGGCGCAACCCTCTCCTTTTATCCAAGCTTGGTACCAGCACAAAGGTGCGCTGGCTTGTGACCGCCAGTGGGTAGATTGGTTTCATGCAACAAGTGCAGCTGAGAAATGTTTTAATAGAATGAATTATTTAATTTCTGCATCGACACAAGTAATGTACTAAAACTAGAAACATTCACAGAGCGCAGACCTCCACCAAGGCATGGGCCCAAACTCAAAATGGTAAATATGTATTTTCCAGACCTGGACTCAGGGTTTTTGGGGTAAATGTTTTGAGCCACAAAGCCCTTATATCTTACAATGGTATAGAATCCACTAAAAATCATGTGTATCTTTACTGGAGTTAGTATCTTTGTCCCTCTCTTGCAGTGATACAGAATCCTTGAGACCTTTCCATTTTCTCTACAGTTAAACATTACAGAAGCGTTACAGATTGAGCTGCAATGCACATGCAACATCTGGCATGTGGTAAGGGAGACTTAAGGCAACCAAGCGGTATCGTGCAACAAGCACCACTGGGAAATAGTTTGATAGAATGAACAACTTAGTAATAATTTAAACTCCGCATTGACACAAGTAATGTTTCTTTCATACATGGAAGAGCATCAAAAGTGTGGAAACATTCCAGTTGATTTCTAAGATCAAGCTGGAGAATTTAAAATGTCACCTTCTTGGCTCGCTGCAGTGTCTTGGCATTACTTAAAGCAAAGTCATCTTACATAATGATACCAGTGGTGCATGATGCCCTAAAGCAACAGAAAAATAAAATAAAATAAAATAAAATAAATAAACCACCTACATATGGAGACCACAAAAGCAACAACAAAACTTTTCTGTTATAATATACTGTACACGCTCTGTTACTGATATACTAAAGTCAAAATGTTGGTAGTCAAAAGGTTTCCTCAGGTCTAGATCGATAGAGTTTGACATAAAAGTTGACCTGAAGGACCCCAGTTTGTTGCATGCTTTTGTGACTAGAATACTTATGGCAGTCTGCATTAATAAACACAGTTTTGACAATACTTTTGTATGATGTAAGATGTATTAATATATTATGGTTCTTCTCTCCTTTCAGCTTTTCCCTTCAGGGGTCACCACAGCTAATCATCTGCCTTAGAACATGCATACTGATGTTAGGCATAATTTACTTTGGCATATGTTTCAAAAGATGCCCTTCCATTCTCCATTAATCTGGGCTTGGGCATGGATATGGGAAATTTGACTCCAGCACCCCCAACTGTTGAGGACGTTGTAACTGCAACTCCAAATAAATTATATTTTATTATACATTTTCAGATTAATTGCGTTCTCTTCATTAGTTATAAATATTGTAATTTACCAACGCTGTTTAAAGCCGTGTTGTTGCTGAGCTATTGAAGCATTTTAATGTTCTCCGGCTTCGTCTCAAAAGACAATGGGCCTGATCGACCGCTCTTTCAGGGCGCCAGGCGTGGCTGACATAAAGGAGTATGTAACAGTTTACAGAAAACAGTTTACATCTTTTTTTCCCTTTGCTTTTTAGCACAACGGAAAAGCACAACAGTGTAAATAGCACATCAGATTTAATGCCTTTTGCTGCCATCTCAACGCATTTTTCACTTTTTGCATCTCTCATTTGAATCACTTCTGATCCTAAATGGCATGCCTCATATGTCACATCAGCAATAGAATTATATGGGGACAGTGGCTTGTCAGAGACAGAGATCACGTTGCACTATGGTCATACTCAGAAACAAGAAAGGACCCACACGAAAGGATACTGTGTGAAAAGCGTGCAAGTTGCTATAGCAATAGCATGTCCCGTCTGAGAGTAGACAGGACAGTAGTCAGTGGAGCAGCGCACGCCCCTCACCTGTCTGCAGCTGTGATGGGAGCACTGTCCTTAAAAGTGGTGAGCATCAGGACACACAGCAGATTTAATGCAAACGAAAGATTTCCCTTACACGCAGCCTTCGCGGATGCCGAGGTAACACTGGCGCACTGTGCAGAGATCTGTGGGCTGTGGCGCACCGCGCAACAACTGCATGGCCACTACTCGCTCATAAGAACAAATCCAAAATGTGTGCAACTGGCTAAATGCTTCTCAGTCTAAAAGGCAGCCAGGACAGTAGCAGTGGAGCAGATCACTGAGGCACACGCCCCGGCCCCTCACCTGTCTGTGACAGGAGCCCCGCCCCTCACCTGTCTGCAGCTGTGACAGGAGCACACCGCCCCTCACCTGTCTGCAGCTGTGACAGGAGCCCTGCCCCTCACCTGTCTGCAGCTGTGACAGGAGCACACCGCCCCTCACCTGTCTGCAGCTGTGACAGGAGCACACCGCCCGAGCACTGCCCTGAAACAGCCGCGCACAAAGCTATGCTGCCTGGGTCCAGACGGTGAGCAAGGCTGTGTTTTCCCGAAGCACACTTTGAGGTCAAGCAAATCGGAAAAAAATGAAAAATACAGCACTCGGGGTTTTCATTTTTTGTTTTTGGAGTTTTAACATATAGTAGCCTAATATAAAATTGTAATTGGATAAGGGCTTGTTTCCGTTTTTTGTTTTCTTTTTGGGAAACGTGAAAACGAAAGGCCAGCAGGTACACAGACCCCGTGCCTTTCCCGATCTCACTCACTTTTAAGAATAAATGACTGTTAAAATGAACAGAACTCAATTTAATTGCTTAAATAATATTAAGGTTATAATGACAAAAAGCTTACCAGGTTAATACCCCCCTCCCTCTGACGGGAGCACCCCCATGTGAAATTGACTTCCTGCGTCCATGGGCTTGGGACTGATGAAAAAGCACACAGACTTGTAACTTTTGTAAATGGCTGGGTTGTTTATAGTGCAATATTGATAGTTATGAATAATCAGTCTGTTTGTGGTCCTATACCTTGAGAAAGGCACTATTACAGCTTTTTAAGTCATGTTTAGTTTAGGTCATGGTAAATTTGAAGTAGAGTCGTAAGTAGTAGACTTTTCATCATTCCAGCCCTAATCATAGTTTCATCATTCAGTACAAATAGGGTTGTTTCATCATACATTTGTAGGGCTTCTTCCTCATCCTAAATGTACCATAAAAAGGTTTTATGTTGCACTAAAGAACTGAACCTGTCATTAAAATCTTTGTGCTATTAAAACTTCATCTGTCTTCCTGAATTGCATAAATCTAGAAATAACAAGCCCTAAGATTTTTAATGCTAAGGTTTCAAAAGACAGATAATGATGCAAAATCTGTACAGACTAATGTCATCTATTGTTGAGGATATCCAAGTATATTCTAAGGTAATAGATTTGCATGTCCTCACTGCGCCAATGCAGCCCCAGTGAACTCCAGCCTCACTCACCGAAGGCATTGGCCCTATCTTGCAATGGTAAATATGTAGTTCCCAAACTCCCCGGACTTCCTCTTATTCAGTGGTAAATGCTCTATTCTATAAGCCTCAACACCCCTATATCACAATAGTAACACATTCATTTAAAAATGGTTGTTCCTTTACTGACTTCTGGTTGCTGCAGTTTGTGTATTTGGCCCTATCTGACAGTGTTACAAAAATCTGTTACAAAATCATCACCCTGACTGTTTTTCAGATTCAAACCAAAACATTTTTATTTCTTCCTTGGCTCAAGGACTATTTCTGAAAATGTCATCAAAATATTTGGAGTTATCTTGCTAACAGACACATCAAATAAAACAATAAACCAATGCCAGCAAAATCACACAACTTCCCTGGCAAGGGTAAAAATCTATTCAATCAAGACTTTCTGGTTATGTTGAAACCTCAGTACAGTAAGTAAGTATATACTCACATCCCATTTTATCATCACATTTGTAATGGCACATCTCTTATGCTTTGGTTCTTTTATGCTCTTTCCATCTGACCACTCATTATTCTCCAACATAATTTTCATCACATTCCCCAGGCTTACCTGTTCAACCAAAGCATTTTCTTTCTTTCTTTCTTTTTTTTTCCTAGTTTACTCTGCACACACAGCCCTTCCCCTCATTTCTTTCCAATCTCCATCCCCTATGGGACCAAGGCCCTACCTCATGAAAGAGTCATCAGCACTGCATAGCTCTTAATAACAGCTAATCTGTTTAAGCACCCGCTAAAAAGGTCATGGCATCGGCTAGCGAGGGACAACGGGAGGGAGAAGGAATGGTGTGGAATAGAGGATTTAGAAGGAAGACGCCATGAGGAATTGATGCAAATGCAAAGGGATAGGCCAACCAGCTTGAGACTTGTGTAGTATCTGCCTGTATAAAGTTACAAAAAGCATTAGACGTGCAAAAATCTATGGCAAAAAAACATACAAGAATCTGTTTAGAGTGGGGCTTTTTGGTACAAGATCTGCCCAACTAAAGTCTCCTGAAATCTAGCTTCAGTTCAATGAGAAAGTGATTTGCGAACACTTACAGCCATCAGATCCTATTATGGCCACAGCAAATTCTCTCATAATGACTGTAAGGAGACGTCCAATGGTAAAATCAATCATAGATCTATGCACTTATTGAGAAGCCATCAGAGGAAGAGAGGGAAGTAAGGAGAGACGATCAATGGTACAGCAACAGTGATACATGTATTGTACGGGAAGCAGGGGGCTGTGGAGAAGGTCGGTCAAACGGCCAAAGCAGCACAAGAACAACACCGGAACTAATGACCAGATGGAGCATGTCCCAACAGATTTGTCAATATCTCCTGTGCCGTTGATTGCTCACGAGTCTTTGTGTAGTCTTACATTTACATCTGCAATCAACTTCATTGTAGGATCCAATTTATATATATTTGTTTTGATTTAAGTAGGTCATGAAGTCATAGTGGCATTTTTTCTAGACATAACAGTGTGGATGTATTCAGTCAAATAAAAAGGGACAAACCGCTTTAACTTGCACCAAGCAAAATGCCACATTCACACAAATGTTTGGTCTCTATAAACTATTTTGTCCTGAATTCACAAACACCAAATGACTATTCCCATGACGGAAGATGTTCTTGGCCACTGTTTAGAAATTAGGGATGCTTTTCTGATACTCCCATAGAAATCAAAAGAGACCGATGAAACTACACTGGGTCTCTTTTAAATATTTCCCTGGCTGAACCACTCTAAATCCCTTCACAATCCATTCTGAAATTCTTTGGAGCAGGTGGACTTCCCACTTCCCAACACAAAACTAAAAGACAAAAAGACACTTGAGAACTCAACGATGTCTCGCTCCCCTTGGGACTTAGAGGATTAGTTAGAAGTGAGGGAGCAAGAAGAGAGACTCAAGAGTGAAAGACATAAAGAGAGAAGTACGAGAGAAAGAGATTGGCTCCCCTTTTCAATTCCCATTGTGGGCCATGGGCCGTGCCGTCTGAATAGCTATGTTAATAGGCAGCTGAAAGTACGAAGAGATAACACAAAACCCACTTGACTTCCTGACACCTACTTGAGTAGGGCCATGGCGTTTTCCATGGCTTGTTGTTATTCATGGGGCCCAAAAGTAGCCTGTCTGTCAGCCTTAGGCTGGACTCCTATTTCGCTTCTGCAGTGTAGTAGTGAGGCGCCGACCAGGTTCTCCCGTGGGTTACTGTTACAATTGATGGCTTAAGTATTAATTATCATTTAAATGCTTGTTGGATTAGACAGGGTCTTTTTAAAGGTGGGAGTGCAGAGGAGGTCTTACTTTGGTCTTGGAGCTTTAGCTTAATCTTTGGCAAGAGGTCAACAAATGGTGCGATTTAATCATTTACAACAGCTGCTTGGTGTGAACAAATAGCTGAATTTAACATGAGGATTATTCTCTACCTGCTGCCGTGCACATGACAATGCAGGCAGGTTTTTGCAACCACAAAATGTGCTTCATGGATGAAGGAATTCTTTTCTCCTCATTCAATCTGTCTTCGAACACTTCAGTTGTTCAGTCATGTTGTTAAAAACTAACATTTCTATTTTTACAGCATTTAAGAGTTTATTAGCCTTTTTATTGAGTCAACCAGTGGTTTCACCCACCAATCCTAGATTTATTGGCTAAATTCCAAACTGCCTTTTGATTGTGTCTGTTTCTTAAAAAAAGCCAACTGTGTTCAGAATCTCTGGTGTTGCTTTTAATGAGGAAGAGTTTGATCCACAGTAAAGGAGGGGATCCTCATGTGTTCTTGGTGTATAGACAGCAAAGAGAGTGACATGGCATGGACAGTTGAAATGATTAAAGGGGAAGTGATGGTTCCTGATTAAAGGGTAAGTTTTGTCCCATATCTTTTGGGTTATGACAGCTTCAGATGGCAGCTCACTGCCATAGAGGGGAACTCACACCCATCACAGGGAGCAGTAATGAGAGAGCCCCTGCCTTGGCACAGATTGAGCATGGTAAAATATATATTTTCACTGCCTTATACAGCAGAGTTGTGTTTGATCAACACTCAAACATCTCCTGCCTTCTTTTTGCATTAGGCTTAAATCAATGATTGGTGTCACTTAGCTTTTAAAGAGGAGAAATAGAAAAAGAGTGTTTAAATTCCACGTGACTAACTTTGGGGGTCTTTCATTTGCCAGTAAAAATGTTATTGCAATTTTGTTTTTAAGTGACAGTATTTCTCAGCTTGTGGGCATCCTGTTCAGAAGCAGCAAATAAAAAGAATGAAATTGCATCAGCCCAGGCATGAAATCTCTTCACTAGAGTAGAATCGCTTAAATGCTATTGCACTTAAAGTCTGAGATTGTGTTCTCATTATGCCCTCAATCACTGCTCCACTTTGATGCTGGTCTTCTTGTTCCAAACTTGCTCAAAGACAATAAAAGAACTTTGAAGCTAAGCCCCTCAAAGTCTTTGCACAATTCAAATATTTCTACCCATCCATTTTAGTAACAAACCATTATTCGGCGCCATGTTCGTGTGTAAATTGTGCTGATAATTACTGTGCTTAAATCTGCATGTGAGAGTACAAAGCTAGCTCTTGCCGTCATTGTATAATAGAAGCAATTTGCATGTGCTCTCACAAAGGCTGCAGTGGCGAGCCCCAGAGAATCAAAGGTTGATTAATACGTCCAGCCACTTTATGTTAGCAGCTGTTCACTTGGTTTTGCACAGCATTATAGCATGTGTGCACAAGAAATGAAAAGACTGACCCAATGTAGCTTGATGTGAAAACAGATCAAAAGAACAGAGATATGACTAAGTGATGGTCTTTCTTTTCCTAATTAGGAGCAAATGATGTCTACAAAGTAGCACAAGTAATTAAAATAAATCTATTTTGAGAAATGACTTGATGGTCAGTATATTTACATACAGGTTGAATAATTCTTGTCATTGGCCAATTATAACCAGAGACATTTGAAATTCACTTCTTTTCTCTTCTTTCTCACAATAAAGGGGCTATATAGTGCAAAATCTACATTTCTGAGCTTTCCACCATGTTATAACATTGTTTCCTTATCAAAAACATAGCTGTAGTTGTGTTGATGTGCTTCATTCATGCCTGTTTAAGTAAAACTATTATATATTTTCACTGGTATGTCTGCTCTGAGCCCTCAAAAGGCTTAATTGCACAAACCTCGACCCCTCCCACAAACCCTCTACAGCCAGTCTGCTCTCATTCCTCACTGGTTCCTGGTTCCGAGTAAAATGGCATCATACAAAAAGTTCTGTTTATCTTTAAATTATGTTCAGAATACTGCAACACTCTGCTCTCTCCTGCCCATTGTTGGTCTTACCGTTTCTTTATGGCACCAGTAGAGTACTTACTAAAAACTAATGGTGGGACTCGATAAAAAAAAAAAAAAAAAGTTGAATTAATTACAGGGTTTGTAATTAATGAATCACGATTAATCGCATTTTTAACAAATAGGAATATTTATACTTCAGAAATAAAATAAAGTAGCTTATTTGTATGCTCTGACATATTTTAACTTGATTTCAAACTAACCCGAGCAAACAGCGTCTCTACATCGACCTCTGCCTCCTGTGCACGTTGTAACACGCGGCGCGCCTCCCTCCTCTCTCTCTGTCTCTTTTGTGCTCTGTGTGTGACCTCCGTGCGGACCTGTCCCCTCTCTGTCCTGTACGCCTGAACCTGTGTGCGTCAATGCATCAGTCAGCTGTGAGAACAATCGGAGATACAATAAGTGGCGCCTTGAAGCAGAGCGTTTGAAAGTGAAAGAAAATGAGTGGTGCCGTGCGCTGGTTGTGTGCAGGACGGGCCAGCCTCGGCCTCATAGTTACCTGTGTGCACTCGCATAGGCACATTATCCAACTGTTCACAGCTGAAATCCACTCACATTTGGCATTTTAACCATGTTTTGGCTGGTGTAGATGTCCAGCCCTGGTTACTGTGCGGCAGAAATTAGGGCACTGAGAAATGTTCTGTGTTGTCACAAACAAATGCGATTAATTGTGTTAATTTTGGGAACGTGTTAATTTCTCTGTAATTAATTAATTGTGATTGATGCGTTAAAGACCCAGCCCTATTAAAAACATTATCTTTTAGTCAGATAATGTTTTTAAAGTTGTAAAATGTGAAATGCTGTTTTAGAAGTAACAAAAATTTGTTTGAAGTATGAATAAAAGCATAATGTATCCCCTTTAAAATAACAAGACTATGTGACTCATTCTCATACATAATGCAGTTAAGCTAGGGGAGATGTTCAGTGGTAAAGAAGCAGATAAACAGTGCAGTGTTTAAAGCAATACCATGCATTTTTAGACCAGCAAAGACACATATTCTCAGCCTCTCTTTCACTGGGTCACTTGATTTTTGTTTTGGTTTCTCAGGTGGTAAAAATATGACTGACATTTAATGGTTTTGGAAGCCACAGTTACCAAATCATTAGTTTTTTTCTGACCCTGTTGTAGTTTTTTTGCAAAGTGTGAGTGTTACAGTTGAGACTTAGGCTACTACTAACAAAAAAACTATAATTAATATATTTGTCTGACTTTTTAGTCACTAGCTGTACCAGTATCATGTAGGATCTCAATTACACTATGTTTCCTAAAGTATTCACTCACCCACCCAAATTATGGTGTGGGGCTGTTTTCAGGAGCTGGCTTGGCCCCTTGGTTCCAGTGAAAGGAACTCTGAATGCTTCAGCACCAAGAGATTTTGGACAATTCCATGCTCCCAAGTTTGTGGTATAGCATACATATATATACATACATACATATATATTTATATTTATATATATATATATATATATATATATATATATATATATATATATATATATATATATATATATATATATATATATATATATATATATAAATTAAGAGTAATAATTCTGTATCGGTACCAGTTAGCCTTGCGCTAACATGCAGATTAAAACACCTAAATTAATGTCTTAAGAGGAAAAGGTTAACCAGAAGGGACTCAGTTTAATAGATAAAGACCACCAAACTCAACTTAATTTAGATTAAGTATAACGTTTATTTACACAATTAGGCACAATAGTATACTGAGTTACAGGTAAATATTGAAAAGAATGTAATTTTGAACAGAACTGTTATGCAGAATTACTGATTAATTAATGATGAATTGCAGTGGAGTAAGGTTATAGTATGACTTATTAAATTATTGGAGATTTAGGGAATAAAGGTGGAAATAGACTTTGGGACTTTTAGCGCCAACTCTGTCACACAACACTGGGCTTACTGTACTCGAACAGGAGGGAAAGGGCGGTGACAACAAGCCAGCCTCCGGTTTCAGCCAGGGGCTCAGATGTTGGTCCTTCTGGATCCGCGTGGTGTCGCAGGCAGATGTTCCCACTCCAAGCCGCGGTTCGTAGGTTTTATCCTCCAAAAGCTCCACAAGCCAGTCGCCAGATCAGATGTTATGTTTGACCAGTGGGCGTGATGCCACAGGAGAGTTTAGCTGTTGTTCAGCGTAAGGCAGCGTCAAAGTCTCAGAGTATGACAAATGTCCTTTTAATGCCAAATGAAAAATTCAATAAAAATTCTTTCACAGCGACTCAAAACTTTAGAAGTATAACTTCTTAAAATAGCCGCTTTGGTCAAGGCAGTGATTGTTAAAGATGGCGGATGTTGCGTGGTGCGAGGCTTTTCAAAATAAACTACAAAAATGATACTTGAAATAATCAAATAAAAGTTTAGACGAATTATTGTGAAAAGATTTTATCACTGGCAAAGTAAACTTAACGCAACAAAAATGAGACGAGAAGAAAGGGAAAAAACACAGACTTAGAAGACGCGGAAGATGAAGGAGAGACGGAGACTAGACAAGAGAAGACTGAGAGAGAGACAAGACTGACGAGAGGGAAGAAGAGGGGTGTATCTTTGACTCCCTGTTAACGGGCGGCCCTCTGTTCTTCTCTGCAGTGATAGTGGAGGAGCTCAAAATACCTTTGCTAGACACAAAGTAAATGTCATAAAAAGAAATGTCTTACTCCACTTCAATTTAACTAGATTTTAAGGCATGTTACATTTACACTGAGTGGAACATTTTGGAGCAACAAACAATACTGGTGAACAAATGATACTGAATAAGCATATATCCAACCAATGATAAACATGATGATTTCAACAGTTTGCACAAAACATAGTTATGACATTTTCCTGTAAAGTAACATGTTAATGCATGAAATCAGTCTCTTGAACAGATGAGTGATAAAGTCTTTAATACGAATACTTTATCGGAATGAACAACACCACAGTCCGTCTTGTCCACTAGGTAGCAGTATTGCTCCATATTTCGAGTCTCCCTGGAATTCGTAAAAGGTCAGTTGGAGGTTCGCTGTAGTGATGAGTGCTCTTATGTGTTAGACCTGAAGTTTATGGCGGATTTATGACTTTTAAGTCAACAAAGTTGTCATGAGGGGTACCAGAAAGCAGATACCATTCTTATTCATTGTCCTTGGGTCACTATAGGTCAGACACCGTGGCTCCTAAAGGAATGTCCTTTTTGAGTTAGAATATCAGCAGCGGTCCTGTACTCCTACAGTGGGAACAGTCTGAGGATGGCCACTTCATGTTCCAACATGACTGCGCACCAGAGCACAAAGCATGGTCCCTAAAGACACGGATGAGAGAGTTTGGTGTGGAAGAACTTGACTGGCCTGCACACAGTCCTGACCTCAACCTGAGAGAACACAGTTGGGATGAATTAGAGCGAAGACTGTGAGCCAGGCCTTCTCGCAGTCAGACATGTAGATGTAGATAGACGCAAAGGGTGGGCCAACGTCATATTGAACCCTATGGATTAAGAATGGGATGTCATTTAAGTTCATATATGGGTAAAGGCAGGGGAACTAATACTTCTGGAAATACAGCGTATCTCAATATTTAATCAATGTTTTGAAGATTTTATGTTTTCTTGTGATTATAAATATCAGTGATTGTGTTGTACATCTGTCAAATGTCTAATGCCTGCTTGTACTCTGCACTTCTGCCTGTACTGCTGCACATCTTGGACAGCCAGGACATTCTTGGAAAAGAGAGTGCCAATCCCAATGGATTTCTTTTTTTTCATGGTTAAAAAAAGATTAAATAAAAATAAAATAATGTCCAAGTAAAATAGCTGGGTTTATTAGAATTTAGTGCTACAAATGTGTGAGATGAATCTGAATCATGTGATGAAGTGGGGACACTACGCTGACCAACAATATAGCAAATAAAAAAATGCAGTATGAGAAGAGTTTGCAATTGATAAAGCCTGAGGGAGTTTCTTTTACACATTTACCTTAAAGCCCTGATGCTTTGATCTAAAAATATTTCTGCGTTTGAAAGACATGAAAGGTTTGTACTGATGAACGTTCAGCAACACTCGCTGACACAAATAAAGTCTGGTCAGAAAGTCCTAGCTCATTTTTACCATACCTTACAATTTCTTTAACATCATAATTGGTCCAACAATCACAACCTCAGGTCTCTGTAAATTATTGGTTCTAAAACAGTGTTCAGGTTGAGTTTATTGTCACCTCTCAAGCTCTTGTGTCCATCAATCTTTCTCTTCTATTGCTACTGCTGCAATTACAGTGGTGGTGCAATCTGTTCAGATGGAGTAAGTTGACAAGTCCTATAAAGCAAATGACAGCCTTGGTATAGTTAGAAGCTTATAGACCCCAGAGTCCAACCAGTGATGGGCGGTCGGAGGAGGGAGGTGAGGCAGTCAACATGGCCCAAATGCCACCTTTTTTTGATATACGGAAAAGAAATACTAGGTTGAGCCGGCATGGAGCAATATGCTTCACTTTGAGAGCACAATCTTAAACTGGCCTGAGCACGTTATAGTGTGTAATATAACTTTTTGATTGATTTTCCAAAGTCTAGACAATGTATAATACATATGATCTGACTGAAGTCAAAAAAGCTAGGTGTGAGGCAGTCAGTATCTGCCTGCCTGAAGGGGGCATGTGTGAGTCTACAGAGTGTTCTGCATCAACCACCAACCTTAAAAAACATTGTGGACTATGACTTGGACTGAAGGAATGAACTGTATCATATTTTATCTACCAAGTTTGTCTATCTTGTCTTTGTCTGTGTATATCTCTGTCAGCTCTGCCACAAACTGGCCATTGTCCAGGATGTAACCTGTCTAAAGCCCATAGTTACTGGGACAGGCTCCAGTACCTGTGATCCCTACCTGGAATAAGCGGAAGTAGATAAATGAATATATAGACTGACTTGGGTGCACGGTGGCAGAGCGGTTAGCGTTCTCGCCTCCCAGCAAGGAGGTCATGGGTTCGAGCCCTAGGCTGACCAACACACCATCACACGAACTCTCTGGGTGGAGTGGCTCCCCGTGTTACCGTGGGTTCTCTCCGGGTACTCCGGCTTCCTCCCACCATCCAAAGACATGCATGTGTTAGGTGAATTGATTACTCTAAATTGACCCTAGTGAATGAATGTGAGAGTGAATGGTTGTCTGTCTGTGTTCGTCTCTGTGTCAGCCCTGCGACAAGCTGGCCCCTGTCCAGGGTGTACCCCGCCTACGGCCCAAAGTTACTGGGATAGGCTCCAGTCACCCGCGACCCCTAACGGGAATAAGCGATAGAAAATGAATGAATAGTCTGACTTCAGCTCTCAAGCTCTGCTTTAGAGAATACACTGTGTATCGTAGACACAGATTTGTCTTTTGACCATGATCATTAATTTTGCTAAGTGCAATTAACGGCAGCAGAGCTAAACTTATCTCATTTAATCCCATCTCCTTCAAACAGTGTTAAAAGTTTTGGCGGAACGTTTTACTTATATGCACCCATTGACAAATTGGAGAGTTTTTAATGCCAAGTCTGACAAATGAAATATTTTATACGCTGTTATGGTGACAAGGGATACGCAAGGCTGTTGGGCTTGACCATCTATCACGCGGTTTCCAACACTGTAGGTAAATCAATCAAAAAGATGTCCATGAGAGAAGCAAAGCGAGCTCGCTGCAGGGCCTTACTTCGCTGCCAAATGCCATTGCTGCAACTGCGGAGAAGTCTGTGTTGTAGAGAAAATGCGTCCACTCACCTGATGACCTATAAGAGATATGCACAGCGACAGAAATGGAGGTGCAGGTGTAAAAGGGAGGAGGGTGAAATGAAAACCTCTGCAAGCTACAATAGGACTATATAAATCTGAGCAAGTGCATTTGATCATGGGCTTTTGACAGAAACAGGGATGGAGCAATGTTACAAGGGGCGGTGCTCAGGGGAGGGGTAGGGCAGGGGGAAGTGTAATACCATGATGTGACTATAGCTTCAGATGCTTTGTAATTTTGCGCACGTCCAACACTCTGGCTCTTCGTCATGCCAAAGTACAGCAGCGGCAAAGGTACAGCACTTTGATATTTCCAGCCCACTGCAGTGACACATGTAGTGGCTCGGGGCCATGCAGGTTTAGTTAGAGTCTGAGTCATGGTCGTGATGTAGTGTCTCATGCAGTGATAGCTTTGAGACATATGAGCTGGTATTTCCAGTGCCAGACGCGGGCTGCCGCCGTTTTCCCCAGCCAGATTAAAAAAGTGCTCCCGAAGGAGGACTCTCGATTGATTGTGTTCTTTGGGTTAGGAGCAGTTCTAAACCAACCCTGTCACAGCAATCTCCAACATGTGATTTGACAAAAAAACTTAACTGCAACAACATGGAAAAGAATAGAAAATGCTGTCTGTCATAAGATACATTGTGGCTCTTGTGCATCATCAATGAATGGTTGGAAGAGCACACTAACAGCAATGTTTTTCGTCAAAGCTGTGCACTTCAACATTCAAGCCCCTGTCCCACTGCACCATTTAACGATTCCATCTGAAAAACAAAGTTGTATGTTTATTTCAACTGGTTTTCAGACGTATTTAGACGTTGACAAACGTCACTAACCATTTTAAATTTTGAACATATTCAAAATTTTCAACGGCCAGCTTCCAGTAGCGATTGGCGGTTCTCATATTTTACTCTGGCCTTTTTTTGATGTTTTCACCATTACTAGGGTGGAATCTAATAGTTTTTTTAGACTTTTATTGCTGTTTGGCATGTGGACAGCTCATCCGTCTACAGCCACGAACACTCCATACATCTATGGAACGGTGAAACCAGCAAGAAAACTGAATAACGTTGAAGAAACATTCACTTAACAAATACATGAGCGCCTGATCTCAGGCCAAATACAGTCCTCGTAGTGGTAGATACAGGTGAATATGGATAGAGGAATGTCTATTAACATGCGTACACCCCCGCCTCATTTGCTCCTCTGCTTCCAAGTACAATGGGTGACTTTCCTGATGATGTTCCTGATGAGGTGGCCCTTCTGCAGGCACAACTTGATGTGCAAGCTGCCCAGCTGAGACTATTAAAATGTGGTCCAAAGAAGAAGGGCAAGGCACAGATCAGAGGCGCAGGTTCCGGTTTTTGCCATGGCTTGGCCCGGAGAGGCAGCGGTAGTTTGGTCTTTATGACCAGTTCGTTACTCTTCTTAAGCAGACGTTAGTCAGGCATATGATGTTCCGCAAGATGGGCTCAATGAAGACATTATTCATACTTAAGCAGACATTTCTTAGACATATTTAGACATTACTGATGCTGTTCTATCTACCGTACTAAGTATTATAACCATCATGCATGGAATTTGTAGATAGCCTTCTATTTTACCAATGAGTTGAAGACCACTGAGGGTCAATGAAATGTTTGTATTATGTTTTATCTTACCAAAATAAAGCATTTGAATGAATACAAAATATCTTATCCTTTAATATTTTTTGAGAAATGTTTAAATTTGGTTATTATAGCAGCAACTCTTAGTAAGTGCTTATTTGAAGAACACAATACCTATTGACTTACTAATCCAAGCCAATCCAATCCAACTTTATTTATAAAGCACAGATGACAGTTGAATTAAACACAAGTAATTATAAATACAGTTGAAAGAAAAAGTATGTAAACCCTTTGGAATTGGATTTTTGCATGATTTGGGCATAAAATGTGATCTGATCTTCATCTAAGTCACAACAATAGACAAACACTGTCTGCTTAAACTAATGCTGCAAAAAAAAAAAAAAATGTTTTCATGTTTTTTTATTGAACAATTATGTAAACAGTAACAATGCAAGGTTGAAAAGGTATGTGAACCTTTGGCTTTAATAACTGGTTGACCCTCCTTTGGCAACAAAAACCTCAACTCAGTGTTTTCTGTAGTTGCTGCACAACGCTCAGGATGAATTTTAGACCATTCCTCTTTAGAAAACTGTTCAAGTTCAGCGATATTCTTGGGATGTCTGGTGTGAATTGTGAATCTTTTGAGGTCATGCCAGAGCATCTCAATCAGGCCACTCCAGAAGGTGTATTTTCTTCTGTTGAAGCCATTCTGTTTTTGTCCTGTTGCATCGCCCATCCTCTGTTGAGCTTCAGTTAGTGGACAGGTCGTCTTAAGTTTTCCTGCAAAGTGTTTTGATAATCTTGGGAATTCAGTTTACTGTCGATAATATCCAGGCCCTGAGGCAGCAAACAGCCCCAAACCATGATGCTCCACCATACTTCACAGTGGGGATTTTTCTCCACACAAAGCATTGTGTGTTTCTTCCAAACAACTCAACTTTGGTTTCATCTGTCCACAGAATATTTTGTCAGTAGTGCTGTAGAAAATCCAGGAGCTCTTTTGCAAACTTTAAATGTGCAGCAATATTTTTATTTTTTATTTTTTTGGACAGTTGTGGCTTTCTCCGTGGTGTCCTTCCATGAACGCCATTGTTTTTTAATGTTTTACCCATTGCAGATTTGTCAACAAAGATGTTAGCTTGTGCCAGAGATTTTAGTAAGTCTTTAGCTGACACTCTAGGATTTTTCCTCACCTCACTGAGCAGTCTGTGTTCTTGCAGTTATTTTTACAGGACGACTACTCCTAGTTAGAGTAGCAGCAGTGCTGAACTTTCTCCATTCATAGACAATCTGTTGTACCATGGACTCATGAACATCAAAGCTTTTAGAGATACTTTTGTAACCCTTTCCTTGCCTGCAAAATCCAGACTGATATGTCTCTGTGTTATTCTACAGAGAAATATCAGTCTGGTCACCACACCGTCCGCAGTGGTTTACTCAAATCCAAACCGTACCGTGCATTTTGATTGGTTTATTTAAGTCACGTGTTCTTCGCGAAAAGCGTCACTCGTACGCGTCTCCTCACCGACAACAATCAAGATGGCGCACCGAGAAGCTGAGAGTTTGTTTCATTCAGCGGTATGGTACGGTAATGTTGAAATAACTCCCTCGTTCCTCCCTCGTGGCTTCACTACTCTGTTTGTTTACTTTCTCACTTTCTTGTAGCTTTGTTAACGTCACTTTCGCCATTTTCTGATTGGTTAACTCCGCTGTCCGTTAACTCGGGTTTGCTCCGCCCTAGAAATCGAATTGATTCTAAGGCGACTAGACTCATCCGCTGGTACAGCGGTGAGTCTGGAATTTCCAGGCAAACCCTTTCCAGGTTCACGCAAGTCGACAGTTCTTACACATAGGTCTTCTTTTGTGCAAGCCATGGTTCACATCAAGTAATGCTTTTTCAGAATAGCAAACTCAAAACTGGGGTGTGTTTTTTATTGGGCAGGGTCACTTTAACCCATACCCCCAATCTTTTCACATTGATTGGACTCCAGGTTGGCTGACGCCTAACTCCTATTAGCTCTTGAAGAAGTAATTAGACTAGGGGTTCACATACTTTTTCCATCCTGCACTGTAAATGTTTAAAAAATATTCAATAAACACATATGCAGACTGTGTTTGTCTATTGCTGCTTCTTAGATGAACATCAGATCACATTTTATGACCAAATCATGCAGACAGCCAAGTAATCGGAAGGGTTCACATACTTTTTCTTTCAACTGCATACTTCAAACAAGGATGTACAATTATTTGTAAAAGAACAAAAAATAACAGTTGTACCAATAAACACTCAAAAAACACAACAACAACAACAAAATCAATAAAACAATAAAAGTCAACAACTCAAACTGTTAAAAAGCCAGAGAAAAACATTTGTTTTAAGAGAGTACTTAAAAACAGGAAGTGAATCAGCCTGTACTGCATTGTAGGAAGAAATACCCTCAGATTCAAAAGCTTGTACCTTCAGGAGCAATAACCTGAAGTAATAATTTCCTGTATTACTTTGTCTCTCAAGTCATTTTTGTTATGAAACCATTCCTTGTCAGTGTGAATGAACTGTACGGGTTGTGATATGCACTGCCATTTGGAGCAGCTGAGTTGAACCAGCCTCAGCACAAATACAGACTGCTTTTGGCAGCTCCAGGTCAGGAGGGAGCAGAGTGTGAACCGCAGAGAGGTCAGGACCGGGTCTCTCCCAGCCGCTCTGTGTGGAGGTTTTCTCCAGATCGTACTTTTCCCCTTTGTCTTCTGCAACCCTCCACTACAAGCAAGTGCTAATGAATGATGCTGTGACAGGAAAAGTTTACAACCCCAAACTCAAGAAAAGTTGTGATACAAATGATAAAAAAAAGAATATAAGAATAGGTGCGCACAAATCCAAGTTTTTGCTGTGTCATGCAAAGAAGAAGCTATATGTGAACATGATCCAACAATAAGATCTTCCCTGGGCCAAAGCTCAACAGAAAATAGAAAACTGTTCTATGGTCAGATAAACCATGATTTGAAAAATACATATTCATTCAGCCCAGAGAAGACAGGGGTGCTTCCAGATTATGTTTACATAGTTGCATGATACAGCTATAATCTTTGACTCTGTTCACAGACAATGACTTCTGGAAGTATTCCTGAGTCGTGCAGTGATTTCATGATTGTTTTTGATAATACAGACTCTACAGACCATTTGAATTTGTTTTCATTTACATTTTACACAGCATTCCAACTTATTTCTGAATTTTGGTTATATATGTCAACAGCAGATTGCTGATCTTCCAGTTCAGTGAACTATTTATGTTACCTTGAGAAAGAGAAATATCTTGCGGCATACTGTAGTTTCTGCAATAGAGCATTATAGCAACAAAGACCTCTAATCCTCTACTTAATTCATGCTGAGTCCCTTAAGATTATTTGCCTTCAATTGCAGCTTGTTAGCTGAAATCGCTTCAGCTCCTACTTGTTCTCTTTCTGTTGCATTGACCAAGAACTAGAATTGTTAAAACAAAGTAGGAATAAAGAGGTGATTTGGTGTAATATATGTTTTAAGAATAGGGAATGAAGTCTCTTGTCGGAACTTAGCTGTCACGGTAAAACTCACACGCGTTCACATACATCTATATGTGCGTACACCTTTGTGCATGCCAATTCGTATATAATGCACGGATGTCCCCTATGTTTCATCATCAAAGCCCTATCAGGCAGCGCGAGGTCTGAAGGGGAGAATATGAACCGGATAAAACAAATCGTTTGATGTGTGAAAGACAGACACTCCAGCTCCAAAGTACTTAAGCTTCCCCTCCCAACGGACTGACAAGGGAGAGGGGTAGGAGCGAGGAACCAGTGAGCCCCTCTTCTATTCCCCTCCCTTATTCTGTTCTTCGCTGAGAGTTTCCGAAGCATTGCGTCATTGTTTATGCAAGGTCCCGGTGTCTGTGCACGAGCGGTGTCAATTAAATAAATAAAGTCAATATTGATAGACGTTTCAAAGGCGTGCAGTAGCGAAGCGAGCAGAGGAATAGACACAGAGGAGATCTTCAGTAATAGAGCCGGAGAGGGTGAAGGGGGTGAATTAGTAATGGGATGGACATAAAATCGTGTGAGTGTACAATTGAGTGTGTCGGAGCATGGCTGCCTAAAATAAATTGTCCAATATGTTTCATGTCTGCTGCTTTGATATTTGTCTGCTGTCAAACCATGTCTTGTTTTCATTATTTTCTTCACATTTGCATTATCTGACTATATACCATCACAGAACATAAAAACAACGAAAGCCAAATCCGCATCATCTCACAATGTCATTTTACGGTCACTAGTTTCTATCTTGTTAGGAGAAACAGATGGTCCGTGATTTAGGTTCTTTGTATATTTTAAAATATTCATCAACCTGCTATTAAGTCTTTGATTGTCTGGCATAACAAAGGCCTTTTAACTGCAGTTAATATCCTTTCAGAAAAGGACTAAGAGTGACTCACAATGTGTTATGTCCATGAATATAAGCCTTTCGCCCAAGTCTTTAGAGATGAAAGGCCCCTCTGCTCCCATGTCAAACACCCAGCACACCTGACCTGTACAAAGGCCTGTTAAATATTCAGCTGAATTGGTTTTGTAAATGGTCAGCCCCTAAGATATTGTAATGTCAAATAAAACCAAAGAGTCTGAATCATAAACTGTTGCTTAGGGCATACCATTTCATAATACAATCTGAGGTATGTTCATGATCTTCTACCAAACTGTGGTAGCGAGTGCCCTGTACTTTGCAGTGGTATGTTGACGGAGCAGCACCTGCAAAAAGGGACATCAGGTGGACTAATAAACTGATCCAAAAGGCAAGACATGTCATCGGCTATGAGTTGGAGACGTCTCTGTCAGTGAGGGACAGGATGACTCTGGACAAACTGTTCTCCTTCATGAACAATCCTGTTCCTCTTTATTGGACTATAGAGGGGCAGCAGGGCTCTTTCTCCAACTGACTCATTCAGCTCCGCTTCCACAGCGAACGCTACAGGACTCAATTTATCCCATACACCATCCATCTGTACGACAACTCTCCTTTCTGTAATAGATAATGTAGTATTCTCTTACCCCACATGTTTGTATTTAGTGTGTATTTTCTTGATTTTACTTTTTTATTCTATTGTATTTTATTCATTTTATTTTATTGCTTATATCTACCCTTTATATTTTTCCCATTTTACTAGTGTTTTTAAGTGCAACTGAGCGACTGAGACCAAGTAATGTCCCTTTTGGATCAATAAAGTCTGTCTATGTCTAAGTTGATCCCTCTTTGTCATTCATGAACACAAATGTTGATACAAAAAAAAGCTTTTGGGGTTTTGTGATTTCCCATGAAAGTAGTGTGGACATGATACGGTTTAAAGTTAAGGTAAACTTTATTAGCCCCATAGGGAAAATTGTTCTTAATTTGACTGCATCTTTTCAATGTTACTGGGGCTCAATGGACCTGAGGTTTTCAAACAGATTACTGATTGCTCACACTCCTTTGTGTAACCATGCCCCCTTAGAACATCACTGGAAAAGGCAACGCATCAAACACAACGGCAGAGATTGGTTTCAACACCTGCCTGGCATGCATGGACAGCCAACCTACATTGCTTGTGCTGTGTCTCACATTGTTTTACATTTGAGTAAAAAGCATTAATCTTTAATTCTGTACATAACCTGTCACTTTGGGAGGACCATACTGAGTTCAGGACATGTCCCCACGAGGAATGTGTTTTGAAAGCTACAGACTTCCCTGGCTGCCTCGCATATATTCATAAAAAGTAAGAGGAAGGAAATCCTTTTTTTCAGCTTTCACTACCTATTATAATTCTAGTTAGTACAAGTTCATACACCAAGCTCTAGGCTCTGACCTTGAAGGATGTGAAAAAGCTGCCTTAGTTTAAACCTTTTCTCTGGTGTGCTTTTTATTGAACCAAACACACTTTGTTTGGCTGAGACCATTTACTGAGCAAAGACCAGTGTCTCCTCATGTGATGTGTTCTCTCTGTCTCCAACTCTCTATTGCAGTATGCACACAGTGAAGTTATCTCCCGTGCGCTGATGACCCAGGTCGGCTCATTTATCCTATTCAGGAAGCAAGAGATTGATTGTGCCTCTGCCATTGCTGTAATTATACTGTCATCACTTAATCAACCTTATTGGATTCCTCAAGCGGTCACAGTCCCTCAGGCTGGAAGGCTGTGAGAAAGATTGACTTTTTTTGGACAGAAAGAGAATGAACGAGAGAGTGGGCAAGATAGAAACTCACTGAAAGAAATAAAGGTCAGAAAAGGAAGAGACCAAATTAAGCATGGAGTCATTTGAGAGGCAAATGAATGGCGTAATAAGGACAGAGGGGCTTCAAATGAGCAGGGAATGGCGATTGAGAAGTGCTTAAGAGGATGTCAAAGCATGTGGGAGCCAGCGTGTGGAGGCAGGAAGAATGGCATGCTGGGATGGTGTGGTGGAGATCAGGTGGGCGGGTGCAAAGGGGACAAAGTCTGAGTGATTGTTTCCTCAAGTCGGTGTCTGCCCCGCTAGAGAGGAGCTAACAAATGGAGAGGGTGTCACCTGGTAAAGCAGTTTAATAATTCATTTGTCTATGGGGCTGGGGCGGAAAAAGGGGGATGCTTTGAAGAGCGGGGCACAGATGGTCATCAGAGTGAAAGAGGAGCATCAACACACACTGCCTTACCTCCACGCCACGACATATGCGCTCAGAGAAAGGCCAGTACAGGGGACCGGACCCGTCACCTGGGTGCACACCATATGCCACGGTGGCTGACAACCTGCTCTGTAACCCACAAAACACACAGCTCCATGCACGAACACACTACTTTTCCTGTTTTATAACCGCTCCACTTCCCCACCGCAATGATACTTTCTTGCATACTGATGTGCAATTGTGTTTGTTGGCTGCCGAGATAAGAATTTACCAGCTGAAACGCCTGGCTGAGTGTCTTCACATCGCGCCATAAACCTGCAGGTATTGAGACTGTATTGAGCACTCTCATGACAACACAGTCTAAATGCTGCTTTTTTTCAGTCACTCTTTGTGTTAAATTGCCTACCAAAGGATATTTTTTTGCCATTTTACTTGTGAATTAGCACCACCTTTACACTGACATACACTGAAAAATAAAAGTTGAGACACTGTAAAATGTAACTAGAAACTGAATGTAATGTTTCACAAATCTCACCCCATATTTGTTCCCAATAGAGCAAAGAAATAGTTGCTCCACTTGAATGTAATTGCAACAGCATGTCCCCAAAAAGTTGGGACAGGGCAGCAAAAGATGTTCTGGTTACCAATTAATTAATACATTTTAGTAAGATGATCTGGTATTAAAGGGGCATTTAAAAAAAAAGTCAGAATTTTTAGTATTGGATGCATTGGATGCTGATAATCCTGAGACCCTCAAGTGGCACAGGTATCAAAAACAGACCTGGTTCTGTACTGAAAATCACTGCATGGATCATGAACACTTCCAGAGCATGTTATGCAAAAAAAAAAAAAAAAAAAAAAAAAAAAAAGTAGTGTGAATGTGATTTGAAAACACTGCTGTCTTCTCTGGGCCAAAGCTCACCCCGACCCTTTTTTTGGAATTGGGTTTATACTGTATCAAACAAGAGAAAAGAGAAAAGAGTGCAACTTGTTAAGATATATACCTGAGCCCCAGCCACAAAAACAGCAGCCTATGTTCCACTCAATTACGGTAGCGGCTTTAATGGTTATAAGTTCTCCTTTTGTGCCTCCCGTACTTTATTCCTCTCCCCTTGTGGCCTGCAGGTGATTACTTCAAGGCAGTAAAGGTCTCAGTGTACGTTTTTCACTTTGCACACAAAGCTTAGGATTTTTTGTTTGATGTGATGTCAAGAGGGATTCCTATATTTCCACTTTAGAGGAAAAAGGCAAAAGGGATGTCCTTAAAAACTTACTTATCTTACTTTTAATTCTAGTTTTGTCGGTACATACTTTTCCTTGTAGTGGCACAGGAGCATGTGTGTGCCATAAACCGAACTTAGATTATTATTTTACTCTTTGTTCCCTCTGACAAGAAGGTTTTTGCAACTGTTGGTTTGTTAGTTTATATTTTAGCAAAATAACTCAAAAGTGGTTGTATATTCATGTCTTTTTCAGGGTATGGCGCATAGCACAAAGGGTTTGTTTTGGTGTGAATGCAGAACATATTGGAGGTTCAGGAAGTTTAAAGGATTATGTACCACTGCAAGCAACAAATACCCCAAAAGTAAAGGAACATTTTTAGTGGATTCCTTACCATTTGTGGGTCAATGGATAGAACAGTTAAGAAGGTCTGTGCTCTCTGAATGCCTTTAGTTTACCATTTTCCTGACTTGACCTCAATCCACAATCACAAAGATGGATTCTAAGGATTAAAAGGACAATTAAAATAATGTCTTGTTATGTTTGAAAATGGTTCAGTTACATACATCTACTGTTTGTTAAATAGTCCTATTGCCATTTGTATAGCCAAGAATTTGTATTGGTGGTACAGCTTTCAGTTTGTCATTGTGTGTGAAAGAGAAACCACAATTGGTTTCTTTGGGATTTGCTCAGTTCTGGAGTTCTCAAGCAACACAAACTGTGTAGCACCTGTGGCATTGAGACCAGCCCTGGGGGTTAAAACTTAATTTTAACACCCTATCCATTAAAGCATACACGGTGTACTGTTTTTGGTAAATATGCCCTTCCACATTTTCCCATTATTAAAAACATTAACAACTTATAGTCCTGTAAAATGGACACAATACAAACAGCTGGAGTTAATTGGCTTGTGCTCAGTGAATTACAAAACACCCATGTAAGTGCAGAGAGAAAGTGGAAATGAAATGAAGGTGCAACAAATCGACACTGGAGCGACAGCAAGTAAACAAGACAAAACATGTTATACCTGCAGTGTTTGGAGTGGGTTCATTGTATGCTTTGCAGTCCCAAAGGTAGATGTCTCTCACATAAGGCTTGTTAGCCAGCACCCCAACAAATGTACATCACTTAAGGTCAAGGAGATAGAAGCATGGAGGTGACTATAGGCGGACAAACATTTCCATCCAGCAGAAGATGTGAAGTAACCAGTGATGGAAGGAGTACTCCAACTGTACAGAGGTATTGGAATATTGTTAGTGCAAAAATATTACTCAAAAAGTAAAATAGCTCAACACAAGTATCAAATAAAAAGTAAGAGTGTAAAGTTATAAGTATGTGGTACTTTTTCTTAAAAATTGCCATACTTCAATTGCGCAACTACTACTGCTACACCTGACTCCAAACCTGTATCAAACCCAGTATTGTACCTTATGACTGCAATGCAAGCATTCAACCCACAATGGTCAAAGTCAAAATGTACTTTTACTCAGATAGAGACTGTATAAGTATAAGTAACAATTTACTCCACAATTTACAAAATAAAAAATCATTACTTTAGTGTTAAGTAAAGTGAGTATTTAAGTATGAGTATTTCATTGTACTTTTCACCTCTGGAAGTAACAAAATATGCACCAAGCAGACATTCTGGGAGATTTCTACAAAACTCTCAGTCTGAAGGGGTTCATTGTAAAATCGTAGGTGTCAGATTGGAAGAAGGAAGAGGCATCATGCTTCATATATACAGTTTTTGAAAATGTGGAGCTGGAAGGACAACATAATGGAAAGTTGAGGCGGAGTGGATAACGGCTTAGGGAGTGAACCCGGGACGACCCTGCTGCTCCCGACACACGGGCCACATATTGATGGAACAGACTCCAGACGACAAGCTCCATTACCCTGTGGAGCACTGCAGCTAAAGAGAGGGCAGACAGGATCAGAGAGGGGCAGGAAGGAGCAGAGAGGAGCAGGGAGGGGCATAGAGGAGCAGCGAGAAGCAAATACAGGCAGGGAGGAGTAGAGAGGGGCAGAGAGGAGCAGAGAGTGGCAGAGAAGCGTTGCGACGCGGAGGAGCAGAGAGTGGGTCAGAGAGAGGAAGAGAGGGGCAGAGAGAAACAGAGAGAGGACAACAAGGGAAGAGAGAGGAAGAGAAGAGCGGAGAGCATAAGGCAAGAGGAGTGTGGAAGGCTGGTGAAATTGAAACCAACAGAGGGAGAAATAGAATAATCATTCCAGCAATAGAACAAAATAGGCACTAAAGTGAGCATACTGTTGCTAGTTAAAGCAGGGCAAAATATTGCAGTGAAAAGATTAGTGGTAATTGATGTTAGTGTAAAATAATATTACTCTAGTATTAGACAAACAAAAATACTGATTAAAAATTTTAAAAAGTTAAACAACAAAAACGGTATTAACATTTTTTTATTTTTTTTTTTCACCAGAGTGCAGAGTATTTGCAAGCAAAGTAGAATATGTACTCTAATCCAGTACTTCCCAACCAGGGGTACAGGGACCCCTAGGGGTACACAAGCCATTTGCAGGGAGTACTTCTGATCTTGGTTAAAATAATATGATATTTTATGTTTAATAACTTAATAATAACTTAATAAGTTGTAAAATTGCTATGTGTTGAACATTATTATTATTATTTGTTTAAGTGTATTTTGAAAATAAAATAGTTAATAACACAATTTAAGAGGGGTTTATATTGTTGCTTATATTATTGTTTCTCAAAATATACACACAGTCCCAGTGATCACAAGGAAGTTTGAATGACTATGAAAAGGCAAAACAACTTCCACCCCTGTGGCCTATTGCCAGAAGCTGGGTGAACAAACTCAGAGTTGTGGAGTAACTTCTGGGTTGATAAAACTAAACAAATCCAAACTGAGTAACTTTGGGTTCATGTTGCATGAAGCTGGTTATGAACTTTCTCTGTCAACCCAGAGTTAAACCCTCAACCACTGAAAACTGCAGCTGCTGCACTGATCAGACAGATGCTGGCACAGTTCAGCCAATAGGGTTCAGTCTAGAGCAGGGGTCTGCAAGCCAGTTGTTGCCAAAAATACAAAATTTGCATCTGTAAAGAGCTGCAACTTTAATGCTCAAAACTGAAATAGCTTATGGATGGTCCTTAATTATTGTAAACTAACAAAGAAATGTGTTAATCCAGGAGCCACGCACACTCTGAGAACTGGAGCTACATCCAGAAACTATTTCTTGGTGTTGTTTATTTCACTTAGTTTCTTGCACTTCAAATCAGCTCATGCAAGCACTGCATGGTTAATAAAGTGGTTTACTATAAGTCCACAGCACATACTGGAAAACAGTAATTAATTATTATTACTTGATAAGACGATGCAGATGCAAGATGATGTTTCAAAGTCGTCTATGTATTCCTTTATTGACTTTGCATAAACAGATGTCAGATGCGTAAAGAGCCACAAGAGCGGGACTAAAGAGCCGCATGTGGCTCTAAAGGAAGCCACACACAGGAGTCAGCTGGGTTTGTGAGTTTTTACGATTTATAGTGCTTTACTCCCAATTGGAGGGGAAGCTCTGTAGAGAAAAATGAGGCAAAACAGCGAAGGAACAAGCAAAGTTACTGAGTTCCACTTTCATGAGAAAGACAACTTGCATCACATTTGCTAAACTCATAACATAACTTTGGTTTGATGTAATATATGTACAGTATATTGCAGTGGGGGATAGATTCAGTTTTATTTTGTTGTTTTTGAGGGATTAAGTTTACCTCAACTCATTTGTAGATATGGACAGGACTGCAACACCTTGACCTCTTTCTAAGTGTAGTAGTTAATTAGCTTGAGACACCATTTCATGGTTAGATAACATTTAGTCATTAACAATCTTGACAAACAAAACACACATTTTAGTGCAGATATTAGATAGTTAGGCAACATGCAGCCCAGAAACTCTTGGAAGAAATAAATCTCTAAGCAGCAACTGGAATCAGAAAAGTAATCAAAGCATCCCAATATTGCGCTATATGAAATAACTGTTTATTCCACAAAAAATAAGTGTTTTTAACTCTTAATAAAAGGTTTGAGATGACTGAAAAAAGAGAAGTGCCAAAATTGAACCTTGTCCCACATTCCATTCCTTTTCCTCAAGGTTCCCCATTGTCACAGAAACACCGAGCCTCTTATTTCCCGAAATAAGTCCTTGAAGAAGTCGCAGCGATCCCAGAGTTCATTTCAAGGATCCTCCTTTCCCTCGTTGCCCTCGATTGTTCCCCCCCTTTTGTTGCTCACTTTCTGAAATGTTCTGAAAAATGCAACCCGTTTTGTACCTTTTTCACCTGCTGTAAACCTGTGAAGTGAGTCGCAGGAAGCAGAGGGGATCTCCATGGCGACAAAGTTAAATTATAGGTATGGGGGGGCGAGGTATGAGAGTGAAGGGGAGAGGTGTCAAAGCTGTCCAATCAGCAGTGACAAGCAATCACTGGGGAGTTTTAAAAGAAACGGGTCGTATAAGCATGGACCAGGGAGTGATGGATGAATTGGTCGGAGGGGAGAAAGGAGGGAGGGTGGGAAGACTGCATGGATTACGTGATTACAGGAGGATGAGCCTGATGAGCTTTAATGGGATGCGATACAAAGGCAGGAAGAGAAAAGATGTGTGCGTGTGTGTGAATGTGGCTGAAAAACAGGGAAAGGCAGGTGGTGTTTAGAAGCAGCAGTAGCAGCGAGAGGGCCGGTACAAGAGTGTACAAGATTGATTGGTGATTGCTCTTGGATTTTGTGGCACAGTGTGTGAAAGCCGTAAAAGGAAAAAAGGTGGGGGGTTGTAAAGGAGATGGAATATAAACTCCCAGATGCCAGGTATTTTTCCTACCAGGCGGCGAGACGACAGGAGCCTAATGAGTTCCCTCATAGCAGCGCGGCTTCCATCTTATGAATCACACCAACAGTCTCCTACACACGCACACTCACACACAAAGCCATTCACCATTACATTCAGTTGTAATGAATTACAGGGCTCTCTCGGCCTAAAACCTTGGCCCTTGGACCACGTCACACGATACACGCATACATCATTTGGGTGCACCGGATCGATCCCAGTGCAGCCATTTGACACAAATACACACAAAATCGAACGCTACGTGACATATTCCATCAGCAGCTGTACCCTTGAATCCCACTGAGATCCTCCAGAGAATCGTTCACACAATGGCCATCAATATATTGACATGGTCTAAACAAAACTGTGCAATCCCACTTCATCTGCTGGGGATTTGGTGGTGTATCACTTTGTGCTGTTCATATCTGAAGCTTAGAATGACTTAAATAGTTTTATTATAGATGGAAATGACAGGTAATTAAGCTTATGTTAAGGTGCTGCATTATAACCTTAAAAGCTTACATTATTTTGCGTTTGTTATTTTGTTTTATTTGTTGGATGGTTAATATCTTCAAACATTATAGATCATTTTACAGTTTATATACAATTCATCTGAGTTTGAAACAATGGTGACATCCACTAAACAGACTACAATACATTTTCTAATGGAGAATTAGCATTAGCCACCAAATATCATGAATTATGAATGATTGAGATGAGTTTGGGAACTGACAACTAACTGGCTGCATGTGTGTAATGTAAGTATATGATGTCATAAGCAAAAGTATTGATATTTAGCTGTTTTATTAAATGCAACAATTAGCACAGCTTATGTTTTGGTAACAAACATACTGACATTTGTTTTTGCTGTCTAAAAACCTTATGTCATATTTCTAGTTTCCCCTCTCCTGAAAAAGAATAGGAAAAATGCTCTTCTTGTCTCCAAACTGCAGGCACAACTCATCTACTGTAAGCGTCACTTGTGAAAGGGTCTAGAGAGTCCACTTTTCTGAATGTTTAGAATTTATTTTCCTTCTTAATTACTCAATCCTAATTAGTGCATTGACCCAATCTTGAAACGCATATTTTCTCTTTGGATTATGCTAATTTTCTTTTGCAGTTGTTAAATAATTTATTCAGTCTATCTCCTATCTCTAGACTCCCAGATCCAGCTGTTGAGCTGTAGCTGAAGGAAATTTACTTAACACTAATAAATTTCAAGTAGGGTCCACTGAGGAAACCCCATCATTACTTATTGATTTTAACGTTCTCCCTCCCACTGCAGTAATGTGGGATGTACAGTACAGTTACTGAAGAAGTTTGTACAGCACATCTATTTATCATTTTCCCCATTCTTAATATAGGAAAGACACACAATTTTAACTGCACCACTTAGATAATATAGATTCAGACAAACTTGAATTTGTCTGCATTTGTCATCTATGGACATTCAACAATTGAGGTCAACTGTCAGAGATGTTGTACTTCAAAATCAAAGACTTTGTATGGGCCAAGACAAGGGTCCTGTATTAATTTTAGTTAATTATATATTTTTAACATGTAAATTATTTAGTTCAACTTTTGATTGAAGGCGTTTTCATGGTGTTGGGAATCCGATTCCAGGAGACATCAGGGGGAGTTACAGAGGCTGCAGAAGAAGCAGAAGGGAGAGGAGGTACGACGCGTGTTTGACCAACAAATTTACTTCTCTGTCAAATAATATACTGTAATTCCGACGTGGCTAATTGGGAGATTTTGCGTTGCGCCGGTCAGTTTGAGGGCAACGAGAGCTGCTGTACGTCAATGCTCAAGGATCATTGGGTGCGCATTGAACAGTCCTGGCTCAGCTGTGAGTTTGCGCTACTTCTGTGATCTGAGGGCCATCCTCCCGCTCCCCTCTAAACACTGAACAGTGACTGCTGTTCGGGCTCTGTCAGGGACACTCAGCTGTTTCTGACTGGATGCTCTCCACAGATGTTTCCTTACTTGCCCTGTCATTGGTTACTTTTATGGAGCTCCCGTCTGATTGGCTGTCTGTGAGAAGTAGGCGGGAGTAAAGTGCCGTGAGCGCTTGGCTTGATTCATGTGAGAGGACTGTAAACAGAATGCGACATGACAGATAGGAAAATACCAAACAATATTACTTTAAACCTGGCGCTAGACACAAACATGAGGCAGATTACAGACGGAATGGGAGCTTACAGATGCATTAGGTTGTTTTGAAGCTAAACACGAGTAAGTCTCTCTTTGCTAGTGTGACAACAATGTGGATAATAATATAGCATATCAGGAACATTCAAACGACAAATTAGAAAGAATATATTGTTAATAAAAGCACTCCTTGGTGTTTTCTGTCAGGTTAACAGTGTGAGCAGTGTAAAAGCTGAGCTAAAGCTAACAGCAGCTAAAGCTCCTGCAGAGGAACAGGGCTGGTTATATCACAGTCTGTGTAAATGTGTCTCCTAAAGGTAAGGCTGACTATCACTGACTGTTGCTTCTCTCTGTGAGGATTTAAGTTTAAAGGGACATGACATTCAGTATTGTAAATATATAATATACACTCACTAAGTGGCTACATTCTAGGCTGTTTTAATATTGTAGGCCCATAATAAATATTGCTCAGACAGTGTCATTTCTAACTTGTTGAGCAGATGAGATGCTTGTTTTGGCTGATCACTAAAGGAGTAATGGACTTGATGTTTTTGAATAATCTCAGTACACGTGTTGAAGTGCTTTCTGTTGCAGAATGGGACAAGTCACTGCCATCATGCAACATACAGAAACTTGTGCATTTAACCCCAAATATTTATTACACATTTTTACTGTATGAGCCCCTGATTCTTTGAGCCCTGGGCTCTGGCAGCTCTGGCCCTGTGTCAAGACTCTTGTGAATTATCTTTTTATTCTCAAAAAAGTATAGCCTATAAAGCATCACTTTAGTTTTTTACACATCTTACATATACAGTAGGTAGGTTAAGTACCTTCTCACTTTTCTGCTAAAGGCTTTTGTTGAACAATTTGATTAGGACCTGATTCAAAGACAGATTATATTCTATATTGTTTTCACACTAAAGCCATTTAACACTATTTAAACCACACCAGGATACATAAAATGACATCTCTTTTTTCAAAATTTTCTGGAGGAGGACCCCCAGAACCCCCTATTGCTATTATATTATATATTATATTGTAAATTATGTACCTTTTTTGTTATTCATACTCTCAGAACTGTAATCTAAAATCTTTATTTTATAGATTTATGCATAAGAAAAATGACTTTGAAGTTGAATGAGGGCTCATTTACAAAAAAATTCCCGGGCTGAAAATGAGTCCCACTCCAGCCCTTTACACTGCTAAGAACAAATATAGATACTGTACCTCAAGTGGGAGATGAGCGCTTTTGCACAAATTGTGCTATCCAGGGCTTGTTACAGTTAAACAAGAAGCTCAGTGTCATGTGGAGCCATTGGCAGTGGACATGTCATAGTGGTTACAGAGTATTTCTCAACAAAAAGCTGCACTAGACTCTGCCTATGACCAGAACATGCATCGTGATGCCCCCTTTTCCTCTCACTTGACAAAAGCTATATGAGCAACTTGAACCACCCCTTGCATTCAGTTTTTAAACAACAAAGAGCAGGCAGTGGGCATCTGAGATCAGTGAGGACATAATGCCACAAGAACACCTACTTATTGATGATCAGAATGAAGTCTACATCAATTCATCTGAAGTGGCCCAACAAATAAATTTCTCCTTGGGGATTCATAAAGTTGAATTGAACTGATCAACATATTACAGAGGTTGGTTTCAATAAGGTCTGTAAAACATTATTCCCAGCTGTATCAACTAAGTGCAAGATAATAACTTATTGTCTCTGAACCTTGCCTCCAATCAAACATGATTCACTATTACAAGCCATTTTGACTGGTTTCACAAGACTGTTAATGACATAAATGCCATATGTTTGTACATTACACTGCAACATACAACACCTTACATGCGTGGGCATGTCTGCTCTGTATCTGAACATTGTCAGACTAAAAATATCACCTCAAAGATGAAAATATTGATTTCATCTCGCAAAAAGGGCATCTTTGACGTGAGGCTGTGATGAGGTATGATTCTGCGATAATCACCTAACCAAGTGCTTTAAACACTGGTACACCAAACCCACTCGAACCGAACTGCAAATGCCAGTTACCATTAAAGGCTTGTCTCCGGCAGTCAGCTCTTATCAAATATACATTATGCTCTACTAAGTGCATTATGTGTAACTCTTAATTACCACAGATGCCAGATGTAAGTAAGTGAGGTATGGAACAAGTGACAAGTGTTGTTTCTCCGTCGAAAAATTTCGTTAGTGATAGAAAATTAATTCTGCACAAAGTGGCTGCTCCGGTTCCTTCTGGCTGCCAGCTGTTCGTGCGGGCCGCTCTGCCCCACCTCCCTGTCACTGCATCAGATTGACTGTAGCCTACTAATAAAATAAAGAGAGATGCTCCCTGTGTGATGCTTGCGCTAAATCAATGTGGGCCCGCGCTGACAACCCCAGCCTCCTCTCCCTTTACTATGACACCGGGAATATTAAATTATGTCACCGCAGGGTCCACACACACACAGACCAAGAAAGAGAGAGAGACCAAGGCCTAAGACCAGACCGGTTTGTATTAAAATTAAAGTATTTTTAGTGCAAAGAAATGAACAATCAGGTTGAGGAGAATAAAGGAAGCCTAAGAAGTAGAAGGAACAGGAAGAGCATTGAGAGGATAGCCACTAATGTGCAGCCTGAGGGGAAAGATCAAGTGCAAATGGTGCTTATGGGATCAGGTGAAATGGTCAGGATATGTGCGGGTGCAAGGGAGATTAACAAAACGGCAGAGCAAGGCTGGCCATGATTACCATAAAGAGGGGAGAAAAAAAGGAAAATGGGAAGAATATGAGAATATATAAGGAAAGGGCTACAGGAAGAAGCAGAGACTAGAGGGTGCTCCATGAGATGACAGCCCGGCGACCTTCAGCGATAGATCACACACTGGTTATTAGACTGAAGTCTGTCTCTAGTGAATGTATCAAGCCATGTCTTATTGCTCAGGTTGTTTTAGACTTAGGCTATAGTTGTGTGTGTGGAGGGAAGGGCATAGTGAATATAGGTTAGTTACCATGGATGCTGATGATGTAATTAATTTATAAATGTGCAATTGTAGTCTGCATAAAAAAAGTGTTTCAGTGTGACCCTATTCAAAGTCAAAATAATATTTGCTTAATGCTTAATGGCGTCCAACAATATACCGTACTAGTAAACCTTTTGGGGATCAAGTATGGTATAAACCAGTCATCACCAAATAGCGGCTTGCAGTCCAGATACAAGCCATGGGAGCCTTTTATCTGAACTTCAAAGTATTTTCCAAAATGCACATATACTTAAAACACTGGTAAATATCGCTTAATTTAATTTTTGAACAGGCGCATGTAAGGCAGATATACAGTACATGCCGGCATGGAGGTCCTTCAAACTAACTAAGAGCAACAGTAAAAGGGTTCAGATGAGTTCTAAACATCTAAAAAAATGTTACTCCAAGGCAGATTTACACCACAAAGAGGACAGAGAGACAGTTTGTTTAGTAGTTATTACAGCTCTGTGAGTGAGGCTTTCACGAGATGCAGGGCACCAATTTCTACTTCTCACTGGGCTGCTGTTATGGCTATGTCAGAATTAAACCAGGACTGAACCGGGAGACTATTCAAATAATGGCAGGATTAAAAGAAAAATGTTTTCCAGAGACGTGATGATGTCTGTGTGGTGAGTTTTGAAAACATTTGTTTGTTGTTATTGTAGATACCTTTTTAGCAACAGACAGGATCACATCACATCTGTTCTCAGATTTTAAGATTTAAGGGCAGAGGTCTCTCCTCTCATGTCTTCTAGACTCACTTTAGACAATTAAATGAGGTGTGAACGAGGTGTGAATGGATTGTGTCAAGGGGCCTAATCACATTTAATTACCTGCTAATTACTGGTGAATTTTATTTGTATCTTTCGCATTTATTGTAAATCTTGATGACATTGCTTGTAGAAGGGTCTATAGTTGCAGCCAAAATGTTCACATTTTGACATTTCACCACTAGAAGACGATTAAAATAGATAACTTTGTAACTTTGTAAGTGTTATGTTTTATAAAAAAAATAAAGAAAAAGAGAATGGCACAATCCAATTCAAACTTTGTTGTCTTTACCAGCTAACAGGTTCATTTTGATAAACAGATAAGCTTCATGGGAGCAGTAACAGAGTAAAATGTGGAAGAGGTTACACACTGAGCTTCACAATGCCCTCCTCACACTGGACAGATGCTTTACTGAACAACCTGGACCCTGATTTTTTCCAGACCATCTAAATGAAATCTGAATCAACTCATCTGGAGAGGCCTCAACAACAAGTTTTACTCCGGGATTACTAAAGCGAACTGAATTGTATGGTATCTATGTTCTCTACACAAACACATCAAGGTTTCCCATTGCACTGTGTAGAATAGAAGATATATCAGACTGATATAAAATCAATCGTAGCATTACTGTTAAAGTCTTGAGATCTCAACAGACTTTCATTGATTTAATCACCATGACTCACACAAGAGCAAGATATAAATAAACTACCAACTGTTGCACTGCTCATATATTTAGTGATAAGCATTATTGTGCTAACAAGATCAAGTCTTAAGTGTTGTTTTTGGGTTTTCTTTGTACTAAAATCATTGCCACATTAACACTCCACAACTCAAGAAACCCATACATAATGCAGGTAATGTCAGTTTTTTATTTAATCCGTATTACACTATTGTAGTCATACACCCTTTTTTAACATTTCTTCCTTTTCTAGAAATGTAATTCTTGGCACTTGTCGCCACAGCAGTAATTTGATCCATTTTCAGACAGATCAGGTAGTTTAAAACAAGGACACAGTGTTTCCTAGTTTGGCAGAGCGGAGGTGCGTCAGAGATCCTGGCACATCCTTTAACAAGGGTTTACAGGCCAGCTGAGGGGAATGAATAAATGAATGAGCTGGATCCAACTCCTGCCTTATCATATTGCTTGCAATTTAACATATTACTTTTAGAAATGAGGTCATATTTTTGAAGGTATGTAAAATATGAGCACTTAATTGATGCATGCATTTTTTTAAACAAGTTCATAGTGTAAGTCCAAGTGTGAAGGACAGTGCAGGGTATACTAGACTCGACTGCTACACTCAAAAACACAATACTGCCAGTACTGTAAAGGTCACATACTTTCATTTTTAGAAACATATATAAATAAATATAAAATGAAGGCTGATCTGTAGCTACCAAAAATGTCATATACAGTATTTTGCTATAAAACTAAATTTGTTAAACTAGTTTAATCTCTGTTTTTCAAGTCTAATCATGAACCAGTATATTTTAAGCAAGGAAGTTGTGGGTTCAATCCTTGGGCCAGCCAACACACAATTTGAGTGTAGTCTACTGTGGGTTCTCGCCAGCTTCCTCCCATTGTCTGAAGTCATACATGTGTTAGATAAATTGGTGACTCAAATTGTCCCTTGTGACAGTGAATGGTTGTCAGTGTATGTCTCTATGTAAGCACCACCTAAGGCCCATAATTGCTGGGATAGGCTCCTAACGGAAATATTCCAGGAAAAAAAAAAAAAAAAAAAAAAAAAAAAAAAAAAAAAAAAAATATATATATATATATATATATATATATATATATATATTGTATTAATTTTAAAAATAAGAAATACTTATATAACTATAAACCAAACCATTAAGAGTATCTAAAATTATGTGAATAAAATAAAGTGCAATCGAATCAATTGAATGTAGGCAGGAAATAAATAAAAATTGTCTATTCTGCTTTTAATGCATAAATGAAGCTGTAAACCACACAGGAATGGTACCTGTTGACCTTGTCTTGTTCAGTTTTATTCCATTTGTGATCAGTCTTCTGTAACCTAAAGCAGCCTCTATTATAAGGAGGACGCTGAGATGCTGGGAAATATGATGCACTATAAAACCCTCCTAAGAGAGCATAAACAGTGATACCGCCTGCATCGCTTTGTGAAAAGAGCAGCTCTAAAACAATAGCCCTGCAGCTCAAGCTGATAACCAGGAAATCCATCACATACTAAAGATGAGACAGTGGAAGATGATAGAACTTGATGCTATAGATATGTCTTACACAACAACACAGGTTCTGACAAAAAATATTAAGCAGAATAGATTTATATTATAGCTATGTATGAAAAACTGAAGAACATTAAGTTAATTACCAAAAATACTATAGTATAAAAATTTACTAGTATCAAGAGCTATTGCATTCAATCAGGAATCCATAGCGACAAATCCAAACACAATCTTCCAGTCATGTCACAGAACCAACAGCTTATGTAAATAATTGCCACTGTTCAGAGTGTACCCTGACCTCAGGTCCAAAGTAGTTGGGAAAAGCTCCAGTTCCCATGACTCCTAAGCGGAAGAAGATGAATGACTCAGTCAATACAGTAAAACATTTTCCATGCAGTAATTTTAACATGACAAAATAATTACAATTTCACAGCAGTAAGGGTGAATTTTTACACCAAACCACCAAGAGTGACCAGAGTCATTGTGGACATTTCCTGCACAAGTGAAAAGCGCAAAGTAACAGTAGTATACTTTGAGATCTGAGCATTGTCATGTAAAACACATTTTCTTCAGAGTTGACCTGCACACACGCATAAGGACACTTACATGATCAAAGTCTGACATGGGAAACCCTAACATGGTATGGGTTTAACTCCTTGCATCTGTTTAGTCCTCTGACCTTTTTCTCTAAAGACATGGGGAAAATAAGCTATGTGCATGTCAGGTTGTTAGAAGGAGGGGTGCATTGTGGGTAGGACTCGAGTTTTGCATTTGTTTCCAGCAAACAGCCCAATGACTCTTGTCTCTTTATATTCCCTTCCCCATCATTTATCCACCTTTATTTCCTCCTTATATACGTCGCTCGCTTGTTTATTGTCTCTCGCTCTCCCGATCTGTCTCTCACGCCTGCTCATTTCCTGCATTCCCCAGTAAGAAGGCAGAAATTGAGGATGTGGCACACAAATATTTGTCATAAACAATTTTCTGCCTGGATGGCAGCCGCGCCAATATGTCAGCAGGGGTGGCCTGTGTGATGGGCACATATCATTGATATGGACATTGTCTCACTGTTTTTCCAGTGACATGGTCCTCGCTGTGTTGTGTGCAGCTATGTGAGTGTGTGTTCACTGTTACTGAAGGGGCCTCCCTAGGGTCTCCCTCTCCAAGTGAGAAATGACAGAGAAGACAGCCAAATCTCAGCCCTGTCCCGCTCCTCCTCTGTCCCACGTCCACAGCCCCCCATGCCCCCACCCCACTCTGGTCTATTGACAGGTCTGCAGCAGCAGCGCCGCGCACACATTGAATTTCAATGATCCGGTGTGCATCAGCAGCCATTACCTGCATGGCACAAATGTTCTCTGTGAATATGAATCAGTCGCTGTTGGTGTCACTGGTCATTTGAAACACACACCCATGCTAAAGCGTGAATGCTAAATATGTCCAGGGTGCACCGCCGCGCCCCAGTCCTCTGTCAGTCTCCAGGAAAAGACGAAGATCCATGCACAATGAAGCTCATGAATTATCAGCTGAGCATGAATGTCAACTACGGTGCCCACATGTGTATCCATCATTCTCATGTGCTGATATGTCAGAGATCAGGCCAGGCTCACCGGCCCGCTCCTGTGAGTGATATGTGTGTGAAGCTCTTGTCATTTACACATGCAATCAATTACCCAAATAACGTCAAAACGTGGAATACATGTACACAAGGCCAATTCCACGAAGAGAGCCACATATCTCTCAAAAGGGTGAGCCAAGATGAACCATATATCACAGTGACATTCTGAAACGTAAGCACTTATTTTCATCACCTTTTACATTTGAGTGGGTACATCCAAGACTGTAAATTTAGTTTGGATGTGACATTGTGTTGTAAAACAAACAGTTGTATCATTCATAATTCTGTTAATGTACATGACAGTTTTGTGTACATCTGCATAGAATCATAGAGTTGCAGAGTTGTACCACGATGTACAGCATGATGTCAGCTTGAAAAATTAAACTTTCAAAGCCTTTAATTTCAATTAAAAGATTTTCATAGCACATCTCTTCTTTTGTTAAGTTTTTGGATGGATAAACGTGAAATTTTGCAAGAGAAACGTTAAAGTGATGATGCAGCATTTTTTTGACAGTATTTCTCTACTTTACAGTTTATCTTTTATTCCATCACTTTCTCGCTGCATGCCCTTCCTGGCACAATCTCTACTAATATGACACTAGTATACTGTATTATAGTTCAAAGCCGAGATGGAGTACTTGAGCTCGATTGTGAAGACTGGAGCTAATGCAATAATGAGTCAACTTGTAATTGAGTCATTCTTTGCTCAGAACTAATATCCCAATTTGTCATGTACCCTTATAAGTATACTGTCCTGTCCTACCCTGTCGGTTTAGTTTATATTTTTGTTATCAGCATTTTGTCTGTTTCCTGTTTTATTTTGAAGTCTGTGTCTGGTTTCAGATTTACTTCCTGCCCTCCTGTTTTTCCCGCCTTTGTGATTACCTGCCCTGCACTAAAGTGCTGCACCTGTGTCTCTCTTTGTCTCCTAATAGTCTGTGCGTTTTTCCTCTGTCAATTGCAAGATTGTCTCTACTCTTGTGAGCATTCCAGCCTTTCCTAGTTTTTTGTATGGTACTTTCATGTTTTGACTTTTTTTTTTTTTGATACTCGATCTTGGACTGAGATTTTGTACTTTTGCCAGGATCTTCATTAAACCTTTTTCTATTTTATCATGTTTGGTTGTGCTTTGTGAGCCTGACATGTACAGGTTTTAGTGACTCAGACAAAGACTTGGAATTAATTTGGACCTGACGTGGACTCGATTTGAACTGATATAGACTGGACTTTTCTCAAGTGACTCAGACTTGACTAGGACTCACACCTCAACTCAGGATGACGCGACTTGGACTTGACTTGAAATTGTTTTGGTGACCTGGACTTGGAATCTGTATTGGAGATATTAATAAACATTGCGCGTGTAACGCCTAATCCAAGGGCACGAAGCCCCCACAGCATCACCTCAGCATCACTGGGATTATCCCCCTCAACGGATACTCATCGAAAATGTTTGTATTTCCCCACCTGAAAACAGCCTTTCTGAGCATATCTGGGCGATATTTTGATGTATAAAACACCATACTGTTGAGATACCTTAATCCGGTTATTCTCTGTAGTTTTTCATAATCCGAGGCCCCATGCATTTGTGACAAAATGATTTATTTACAACTCTCCATCCAACACACACAACAATCTGAATCGCGACGGATGCCCAACTGTTTTTACCATTGCCCAACATCGGAAAGCAAGGGCTTGTTGTGGCCACCATTGTGATCACGTCACTGCGCAGGGAACTCTGTCTAATATAGTGACCTACTGCGCATAACGTCACGGAAGTTTACCTCTTTCGGGGTCGGACTCTGGTATATGACTGGCTAGATGTACTTTTTTTAAACTTTACACATTCCACGCAACTGTAATCGCCGATTACAGTAGATAAGATTTGTATATAGTGGCACCGACACACTGGCTGCGTCGGCCGCAGCAGCGAGTGTACTGGCGTCATAGCTGCGTCGCGACAATGCAAGGTTGTACACACTGGCTGCGTGAGCATTTCGCCCCGAGCGTCAAAATTCAGCGTGGGTTTGATGGTGTCATAGCCCCGATTGACGGGTCCGTCCATCCTCGCGTCTCATGCTTGCAGTGTGGCTGCTCTGATCTGTTAAGCTGGGCACTGAAATGAAAACAGTTCCCTGACGGTGTCACTATGCTGCAGTTGCGCATCCAGTGTGTTTGGGGCCTTACTCCAGCTAGTACCTCAACTGTACAGTATGAGGTACTAGCTGGGGTAAAACAACATTTGATTAGTTTGGGGTAAATGTCTGTTTACCGGTCAAAAAAAGGGGGTCGCGAGAACCCTGAATGTTCACATAACTATATTTAAAGGTGCCCTTGTATTTGAGAGAAACTAATTATTCAGTCAATAGCACAGCATAATAGAAGTAATCTCTAAAAAAAAAAAAAAAAAAAAAAAAAGGCTTTATTTTAAAACATTTTGAAAGAGGTGGAACTAGGGACTGAATTTTTGACTAATCACGTGCCGGATGACGGGGTTCGAACCTTGCTCAAAGCGCATAAAAAGCGTGAAAAAGGGAGCAGCCAAAAGACTAAAGTACATACAGTATATATAAAAAGGATGATTAGAGCTTTTTCAAAAAAACTTTAACAATTTTTACTTTCTCAAAAACTTGGGTAGTGGGCCTTTAAGTGGCCGCATTTACACTAATATACTATTTGAATGTTCCAGTGCGAATAAAAAGAAGCAAAGCAATTGACATAATTCATAATCCTGTTGGTCGACCTATTTAGGTGGGTGTTTATGCATTCAAGTGGGCACGGTTTTTTAGATGCTGTGCTATTTGTTTACAACCTCCCACTATGCACATCACTGTAATGCCTGTAGACAGGGGAGCAATAGAACATAATACACGCCTGGAGACTGAGGTAGTGCTAAGTCTATTACATCAAAATGCATGCTAATGTTGCCATGACCGGATTGTACACTTTAAATGCACACTCAACAAAATCAATGTGGGAATGAATGCATAAATTAATGAAAAACAACTTTGCACGTTGTTGCTAGTCTTTGCTAAAGCACAATTTGACCTTGAATGGAGTGACAAATGCACTTGAACACATGTAAATTTAGTAGTTCACAGGGCTACACAACCCCCCCCCCCCCAAACACACCCCACCCCACACCCTGAGGGAGTACAAAAGCACATATAATACCTAGGAGGCCTTTTCTGCAATGTAAGAATGCAGAAAGAAAGAAATTCAGAGATGTAAATGTATTTTTGAACCGTAACAGATTTATAAGTTTATATATGCATAGCGCGGTGCATGCAGTGGAAAGGGAGCAGACTGGGACAGCAGTGTTTTGAATTACAGCATGCAGATATGGATCAGGGTTTTTGGAATGATACATATTCATTTGGGGGATGGTATTGGGGTCGGCCCGTTCTCTGGATTGTGTTCAGTTGCCCGCCTTGACACTTTCTAACACACACTTTTATGAACACGATCAAGAGGACCTAGAGGTTGCACTTTGCCGTCAACAGAATTACATAATTGTCTATTTAGACTTTAATTAAATGCAGCGAAGTTTTCTCATCATCCTAATCTGGAGTGGCATCACCCTGGCTAATCATGGCGGCACAGGGCCAGACATCTCCACTGAATGGATTATGGCTTATCGTTTTTCACATGAATGTTAACCTTTTCACTTTTCTATTCTTTTGATCTACTTGTGTCTCCAAAAATAGCATGTGCCCTATAACATAACAGTTCATTAAAACTATATCGCACTGTGTGGGCCATGTCATGTTTAGAAAGTGTAAGTGTAACTTACCCCTAAAACTACCTTTCTGAGGAGCTGAAATGAAGCTTTAGCAGTACGTCTTGCTTATTATGGCATTAGGTTTTATTGCCTGTGCCCCAATGAGGACAAAAGTGCCCTTTTCAAATGTAATTTTTTTTTATAACTTTGCCATTATTCTAACGTTTTCTGGGAAATTTGACTCAGGTGTGTATTTTATGACTAATTTTGATATTCTAAACACAACTCCAATAATACAAATATAATAATACTTATTTTTTAAACTCTCTAACTAAATATGTTATGTTGCTTCTAAGTGACAAAGTGACAAAAGGGTCCCTGTCACAAAACATCACAAAAAATGTATACATTCATATTTTTCCCCCTTTTTTTGCATAAATCTATGAAGCAACATCTGCTCTGATCATGTATGTATTATGTACATGTATGTATTTATTTATTTAGTTATTTATTTTGTAAAAAAAATATAAAAATCTAAAATTCTCAATGCAAAGTGGATTTTTTAAGGGGGATTATTAGACCCTTGGGTCTGATTACCAACACATTTATTTAGATGGATTTGGGATTTTTTTGTAGTAACAAAAAGTTGCAAAAAGTTTTAATTGGAGTTGGTTTTTAGATTGTACATAGGAAAAAAAATATCCCTAAAAATAAATGTTTTTGGTAATCTCTGACTGGCTGTAATAGCTAAATCTAAATACATTTTTGATAAACTTATTAACAAATTTAGTATACGTTTGTTATTGTTGCGTTTCATTATTAAGTACACATTGGTATCGATACTAGCAATATTTGGATCGGTCCGCCCCTAAAATACAGAATACATACAAAATCTCAGCTAATAAGATGTGTGCACTGATTCAGGTCATGACAGGACAATAACCATGTTTAATAGCCGTATGCATGTCTGTTAGTTAGCAAAGTAGCAGATAGAATCGTTGGCTTACTTTTAATGGATTTTTAATGATAAATACTAAAGAAACCACACAGAAAGTTGGTGCGGGGAAAAAAAAAAAAAACTCACATATTGTCAGTTATAGTTATCAATCAATACATCACATTTACAGTTGGGTTTGGTTCAAAAGAGGAAATAATCTTTGTTACTTTAAAATCCATTTACTTTAGTGGCATCATACTCTAATCACCGCAGCCATCACCACTGTCCGGATTATGGCTAATCTTTTTTTCGCGTGAAAGCTAAACCATTTCACTTTTTTCTATGCCCACATAGAATCTCTCTCTCTCTCTCTCTCTCTCTCTCTCTCTCTCTCCGTCTCTCTCATCCCAATCCTATCCTTAGCCTTCCTCCAGCCTCCGAGAGCCCATCAGCTGCTGTTACGAGCCAGTGTAAATTGAATGCTGTGAATCAGGGCTGCTTGTTACTGCATGTGACTGGAGGGGAGCGAAAGGAGAGAGGAGGGTACTTGGTGTCCCTGCAGCTTTATGGCCCGGTGTCTCACTAAGATATATCACCGCCTGGCCAGATAATACCATCATGTACATAACTACCCCATGTGCTCTTTCCAGCCTGTGTGTGTTATGCACTTAACTACACTGTGACCTGCCGCTCAGCTCCTAATAAGGGGCATCTGCTGCTGTTTTACACCAGGGAGAAATGGAATGAGGGAAAAAAGCAGCAGAAAAAGGTACACCGCTTTGTGACAAGGGTGGAAAAAAAAAAAAAAGTGTCCAGAGGTGGGAAATAAAAATATAAAGAGGTAGGACTTGAGTGAATGACAGTATATGAGAGCTCGGAGGGTGAATTAGGGCTGAAAATGAGATACAGAGAGAAACAAACAGAGGAAAGGGAAAGGAGGGAGATGTGGAGAGAGCCGCAGAGAGCCCAGATGAGGGAGTTGAGATGATGGGCTGGCAGTTTCCAAGCACCAGGCTGTTTTTCAGGGCTGTCAAGCACATTGTGAGGCATTGTTTGAAATGCCCAGGCTGATGGCTGACATATTCCCATGAATCTAGCATGCCAGGCCGCTGTCCACTGCACTACAGTCAGACACTCAAGCAATGACGCGCTTCTCTCTCTCTCTCTCTCACCGTATAAATGTGTGTGTGCTGGTCTGAGAAGGGTAATTGGCTGACCTTGGCCTATCAGGGTTTGCTGGGATGAAGAAGGGCGAGGGGGAAAATGGAGGAGGTAGTTGAGGGCAGTTGTAAATTTCTTTAGAACATCGATGTATTTCTGTCAGCAGACCCGTGCTCCAGCGGTTAACTATTACCCCATCAGAAAATGTATGTGTCATACCATGCCGGCTTGCTGCATATGCATAGTACATAGTTTCATCCCTGTACACACACCGTACCCAAACACAAGCCCATAACTCTCAACAGTGCTATTGGTGGTTTCATGCACACATACAGTATACAGACTGGGAGTTAGTGTTTAATCTCTTCACAGATGACATCGAGGACAAGCCGCTCACTCCAAGTTGCGTGCACTGCACACATGGACTTGCATAAAATGGAGAAAAGAGAGTATTCAGGGCATAATGTACAGTGTAGACACTGTCAGTCATTTCCATAAGAGTACAGTTATGTACAAGAAGTTTTGTATGACCTGCCCAAGGACTGCAGATGGAAAGTAGCTAGTAGCTAAATCTGGTGCAGAGGATCTTTTCCTCTTAATGTTTTCTGTACACTGGCCTTGTTTTAAATAAATAAATAAATAAATAAATGTAGGAAAAGGACAGATGCATCTGTAGCCATCTTCAGGGCTATAGTATATAGATTATTGGAAAAAAATACTTGTAAAAGAGAAAAAATGCAAGCCATACCATAGGCAGACCACAGTACAGTTTCTAGGAATTAGCATTAGCCACCAAATATAACAAATTATGAATAATCAAAACGGTTTTGGCAACTAATCATCTACCTGATAATTTAAGAGCCTGGCAAGAAAACGTTAACAAGTGTATCAGAGTTTGGCCACTTGTATCAATTAGCATACATAATGAGCTTATATGCTAAAAAATGTATGTTGTTTAATTACTTTTTTTAGCCTTTAACCATGTTATGTTATTTCAACCTCAAAAACATACCTGAAGTAGTAGTTTGTTTCATTCACGCTTCTTTGCATAATCCTAGATCCTGAGCTTGTCCTTTTCTTAAAGATATTAGGGAGGATTTTTTTCGACTGCTGAGAAACCAGCGACTGTTTGTCCTTTTTTGAATAACGCGCATGCGTCAGGCTCCCCCGCCCTTCACTGTTCCTTTCCAAGGAACTCCTCCACAGCGACGTGCACGAGCGTTGGAACACGCGTGTTTGTTTACAGCCGGTATCAGCAGAGATTCGCCTAAACCTAGACCTGCATTGTTTGTTTGCGACCTTTGACCTAGTTCCCCACACAGACCCAGTCACATGCATAGTCCCTAAATGTAAGCAAAAATATGTCCTCCTACTATTGGTAGCATTAGCAAACTGACGTTGCTGTACAGTTGAAAAGGTTCAACAGATAAAGAAAAATGGCATTTTTTTCAAATGATAAGATAAACGTACCTGTCCAGCAGAAACTTGGTGACCAATGCATCGTCTGAAGCCCTTTCTGTTCCTACAGCGCACGCCGTCCTTTGAAGGAATCGCCAATAACTACATGGGTTTTATTCTGCTCTTCTACAGTTTTTCTCCTCCTCCTCTGGTACACTTCAAAAACAGTTTTCCTTTTGTGACCGCCCGGTTCACGGTTTTCCTCAGCCATTGTGCTCTTCGAAGTCAGGCTGTCCACACTACGATGTTAACGCCGCTAACGCGGCGCTAATGCCGGACTACATAAACATAGTGTATACGCATGCGCAGGCACAAGAATGCGCACTATCGCCGAAACTAGGAAGTCGGAATGATTGGCGAGTCCGTGGAACAATGGTTAACGTACTCATGACGAAAACGATTGGATGAGGTTTTTAAAGTCCCACAGAGTCCACAGTTTATTAATATTATTATTATATTTTCTAATCCACCAATGTATAAGCCTTATACAGGGCAATAGTAGTTTTAATAAATATTGCAAAAAAATAATTTATAAAGATCCTCCCTAATACCTCTAAGATTTAAAATCGGTTGCTCCAACCGCTTCAACTAGACATGTGAAACCAGGAAGTGCTCCTGCATGTTTCTAAAGCCCATACACAATTACCAGACTCATTTGGATATTTTCAGCTTCAATTGCTGTCACTATTAGGTAGTTAGTAGTCATGTATCTATCTGTTAGCATCCTGTTTCTAATAGCCATGCTACATAGCAATTCTATGCGCTGCACAGTCCCCACCATTGCCAGCTGTGGGCATCAGGCACCTATCCCAAGTGTTCTCTGCAAATTTAAAGTAGCTCTCCAGCTCTCCAAAAGAACATGTTTTCCATACATCTACATTAGTTTAAGTTATAAAATGTGAACTACTAATGCAAAAGTGTCTAAAACAATTTCAAACAGCCTTAAAAATATATATAATATAGCTTATTTTGCTGCCTTGTGAAAATAATTGGGAAAAATGTCAGAATCACCTTTATTGACATTGCATAATTTAAAACAGCATAACAAAATGTGCTACACTTTAGCAAACTATAGTTGCAACTCCTTTTACATTACATCCCTCATGGATGGGTCAATGCTTTAAACTGGTTATGCAACTATCAGTGGACTAATTATTTTATTTCTTGTGTTATTTTCTTTACTTGTCAATTGTAATCTTGCATCTCTGGCTTGCATTATTTCTCTTCATTGGCTCATGTTTCTGTCATCTTCACAGTTCCTCTTACTATTTTTTCCCTCAGTTCCATCCATTTTCACTATTTCTTGCCTGTCTTTACTTTCCAAATCCGTTTTGCTTCCCACCAATATCCATCTCTCCTCCTCACCTCTGTTTTCTTCCATTACTCTCTTCCCTTTGCTGCCACTCCTATTCCTATACCACATTCCCTTCTCTCCAATCTCCCCATCCATTCCAAGAAATGTCCCCTTGTTGTTGTTGTTGTTGTTGCGTTATTTCTTTCTTTTTTTTTTCCCTTTCTCCCTATCTTATCCCTACTACACCCCCACCCGATCTTCTCTTCCCCCCATAGCTCCATAGGGGGACAAGTGTTGGAGACAGACCCGCAGAAATAACTGTGTTACTCTTCTAATCGATAGAGCCAGGCACCAGTGGCTTCTGCCTGGTCCTGTCCACTGCCTGCCTCTGTGTATTTGTGTACTGTTGTGTAGTCTTGGCTAGGTGTGTGTACTTCAGTCGGCCGCCAGAAGCGAAAAAAAAAAAAAAAAAGCAGATAACCAAACGCATATCTGACTCTAGCATCGGCACAGGACCAGATTTAATACAGGTATATGCCTTCCCCAAGTCATTCCCAGCCTCTGCCTTCCTCCTACTCTCTAATCAGTGTAAAAAGTGATGGGACCAAAAATGTATATCGCAGTATTTAAAAAAAATAAAAGAAAAAAATGTTTGCTTTATGTACCTGTATTATGGTATATGAAACATAAATATTATTTTTTAAAAGTATTTGGTATGGTATATCAAAGTATAAGATGAGAATTGCTGAGCTGGTGTAATGAAAATGTGCTGTGTGAAAAAGACATTTTGATAATAAAACAGTGGCCTTTGTTTATCTTGGGCTTTCACTGAGAGAAAGGCATGCTGGCCGGTGCACATGCCTCCAGACGATGGCCGTATTGACACCAGCAGTGCTATCAGCATGTGTGTGATGAACCGCTCAAATCTGTTATCCAAGCAGCGGGCCAAGAGGACACAGTAATACCAAGTGTGCTGTCTATGGAAACAGATTGGAGTTACTCTTGGTTTATGACACAATACCATCTACAGCAATACATCTCTGTTTGTGTCTGTTACATTGCACTTTTACAGCAGATCTTGACACATTATCGGCTAAAAGACTAATTCCTCTCAATACTGAATTTTTTGTTACAGTTTCACCATACAAACAAACAGTAACAAAATTAATATCCAGTGTGTGTGCATGCAGTGTGTTGCAGGTGGAGGAGACAGCAGCACATTTTCAATGGACATAAAGATAAAGCTTCAAGAATGGTAAATTTTGCATTTCTGTTTTTTGCAAATGGCAATCAACTGATTAAATATGATATTTATCTGCTCCATCTATACAAACATTTAGTTGACACAGACTAAAAGCTACAAGTAATCACTAGAGACGTTCTGTACTTTCTCATCAAAGCCTGATAAACTAGACTTTACCTGAGGAGATTAGCATACACATCAATAAAGTTAATCAACAGCAAAGGATGATTTTGCTCGTTTCTCTGGCATAGAACCTTATAGAACAAAAATGTTTAAAAGGTTATGTAGCTTTTCCCAAGCTCTACTTGCACAGTAAGTTTGACCGAGATTGGCTTATTGGTTTTCTTAAAAAACTCTTAACTGTTCTCACTGTTTGCATTTCAATGCGTAATACAAATGTTTTTTTGTTTTTTTTCATAAAACACATACATACATACATACATACATACATACATACATACATACGCTTGTACCCCCCTCAAAATATGACCTCTAATTAACAGTCTTCTTTTTTTTTCCTTTTAGCTTTTGCTATCATTTCTTACCATGCAGAGGTTTTCATATAAATTTGACCGGATGCCCTTCCTGACCCATCCTCCTCTCTGTTTATCTAAGTTTGGAACTGAGCACAGAAAGTACAATGGCTTGTAACTCATTATGGTTGAACAAAACAAACAAAAACATAAAACACATTATACACAGAGACAGTAGTTCGTTGCAAAGCCAGAGGCTGGGGAACATAGAAGGACTTTTTCGAGCTTGTTCCCTCTACACCAACTGGGAAGAAAAAGTAAAAATGCCTAAGGCTATAAAGCCTGCAAAATTGTATTTAGTTTTGTATTTCTGGTGTTTAATAATAACAATATAAACTTAAAGATATCAAATAAATTTCTATTGGTTAAATAGACACAGCTGCACTACAAAAATATAACTAGATCTTGTGACATTTGTGCACCATAAGCTGTCTGTAAAATCTGTTAAATTTGTGCTCTACATAAATTCACTGGGACGGGGCATCTCTTTTTTGAGGAATGTTGCTTATAAAAGGGTCTATATATATTTAACAAATACTTTTTAGCTAGAAAGAAATCTATTTATTGTTATATTTTTAACACTCCTAACGGGAATGGCAAAACATGTTCAGGAAAAGCAATTCCAAACCACAAACACAGCCAAGCTCCTGACACTTGGGAATACTGAGTGGATCCTTCATAATCATGTGTCACACGTGTATATGTGGCTCGACAATCCCTCTAGAAAGGGCACAAAAAGAAACAAATACTAATTATCCTGTTTTCCAATAGTCATTTACTCAGTGGCAATGATGGTCCATCTGTCTATCACTCCTTATAAGATTTTTTTTTTCTCTCTCTGCTCCACACCTCATCCTCTTCCGTCCATCCCTCTTCTTCGGCTAATGAGGATGTTGTCTACCGGGAGCCATGTTTCTCCTCTCACTTTGTTCCAAAGGCGATGGCTGAAATTTACTATTTTGTGAAGTGCTGCTTAATGGCGGATGGCAGTTTATAGGAGATAAGGGAGGAAGCCTTTGCAAAGTAGATTGAAGCCTGATATTCACTTGTTGAGGAAAGATTGCATTTTGGGAGCTAACCAGACTATAGAGATTGTAATAATATGGAAGTTTTTGGATTATGAGAGTGCTATGAGTAATGGGTTCTAAAATAAGGTAAGCATATAACCCCATTGCCGAAAAAGTTGTGAAGCTGTGTAAAAATGTAAAAAATAAAATAAAATAAAAATGTTTTGATCTGCAAATTTCATAAAACCACATTTTCTTCAAGGCAGAGCATAAACAATGCCATTTTATGAAATGTAATAGCACATTTTGATTTGATTTTCAATTTGATGTCAACAATACATCTCAAAAAAGTTGGGACAGAGCAACAAAAGAATAGAAAAAAAAAACAGATAGAGAAGCATTTTGCATAATTTTTATTTATTTATTTATTTATTTTTTTGATATATTGGATGGTCATGATCTTTCAGACCTAAAGCAAAACTGCATTAAAAACAAGCATTATTCTGTTCTGGAAATCACTGCATGGATTGTCTTTGTCTATGGTTGTTTTTCGTTTTTGTTTTTTTGTTTTTGTTTTTGTTTTGTTTTTTTAGTGTCCCAACTCAGAAATGGGGTTGTAGCTAGGAGTCATTTCTAGTAAAATTAATATTAAGTTGAAATGACTAGCTCTTTGGATAAAGGGTGAAACATCTAACAAAACAAGCCTTTACCAGATTACCTTCTTGTTTAAAGGTGCTATGAGCAGTATACATTTATTATATTTCTTAAAAATTACCCATATGTGTCCCAAGATATGAGGTAAACATGTTTAAATCAAATATTAGTTTTACTGATAACAGTGGTACAATTGAGTTATAATATATTAATATATTATAATATATTTTACAAGTTGTTTTTCTTTACATTTTTTGTTTTGGTTCTAAAACTGCATTGCCAATTGTCCAATCAGAAAAGAGACCATTGTTTTGCTTTAGACTGCAGTACTGTTTTCAAACCAGTGTGAGCACATGCTGCTTACAGTACCTTTAACCTTTTTTTACTGAATTCTCATGACTGAGAAACTATACAGGCGTATGAGCCTAGCATTCACTTGTTGAGGAAAGATTGCATTATGGGAAGTAACTGGACAAAAGGGATGAAGTTTTTGGGTTATGAAAGTGCCATGAGTAATGCGTTCTAAAATAAGACAATATAAAAGGTAGTAAGAGCAGAAGAAAGCAGAGAAAAAGTGGATTAGTGGGGAGAGTAATAATGAAAATAGTGGGGAGTATAAGAAAGCTCTTTGGGCTAATGGCCTACTACTGCCTTGACTGGCAAAGAATATTCTGTAATCTGCTGGTTTTATGGGATTAACTGTTCAATACCACTTATTTTGCTTTTTACAGCTCAACACAGGTTCTATTTTTGAAGTAGCTTTAGAGTGTGTGATCATAGCATACACCATTTCAAACCATTTTATATGATTTGATTATTTCACATGCTCTGAGTGTCAAGAACTCTAGAGCTGAGGGTGCCAATATACATTTTAGGCATGTTTGAGAGAAATAAAACTCAAAATTTACTTTGTATTCTTGCAGCTCTCCTTCGAGTGAGGCTTAGACGTGCAAAGAATGCTAAGGAGCTATTTTGATTAAATTCCCCGACTTTTGAAAGGCATCTGCACTAAAGCTTGTGTAAAAAGATGTGGTGATAATGCATAAAACTGAAACATTTAGCAGAGGCTGTGTGTCTACAAATAGCAGACTGACAAACACCTTCACCTCCACCCACACTGATCTTATTAGCACACATGAGCGCTGCAGCCCAGTTTCAAATAAGGGCTAAAAGAAGGTCTCCTCATGTCGACAAAGTCACAGCAGCCATGGTTAGCACTAATGAATCATAAATGCCCAAAACACAATTGCAGCGGAAGAACCAGTGCTAGCAGAACTGAGTTAGCAACATTGCAAGATAAAACACACTCAAAACACACCTAACTGTACTTATCATACAATAAACTAGTCCAATACAATATAACCAGGGAAATCTAGGCATCTACAAGAAATTAAGAAGAATGAAGAAAATTGCAGCGTAATATAAACATTATCCACAAATCACAAGCCACTGTACCCTTTGTGCCTGGCCCAAGCCTAGATAAATGGAAAAGGCTGTGTAATATGGAGGACCGTGAGCGCCATGCGAAAAGGAATAATGCTTTTATTAAAAGAGTTTTTAAAAGAGCCTTTAATAAATGGATTACTAAATGCTTTTATTAAAAGAGTTTTTATAAGTTTATTTAGCTTCTCCTTTTAGCTTTTCTGTGGCGTTCCTGGTCCTCCTGGCTAAAGTTAAATAAAATAAAAAGCAAAGCGATGTAACGAGCTCTGTAATTGGAGCTACTCGCGCTCTGATTGGCCAGAAAACAGGGGTTATGTGCTAACTACTTCTGCATTCGGCTAAACGGAATGATCCACTTCCGGTCACAGCTTGTAAGCAAACAGCTGGACAAGGGCAGCTTCAAAAAACATATTTATGTCGTACACATCACAAAATAAAATCACCAGACTAACGCTGCATTGGACTAACGCAGTTTTATCCTTCAAACAAGGGTTTTAGCATTTGTGTGTTAGATATTTCACTAGTCGCTGAGCGCAGAGGCGGGATATTGTTGTCAATTAACTAAAGCCGTCACCCGGTGCACTTTATTTCAGTGGATATAAAACACACAGCAAGTTAAATTATGTGATACACAATCACAAACAACACAACTGCCCATTTTAGCACAGTCTTAATTTATTATACACCTATTAAGGCACTTTGATGTATTTATTAATTTCTACACTCCGAGGCTACAACTGTTGTCTTGAAGCCGCTTTCACAGCTCTTCTGTGGTACTTTCAGATGGTTTTGTGCAAACTGTGGCTGTTTTTGGTTGCAGACTTTAGTGAAATGTTCCTGTGTGCTTTATATCCGCTGAAATAAAGTGCACCGGGTGACGGCTTTAGTTAATTAACACAACAATATCCCGCATCCGCGCTCAGCGTACAAATACTAAAACCCTTTGAAGGATAAAACTGCGTTAGTACAATGCAGCGTTAGTATGGTTATTTTATTTTGCGATGTGTAAGACATAAATATGTTTTTTGAAGCTGCCCTTGTCCGGCTGCTCGCTTACAAGCTGTGACCGGAAGTTGATCATTGAGTTTAGCCGAATGCAGAAATAGTTAGCGCATAACCACTATTGTTACCGGGCCGGCTAAGGATGACGAGCAAATTGTCTGGCCAATCAGAGCGCGAGTAGCTCTGACCAATCACAGAGCTCGTTACATCGCTTTTCTTTTTCTTTTATTTAACTTTAGCCAGGAGGACCAGGAACGCCATGGAAAAGCTAAAAGGAGAAGCTAATCGGAGAAGCTAATACGTTTTGCAAATGCTTTTCCGAAAAGGTTTTGTAAATAAATTTAGAAATCGGTTTCCTAAATGGATTAATGATCCTTCTTTTATTAAAACCATTTATATTCCATTTATTAAATCCTCTTTTAAAAAGTCATTTAATAAAACCATTTAGTAATCCGTTTATTAAAGGCTGTTTTAAAAACTCTTTTAATAAAAGCATTTAGTAATCCAATTATTAAATGCTCTTTTAAACACTCTTTTAATAAAACTATTTGCTAATCCATTTATTAAATGCTCTTTTAAAAACTCTTTTAATGAAAGTATTTAGGAATCTCTTTATTAAATAAAATTTTAAAACTCTTTTAATAAAAGCATTTAGTAATCCATTTATTAAAGGCTCTTTTAAAAACTTTTTTAATAAAAGCATTATTCCTTTTTGCGTGGCGCTCACGGTCCTCCATAGTGTAAGGAATGCTATTCAACATAAAAACTGATGCCAGATCAGGTGATTTGTTGCATGTTGGGAGGCAGTGATTTGTAGTGGTGGCATCAAGAAGGAAAAGCCAAAAGGTGGGAAGATATAAAACTCGCTGTTTAATCTAACCTCTTATTTTGTTGCTGTTGTGATTCAGTTTTAGGGTTAGGCCACCAAAACACAGAAATTAAGTGTAGGAAAAACTTAGCTAAAAATCCACTTTAGTCTCTGTTTTTCTATATTAGTACTTTTGTATGTCCTAAACATTAAAAAAAGTTTACAAGCACCACTCAAATCAAGAAAGGTTAAGTGGTTGTGTTATTTATGATTATGACAACTAAACATGTAACCATAACAAACATAAGTTGAAGTTACATTCAGAAAACGACATTGCTCACACTAACAGTACAGTAAAAATCTGTATTTAAGTGGGTACTGGAGCCTATCCCTGGAACTTTAGGCCTTATGGTGCATTCATGTGGTCCTCGGAAACTCGGGAAAACGTTTTTCTGAGTTAAAAGATGCTCATGAATGCCAGAAATAAAGTCAGAAAAAGATCTCGGAAACTCGGGTCAAAACCTGCTGCCAGACTTCCCCACTGGACGTCATCTGCTTCATGGACAGAGCAGTAGCTGATTTATTAATTTACGTTTAATACATGAGCTCTTTGCTAATAATATGAGTTCACTATAAGTTGTTATTCGCACAGAAGTAACAAAAATGCCTTAGAAATGCTAATCATTGCCGTTAAATAATTTTACCCCTAACCTCCAAGCCGTTTAACATTCAGCCTTTTAGTAGTGAGAAGGCTAATGTTAAATCTTACTAGTTAGCTATGATAAAAGCTAATTAATTACATTACTGACCAATAACTTCGTTGGTCTAACTATGGTAACGTCAATATTCCAACTTACCGAGATAAAAGCACATGGACATAAACAAGTCAGGAAAATGACTACTCATCTCGGAAAGACGAGCACCTGAGGAACACATGAATGCAGCATTAGACGGGATACACCCTGGACAGAGGCCAGCTATACTCACAGGGCTGCCACAGAGACATTCACTCTCACATTCATTTATTCACGAGGGGTAATTCAGAGTCACCAATTCACCTAACACATGCATGACTTTGGACAGTGGGAGGAAGTCGGAGTACCAGGAGAAAACCTACGGGGAGGACATGCAAACTCCACTGAGAGAGTTCGTGTCGGGCGGCTCAAGGATTTGAACCCACGACCTCCCTGCAGGAAGAAGGCAAGAGCACTTATTCACTCTTGCCTCTTGCCACAATTACTATACTTACTTTGCCAGGGAGGACAAAACTTTAGATTTTTAAAAACCTTTTACAAGTGCAAGTAAAAGAATCCCGGCTATGTTTTGGTAAAAATGTGCTTAAGTTAAAGTATCAAGTTACTTTCCACCTCTGCTCATAACACATTACACAAGTACATTGGGTTGTATGTATGTGTGCGTCTGAATGTGGGAGTGTTTGTGGCATGTGATTACTCTTCCCTACTGTGAGCTGTTGCCATGGTGACAGCATTACACACGTGTTGTTTGTCTACCTCCAGAATTACATTTTGCACAACCTTAATGTCTTGTTTTTCAGCTTTCCGTGAGCCGCTGGAAGAGAGACGAGAGAAGCAGCCATATACAAGAAGTTGTGCTGAGAGAGAGAAAGAAAGAAAACAATTAAATGCACATTGACAAATTATTCTGTGATGTTTCAGTGATCTAGCTAAACTATTACTGCTGTTTTGGAGATGTATAGTGTTGTTATTGTAAAGGGCAAACAACAAAATTCAGTGTAATGCTTTTCGAAAGTGGAGAAAATAGAAAAATGGAAACAAGATTGGTCAGAAATAAATAATTATCGGGGGACAACACCTTGAGAAATTTGTTTTGAAGGAGCATAAAAAAAGTCTTCTGTTCTGGTCATATTTATTCAGCGAAAGTAGAGGCTCGTGGTGAAAGGCTTTACTGCCATCTGCTGGCGAACAACGGTAAAAGTGATTAAGCATGCAACACATAAGTCAGCTCTAATCAAATACAAATGGGAAATGTATTGACCTATTGGAGGAAATGGACACACATATGTAACCACTAAAAGGCTGACATATCCTTACATGTGACAGCTGTTGTGCCCCTATAGGAATGAATGGAAAACGGATACTAAATACTTTTTGCTTCAGTTTTTATCTACTGCATGAGTAATGTGTAATGAGGAGAATCCATTACACTCTCAAATAATTATCTGTCCTCAAAATATACATTAACGATGGGACTTGTGTTTCCCACACACACACACCTTGTATTATTGCATACTGTCAGCATGCAGAAAAAAAAAATCAATTTTTAATTTTGTTTGTGAAAAATGAAGCACTCTGAGCAATGCAAAATCATTTCTTCTCTAAAATGTGCATCACACGTGTGCAGATGCTAAGGGGGGAAGCAACAACGTGTCGCCTTGTAACCAACACACAGCTGTCTATTGATCCAGTCCTATTAGCTATTCATTATCAGCAGCCTTTACTGACCTGAGCACCTCACTCTCACTCCATTGGCCGTTCGAACCTGTAGCAGGCTATTATTTCCTCCCTTGCTCTGAGGATGACCAGAAACACTATTCATTACAGGCAGGATGCTATTAGACTTGCAAATGGGTCTCGCCTTGCCTTATACTCTGTTTCTCTGCATTTTTTTTTCTCTGAAACCAAAAGTGCAGTCATTAATAGAGCTCTTCTTAACCCTGCAATTTGCCCTTTAATCCATGCCAAGAGGCAACAAGCCTGGATAAAGTCTATAAGGAAATGCTTGTTGATTCAGCTGACATGGTGTACAAAAGAAATTCTGAAAAAGTTGGGACAATGTTTAACCTTTGTGCCCCAATTTTAAATAGTTACGCTGTTAGTGTTAAGTAACAAAAGTGTCCCGTCATGAAACATCATGAAAATAGTACACATTCATATTTTTTCAACTTTTTTGTATAAATCTTTTAATTAACTTGTGTCCTTAGCATAAATAACAAATGTTTAATTACTTTCAGAATTTTAACCTTTTTATGCCAGTTTATGTAATAATATCTCCATTTTTAAATAAAAGAAACACACACAAAAAATGACATATATTTCTCAATGTAAAGTGGTAAGTTTTTTTTGTTTGTTTTTTGTTTTGTTTTTTTTACTCGGGGCTGTCAGAAATCACCAACATTTAATTTTACAGATTTTTATTTATTTATTTATTTTTTTCTGTGCTATGTAAAATCTAAAAAACTATCTCCCATTAAATCTATCAACATTGGTTGTAACTTTTTGATGGAGTCACTTTTGTCCCTTAACGGGAGAAATGCAACAAAATTTAGTTGGAGAGTGAAAAAAATGAAATAATACTAGATTTGTGTTTAGAATATTAAAATGTGTGATAAAATACAGACCTGAGCCAAATTTCATAGAAAAGGGAAAAACCACTGCAAAGTTATCAAAAAATAAAACTTGAAAATAACACTTCTGTCCCCACTGGTTAAGAGTTAAAATGCATAATAGAAACAGAAGCCATGGTTTGCAAACAAAAACATTACATTTCATACACAATAGAACATAAACAATACAAATCCAGCTAAGGGGTCACAAAACAGTGCACTTCTTGTGCCGGTCCCAAGCCCAGATAAGTGGAGAGGGTAGTGGCAGGAAGGGCATCAAGACTAAACCCTGTGCCAAATCAATAAGCAAATGAATGCACTCTGTTAGCCAGATAATTTGTTGTAGCATCCTGAAAGGGAAAACTCAAAAGAAAATAACACTGTAAACAACTGATCAGGAAAAAAAGCTCATTTTGAATTTAATGCCAGCAAAAAAAAAAAAAAAAAAAAAAGCAACTAAGCAATTTACTAATACATAATGCAATACACTAAAACTAATGATAAAACAGCTGGAGTAACATTTTGCAATTAATTAGGTTGACTGGCAACATTTCAGGAGCATGACTGGGTATACAAGGGCAATTTTAAGGCAGAGTTGTTATTATTTGTATTAGATTTACTAGATGCTCATAATCTTCAAGCCCTAAAGTGGGGCTGCATTAAAAACATGCATTATTCTGTAAATCATTACAGAAGACACTGTTTATGAACAGTTTGCACAAATGCAAGTTACAGCTGCATCATGCAAAGAAGAAGCCGTATGTGAACATGATCCTCAAAGAGTGCCGTCTTTTCTGAGGCAAAACTCATTTAAAATGGACTGAGGTGAAATGAAAATCTGTTTCTATGCTCAGATAAACTAAAATTTGAGAAAGATAAAACCGGTTGGCCCAGAGAAGAGAAGACAGCAGTGTTTCAGGATCATTTTTACATGTATTTTTCCGTGATACATCTGTAATTAATGTGTCCCTTTATTTCTGAAGAATGTGTTCCTCACTGTAACAAATACAAAATTGTTTTGGAAGGTCACTGCAAGGACCACAATCAATTCAGCCACGACTACCCTCAACACAGGTTACAGAATTCGCATTAAGGTGCTACTTAAATCATGAATACAAAAGATAATCTGAATGAAGGCCTTTCATTTTCCTCCCTTACTCTGTGTTGCGCAGAAGGTTATTACGGGAACAGGAAGCAAACTTTATGAAGTAATTATAAGTTAAGTTCAAGAACAAAGACCTTGCATAATTTTCATCCAAAACCCCTTTTCTGCTTCCTTGCCCTCTGATCTGTCTTTATGCAAAAACTCACAGGAGGAGGGGACAATATGGCGGCAATATTTCAAGGACACAATAACCGCATCTTAAATTGTATTCATATCGCTCATATTAATCTGTAAATTTGAGATATTTGGTGTTTTGTGAACCTAGTGGTTGGTGGTCTCAAGACGTTTCTAGTCCTGACAGTCATCTTAATTTGTTTTCAGTGTTAAATAATGAATTACAGGGCACAAGCAATAAATTAAATACATTTATATCTGTCATTTACAGTGATGGCCATACAGAGGCATAGAATTGGGGGGATAAAGGGTACCATTTACCCAGGAACCCACTGCAGAGAGGGGCCCTCAAAAAGCCTGAAATAAGTGTGAGAGATATTGATGAAGTGAGCATGGGGGCCCACCAAGATGGTTTAAACAAAGGGCCAAGAATTACATGCTACTGCCCCAATGAAAGGCCCAAAATCAATATCTCATAAAATTAGATTATTACACAATGTTATAGGGCGACAGTGGGTTAAGCAGTGGGTTAAGCAGTGGGTTAAGCAGAGGGTTGGTAGTTTAAATCTCACCTGAATTCCATTTTGTTGTTGTGTCCCTTGGCAAGACACTTCATGCCAATTGCCCCGTACAACTTGTTCGCTGTGGTGACCCCTGAAAGAAAAGGAGCTGCCAAAAGATAAAAACAAAAAAATAGTAGTAGTAGTCTTTTTCTGGCTGGTATGTGTCTGATTTTCAAGGGTGAGACAAATGGCCCAATGAGGAAACAAGATACTATTAACATGAGGGTCCATATTATGCTTTTGTTGTGAATTTGAAATTAATTTAGGCCACATCTAAATCAGCATCTCACTTTTTTAGGTCAGAAAACCCAATAATTATTCCAAAAACCTTATCTGAAGAAACTCACACATCATTTAATTTCGAGAGAAACGCTCAGATTAGGTCCCTGTCACTTTAAGAGCCCTCCCTCCCCGCTGTCCCGCTGATGTCACGCCCCTTCAGCGCTCCTCACAAAAACACATGCCGAGTGTTTGAGTGGTGGGGAGGGGCGTGGTCAGGTGGAAAAGGCAGACACCGGTGAAACAAGCCATTATGGCCTCTTACAAACTCAATGTTAAACAATAGAGGATTACTCAAACATGCATGAATGAAATAAAACACAGATCCAGGTCTGTTTTTGATGAAGAAACAACATTATAGCATGGTAGAAAGCTCAGAAAAGTCAATTTTGCATAGTATAACCCTTTTATGGACCAACAAATCTTGAATGACATAGAACCAAACAAAGAAACAACCATTTTTCAATTGTTTGGTAGGTTAAAACCTGCCTCATCTCACTCACCCTGCCAATAAAATATAAGTTTGGCTAGCCATACCTTTCTGCCCCCTGCATGTATTTCTCCATTTTTCTTCTTTGTTTAGATGAGAGAGGTGTTTTTTGAGTGTGAAGCTCTCGATCAATGACAGAGAACAGAACAGAACAGAAAATACAGCAAACTACCTGACAAGTGGCTAGAGAGTAGTATAAAAATAAACTGAGGATTGGATTTGACTTTTACGCTGTGAAAGAAAGAGGGCAAGCTATATGTAGCCCTTGTTTACTCATGCTCTAAATGGTTGGTCTCTGGGTTCTTTTAACACCGTATTCTCACACGATATTGTTTTAATCAACGTTTCAATTAACAGTTTGGGTCAGGGTGCCTTTAAGGAAAGCACTAAACACCTCAAGAGTCACTAAAGCCAATGGATGACTAAAGGAATGAATGACAATAAAATAAAAAAAAGAAAAAAAGGATGACATGTAAGGATAAGCATTTTTTCACATTGTTCATTAAGGCTATAATAAATAAGACTGGTTACCATTGGCCAATATCTCTGCAGGTTCTGAAGTCCACTTGTATTCTGTTAGGGATTGTATATCAATATAATATTCTACTCAACGCCATTTATAGGTCTTGCTATCCTCTGTTACGAGAATCATTACCTTCAAAGCTGGATCTGAAGTCGGAATCCATATAAATCCAAAAAGACATGAATTGAGCTTATCCTCAGTGTCAAGACGAGCCAGTTGAACCCGCCCAGAATCCCGCTCCCTTTGGACATAAAAGTGAAGGCATAAAGCTGAAGGCAAGCCAAAAAAAATCCAGTGAAAATAAAAAAAGAGTATATCTCTCAGGTAGACTGGAAGAAAAGAATGTTCAACCAGAAGTAACATCATAAACCAACCACTTAACAGGCGCACATCAAAAAATCAGAAGAGCCATTTCAGGTGTTCTATTCCAAAAAGAGAAATAATCCAGCCACAAGGGGTCACAAGTCAGTATACATTTTGCGCCAGTCCCAAACCTGGATAAATGAAGAGGGTTGTGCCAGGAAGAAAGTTCCTTTTGGCTTTTCCTTTTCCAGGTCACCATAGAAAACCATCTGCCTTCTATCCTGCTGTGATTCACACACTGAATTGGCATAGTTTCCTTTATGTTGTATGCCCTTACTGAAGTAACCCTCTCCATTTATCCAGGCTTGGGACAGGCACAAACCGTACACTAGCTTGTGACCCAGGATATCATTCAGATTCTCTATTCATATAATGTATTTCACGTTTTGAATTTACTTACATGCACCTTATACAATACATTTGCCCTGTTTTCCTTAACCATTTTTATATACAGCCAGCTAAGTGCCAAGATAGTAACACATGTATGGAAACACAAACTCTCCCTAAAAATTTGCAAAGTGTTTTGTAAAATAAAAGGATGTAGAATAGTACGTCTACGCCAAGGCACCCTGCACCCAACTCTATAAAAAAAGCCTATTTTTCTCCATCCTTTTTTGTATCACAGTGACATGACAACCCTATGGCAAGAGTTTTAGCAGAGTCAGCGTGTCAAATTTAAACACATACAGAAAAAGAAGAAGAAACTGGGGTACAGTAGGCACACGTTGTACAGTAAAATATGACAGGGGGAGGCATCACAATGACATGTGGGTATAAGGCGCTGATAATAATTCCCGGTTTAAATATGGGGCTCTTGTAGCTTGTCACAGTACTCTCTAACTGTGTACCAGAAAGGATTTGGGAGGAAGAGCTGTGTGGCAGTTTGAAGACTGACTTGACGGCGTGTCCTTGGGCGAGATGCTCCTGCCTCCACTGTAGTGTGGGATTGTGTGTGTTAGCACTGCACAAGGGTGGAAGGAGTACTTCTTAATATCTGTACTTACGTAAAAGTACTGCTACTTCAGAATATCACAACTCAAGTTCAAGTAAGTCCTCACCTCTACTACTACAACTACTCCTAATACTTCAAGTACTGCTTCTAATAATAATGGATTGGATTATAATGGATTGGATTTTTATTGCGCTCTACAAGCTCCTCAGAGTGTTTTACTATAGCCTATTATTCATTCACTCCTCAGTCACACTTGGTGGTGGTGAGTTACATCTGAAGCCACAGCTGCCCTGGGGCAGACTGACAGAAGCTTGGCTGCCAATCTGTGCCTTTGGTCCAGCCGACCACCATCAAACATAGTCACAATGACAGAGTCATAAATGGGCAAGGTAGGCACAGTGCCCAAGGACACAACATGCTGGTAGTGGGGATAGAACTGCCAACCTTTGTGTTAGTGGGCAAACATCATTTACAAACTGAGCTATGGCCTCCCCTGCTACTACAATTACAATAATTCCAAATTAAATCAAATTCTGCTAATGCTGCTGCTACTTTTACTACTACTGCTGCTGCTACTATTACTGCTACAGCTACTTCTATTAGTACCGCTGCCCTACTTTTCCACTGAGGTAAAAATAAAATAAAATACTAAGCAAAATAGAGTTTAATCCAGCCCCAGGGTCACAGGCCAGTGCATTTTTTGTGCTAGTCCCAAGCCTGACTAAAGGGAGAGGACTGTGCCAGGAAGGGCATTTGGTCTAGAACCTCTGCCAAATCAATATACAAATCACTGCATACTAGGAAGAAGATGATTTCCTGTTGCAACCACAGAAGGGAGAACCAAAAGAGAGTTTAAGACTAAAAGTTTTGTTTTTTTTTATCTTGGAAATTATGATGAAGAAAAAGTTTTAGAAAATGTACACAAGTACAATTACTTTTTATTTATCAATTATTACTGTCCACCTCTGATGGCTAAAAAGGTGCTTTAGAAATGCATTCAGCCAATTTGACATTCTCTCCAAGCTCTTTCTGCTTTTTGCTTGATGTTTTTTATTTTTTTTATTTTTTTTTTTTTAGTATTTTTCTTTTTCCTTAGTTTGGTGATAGAATACATCAAATGAAAGAGCAAAAAGGTGTTATTGAGTGTGATGATTGCTGAGACAATTATCACTCCACCGCTTCATAATATAACACACTGAATAATTTGCAAAATGGCAGTGCTAAAAAAAAGTGATATGTTGAACTTATATAACTTGTATAAATAAATTAATCTCTCTCTCTTTACACACACACACACACACACACACACACACACACACACACACACACACACACACACACACACACACACACACACATATATATATATATATATATATATATATATTTTTTTTTTTTTTTTTTTTTGACTGATGTAGTATCAATAGTGGTGGAAGTAGTATCACTATAGTGAGACTGTACTGAATTGGCTACAGTGTTTTGCCATACTTTTACTTTAACTTAATATTTTAGTTGTGTACACTTTGAATTATATCTTATATCTTATAGCTAAGCCTACATGGATTTCAGTACCAGTGTTGTTTGACTGTGGCCGTCCACCCAACATGAACTCCTATAATCCTCGCTGAATGCAAACAAACACACCAAAACATTCATTAAGTTCTGAGGAATCATGCTGATTTTGAATATAATGCAAACAAATCGAAGATGACATACAGAAAATTGTAAGCTTCTCCCCACATAATGACAAAACATCAACATCACCCTCAAAACTGCAGCTATTAGGGGGTGTTCCTGGTCTGCAGTGGCCAGTTTCTTTAAAAAATTATCCAAGGAGGGAAAAGTCTGTTCATATCACATAAAAACCTGGATCAGCTAGAGAAACTTCTGAATGAACACTTGGTAAAAGTAAATAGTTGGTTCAAATGCAACAAACTTTCTCTAAATATTAGCAAAACATTTTTTATCGTTTTATCGTCAAACAGATATAAATCTAGTGATGGAAATATAAGCATAAATATAGATGGCCAAGCTATCCAAGAAGTAGATTCTACTTAATTCCTAGGAATGCATATCGACCAATCTTTTAATTTTAAAAAACACATAGATGAGCTGGTAAAAAAATTATCCAAAATTGTTGGTTTACTCTTTAAAATAAGAAATGTACTTCCATTAAAAGCGCTGCTTGCTCTATATAGATCCTTGTTTGAGCCTCACCTAAATTACTGCAATGTGATATGGTGTAACACCTATCCAACTTACACTGCAAAACTTCAGGTATTGCAAAAAAAACCTATACGGGCGATCACTTGGTCCCTGCCTAATTCTCCAACTAATCCACTCTTCCACAGGTATGACCTTCCTAAAGCTCCCCGAAAGTAATATATATTACAATGCTTGTATAATGTATAGTGTGGTCCACAAACTAAACACTCGGTTGTGTGATCTTATCCCACTGCACTCATCTTCTCATCAGTACAATACCAGGGAAAAGTGCCTATTAAAAGGAAAATTTAGGAAATTAAGATGCATCAGCTTTAGTGTTTGTTACAAAGGTCTGCAAATATGGAATGAATTAAACATTGATATTAAACAGTCTGCCTCAATACCCATATTTAAAAGAAATCTAAAATGTAAACTGCTGGAAAATTACAGTGCCTGACCGACTCGGTGCAGCTCAAGTTCTCCATTGTTGCTTTGGGTTATCTCTTTGCTCATGGGTGGGTATGCAGTGCTGCATCTTGATTCTAGTAGCAGTAGCATGAGTAGCATAAACCTATATTGTGTTTACATGTATATGTACATTTGTTTGTATGCGCGTATATGTATGCATGCATGCATGTTGCATACGTGGGTATGTGTATGCATGTAGGTATGTGTATATGAGTCTATGTATATGTATATATATGTATATTGTGTATTTATATATATATATATAGTGACCAAACACATACAAAGGAAGAATCCTATATTTAATATCTTGAATTGAATTGAAAGTGGTGAACCACAGCTGATGCATGTGAGGAGTGAAGGCTGGGCCGTGTGCTCCGATTCAACACAAGCTAAACTCTGGTTAATGAAGCTTCTATTAGAAAAGTGTCAGTTTACACCGTGCATTGCAGTCGTATGGGGCTGCATAGTAGACAGGACATAACACAGCATTATCACCACCAATATTAGGCAGGTGGTCATAATGTTATGCCTGATCAGTGTATATTAGGTATGTACAATATCCTTGTCATTATTTTTACATTGTTCTCACATGCACACAGTATGACAAACCAAAATGCAAATACACAATGTTGTCCGTAGACACTAAAGTCATTAGAAATGCCATTGCCTGAAGTCACAATTAAGACTTTTGTGGCTTTGCTAATCATTCTCACCATTCTTCCATCTGATTGGAGCAGACATATCCAATCCTGGGGCCAGATTCTTCTCATAAAGAGGGCCAAGACCTCCACTCAGTTATTACTGCTGAAAGCCCAGACTGTATGTATGTACGTGTGTGTGTGTGTGTGTGTGTGTGTGTGTGTGAGTGTGTAAGGTTTGGTGTGTGGGGATGGTACATCAGAGGGACAGTGGGGAAAAAAATGGTGCGTTTCATAATAACCTGAGGAAGTGCATCCTTCCAGAACAAATTATTTCTGAGCTAACAACACCAGCTTCAATCAAAACAGAGGACGAAGTGAGAAACGACTGTGACTTTGTGCTCTCCTGAGTTAGAAGACAGACACATTATGAATCATTATTACTTATTACTTATGGACTTATTGAATATGTTATTTGGGGTTACGGCTCACAGTCAGTCTGACTGGTGTCTGCATGTCCCTGTTTTACTGCAGGGTCCTCCGGCGTCCTCCCACAGTCCAAAGACATGCTTGTGTTAGGTGAGTTTGTAAATATACATAAATAGTAAATGAAAGTGAGAGTGAATGGTTGTCAGTGTACGTCTATGTGTCAGCCCAGGGACTGGCTGTTGTACAGGACGTACCATGCCTAAAGCCCATTGTGGCTGGAATAGGCTCCTGCAACCAGCAACCCTCAGTGAGAAGAAACGGAAGAAGGTGAATTAATGAATATGTTTTATTTTTCCAATATATAAAGCTTGTAAACTAAATAGCCACAAAAGTTATTTTGTATGATCCACTAAATGGTCCAAAAAAAACTGGTTGAAAATACAAGTTTTTACAGGTACGTGTACGTGGGTGAGATGCTGCTTGTGGTTGTGTATTTCTGTTTTTGTGTTAGCGCTGCATTGTACTGGTTAGCAGAGTTAAAAGAAGTACTCAAAATCTGTACTGCTACTTTAATATATAATTACCCAAGCAGAAGTGAAACTAGTGAATATGTTTAATTATTATTTTAATATATTTAATTAAATTTGAATGAAGTTGTTTGGTTTGGTCCTCCAAATTGTCTAAAAAACTGGTTGAAAATAAGAGTTCTTTCAAAATCAGACCTATACAAAAGCTTCCATCCCCTGCAGTTGACAGCCACCTCAAAGCGCCAGTGTAATTTCCTAATAGGCACACGCTATTACATGAAATTACCGAGATTTTCAAAGATCTCTCTCTTTTACCCTCCCTTTTTCACCGTTGCCACCACCACCACTCCACCCGCTCCACCAATAAAAGTGCTGCCTGGTCATTTTAGCCACATTACCTGTCTGCTCTGGTATAATAATGTAATTATGTGGCTGAATTACACAGTGACCTCTGCTTGGGCGGCCAGCTCTCACAGCTCGTCACTCGTGTGGGGTAATGGGCAAAGACTGGACCTAAATGAACTAGGTCTGATGAAGCAGTAAGCGCAGGCATGCACATAATGGACGCATGCTGAAGAGGACAACAAGGACACTAAATAAGACACGAGAGGGGCATAGCGATTATAATCATGTTGGAAAATTAATTATGTTTCTCATCTTACTACTGACTGAAAATAGTAATAGTATGTTGGAAATAGGCTAAGGTTAAGACTTAAGGCTCCACACAGAAACAAAAATATTTTTTGTAAAAACAGCACAGCATTTCAATAAATGTGTGTCCAGAACACACAGGGTATGCGCAGAAAAGTGGCTCAATGTAAACATAAGAACATGGCAGTGAATATTAATGAGTGAGGGGACCTTGGTCCGTAGCAAGAGGAGCAGAACATTTAGTTGTAAAAGCCATAAAAAGCTCAGTAGCATCTGCAGCTCAAACTAAACAGTGTAAGGCACCAGTTGTTGATGTTGTTGTCTGAGATTAGCACATGCAGGTTAGGGGAGAGGTGGGGCTACGGTGTCATTGTTTCAGAAAAGATGCCTATGGGTTGTAAACACAGAAAGATGTAAACAATGTGTAAATATGTAAATCTTTCCACTCTTTGACCAGGTTTGAAAAATTTTTGTACTTGGGCTACCAAAACACTGGATTTGTGTGAAAGAAACACCTACATGATACAAAAACTTTGCAGATACATCTCAGCCCGTCTTCAGTGTGGACAAGGCACATAACTATACCCATGTAGGTAACTGATAGATCTGTAACAGCTCCCGGGACCCAGAAGTAAAACTGGGTGGTTCATCTTTAAATGTATATTGTAATGGTAAATTTATCATTGTCTGTTTCAGTAGAACATGATGTGAGGCCATAAAAAAGCACATCTTTTCTCGCTTTCAAGAAAATGAATTATGCGTGACAGTGTTTCCCGTTAATAAAAAAAACACTATGGCAGCTCACCATGATCTTTTTTTTTTTTTCCCACCATAACTGAACATCACTTCACACTATGCTGTAACTGTATTGCCAAATTTGCCATAAATACAGTATAGCTACTCGATATTAAATATAATAATAAATAATTCATAACTAGAATATTTAGGAAATCCACACATCTTACTAATCCACACATTTTACTAATCTAAAAAGAAAGTAAACTAGTATTAATACACTGATCAGTTCCATATACTCAGTATAAATTTGTGGGACAGTATTCTCCTGGGTCATAGTGCTGTGGACCAAAACATGAAATAAACAAGTTTATACAACATATAACAATTGTGTTAAAACGACACATTTTTATTTGTTTAGATCAAACTGAATTTAAATGTGTGGGACAAATGTACATTTTTATTTATTTATTATTATTACTATTATTATTATTATTTTATTTTTTATGTAAATCCAACATTTCTTGTCAGTGTATTGTAAAAACTGAATTATTGTCTGAAGGGAGAATGATGCTGTCTATATGCTGACACAACCATTTCTGTGTGAACAAGACTAATCTGTTATTTAAGAAAACAAAACGAAAGAGAAAGCTGATACATCACAAGGGGATATGGAAGAAGAACAGAAATTCTGCCTCGATGGTGCATATAGAATATCTCACCACAAGGACTCCATCATGTCTGTAATATTAGACCTGAGTCGTACATCAGCATACTTATGTTTGGATAAAAAGGGAAAAAAAAAACTCTCCAGGGGTTACAGGGTCAGCTTCTTGCTTTGATTTTCACTGTCTCGCTCGCCGCTTTGATCTTCTTCCACGCCTCAGAACTAGTAATGTGTTAAAAAACATGGTGTCAGACATATAAATGTGTAGTTAGAGTAAATAAATCTTTGATACGAAACGATAAATGTTTTATTATGTCAGTACATAACAGGTTAAAGAAAAAGGTCAAAAATCAGGACAGGCGTTTGATACTACTACATTTGAATGTTTAAAGTAATAATGACTTTAGAAGAGCCAGAGGTCTCTCAAATTTTGTCAAGGCCAGATTTGAAAATGTGAAAATGTTGAAGGGCTGATGAGTTATTTTTTAAATTATTTATTATTATTTATAACCTGAACATTGAAACTACATAACTACATATGACAACATTATCTGACCTACCATTTGGGAGCCACTAGTCAAACATTTTATACATACAAATCCAGACTTTAATTATTTCTATTGACATATGAAATCATGCCTAGTGGGGTATAGCACTTTGGACATGTTTGGTATTGAAGAATGGTGACGAGCACCCTGCCAGCTCCACAGGTGAACCCTTTTGAAACATGGTTGGGAGCGTGCAGTGGAAAGTGGTTGCAGTGCACTATGGGAGGTTTGTAGCGAGGAAAGGCCACAAAGGATGCAAAAGTGCTTCTTTCATGAAGGAGGTGGGCAGGGCTTGACATTATAGCCAACCAGTCAAATGCTGGTAGTTCTCAGTTTGTTTAGTCTCACTAACCTCTTTGGCCTTTTGGATTTTATGCAAGTATCCTAACTTCAGAGGTCCTCAGTTCCTGTTGCTGTGTTTGAATAGAGTGTATGCAGATGGCATCAGTGAATGTGGAAGTAACTGCAGTGAGTAGCAAAGCTTCTTTAATAGCTGCGTCGACTAATGATATCTGTTATCACAAAAAGTCAACTAAAATGGGAAAGAGAGTTGCTGTGAAAGTGACTGATACACACATGTTCAACAACAAATCTGAGATATTTTTTGATAGAAAACTGAAATCTAAAAAGAAGAGAAGCAAATCAACCACATCATTTCCAGTAAACAACTCTGCTGGCCAAAAGACAATCTGTAGTTTGCCACGGACTTTTGGGTGAATCACAGAGAAACTCCTTACCTTAAATAACTGTTCTGGAGTCCGGGTGATGGTTAAATGAGTTGTTGTGAGGCAAATAAAGCGTCCTGCATCTCCCCCTGCTGTCTCTGGGTCGAAAACCACAACTGCAACAGTGAGCACTGAAGTCTGGAGCTAAGGAAGTCTGGAGACAGTGAGAAAGCGGCGCATCGCAGCTAGCATAACAACAAGCGAGCGATGGATTTATTCCTCGGATTTCATTATGACAGAGCGGCCAAATGGCAGAAAAAAAAATTTGTATGGATACGAGGAGGGGAAAATTAAAGTAAAGCCATGCAAGGGACCATACAGGAGTCACCTGGACTTGTTGTGAGTAACGTTACAACAGTGCTTTACTCCGAAATGTAGGGGGCGCTCCTTAAAGGAAAAGGAAGCAAAAACAGCGAAGAAACAGAGGTAACTGAGTTCCGCTTCTAAACATTTCCTATTAAATATATTGACAGCTACACAACAGTTTGTCAATGAGCTGTGTGTCCTTGGACCACGTTAGTTGTGCGATAAAGCCACATATACGTATAATGCTGGGAATTTTAGCTTAGTTTATTTACTTCTTTTATATGTATTCAAGAAAATTATTACTTGATTAAACATATTAACTAAGATAGAAAGGATTTTGTGCTACAGCCTGATCTTGTGTTGTTTCTACCACAGATTTGCGTTTCCATCAAAGTGAAATAACCTTAATAAAAATAATATAAACTATGATGTCCTCAGCTGTCTTAGTTACATAAAAATGTCAAGAAATCTCGGTTTATACATAAAATCAGATTTTACAGTGTGTGCTATTAAAGAAACATTAAAACAATTGATCTAATTACATGTTGGTTAGTGAAAACACAAATTGGCTTGTAATGTTAAAAATGTACTTGCCACATTGGCCAGTGAGCAAAAAAGTAAAAAATGTCAAGATTTGAAGGTGAGGAATTGGGCCACTACAAAGTGCTCCAACTGTGAAGGATCCTCAAATTTGGTTAAAAAAATAAATTCATTTAAAAAACTGTCCTGGAACACTGTGTACTAAGATTGTGAATACTAACCCATAAAGCAGTGAATTACAACAGCACAATTTCAGTCAAAATACAATGTGATGCAGACAAACGGTATAAATGAATCAATGCAATTTAGTTTGGTGGTTTCCCGGAATGTTTATCCATCAGAAATTTATCATAAATCTGACTCAGGTTACATATAATCTATATCAATCAATTTTACATATAGACATGTATGTTAGGTTTTATGCTTAGAACTTTCCAAAAATACATTTTATATGTTGATTTATTTTTTTTTTTCTTTAATCAGAGCTTTGTCAATAAGAGTTGTCATTATAATCATCATTGAAAAAAGAAGAAATTTAAAAATTCCTAAATATTTTGCAGTGGAGAAAAGAGGGAATGTGCAGAGCCAAAATGAAAGCCAGTGAAAAAAATTAAAAGCAACATGAGAGAGAAATATGTATCAGACAGGGGAGAGGAGCTGGAAGTAAATGTACAGACAGAAGGAGAATAAGACGTTGGAGAGAGGAAGAAAGAGATTAAGAACGCTGAGTGGTGAGTGGCTCCCAGCGCCCCCGTTGTCTCGACATCCCAAACGGGAGGAACAGGAAGAGAGAGAGGCATGAGATGACAAGACAACTAGACACCAGCATCAAAGCGGGTCAGAGGAAACCAGGCTTGGAAACAATATCAAAGCTCTCGACAAGGGGCACCAGAGGAGAAGACAAGAGCTGGAGTGGCAACAAAGACTGTCGATTATGTATGTGTGTAGAAATATTCACACAATGCATGTTGGGCATATTGAGTGTGTATGAGGTTTGGTGCAGGTTTGCATGCATGCAGAATCCTGGAGTGCTGACAGAGCAAATACATCAGTGCTTCCCTCTTTCAGTGTGCAGACAAGGCCTTGGCAGAGCGACTTGTCCGAGCATCAACAAAAGCAGCCTCCAAACACAGATGGTCAAAGTGGAGTTGTTGGGAAAACAAAATGGTTTGTTGCACCATGCGTATGTGGCCAGCTGCCAAAATGCCAACATAGCCCAGACTGAGAGGTCGCTCCACCAATATGTTTAGTTACATATGAAGACATCTCGAAGAACCGTTGAAAAGTGAAATTATTACAGTACCTTTGTACCTCATACCTCCCTGGGCAGCTGTCAAAAGACATGGACATGTTAGGTGAATTGGTGTTTGTGAATTACCCATACTGAGGCCCAAGGCTCATTTATATTCACGTCATTTGTAAATCTACTTCAAATCCACTTTATTTGTATAGCACAATTTACAACAAGACAGTTTCCAAAGCACGGCACATAAACATTAAATAACAATAAATTACTATATAAAGCTACACTAGTCCCCATTAAAATAACAATAACCAGTAAAACCAAATAGAAGCAATACTATAAAATAACAAAAGACAAGTATAAAAACAACAAAGCAAATAAAAACAACCAGTAGGGGGCGATGAGCGACAGTCAAAGATTTTACCAAGACTGAAGAAAAAAAACAGCCACGACAAACATGACGGTGGTGACGAAGGTTTTTACTCTAAATTTATTGAAAAAGAGCAAAGAAAATGAAGTGAAAATGGTGGTCTGTTCAGTCTTTGACTACACCGTGACTAACTTGCTCTAGTCACTCCTAAAAAGATCAGCCGTTTCTTCTGCTGTGACTCTTGAGTAGTGTTCAGTAGTGTGGTCAGCTCATGCACTGCTCCATTCATCCATATCCGCAGGCTCTGGGAAAACAGACTGACATACGAACAGAATTAATGCAGAAGATGGACAGAACACTCGTCCATATCCAAATGTGTATTTAACGTGGAGTATAAATGAGCCTTTCCTGGGATAGGCTCGAGTCACCCGCGATCCCTCATGGTACTAGGCAAAAGAAAGAATTAATTTGTTCCACTTTTTGAAGACACACCTGTAGCATAAGAACATATTCTCCAATGAATTTGCCCTGTCATAGATTAAAGCGAAGAGGTATGTTTAGTTACATATGAAGACACTTGATGGTTGTGAGCACAGTTTCCATCCCTCTTTGTTTTTTGTGGTATTGATTGAGACGTAAGGCAGGAGCTGCAGAGCTGGATTGGAATCCATAAAGTTATGATTGGTATGTCCTTTAGCCTTGTGAACGACGTCTTTAAAGAAACTCTTTTGTGTTGCCAGCAAGATTTCCAAAAGTTTGGGACATGTTGTGAAAAAATTGTAGGGGACAGTTGAAAGCAGTAGTCTTGAAACACTATTGGAAGCCCATTTAATTTTGCTGTATTTTCTTCTGTATTGAATTTGCAGTCATTGAACTCTGCTGCTATTCTCTAACAATTTAGCAGGCACTGAAAAGCAGATTTTATATATAAACCATGAAAATGCCAATAGAAATCTCTCTCCTTTGTATCTTCAGGCGCTTTGAAAAGTATATTTTAAAATTACTATATATAAGGTATGGACTATGAGAATTCTCTATAAACATAAAGCCTGGCATTTGCTGGAGCTAAAATACATCGATCAGTCATAAAATTATGACCAGCTGCCTATTATTGGTGGTCCTAATGTTACCTGTTATAACCACCTGCCTAAAGTGCACTTGTCGCTGAGTCACTACTGTTCCTTCCTTGAACCACTTTTGATAGATACTGACCTCTAAATTTTCACAGTTGTCCATTTTTGCTGCTTTTAACACATCAACTCTGAGGACAGAATGTGTGTAATGGGTTAGAAGCAGGAAAAAAAAAACATGACACAACAGTACAACCACCAATATGCAATGCAAGTAGTCATAATGTTATGCTTGATCGGTGTATATGTCAGGTAATCCTTTGTTTCTGTACTAATCTCCCTCACAGCTTCCTGTCCACACTTCTACATGTAATTAACCTATGACATCCCTGTGGCTTTTGGACTGGCTTAAGGACAAGTGATTTTCAGACGTGCTGGTTTCTCTGACAAAATCGTGCACCTCCCTCATTCTTCATCTGTGATTTTAGTCATGCATCTGCTATACCGCAGCTCGATCTCATTCAAATCCATATGTGTTTAGAAAGCCTTTCAGCCATGGTTAATAGTCAGAAATGAACAAATATTGGTTCTTGTAATGAAAAAGTAAATCTTATTTTGTGATGGGAATATTTGGTTCACAGCATAAATGAGCAAATACAGGCACATCTCAAAAATGTGGAAAAAGTGGACTTATTTTAGTAGTAATTCAAAAAGTGAAATGCTTGTATTATATGAAGTATGCAGAGTGAAATACTTACAATAGATTATTCATCCTTATTGTGATTTTTTCATATTCTAATTTCATGAGATGAATATGGGGTTTTATACTAATATCATCACAATTAAAATATATAAATTCTTGAAATATTCCTCTGTGTGTACTGAGTATTATATGCTTTCCACTTGAACTGAACTACTTTACATAAATATTGAATTTTTTGGAGATGCACCTGTAGAATACAAAGTGCTTATTCTTTCTAATATCTTTCTGTCATTGTTTGAAGCAATCTTTAGATGTCATATTTCATCTTTCTGTGATGCCATGTAAAGCTCGCAACTGCACAGAAGACTTGCAAAATAAAAAATGAAAAATCTGACAGCCAATCCTCCAAACCTTCCTACAACGGACAATGGGCAGTAATTGGTCCGTGCGTCTGTCACTCACCTGCGAAGTCATGCTTAAGTGACATGGCTGAGTTAGTTTAGGAAAGTATTGGATTTTCCAAAAGATTCTACAGTTTTTATGTGTTCATGGGGACAATATCTGATCATTGCTGTAGAGATAAACGATTTAGAAAAAATATCTAATTGCGATTTTTCTGGCAGATATTGCGATTGCGATGAGATTTGCGATATGTTGTAAAATCAATGTTTAGTTGACAGTTTACATTTTTAAGCATTTGATAGAGCACTGACACTTGAGAGAACACTAAACATTTCTCTGCTGAACTAATACAAGGAATCACATGTCTTTCTGAATACGTCTGCAGAGGTCTAAACTACAACACAGTTTTACCCACTATAGGATCTTATGGAGACTGGATACTTTTCTTCTCTGTAGAGGACAATATATCACCTAAATAATTGCAGCCTTTGCGATTTGCTAATTTCAATTTTGATTAATTGTGCAGCCCTACATTGCTGATTGATTATAAATTGTCAAAAGGAAAAAGGATTTCACTACAGGTGACAAGTTTCAGTTGATTTCTGCGCTCTTCTTGCATGCAAATCACCTGCATCTACAGTAGACTGAGTACAGTTACCAAGATGCAGGGGTGGAAGAAGTACTCCAAATATTACTTCAAAATAATGAGAGACTGAGATTCTAAAAACATCCATATAACTTTGCATGTTTTTAGAAAAGGCATATTTGAGGGGCAAGATATGTTGTATTTGATGTATGTAGAATATGTATTATGGTCTTTCATCCACTTACTCCAAACTGTTACTTTTGCTCATCATCAACCTGCCCAGGGACTGCAGGTGGAAATGAGTATTTTTGCTATAACCTGGCACCATGCATCTTTCCTGTTTTTGTAGGTCAATGTATTGTTGTGCACTGTCCCTGTGCAAATAAAAATCATACCATATCATATTATATCATATCATATGTCATATAAAGTAACATTAATGTTTCATCCACATCCAAGTTAAAGGAAAAAGAAATCTTTTTAAGTAAATCACATTAGTCATTGTATCTTACTTTTCGTCTCTGACAATATGATCTATTTTAGTGTTTGGGATAGTAACCTCAACATACACTATATTTCCAAAAGTATTAGCTCACCTGTATTTGCACGCATATGAACTTAAGTGGCATCCCATTCTTAATCCATAGGGTATGACAAATTCAATACAGAAGACATATGACGTCAACCCACCCTTTGCATTTATCTATGTCAGACGTCTCAGCCAGGCCTGCAGTCTTCGCTCGAATTTATCCCAAAGCTGTTCTGAGAAGGAGGGTCTAAGGACAGGAGTGTCCTGGGTCTGTTTAGTTTAGTGTAGTTATTGTTTGTGCTGATTGTGTGTTAAGTCTGATTGTGTGTTTATGTTTGATCAACTGTTTGTGAAGCCCTTTGAGGCGACTTTTGTTGTGATACTGGGCTATACAAATAAACCTGAATTGAATTGAATTGTTCTATCAGGCTGAGGTCAGGACTCTGTGCAGCCCAGCCAACTTCTTCCACACCAAACCCATCATTCATCACTCATCCATGTCTTTGTGGACGGTGCTTTGTGCACTGGTACGCAGTCATGTTGGAACAGGAAGTGGCCATCCTCAAACCCCACAAAGTTGGGAGCATTGAATTGTCCACAATCTAAAGCCCAGCTCATAAAAACAACCACATGCATAATCCCAATTCAGTTATTTGGATGGGGGAGCGAAAACTTCTGGAAATATAGTGTATGATAACTTACTTTTACACATCTGTAAATCTTATGATAGCTCTCTTTCCTTAAACCACAACATCTTCCTAACTTTAAGCACAAGGTCCTATTTAAAAGTAGCAGTCCATGTATAGAGACAAAACCTGTTGCACGGTTCATATAACAAACTGTGCTTAAAAAGTGTATTTTGCTAATGCTTGAAAAATCACACAGTGTCTCCTGTCAGCTGACAGTTCAGTGCGGCCTCATTTCCTCCCATTAGTGTAAGCTGGCATACTGAAAAAGAGCTGCAGATACGCCTGTGTGGAGAGTGTGGCAAGTGAAGGACGAGAAGAGAACAATGGATGGAAAATGGGGAGGGGGCCCGAGTGAAGTCGACCATAGGTAAGTGAGGAAGAGAGGACAAATTGAATGGGAGGAAGAAGCAGAGGAAGAGATAGTGGAAGAGACAGGTAGCGTAGTGGTAAAGACTAGGGCACTTAAGGATGAGAGTGAGGGACAGACAGTGAGGAAGGGGAGGCTAAATTGACTGCTGCGTGTCACATGGAAACAGTCCCTAATTGGCCAATCAGCTGAGTCTAGATTGAGCCTGCCGTTTTCTGACAACGGCAAGCGCACCTGTACCTCTCTGACAACCACACACACACACACACACACACATCTCGAGACATAACACCTGCCACTTTTACCACCTCTTCATCTTCAGCCTCCATTTCTGACATGGACTTTTAAGAAGGATGTCTGGCAGCAGCAGCCTGACAAAGGAGGGGGAGAAAGGAGTGATGGGTAGAAGACACGACAAAAGGGAACTAGACAGAATAAGTCATCAGCTAGACTATAAAGCCTTCAGCAACCTTTGCATCTATTGTGAGCACATGGAAAATAACGCAAGCCACGTTTTAATGGATAGTAGTTACTTTAATTTGCTCACACTGCTATATCACTCGGTTACATCTCACATTTTAATATGCATTCATCTTACACCACTTGAAGTGTGTCTCCACTGAAGACAGACTTTGTTTGGCATTCACTAATGGTTGGGCATACATTGTCTTTTTTATTATTTTTTTATCTTCTTTGTACTGTACTCTTCAATTGTATCTGATCCGTTATATCTGTATTTCATGCCAATGTTATAATACAGTTTTTTTGTTTTTGTTTTGTTTTTATCTTTGCACTGCTTGTACAGCACTTTGATCAACAGCGGTTGCTCAGTAGAGCTGTTTGCACACAGAGGTTGGCGGTTCAGTCCCCGGTACCAGCATTATACTGCCATTGCGTTCTTGGGCAAGACACTCCACCCTGGATGAACATAGGAAGGTGATAGTGTGAGTGTGTGTTTGGTGCTGTTTGGAGAGGCCGTAGGCGCAGTATGGCTGCCACGACTCATCACTTTTGTTTATTATTATTCTTATTATTAGTATTATTATTATTATTAGTAGTAGTAGTAGTAGTAGTAGTAGTAGTAGTAGTAGTAGTAGTAGTTGTAGTAGTAGTATCATAAGTCTAAAATGTTCCTTTGTCTTCCATTTAAATGAATACATGAATTTCTTATAGCCAGACCAATATTTTGTATCATACCTTGACATGTTTCAGCTGCTTATTTTTCTGCAGTTTTCCTCAGAAGTGTCACATGATGTTACTGTGATGTGTCTCAAAAGCTGATTTAAACAGGTTTTGGCGCTGTCTTCCCACCTGGAACTGGCTGAGGAAGACCGCAGAAAAATAAGCATCCTAAACACGTCACGGTATGATACAAAATATTGCTGGGCTAACAGCACAACAATATCCATTTGAAGATGTTTAATGCATTCACAGTATGTGTGTATGCGTATTTTTTTGTGTATCATAGGGTAGTCATTGCCCTGGTGGGATGGCACCAAAAGCTCAGTTTCTTGTATGCCAATTAAGGCAAGTTAATCCAAACAGAGAGTGCTACAAGTATTTAGATGTTTTTTTTTTTTTTTTTTTCATCTTCTAACTATTATGTTTATAATTTTAAAACCTCTTTTCTACATTTTTTTAACTCATTCCCAATCCAGAGAAGCAGAAAGGAGCTGTGCCATAGAGTCTAGTTACTGTAAAAACGGTCTTGCAAAAATATCACTTTTTGCAAGAACCAGCCATTTGTGATCAGTGACAGCAGAGTTGCAGAGGTGGCATCTAGAGAGTTATGCTCTTCTGCTTTGAGTAACTGTACTTTTACTTGTCTATATTCCAGAGCAGCTTTATGATTTATCCAGTGAGGACAGACTGAAGCAAAGGGACCACAAAAAGGTGAATATTTAAAGCAGCTGGCAACACACTCAACTCAATATGTTAATGCTGCTCTCCCACACTCTCAACAAGCTCTTGTTATTTGATGTTTTATTGCCAATCTGCCACTCCTGTGTAGCACCCATATTACTATAAACCCAGTGGAGAGATTGATGTGGATGGTCCAGACTGCACTTTAACATTACACACTGTTGTTGGCCAATGGCTTTAAGTGTGAGTACTGTTCAGTTGTTTGACAGTAAATTAAAAGATTTATTGTAAAAACAATTATGTTGTAACTGTGACATTTTATAGCCTTACTTCTGTAATGAAATATACTTTTTTGTTTGTTTGTTTGTTTTTTTTGTTTGTTAGGGTTAACCCTGCTTGGTTCAAAACCCTAGGGCTTGAATGAAACCAACAATAAGGGAGAAATTTCCCAACATTTTGCTGACATGTTGTCATATGTTGTCATCCAGGACTTGGTAACACTGTAGCATTATATTATGGACTATCCACTGAAATACCTGGATCCAGATGGCGATTCAGATACAGGCCAAAAATCAACTGTTCCTTTACTGACTCCTTGTGGCTGAAGTTAGTTGACCCACACCAAAAACTAAGCATCTTTTTCCCTTTGGCTCATTTCTGACCTTCCTGAAATAAAAAAAAAATCCAACCTTTACTTTATAAAGTATCTAACTAACAGTTCCAACAAACCAACAGTGAATACATAACCTTTCTGGCGGAGGTCATATAATATTGCCAAATTATTTCAGTAGTTCAATTCAAAAAGTAAAATGCATAAATTACCTTGATTCAGTGAAATCTTTCAAGCATTCAACCCTGTGTGTTCTGGCTGAATCTGCAGTATATAGTACATCATTTTCACTTTAAAACTGAAGTACTTAAATACCTTTTCATATATTCCTATATTTAGTGAGATGCCCCTATAATAATATGATGTTGATGATATCATGTGTCAAATGAGCAGGTGTCAAAACATTGGCCAAACTGGCAGACCCAATATACAGATTTTTACAGGAATGTTGTAATTAAAGTATTTTTGTTATTTTAAAATGATTACAGAATCTAATTCTAGACATGTTTTGATTTTACCCATGACACACTTTACAAAATGCTTTTTTCTGTTCATGCTGTTTGTGCTTCCAAACTCCACATCATGTTCTATCAACTTTCATTATCACAAACACACTTTCTCTGTTCATGTCTAAAATAAAACATGACATTTTCTACAGGTTTAAATAATTCAGCAGTCACAAGAAGTGCCTGTAGTATGTTTGACATGTGCTTTAACTAGCAAAAACAGCACTGACGCATCTTGCTGTTTGCTCACTACACCACTCACAAACAATAAAAAGAGCAACACATGTCCAAAATAGCTTTTACTTGTTTACTAGAGGAATACATGATGTTGTGTTGGAAATGTAAGGAGAACATGAAGGATCCTAAACGAGACAAGAGAACCACTGTAGTCAGCTTTTGTTATGGGAACAGAGAGAGAGAGAGGTGTGAGAGAGAGACAGAGGGTTGATTTGTAGAGAATGATGCAGTACAAGCTGTGATCTCCGGATGAATGCCCTCTGGTGTTACTTTACCACGGTAAATGCACCAACACACATTGCTCCGTCTGTATAGCTTTGTGAGGACCAACAACCTGAGCGATGACACGTTAAAGATGGGGTAAGCAACAAATGTGGTGCTCTTGTTAAAAATAAAGATTGTCATGTGGTGTATAATAGATCTGCACTGGTAGTTTTTATTTTTTAATGAATAATATATAATACATTTACTTTAAATCTAATTTGACAAACAAGTTATTATAAAGACTTTCTTATTAATTTCTTATATGACCAGGTAAAATTCTGATATCTGCTTATATACTTTTTATGCCTGACAAGAATAATAATAATGGATGGGATTTATATTGCGCTTTCTCATTCATGCAGACAAAGGGGGTGAAGTGTCTTGCCCACACAACGAGGGTATTCAATGCTGGTAGCAGGGCTTGAACAGCCAACCTTTGCCAAACTTTGGGTTAATGGGCAAGCATCTCTACCAACTGAGCTACTGCAGCCAAAACCTCTGCTAATCTAGTGCCCAGGCTTGGACTTGAGCCTGGGGCCATGTAGTTTAGGGGTAAATACTCTACTGAACCACAAAGCCATTATATCTTACATTGTCTCAAAGTTCCTCAATATATCCATATTGTAGTATTTCTACAACCACCAAATACAGTCACACTGACACATTCATACAGGCAAGGACACAACTGCAGAGATCAAACTGCCAACCTCCAGATTAATGGGTAAATGTCTCTATAGACTGAGCTACTGCCACATGTAGGTTTAATGTATATGGTTTAACAACAAAAATGTTAGTGTTGGTGAATCCAGTGCTGGTCAATCTAAATTATTGCCAAGCAAATCTTTAAAAGCAACTGGAAACAGTACACACTTTCACACAAAATGGCTTACAGGAACTTATAAAGAATGAATCAAACAGAGAAGAAGAAACTAAGGAAGAAAAAGTAGAGAAACAGATAATAATGTGATGTAACATTTCCAAAACATGAAGTATTGTATAGTTTTGCTTTAAAATGGCAAATGTTATAGACTTACTTAAAGACAAAAATGGATCATTCCTCCCATTTTATGAGGCCAGGATTTGGATCAAGAAACATTCATTTTGATAGTAGTAGATAGTTTATTTATTCATTATCCCAGCAATGTTACAGTTCGTCACAGAAACACAGGCAGACAGCTATTCTATTCTCCAAACTCATGCATGACTTTGGAAGGTAGGAGGAAGCCATAAAGTAACACAGGGAGGACATACAGTAAAAAAAAAGGGGACATAAAGTAACACAGGGAGAACCTACAGTAACACAGGGAGGACATACAGTAACACAGGGAGGACATACAGTAACACAGGGAGGACATAGAGTAACACAGGGAGGACATACAGTAACACAGGGAGAACCTACAGTAACACAGGGAGAACCTACAGTAACACAGGGAGGACATAGAGTAACACAGGGAGGACATACAGTAACACAGCAAGGACATACAGTAACACAGCAAGGACATACAGTAACACAGTGAGAACCTACAGTAACACAGGGAGGACATACAGTAACACAGGGAGAATCTACAGTAACACAGCGAGGACATACAGTAACAGGGAGAACCTACAGTAACACAGGGAGAACCTACAGTAACACAGGGAGGACATACAGTAACACAGCAAGGACATACAGTAACACAGCAAGGACATACAGTAACACAGTGAGAACCTACAGTAACACAGGGAGGACATACAGTAACACAGGGAGAATCTACAGTAACACAGCGAGGACATATAGTAACACAGGGTGAACATACAGTAACACAGGGAGGACATACAGTAACACAAAGAGAACCTACAGTAACACAAAGATAACCTACAGTAACACAGCGAGGACATATAGTAACACAGGGAGAACCTACAGTAACACAAAGAGAACCTACAGTAACACAGGGAGGACATAGAGTAACAGAGGGAGAACCTACAGTAACACAGCGAGGACATATAGTAACACAGGGATAACCTACAGTAACACAGGGAGAACCTACAGTAACACAGGGTGAACATACAGTAACACAGGGAGGACATACAGTAACACAAAGAGAACCTACAGTAACACAAAGATAACCTACAGTAACACAGGGAGGACATAGAGTAACAGCGGGAGAACCTACAGTAACACAGGGAGGACCTACAGTAACAGAGGGAGAACCTACAGTAACACAGGGAGAACCTACAGTAACACAGGGTGAACATACAGTAACACAGGGAGGACATACAGTAACACAAAGAGAACCTACAGTAACACAAAGAGAACCTACAGTAACACAGGGAGGACATAGAGTAACAGCGGGAGAACCTACAGTAACACAGGGAGGACCTACAGTAACAGAGGGAGAACCTACAGTAACACAGCGAGGACATACAGTAACACAGGGAGAACCTACAGTAACACAGGGAGGACATACAGTAACATTGGGAGGAAATATATTAACACGGGGAGGACATGCAGTAACACAGGGAGAACCTACAGTAACTCAGGGAGGACATAGAGTAACACAGGGAGGACATAGAGTAACAGAGGGAGAACCTACAGTAACACAGCGAGGACATATAGTAACACAGGGAGAACCTACAGTAACACAGGGAGAACCTACAGTAACACAGGGTGAACATACAGTAACACAGGGAGGACATACAGTAACACAAAGAGAACCTACAGTAACACAGGGAGAACCTACAGTAACACAGGGAGAACCTACAGTAACACAGGGTGAACCTACAGTAACACAGGGAGGACATACAGTAACACAAAGAGAACCTACAGTAACACAGGGAGGACCTACAGTAACACAGGGAGGACCTACAGTAACAGAGGGAGAACCTACAGTAACACAGCGAGGACCTACAGTAACACAGGGAGAACCTACAGTAACACAGGGAGGACATACAGTAACATTGGGAGGAAATATATTAACACGGGGAGGACATACTGTAACACAGGGAGAACCTACAGTAACTCAGGGAGGACATAGAGTAACACAGGGAGGACATAGAGTAACACAGGGAGCACATACAGACTCCACTCAGAGGGAGACAGGAGCTTGAACTACACTGCTACAAATAATATTGTAAAAGCAAAACTTACAGGAGAAAAAGTTAATACTTCATAATCCCTAATTTATCGATTTAACTGTTGTATTCCATATAATTAAATATTGTTTTGTAGAGACACAATCATACTGCATTTGTCTTGTACACAGTGCATCAGTGTAAATAAACCTCAGACATGTTGGAAATTAAACTATATCTGCCCAGACCTGTGTGGGACTTGAGAAGTAATATTCATTTTGTTGACCATCCACAGACAACAAAATATTATGAGGAGAGGTGGAAAAAAGAAAGATAACACAAGAAGTTAGATGACCAGACAAAATGCCCTGTTCAGTATTTCACAAAACACTCAGAACTGGGTATTTCTTCTATCTTTTCCTGATTTTGTGAAATAAATCTAAAATCCAAAGCACAGATAGATGCATTCTTCCTCTGCCTCACAAACACTAAAAAAACACTAACACTTCATACACACACAGAGAGATAGCAGACACACACGCACAGAGAGCGAGAGCAAAGGGAGATGAATTACAGACTGGATGGGATCTGACGTAACTTGTAGTGAAAGTAGGTCACATGGGGGAGATGGGTCATCAGGGAAATAAGAACTCGCACTACCTTCCTCTACCTCTGCCTTTTCTTTTTTTCCCACAATCTCACGCCCTTTTCATTCATCGCCTCCGTTACCTTATTTATCTCAGTCTCCCTCGTCACCAGTCACTTCCAATTATTTTATCAGCGGGACGACTAAACAGCTATAAACGTCGCCGCACCTGCATTTGGAGTGCAAGGTTTCCAAGGCAGAACGATGCAATTGCTTTTCAGAAATGGATGGTTGCGTGGGTCGGCTGGTGATCGCTGAGAGGTCATATTTGGGAAAATGTACTGTCTGCCGTCGCTGGTATAAATACAGATTTGCCAATTTTGTTTCATAAAGTCAAGGATGAAATCAGAAGTGCTGAATCACATGTGGTAGGCACTAATGGGAGACTTTAACCAGCTCTGTCAATCAGTTCCAATAGTCATTATAAGGGTTTTGTCAATGTCACTAAATCTTGAATTGCTGTGGTTTGTATAAAGAAAAAGAAGATTTCCCTATACCCAGAATTAGCCCGTAACACCAACTCCAGCCACAAGGGCCCACAAGTCAGTGTATTGCATATGCCAGCCCTAAGCTCAAATAAATGGAGAGAAAGGTGACAGGAAAAGACTATGGAAAATTTTACCATGGAAATAGATAAGTGGCTCTTAAACTATTTTACACAGACCATTTTAAAGGACCTTAATAAGTCAAAATCAGGAGTAACCTGCTAAACCAAAGAATAAAGTAGGAATTAGTAAATATATACTAAACCGGGACTAAAACAGGCTTACAACAGGTTTGAATCAGACCTAAAACAGGGCTAAACAAGGACTAAGGCAGGGCTAAACTAGACAGGATCACTAGACAGGTCGGCTAAACATCTGGTTCAATTGTTAGTGCTTTCTCATTTGAATTATGCCTTGTTTGGTCAAATACAAGTAAAAATAATTTACACAGACTTCAGGTTGCTTGAAAAAACAAAGTGGCTTGAATTGTTTTGGGCTGTCCATACAGAACCACTGCTATGCACAATAGTTTGGCCTGGTTAACTGTAATATTTAGACTCAAGTATTTCTTAGTAACATTAATTAGAAACATCATTGTAACAACAACAACTCATTGTAACAACAACAACAACAGAAATAATTTACAGTAAATTGTCTTTTTTTTTCAGATAAACATAATTACTGCACAAGACAAACATATGTGTGTGCTGCCTTCACGCAGAAGGAACCAAATACAACGGACAGTGTTTTATCAAGCTATGGTGGCATGGAACTCATTATCAGGATTTATGTTGTTGGAAAATAATAGAAAATGTTTTCAAAAGAAGTTAAAACTTTTCTTGTCTACACAGTGATGATAATTATGTGTTTTGATTATTAGTAAGACTGATGTTGAATAATGATTTAGTTTTGTTTTAATTATCGAATATGTAATGTAGTGTATAATTCATAAGACCATGATATGAGCTGTTCTTTTAGCTTTATTTTCTTTTGGCATTGGGCTGCTATGAATTATTGTATGTCTTGTATATTGTTATTGTGTGTGCATGTGCGTGAATGGTGTACAATTATAAGTAAAACATCTAATGAATACAGAGGAGACCTCAGGAAGAATAGCTACTGTTGTTTCAGTGGTTAATGGGGATCCATATAAACTAAACTAAACTTCACCACTGGATCAAGCCCAGATAAATTAAATCAAGTGTTTTCCAAATGGAGACTTTTCTGCTGTCTCCATGTGACACAATGAAGATGCAGGCAACATTTTAGCTGCAACATCTCAACTGTATTATTTGGAGACAGTGGCACTGATGAAAAGACATGAGGCAGAGCTGGAGGTAGAATAACTTCAAATGGTAAGGTTATTTTTGGGAGTGATGGGGATGAATCGGATCTGAGTATATCAGAGGGACGGCTCCTGTTAGATGTTCTGGAGATAAAGTCAAAGAGGCCAGATCGAGACGGTTTGGATACATATGGAGGAGGGATAGTGAATGAATATACTGCTAAAAGGATACTGAGGTTGAAGCGGCCGAGTAGAAGGCCTAGAGGAAGACCAGAAAGGAGATTCATGGATGTAGTGAAGGAGGACATGAAGTGGAGGATGCAGAGGATAGGGACGGAGGCGGATATATTCACCTCTATAGAGAACCGTTGACAGAACAACAGACAGAAATTAGCCACAATACACTTTCCAAACTTTCTGAAAGAGTACTTTTAAAACACAGAAACAGAACAAACTCTTTGACTTTTGAAGTGAATCATCCTAACCTTTTGATACCAGCTCCAATCTCACTCCTTCTTTCTTTTGTTTTACAATTTTATAAAATATTTACTATGTTTTGCTTTCTTCTTGATGGATCTAACAAATGCTTGGTCTTCGCACTTCCCTGTTTCCTTTTTATTTCATGCACTTTTTCGCCACCCTAACCCACGATCAGCCTGTCTGTGTAACACATTTTACCTCTGCATAATTTATATCCACCGCTCACAGAAAGTAACAACTGGCGGGGAATTACTCTCCGACAATTCAATATGACGCGTGGACATACACACGGTACACTCGTATGGCTCTCTATATGCACTAATTAAGCCATCTGGATATCAAGCTAGCTCAGTTAGCCTCGGGGTGGAGTGGCAGCCGTGTGTGTCTATATGAAGTGGCATGAGGCCAAGTTACAGGGCTGCAGCAATGAGATCCTGTATTTAGTTTCTATCACTCCGCACTAATCCAATTGTCTAGACAGGGGCTGCAGTGTGGAGGAGAGAATGGGGAGATTGGACGAGGGGGGTGGGGGGTGTGGGGGAGAAAACAAGCAAGTGGATGGAGGAGTGAGGGGGGAGCCCACTTTTAAATGGTGCTATGGATCAATCAGGATATGTCTTAGTGAGAGGTGGAGGAAGTACTCCAACTTTGTACTTAAGTAAAAGTACTATTACTACTTTTTTTTTCCTTAAGTAGAAGTAAAAGCACTCTACCACAACTACCACCAGAACTAACTGCTTCTACTGCTATTACTACAACTACTACTACTACTGCTGCTGCTATTTCTAGTCGTGCTATTACTGCTTAACTATTAACTGCTACTGTTGCTCCTACTTAAAACTACTACTATTGCTACTATCAATACTAGCTGCTTCTACTGCTAAAACTACTTCTAATACTACTTACTACAACTACTAGTACTGCTACTACCAATACCAACTGCTTCTGCTTCTATTACTACTACTACTGCTGATACTACGACTACTACTACTATTACCACTACTACTACTGCTGCTGCTGATGGTGGTACTACTGCTATTAAAGCTAAACTACTAGTTCTACAAACCACTGCTGCTACCACAACCACAGCTACTACTACTACATACTCCTACTACAACAACTGCTACTGCCAATACTAACTGCTTCTACTGCTTTTACTACAACAACTACTACTGCTGCTGTTGTTATTACTACTACTACTGCTATTACTGCTAAATTACTACTAACTGCTGCAGTTGCTTAAAACTACTACTATTGCTAATATCAATATTAACTGCTTCTACTGCTACTACTACTTCTGTTACTACTTACTACAACTACTAGTACTGCTAATGCTACTACCAATACCAAATGCTTCTACTTCTATTACTACTGCTACTACTACTACTACTGCTGCTGCTGCTGGCGGTGGTGATATTACTACTACTGCTATTAAAGCTAAACTACTAGTACTACTAACTGCTGCTGCTACCGCTACTACAACTACTGGTGCTGCTGCTACTGCCAATACTAACTGCTTCTTGTACTATTACTACAACCACTACTACTACTGCTACTGCCAGTACTAACAGCTTCTACTGCTACTCCTATTACTCCTTTTATTACCACTCCAATAACTACCCACTTTGCCATCAAGGTAAAAAATACTAAGTAAGATTTTTCCTCCCTATGTGCAAGTAAAATAAAAATATTTATTAAAACTATTGTCAGAAAGTATAGTTCCTCTAAAAAAGTGCATGTCACTTGAGTAAAAGTATCTATTCACACACATACACACACGCTCAGCACAGACCAACACACGCCTACTGGCTCCACAAAAAATAAGTCGTCTGTCATCCTCACAGACATAACAACGAGTGCAAGAGAGCGCACTCCCACCCAAAAAAAAATTAACATCTCACGCTGCGCCGAATCAAAGAGGACAAAACAAACTGTAGACGCATAAAGCGGAAGGCAATTAGAAAGACAAAATGACTCAGCCATAGCACTTGCCTCTCGCTGTATGGCTCCTGAGCGAGACTCGGAGACAGCGTGCCAGGATCTGGAGCTCCGCGTGCTGTGGAGGTGCGCGTCATGGCGGTGGATGACAGGTCCCACAGTGCCATCTGCTGGACAAATGTACTACAGCAACCCCAGTTCAATAAATGCAATATTCATGCAGTATTTAGGCATGTACATAACTTGAACAAATATTTTACAAATCAGAAATGTATGGAATCAACAGTGACATTGATTGAGTGAATAGTAATGCCCCACACTCGGCTGCCTATAGACAAAATTATCAATATTTCTCACACTATTAGATACTTACTTGTATATTCACTTTGGAACAGTATGTGTAGCTGTACATCACACGATGTACAGATGACATACACATATTTATATTTAGGCATTTATTTCACTTTATTTCCAAGCCAGTGTTGGATAAGAGGAGATGGGGCAAAGTTGAGCGACTGAGAGCCGAGACTGAATACATAAGGACACTCAAAGGAGATTGAACCCAAGACTCTCTGATGTGAGTTAAAAGGGCTGTGCAACAAGTACAGGCTTTAAGAGTTTAGTTTGACAGTGGTAAAAAAAACAAACTACACTCAAAAATCCAGACGCGAGTAGTCACAAGTCAGTTTATTTTTGTGCTGGCTCCAAGCCTGGATAAATGGAGAGGGCTGGGTCAAGAAGGGAATCTGGCGTACAAAACCTAGGCCAAATTAAAATGCAAGTCGCTACACACGAGGCAGAGGATTTGCTGTGGTGTCTACAAAAGGATATACTGTATAAGAGCATAGTCATATAGTATGTAGTCTATAGTGGGGACATTAGGCTTGCATACTCACTTAAAAAGGAAAACATATGTTGCACTGGTCTATGAATGTTTCTAGTCAGGACAATCAATGCAGCACTAAAGAAATTGCTTTAAAGTTGCCTGTATGAATATAGCATAAAATGTAAAATAACCATTACAATTTCCATTTGAGTTATCACATACTGTATGCATTTAAATGAGCATTTAAGTGGAACAGCCACGTAATGTATGACCTATACAATAAACATGTAACAACAATGTAACATAACTACTCCACCTGGTCACATGACTATATACCACTAACACCCATGTACTGTTTTTGGCACACAGTAAGAAATGAAAATATGCACAGAGCGTGCCCACAGTGTGCCAGGGTCTCTCCACTCTTTGTCCATAACGCCAGATTGCTGCATTAAAAGAAGCACACAGCGACACAGATGGGATGGCACGCTACCAACAACTGGCAGGCCAATAACTCCTGTTTTGGTATTTCTTTCTAAGCTAAGAAGAACAGTGGATGTAGACACTGGCTGCGTCTCTCTGTGGCATCAAGTTTCAGTGGCACTATTGTGAAGCATCACAGTGGTTTTCTAATAAGAAGAGGGGGCTGACATTTGTAATTGACAATGCTAGGTGTAACGGATGGCCTTGTTAATTGGAGCCCAGTGATTGCTGGAACAGAATCTTTATTAATGTCATTGGTTCCACCTGCGGCATGGAGCGGGAATGACACTTGTTTGCCTTTTGAGAGCGCGAGAGAGAAAATCCTTTTTTCACTCAGCTTAGAGAGATCTGCTAATATAAAAAGCCAGACACTTTTGAAAAAGGCTAAGATGGCGATGCTCACATTTTCCACCCACAATGGAAAGAAGATTTTAAAGTGGTGGGCATGAATTTTGCCATATGAATGAAGCAATTTTGTGAAGCTCAAAAGCTATTCAAGCATTTGTCCTCAAATCATGCACTGAAAAGGAAATAAATGTTAGTAACTGCATTAATACTCATGCCATTTACAAAGCTAATTTCAAAGATTCCTGTGCAATAACACAGACTAATGTGAAAATGTATAAGGTGTTCCATCACTGTGGGCTTATCATAGTGTCTTGTAGTGACATACAGTCTCCACCTGCTGAGGTCTGTGTATATTACAGACTTGCCAATATCCGGTTTCCATGACACTAGTACTATGTTTGACTCCAGATGAGAGCCCACTTCATGTCCTCACACCAAACAACACAACAAACCCTCTTCTTCTTTGCCACAGGAGGTCCTGGTAATGTTCCATTATATACCATAGATCTTTTCCTATTCCATACAAAGAAGTTAGTCTTGTATCCCTTCACTTGACTTTTATTTCTACGAGTGGGACAATCATAAGCGCAGTAACCAAAGAAAACAAAGAGATAAGCTGTGTGCCACCGACACATATTCAAAACCAACTTATGAAGAATTGTGGCTGTTTTTTCCCCCATAAAACACCAGTATATGCTGTATTATGAGTAACTCTGTATGTCTGTATGGGGGCAGGAGCAGAAGCCAGTTGTACAAAGACTTATGGAAAAAGTCAGTTCATATGAATGTGGTCATTTTGTCAGACATCAACAGGACTTTACTGTTGTTAAACTGGCAACAAGACAAAGAAAAAAGCACACAGAGGTCAGAACAATAAACAACGCAGACTTCAGCAGAATCAACAGATGATGAAAGAGGTTGTGGGTTTGAACCCCCGGGCCGACTAACACACCATCACACGAACTCTCTGGGTGGAGTCTGCAAGTCCTCACCGTGTTACCGTGGGTTCTCCCCGGGTACTTCCTCCCACCATCCAAAGACATGCATGTGTTAGGTCAATTGGTGACTCTAAATTGACCCTAGTGAATGAATGTGAGAGTGAATGGTTGTCTGTCTGTGTTTGTCTCTGTGTCAGCCCTGCGACAAGTTGGCCCCTGTCCAGGGTGTACCCTGCCTACGGCCCAAAGCTACTGGGATAGGCTCCAGTCACCCGCGACCCCTAATGGGAATAAGTGGTAGAAAAACAATGAATGATTTCTTCTGGTTGCTGCAGATAAATGGCTGTGATTGGCTGGTTATTAAAAAGTGACTCTAAACCCACTTTTTAATAGAACCTTTAATTTTCTAATCTCTCTGCTTATCCTCTGGCTTTCAACCACCACTCAAAGACATGCATGTGTTAGGTGGATTGGATATACTCATAGTGAGTGGATATAACCCATAGTGAGTGACTGTGAGAGTCTGTCTGCGTCTAGGCTGTGCCCCACCTATGGCCCAAAGTTGCAGGGATAGGCTCCAGACACCCACAAATCCTCCAATCTTTATGATACATTTAATAGAAAATCTGTTTTACCATTTTATTAAAATAATATTTATGCCTCAAGTAATGCAGAATTACAAAAGTTTTAGTTTGTTTCCTTATACAAAAAAATCTGTAAAATGCTGCTTCTGTACACTCTTTGATTGCTACACTCATGAAGAGGTCTACAACTTGAAGGTACAGGCTGTAAATATATTTTAGAATCTAGTTCCAAATCAAGAGAACCAGGGGTATAATTTAAGAAATGTGAGTGGAAAATAAGAAAGTGATAACTGATATGATGATGGAGATGTGGATAAGCATGAAGCTTTTTTAATTTGTGCAGGAACACGATGGTGTGATATGAACTGAGAAGGCTGCAAGTGGAAAATATTTATGTGTGCGTGCATGGCATGTGTGTCTCATCCAGATGGACAGACAGAAATAGCTGAGATGAGAGTGTGATATGGAGGTATATGCAGGAGGAGAGAAGAAGGGAACAGGTTTCAGAATTATAATGAGTTAAAGACCTGAAGGAAGGGCAACCACTACGAATGTAATGATTGACATTCCTAAGACAATACACCAATCAGGCATAACATTATGACCACCTGCCTACAATGCAGCCTCATACGCAACAAACTGTGATGAACTGTGTATATTCTGACACTATTGCATCAATACTAGCATTGACTTCAGCCATTTGAGCTACAATATGTCATCTGGTGGACTGGACCACCCAGGCCCCATGTGCATCACCTGTCACCAGTTCCCCACTGTTCCTTCCTCGGACCACTTTTGATAAATACTGACAACTTCACACTGGGAACAACCCACTACAGTTCCACTATTGAAGATACTCTGCTACTGCCAAACTATCTCAAATCCCTACCCTTGCCCATTTTCCTGCTCCTATAATTTTGAGGACATAATGTGCTCTAGCTGCCCAATTTATCCCACCCACCAACAGGTGCCACAACGAAGATATAAGAAGAGCTACTTCACCTGTCAGTGGTCTTAATGATATGCCTGATCGGTGTAAGCCAACATTCCTATTTTGGCTTTACATTATTGGTACTGATATACTAAATTAATTTTCAGAGTTGTAATAAATGAGCACAAACAGATCTTTCACCCAGTGTTTTTTTCTATTACACACACCATTACACTGTGCCAAAGACATTTCGTGTTGCTAAATATCATCCATCACTTATTGCCACTCAGATTTCCTAATAACACGGAGATATATGACTGCTTTAAGACAAGATTAGTAAAATGGACTGTGTTTTGAATTTTGAGAAAACCAAAATTAACCTTGATGACCAACAGAGATATTAATTAGCACTCACAAATGAACATATGATAGTATTAAGGAAGAGGCTAAGCTAAGTTCTTCATTAGGCGTGTTTAGGTTTTCTTCTCACAGTCAGTGTTTGTTGTTTATTGAGGCCTGGCCTTTTTAATTATGAAGACAAATTAGCTCATTATTAAGTGTTTGCATTTGCGAGAGTGTGAGAGTTTGTACGTGCACAGGAAGCAGCATGTCTTAATGGCCATGCTCACACTGCATCAATTGCTATTCTTTTACAGGTATACTAGTAAAAGAACCTCTACCTGTTTTTGTGCAATGTGGCATGAACAATTTACAACAACCTGAGGGGATGGCAAAGTATGTATTGAATCAGATTTTCCATTTCTATGCATTTTTTTTTTTTTGTATCATGAATACATGTCAACCAGCCAAGTTGTTGCTTGGTATGAAGTACAGTAAAATAGCAAGTATGAAAAGTATGAAAAAGTTGTAGAAACTCGATGTGCTGTAGCTGGTCTGTTTAACCAGAAACTTCAGGCAAGTCAGAGTCAAGTTACGCTACATTACTGACAGGGGAGGCACTATCATCTAGCACTAAATTGGTCTGATTATTACATATTGCTATTTCTGATGGAACAGTTCAACGAAATGTGAGTGTTGGAAAAAAGCAATGTTAAAAAGCTGCAATGTTACATTACGTAACATTTGCCCATTTTAATTTATTTTTGCAGATTCAGTGTCATCTGCTTATTTTGACTTTTGAGACACAGCTTTTCTTAAATGCTCATCGAAAGTACCACATACTTGTCCAGTGTTCTGTCGCCCCAACTGATTGTTACTGCCACAAATAAAATAAAATAAAAAAATAATAAAAAACAAACAATAATAATAAAAAATATATATATTATATATTCGGTTGTAAATAAAATATAGTTCATGAGATTTGCCAATGATTGCATCTTATTTTTATTTACTCAGCTCTGTTGTGTGTCATCTCCCAATAACCAGATGTCATGTGTATAATTCAGAATACAGTGACACAAATTTGCCACAGACAGGTGCAGAGTTTCATGTAAACTTGAACTATATCTTTTACTTTAACATGTTTTCTCTCAAATGTACATGTATTGTATAAGATCTTTTTGGCCACTTTTATCAGAATCCAAAGACGTTACTTAGCTTAGCTTGTTTTACTTTGAAAGCTCAGTAGAGTAGTATTGTTAGGCCATAGTTTGAACAATCGTGCAAAATAACAGGATAAGAATCTAAACCTGAAATGGCCAATACAGCCTTTAGTGTGAACCCATGCCGTTATGGTCACTCCCAGGAGACTGATTGTTATTGTCAATGTTTGTGCCTCATGAGTGTATGCTAATTATAACCTTTACCTTTTAAAAGCCCTGTCTCGTGAGGTTAATTGCTTCATTTAGCCTAAGTTATTGAGTTTTCTCCCTTCAAACAGCACAGTGTCTATCACTATAAGATAAGGCTATACACTGAGCCACAGTCGGGAGGGGCAGGACTCACTCTCTCTGTTCAGTTTAATTGTATTACAGGTCCATATGGCTGCGTTGTACAATATCATGCTCCTGATTTCTCATCATGTGCAGCTATTATCAATGATGCTGTTCATTTGCAGAAGCATATTTACCATAAGCCTGATGCGTTCATGGATGAGAGAGGCGGCACGACAGAATCTCTGCTCTGAAAGTAAATTAACGCCTAAATGAATTTTAATCTGTGGAGATCATTTGGGAATGCATTTATGGCTAATAGCATAGTTATTAGCTTTGCATGTGAATAGTGAGAAGGCTGAAAGCACACAGCAGGTTTTGGCTGTGCATACAAAAAGAGCTGCAGTACCCCTCTTGGACATTAGGAGGTGCTAAGAGACAAAGGGGCAAATGGAAGCAGTGGTGAGGGAAGAAATGCTGTGAATTACTTGGTATAATATAAGGAAAAGGTAAAGTAATGTTTTTAGACAAGTTTATGAATCTCTTCACTTTATTTTCACCCACTGGTCACAATAATACCATACAAAAATCAAATTCCCACATGGAACTGCGTTGGAATGTGATATTTTGGTACACACACGCACACATGTTCAATAACAAAATTAAATACAGCTGTTTTATAAAATAACAGGGAAAAAGACGACAGACACATTTAGTGATTAAGACATGCAGTGACATTATAAAAAATAGACATTTGTTTTCTTCCTTTTCTGTACAAACATACATGGACACATATAAATATATAGAAGTAAAAAAGAGTGTATTTTTAAAATACAAAGTTCAAATTGTACAGTTACATTCCATAATAACAAAAACAGAAACAGAGCACAATATTCAAGTGATTTTTGCCGTTTTCACAGACACTGTACAATATTGTACACTGTAAAAGCAAAAAGTAGACCACACGACTGTTCCCAATGGAGTCAGCTGTAAACATTATGAATGAAGAAAGGGTACAGTTTGGTGGATTACTTTTTGAAATCCTTCATTCAAGCAAAACTTCAAGAGACAGTGATAAAAATCGAGCAATATGTTCTTTGAATGCTCTCTCTGATGCCTACAAGACACTTCAGTGCTTTGTTTCACTTTTTCTCTAAGAGTCTCTCAGCAAGCACTTAGCATAGAGAGATTTTTGGTAAAACAATAAAGACGAGTTGTACTGTGAACTGGAAACAGTCTTTGTAAAGTTTATATTTGTTGGCACAAAGAAGCAGGTGTTGTGTAATGTCCCCCATGACACAGTGAACCCATGCTAAGTCTCTAGTTCTGCCGGACGTCCTGCAGGAGTTTGTTGATCTCATGCACCAACTCGCTAGCGTCCATGTTGGTGTCATGACGACCATCACTTCGCTTCCCACCCTGATGGAAAACACCATCAAAGTCGTCTTCCTCGAAGTTTTCAGGGATTTCCTCCATGGCCGGGAGCCATTTGAGATGAGGGGGCTGTCCGTTGGTGGACTGTAGAGGTGGAGGTGGATGATGTGGACGTTGAAGAGTTGGAAATGTGGTTGTTCGAGCCACTTCCTGGATTTAAAAAGTGGGTATTGGCTGCCCACGCTGCCACACCAGGAGGGTAAGCTGCACCTTTCCCGCCTGGCAACAAGCCCCTTCGACTGTCCTGGGGAACTGCATTGTTAGCATTGGTATTGGCACGTCCCGGGCCCCTCTCGTTGGCTGAAGAGGGCACAGGTGGGCTTGTTTCATTACATTCTGCATAGGTATCCTACATTTGGAGGAAGGAGCCTCTGGAAAACACTGTTCATCTCTGTGAGGAGGGATCCAGCCCCTCCTCCTGCTCCGCATGCCTCACTTCCTCCAACCACTCCCCCAGCGACCGCCTCCTCACTGCCAGGCTCCTTGCCGAAAGTAGAGAAACTCTTGCGGCGCTCTGAGTCGACAGAGGACTGGTCGTCATCTGTTTGCTGGGGCTGCTGGGAGGACTCCTCTCCGGGGATGTACATGTTGTTGCGGTAGTCAGATGAGGAGGTGGGTAAGGACAGTGGGGGCATCCAGCACTGGTCTGAGTGTCCCAGGACACGACATTCATCTGTGCACAGTCTCATAGCTGCAATACAAAGGAAGAAAAAAGAGTTACACAAAGTTTTAATAGACAAAATAACCTTTGACATATAAACAACAAGAAGAAAACAAACTCTGACAGCCCATAAAAGATCAATATTTTTTAAAATATACACTAGGTAGAGTGAGAGGAGGTTTCTTGCATAGATACAAGGAGAAATGCTTTTGTAGCTAAAAATCAAGCTGTGCAGAGTTATCCACAATATGTTTTAAATATTTTATACTGTGTTGTTTTGCTTGTGGTTTTTGGATGCCTTTACACTGTTCTCAGAGGCCTATTCTGATGCTTCTCTCTTCAGACAAGGCATTCTGGGTAGCACCAGGTAACAAGGAAAAATATAAAAGGACAATATGAATGGCTACGTGCTAATTCCAACTAAATGACACCAGAGGCGGACATTAATGTAATAATTGCCTGCAACTCCAGCTTGTTTAGCTCTTTTATCACATCTCGTCTTAATAGCCATCTAAATAGAAAAATCTAAACAAATTAAATCTGTTGAAGAGAAACAGGGATAATCCTCGCTCTCGGGCCATTATCTCCTCTCACTTGCTTTTTTTTTCATATTAGCATAAAAGATAGCACAACAACACCTCCAAGTCTCTCTCCGAGCAAGAAAGACTGAGTGTCCAGGAGCACCTCCCCTCCCTTTATCCATCTCAATAATGATAGAGAATACATTAACAAGTACAGAGGTGAGGCAGGGAGATGCTGAGGAGGGACAGAGTCAGTGGCAGAGGGAGAATAACATCATTCTAAAAGCAATTACGATGAATTCTCCTCAGTTCAGACATGAAAGTGCACCACTGTCACTCACTGCGAGGGTAAAAAAAAGGAAAAAAAAAGAAAAAAACAGCACCCTAAGACGCATACCGATGAGTGACAGGCAACTCATCTCCGCTCCGGGGAGGATTTTACAGACACGACTCTATCTTAAGGGCAGATAACGCACGCACACACATATATGGAGCAGTGCAACGCAGCGAGACACACTGTAACCTCTCTCAGAGTGATAACGAGCGTGGAAATGAGGGGCTGTGTGGAAGAATGGGGCCCAGCACAATGGGGATTGTGTTGGCACCGGGGTGAATGGAGAGGCTGTGTAGAGACAGGGCCAGTGCTGCGGACTAATAACAGGCTTATAAAGGGCTTGCGCTGTCCGTGGTGCTGAAATCAGTCAGGCTTCAGGTGTTGTAATTTAGATGTCTGGGTGTGGTCTGAGGTTGCACATGTTACTGTTTGATTCTGAGGGAAAAATTAAAGGCAACATCACCATCCAAGGCCTATAGTTAACATAGCAAGACTGAAAAAACTCTATTGTCTATTTTAAAATGTAGCTTACTTTTACTATTAAGTAAGTGTGAGTAGATAATACACAAAAAATTTGGACAATAACCGGACATGTAACATCTTGGTTTTAATTATCAGTGCCTTTCAGCTGTGCAAAACTGAATTAAAGTGAGCTGTAACAATAGTGAGAGGCGACAACTGAGTATGACATGCTGCTAACAAAGGTATGGTGGCTTAGCTGAGTGAAGCCAATTTGGTGAGTCACGGTAAAAGGGTGCAGAGGAGAAAAAACACACACACACATAAAGGCTGTTGTGCTGTGTTTTCCCAAGCAGCCCGTGAGAATGAGAGGATCTGACAGAGTGGGGCGGGGCTATGTCACACCGTGTCTCACCTGGGTGGAGTCGGTGGTGCATCTCGAGATGGATCAGGTCAGAAAAGCCCTCCCCCAGCAGCAGCCTGTCCACGGGGGATTCTCGGCCCATTTCACAGTCACTGTCCCCCGCCTCGCTGTCCCCACGGCCACTGTCCTTCAGGCTGAACTTGTCCATGTCTTGTAACGCATACCTAGGCAGCACCATTTGAATAAAAGTTAGACAAGGCTTTCCTTCAACAATAAAAACAAGCTAGATGCATTTTCTTTGCAGGCAGGTATCATTGATTTGTGATCTGAATCTGTCTTTCAGGGGACTAGAAAAAAGTATGAATCCGTCAAATAAAACTTTAGGCTGTTTGTAGAATCTATCAAGTCTCTAGACAAGGCTTGGCCCATAAATCCTCCATGCAGGTATGTCCTATCTGTAAATCTTTCACAGCAGCCACTGGGGGCTCTCATAAATCTGCCATCTACAAATCAAAAGGGAATGTTATGACGAAGAAGTGATGGATTCATACTTTAATATGTTGGAAATACAGACCACTGCTGTGACATCTAGACAGATGGGTTGCATATCTCTGAACTGAATGACACTGGCATGATGTTGAAAGTACAATAACACACCATTAAACTATGGGCTACATAGAACTGAGCAAGCAACTGCACAACAGGTAGTTGAAACATGTAGTACACAATGAGGAACAAGTGGTTTGAAAAGTAAATAAAAGATAATCTTTTTAAGGGAGGGGGGGACTGGAGGTAAGGGGTAAATTACCTGTAGCTGCGGGAGTATTTGTTGCCACGGAAACTGGGTCTGGGCTGGTACTGGCCCTGATGGAGCATGGACAGAAGCTGTGAGACTTGCTACATCCAAAAATAACAAAAAATAAAAAAAATAAAACAAAGAAAAAAAAGGGGGGAGATGAATAACAGATGAGGGTAAAAAAAGAAAGACAAAAAAGACAAAACAATGGATGAGTAAACACAAAATGGTTGATGATAAAAAGGCAGCTGAAAATGGATGAAACAAAATGGATGACATTAGGAAACAAAAGGGGAGAGAGGGGTGGGGTGGGGTCTAGATGAATATGGAGACATATGACTGGGGGGTGAGAGGGGTGGGGGGGTAACAAAGGTGATGGTGACAGAGTGTAAACAAGGTAAAGACAAAGACACATGTGTAATCATCAACAGTCTTAATGAGAGTCAGTTTGAACTACAGGCCAGTGTTGATTAAGTCACTGTCACACATGGAGACGAGTTAATTTGTTCAAACAGCTGTGTGAAGATGATGGGGAAGAAGGAGGGGATGGGGGTGGGGGGGGGTGGGGGTGGGGGGGCTCAGGGAGGGAGGGAGGGAGGGAGGGGAAGCTGGGAGTAGAGTGAGAGAAAATTTGGAAAGGGGCTGAGGGACCACAGTTGAAATGTCAGATTAATTTGATTCGGTGTGTGCTCACCTCGACTGGTGGCGTGGCATGTGCCAGCTCCAGGGCGAAGCTCTCTGGAATGTGATTGGACGAGATGGTCACTAGGCTGTTCAGAGACTGGCGGCTGTGGTGGTTCTGCCGGCTCCCCATCTGAGCACGGTCCATGGGGGGCGTGGTCGAAGGTGAGCGGTGATGAGCTCTGATTGGCAGGGTACCGTTCACCGTAGGAACCAGGGTGATGTCGCCTTTATGGATTTGGCGGGACGGCTTTTTCGGGTGGTGCTGATGGGTGGATTCAGCCACTCTGCAGTTGTAAGAGTTTCTGGTGTCCTTCTTTTCCCGGTTACAGCGAGCAGGCAAACACCACCATGATGACCAGGAGGACGGCACAGATGGCCCCCAGGGAAATGATGATGATGAGGGATACATCCAGAGAGGACTCGCCCTGGTCCATCACCTGGACGTGGTTCTCCATGTTCTCATAAAGGGTGATTTTCAGGACTGCTTTGGCACTGAGGCTCTCGCTCCCCTGATCTCTGACCACAACTGTCAGCTCTGCATGCTCATGAGGGAAGTTCTCCAGGCTGGCGTTGGCGTGGATCTCACATGTTCTCGGGTCAATGAGGAAGAAACAATCCTCATTTCCACTAACTATGGAGCATATGAGTTCTGCGTTGACTCCTGTGTCCCGATCTGTGGCTCTGACCACTGTCACTAACTGTCCTGCCTCGGTGAACTTTGATGCAGGGATATCAGGCGCTGAAGTTCCACAGCTGGGGAACCACAATGATTGGCGGGTTGTCGTTCTCATCCAGGATATTCAAAATGACAGTGGCATTGCTCAGCAGTGGTGGCTTCCCTGCATCTTTGGCTTGAACCACAAAAGATATGCGGCTCACGTCCTCCCTATCAAATGTGCGCAGTGCATAGATGGCGCCATTCGAGGGGTCAATGGTCACATAGGTGGAGATGGAGCTCCCATGAACTGAGTTTTCTAAGATGGAGTAGCTTACTTGTCCATTGGCATCCAGGTCAGGGTCAGTAGCCATAATGGAGGTCAAATATGCTCCAGGTGCATTGTTTTCTGATTTAAAAATCTCATATCTACCTTTCTCAAACCGTGGGGGGTTGTCATTTTCATCAGTGACATGAACAGTGAAGTGCTTGATGGTGGAGAGACTTGGAGTGCCCTTGTCCTCTGCCACCACAGTGAGGCTGAACTCTGACCTCTTCTCCCGGTCCAGAGACACATTAGTCAAGATCATGTAATTGTTTTCATAGGTCTTCTGCAGTTTAAAATAACCCTGGCCATGTAATTTGCACTCCACTTCTCCGTTCAAGCCAGAGTCCAAGTCCTCTACTCTCACCAAAGCCACAAAAGTGTCCAAGGGGGAAGCCTCAGAGATGTAAGCCGCGTCCCCATTTCCCTGAGAGGACATGAGGTTAATGCTAATGTCTGGCTTATTGTCGTTCACGTCTACCACTTTGACCAGGATCTTACAGTGAGCGGGCATGGAGTTCGGTCCCATGTCCTGCGCCTGTACGTCTATGTCATAGGAGTTAACCGTCTCATAGTCCACGCGCCTGATCAGGGTCAGGTGACCGGTGTCAGGGTTGATTTTGAATGTCTCCATTATTTTGGGGGCCACGTGACTGCTGAAAGAGTAGACAATCTTTGCATTCGAGCCTTCGTCTGCGTCTGTGGCGTTTAGGTCAATGAGCAAAGTGCCAACTGGGGAGTTTTCAGGGAGGTTTATGACATAAGAGGACTTTTCAAAAACTGGACTGTTGTCGTTTGAGTCCGTCACACTGATTTTCAGAAGAGTCGAGCCAGTCCTCTGGGGTACGCCCCTGTCAGACGCCGTATACTGAAGTTCATAGCCGGAGCGCACCTCTCGGTCAAGCTCCCTGAGCACTACCAGCTCCGCGTACTTAACCCCGTCGCTCCTGGACTGAATGTCAATTTTAAAGAAACTGTTGGGCTCTAAGGCGTATGTGTAGAGAGAGTTCTCCCCTACGTCTGGGTCCGTGGCGCTGTCCAGCGGAATGCGCGCTCCCACTGCCGCGCTTTCGGAGATTTCAATGGGAATGACTGCGCGAGCGAACTGGGGCGCGTTGTCGTTTATGTCCAGCACTTCCACCTCAACGTGAAACAACTGCAGGTGCTCCGTGGGCAGCGTAAGAACATCAAACTGAATCGAGCAGTTAAGGTTCTTTTCACAGAGTTTCTCGCGGTCGATCTTGGTCCTGACGCTGATCTCTCCGTCCTGCTCACGCACTGTCAGCAAAGACGAGGTACCCCTTTGCATGGCTCTAAAGCGGAGTGACACAGAGCTGGGAAGTTTGGCTAAAACATCCGCCACATCGTCTCTGAGTCGAGCAATGACTGTGCCCACCTTCTGCTCCTCGTAAATTTGGTATTTTAATGTCTTCCCGGAGACGTGGCATGCAAAAAATAACACAGCCACAAGTTTCCACATTTTTGTTAAAACGTGTGGCTTTGCTTTCACTGGCTGCATCTTTGATAAACTCCAAAACAGCTACAAAATGTAGCCCGAGTCAGTCCCAGTTTAACAAATTAAATGCACTTCTTTCTCAACCAGTGGCATCGCTTTTCCAAGAATGATATGAAGAAAAACGCACTCGTTAAATACGTTTAAAATACAAGAATTCCCACAAAAAAAAAAATAGACAAAAAGGCATACAGCTCCTTCCCTGCTTTACAGATCTGTTGCGCGAGTCCAGTGTGCGTAGAAACTGCTGAATGACACTGGAATCTGTGCGTCTTTCTCTCTGTCGCTCCTCCGCGCGTCTGCTGCGAGCCGTGCGCTCTGTCTCGCTCCCTCTCTGCGTTTGAGGCGCCTATGCGCGCACACTCTCCCAAAAATAACCCGCCTCAGACCAAATTCGTTGTACATCACTAGCAGCCCCCCTTCTCTTTCTTCCTTCCTTTTCATGCCGGGAAAGACAAACGCTTCTTAAATCAAACCCTGGCTGGTGGCCACTCCGGACTCCACAGGAGGAGGAGACGCTGAGGGGGCATGAAACCCCGCCCTGTGGGGGCTCACTTTCCCCACTTTTTAACCAGCACAATGAACAGTGAGGGATATAAAGTGCACAAGAAAACGGTCATTCAAAAAGCCGTCGTTTTTTATTGCAATAAAACCACAGGAAGGTTTAAGAGTTTCTCGCTCCAGGTCTGTTCTCCTCTGACAGCACGGAGGCGCACTGAAGTCCACATACTCATTAGACAAGTCAGAAAATATGGTCAGCTTACCCTTTATTACGGCGTGCGTTTACGCGCACAAGGCACACTTCTGAAATGCAACGCAGCCAGCCAATGGCAGCTGTCATCACTCCTGGATGCCTGGGCATTAGGCTCAGTACATGCTTATATTCTATCTACTCTTTCAAGTGGCAGCTGACTACCCCCGTCTCCCACTTTGAAGACGGTGGCGCGCAGTGTACATTTCTCATGCGCTTCATCTGCGGCTGTCTATCGGTGAGAGTATAAGCGCAGTAAGCTGTGTGGCGAATCGGGCAGAAAGAGCGCTGGACTCTAATGAATGCCTTTAAAGAGTTGGTCACGCCGAGGAACAGCTCTGTCCCCGTGAATAAATCTGTTTAACATCACTTCAAACTCCCTGCAGCAGAATGAGGGGATTCTGACAACAGCAACAGCGTCCACCAAGCCTACAATAATAATGTAGCCACTCTGGGGGTGTGCACTCCCCATGCAGTAGGCTAGTCAGTGTTATTTTAAAATGCCTACTTTAATCTGGGAAGTCTACTGGAAATGTATTCATTACAAGAGTTCACTTTTTACTTACTACGTTTTAGGAAGAATGCAATTTACAGTTTGCCTCAGATTTATTGTGAAATAATTACTGTCTTTTTGTTTTTAGTGAGCTTTTTTATTGTAAGGCATATGTTATTTTGCAAGTCATTCATCTTCAAAACTCAATTTCTCACATATGACATGACACGTTAAATGCATACACAACATCACCGCCCAACTTTATTTAGACTATAAACCCACAATCTCAGATAAGAGAGGGGAGAGAGAGTGAAAACAGAGATGTAAATTTTGACAAATGTGCACAACTGGGAGCGTTGCATTCTGGAGAACCATCTGGCGATGTGTGTTTGGCACTGGGATCGAGCGATTACTGCCTAACATACTCCACTCCAACCGAGCCCAGAACCCTGCACAACTGTGAGAAAATGGATTGTCGTGAAGAGATAGAAGCTTTTAAAGTGCCATTCATTTGCCATAGGTTACAAGCCCATAGAGACACATACGTAGCCTATAAGTATCCACAAGTGAAAACAAGCTGTCACAATGGCAGTGTAAATGTAGTATTCATATTCATTCATTGTGCCTGTCCCAAGCCTGGAAAAAAATGGGGACGGTTGTGTCTGGGGTTAAATCCTGCATAAAATATATGCCAAATCAAGACAAATCACTGTATCCAAGGAGATTACCTGTAGTGACCCTGGAAGGGAATAGCCAAAAGGGAAAAAAAACAAATGTACTCAGATACCGGGAGACCATCTGGATAAAATTGCCCTAACACAATAAAATAACATACTGCCCCCTTTACTGATATTGTGAGCTAAAATACATTATATTCCCAGTTAATTTTCAGAATATCTTATTAAGACCATAATTTAAGAGATAGATAGATACGAAATATGCAAAACAAATGAATAATTTAGCACCAGCTGCTTCCCACTGTCTCTGTGAGAAATGCAATAGAAACACCATTGGAAGACATGTTATCCATTTGATGCTCAGAGTGCGATGCTCATTCACCACATCTCCACACATTGTATTGCCTTCTGCACAAAACAATAACCTATTAAATATTCTAAAACGTGCACAGACACCAACCAGAGGCTCTCCTTTTGAACCGCCAGTATTAAATCAGGCAGAAAACCTTTCTTGCTCACTATTCATGTCCACAAAATGTTTGCATTCATTCCCATTTTGCACATGTTGGTATTTAAACAGGTTTGATACGGGCGCCGAGCATTTCCATAGCTCCAAATGCTCACAATGCAGTAATGCAATTACTCCCAGCGTCTCAGAGAAGCTAATCACATTTGGAGAACAAAGTCAGCTCCAGAGTTTATGGAAGAAGGGAGCAGAAGAATGACAGACTTGGTGGGGGTGGGTATATGGGGGTCTTAAACAGTGAGCAGAATAAAACAATTAAAGTATAGAAGGGGGTATAATCTAAGTAAAAAGCAGATGGAGGCTTAATAGATTTAGGCACGCTACATAACCAGAGGAGCTGAACAAACATGGCCTTTTGATGCCAATAAATCAGCTGAAATATTCATTTTGTGTAGCAGCTGCAAAGATCCTAAGCTAATCTCACGAAGTTTGGTGTTAACTTTCACCTTTTTTTTTTTTTTTTTTTTTTTTTTTCCAGCAGTTTTACCAGCTCTTAAACAGTGTCACTGAAGTGGCTCCAAAGTTGTGAAAGTTCTCCAAAAATGTGTTAAAGTAATATTTTTAATACACCAATTTGTCAGATTCTGTCATTCTCTTTTCAGAAAGAATAAGTAGCCTAATTACTAAATAAGCTTTTAAGAATTGGTCAAATATTTGAATATTTCAAGAGTTTTCACTTTTTAACATTCAAATCAAATCACAACAAAATCATACTTTTTAACCACTAGCATTATGATTGTGTCTTAAAATATATATTTTTAAAGAGTATTGTGGTAACTGAACATTTTTAGATAAAGTAGTGTATCATGAGAAGGTATATGCCATCGGTTTCATGATTTTTTTCAAGAATATATACCTTGTGAGTATAATTTCAAGTAAGTGAAACTTTCTAGTTTTTTAATTTACCATTATGCAAAGTGGGTATAGTAATAGTAGTAGTATCAGTAGTAGAAGCACAAGTTGTAGTTGTGGTAGAAGTAGTAGGACTAATAAGAGTAATAGAATTAGTGGTAGCTGCAGTTGTAGTAATAATTGTATTAAGTACTAACAGTGGTAGTAGCAATAAATACTTTCTACTTATGTAAACATTCGACAAACACTTTTTAGCTTTTACTCAAGAAACAGTTTTAGATTGTAATATATAAAATACTTTATTGATCCTAAGAGAAATTCAGGTCAGAGTATTTTTACTTCTCTTTGGGTAATAAACATTTTTAAGTCACAGTACTTTCACTTGGAGAGCTGGATTTGGTGTACTTCTTCCACCTCTGACCAGGGCTTGACATTAACTTTTTTGCTCACCGGCCACTGTGGCAAGTCCTTTTCAGAGTTACTATCCATAATTGAATAATCAAATCTTTATTTTATATTTTTTATTGTATTTTATAGCATACAATAAGCTTACTGAAATGTAGAGCTTGGTTTTATGTGTAGATTTTTATGAAATATGTGTATATTTTTTCCTCAGATCACGATGAAATGCTCCGTACTAAATTAGGAGGTCATTCAAACATCGCAAAAAGAATTGAGGACCTCTAAAGTTAAAATACATGTATGAATGTCAAGCTCTGCCTATAACTATGCATTGCAATCAGATTTCCTTTACATTGAATACGACAACTCCTCTCTTGCACTTTCACTGACCTGTAGCTCAAATAAAACCTCTGGAAGCTAATGCTATAGTTTTCAGTTTGCTAACAGCTGTGTACGTACTTCATGGGCCTGGGGTCATAAAGTAATAGTTTGTGGATTAAACGTCTGTCCCTTACACTGAGCTTGTCCCTGCTCCTCCCTGAAGTCAATAGAAGCAGCAGGTGGACAGTGGCCCAGTGGCGGACCGAGTGTGACCACTGACCAATGCCATGAGGAATGTCTACGAGCTCGGCCCCCCGCCTCATGCTGATGGTGGTGGTGGCGCGGTTGTAAAGGCACGCGAGCATCTGTCGCCTCGTCTGCCTGCTCATTGTCACTTATTCAATTAGCAGCGATTTGGTGGATTCCTTTCCAATGGGGAGGAGCTGGACCACATAGTGATTGCTTTCACTACTGCTGGAGGAAAAAGCTAATTCCTCCCCCTTGCATACACACGAACTCACTACTACCCCCATCACTGCTATTGTTATTCATCCCCGGTCTCTTCCACTCTCCCTTGCTTTCATTTGGGGGTCCATAGCGCTTTATTACTTTATGACTCGTTGGTTACCATTGTGTGTGTATCTACGGTGGCAGAAAGAAAAAGGGTGCGCAGCCTTGTTCTTGTTCACTCTGCATGTGATGATCACAGTCCAAGCGCAGCATATTGCAGGCGATGTCAACAGTTGGTCGACAAATTTATAGCCCGAGCAGAACTATGAGGCATAGAAAGGATGTGCCTGGTCACCTTTTAGAGAGTGGCTGCATTACCTCGCTGCCGTGTTGGTCCCATAGCCCTGTGCTCAATGAAAAGAACAGGCTGTTAGGGCTTTTTTACTGACTGATGCAGTGGGAGAGGTGTATAAAATATTCATACCTTTTCCTTTGCAAGACCAGTACAAAGTGTCATTTTAACTCTGGCATGGACACACAGGATGGTTGACCAATGCATTTTCTATTCTCTTCTATTGTATCCTTCCCAGTGGCAAGAAGTTTGGTAACAGCCATATATTCCTATTGAGATTTTATGAGAAAAAAAACATTCTTTTTTATGAGATTTTACTTCATTGTAAGTCCTGCTTTTGGTATTTATAAAAATGTAACCTAACATTTTAGGAGCATGTTCAGTATTCAGTGAATTCCTGCCTTTAAATTCAAATTCTGCATTGTTTACAAATATACAGTGTTAAATAGTATATAAAAGAAATAGGAATCAAAAGGAGTTTTTTTTTTTTTTATTACCAGATCATTTCTATTGTTTCAAAACTAGCATTTTGTTTTTCATACACATGTTAACTCTGGCATGAACCAATGCAAATTATATTATTTATTGTACTCTCTCCAGTGAGAAGTTTGGTAACAGCCAGCTATTACCTAATTAAGACCCTTTTAATTTCTATTAGACTCAACTGTTGTTCAGCATTTGTAGAGCATATTTAACATTCAGTGAAATTATGCCTTTAAATTCAAATTCAGCATTTTTTAATAAACATTTTAAGGTCCCTTGTTGGTTGTTGTATTGTTAGAACTGGACTTTTTATAATGGTCTCAATGACGTTTAGTTTTTACAGACAGTCAATACTGTGCAACAAGTCTTAGATATTTTTAAATGAGGCTATGAACAAAAAAAAAAAGTATATCAAAGTATAAAAGTACAAAATGGTAAAGATACAGTATAGTGGCCTAGACCCAAACTTGAAGATTTTCAAGTGTAGGGGTAAATGCCCTTTGTATTTGTAAGCCACAAAGCCTCTGTATCTTGCACTTGTAAAGTAAAACTATGTTCTTGTAGTGAGTCAGCATCTTTGGTTCATATCTCAAAATAGCACAGAATCTCCTAAAGGACTCTCAGATCTAAACAGTGATCTGCATCCACACCAAAATTAATCATTTTGTCCATGGCTCATTACTGATCTTTTCTGAAATATTTATACAAAAAATCGCTTTTAGTTCTTTCACACCTCACGAAATCTTTGTACAGTAGTTCACTTACTACATTTCTATCACTGTGTTGAATTTCTTGCATTTTAGGCTTTGAACTATCTAGTCATAGGTTCCTCTGCCTTGCTTCACTGAGTCATACCTTGCTGACTTCATATGCAGTCACACACATACACAGACACACACACTTAAGAGACTGAATGGCAGCGACAGCGAGGAGCATTGGCCTATACCAAGACATGGCGCTGAGAAACACAAAGACTTCACAAGCAATCAGCGGCACAGCACTCACCACTCAACCACTCTCGCTCTGTCTTTATTTAACTTTATTGCATTGCCCCATCAAGGTCAACACTCTTGTGTAGTTACATGGCACAGCTATAGAAAAATACACAGAAGCCTGTAGTTATTTTAAAGTATTCAACAACTGCATGGTATTATTATGGTCTCCAACCTATCTATTATGTCCTATTACACTCCATTTAATAAAGTGTGGGTCTGTCAATGGGACTCGTTAACACATTCTTGTGAATGTTAAGATCCCATTAGAAATTCTCACATGAAACTCAGAATAGCAATTTAGTTGCTTAAACTGAAATTAACAGTACCCAATTCTCAGATGGCCTAAGTGGTCTGAAATATTGGATGTTTTTGAAAGATTTCATCAGAGGTGGAAGAAGTACTCCAAATTTGTACTTAAAGGTTGCCTACTATGCTAAATCAATTTTTTATAGCTTTTAACCATCTTATAATGATGTTTCAACCCCAAAAACATACTACTACTAGTGCTACTACTACTATCACTAGTACTACTGCTTCTTTTTTTCCTTTCAGCTTTTTCCCTCTGGGGACACAACAATTCATCCGCCTTGTAGCATGCAGTGAGTTGCATAATGATTTGGCATGGGGTTTTACATCAGATGTCCTTTCTGACACAAACCCCTTTCCACTTATCTCGGCTTGGGACCGGCCCAAGAAGTACACTGGCTTGTGACTCCTTGTAGCTGGATTTACTACTGCTACAACTACTGTTACAATTAGGGACCACCTCTACAACTACTACCATCACTAATAGTACTGTTATCACTAATACAACTCCACTTTGCCACTTAGGTCAAAAATATGTTTACACAAAGCGCCTACAAAATACACTTTAAGAAACTTTCAAGTTCATTAAAGTGTATAAAAAAACACCATACTGCTGTGTCTGTGTCTAAGGACAGGAAAGAACATTATGTGCAGTGTACTTATGAAAGTTGTTCATGATGGCCTAGTGCACTCTTTCTGACGTTTACTGCAGAACTAAAACACAAAGTGTAAAGCAGTATATGTAGAGCTCCCACCTAATAACTTAAGTATGCATTCACTTTGTCATCGTCAACTTGTTTTAAACTCCACTAATTCTCTACATCATTAACCTTTAAAACTTATCAAGATGGAGTCTATTATTAGGAGATAAAGTGACAGCTGAAGCAATTCCCTTAGAAGGATTCTTAAACAGTTCCTTTCTGAAGATAAAGAGTGGAAATGCTATTGCAATTTGGCGAGCCAATATAAACTGGAAATGTATATTAATTACAAGGGCACTTGAGAGAGCCCTCGGCTCGATATTCTTCCACTAATACTTTTACAGCAGTCACCTTGAATTAATGAAAGAAAACAGTTGAGGCGAGACTACAGGTAAAAGATTTTGGGTCAATTTGATCTTTTAACAAGTAAGCGTCTACACTAAAATATAGAAAATACCCAATCTACACATACAGGCGTTTATTCCATTACATTTTGTCAACTTGTGTCTATAGATTTACAAGCACCATATTTTCCAGTCTTATACTTTACTATAATGTTAGGCTTTAACAGAGGCATTTGTTGATGTATCATTCAAATAGTCCTAATTATTGGGTATTTTAGTGTTAAAAATATGATGAAAATTTTTTATTTTTTTTTTCCCACACAAAAAAACTAATAAAATAAACTGCATAATTCATTCTTATCAAATCGTATTATAATCACTTTTTAATAAGTCAAATAAATGAACCAAGAATTTTTAACTTGGCGCTACTGAATATTTTAAGATTTTTTTCATGTAGAGAAATTTGTGCATTTTAAGTAGATAAGTTTGCATATCAAATAGTTTAATTACACAAAACTTGCAATACTTTTTTTTTTTTTTTCATGTTGATGCCAATAATCTGGAAAAGTTTCACAATTATATCTCTTTGTTACATTTTTTTTACCCTATTCACCAGTAAAGTCCTGAGAATAGAAAGTGCGGAAGTCCCTCTGTGAGTGTGTCGATTGCTCTGAGTGTGATTTTGTGTGTTTGTGTGTGTGATTGACATGTTGTTGATTTGTTGGGGACTGCCTTTTTCCCTGATACCACGTCCGTCTCTCCGCTGATGACTGACAGCTAATTTGTGGTCCAGAGATTAGTGCTTTAGAAAAGGGGAACTCTTTCTCAGAGACGTGCCACATCCAAACAGAATTGGTCCCATTTGGTGCTGGTTGTGCTTTGACAGAACATGTGTGTCAGCCTGGTAATGAGGACAGGCTGGGCTTTTCACATCAAGGCGGCCATCATCATCCTCCCAGATATTCATTTCCAACATGTAGTGACAGAGGATTTTTTTCTTTCCCCCTTCTTTTATTTATGTGTCACTAAACATTTGTGAACAGAATCCCGGTACTTAAGATCGCAAGCGGATCACTTTTTGGCTGCAGCTCGGACAAACTTTTCCTAACAAATGGTGCGGTTTTCATGCAGGAACTCGTAATGAGGTCAAGGTCACTGGAGTGTTGCAGGGAAGTGAAAGACATTCAAAGGGGCTTGTGGGCTTTCTCATCATGTTTGAATTAGGAAATGTTAGCCTGTAACTACAAGGCAGAGTTTTTATACTGTATATAGTGATTATATTTTAAAACATACTTTTACTTGAGTTACTCTTTTAGGAAGAAAAATGTGTTCTTGTACTCATGAGTTTAGGTATTTCTGGACCTTGGTGGAAAAGTGGGTAGTAGTAGTAGTATTAGGAATAGCAATATTATCAGGGGTAGTAGTAGTAATAGTAGTAGTAGCAGCAGCAGTAGTGATAGTAAAGGTAAAATCACTAGCAGTAATGGTAAAAGTAGTAGTAGCAGTGCTTGTAACTGTACTAATAGCAAAAATAGCTACCACCTCTCAGTGTGACAGAAGAGTAAATGAATAATGGATCTCCAAGCGCTTTGAGAAGCTTGAGAAGCACGATATAAATCTATTCCTGTGGTAGTAATGGTAGTAGCATTAACACTGGTGGTAGTAGCAGTAGCATTTGTTACAACGGAAGCAGTAGTGGTAATATCGGTCTTACTAGTAGTGATAGCAAAAGTTAGTATACCATAATTTGTTTTTTTGTTTTTTTTTGGTTGGTTTATTTTGAAGTAACTGTACCCATTACTTGAATACAGTACTTTTTTCAGACATTTTTTAATGAAAAACTTGTAGTTTCTAGACATTGATGTGAGAGACTCTTTTCACTGCACTGCAGAACTGAGAGGTTACGAAGATCACATTTATTCCAGCTGCCATAACACTCTATAACATATCTTGTTGAAATGTTCATGTTATTACTATTACAAGTAACTTTTAACCTATTGATTTATTATGTTTTTATTATTGCTTTACTGAGTATGCATTGGTTATGTGTGTTTGTGTATGCTACCTAACACCTGAATTTCTCCTGATGGGGATGAATAAAGTATGTATGTATGTATGTATGTATGTATGTATGTATGTATGTATGTATGTATGTATGTATGTATGTATCTATCTATCCATCTATCTATCTATCTATCTATTGATGGCAAAGTAGGTAGTAGCAGCAGCTGTAGTATATTTTAGCATATGTAATTACATTAGTTGTAGTAATAGTAGTAGTGGTATCGGTTGAAGTAGTAGTAGCTGTAGTGGTAATTGTAGCCATACTAGTAGTATCAGCAGCAGTAAGTATTTTCTACTTAAATTAAAATACATTTTACACTACATTTACACAAGTAATAATTTAGTATTTTTAATTTTAATTTTATTTTTATTTTTTTTTACAGAAATACTGAGTACTACTGAGTAGAGTACTTTTTTCTTGAGTAAAGATTTTGAGTACTTCTTCCAATCAAGGATTGATGCAAACTGCAGTATGGACCTCGCACAGCCATTGGGTTAACATGAACCAGATATCCCTATTGCACACGTGTTTAAACAGAACATAACCAGCTCCAGGGACTTGCTGGCACACATCACATTTGAAGGGTGTGTTGGTGGGATTCAGGAAAAGGGAAAAGTGGCTGAGCGCTGCCGAGTCAGTCACACAAAGCCTCTGTTGTTTCCTTGCAGCAACTTGGATTGATTAAGAACACGAGCTGCAATAACACAGGCCTATACTTAGAGTGCTCTGTTTCAAATACAGCCATTCATAAACCCCGTCTTTGTGTGTTGGTGTAGAGTGTGGCCCATGTCTCTGCAGTGGCGGTAGGGGTCCTGGTTCTGCCTGGTGTGTTACATGTTTAAGTGTGCCCCGATGACCTACTTCCTGGGGTCGAAACCAGATTTATGGCTGTAGTGGTTCAGAAAGGCGGCAGCTGTGGAATGGATGTGCTGTTGTGATAACGAGAAGTAGATGGGGTTGCAGAAGAAGGATGTTGAAGGGAGTGTGGAAAGGTTGGCGACGAACCTTGAAATATGGCGACAAAAAACTCAGGAAAGAAAGAAAAAGGGCAGGGAGAGTAACCCAGACCCTCAAATCAAAAGGATTTTTGTTTTGCTAATGCTGCAACAACACCTGGTAAAAGTTAGGGCAACATAGTGGGGCAATGATATAACAAGGCCACTGGGAAACATGATGTATGAATATTTGAGCCAAAACATGCAAACTTTACAGAAATAAATACTTTTTTGACATAAACTAAGGCTTTGCTTTTTTAAATCACTTATTTTCACTAAACTTTAAAACCTATAAATGAACTGGAGCTACAGGGATAGCCACAGCAAATCATCCGCCACCATCCATCTCTACCAATCTGGTATGGAGGAAACAGTAATAAACTACACATTCATTTGGCATTGGTTTTTAGCTCAGTGGCATTCCTGACGTAACCTTTTCCATTTATCTGGGCTCGGGACTTTTTCACAAAGTATTCTGGCTCGTGAGCCCTTGTCACTTGATTAATAGCAAACAAATGTAACTAAATGAAATTGTGAATGGGAGTAATCACTCTTGCAGATCATTTGTCAGAGCTTGCGGATACAGACTAAAATTTGTCAGTACCCATTTTTCACAGCGCATTTTTATTAGAATAAGCCAGTGGTTCCCAAAGTGTGGGGTTCCCTGGGGTTCCACAAAGGTACTGCAGTGGGGCTGTCAGAAGACTGCATTAAGTACATAAAAAAAATGTGTTTTTTGTGATTTCTATGGGAAACTGTGGGAAAAAAAACACAACATACTCCTTTGAATAGAGTGAAGTTTTATTGTTGGGGGTGTGGGCCTATGTGGTATTTTCAGATTTTAAAGGGGTCTGTGACCCTCTTGGCTCTCTTGGCTGGAATGAGCTATTGTGACATAAAGAAAATGTTCCTAAATTATTGAAAGTCCACTGTTTAAAGATTTTATTTTGTGTCTTTTTGTCTTTTATTAGACAGGGTAGTAGACTGAATAGGAATGGGGGAGATAAACAGGGGAATGGCAGAAAGCAAATTTGCCCAAACTGGGAATCTAACCCCGGTTGCTTTGGAATATGGTGTGCACACTCCAGGTGAGCCACTGAGCCCCCATAAGAAGTTTTTTAGGGGGTAAACACATTTATGCTTATGCAATTTGGGCTCCATCATGTGTGCTGACAGTAGAGTGTATAGTATGAGAACGAGTGGCTACTTTGCTCCTCAATTACTGTAGTCTATGTGTTTCCATCCTATGCATGCAACCATGCCATGTCAGCAGGTGTCAGCTGGGCTTGGGTATTGTACTGATTGCCTAGTGTGGGTGTACACTTAGACTAAGATTCAGCACAGTTAGTATTATAAAGTATTATCATGCCCTTGCCTTTTTGTAATCAGGTAAAAGTTTCCAACTCAGCAGGAAAAAAACACAACCTGTTTGTTTTAAGAGCAAAATAAACACAAATAGCAAGAAACATTATAAGGAAAACAACTGAGATAAACAAAGATGTATAGGCTGCATGGCAGTACATATACTATAGGCTGGCAGTTTAGAGGTAAGGGGAAAATAAGGTTGGTAAGAAGCATGGATGTTAACACATGGGAAAACAAAGAAAAAAATGAAAGTGCCATGGAGAGGAGAGTTGTGGGTGGTGTGGGTGGGGAAGGTGTAGGAGTGGTGGGACGGAGAGTTCTCCAGTGCAGCCTCTGGCCTGTGAAATGGTGATGATTAAAACCTCTTTCCACTCAAATCCACACACTCCAATGCTCACCTTTTGCTTAATGAAACCACAACTTCAGATTGATTTGTGACAACCTTGAAAGGGCTGAGATGCTTAGACGCTCTGTTTGTGCATGTCCATATATATGCATGCAGTACCCATTAGTTATACAAGAGCCGAGTTGCACCTGAGCTTGTGCTGATTTGATTTGAGAAAAGAGAAAAAAAAAAAAAACACGAAGAAGACCTTGGGAAAGGTTAGGGAGATAAAGTGGATTTAGACAATCATTTCTTTGCCGAATGGCTTCGGGTTGCAGCGTTGTTGTAAACACAGACAAATTGACCACATATTTCACAAGCTGTTGGACTCTATTGAGCAATGCTTAACATGGTGTTTCAAGTTTATGCAGGGGATTTGGGACAGAATCCAAACAGTGAACAGCAAATGTTCAATCAGCTCAGCGGGAAGCGAGTTGCAGAGAGAGGAAGGAGAGAGGAAGAAGGGAAAGAGGGGGTGAGGATGGAAGGAACACTCTCCCCAAACGACTGAGAGGACGGACAAGAAACAGAACATGCTTGAAATATGAGGAGAGACTGAAGGGTGATGGATGGATAGACGGGAAGCAGGAGAAACGGACCAGTGACATGTCGAGAAATGTCTCCAATCTGACACAATTAAACTCCTCATTCCCCTGACAATTAACGCTCCCATGTTTAATTTGGGTTTGTTGGTTCAATGGTGTGTATGCTCATTACTCCCTGATTACTGTCAATCACTCCGTCAGCTCCAAACACTTTCACTGCCGGTCCATCCGCGCTGATTAACCTGGACGACAGTTACTCTCAATTTACACTTGATGCCTTGATAGGTTTCACAAATTAATGTCAGAAATGTATAATTTGTATGCAAAGTGATTAGAGCTGCAGCAAGAAACTCAGTGAACTGAAAAGTGCATTTGCTCAGTGGAAAGACAAGAATACAATTTGAGCCTTTAAAATTCATTTGTATTACATCTTAAAATTCCACACAGCACACGAATGGTAGTAAATGAAATGTTCATCACTGCAGCTAATCACGAGACAAGTCTTGTCAAGTCGGCATCACCCCTAGGCTGTTATTATTGGCTCCTCTCTGCTAACAAGCAATTAATTCACATCAGAGCTTTTTCCTGTGCCAAATAAATAGCAAATGGCAAGAAGACGCTTTCATGGCGTTAGTTTCGACAAAGTCAGAGTAAAAAAAAACAGATTGCAGCAGAAGTGCATCTGTATTTCCCAGGAGCCTCGTCAAAAACAAGAACAGAGAGAGAGGAGGGGGAAGATCTCCACACAAAAACCTACAGCACTGCAATTAAAAAAAAGTGGTGTGTAAAAATTAAACACTGGAACATTCTGTGTATTAGCATGTCCCTGCGCATTCGTCTCTTTAACCAAACAAGGATCCATCATAATTAGCTAAATTAATTCCCACATGCACAGCAACATCGTCAGTGACACCGGCTTTTTGTTCACGCTTGATTACTTTTAAATATAGCCGTAGCTATCCCACGTATTACATCTTCCTTCCGCATAAGCAAACACGCAGTGCGAGGCAGCACTTTGGAAAATGATGGGAGGCTTTCATGTGTGAAAAAAACACAGAAGAACAGGACGGGACACGGTGCTGCTGCTGCTGTGGCTAATCAATATCCATTATCACAACTTCTCACCTGTTTCTAACCTCACGCAATGCCTCCTTTCTATGCATATTTCATTCACAATACACCATAAACAACATTTCAGGTGTTAGAACTGAGATATTTACCATTTCATGATAAATAATAGCTCACTGTTGATGGCAGCAGCACATCTCAAAAGTTAGGACAGGGCAACAAAACGTGAGAGAAAACAGATTACCTAATGAGCATTTTGCAGCTAGTTAAATTAGGTTAGGGTAAGGTTAAGGTAGACTTTTTTTAACAATAAGCCAAAGGGAAATTTGTTCCCTGCATTTGATCAATCCTTCAATGCCGCTGATGCAACCTGTCAGGAGCAGTGGGTGACCGCAGTGCAGCACCTGGGGACCCTTCTCCAGATCATGTGTCAAGATCCTGGTCAGGAGTACCTCATGGAGGACTAGCTTAGTGTGCATGCTGTGGGTTGTTAGGTTGTAGTTAATTGGCAACATTTCATGGAAGTGTTCCTGAACTCATGTTATTCCCAGTACAGAATCATGTCTGTATTATGTGCTACTTTTTAGGCTTTTTAAAAAAGTTTTGGACACCTTTGCATTAGTATTAGGTAGTGAATGGACAGAGCATGAAATGGCCATTAGGCACAGCTTTTAGCAACATGACACTAACAGATTCGTAGTGAGGCGTTGTAGTGATGGTAATTTGAGGGCTGAAATTATCAGAACAAATCCAGTGATGGTGTATGGTCTTTAGAAACGCACAGGAGCACCTTCTGGTTTCATGTGTCTATGTAGAGCGGTGAGACCCAGCGTTTGAGTTCTTGCAAAAGAAACAGCATCAGCATATAGGATTACTCCAGCATGAAACAAACTATTACTCCAGGTATGTTTCTGAAATGCAAACATTATAAAATGGTTAAAAGCTCAAAAAAGTCAGTTTAGCAAACTAGGGGACTTTTATGAACATCAAACCTTTTTTTTCCCCAGTTATGTAACAATTGGTTGTAAAATACTCTCTCCAGAAGCTGCCATCAAATAAAAAATACAGATTATTTCAGTCTCAGCACCTGATATGGTCTACTGACAATACAATATTGTTTAATGGGATTTTCAAAGACTCAGATGAAGATTGAATTGAGTTTAATTTTACACATTGTTCAATCTTATTCAGAATTGGGTTTGTAATTTTTGTAGACTGTAAACACGAGATGGATTGTCATATTGTAAATACTACGTCGGGCCTTGACATTTGGGAGCAGATTTGATAGAGTGACTCATTATCAGACAGAGTGGAAAGATTGCAAAGCGATGGTGCCATTTGTTTGGCCATTTTCCCAATGCATGTTGACGACAATACAGCTCCAGACAGATATGGGCAGACAATGCGGGTGGTATTTCAAAAAAAAAAAAAAAAAAAGTAAAAAAGTCAACCTCGGCTTAGCTACTGTTTGTCTTTTTGATTTTGTATCTAGCGTCTTTCCTTGCAATTTGCCCTCCATGTCTTGCGGTCTTTTTGGTCTCATTCTGGCCAAATTATTTCCTTTTCTCTCAGTCCTTCTCCTTGCTCTCCATCCTTCTGCCAATTCGCTCGTCTGCCCGGGAAAAAGGTGTGTGTGGCTGCTTTTCAACCATTTTGTGTCTGTGTGTCTGGCACTTTCCAATTAGCTTGTATACCTGCTTCTGGCTGTGTACGAGATAAGATGGAGCTGATACCGGCGGGCTACTGTTATCTCTGTTTTTCCTCCTGTCACGCACAAACAGGGCCATATACCTTCACACATATACACACACTTTGGAAAATGCCAGGTTACAGGCTCCAAGCGCTGTATTGTAGAGATAGCTACAGTGTAGAGGCTAACAAGAGGTGGACAAGCGTTGTAATGAATTCATAAGGGACGGTTAAATCTGCTCTTATTCCCAAAGTGTAAGATATAGGGATTGAAAGTTTGGTCACTGGTTCATCTTATCCTACAGTAGACAAACTTAGTACCTGCTGCTTTGCAAAACATTCTGTCCTGGTTGTGTGTACTGTCTAAAATTGGGCGGAAATGAAAAATGGAACCTAACCTGTTCCTCTCAATAAAGTCACTCTCAGCTCTTTGAGCTCAGGCTCCTTCCCCCCAGTGAAGTGACATTCTATGTCCCGATGGCAAGATTCTGTGCCCACAGATGGGGCGGTCGAGGCACCCACCTTTAACTGCCACCCAGGTCACACAGCACTGGCCCTTACAGTCCTTCCTGCAGGTGGTGGGCCTACGGGAAGGTGATGCCACGTAGCCTTTTTGGGCTGGGCCCAGCCAGGTCCCGGGCCCAGCCTGGTCCCTGGGAGCCCTGACCCCGGTGACACCAATGTAATAGATCTAGTTGCACTCGTTATCATATGGGGCTTCCGAAATGCTCTTAGTCTGGCTTGTCACCTAGGACCTGTTTGCATTGGGAGACCCTTCTAAGGGTCTTAAGTTCCAGACAACATAGCTCCCAGGACCACAAGAGCATGCAAACCCCTCCATCACAATAAGATGGTGGTCCAATCCAATACTTTTTAATTGCAACTGCCCAGAGTAGACAAACTGAGGGCAACTCTGAAGATAACTCAACAGCAGTCCTGAATTTACTTTGGGATCAAAAGTATAAATCTAATACACATTTCCACCTATTTTCTTTGTGTTAGCACTGTTGCCTTACAGCAAAAGGAGCTGGGTTCAATTCCCAGACCATATGTAGAGTTTGCATCTTCTCCTGGTGTCTGGGTGGGTTTTCTCTGGTTGCTCTAGTTTCTTCCATCAATCTAAAACATGCACAATATAGGTTAAGTCTTCCAGCTGGGTACTCCTGACCAAGATCCTGTCCTCAAAATCTGGAGAAGTGTCCTGAGATGTTGCACAAGAACTGTAATAACATCCACCTTACCTAACACCAAAGAAAGAAGGCAGTGCTTACATGCAATTTTACCACCACTTTACATCAAAAACAGCATACAGCACCTTTAATGATTTGTTGCGATTTCTTATCATGCCTATTTTTGCATTGCATTTCCCACATTTAAACTAAACTATATACAATATTATTTTATACAGCCTGTGGCATCAGAAAATGGTCTGTGGAGTCATAAAGAATGTCTAAAGAGGCAACTATTGGGTATAAGCCCTCTCTAATTTCTTAACCTCCTTTCACTTGGTTTATGCTGGACTCAACTGTGTACAGCTGTTGTTGTTTAGGGTTTGTGTTTTTGTTTTGCCGACCATTTTTTAACCCCACAACAGTGCCAAAACCTTATCTATTCCCTGGGTGAGGGTCCATGGCAAACCTGGGTAGCAACAGTGTCACCGTAGAAATAGCTGGCCCATTGAAAGGGCTGTCACACGTGGAAATGTTTACCTATGCCGTTTCCTCCCTTATTTTGAAAAGCCTTATTCTCATGCATGCACGTAAGCACCTGGGGGTTGCGTTTAGAGAAGGCGACAGTGTATGTTTTGGATGTTTGCTGGTGGCAGCGTGGTGGGCTGCGCTCTGACCCCCATGACCCGTCCAGACTGTTGAATAATAAAAGGCTATTCAGGCCCTCACTGGGTTGACAGAATGAAAGGAGCAGTCTATAAGAGGAGGGGGGGAGAGGGACGGTGCGGGGGAGTGGGGGTGCAGACATGGCTCTAGCTTTGTGGGAGGTATGGGACACTCATTATTTCTCTCAGCCCTTTTCTATCTCACACACTACTTCAAGTTTCCCTTTGCTTTGGCAGTTTCTCATTCAAGTCCGGCTCTCTCCAGACCCGTTGATCCATTTGTTGAGAGCTTCAGTTCCTCACTATTTATTTCATCCACCCACCTCAGTCTCCTCAAGATTTCTGAATTGGTCCTTTCACTCTTCTATCCATCTAATCTGCTTACGCCTTACAACCTCTCATGTCTAGCTTCTCCTTGGCTATCCATCCATTTTTATTCTTTTTTTTTTTTTTGCGCCTCTCAATTATCCGTCCATCCCTCTCGGCTCCTCCCTCACCGTCTCATTAGCGATGCTGTCTACTAAGGAGGTGATTAGCCTGCTTCGGCTCTAATTAAAACACAGAAAGGAAACTAAATGAGACCTGTGATTTGTGGCGCAGTGGTGGTGGTGGTGTGTGCGACAGTCAACAGCCACCGAATACTAAGGAGGAAGCAGCGGGCTCTGTTTCGATGTAAAGCGCTCACAATTATCGGAAGGTTCTGATAGATGTCACACACACTGCACCGGGAACGAAAATGGATTTCTTTGAGGGAGATTATTGTTTAAATTAAAAAACTGAGAGAGAGCTGAGAGGCAGAGCAGGCGTGGAAAAAGTATGTCTTCATCAGCTAAATATGCAGGGTTGTCAAACTCATCCTTCTGCTAATTTGAACATTTTATTTCACCTGACTGCTTTAAAATTAAATAATGTGTGTGGGAGTTGAGCCATTTATAGAACCGCATAGTAATAAATTAATTGGAATAAAATGTTGTTGGAATGTACACAAAGATATTTTGGGAGATGAGAACAAACCCTGCTGTAGACAAGAGTATACAGTGATTTAAAGTGTGCCATTGCTTTTACATAGCCTCATTTCTGCACACCTTCTCTTTCAGATCCTGCTTAGTTCACTATCAGCCCTTTTTCAGCCACCACTGGTCTCTCAATATAAACCCTTTACTCATTTTTTTCCTCAACATATCACAACTTTTCTTACAGCTAGCTTTTGTGGACATGGATTCAGCTCTCATAATAATGAAGTGAATGATGTTGATGCATTAAAAGAGCCAGACATTATAGTGAGCTAATGTTTTTAAAGTAGTTTGGCCTACTATACCAGCTGGAAAGCAGTATTATAGTTGAGTCACCAGTTTTCAAGTCCAAGTCACTCTCATATTCTCAGTGTTTTAAACTGCTTTATTTGCTATTATACATACAAGGTGTACAACAAAATTGCATAGATGGTCAGATAGAGGGTTAGTCCTCAGCATGCCACCACTATAGGCCAACCTGACCTGATGATTTTAGGCTCTTTTCCACTAGGCAGAACGGTACAGGATGTGTCAATATGTGTTGGGACGCCTTAGAACGGGTAGCTCCAAAACCTGTTGGTGTTACCTTTACTCTGGGTCCAGGAGACCCAGGTTGGTTTCACAAACACTGACGTCACACAAGCGCAACAATGTTAACAAATGAGATAAACATGTGTTTGAAGCTGATTTTAAACATAAAGGTGCTGACAACATTTAATAAAAAGTCTAGCGTAAATCCTGCTGTGAGTCTGTGTGAGGCTGGAGCTAAAGCTGTATTAACTTCAGTAAACAGGAGACTACTTCTGGTTTATCACCAGCATTCTGAGGATTGAATTTACTTCTCTGCTACACTTTATCAACTGAACATATAATGACACGAGTTTAACTCATGTTTAATCCAGTCTAAACTAAAGATTAAACGTTTAGATTCTTGAAGCGAGAGCTGTACTTCGCTAAACTGGAAACAGCTGTTGCTAATATATGCTAGCTTTATTTTTAGAAAAAGTCACCTGAACATTAGCTTGTTCTCTCTTGGGATATGGCTGTTTATCACAAGGAGAAGTACGTGAACATTTTCCCTTTTATTTCTGTCCTTTGGCATGTTGTTTCTGCCTGAGTGAGGATTCTCTCTCGTCCAATCACCTTGCTGCAGCGCCCACCTCTAACCATTCCAGATGCTTAACCGTGCTGGACCCCACCAGGGAGGGGTGCCCAAAGTTTAACAGTTTGGACTGCTTTTTGGGAATACTTTGAGAAGTGGAAACACCCCCAAACCGGGCCATGCTGCCCCGTTTCTGCTTAGTGGAAAGGCGCCTTTTATGTGGTAGGGGAAACCATAGCACCCGGGATCTTCTTGCTGTGAGGTAAGAGTGCTAACCACTGTGCCACCATGCTGTTCAGCTTCCAGTCTATGTCTGAGTCACCAAAAAATTTAATCTAAACATTTGAATGAAGTCAGTTACCAAAACTATTCAAGTCAAGTTTGAGGTGAATCATTTGGAGTGCAATTTCAAATCACTTGTCTGAATCAAGTCTGAAATGAGGCTAAACCAATTCAAGTTGAGTCTAAGTTGAGTCCAAAATGAATTTTAAGGTGAGTCCAAGTCTAGGTTGAGTCACCCATGTTTACTTGTAACTGACATGTTGAGTTGACTACTACTATGCAGCACAGTCTCTGCTTGCAAACTTGGACTCGCAAGTCCCCGAGACTTCACAAGTTCGAGTCTAAGTTCGAGTCATCACTTCCCAAGTCTTATTCAAGTGCGAAGACAAGAATTCACTTAAAAAAAAAAAAAAAAAAAAAAAAAACACTTCTATCTAATTATACACCCCCTGCAATGCTGCTGCTGTGCTGAAAAAAAAAAAAAAATCAATTCCACTCTTTTGCAGTCAAAATGTTTATTCCTAAGCCCAAAGCAAACCAATAACATGTTGTTTTGGCCTTAACCCATAACACCAACCTTCCTTCCTAACCTTCAGTGTGCTCCTTGGATCCTTACAGAGTTTCTTGCAAACTATTAAGAAACAGTTTAATACAATAAATGGAGACTGCACTGCACTAAAAGCTAAAATTGTCAAATTGTCACACTATATTGGTGTTTAATGAATAAGAAACCAGACATTTCAGATGCTCAAATTGCATTCTTTTCATCTGCGTGCATCTTACATCCAGTTCCAGATGTTACTACCAACTGTGAAAGTGAAAAACTATCAAAAGGCATGCTAAGACACAAATGAATAGAGCATTGTGTACACAGAAATAATGCAGACAACCAAAACCGAATTTTGTTTTTGTCCTATATTTCTACATATGCGCCTGTTCTTTCCTAGCATCTTTCTACTGTATTTCCAGGCATTACAAGGTCCCAGGGTGATAGATAGATAGATATCTGAGACAGTTTTCCAGCACTAAGATCAATTGAGCCTGCCTTACAAGCTCATTTGTCATGCTATACAAGATGCCAGCCGTCATTACTCATCAGCATTGCCTTTCATTAACTGAAATTAGTAGCCTTGGCATAGTCCTTGATGGTGAAACAATTGCATTTTTTAAACTCCCAAGATTTGCACTTTTTTCTAAATTCACCTTCTTTTCTGTTTTCATTTTACTTTTTTTTAGGCAAAGAGATGAAGAATGACATGGAGCAACTTTGCCCAAGCTTAGAAAATTGCTCTAGTTTAAGTTGTAAGCACTCTACCAGGCGAGCCACCAAGACACCCCATATGTTTTCTTAGTTAGAAGTATTTTCAGTCTCAAGCTATAGCAATGCAATTGTTTTTTCAACTAAATTGGTATCAGTCTGTGCATGCATGGTTTTACAAATATTAGCACACTCATGCTACAAGCTGGACCCATCATTTTTTCCCGAGGGACTTGAATTATGCAGGAATAGCTGTTAGACTCTGTAAGCGTTGTCATCAAAATTGCCACATTGAAATGATCAGAGACACACATCTGTCCCTAACTGTACTCAGCGCCTCATTAGTTTACACCAGAATCTGCTGCGTGCACCTTCAATCCTCTGCTTCCAGGGAAAGGTGGACTTGGCAAATCCACTGAAATGTAGAGATTTCTTTATACTGTGTTATAAGTAAAATGCAATTATTTGAAATTAAAACTTTCAATGACTGTTTTCAAAAGGGGGACGCTGTTAACCTTGTGAAACAGCTTGTGTTCTCGTCCAACAGGACCATGTAGAAAAACAGCTTTTCATGTTTTTATGCCTCTTTCAAAGCTTTTATAAAGAGTGGAGACATTAATGCATACTTAACCTCTATCATTCCATTTGTGTAAAAGCTCTTCTCATTCTCTTTCACTGTAATGTCGCCCAAATATCTGAGTTTCAGCAGATCAGTATCTTGGTGCCGCGGCAGTATCAAAGTCAACGTTGCACTATGTCGGCGTTTAGACCTTTTCTCACCTCTAAAGCAGGAACGCCGTGGGCCAAAGAGACACAAGGCGCACGCAATCTGACGTCTGATCATATCAGCCGTGACTCAAGCAGGGCGCAAGCTTCTCCGACTGCAGACACTGATATGTGAGGACACACACATAACACTCTTTACTGGGCGGTAGGTGGGCTGGACAGGTCTAGCTCCTTTCAGCAGCAAAAGAAAAGAAAAAGCATGCACCTTCTATTTTATCTAAAATGATTTCTGCTGGATACATTCAAGTAGGCTTAGCAAAAACGTGACACAATACAAACACAGCATGCAGGGAGGAATTAGCTTTAGCCTCTACATATTGCAAATTCTGATTGATGAAAATAGTTTTGCAACTGACTACCATTCAATTTCATGTATGTGATGACAGAGGCTAGTTATAAAACAGCCATTGTATTTACGTTTAGTCTTTTTATCTAATGTAGCAATTAGCATATATTATGTAATTAGCTTAAGCTATAGGTGAGTTTCTTATGTTATATGTTATGCATATAGTAAGTCAAACTTATGCAGGTTTCTTGTGTTATATGTTATGCATATAGTAAGTCAAACTATGAATGGAGAACTGGATTTTTTTTTTAAATGGTGTGAAGTTTGTGAGTTGTGTGACATTCATGTTCTTATGCTTAATTATGTTAGGGGCTGCAGGTAGACTGAAACCCTTTTCTGGCTACTCTGGGCCTGAGGTGGGTACACCCTAGGCAGCTGACATGACATACGCTGACAGACAAACATTCACGTTAAGCAATGTAAATATACTAAGTCACTTGCATATATGTCTTTGAACGGTGAGAAGAAGATGAGCACCTGGAGAGAACCCATGGTAATGGGACATGCAGACTCCACTCCAGGATAGTTAGCGGCCGGACACGGGATCAAACCCACAATCATCTACTTTTGAACAGGATTGCTAACAACTCTGCCACTGTGCACTCCTTATAATTTTAATATCTGCAATAAATGCCTGTTACTTTGCCCTTTAGCTTGGAAATGCAAACAAAAGCAGCAACAAAGCAGGGCAGAAAAATGTGAGATATTAAATCATGGAGAGCAATGCAGTTCCAGTGGGAAAACAAAATGTATTAAAACACAGACAACAGCCCACTTTATTAACTTTTGGTGGAATATTTCATTATTGTGTACATGCTGCTGATAAGTGAGGACATGAGGACATTCAATTCTACAACTGTGTCAGGAACATTTACTAAACAATACCTTTCTACATGGCAGTAATGGTAGTAGAAGTTTAGATTTTATTTTTTTTTTTTTATTCTATGAAAAGTATGTTTTCATTGGTGCCATTAGCAGCCCTTACATATTTTAAGGTGCTAATTCCTCACTAGACATTTTTCTTTTTTTTTTTCAGAAAAGTGAGCTATGCCTCTAAAACCACTTTCTGCATTTGTGTTAAAACTTGAAAATGTGCAGCCATTCAGGGGACATGTCCAGTTATTGAAAAGATGCCAATAAGGTCTTTCTGCCACATCTCTCTTATTTGTGGCCGTCAGTGAATGTCCAAAAGTCCAACTGGCCCAACTTTTCCTTTTTATTAGCGTCATCAATCAGCCCCCTCTGGCCCAAATGTAGCCTGTCAGAAGATATAATCTGCGCTAATTCCAGTTGTCAATTGATGGCTCGGTGTCAGACTAATTGAATGTCTTTGATCAACAACATTTCTCAACTGACTGTGGCTCAATATATATATCCAGAATATAGACCGGTGCAGCTGTGGTGATTTGCACCTGCTTTGGTGTCCATAGAATATCAATTTCTTTTTAATGTGCTAGGGGTGTGTTTTTTAGATAGACAGATAACATTGGTTTATGATATATGGTTTGTGATACAGAACAGCTGATATCAATAGACTGTTTTGTGCTATTGAAACCATAAGAAAGAATGGTGCCATAAGCTAAGCTGACCCTAATACACTTTTAATGGAAGAAGCACAAAACATGAATCAACAAGATGGTTTCTGGACAACAGCCACAATACTACATGTGTCTAATGGTACTGCCTGAGTAAAATAAACATTAGTGAGTGTATTGACATTTAGCCATGTTATTTACCGAGACAATTAGCTTATATGATTAGCATATAAGCTTAAAGCTAAATTATTATTATTATTATAAATTATGTTTGTGTTATGGTGGAGTAGATACAGAAATGTGGCAGACAATCAATCACTACAAATCCTGCTTCAACTTTAAGCAAATTAAACTGACAGCAGATATGGGTGCCAATAATTCAAAGTACATTTTAACAAATACTGTATATTAACAACAACCTTGAATTTTTGCAGTATAAAACATCTTACAAAAGTAAAAAAAGTAAAATAAAAGAAATAAGAATAGGAAAAACGTTGCTGGATAATCCTCCTGTAATTGGGCTGTAACGCTGTAAGATTTGTTAATCTCTGTTTCATGTCTAGTATAGAAAGTCAATATAGAAATTAGAAAAGGCTACAAAATGGAAAAACTCAGGAATTGTTATGAATCAAACTTCATATCCTGACGAAGATGACAACATGACTCACAAATTCCTAACACCACTGATGACATTGCTCACACACTGTGATGATGACTGTGGTGCCCGGGTTGTCATACAGACAAATCCACAACAGTGATGAAGATAGATCTGCATTGCTCAACACTCCATCAAGTGTGCCCCCATTGTGCTCCAATCACAGCCTCTTCTCATTACTCTTCATTCAGCCAATGAGTTTGACGCTGGAAGAAAAGACGGAAGGTCCCCCCCTCCTACTCTTATCCCCTTCATTTTCGACACGTCCCAAACAGAAATCAATTTCATCTATTGGGCCCTGCCTTTTTTGGCTGGCTGCTTAGGCTAGTCTTTTGATGGCGAACCTCGCTGACACCTCTTTAGCCCTCTTTTGTTAGCTGTTCATTGGCCGCGCCATATGGCAAGTGAGAGGGATCTAGTAGGTGAATGCATGTGTATGTAGACGTAGGGGTCGGCAGGGGGTTATAAGGAACTGACCTGCTGACAAAGGCTCCCCACTCCATCAGTGATGTCTATGAATACATGGGGACAAGTCAGCTGAATGGGCGAGCAGAAGCCGTGGAGAAGTCGTCTCCAAAGGGAGGGAAGTGGGGGGGGGGGGGGTTCACTGGTGGGGGGGCATTAGCAAGATGGATGTTAGCTGGGATTAAGAGAGGGCGAGAGAAAATGAAATAGACAGGGGGTAGATGGAGAAACGGGAGGGGGACGTGTGATTAAAATGGTTGCTGAAGAGAGAAATAACCAAAAAGGATGCTTATAAAGGCTTAGGGGCAGCGGTGAGTATGTGTGTTGGCGCCTTTAAGCTGCCCGCTGTGTGCTGTGTGTTTGCAGAGGATAAGAGGTGATCCCGGTGCCACAGGGGTCTACAATAGGCCAGCAGGTCCCTCTCAGCGTGATGACAAGACGCCCGGGGTCCCCTGGAAACCTCTGCGTGTGCACCTAAATATATGAGTGCATGTATCCCAGCAGGCTGTTGTCTATAGGAACACCAATCTATGGGAGAGTGAGGAGAGATTCTCATTAACCGCATGTGACAGAGCAAAGCGGGGGAGTATGTGGGGTGAGCTACGGGGTCGCCGAGTGTTACGGACTTCCCACTTATTGCAACTGAAGGTTTTGTATCTGACTTTTTCTTGTTGTGTGTTGGAAGTTAGTTAAAACAGAAAAAGAAAAACATTTTACATCCTCAGCTGCGGTGCATAAAATCACATCTCTAATGACACCGGCATTCCACATGGTCTTGTTCCGGCAATTTTCAACACTCTAATTTTTTGCAGATAAGTGCCGATAAGCAAGCTTGTGCAGAAAGCTTATAAAGTGCCTCTTATTTAAATGAGAGCAAAGAACTAAAACTATTTTTTGAGAAGTGCTTCTGACTTTAATAATAGCATGTATACACGTAAGTGTCTGTGACTTTAATGACAGCCGAGTCACAAAACCACTGCGAGACTGTGCAAAAGGTGGCACAAAAGCAAAGGAAAAAAAAAAAAAAGAAAACAGGCCAAAGCAATGGAAACATGGAGGAATCTCTGCCAGATTTCTTTTTTCTTTTCATTTGAATGCTATGCTGGACAAGTAGTCACAGAAATGTAGTGGAGGACGGAAGTTTTGCAGTGTAATACTCAACTACCACAAAATCTATTTTAATAAGTTATGTTTAGCAAATTGAAATTACAGCCAGATCTGGGTGCTATTAATCAATTAATTCAAAGTGCATTTTACATAACACTGTAAATCAGAGATGTCCAAACTATCACTAAATGTGGCCTACAGTTTTTTTATTGGCCCTATCGTTTCATTCTCAACCGGTCCAAATTGCCACAGGTAGTTCGATTTAAAGCACAGATAAAACAGCTTATATTTTCTATTTCCTCACCATATATTTTCCAATATGTGACCCTCAATGAGAAACATTTGGACACTGCTGTAAATTAACATCTTGTTTGACTACATCACATGTGCATGGGTCTATAACATGGAACACATTCAGTACAAATACAAACGTAGTCAATCTGAAAATGCATTGAATAGAAAAACAAGTTAAGTATGGCAAAACTCAGGTATTGCTATATACGTGTCAAAATGCATATACCCTAGATCACAGCTTGACAAGCAGGCTGTGAAAGCTCTGGGAGATTCTGCAAGAAGGAGCACAAAAGCAAAAAAAATAAATACATTTAAAAAAATAAATAAATAAAAAATAAAAATAGGCCAAAGCGATGGAGACATGAGGGATCTCTGCCAGATTTGCTCCCACTAACCCAGTGCAACCGTAACCGCCATTGCTTGCTGCTCTATAATGGTCACACTATTACATGGCATTGCATAAGATAGATAAGAGGCATATTCACCACAACCGGGAGAAAGAACAGTGCCTCCAATGCATGCGTGACTGGTGTGTGCGCGTGTGTAAAATGGCAGGAGCTGGGGGAGTGTGAATGAAAGTGGTACAAGATGAGCCGAGAGATGAGAGCAGGGAGAATGGGAGTGAGATTGTGCTCTGTCATCTACGTTATGCATGGTGCTATGTGTGTATTGGTGTGTGTCTGTGTGTGTGTATGTGTATGTGTATGTGTGTGTGTGTGTGTGTGTGTGTGTGTGTGTGTGTGTGTGTAGGCCAGGCGCTGGTTCAGACGCTGGAGTCGTAACACACTGCTCTATGGGAAAGCAGCCATACAAAGAGCCCTTTCACTTTCACAGCCACAGCAGCCCCCCTTCTACTCTGCTCTCCAATTTCCTCACAGTTAAAGCCAGTTATTTTTCCACAAGGCTAATAAGTAACTCATTTGCTGGGTTTTAAAATTACAGATTTCCCTTTTCCATTATAAATGCTCTGTTTTGCATTATGTGCTTTACATATTTCATACCGTGTGCAGTTTTAAAGAGTCCAGTGTTTTTGTAAAGGTATGGTCTACACACAACATTGTCAACACACTCACAGCTTGGAGAAACAGACAGGAGCAAAGATGTGGCAGCTAATGGAGCCAGGAAACTTTAAATTTCCTTTTTGCTTTCAGGGTTGTCACAGCAAATCATCTGTCTCCCTGCAAGCACTACTTTGGAAACGTCTTTAAAATGTCGGGGACACAGACAACAAACAGAATGTTCAGCTATTCAACTCTTTGTCCAAATAAGTAATATAGTTCAACCAAAAACATTTGCAATACATCTTGGATGCCTTGATAGTTTTCATTCAGCTGGTATCAAACCTCTGTTACCAGCAATCACCTGCAATTTTCTATTACTAACCATAACCCAAATGCATTGTAGACCTGGCCAACATAGTGAGTTTTATGTTATTGGGCTTGCTCCTAATTGCCCTGTTAGCACCAGTACCACTCTGAAGTCAGTTTACAATATGGCCATTGTTTGCCTTTTTCCGTACCTTCCCTTATCTCCGCTTGCCTGCAGTCTTTTGCTTCTTTTTTTTGTCTTCAAATTCCTATCTTTGCTTATACTTCTGTGCTTCTGCCCCATGCACGTCACTGGCAGCCCTCCCTCACATCTGTTTGCATGGCCTTGTTCCACAGGGTTGAATGCCAGCATCCTCCTCCCCATTATTAGCCGAACACAACAACTGCGACGGTTCGCCTCCCTGACTTCTGTCGCCTTTTGTCCTGTGGACCAGCTTGAACCATTGGCTCCTTTTTTACAGTGGACAAAACCCGACATGGCTAAATAGACAGCGGGACAGTTGGTCTCTTTATTGTCTGTCTCGGCATGTGTTTGTGTTATTGGCTTGCATATTTGCTACTTTTCGCACCAACATATGTGTGTGGTTGTTGTGTGTGTGGTGTGGGTGTGTGAAGCAGTGGTCATTTGTTTACACAAGCAGACTGTAATGAGAACTTAAGCCTTCTGCTCAGTCAGAGAACAGTTGTTGCATTTTTTTCCTACTTTTATCAACATTTAAAAAGATCAAACTCAATTTGCTTCGGATGAAAAAAGTGATCACAGTCAGTTAATTTTGATCTCTGGTGGATAAGAAATGCTTAGAACGGGGAAAAGAATGAGGTCAAGACTTGTTTGATCTCTTTGAATTCAAGGAAATGAGTTGATTGCATAGACCGTTCCAAATTACACACACCTTAAAGTACACCTGATTAAAGTGGGACCATTTTGCTAAGTTCTACAAACAGCCCTAAAGCCAAGAAAAAACATAGAAAATAGGTATAGAGAACATACTGACAATCAAGTTTCCTAATTCAAATAATAAAGGATTAGATTTATATATAGCACTTAAAGTCATATAGTCTTTTTCTCATTTACTCTACAGTCACAGTATGAAGTGACACTACCTCTGTAGCCATACGATGCCAACATTCTCCCCCAACATCACGAAACACTCCACCACAATCCCACAAATACAATTCACTGGAGGCAAGGTGGGTGAAGTGTCTGACAAATTAGCAATATAGAACTCAGGGAAGCAGGAATCAAACTGCCAACCTTCTGGTCAAATGGTAAAGGGTCACATTAGTATTGCACTTTTCTACCACTATAGGCACTCAAGCACATCTACACACCTACAAACATACACCTTTATAAACCAATGCTGCAGACACCAAAGGTAAGGTGGGTGAAGTGTTTTGCCCAAGGGCACAATGGCAGTGCAAAATAGTAGAAACGGGAATTTGAACTGCCAAACTTCTGCAATGTGGGCGACCTGCTCTATCTTTTGAGCCACTTCTGCCTCTATACAAAGCATTAAAATGTAGCTCTGCAATAACACTGCACTGTAATTTTATCTTTTTGACCTAACATTTTGGCTCAATTTCCCACCAATTTGTTTGTTAAATTTATTGAAACCATTCCAACAGCGAGCCAGGAATAAATGTTGCAGAAAGAACTACTTTGTTAATTATAGTTTACCAGTCATCATCAATGCTTAGCACATAAAGTGGTCCAAGACATTATCCGCCTTATTGCACTAAATTAGAAGTAAACAAGAAAAAGTCTAACTTTTTAAAATTACACAAAAGTTGCCTCCATCCAAAACTCCAATTAAAGCAGAAACTATTTCACACTGGGCAGTACAAACTGAGAATAGAGAAGTACAGTTCAGTTCAGTTTCTTATTATACATGAGTGGTGTGAGACAGGTGTAAAGGCCAGCACATTTTACACAATCTTCAGCTCTCTTTGTCCTCAGGCAGACTGGATCACACGCACACACACACACAGACACACACACACACACACACACACACACACACACACACACAGTGGTTTAATGCATTCCATGTCAAGCAGATCATTACATTGTGTGGATCCACCTAAAGAAACATTTTCTTCTATGCTTTGTACTATCAAACATGTCTGTGTCCCTTTGTGCCCTTGCTCTCGCATGTGCAAATGTGTCCTTGAATGAACTTAGCCAAAAAAACTACATTGACCTTGTGTTCGTGAATGCTGCAAAATAGTTTCTCCAAATGGCTCCTCATTAACTGACTTATTCGCCACATGAATATTAAGCAAGGAGACCATAGTTAATTTTGCCACCATTTCAAAGCGCATAGTCCAATTAAGAACCAAAGTCATGATCCATTGTTCGGCAAATAATATGAACCCTCAAGTAAAAGAGGGAACACTAATTCTATCTCCCATTATACGAGACAGGTTTGAAACTGGTTTGAAATCCAAAATTTGACAAAAATGGCCATTATGTTACACTCTTAATATCTTCAAGATTGACTAGCTAGGATATAAAGAAAGTGTCCTCGTGCTAACAAAATCACTAGAATAAGTGTTAATGACATACACGTATAATTATTTAATACTGGTCTGACAAGCTTGAGGACATGCAAAATGTCTTATGAATGATTATGAGTTGCAGAATAGTAACTTCATTGCTAATTTCTCAAACCCCAGGAAGACATTATTACATTACAAAGAAACAAATCAAGAAGTCGATTCAGTCTTCAATGTCATCCCACCCCCTTACAAATACCACCATTTTCTTCCTCATTATACCTGATGGTTTGAGGAAAGGTGACAAGTCCTGCCACACATTTACTGCAGCACTCAAAATCCTCGGGGTTGGATCTTGCAGGCATTTAAAAGAGCAAATCAGTAGTGAAGTGCGCTGGTGTCATGGGAATTAGTACAATAAGTGGATTTGGGGAGGAATGGTTTGGTTCAAGGTAGTACTATCTGCATATGGGTATTTTTGTGCTTCAGACTTGGAACAGCCTTTCACTTTCTGTTCACAGAATGCATGTTTTGTGGGGTTGGTAACAGCTGCACGAGACAATGGCTAAACATGTACATTTTACAAACTGGACTCATATCTTTATGAATACACAGTTTGGCATTGCACTACAGTACTTGACTAGACAAAAAGAAAAAGATATTTAACCAAAAGCAGAATTTACTTAGACAAAGACAGTGAAGCACTAAGCCAAGACCAAGGCCAGCGTAGTGAGATTTCCAGGAACACAGCCCACAGTACAGTACTAGAAAACTTTTTTTTTGGCAGGGTGGTTAGCTAGAAAGGGTTTGACACCAATGCCATCAGACACTCAATCTCTCTGTGTCTGCGTGTGTTTCTGTCGGTTCTGTCCAGGAAAACTAGTCTAGCTTCCTCCAAATACATGTGTTAGGATAATTGGTGACTTTACTTTGCCCCTACAGGTGAATGAACGTGAGTATCTCTGTATGCCTCCCAGTATTGGCCCTACTACAAACTGGCTACTGTCCTGTGTGGGAATGGGCTCCAGCCGCCCAAGATTTCTGATGGGAATAAGCTGAAAAAATTAATCAATGAATGTTTTATGAAATAGTGTGGCCTGAAACTAGAAATCAGTGATGAGAATTTGGTGATAGAGGCTTTCAATCTAGCCACAACATTCACAAACAGATCGGCAGTGACTTAAAATCTGAGTGAAAATTCATTTTATTCCAACATGTTTTTGAAAGTTTGCAATGATACAGGTTATCGCAATCAAAACAAGGTTTAAAAAGTCATTGTAGTTTGTAGAGTTGAATGTTTTTCTGCTCTCATCCATTTTGTCAATTCTGAAGTGATTAAATCTCCTCAACCACAAACTACAAACCACATTCAGATGACTTCTTTTTTTATTATAGTTTGGTTTTAATCGAAGAAAACACAAAAACCATAAAATTGGTCCCCAAACAGGTCTCAGGCTGGTCTTGATCACACCATTACTACTACATGCCTCCAGTGGGCACATCAAATTTCACGGTCGCATTTTCAAACCAGCACATTTCAAACAAAGGCATCGCAGACATGCATTGGTACAGGCTGTCTCTTGACATCTGCTGCTAACACAGATGAGTGTGAAACATGACGGGCTCGATGGTGATACGCGCTGCATGGATGTGCGAATGCTGAAGACGTACGGGACATATCTAACCACGCCTTTGCACACATTTCCTCACAAAATGCTTGGAAAGCCAGGTTGATATAGGAGCCTTTAAGTCCAGAAATAGATGAAGTGCACATCGGGAGGCATGTAGCCGCACATAATTATCAAGTTAACCAGCTGCACACTATCAGAGGTACAGTATGGAGCTCCAACGTGTTATTAAAACACAGAGCGCTCACACGGCTCTGGGGCCTTGTTACACTTTATTGATGAACTGAGAGAGCATAACTGAGAATAATCTAGTGTGTAATGTTATATAATAAATAGTGGGCAAGATATATTTTACATTGGCTTGTGCGTATTGGGCAGAAATGGCCATGATGGAGCGATGTATGTGGACTGGAGATGCCTGCAGAGTATTAGCATTTAGTCCAAGGTGGAAGGCAGACAGATACTCTAGTACTTGTGCCCCACCTTTTGATCGTGATAGCAAAGTGTGTAGCTTTTTTTTTTTTTAAGTTTCAGTGTGAGTAATTTTTTTTTTTTTTTTTTTTTTTTTTTTTACCTTGATGGCAAAGTGGGTAGTGGGCACCAGGCTGGGGACACAGTAAGTATAGCAGTAATAGTATGTGTAGTGATAGTAGTACTTAAGTAAATGTTAAATCCAACACTGTTTTACTTTTAATCAAGTAATAATTGTGTTATGTTGTGAGTATGAGAAATAATCTTAAAAATAACCATTGACACAAAACTGACACAGCATTTGATTCTTATACCCAAATCAGCCTAGGAAGATATAATCCTCATCTCTGTATTGTGTGCAGCATCACTTTTAAATTAGCTGAGAAAGTAAACAGCCAGCCGAAGTCGTAATTAAGAGATGGGATGCTGGGAATGAGCACAACAACCAAACAAGTTAAAGAGAAATTCAGAGGCGCGGGAGTGAAAGTCCGTGTGGTGTTTTTTGGAGACTTTAAAAGTAAACAGGCGGCAGGATGAGTCAGAAAGGCACAGCTGGGCACAAAGAGAATGGGCAAGTGATTAGTGAGGGAAAAGGAGCAGTGACAAACACAAGGGGGCACCTAATGGGCAGGTGAGCTCTACATAGGGAGATTAAAAAATGGATGTACTTTTCCTGGTTGTCTGGCATAGTTATAAATATGTTTCTAGAGACAGAGAAGTCTTAACAAGGTGGCTTTGGTGGGTTCTTTTCTGACCCCTGTGTGGGTGACCATTAAGAGTAGCATAATCCTTGGCCAGTCACACTATGTACTAGTCTAGACCAAAGGATACTATTTGTTTTAAAGACCTATACTGTACTACTCACAGGGTGCACAGTGGCAGAGTGGGTGACACTCCTGCCTCACAGCAAGGACATTGTTTGAACCTTAGGCTGGCTGACTATGAGCAGTGTCTGCATGTTATTGTGTGTGTCCTTTGGGTACTCTGCATGGGTGTGCCATGTGGGCAAGCAAGGCAAGCAGTGCTTGACCAATTAAATCTAAAAAACACATAGATTAAAACCATAACAAAATCGATTTCTCTCCAAACATTTCATTTTGCAGTTCACTTCCATAGTGAATCAGTCTATTACCTGCTTCCAGTCACTGTGTACTTTTCTGCCCCGTGCTGGCCACTCCAGGTACTGTCGAGGCAAGCTAGGTTATTAATTTCTGTCATTTTCACCTCTGTGGGGGCGGAGTCATGGTGTATTGTTTCTGTCTGGGGGTTGTCAAGCAGAGGGCTGAGCAGCTTGTTTTGGAGAGTCGCGCATGCGTGCTGTGGTTAATCTCATGCTTAGTGACAAATCGCTGGCTGATAGCAGCAGAAAATACACGCGGTATAAGCAGCACGCTGTACCACTTACAACCTGTCCATTACAGTTCGCATGCACCGCGTTAGACAACAAAACTTTCCACAAGTAGCCGCAGCCAAAGTGTCTAAGAGCTTTTCTACAGATAAGTCATAGTTTGTAGCTTAAACCTTGTTCATGTTTCTCATGAGTACATGCTGCTGCATAAACTGTGTGTCATATAAATGATAGCCTCACATACATTGTTAAGTGTCAGACATGTTTGTAAGAAGTGAAGCTGGCGGAGTGGAGAGGAGCCAGTGGAAATGCATGTGAATATTACAGAACTGTGAATGAACTGGGCACTGGTTATTCTGGACAAACTCAGCTGTAGGAAATACAGGACGTTTCTTAAAAAAGTAACATGGACTGAATTTGCAGCTTGAGTAGAGAGGTGAGCATCAGCGAGGCGGTCTTTTTAAATGGAGGTTTGTGGTGTGATGTGTAAGGCTTCTTTTGATGTTTTCTTATAGTGAAGCAGCATTAACAGTGCACTAGTCTAGTGTTGATCTCAGTGTTAGTCCTGATGAACAGACCTCCCTCATCTGTAAGGCTGTAACCTCACTCATCATCTATCCATCCTCGTTTTAGTACTTATGAATTAAAGTTAAAACAAAAACTGCGGGCACATTCTTTGACAGAGAAGGCCAGCTTAGTGAAGAAAAAAATAAATAATTGTAATGACATTGTTTTGTATACAAACAGAGTTAATAATAATAATTATTATGTAGGAAGAGTGTGAGATAGTTTGAAACAGCCTAGTACACAAACACTGATGGGATTGGAGTTACCTAAGTGGCTTTTAAATTTAAATTAAATTAAAATGTTGTCATATAAATCTTAATAAAGTCAAGGTGTCTGCTTGCCCACTTAAAAATGTCACCACACGCTACTGGTACTCTGGCTTTCTTCTTTGGAGCTATATTTGTCTCAGTAAAATGAATTGATGCAAAAATAAAATTAATTGAGGTAACAATAAATGTATTGAATGATTGAATGATTTATTCAAAATCCCTAATTTGTGACTTGCTTGCAGCAATTTTTGCAACTAAATTCTAATTTGCAATTATATTATTCGCAGTTATTCTACAAATAAATCATGTTTGTCATTTATAAATCTGCAGTTTTGCATGTGACTAGTCCAATCTGTATTTGTGGATTGCTCCATTCATTGCATTCATCACTTCTGTGCATTCGGATCTTTTTGAGACAAGTGTCCCGCATTTTGAGACAGCTAGATTCATTTGCAAAAAAATCCTGTTCCAATGACAGCCACTGGGGGCAGTGTTCGACAACAGGGGCTATGCTCTCACTGCTTCCTGGCTGTAAGTTATCGGCAGGACAAGCACTGCAGCAAAAAAATCTGACTTTATTATGTCTGTGTCTGTACTGTGTCACACCGCATTTAATGCACTCAATAGTAGTCTTTGCACAGAGCAGTTTTAGGAACATAACGGCCTAGTTCTGTAAACTGCTCACCTGGATTTAGTTATGAAGTACGCAGTCCCAAGAGCCTTCAGCTTCTTCTTGCTAATAGCAACGTTGACGGACAATCATGCCCCTCTGTTCCCCTCCCAGGCCCTCAGTACAAGCAGACCCTCTCTTAAGCTGACAAAGGGGTTCTGGTGCTGGGTAGATCACAACAAAATCTGGGGTGGACAGTTCACACAACTGTGAAAGTGGTTTCTGTCCTTGTCTTGCAGCTAACTTCTCTGTTTAAAAGCTGCTTACAGTGAAGAAATAGATAAAAATATCCCCTGTTGCTGAACACTGCCCCCAGTGGTCGTCATTGGAACAGGATTTCTTTTGTGAATAAATCTAGCTGTCTCAAAATGCGGGATGAATGTCTCAAAATGATCCAAAAGCACAGAAGTAATGAATGCAATGAATGAAGCAAGCCACAAATACAGAATGGCTATTCACATGCAAAACTGCTGATTTATGACAAACATGATTTATTTGTAAAATAACTGCAAATAATATATTTGCAAATTAGAATTTATTTGCAAAAATTGTGGCATGTAAGTCACAAATTAGGGATTTTGAATAAATCATTTTACATGTATCAATACATTTACTGTTGCCTCAATTCATTTTATTTTTGCATCAATTAATATTGAGACAAACATAGCTCCATATTCTCCCACTGTTCAAAGACATGCATGTGTTTGGAGAGTTGGAGGGTCTAAATGTATTATTATTATTGTTATTATTATTTTATTATTATTATTATTATTTTTGTCAGTTTCTAATTTAGGGTGTACCCGACTAAGGCCCATAAGTTGCTATGATAGCCGCCAGCCACCATCTCTAAGAGGAATAAGCAGAAGAGGGATGAATGATTGAACTGGAGTATTGATAATTTGGTCTAGCACATAGTACACAGCAGCTAAAATGAAATAAATATGTCATAACTGCATTAACCTAATTTCAAAGTATATTGTAAGCAATGGTGTACGATTTTAATGCTTCTTTTAATCACAGACATTATTCAAAAACTCTATCTACGATAAAGTGTTCAGCAAGGATGATAGAAAGTATTTAGTGACAAAATTTTAATTAAGAAATAAACCCAATCAAATTATTACTAAATTCTGGGAGGTGTTGAAAATAACAACTTATTTCCTTTCAGCTTTTCTCTTTTGGAGGATGCTGCAGCAAATCATTTTCCCCTGAATGAGTAGTGCATAATAATTTGGCATAATAATTTGGCATAGTTTTGACCCAGGATGTCCTTCTTGACACAAACCTGTCCTTTTATCTGGGCTTGGGAAAGGCTGAAAAAGTACCCCGGCTTATGACCCCTTGAGGCTGGATTGTTCAAAATATCAAACCAACTTTATTATCTATACGCACTGTGAGACAAACACAGTATATTTCTTACAATAGTGGGATGCTACTGTGGACACAATCTGCAGACTACTATATATAGAGAATAAATGATGTTGCCATGAAAGCTTAATGGAAATAAGATATTTAAGCCAATTGTTCCCTCTAATGGATTGAGGGGATGATGGTAGCAAAGGTAAGTATGGCTATTAATGAGATACAGATAAATGCTACTACTGTGGTTGATATTCTCTGTGAATAATGGTATACAACATGTGTGCAACCTATACATTGTACCTTGCTGTTTTATTTATTACTGGAAACACAGCACAAGTCAGTTAAAAAGCACTTTAGTTTACTCATTCAGTCATCTTCTTCTGCTTGTTCCTGTTAGTGGTCATGGTTGGCCTGAGCCTAACCAAGCAACTATGGAAGAACCTACAACCTTCTTGCTGAGAGGCGTTAACCATTCTGCTACTGTGCAAACACTAGTGTTAGTGATGTGTGAATTGATACCAAAGTATTGATACTTTCAATACTAATCTGAAAGTATCAATACTTCAGAGTATTGGCAAACATTTTTTTTTAATTCTAAAGAAATGGTAAGGAACCACTCCAGCATATAGGCTTTTATAATTTACAAAAAATAAATGAATACAGACGGTTGTGACTGTAAGTGGTGGTACTGAAAAGGGCATCATTGGTACCAGCCTTGATATCAAATTAAAGGTATGAAAGCTGGCACAACACTAACTAGTATTAGTATTAATGGTAGATGTTCTCTATGTTTAGCATTGTCCTTGCATGTAGAAATGTTACTTTGACAGACATTCCCCTGCTCCGCACTGATCAGATTGATATGTTAGGTCTATTTATTGCCAGCCAGCAGTGGTGAGTGCAAATGACCCACGGTGTGTACGACTGTCACCACAAAATGAGCATAATACCTGCATAATGAAAGATTGTTATCAGTCTTCCACACATAGTACTGCCAGAGTAACGACTCCCAACAGCCACTTGCCAGATGAACCACTGCTGCTTCAAATAATTATATTTGTAAAAAAAATGAAGTCAAAACTGTAGTATGTTCACATTTCACAGTACTTCAAAAAAACTTAAATTTACTTTCTGTGTCCTTTCAGGGAACGGTGTGTGCTGAACACCAATGATGTGGTATAATTTCTGTGCCAAGGGAGGCAATTTGACATTGTCATGTTTTCATGATGGAGGCATTTGCCAGGCTGTGAACATTATTCCAGAAAGGCAGAAATCCCAGCATGCACCTGGTTCCTACTGGCACCATCTCGTCTCTCACTGTGTGTACCCTTTTTGCTCCCACTATTCATTTTGTCAGATTTTACTTTTTTTTTATCAAAGTTTTCCTGTGATGAGTTGTATGAACCACTTTTTGAAGAGATATGTTTTTTCCATGAACTACATAATTTACCAGTACACTACACATAGTTTGGTGAAGTAGACGAGAGGATAGCTACAGAGACAAGAGAAAATATAGAAATACCATATCAATATATTAGTAACATACTGAGAACAATCTGTGGAAAAATGTTCCTTCCGAGTACATTGTGTAAAACATACTTATCAAAAAGAAAAGAGAAAAAAGATACATAGCCAATACTTGACACAAATTAGTTTATTTCCTTCTACCAGTACTTCATTAAACTCTTTAATAAAATACACAAACTATCACTAGTTTCTACATTACACATTCGAGTCTGAACATATGCCAACATACAGCTACATATACAGTAACTATATCTGACAGACTATTTCCTTTCCTAACTACCATCTGCCCTTCAACCTCATTTCAAGGCATTTTAATTTTCCCCATTTCTTCTTTCTACATTAAAATTCCTCTCCACTCACCAGCCCCACCCTCTACTCCCCCCAACTCAATTTTCTGAAAGCAGGAACGATACACCGGGTTTTTAAGCTAAATTCCTTGTCTGTCTCACTAATTGCTTGCTAAATGCATGATGGAGAAAATCATTTTCAGCCGCTGTTGCAGGCAAAAGAGCTTTTCAGCATTGTTCGGGTTGTCAAGGCAACGCAATTAAAAAGAGAGAAAAAAATGCCTGCAAGAACAAATGTGCACTCAGGATAGGGCTGTTTTAACATCACCAGCTCTGCCTGTGGCTGATATTTTGAATTTATCTTGTTTGAATTCATCACTTGCTTCTTGTTCAGCTCCTATTGTCAGCTTGGACCTTTTGTTCAAAAACGAAATCGCAGGAACAGTTTCCCTTGTAAGCAAAATTACTGCTCAACAAGAGATCATCATGTAACTGTAAAAGCTGTGTAAAAAAAACAAAAAAAACCCCATCTTTTTCTGGTTTTATGCTTTTTCTTTTTGACTGAAAAACAATAAGACGCAACATAATTGATGGAAGGAGGAGACCTGCAGAGAGCTCAAGTTCTGGACTCCAATTTTGTATTTTGCCGTTTTTTTTTTTTTTTTTTAATCAACTTGGACTTGAGTTTTGTTATTAAATCAGTTCATACAAAACTAATATCCCATGCAATATTTTATTATTGCACTCCCTTAAGTAGTATTAGTATTATGCATGTGCAGGTTATCAGACTCTTTAAACAGCATAATTTACACACAAAGTTTGGTTCGGTTCTTCTCTAGTCTGCGGAATCACTGGTGCCATAGTCTATATAAAAATGTATAAAAGTGTTTTATTGTGTCTTTCTATGTGTTATTGTTTATTGTTATTGTTTTGGTGACTCAGCCTTGAACTCTGACTCCCAATTCAATTGCTAATGACTTAACTTGGACTCAAACACTGAGAACTTGCACGACTTGTACTCAAAAACACTCACTCGACAACAACTCTGGACATCAACTCTGGAGATCTGGGCATGAGGCAATTACCAGTTTCCATATAGACCGCCGCTTCAAAATGTCACAAAACCAGAAACACAAAACAGCTCCTCTATTTAAAGTAACTCTTCCAACCCTTATCAAAATATTGAACGCAACTGCATAATGGCTTTTGCAACGGCTTTAGATGAAGCTTGGTAGAAAACTGAGTGGGACTTATCAGATAAAGGCTCGGTATCAACACGAAAGTGGTTAGCGTTTCTGTTGTAGTATGGATTTGAAGGGTCCCAGATTACTTGTTGATGTTGCTCAAATGTGCAAAGTAGTAATGAGTTATATTTACTTGAGCTAAACTTGAATAAATTGTTCTTCTAAGAGTACTTTTATTGCAACATACTTACTTGCTTGTTCAAGTAACAATGTTTTTACTTCAGGACAATTTTTTGGCTACTGTGCCGACCTCTGAAGATGCAAAGTTGTCAGCTTGCAACTTCAGTAACTGGTTTTATTGATTTAGAAGAACTTTAGCTGTCTTCCCTCACAGCAAGGAGGTTGTGGGTTTGATCCCTGGATCCATAACTAGCTCCCTGTGTGAACTCATCCATGCCCTCCTAGTATTAGGTGTTTTTTTTGTGTGTTTTTTTTTTTTCGCTCCAGGTTCCTCCCACCAGTCGAACACATAAATTACCTCTAATGAATGTGAGAGTGAATAGTTGTCTGTCAGTGTATACAGCGAATGCCAGCCCTGGGACAGGATCCAGCTACCTGCAACTCCTAATGGGTGAAAGGAAATAAATGAATTTGTATTGAAGTGAATCATTTGCATACGGTACATTTAATTAGAAATGACTTGAGTTGAACCTTCACTACCAAACCATCAATCTGCAGTTGTTTTCTCAAAGGTTACCAGAGTTAGTCTCCTGAATGTCAGACAATCCTTTTTTCTGCTGAATCACTGTTTCAAACAATGCCCTACTTCTTAGAGCGTATACACTATTCCCAGCTTCTGAACTGTGAGAAAGCCCTGCAACGTGCAACACCTCTCCCTTGGTATTTCACCCCATCCACCATTCACTCTCCCCTGGCTTGTTCTCACTCCTTCCCCTTTTCCGTTTTAATTAGTTCCCGTTGTGTTGAAAACCGCGGTGGTAATTTACGAGTTCAGCCTTAGGTCGTACTAAACACTTGGGACTGGATGAGAGAACGGGCGAAAAGAGGAAGGCTTCAATTTGAAACAATGGACAAACTTTTGCACTAAACACAGACATTTAGCTTCACTATCACTCAACCAGCAGGCCCTCCTTCTCCTCTCCTTCTTTCTCTTTCATCCCGAAATCTCATCAGGATGATGTATGTGCCAGAGCTGGGCCTATTTTTCCAACCACCTGTGTATTGCTTTCTTGTCTGCCGGTGTAAGATGTCATCCCGAGCAATGATGATATCATTATTCAAAACATTACACCCAATTGTGCAGCCAAGGTGGATTGTAGAAGCAAAAAAAAAAAAAAAAAAAAAGGAAAGAAAAAAAAAAAAAAAAAAGACAAAAAACATAACACACAAGGCGCATTGAGAGCAATTCTGTCACTGAAAGGAGCCAGATGTTCTTGCTCTACTTTCCTCTTACTCTGATCCAGACAATTTGAGAAAGTGTGCGAGTGCCAAAACATAGCTTTGGCTTGTTGTGTGTCTCGTGTTCTCGACTGTCAGAATTGGGTCAGTCCGCAATTGAAAATCTATTCAAAGGCTGGTGAGTGATGTGTTGAAGAAAGCGTGGCACAATAGGGGGCTGAATTTACCGAATAGCACAAACCAAACAAACAAAAACCTCCGTAAATGAGTTGGTAGTGAATGCATTCATCTGTCAAGAACATCCATTTGATTACATGGCTTAAGTCTGTCTTCAACTCTTCTGTTTCATATGTGGATGATATTATTGGCACATGGCTAAAGCTTCCACCCGGTTCATTAAAATATTTCATAACTCCGTCTGCATTAAAGTTGGAGAAATGACAACAAGGAAATGCAATGTGCAAAAGGAAATTCATTATAAATTAGTTGCTAGTATAGAAGTCAGTGATGGGCCAAGGAGCAAATTATTGATTTATGGTGTGGAGCCAGAAATCTTTTAATTTTCTATTTTTATTTATTTATTTTTTTTGTTTTGTTTATCTTTGATCATTGCTATATAAGTCTAAATGTTACAGATGGACTTTTAATGAATTTTCAGGAAATGTGGATGTGAAGAAGGGAACAGACAATCAGTAAAAAGGGTGTTTGTATCTCGGGTGGAACTGCGATTCTTTGGTGGAGGTTTGCACTCACCAAGTGTTTCTAGTTTACATATTTTATTGAAATACCATTACTTTGATTTGTAGTGTTTCAAAAGTGGTTTTACTGTACTTGAAGTGATGCAGATCTAACATTTGGCATGTCTTGACAAACAACAAATTAAGTTACAGGATGATGCTTTCTAAATCAAACCGCTTTTGACAGAAATAGCTTGAACTTACAGGTGCGCACTAACATTTCTAACCATTTGTGGAGTGGAATGCAAATGATCTATTTATTTTATTATTTTTATGGCGCATTTGAATCCAAACCAAGCCTGGATAAGCTGAGAAGGTTGTGTCACTTTTTCAACTACTGAATTGATTTCAAATGTATTAATGTGTGCCTATAGTTGTAACTACATGTATATAAATGTAAAACTCTATTAGATATTTTAAAAGCTGCCAGAAAAGTTCTCCCTGACCACAGCTCATATTTCCGCCTCCACAGCAGCCACAGTCCTTCCCAGGTCAACTCAAACCACAAAGACCCTCTAATGAACATTAAGACATATGTCAACGTGCGCCCTGCGTGACATCCTGTGGTTTACTTTTCTCCGACTTCACTAAACTTTTGCGGCTGAAGCACAGAAGACATTATACGGCTGGTTTCACTGAAAAAGTAGGGCAGTCTAATATCCTGACCTTCATGTTAGATGAAGTCTGAATGAGAGTGATACTTCCCCCAGAATAGGTCAGCTGTTTTACATAAATCTATTGCATTGTGACAAAGAAAACTTTTATAGTTGAATTATTAGAAAAAGTAAATTAAGGACAAGGTACTTTCTTCATTTAGTGGCACCATATTTTGTGTTTGTCAGAGAGCAGCACTAATGACAAATATGAAAGCATCTCCAGAGTACACACATGTTTTAGAGGGTGAGCATTCCAGTTTAGCTTCAAGTATGTTAGAAAATGTCTTTTAATTTGTTGTATATTAAGCATTTGAAAATATAAATATTATACAGAAATGTGCAGATATTGTGTTGTTAACTACGTGTGCAGACTGTCTCACCATAGCAGTTCTAACAGATATAAAATAGGTGTATTAATATATGATTACAGTGCATTAAAACCTAACAGACACAGCACCAGGTACCTGTGCTTGTTCTGTAGGTCTTATTTCTATACCATTGCGGGATGGGGCCAAAGACACCAATTCCAAGTACACTTAGTAAAGGAATTAATAATTTGTTTTAGCAGAGTCTTTACAATTGTGAGATAAAAGTGGAATGGAAAGAGCAATTACCCCTGAACTAGAAGATCCCTGGTTCAAATCCAGGTCTGGGCGCTATATCTTTGCCATTGCAAGATAGGGCTAATACTTCTGTGCTCTCTGAAAGCTTGTAATGGTAACCCTCAGGCCCTCCTTTAAAAAAAAAATCACATTCTTTCTCTTAAAGCCCTTTTAGGTCATGGGGTCACATTTAAAAATATAAAACATGAAGAAGAAAAAAACTTATCATTAACCCTGTCCTCATACATAACAAAAGATAATTCATTTTTATATTTTTAATCTTCTAAAAGCCCGTTTGGTCACATAATTCCAACATATTTGTAAATAAAACATGAATTATTTACTATTTAAAGATGCAAAGTACTTTTTTGTTAGTGCAGGTATTACCAGCCCTGGATAGGTCACTGAAAACTTTTGATACATTTTTACTTTTTGTGCCATTAAAAAGGGCAGAAAATCACACAAAAAGGGCTAAAACTCAGGTTCTTCCTACTGGATTTGGTGTTTTTTATTTTTTTATTTTTTTGTTTGTTTGTTTTTTTGGTGTGTGTATTTTTTAGCCTCTGAATTGGCATGATTTAACATTTCTGTATTTCACAGAAAGTATAGTGAAAATAAGCAATTTTAATGAGAGTCAAAGGGACCCAAAAGGGCTTTAAGAGGAAGAATGTGATTTTTTTGCCCAGACCGTTGTTTTTTTTTTTGTTTTTTTTTTTTTTTTTTTGTTTTTTTGATACCCTGAAATTCTAAAATTTATTTAATGATCATCTTCGTCAAATATCATCACCCTAGCATAATAAATGCCAAAATGAGAGCAAAAAATACTTTTGAAAAAGGGTCCAGGGAGGCTGAGGGTTAAGTCAACTTCCAGAAATGATTTCCTTATTAGCTGCTCCCATTACATGCAATCTATTTCTCCCACAGCTGTTTCCTAAATTGAATGAAATTATTTATCAACTGAACATAACGAGTAAAGTTACTAAAGGTAAATAATACATCAAAAAAATTACTAAAGAAAAGTGTTGGCGACTGGGTTGAAACCAGTGCATGTGTGTGTCCTGTCTCCTCTCCTCTCCTCTCCAGACTGCGGTGGTGTGATTGATGGAGTGAGGAGTCTTTCCAGCTGGTGATCGTAATGAAGCCTTACCCTCTGAGTGTGTGTGTGTGGGTCCACATGGGGAGGGCTGACGGGACTAGATTACCCCGTTACAAAGTTGTCCTACCACATGAAGGCATAGAAACACACACACACACACCTACACCGGGGCTGACCACCACCTTGTCAATGATGAATGCTGCAGCCTCTCAGCTCCAGGGATCCAACTCGGAGACCCACTTTTTAAGGCAGGAGCTGCACAATCCCGGGATACAATGGAGTGAGAACAAAGATTGGTGATGAGCACAGATGGCGGCCATACCCACTGGGATTGATCCAGGTCTGTGTGGTTGTGGAGTTTCTATTTAAGTGGATGGAAAAATGTTGTGACCTGCTGTTGCAGACCTTGCGAACTGTTGCCACCCCTAATGACAGGCTTTTTATCATTTGTTCATTTGTGTGATAACCTTAAATGCATCCCATGGCGTTTCATATCTAGAGATTTTATTTTCTAGAGATTTTTACAGAGGAAAAGCTGCAAAACCACAAAGTAGAGGAAAATGTATGAGCTGTCAGGTAAGCGTTGGCACTAATGGTATATAATGATAATCTGACTTTGCAGAGAATGAAATATTGTTAAAATGAATACAGTAATTTTGAGCATAAAGGTAAAAAAACAAGGTAAAAAAACAAGGTAAAAAAAACAAAAAAACAATTACAGTATATCATTACCAAAAGAATAAAAAGTCTCTACCTAAAAGGTCTACATCATTTTGTAACATGGCTCACTCTATTATTATGGCTGGTCACCTAAGGTTAAGTTTTTGAGGCATTTGACCTGAAAGCAGGTCAAATATAATATATAATATAAATCCACTCAATAGACAACAAGAAAACTTAATACTTACAGAAAGAAAATATAGTCTGCATAGTCTAATTGTAAGAAAGGATAAATTAAGTTACCACCAAGTATACATTTTTTACTAAATCACAGGTCAGAGTACTCTTTGTGCCAGTCCCAAGCCTGGATAAATGGAGATGGTTGCATCAGGAAGGGCATTTGATGTAAAACTCATGCCAAATTATTATGCAAATAGCTGCACATTTAGAGGCAGATAATTTTCTGTGACGACCCTGAAAGTAAAAAAAAAAAAAAAAAGTAATGAAAGATGAGAAATCATTCCTTACACAAATGTTTAGTTAAAGTTAAAAAGCTAGGATTTGAGACCTACACAAATTGAATGCAGCTACTTCAGAGAGTCAAATGAAAACACATTTTAGATTGTCTCTATCCACCTTTTAGAATATATTAAAGGTTGAATATAAATGTGTTTTGCACCAAAAAAACATAAAAAACATATCATAAATAACTTGTTTGGACTTGAGTTTAAAAAACCACTCATCCTTAGGATGAGTGTTTTATATATATATATATATATATATATATATATATATATATATATATATATATATATATATCCCAAAAGCACTAAATCTGTTTTAAACCTTGAATCATCTCAAACCCACACACTTCCACAGTCTTGAACCGTTCTTTAATTTCACCCATCCATCTGTACAAAAACCAGCTTGGAACTGATAATTCACTATATTAAATCATGCTGTCTGGGGTGCCTACCATAATTACCTCCTGTCCTTTTTCATCTTTAAAAGTCAAGGCAATTTAATCATCTCTGTGCGAATGATCAGAATTGTACAGGTCAGCATGTAAAGTAAAAGGTGCCCATGCAGCGAGACGACCTTTTTTTTTTTTTTTTACACATCCACGTATGTTCACGAAAATATGTTCTTTGTCATATACGTGTAGGTCAGCCTGGAAGTCATTTAAGCTGCTCTACTTTTATCTCAACTTCCTCGTATTAAGAAAGTTGACTGACCCACTTACTTTAGCACAATTCTTTGGCGGAAACTTTGTAAAAAAAAAATTACCATTGATTTGAGCAGTGCGGCTCTTTTTGCTGTAAGGCACTCAGCTGTGTTATCTGACAGGTTGCACGCTGCAGCAGATTTGACGGCAGGCTGGCCAAATGGCAACACCGAGGACACCCATTGTACAGCGTAATAGGTAAAGATCAATGCGCACGGCCGGCAGTGTATCGACCACTTGGCCTTACACTGCAGAAGAGAAACATTTCACATGTGGTCCACTACTACCTTCAGAAGTTAGGCAGGTGTTTGTACAGCCCCATCCCGACATTTACCAAATGTTCTATTTTTCAGTTTTGTCCAATTTTAAATAAGAAACCTTGCATTGAAAATCAAGTCTTTCAGTGAATACAATCTCTATTTCAGTCACAGACGCTTAGGAAGGTTTCATTCACAGTTAATGGTCAGATGGTTTTTGTATGTGAAGCCTTTGAAAAGAGTTCTTGAGGAGACCGAAAAGCAGAACTTTCCTAAAGCCAAAAAGAGGAGCTGAATGCACAATGAAGGCCTATTTCTGTTTTATATTTATGTTACACCAATGTGAAATCTTGCATAAGCACACTCTTTGGTATGTGGTCTGAAATTAGAAACAGATCAAATAGAATAATATATTTTTTTATTGAATCTTACTGGAACCTCTAAATACACATACTTTTGAATTGAGCTTTTACATCACAATTGAGAAGTTATTGCATGTGCTTGTTTTCTCTAGGCTGGTATGGCATGGAGTGGGGTAGTACCGGGGCGTTTTTCTTTCTAAAAGTGGTCGAAAGCAACCCAAAAAAGTATACAGTATCGTCATGATTTGGAAAAGTTGGAGCTAAACTCTCCTGCTTGTGGACTGGACAGCAGGTTTTTGTTCACTCTACATTTAAGCCAGTGAACAAACCTTGAATACTCATGTGTCCATTATGAAAGAGTAGTAGAGTGGATCTAAATATGAGCAAACAAGGGACGTTTCCAGGCATTTTAATCAATAATGCATGTTACATATTAGCATTGATTTGTATTCATTTTAAACAACTGGGACTTGGACAACCAAAACATACTCACCCAAATTCCTCTGGACAATCGCTCTTGCAGGCAGGATGTAGTGTTGCCGAATAGAAGTAATCCTCACAAGAGCTAAAACAAGAAGACACAAAAGTAAATGTATGTACCAACAGAAAAACATCTTTTATGCTCATGTATTATAAGAAAAAGAAGCAACAACAAATAATATGTTTATAGCTAGTGTTTATAGTCAGTGTTTACTTTAAGTGGGAACACCCTCTTCAAAAGCTACTGTACCAAACCGCTCGCCACAGTGAAGATACTCCTATGGGTGCTGCTTCTGGAAGTCTTATGGACACCACATTATTAATAGTGAAAATTCCTGGCCAAACCCTGAGCAATAAATCTCAATTAACCATCAAGTCTTGCAGCCAACACATCTGAAGTGGCACCATAAGCTTAGCCTCTCCAACACCTGCTTAAATGTATCCGGATGATACACATGCACACAGCTGTCTGGCCAATCAAGCGCATTGTGAGCAGCCGATCAGTCATTAGTGTGCTCAGTCAGTGCACATCCTCAGCTAGCACTGTGTTTAATGAAACCAGACTCAGTCACCTGTTTATGCTCCTGAACTAAATCCAATATCCACACTTTCCTATCTTACGTGTGATGTTTTAAGCCAGTGGTTCTCAAAATGTTCACACAAAGTACCACATCTGAAAGTATAATTTGTTTTTTCAAGCACATTATTTAAAGGACTGTAATGGTAACTGAAGCTTGACTCATGTCTAAAACAAGGAATAAAATAGGGATGAACAGAAAACTGCAAAAATGATGAAGGACAAAACATGAGTAAACTAAGAATAAAACAGGGCTTAACCAAGACAAAACAAGGACAAATTCAGTAGCAAACCAGGACTAAACCAGGAGTAAGCAGTGATCTACATTTTTAAATCCAAACTAAAGAGGAATAAGATGACTTTAAACTAAATCCATACAATCAGGGTCATACACAGGATTTTAGAAATACTAAGGTCCATCATGTTGAAGGCCAGTTTAGTCCTTGTTTAGACCTGGTTTAGTACTAGTTTAATTCTGGTTTAGTCGTTGATTAATCCAGGTTTGGTCTTAGTTTGGTCATTGTTTAGTCCTTGTTTGGACCTGGTTTAGTCTTTGTTTATTCCAGATTTAGCTCTGATTTAGTCCTTATTTAGTCCTGGTTTGGTCCTTGTTTAGCCCTGGTTTAGTCCTGGTTTTGTCCTGGTTTGGTCTTTGTTTTGAACTTGTTTATTCTCGGTATAGTCCTGTTTTTTTTCTGAAATAAGTCCTGATTTAGAGTATTTTTTCCTGGTTTAATCCTGGTTCAGTGCTGATTTAGTACTGGTTTAGTACTGTTTTTTGCTTGGTTTAGATCTGGCTTAGTCTAGTCTGTGACCTCTATGGTGCATGCAGCCCTGCATACAACAACAACAACACTCTGCAAAAGAGCCACGAGTCCCACCTGAAGAGGCGTGTGTACCATCAGTGATCCCAGAACCACAGTTTGTAAACTACTGTCTAAATCTCATGCTAACGAAGCTTGGAACCTCATGCATATCACAAACAGTTTCATGTTCGCAAACACACCACATTGCCTGGGACTAAATACATGCCAGTGCCGCAGATGTTCCACCGCTGCAAGCTGTAATTTTCATATGAATACTGGATGTGCACTCGCCACCTCTCCATGTTACTGTGTCAAACGCAAGGCTCCAATTGTCTCTTCATAAAAAACAGAGGAGGGCTTCCACCGCCCGCAGCCAGGTTTGGGGGGGGGGTCTGACTGTGTGCGAGCGAACATTTCTTTCTGCTTGGTGAGCACACAGGAGCAATGAAGTGGGAGGGAGGGAGAGTGGGCAGGAGGGAGGCATGATGTTAGAAAAATGGGCAAAAAAAGGGGGAAAAGGGGATTTCAAAGCAACACCCCCGGCGCTCTGCCTGAGGTTTCCATCTGTCGGTAGGAGGACTGCAAAAGGCACAAAACAACTGATTGATGCTTGCACGTGAGGGTCGTAAACATAATAATTTTAAAGCAAACAGAAAAGACTTTTTGTGACTAATGAAATTGATAGTGACAAATATGGATAATACAAAAGCTCAAAGGCTCAATAGCCAAAGACTTGGTGAGATCAGAAGCCACTGTGGGCAGTGCTCTGGAAGAACTGGAAGAAGAGGGTGTAGAGGCAATGATTACTCGGTTTACTTTTTGTTTCATGAGAAAATAATGTGCCATGTGAGTGGTTCTCATATTGAGGTACAGGTCCCACTTGTCGTGTGGAGGGACTTTCCACTGGTACTCTGGAGTATCTGGAATTCCTGAAGATAAAAACCATTAAACAGATAATTATAGAGTGGTTTTGTTGAAGTGTTGTCCTGATTTAGTACTGGGTTAAATCCTGATTGTGTCCTGTTTTAGTCCTGCACTAGTTGTTTAGGGTTTAGTCCTGGTTTAGACTTAGCTTAGTTTTTGTTTAGATCTGATTTAGTCCTGGTTTTGTCCTGCTTTTGTTCTGGTTTAGGCCCAGTTTATTCCTGGTATGTGTATGAGCATATCCCTATTGGGTTTAAATGTGGGTTAGTCCTTGTTTTGACCCATTTTATTCTGTTAAAGATGGTATTTGGAATTGCAAATATCTTCTGTGGTGGTTTTCAGAGTGAAAATTTTGAGAAACACTGTGTTGGGCTGTTCAGCTTGTATGTGGCATTTGTGTATAGTTAGTTTTGGCGTCTTCTGTAATGAGGGCTGGCCAATAGCAGAAACTGTGAACATACTAACAGTGTCAGGACTAAAGCACTTTGCGACACTACAAGTACAAAGATGTGAATCGCATAAGTTTTAACTAGCACATTATTTCAGTCGGCATTATTACAGCTATAGCACTGTGGACAGGACTGTGTGCTTCCATGGTTACCTTTGTTCAAATGTTTCATATTCATTCCTAAAATACAAACTTAATAAAAGACATAGCTGGAATGTGATTGACACTTTATACATTTTTCCTGCTAGCAATTAGCCTATACACTCTTTCACTCACATCAACTTCTAATAAACTAATGGTTCACAACTATACTACAAAAACCAAATGCCTCAAAACAACTCATCATTAGTGCACGTGCAATGCTGTGTGCTGTTGTTCAGATCTGTAATAAGAAGCCTATCCTGCCACTTTTATTTACTGTGCATATGTCATTTATATAAAATGTAATCATAGTCACATAAACATTTACTTCTGCCAGCATTGCACTGACTATCACTGGGGACAATTCAGAGCAGTGTTTCCCAACCAGGGGTATGGGGAGCCCTAGGAGTGTGCGAGCACATTGCAGGGGGTACGTGCAGTTATTTGATCATTTATAGTACCGTTATATATTTGGCTTTCAAAGACTAAAATATGCCGACTAACCCAGGACTAAGCAAAGGGATGGGGCACTAAAGAAGGACAAAAGAGGGACTTAATCAGGACTAATAGTTAAGTCATGTAAATATCTGTGTGTCATGATTGATTACACCTTATCATGAAAACACCACATTGATTTCATCTGTAAAAAAGAGAATATACTTCCTCCAGAGCCAGTTGACAGGTGCTTAGGATTAACTGAGCTTAGAGTTAACTGAAACAGTTATTAAATCTGCTCAAAGATCGTGGGCCAGCCCTTGGAAGAACTGTACGAGACCGCCTATCATAACAACACACTGTGGCTCGCTAAGAACATCATCTCCGACTCCAAACATGTTTTGAATGGAGAATTCACACTTCTCCCATCCGAGCGATGACACAGGGCTCCACACTTCAATAGGGTCAGATTGAAAAACTCTCTTGTTCATCAGTCCATCCTAAAATTAAATAAGGAGCTTAATCCATAATAATCAAAGGTGTTGTTCCTGCGAGTAGGCAGTGTGTTGCATGGAATGTCTTTGTTAAATGTCTTTGTCTTATGTGCTGTGTCTATCTAAAACCAGGACTAAAGCAGGAAAAAAAAATCAGGCCTAAAACCAGGAATACACCAGGAATTAATCAGAACTAAGCTAGGTCTAAACCAAGTCAAAACCAGGTCAAACTAAGATTAAACCAGGACTAAACCATGCCTAAAACCACAACTAAACAAAGACTCAACCAAGTCTAAAAAGCAGAACTCAGCCAGGAACAAACTAAGTCTAAACCAGAACTAAACTTGGTCTAAACCAAGTCTAAAACCAGAACTCAACCAGGAACAAACTAGGTCTAAACCAGGACTAAACCAGATCTCAACCAGGAAACTCAACCTGGCCTAAAACCAGGAATCAGAACTAAACTAGGTATAAACCAAGTCTAAACCAGGTCAAACCAGTACTAAATCAGGTCCGGTGGGTACACAAAGCCAAAAAGGTTGGGAACCATTGATTTAGATTCACAAATTCTCCTAATGCATGCATGTCAGGGGCATTGTGAGGAAGCTGCTGTACCTGGACAAAACCAACAGTAACACAGATGCATAGAGCTAAAGGTTTTCATCCAGCGATAATAAACAAACTATCCACAATCACTGCAGAAGTTGTACTTAACAATGAAATGCCTCGAAACAGTTCTCAGGACGATAATGCATCATTAGTGCACCTCCAATGCTGTCCGCTGCTGTTCAGACGTGTAATAAAGTCTGAGTAACTGGAAGCCTTACCCAGCCACTTTCACTTGTGCATGTTTTTTTTATTTTTTTATGTTTATATAAAGTCAGGAGCCAATGCTATATAGATAAAGGAGAAGAATAAACCATCACAACTCACTCTAGGAGCCACTTTATTGAGCTGCAGCGACAATCAGAACAACGAGGGTAAAAAAGCCAACAGGGCTCAGGTCCCAAAAGCCGTAGCCTAGCCAGGGATAATAACAGAGGCAGAAGTAATATATTCATGCATGCATAGAGTGATCTGGTTCACCCCCAGCCAAACGCGCGCTGGCAGAGCTCCTCAGCTGAATCACCACTCAGCTCAACAGGCTCCACTGCACCAGTCAAGCAGAACCAAGTGAGAGGCCAATGCAGGGCAGGTGGATGAAAGGTAATCACATCTGTCTATGCTCACTGTGTTAGGTCCACTATTTATAAGAACTCTTTTTATTGGGACTGTATTTTGCTACTACCATTCATCATTTGATTAAAAAATAATAACAAGATTTTTAGATGGCAAAATGAGTGAGTTCAGAACACACAAATGTGATAGTCAGTTCCATTTGCTAAAGGTTACTTATTTGTGAGGATTGAAGGGTTAATTTCAGCATGCACTGACAACTTGGCCATTCAGAAACTTATATTATTTAGGCTTTAGTTTATATGCTAATTCATCTTCTTTCCCTCTTGACTTTTTTTCTTTCAGGGTCGCCACAGCAAATCTAGTCTGCAGTGATGTGCATGCTGATTTGCCATACACTATCTTCTCTTTCTGATGCTACTTTCTCCATTTATCCAGGCTTGAGACTGGCACAAAGAGTACACTCGCTGTCACTCTGTGGTTGGATTAGCTTAAATGGTAATTATTATAAAATAAAATGGCTAAAGGTTCATACACTTCTGGTGAAATATCCTCTGAAATATTACAAATGTAGTCGGTTGTCAATTGCTAAAACCATCCTGAAAATTTGGTGGCTAAAGCTAATTCGTCTCTTTAAATTATAGTATAGTATGGTAATCTTATGGTGCTATTATTTTGAACACTTCAGAAACAGTAAAAGGTTCTAATGGTAATCACTTTTGCTTGTACTGTTCACCATTTTCCATGAGCACAGATGTAGTTAGATTCATCTAAGCATTTCTGCCAGACATCATATGGCAAAAAGGTCTTTTTTCTTGCCGCACAAGAAAAAAAAAAAAAGGTAGTTATTTTCTAAACATGCAGCTTTCTTGGGCATAAAATGATTAGTCCACAGCAATCATAAAAATATTTTTGCTTCCAAAGAATGACCTTGCTACTGCTTTTCAAGTGCCGTACAGTATGAGGGACCAAGACTTCTCTCCTAAACCTGATTTTGCTATGAGGGTCAGGTTTTGCTGGACTAGTCATTTATTTTTATTTTATGTCAAAGTTTTTTTATTTATTTATTTTTTTTTTTTTATTTGTTATGCCTAGATTTCACATACCTTTAAATGCATCCTCAACATTTTACCCACTATGCTTCATTCTTTAGTCCCTTTGGTGACACTTTTGAGTAAGTGGTTCTATTCACAAGGAATGTCAGAGATTACATTCAGACCATTTACTTTTGCCAACATTGTGGATTTTTGAAGAAAGACCTCCAGTCACGACTATTGGGCAAACTCAAAATGAGTCCATATATCTGCTGATCATGGCTGAAGCCTATCCTACCAACGATGGACTTTTAAGTAGAGTACCTCCTGGACAATTGCTGAAAATCAATACATTTATACACAAATTACTATTGTGTTTAATGCTAAGCTCACTCGTGGTGCTAATAGGAATCAGTAGGACTATACCATTGCACATTAAAAACCCTGAGGTCCTGAGATATTCTGTAAATCTTAGTCAGTTGCATATACAGTAGTTGCATATACTTTGTCCCATGTTTATTTATTAGCACATGTGTTATTCAAATTGGCACCTTGGGCTAAATGTTGCATCATTTTTTACTGTTCAGTATACAGGCTAAACTCTAACATACAAATGGTAGGCATAGTTGTTAAAATGGACAGCTCAGTGTGTGTCACTCAAGCAAAAGATATAATTGCAGCCCAGGAAATCACTTCACGCAGGTTTCAAACAAGTCTGGCTCTTTAATCTGTTTGTGACCGCAGAAGTGAAATAAATAAATAAAACTGTAGTAGGTGCTGAGAGCAGTGGTTAGAAGAACATTTATTATCAGAGCCTTAACAAAAAGCACTATATTTCATCTTAAAAAAAAAAAAAAACAGATGGGAGGTAAAAGAAACTACAGTGCAAAAGGAGGCCCCCTGATAAAAGGCAAAACAGAACACATTTGCCACTGGCTGATATCAAATAGACTGGGGAATGGGTTTGAATTATAGAGTAAATCAAAACCGCTAAGGAGGACAGAGGTTGCTGTACACTGCTCATTGATGTTCTGTGGTAATGATACACATTTGTGACACAAGTTGCCTCAGTGCTGCTTTCAGCCGTGCTTCAAGAGTATGTAGATATGTGTTTTTGTATCCACATTCATGAGTGTTACAACATGCTGCTTGATTTGTGCAAGGATATACTGTATGCTCATACTGTATGCGTGTGCATGGATGGTGAAATCCCCATTCTCAAACAACTCCAAAGGCGACCACTCTTTCGAGAGGTTGCGTCAGTGTTGCGCCGCGGCATCAAACCCTCTGTGCTTTTCCTGGGAAAACAATAGCTTATCTACTCCCCCCTCGACTTGTCCGCATCTGACAACATCAGCATTCAAGGCCTCTTTAGTACCCAGACAGGGATGAGCTACTTAGCAGCGCAAGCCCATAGGATTAACTGCTGATCTACTCATTCACTTTAAGCACTGCAAACAGCAGACTTGATGATAGCAAGGGTTTAAAAGTTGGAGGTTAGGCACTTATCGCCAGATGAGCCACTTGATGTCTCATCTTTCACTTTGTAAACTTTCACTGCGGTGAAGGTGATAAAAAGCCGGTACAATAGAAGTGGGATGACTCTACGGCCTTTCTCTGTGGAAAGAAAAGATAGCGCTGAGAAGCGGTGTATGCCCCCAAAAGCAATGGCATGCAAATGAATTCAGCGGCTCTTTGTCTGGTGGAGGCCCTTAAGGCACAAGTCTGGTTGCCTTATGGGGTAAAGCTGGGAGGACATTCAAGTGCACTCAAGCATTTTATTGACAGAAATAACAGGAGGAGGATCTCATTTTGATTCATTTTGGGTTAAATGAGACTGAATATATTCAGAGGTGTATGAACCTGGATCCATCAATCGAGGTTTTTGAATTTTATTGCATTGTTTACTATTATTGGTTGAGATTCATTGAGATTAGGGCGGGAACTGTGGCACTGATTTACTACTTGAGTATTGACTTCATTCACTATTGTCTATTGCTCTGTTCAAGAGATATTCATTTGGTTGATTGCATTTCAAAACCCTTCTTCTCAGCTGAAGCTCTTCTTGATTTGTGTGGCTTCAATTGAGACAACAGTCCCCACATTTAGGAGTTTTCTGTATCAATTCCCTCTTTATTAAATGTAGCCGGGGCAACATACTTTTTTTTTTCAAATAGCAAAAGGTAAAATCTATTGCAACTTTGTCAGTAGGCTCAACATAAAGACATGTTTAGGAAATGCCCATCCCACATTTATTTGGATGTCAAATACAGATCATTTGTCAGTTACATGCTAATGTCAAGTACTAAAGTGAGCTATGCTGAGTTGCTGGTATTTCTGCACTTACACTTAACTATATATACTTGCAATAAGTTGTGCGGAAACTAAAATAAATACATCAAGAAGTTATTATAATGGAAAAGTCAAAGTGTTTCAGTAGTTTAAAAGTGAAATGCATATATTATTTAGGCTCAGTACATGCAGTATTATTTCAAGCACTGACCTATTTTAATTATGATAATTGCCTTGCAGTAATGAAACCATAACTCTAAAGTAATTTTTAAAAAGATTATATGCTATTTTACTTAATTATCTCCATGATCACAATTTAAATAGCTGGAAATTATTTCACTTTGTGTGTGAATTTAACCTATAGAAATCATTTCGCTTTTCTATGCATTTCTAATTAAATGATGTGAGCATGTAATACTGATGTGCCATAAAACTAAAATACAATTTTAATATGTTAAAGCAATCGCACTTTAAGGTTTTCAGGTTTCATTTATATAATGTAGACCAACAGTATTTGGGCACTAAAACCCAGTGGTACCCAATAGTATAAAAAACGTACCCCTTTTTTACCTTAATCAGCAATCATTATAGCTCCTCGCATATGTCGAACAATACATGGCAGTGCTGTTGGTGTTAGGGTGAACAACCAAAACACAACAAAGCCAAAATTTATATTTTTTTTCTTGCCGGCTTCAGTTTCTAAATGGAGTGTAGGAAAACCTGCATCCCATAATCCCCCAGATGGTCCCAATCAACAGCTGCCCACTGAAATACTTTTGTTATTGGAGTAAACACCGACAGTGTCTACAGCATGTGCTGCTCGTGTGATCCACTCCATCCAGGAAGTCCCATGACCCTTCACAACTGCACACAAATTCTTTCCCCACTCTCTCACAACCACCCACTTAACCGCACACCCACGCACAAGACGGAACACACAAAAAACACACCACACTACCGTCAACTTCACTTTTTCACAATATGTCCTCGGGAGAAATAAACATAGCTCAGAGTTCCTCTTTTTTGCTTCTTCTGCCTAAAAGATGCATGGATGCTATATTTAGCAAGTGGCCATTTTCTCAAAGCATCTAACTAGGAAAAACGGATATAAAAGAGGAGACAACCTCTCACCCAGAAAAAGCCAGAAAATCTCTCCTCGTTTTTCTTGCGTTATTGAATAATTTTTTGCCCTCGAGATGTAACCAGAAAACGAAGGGGGAAAAGAATTAAGCGCAGTCTTATAGAGGCATTTTAGAATACCAAATGTTAATTCAGCAAGCAAAGTTTTCTCCTGGCTAAGGGAGATATTAGGCTCCTTGTTGTGTGCGGCGTGAATATATTAAGCTGTAAAGACTGTAGATTTAAAGTGTGTCATGTAGGCCATTCATCTAGACTGAGAATAAAAGGCTCCCAGTGAAGGTAGTGCTAATTAGCTCGAACGCTACCCAAACAGCTATCTGCACCAGTTCAGCAACCTCTCTAGTATCCTTTTTCTCTTTTTTGCTGAGTGCTTCATTGCATTAATCGAACCACTCCTGCAGCGCTGTGTTTGTGGATAAGGAACACTTCTCTCAGTGGAACAAATTAGCTCCATTAGCTGTATGATAAAAGGGAGAATCTTCATTTCCCAATGTGAAGTCAAGCGGCTAAATGCAGCTCCTTGTGATGCTCAGGCAAGGTTGGGAAGATTCGAGTTGACCACTGGGCCTTGGCCAATTTATGCTGCTACTGTTTCCTAATGCTTCTCCCTTTAATCGACATGGGATTTTTCCATCAGTGTCTATTTAAAGCTCTCCAGGAAGTAGCGTACCTCATCTTGGGGAATTCTCCCCCTGATGAGGCCCCATAAGACAGAGTTCATGAGAACCAGAAGGACCTTTCAGATTCCTGTCTTTGTTTGTTCATCTTCTCATCCACCGGCACGCACACTCTTTCCTAAAAATGTTTTCGACTTCTGTCTTCCCACCAGTTCAAACCACTTTTTTTTCCATTCTCACCTCAGCACTACCATCTTCATCCCTTCACCTCCTTCCACCACCAAGTTTAGTAACGTTTATCAACATCTATACTGTTTGGCCATAAGGTTAGTAACAAAGTCAAGACAAGTTAAAAAGAAGGTAAAATGTGGCTGTATATCTGGCTGTATCCTATTTCCTCTTTTCAACGCCAAATTGTCTGTCTTGTCTTGGTGTAAGTTTTATGGTGGATGTTCTTCCTGACACAACCTCTCCATTTATCCAGGCTAAGGACTGGCACAAAGTGGCTTGTGACCCCTTGTGGCTAGATGAAACTACTTTCCAATTAAGTCTTGGTATAAGGACACAGACCAGTCCTGAAACTGTTGTAGTGCAAAAGGAACTCTCACTTCTCTTCTTTAGGGAAATTAAGGTAAGGTACTTTACTGTTACCGTAGGGAAATTTGTCCTCTAGATTTGACCCATTCTTTGATGCCATTGGGTCCGAATGTCAAGAGCAGTGGGCGAACGCAGTGCAGCGCCCGGGGACCCTTCTCAGATCTTGAGTCAGATCTTGGTCAGGAGTATTTAGCTGGAGGATTAGTCTATTGTGCATGTTTTAGGTTGATGGAGAAAACCAGAGTAACCGAAGGAAACCAACCCAGACCACCAGAAAGGCCCTTCATGGTCCAGGAATCAAACCCAGGACTGTCTTGCTGTGAGGCGACAGTGCTAACCACTTTGCCACTCTGCTGCGATTTTTATTTTTTATTTTTTTTGGCAATTGAAACAATATGAGAGACCCAAAATTATGATCACTAGTTGAGAAAACACAACGCATCACAGTTTGTTGTGTGTTGCAGGTGGTCATAATGTTATGCCTGATCAATACACTGTATGTCCTGAGCGACCCATAAGTGATAGCACATTATTACAGATTCAAACCAATATAATGATTTAAAAACATGTCCTAAAGCGCCAATAGAGAAACTTGGCCCCATGAGACACAGCATTCATGAGAACCAGAAGGACTTTTCCAGTATCTTTTTTTTTTTTTTTTGCTCATTTTCCCAATCCTCCAGCATGCTTACTCTTCCTTAATCATTTTCCGACCCACATATTTCCCCAATTCCACCACTTCTATCAGTTTTTTTTTTTCATCCTCAACCTCGCACTGCCACCTTGCTCCCTTCACCTCCTCTCTCCCCCAAGTTTCCTCTCTGAACATGTCAGCTACAGCGCTCACCGACTTAACGACCTTTCGGCTGCTCTTTGGAGCCCCCTCCTCTTCTCATTCCCCGTGCCTCGCTTCTTCCTGAATCAGCTTAATTGCTATCCCCCTCTCCATCTGAAGCGTTCATGGCTTTATCTCCCGTCTCCATCATGTTTCTCTGCAGCATTCGGCTACCATTCGCTCCCCAAGTCTGAATCAGCTATACCACACTTTTTTTTTTTTTTTTTCAGTAGCACACACACACACACAACCAAATCCTGAACATGTGCGACCCTTTGAGTCTCCAATGCACCTCTGACCCGCTCTTCCTGCTCAACTGGGCCCTATTAAAATACGCACTGATTGGAAAGCTAACAGGAGCCAAGATTATCTCATAATGAAGGACTTCTCCTTCTCATCTTTTGTCTCGGCTCGGCCCCTCGCACTGAGTCAAATGGAATAACTAGGACAATCAAGATGGTTGATTGGAGTGAAGGATATCGGAAAAGTGTCTGCGGTTTCACAAATTGCTGACCTAATACAAGGGAGTAGATCCGTTCTTGTTTTGTAGGTCAGTACTGCAGCAAAAGTCGATGGAGTCAATAATGTGTGTGCTTGTGTGTGTGTGTATGCCGCACATTAGCTATGCATTACATTATACTTGACCTTAACAAGTTTACTTCCACCGCTCAAACTTGGACGGCAATGGTTCATTTTTTTCCATGCTAATTGATATAATGAGCTGCAAATCATTGTCAAGGTGCTGTTTTGCTGAGAAGACAGTTTGATTTTTTTGTTATTGTTTTAGCATTCTCCACCAAGTTCTCCACCGGCACAGCTGCTACCCAGTTGTTTACGGCTGTTGGCAAGCGCAGCCTCATTCATGTAGAAAACGCAGCCGGCAGAAAGCGTTTTTGTGTGTGTGCTTGTGTTTTGTGCGTGCCTACAAGTGTGTTTACTCCACTTTATAAGACCGCATAAAGCCAATCCAGAGATTTGTTCTGGCATGCATCATACATGTTTGAGAATAAGCAGAAAATGTGTGAAACGATGAGGAACTGACGCATACTGTTTTTCATTCCCACTGGGCAAGAAACATCTAGCAGTGCATACAGCAAGGTGTTACCAAGGTGCCTTGGGACAGGCAAAAAAATGACCAAAATATGCCAGACTAATTTCATGTTCAAGGTTGTGAATATTTAAATTTGCTAATCATTACTTACCTCTGTTGCAGCGATAAGGCTTCACAAGCCACTGTAGATTTTGTGCCTGTCCCAAGCCTGGATAAATGGTGAGGGTTGGCGACAAGAAGGGCATCTGACATAAGACCTATGTGAAATGAGTATACAAAACACTGCACACTTGCAGACACTTGGATTCGCTGGGGTGACCCTCAAAGGAAAAAGCAGTGGGGAAAGAAGACAAGAGAATTAAGCCATGCACACAGGACGTAGTTTAGTGTTTTAATTTTTAAACATTAATTTTTTTTTTTTTTTTATCCTAATATGATGACTTAAGTCTTTTTCCTCCTAATGTATACTCTTCTATTATTATTGTGAATGTATATAATATCTACAACAAGAAATAATTCATTCATTTTGCATCAAGCTTAATACTCATGAATTAAACAACAACGTTTATAACTCAGAAGGACTCTACAGAAGAGAAAAGATCCAAAGTGCTCAGGACGTTTTTGTCAATTAGTTATTCTTTATTGAAGGGGCTCTTAGGTGCCCAGGAACAAAGGAAAAAAAAAAAAAAGAAAAAAACAAGGCTCTCTTCATTTACCTGAAGTTTTAAAAGCCTTTCTTTCATGGGGCTATATGTTTATAAAATCTTTAAAAGCATAGCGTGCTGGGTTTTGCTTAGACCCCCCCCCCCCCCCCCCCCCCCCCCCAAAAAAAAAAAAAAAAAAAAAAAAAAAAAGCCTGGATAAATGCACCCCATTTATCTGGGCTTGGGATGGGGAAAAAAAAGAGTGTCAAGAAGAGCATCCAGCATAAAACTTATGCCAGATCAAAACAAAACCAAAACCAAATTAATATGCAAATAGCTCACTCTAGGAGAAAGACGATGTACTGTGACAACACCAGAATTTTATATTGTGTAGTTTAGTGTGAAGTGTTACTAAAAATGTAAGGTCAACACAGAATGGCATTGCAGATTAAAGTGTAGAGGTAGACATACTGAACAGAGCTGCTGGGGAAGCTTTTGAACCACTACATATTTCCTCCACATGAAGAATGACCCAGCTCATTGCACAGGGAAATTCTCTGAGGTGCTTAAACGCCCACTATTTTATGGCTGCTCAAACTCATAATGCCCATTCACCAGTGTTTTCCATGAACTTTGACATGCACATGCTTGCACCCCACATAAAACACTGTTGCCTTGTCCTTACCCTGTTTCACTATGTAAGCAGAGCCAGGCTAAACATGCTGTTACACTGGACCTCAGACACAAAGCTCTGCTCAGAAAGGCCAGACAGCTGCACTCAATTACATTAACTACTGCGGCCACAAAAAACACACACACTCTGTCCAGCCACTGGCTCCAGCCATAATCAACAACTTATTCAATAAGCTCAAAAAATGCTGCTCTCTGATTTCTGTAGCGCACCCTCTCCACTCCCACACTTCCCCACTCCACACCATACACCAGCTCACACTTATTTAAACAAAGCCTGTGTGTATATTTTCTATTGGTAGTTACATGGTTTTGCATGTTGGTCTTATTCTTCACATATACCATCAAGGAAGACAAGCTAGGGACTAAACCAGGGCTAAACCAGCACATAACAAGGACTAATTTAGGACTAAACAAGGTCTAATCTGTTAAACTAGAACTAAGCAGTTGCGTAGACGAGAAATTTAATTTCCCCAACCCGTAATCAGACTCTATAAATAAAACTGAATCAGAACTGCAAAAGAGTCATGAGTACCACCAGAAGAAGAAGAAGCCGTGTACCACCAATGGTACCCGAACCACAGTTTGAAAACCAGTGATCTATTTAATTTATAGCTTTAATGTTTTTGTTTGCATTGCTCTCATCATTCAGCTTTTTTTTTTGTTTATTCCTATATGGGTTTGCGGGCTGGTGGCTAGGCCTTAGGTGGGGTACACCCTGGACAATGGGCAGTTAGTTGCAGACACTGACAGACAAGCATTCACTCTCACATTAATTTATTATAAGAAATTCACCAAACATCAAAACTAAAAAAAAAAAATAATAATAAAATAAAATAAATAAAACAAAATAAAATAAAAAATCAATGCTTCTTAAGGGCCCCCCTCCTCTCCCACACATCTCCACTCTACATCGCACACACTCATTTCACCAAAGCCTATGTTTGCTCCATTTCAGTGCAGCCAACATGACAAAATTATTTTTATGAAACACTTATTTAGTCTTAATCTTTTGAAATATCACAATAATTGCTGTACTGAAAGCTCATCAGGGTGTTTTTAGAGGATACATTTTGTTATCCTGAGCTTTTCTGCATTACTGTGAGCTACTGATGGGTCGGTCGTGAACGAGCCGGTACAAAGAGCCAGCTCTTTTAAATTAATGGCGAGAGCTGGCTCCCATCCGTGAGCAGTTTTTTTTTTTTTTTTTTTTTTTTTTTTTCTGAAAGGCTCTCTTCAAAAAAAGAGTGAACATGGCACCAATCTGCACTGAAGAAAAATAAATAAATAAACCTACAAAGTTACATTTAGATAGTTCAGATGGTTAGTTCAGAAGAGACCTGAAGCTGTTTGGTGCTACTGTTTTGAACAATGCACATTGCAATACATTTATTTTTTATTAGATTATATATTTATGATAAGTCAAAACTGTGCTAAATTTGGCTAAAATATAAAAGCTAGAGGTGGTACAATGAAGAGCCATTTTGGAGCCGAGCAAAATGATGCGGATGAGCTGAAATTCCCATCACCACTGTGAGCCTCCCACCAATATATATATACATATATATATATATATATATATATATATGAGATTTATATCATGATATACTGTGTCATGAGATTTGGGTATCTTTACTTCTACTTACTACTTGGGTATCTTTACTTCTACTTACTACTTCTAAGTATATAGGATTATGATTTAGAATGGTATGAATTATACAAATAAAATTAAAGACTCAGTGCAATAGAGTATAATTGAATCTGTCTGAAGTATTTTCCATCTGCAGTATTTTGATGATTTTATTGAGTATTTACAAAAAAGCACAGCAAAAACATGATTTCGAACCAAAACTCAAAGTAGCATGTAACACAAACTGATGTCAAAGTAAAAAAGTACAGATATTTGCTCTAAGGCTACCCATGTGAAGTATAAATACATGAAAACTGCACACATTCCACCAATGTTCAACAAAACCTACTTCCTGTTAGAGTTCAAAGTTGAGCGCTTAGGGGATAACCATTTACCTGAGCAGTAGAAAAGAAACTTGGGGCTTAGTGTGAAATCCGTAACAGCTTTGTATAAACATTCTCATGGATTGCTTGGCCGTCGGAGCGCCACACATTTCTGGCATTCAGACAGAGTTAACATGTAATCCACTGGGAGGTGAGGAGTTGAGAACGCGGAGGAAGGGAGGCCTCAAACCCGTTCTTCTTCTTCTTATAGCTTTAGGGATCAGTTGAAGTGCTGATCTGGGCTGTTTTACTTGGGTTAGTCCTCCCCCTGAAGGTACACACTGGCTTCCTAAGATATGTTTTGGTTTAATCATGACATATTAGGTTCAAAATGGCTGAAGGGATGTGTCAAAGGATGAAAAAAAAAGTGTGTGTCTGCTTGGTTATTTTTGTCTACAATGAAGGAACAGGAAATAACTATAGCTACACTGTACATGTTAATGACATTTATGGAAGTAATTTAAAGAAAAACTAGCAAAAGTGGCCACCTCATAATTAGAAATTCTTGGGTTTGATACTGATTTAGTAGTAGTATATCATTATGTGCCGTATATTCGAAAATATATTCCAAGACAACTTTACACTCAATAGACTTTCACTTATATTTATTTTGAAGTAACATTACTTTGGGATCCTTCCTCCTTCTCTGGTTTTGGTTAATATAGTAGCTTCAAACATTTGAAGGGATGTGCCAAAGCATGAAAAATCTGTATCTGCTTAGGTATTTTTGCCAATGATGATGGAAATTTAGCAGGAAAATGCAGGATAGCATAGTCATCGGAAGATACATGTTAATGAACTTTAAAAGGATCAATAAAAAAACTGTGGCCATAGGTTTTGATCTCAAATTTACAGATGTGATTTATTGCCTGCTTTGCATTCAGCTGATATCCTTTTCTTTGCTCACAAAAGTGTGTGAAGGTTATGTCCACTAAATTATTTAATGTTTTCTCCTTGACCTTAAGTGTTGAGCTGTGTTTACTTTCCCCTCTATATTGTGATAGGGACTTCAAATGTAAACTATTTGTTCTTAAAACTACTTTCCAAGCATTCAGAAACAGTTCAGAGTTTTAGATACTGCTAGCGTTATGACACTGCACCGAATATTCAGATACCAATGTACCATTTCATGTAATTTCATGTCAGTTTTGATTTGTATTGTGTGAATCTGTGTTAGATCCCCAGCCCCTCACTCGTTCCTCTTCATGGTGTCCAGATTGTACGGTATAAATTTTGTACTGTCCCATTTTCTCCGCCCTTTGTTTTATCTCGCATGGGAAGAAGTTTGGCTGGAGACAGATGTTAGCAGATGTTACAATGGATTTATTTGTGTTTTCAGTTCACCATAGAGAATTTCTCTGGAAGACATCCTGGAACAGTGAAGTAAAACGCCCAACTCCAATCACACAACATACATTTGACCAACCATAGAAGCATTGGTAACATTGACTACAATCCATAAATACTAATGTCTTAAGGTTACAGACCATTCCATGAGTGATGATATCAGTGGTGGGCATTCCCATCCATTTTATGAGGGAGTAAACTGAAAATATCAAAGGGTTCATACTACTTTTTCAGGCTTTTTAAGAAGAATTTTGTACACCACAGCTATTAGCAACATGACACTAATGAGTAAATAAATGAGCTTTGTAGTGACGGGAATTTAAATGCTGAAATGAACAGAATGCATCTGGTGACAATGTATGGGCTTTAGAAATGCACTTCCTGGTTTCATGTGTGAGACTGAGCGTTTTTAGCTCTTGAGAAGAACAGCGGCTCAGCATACAGGATTACTCAAACATGCATGGATGAAACAAAATACTATTCCAGGTATGTTTCAGAAGTGGGAAAACGGTACAACATGGTTAAAAGCTCCAAAAAGTTGATTTAGCATAATAGGGGATGTTTAAAATGTTTTTAGACAGAAAAACTGTTGTGGTTCTGAAAGCTATTATTAGTCTTTAGCATACATGCTAATTAGACATTATGCCAATTGCTTCATTAAATAAAACGGCTAAAAATCAATAAACTTACTTTTGTTTTCTACCCTGGCCCTAACAGTGCATACATAGACTGTTGCCAAAACCACCTAGAGCATTCACAATTTGCAATATTTTTGCAAAGCCTTCCATTAAAAATATTTATTGTGTTCTGCTAAGATTAGTTTTCTGGAAACATCTCCACATTTATCCCTTTGTTTGATAGTTACACAATATTCCGATATGTAGTTCACTCATGGATCATTGCTTTATGTGCTCTTAAAAGTGGATAAGATGTTAGAGAAGATGATTTTTAAAAGCCACAATATCTGCCCACTACCAAAAAAATTATATTATTTCCTTCAGCATTGTAAGCGCCAGGCCATCACACCTCTTTGTTATGCACGCGAGCCAATCACTAATCACTGACTGCTTCCTCGATCCAATTAGCTGCACCTGTGGTCTTCTGCTTCCAGCTCCCGACGCGACTGCCAAAAACTCACCAAACCCTCCGCCCGCACCGAGACACCACCTACAGACGATTCACAACGGGAGGAGAGAGAGGAGCGCCGATTACTTCTTTTGCTGACACTGTGTGCTCACCAACGTCTAATCAATAATGTTTTATACCCTTAAGGAGCCTTGACTGATTGAATTATATTTTGCAGTAAGTCAACAGTTTGCTACATTAAGATAGAAATAACAGCTGTTTCATGGAAAAATAGCCATACATCATGATTTTCTGCAGCACATGTGGCAATATGGGCTCTGTCTAATTGCAACACTTCAGTTTAACGCCTTCACCAACATGCATGCTATGTTACTGTCATGCCGAAAGAGCAACTTGTCTATGAATTTATGGCAGTTGTTTTCCTTCGAGACACATGCCAAGTGGGATCAAGTTAACTACATTTCCATGTTTATTATGAAAGCAAATGCCCATGTTTGCTCACGAAGAGACAAAGGAGTGGAAGCAAAAAAAAAAAAAAAAAAAAAAAAGAGGTTATTAATGATGCAGCAGACTATAAAGAAGTGCTGGCTATGTCGGCTGCTTGACACTTTAACTGAGGCATCAATTATTTATCTGCGTTAAGAGCTGTGAGTGTGGATGTGTAATGGGATTCAAGGGTAGGAACTTTAAATCATTAGGAGAAAGGTAGGACCATTTCATAAGAACGCCCTCTAACCTGGCTGTACAACAGTGTGACAAAAAAAATGGCATCAGGAGTTCAGCTCTCATTCAGATCTCCATTAGATATTCATGCACTTTTCAAAGTTTCACTGCACATCTATTTCCAGGGAGGACTTCGTTGGGATTTCTTTAATGTAAAGGGAAATGGAAATACGCTCTGACTGCACCCGATAAGACTTTTAATTTGCTACTGTAAATTGAAGCTATTTGTCTTCAAACCCCAACTTCTGTTTCAACCCAGCCATATCTCAGACCGAAATATATCTTGGGAATGAACCCGAATGTGTAAGCTCACTGCACTGTGATTCTGATGTTTCCTTTTTTCCTTTTTAGCTGCATCACAAAACATAAGGAATAAGATAATACATGTATAACCTCTGCTAGTATTTGAGACCTAATGCTTGTGTTGGTATGTTTGATGGTTGGTTTTATCTATTAGCAACTTAATGCTTAAAAAGGTCAAAGAACAAGATCCAAAATCTAAATAGATACTAACTCCAGCCACAAGGGGTCAGTAAACAAACAAAGAATTCCTTTTAACAGATTCTTTACAGTTGTGATAGTTAAGGACTTTGTGAGTGAATGGATAGAGCATTTACCCCTGAACTAGAGATTGAAGTCCAGGTCTAATAATAATAAAAATAATAATGGATTGGTTTGAATTTTGCGCTTTACAAGCTTCTCAAGGCGTTTAGTCTTCAGTCCATTATTTATTTACTCATCTGCCCTGGGACAGCCTGACGGGAGTGTGGCTGTGCCCCTCCGACCACCACCAAACACAGTCACACTGACACACTCATACATAGGCAAGGTGGGTGTCTTACCTAAGGACAACAACAGTATGCAATGCTGATAGCAGGAATCGAACTGCCAACCTAAAGGTTAGAGGGCAAACGTCTCTACCGACTGAGATACTGCCATTATAGCTTTACCGTTACAAGATATTAATAGTAGTAGTAGGAGTTAAAGTAGTAATAGAGGTAGTAGATGTATTAGTCGTGGTGGTAGTAATAAGAGCTTTCTACTAGTACATTCAGTACTTTTTAAACTTTTTCTTAAGTATTATTGTTTGAGTACTTTCACTTATACTTGAGTAATATTTTGAAGTCACAGTCCTTTTATTTGGGAACAGGTTTTGAGTATTTGTTGTAACGACCGGGTGAGTGAATTAAGCATTTAGTTTAAGAGTGTTGAAATGATCTGGTTATATAAAATGTGAGCTGATACCATGGGTAATGTTATGTATAATGGGATGTCTACAGTGGTCCTGGTCTTTGGGTCACACAGGTTCTGAATGTTAGTAATGAGTTTTCTCTGCAGGGTTATGAGCACACTCCATTAGAGAAGAGGGACAGAGACAGTCATGCTTCGCCATACTGAGGGGAGGCTTGGGCTCCTGAATGCCTCCTGGACGTCTCCCTAGAGATGTGATCCAGGCATGTCCAAGAGGAGGCCCCGGGACAGTCCTGACACACTCTGGGGGAACATATCTCTCCAATGGCCTGTGGAATGCCTAGGTGCCCCTTGAAGGAGCTGGAGCAAAGGGGTCCAGGGACAGGAAATTATGGTAAGTAAGCTGCTTCTACTGCTCTGCGTGTACACATTACATATTAAAGAGGTGGAAGACATATTCCAAGTCTGTACTTAAGAAAAAGTAGTGTTAGAACCATCATCCACTACAGTCCTCTATACACATTACATGACACATATTTGATCTCAAACATCTCCTCAACCAATTTTTTTAGTAGTCTATTCTTTGTTACCATAGTTATAGCCAGAGGTTCACATTAACTAGCTAGACACTTGGTAGTTTAATTAGGATGAAAATGTACTTTCTTTATACATTTCCTAATATGCTTTACTTGAGTCAGTATTTAAGAAAAATGTTAATGTGATTTTCACTTAAGTTTGATTCTAGTCAGGTTTGGGTAGTAGTAGATTCAGAAATAGAAAGTAGATTCAAAACACTTCAGTAAGGGTGAGATAGAATACTTCTTTACTGTTACTAAAGTAATTTTGCTTGGTTAATGTTATTGTGAAGTAACAGTAACACTACAGATTTGGAGTACTTCTTCTACCTCCTGCTACAACCCTGCAATATCCTTTGTAAAGAGCACTTTGTAATGTCTAATAACCCCTAAAGAGCGAAGGAGTATTTTTCAGCCCAAATCACTACATGTTATACTGTAAAAGCTGCGTTGCTGTCATGTTGGGTTGTTATTTAGCACAGGCACATAAAGGACAGTAGTGTCCTCCTCGTCCCACCCTCTCTGTCTCTGTTCCTTTATCTTAGATCTGTCTGATTTTCCCACAGCCCTTCCCCGCGGCTCTCTGCCATCTATCACCTTCGTCGCCTCTTTCTGTTTCACTAATTTCATCTCATCACACTCTCTCATGCTCTCTCCCTTCCTCTGACTTCACCATTATTCCTCGCACACATTCCCACAACTGTAGCTTCCTCCCTAAGTGCTGGTCACCCCAACCACAAAGGACTGAGTATATACAGTATATACAGTATATACAGTATATACGGTGGGGCAAAAAAGTATTTAGTCAGCCACCAATTGTGCAAGTTCTCCCACTTAAAAAGATGAGAGAGGCCTGTAATTTTCATCATAGGTATACCTCAACTATGAGAGACAAAATGAGAAAAAAGATCCAGAAAATCACATTGTCTGATTTTTAAAGAATTTATTTGCAAATTATGGTGGAAAATAGGTATTTGGTCACCTACAAACAAGCAAGATGTCTGTCTCTCACAGAGCTGTAACTTCTTCTGTAAGAGGCTCCTCTGTCCTCCACTCATTACCTGTATTAATGACACCTGTTTGAACTCATTATCTATATTAAAGACACCTGTCCACAACCTCAAACAGTCCCACTCCAAACTCCACTATGGCCAAGACCAAAGAGCTGTCAAAGGACACCAGGACAAAATTGTAGACCTGCACCAGGCTGGGAAGACTGAATCTGCAATAGGTAAGCAGCTTGGTGTGAAGAAATCAACTGTGGGAGCAATTATTAGGAAATGGAAGACATACAAGACCACTGATAATCTCCCTCGATCTGGGGCTCCCCGCAAGATCTCACCCCGTGAGGTCAAAATGATCACAAGAACAGTGAGCAAAAATCCCAGAACCACACGGGGGGACCTAGTGAATGACCTGCAGAGAGCTGGGACCAAAGTAACAAAGGCTACATCAGTAACACACTACGCCGCCAGGGACTCAAATCCTGCAGTGCCAGACGTGTCCCCCTGCTAAAGCCAGTACATGTGCAGGCCCGTCTGAAGTTTGCTAGAGAGCATTTGGATGATCCAGAAGAGGACTGGGAGAATGTCATATGGTCAGATGAAACCAAAATAGAACTTTTTTTGTAAAAACTCTACTCGTCGTGTTTGGAGGAGAAAGAATGCTGACTTGCATCCAAAGAACACCATACCTACTGTAAAGCATGGGGGTGGGAACATCATGCTTTGGGGCTGTTTTTCAGCAAAGGGACCAGGACGACTGATCTGTGTAAAGGAAAGAATGAATGGGGCCATGTATCATCAGATTTTGAGTAAAAACCTCCTTCCATCAGCAAGGGCATTGAAGATGAAACGTGGCTGGGTCTTTCAGCATGACAATGATCCCAAACACACTGCCCGGGTAATGAAGGAGTGGCTTTGTAAGAAGCATTTCAAGGTCCTGGAGTGGCCTAGCCAGTCTCCAGATCTCAACCCCATAGAAAATCTTTGGAGGAAGTTGAAAGTCTGTGTTGCCCAGCGACAGCCCCAAAACATCACTGCTCTAGAGGAGATCTGCATGGAGGAATGGGCCAAAATACCAGCAACAGTTTGTGAAAATCTTGTGAAGACTTACAGAAAACGTTTGACCTCTGTCATTGCCAACAAAGCGTATATAACAAAGTATTGAGATGAACTTTTGTTATTGACCAAATGCTTATTTTCCACCATAATTTTCCATTTTTCCAACAGTGACCATGAGAGAGGCCACAGTCCATGGTTTATTTCCAGAGATGGATAAAGTTACTTAAAATCTGTGCACAAGTTAAAGCATTGTTAATTCAGGAAAACGCGACAAGAGAACTTAAGTAAAAGTATTCAACAAAGTTATTACTTGAGTAAAAGTAAATTTTAAAAAATGAGTGTATGATTTTTGGAAAATTATTTTATTGACAGTACAATTTACTACTACCACTGCAACTACTAGTACACCTGCTTCTACAACAGCTACTACTACTACTACTGATACAACTGCTTCTACAACAACAACTACTACAACTTTTACCACTACCACTACTGCTTCCACAACAACAACAACAACAACTACTACTACTACTACTACTACTACTACTACTATAACGTTTACTACTACTGCTACTACTACAACAGCTTATACAACAACTACTACAACTTTTACTCCTACGGCTACTACATCTCTACTACTACTATTACTACTACTACAACTACTATTACTACTAGTATTAGTTCTACTATAACAACCACTACTACGGCTACTACTAAAACCTACTACAACTACTACTTAAACCACTATTGCTACTGTCCCCAAACCTGTTTTTTCAGACATTTTCTCAAATCAAAGTACAAGTATGAGTTACAAAATGTACTTGGAAAGTCAGTTTTCTTAAAACAAAGAAAAAAAAACTCAGGTATTCATTAGATGAGTTAAGTAAAAGTATCTTGTTACTTTACACCTCTGTTTATTTCTATGTAATCCAGGACATTTAATTCTGCCCTGTGTTTTTTTAGCCCGTGGGAAAAATGTTTGACTTTATCGGACACACACAGCACAGTTGTCTTATTGAACAAAAATTGGCAGTATCCGGCCATGTTAATGCTCTCCATATGTGCCACACACAGCCACACTACACTTGCACAGAAGAAAGGTCCACGAGGGGCACTCCAAAACCAAACACAACATTTTCCTCTTTACATCGACCCTTCTATGTTTTTTTCTCTCCAATAACCGTTGAGAGTGCTGCTGCTTCCCAGAAGAATTAGGGAATGTGTTTAAACAAGGAAAATTTACGGCGCCGTGAAGACTGCTGTGTCATTTTTTAGAGAGAGAATGTAGCAGTGTTGTATGAATGTCCCATTGATCTGGACTTATATTTCTCAGATGTAGCGACGGGTGAGTAGTGAGCACAAGCCGCCAAATAAATGTCAAGCTGAGAGAGTGTTAATCGTTCATGTGCATGGCTTTGCGTGTGCATGCGGCCAAATAAATGTCAGCATTTAGGATGTTAATTGATTTCTATAGAGTTTTATTATTCATTCGTAATCAAATATACAGCACACTGAAAGGTATATTTTCCCAAAGCCTATTTCTCACACATATCCATCAGGTTAAATTAAATGATGGTTTTAATTAAACAATCTGTTCCCAAGTATATTTCAAAGCAAGGTCAGGCTAGAACATTTACCACATTCATGCAATATAACTTTTTTTTATTTTTTATTTACAAGCAAAGTTGCGTAAAGCTGCAACCTTTATCTGGCACATGCTACACTCTGCTCACTGGAGGCTCCTAATATTAGGAGTTGGTAATTAACAGGCCCCACTAAAAGGTCAGTGGCAACTAATATACCATCTACTAGTGCTTACAAGTTTGTGAACTCTATAGGAGCTGTTTTCTTTCTGTATTTTTCATACAAGCTACCCTAATGATAGAACCAATTAAGAAGATGCAAGTCCTATGTTTTCATTTTAAGGAAACAAATGTTATAAAGTGTAATTAAATCTTAATCTCTTAAGCCTGATAATATATTTTCTCAAGGAAGGCAAATCATATTAATTTGAATAAACACCAATCAACCACAACAATATAGCCAATATGCAGCCCAGCAACAAACTTTCTATCAGAGCCAATAATAACATCTTGAGCATGAGCTACAGTAGCTCATCTGTTGGATTGGACCAGAAAGGCCAGCCTCCATACGTGCATCACCAGTTGCCGGTTCAACACTGCTTCTTTCTTGGACCACTTTTGATAAATACTGACCATTGTGGACTAGGAACACCTCACAAGAGCTGCAGTTTTGGAGATGCTTTGACCCAGTAATCTTGCCATCATCTAATCCTTAAATTTGCCCATTTTTCCTGCTTCCAACACAGCAACTTTGAGGACAAAAATATGATGAAAAGATAATCTGTGTTGTTCAATCCACCAGTCAGTGGTCATAATGATAAGTCTAAACAGTAGTCCTTAACATGGAGGTCATAGTAAAATGACATCCCTTGGACAAGAGCTGTGTTCATGACTTGAGCTTTAGGTTTTAAAATAGCAACAGTGACAGAGCAGCAAGGATTAAGCCAGCGGCGTCAAAAAGATGATGCCTGTCTGTCTACACTTTGCAAAAATGCCACATGGATTAGTCAAATGCTAATGCTATTAGAAGGTGAAACGTTCTTTCAATAAATGACCCTGAACTATAAAGTAGAAGTAGCTTTTTGCTCTAAAGAAGCAAAGTAGTCTCACTAAAAGTTATTTAAGCCAATGAAATTCAGCACTTTATAATCTGATTCTGAAGTGAACGTTTGTTTTTAAGCTACTACTACATCTGCTATAATTACTGCTATTGGTACTACTACTACTACTACCATCTTCGCCACTTAGGACAATACTCTTACTCATAGGGATTTTAAACAATAACATTTATTCACTTATATTTACTGAAGTTAAAGTAAGAGTACATAAAAACAATGTACCTAAGCACATTTCTTTGAATAAAATATAAAATTACTTTCCACTTGTAATATAGTTGATAATAAATATAATCTAGGGTAATAGTCTGCACTGCACATAATGCAAATGTGATTTAGAGTTACCTGGAGAATAGCCTGGTACTCTGGTCCCCTCTTGAGTCCCATGTATCAGCAGTCCCTAGGAAATAGTTTACGACTTTGATAATGCTTGGTTTGGACATAACTGTAACTTTGACACAACACTGCCTTTATATTTTCTTCAGAGTCCAATTGGAGCTGTCCAGTCCTCTTAGAGCTGTCTGAGGCACAGCAGAAATAGGCCAAACAGTCGAGACATCTCTGCTGTAAGATGACAGTGCCACAGTGTGCCCCTTAAATGAACAGAGCACCCCAGTGACACAGTTATGTAGCTCTTCTCTGCTCCATGTTCAAGATACACCACTGAAAGTCAGACTTTTCCCTCTGGTCTCTAAGCAAAAGTGACAAAAACAGCTTGTTTATTGGTGTTTCCTTTCATTCCCACCATAAGTTTGTTTGAGTGAAGGATTCAGACATAACACGCCATTTCTTCTAGTTCTCTGTTACAACTTGTCTACACTAATATATCCTACAAATGTATTTCTGCTCAGTAAATGAGAGTATTATTAGTGGTATTCTGAAAAAGGTTTGTTCCTGACTTATGCCACTAACCTATATGTGTCAATAAACCAATATGTTATAGGAGTCTAGGCCAAATTAATTCAAGACGAGTCCAAGCCCAAGGCGAGTGACGAAAAGTATAAATATCCCTAGAGAGAGATACTTATGAAGTGAAGTTTGAGTTCAAGTCTAATTCTGCTGAAACTTGGAACTGAAGAGCCACACAAGTGACTTCTCTTCAAGAAACCACAGATCTCCACATGTGCATCATCATTGATAAAATCACTTTTAAGCGCACATTTTCCATTTCATAACACAACATTAAATTAGTCAAATCTCGAGTCCTGGTCCATAAGAAAATACTAAATAAAAAAAATGCAAGAATCACTATGACAAAAATGTCAGTAAGAACAGTGTTGAATAAAGGAAGCCTGGCAAAGCTTGAAGAAAGATAAAAGCAGTATGTTTTAAAGCTTTATACTGCAGCGGATGATGAACCCTGAATGCACTTTGTTGAGTTGAGACCATCTCTCCGCTCTTTGTCTGGGCCAGCTCTGCCTCGGTCCTACCACTCTCACAAAGCCCATCTCCACCCTTCACTCAGCAGCCATTCAGAGGCCAAAACACCACCATTGATGGCCTCTGACTAGCAGCATTTTGTAGCATGTCCATTTTTCAATAGGTTCCTCACTCTCCCAGAGCCCCGGCAAGACTTTGTAATGGAAATCTGTGACGGGCGAAACAGCACCAAAACACTGCTCCCTGCCTTCATCTGTCGCAGTGATTTTATGGTCTGGGTAAAGACAGAGAGGCAGGGTGAGGGAGGTGGAATAGCCGTGTGTGTGTCCGGGTGAGATATTTTATGACCGGGGCCGTCCCAGAGACCCATGGGTTAGAGTTACGTTTGACTGAGCAGCTCATGAATTGTTCCCGAAGCTGGTTAGCAGAGTTGCAGCCACTGGGATCCAAGGCTATTCACGACTCAATGTGTTCCATTCATGTCTGTGTGTGCGTGTCGGTACCAAACTAAGTATTTTCTGTAGTGTGTAAAACCAAATACATTAAGACGGAGCGCAGATATGGCAACAGGAGAGTTCCAGCCATTGATTTGAATGGGGCTAGTTACATCTGTGCCTCCCTACAGAAGCTTAAAGGATTATTAAAGCGGCAAAAACTGGTCTAGTGTCATTGCTCATGTGCCCCAGAGACAAGCAGGGAAGGGAATGAAGGGAGTGCAGGAGGAAAACAGAGAGAGATAGATGATGAAGGAAAGGAAATTGTTATGAGAAATGCAGTGCAAAAAAAGAGGAACAGCTTAGTTGGATGTAGCTATAATTAGCAAATGTTAACAACTGCACACATTAACTTATGCGTAATACTGGCAGTAGATGGCAGACATTTGGAGAAGTAGACAGGAGCACATTCATGTAACCTAAGCAAATAGATGTTTTGTCATAGCGGTCTGGGTTAAATGGTTCAAGGTTATTATTTTATTTGTATTCAGACCCAGACCTTCCTATACGCAGACTACGCAAGTTGCATAGGACCCCGCAGGTATGGCCCGCTACCTCCTCTCGGTCAAAGTGGTCACATTTCTGTCCGTCCATCAGTGTGTAGTTACTGCAAACGGGGCCCTGTCTGATATCTCTCCAAATACTGCCTTCTGATAAGTTAAAGTTTTGGGAGTGCTCATGACAGAGAGACCATCGTGCTATGGGCACACCACTGGAGCGCTGTGCAGCGCGCTGCTTGTCCTTCTTCAGCAACTCCGCACCCTGCACGCACTCCTCTCTTTTCCACTGTGAGGAAACTGCAGTCTTCTATCATGCATGTTTCAGAAAAATAGGCAACCTTGTTTTATGGCAGCAATGCTGTGTCCTGTCCTTTCGTCTCCCTCTCACCCCTCGTCTTTCTCGAGTCTCACCTGCTCTGCTGTGCGCTAAATTAGGGAGAAAACTTGGGGCTACCTCGAGCAGAAACTGATTCAATCTAACTCCACACTGTGTCCAGCTGAGGACAGAGATCTGGACACTAGTTCCCCCAATAAAAATGAACAAAGTCAAGGTTGTATTCATCACAAGGTGCTGTTTATCCTACAGAGGCAGAGGCTGCGGGAGGTGTGTGTAATAGTTAGGTTACTAAATGTAACCCCAGAGTGCTGACATGCTGCTTGAAGCCAATCACCATCAAACTATATTTAACTAGTCCTGGTACAACATGAGTCTGTTAGTCGCAACAATTCAGCAGAAGTGGAAGAATTCTGTGCCAAGAAATCTGTACTCAGGAAAAATACGGTTACTTACAATTAACTACTACAAGAAATTACTAGAGTAGAGGTACTTAACAAAATTAGCAGCAGCTCACCTCCTTATCTCTTTTCCATCACCCCCAGGGTCTAGACTCCGATGAAAGATTAGCCAATAATATTCCAACTCCCTCCTACAATGCATCCCACAATGTCTTTCCTGCTGGGATCTAAGCGCCATAGTTTAACATTAATCATTTCTATACTAATGCATCTGTTTTGTCTCTGAGTCTTTTATATACTGATAAAATTAAAGACTGCACCATATATCACCATGCGCCTAGATGGATAAGCTAAAATACTCCTTCACTGCAGCTGAATACATTTTAATGTGCTTCACAGTTTTCGGTTCTTTGTCACTTCACTCAGTTCTGGGTTTGTCTGACAGCAAAGTTAGTCAAGGAAAGCATCCTCAATGTAGCATAGACATTCAATCGTATCGGCTGCTTTTGGTAGAGCTTTTTTTTTTTTTTAGGTGTTGAAAATAGACATGGCTGCTGGCACCACACACTGCAGTTTAGTTTCCCAAATGTGGGAAGATCTGACCGCACTTCACTAAAAAAGAATGTCAAGTCGCATAGCAAGTGCAATCCAATCTAACTGACCTAAAACAGTGCCTCCCAACCTTTTTGGTCTGGTCTGGTTTGGTCGTGGTTTAATTTGGTCCTGGGTTAATCCTGGTTTAGTCCTGGTTTGGACCTGGCTTAGTCCTGGTTTAGACTGGGTTTAGACCTGGTTTAAAATACCTGATTTAGACCTGCTTTGTTCCTAGTTTTGTCCTGGTTTATTTCTATTTTTAGACCAGCTATTTTCCTGGTTGACTTCTGTTTTAGACCTGGTTTGGTCCTGGGGTTAAGTACTTCTTTAATGTTGCATTCCTTTGGTGTAGCCCTTGGTTAGTCCTGGTTTTGTCCTGGTTTGGACCCAGCTTAGTCCTCTTTTAATCCGCTTTTAGTTCCTAGTTTTCTCCTGGTTTATTCCTGGTTTAGTTCTGGTTTAGTCTGGTTTTAGACCTGGTTTATTCCTGGTTTAGTTCTGTATTAGTCCAGGTTTTAGTCCTGGTTTAGATTTTGTTTAGCTCTGGTTTAGACTGGATTTAGACGTGGTTTATTCCTAGTTTTGTCCTGGTTTAGTTCTGGTTTAGTCTTGGTTTAGGACCTGGTTTGTTCCTTGTTTTGTCCCAGTTTATTCCTGGTTTAGTTCTGATTTAGTCCTGGTTTAGACATTGTTTAGCCCTTGTTTGGACTGGGTTTAGACCTGGTTTGTTCCTCATTTTGTCCTGGTTTATTCCTGGTTTAGTCCTTGTTTAGACCTTGTTTAGCCCTGGTTTAGACTGGGTCTAAGTCTGGTTTGTTTCTAGATTTGTCCTGGTTTATTCCTGGTTTAGTTCTGGTTTAGACCTGATTTAGCCCTTCTTTAGTGTTGCGATCCCTTGATTTAGGTTAAGTTTAGTCTTTCAAAGCCAAAAACATAAATGCACTACAAATGATCCTATAACTCCATGTACCTTCTGCAATGTGCTGGCGTACCCCTAGAGGTCCCTGTCCCCCTGGTTGGGAAACACAGGCCTAAAGCATGTGCCTTAGCATCCACCACAGACATTATTATGGTTTAGTGTAGAGTGTAGTGTAGACTAGTGAGTGTAGAGAGGCTGGTGAAAGAGAGGAGCATCACTGTTAAACTGCACCCCTCCATGACTGTGCAACCGTTAAAGAAAATGCATACAGCATCATTCTCCTGCTTTAGAGGAAACAGAAATTGAAAAGGGCAAATCTGAGTTCGCGCACCTTAGTAAGACTAGCCAGTGGCGACAGTCTATCTCCAACTCGGCGCTGCTGAAAAGGGCACGGTGAAAATACTCCGGATCTCAGCATAAAAGGAGCTGACACACATACCCATCCATTGGTTATAGTCAGTGTGCAGGCAAATTCACGCTGAAAGGAATTTAAAACTTAGGAAATGGATATTGTTCACTTTACTTTCATTATTCAACAAGAATTTTGTTAAGTCAGATCTCATTTTAGTTTTAACAAAACTAGAATAATTTTGGAAATTATATTATTTTTCTAAGAGGATTTTTTGCATTGTCAATGTGTTTCTTTGATAAAATAATTCAGAAACTTGAAACCTGGAATTCAGAATTTGGACATTTTGGATAGTTTTAATTCATTTTAATCATTCTACAGAATTCTTTAAAATGTATTTTAGCTTCAACAGAACAATAATAATTAATGGAATTGAAACTGATATGGTTTCTCCATTTTTTCACTTATTTTTATTATTATTTCTTTGATTAAACCCAGGATTTTTTTTTTTTTTTTTTTTTTTTTTTTTTTTTTACAGAAACATTAGTCATTCAACTGGACAACAAATTTCATTTTAGTTTCAAACAGAACAATGTAGACAGAATAATGATTTTTCTAAGACAATTTTTTTGTCAATTTATTTCTTTGATTATGAGAAAAGGGGGATTTTTATTGTAGTGGATGTTGTTCAGTTAACTTTATTAATTCAGGAACTGGAATAATTTTGATTTGACTTACTAATATGATTTTTGCATTGTTAATTTACCTCTTGAATTAAATTTGTTCAGTAACTTGGGGATTTTTTTTTTTTTTACAGAGCTAAATATTAGTGGCTCACCTTTAACCATTCAGTGAGACTCTTGTCAAGTTAAATTTAATTTTAGTTTCAACAGAACCTGAATAATAAGTTATGATTTTCTACGACGGGTTTTGCATTGTTGATTTAGTTCTTTGATTAAATGTTTGTTCAGAAACAGTGTTGCTAATTAGCATATTTTTCAAAGCTCAGCAAAACAAAGGCGTCGTTTTTCGATCTAGGTCTCTCTTAAAATTCAAGGTTCCTTTTTTTTCTGACTCACTAAAATTGCCACAGCAGCCTCCTCAGCCCTTCTCTTTATTGCAGCTCTGCATAAAACAATAAACACTACACCACGACATTACACTGCGCTTATACGGTGTGGAGATGTTATTTCAGATTTATGGCTATTCTAAATCTTCCTCAGCTCATTCCTAGCTACCATTTAAAAAGCAAGTTGAGATGTTTATACATTTATTAAACGCCCTGAGATTGTATTGTTCACAAGACACGCCAATATGTGCTGAGGTAATAGTGAACGTCGTATTGCAGTGAAGCAAAGAACAAAGTACTATTATTAAAGTTTCACCTTTCAATATGAAATCACGCTCCCCCAGTAGAGCAGTCGTTACCAGCCTAGTACAAGGTTGGACTCTCAGTGAACCGATAAACTATTGAGAAACATAATGCCTTGGATGAATAGGTTTTAATACATTATTGATGGCTGCTGGGATGGTTTGCTGGTTTGTATATGGCTGTCCTCAGAGAGTAGTTCAAAGTAGACCATTGTACTGTGTTTCATCTCCTGTTGCTTTAGCTCTGTGAATCCTAAACCTCTCACACCAAAAACTACCCCAGGAAATATTTGACTTTAAAAGTATCATTTTGAATAGATTAAAATAAAATCTTAACTATCCCAGAACTAGACCAAGGGATACATAATGGACTAAGAAAGACAAATGCATAAGGACGGAAAAAGAACTACACCAGGACTAAACCAGGTCTATACCAGCACTAAACTGGGTCTAAACTGGGGTAAACCAGGGCTGAACCAGGACTAAACCATGTCCAAACCAGTACAATACCAGGTCTAGGGTGACCACACATCCCAATTTAACCAGGACAGTTTTAGTTTTATGCTCCTTGTCCCATGTCCCTAGACATGTCTGTAAAAGCATCCATATGTCCCAGTTTTCAACAAATCATACCCCAGTTGTCTCACTGCAAAAAATCAATATCTAGCATTAGTTAAAATGACTTGAATTCAGATTATTAACCTTGATTTGATTTTTCTTTTTTACTAGATTAGATTTATTTACTTACTAGGCTAGATTATTTGACTAGTTTCAAATTATTTCTGTCTAAGCCATTTTTACCTATTTCAAGCTAAATTATCTGGCAATTTGGTAAGAAAATTCCACTTTTTTTCCACAATTCTCATTTTGCTTGAAATAAGTAAAAATGGCTTAAAATTGAGACAGAAATAATTTGAAACAAATCAAATCATCTAGACATATTAGTAAATAAATCTAATTTAATAAAACATTACTCAAATCAAGGTTAATAATCTGAATTCAAGTAATGCTAGATATTAATTTTTTTGCAGCATAGGACACTTAAAAACACTTTTATCTTAATACTTTTGTCACTAACATTTTTTTACAATGTCATTATTTCTATTAATAAATTGTCATTAAAATGTAAAACTTAAGGCCTAGCATTATGTACTTTAATTAGATGACAGAAAATTTTATCCTTTTTGGATGATTTTTGTCACTCAATGAGTTCAAATGCACAAGGATTAATAAGGAAAAACTACATGTCCCAGTTTTTGGGTCAAATATCTGGTCTCTCTAACCAGGTCCAAACTGGGCTAAACCAGAACTTAACCAGGTCTAAAGTGGGGCTAAACAAGGTCTCAAGCAATTCTATACCAGGTCTAAACTTGGGCTAAACCAGGACTAAACCAGGTCCTATTCCTTGTTTAGTCCTAGATTCATCCTTGTTTAGCCTATTTTACTCCTGGTTAGTCCTGGTTTAGACCTGGCTTAGTCCTTGTTTAACCCCTGTTTTTTCCTTATTTAGTAATGCTAAAATTAGTAGCTAGTATTGGTACTTTGCCAAATATTTCCTGAAGTGCTACTTGATGTGAAAGGCGTTCAAACCCCTGCTCTTGCCCAAACACACAGCTGTGCTACACTGACTTGTCTTGGGCACACACAGGTTTTCATGCAAGGTGTCATGCCAGCTTTTCTTCTTTGCGCTCTGTGGGCCGTGCGTCTAAAGCAAAGTCACCTGATCTGGGTTAGCACATAGGCACACACTTTAGCGCACAGGCAGGTGTCACGGTCCTGTTTGATCTTCAGTATTCTCCAGGGCGTGATGTTTGCTTTGGTTCACCGCACGTTTTGTCACAGTCTGGATTTAACATTATTCATGAAGGATACATTTTGCAAGGCATGGTTTGGGGCTCTGTAGTGGGTCGTACCTGAGACCTCTTTTGGGCTTGTACCTGTCTCAACTCAGAAGCCATAACAACTTAACATCACCTTGTCTGGATCACAGTGTAAAGATCTCAATAATGTGATATGGCACTTTTTTTTTGGGGGGGGGGGGGGGTTCATAAATGTAATGTGTGTGTGTAGCAATACTGTACATAAGAAATCACAATAGCACATGATATAAGGCACGATGGAGATCATCTTTGTGCCAGTCCCAAGCCTGAATAAATAGAGAAGGTGGCGTCACGTAAAGCAGTGGTTCCCAATCAGGGGTACAGGGACCCCTAGGGGTAAGTGAACACTTTACAGGAGGAACTTGGAATTATTTTTATAATAATAGAAAATATTTGTGATCTTTTTATATTAAACTATTGAAACTTGTGAAAGACAACTCATGTTTTTCAATGATGACTGTAAAATAATTGATTAAATGAGATTAAACTGCTAGATATATAATATATGAATACTATAATAAAGCTTGTTTCAGATGAGAGTTATTTAAATGGTAATTTTTTTCTTGTTAACTTATTATAAGTTTTAGTTTTTCAGTTGAGAAATATAGTAAAATAAGTAAATGTAAAAGTTTATAGTTAAAAGTTTATATTGTAGCATTCCAGTGACTTTGGCCACAATGGCTGATGGGAAGTTCACATTTTTACATTGGTTGGGTTAGACCATCAGTCAGTTTATTATGTCCTCAGGATAACTGCCTGTTGTGTTCATTTATGTGTGTTCAACTTAATAAACGTTCAGCACGAGCATACTTGATTTCTGTGAGTTCTTATAATATTTTTGTATGTATTGTTATTTTAAAGGGATTTTATTTGTATCTTAAAGTTAATTTTCAAAGCAAAAAATTCAGGAAAATTTGCTTTTACAATTAAGTAACAATAAAATGTCTTTGTACTAATGAACACAGATGACCACTCTATGACGACTTTTTGATAAAATAACAGGAATATGAATGAAGGGTACTCACTGCAGGACAAAAAGCTCAGGACAAAAAATGTTGGGAACCACTAACGTAGAGCATCCAGCCTAAAAAAATAAAACAAATCAACATGTGGATAGGAGGCCAGATGATTTTTGTGGCCAAAAGGAAAGAGTCTTGTGTAAAGAGCATCTGTGGGGGATTTACTGAATATATTACACTAAAACAAGATTATTAAGAAAAGGCAGGACCAAGATTGTGTTTTATTGTTGTGTTAAAGTATAATTGGGACACAAGGGCGACCAAGACAAAACAATGTTGGGAGAATTTACTATGAATACTACAAACTACTACTGATTAATACCCAGATATGGTATAGCTTGTTATTTACTTCTACATTAGAGCTAAAACATTAGGGACACACACTGACAGACAACAATGCACTCTCACATTTTATTTTACCAGAGGCTGTTAAGGTTGACCACTTCATTTACACAATATTTTACCAGTCAATTTTCCGAGGGCTAATTTTAATGGCAATTTATTGGTGTAAAATAATGACATTGTAAATAATTTTAGTGATAAAAATCTTTAGACAAATGTGTTTTTAGTTTCCTGTGCTTTTCTTTTGGTTAAAATGAGGACAACTGGGACGTAGTTTGTTGAAAACTGGGACATATGAGTGTGTTTAAGGATATGTCTTGGGACAAGGGACAAGGAACCTAAAACTAGGACTGTCGCGGTTAAACAGGGACGTCTGGTCACACTAGATTACCCTCACCTTGGTCCTCTTTCTTTGTCCTTTCATTAATTGTTTGTTACAGTTTAAAAGCATCTCACAAGCCTATTATCTTGAAATATAGACCTGCCATCTGTCTGTTCCTATCTGTCAACCACTGACGCTGTATACCTCTGTCACCATTTGTCATTTGGTCTTAATTGTGACTCGGTCTTAGCCCTTGAAATTTGTGTTTGTTTCCCTGTGTGTATCGACTTCTTCACCAGTAGCCATTGACATAACAACACAAAAAATTATGAGGAACATGCTTTGGATATTGAACTGTGCTCAACAAAATCGCTTGTTTCAATCCGTGCGCTGCTCATAGCCAACAGCGTTTTCTAATCGAACAAGCATAACCACATAAATCTCTGCTTCATTTTGTGTACCACCTCAAGAATGTGTGTACTTCCTGTCTTTGAGAGAAATGTTTCAAAAGACCTGTGCTGAAGCGGGAACACATTAATCTTCATTTTCCCTTTCAGCTGTGAAATTAAATAGCCCTAACATTGTTTACGACGCTTAGAACAATGCTTAAAGTTAGTTTGTGTATGAAAAGATATGACCAGACACACCGATTACATCTGCACTCTGCCCATTTCTCAAGCAGCGCCTTCAGCGACCCAACAGCAACATTATTTATCTCCATAATAAGAAGGACTGTAGCTTTGAACTGTTTGTAAAATTTGTGTTTAAACATTTTGGTCATTGTGAAATTTCCCTTTTTGCTTTTATGCACAATGCAATTGCAAGCACAACAGACAAGACTCAGCTAGATTTAGACTTGCATCTAGTCTCACTTTGTTACATGCAGAGAAAACTTTGCTTATATATCATGGAAAAGCATGTATCAAAAACTAGAGCAGTTGTTCTGCTTGTTTAATGAGTGCCACTAAACTTCTCTCCTAGCTTAATCACAGTAAACTTTATATAGGGCTTGCAAAAGTATTCATCCCCACTTGCATTTTTCCTTTATTGTTGCCTTAGAACCTGCGATTTAAATGGATCATTGAAGCTACATCACATGAAAACAGCTATGAAAATGCATTTTTTGTGTGTGAAGCAAACAAGAAATATGACAGAAAAACTGAAAACTTGAGGGTGCAAATGTATTTACCCCCCTTTTAAATAAGACCCAGTGTTATTCACCCTCAGAAGTCACAGAAATAGAACTGTCATTATGCCACAAAACACAAATTACCACCAACACCAAACCTGCCTTGAGAGGACCACCTAAAACTCACAAACTGGGCCAGGAGTGCATTCATCAGAGAGGCAACAATAAGACCAAACATAACCCTGAAAGAGCTGCAGAGCTCCACAGCAGAGACTGTTGTATCTGTCCACAGGACCACTCTGAACCATACACTCCACAGAGCTGGGAGGTGGGGAAGAGTGGCCAGAAAAAAAATATTGCTTGAAAAACAAAAGAAAAAAGAAAACATGTTTTGTGTTCGCAAAAGGTACGTGGGAGACTCCACTGGAACACTGGAAGGTCCTCGGGCCAGAGATAATTAAAATGAGCCATCAATGAAAGATGCTTTGACAAAAACCTAGCACCTGACTGTGTCCCTCTCTAAAGTGAAGCCTGGTGATGGCAGTGTCCTGCTGTGGGATTTTTTGCCATTGGTAGTGACTGGGAAACTGCTCAGAACTGAAGGAATGAAGGATGGGACTAAACACAGGAAAATTCTTGAAGAAAACGACTCAAACTGTGCTGCATAATGCCGCTGAATTGAAGGAGCTTGAGCTGTTTTTAGATGAAGAATGAGCACAAATCCCAATGATTTTATGAACCAAGCTCATAAACACTTATCCTAAAAGACTTGGAGCTGGAAGATCTTCAGAAGGTGGTTCTACAGATAACTGACTTCAGGGACTGAATACTTCTGCACACTCAAGCTTTCTGTTTTTCTGTCAAATTACTTATTTGCTTCACAGTAAAAAATATTTTGCACCTTCACAGTTGTTGTCATGAGATGTAAGGTGACTGACAGAAACCTCTCAATGACCCATTTCAATTCCTGGTTGTAAGGCAACAATAAAAGAAAAATGCTCAGGGGAATGAATACTTTTGTAAGCCACTGTACATGCAATGAATTTCATAGTTGTTGTTTTCACATCTGAAGATGTGACATAGATGTACATAGGGCCACACTTACAACTCATAAAGTGTTCCATTATATGTGTTTTGGTTCCCTAACTTTTGGTTTCTCACCACAATGTAAAGATCTGGATCATTGGACTTTCCCTGAAGCTATCATTACCACTTATACTACTGTTACTTTTTGCAGTTTAAATGAATAAAAATATCAATCAGACTGATATTGATTCAAATACAAATACAATATGCATAAAAACAACAAATCTGTTTCTCTTCTACTTTTGCTGCTTTTCCCCTTCCTTGTGTGCTTTAATGTTTGCCACTTCCTGGATTTAGTTCAAAAATCAGAACTATCACAGAACACACTTTCAAATGACAAAACACTTGATCTTTGTTTGGACTGAGGAAACCACAGAACCAAAGACCACCTGTTTGGTCTGGACCACAGACTCCTGGAGCATACACACCAGAAGATTTGTTTCAAACCAAGCAAAAAAGTTAGAAAATCTGGACCAAACAGTGTAGGTGTAAAAGCCCCCTCAGCGAAAATACGTTTGCCAATCAGAGCCCCACATTTAAATGGTGTTTTAAAACTTTGGTTATAAGTGGACCAAGGCAATAATTAGAATTTTTTAAATTGCACTGATTGTGAAAGTTCCCTTTGTGCTTCTACACTCTCAGTGGAGGAAGTCTGTTCTGCAGTGTATTGACAAAGAGAAGTGCAGATGGTGCGGTGCTGCTGCTGCCCTGTGATTATATTTCTGATTAGCATCAGCTTAAAATAAGTCCCACTGCATGTGGAAAATAAGTAATGAGTTTTTAGGCTTGTATCAGGAGTAGACTAATATACGCCAGTCCATAACCATTATCATTACCGAGAGCCATACTTGCAATTTGGGACAGAGCTTATTAATCATCCTAATAGTGTTTTTAACCATACAATGACACTAAAGTGAAGTGGCCTAAGATTCAAGTTGATTGGAAATGGATATTGTGCCCAACCAATCACATCTATGAAGCACCTGGGGATATTACAAATAGACTTTGTGAGTGGCAGAGTGGGTTGGCAACACTGAGAAAACTTCCACTAAGCCAAATCTTTTCCAGATAATGAGTTTTAAAACAACAGTGTATTCTTGCTACATCTGCATGTTTCCTTGTTGGGTTTCGCCGCCCGATCCATCAACAATGTGGACAACTGTAGAGCAATTAAGGTTCAGAGCAAATTTAGAACAAAAAAATTGGGAGATTTTTATTTCCATTGTGTTTTTTCATGGTCAGAAGATCCTCGGCAGAAGAACACAATGTACAAGCACACAGCAGTACTACTGTGAGTCCCATTTCTGTATGTCACATGTGATTGACAAAAATACATTTTGAGTGGAAAAAAATAGACTGACAAGGCATATGGTGTGGATTGTCTAAAATCTTGCATACAAATAAACATTTCTTGGTTAGAGTACGTATTTTATGTATTGAAGGATGATGAAAACAGAGAACATACCTAAGTCTACAACTGGGATTTGTTTAGTCAAGGTTACTCCAGAAGTGGGTTATAATACCTTCTTCCACACTCTCTACATTATTCATAAGTGTTTTGTTTTCTCTTGACTCCAAGGAGCAACCATTATTGAATTTTTGATTGTTTTATTTCAAGGTAGTGTTGAGTCAAATATATCATGTGTCAGTTGAGTGTCTCACACTGTTTTCAAGGGGATTTTTTGAGTTTTAGAGACCACTGCAGGTAGAACAAGGAAGTGCTGCTAACTGGCTTTGATAACACAAGCGGCTAATTTTCAGTATTATCAAGAACCTCAGTATACAAGTCTTAATACATGCTAAGCAAATACATACAAGTAGCAATGGTCATAGGTGACTTAAGTCGACTACTTTTACTTTTTTTTTTACATAAGTAGTATTGTTTTGAAGTACTAGACTACAGATTTTGGGTTACTTCTTTGAAAATAGTAGCTTTACTACAACTTTTACTACAACAATTATGAACAGACTTATTCAACACAGGTCCTCATCTTTCATTCTTCCCATAAAAACAGTAATGATGGTAGTAAATTAAAAACATTCATTTTTATGTGAATTTAGTTTAATTGATCAAGTAAATGTCCCTGGTATAATTACATTGCAGCTTAATTATGCAGTGTCTACTTTTGACATTGGTGAGACATTAATTACCTGTTTAAATCTGAGATACGAAGGACACAGTAATAACCACCATTATAACTACAGGGTTGTAAACAGCACACTATGCACATAGGTTTTTATTTTATTTATTATTTTAATTAGGATTTTTGATTGATTTTAAAGTCAATGTTAAATTCTTTGTTTTCTTCTTTTGTGGCAGAGGATGGCAAGGATTTAGTAAAGATGGTTCATATTTTAGACCATAATAGTTTTACGGTCAGTACAGTAATGACAGTGGTGAAAAAAGTTATTTAGTTTTAGTTGAGTATTTTACTTGAGGAAGATGTTTTTTGTTTTTTGTTTTGGGGGGGGGGGTGTACTCAATGCGTACATTTTCTGTAACATACCTTTACTATAAAAAAATCTAATGTAAGGATGATTGGGCATATGTTTTCAAATGCCCTTCCTGACATACAGTAACTCTCTCCTTTTATCCAGGCTTGGGACTGGCACAAGGAGGTTTGTGACCCCCTGTGGCTGCCTTAACCCTTAGAGGTCTAAGCCTATTTAAGCAGTTTTTCAGTGTTTTTGAATCTAGCCTCATATATCACCTTTGGAATTGAGAAACATATGAATATTATACTTGTGTTTGCTTTGAAGACCCCACGGCCTAGAATACACAAAAAACACAAAATCGGAAATAAAAATGTTGACATTTTTTGACATGAGAAAATCAAACGTGCTTAACAAAGGTTTCTAAAAGTGTCAAAAGTAAAAACATGTTCTTATAAACAACATATAAAAGAATCTAAGAGCTAAATGCCTCTCGGAGCCATTTGAACACAGGTAATAATAAAACAAAAATGCACCTGGACCCGGCCCAGTTCATTCTATATCCACTGTATCAATAAAATGTGCACTAATGGCTTTTGTCAGATGTTAAAAGGTTTCAAATAGGAGTAATTCTATCACATTTGAACATTTACAAAGTGAACAGTGCCCTCCACACTGAAGGGTGGCCCATGTGGACAAACTGAGAACTGCAGGGGAGTGATGTGTGTGAGTCTGCTGCTGCTGCTCCTCTCTCCTCTCCCCCCTCGTACTTGGGACCATGAAAACAAAGTTCTGACAAGTAAATATCCCTTTTCTGACCTTTTTTTTTTTTTTTTTTGATTGAAACATCAGGAGTAAAATCTGAACTCATCTCAGGAAAAGCGTTAATTAGATGTGCGTATATTTATTAATTATATTTAATGTCTTAAATGGTTGTAAAACTTTAACACTCAAAATGTCTGTGATTACCGGGCCTATCAACGTGAAATATCCTTCTCTGTCAGGGGTAATTGTAAGCTTCTCTCTAGCTGTTTTTTATTTTTTATTTTATTTTTTTTTTATTATTATTATAGTTCTGCAAAGATGTGACGTCACTCAATCACGCCAGCTTAATCATGGACCTCTAAAATTAAACTTTAGATTAAATACTTCTTAATTCTCAAGTAAAAAGCACATTTACTTGTACTTAAGTAATAGTCTTTGACATAGATCTAACAGTGCACAACATTTTGAATACTTCTCACCTCTAACACTTTCAATTATTAATCAGTAAGAAAACCTGTCGTTTACCTATTCTTGCTTTTGAAGTGCTTCAAGGTTTGTCTGTATTTTTTTTTTATTTTTTATTAAATGGATAATTAAAACAGCCTTGGTTGGACAGAAGCTCAGTATTGATTTGAGAAAGCTTTCAAGGATAGCACACGAAATAAAAACCCCCATGTCTCTATAATGGTCAGAACCAAACACAAAATTATAACTTTCAACTCATTCCAGCACAACCTCTGCTCGTCATGCGCGGACGCTGCTCAACGTTTCACTCTGTGGAGTTACCATGGCGACACAGTGGCAACATTGGGAAGTAAAAAAGGAGGAAGAGCATCTGCTGAGGGAATATGAACGATCATTAATGCATGATACAAGGCAGGGATTACAATGAATGAATTAATAATGAACAGCATGAGCTTCCATCTATGATTTTTTTACGGCTCAGCGTGATCAAGACGTACTTGTATTTGTAAGTGGTTTCTAATACTTGTTGAACTTTCAGCAACGACTTAGAATTAATTAATGTTATTAGTCCATAATGTGAGCTAAATCCAGACTACACAGCAGAAAAATGCTAATCACTCCAATGAATATTCCTCTCATTAACACGTTTGAAATCTGCGAGTTAATAATCACATCTACTGTACTCTTCGCCCTTGTGCAAAATAGAAATAAATTGGGCAAGCGTGACAATGGCTCGTAAAAAAGCATTAGGCAGTTTTCCAGGATGGAGCTAGCGTAGGACGATCTGCAGTGTGGAGCGTGTTGGCTGCTATGCTCCAGTGGTTGATTATCTCGTTCCCCGTCGAGTCGAGTGTACTCACACTAAAGATAGGACGCTTAGGAGGTGTTTAGAGGAGGAAGTAATTCTTCTTCGCCAGCTCTCCAGAACCTTAAATGTTGTGGGCTACTAGAGTTCGCTCTTAATTGGCTACGAAACAGCCCCCCTCAAAGTTGGCATGGATTGAGTTTAACTTGCCATATACAACATTTTTTCATCACATTTTCCCAATGTACCTCATTATAGAGCAATCAATCATAAATAAACATGGTGTCTTGGTGCTTCAGGATGCTTTTAAAATAAGTTTTTGGAGATCATTGTGTGAACTTGTCTGTGTCTTTCTTGTTTTCCCCACTGCTGCAGTCAGATAACCTTTGATACATTTGTAAAATTTATGTACTAGCGCTACTACCAAGTCCACACTAAATCTGCGTGGCCAAGAATTTTATGCTGTGATGCAACAAAGCAACTTATGTGGTAACCTCCAAAATGGTTTAAGGAGCAATCATCTAAATAAGCCATTCCCAAAGCGAAGAGTGTCACGGCCCTGCTAAATTTCTGAAAATCCCACATGAACCTCTAACAATAAAAATTTCCTCTATTCAAAAGGCTATGTCATGTTTTTCTCCATATATTTCTATAAAAAACATTACAAAAGACACTGACTGTTGGCTAAAAAGTGTTTTAAAGTAATATTTTTAAACAATTACATTGTAAAAATAAAATAAAATGCAGCGAAAACTCAAAAACTCCCTCAAGATTTTTGAGATTTGGTGCCAACTCAAAATCTCAAGCTTTGCACAATTAATATTTTTTTCTTCACTTAATTTGATGTTAATACGTCTTTAAATTTCAAGTTTTACTATCATTGTTTTTTTACTCATCTTACAGCCAACTTACTATCCAATGTTCAAAAAGAGTATTATTAATAATATTAAAAACTAAATATACTAAATTCAACAACAGAATAATACAAAAAAATAATGATAGTAAAACTTGAATTTTGTAGTTTTTAGACATATTAACATCAAATTAGGTGAGTAAAAAAATTGTTTAAAACTTTTGATTTTGATTTGACCTCAAAACTCAAAAACTTTTTTTTTTTTTTTACAGTGTATATAACTGTAATTCATTTCAAACTCAATTTCCTTTTATATACTGATTATATATCCTCTGAGGGGCCCCCTGCAGTACCTTTGTGGACCCCCAGGCGGCCACGAACCCCACTTTAAGAACCACTGATCTAAATGAAATGCATCTTAGAGAAAAGAACAAAACAACAACAATAATATGAAGCAACCAGAGTTTGTACCTGGCAGTAGAACTTGTAACAATACAACAATGTCTTATTAGTGAACAAGAACCCTCCAGGATACATTCTGAATCATACTGTGGGTAAAACTCCATTGTAGTTGAGGAACTCCTGTGTTTACGTGGACTGTGATGGATTGTCGTCCTGCTGTGTGGGTTTGCTGTTGTGATTGGACCCTGGCTTCTCCTGATTTGAAGTGGCAGCTCTGGGCCACAGTGTCTCTCCAGCAGCAGAGTGGGAGGTAATGGTCTTCAGATATATCTTTGCAGCGCGTGTGAGTGAGACCAACGCCGCAGTGACATCTGGAACGAGCCACTCCAACAGCTCCATTAATCTCTGCCTCATCCCAACGCTCTTCTTTCGACAGCAGATTATGTATCAATACAATCAGGCCATACACTCAAGCTGATCATCCCGTATCTAGACGTCCCATACTCTCTCAACCCTCTTAAGCCCATTACCATAAGAACCATTATCATTATACATTAATGCAACAAAATATGTATATAATGAATATTTCTGCATGTATTATAAAATGTTATGTTTTATCTTTACTAACACAAATTTCACCTTTTTTTTTTTTTTTTTTTTTGTTTCCTGCCCGCTGTGCTGCAGCTCAAAATCCATTGTCCTCCAGAGGCAGGAGTTCACACAAGTTTTTAAAAGCAAACTTTTTAAAACAATGTGCATTTTTAATAGCCACCAAGAAATAGAACGACACCAGAGTCAGTAGAAGGGGATATACTGTGGATACTCAAACTGAGACATGAATTGTTCCTGGTTGGCTTACATATTTTGGTCATCCAAACTAAAATCAGGATTTTTTTTATTTTATTTTATTTATTTTTTATATAGAAAGCAAATGCACAGGCTGTATCCAGTTCATACTTGTTAGGAAACACAGAAAGCTGGTTTGGCTTGAGGTTGAATGCACTCTTGGACAGTATTGACAGTCAAACAATCAAGGCAGTTTAGATTTACCATTAAATCTTTACATGCATGTCTCTAGACCCTGTAAGTCAGCCCACTATAGTAAAAGCATAGATATGGCATTAATCAATCTGGTTGGACAATTACACCAATGACCTTGCCTGGAAAATCCAGAATGATATGCCTCTATATTAATATACAGAGAAATATCAGTCTGGTCACCACGTCCTCTGCCGTGGTTGGATTCAAATCCCAAATCATACCGTGCATTTTGATTTGTTTATTTAAGTCACATGTTCTTAGCGAGCAGCGTCACTCGTCTCCTCAACAACAACAATCAAGATGGCGCACCGAGGAGCTGAGAGTTTGTTTCATTCAGTGATAAATTCTGTTTTAAATGACCAAAAACACATCGAGTCATTAAAACCACAGCAGCTTACAGCACTAGAAGCCTTTATATTTGATCACTTTCTTGTCGCTTTGTTAACGTCACGTCTGCAATTTTCTGATTGTCAGTTTTTTCGGGTTTGCTCTGCCCTAGAATTCGAATTGATTCAATGGCAACCAGACTCATCTGCTGGTACAGCGGTGAGGCTGGAATTCCCAGGCAACCAATGACCCTCTTTATGCTAACCACTCTGCCACTAAGCACCGCCCAAAAACAGAAACCTCTGTTGAAGTGATAAAAAAAAAAAGCTTTAAAAGAGCTCTTTAAAAGCAGTATCTTGATTCACTCTTCACTAAACACCCAGCACCTTGGGCATAAACATGTTTCGCTAAATTCTGTGCATTGAGCTCTAATTTTATCAGTTTCATAAAGTTTTAAGATGCATTTGTGCTTAAGGAAGCTCAGCTTTTACTCACTATGAACTAAAATAGAACAGAGAAGGGTGGGGCTGCTGCTTTCCCCACTGTGTACTTCTCTAGTCATACCCAAGGGTACAATGTATGGTAATTTTCACAATTATTACTATATCTTGAGTACAAACATTGTCAATCAACATTGCAGTATAACATGACAGGTATATTTTATTCAGACATGTTGAGCTGACATGCCTCTGGTGTGCTATACTAAAGGTTTTTGTAGTGACTGATTAGTTCCTCCATTACCATTTCCCAAACAATAGTGTAGGAATCACTCAGAATCACTCTCATATTCAGTCTTTCATTGTTCGAGCATCAGCACACCATTGTTACATCTGAACATAATTAGACCATGCCCTGCATTAATTCATCACTTCAACTAATTGTGTTTACATTCTTCAAACTCTCTTTTATACACAGCATCCGGGCTGTTGCCGCTTCTTTGTCACTTAACTCCCAACTTTTGATGAGATAAAAACTTCTCCCTAGCCATCATTAAAAACAGCCAGTGTGTGAGTATTTTTCAAAAGAAACGCGTGGAATTGGAAATGAGCAGACGCCGGGGCCTGTTCATTGACTCTCACAGTCACGTTGGCAAATATTGCATGAATAAGAAGGCCCTGCTTTACAGGCACACATAACCACCATGTGCATTTCAAGTGCTTCATAAATACTTAGCTTTAATTGCTGCAATCACACGAAGCCAGCAAAACAAAGAGGGAGGTGAGAAAAAGGTGTGAGAAGATAATTAACAAATACATAATAATTTCCCATATGCAATTCACTTAATGATGTGTGATAATCATTAAGAAAAGGTCACAGTTTGAAACAAAAGAAGAGTTTAACACTTTGTGCCATGTTGTAACTTCAAAATAAATTTCTTTCTGCTTTGTTGAAATAATTTTTATAGAAGAACACAAATCCTGATGTCGATATTTCTCATCTGCTCAAAAGTTCACTCATCAATACCAATGAACTAAAGGGATGCTTAGCCCAATTACTGTGAACGCATCATTTAGCTCACAAAAGTTTGAATTGTCCACTTCAGTAAAATCACTTGTGAATGATTTTTGATAAGGAAGCAAAAACTAACAAAACAGCTCATTACTGCCATTGCATACTTCATTACATTGTGATTATATAAAGAGTAGGGTGCACAGTGGGTTCTGCTATTGGCAAGGAGGTTGTGGGTGTGATCCTCAGGCCAAGTACCATCTCTACTCCTCCAATCATCCCAAAAATGTGTAGGTCAAATGGTGAATCTAAACTGGCCCTGAATGTGAGAGTAAATGGTTGTTTAGGGCCAATGTCCAGGCTGTACCCCACCTCAGACCCATAGTTGCAGTTAGGGTGCATGATGTTGGTGAACTTATACTTTTAAATATAATTTTAACAAGAACACAGTCACTTCTTGGTATCCTGGTTCAGCAACAATACCTTTGCCTCAGTTCCCAGAAAATGTCAAGTAAGTTCTAACACCAGATCTTTCTTTTGTGCTTGATGTGGCAAGAAAAAAGGCATTTTAGTGCACGAGCCAGAGCAAAACAGGGCACTGCTTGGTTGAACTATAGGAACATCAAAAGGCTCGAATGCAGAAAGAAATTAAAACGAATTAAAAGGTGAATGAAATCAAAACAGAACTGCACATGGCTAATTTGCATGAATGATGATTATGTATTGCTTCTAAATGGGTGCACACACTTGTTAGACAAGTCCCTCATGGTTTCCTCACAATTTTCACATCTAATCATTTTTTTATTTTTTATATATTTTTTTGCTTCAATTAACTTTTTACCTGGCGCGTGTTCACCCACACTTAGTCAGCTGAGTGAGTCATGCAATTAAAAGCTGAAAGCACACTGTTTCTGCCTCCAGTCACAAACAGAGCCATTAATATGGTATACAGAGCTTCAGAGCTGCATGGTGTGCCTCACGTGGGTGTTTACTCATTCATTTGCACACATTATAGCCCATTTTGATCTATCTTCTGTGCAGCATTCCTTCTCTAGCCCTGCATTAACAGTCTAACCACTGAAATCAATCACAAACAAATTGATTCAATCACATATGTCTCTTGTTTAGTGTCATACGGTCTTTTAATTTTACATTTTCTACCCCTCCAGTGAATCTAAATTGCCCATAGTTGCTGGGATAGGCTCCACAAACCGGAAGGAGCAGTGGAAGTTGAATGATTAAAGTTTATTTAGGGTTATAACATTTGTGAATTTTCTTTCTGGATATTTCTTATGAAAATAGCTTATAACTTATACAGGACACTGGCTCCTGCCCCCTGCCTGGGAATGGATAATCATCACATTGGAGAATCTGAAAACAACCAATAGTAGGAAATTGGGGAGAGAAATTCGGTAAACTGTCAGAGTCCGGAATCAAACCCACAACCCCGAGGCAGGAAGTTGCCCTGTATGTGCCCCGCAGCTCTACCACTGAACCAAACGCAACACTGTAACCTCTTATTGTGACATGATCCCTGTACAGCAACCACGCCTTCACCTCAGCTCCCAGGGAATGTCAAGTATAAGCCTTAACTGTGCATTACTTCTCTAACCCAGTGTTAATAGTCCAACTTCCTGAATCAATCACAGACAAATGCATTCAGTCGTATATTTTTGTTATTCGGTTTCATCTGAACTTTTTAATCGTACATTTTCTCCCCCCTCCAGCAAACATTTCTTTCTGTTAGCAAAAACAGATTTACCCCAGTAACAAATAAGGGCCATAAATAAATCATAAATGTCTCAGATGTTACAATCATGATGCAACTGTTGTGTCTGTCTTCTCTCATCTTCTTGCCATCCTTCGCGCACGAGCCGAGCGCTACATATGTACAAGACGTTTCAGTGGGAGTACAGTGTCAAGTGTTTACAAGTTTTTCCTCTTTCGTGCCGTCATAAATTCATTTCATCATCATTTTATGTTAAAGATAAGCACAGATAAATACAAAGGGAGCCAGAGATGCAGGAAAGAAGAGAGTGGAGAGTTTTGGTCTAGAGCACTCACACACATATAGAGATAGAGACACAGACAGCGCGGGGGGTTGTACAATCTCAGGAGAATAGACACAGCCTTGAACTGTAGTCTGTTTATAGTGCTGCTTCCTTTCATAGGAGCTCATCCCTGTATATACTGTTCCCGCAAGTGTTGCAGTCATCTATGCCGTTATTGCAAATAAACAGGGAACGTCAATCAAAAGATGTCAATGTGTATGTGTTATTTGTCTGCCATTGTTGAGACTGTGATTGTATTAGGCGATAGAAAAGGGTACAACTCCTCTCTTTGTTGACAGTGCACTGTGCTGGAGATGAGATGACCTTCAGCAGCTTTCCAAGGCAGAATTCACAATAAAAAAAGGTAAAATTAAATAACAAAAAAGATATTGTGGTACATTAATTGCACAAGTGATGGAAAACATTACACAGGTTGAAGAATGACTTTAGAGAGCATATGACAAAGCTGTTTATACGGTGGTCTAAGGTGCGTTTAAAGTGTCACAGTAATGCTACATTGTGTGTATGCTACATTGCTGTTTTGCATTCACAAAGATATGCACAGACGTAAAGAATCTGTAGTAAGCCTGTTAGGCCTGCTTGGGGCACTGAATAAGGCATTACACACCAAAAGAAGCTCATAGTTCCACTTTGCAACTTTTACAACAACCTTTAATCCTGTGGTTTTCTGGGACAATGTTGGGACTCTAAAGTGCCATTAAGGATTTATGTAATATTAACACACAAAATATGGATTTATAAAGCATATAGTAACTATATTCTAGATGGTACCCCTAACTGATCAGTGCAGTCAGCAGCCAAGAGGCAGCCATCAGCTCCTTATGACAAGTCTCTTATGTCATTGGTTCATTGCTTCACACTGGCCTCATGGTGAATTGAGGTGCTGCAGCTGTAACACAGTGTAAGCACCTTCTCGACCAAAGTTTTTTTTTTTTTGTAAGTTTTGTGTGTGTGTGTAAAAGGCCAGTCCACAACAGTTTTTGTCAAAATGTGTAAACTAATTATAACAATATTTAGGATGCAATGTCCATGAAACTGCTTATTTAGGAACAAAACAACAACAAAACATTTTTTTTTCTGCCACAAATGACATTAGCAGTATTCCACTCTTGTTTATACCCACCATAACAAGACAGCTTAAAAAATATGTTCACTCAAAATTGTGTGGTTTGAGAAGTTTTATAATCATGTCCTTTAAAATCACTTTAAGCAACTGTTATAAATCCAATAAATTAGTTTGTTTCTAGTAATGAGACAAAGCATAATTAGCTGTATTTATAGAGCGCCAATTTACAGGCAGTCATCTTAAGACACGATGAAAAAGACTCCTCTTGAGCAGGCACTTGGAGAGAGTGAAGAGGATTTCCTTCTCTGATGATGACAAAATGTGATATGATGTGTTTTTTTCTTAACAGAATGTATCAAAAATAAGTCTTGTTCTATAAACTAAGTGTCTGTTGTGGAACACTACAAAAAGCCATGGCATACATAGACACACATCACGTCACTGTCACTGCTCCAGTTTCAAAGTGGGTTAGTTGGTTGCAGTGCAGTGGCTCTGCTCCTCCTTTGTAGAAACTCTGTGTTCTGATCTTCTGTCACGACCCTCGAGGCCAAACTCTGCCATGATGGACACAAATCCATGTGACAGTCTTGCACATGCATTCCCCCCAAACCCCCCTAATCCCAATCCCAGTGGAATTTTCCCGGATTGGCTCAAAGCTCGTCCTGGGGCATTGTGGCGTGCAGCTGCATGTGTTGGAAAACAGAAATCCAAGGGCCACACTCTCTGCGGGGGTGTACACACACATGTGCTGGCCGTCCCAGGGCAAGGGGTGCACCAGCAACTAATTGGCCGGAAGGAAGATGCCCGGACCAACAAGGCCCACTTTGCGCCGAGGAGGCAGACACATGCACAGGCAGATGGGTGTGTGGGGCTCCAGGGTGTCTGCTCTGTACCTGCTGCTGACTGAACATCCCGGGGCAATGGAGAATGGATGGTTGCTCATTAACTATTAGATTTGGTAAAAATGAACAAGGCCATTATCACAGAAGTTGCTTTGACAAAAAAATAATATTAATAATACATAAATAGTTGTGTGCAAATGAGCAAATATATTTTCTCATCTCTATTACCTGTGCACATTTATACCATGGAGTGCCATGGAGTGGTTTTGCAATGAATCCTTGTGAAAACATTTCTTGGTGGACTATGTAAAAATAAATGGTTATAACAGCAAAGGGCACTGTGTCATGCATTCACTCTGGTGGTCTTTTACGTCCGCGCCTGCACAGACATCAACATGGCTCACCTTTCTTTTTGCTCGACTGAATTGGGGACAGAGCTCCTTTGGCCTCAGATGATGTAAGTCCACTTTGATTCATACTACATTTCCATTTCATTGTAATATTTGTTCACTTTCTTCCTATGATTCTTGTTAGCGGTCAGAGGTGGAGCTATAGAACCTATCCAAACAACTATGGGCCATAGGCGGGGTAAACCCTGGACAATGGAGAAGGTTGATACAGAGACATACAACCATTCACTGGCACCTATTTTATCTACACATGCATGTCTTTGGACGGTGGGGCCAGCCAGAAAGAACCCACAGTAGCACAATCAGGACATGTAGACTCCACTCTCAGAGGCACGACAGCTAACCACTCTGTCACTGTGCCCCATATACACCCATTTATTATTCACCCATATATTTTAAACATTACCAATAAACCTATGCTTTCAGGCTTTTCTTGTATTTAGTCTGGTTAGTGTTGACAAAAGCCATATCAATTCATCACCATCTACCAGCAGTTGTATTAGTCCTTATAACTTTTGTAAAATAAAAAGAGAAAATCCTTTTGATTTGTTTAATTCCACTTTTTTCTGAGTTTAAATGGAAATATGTCTGGATATGAGACCCCTCTTTGTGTTGAATCTGCAGAAATGAAAGGGCAGCGCAGCAGGACTGATGAGGCGCGGTGCAGTTTTGGCCATGCATATCAGTGTTCATGCTGTTTGCACTCTCACCCGCTGTACCCCCTAAAAAGACACATAATGAAGATAAAATATTCTGCTATTACTGTCATTGTGTTCCAGATGAAAGGCTTATTGAATGTGGAAACCTACCTTTTGATGGAAAGAAATCAATCCGGGGGTCAGTGTTGTTCTGTGAGCATCTGCTGACCATAGTCTCTGTCACTAAGGCATCGTGGGAGACGAGGTGGACATGAAAAGCCAGTGTATGCTAAAAGAATAGCAAAATGTTTCGCTGAGTGAGACCATAGTGTTGTTGTGTCATGGGGCTCGACAAGACTTTGACATATATGGGTGCTTGTGTGTGTGCGGGCTTCCAAGTCCTTTTCATCAAAGCCTTCGTGAGTCTGTTTGAAGCCTGGAAAAGGGTCATTAGTGGTCCAACCTACAGGACATGGACCGAAACATCACTTAAAGTTGGGCATTGATGGGTTAAAGTGCACCCTTTGACCAGAGCAGACAGGCAACACACTAATTTGAAAAGAAAAAAAGGATAGAAAAATAACACCAAGCTTCATTTGCCGTCCCATTTTCTAAGTAAAAACAAGTGTTCCTCTACTTGTAAGGACACGCTACATATCGATTTACATATAGATTGTGTCATCACGCTCATTCATCTTCCTGATATAAAATTTTCCTCCAGCTGTTTTTCATCCCAGCCTCGCATTCACGTGTAATTCCCACCTTTTAGATTCACATCGAAAGAAGATGCACCTTTTTCAATTACTCACATCAAAGACCTGAGTAAGAACGACCCTAACACATCTCTAATTTGTGCAAGTCCATCTTCAAATGAAAACAGGGTGACGCCTTACCTGGAGGAGCCAGTTTAAAAGGTATTTTCACTCTGTAGGCTGCAGTTCGAGCTTTGGCTGGACTGCTCCTTGTTCACAGGGTCAGACCATCCAACAAAACAAAATCACATTCTCGCTCTGCTGAAATCTTTGGCTGCACTGACTTTTTTGCATTTGAAATGAAACCGATTTGAGTGAAGAAAAAGGGTGTAAAACGCTACAGCAACAATCATTCATGTGGGAGGTGTCCAATACTGTGCAAAAACCTGGGTCTATGAACTCACAGAAGAGCAAACTGGTAATGGACTGTGGTCTCTGAAGGAAAGATTTAGGTGATGACTTTTTCAGAATTTCTTTGTTCAGTAAACAGAGAATTTTTACAAATGGTTTCAAATGTAGCCAGACAAATGCCATGGAGAAAACTGCACTCCCCACTAAATCCCATGAATGTACAACACCAAAGTACAGGTCTGAAAAATATGTATTCCCTGAGTAATTTTGTCATTACTTGCTTTTCAGTAAATGTTTAGAACCTCTAAATGAGCATAAGGGGCAGCAGTGGCTCAGTCGGTAGAGATGTTTGCCAACTAACCCAAAGGTTGGCGGTTCAGTCCCTGCTCAGACTTGCCATTGTGTCCTTGGGCAAGACAGTTCACCCTCCTTGCCTGTGTAAATATGTGGTGGTTGGAAGTGCCTATGACTTATTCATTGAACGTATACTCTCCTCTTTGTTTATTTGTTGGTTTTACTCTGGTTAGTCTTCAAAATCGGTCACAACTAATAAGAATTACAAATATATGCTCAAAAATTGTTGGTCAGTCTGTCAGGATCAGCCTGCAATATGCAACCGACAGTCCACTGGGGTAGCTCACATGATTCAAATGCTTTCACTTGCTACTAATATGTTAAATTAATTTTCTGAAATATCTACTGCTTTATATTGTTGAAAGGCTTCACACAGGGATGTCCCACAGCTGAATGGAAGCAGACCCCAGTATTGTAACAGTTTTTAAAACAATATTATTTTCCTCCAAATGCACCAACATACTGTTTATGCTTGTATTTGTATTTGAAAGTATTAGTTGGACTCTTCTGGCATGTATTCCACATCTTCTGTATGTATAAAGAAAAGACTCATAAATCACCAGATCAGACAAAATGAGAATGTGGAAGATGTATTTCAGGTCACTTACACACAGAATTGAAAACTGTGGAGATGAATAGCCAGGTTTCACAGCCCCATTAAAATCTTTCTATATTGAACTTAGGCAGAAACAGAATATTAGTGAACCATTGTTTCTTTTTGGGAAACTTTATTGAATAGAAAATGGTCTGGAAATTACTATTCCCACCAGTACACTTTGCCTGAGAACACAGAGCCATCTGAGGAGTTGGTTTATGTTTAAAAAAGTTGGACCTGCTGTGCTGGGATCTAAGAAAAAAAAATATTTGATTACTTTAAAAACTCTAGTGAGAAAAAAGCATTTATTAATGTAGGACCTGCACTTTCTTCTTCAGAGTGCATCTCTGTACTAGATGTGCAGGGCTTTTGATGTCAATAATAACTCACCCTAGTTCAGGCCTTACTCTGACCACTGTCAATGCTTAAAAAATGCTGGAAAAGTGGCCAGAGACCAGACAGAAACCAGGCAGACACCAGAGACCAGAGATTTATTGCCGCAAACCATGGTTATGCGGACTGTGGGTTTTGTACAGCACAACAAATGCTAACATTAGCTCCACTCCTGGCGCTGTTGCAGTAGATTTGTTGCTGTTGTTGCTTGTTTTTTCATGAACTCTTTCGTATTAAAATGGATAATACCTTTTAGGAGTATTCCTCTAAAATCCACTCTTGTTCTTGCTGGCTTGTGCTCCAACAAGTGGATGGTAACTGTAAAAATGTATATAACTGTATATGTGTATAGCTGCACATAATGTGATAGCGCTCCTCAACCTCTATCCGCGGCTGGTTGACTGTCACTTGTCCACTATCAAATAAAACCAGCTCCAAACTTTTAATTGAGACTAACTCTATACTTTGCACACTCACCGCCCTCCCTCTCTGCCTGCTGCATGTGCCATGTGGCCTGTCCCTTTATGATAGCTCTTCGGATAGGGGCTGTCAAATTTTGGTAGCCCAATCAAAAAAGTAATTGCCCCAGGATGTCTGGCTAGTGATTTTGCGAGCCCTGGTTATGGACGTTCTCCACATGGAGAGAGGACTGGGAAGAGAGCACAACAGTGGGGCATGGGTGTGGTAACAAAAACTTCACAATGGACTATTAGGAACAATTGGACAGAAGTAACCAACGTTCAACCTTAGGAGGATAGCACTCAACCATAAAATTTTGGAATGTGAGATATACTGCTCAATCCCAATCTGCACATCTTTCCAGCTAAAAAAGAGCTTTGGAGGGTTACTCTTTCAAGTGATGAGTGACTTGTATCGTGTATGTACCACACTGTCAGTAACAAGAGTGCATTTGTGTAAATACTACACAAACAAAAGGTCTGCTGACTGTTGGTGCTTTCGTGAAGCATTTGGGCAAACAAATGGGTTTGACACATAAAACGCAGTCATCTCATGCAGAATGCATAAGCCCTGCAGGCAGGCTTAAAACAAACAGTCAACGTGTCCATGGATGGGGCTAATACGTCTCACAACATCACACATACATGTATTTACACACACACAACACTGTGACAGGCCTAATTCATCCCCCTGGACAGGTAAGGCCAGAGGAGAAAACATGGAGGTCCTGGTGCAGTCACACACATATACACACACAATATGGCAGCCGCACTGTAAACACTGCATCCATAAAACAATGTTTCTGCTGACAATACAGAAGCTTTCTCAGCCCACACCTCCCTCTCCTGCTCCTTTCTCTCTCTTTTAGTCCCTTCTTCTCTGCGACTTTCCAGAGACAAAACGGTGCAGTGTAGCAGGTGATCCGGGGACAAACACAGCAACGCACAAATATTGGCACCCTTGCCCAAAAGCAACAAAACAGGCAATGAAATGTCTTTGATTTTTGGCCTTTTAGCCTCTAAGTAAAAAAAAAAAAAAAGAAAGAAAAAAATAAATAAACAAAACACTGAGCTTTTTTAATATAACAAAGTATATTTCTAAAATTCATAGGTATTACAGTCCATTTGTCATGTACAGTACATGTACAAATACAATTATTGACTTCTATTGGCTCCATTTATTCTCATTTTCTTTTCAGCAAAGTGTTTGTGTCTTCCACCATAATTAGTAAAAACAAGGTTTGGGCCCAAATATTAAACCTGGTCTTCCTAATTCTTTTTTACTTATTTACTTTACTTACTACTACTACTACTACTTACTTACACTACTTACTAATTTAGTCCAGTGTGAGTTTCATTAAATTATATATTTATAACTATAGCCTATGTTATATCTTTTATGTAGTAATATTTTGATAATTGGTATGTTTATATAATATTATGTAGTATTGTAATTTTGTGCTGGTCTCAAGCACAGATAAATGGAGATGGTTGCATCTGGAAGGGCATCTGGTGTAAAAACCTATGCCAAATCAATGCAATTTGCTGTGGCGACCTGGAAGGGAAAAGCAGAAAAGATTTACATTTTATAATACTGAATTTTACAAGCCATAATCAATTAAAATAAATAGATGCTTGGGTTATTTTCCTCTGTATTAAATCTTTACTATAATGTACATTAGTATCGCGTTGAACTGAACCATTAAATAAACTACTGACAAACACTGATCCTGTATGTCAAGATTATATACACTTTTAAAAGTTGAAACTTTTAATATATACATGGCTGTTTGCATGGTGTGTGGGTGGTCTTGCAAAGGCTGGGTGGTAAGTGAAGCTGACAGAAGATGCTCCACATGAGGATCGGGTCAAAGCCATGAAGTGTGCCAGTTTCGCTCTTCTCTGTGCTCTCAAACTCTTTACCAAATTCTATCAGTGTGAGTAACTCCAGGGCTGTGTGTGAGTCCAGATAAAGACAGGCAAAATGATACAGATGGACATTTACAGTGAAGTGCACGTCTTTCTTACCCGCTTCATCCGTCTTTGTCCAAACCGGTTCTCAGTGTTCACACTCCAGCATCTTTCCCACAACCTGTTTTAATCCAATCCAATCATTCCTGTTTTCAGTGACAAAATCTAAAAAAAAAAAAAAAAAAAAGCTAGAACACAGTTGGATTAAATGCAAGTTACATCTGTATCATGCAGGAAGATCCAAATGTAAACGTGTAATCCAGAAACAGTGCTGTCTTTTCTGGATTAACTAGGTTTGTGTTTGGACCATTTTAAATGAACTTGAGCACAAGAAGACAGTGGTGTTTTTGGATCATGTTCACATACAGCTTGTACTCTGCACAATACAGCTTTACCTTGCATTTGTATGTTTTTCTAAAAAGATGAAATGTCTAAATTTCAACACTGGTATATTTTTTTAAATTTTCTATTCTAAAGAAAATGTGTTTTTTATGAGATTAGCAGATCATTGCATTCTGTTTCTGTTTCTGTTGGCATTTTACACGGTGTCATAACTTTTTGCCATTGCCAGTTGTAGAGGTTAAAACTGTGACATGTTTTTAAAAAAGTGCCACTTGCAGATTTGCCTGCAGCGTTTAGCCTTCAGGGAAAACACTATTTGCTTAATCCAGGTGAGCAATGGAAGCCAGATCAACCCAGGCCCGATAGAAAAACATTGGCATTCACACCACAAGGATAGACATGGGTGTTTACTTCATTAAAGCATAAATCTGGCTTTATTTTATATTTTCTTTTTGTCAACAAATCCAATTAAAACTGAAAATAAACAATGTGTTGGTTCATCAGCACTGCAGAAATATTTATCTTACTGACTTGTTTCTATCTCCCAAAGCCGTATTTTCATAAACCTGTTAAAATATTCTGTCAGTGGAGCCGAGCCTATTACCAAGAGTAATCAACATTTAAAAAAAACACAAAACCTAATAATTACAAACTTTCACTCAGACGTGTTTTTTCTGTGATACAGGAATAACCCCGGCATGGTGCGGTGCCCCGGTTTAAATAAAATGATATTCAAATTTAAGAATGTCATTGGCAAATGTTTCAGAAAAGACACAGATGAATTGAAATCTGTCACCATATAGTTTCATTTCAGGGAGGATTTCATTTGATTTTATGCTCAACTCTTTGCTAAAAGGACCAGATTTTTTTTTTCTGATATCAATAAGACAAGATGTTAAGTACTCACCTTGACAAATGCTATAATGCTGTATATTTTACTTTATGCTGTAATATGTGGTATAAAATGTTTTCTTTATTTTGGTTTTGCAGTCATTGCCACAGCAAAACATTTGTCCACCTTCAAGTGACACTGATGACTTGCATACAGCATTCAGTATTTAGTTTGGCATAGATTTTACCTCTCTCCATTTACACAGTCTTGGGACCTGCACCAAAAGTGACCCCCTTGTGCCTGTGTTAGGTTATTAAATGAAAATGAAAATGATATTAAATTAAATTGATGTGTGGTGTTTTTAATTTAGCTTTCAGGGTTTGTTAGCACATTGAGGCTCACTCATAAGACACTATGGGAGATATAAAACCACTGCAAGAGAAGAGGCAGTAGCATTTTAACACCAAGAAAGATGTTGTTGCAGCATTGATTTGAAAGGTTGATGAAATTAAAAGGAAAGGTCAGTAATGGGCTTAGAAAGAAACATTCATTCTGATAATTTTAGCGACTAAATTCCCGTAATGGCAAGACAGTCAGCTCATTTATCTATCTTTTAGCGTCATGTTGGTAATAGCCATTTTATGCTCTGTCCAGTCTGCACTGTTGCCAACAGGTGGCGACAAACCCCTAATCCAAATAAGACTTTTTCCATAAATATACATTACTGTAAATTGTTTCTTCTAATTTTTATTTTTATATTTTATTTTATGAACTGAATCTGCTTTGATACAACAGTAGCATAAATGAGTTTTAATCAGTATCATTTATAACATAGTAGACTTGTATAATGTGTAATAATTGCCATAATGTTACTTAGTGCTAATTGTGGCCAGTAACATGTTGCTATTATTACTATTAAACGTTTAGTTCACCTTTACAACAAATTACAGTGCTTTTTTTTTTTTTTTCCTTTGGAGCTTAAAGGTGAAAGGTAGCTATAAATGTTTTGAAATGGAACATATGGCTATCATGTAGGATTTCTTTAGGGGAAGAACTAACATGAAGTCCAGCGTCTGCCCATGTAGGTGTGACGTTTCATAAGCTGCCAGTTGGGTATAAGTTTAGCGCTGCATAGACATTGCTCGCTGAGACGTCTTGGCTCTCGATAACAAAATAAGTTGGCTGCAGCTTTTTGGTGACTGGCAGAGCATTCACCCCATGCCAAGTTTGTGTTCACCATCTTCAGAGCTCGAGGCAACATGTTACGCCTTGTATCCAACCCGGCTGACCTCCTACTGAAAGAGCTGCACATTTTTTTCTCTCTAACTTTGCACCGCCGGATTCTTCAGAGTTCGCTTTCTGTTAAAAAAGAACATAGTTGCCCAGACTTTATAGATTTTCTCATCATTACAGCACATCTCAGTGAAAACCGTGCTAAGAAAAGTACATCCTCACTCATTTTAAAGCTACAAAGTATACAGTACATGCCAGTTTGAGTTAATTGTCCTTAAAGTCGGCTGCAGTCGCGGGCATCTGTGTGGGTTAAAATGAGCAAAATCACAGAGCGAGGAAATTGGAGCAGTAGGGGACAGGGATGGGAAAAAGAGAAACCAGCGTGAAAAGGTGGTAAACAATTTCATGCAAATAAAGGGTGAACAATAGGTAAGCTTTCAGTCTGTCTCTCACTCTCCATCTCTCCCTCTCAGAGCCAGGGCAGAGCTTTTCAACAGGGATAAAGCAGGGAATTTTTTTGCAGACTATTGAATGCTCTTTGAAGCATTCCCAAAAGGTTGATCCTATTCACAGAAAGGTTTCCTATTTCTCTGATGCTCTTCAATAATTCATAGTCTTTTTATGGTTCGGTCTCGGCGTTGGGAAGGATTACCTAAACCTGGCTGCGTATGAATAATATCATTGTGATATTCTCCATCCAGAACGTTGCGTCCTCACTGCAGTGGGTATTGGAGATAGATTAAAAAATGCAGTTTAGGCATCGAGCCGACAACTGAGAGAGTTCATGCTTCCTCTCAGAGGGGCATGAGGCTGAGAAGTGGAAGAGCTAGGCATCAAATGCATAGCAAATAGTGTTCTGTGGTTTTGTACTGATCTCGTCCATACTCCAGGTCAAAAGCCATGTTTGTGGTAAAACACAGAGAAAGATGATACATAAGTGTATACATTTGAATGCCAGATGTGTTTACACCTACATACATACTGCCCTTGCACAAACATTGCATCTAGAACATCCTTTGCAGGTATGGTTCAAGGACCAAGTGGCAACACAGATAAAAATATGCTCTAGTGTAACCAGGAATCCAAACTTATAAATGCCAATACAATATTATAAGTGTGCCAATTTCAAGTCTTCATTTCCTGGTGTAAGGGAGGGGAAACCATGACAAAATGTATTGCTGAACGTCAAATGCCATGTTTGTAATAAAACACAATGAAAAGGGATACATGTACACATTGTGTATACATTTGAATGTCAGACATGCGTTTGCATACATGTATAACTATGACAGCTTTTACAGGTATGGTTTGAGAACCTGAAGTCCTGCTAATAGTATGCAAAGCAGCTCTAGAGCAGCTCTAGAAAATGAATTAAACTTTATGCATTAAGGAATTTATTACTGCCTGCAGCCTTTCAAGCACTTCCCATAGCATTACTTCATTACATGTTTGTTTTTGCTTATGCTGTTTTTATTGGCAGTAGTGGAAACATATTTTTTTTTAGTACAATTGCATACTTTTACTTTAATAAAAGTCACTATTTTATACTATTTTAGAGGTCTCAAGTCTCTAATTACATAAATGTAGGCCTAGATTTTAATGGAATAATTATGCACATGGCTCTGGACAACAACCAAAGAAACACAGCCCAAGTGGTAAAGAAATGGTTGGCAGCAAATGAGGTTTTGAGTTCAGACCTGAATGATCTCATTGTGTATTCATGGAGAGAACTGAAGACCAGAGTAATGACCAAAAACATTTCTAACATCAAGGACCTGGAGTGGCCCAAACTTCCAGCAGAAAACATGCACCATTCTGTCACATTTATTAAAATTATATATATAAAAAAAGCTTCTTTCTTTTTTACAATAATATCTCACAGTTTTTTGCTATTTTGTTGTGTCATTTCCAGCTAGAACAAATCCATCAAAGTAAAAAGAAAATCACTTTAGCTCAAAATTTGGCCAGGGTATACCATGTATGCATCTATAAGGCCAAGGTATGTTTCAAGGACCAAGTATTAAGGCAGTACTGATAACATATGCAAAACACCTCTAGAATAACCAGTTATCTCCAATTTCTAAATGTCAGTAAGCTATTATAAGCATGCCAGTTTTGGACTCTTCATTTTCTGGTTTAAGGGAGGGGAATAACATGACAAATTGGTTTTACATATCCCAAATGGATTGACTAATCTTCAGGGATTTGGCATTAAACTATTAACAATGGCTAATACAAAAAACAACAGCAGACATTCACATGTTATTCCCAGTGCTCATAAGGAGAATATGACCATCGCCCACACATGAACGCAGCGCTCACCCACAATCAAACAAAAGCTCCAGGGGCCACAGAGGTGTCCTTCAAACATCAAACAGCACATTATTCACATACAAAGATGTAATATCTAGCATGTATGTGGGTTGAATGCAAATAAAATGTATGTGTTAAGGAATTTATAACTACCTGAAGCCTTCCAAGCACTTTTTATACATTACTTCATTTAAGACTTTGTGCCTGGTTATACTGCTTTTATTAGTAGTGGTCCAAAATATAATGCTATTAGTAGTATCAAATTTGAGTTTTTTTTTTTTTCCCGCTCAGTAGATCAATTTACATTCTCAGGTAGCACTGACATTAAGAGAGCAACAGACACTGATATAAAATCATGTATCAATAAAGCATGGCACTAATTTGCAATGTTAAACCAGGTTAAGAAAGATCACTTTAAGAAGACCTTTTTAATTCCAATGTCAGACCAATTTTATTGTATGGATGTGAAGGCTTGGAATCACAAAGAAGATTAATTCATAAATGCCTCTGAATATTTCTCCAAGTAAAACAGATAGATGGACAAAGAGGTCACGAACAGATGTCCCCCAAGAAGAGATCATGGAGGAGATTACAAGAAGGAAATGGAGATTTATTGGACTTGTTTAAAGGAAAGACAACAGTGCCATTTTCAAAACTGCACTTTTTTGGACACCATGAAGGAAAGGAGGAAGACCAAAGATCACATGGAGATCAGTGAAGATGGAGCTGGAAAGATTGGGACTTTTTTGGGCAGAAACAAAAAAAAAAAACAAAAAAAAAAAAAAGAGGCTCAGAATGAACAGGTTTGGGATCAGTGTAGAGGGCGGCCATATGAGCCTACTGGCAGAATAAGGACTGACAATGACATGTTTTGAGGAAAAAGTACTTGTTAGTGCGTTTACTGAAACATACTCTCATTGTATTTCTCTAAATGGGTAAAAGTTGTTTTTGACCTCTGTGACAAAGTGGGTTGCATGCTCATCATAATCAAAGGCTTGTGGGTTGAACTCTGGTTTAGGTTAGTATAAGTAGAAGTAGTAGCAGTAGCAATGGTAGAAGGAGTAGTAATAGCAGCAGTAGCATCAAGTAGTAGTTTGGTAAATAGTAATAGTAGTACTACAAGTAGTAACAGTAGTACAAGTATTGCAAAAATATTTAAAATAGTAATTTAAAATGTTGTTGGTTGCTTCTGATTTGTAGTGGCTCAGTTGGCAGAGATGTTCGCCCACTAATCCAAAGGTTGGTGATTTGATTTCTGCTACCGGCATTGCATACTGTTGTTGTGTCCTTGGGCAAGACATTGCACACACCTTGCCTGTGTATGAGTGAGTGTGTATTTGGTGGTGGTCGGAGAGACTGTAGTCGCAGAATGGCACCCACATATCTGTATTTTGAAGAAATATTGTACATTTACTTGAGAAGAGATTGTTACTTCTGTTTATTAGTAAATGGAATTGAAACACGGTTACTAAGTGATGATAACCTATTGCCAGTAGTAGCTTAAACCATTAACCACCATTAACCATAAGCTCCAATTGCAACATCATCCATATAACCTTTTATGTTATTAAATGCACAATAAAAACATGTTTTTGTATGTCCTAATTAACTGGGTGACAGCATAAAAGCAGTCCTCTCTGTCAAACCACCAAACTAGACCACACAAGACTCAGAGCGAACATGATTTACCGCTTTATTAGGAATATCATTAAGCTTCAGGGTGGCCAAAGCCGACACAGGAAACAAAGGGAGCTAAAATAATTACCTGAAAGCATTACAATTACTGTGACTGGGAAAATGAGACAAAACAAATAAAACATTCCCAAGCAGCCCGCCGCTAAGATTGCTAAACAAAAGAAGTGCACTCCACATGACATATTCAAACATCTTCTAATTACTGCAGTGAAAGAACAACAGCCAGAGACAGACGAGGACTGGGAGTTCTGCCTTGTGTGGGAAACGGCTCGGCTTGGCTCCCCGATGTCAGCTAACTGGCCAATCACCTGCACCGCTCTCTCAGCCAACGGACCAATCCTATGCCAGATTAATCCGCATACATACACACACACACACCACTTAGCAATTGGTGTCTGACAATACAATCCACAATACAATAACAGCCGACTATCTCAAATGAGCTGCAGTACAATATTCCAACAGCAAAACTGAGTAACTTTACATAAATTAAATGAGAAACATTTTCATTTTCAGCTCTGAAATAAAATTAAAATACAAGTGCTTTGCAAGTTTTTCAGCTAAAACAGCATCAAGTTTATGTAACTCCGCCATATTATCCTCATTTGTCTGTAGGAGTTATACAACATCTGAAAGTAAAATCAATTGAAGCTGTCAGTCACAGCTGTTCAACATTTTCAATGTATAAAGTATGCAGTTACTTGTAGGTTTGGATAAGTGTGTGTGTGATAAATGGAAGAATGCCATGTGGTTTGCATTGTGCTCACTTTTTGAGTGCAGTACAGAGCAGAGATGGTGCTCTCGAGTCCTGGGCTCAAGGTAAACCCTGAATCACTAAACTCGCACTCAAGTCAATGTTTTGAGGGCTCAGACATGTCCCTCCACACAGACCAGAACACAAGACTCGACCGGGACTTTTCAGCTGATGAATCAGAACAAGGCTCCTACTTGTGGACAAGGGGCGGCAGTAGCTCAGTGGGGCAGCAGTAGCTCAGTCGGTAGAGACATATCTTGTCTGTATAAAAGTGTCAGTGTGATTGTGTTTGGTGGTGGTCAGAGGGGCTGTCCAGTCCAGCCCAGAACACCTGTTGCTTCAAGTGTCTAAAAGAGCTCTATATAAGACTAATGCATTATTATTTTTATTACTATAACTTTGACTTGGTCACTTGTGAGTCACACTAATACACTAATAACCCTCAACTAGACTCAGACACTGTTTTAAATGACTATAAGACTCAACTCGGACTTAACGCAAGATGACTTTTCCTCATCTTGACTGACTCAGACTCAACTTTTACGAGTCTTTTGTGACTTTGACCAAGATTTGACACAGACACTGAGGACTTAAGAGTGATTTGGACTCAAAAACTGGTGACTTGACTACAACACTCGTACACAGCATTGTAATTCTGAGAATACAAAGCTCATATTAGATGAAGAAGGGCTGTTACATGTTTATGTGGTTTGTGATATGGCAGGATGACATACTTGCACCATGTCCAGGAAGCATAAAAATCTGAAAACATTATCTAGAAGCTATTATCGTCTTTGTTAATTATGTTGTATTGCTTCAATTAGGCAGCAGCTTAGCTTAGTTTCCCTCTCTCATATGAAGATACCACAGCATGTCTGACTAAGCCCACACTGTGCCTCTCTCTGTGTGCGCAGGGTTGGCTGGCTGTGTGATGGCCCATACAATTCCGTTCCAGTGTCAACTTTAGTGACTCTGATAAACTACTCTGCACCAAGAGTTGTCATCCCATCAAGCTCCCAGACAGGCCAGCCATGCCACAAAGCCAGGCACTGTGTCGGCATGTTTGTAAAACACTCACAAGGATTATGCAAGGATTTCTGAGTTTATATGACTGGTGTAGAGCAATGCTGTAGTCTGGACAATTCATTTCCAAGTAGTATTGCAAAAATGACTAGAGGCTAGGCTAAAACAAACAAATCAATAGTAGTTCGAGATATAGGTTAAAATATCTAATTGTACTGCAAAATAAACTAAAAAAGTTTTGTTGCCTTTGCCATTTTTTTCAACTTTTTCAGCCATAGTATTAACTTCCAATAGTGCCCTGACTTGATTATTAGAAATTTATGGGAGTGCTTCACAGAGGTGCGCAAGCAAAACATACTTAAAACTTACTTTTACCTCCGGCATAGAGTTTTTGGATGATGTTTGTTTGTGTGTCTGTTAGCAACAAAAAGTAATGCAAAAGTCAGTTATGGACCAAGGAAGGAACGATAAACACCACACTTCATGCTAAAGCTAGGGGTTCCAAAACTACTAAGTCCAGACATAAAGGAACAAATGATTACTTACTAATAATTATCATGCTTTAGTGCCTCTAGACAACTGCTGCTAACTGGGCAGTTCTAGTAAGTGGTTATTGTGACCATTTATGTAACTTAGGTTAGAGACAGTGGCACTAAGGAAAAGACTGGAGGCAGAGGTAGCAGAGCTTAAGATTTTGAGGTTCTCTTTGAGAGTGATAAATAGGATTAGGAATGAGACTCAGAGAGGGCAGGTTAAGATAGTTTGGACATGTACAGAATAAGTATAGTGAATATATGGATACAAGACTAGCGGCCTAGAGGAAAATGGAAGGCCAAAGAGAAGACTTATGAATGTTCTACCATGTTATAATGTTGTTTCCTCATCAAAAACAGACCTGGAGTTGTGTTTTGTTTCATTCATGCATGTTTGAGTAATCCTCTATTTATTTACACTGAGTTTGTGAGAGGCCAAAACGGCTTGCTTCACCAGCATCTGCCTTTTCCACCTGACCACGCCCCTCCTCCCTCATGGTCCTGTCCTGTTCAGGAAGCACTGCTACAGCTCACGCCTCCCCCGCAGCAACCAAACAAACCCACCCCCGAACTGCAGCGGACAACATTCAAACCCTTGGCATGTGTTTTTGTGAGGAGCACAGAAGAGGTGTGACAGCAGCGTGACAGCAGTGGGACAGCGGGGAGGGAGGGCTCTTAAAGTGACAATCTGAGCATTTCTCACAAAGTCAAATGATGAGTTTTTTAAATAATTATTGCATTTTCTGACCAACAAAATGAAAGATGTTGATCTAGAGGTGTCCTAAATTGATTTAAAAGACACAAAAAAGCATAATATGGGCCCTTTAAATGTGTTGCTCTCTTGTACCTCAGAGGTCTACACCAAAAATTAAGATTTCACACCCTGGCATTTTTCAGCTGTGGCCTGGATAAGAAGTATCATTCAGCTACAATAACTCTTCTTGTGACAGTCTTTATGATATTGGAAATCCAGGTTTAATCCTAGAGTTAGCTTACCAGCCTACACTATATTTAGCATGGTCTGAATAATCATTAGAGTGCTGTGACCGTGGGTGAAGTGGGAAGTTTTCATACAGATATTGCTCGCGATACTTATAATGCTCCTGAAATAGAGGTGTCAAAGCAAAGATCAGAGAAGTGTGTGGGCAAGCGACGTTCATTGTGCTGTTAGTCGATTATTAATGCATTATACAATAACAGTCATTGCTGTCCCTGCTAAGACCTGTAATTACAAGCAATCACATTGTTGGTCGGGAAATTGTTTTTTTTTTTTTTTTTTTTTTTTTTGCTTAAATATAACTAAGAAAATGTCAGCTATAAGTAAAGCGATTAAAAATCACAATTATATGTTCAATTCTCTCTGTTTGTTTTAAATCAACCTAACAAAATTACTACAGTATTTATGCTCTAATACACCTCATCATCAGAGAAGTAAATCCACCTTTTAATAAAAATAGTAGCAGGTTCAACATTTCTTATAAAGATTGCCTGTTTCAATTTCCTAGTAGCGTACAAAGTTTGTTTTCGAAGTTATGTGTCAGAGAGTTCACATTACCCGTATTTGATTTACTTTAATTGCTTGGTGTAATAAAGGAATAGCAGCAGTATAATTGCAGTGTACACATCGGGTGCCAATATATGACGCGACAATGACAAGTTCTCAAATGAACACTTAAAAATAAAGAGGCACACTGTAATTATGCCGTCCTTTGTTTTAGTGATATAACTAATAAACAATTTAAAATGACGATAAGCATTAGAGTAAATAAATAATCACACATATTCTTCAATTGTCAGTTCAGTTGTCAGAGTTGTCTCTTCTCTCACATAAACTACCTTCATGTTCACTTGTCATGTTTGTGATTTGCAGGTTTTGTTTGGATTTACATCAGATGCCTTTCCTGACACAACCCTCTGCATTTATCCAGGCTTAGAACTGGGACCAGTAGTCACTGCATTCCTGGGCACCTGGCATTTTTGGGTGTTTACAAAATGAGGAAAACTAGTAAAGTGTGGCTAATGTGGATCTGTGGTTATGTTGGGCAAACCTGGCATCTTCCGGTGTATCAAGAATCAACTGTTAACATCTCATACTGCAAATCTTAGCACACCTTCCACTCTGCGCCTCTGAACACTTATAAGTTTACTGCAACATTTAAAGATAAGGCATTAGCAAAGTAATAGTCATTCATCCATTTTTTTCCTATTAGGGGATGATGATGGCTGGAGCCTACAGCTCGCCACAGACCTGACACAGAGAAATGTACACAAACAGACAACCATTCACTCTTACATTAACTCACGTGGAGCAACTTAGAGGCTTCTAAAACATAAGTGTTTATGGGCAGTGGGAGGAAGCCGGAGTACCCACAGTATCACTGGGAGTAACTACAGTATCACTGGGAGTACCTACAGTATCACTGGGAGTACCTACAGTATCACTGGGAGTACCTACAGTATCACTGGGAGTACCTACAGTATCACTGGGAGTACCTACAGTATCACTGGGAGTACCTACAGTATCACTGGGAGTACCTACAGTATCACTGGGAGAGCTTGCAGACTACACTCAAGAGAAATTGTTGTCAATCAAACTCACAACCTCCTTGCTGATGAGTAGAAGCTCCAACACTGCGTAACATTATTGCCGGCAGTATTTCAGTCAGTAGAAATGTTCACCCACTAACTCAAAGGTCAGTGGTTCAATTCCCGCTGCTAGCTTTGCATAGTGTCGCTGTGACCTTGGGCAAGACACTTGACACCCACCTTTATGAACGTGTTAATGTGATTGTGTGTTTGGTGGTAGTCACAGGGACTGTAGGTGCAGATTGGCAGCCACGCTCAGTCTGTCCCAGGGCAGCTGCTACAGAAGTAGCTTATCACCACCAAGTGAGCCTGAGGAAGGAATGAATAAGACACCAAATTGTAAAAGCAACTTTGAGTGACTAGAAAAATGCCATATAAGACTAATGCATTATTTTAACAACATCCAAAATTAATGGCTATAATAACTATAACTATATACAGTATAAAAAATTATAAATGCCTGGTAGCACGCATACCACATCCTGCAGAGACCCTGTTTTGTTTGTTTCCCATCATTCCCGTCTCTTCCCCTGATTTCTTATCACTCCATTGTTTCTATCAAGCAAAAAACAAACAAAATATATAAAAAAATAAATAAATAAAAGAGCCATGCCACTTTAGAGTATTCCTTCAAACCAATAGAGGATGTTCCAAATATTATCAACCTCCGTGATGCCTAAAATCTTCACTAACCCAAAAATCCCAGCCAATCGCTCCAATATAGCGAGCAGGACACTGGAGTGGTGATAAAAAACATCCAGAAGCTGCATAACGTCAGCACCCTAAAGAGCATTTGTTCACACCTTTCCCCACACTGAAGACAGGCCTGCTCCTGTCAGCTGTCAGAGTGTGCCTTGTACTCCGGTAAAGCCTCCGAAACAACAGCACTCAACCTGAAGCTCACTTTAATGTGTCAACAGATATTAACGCTGTCGACTCCTCAGCGCTAACTGTGCTGTCGAGGTGCATGAGCCGGTGCCATCTGGATGGAAGGTGCCATTGTTGATCAGCTGTGAGGGTTGGGATGTTACGATTTATGTGGGAGGCATATACTACGGAAATGTACTATGTTTAGTTTATGGCAGAAAAATGGATGTCGGCTTTCACGCAATGTTAATTACTTTTGTGGATGAGACTGAAAGTGCTTCGCCCTCAGACAAGAAGTCAGCACTGCTGTCTGCTGCACAAGTTGCTCACAGTGCTTTTCTCTCAACACTATGTGGCTAACGTCATTAAATTACAACAATAATGGCTTGGTTATTGAGAGAGAAATGTATACTTCACAGAGAGCTGTTTCTCTTTTCATGCTGTCACAATACATGTCACAATATTGAGTTGCTCAGCAGATGTATGAATATTAATTTATTCATCTTCTTCCATGGATCAATGCTAGGGGTTGTGGGCAGATGGAGCCCATCCCAGTAACTTGGGTACACCCTGGACAGTGGCAGATTTATCAGTGTTTGCACTTAGAGACACAAACTGATTGTGTCTCAACCTGGGGGGTCAGGATCCCCATTAGGGGTCGCCAACGCTTCATAGTGGGTTGCAAGGGCCTCTTGAAATGAATAATGAATGATAATGCAAGAAAGACTGGCTAATGCATTGGAATGATCACAGAAGATGTTTTTAGACGTTGTTGAAAACAGATTGATAATACTTCTGTGATGTTTTTGTTTTGTTGAAATTTATCCAATGAAGTATTGAATTTTTCATAATTATTAGGATCAGGGAGGCGAAGGGTGGGGGCTGTCAACAGAATTGATACAATAATAATAATTGGAAAAAAGGTTGGGAACCACTGTTTTAGGGTAGCACAGGGAGTGTAATGTGGTGGTGGGCAGGGGCGCTGCTAGCCAACAGGCAAGCCAGGCTAATGCTTGGGGCCACAAAACAGAAGGGGGCCCCTGAGGTCAGAGTTTGGAATGACAGTGGTAGAAAGTTGCAGAGTCCCTACAGGGGCCCACCTCTCACTTTGCAGCAAGTTCCATGCTTCTTATGATTTTTAGAGGAAGAGAAAGAGGAGGGAAAAAAGCAAGCATGGTGACCATAATACAGCAATTAAGTTAGCTCTAAGCAGGCAATCACATTTTAAATAGCAAACATTTTTATATTACACATTTTTAAATGTCTGATTTTTTTTTTTTTTTTTTATACAAGAAATGCAGGTTAGGAGGGCCCCTATGGATGATTTCTTAGGGCCCAGCAAAACTCTAACAGGCCCATTTGGGAGAGTGGTTAGTGATTCTGCCTCTCTGCAAGTGGTTGTGAGTCTAATCCCCAGGCTGGCCAACTACGATTTCTCTGAGTGGAATCCCTGCAACTCATTGGCCATTGTCCCAGTTGTACGTCACCTGAAAGCCCATAGTTGCTGGGATAGACTCCAGCCACCCAAAACCCCTAGCAAGAGATGAAGAAGGTGAATAAATGAATGAATATTAAAGTATAGTATCAGCTTTTTAACAAGTAACAAGTCTTCTGCACCCCCCTTATATATAGTGCCATATGTAGTGCTTTATGTAGTGAACATTTCTGTCACTTTGAGTCCCGCTGAGAACGGGCGATAAGTGCTGACGGACAACACGCTCCCCGTCAAGCACCACATCTGGAGCCTCTCACACATTTATCAAGTGCCAGTCTAAGTACTTTAGCAAAAGGGCGACGAGAACGAAAAAAAAAAAAAAAAAAGCACAACACAAGGAAATCTCCTATTTAACTACTCCATCACCCAAATGGAGACTGTTATTACCTGCAAGCACGGCGCGTCACTGAGAGGCATGGAGTGTGATGGGCTCTCAGATGGTGCCGAGTTACAGCTAATTGGCAGCAGGTGTTGATGCGCTCCAACTCCAGAGCATATATATAAATCTATATTCATGTGGAGAGAGGAGAGTCTTCATCATCCACGCACATGTTCCAGCCATACAAGCAGACGGCTACATCTCAAGCAGATTTCAAAACATCTGCCGCTCGTGTGATCTATTGTTGCAAAATGCGGCAGGAATTTACAATCCTGAAACACTGATCCAGATTTGTACCCCATTGTATCCCCTCTATTCCTGTCATACACAAGCTTTTATTTCGCCGATGACTTGTACCCATCCTTGTCTAAAGCCATTCATCACGCACCAGTACATCTATCTCCACTGGATTGTGAAACATGGCTGCCTCATACCAGCTGACATGTTACTATTATTCATTGGTCCTTTATACGCAGCATATTATCGTTCACCATTTAACAATTATCTTCTTAACCAGCCTTTAGACTCTGAACAATACCAGTCCATTTGTTGCCAGGTTAGATAAAAGTAAATCCTGCTGGAGGAAGATGCTAAAATAATCCCCACTTACCTATTTATAGACACACACATCTTGGTCTCTCTTTTCTCCAAATTATTGCTTTTTTTTTTTTTTTTTTTTTTTTTTTTTTTTCACCTTTAGCCAACAACGAGTAAGTAAATATCTTTGTTGCCTTCATCTCACCCTATCATGTCTCATATCCTCTCACCCTACACTGTCCTCAGACTCCTGAAAAGCTCATTTATCTGTCAGTCTCAGTAGTTGTGCTAAATAGCCATTTTATGCTCTTTCCAGTCCCCATCTTTGCCAGCAGGGGGCAACAGACACCTAAACCAAGAATTTTCTGCAAAGCCAAGTGCTCACTCCCCAAAAGGTATCCAAAACTATATTAGAAAGCCTGGGAAAAGCATTATATAGGACCTTAAAGTGAATGCATTGTATTTTAAATGATGATTGGTTTTTATATGTAGATAGCTGAATAACCCAGAAGCACTCTTCATATAATTTTGTGATGGCAGAAAATAGTCAGTAGCAATAATCTCATTTTGTATTATGAATTACATTTTAGTCAAGTGCACTTTTTTTTATTTTTTTCCGCAAATGTGGGTAAAGTATAAGCCCTTGTGTCATTCCCCACAATAACAATGCTTACCTATTTCTTCTCAAATAGTATTCAAAATTAGTTTTCAAATATAACTTCTAGCATAGGACGAGAGTCATTTAAAGGCCTGCACTACTCCAGTGTATATTAAATAAGGTGGTACATTCCGCAAGCACAAATGAATTATTGTCATACCGTTCTTACATTTCACATACTGTACTTTCCTTAACTATCCGCCCATACAAACCAAGGTGTGGGACATGGACAGGTCTACACTGGAATGTCCATGTCACCTACATTGTGTCCCAGGAGGAAATGAGAAACCTTAAAGTGAAGCATATTTCCACTGTGGGTTCTGGTCGTGGCAACATGAATAATGAAATAACAGAATCATCTTGGTTCTTTGGAGGATTTTATTGATATGGCAACGCTGATGTTAAAAGGTTATCATGAATAAAATTGTAGACTGGAAAGAGTGTACTGCTGTTACCAGGCAAAGGTCTGCACTGTTAGATGAGTTTTAATTAAACAGATGATATTTTGTATAAATACTAAATGATAACATTGAGATCATTTGTCTTACTCCAAGCCATCTGACATATTTTCACAAATTATAACAGATCTGGCTTTAAGAAGAAAAGGGCACTTGCTTTCAGCCCTTAAGAGACACTAGACTAACTTTTTTACAGAAATAATACAACGTACAGACACTTTAAACTGACAAATGGAATTAAAATGTTGTATTGTATTTTTTATTGTGTTTTATGCAAAAGTGAGTATGTGTTTCTATTTAAAACTGTGCTGCTACCACTTGGCCAGGACACATTTGTAAAAAAAAATTTAATCAAATATTTCCTGGTTAAATGTGGGTTTGAAATGAAAAATGTTTATTGTATGAGACAAGCTATTTGCAACAATGCAAATAAACAAATAAGCTTAACTGACATATGGCACACAGTTATAAAACAAAGTTGTTTTTTTCATTTTAGAAAATTAGGCTGAAATAAATTAAATTTTCATACTTTGTTCTGACAATTTTTTTCTCAACTTCCATCAGTCTTTTATTTATTTATTTATTTTTTACCACCACTGCAAACCTGCCTCCAAGTGTGCAGTGCTTTGCACATTGATTTACTTTTATGCCATCTCTGACACAGAGTATGCTGGCTTGTGACCCAGTGTGGCTGAATTTGATGTTCTAATAAAAAAGACTGAAATTAAGAAATGCAGCCAGTGTTTTAATGCTAATTTTTACGTTTTTAGCTATTTTGTAATTTCTCGTTTAAATTGTTGTTGAAGCTGTTACAAATCGATCAGAGCTTTTCAAGCTGAGGCACATTGACTATATGTTTAATGTTTTGAAGTTTTGTAAAGTCAGCCTGCCGTAAGGTTAATATCAATCACCACCTTTAATTGATTCCTTTGCTCATGATATGATATGTGGTCAAATGCCCCCACCGGATATCGATTTCTTTATGCTAAGGAAACCAACAAAGGCAATGAGGGGGATTTATTGAGTGCTACTATGAGTTTATTTTTCCCTTGGCAAACCTCACGTCACAGCAAATAAAATAAAAGCTTTATCTGCTGTTGGTTGATATGATTAAAAAGTCATACGGGCTGCATATGTCATACAAAGGAACAAACTTATTCACTAGAGACACACATGGGCCACTTGGGTCACTTGCTTTTTTTACCCAGAAGCCTTTGGGAAAGGTCGAGCAGTCAGATACTAATACCTTTAGTTTGGTCTCAGAGGAAGTGGTTTGGTTTTGAAAAAGAGCTAAGTCAGAGCCTCCAAAGGTCAAATGTTCTAAGACGGAAACTAACAGAGTGTGAGGTCAGAACAACAAATATGTCAGCTGTACGCTTCCCCTGAGGTTACATATTCACTATCTGTGAGAAAGGCATCTGTGTTTTTCATCTCAGACAATCCCAAAGCTGTTCATTTGACTCAAGAAAATCCATCATTTTAATGTGGTAATTAGTATTTTGTTTAAAGCAATATAAAATGGGGCCAACAGACTCCCTGACACAGTATATATGTATATATATATATATATATATATATGCTTAGAAACCGCACTATGTACGTTGAGATAAGCAAGTAACACATTATTTTGCTATGAAAGTGTTTAAAAGTGACTAACCTTAGCATGAAATAAATGTCCTCTGCAGTAAAGTGATGTACATTTGGTCTCAGTAAGCTTTTTTGTTGAGAGTAAGTGTGCAATCTGTAAAAATGTAACTGTAATTTTGTTACTGTACAACCTTTACTTGTTTATTGTTATTTTATTGTATTGCTCTTATTTAGTTTTATTGTTGTTGTTGTTTTGTTGTTTTTTTGTTTTGTTTTTGTTTTGTTTTGTTAACAGTGACCAATAGGGCTGAATAGAGATATATTTATTTATTGTTTTAAAATGTTGTTCTGACCTTGTTTATAAAATGTGCTAAATAAATAAAGTGGATTGTACTAGAAGCAAAAGTACTCTTACTTTAAAATACTATTACTAATAGAAGAAAATGTACTCAACAACATACTGCTGGTGCTGCTGCTACAGCTACAGATGTCCCACAAAAAGTAAAATGAAAATTTTTCCTTTAAAATGAAACTGAAGCATGTTTTTTCGAAATAGTAGGCAACTCAGAAAGTACACATTACTTGAGAAAAATACCAACTTTCCACATCTAGCATAGGTTTAGGGGCCTTTAGATGATCCATGTCCAAGAAATGTACACAATATTGCTTTAAGTAGTGTTTTTAATGGCTGTGGATCATCAACAAAAAGCTTTTTTTTTTTTTTTTTTTTGTAAATATGGACCAAGTCTTTCCTGAACAAATTGAAATAAGACAAGTACATTGTAGGCAGCAGCAGTTTTTTGTAAATTTACATTATATCCTGTTATACCTCAGCTGCAACTTTGCACATCACACACACTGATGAAAACCCTTGTGTATAACACCTATATATATTAACTTTTTTGTACATTTTGAGTGTAAAAGGTGTTGTTTTCTGGCACTAGCTTGTTTACGTTTTATTTCCTGACGAATACTGCTCATTACAGGACCTGCACAGGAATCTTATATAGACCTTATTTTGTTCCAAAAGCTATAAATGCAGCACTACTTAAAAAACTTAAAATATCACTATCACAGACAATAAGCTATTCACTTTATTGTCTCGACTCCAGACTCTCTTTGCCTCGAGCCACGAACAAAATGAAGAGAATATAAAAAATATCTTAACTTGCCTGTTGTGATAAATGAGATGAAGACGACATGGAAATGGACCACAAAAGCACTCAGGAGATTTTACATGAGTATTTTTCCTTTTCCCATAGAAGTAGTGTTGGGGCCATTTGGCTATGGATTTAGCATGAATTACCATGGCTTAGATCCTGTTAGCGCTGATAAAACCACCCAAAATGTCCCAGTTGCATCCTTATCCGTCCGATGAATATTCAACAACTTGCTCTCATCTCTCCATTGTTTTCTCATTTGTACTGGTATCTGACAATGTGTGTGATAGGAAGACGTGGCAAAAGGGAAGTGGCATTGATATATGGTGCGATACGCTCCTCTGTGACATGCTTGAAGAGACACAAAGAAGTCCCATCTCTTAGCGCAATCAGAACGTGGTCGAAATTCATTAAAGTTAAAACGACTTTGATTTATTATCTTGCAAATGATTAGGTCGGAGAGATTTGTTGTCGCAGGCAATATCCGTCTGAAAACATTTAAACTGGCAGCTTTTAATATGGGGCTCACTCATGTGGTCCCGCTATTTTTTATTTTAATTTTTTTTCATTTTTCATTTTTTGTGCAGTGTTTGTTGTGTTTGAGACTTGAAGAGTCAACACACTGAGTTAGCTGAGACTCCAGCCTGAAGATCTTACAACAAGCAATGTTTGTAATAATAAATTCAGGTTAATCACACAATCTTCAGCTTTTAAACAAAAAAGTATTACACATTTTATCTCATGTATTTTGATAACCCACTTAGGAAATAATCATTCCTGGGGGCTCATTTGAATAGTGATCTGTGGATAATGAACTCAAAAACAGAGCTTCGACAAGCTTTGTATTGTTATGTCTTTGATTCATTGTCAGTCATTACAATCAGGAACTGGTTAAAATTCATAACAGTTCATTAAACTTTGGCAGCTGCATTATACAAAATCAAACTTGAGAAAAACAACCCAAAGAATTAAAACACTCTGAAATAATAGTTACAGTGCAGTTAGCGTATTGACTAAAAGGTGAAAAGATTGTTTTGTTTTGTTTTTGTCAAATGTAAGCTTCTTTTTTAACTTTAGCTTCATCGGTTAACGCAGAACTCTGTAACGTTTTTACCTTAACTGTTTCGGAGTTGGTGTATTCCTTAAATAAGTGCTTGTGGGGTGAATAAAGAGTCCTACATCCCTGCATCTGGGGCAAAAACAACACTTACAAGTACTAAGCACCGGCGTCACAATGCAATCTCGAGCCTCAGGAGAAAACAGCGCAACAAGTTAGTGATGGCTTTATTTATTGATTCTTGTCATGCAGAGAGGCCCAAATGCAGAAAAAATAAAATAAAAACAAAAACTTTGCGCAAATACACAGACGGGAAAACAAAAGTAAAGCCCAGCGAAGGGTCACACAGGAGTCAGCTGGACTTGTGAGTATTCACAATCAAGGCTTGACAATGACACTAGCCAACCGGCCAAATGGTAAATTTCCATTGGCCAGTAACATATTCAGGCTCACAAGCCACTTTCTCTGGTTGGAGTTTTTTTTTTTTGTTTTTGTTTTTTAGTTTACTACTTTAGATTTGACTTTCTGCAGCTGTGCTTTTAAATCCTCATAGTTTAAAATATATAGTAAATCATGAGCGGAGAGACACAACTAATTGAATTTAACTTAATTGAAAACATGTAAATAAAAAACAAACAAAAGTAGAATTATACAGATTTACTGAGTTTAAAACAATGATTTTCTTTTTGATGATAAATTACTGTTTTAAAGAGTCCCTTTTCAGTGGTAATTTAAAAACAATAGATAATTGTTTTATATACTACATATATAGTATATGTAGTATACTATATATGTAGTATATAGTATACTACATATATAGTATGTAGTATACTATATACTACATTATACCATTAAACCATTTAGGTTTTTTTTTGTGAAAAACCTAAATGGCTAGTAACCTTTAACAACACTACAGCCAAAATGGCCAGTGAGCAAAAAAGTTCACGTCAAGCCCTAGTGTTTTACTCTGAAATGTAGAGGGAGCTCTGTAGAAGAAAATGAGGCAAAAACAAAAAAGAAACAAGAAAAGTTACTGAGTTCCGCTTTAATCTAAGCTGTGTTATTGGAATTGTTGTTGGAAGGAAGCTGGAGATAGAACCATAGTCAACCCAATGAAGGTCGAACCCACAACCTGAAGTGCACCAGTTAAAAATAACATTTATTTTCTTTTTGAGAAATGCCTTTAAACAATCAGTCTACTAACAGGCCATTGTTCAGGGTCTCCTTCATCTCAAGCCTAAAATTAACCCTAACCTCTAACAGGATTAAATGGAAGAAATGAATGAATGAATGAATGAATGACATTTGTGCTACAACTACTAAATCTGCAATGTTCCGGTCATTCCTGCCTGTAATCTCTATAAAACTTAACCAGATTGCTTACCACTCCCCTCAAAAACCTCTTCCTTGTAGCTCTCAAGGCAGTGTAGCTAAATGAACTCAATGGAAAACTGCCTAATGCCATCAGCGCATTAATAAAGAAAGACCAAGAGCGTGTGCATGTGTGTGTGCGTGTTTGTGTGTGTGTAGCAAGGATCAGTGAAGCGGGCGGTGGCAGAATAACCATGTTAGTGAGTGAGAGCAGAAAGGCTACATCTGTCACTCCACATTTTCTTGTGCACATTTTGACAAGGCCCACGAGCCCGCCGCGATAACCCACGGCTCATATAGCACGACACAGTGACTGAGGTTCATTCACTGTTCAAGGGTAAAACTGGAAGTGAAGGTACAGGCTGATAAAAGACACTGTAAGTAATTGTACAATGGTTTTGCAGGATTGGATTTACTTGTCGACTGGGAGTTGGTGGAAGTGTGTTTGTGCTGGCATGTAAAGTGATTGTTGAGCATTTTCGCTGCCAGCAACCTTTTTGAGCATTCACAGTAAAATACCACACTACTTCTACTATTACTGCTACTTCTACTACTACTACTACTGTGGCTGTTTAAGTGAAAATATATTACTTTCACATCTAACAATGTATGTGCTTCTTAATCCTTTCAACTGTTCCCTTTAGTCATGTGGGGTCACCACAACAAATCATTCAAAGTATGGCACCAAAGGCAGGGGAATGAGCCACTACACCAACAGGACGCCTACACAAAATTGCTTTAAGCAGGGATGTAAAATGGTTGTTGATCATTAAATGAAGAGAATAAAATAACTATTAATAACTAGTCTGTGTTTTCCTCCCATAGAAGAAGTGTTGTGGCCATTTGGATTTACTCGTCGCCTGGGAGTTGCTGGAAGTGTGTAAGCGCTGGCATATGAAGTGATTGTTGAGCATTTTTTGTGCCAGAGTTTGGCCCGATCCCTCTTCCTCTCTCCCCTCGCCCCCGTTTGGTGTCACCCTCCACAGCCCTTTAGCCACTGGCCATATGCTCGGTCCTAAAGCCAGGCCCTATGCCAGTCCCCAATATACTGCGCAGTAAACTGTGAGGCAAATACAGATGAGGCAGTGCATCAGGATGATGGAGCGAGAGGGGAACTTTGTGGCTGTAATCCAGATGATTTTCATTTGTTGGAATCTCTTTTCTCCTTCATGCTATATTAAACCTTTTTTCCTTTTTTCTAATCTGTATAATTCACTTGAGCTTTTACTCTATCTGGCTCGACCTTATTCGCTGCGGTAGTGTAGTCTATATTAGGCGAGGACCATGTCGCAAATCTTTGCAAGAATCATTCTCTGCCAAGAAAGTTGTAATTATGTTTCAAGGTTATACTTTTGATACTTTTCGATGAAAAATATATATTACTAAAAGTATTTTCGTCATTAATTGAGAAACTAGTTGAACTGGTGTTGCACAAGAAAATACTTTTATTGTACTATTGCTGATGTAACATCAGTGGAATCATCTGGCTAAGAACTGGACAAAATCACAAGAATATATTGCAAGATTTAAGGTTTAAGTAAAAAAAAAAAAAAAAAAAAAAAGTCATATTTTTAACATGTAAAAATATAAAATGCATACCATACAGCTCTGTGAAAAATAAGAGAACCACTGTAATTTATTCTAAAATCAGCCTCTCTCTGAGTCTGACAACCATTCGAGGTCAGTGTCTGTTAAATTACTTACACTTAATTACCCCACCTCGCTCTGCTCTCTGAGCTCGTAGACCATCAAGCAAAACTCACAGAGTGGCATGAATTTCCTCAACAACTGCAATGTGAAAAACTGGTGGAGAGCAAGACACAGAAAAGCTGTGAATACAAATCAGGGCTATTCCTTGAAATACTGATTTGTGAATGTTCTTTAGTTAAAACATTGTCACCATTATGTGAATTTTTGAATTGTTCAGGTGATGCCAACACTGTACCATTTCTTCTGATGTAATGTCCTTTTCTGTAACGTTATGCTCTGAACAATTGTTTTATTTGAAACGTAGGATAAATATTGTCAGCAGGTAAACAATAAGACATAGTGTTCAGTTCAACATATAGCACCGAAACATAAGACTTGAGAAATTTTGTAGCAGTCTCTATTTCAGTATCTTTCTATTTTTTGCCCCAGAGCTACATATAAAATAATTATACCATAAATACAACAAAGACACAAGGTGAAAAACACTATTTGTGCCAGAGAACATATGTGACATAATAATTGTATGAATTCTGTCCTCAAACCAGAGAATGGCTGTCAAGGTGTATCCATTTTTCTGACAGTGATTGGCTTTCCTCAGGCAAACATCAGCATCAGCATCAGGACACATGCTCTTTCTGTCTAGAGCAATACCATAATATAAGGTAAGTTTATCATTTATAAAGAGAAAACAAAAGATTTACAACCATTATCTTAGTGTCACATAGGTTTAAACTGGATGCCCTTCGTGATGCAACCTACTCCATTGTTGGGACATTGTTTAAAACACTATATTACCATCAGCTATTTAAATGATTTCTCCATGCTTCCCTTTCTTAATAATTTGTCCCTTTATCCTCTACTGAGCACCAGTATAGGCATTGTGTGGACATGCTGTTCAATCAACAAATGCTGCAGAAATACATAGGTTCATGATAAAGACTTAGAATCAACAATCAGTTTAGGGGCCATTCAACTTCTTAATATAAAATAAAGCATAACTGTGCCTCTCCTCCAGCTGTTTGTCTATTCCAGATAGATGTACAGTGTGTAATTTGTTAATTCCTTGATTTTCTCCAAATGGCTTTGAAGAAGATTTAATTACCATACACTATATAATTCTGTTGTTCTTTATACTAAAAAATCATACTCAATATTTAACACTTTTTGTATGCAAGCATTTTGTATGCAGTGATTGGCACACCCAACTTTTCAAGAGTATTGAGGATTTGTATCTGTATCAAGTATTGCAGATTCTTGCCTTTAATTACTGTATGTTGCACCTAAACCACAACTGTGTCTTTTTTTTTATTTTTTTACTAAAGACCTAAACCTAATGTTTATTCCTAAACATTACCTCTTCTCTCCAACCATAGCTTTATTGGTCATACTGTAGATATAAAGCATGGCGAGCCAGCCTCTCTACTTTCTTTTCGAAAGCAGGACAGTCTGGTTCCTCATTCACAGAGTCTGGTTTTGAAACTGACCTATCACAGCTGTTTTTCTGCATTGTGTCTTACAAATACAAAAGCAGCGTTAATTTCATAACTTCTCTCTCCTGATAAACAGCATTTACTTCTTTCCTAGGTCACGTTGTTGGTCGGGATTTTTTTCTTTGACGTGTTTCCATTTTAACAACAGTAAAGTCCTGTTGACGTCCGACTAACGACAACATAAAAAAAAAAAAAACATTTTCTCTACAAGTCTTTGTACAACTAGTTTCTGCTGCTGTCCTCCTTCAGAACTAAGTAGAGCTAACAGCATATACTGGTGTTTTATGGCAAAACTGGCAAGAATCCACCATGTTTGTTTTGCTTACAGGTCAGCAGTGCACCGCTTATGTCCCGCCCTTGGTTTCTCTGATTGGTTACTCCGCCTGTGATTGTTCCGTCCATAGAAACAAAACTTGCGTGAAAGGGTAACAGACTAACTTTTTTGTATAGAGTAGGAAAAGAGTTTGTCTGGGTGTCCAGGCTAGTAGATATGTATATATCTCATTTATTTAGCACTTTTTGACATGGGTGCTAAAGGCACTTTTATATCAAGAAACCACTTACCCATTCACACTCACACTTTCATACACATTCACACATTCATGTGGACACAGACTTTAAAGACAAAATGGGTGAAGTGTCTTGCCCAAGGACATCATTATGAACATGATGGAGTGAGAATCAAACCATTAACTTTCCGGTTAGTGGGTGACCAGCTCTCCCCATCCCTCAGCCACTGCCACTTATATATATTATATATATATATATATATATATATATATATATATATATATATATATATGATACACTTGCTGATTATAGCACTTCTGGTTAGATGCTAAACTGCATTTCATTGTTTGTAATTGTACATGTGTAATGGCAATAAGGTTAAATCTACTCTAATCTAATCTGGTTGGTAACCTAATTCTTTGATGCAGCTAAAGTAGGACTAAATCAAACAACTGCAGTTCTCAGTGTTTCCTAACTAGATTCATGGTTCCCTCTAAAGTGCACAACAGGCACTTTCCCTAACTAATTCACACGCTTTATCAACTAGACAGGGCATAAGACATGAGACATTTCCAAGTGCTTAACCACAGCAGCAGTATTACACACCTTCGACACCTTTGTCATTGCTCCTATGAAGATGCACAGATTTTTTTTTTTTTTTTACGGAAACCACTTGTTTTGTACCAATCATTTGCCAAGGAAACTTCGACGGCAAATTACTGACATCAAGCCCTCAATGGCTCGACTCTGAAGACTACAAGACAACGAGGAGACCGAGGTTGCCTCACCTGGGAGCGGCACATAAATCCTGTTACATCTTCAAGTTGCCAATTAGGCGCGAAACTGCTGCGAATGTAACCAAAAAGGAGGCTGCCAATGAGGATAATGATGATGATGAAGGCCATGATCGTGATGCCGCATGAGTGCCTTTTGAAGACGGTGAGGGGGAGGTGAGAATCGCAAGGTGAAAAGAATGAGGCCTGAAAACAAAAAGAAAAAGTTTCGACTTCAGAGCCAAGCAGGGAAAAGCAGAAAGACATATGAGGTCTTTTTTTTTTTTTTTTTTCCAGCCGCCTCAACAGATTCTTGCCTTTTAAGTGATTCCCATCTCAAACCCACTTCTGTCATGGGCAATAAGGCTCGGATCCATCCAGCCAGGCGGGATGTAGTGACTGAAAAGTAGCGAGCAGCCGGGTTTGATAGACTCTACATCGTTCTGCTCTCTGGCCTCTGCCATCATCATCACTGATCCCAATGACACTGGGCTCATTAAAGCAGAGGGAATGTGGGCAAGGCTAAGCAAATTAGTACATTTTACACTGGGCTCTAACTATTTAAGAAGTGTTTTGGCTGAAATATATCAAGTTTGGCACTCAGGAAAGTTCAGATGAAATGGACACCCGTGGCGCTGCTCACTGACAGCTGTGGTTTTCAAATCTTTTATACAAATTCAGAGTGATTGGTGTTTTAGCCTGAGGTTTAGTCCGAGTTTGTCTTTTGTGTTTTCTCTATTCTCCATCTGTTCCACAAAGTGAGCAGAGGAGAACTCTGCCAGATGCAATAGAGGCTTTTTGGTCTCAAAAGTGAAATAATAATGTAAAATGTATTCTCTCTTATGAAATAGAGACATCTCTTTTGTCGTGTTTAGAATTAAGTTGCTACAATTCAGCCACAGGGGGACCACAAGCTAGTGTACTCTTCGTGCCAGTCCCAACCCTAAAGAAATGGAAAGGGTTGTGTCAGGAAGGGCATCCAGAGTAAAACCTATGTATGCAAGACAATATGAAAATCGATGCACTCTAAAATGATTTTCTATGATGACCCTGAAAAAAAAAAAGAGTAAGGATTCACTTGCTACATGTTATGGGTTGATGCACATTTTTCTTTGTATTACCCCAAACAAGGAGGTTATTTTCTGGTCTGTTAGCAAAATACTGAAAACAAATTGGTCAGATTTTTTTTTAAATTACATTTTCAGGAATAATTAGAAATAAGTCAAAGCATTAATTATTATTGTCTGATTATTGTCTGATCCAGACAACTGCAAGATTGCAAGATTTTGCAATATTGTGAGATAGGGACAGTTGTTCTATTGGTAATATTATTCTAAATGTTAGACTAGTATAACTGAGAGCATCTGTGCTTGCTGTACATGGTGCCAGGTTCAAATCCCAGCTGGCATAAAAATACTATCTACAGCTACATTTAGTATCTAAAAGAAAAAAAGATTAGCTTTAAATAATTAAGACGCCTTGGTGGAAGTCTACTCTCTCCCACACCTGTCACCAAGGTTTGCTCCATGTTTTACACAGCATGAAAATGATTCTTTGCCATTGTGACACCGGTAAATTTAATTGACCTTGAAATGAATGTATTGCTACCTAAATCACCCATTTAAACCTGAGAGTGTGAGAAAGGTGAAGAGGTGTGTGCAAGCAGGTTGTGATAGGTGTGATGTGTGATAAAATCTTTCAGCAAGAATGAAAGGAGCGGTGTAAGAGATGGTGGTGAGACCACACAGTGTTTTACAGTCTGGAGATAGCGGCACTGAGGAAGAGACAGAAGACAAAGCTGAAGGTAGAGGAGCTTAAGATCTTGAAGTGATGTGGGTGGATAGGGTTAGTAATGAGGACAACAGTGGGACAGCTCATGTTTAGTTGCTTTGGAGATAAAATCTGAGGCCAGATAGAGATGGTTTGGACATGTTCAGGAGTGATAGGCCTCTTGGCCAGGACACTCTTCAAAAGAGATTTTTAATGTGTGTTTTTATACTAAAGGTAAATAAATAGTAATAGCTGCCAGGGAAGTTAGTTGGTGTGAGAGAAGAAGATGCAGAGGATAGGATTAAATGGAGGCAGATGATTAGCTGTGGTGACCCATAAAAGGGAACAGATGAAAAGAGCGTAATTTTACCAACTAAAATGCTTGGTTCGGTTTTCTAATGGGCCATTACTACCTGTAAATTCTTGGTTACTGGAGAGGCATTTAGTGTATTGATTTACTAATAGAACCATTCAGGTTTATTTAAAGACTGTGACTATGTGGTCTGTGCAGCCAGTGAGCGTATATCTTCCACCTGTAACTAGTCGTTCATCCCATTAGGTTCTTTGCTCCATTGCTTCCCGTCTAGACTCTTCCTGTGGACCTCCCAAAGCATTTATCCAATCAGCGCAATTCCCTGCTCAGTCTTCAGTCCATCCCACACCTACATACTGTAATCTCATCTGGACCTGACTCACTCACTCACTCTACATTTGAGCTGCTGCCAGTGTTTGGAGGAATCATGCTTCACAGATTATGAATACACAGAAGGTACAGTTATTGTTCATTATAGTTATGCTCTCCCACACAGCCTCAAATAACTAATGAAAATAATATACAGTATATTCCTATGATAAATGTGTTGATTTACATACAGTATACAGTTGAAAGAAAAAAGTATTGACACCCCTTGGAAATACTAGGATTTTTGCATGATTTGGTCATAAAATGTGATCTAATCTTCATCTAAGTCACAACAACAGACAAACACAGTCTGCTTAAACTAATTCTGCAAAAAATGAAATTATTTCATGTTTTTATTGAGCATTTATGTAAACATTAACAGTACAGGGAAGAAAAGTGTGTGAACCTTTGGATTTAATAACTGGTTGATCCTCTTTTGGCAGCAATAACCTCAACTAAATGTTTTCTGTAGTGAAGATCAAACCTGCACAACGCTCAGGAGGAATTTTGGACCATTCCTCTTTACAAAACTCTTTAAGTTCAGCAACATTTTTGGGATGTCTAGTGTGAATTGCTCTTTTGAGGTCATGCCACAGCATCTCAATTGGATTGAGGTCATGACTCTGACTGGGCCACTACAGAAGGAGTATTTTCTTCTGTTGACGCCACTCTGTTGTTGATTTGCTTCTATGTTTTGAGTCATTGTCCTGTTGCATAGCCCAACCTCTGCTGAGCTTCAGTTGGCGGACAGATGGTCTTAAGTTTTGCAGCAAAATGTTTGGATAAACTTGGGAATTAATTTTACTGTTGATGATCAGATCACATTTTATGACCAAATCATGCAGAAATCTTAGTATTTCAAAGGGGTGCCAATACCTTTTTACTTAACTTAATTGCCAGCAAGGGTGCAGCAAGTTACACATTTCCAGACACAACTCAGTCTATAAAATAGCCTGGTTTTGTGTAACTATTATGAAGTCCTCACAGAGATAAATATTTGTTTTTTGTTTTTGTTTTGTTTTTTGGCACTGAAAACTGAAATTAGTTTTTTTCGAGATCACTCAGCAGTAAGAAAAGTTGGTGAATGCAACCTTTATAAATCTATAAGTCTAATTCTCTGTTTGATTTGAAATTACATAAGTATGGATGACGTTAAGAAAAAATGCCGTTTTGCAGATGTATTATACAATGAAATAAAAGAGAAATAAAAAGTAAATCTTAAAATGAAGTAAAATTTTTTAAGCTTTTACACAAATGTTGTCAATATCAATGGGCTTGTAAGGTTTACACCAAAAAAAAAAAAAAAAAAAAAAAATCTACATCACTGATGTTGTGTTTTCAAAATCAAAGCACTTACCCATGACAGTGACATAGTGTTGCTGAGTTTAAAAACATATATAGTACTGTTGAACCTTTAAAGTACCATTTTTGAGTGCTCAGATTTAACCAATTTATTAAACACCAAGGGATAAATTAGTTTAATTAAATGCATTACCAAATAAACACAACACAAGGGCAATAACTAACCAGAACACAGAAACTAAGAACTAAACCAGAACTACAGATTTAACTTGCGCTCAAAAAGCCCACACTGATCAATAAACCTAAACTAAATTCAGCAAATCCCATTTCCTGGCTTGACTAGAAAGACGTCATGTATGACAACAATGTGAGGAAACACTGCCCCAGCCTTTTAAATGTTGTTATTGTTTATACAAGACAAAATAATGAAAGTCAGATAGATGTTATTACAAATTAAAAGAAGAAATTGTAATGAAAGTGTTGCACATGTGAATAAATTCTCAATGCAGACACAAGAACACATACTACCACTACTACTACTACTTCAAGCTGGTCACAAGGTGCAAGGTCTGGGAGGTTCAAATCTTCTAAAGGTGCAGGATTCTCTTTCCAAGTAAAATAAAAATCAACCTCAGCTGCTCAGGTATACTCCTTTGCATGTTTTTTGACCCTTGCATGCTCCCCTGATCAGCCTTTTGTCATTTACTCAGTTTATAACCCTTGAAAGAAGATAAGATCCATAGAAGAATACAAAAAAAAAAAAAAAAAAAAAAAAAAATCAAACTTTCCAACAGCCTGGTGTTATAAAAGCAGAAATATCATTTACCATCAGTTTAATCTCAGTGCTATGATCTGACAGTCTAATCTAACTTCCTCTGTTAATGGCTTTCTTTGATGTCAAAATTTGATTAGCAGCAGAAACTTGTTTTCATTAATATCTGTCTGTATCAAGAAGTATTTGTATGATCTGAATGATAAAAATCGCTGTTTTATCAACCTCATCTCCTCACTTCAAAAATCTTGTGTCATGCTGAAATATAGAGGACATTTCCAGCTGAAAAGTACACAGGCAACAAAATGGATGGAAAAAAAGTTGAAAAGTGAAAGGACGTCAAATGTGAAGTCCTGCTACTTTCAGTTATTATTACTTAAGTGCTACAACTGCTATTAATATTATAACTATGACCACTATTACTGCCACTACTACAGTTACTACTACTATACTATTACTGCAACCTCTATTACTTTTCTACTACTCCAATATTTTGTTGTGACTTATTACTATAACGTATTACTGCTACTCCTACTATATTGAAAATACCTCATTACAGATTTTAATTTTTTTCCCATCAAATATTACCTCAACCAATAGTAAGTATGATTCACAAAATATTCAGATAATAGGCTACATGTTACTAAAAATTAACTTAAATAAAATAGCCTAAGTAAAATTATCTGGTTAATGTAGCAGAACATCAAAAATATTACTTCTGCTGTTCATACTATAAAGTTAGTTGTTTTTCTCCTGCTAGTCCCTTTTGAGTCACTACAGTGATTCACTGTGATTTGGCAAGTTTATGCCCTTCCTTCTGCAACTGAGTAGGCAATGTAGTTGAAGTGTCTTGCCCAAGAAGATAATGACAATATGCAGTCAGAGTGGGGATCGTACTGTCAACCCTTTGGTTACTGGATGAGGCGCTTAACCTTCTGTGCCACTGTCGCCTCTGTGCTAAAAAAGTTAATCAACAATAAAAATGTGTGTAGAAAATTCATCACTGTTTTTAAAATGTCAAAACTCTGGAAGAGGTTTTCATGGCAGCAAGTAAAAGTGAAGTCACCAACGGATTTTGAAGTTTCGTTTCTGACACAAACCTGATGTGATAAGTGAAATGTGAAGTGGTAAAAACGGATTGGGTTGTTAAAAAAAAAAAAAAAGCACAAGTCTGTAAGTATTTTGGCTCCAAACTGAAACTTTAGATAAGCAGGCGCTGGGTAAGGCAGCATGTCAGGCTGGTTAACCGAGGAAGGTGGGTCACTGCCGGATTAGCCACGCCATTGCTAACAGATGCTAATGCTGAAGTGGACCCCTGAACATGTCTTGGACCTACTAGACATGCAATATGGAGCACTTTACATGTAACGTGTATGAGAGTATTTCTGCACACAGAGACCACATAACATTGATTTAAATTTAGATATGATCTTTTTTACAGTATATTTCCTATATCATACTTTTACTTGACTAAATCAGCGGAAAAAAATTGAAAAAAAATAAATTGACAAAAACAAAAAAATAAACATGTTAGCAAATAGCAGTGGGAGCAGTAGTAGTAGTAGTAGCATGTAGTAGTAAGCAGTATTGGTAGTAGCAGCAGTTTAAGCAGTAGTGGTAATAGTACTAGCATCATTTATAGTAATAGTAATGGTAGTAGCAATGTTGGTGGTAGTAGCACTTTTACCTTTAGTTGTATTATACACTCTTTAATTTGTATCTCAACAAGAGGTTCAATGGCAGTCATCTGGACTTGATTTTTAAAGTTGAAGATGTATGGAGCTGTAGGAGTATGGGGTCTGAGGCCCTCTGCTAAGGGCTGTTTGGTCTCTGTACAACTGGAGCAAGAGTTTGGTTTGCATTGCCGGCAGTTAAGTCGGACCTGTTCCCAGTGCATGTTGGACTCTGGCAGGGCTGCCCTTTGTCGCCGGTTCTGTTCATTGTCTTTATGGACAGAATTTCTAGGTGCAGCCAGGGGCCGGAGGGAGTCTGGTTTGGGAACCACAGGATTTCATCTCCGCTTTTTGTGGATGATGTTGTCCTGTTGGCTTCATCGACCCAGGACCTTCAGTGTGCACTGGGGCGGTTTGCAGCTGAGTGTGAAGTGGCTGAGATGAGAATCAGCACCTCTAAGTCTGAGGCCATGGTTCTCGACCGGAAAAGGGTGGCTTGCCCTCTCCAGGTTGGAAGAGAGTTCCTGCTTCAAGTGGATGAGTTTAAGTATCTCAGGGTCTTGTTCACAAGTGAGGGAAGGATGGAGCATGAGATTGACAGGCAGATTGGTGCAGTGTCTGCAGTAATGCAATCGTTGTAGTAGTGTAGTCTCTGTTGTGGTGAAGAAGGAGCTGAGCTGAAAGGCAAAGCTCTCAATTTACCGGTCGATCTATGTTCCTACTCTCACCTATAGTTGTGAGCTTTGGGTCATGACCGAAAGGACAAGATCCCGGATACAAGCGGCTGAAATGAGTTTCCTCCGCAGGGTGGCTGGGCGCTCCCTTAGAGATAGGGTGAGAAGCTTGGCCACTCGGGGGGAGCTCGGAGTAAAGCCGCTGCTCCTCCACATCGAGAGGGGCCCCCTGGATGCCTCCCTGAGGAGGTGTTCCAGGCATGTCCCACCGGGAGGAGGCCCTGGGGAGGACCTAGGACACGCTGGAGGGACTATGTTTCTCAGCTGGCCTGGTAACGCCTTGGGGTTCCTCCAGACGAACTGGAGGAGGTGTCTGGGGAGAGGATGAAGAGAGAGATGAAGAGATGAGAAGATGAATGGATTTGAACTTTTAAGTGCAATTAGCTTTTGGTTGATGTAAGTTTAAATGCCTTAGTTGGGTTATTAACTTTACTACACTGCCTGGCCAAAAAAAAGTTGCCACCTGGATTTAACTAAGTAAGTAGGTAAGAGCCTACCTACAGTTGCTCAGGTCTGGGTTCTTCATTCCTCATACCTCATTCTTTGGGCACATAATGTTGCTGAACCCAGACCTGGCCAACTGCAGGGAGGTTCTTACATATTTACCGTAATTTCCGGACTATTGAGCGCACCTGAATATAAGCCACACCAACTAAATTTAAAAAGAAAAAAAAAGTATGTTTAAAAGCCTCACTAGTCTATAAGCTGCAGGTGTCCACATTGTAACATGAGATATTTACTTTTTCAAGTTCGGGCCATCTGCTTTTATTCATTGATGCCAAGCTTACGTGCAGCAGCTCTATTTCCTTCTTTGACTGGCACATCAATTGCCTTTAACTTAGGGCGCACTCACACTAGGGCCAGTTGAACCGTGCTGTGCCCAGGTACAATTGGGGAGGGGTCTAAGTCCCCCGCTGGCCCGCGCTCTCACCTGCACAAATGATCCGTGCTGCGGCCCGATTACGTCATTAGCTCTGAGGACTACAGGCTGCTACGTCATCATGGTGCGCGGTTTGTTTACAAGCGAGTGGAGCAGCTAACTCTTTTAAAACCGGTGTAGAGGAAAATGTGAGACCAGCGGAAGAATCTGTCCTATTTTGATTCTACTTTGAGTCGCGTTCATGAGACGCGGTCTTCTGTCACATGTTTTGGAATAAGCCACATACAAGGAGCAGCGAAGGCATCCGCAGACAGATGAGAGAGGCTTCAAAACTACTGCCACTGTTCTCTTCTTCAGAAAGGTAAGCGCAAGTCAGTGGCGTTGTTACGAGTGTTGATAATTTAGTTAATTCACTTTTAACTGAAAGAAGAACAGTCAAAATAGCATCTTCAACCTGTCTGTCTCACTCTTGCGCTTCCTGCTAGAGCGTCCCTAGAGTTTGTTAGCCCGTAAAAATCTATAAAGTAGCCTCATCGTTGCCACAGGGTTCAAAGCATGTGAAAAAACTAGCGGCTTATAGTCAGTAATTACGGTACTTGGTTAAATCCAGGTAGCGACTTTTTTTTCTTCTTCTTTTGCCCTGGCCGTGTATAAATCAGCGGTACCCAAACTTTTTCAAAATGTATTAGCGGGCCAAGGGCCAAACGCATTAATCTTTTTAATGTAATGAGATCATATGCAAACAGATCTATGATTAAGCTTCCTTTTAATTATTACATTATTCTGGTAAACAGACTTGTTATGGACTCCCTACCAACCACTGACAGTCTACTGAGTGCACAATAGAAAGTAGAAAATAGAAAGTAGATACCCGTATTAATCCCAACACCTCTCCATGGGCTGAATCAAACCCCTTGAAGGGCCAAGTATGGCCCGCGGGCCCCACTTTGGGCACCCTGCTATAAAAACATAGCTCATTAAGAAATGTAAAACAAGGCAATATATGAATTCTGCATAATATTAATAATGGGTTGGATTTATATTGTACTTTACAAGCTTGTCAAGCTCCTCATAGCGCTTTACAATTTGGTCCATTATACATTCACTCCTTTGTCACACTCAGTGGTGGTGAGCTTCTTCTGTAGCCACAGCTCCTCTGGGGCATGTTGCGCCTACAACCCCTCCGACCACCACCAAACACAGTTACACTGACACATTCATACATGTCAATAGCAGAGCTTGAACTGCCAACCTTTGGGTTAGTGGGCGAACGTCTCTACCAACTGAGCTACTACCAAATTATTTAGGTTAGATTAAGTTTCATTAAGGTTCGATCTGAAGGAATATAGATTATTTAGAGGCTGGCATTTCAACATTGCCTTGCTCTTTTATGTAAACTAGTCTTATCAAGTCTTAGTAGTTTTATCTAAACTAGTGGGTTACTATTACAGAAAATGTATATTATTTCAATCATTTTCTTTTGCTTATTCTCATTAGGGCTTGGAGGTATAGTTGGAGCCTATCCAAGCTTCTATAGGCCTGATTAGAGTATAACCACAGACAACCATTAGTCGCCATTAGACAACCATTCATATTCAATCACTCTGGACATTTTAGACTCAGCGATTCAAATATAAATGCATGTTTTTGGATGTTGGGTAGAAGCCAAAAAGATCAAGCAAACTTCATATAAAAAGATGGTCCAAGGATCAAAACCACAATCCCACATGTCTCTTTACTGTGAGACAGAACACTAATCGCTGAGCATGCAACAAGCCAGTGCACTCTTTGTGTTAGTCCTAAATCCAGATATATGGAGAGGATTGTGTCAAGAAAGGCATCTGACACAAAACCTATGCCAATTTAAACATGCAAATTGCTAACATGGAGACCAGACTAGATATTTCAGACATGTACAGAGGAGGAACAGGGAATAGCTGAAAGCAAAAAAAAATAAAAAATAAAAAAAATATATATATATTTAAATGTGGCTATTGTAAAAGTATTAGATTAAAGCTCACAGTCTCACACAAACCTTGAAGTATGTACACACAAGCTAGGAGTTATCAGAATAACATAGCAGAAATCTGGAATTTGCTTTTAGTTCTTTAAAATAAAAAATTAAAATACTGTAAATAAGCTATGAATTTTGAAATAAAACAATAGCTCCTTCACATTATTCCTGCTAGATTCTAGTTCTGGATAGATAAAGGATGTATTGACCAATCAGAGTGCTCCTGTCCTATGAAAGCTTGTGATTGGTTAAACTGTTCCATCCCTCGCTCTAAAACAAAATCCCTCATAATAGCCCACAGGTGACCTCAAAGTCTCATTTTTTCTCAGATGACTTCTATTATGCTGTAAATACAAGGAAAAAGAAATCAGGTAGTGCAGCTTTAAAAAAGAAAGAAGCTGGCAAAATGTAACACTATAGATTTATAAAAAATGTGAATTAGCCTCAGTATTGCATCTAAAACTAAGAATAGCAAGTATTTTATAGGCTTAACAGTACCTGAGTTAGTTCTTCCAATTGTATGGTAACTGAGTCCTTGTAGAGCCTATAATGTTTTCAGTACCATTATCATTATCTTGTTTGTTAGAATTGGACCACATAAATGAGTGCTGCAGTTTCAGTAATTTGTGTGTTATTTGAGTATTTTTGCTCGCCCCCGTCTTCATCTGCCAGAAACTTGCGGTCAGGAAATGTGGGATGGATTCAGTTACTAATGGTCTTAAATTGATACTTAACTCTGAGAAATCTTCAGAGGAGCAGCGTGATAAATATTTCATATCCAACACCCACAGCTGGAATGCACTGCTGTGATTAGGACAGTATAGCACACACATACACACACACACACGCACACACAGAGCATGGGCAACCTTCATCCATCTTCACAACCATCCATGTATCCATCCATCCATCACACAGGATCCTCTCACTCTGAAACGTAGTCTGCTTGTAATTTGGTTTGCACTTCCCATCTGTGGAGTTTTTGTCGGTAAAAGAGGAGCAGCATATTTGTTAAATGGAGAGATGAAAATGAGACGGCTACGGCTTTGCAAGATGTTTCAACTGAGTTTATTGTTTTAAAAGAATCTTATTCAACCACAGAGGTGTTGGTTTGTTGGCTGATCGGTTAGCAAGATAATTAAAAAGTAATGGCGTGGACGATGATTATAGGAAAAGTCTGTAATGGGCCAAAGATTAAATTATTCCTTTCTGGTTTGAATGCAAGAAATTGATTAAAAAGTTCTGTGAGATAGGGCATAAAGATACTAACTCTAGCTACAAGAGGTCAGTAAATAAACAAATTATTTTGTATGTTAGTAGATTCCTCACCGATGTGCGCATTTAGCCTTGATGAGAAGATCACCAGTTTGAGTACAGGTCTGGGCACTATATGTTCACCATTGTGAGAATAAGCCAGTGCTTGGCAGAACTGCCTCTGGTTATTTATGTAGCTACAGATACAGACTTGGTCCTAAACATTCAATGTTACAATGGATTATTGACAAAAAAACAGTTTTGTTGTTCATTCTTTCATGTTCTTTTGCTTTTTCCCATTTGGGGACGTGGGCGACTGGAACCTATCCCAGGAACTATGAGCCTTACATCCTGCAGTGCCCAGTAAGTCACATGGCTGACACAGAATCATACACAGATATCATTCACGAAACATTCTCTAGGGCTGTGGGCGGTCACTAGTGTACCATGCATGAGCAGAGTCAGATGGAACCCACAGTAACAGTAAAAGCTTTATTATAATTACTATTTGGTCTTTGATGTCACAATATTTCCTACATACATAATAATTCCTGTAACAGAGATGTAACAGAGATTCTCTGATGTTTTTGGTCTCTTTTAACAGAGGAGCTGAACCTGCTCACGGTCATTGTTGTAAAACAACACCAGCCAGTGCACAGCCATGACAGCTGTGCTTGCAGTTTGATACTTAAGTAAAACAAATGACAGTGCACATTTAAGGACGGTGGCTAAATGAAGCATTTTACAGAGCAGATCCTCTGCAGTTTAGAAGGATTCGGAGCTGATTAGCCATTTTAAAGAAGACATAAGAGCAGACTGACTGAAAATGGCAAGCAGTAATAGGGAGAAAAGAGATGAAGGTGTGCAATTACTACACAATGTGAAGCCGGCCAAGACAGAAGTTATTTCACACTCAGAGCGATGTGTTTTTGAAGTGTATGACTGAGCGAGCAGGTCGACTGAAGCGCATGTCCGTGTGTGTGTGTTACATCTCTGCAGTGTGCACAAGAAAGTAGCAGCTGAGCTGGCAGCACAACCAAGAGTGACATCCCAACTTCCTGCATTGCCAGTCTCCATCCCCCCTCTGTTCGCTGACTCCACATCTCCCCCACAAAGCCAGGCAAGGCTTTTTCAACTTAAAAGTGGTGCGAAGATAACTACCTGAAAATGTAGGCTACAGTCCCACGGGCACATGAAAACACTTCTACAGATGACAATTTGAATCGAAACTGAAAGCAAATTGGTTGAAACTGTAACCATTGTTTCTGCAGCAGGGCTGAGGAAGAATGATGGGCAGTCTTGTTCTTTTATTACTGCCTCTTACAGATTTTACTGAAGCTAAAACAGGTCAGGTGTGCAGATGGCCAAACATTTTGAGCATTTGAAAGGTCATCTAATAGTGTTTTTTCAAAGTGTGTGTCTTGAGGCTTCCAGAATTGTACACTTTGTAACTAGAACTCTTTTTTTTTTTTTTTTTATCTTGCTGCTTATTTAAATTTCCATTGCTTAAATTTTAGAACAGTTTCCTATCTCCTCACATTAATCATGCATTAGTTTTGGTCTGGACTTTATCTCAGCTTCCAATAGTGTTCTGTCTTGGTTTAAGTTTTTACTTTTGATCTTGATTAGTGTGGTCCGGACTACGGCGGTCCAAACTAAATCAATCTCAATCAACTTTAGTAAGACCGTTTGGGTAACAATAATAATAATAAAAATAAAACCTGAAATGATGCCAGCAGACAGTGAACACAGTGCGGCTCTCCTCCCACTCTGTTTGGCAGTGGGCTGGTTTATTGTTAGAGTTATGGAGACGAAGGGACAGCTGTCGAGGCTGGAGCTGCATCTGTCCGACCAGATACAAGGCATGGCTGAGGGAGAGTGATTTACATTCTAGTAAAAGTGAACCAAAATCCAAGATCCATGCTTTCCATTCACATTCACTACAAAAATAATGTTGTTTGCAGAGGTGGAAAGTAACTAGATACCATTAGATTAGATTAGATTAGATTAGATTAGATTAGATTAGATTGAACTTTACTAATCCCACAGTGTAGAAATTTACTTTGGCGGCTCTTAATACAGATTAGGTGCCAAAAGCAAGAAAATAAAGTGACCATGCATCAAAAACAAAATGTGCAATATAAAAAATTTACAGGAAAAAGACTTAAAAAAAAAAGGTAAACATACTTTTACTTAAGTAAACTTTTAAAATCTCTAAATAAGTACAATTTTTTTTTTTACTTCAATGGCAGAGTGGGTTGTGCGTGTGTGTGTGTGAGTAGTAGTAGTAGTAGTAGTAGTAGTAGTAGCAGTAGCAATAGTAGCCCTAATATTAATAGCAGTAGTGATAATAGTAGCGTTAATAGTGGTAGAAGTAGTGAGTACTTTGACCTCAGTGCAGCGAGTAGTAGTAGTAGCACTAGTAATAGTAGTATAGGAATAATAACAGTAGCTGTGTGGCATTACAGCAGTGAGTAGTAGCAGTAGAAGTATATATCAATAATAGGGGTAGCCATTGTAGTACCAGTGGTAGGAATAGGAATGAAAGCATTGATGGTAGTAGTAGCAGTATTATTAGTAGTACTAGTAGTGGTTATAGCAGTAAGTAGTTTGACCTCTGGGACAAAGTGTAGTAGCAGTAATAGTTGTAGTAATAACAATAGTGGTAGCAGTAGTGGCAGCAGCAGTAGTAGCAATACTAAAAGAAGTAGCAGATGTACAAGTAGTGATAGTAGCAGTAAGTACTTTGACCTCTGTGGCAAAGTGGATAGTTGTAGCCATAGTTGTAGTGATAACAATAGTGGTGGCAGTAAAAATACTATTAACAGTAACAGTAGTATTACTCGTAACTATAGTAGCAGTTGTGAGAGTAGTACTAGCAGTGGTAGTTGCAGTACTTTGGCCTCATTGTCAAAGTGAGTAGTAGTAGTATAGGAACTGTAATAGTAGCAGTGGTAGTATTAATGGCAGTTATAGCAGTAGTGATAATTGTAATAGTACTAGTAATGGTAGTAGCCGTAAGTACTTTTTACTGAATAAAACTTTACTGAATACTTTTATACTTTTGCTCAAGGAATAATTATGTTGCGTATATTATTTCGCATTACAGTACAAAGTTGGCATGCTTCTTTTACTTTTACTCATAGTTTGCACAATGAACCCATGGTGACTGTTTCAACCTGAAATACTGCACTGAATGAAACTCATAGTAATTAAATATTAAATCAAACACAGTGCCATTTTACCAACTGGAATATATGATTTATATATAAAAATGGGTTAAAAGCCTGTGCATTACCTGAATTTTAAATGGTACAATGTGCAAAATGAAGCTTCTTGCTGCATATTGCTTTATAATGAAGACGCCTTATTCACACTCTTACATTAATGATGATGTACCATTTAAAGCATGAACTGCTACTGATATGTGCCAGCTTGTTGTAAATCAAGACACATCTTACAGCTTGACGGTTTGTCTGACTGACTTCTTCAATGGAGACTATTAAAAATTTAAAACCCAGAGCAGGATTTGTAAAAGTACTATTTTAGGAATTACTACTGTGTTTCCTTCTCAGATTGATGTAGTACGCTTTCATGGGAGTGACATTTGTGTTTTCTCTATAAAGACACAACAAAGGCATGATCATGGTTTTAACCTTGGACCACTTAGATGTTAACCCTTTCCAGAGGCTCAGTATTCAGCCATGCCCTCATAAATGTATATAGTAGTTCACGCTGCCTAAGGATACAAACTGACAAAGTGATAAGTGGCTGCCCATCATCGCTTGAAGAGTCTGGTATAGAAGGATTTATTGACCTAAAACTGTACCATAATTAGCATTAAACACAATAATATATTTGATCAACCTCTACACTACTCTGATATTCAATAAAGCCTTTATACTGACCCAAGTACTTGGTTAAAGAGAGGCGACTTTGGTTAGCATTATTCCCATAGACAGGTTTCCTATTATGTATTGGCATCTATGCTGTTGTAATGCTGCACTACACAACAACAGTGGTTCTCAACTTGTCTGTTCAAAATGGAATGTAATAAAAACTGTATTTATGCTTCAAATAAGCTGAACTTCCCCTTTGGCTTTTCCTATCGGAGACTGCCACAGTAAGTTAAAAACATTTGCAGTGACTTGCAAATTGATTTGGAATAGGTTTCATGCTGGATACCCTTCCTGGGGCAACTCTCACCATTTATAGGGGCTTGGGTCTGGCACAAAGAGTACACAGTGACTTTCTGTGTCTGAATTTGGTTAAAAAAGGATGAACATTGAAACTGTTGATCCTCTGCATGACCCACTTCTGAGACAGGATCATGAGAATAACTGCAATACTCTCTATGATACATAGTCTTTTACATTTTCCATTATATTTAGAGCGCCTTTTAGTAGTATTATCCAATATTATAATAATAATAGCACTGTATTAGTTTAAATGGGCTAAGAGATATTGCATTTCATGCATGTATGCACATGCACAATGTAAGTAACCGTGGCCTCAAAATGTCTGTATAGAGAGCAGATCTGGTTAAGAACTGTTGAGTCATTATCCTGCAACACTCCCCTTGGCACCGGCACAAATCTTTTGTCCCTCATTCAGTCCCATCAATTGCTGCTGTCCAGTCCCCTCATAGGACCTGTTAGTCATGAGCTGTCATCGACCAATGGGAGCAGCCATAGGTGTGAGTCATGGTTGTCACTGAAGAGTGAGTGACAGCTCACTGCGGCAAGGTTAGCACAATAACAGAGGGATGCACGTCTGCCTGCTTCGATCAGGTCAGGGAATTTAGACTAATCAAAATGTGCTTGGAGACATTTGTTTCCTGCATGCATTGTGGCATTGCAGTAGAATTTAAAACACAGGAGATGTGCGGTGCACAAACTGATTAGTGCTCCTGCCTCTCAAGGAAGTTATGGTTTTAATCTTGAGGCCGGCTGACAAACAACTTCTTTGAGTGGAGTCTGCATGCCTTCCCCATCTTACCATTCCCATGTTACCATTGATTCTCTCCATGTACACCTGATCCCTCTCACCATCCAAAGACATGTGTAGATAAATTGATGAATCTAAATTTCCTCTAGTGAATGAATATGTATTCATCAGTTTGATCAACTGTATCAGTTTGTGCCTCTGTGTCAGCCCTGCGACTAACTGACTACTATCCAGGGTGTACCCTGTTCAAGGCCCGTAGTTACTGGAATTTTCGTAATATCTCTTGTATTGGAATACCATAGTAGACAATTTATGTAGTCTATTTATGGATGGACGTAGTTTGTTAATTCAGCAGCTTGTCACTGTTTCTTTGAGCTGAGGTTTGCAAAAGCTTTTCTTAGTGACAATTATATGCATGTCTCTCAACAGTATATGTCATATATAAGCACACCATTCAAGGACACTGCTTTTGTAGTTAAAATCTTTTTAAAATTGTGTTGGATTTGTCTGGTCCAAATGATGGAAGTTTCACAAGATTAATGGAGCGGTCACATGAATATTAGCTGTCTTTGCTGTTCCTGCTCACCAGACACGAGAAGCTCAAAATTAAAAATAAAAAAGTGACACTTCATGCTCTGTTATCTCTGTTTGAATGTCTTATTAGTTCTGGATTCTGGACTTGAGTAAAGAAACCGAGGAGGCATTGAAGTCAATAATAACATTTCACATTGACATTTTGAGTCATTTTCTGGCATTATATCTGTTATTCTAGCCCACACCTCCCTCGTGGCTCTGCTCTTCAAATCTTTGAAAAAACTAAATGTTTAATTAGTCATAATAATGAATAGTTAACGGTTGTGTGCCACTTCTTCAGGCCTTGTCTTGTTGTGTCTTGCTCTTTTAGCAATCTGCCCCCACGAGTGGCACCCTTCATGGTTGTCTTGATAAATAATGAGAAAATGCCAAAGCTAAGGGCCAAAAAGAAGAAAAAAAAAAGGTCGCGAGGGAATTATGGCTGTAGTTTCGTCAGACCTGCTTGCTTTCAAAGTGAGTTCATTCATAATAATGCATTTATGAGTATAACGCTGTCGGACTAACTAGGCCTTCATGACAAGTCTGTCCTGCACACGCCGACAGCCGAGCAGCACCCTCACTGAATAAACCATCACAATAATTCGTCTTAGTATTAACTCATCATTTATTCATAACTCCACAATAGACAGTGTGAGATAGAGAGGGACAAAGGCAAATATGACGGCTACTCGGGAAAGGAAGAAGACAGAAAGCAAACAGAGAGGTGACAGGAGAAGGCCTTAGTGTTGGTGCTTAGGGCTGCTTAAACCTGGAAAGCTTCCTGTGCATTCAGCTAAATTGGCTCTGACTTGAAGAGTGGATATTTTATTCCTCCCATAAATGGGCAGCATGCCAATACGGCCATTAACTATTTTTTTTCTACAACAATTAGCTTGATAGCTCATTTGTAACATGCCACTGAACTTGCTTGAACTTCATTCATCTCTGTGCTAAAATACGTGTAGGAGCCATTTCACCAGCAGCTTGTATAAATGTTATTTATGAGACGTACATTACAGCACATATGTCATTCCTTAATGTGCAGCTTTCAGTCTGTTTGTTTTTGCTTTTTAATTTGTTAATTCAGATTCAGAACAACCATGTCAAATACTGAACTTTTGCAGTTTTGAGCTTGACAACTACACTACACTATGCAAGCTGGCACACTTTTACTCTCATTAGCCGTTTCCAGTTAGAGTTATGCATATGTTTTAACAGTAGATCTTAAGCCTGAAATTACAATCCAGTGTACGTTTTTGTGCCAACCCCATATTTGAATAAATGGAGAGGGTTGCAGCAGGTTGTGCATCAGGTGTAGAACCTATGCCAAATTAATATGCAAATCACTATAAAAAAAAGATTTTAAGCTTGAATTTTTGTCTCTCTAATTTTGTTCCTCCTCACGAGTGAAGGAAAATTATAAGCCATCTACAGAGCCCTAACATAAAAACATAAATTAAGAGATGTTGCACTACATGCAAAAAGATAATACTTTTTGTCCAGTGGCCATTGTTAAAATAAATTTAAACCCATATTCTTGCACATTGTTTGCAGCTTAACAAACAATTCCAACAACTAAATTGTGCCAAATCCTAACTGACTAAAACTTTCAAAGAATAGTTGTCACAGTAGTCAGTGAGCAAAAAGTAATTGTCGAGCTCTGAATACAATAGTGCTGACAAATACCCAGTACAATTAAAAAAAGAAAAAAACAGCTGACTAAATGTAACAATGCACTTTACCCCTGCAGTTAATTCTTTTCAAGCCCTCATGGATAAAAGTGTGACACACTCCACAAAGCACCTTTCATAGAAACCATTCTCATATATGCAAATGTATTTAGCTAATGTGCAATATGTGTACTTATGTCAGAGCATGAAGGTAAATCAACCATATACAATTAAATCTAATCAAAAGCGCCATACCATTCTTTATAACCTTTCTCTTTTCGTTTGTCCTTCAACTTAAACAGTTCACCTGGGTCCAATCGCTCATGTCCACATACATAACCAGCCTGACAGGCTCTAAGTGAGTGCCCTATGTATAATAATAAAATACAATAGCAATATGTCACCATGGTATTATTCTAGGGAACAGCGTGTCAGTGGAGTTTATGGAGCACTCACTGCTCATAACACAGGTCAGGACTTCAAAAAATGAGCTACTGACGTTCATGGGCCAACACATACTTGTTTTTAACCTAATCCATGTTTTGTTCATTTGAGGTGTATTGTTTTACACAAACCCAGGGCACAGATAGAAATGTGTTGCGATTGTTGCTTTAAGTGATGTACTGTTGTTTTTAGCAGCCTATCATAGTAATGACACTTACATGACAAAGCCAAACAACAAACCGCTCTTGTGTAATTGTTATCAGAGGATTTTAGCTGTATTTTGTAAATGCATAGCAACCTAAGTACCATTTTTTGTTGTTGCCATGTTGTACTGATAAGAGGCAAATATAAAACCTGCCCACTCACAACAGTACTGCCACAGATTTCATGGCACCACCACCAGTCTGGGATAAGCTTTAGCAGGACCATGATGGACTGCCCCAAATCTCGCGAGACTCTAGAGTACCATTAGAGAACCCACAGCAACATGAAAAAGACATGCAGACTCAACTTCTGGCCTGAGGATTGAACCTATGCCCGCCTTGCTTAGAGACACTATCTATTCTGCCCATTGTGTTGTCATGTTGTTTAAGTAAGGTAGGTAAAGTTTGTTTTTATTAAACACTTCTTGCAGTATTTACAATAACCAGAAATGCACCATATTTGTTCAAATCACTGTGTGGACAGTAGATGGGTAAAGTCTTGTAAAATTTGACCGGTTTGTGAAAAACTTGTACACTTTTCTTCTTGGACATCACATTCCGACATACTAATATAATCAGATGGAAAAATCGCTTCAAATGCAGTAAAGGACATTTCTCAGTTTTGGATCTAGGATGACCCTTCCTGTCCTCCTCATGAAAGCACTAGCAGAAAGCACCATCTGTTTTTCAATTAGTGGCTAAGAAACTTGGATATAGTCTTGTAGTGTTTAATTTTACAACTTTTCTTGGTGTTTCTTCCAAGGTCTTGGTCTTTCTTTAGTCTTGGTACATTCTGTTTTTGGTCATAGTTTGAAGAAAGTTAAACTAGACTGCGAAGAATTAAATATTCAACTAGTTGAGGAACTCTTTAATTACAACTAGTCGTAATTGCACCCACTACAATAACATAACAATATGGTACTGTTATGTAGTAATACACCAGTCAGGCAGAGCATTGTAACCACTGACCGCTGAAGTGAATAACACATATTATCTATACATCATGGCACCTGCAGTGGGGTGGATATATGAGGCAGCAAGTGAACCTTTTTTCCACAAAGTTAATGTGTTAGAAGCAGGACAATTTGGCAAACCTAAGGATTTGAGTGTGTTTGACATCAAGATGGCTGCATGACTGAGTCAGAGCATCTCTAACTACCAATGTATACCAACCAGCAGCAGCTCGAATCAGCCGAGTATAAACTGCTTTCTATTTTGCTTAGTCTGACAATTCACACCAGCAATGACAAATGTGCGGCTCAGGAACGACTTGTGCCTCTAAAGTGAAGACAGGTTGGAGTTCCATTTTTCAAGCATCTCTGTGATGATCTACAGGGGTACAGCTGGTGAATCACAGAAGACAGGTACCAAGTCTCAAAATAAACTTCCACTACTCTTTCAAAATACGGGATCACGCGGTAATATAATTCTTGAGCTGGAGAAATATAATTTAATTTATGACAAAGGACAAAGTGAAGAAGGTAAATGCGTGGCTCAGTGGCCACAGCTTTGTGCTTAGATGGTAAGTAGTCTGTAAAACATAGGCGAGAGATCAACACAAGCAGTGTAGCAGCTGCAACTCTGACGCCCCCTTGGTGTACACACACACACGTGTAAAACTTGTAAATTTGGGGTAAAGCTGCAGCTCTTGTGGGGTGCTCCTGGTCGGCAGTGGTCAGTATCATAAGTGGGCCAAGGAAGGAGCAATGGTAAACCAGGACAGGTGATGCACTTCGGGGGTGAAGGCTGGGCCATGTGGTCCAATCTTACAGACGGACTGCAGTAGCTCAAATTGGTGTAGTTTTTGCTTGTTGTGTTCGGAAGGTGTCAGGACACACAGTACACAGTGCATCACAGTTTTTGTGTGTGTGTGTGCATGCGTGTGTGTGTGTGTGCATGTGTGTGTGTGTATGGGGCTGTATATTAGGCCAGTGGTCATAACACATAACATTATGACCACCAAAACAGGCAGGCAGTCATAATGTTATGCCTGTTTGTGCATGTCTCTCTTGTATATAGGAGAAAGAGCTGCATGTAGCACACATGAATTTGTAGAAAGCAATTAAAGCTGTTCTTGAAATAAAACAAATGTCACAGTGATTGTCAATGCCATTATGTTAAGCTTGACAGCACTATTATTTTCTTTCTCAAATATACCATTTCCTCTAGCTGCCCAACTGTTTGCCTTTGTCCCGCTGCATGGGCGTCTCTTTTTCTCTGGCCATCTCACTCTCAGCACAGACAGACAGACTCCTACAGAGAGAGCTGGCTGCTGACCGTGCAGCTTTTCTCTGGGATCTGTGGGCATCGCTGTCCTGTGGGAACTTAACAGAGGAGATAAACAATAGCTGACCTGCATTAGATTGGGAGCACACTGAGACTGGAGCGAGCTGAGGTGGAGAAGGCGGGAAGGGGCTGCTTTCTATAAATGCACACACTGAGGTTTGGCAGCATATGCTCATGCCACATGTTAGTATCTTTTGTATGGGTAATATTATGATTCCCACTCATCAAGCACACACCTAAACACCAGTTAAATAAGCAAGTGCACCTGTGCCAGCCTTTTCCAAACAATTATAAAATCTTCCAGCATCCCACTACATTACTGTGTATGTAAATAATGATTCTACTCATTGAGATGACTGCAGTGAGATCAAGCTAATGTTAGCATCATCTCTGGGACCATTTAGCATTCAGCTAATAGCTTTGCTCCATGGGAGGCCATCACCGCTCTGTATCAGCTGCTCTGAATGGCTGTATGCAACTGGCACACGAACCTGATATATCTCATCAAGGGAAATGAATAGACGTACACAGACCCACACACACATGACTGCAGGACTTAAATCTTTCTAGGGAACATGAATATATGGCAGTTGAGATCCATTAGCTGTAAACACGTAGAAAGTGTCTGCTGAACAGAAGGCGTCTCAGCAGGAAGCCAATCGGCTTTGTGAGGTGTAGTAGTTTGATGGAGGATTTGTGTGCACAGCGATGGTGCAGGTTTGGGTGTGTAACTCTATGAAGTTCTCTGTGCACTGTGAACATCCTCGTCTTCAGCCGACACTCTGGCAGGGTTTATTATTGCTTCCAGAAGTAGAACTGCCTCTGTGGGGGCGAAAACTGTAAAGGTCCCATTAAGAGCACTGGGCACCAGCGCAGGCATCCAAACATCTGTGACCTTTGTATAAAAGATAAGCGTATGGAGGAAGAGTTTGGAGTTGAATCCATGGCCATTCCTTCTGCATTGGGAAGACAAAGATGATTCTTGGTTTAAAAAAAATGTGAGAGGTGAAAGGGTGGGTCATTCAGACCAGCCAAAAACAGTTTTAAATAAAATCAACTTTTCCATCCACAAAACCTCAGTGACATGTTAAAACATAAATCGGATTAAGTCTAAACAAGCAAGTATTTTTGGCTCTTTTTTAAAATTCATTCCTCTTAATAAGCAGCAAATGCTCAGAGGTGGGAGAAACACGCTCCTTTGATCCTTTTGAACTGTCCACCAGACGGGAATCAATCGAGAACTGCTTAATTTGGCCCAGTATTGTGAGAGCGAGCGCTCCGTGGGCAACAGCACTTTAGGCTATAGCCTCAAAGGCACACTTGAAAGAGCGTGTTCAGAGCGAGTTACACACGAGTCAGCAGGCCGCTTTACACCAGAAGCACATCTCTGCGCGGGTTACTCTAGCCCCCCGGCTCTGCTCTCTCTCACCTGGATCACAAATCTCAGGAGCCCGTCCGCCGCAGTAAACATCGCACACAGACACAGGTCAGCAGTCCAGAGGGGAAAACAAGCAACTCCAACACTATCTCAACCGCCTTCAAAAGATCTATTATTACAGACACGATGGGCAATTAATTGGACTGGCTTTTGAAAAGAAAATGAGTCAGTTTTACCAGCTCTTTCACTTATTTACATCAAAGCACAGCAGTCATGTCTGTAAAATGCCCAAAACGATCCAAATTACATCAGTGTTTTTGTTGGTTGAATGCTTTAGGAGATTACAAATCAAAATGCAGACAAGCTAAACACAAAACTAAACAAGCAAATTAACAAGTTAAGGTTACTGTTGACACAAATGTAAATGTAAGGCTACAGAAAACTTGTAGTGGTAATATTTGGAAATGTGCTTTTTACTGAATAAGATCTGTCAATATAATACATTTTTGTAAACATACAACAGTCACAATCACTTGGCCATGTTTTGCTCTACACTGTATGCACAAGTCACTGTTTAAACAAATGTTATACAGGGATTACAATGTGATGGAAGAAGTTAAAATTGTAGTCAGCTGAATGCACTGCCAAAAAGTGGAGAACCAACCACTTATATCACAGCAATACAACAATGTCCTCAGTAAATTAAATACAATTAAGAAAAGAGCCAGAAAGTACAAACTTGGATCCTTTTCTTTGGATTCATTGAGCTCCAAAAGAGAGTAGTGTCTGCTTCAATCTTGTTGTCAGATGATGACTTGTAACTGGAAGCGGGCCAGAGGGATAAAAGCCAGCACAGACATCTCTTAGTGTATACAGGATTGTACACTCTTATGAGTTGGAGTAGCAGCAAAAAGAGCTGGTAGTGGATGTATGCAGGTGTGAGAGCAGAGGCAAATGGGGCCGGAGATGTGTTCGAGAGTAATTCTGCCCGGTGGAGTGTGTGCATGAGCATCGCACGAGTGGATGAGGTAAGTAAGTTGTTTCAAGCGCATTAGCCAGTTAGTAATTTGGGTTGATTTCAAGTATGAGCCATTTAGTGCCAATCAATTCAACTAAGAGCTTTTCACCTCCGCATGCAAGCGTTATGTGTCCGTGTGTGTGTATTTAAAGCAATATAGGGAGTGCTTCAAGAAAGATGGGGCATGTATGAAGTTACATTTAGTTTAGACTCACCTAGAGGTTTGGTAAGGAAGCAGTGGCTGTTCAGCTGTTTATTTTGCCTTTGTTTAGCCCTCTGCATCCTCTCATACTAACTAACTTCTGATCCTCTTTTATAACATCCTTAAATCTCCTCTTTGGTCTTACCCTCCTGCCTGCCTCTAAGCTATGTCTCCTTTTATCGAAAAATTCATTATCCTCTGTACATGTTCAAACCTGGCATCACTGACTAGCCTTATTTTCTCATTCCTAATCCTATCCTTGTTACTAGCCAAGACTGTGTTTATTGATTGTACCAACAGAAGGAGCTTTAACATTATGAACAACTTGGCCCTAAATTACCCTGCGTTGTAGTCTCTGAGATGAATTCATTCATATTTTAATCATCTTCTCGCACCTACCTACCCCAGCAACTATGGGCCTTAGGCGTGGCACACTCTGAGCAATGGCCAGTTTGTTGTATGCATGTGTTTGGGCTGTGGGAGGAAGGTGCTATCCACTCTGCCGCTAATAATTAAAGAGAGCAGTTATACCTTGCTACACAGCTAAAAAGAAAATCTAAACATAGTAGGCAGTATCAATGGTAGAGGTGGGCTGATTCCTGAGGGACTGATTCTCCAGCGTATATGATCTCACCTGTAGTATATGAGAACAAAAACGGGCCATCGTAAAGTAATGAAGGCAACAGACTGACTGTGACAAAACATAATTTTCCCCTTGTCACCCACTCCCCCAGATTCCTCCTCCCTTTTTTCATCATGACCAGGTTTAATGAGCTCTCACTTTGCCAGCCACAAGATGCTCTCCGGACAATGAAACTGAGAACAGGGGCCCACAGTGAGGAGCCGGTGACATTTTGGTACAATACTACAGCCTTGATTAGTGATGGTGGAAGCTGAAAGGACATAGATGAACTGAGTTGTCCCCCACAACAGTAACAGCCATCACAATAACTTTGGTGAACAGTGAAACCAATTAGAAGGATTTTTACTGCCCAGTTTTTCGAAGACTTTCATTCATCATTAAAATTAAGTTTAAAAATCTCCTCTGTGCTGTTTTCCCTTGTCACATCTTAAATTAATAGACTATAGCAGTTCATTTACATTTACTGACAAAGACAGGAGTCACCGTTTTTTGCATTATTAATAAAAATAAAACTACACCAATCCACCACAAAATGACTTAACTATAATTCCTATATTGCTTTTGGTGAAATAATTTCAGTTTAAAGAAACACTTCACTTCTGGCTGTTCAGCATACATTTGATTAGGCAGTGTATGTTAAAGCCGATAAGTTTAATGTAGAATTAAAATTATAATGTTGTTTGCACCCCAAAAACATACCTGGAGTAGTATTTTGTTTCACTCATGCATGTTTGTGCTGAGCCCGTCCTCCTCTAACAATCTGGAACTGCTTGGTCTCACTGCTCTGCTTAGACACGTGAAGTGCTCTCTAAAGCCCATACACCGTCCCAGACTTGTTCTAATAAGTTCAGCGCTTTTCGTGCCGTCACTATGAAGCAGTCACTTCATTTATCTATTTGTTGTATGTTGCTTATAGCCATGCTAAATAGCCATTTTATGCTCTGCCAGTCTCCAGACACCTAACCTAAGTGTTTTATGCAAAATTAAGCTCCTCAAAAGAAGATGTTTTAAATAAAGTTATAAAATGTGAAATACTAAAGCGAAGGTCTCCAAAACTATTTCAAAAAGCCTGTAAAAAGCATAATATAGAACATGGTTAGGATTAGTTAACAAAACATACTTGACAGTGAACATGCTGTCAGGGCCTTGACTCAACCACTTCAAAAGTGACAAACGTTTGGTGAAAAGTCCTGAGAATTACAGTTTGTCACAACTTGACTGACACATTTCTGCTGACTGCACAGTGACTACACACTTCGATGCTGCCTGACTAATACTTTGTAGGTTAAATGTTGTCATTGGTCTATCCAACTAACACATGAATAATGGAGAAAAAGACATTAGGCCATTTTCACACTTGGTGTTTAATTGCATTTTATCATTTTGCTGTCAACATGCAATTCTGAGGTCCTGGGAACATCAATGCTCTGCAGTTTATTCTGCCTAAAAAGCCTTGTGCAGAGCATCCAAACATATGTATTTATGTAAGTACTGAAAATCTATGTGCTAGTTCAGTTTATATTTAACTGGGAACAAAACAATATATTTCAGTGTATTTTACATTAGAACATTGGTGGGTAACATGCTCACTTTGTAATCAATAGGTCACATGTTCAAATGTAGTAGTAGTAAACTATAGTAGCAGTTTATATAAAACACTTTCTTCACTCAAGTAATAATTGTGCTATTGTTTTGAACAATACTTTAATTGATAGATTTGGAGCCTTTGTCCATTTTTTTATGTTTTTATTTATTTATTTATTTATCTTTTACATTTTCTTTATTGGTGTCTTTCATATTATAAAAGTGACAAATACAAAATAACATACACAAGCAAAGACACACCATGCCAGACCAAGAAATTAAGAGAAAAACTGATACCTACATCCATTTGCACAGATTGACAGTTCAATTCTTTGAAGTTTCAGGTTGAGTCGTCTTTTTCTTTTTAAAATGTTCAAGAAAGGGCCCCCAGATCTCTCGAAACTTGTCTTATACCAAATCTCTTCAAGGTACAAACAGGACAGCATGTCATTTAACCATTTGCGAAAACAGGGAGGTCTAACCACTTTCCAATCCCTTATTATGTTTTTCTTTTTGGAGGTAGGATTATACATCTGTGTGTTGTTAGCTCAAGTTAACTACCGCAATTGTGGCAGCATTGGCCAGAGAGTGGAATCAGCCAGCTCTAAAGTTAACTTAGTCTGAAAACACTTAAACTATGACCTAATAAATAAAATGCATTTTCACAATCTGGGTCAGTTCTCAGTTTTCTCCTTCACAAAAACACGCACTTTTTTTTTTTTTTTTTTTTCCAATTGGTTCATCTTCACCTCATGGACCTATTCATCTTCATCTCAATAATATAGATCGCTCCATATACCATGAGCATAGAAACAGCCTCATACCATAATACTTTCACCTCAGACCTCCGAGTTATATTTTTGGACTCCTCTCTTTTACAAAAAAAAAAAAAAAACAGAGCAGGTTATTATACCAAAAATGTCTCCTGTGCCTTTCCAGATATTGTGCGGCGAACTTCAAACAAGCTTCCACATGTCTTAGCCTCAGTAATAGTGTCTCAATAGAAGCATAGTGTGCAGCACTGAGTCACTAGTGGGAAATTCAGCAGATGAATGTGTTGCTGTCGGCCTGGCTGATGAGATGAGGTGTGAGTGGATCACCCGGCAGGACACAGAATCACACAAAGATGGATTTTGGAGAGCTACAACGGACATGTCAGTTACTGGAATTGAAATGAACAGTAGATGAAAAGACACGTGTTACTATTTGATAGAAGATTTTTTTCATATTCATATGCATTCATTCATTTATCTTCTTTGTCCCATCAAGGGACGCTAGTGGCTAGTCTATCCCAGCAACAATGGGCCCGATGTGGGATTCCTGCAGGACAATGGCCAATAAGGCTGTCTGAGACACATAAACACAGAGGTGGGAGAATCAAATCACATGACTTGTCTTAAGTCAGACTTTAGTCCCAATTTTTAGGACTTGAGATTTCCTTAACAAATATTCCAAAAAGACTTGACTTTGCCTTGCTTCTCATAACTTTACTTAACTCCGACTTGAGCTAAATGACTTGAAATGACTTGTTTTTACAAGGAATTCAGGATGAATTTGAGAATAACAAATGTTTTAAAACAGCGGTGCATATGTGTTTCCTTATGCTAATGCTCATAGGAGCTAAAAGGGTACAATAATCTGAAAAGTGTTGAAGGCAGGCTATATTTTGATGCTGTAGTGTCATATATAACATGCCTTGCCACACACATCATGCATCTATTTTCTGTTGTTTCATTTTGCAAGTTACTAATCATTATAGCCACATTTAACATAGCAAAAATTTGTTTTTTTGTTTCCAGACACTGTATATGATAACTACTGTCTGCATTAGACTATAAATGTGTAAGAACAGTTCATCCAAAAACAAAACCTGTGTATGACTGAACATGACTGGCTGAATAAATGCAGGGACTCGACTTCACTTGCTTGGTTCTCATAAAGATTGACTTGGACTTGCTTGAAGGTTAAGACTCAGTGCTTACATGTGACTTGCACATGAGTGACTTACTCCCACCTCTGCTAAAACACCTATTCACTTTCACATTGATTCACTTGAAGGTTACCAATTAGAGATACCAATTCTAACACAGAAGCTGGAGTACCCAGAGAGAACATTAACACAGGCTGGTTTCCGAGAACTGAGTCCACAACCTCAATGCAGAAAGACAGAAAAGCTAACCACTTGACCATCATTCCCTCCACTAATGCCATAATAACCTTTATTCTGGCTGTGTTTTGATTTGTACAAGGTCATAGTATTTCACAGGAATAACGACTGTTGAAGTGAAATCCATGTAAACCAGAATAATGTATCAATTATGTGAACTGCCAATGCACCTTCTCATATCAACCACCCATTATGACATTATTAATACAGTAATATACACGTGCCTCTTATAAAAGTTTAGGTAGTTTTCTTCAGAAGCAAAGGCTGTAGAATCACACACACAATCTGAACAACTCTAGAGGACAGAGTATCACAGAAGATGAACACTGGAAAGCTACAACAGTCGTGTTTATCACCGAAACTAAAATGAACAACAGTACATAAAGAAACATGTTAGTATTTGCTGGAAGATGTTTTTCTTTTTTAGTTTCAGCCCTAGAGGCAGATACATCTTGTAAGGTGGAAAGCTTGGTCACCATTCCACTTCTCTGTACCCTAATACTAACATTTTGGACATGCCCAAACTCACTTGTGCAGCCATCACAGTGCAGCTTTTTGTCAAAGTCACTCAAATCTTACAGCTCTGTCCGGTATGATAACTCTGCAGTCTATTCTACTTACATTAGTTGTCAGTGGTCATGGTATTATGCCTGAACTTATGAGTAAATATAAGTTTAAAGAGGCTATATTATGCTAAATTGACTTTTCTGAGCATGTTATAATGTTCCCTCATCAAAAACATAGCTCAAGTTGTGTTTCATTTTATTCACACCTGTTTGAGTAATTCTGTATTCTCTGGTTTTGTTTCTGGGCCCTCAAAATGCTCAGTCTGCTTTTATTTATTTATCCAAAAAAGGATGTACAGCTGTTTTCCCTGACTATTTTTAACTTTCAAATCTACTTTATTTGAATAGCACATTTTACACTTAAAACCATTTCCACGGTCTGCACATAAACATTAAATTATTCTATTTAAGAAATAAAGGAAATAAAAAGCTCTTTTTTTTGGAATTGCTTACTTTTAGTCACATAAAGTTATAAAACATGCAATGCTATTCTAGAGTTGAACGAGATTGGTTATATAAATAAAGATAAAAGCATATTTTGGTCTCTTTAAATGATACTAACAATGCACTGTGGTCATCCATTGTCTTAAAACATGGTAGTATCTCTTTCTCTGTAATGTAAAAATTGACAATAAAATGATCAAAAATAAAACATGAGATGAGGTTGTGTTATTTTTTGCTGCAGTACCGCAATGTTTTATTTGCATGGAAAATGATATTTGCACTATAGTGTCACATTGCTATATTTGTCTGGTAATAAGCTGCCTGTTTTCGGGCTACTGCACCCCTCCCTCTGTGGTGTCATTTAAACGGACATGCTTTCTGATTCCTTTGTGTTGACTCATACTGTGTACATTGTTTCAAGTGATAATATTTGCTGTTGTATTTTTGTGGCTGATATGGGGGAAAAGACCTTGCTTTTTTTTTTTTCCCCCTATTATAATCTTCAAAAAAAAAAAGTTTTCTGACCTAAACTAGAAGATCTTCAAGGGCACTTTACATTTACCACTGCGAGATAGGACAGTGCCTTGACAGAGGTCTACGCTCTCGAGTGCTTCTAGCTATAACATTTTTCTTTGTTCATAGCCTTTCTTCAAAAACTCTCTAACACATTGGCTCACTGTATTTTTTAGTATGTCTTAAAAATAGGTTTTACCCACTTAAAGGTGTGTTTTGCTTCGCAGTACCAGCTGAGAAAGCATTGTTAGTGTTGTACAAAGACGCATCAGTGCTGTAGAGATACTGTTGGACTCCTGTACATCCTGTTTCTTTTACCTAGAAATATTTGTCTTTGATTGATGTGCGCTTTCTCTCGCCGTCTCTCCTGAGATTGGGCTGAGGTGCTCATAACTGCTCCGAAATCACGACTCTCACAACAAACCAATATCATTTACTTCTCATGAGATACCAAAGCCGTTTTCCTTTGCTTGTCAGCTGCACGTTTTTTCCCTTTGGGCAAGCTTGTAGCAAACAAACACCGGCTGTTCGAACAAAGAGGCAGTTTCCCTCAAATAACTTCTTTATTTAAACTTCATGCTCACTTAAACAAAACGAGCCACATATCAAAAACCCAATTTTGAATGAGCTGGGACACTGTGACAAAAACACAACAAAATGAGACAATATTTTATGAACAAGAGAACATAAATACCGGCTTAAGTATAGAGACTGATGTGTTATTACAATTTCAGTACCTTCAGTACCAAAAGTGCTCACCTCCCCAAAAGTGTCACTAATATATTATATGATATTTTGGTAACACTTTCTATGAACTCGCTGTTCATAAGTCGCTATAAACACATTCATAAAGCATTATAAAGCATTCATAAGGCTTTATAATTATTGAGATAAGTCGACATAAATATGTATAGATACTCATAACTACATTTATATGGCATTATAATCTTCCGTTATAGGTGTTTACAACTGAAGGTGACAGTGCATTATAAAGCGTCTTTGTCCTCATGAGACCAGCATTGGGGGTGCTTGTATCTCTTAATTAGTGCTTATGAGCAGTAAAATAAAACCATTGACAAAAAATATATGAATAAGACATGGAATTCTGACACAAGTGCACATAAGCTGCTTTGGGTTTATTCATGCATTCTGTTATGAAGCCTTTTAATACTGACCTCAACACAATGTGTCACCTTCAGTTGTAAACGCCTATAACAAAGGATTATAATGCCATATAAGTGCAGTTATGAGTATCTATACATATTTATGTCAACTTATGTCAATAATTATAAAGCCCTATGAATGCTTTATAATGCTTTATGAATGTGTTTATAGCGTCTTATGAACAGCGAGTTCATAGAAAGTGTTACCGATATTTTTTTCCACTTTGAATGAGTTCAGTTCTTTAAGTGACATTTTGCTACAGTAAACCACAATCAGAAAACACAAAAACTGAAATATTCTGAAGACACTAAGTGCTATGTGAAAACTTTAACATATTATTATGGTCTTGGACATGTCATTGATTGACACCAACATTTTTTTTTTTTGATGAATTCTTATTTTTATAGTACCAAGTGTTGGCATTCTTAAAAGTATATTATTGAAGATATTTTTCCACTTTTAATCACTCACGAATGTTTTAGTCAACTTGAGTGCAGATCATAACAATTACATTTTGAGCATTTCACTCATCAGTGTTTGTGTTAGAGCCTTTAAAAGAGTGTAGTCTGATTTTGAGTCAAGGACTCAAGAGAAAACTGTTTGACACAGTGAGTGAGAGACAGGTGATAAACTATAACAATTTTACTCTCCCTTTATTGCCCCCCTCCACTTTCCCCCACCCCCCAAACCCATAAACCCACACACACATCCACCCCTGAGCACCAAAAAATCCTGTTGCAGTATGTGGTGGGTTGCAGGAAGGGCATCTGTTGTAAAAGCCTGCCAAAACCCATGCGATTGATACACGGTGGTGACAAAACGGAAAACGGAGAAGAGAGTTTTGCAAACCATTACATTCTGCTTTTTATTAACATTTTACGCTGTATCCTGGCATTTTCAGAATAGTTTTTTTCTTTTAAATTGAGGTCTGTATCAGATTAGTGTTATCGACTGTGCGGATCAATGACTACATTTAAAAACGGCAATGTAATCCTCAAAGACAGTGACTAATTACAGGTAAGTTGAAAGGTTCATTGCCAACCGCATACAGAGAGACTATTAGGAGAATGAGAGATAAGCCGTTTGTACGTCCTCACCTCCTTTTATATCTGAGTTAATGATTTTTTTTTTGCTTTCACTGAATAACTCCCAACAGCTCAAAGGAAAGGAAACATACCTACGTATTGAGGTGACTGTGATGAGCTGAGTGGTTGGAATAGGCTCACAAGTGTGACAAGAAGCCCTCGTTTCAGTCTCGCCTGGTGCCATTGTTCAGCATCAAGGTTGTTCTGGTCCCGTTCCTCTCGTCAAGTCCTTCTCCACATCAATTCACACGCTGCATCTACAGTGTTTATAGTGAAAAGATCCATTTCCAATTACAGATGCTGGCTCAAACATACTCCAAACATGACCACCTTCTGTGGAATTAAGTGTGTCACATACAGCCAACATACTTATAAGCACTACAGTGTTATACTTGCATTGTAAAGAACATCTTCACGTGTATTTCAACAATGCAGGAAAACTTTTCAAGGTCTTTAAACAAGTATTAAACACCGTGCATGTACTGTCAATACTGTGTAGTATCTTATTGTTGGGATGGCAGTAGGTCAGATGGTAGAGATGATCACCACCAACCCGAAGGTCACTGGTTTGAGACCTCGATTCCGTCAGCATGTGTGACTGAAAAAGTGTGTTTGTTTGTCTAGAAAAGTACTTAAATACTTTGTACCAGGACATGAACAAGGAATTGGACAAGGAATCTATGGTATGTTGACAGCTTGTGAGGTAACACTTTAGTTGAGGGTCCACCTATTAACCATTAAAGCAGAACTCAGTAACTTTTTTACCTCAAATAAAGTGTTTCCGTGTGATGGTTAAGTTGAGTTGTTGTGGGGTAAATGAAGCGTGGGGCATCTCCCCCTGCTGTCTCTGGGCTGAATGTGACACTTGTGACAGTGAGAACCATCGACCCAGAGTCTCAGAAGTCTCGGGTCTCGCATGAAAGCGGGACATCCCGGTTAGCAAAACAACAAGCTAGCAACTGCTTTATTTCTCGATTTTTGTCATTCCAGAGCGGGCAAATGGAAGAACAAACTTTACGAAAGTAAAGACGAGCAAAGGGTCACACAGGAGTCAAGTGGGCTTGTGAGTATTTATGACAGTGTTTTACTCCGAACTGTAGGGAAGCTTTATAGATGAAAGAGAGGCAAAAAAGAGTGAAGAAACGCACAGAGTTACTGAGTTCTGCTTTAACTAAGTGCTAATTAGCATGCTAGTTAGTTGGTGGTTAATTAACTTTTAATTGTTAACTATAAAACTATGAATTCCTTATTCTATATTCTACATAAATTATGATCTTAATAAGATTTTTGTGGTACTTTTCCCTAATAATGCTTATATTCCAAAAATCTTACTAAGATCATATTTTTTGTCCAACAACTTCCTTACTCCCCACTGAGTACATATTATGAGTTTATTAGGGGGGGAATGTTAGTTGCTAATTAGTTAGTAGAATATTGTCACGCAGAATAAAGGATTAATAGGTGCTTTATAATTCTCAAATGAGAGCTAATTAACCACTAATTAGCGTGCTAATTAGCACTTAGTTAATAAGTGGACCCTAAACTAAAGTGTTGCAGTTTGTGAGTGTGCAGTTTGATAACAAAGGCACATGTTACTTACAAAAGGGATCAAGTAGGTACTGCTCATCACTATCACTGCAAGAGCCAAGAAGTATGAACAGTGGAAAAAGTGTCAAAATCTATACACATATAAAAGTAAAGTATTGAATGTTTGTGTAAACTTCACTGAGTTTGTGTAAACTTTACAGAGATACAAAGTATTTGCAAGCACAGTACACTACTACTACTTTCATCTATAAAACATTACTCTCTTATTTTGAGCTTAGCCCAGCAGTGTAGCTTCATTTTTCTATGTAACTGTGTATTTTGCTCTACTTTATTTAAAAAAGCATCTGCTTAAAATGTGTATAGATCTGGTCATACTCACGATTTATGCATCTATTTCATTTTTGGTTTGTTGTCTTAGTAGTTTTGGATAGTTTGTTTAAACATTGCTTTATTCTCTATTGTGCCTTCTTCTGTGTGTACACAATACTGTGTGAACAAAAAGTTAGGTGATAATTACCTTTTTTCCTGTTTCTGCCTAATTAAAATTTAAAGCTTTAATATGCTTTAGGACATTGTACTATGTGTTTCAGATAATGCTGGACATTACCTAAAATAGGGTGTTAATCACTGTATTACAATAAGACAAAGTTAACAACACTGCCAACAATACCACTACTACCACCACTACTACTTTTATTAGCTAGTATGATTTGTAATATGTAAATAAATAACTAACAAATAAACAACGTAAATAAAATGTACTGCTAAGTAAATGACTTGCGTAAAAGTATCTATTATCTTTCCGCCGCTGGATCTGGCCATACCCAGGTATTATTTTGTACTGCGTAACCTTTGGGGCTTTTCCCTTCTGGGGCTGCCACAGTAAATCATCTGCTTCCCAGTGTGCAGTGATTTGCATAATGATTTGTCTTAAGTTGTACAACAGATATATTACATACATTTATCTGGGCTTGGGAGCAGCACAAACAGTACACTGGCTTATGACCCCTTGTGGTACAATTCCTTTTTGAATCACAATAGTATTAAGTAAAGTAAACGTGTACATTGTGTCTGTTGTAAACAGTGTGATGCCTGTTGTTGCTTTATTAGGATTTAAAGCTGTAACATGCTTCAGGATGTCGTATACATGTGTTTTCAGTGACACGGGACACAGTCAGTCACTGTTTTTCAATAAAACAAAGTTCAGCACTCGGTCAGTACAGGAGGTGCAGGGAGACCCAGGGCTCTTGTGCATGTGTGTGTTTTAAGTGCATTGGTTTTTATGGGCCGCTCCCACTGTACGTCTCTGCCACTGCTGTAGAAGAAGAACTCATTTTCCGCTCGACTTGTTCTCCGGCTTCCTTCAATTAAGCCAGAGGTCGCTGAGAGGGCTCCACTCCGACATCAATTCTTACTTATCTTGTTGTTTGTGTACCTGTGTGTGACGTTGTACTTGTGTGTGTGTGTTTAGACAAAGCTGATTAGAACAAGAATCATTAATAACTTTTCTATCCTTGAGATTCTGATAAAGTTTGCTAGAGTTATGACTAATCAAAGGGAAAGAAATAAAAGTTACCATGGAATCCAGGAGCCTTTTAACATCAGTATGTGAAAAGTGTTAACAAGTTGGAAAAATATTGTTCATTTATGCCACACAGCGTTTAATAATGAAAGGCATAAAGTTTTCTTTTAGACAGAGCGCTGTGAGACATGTACGCTTTCTAAAAACAATGTAGGTAGTTATTCAACCAGAAAAGTGATGCACAGATGATATATGTGAAGTACTGTACTCTTTGTGCCCGGATAAATGGAGAGGGTTGTGTCAGGAAGGGCATCTGGTGTGAAACCTATGTCAAATCAATATGCAAATGAGTAGGAAGCAGATCATTTGCTGTGGTGAAGGGAAAAAAGTATGAAGTTTTATAGCACACACAAATTTCACTGAAATGTATTTGGCACTGAAGAAAGAACAACAGATCTTTTTGGTAGAAAGTCTAAAAATAAATTCACCTTCATTGACAATATATCATCAAACCTTGTACTTGTCAGGGTTGATTGGTATTATTCAATGAACTCAAACAAAACCCAAACAAAACTCAAGATACTATTGTTTGGAGCTTACCCACAATAAGCAACACATTGCATTGTCAGAAGAGGCGTAGCCACGTGGGGGCCTGGGGTGGCCACGGCCCCTGTTGTTCAGACCTTGACCACCCCATCGGCCCCCCCGAGAGGTCCTGCACAACGGGCTACGCAGGTCCATAATGATGCTGGCGTGACTGATTGATGTTACGTCTTCATGCAGCTGTTGTAAAACAAACTGTTTGACACAGAGACTTGCAGCTAAATCATCCTGACAGATAAGACCTCAAGCTTTGTGTCAGTTTTTATTTCACGTTGATAGTTTCAGGAATCACAGAGATATGCACCGTCAAAATGTGTAAAAGCATTTAGGCTTAATTAAAAGACGCGCGGTTTATTACCTCTCTGCAAACAGCCGCGGTGTTTTTTTTGTTTGTTTGTTTTTTGTTTATTTTTTTAGATCCAGTGTCTCTTTTACTCAAAAACTATTACAAAAGAGATAATTATTTCCAATAATTTTGTTTTTAATTTTGATCAAAAGTAAGAGGAGAGATGGAGAAGAGCAGAGGAGAAACTGCAGTTGGATGGGGACGCACTGTAAAGTTTTTAAGAGAAATCGACCACCTCTTGTTTGCCTCCGCCATTAACGATCCCTCTTATCGATGCTGCTTTGGGCAGCTGCGTTTGTGTGAGCAGGTTTTGCTCCGAGACCCGCCCCGCTCCCGAGCAGCGTTTCTAACCTTTTTACTTTAACTTTACTGCAAAAGTCGTCTTCGATGAGAAGCCTTCAAAGCGCGGCGCTCATCGTGCAGTGCATGTCGTTCTCCTCTCTCTAATTAATGTACATGCGCTCACGGGACACGGCAGCGCGTAGGTGGAGATGCGCGGAGCCTGGCGCGCTCACGTCCCACTGCGTGGACACAGCAGAGTGAAGCCAGAGAGCTGCGGAAGTAGGAGCTAAATGTCCGCGCACTGTGACAGCAGGAGCTCATTCCCCTGCATAAGAAATACAGTATGGAAGGGAGCGAGCGATAGAAAAAGAGAATTCTCCATAGAAAACATGGAATCCTGTCTCACCTGTCTGACTCTCACCTGTCTGACTCTCACCTGTCTGACCCTCACCTGTCTGACCCTCACCTGTCTGACTCTCACCTGTCTGACCCTCACCTGTCTGACTCTCATCTGTCTGACCCTCACCTGTCTGACCCTCACCTGTCTGACTCTCACCTGTCTGACTCTCACCTGTCTGACCCTCACCTGTCTGACCCTCACCTGTCTGACTCTCACCTGTCTGACTCTCACCTGTCTGACCCTCACCTGTCTGACCCTCACCTGTCTGACTCTCACCTGTCTGACTCTCACCTGTCTGACTCTCACCTGTCTGACCCTCACCTGTCTGACTCTCACCTGTCTGACCCTCACCTGTCTGACCTTCACCTGTCTGACACTCACCTGTCTGACCCTCACCTGTCTGACCCTCACCTGTCTGACCCTCACCTGTCTGACACTGATGTGGCCCCTCCCTGCGTTGCACTGTCACAGTAACACAGGCTACTGTTTAGTTTAAGTTTAATGAACGTTTTTTTCAGACAGACAGGTCTGGGGCTGCTGCTCCTAAATTAATATTAAAGCCACAATCCTATTTATTTAAAAAGCATACATTTCCAGTAATTTAACAGCTGTACATTCAATACATGTTACTTCTGTTTAGTGAGCCCAGTTTAAAATAGGCTCATATACATGAAAATAAAAATAAGCTTCTATTTCTGCTTCATAATAAACTGTATGGCCACAGATCTAGTTCATTTTTATTCACAGATATATCAGGAATCGATAAGACAATCGATAAAGAATCGGATTGATAAGCAGAATCGACACTGGCATCAACATTGATAAAATCTTATCAGTTCCCATCCCTATTAACAACAACATGCTTCAAGACACAGACTACATGCATTGTTCAGTCCGTCCTGGATTTTGCGATGTTGCGATCACAACTATTAATGCAAAATCAAGCGATTGTTTTACTCACTCTATAGTCAGCTAAAACACTTTAAAATGCACCAAGATACAGCAAATATTGTCTGTTATATTGATTTTTTTTTTCCCTGGGGGAGGACCCCCAGACCCCCCTGTAAACGTGTTACATACTTAACCTCTGTGAATCACAACTTGTTCTTCTGTGAGCTGCACACATCAGGGCTCATCTCCTAACTTCCTCAAACCATCCAAATAACTGGCTTCAGAACAGAACAGAAGATAATTCACATTTTTCTATTAATCCTATAATAATAATAATCTGCCATGTGCCACCACAGTAAAATGACAGGACCCGGCTGGCCCCCCAGTAAAAAAATCCTGGCTACGCCCCTGATTGTCAGTATTTATCTGCATATAACTTTAGTCATTTTCTCATTTTATGTTTTTACTTTGGTCCTTTTTTACCATGTATGCAAACACAGCTATCACTAAAACAGACCATTTCTCCACAGTTTTTGCTTCGACAAACAGCCAATAGGAATGTTCATAAACCAACTCCTGCTCTATGGGAGCATGGAATTGACCAAAGGTTACAGGCAGAAATATAACATTTATTACTTACTTTGCCCAGGCATAACATAGAACGCCTAGTGCTATTTAAGTGTGAAATATATAATTAGTTACTTCAAGATTAGGTATTCAGTGCAGTTTATTTCGAACAATTTCAAAAGGAATAGGCATAAAATGTGCTTCCATTATATACATGAAAAAGAGTGGGTTGAAGTGTAACCTTATGTAATCTCTCCCCACTTTCAGTTCAACATTTACACATTTTGCAGCTTCCTGTAAATACCATAGTTTAATCAATCAATAACACAATAGTAATAATCATAATAAATACATTTACAAAACACACACAAAAAAATCATAGTTCAACACCCTTTGGATCCTTGTGTGTGTGTGGTTTTATATATATATATATATATATAGTCCCTTTTCAGCCCTGTACCCTGTAAAAAAACACCTTTTTATGCCTTCTTATGAACTGGTGAACATTAAAACATTGCTTTAGTGCCTCATTCATGTTATTCCAGAGTCTAACCCCTCAAACCAGAAGAGTCAGCAGTTCACCGCAGTGGTTCTCAAACTGTGGTACGGGTAACACTGGTGGTACGTGGGCTTCTTCTGGCTTCTGCATTATTCTTGTTTTAGTTCAATTTAGTCCTAGTTTAGGCCTGGTTTAGTCCTGGTTTAGACCTGGTCTACTCTTGGTTTAGAGACCTGGTTTAGAACTGGTTAACATCTCTTTTAGTTCTGGTTTAGTCATTATTTCCTGATTTAGGACTGTTGTTTTTGTCCTGGTTAAGTCATTGTTTAGTCCTGGTTTACTCTAGTCTTATATAGTGGGTTGATTGTCCCAGAGGTGTTCCCCCCTCATCCTGAAGTGCATTATAAAGCACGGTCAGGACACAGGTAACCTGCTCTGCCATATTCTGCTAGTCTGCCCTGCCCTGGTAAAGCGTCTTGTTCTCGTTGATATCTGAGTATTATTTGTTTTTGTATGCTCCCTATGCTTTTTTTCTATGTTTTAGACACAGCGAAGCCTGGTGCACTGTCTGCCATTGTTAGTGCCTGCTAGTTTGGCTGGAGTCCTCAGCTGGAATAATGGTGTGACTTCTCTCCCGGCGTGTCTGTTTGGGGGTTACTGTGAGAGTACCGGTGTGCCTGCTAGCTTGTAGGTAATGAATTTTTTTAAAATGCTTGAATTTAAAAGCTCACCTTTATACTGCAGTCTTATTGTTGTTTGGTTTGCTTATAGATTTCTTTAGCCGCTACTGTTTTATTTTGGGTCTTCTTTTTTCCCTTTCCCTTTTCTTTTTGTTTATCATTTGGGTTTATTTGTCTAATGTTTAATAATTTGTTTGGGTTTAGGGCATTACGTAGCATTCAGATTATTGTCCTGTTGTGACTTTGGTTCTGAATTGTGTATCTAAACGAGTCTTAGTTTGGAACTTGTTTAGTGTCTGTCTGGATCTTTTCAGCCCCGTCACTCTGTGTGTAGTGGTATTTTGCACATCCTTCACTTTGGCACTTAGCCATTTCTCCCTTAGACTGGCATTTATTATGTTAGATTCATTTTGTATATTGTGTTACTATTATGTTTTTGTAATAAACCCTCTTAAACGTTACTTTTGCCTCAGCCTTTCTGTTGACCACAACCTGCATCCACATTACCTTTATCTGAAGTTAGTTTTTAAGTCTTAAAGCTCGCAACTTCCCTCAGTTACACTTAGTTTAGTCCTGGTTTACACCTGGTTTAGTCCCATGTTAATCCTGATTTAAGACAATTTTAGTACATTAAAGATGGTACTGTACTTTGAAAGCCAAATATTTTCTGAGGTGGTCTTTGGTGTAAAAGTTTTGAGAACCAAAACAGAGGCTAAATGATCTTTAAATGTCTGTTTCTCAAAAACAAGAAAAAACAAAGACACAGAGTACGAGAAACACACTTAGCACTTACTGTAAGTGACATAGCATATGCCTCATAACAGAACATCTCGCTTCATAGCACTGGTGTTTTTCATTATCAACCAATTACTAAAGCTGTTAATAGTCATTAGCTTCTGCATTAGTCTGTCACTGTTTACTCTTCGAATGGATATGATTTAAAAAATACTGCAGTAGGTTAAAGGCAATGGGAAAGCTAAATGAGATGATGGGAAAAGTGGCCAGTCAGATTATTAAACCACTAAAATCCATTGTTAGCTGCTGATTTCTGACAACATATGTAAACTGTGCCTCAAAACTTGTCAACCTCCTATACACACCTGACACTGAGCTGGTGTGGCCCACGTAGTTCAGTGTAACGTCGAGGCTGTAGTTTCTGAAATGATCAGCCCAGTTTCCCTGCTTTTCTATGGCCGTTGGCTCTGGCTTCCCGAGTCTAAATATAGCCTTCGTCACCACTTTTAATCCTGTCACTCAAAATATCAGCGCGCCCCATAAACCTCAATAGTGTTATTGTCAGAAGAGAGGCTTTTGGCAACTGTGGTTAAAAAGGAATGGAGAAACTTACAAAAATGTATTTTTGAGCAAACAGAGGTAGAGAGTTACTAAATACTTTTTCTCAAGAAATTTAGTACAGCATTTTTGAAAGTACATTTCTAAAACACTTTAGTATATTTGAGATGACATTTTTTAAATATTACTCAAGTATTTTTAAAATTTCTAAGTAAAGAATTTGGGGGTTTAGTAGTATAGTGGTATAATGATATGTTTTTGCAACAATATGATAGATATCAAATAAAATTATTGTGATCCAATTCAAGAAGGCTATTGGCTATTTTCAAACGATAAGAGTGGATACGATTCAACATTTTCATATTGATGCAACTGATACAGTAACTTTTTGCCATAAATCATTTCATTTCATAGCATTGCGTCCTTGGTGTAGATAATGTCAAGCAGACAGAGAGCGAGGCACAGTGGAATATAAAGTTTTATTTCCTTAAATACACAAAAATTACATCCAAATGATGTATCTGGTTTTATTTTAACATGCACATTTCTAATATCGATATTTCCAGTAATATTGATTTTTTCCATATTAATATACATTACCTAGAAAACTATACGATTCGATACAAAGTGATACATTTCAATAAAGTTGTATTGTAGGAATAAAAAAATCACTACATTGATAACGTACATCCCTAATTACTAGTACTAAGACGAGGACAAATAGACATAGTAGTCGTAATAACAGTAAAAGCAGTAATAGCAGAATATTATTAGTAGCACTAATAGTGGCAATATCAGTAGTAACAGTAGTATTGTAGCCGCAGCAGCATTAGTAGTAGTAGTGACAGTACCAGGAAGTACTTTCTACATAATTCATTTTACACTCTATATATATATATATATATATATAATTACCTTTGCTGAAGTAACAATTTTGTTGAGTACCTTTCCTTCTACTTGAGTATATTTTGTAAGTAACAGTACTTTCTCTGGAGTACTAGTACCCCTTCTGTGAGTACATGTGCTGTAGTCTCTCATATAAAATATAAAACACAATATAACGCAGCTTATTAAAATGTTTTTCATGATTCTCCTCTATCATGCATGACCAAAGCTCTCATTACCCACAAGCTTAAGTGTATCTCCAAACTGGGATTAAACTAAGTCCGGTGGGGCCGATCATGTGTGATAATCAGAATTAATCTAATATTCACAAACAGGAAATTCACGTGATTGTGAGGGAAGCCTGTAGTACACAGACTAATGCAAATAAGATCACATCAGCTTCTACTGCATACAAAGAGGAGGTCAATTCAGCAACTGTTTGAGTTAATTCCCTCACGTAGTACCACAACATACAGCCTTGTTTTAACTAACTGTGTTCATTAAAGAGCATAAAGGATAAAAGGACCCTCTAAGAGACTCTCATAAGGAGTCACACTTACCTGCATTTTTAAAAAGGAGCTAAACACTGAATTTGTGGGCATGTTAAAAGTACCTATGCATTTAGAGTTGTAAGCAGGACAATTAAACCAAGCTGAAAAGTGGGAGAGCATCTCAAGCCTCACTAGCAGCCCCTAGAGACAAGATTAGACTTTGCACCTCAGGACAAGAAATAATCCTGGATCTAAAGCTCAGTACCTCAGGGAAAACATTTAAATAATTCTTTAAAAAAATTTAATGGTGCATCTTTTATGCCTTCGCAGATCTGTTCTTGATTATGTACAAATATTTGTAAGATGCCTCAAGCCCACTAAAAATACACTATATTTACAAAAGTATTCACTCATCCACCCAAATAACTGAATTGGGATTATGGTGTGGGGTTGTTTTCAGGAGCTGGGCTTGGCCTCTTAGTTCCAGTGAAAGGAACTCTGAATGCTTCAGCACCAAGAGATTTTGGACAATTCCACGCTCCCAACTTTGTGGGAACAGTTTGGGGATGGCCACTTCCTGTTTCAACATGACTGCACCAGAGCACAAAGCATGGTCCATAAAGACATGGATGAGTTTGGTGCCAAAGAAGTTGACTGGGCTGCACAGAGTCCTGACCTCAACCTGACAGAACACCTTTGGGATGAATTAGAGAGAAATCTGTGAGCCAGGCTTTCTTGTCCAACATCAGTGTCTGACATTGGACGAGAACGGCAGACACGTAGATGTCTGACAAAGATAGATGAAAAGGGTGGTCTGACATCATATTAAACCCTATGGATTAAGAATGGGATGTCACTTAAGTTCATGTGTGTGTAAAGGCATGTGAGCTAATACTTATGGAGATATAGTGTAGTTCAGCAGTATAGTTTTACTGATCACTACTTAACCTCTAATAAGGCAAATTTACATTTAGTAACATTCAAATGTGCTTCAGGAATGCATGATGATGTTTAACAATGCAGAAATCTAAGACAATTTATGGTCTGTGATTTTCAAACACTTCTGCAATAGATTGCATTCACGCCATGTCATAACATCCTAAAGGGATTTCACGCTGTGTTCCAGTTTTTATCGAAAGTCAGAATTTCTCATTTCCAACTGAACACCCAATTCCTTCTCGAGAACGTGAGTAACAATTCACAGGCACTGCTAAGTTAGAAAAAGAAAGTAAAACCAAGAGCATTTATGTAATTTAGGGCTGCCTTGTTTACACAGTGAATCAGTGCAAAAAAGAAAATACTGTTGTACTGTATGTAAGTATGTGTTGTTTAACGAGATGAAAATAAATGTTCGTTCACTAACACTAAACTCAAAGCAGTAGCTAAAAGTTTGAGGCAGGTTTTGAACAAAATTTTGATAATTTTGATTAATTGCCATTTAAAAGAGGCAAACTGGTCCAGTGTTAAAAAAAAAAAAAAAAAAAAAAAGCAGAATGGGTAGCTAATCCGTTGATGTGTGATGAAAACTCCAGGATTTGGGTATAACACCAGGCGGGACAGCAAGAAAAAGAAAATTTGGTAATGTCTCGATACCAGTTTCAATTGACACTCTTTGTTTGCAACAAGCTAGTTATCCACAATGTAATGATGATGTAAAGGTTAAAAAGCAGCAGCGAGCATAAAATATTATGTGAACTATATTTCATAAAGCTGAAAAAAGTTCATGATACATAATCTGTGGCATTGCAGGCCATTGCAGGTTGGTGTATTTATCTAAGGCATATGCACTACTTTCTTGCTCTAAAACACTTTGAGGACCATAGACAACAAAGCAGCTCTTTCTCTCCATAACCGTGTTTATCAATGTTTCACAATGTTGTGTTAAGTCCGCAAGGCCACGGGGGACTATTAAAGATAAAATACGCTGTTTGATAATGGAGCCAAGCATAAAAAACACCTAAATGTGTCAGCACCTCTGCTACTTATCACCACATGCATAATGAGTACTGTAGCTCATATTACGACCGCATTGATAACATTTTTACAACGTCTTCGCCGCGGCGGCCTTTGGGAGCGACGCCGGCCCATTTAATAAGGTTTATAATGATTTATGCTTTCCTACGCCTTTTCATCAGTCTTTAAACTGGCACTAAAGGCTTTCTGGTTGACCTATTTACTCATTGTAGATGTGATATGGTTAATACGGTGACACTGGCATGGCACACGACCACACGCCCACAAACTCAAAAGGATTTGATGGTGTCTATTATCCCGGGATGTGAAAGAGGTTGTTAGCCATGCAGGAAAATTAAGCTTCAAAGCAGCACATTTCAAAAGCTAAAAAAAACAACAGCAACAACAACACTGCAGCAGATTGGGAAGCAGAGGAGAGCTGTGTTTACTCTGTTACCAGGGGCGGATCTAGAGGGGTGGCACAGGGGGCAGCTGCCACCTCGACAAAAAAGCTCCTGCCACCCCAAATGCCGCCACAAATATTTAAAGATAAACTTCATACAAGAAAAGTACTTCAGTGACTATGAATAAACAGCAATACACCTGCTACCCTGGTGGGGTTTCTGGACAAGCATGATGTGTTGTATGATTTGTTCAAAATATGCAAAATAGCAGTTGTATCATCAGTGAGTAGTGCAAGTTTTTAATCTCTAGATGTACAGTATTAAGTAGTAGCCTGTTATTTATGCACCATTACATCTCAGAATTACAGGGGCCCTGAGGTGCAACATCAAAATTGGTTTGTTTACTAGAAAATTAAAAGCAGCTATAGATTAAAAAAAAAAAAAAAAATCTTGCCTTAAAAATAAACCCATCCCTCAAAAATAATAATAATTATATATATATATATATATATATATATATATATATATATATATATATATATATATATATATATATATATATATATATATATATATATATATATATGAAAAATCAAAATAAATGTCTATTTTAAAAAGTAGCATCATCAAAATGTTTTTGAACCATGCCTCTATAAATTAAAAAAAGAGTCCATTAAAATAAAGCAATGGCTCAATTTTTAAAAAGCTTCTTTAAAATAAAACAAACTCACTTATAAAAAAATTAAAAATAAACATGCTCTCCTCAAAATAAAAAAAGCATCTCACACTATTTAAATCTAAAAATCTAAAAATAAAAACGCACAACTTTAAATTAAAAGAGGGCGCTGGGTCCCCAAATTGTCTCCCCCTTTTAAATTAAGGCTGCCACAAAAAGAGAACCATGTTTCACATTTAAAAAGGGTTCAGCTAATGTGGCTAATGCTAAGGAAGTGAGTTTTAAAAATCTACAGCTGCTTTTATTTTTCTAGTGGATAAAAACAATGTTGATGTTTCACCTCAGGGCCGCCGCACAGAGCAATCTTATAAAGTTTGTCTTTATTCAGTATTGAATATAAATATAGTAAAGTTTTAGCTCTGGGTGTTTGTGAGGCGTTTTGCTGAATAACAAGTTAAATAATGCATTCAGCTGTAATGGACAAAGCTACCATTTTAGACTCTGGCACATTTTTTCAACATTGTGAAAAGACTTGAAAATGAACTGATTTAAATGAGTGTAACCTGTCCTGTGCTCGGTTTTATAAAATAGTGTTTTTTTCAATGATCCTATTTTGTTCAAACGTTAGTAGTAGACATCATGTATTAATTAGTTTGCCACCCCTAAATTACCCCATTATCCTCTTTGCCACCCCTAGATCCGTCCCTGTCTGTTACATTTTCTCAATAAATTGTAAGTAGTTTTATCGCGAGCACAATTTTCACTCTACCCATCTCTGCATCAAAGCAACACAATTCAAAAGCTGAAAAACCACTGCAACAGATTGAGAAGGAAAGGAAAATGGTCATATACAATCCGGCAATTTTGTGTACGTGTGTGTGTTTGTGTGGTGGGATTGCATCTGTATCCCAGGGTCATATGGTCAGATGTATGGTCACGGTCGCTGGGTGTGGGTCTGCAGGTTTCAGTGTTAGACTGATGAGAAGGATATTTCATCTCGTCCCTCCAGGCTGCTGTGTATATGTGTATATGTGTGTGTGTGTGTGTGTGTGTGTGTTTTGGACTGAGGCAGGTGGTGAGATACTGTCCTAATACTGAGCCAGAGCAGATGGCGGGCCGTGCCACCTGCATCCCCCTTTAGACCTGCAGGACAGAGCTCATATCTTCTCATTGACCAGCCTGCACACACACACATACACACACGCACACAAACACACACAGAAGCAACAACAAGCAACAATCTGCCAAGAGTGACTGCTGTGGGAAATGCATACCCTTGCTATAGTGTGTACAGAAAACAGAAATTGGGGTCAACTGGCAACAAATTAAAGCCTTAAATGTTATTATTCAATTAAGATGATTCATTTCCTTGTTTTGGACACATCCTGCTTTGTGAGATAGTAACAAGGTCCATTATCGCAACTTCTTGTTTAAACTCATGTTGAACTAAGATGAGCTGACCGGAATTTGCCATGTCCCAGGGCAAGTTTTTAAAAGATCAATAAAAAAAAATAAAAAAAAATAAAAAATACATCTCATTTCGCTGCTTCGCTGATGATATCCTACTTTATCTGCTTTTTATTGCATAAACATTCAATTCAATCACTACAGAAATGTCTCAGTGAAGTAAAAGACTGGATGTCACTGAACTTTCTAAACCTAAATGATAAAAAAAATGAAATTGCAATATTTGGTGATCCAGATTTGTCTGATTTTAAATGACTGTTTACTTACTGCTGCCCCTTGGTTAAAAGCCTTGGTGTTTTTATTGTTTTTAAACTGGATACACAGATTAGCTCTGTAGTTAAAACTAGCTTCTTCCAGCTGAGAGTTCTAAAGAAGACTAAGCCATACTTGCCTCCTCACCAACTGGAAAAAGTAGCGCTTTAATAACATCTCACCTGGACTATTGTAACTCACTTTACTATGGCCTTCACCAGTCCTCTATCCACCGACTACAATTAGTCCAGAGCTCTGCTGTACGCCTGGGATCACATCAGTCCTGTGCTGTCCTCCCTCCACTGCTGCCTGTTGCTTTTAGAATCCAGTTTAAGATTTTATTGTTTGTTTTTAAGTCTCTTCATGACCTGGCACCTTCTTATCTCTCTGAAATGCTCACTCTGCACACTCCGGTCAAAGCACTGAGGTCCTCAGACCAGTTGCTGTTAGACTTAGCCCGAGGTCCAGACTGAGAACCAGAGAAGACCGGGCTTTTGCCATAGCAGGCACCAAACTGTGGAACTCTCTCCCCCTAAATATTAGAGCAGCTGCATTCACTGAAAGTTTCAAATTGCTGCTAAAAACACACCTTTTTGCACTGGCTTTTAACACAAGCTGAGCTGGACATTTCTTACTGTTTAATATTTTTAACATTGTTTTAGTTATATTCTAATGTTTTATTTGTAGCTATTGTGTTTTTTACTGATATGCTGTTTTATTAACACTGTACAGGACTTTGGGGCAGTAGTGTCTGCTTTTAAATGTGCTATATGAATAAACTTTGACTTGACTTGACTTGAATAAGGCAGTACATTTACATACAGGTAAATAAATTAGGCTGGGGGACATTACATTTATTTTAGTCAGACAAATATGGGTAATGTGATACAACTGTGTTTCCTTTGACTTCTTTCTGGGATCTCCACAGTAAATCCTCTGCCTCTGAGCATGCAGAGATTTGCACTTTGATTTGTTATAAGTTTTTATGCCTGATGACACAACCTAAGGTCTTCATTTATCCATGCTGAAGACTGGCACAAAGAGAACGCCACTTGTGACCTCCATGTGGCTAGATTATAATTTATTGTCAAACTACTGTTGCATGTAAAGTATTATTTACTTTACTGCATTCATATGCTTTTATCTTCATCAGTAATTGTAAGTGAATTCAGTTTTTGACTAAAATATGCATATTTACTATATGTATATAACGTACTATAGATTATCACAATGACAAAACAGCCCCTGAAAGTTTTGCACTAATAACAGAAGTCTCCACTAAACACACTTCATCCACAATTAGTTTTTAACTAAGCAATCTGACACTCAAACACTCCTAAATCACTTGTGCTCTTCATGAACCATACTGTTTAAAGTAGAAAGACGATTGTTTTTCGTTTTGCAAAAATAAAAAATAAACTTTTTTAAAAATAAATTATGGAAAGAATGTTCAAATGTTTTTTTTTTTGTTTGTTTTTTTCTATAAACGTTTTAATGAGGTGCCCTGTGCTCTCAACAAGATGATTCTTAATATATGCTTAATATAGAAAGTCTCATCCTTAGTCAGCATTTTTTTTTTTTTTTTTTTCATGTCAGGGTGTATAAAGTTATAAACCGAAGGCTTTCAACATATTATTTTAACTCTGTACCACATCTTTTCTTGGTGGCATGTGCCAAACTGCAGAATCTGTCAAACTGCAGAAAGTTCAACTTTTCCTATAGTATCTGCTCTGGTAGGTTGTTATGGGTGCAGGCAATCTGAATGAGCCTCTTGTGTACAAACAATTTATCCACTTACATTTGGTATGTGCGTTAATATTGGAGAAGTTGTGTCTTTCAAAATCAAATTTATTGTCTAATCAGCCAGTTTCCACTTTAATCTGACTGGAATTTGGACATGAGGGTTTAATGAAGTTAGTGGCGGACAAAGACTCTAAGTTTGTTGATTCCACTGTAGACCATTGATTATTATTTCATCTAAACTCTAACTCACATTGTTAAGTGCAGTACATTTGCATCGCTCTCACATCGTTCTGCACGCTGCTTTTCAGAGCTTTACCATTACTCTGTGAAATGAGCGACCGACGGGCTGTTTGTTTACATCTGCTATAATCCAGTTAAAAGCTTCCCCTCAGATCAGTCTGACCTTTCAAAGCACATGGCACCACACATTTTTTTTTTTTTTTTTTGGATGCAATATGTTATGAAATAACAGTCATAAGGTTCAGTATAATTTAGAAACTTGTGTGTTCAATTTCCATGCATATTACTTAAGGCAGTATTTCAGGCCTCACGCACATCTGACTCTGAATCATATACAGCTCTCTCCAGTTCTGTTTTATTAAGTTTTTATATAGCAATCAGGCATAACATTATGATCACTGACAGGTGAAAAGAATAACACAGATTATCTCTTCACCATGCAGCTGGGTGGGATATATTAAAAACAAGTGAACATTTTGTCCTCAAAGTTGTGTTAGAAAAAGAAAGGGCAAATCAATCAATCAATCAAACTTTATTTGTATAGCTCTTTACGACAGCAACAGCAGAACCAAAGTGCTTTCCAAAGTGCAATAATAAAAGGATATGAAGGAACAACTAGAAAACAAGTTAACTATAACAGTTTAAAACAAAAGTAAAACATTTTCATAATAAAACAGAGTAATACAAGTGTCACAGTGCAGGTAAGTACTAAAAGCAAGTCTAAACAAATGTTTGTAGCTTAGCTTTAAACAAAGGCAGATCCATGATGGGTTTGTATCTCTCAGGTCCGTAACTCAAGCGGCAAAGTGCTTCAAAGTCTCAGACCGGCTACAGCGAATGAACTGTTCCACTGTTTGCATTTGGTCCTGGGGACCTCCAGCAGGTGTTGGCCTGCAGAATGCAGAGCTCCGCTGGGTTTGTGTGCAATTAACGGTTCACATAAATAGGAAGGTGCAAGTCCATGAATGGCTTTAAAAACAAACTTTAACAATTTGAAATCGACTCTGAAGCATACTGGGACAGGACAGGAGTAATGTGATTGTGTCGTCGAGTGTTTGTCAGAAGCCGAGCAGCAGCATTTTGCACCAGTTGCAGCCGGTTGAGTGTGCACTGGTTCAAACTAATATAAAGAGTATTGCAGTAATCAATGCAAATGGCAAATGGTGATGGGTAGACAAATATAGCTCAGAACATCTTCAAAATTGCAGCTCTTGTGGGATGTTTCTGGTCTGCAGTGGTCGTTATAAAAGTGGTTCAAGAAAGGAACAGTGGTAACCGTTGCATGTGACAAGCCTGTGTGGTCTGATCCAACAGACAAGCTACTGTAGCTCAAAATGCTGAAGAAGTGAATGGTGGTGAATATTACATTGTGCATCATAGGGCCTGCATATTCGGCTTGTAGTCCCAACACATAACTTTTGACCACCAATAATAGGCAGGTGGTCATTATGTTATGCCTGATTGGTGTATATACAAGCACCTGATTGGGTTTTGATTGCATTTCTTTCTTCAGTGCCCCGCCAATTGCTTCTTATTGCACCCAGCATCCAATCACTGCAGAATTGAAGCTCTTTTTGCTCTCTTTACCATTATAAGCTACACGAATCCACAGGAAAAAGACCAACAGAGAAGAAATTGAAAAGCACATAGAATGTTATTTGCCATAATCTTATATTCACTTCAACGAGAGACATCCGCATTTGTCTGCATACAACTCCTCCACTCGCTGTTCAAACACTATTTCCTATATCTTCAGCCAGTCAAGTGAAATACCAAGCCATTCATTTCTCTCTGGCATAACTGGCCTCGCAAAACCACTTTAGCTCAGCTCATTTCACCCCAGAGCCATGCAACTCATCGAAAAGAATAGAGGACAGCGAGGAGAACCAGCTCCATTTCAAGCCCGACTGGTGTTGGGCCGATGATATGATTGTACGCGCCAATGTAAGGCTATGCTGTGTACAAACTGAGAGAAGGAAACACTGATAGGAGGCTCTATTCTGCATAATTTATCATTTCTGTTGAGAGCTTTGTACAGTGATCCAAATTATCATGAAAATTAATTAGTTGTCAATGCTTTTAGCCAGACATCACATCCGTCTGTTTACTGTGATTACAGGGCTATTGTTTACTATGCATCGTCTTTGATCACCGTGTTACATTCAATCTTCTTTTATTGTTTGTTGTAACAGGATTTTGATGTGCACACACTTTTTCAGTCTCTGCCTATGGACACAGCAGTATGAGTTAGTAATTTTACTTTCTAAGAAATGTTGGATTTTTTGTTTTAATGGCAAAAAGTAAAAGCTTACTTTACACAAGGGCACAATGAATTTGCTTCATTTACCTACATAGTGTTTTTTTTTTTTTTTTTTTTTGTCTTTAAATTGAAGGAAAAAAAAGATCTTGTTGATGCTTCATTATAATGGACTTTATTAAAAAAAAGTTTCAACCTGTGACAGCATCAGAGAAGAATTGGTTTATGGATCTGAATAAGATACAACATACTGACAGATTTTTCTGCAAGTCATGTCAACACAGAATCAAAAGTGAGGAAACTACTACCAGAAAAGTAGGACAGAGCTTCACTATATTGCCAGAAGTTTTCACTCACCCACCCAAATAATTGAATTCAGGTGTTCCAATCACTTCCATGGCCAAATGTGAATATAATCAAGCACGTAGGACTGCAGCTTTGTGGAAAACTTTGTGGGAAAAAGTTTGGGGATGGCTACTTCCTGTCCCAACATGACTGCACCAGTGCACAAAGAACTGTCCATAAAGACATGGATGAAAGAGTTTGGTGTGGAAGAAGTTGACTGGGCTGCACAGTCCTGAACTCAACCTGATAGAACACCTTTGGGATGAATATAGAGCGAAGACTGCAAGCCAGACCTTCTCATCCAACATCATCTGACCTCACAAATGTGCTTCTGGAAGAATGGTCAAAAATTACCCAGAAACCTTGTGGAAAGCCTTCCCAGAAGGGTTGAAGCTGTTATAGATGCAAAAGGTGGGCCAACATCATATTAAACCTTATAGATTAAGAATTAAGTTCATAAAACTTTTGGCAATATAGTGTAGTGTCTATTTATGCAGCGAAAGACATAGTAGAAAGAAAGAGGAAGCAATGTAAAACATGCATAAGCACAAACCTCCACCAAAGCATTAACCCTATCTCTTAAATATATAGTGCCCATGCAGATATGAACTCCAGTGATCTTCTAGCTCTATCAGTTGTTCCAATACTGACTCCATGAGGCTTCGGTCAGTTCATGAGATTGATCTTCAGGCTTTCTCCCACTGTCCTGTGACTAACTGGCCACTGTCCAGGGTGTACCCCACCTAAGGCCCATAGTTACTAGGAGGATAGGTCCCAGTACACATGACCCCCAACAGGAAGGAAGTGGAAGATGAATAAATGAAGGAATCTGACAATATACAGATTTATGTTTTGTGTATGTTTTGATTGATTGCAGTAAGGTGTATTCTGCAGATAAAAATAAAACAAAGCTTAAATGTAAACTGCGGAGTTTGAAAAAAATGTTGACATTTTTAAACGGACTGTTTGCCGATGTAGAAAAGTAATTAAATTGGAGAATGTTGTTTTCATGACAAGCTGCAGTGTGTGCCAAACTAAACTGATTAATGATGATAATGTCTTGGCAGCTATGGTCCAGACTGAATCCATGTTAAATACCAGACTCTATGAATATGCAAAAAGTTATTGTTGAACATTTTCCATCTCATTTAGTTAACTCCCTACAGCTAGCTTTAACTCATTCATTGTAATAAACTCATGTCTCAATTTTCATTTATAAAGCCCAATATCACAACAGCATTTGCCTCAAAGGTCTTTACTGAAATAGACAAATAAACAACCAAGGCTAAGCAAACAGGCTGTACAAGCCAGTGGGGGAATGTAAAAGTACTTTGTTACTGTACTTAAGTACAATTTTCATGTATCTGTACTTTATCCGTACCACTACATTTTAGAGCAAATATCTGTACTTTTTATTCCACTTAATTTTACATTTTTTTGTGATAAACTTGTACAATGAGTTTTGGTTAAAAATCATTTGTTTTTGCTTTGTCCTCTTTGTAAATATGCTATAGCCAAATAGTGTATAAGGATGCTGTAGAGGAGTACTTTATACAAACATCAAAATACTGCAAACACTGAACAAAGACAGGTTCATTTATCTTCTATTGCTCTTATTCCTTCATTTCATTATAATCAGCACCGTTCTTCATCACGATTCCTCACATTTAACACATGAATTATTTGTCAAAACAGAATATTTGAAAGTGAGTAGTTTAATACTTTTACTTAGGTAGAAGATGACATATAATACTTTTCCTTGAGTATATTTTTATTTTATTTGTACTTTTACATAAGTAAAAAAGCTGAGTACTTCATCCACCCTGTACTAAAGACAACATTTCCTGTTCTTAAGGGAAAAAAAGTCATTGGAAAACTGGAGACAATTCAGAAGGCCCACATATGGATGAATCCGCTCCACAGGCTGTTCATTCTTTACTCTTTTTTTACAAAGAAAAATTAAATACCCAACAACATTTTGGACAATTTCTACCACTCTGGTAATACTCTGTGCCCTACATTTGTAATGAAAAAACAGTTACCAATTAAGCCAAGCTGCAGGACTGTTGGCCCTTATATAAAACATCATGTACAACCACGAGCATTGTAGTTTTATAATGAACTGCCCAATTGATCTGTGCATGGAGACGTCCCCTTATACATTGTACCAGCTAATTATCCTGGTTCTTTGTATTCAGATGAATGTACTCTGTGCCCTGTTCCCAAAAGAGAAGGATTGTATATTTTTAAATTAACCGGAAACTCTTTGAAGCGGGACAAAATCAACGTTCAGATCCCGTTCACATTAAAAGCATTTACTTCTCCCTAGGAGTTCATTTTAAACACTGCAATGTAGTTTTAAAAAAAATGTATGTTTAGATTAATTTAATGAAAGAGATCCTCCTTCACATGTGAGCGAATCATTAAAATCACACCTCTCCCTGGTTTAGTCGCCGCGGGGCCTCGAGGACCCACAGGTGCCATGGGATTGGCTCCAGCTGGGCCTCATTTGCATATCTAATGCAATCAGGAAACTAATAGACCTGGGATCACTTTCCAAAACACTCAGACGCCAATCAAATACTGGAATCTGTCAGTGAGTACTAGTGTGGTGTGAGATTGGTAAACATCTCGTGATTTCTCTTTAAATGGAGACTATATGGTGGAGGTGTCTTCAGCTCACACTGGGGACAATATGATTAGATGTGTGACTGGTGACTGGTGACGGTGTGTTATGGACTAACAAGTCAAGCCACTCGAATATTCTCTCTGCTGTTTTTGGTCCCCGTGTGATTACATTTATGCAAATTTAGGCCTTTTTATATAAATCCTAACTGTAATGTATGGAGATTTGGCACAGCAGCGTTTGAAAGCACTTTGAAAGCAGGGCTCCCCAAGGGCGGAGAGAGCCTCAGCATGTATAAATGTGTGTTTGTTCACTCTTCTGCACGCCCCATATGTGTGTGTCCTGTGTTTGGAGCGCGCGGAGCCCAGGGACATCAGCGATGCCACCACTGTCCCAGTTTCTCACATCCCTCTTAAAAAACATGTTGATTCAGACAAACCTCCTCCTCCCTCCCCCTCTCTTTCTCTCTCTCTGCCTCCTCCTGGGATGGACCAGAGGAGCCGTTCAACCGCCGCACACGTTCATCACCCACAGCTAGCATGTTTGATTTTCCACTTCCCTCCTTTTTCACTCTATTTTACTATTCTAAATCATCTCTTCCCCCAGCAGACTGCTACAAGAAACTTGTCAATAAGAAGCAGCAAGAGCGTGCCTGCTTCTTGTGTGTTATTTCAACTGTTCGACTCTACCACAAGTGTCGTCTCTTGAGAGATATTGTTGGTATATCAACACAGAGTCATATCCAGAGAAAACGTCCCCCCATGTAGTTTCTAACAGTCACTCACAGCTCTGTGGTAGCTGCTGCAGTAGATTCTTCTCAGCTGTTCCACGATTCTGGAGGTACAGCATGGGACCATGGGAAGCGTAGTTTGAAGTGTGGCTAATGATGGTGTAATGCTAGAATGTTTTATATTACATCTTTGTAGGTCTCCCTAAGATTTGGTATTAAAATATGGCCAGTGCTAATGACAGGATGAGCTCACTCTTATGCTAGGTTGATGATATTTGACAAAAATGTTCATAAAGAAATTAATTTTAGAATTTCAGAGTCACAACTAAAAAAACAAACAAACAAACAAACAAAAAAACATTAAAGTCACTTCTTTTCACTCCACTGCCATGATGTTGTAACCTTCTCAGTCAGAGGCTAAAAAAATACACCAACAAAAAAATCACCACCAGAGCCACCATTTCCTGATTGCATTGTGGGAAAAATTCACTTATAAATCCCATTAGATTACATTGACTGTAGACCAGTCCTTTTAGGGCTTTAAGAGGAAGAACGTTAGTTTTAGCCCTTTTTGTGTGTGATTTTCTATCCTTTTTTGTTGTAATGGCACAACAAATAAAAAATTATCAAAATCAGAGTTCTCACTGACCTATCCAGGGTTAGTAACCCTAGCACACACACACACACACACACACAAAAAAACAAAAAAACACTGCATCTTTAAATAATAAATAAATAATATTTTATCTACAAATGTTTTGGAATTATGTGAACAAACTGGCTTTTAGAGGATTACAATTATGAAAATTAATTCTCTTTTGTTTTGTATGATGAGGACAAGGGTTAATGATCATAAAAAACAAACAAAAATTTTTTTTTATTCATATTTTATATATTTTTTTAAATGTGACCCAGTGACCTAAAAGGGCTTTAAGTTGATGAATGTGATTTTTTTAAAAGGAGGGCCTTAATGTAGCTATGTTGCCAAATAATACTTAAACTAAAATAACAAAACTCTGGATTTTTTTTTCTTTTTTTTTTTTTTTTCTTTTTTACTGTAGTGACTAACCCTTTATGGCTCGTGTATGGCTGCACTGATTACAAAAAAATTTGGACAGTCCACAACAGTACTTCTAAAACTAAAGGAAACATCTCATTTGGCACACAAGACTTTACCAATGAATGCAAATTATTATATAAATGCAAATTATCTATATCAAGAACACACTGTTTTCATCAGTATTGTTCGTTAAATGTATTTTTTTCTAATGTTAGGGACTTGCTGTGGCATTGTTCTTGAGTCTTTCATCATGATCTTCTGGTCTGTCTCATCTTTACTATCATACTATACCCTGGTCCCAAGCCCTAATAAATGTGTGTTTGCAGAAGTACATATATTATTGATTCACTGTGAAGACCCCTGAAAGAAAGGGAACAGGCCAGGACTTTTTATAGTGAGGGTATATGTAAATATGTCACCTGCAATGGACATAGTGCATTGTGGGACTAAACTGTATTAGCATTCAGCAGGTTTTCAGACACTGGTACAAAATGCTGCATACTCTACATTCACAACAGGTTTTTCATCACTGTTGGTATCTTGGTTTCCCAAAAGCCAACCAAATATAAACATACTATATTTTAAACAAATGATATGTGGTTAAATGTTTCCATTTCAGCGACTCTTGGGGCTGCATGGAACTAAACAGTGTGGTGTAGCCTTTTTTGACTCCACTTTTTGACTTAGTTTTGGATTTACTTTGTTGTTTGTTTGTTTTAGTAATATAACAAAGTTCAAGCCCAACTTTCAAAAGTCACTTGAAAAACGATCTTACCCAGAAGCACATTTTCTTTTGCTGTTCCTGTTCATCCCGCAGATGCCACTCACGGGTATATAGGGTAGGAGTACAAGCTCCTTGGGGTTACCTTTCATAGTTTTAGATGGACATGGGGCCCGGCAGAAAGTCTCAAGTAGCAAGTATTAAGTGTGCCATCCATAATTATTGGTTTTGTAACAAACACAGCCAGTTTGTGGACTAAAAATGACTAAACGATGCTACTTTAATTATAATTTTTTTTTTCTAAAACATGTTTGTAGGTCAAAAAAAATTATAAAAAGAAAACAATTTCCTGTCTTTTGGTTTATTTCATTTGTACAAGTATGCCGTTCTCTTTTACCTTAATGAAGGAACTTTTAAGTGTTTTCCGGTTGCAGCTGTGATAGCATTTGACAAACCAATTTTATCAGACAGCAGGCAGAGACAGCCTTTATATCCGGGAGATAGTTGGGAACAAGATTTCAGAGATAAAAACCACCTGTGTCAAAATCCTTCGTCAGCTCCACTGTATATCGATCCTTTGTGTGGATGTGTGGGCTCAGGTTCGCAGTTCTTTTAAATCACAACTCAAGAGAGACTCACAGAAGTAGGTTACCTCGGGCGGGAGATGGTGTGCTCTTCTCCGACATAGGTGTGGATTGACAGGCTGTGTGTGTTTCTTTGTGCGTGTCTTCATGGATCGAGGCTCATGTGTGCTCTTCTTTTAGCACTGTGGCAGATTGCTGAGCTGACAAATGTGTCCATCAGACTGCAGGCCTCCCACTCTTCACTAATCAAGACAATACAAGCGTGTGAATATATGTCTATGGCAGAGCTGGGGAGTAAAGGAGTAGGTTTGTGTTGTTTTTTAGTTTATTTTTTGAATGTACATGTTTTGTATAATGTTTTGGATAGAGCATCATAGAGATAAACTCAACAACAACGTGGCTGTTCTCTGACTTTGCTGAGCATAAACAAATGTAGGACACTACATTTGCTACATAAAACTAATTGCAACACTTCAACACTTAACATTTGGAGAGCACAAACCTCCGGCAAGCCATAGGGTCACTCACCTGAGAAAAACCTCTAAAGGCCCGGATCTAGCTCAATAAGTATTAAATATACATCAAATCTGTGAAGATAAATGGTAAAAAATAAAGTAGTCACATTTATATAGCACTTTTCTACCTCCATGGGTACTCAAAGTGCTTTACATCATTGAACCATTCACCCATTTATAGAGAGACACCAGAGGCAAGGTGCCTTGCCTAAGGACACAACAACAGTATGCAACAGCAGGAGTGGGGTTTGAACCACCAACCTTCTGGTTAGCAGGACAAGCGGCTCTTCCAAATGAGCTACTGCCGCCCGATATTACTGAAAGAGAAAAACCTGCTCTTTCATGTGGTGTTATCTGCAAATCTGTAGCTACATTTGTTGGTGTGCAATATCCAATTTCATATGTACCCCCTATATTCAGAAACTTCTGGATCACCAGAACCAGAAGATCAACATGATCCAGGTCAAACTATGTCAGACTATAACATCTACCATGATGTCATCTTGTATTTATTTGCCAATGATTGTGGACATTATGTGTTGAGTTAATAGCTCTAATGGCAAAAGTAGTCCCATCTCCCAATAGTAAAGAATCCGTAAAAAAAAATTCCTGGATTCAGATGTTGATCCGGATCACCCCCAAAATGTAATCACTTGTTCCTTATTCCATGTGTGACATTTCCTGAAAATTTCATCAAAATCCATCCATGACTTTTTGAGTTATGTTGCTTACAAACAGACATATGAACGTCACTGAAAACATAAGCTCCATCTAGGCAGAAGTAAAAAATATATATAATGTTTATATATATATATATATATATATATATATATATATATATATATATATATATATATATATATATATATATATATATATATATATATATATATTTGTGTGTGCGTATTAACAACATCTCTGTGAAGATTCATCCAGGCTGTCACAATCAAAACAAAGTCAAAAGGATGGATGGCAAAATCTGGATGTAGAGCTGAAGCCAATTTTGTTTCTCATTCAAAAGACTTTGTCAGCTGTCAACTGCTTTTGCACTATGAAATGGACATTAGACATCAAATACCACAAATTATGAATGATCAATATGGTTTTGGAAAGTGACAATTAATCAACAATACAGGGCCTGGATAGAAAACATTAGAATATGTATTGATTTTTTTCAGGCCCTTGGAAATAGTTTCAGACACCTTTGCATTAGTAATTTACGTTTTATAACATATATGTATGGACAATGTCTTTTTTTGGGTCACTGTTTCTTTAATTTACAGAAAATGCCAAACCCTGCTGGCAACGGTAGGGACAGAGCAAAAAATGGCTCTTTAGCATGGGTATTAGCATTATGACGCTAACAGATAAATGAGCTGACTGCTTTTAGGTTTGTTCACGTTCTTGAGTTTGATGATGTCCAAACCTCAGATGGAGGGCAGAGGCCTGTGTAAATGTGTAGGTGAGGTACTCTTTTTAAAAGAAATATCCAAATAAAAAATCTGCAAATACTGAACCTGATTATTTTTTGTTAGCAACTGTGTCTACAACCTCACCATAATAATCTCAAGGCTTAATGCCAAGTCTACTGATGATCATTACGCCTGTGTGTTTGAATAATAGCACCACTTTTTGACACTATAGTGAAGTGATAACTTCACTTTAGGTCATTTGTCCTGTCAGATAAGACTTTTTTGTTTCACGTGGATAGACCCAGTACTTGCAGAGATATTAGCCAAGACATCTGCATTTTCAATCCTTAGGAGCAAATTCTATAGATTTCTTACCTGCCTCCATCTCACTTTTAAACTATATGCCCTTTAGAAAACTATAACATCACATATACGCAAAGAGTTTAAGAACTGAGATTATCAGAATGAGTCCAGTAACGGTGTATGGACTTCAAATGCAAACTGAAAGTCAATTTAGCATAAAAAAGGATATTTAATGTCAAAATTGGCTTGCATATAAGCTAAAAACTAAATAATTTAAGTTATGTTACAGAATGTCAGTGCGTGCTCAGGTTTAATCCATCAGCACAATAAGTATATTGGTCAGAGAGTTCAGAAAGACCGGAAAGGAGGCAGACTGTGAGACAACAAATAAATACCCTGGTGACACACTGACCTTTGAACTGGCTGTAATTAAGGACAGAGAAGAAAATTAGAAGTCGGTCTTAAAAAATAAGGTTTAGATGTGGAACAGGAAATAAATTATAAAGTAGCGACCACAGTGAACCCCATGAGGCTGGGGTCTGACTAATACACAAACAGAGAGGGAGGTGATGCAGAGGGGAAAAAAGAGGTGAAAATAAGTTAACAAACTAAGAAGAAGGACAATAAAGCTATTTAAACAAAAGGAAACATCACATTGCATCCTTTAAATGAGACTAACATTCATCATAACTTGCCTCACACGTTTAATGTCTCATCTAGCTGCCTATATCAGGGCTCTTACAAAAAACATAATCTGCACTGACAAATCAGGCCTGTATCTAATAGACAACAACACTGCTGAGTGATTATTTCATTAAGGAGAGTAACTCATGTACATCTGCTGTGTTCTTTTTGCTGTAATTGCATTGATTTCCGGAATGAATTGCTTTTGTTTTGATGGCTCAAAGGACAAAGGTGAAAATACAGATACATTTAGGAGGGAGAGGCCAGACAACACAGACAACTGGTAAATTGTTTGTTTGGCTCTAAAATGTTTCATAAACCACTTGGTCAATAGACTTTTATTAGCTATATCATTCAAAGTTTGCAATTTTTGTTCAACAGATATGTACAGTATGTGAAATGACAAACATACTATAGTAATTACAGTAGCTCCTGTGGTTTCTAGTGCTTTTGGTCCAAGGCATTACAGCAGAGTAACCTATAGGCTGTTGCAAATATGTCCTTAGCTACAAGACAGGTGGGCTGACGTGGCATTTGAAGGTAAAGGTTATTACTTTGTCAGACCGGGGGACAAGTTACTCCTGCTGTAGCTTGTCATTTCCGAACACTTAACAAAGTTTACCTGAATAAAATGCTGGCATGCGTAGTATAAATTGCCAGTGAAACATTTTGCACCATTTTGTATTAAATGATGTATTTGGCGTCTGGAGGCACATTGTGTTGGGACTGGCAAAACAACAATTTGGTTCTGTAGGTGTGAGAATTGGGTGCTTGGCTCCATTTTCCACGCTGAAAAAGCTTTGGATAATATTCAAAATGGGAATAACCTTGCAAGATAGAAAGTCATAGCAGTATCTCTGCAGCACTCCATGTGGACTGCAAAAAAGTAATCTCTGTTTCCTAACATTCTGATTTCTTAACTTCAACTTCAAAGCTTGAATGAAAAATGAATACAGAAAAGTTTTATGCAAACATGTGCCGGCATTCTTAATGTGAATTTACACCAAGTTTGTGTTGTACGAATGGAGCCACAAAGGACCAGGAGCAGATAGGGAGACAGATAAAATGAAGATGAAAAGTGTAGCCAGCGAGGAGACATGAGAGAAGGTGGAGTGGGCGTCAGAAGAGAGGAGCAGACAGCCGCACTGAGAGGGAAATATTGAACAGTGGCAAGAGGCGGGAACGTATCACTTAAAGTGCTCCACAAATTGGACGGACATAGACTCGGCAACTGTCTGAGGAAGTGAGCAGAGAGGGAATAAGGACAGAGGGCGTTGGCTCTGTAGTGTGTACTGGAGTGGAAAGCTATCTGTCGCTTGGAGCACAGCTTCAGACTGTAACACGCAGAATGAAGACACTCATTAAAAAGCTGGAAGCGAAGACAGGGGAAAAAATAATGGACCGTGTGGAACAGAATCAAATCTGAGCTAGATTTAAATGAAGTGTTGGTATATTCATCACATAACTTTCTCTCTGCCCGCCTGTCTGCATGCAGAGAGAAATGCTTGTCCTTTTTACCGCTTTAGTTTTAACAGAGCCTGGGGTCATCAAGTACAGAGATGACTTGTACAGTATAATGGATAATATGGATTTTACGATGTGATAAGGTTGTGAGTGTCAGATTTGTCCACACTGGAGTTTCATCTGGACCACTTGAGCGGATGTTATACTGTAAAACAGCCCACTTAGCATGTTGAGAAAATTCAACTGGAACATAAATGGGAATTTTGCACTATTTAGGGAATTTGTCACGGGACTTTTTATTGTCTACTCTTACAATGTTGATTCAGCATGTTCTTTGTTAAGCGCTTCAGCGAGGCATAAACACATGTTTGTATGTGTCGGAGAAATGTTTAGCTTTCAGTCGCCATTAGTTCACACACGCGCGCGCACACACACACACACACACACACACACACACACACACACACATTGAATTGCATATGTGCTCTACAAATGTTCCCAGAGTTCAAAGACAAGCTCCTCTGAGGCTGCCCTGGCACATGCACATTTTAACTGAGCAGCTCCTGAATCAGCAAAAAGCCGCTCACAGACATCCCCATTGAGATTAAAATGTTCTGTTTACTGTGTTTTATGCTGAGATGCAGACATACACACCCATGCAAAAAAAACACTCTCACAGTGGTTTTGTTGTTATTTTTTGAACCTAGAATAATTATATTCCTGTTGTGGTTTACCATCTAAGCCACTAAATCTAAAATCAGCGTGGATGGGGTCACTTTGATGCCCCGCCAGCCCACTGTCCTTGGAGAGCACAGGCCAAAACTAAATGTCAAGAGTCGCTGCTCAGAAGAAAAGTTTCCTCTGACCACATATGACACATGCATATTCCCGGTTATACAAGGCTGCAATTCTGTGTTTATTTTCAGGAGGCTAAACATTAAGTTGTTTTTATTCTGTTTCTGCTGTGAATATGAACTCGCTCAAAGTTTGGTAGGCTTATTTAGTTTAGATAAGAATAAATCATACATGTGTTAATGATTCTTTGGGGTCATTCTTTGTGTTGGTCCTAAATAGAAAGGGTTGCGTCAGGAAGGGCATCCAGCATAACTTTTGCTAAATCAAATTTGAGAATCACTGCACACTATTAGGAGGAAGATGATTTGTTGTGGTGACCCTGGAAGGGCAAAGCTGAAAAGAAAAAAAGAAACATGCTGGTAAAAATGTCCTCACGACAATATTTATTAACAAGAACAAGCATTTTTTTACACAATTGCTGTAACCTGAACCACATACACAGCAAAACAGATTGTTAACGTAAACAAATGTATATATCCAATGAAGTGCAGCTTGTTAAATGTCACAAGACAAAACAATGCAGCTACTTTTTGTAATTAATTTCAGCAATGAGGGGTTATAATGTTAATTAATAGTTATACAGTCAAACACTTTTACAATCTTAGTGTTGTGATTAAAGTTTACACAGTTTATTTGACCTTATTATTATGACTAAAAAGTTTTCCTGTTTTGTCCAAGTGTCCAAGTGAATATAATCGACCAAAAATAGCAAACATACATATTTTGAGAATAGTTTTCAGGCAAGGTGTAAAACTAATTTCTAGATACTTAGATTCTCCACTGTGTCTTATTATCAAACCTTGCCTAGATTAAAATAGCACCCTTTTATTTCTACATTTCTTCAAGGTAACTTATTGAGACGAATGAGGCTACAGTGTAAATTTAGCCTGGAACACTCCTCCCCTTCATCTCCAGACTCTACTGCCACACCTCCTCCACCCCATCACCACCTCAGCAGAGACCCCTCACCTATATCTCTTTATCTTCAGCATCAGCAGCTCTCACCACCTCATCTCATCACCACTGCCATTTTTTTTTTACTATCTCCTTGTTCAAATAAAATAGGCTGGAGTATAATGCCTTAATACTTGGTTAATCAGACAGTTGCATATAAGACAAATGTAGATTACCACATTGCACTCTATTAAAAATATTGATTGATTTTTCATTGCCTCCTACAACCATGCAGGTGGTAAACTCCATCTTCCAAGTTTGTAACCCTGGCAGCTGTTTTTTCTTGCAAAGTTTTATTTATTTATTTTATTTTTTTGCAATATATCTCCAATAAGGTTAGTATATAAGAGGACTTTTTGTCCCTTTGCATATGAGCCGTAGAGTTTGTGTAATTTCTCACTTCTTTCGCCAGTGACAGACATGAGTGTACTCGCTGTACCAAAACTGGATATGTTATCTCAGCTTTGGTTTCTATTCTCAGCCTTTTCTCGTCTTTCATTAAATCTGCTAATTATTGCTGCAGAGCCTTTAGGAAGCGTTAACAGAGGTGAGAGAGTGACTCTTTTGAAACTAGAGCGAGTAAGAAGGAACCCGGCATGTTGGAGGCTGATCCACATAGTCGGATTGGATGAGCCACATTCCCAGTCGAAGGAAAAGTTGTATGCCCAGGAAGCGGATCTGATGCTCCAAAATCGGCTCAGAGATGCTCTTAGAGAATTCTCACACATTAATGCTTTTAGTGCATCCACAAACACACACACACACACACACACAGACCCATGTAGTCGTGAGCACCTCATCTTTTCACTAATTCCTCTCTTCTCCTCCCTGTTTCGTCTCTCTCCTCCCTCATCCTCCCTTTGCGGGCTGCCAAGCTAAGCCCAGAGCAGTTAAATAATCACTAAGGCTTCCAGCTGGCAGAATAGACACAGTTTTTTTTTTGAGAGGAGGGAATATAGAGAAGAGGAATGGCAGGACACACCAGCATCATGCCAGTATGTACTGATATTGTGCTGACAAAATGCATTTGTGCATGTTTGTTTGTAGGGATTGTGGAGTGGCAGGATTGTTAGCATGACATACTTTATTTGAAGAGGCCTATTCTGTTGGCAGGGTTTTGTTGTTTTTTGTTTTTTTGATGAAGTTCTCAAGGCATCATTGGAATGGGAACGAGATCATGCTGACAGGGCTCCAGCAATCTGACACTGTGGATGTGACTTTGGGCAAAAAACAACAAATAAACAAAACAGTCTGAGCTGGGTTTAGGTTTTCTGTTTATGGCTGTTTGTCCCCAAGTCTCTTCAAGTACAAAACAAAAAACAAAAAAAAAACCCTGAACTTGAACTCTGAAAGAAAAAAATAATCTTAAATGTGATGTAATGCATTGCAATTCTTACACTTTAGCATTTAGCTTATCTTTATCAGGCCACATGCTGCTCTGTGAAAGCCCAGCTCTTAGTGATCCACAGCTGTGATCATCAAAAGACTGTGACTACTTCTAATACAGATGCAGAACCCCCCCCACACACACACACTTAGTAGGTAGATACTATTAACTACAACAGGCATGTCTAATGTAAACAGTCACATTTATATAGCACTTTTTAACCTCCATGGGTACTCACAGCTTTACATCAAGGAACCATTCACCCATTCATACACCAGTGTGCGCAGACACCAGAGGCAAGGTGGGTCAAGTGTCTTGCCCAAGGACACAACAACAGTATGCAACAGTGGGAGTGGGGGTGGAACTGCCAACCTTCTGGTTAGTGGACAAGCGGCTCTACCAACTGAGCTACTTTAATGTCTGACCTGAGAGGCCAATTGTTCATAGAAGTCAGTTTATGTTGTTATCAATTCAGGTCCACAGACACTTCTAATAGCCCTTAAGCAAAGTGGTATACTACTGCTACTACTGTTTTCTATGTCTATTGGCAGCAAGGGTGCTATTAGCGCAGGCTCTATATAATGGTAAAAGGTGATATAATATAATTTCACAATATGTATTATGATGTATTTTTATATCATTTCCCAGAAAGGCTCTGTTCTCTGTTAACAGTTCTTTTTGTTCAGAGCAGAAGAGACCCATTCATCTGCTTTAGTTAACAAATACAAAGTCCTGCTGCACCATTTTCAATTATGAAGCCAACAACACACAGAGGATTTTGTAGAAACCAGTGTTGTGGCTGAGTCACTAGTTTTCAGGTTCACGTCACCCTCGAGTCGTCAGTCACTAAAGACAGGTCCGAGTTGAGTTGAGTCATTAGCACATGAAATCAGTTCAAGACACCTAAAAATAAATAATAATAATAATAATGATAATCGAGTTGACGCTGAGTCATAGTCACCTGTGTCCACTCAAAATCAAGTCAAGTGGAGTCCAAATGAATTAAAGGTGAGTCTAGGTCCAAGTCCATGTCGAGTCACCAAAATTGAATACTTATGAGGGTGCAACACTGATAGGTCTGAGTCCAAGTCCAAGTCTAAGCCCAAGTCATTGGTTCACAGGTCCAGTCACAAGATCTGGTATCTAAAAAGAGATAAACCCACATCTCAACCCTTCACACAATGTCAAATCATTGAGGCTTGACTTGAGTCATGAGTCTTAAAATTTGTCCACTGACCTGACTCCAAGTCCATGACTCAAGTACTTAATCCCTGAAACTTTTTGTCCATAAGAGCTCAATCTATGTTCACTATATATTTAGAAAGGATTCCAGACCAACCTTGAGATATTTAAATGTTCATATTTCAAAGCACTGGTAATTAAGGAAGCCAAATAACATCAAACATGGCAAAAGTGACCACCTCCAGCACCTGCAAAACAGCCCACGCCAGAGCTATAATTTATTGCTTTGTAAAATAGCTCTTGTTACATAAATTCCCTTTGAAAAGACAGTTTTTCTTCATTTTCAAGGTGTTATTTAATTTAGGTCTTGCTGAATGGTATGCCTGAGACTTATTTTAGGTCCCTTGCCAGTTGAAGAAATAAAATTTGTGCGTCTGAAAAATATTCCAAACGCTGCATTTTCAAGTCCACAGTTCAAAGATATCAGGAGACACTCTGCCTGCAGGCATTTTCACATTACACGTTTAGACATTCCTGGACTACAGCGTCAGGTCCAGTGAAAGCCACACAGAAAAGCTTGGAGCTGCTCGGGTTCTGCACACAGCCACAAATATCACACTCAGGTTCCATCATGCAGCACTTGCAGGTACAAATACAATCTAGACCCCTGGGTGAAATACACACATCAAAACAGTCCATCCTGGTGGGCACATCAGTATGACCAGTGGGCTCTCAACCTCGCGCTCATCCCATTCACCCACTCAAGTCTTGACTCCAAGCCATGTATTTTTGATGTCGACTTGCCACCCTGAGTTCTAGGTTATGTGTCAGTAACTTTATCTCGCATGGAACAGCACGAAATACTACCCAAAAGGGCCTAGCTGGATTTTTAAATTTAAAATTGGAAAGCTCTTCACTGCCGGGCTGATGTATGCCACTCACTTAGTGTAGACAGGAGGTGGTAAGTAAATCAGTCATACAATCAGTCAGGCGTTTAGTGGTGTCAGTCAATCTCTCCCTGTCACATTTTTTACCTCTCACTTTGCTTCTCCAGGACTCCACGCACACACACATGCACGCACACACACACAGCGCACAGCAAGCAGCGGGGATTTTTGATGGCAGCTATTTTTAGCAGGTTGTATCTCGGCGGGTTTGGTAATTTTCTCTCCTCAGTAACAGTTACCATGCAGAGACTGTTGTTATGAGGAGCAGTCCGAGGCGGCCAATCATCTGGCTTTTGTGCGTGATAGATAGATAGACGGGCAGATGAGGCGTTTGTTTGGCGCGAGACAGCAAGATGGACAAAAAAAAAAGTGGACCAGCGATGATTGAAGTAAGTGACACCAGAAGGGAAAGAGCGGGCCTGTTTTTTTGCTTGGTCATTAGCAACACCTGTGGGCATTATGTACGCAGATGTCCAAAAGAATAATGCAGAGGACAAATTACAATATCATCCGTTTATAAACACATAATAGGCATGTAAGGGAGCATTTGCAGGATGCCATAAATTATATCATTTCAAATTACACGGTATCAAAACAGGCTAATGGCAAAAACAGCTTGCATTTCCCCGCATCTATCATCATATTGATTATAGTCGGGGAAAGTAAAATTACTTTTATGCATTGCAGAATAATAGTTCAAAAAAAATATATGCAAAATGGAAAGGAACAAAACAAAACAGTCAGCTATAATCCGAGCAATAGCTGCACCGCTGACTACATTAATGTGTAAAGCTGACTCGGGCAATTTCTGAAACCGTATTGGACTGCCAGGAAACAAATGAGTGTTATTAATAAAGGAGCAAAACAAAAGGCATGGGGGAAGATGGAGGAACATTCAGATTAGGACAAAATACCGCTGTATATTATGTACTTTTTTCTTGTTTATGAGACTAGCATTGTGCAGTAGCGACCGTGTTTACACTGTTAGATGTTCTTGCGCCATGTTCACTGTCCAGGGACACTCAAATGGATTTGTAGAGTCAGATAAGGTAAACTTTTTTGTCAGAAAGATGGAGTGACGGGCAACTGAGTATACAAACTAAACTGAATGGAAAAGATGGGAAAAGATGAAGTGAAGGTTATGTTTCTAGAGGCTTGTGGATTCTTTGCCAGGTGACACAAGCAGAGATAGGTGAAAGGCAGGATTAAGGGTTAGGGAAGGAAGAAGAGAACCAATAATGAGCCCAAAAAGGGGGAGAATGAAGGGGGAGGCCATTCTAAAAGTCCTGCTGTTCACTGTAAACAGCAGCTGTACTGTAACACAGGCTTCAAGCTGGAGGCATTTCCTTTGAGACGTCAAGGTGCCCCTGTAGGCGGCGTTTCATCTTTAACTCTGTTCATTTATTTATTCTGTCAGTCCCTTTATCCACAACCATAAGAGAGGGGAAAGACTATAGCTAACTACACAATAACTGTGAGGCATGCTGCCGTGGCCAAGTGACCACTGCTGCTCCCTAGTCCTGTGTTTATTACTTGTTGTGTGTAGCTTATGAGGCTGATGGAGGGCTTAGCATAACATATATATATGGCATTCAAGATCTTCCAAAAGGACTAGTTGTTATGCAGTGAGTGTTGCTGGCTGGTCACTTGCTGTCACCAACTTTTTAATACCATGTAAATGTAAGCAAGAAGGTCATAGGTTAGATCCTTGGACCGGCCAGCAACAATCTGCCTTGGGTTCTCTCCAGCCTTGTACAGGCACTTTCCTCCCACCAGCCAAAGACATGCATGAATTGGTGAATCTAAATCTTCCCTTGTGAATGAAGAGTGTACTAAACCCCAGCTACAACTGTAAATGAGTAGTACATAGTAATAGAGCACAAGTCATAAAGCTTTGCTAACAAAAATGGTTGACAAGCGATACATTTTAATCATATAACAAGTACTGTAGTAAGTAGTGTTGGCTGGACCATAACTAATGCAAACTTTGTTTGTGCTACATTCATGAATGATTATGTCTGATGGCATAACCTCCAATCCATACAACTAATGTTTATTTTTTTTTAACTACAAAATTAAATCCATGGTATATTTTCAGCAACAGCTAATAGATTGTATAATGCAGCTATTCCCAGCCTGGGGGTCCTAACCACTGCTACCAAAGCTTCACAGTGGGTCACAAAGTCCTCTTTAAAAAGAGGTTCAGACTAGGGCTGAATGTCTCATTAACATTATATTGCCCGCATCTATATTGAGCGTTCATGTCATGTTTGTGTGTGCAGTAATGCTCACCACTCAGAAGCACAGTAAAAGATATTTTGAGATACAGAACTTTCATAATGAATTTGTGTGTAATATAAACACAAAAAAACAGAAATATGTGTGCTAATGTGCACATTTGTGTTTACCTATGTAAATTATCCATGAGGCTTTACAGGTTTCCATTTGACAAAAATATTTTACGCACTTCTATAGCTTCAGGTTCAGATGTTTTATGCAAAATGGACAACACAAAGATCAAATTTAATGCAAGTTGCACATAGTGTATGTTTTTAGCCTTGGCTTGAATCAAAACCAGATCAAGTAGGAGGAGGAGGCAGAAACTGTTTGTTGAGACCAGACAGACTTTTCTAAAGAGTGGACTCTATCTGTGAACACAGACTGTGAGGCTGATGAAGGACTGTTGTCTCATCTGTGCATAAAAGTGATAAAAGCTAAAGCATAGGCGCTAAACAGGTGCAAAAACACACCTGTGTGTTGAAGTATCATGATGTGTTAGTGTCAGATACAACATGCTATTTCAGTGTTCAATGGTTAATATTCTATCACATTAAAACGTATAGGCTGAGAACTGAATCTTGATTTTATTCATGAGTTAGGTTTGTATTGTTGACAGAAAGATACACTGCAACACAGAAACATTATATATGGCTTATATATAATTATATAAGTTTATAATTATATAAGTACTAGAGTTTTTCAGGGAGGGTGGGGGTCATCAACATATCCAGTGGTGAAATGGGGTCACTTGGGGAAAAAGACTGGGAACCACTGGTGTAGTGAACAGTGCACTTCATATGGACAACTATAGGATTGAAAAGCATTGCATTTGATCTACAATAACTGCTAATTTGCTTCAGGTGGTTAAATCTGTGCTATCTTTTATCTGAATAAAAACTACTGTTATTATGTCATTATACAGGCACTATACAATATAGAAAATGGAAAAACCCATTAAAGTACATATGGAGAAAATGGGAAAAATAAGTACCTTACATGCAACACAAATTACATTGCCACACAATGGAATGCAATGTTTTTACAATAGCTGTCAGTCAAGCAGCCAATCTCAGGTCAATTACAACGTGCACCGGAGCAACATACTGTAACTGGAAGGGTGCAGCCGAATAGAGATAAAACCATGCAGAAATAATTGGGAAGCCTAGAGAATGTCACTGGGATATTTGAGTGAAAATCCCAGTTGGGCCACAGTAATAGAAAAGTCATTGAGCAGTAATAGCAGAGATTACTGTGAATGAATCTAAGTTACGGTCTGTGCACATGTCATGAACTGTAATTTTGAATGACAGTTTTTTGGTAAGTGGATTGCAATTTTCAAAGATGAAAGTTGATGATAACACGTGTCAATTGGAGTGTGCTCTGAAAATAGATTGTAGGTCATTGAGCTACCTGCAAATTAACTTAGAGGTACAGCAAGAAGTGTTGGCTCATAATTGCTGCATTGATGCTGTTTAGTACAAGGTTGGACGTGCAATATGACTCCTAATGTCATAATTGTATAGTCTGATCTCTAACCCACAAGAAGGTAACAATATGTATGGCTATGAAAATAATGCTATGTACTGTATTATATAGGGAATAGTTTTTTTTATTTTGTTTTTTTTCTTGTTTTTTTTTTTTCTACAGCAACTAATGATAGATAAATTGGGGTTGCACATTGGGAGAGTAGTTAGCCCCTCTAACTCTCAGCAAGAACTTTATGGGTTTGATCAAAGGGTCAACATGGCTTCACTCAGGTTTCCTTCTTTCAAAGACATGTATGTGTTAGGTGAAATGGTGAATCTACAGCAAAATGCCCCACATGAATGAATATAAGAGTGAACGGTTTGTCTGTCTGTATTTCAGTGTCAGCCCTGCAACTAACTGGCCCCCGTCCAGGGTGTACTCAGCCTCAGGCCCATAGTTGTTAAGATGTGCTCCAGCCACCCGCAACCTGTAGTGGGAATAAGTTGAAGATTAATGAATAATGGTACAGTTTTGGAAAAGTTTTATCTTAGCTGTACCGAATACAAATGACTGTTGCTGTTTTCTTCAACTGCATAGCTTATCTCTGTATATTTTAGCCTTTTCTTTGAATCCGAGTTCACTAAAAAGCACAAAGTCTGTAATGCCACAGATTGCTTCAAATGTCAGCAGAGGAATTACAAAATGTAAAACTTTCTTGCATTGATGTGGCGATGTATATTTTATCAGTATATGTCTTTCAATTAAGAGCCGTCCATGTCCAAAGTCACTTGAATAAATGAATAGCCTTCGAACATTATCTGTGCTTTTGAAGTCAGAATATCAAGGAACAAAGCAAAGACAGTAGCAGAGAGTCCTTTGATAAGTGTAGTGAGTTTAACTCTCTGAGAGACAGCAAACTCTTTAAAGATACAACTTTTAGCACTTGAAAAACACCCATTTTGAGCTCTCAACAACATAAAAAGTACAGACTTTTTAATCTTAAGGATACAAATTTCCAACTGAAGCACATATAAACATCCTATTCACAATCTGTTGAAAGTAGATGCTCACACTGCTCTGAATTGTGTGTCTTTGGAGCCACAGGCAGAAGATTTTTTCCTCATGGAGTGAAGTCAACAAATGCAGCATTTTGAATGTGTTTTTACCAAAAGTCAGTAGGGAAGCGGTTACTTTGGTGTAGGACAATGCAAATTCTCCAGTACAGGCCTATGCATCAATGGAAGAAAAAGGGGATTTTGGTTTTGTAGATCAATTCAAAAAGTGAGTATAATTCAACCACAAAGGGTCATAAGTCAGTGCAATCTCTGTGTGGGTCCTAAGCTCAGAAAAACAGAGAAGTTTGCATCAGGAAGTTTGCATCTGTACTATACACTAAGAGGCAGCTGGTGGTGACCCTGGAAAGGGAAAAGCTGAAAGGAGAGAAGAATTCAAAGAGTGAGTATACTGATAGTAGTTGTAGACAAAATTAGCTATTAACTAATATAAACTATTTCAAGCATTTTATTGCAATGAGTAATTAAGATTGCATATCCTCTAATTTGATGTAATAGTGAATTTAGATTTTTTATAAACTGTAACTCATATTATAAATTAAAATAAATAAATGGTTGCCTGATATGCAGCCTCATATGCAATAAACTGTGATGCACTGTGTAAAATGACACAACATTAACTCCTTCAGCAGCGTGAGCCGCAGTGCCTCGTCAGTAGCTGGTCTGTTTGATTGGACCGCACAGGCCAGTCTTTACTACCCTTTGCATCACCCCTCTCGGGACAAATTCTGACCACTGCCAACCGGGAACACCCTGCAAGAGCTCCGTTTTGGAGATGCTCTGACCCAGCCGTCTAGTCACATCACTATTTGGCATTTGTCAAAGTTGCTTAAATCCTTACACCCGCTGTTTACCATCAACAACCGCCCACTAACAGGTGCCATGTTAAAGAAATGCTCTGTGTATTTGACTTCACATAACAGTGGTCGTAATGTTATGCCTGATTGGTGTGTTCACTATACTGTGTTTCACTTCATATTGAACCACTGAGTTATATTCACTTTTCCACAAAATTGTAATTTAGAGATTCAGTTGTACATTTCCAAAAAAATAAAAAATAAAAATAAAAAGAAAAGCTCTTTCTTTCCTGTGCTGCAGCTGACATTAAGTGCACACTTTTAAATAGGTGGCAACTCCTTTACAACATAATAGCACAGATGTGTCACCCACTCATCCCCTTCTGGCAGCAAGTTCAAGCTATTTGCATAAGAGTGCACATGCAACACTATACCTGAGGATAGGAGCATTCACCCAAGAGAATGGACACAGTTTGCTTCACTCGGTGTCGCCTTGGGGCAGGCTGTACACATTCCTACACAAGCTTCTAATGATGCAACACCTTCACAGGGTCGGGATGCAGCAGCTGTCCATCATCTTTATAGCTCCGAACCATCTCACAGAACCAGAGTTTCACCAGGTAATCTCTTATTTGTATCCGCTGAATAATACATTGGAGGTGTTGTCAACCCGGGCCTTTGTTGCAACTCTTGTATATATCTCCATCAAATTCACGCCCACAAGGTCTCTCTAAGGCAAGTTCTGCAGCCATTTTTCACAGCATCCTAACACATAAAGTTGAATTGTGGCCAGAGCTCTCTAATGAATGAAATTATCTCATTTGAAGTCAACAAACAACACATCTAAAACAGGATTTTGTATCCTGTAGGGCTGTGTATTGTTAAGAATCTGGCCACCTGATACCTACCACGATTAAAGTGTTACAGTGAATGAATGAATGTGAATGAAAGTTTTATTCTGAATATGCAATTAACAATTTACATATTCAAAAAGGAATGGGTATAAGTATTAACTATCAAATTCCACCCCTTTTTCCTATAGTTCATATCATAACCTCATATCAGTTCTCTGTTTCCTGGCATATTCTAAAGAGTATCTAATTCATCAAATTTGTAATTCATGATTTACATCCATCAAAAAACAGTTACTTACTTTTATGTAGCCCCCTCCCTATACCTTGTGAAAATCATATTTTTTATATACTTTTTTTTTTTTATTGCTTCAGGTAGTGCAGTATGATTTATAGGGATATATCATTATATGACTCTGTAACAAAGATATAAAGCAATTTTTTAGCAATATGATTATTGAAAAAAATATGTATATATTAGTACAGCACTACATCCATAAAATCTTATAAAACACATTTTAATAATTAGAATAGTGAGAAATGCCACTCTGTTTTACAAACCAGCTTCTTTTTTCATAATGCAACAACATGAAAGTGCTTGTTAATATAAAACATAGTGTGGGTTGAAGGTTTGAATGGGATACAAAAGATGGCCCCTCACATGAATGTTTACATAGAAATAATGCAAGTAAAATACAACCATTTTTGATATTGATTCAGTATTGCCCAATGAAATATTGCAATATTTTCCAGAATTTATATTTTGTTACACCACATGTGGGTCCCAGGGGCTCAAATGTGTCCCAATAACCCTTACGCAATCATTTGGACCAGAGGTTTCTACAAATAAATGCAGTAAGTAAAAATGTTAATTTGGCCTCACATCCACAGTTACAGTTCATCAGTGATGCAGCTGGTAAAATAAGGTCATTGCAGGGGTGAAATTGTTTATGCAAGCTTTTTAATCCTCATGCTAATGCTTTTAATGCAAATTATGCAGCATTCTCTTATTTGTATTATTCCTCAGGCTTTTTTGCAGGACATGTGCTGTGCGCCCACTAGCCACTACTGTTTCTTTGACAACCAGTTGTCAGCTGTAAAAAATTAAAACACAGGACCATATGCACTCAGAGTAGACCTGAGAAGCTAGTGATCTTCACTAACGCTTTCCTTTGTTTGTTTGTTTATTGCAAAAATCAGTTTTAAATTTAAGCAAAACAAACAAAAACTTTCCTCTAAACAAATGTTCAAATGATCCTAAAAAATCTTAAATCATGCAAAATAAAACAGCAGCTAATTACAAAACAAAAACAACCCAAGAGTCCTATTTAATAATGTTGCCAACCTGACAGAATCATAACACTGTTGAGCCCTGGATTTCCCTTAATTTTAGTAATAATGAGTTTCTTTCTTTCAGTAGACATCTCCATCACGCTCTGAGTCAGACTCACCTCCAATCACAGCCCCAGAACAGAAATCTTGCATTTGTCAACCTGAAATGTTTTTTTAGCGCCTTTCAATTTATATTCACCAATTAAATTCAATGTGTTTATGTACACCAACAACATGCTGATTCAAACCAACTAATAAAAGAAGCATTATCCTTACAGTGCTTTAGTAGTAGAAATCAGTCTTTCAGTTTTTTCCTTATGTTGTCACCTATAGCAAACCGCATCTGCCCCCTAGTGTCCAGTGCTTGGCATACGGATTTAGCATCAGTTTTAGGTCAGGTATTTAGGTTACCAGGTCATACTAGCTTGTTTTTGAAGACCAGTAACACTGAGAGAACATGTAAACTCTACATTACTCAGTAGGAATATTGTTTATTTACCTGATTTGAGCTGTATTGTATTAATAGTAAATGAACAGACAGTGAATCCCTAAATGATAGAGGACATATGATGCATCACTGTGCCTATTTTGGATTACTTGTTATCGCTGAGGACACACATATGTCTCAGGTGAGTCGGTCTGTCTCGGCTGCACTTGCACTTTCCCTCTCTCAGGAGTCCAGGTATAACAACATATTTCCAAAAGTGACATTTAATCCAAGTAAACAAATCACCGTGGAGATCCCCATCCATCCAGTAGCCAAAAACGTATTTATGAGCGCACACACACACAAACTCACACACACATATCTTCTCCCTGGCGCACCGCACAAACAGTCATATTGCAGCAACATCTCTCGCAGAGCCCATCCAGACTGTCTGGGGAATATGCTTATTTGTGATTTTATTGGGGAAAAAACTGTGTCCTCTATTTCCATTATTGGCACCATCTCTAGGCCCCCTGGGGTTGCAGGCATAGACATACCTGTATAAACGTGCAAGGCAATGAGATATGTCCTATACTTCTGCATACAAATTTACAATTTGTATGACTGTGTTGAATATATGAAGATTGGCTTAGTTTGACAAATTGGAACGGCTGAACACACAGATCAGGCATAACATTATGACCACTGACAGGTAAAGCGAATATTACACATTATCTCTTTATCGTGGCACCTGTTTGGGGGTGGGGAATACTGTATTAAGCAGTTGTCTTCAAAGTTGATCTGTTAGAAGCAGGAAAAAGGTGTAACAGAAAGATTTGAGTGAATCAGAGAAGGGCCAAATTGAGATGGCTGGACGACTGGGTCAGAGAATCTCCAAAAATAACAGCTCTTGTGGGTGTTTCTGGTCTGTAGCAGTCGGTTTCAATCAAAAGCAGTCCGAAGAAGGAACAGTGGGGGAACCAATGACAAGTGATGCACGTGGGGAGCGAAGGCTGGCCCACGTGATCCAGCCCGACAGCTATATAGAAAGGTGTCCAAATACATGGTGCATCTTAGTTTGCTGCATATGTGGCTGCACCAGTAACACTGGTCTACAAGCAAAATGCTTCTGGAACAAAAGTAGTGAAATTTTTCAAGGTCACTAATAAAGAAAAAGTAAGTCAGAAGTGCAGATTGGCTATAGTTTCCAAGAAACAGTCAGGGTCAAAATAGGAAATTTATGCAAAATAAGGCAAAAACGGTAGTTTATCAGAAGGTACAGTGTGTCTACAAGCAACAAGTTCTATCTGAAAGCCTGTCTGCACATTCCAGTACATTTGTTTTAATATGTCTAGAGTTTTGACATAAAATGTTTTGTTTTTATTTGCAGAAATCTCTCTCTTGGAAGTGGACAAAATGCATGCATGTAGAGAAATTCAATATTTTCAAAATATAAATATTATTTTTAAGCAAAAATGCCTAAATCTATTGTATAAACAGATGCAATTTTGATGTGAAACAATATCATTAAATATCTTGAATACATTAGCTAACCAGCACAGTTATCAATTGATTTTCACTCTTATCAAAATAAATGAGATTTAGCCACTTTTATCTCGGAAGCAGATCGAGTCAAAAAATGTGTAGACCAGCGTAATAGGTAGGTGGTTATGTTTTGCCTGACTGGTGTGTATTGAACTTAATTAAATACATAGCAAAGCATTAAGCTAGTTTTTGGTTTGTTGGTGCATACTGGTTAGACAGAAAAATAAATAGAGACATACACAAAGAAGTTTTCCGTCAAGCTAAGCTGACTTAAAATGCTTACCAGAGGCCATACTGAATAAAGATGATAGGTTTAGCTGGGCTGGGGGAGGGGCTGAACTGGAGGCTGTGTGAGGAAAGTGGTACACCGGGGACAAGTACTGGAAGCGGCTGTAAAGAAATCTCAGTGCTGCAGGCTTTCTCAAAGGCTGTTGAGAAAATATAAGTGAATTTATTTACTAGGGTATTAGAAACAGTATGATGCGCCGTTTAGAAAGAAAACATCATTGTAAAGAACGAGCTTGGTCTATAAGTGGATATTCCAAGGTGTGTTATTAATTTTTTTTCACAGAATTAATTAAAGCCTTTCATATACATATTTATTCTTTTGTGGTTGGTAATTACTGGTTTGGAGATACAGTAGGAGTTGGAGCCTGTCTGAATCAGCGCCAGGAGAGTTGTGTGGGGTCTCAGCAGGGCTTCGGTGACACTAATGATTTGTGACCTCCACCGGACAAACAGCCACATTTCCAATCCGCTCTGTTCCTGTCCTCTATCCACTCTCTCCCTCCTTTGTCTCGGGGGGTATTGCTTCATGCCATTATTTGGGTGGAATTAGCTTTTACCACCTTTTCCACTGACTCACAGTGCCCTCACCTCTTCTGTTATCTCCCTGGTTTTCATCCATTCTTCTCTCTCTGCCCTTACTCTTGTGTTGTTTGGCATTTTTTTTTTTTTTTTTTTCATTTTCTTTTATCTTGCCGGATTTCTTGCTTATCTTTTTGGCTCTCTTCTCGCTGTTCTTCTAGTTTTTTTCAATTTAGATGCTGTTTTCAAACCAGTTGCCAGAAATAAATATCATTGTGTTGCTACAATCTATGTTCTACAAAGCTGGATTTGGGAAAGTGAGGTGATTTCACAGTTAACTATTGGTTTTCAGTGTCACCAAGCTGCTTCAGTTCACTTAACAACTCACTGAACTGCTTACCCTTGTTTAGAAAAGCAGCCCATCTACAAACCAGCAATGATAAACAAGAAAGTCTAGCAAATGATAAAAATGTTTGAGCAAAAAACAACACTAACCCAACCCTCCCAATTTCTCTTTTTTTTTTGGTTTGAGAATGGCACAGTGTATTAAGAAATCAAACATCTGACCTCCAGAGCCCCAACAAATAGAGACGGTTGCGTCAGGAAGGGCATCCTGTGTAAAACCTATGCCAAAATAACATACATTTCCTCAGTGTTTTATCTTTACAAGAACTGGTGGAGATGGATGGAGGCAGAGGCTTTGCTGTGGCAACTCTTAAAGAAGAAAAGAGCAGCATAAAGGAAAAAATATATATATTATTCATTTTTACCATGAGATTTTATTGTGTATTCTACTTTGCGTGCCATCTATCATTGTCCTCCTGCCATGTCTATCCCTTCATGAACTCCCCTCCTCCCACCCCTGTTCCCCGGCATTTAGCAGTTCAGTTTTTCGGGTTGCTTTGGGAGACAGTGAGCCACAGCTTTGTCCATCTCCGTCCTCCTCTCTCCCTGTAGACACAACCCCACCCCTCACCTCTCCTCCCCTCTGTTTGCCCTCCCTTTTTCCTCCTTCCTTTCCTCTTTCCTCACGTGTCCAAAGGGTGTCAGCCTCCAGCGGTTGCTCCCGTCTGTCCTGCTGACCACCAGGCCACGCGGCGACACAGACACTGATTTGATGTGACAGCTCTCTCATTATTTAAAGTCAGAGGAGCTCCCTGCATGCTTGTCTCTGTGTGTATGTGTGTGTATGGCTCTGGCTGCCTCTGTGTGTTTTCCAAGGGCCAATGAGTAGAGAAGAGGAGAGAGCTAATGAAGGAGCGTGTGATTGGAAGCCAGAGAAGCATATCTCTGTAAAGGCGAGGACGGCAGGGAGACACTGATGGTCTTGTTTAGCCACAAAAGCTGCTCTTCATTGGAGCAAAATAAATTGGAGACTGAGTGGTTTATGCTTTGTTGGATTGGCCATAAAAAAAACAAAAAGCGTTGGCTTACTATAAGTGTAAAATATGAATTAGAAAGTGGAGACTGTCAGTATAGCTGGCAAATGGATGTCAGATAGTAGTGTTTTTATACATATCTTCTGACTACCTTTTACTTGTGTAAGATGCACAAATGCTCAATATATAATGGTCACCATGAATATGCATGGTCCTCAGAAACTTGAGAAAATTATTTTCTGAGTTGGAAAATGCAAATAAATGTGTGCTTGGCCTGTTTTCAGCCAAGATTCCTTCTTGGGAACTTGGGTCAAAATCTGCTGCCTGACCTTCCCATTTGACATCATCTGCTTCAGTGGACATAGCAGAAAAGTAGCTCATTAATTAATTTGCAATTTATACATCAGCACTCTCACAAAAAATTCCAATAATTATTGTTCATTTATTAGACCCCTAACAGCCAAGTTCAAGCTATGTTTGCTAAGTTTCATTATGTTCAGCTTAGTAGTAGTGAGAAGACTAACATTAAAGTGGAAGTAACTTTTTAACCTTAAATAAACAGTTTCAGTCTGTGTGATGGTTAAATGAGTTGTTGTGCAGTTAATGAAGCATCCGGCATCTCCCCCTGGGGTCTTTGGGCTGAAAACAACACTTCCAGGTATGAGCATCACCGACCCGATGTCATGAAAGTCATCGTGGTTAGCCAAACAATAAGCTAACAATGGCTTTGTTTTTCAATTGTTGTCATGGCAAAGAGGCCAAATGGTAGAAGCTTTTCTGCATGGCTTTGTGGAGGGAAAAACAAAAGTAAAGCTGAGCGAGGGATCATATAGGAGTCATTTTGACTTGTGAGTGTTCATGACAGTACTTTACTCCTAAATGTAGGAGGGGCTCCATCTAGGAAAATGTGAAAAAAATTGTGACGAAAGCAGAAAGTTAATTGTGTTAAATGCTAATTAATAACACCATTGACCAATAACTCTGTGGGCCATTAATAGTTCTATAAATATTTTTGACTTTCTGAGATAAAGCTCAAGTCGGAAAAACAGCTTTTCATCCCAGAAAGATGAGCATCCAAGGACTACATGCAATGCAGCATTTGCCTGTCCACACAACTCTTGCTACATTTTTAAAAAAATATTCACTTTTGAAAGCATTTTAAAAAGTAAAAAGTGTTTTGTGACATAGGCAACACATAAAAAATGTGCATCTATAAAAATATCTGCACTCTTACAGTTCCCCTGTCAGCCTTCTTTTCATGCAGCACTTTTCATGTAGGCAGTCTGCAAACCTGGAACAGCTCACTACAGCCATTTGGGAGACTGACTGACGTACAGTAGTTGTTATGTGGCTATTGTGAGTCACTTTGATTCTTAAACCTCATAATCAAACTTTGCAGCTTAAGAATCCCTCTGCTTCATTATCTTGTCTGTGGCTATAATAGCAATAATTTTGGCCTTTTTTTCATTCAGTACAATATGTGATAGTAGAGAGAGGTCATTAATTGATTAAACACTAAACCTTAAAATTACTGCATATGGTATTATCAAAATACACTCTTCAGGGAGCAGAGGTCATTTAAGACAGTAGAAAATCAAAAGCACATTCATAATTAACATTGTGAAATCATATTTATTGCTTTTATATGGTTTACTACCTGGAATTTGGAGAGCATTTTATCTGCCAGTTTTACTCTTTTTTTTTTTTTTTTTACTTACTGGTGCTCCAGCCCATCACTTTACTTCTCTGACTGCATTGTTTCCAGGTGAGGAGTGAATTATGGGTTTTGCCAAATGGCTTAATGGCCCACAGGAGGCACTGCTCATCGACTACCGCCTCAGACAGGTAACCTAGCAACACCAATTGTTAATATGAAGAGAGATGTTGCAAATTTGAGATTTGTCTTGTATCAGCAGTTAAAGGATGTCAAATGATCGTTGTTTGAGCTGTGAGTGGGAATATATCCTGGTATATGTCCTGGTATAGGACAGCCTACTGTCCTATACCAGAGCAGTAGGCTGAGTGAACTTCCTAATTTTGCAGGTGCTGTTTTACTTTTTAGCGCCAGTTTTTTGTTTGTTTGTTTGTGTTGTTTTTTTTTGTGTGTGTGTGTGTGTTGACATTCTATTCTATTCTATTCTATTGCTAAAGGAGAGAAATAAACTTTCTCTAACTTTCCCCAGCAGCCTTTTTTTTTTTTTTTACAGCCAATAGGAGCATCCACTATTGGAGTGTACCAGCAGATTAAAGTCCTTAATAATCTGTCAACAAAAGCTCTTATTTTTTCACAGATGATATATGCAGTGCTATTATGACTACATTTTTTTCATGCTTCATGTGACCTTCTCTTTGTCTCTCTGGGTGGAGTCTGCATGACCTTCCCGTGAGTACTCCAACTTCCTCCTAAAGACATGCATATGTTTAAAGAATTGATGACTCTAAAATGCCCATTTAAATAAATGTGAGAGTGAATAGTTGTCTGTCAGCTTATGCATATCTCTGTGTCAGCCCTGCAACTATCTGGCTACTGTCCAGAGAGTACCCTGCCTAAAGCCCATAGTTTCTGGGACAGGCTCCAGTACCAAGTGGAAAAAAGATATATTAATGCAGTGGTTCTCAACTGGTCTGGCTTCAAGACTCACCATTACCCTATAATGACATATGTGACCCAAATAAAAGAGATACTTCAACTGATCAAATTTCTTGAATAAACAAATTGTGCAGTTTGAACCTGAGACAGAATAATGTCAGAATATCACGGTACGCCAACACAAAAAGAGCACATTTAAAGATAAATAAGCAAGTGGTGATGCTATAGAGAGAGAACTATTCCCTTCTACATTCACTGCATTTTAATTTAAAACTAAAACAGTGCAATTCAAAAGAATTCAAGTACACTATAAAAAAAAGTTGCAAAAACTCAATGCAACAGGATTCCTCAAGAGTTTTGAGGCCAACTCAAAATCTCAAGTTTTCAACAACTAATATCGTTTGCTCATTTAATTTAACATTCTTTTGTCTAAAAACTTTAAATTTTAAGTTTTACTCACTATCATTATTTTTTTTTACTCATTTTATATCCAAATTACTATTCATTATCACATCAATATATGTAAATTTCACTGAACTACTGACAAGTAACCAAGCAACACCATACTGGAGGGACATGTTTAGCAACTGTTGCAAATTTCATATGTCTGGTATCATGGTTAAAGACGGCCTACCAGGACAGCAGCCTGAGTGACCAAGCACAAGGCGAGTGAGCACTTAATGGAGTGGTAGGTGTCACTCTGAGACTGGACCCCATCTGTCTCTTTATCCCACACACTTTCGGTCTCAGTTGTTTTTTCCTCCTTCATATATTCCCACTCACAGCTCAAACAACGATCATTTGACTTTTGACTTCTCTCTGGCCGCTGACCACCCAGTCCAATAAAAGCTAATAAATACAGCCCACGTACACACATGCCAGCGCAGCAGCTCGAGCGGAGGGTCCATTTACCTTACCACTGTAGCTCTCGGATGCCTGGGGCCAAAAAGCTAAATTGCAGTGACCCTGAGTCAGCCTAAGCAAACCCATGAAAAGAGGGAGGAGTGAGTGGAGAGGAAGAAATGAAAGATGGGATCAAACAGCCGAGACTAACGCCTAGCTGTGTCAACAAGGTGGGCAGATGATACGCCCAAGCGCACTTTGCAACATTTGCAGTTTTGGAAGTGCATGACTATAAAACATAAATTTAACTTGTGGAACAGCAGCACTTTGAAACATATACACTATTCACTTTATTTCAACATATAGCCTATTGAAAATTCAAAGATAATTTGCTAAAAGTGGATTAAAAAGGTAGATTTCATCAGCAAATCATTGTGTTGCATCATACACTGCATTCCTGTCATATATTTTTCTCTTTGTACTTGATTGATTTTATTTAGTGCTGAAATTATTAGAAAAACACATGTAAGTTCCATATTTCTGAAATTTTATGGATAAATGGAGGCAGATGATTCAGTCTGGAAACCACTCGAGGGAACAGCCAAAATAAGATACTGTACTTTAGATTTTTACAGCTTCTATAAACTTTTTTCCCCTTTAAAATTGTAAAAATAAATAAATAAATGTGCCATGATGTAACTGAGTTGCACATATATATAGAGCAACTACGTCTCATCTTTGTACTTTGGTTTCGAGTCTAAAACCCACCATGATTTCCTTTCACATAAAACCAAATGCTTAATTTTTCACTATATGTACATGGTGTAAAATGAGCTTGCATAGGGTTAGTCCTGAGGGCATACCTTACTTACATGGGAGAACATGCAACTCCACACAATAAGGTCATGTCTAGTCTAAGAATTGAACCTGGGACCTTATTGCTGTTAAGCAAGAGTGCTAACCACTGCACCACCATCTCAACTAATGTGTCTAATAAAGCTGTGAAAGGCCAAAAAATATCTAAATGCAACTGAGCCTTTGTATTGTCACCTTCCCAAACTGGTCCATGTGTAGACAGTGGTTAAAGCGTCTCTTTGTGATCTCTAAGTCCTTCTCTTTGGTGGCGTGTGCTGATCCTACCTCTAGTCCTGTGTAGTATTACATAGATGTGTGTAGAAGAGTGCATAACCCCCTCAAGGGTGTAATACACAGTGGAGTATTTCGGACCGTGGCCCTGTATCTGTCTCCATTCATATTGGCTGCAGACCACCTGCGGGCGTCTGGAGACTTTGACAGATATTAAAGGAAGGAAATCCGCCAGCAGCGTCTCTATATGAGGAAACACAACTGGAGCCACGACTTTATTGTCTTAAGGTTCACTTCAACCAAAAGAAAGAACGTTGGTCTGGTGTGCACTGGCAGCAAGGGTAAATGAAGAAATGATGAGGGAAAGTGTGGTTTTACAGCAGATTTTTCTGTCTATGTTCAAAAACAAGTCAAAGAGACGGTTGGAAGATGAACATGACAGAAGCAGGAAAGCCAAATAATACATAGGAAGTTGTATATTACCTGTTATTATTATGATTCAATTAAAAACATACAAAGATCAGGCTTAACATCATGACCACCTGCCTATTATTGGTGGAAGACCCCCCAAAAATGATGTTTTGGAGATACTCAAACCTGATCATTTAGCCATTACAATGTGGCCCTTGTCAACTCTTAAAACTTTACGTTTGCCCATTTATTTCTGCTTTTAGAGAAACTGTTCACTTGCTGCCTAATATATCCTAACCACTATCTGTCATTTATAATGTAATAATGTTATGCCTGATCACAATCGCATAAAACACTAGTATTTATCACTAAGGGGCATTAACAGCAGAGCATCCTTCACCCATTACATTTAAACAGATCTACAGCATTTAAATGTTAGCTGCTTCTCAGCACTGGATTTCCACTTTTACTGCAACTTGTGAAAGACAAACCTGAGAACATCAATATGAAGGTAAACAATAGTGATTACTGTTCCTTCACACTCACTGCCGTTTTGTGCCAAGCTCTGCATCTCTTCTGCAATGCAAGAGGGGTTATAACATATAACATGCAGAAGTGGATAAAATGATACTCAAGAAAACTACTACTACTATCCCATCTTGGCTCCTTGACCTACATCCTAAATGAACATGCTACCCACTTGTCCAACAAAGCTTAATTATTTACACTACATTACAAACCAAGGTTATTATCACACTGAGTTCAAGTGTGTTTGTATTGTTCATTGCGCCCCCGATTCATAGTCTTATCTATACATCAGATAAACTTTAATGGACCTGATCAAGGAGCCAGCGCTGTATATCAATATAAACTGGGGATGCAATCAGCTTTTGTATTGATAATTCATTTAGGCAGAGAGAAGCAGCTGTTGGCAACTTTTAAGGCTGAATGGTTTTTAAGTTTTACATGTATGAATAGTGTAGTGAATCAATTATACATTGTAAAAAGATCAATAAACCATATTATTTTGTTCAGTGTACTTTCTTCTATAGTTCACATGGTTTATGGGTGATTGAATTTTCTATTGAAGTGAAAAGGGTGTATTATATGTGTGAGAAAAGCAAACACCTGTCTACTGTTTCTATTTTAACACTTCATTCAATATCTATCAGGTGGCAGAGTGGTTAGCACTCCTGCCTCTGGGTAAGGAGGTGACTCACTCCGAATACTCTGTCTTCCTCCCACTTTCCAAACATATGTACGCGTTTGCTGTTAGGTGAATTTTATAAAACTAGTGAATGAATGTGAAAATGAATAGTCCAGGGTTCTTACACTTTTTTTTACCAAGAATTTTCCATGAGTTTTCCAAAACTTTTGACTAAATTTCCAAAACCTGAAAATGTCTTACACATTTAGTTTTCAAAATGTCCAACATGGTGCATTAGAAACAAGCTTTTGCTGCAATTTCCTTTGTTCAATTTGGAAATAAGTCACTTGAAGAAAAAAAAAAAAAAAGTTGGGGCTCTTCGCCCAGAAATATAGACCCTTCTTGTGTTTGTAAACAGAATTTTTGTGTTCCAACGACTGGTACCGGAAGTTAAAAAAAGACGATAATACATTTTTTTAATGGAGCAATTAGCACTAGTTACCAAACACCGCAAATTATAAATAATCAAGACAGGATTGATAACTGACAACCACTCTGCCACATGTGAGTAAAATCAGAGGGCTGCTGCACAGCAATGCGCTGCGACCGCGCACACTGCACGCAGACAGAGAGAGGAAAAGAGTGGCTCAACTTCACCAAAGTAGCTGCCAACACCGCATGCAGACACAGCAAGGACAAGTGCTTTGTGACTATGGGGCTATTATTGTTGCAAATAGTGACACTAATGTTATGCTAGCAGCCCACAGGTGGAATAACTATCCTGTAAGAACCAACTAAACCCAGTGTTTTTCTGAGTTCACTTGTAAAGTTCCCTGAAACACAGCTGCGACCAAACATAGTTTATGCATTTATTTAGCCTATATAAGAATAGGTTACAGCTTTTTCCTAAATTATACTCATTTCATATTTTAATTTAGATTTATATTAATAATATTTAAAACATATATTGCAAACATAAAGTAGCCTATATTGTGAATGGCAAATGTCCAAAAAGGTTTAAAAACAGAGTAAATAATGTTCTTTATTAGATTTTGCACAAAAAGTATTGATAAGGGCACCGTTAAAAGACCAGATCAATAAGCAGTATTAATAAGAGTAATAATCTTAGTAAAATCTTAATGGTACCCATCCTTATGTGGCAGACCATAAAAGTTTGACATTGTAAGCTCAGATTTAATTCATCAATCACCACAAATCCTACTTTCATAAGTTAACTTTAGCAAATGGAACTGACAATCAGATCTGGGTTGAGTAATTTTATATATAAACAACAACCATTGTTTGCTGCTGCCGAAAACCATCTAAATTCATATTTTTATGTTACTCCCCCATAGAAATGAATGGGGTAGAACATTAATCTCATTACCAGGCTGCATGCACAACTTTTTTAAACACGTCATTTCTGGAAGGCTCTATATTATTCCACCAATTTTACTGCCTCCTAGCATACACATCAGTGATTAAATGATAATTATGCTTGGTAAGTTGGTTTAAAACACATTTTTAAAAAGTTAAATTAAGATAGAAAGTAAACATCTAGGCAGTGGTCTCTCTCTCTCTCTCTGGTGGCTTACTTTGGGTGTGACACAAAACGTAAAATCTATCATCCGTGCACGAGAGAGAGGTCTGCGCTTTAGTGAATGCTTTTAACAAAGTGTAATAGAAGTTACTATCAGAAGTGTGCTAATGTGTAGCCAGGAGAGAAGACAAAATGCACAGATCAACCCTTAAACTTCGCTCACACACATTATCCAGACAGTATTAAACCTTGTTATTTACAAATAAACTCTGCTTTGAATGCCTTTTGGTGTGTAAAGACACATCAAACCTGAAGTGCACACCAAGACCCAACAACAACGTTACATAGTGCTTGGAAATGTCCACAACCTTGAGGGGTGTTTGGTGAAGCCAGAGTGCGTCCTGCTCCGCTTTGCGTTTGAGGCTTTAGTTGCCCAGGAACCTGACGGCTGCACTCAGGTGTGTGAATTTTAGGTTTGACTGCCTGGTCCTTCAGCCTGGATGCAATAAGCCTTGAGGGAAACGCCACTTCATGCACCCTTACACATGTTTACATTTGTAAATTCTCTCTTGGCTAATCACCAAAACAAGTGCCTACCTGCAGCAAGACTTATGCTTTTTCTTCATATGGTTAAAAGGAGCATCATTTACCCTTAAAATGGCAAATAATTTCAAGCACAAAGAACACCTGCTTGTCCTGTGCCTGCGTCTGAAGCCAGACAAACATAATATTGTTGCTAATGTAGCAATAGCTGCGTAAATAGCACAGTTCACTCATCAAATGGCTGTCACACTCACACTGATTAAATTTCCAAAACTGCACCAAAATATAAACTTTTTTTAGGGCCTGGAAATTTCATTTTAAAATTCCATGACTTTTCCAAGTTTTCCATGACTGTACAAACCCTGATAGTTGTCTGTCTGAGTGTGTCTAACTGACCACTGGCCAGGGTGTAGCCCCCCGCCCCTCCAACAGAAAAATGCAGAGGAAGATGAATGAACATATTTATATTATAAGCACTGACTTGTCTTGTAAATATGCTGTTCTTGTTGCATTTTCTTGTAGGTGTATTGATCAGTGTCCTCCACCAGAGAATGTGTAACTATTTTTTTGTTTGTTTGTTTTGTTAACTTACTTGAATAAAACGTTGACCCTACCCCCACCCCCATGCTCGGTTAACTGTCCCTGGTGCACAAAGCATCCGTCAAACCCACAAGGACACCAACACAACTTAAAAAGAAAAAAAATCGATCCAATCCTCCGGCCACTATGATCTTTGACCTCTATATTATATCCAAATCTAACATTTCACATGAAGAAAACCTAGAAGAAAAAAAGTAATTTTTTATCTATAAAAAATATGAGAGAGGTCAATTGGCCTGTAACATTAAAGGGACCATCGATTTCTTAACAAATATAGAGTTTGAGCAAAGGGCAGCATACCTACAGTATGTTGCTCCAGCTGCATTGTAGAGTCAGGTGGTAAGTTACATAAAGGGAGTGTTAGAGCTTCAGGTGATCTACAGCTCCTATTGCTTTTTGACAGGACTGCATGTGATTATAACAAAATAAACATAAAGTGTTACAGCAAATCCTCCGAATGCATTTGATTTCTGTCTTATTTTGCACAAATCCTCTGGAGAAGATGCTCAGGAGGATTTTTTCAGGGAGTTTCTCAAAAGATAAAAACAACAGACATGACATTGCTTTTTAATTTTAATTTTATGTGAAGCTTTGCAGATTAATTATTCACACCAAGCTTTTGTTGATTTTACGTATGAATCACTGTTCCTTTTATATTTTTGTCTTTGTCATATTTGTTCTTTTACAATTTTTTTCAGACTTTCTTTTTATTAATTAAGGATTTTCAAGTCAGAAGTATCCACTGTACAGCATGCACGTTAAGGTAGAATAATGGGTAAGTGATGATATTTATTGTACAGTGTCAAGTGTATTTACTTCATAATGTGAATACTGAAGTAGAAGTAAAAATACTAACTCAAGTAAAAGTAAAAAAAGTACTGAGTATAAAATTTAATTAACTAGAAAGTACTTACTGCTTCTACCACTACTACTGCAATAACTATTACTGATAATACTGCTGCTAATATGACTATTGCCACTACTACTATTACCTATAAGTGTTCCCAAAACTGACATATTTTTCACATTTCACCCTAGAACTCAGATGTCACTAGAAAATGAATAACATACCTCTGTGATCTTTTTTCATGAAGACAGAGTAAATTATTCTGCAACCTCAGAGGGGTGCCCAAACTTTTACATGTGACTGTATGACTATTACCTTACGTGTACTACATTTTGTTGTATTCATGTCCAGGCTGTCAACCAGGACATGTGATTTTAAAATGTAACCTGTGCAATCTGATGAGGACCTTAAAAACAAAGTCTGAAGATTGAAAAATGTAATTAAAATGTACAGCTGAATTTAAACTACAGAGCTTAATTTTACTTTGCAGAAGTAGTATTTGTCAACTGTTTAATGAGGCTGTGCACAGAAAGTGACAGGCTATGACTATACATTGCACTACATTTTATTGTTATGTTATTGTTATGTAGGGGCAGAACAACACCTGATTTGTGCACTACAGAAAGAAAGCTCCTACAATGAGTAGAATGTGCAATGGTAAACATACATCTGTCACTGCTAACAACATCCTACCGCCCTTAGTGAAAATAAAATGACCTATCAAAAAGAAATTACATATTACTAATATTTAAAGATATATCTGTGGGTGCACAGTGGCAGAGTGCTTAGCACTCCAGTTGAAGTTGTGAGTATAAATTGCCTATAGTATATAGAATGAATAAATGATTGTTTGTTCTGCCTTAAGCCTAAAGTAGCTGGGATTGACTCCAGCCACACGTGACCCTTGAGGAATGTACAGAAGAACAATCTAAAAGCACTAGAATCTAAAAACAAGCTATTTTCACTAAGCCAAACCAAACATGCTCACCTAGGAGTTTTATTGTCCCGTCGGAAAATGCTGTGTATTAATCCAATGTCTAAACCTGAGAAAGATAGCAGCACAAAAAAAAAAAAAAAAAAAATGTGTGATTTAAAAGCACAGTACAGTGCTTTCAAATGTCAATATTATGCAATCTTTTCAGCTGTGATTTTCAAAACACATCAAATAATAAAAGAAAAGCAACATCTCTGAAATTCACTGCACAAATCACTGCACCTTAAACCACACACAAACCATAGAAGTGATAAACGGTGAGACTGTGAAAATTACTGGTATGATCCATCCCCCGACTTACCAGCCAGCACTCAGAGATCAATAATAATTTATTGGCAACTTTCTTTTTTTCTCTCCTTCTTCTCCTCCTGTGTGAGAGACAAGATGCCAAAAGTGTGTGTGTGTGTGTGGCCTTGGAAGTTGATTAAAAACAGGTGCAGTGACAATCGCATCAAAGTGATGGAAGCCCTGTGTGTGTGTGTCTGTGTGTATGTTTGTGTGAATACTGCGCGTCAATGCGGGGCCTATTGATTGTTGATCATAATTCTCGCTGCAGAGTCTGGGGCTCTCCATCACAACAATTCACTGGAGTCTGCATTGACTTATGGCTTGCAAACTTGTGTCTGTGCTAACATGCTCTAAATAACAAAATAGAGGCCATTGATAGATGGATATTGGGAGAGATGGAGCAGAAGAAGAAGAAATCCATTCTATAGAAGTCCAATGGAGATCCCTGCAGCAACACATTGTCAGCACTAGACAGAGAAGCCAAAATCTGTATTCAAGTACTAGTGCAAGTACTACTTTAAATTCAGAATGGCTCAAGTACAAGTAAAGTAGTACTGTGAATCCTAAATGTTGTAAAACTGTTTCTTGAGCAGTGGGTCACTGATTTAATGCATACCAGTTTTGGAAAGTATCTAAATACTTTTACTCACTACTGAAGAGCATGTTGTTGACTCTGTTCTTTCTGAGTACATTTAACAAACGTAATTAACTTTGAGCGAAAAAAAACAAAACTTTAGAATCACTAAATGAGTGGACAGTGCTGGTAAAGTAGTAGTAAGAGTAATAGCAGTAGCAGCAATAATAGTAGCAATACAGTATAAGTAACAGTGTCGTCCAGGCTAATTGAATTACAACAAAAAGTTTAAAAATAAGTCATTTGAACTTGTTTTTAAAGTTAAAGATCTCATCTAAGAGACTTCTGAAATTGAACTGGTAAGAGAGCTGGGTGATATGCTCCTAGGAAGGATGATTGTTGGTCTTTTAGCTAAATTTGGTCGGTTTAGAATAATTGAAAAGGCGACAGTAGTTTCCGGTTGTTAGGAGTCATTTGTCCTCTGCTGGAGTGAGCGGGACGGGTGGGTTAATGACTGTTGAGATGTGATGTGATGAAAAGAGGTGAGAACATCTTCCACTTTAACCAAAAAGCCTAGATGACTTATGTTTAAACCTTATAAGTCGCAGTGGTAATTGTAGTAGTAGTGATAGTCATAGAAGTTGTTGTAGTACTATTATTTACTTACAACTGTTACATTATTACTGCTGGTACTTTAACTAAGCCCTGGCCCTAAGACCAGCTTCATTTATAACTTTTTAGTAATTAGGGCTTGACATGGATTTTTTTGCTTACTGACTGTTGCGAAATACATTTTCTAGCCACTTCCACTATTACTGACTCAAATGGGCATAAATCAGAACACCCCCAGGTCTAACCAAAGATTATAATAGTGATTTAATCTTAAGCATGTCTTGACTTGACTAAATTGAGCCTGTGCCAGAATTTAGGTTTCACCTAAACCATAACTCCATTTGCAGATATATTCAACCCCTTTGTTGACTTACAGCAGTCACTGAAGGCTTTAAAGGTTTGTGTTTTTCAGTGGCACCTAATGAAGACGTATGTGTGACTTCCTTTGCACTACAGGGACAAACTGAGGTCAGCTGTGACAAGTTCAGGGTCATTAGGAAAACAAATCCTGCTCATCCGTGTCCACTTTAAGCAAGGAAGGTTTGGAGTGACAGACAGGAGCAACAGCAATAGAGATGTGGATTGAAGTGTTTGCTTTTACGTAGAAGATACTTCATTTGTTGACAGAGGTGGGTTAGAGGTTGATGCAGAGAGCTTTGTGATGCTAATGATGCTAATACCAGGCTAGGTGTTAACACAAGAGGTGACGATACTAATGCTGACATCATGGAGTCTTTTCACTGATTTAAAATGTCACGAGTGGTGTATTGAAGCATAGTGTGGCAACGTCTGTCAATCTTTAATTTATCTCTATTCAAATTCAAACCATATTTTCATTAATAAGAGCCCTGCTCACGCACAGCTGTAAGAGCTGGCTTTAAAATGCATCCTACTCCATGGCCCAGGTGTGAACAAAGCAAAGGCGTACTCAAAGCAGGTTCAAGAACAAGATAAATGTCATCTCTGTGTGAAAAAAAATAAGTAGTTTGGGTTCACACAAAAAAAGAAGTTCAGAAAGCAGATTAAACTTTGTCAAGACATCTTTCTTATTTTTATTATTTTTCACTTATAGACGACTGGAAAGGGTTACATATTATTTTAATGCAGGCTGTGAACTTGAATGCATTTTTATTAAGATGAGCGTGTGTATTTTCCTATTGCATGTAACTGACTAATGACTGGTCCAAAACTCTGTACCTACTTATTCAGAACGGCTTTTGACACTTAGTGGCCCTGTGCCTCTTTATTTTAATGTTATAAAGTGCTCTGCTGACCTATTTGTATGATGTTTATTGATTTTTATCTTGTTTTTAATGTTGTACAGCACTTCGGTTGGCTCTGGTTGTTGAAAGCGCATTAGAAATAAAGTTTGATTGATTGATTATAGTACAGTGGCCCTGAAGGGCAAGTCACACCAACAAAATCAAAAACATGAAAACAAAAACTAAAACATGTACACAAATCTGGAAACATGCACATGAATTCTGAAACACGCACACAAATTCAGAAACACGCACACAAATTCAGAAATACGCACACAAATTCAGAAACACGCACACAAATTCAGAAACATGCACACAAATTCAGAAACACATACACAAATTCAGAAATATGCACACAAATTCAGAAATACACACACAAATTGGGAAATTTGCAACCAAATTTTCAAACACGCACACAAATTAAAAATGCACACACAAATTCAGAAATATGCATAAAACCAGATTACCACTACACATATGACATAACGTCATTTTGTTAATATAATAATGTGTGTCCTGTGTGTGCTTGATTGCAGGGCATGTGGAGTTACAGTGGAGAGTAATAAATAAGGAAAAATAAGGGACACAAAGAAGTATTTTACCCACAATGCATTTGTGATGTGGCAATTTCATAAAAAACTGAAAGATTTACAAATATATTAACAGCTAAAATAAAAAGAAAATTATTAAGCACATCAGATTTCTGGGGTATCTGGAGACGCTTGCCCACTAACCCGAAGGTTGGCAGTTCAAGCCCTGCTGCTGTCGTTGTGTCCTTGGGCAAGACACTTCACCAACCTTGCCTGTGTGAATGTGTCAGTGTGATTGTGTGTTTGTGGTGGCTGGAAGGGCCATGGACGCAAAATGGCAGCCAAGCTTCCACCACCGAGTGTGACTGAGGAGTGTGAATTATTATTATTAAATTAATAATAATAATAATAATATATTATTATTATTATTATTATTATTATTATTATTATTATTATTATTATTATTATTATTAGAGTTATATTATTGTTCTCTTCTTTCTGTGAGCCAAAATGATCTTTTCTTAAATAAATCCAGAAACATTTTTGTTATAAGCTACAAAGTTTTGCTCTAATTGACAAAAAAATGCTTTGTGATTCACTTTTTGATTGTTGTGTCGCAATTACTGAACTCGTCCTTTTTGGTGGATCCTGTTAGACCCATGTCCTCCTTTTTCATATCCTGTGTGTGGTACCCTCCCTCATTCATACATGCCCAACCAGGACATCATATTACATTCTCCTGTTTTGACACTAGATTTAAATTATTTTAACATTTAACGTTTAACATTTCACTCAGGAAATACTGACATACTGGCAAATAAGCTTCAACCCTGCCTCTCCAAAGACTGTTCAAGAGAGTAATATTTTGAGTTTTGTTGTTACAAACAAACATGTAAAGTGGCAAAAACATAATGTCCTTGATGGAAATAATGAAATACACTATATTTACATAAGAGAAAATACTAGAAGTAAATGTCTTAAACTTTAATTTTTTTTATTTTTTTTATTTTTTTTTAGTATGCATTTTAAAGAGAGCAGAGTTGTCAGTCTTTTAAAATGAGTAAACTCCTCTTAAAGAAGACAGGATCTCTGAACAGTGGCCTGGTGGTCTAGTAGGCCACTCTCACAGGTTTGTCCCATTTTAGAAAGAATCAGGCCAGTCCAGTTTTGGCCGATTCGGGAAGGCATTGCAGCGGATCTTCAGGTGTTTCACAGCATCCTTCTGGAACTCTTTGTGGTCTGGTCCCAGGGCTAGCTTCAGGACCTTGGATGCAGATCTATACTCATATATCAGGTCTCTGGCAGCAGCTTTGCCCATTTTCTTCACAGTCTTCTGTTTAAGAACCACTCCATCCGGGTTAGGGTTAGGGTTAGGGCTGGAAGCTTTTTTAGCAGTTTTTTCACCAGGACTTGGATCCCAAGCCTCTACACTGAAGGTCCAGAGAGGATCTGTGGTGAAGTGAAGTGTCCCATCTGTTTTTGTTGTCCTTGGAGCTGTCCTTTGGCTTTTGAGCATCCTCAGATCTGTCCTGCGGCTTTTGATTGTCCTCAGAGCAGAACAGCTGATTCTGAGTGTCCTCCAAGCTGACCAGTGGACACTGAGCGTCCTCCAAGCTGACCAGTGGACTTTGAGCATCCTCAGAGCTGTCCTGCTGATCCTCTAAGCTGTCTTGGGGCTTTTCAATGTCCTCAGAGCAAACTAGTTGATTTTGAGTGTCATCCAAGCTGACCAGTGGGCTTTGAGCATCCTCTGAGCTGACCAGTGGACACTGAGCATCCTCCAATCTCTCCTGTGGACTTTGCGTGTCCTCCAAGCTGACCAGTGGACATTGAGCGTCCTCCAAACTGACCAGGGAACATTGAGCATTCTCCAAACTGATCAGTGGACATTGAGCATCCTCCAAGCTGACCAGTGGACATTGAGCATTCTCTGAGCTCACCAGTGGACATAGAGCATCCTCAGAGCTGACCTGTAGCTTTTGATTGTCCTCTGAGCTTTCCTGTGGACTTTGCCCCTCCACTGTACGGTACTCAGCTGGCTTTTCTTTTGGAGCCAGCTGCAGCTCAGCCAGCCGGCTGCTGGGGTCCTTTCCCAGACTGAAGTCTGGACAGGTCTTGAGCTGTTCCAGGGACTTTGGAACAAGCTTGGGCCCTGGCAGCATTTTTGGAGCGTCCTCGTGCCTCTGCAGGAGAAGTCTCCGACATTAGCTTGAGCAGGCGAATATCGCAGTGTAGCCCCTTCATTCAGATACGTCCTGGAAACGTAGAGACAGGCCGTGCCTCTGTGCCAGGTTGTACAGGTGGCGGACTGCTGCTGGGTTGTAGTAACCTGCCATTCTTGATTATCTGGAAAGAATTTATAAGAAGTTGTTCTGGCTCTGTTGTCCCTGTACTGGTGATTTAAAGTCTGTTCAGCTAATAATGCTTCTTCTTTCCGTAGCTCTTTACAGAGTCTTCTCGCAGGTGCTTGACTAAAGTAGCAGTTCTCTGAAAGTACAGCTTACCTTGACGACTCAACTACTAATACAATTCTGTTTATTTTTAAATGTTTAGTTTTTATAACAAGCTTAATTATTGGATTAGTTTGTTATTTTTCATGTTATTTCTCTTTTTATACTACTTTTATCCTTATGATTGTGTAATATAAAATCCACAAATGCAATTTTATATTTTTTAATGTACTGTATCATGTGACACTTATAATGTCTAAAATACATTTCATATTCAGTTAATTATTTGGCTTACTTAATTGAATACAGTGCCATTTCACATGCACAAGAATAAAATCATGTGACTCATTTTCATTTTATGAGATACTGAATTTAGTTTGGCATTAACTGCAAGCTACAATTAACATACTGTAGTTAAAATAATGAAATATTTCAAATTGTGTGTACTGAGTCTATATGGATCTCACTATGAATTAAACTATTGGAATAAACTCACCTCACTGCAAGACTGTAATTTATTGAGTTAAGTGTAGAGAGCCAGTCCAGTAAAAAAAATGAGAAAATTGAAACGTATTAAAAATAGCTAAACATGTAATACTGTATTTATATTTTACTAGGCTTATTCTAAGTTAATTCTGTGTTTTTGTTTTGTTTTTTGTTTTCTATCAAAACAATATCCAAATCATGACACAGTCACACACTAACCTCACACAGACACACACCGGCCTCACACAGACACACATCAGGCCTCACACAGACACACACCAGCCTCACACAGACACACACCAGCCTCACACAGACACACACCGGCCTCACACAGACACACATCAGGCCTCACACAGACACACACCAGCCTCACACAGTCACACACCGGCCTCACACAATCACACACTGACCTCACGCAGTTACACATGAGCCTCACACAGACACACACCAGCCTCACACAGACACACACCAGCCTCACACAGTCACACACCAGCCTCACACAGACACACACCAGCCTCACACAGACACACCAGCCTCACACAGACACACACCAGGCCTCACACAGACACACACCAGCCTCACACAGTCACACACCAGCCTCACACAGACACACACCAGCCTCACACAGACACACACCAGCCTCACACAGTCACACACCAGCCTCACACAGACACACACCAGCCTCACACAGACACACACCAGCCTCACACAGTCGCACACCAGCCTAACACAGACACACACCAGCCTCACACAGTCACACACCAGCCTCACACAGTCACACACCAGCCTCACACAGACACACACCAGCCTCACACAGTCACACACCAGCCTCACACAGACACACACCAGCCTCACACAGACACACACCAGCCTCACACAGACACACACCAGGCCTCACACAGACACACACCAGCCTCACACAGTCACACACCAGCCTCACACAGACACACACCAGCCTCACACAGACACACACCAGGGTTTACTCTTGTCTTTTTATTCAATGTTGCCACGTCTTTATGTTTTAAAAGTCAGCCTCAAACATGTTTTTTATCTCATTTATTAACACAACTTTTGTTGCTTGTGTGATGTCAGTGTTTACGTAACAGACGCTTTTCTCCTGGACCCAGAGTCATGGAAACACCAGCAGGTTTTGGGGTGACCCGTTCCAAGGCGTCCCGTACTGACACATCCCATATCGTTCTTTCCAGTGGAAGGCCTATAGTTGCTGGGATAGGCTGAAGCTAATCCACAACCCCTAATGGGAATTGGAAGATAAATAAATTAATCTGTCCTTATAACATTAAGCAGCGTATGTAGCATATTTATAATCCATTTAACACTGCAATGACGCATTGACTTACATTGAGCCTATTTCTTGCGGGAGTCATAAGGATCACGTAATGGACACGCAACAGATTCAGTGTGAATTGGGCTTTAATGTTGTCCGGGGAACACAGGGATGACCCCATTTTGCGTATAGTATATAGATTATATTTTCCAAGATGGGCAAATGCATGTTATTTATTGGGGCATGTGTCTACAGTCAGTGTCAGAGTCAACAAGAAGGAAGGCCAGGGCACTTTTTTACAGGCCATTTTGAAAATTATTAATATTATATGTATATACTTTTCCTAACAAATATATTATCTTAATGTCATGTTATTAGGATTTTAATTGCTCTGATAATATCTTGTTTATGCGAAAGGGAGCCCTCCTTAACTGTAGACGTTTTTTATTTTCTTTTTATATGAGCAATTGTCAAATACAGCTTATATTTTTGGCAATAACTTTTGGAAATATAGTGTAGTTTAAAAGACTACACAGACCTGGTGTCAATCATGTGCAAAGTAGATTCAAGGTTTAAATAAAAGGTGGATGAATTTGCTTGGAAAACACTGTAAGATACATATTTATTTGACCTAAATCAACAGTGAGGCCTGGTGAAATTTCTTTTTTCTTCTTTTATTTCTTCCATATCTGGTAGAATGTATTCAAAATGCTACTCAAGTAAACTACAGTACTTACGACTCACCTCAACATATTGCACTGTTGCTAGAGACCAATGCATGTTTAACTAGCCTATTGGTCTGCCTTTCCCTTGCATTCTAGCGCCCTCAGTTGACTGTTTTGAGAATTGCACAGATGAAACAGCAGAATTTACAGTCACCCCACTGACAGCGCCTCATTTTCCCCCATTCTCGAGTCCACAGCGTATGTATGTATTGGGGACGGATGGAAAGAGAGGCGAGAGGCGTCTCCACGGCGTTGCTAAGGAAACGCAAGCGGCATTATTAAACACATTATCAGACCGACAAGCAGCAGCCCCCGAGGCGCTTCCCAGACATTATGGCAGTTTGTTATAAGGGCTACAGGAGGAAAGAAGAAGAAGAGGAAGAGGGGGGGAGAGAGGTGCGTGTCAGGGAGCATGACTGACAACAACAAATGAAGGAGACAGACAGCAAAGACAAATAGTTAACAGAGACTGACACCTGAGGGGGCTCGACAGGAAGACAGGCAGTTGGACGGAGAGTTAGACATGTATTAAAATGGAAAATAAGGTAAAAGGGAGTCCAGGTGGGAGATAGAGCGGAGATAGAGACAGACAAGCAAACGGGGGAAGACAGACGACAACAGCAACAGCAGCCCTCTCCATTTATCTGGGCTTAGCTCCAAATTCATAGCAGTAAGCGCTCTGTAGTACAGATATGGACTTCTCCCACCTCAGAAAAAAAAAAATGATCAGATACATGTAACTACTGTGTTATATTGCTGTTTTTTTTCTGTATGTATGTTTTTAATCTAACACTCTTAAAGGTCCTTTTTTTTTTTTTTTTTTAAAGCTTTTTGAAATAATGGTGGACACCTTTGCATTAGTATTTCATATTTTATAACTTAAAGTAAGTTGCCTCCAGCTGGTGCAGAATGCTGCACCCAGATTTTTAACCAGCACTTCCAGATGTCAGCACATCACCTCAGTCCTTTATTTACTCGACTGGCTTCCAGTTTCTTTTAGAGTTGATTTTAAATTTTTATTGTTTGTTTTCAAAGCCTTGAATGGCCTTCCCCAACATATCTTGCTGAGACATTAGCTATTTGCAACCCAAATAGGGCTTTGAGATCTTAAAAAAAAAAAAAAACTCCTTTTGGAAGTCCCAAGAGCTAAATACAAACACTGGGGTGATCGGGCCTTCTCTGTTGCCGGGCCCAGACTCTGGAACAAACTGCCTCCTGATTTGCGCACCATCACAGACTTTGCTGTTTTTAAATCTAGGCTTAGAACTTATTTATTCTTTAATATTTTATGTATTTCTCTTTATGTATTTGTATTTTTTTAATTTTTTTTATTGATTTTACTTTGATTTTATTGGAAAGCACTTTGGTCACTTTGTGTGTTGTAAAGGGCTGTACAAATAAATGTTTATTGATTAATTGATTGATTAATTGATTGATTGATTGATTGATTAATTAAAATATTGCATATGTATGGAAAACGTATTCATTTGGGGAGCTGTTAACTTTGACTTGGCTTAAGTGTCTGACGCCACCTACTGGCAATGTTAGGAAATGAACATAGCATAAAATGGTTGTTTAGTACGCCTATTAGCAACATGATGCTAAGAGACAGATAAATAAGTTGACATTTAAGCGCTTAAGCTCAGAAAAGTTGATTTAACACTATAGGGGGCCTTTAAATTATCCCTGACCTGTGTACTGCAGTTTAGATTTCAGCTTTGCATTGTACTGAATATACATATATTGCATTGACATCGTGCATCTTGTGTGACAGGTTGGAGCTGTTATTGTTAGCATGTCACCATATTAGGTATTAAAATGAATCTCTTGCAAAATAATTAGTTTTGTCTCTCAGCTCTTCATGTTTGACTGTTACATTACCATTGCTAGAACTGTTTTGTCATTGAAAACAAAATTGTTGGACATTTTTATATTTCCAAATTTGTCCCTCTGAGATAGACGGGCAGGCATGCTGACAAATGGGAAGACTAAAACGACAAAATGAATCCGTAGCCTGTAAGCGTCCCTCCATGGTCAACATACATGTAATCCAGTGGCCACCTGCTGGGATTAAACTATGTACTATGGTTGTCAGAGAAGCACACACAGTCATATCCACAGCTCTCTCTGAAGCAGCCATCACAAGTTGTCTTCCAGACCAGACTCCACATGTAAACAAACCTCCCTGAGTGTATGTGCGTGTGTGTGTGTGTGTATTTGTGATGCTGCCAGTACTTAGGGCCATGTGATTGGTGGAATATATAACAAAAGGTCACACTGTCAGAAAAACACCCAAGCTCACGAAGATCATGGAGCCCCCAGCGTTGAGAATACCAAAGATCCAAATACCCAGCCATGTTAGACTGTAGACGGTCGAGTATTTGTGTGTGTGTGTGTGCGTGTGTGTGTTGACCGAGAGGCAACAACCGTGGCTTGGAAGTAAAGCCAGCGTGGAGCAAACTAAAAGTGTAATAACTTGGACAACTGCTGGTTCCTGGCTACAGAGCTCACAGTAATAAAGTCCCAATCACAAGCCTTGTGTAGAAAATCAGAGTTCTGTGATTTAGTAAACGCTTAATATCCTTTTGAGCAAAGATGGAAAGTAACTATACTTTTGCTGTTTGAGGATTGTGTACTTTCTTTGTACATTTTCTAAACAATACTTTTACTTGAGTACATTTTTAAAGCTGTACTTGAGTAAAAGTATGTTTTGATCTCCCTGGTAAAGTAGGTAGAAATAGTAGTAAGAGTAATTTGTGGGAGTAGTAGCATTGGTCATAGTAATTGTAATAGTTGCAGTAGCAGTAGTCAAAGTGCAAATAGTAGTAGTAGCAGTTAATACTTTATACTCCAGTAAACGTTACTTTCAATACTTTAAATTCTAACATTTAGTTGAGTACCTGTACTTTTATGATTATTGTTGAAATAACTGTACTTTTACCTAGGTACAGATTTGAAGTACTTCATACACCTCTTTTAACTGTTAACAGTTAACAGGTTGCACAGTAACATGGCTACAGAGGCCAATGTAATACTTTTTTTTTTCAATCTCTTTATAAAATGTTGTAATGTTACTGATATATAAGAGAATTGCCAGACATATTAACAAGAATGTGGTATGAAAATATTGAATTATTTTTTAATCACTTTTTGCTCACTGGCCCCCGTGTTTAGTCTAAGTCAAAAGTTGCTAGCCACTTAGTGTTTTTTTTTTTTTTTTTTTTCTAGCCACAATTTTATTTTTGTGTATATTTTATTGTATACAACAAGTATAAAGAAAATTTGGTTTAATATATGGACAGGGATTTATCAAATATTAATAAACAAATTTAGGCAGAATAAACTGTATCTCTGTGGATGTGGGGTTGCATTTTTGCATTGTTATATTTTTTTAATTCATATTTTTATTTCTTTAAGCATGATGAATAACTAAATACAAAATGGTATACACTCGAGCAGTGCAACAAAAATTCAGGCATAACCCCTAACAATATAGGTGCTTAAAATTTATCCGGCCAAAGTGAAAATCTACTAGCATTTGGCTGGTTGGCTAGTGTTACCGCCGCACCCTGATCACTTTATTTACCTGTATAGCTGTTCTCTATAACTACAACATGTTTGCACACCCGGGTTCTAACCCTAACCTTGGAACACATATGGCTCCTTCCAACACATACTACATTTTGCAGATTACCAAAGTTGTATGATAATTAAGCATTTTTATGTTTTTATTCTGTAAAACCCAGGTAATTTACACATTTTTACAAAGTGTTAAGTGTTTCACAGTTTCCCTGGGGAAGACAGTGTGTTTATATTATTATATGGTATAGTTGTAACACAGCAGTTAACAGAATACTACAGTTCACTCAATGTTGTTTTACTGTTACTAATGAATGGTCTTGCTGTAGATTCTCCAGATAGTTTCACTTTGAGAAAAAATGACAGAAAGAGCAGCATAAGTTTGTGGTAATATTTACAAGGATTATCTCAGAGTTCCTATAGGCCATTTTAAACATTTGACAGTGGGGCCTGAGCTTTTGCAGAGTTTACATTATCTGGAGTCTTGGGCATCACTTGATCTCCACTGACCCTCTTATCCCAACACCAAACATGACTTCACCAGCTCCCAAAACAGCTACAATCTTCACCTCTCCATTATGTTCTGCTTACATGCCATTTTAGAACATTTTTGTCATTTTTCTATGCCTGCTTACCAAACTAGGTGTATTGTAAGTGCACTTTGGTGTGTGTGAAAAAGCTCCCGAAACAATTCAAAAGCCTTTCACACTTGGCTTGCTACATTGATGCATGATTCATTCAACATCTATTGCTTTGCTGTGTGTTTACTCCGACAGCGAGTCAATCGATTAACATGCTCCACGTGTAAATGGAGGGATGGAGATGGAGAGAGAGGGGAGATGAAAGCACAGGGCAGCGTTTAACACAGCACCTTCTCATACTTGCATACACACCTAATTATTTTACAAATGAAAAAATAGGATTCTTCCATTTGCAGCACTTGACAACCCCCAAATCCAAATAAGCCAGCTGTCTTCTCTGGGTCTCATTTAAAATAGGTTGAAATAGAGAACTGTTTTTATGACTAAATGGACCAAAAATTGTGAAAAATACAAACAAAATTGGTTGACGTGTTTGTTGGTGCCTTTTGTTACCCCTGTCCCAAGTTTTTTGAGCTGTATGTTGTTTATGATCTAATGTGAATAAAATATGGTTTTGTATTCAATCTCCCAGCTTATTTTTAAACTAATTTAGGGATGCACAATTTCTCAATATACTGCCTCATTTCTCTCCTCCCACCTTCCCTTTCATGTCTTTACCTGTGACATCTTTTGCAAACCCCTCCTATGAGCCCTCTTCTCTCAAATCCTTTATTTTCCTCCCTTCCTTCAGTCATTCTTTACTGTCCTCCCTCCACATCTGCCCTGTTCCTGATCCATGCGTCCTTATGCCACACAGTACCATGCTTAATTAGCCAGTAGTGAATTTGGCCCCTCATTAGCGTTTCAGCAGACCCCATGGATGCCTTCGTTCTTATTCCAACAGCGTACTCTGCTCTCCTCCTCCCCTCTGAAGACAGGATAAGCTGGCCCTCTGTTGGTCGTGCTGAACTTTAACTTGCTACTGTTCGCTTTGATGAGAAGTTTGGCGTTTTTCCGACCAAGGAAGAGGGGACATGTGCCAGTTTGCATCTGTGCTTGATAAACTGCCAGGAAACATTCAAAAAGAGGAATAAATAATGTCACTTTGAAGTGGAGACCTACATTGTCATCCACCAGTGCTTTATTCATTGCATTAACATATGGTGGCACGAATAAACTACACTTATTTGCAACATTTATTGTGTCCCTGATTTAAGTAGGAATATAGCATAGAGTTGGTCCCTGAGCAGCTTAATAGGCTGACAACAATGTTTACTAGAATAAGAAGCTAGATAGAATTTGCTTTGTAAATGTGTGCATTGAAAGTTGGCCAATTTCAGATAAAACTAAAGTGTTTCTTTACTTTATCGCTGCCTGGCCACCACAGCAAAACATATGCCTCCGAACATGTCGTGAGATGAGTCAGTTTACCTTCCTGGTGCAATCCTCTCCATTTATCCTGGCTTGGGGCTGACACGCACTGACTTGTGGCTGGATTGTAGTAGTGCAGATGTATATCAAATACATAGTACTGCATGTTTCTGAGTAAAAGGCAAATATGATGACTTTTTCTCAACCACATTTTGTGAACAAATAAAAGCTGTTTTATACACTTGATAATAATAGTTTTAATCAATAAAACCCGAAGTGTGAAAGCACAATTTTAAATGTCCTTCTTTCTCAATTTTAAGGTTGAATTATGAAGGGGGCACAGAAGTAAACAGAGCGTTATGTAAATATGTCATCCATCAATAGGCTACTTTCATGCAATCACATGTTTAGTATAATAAAAACAACAACAACAAGGTTTTAGTGTACAGTACAGAAAGCTACAACTAGAAGGAACAATTCTAGAGTTGGTGACTTTTTGACATTCAAACACAAATCTGTAAGTTTAAAACACTGTTGTTTGCCTCTGTTAAAAATGGCTGGAAGAGGGCAACAATCAGCTAGTCATGGAGTATTACTTATTCTTAAAAGTCACTCGAACATGTTGTTTATGTGGTAGGGTCACGCTGTACCCAAAGTTAACATGTGCAATTCTGCAGTAAGTCCTTGTGAGAGCCCTGTAATTTAAACTGTCTTTTCTGCTGTTGCTATGTGGGTGTAGTTCCTTTCTGCTGCTTTTCACACCATTTTGTCTTTTGTATTGTATTTTTGTGCTGCTGAGCTTGTAAATGGCCTCTCCCTCTGAGACTGCACCTGCATTAGTCAACCTGATAATTGTGATTAATTATAGCAACACACACACACTAGTGTATGCACACGGCCACAAACACACAGACACACGTTCACACAAGGATAAAAGAGTGGAGCTCCAGTGCACTAGGTAACATTGTCCTGGACTTAGACATTTCCCAGTGTGTGCATTCAGACATTCACAATCATTTGGAGAGATTCATTCATTCATCTTCTGCTAAAGCCTATCCCTGCAACTGTGGGCCTTAGGCGGGAGAGACCATGGACAATGGACAGTTAGTAACAGGGCTGACACAAAACACAGTGAAAGACAAACATTAACAAGGGCTATTTAAAGATAATATATGCAATATATTTTAACAGCGTACTGCCCTCTAAATTCAAAAAAATGGAGCATTTTGGTGCCATTCTCCATCCAGCGGTCTTATGAAATGCCAGTTACCAAGTGGTTTTAAAACACTGGAGTTATTTGCATTCATAGCTTGCACATACACAAAGAAAATATAAAGGAATAACATCTAGCCTTTATAATTTCTTTATAAATCCATCTTCTAATCCGTTGCCACTCAATACACTATGAGAGGTAGATAATGAATCAGCAAACAATGTGGCTGAATGTATCCCTGTCGTCCAGGAACCCAAACCATCAAATGATACATTACAAATTAATTCACAGATCTTATTTAACATCACAAAAACTACTCCAAATGAAGTTGAGACATAATCCTCACTGTGACTTTTGTACAGACCAAACCATTGCCACACTATATCATACGGTGTGGTAATGCCCAGTTGTCATTACATTTTGGAACGTGTCATAATTAGAGTCCTGTATTTTTTCCCCTTTGTTATTACTCAGAGATACACACTTTTTTGAAATTAGGTGTAAATAAAAGACATAAGAGACAAAGCTGCCAAAAAAATGATAGTATGATGATGGAAAAAACAACAGGAAGTGCCAGTAATGGAGTGGTTTACAGGATACAAGGACTTAGCACAACTTGAGCTCTCGGCAGCACGACTACATGGTGCTCACACAAAAAAAAAAGTATTTATATGGGCTGATCTATTACAAAAACTCAAATCACTGTCTAATTAATTAACTTATTTTATTTTGCATATGAAATGACTAGTCCTATAGGTAAATTATTGGTTATAGGAATGAGAATGATTAGAAAATGACATTACACAAACTATCCATCCATCCATCCATCCATCTTCTTCCGCTTATCCGGGACCGGGTCGCGGAGGCAGCAGTCTAAGCAAAGATGCCCAGACTTCCCCCTCCACAGGAAACTCATTTTCAGCTGCTTGTATCCGGGATCTTGTCCTTTCGGTCATGACCCAAAGCTCATGACCATAGGTGAGCGTAGGAACATAGATCAACCGGTAAATCGAGAGCTTCGCCTTTCGGCTCAGCGCCTTCTTCACCACAACAGACCGATACAACGTCCGCCTTACTGCAGCCGCTGCACCGATCCGTCTGTCGATCTCACACTCCATCCTCCACTCACTCGTGAACAAGATCCCAAGATACTTGAACTCCTCCACTTGAGGCAGAAACTCCCCCCCAACCTGGAGAGGGCAAGCCACCCTTTTCCGGTCGAGAACCATGGCCTCTGACTTGGAGGTGCTGATTCTCATCCCAGCTGCTTCACACTCGGCTGCTAACCGCCCCAGTGCACACTGAAGGTCCCGGCCTGAAGAAGCCAACAGGACAATATCATCCGCAAAAAGCAGAGACAAAATCCTGTGGCCCCCAAACCGGACTCCCTCCGGCCCTTGGCTGCGCCTAGAAATTCTGTCCATAAAAATTATGAACAGAACCGGTGACACAGGGCAGCCCTGCCGGAGTCCAACATGCACTGGGAACAGGTCTGACTTACTGCCGGCAATGTGGACCAAGCTCCTGCTCCGGTCATACAGGGACCAGACAGCCCCTAGCAAAGGGCCCCGGACCCCATACTCCCAGAGCACCCCCCACAGGACACTACGAGGGACACGGTCGAACGCTTTCTCCAAATCCACAAAAGCCATGTGGACTGGATGGGCGAACTCCCACGAACCCTCGAGCACCCGATAGAGGGTACAGAGCTGGTCCACTGTTCCACGGCCAGGACGAAAACCGCATTGTTCCTCCTGAATCCGAGGTTCGACTTTTGGCTGAATTCTCCTCTCCAGTACCCTGGAATAGACTTTCCCGGGGAGGCTGAGAAGTGTGATCGCCCTATAGTTGGAACACACCCTCCGGTCCCCCTTCTTAAAAAGAGGGACCACCACTCCGGTCTGCCAGTCCAGAGGCACTGTCCCCGACCGCCATGCGATGTTGCAGAGACGTGTCATCCACGACAGCCCCACAAAATCCAGGGACTTGAGGTACTCAGGGCGGATCTCATCCACCCCCGGTGCCTTGCCACTGAGGAGCTTTCCAACCACCTCAGTGACTTCAGCTTGAGTGATGGATGAGTCCACCTCTGAGTCCCCAGCCTCTGCTTCCTCAACGGAAGGCGTGTTGGTGGGATTGAGGAGATCCTCAAAGTATTCCTTCCACTGCCCGACAACATCCCCACCTCCACTGTAAACAGTGTTGGCGAAGCACTGCTTCCCCTCCTGAGGCGGCGGACGGTTTGCCAGAATTTCTTTGAGGCCAACCGATAGTCCTCGTCCATGGCCTCCCCGAACTCCTCCCAGACCCGAATTTTCAGCCTGACAGCCTCCCTTACTTCCGGTGTCCACCACCAGGTTTGGGGGTTGCTGCCACGACAGGCACAAGAGACCTTTGCGACCACAGCTCCGAATGGCTGCATCGACAATAGAGGCGGAAAACATGGTCCACTCGGACTCCATGTCTCCAGCCTCCCTCGGGATCTGATCAAAGCTCTCCCGGAGGTGGGAGTTGAAAACCCCTCTGACAGAGGGCTCAGCCAAACGTTCCCAACAGACCCTCACAATACGTTTGGGCCTGCCGAGTCTGTCCGGCCTCATCCTCCGCCAGCGGATCCAACTCACCACCAGGTGGTGATCAGTTGACAGCTCAGCCCCTCTCTTCACCCGAGTGTCCAAGACACACGGCCGAAGGTCAGATGACATGACTACAAAGTCATCGACCTCCGGCCTAGGGTGTCCTGGTGCCACGTGCACTGATGGACACCCTTGTGCTCGAACATGGTGTTTGTTATGGACAAACTGTGGCTAGCCCAGAAGTCCAATAACAAGACACCACTCGGGTTCAGATCAGGGAGGCCGTTCTTCCCAGTCACACCCCTCCAGGTGTCACTGTCGCTGCCCACGTGGGCGTTGAAGTCTCCCAGCAAAACAATGGAGTCCCCAGTCGGTGCACCTTCCAGTACCCCTCCCAGGGACTCCAAGAAGGCCGGGTACTCTGTGCTGCTATTCGGCCCGTAGGCACAAACAACAGTAAGAGACCTTGTCCCCAACCTGAAGGCGTAGGGACGCGACCCTCTCGTTTACTGGGGTAAACTCCAACACATGGCAGCTGAGCTGGGGGGCTATGAGCAAGCCCACACCAGCCCGCCGCCTCTCACCACGGGCAACTCCAGGGTGGTGGAGAGTCCAACCTCTCTCGAGGAGCTGGGTTTCAAAGCCCAAGCTGTGCGTGGAGGTGAGCCCAACTATATCTAGCCGGTATCTCTCAACCTCCCACACAAGCTCAGGCTCCTTACCCCCCAGTGAGGTGACATTCCATGTCCCCACAGCTAGAAGCTGTGTCCGGGGACCGGGTTGTCGAGGGACCCGCCTTCGACTGCTGCCCGATCCACATTGCACTGGTCCCCTACGGTTACCTCTGCGGGTGGTGAGCCCACAGGAGGTCGGGCCCACGTCGCTCATTCGGGTTGTACCCGGCCGGGCCTATGCCCTTGGAGCCCGGCCGGAAACATCCAGTGGACATTATTAGAATACACAAATTTACCTTTATCTTCTCTCCTTTCAGCTTTTCCCTTTTGGGGTCATCACAGTAAGTTTTCCATGCAGTGATTTACTTCCTTGATTTTCCATAGGTTTTACTCAAAATGCCTTTCCTGATACAACCCTCTCCATTTACCCAGGCTTGGGACCGGCACAAAGAGCACAGTGGCTTGTAGCACCATGTGGTTGGATTCTTAGCAGTACATGAACTAGCTGAAAAATATCTCACATTTACCATCTCCACTCCCACAAAAAGATATTTTCTAGGTACAAAACATTTTCAATTTATTTTCTAATACTTGAGATGTAACATATAGAGCTATACCTATTGTGTGGGAAGGACATTGCTGTGAAAGCTGCATGTGAAAACTTGGAGTTACTTTATTCATAAACCTGTAATCATAAATGTCCCACTTTCTCCAAGTACTTTTATTTTACACTTTGCATTGTTTAACTTTTTTTTTTTTTTTCTTTTTTTTTTTTTTTTTTTTTTTTTGCCGCGCTGCGATATTTACAGTGCCCCTGACATAATGTTATAAATAGTCATAGAGCGGGTCGTTCTGCAGCGGAGAAATATATGCATCGCTGTGACAGGTGAGTTTGAATTATAGGATCGATATAGGAATACACAGACTGCGGGTGGCTGCCTCGTCACTGCTGAATGAGAGCGAACAAATAGAAAACGGCTGAATCCATGCTGATCCTCATGATGTATCGAGCATTAAATTGCACATTGCCGGCGTGATTTCTTTTCTTTTTTTTTTTTTTTAATAGAGGACGCAATCTTCCATCTTTGGTCCAAACTATTGTAACATACGTTTGCTTTATTGCATTTGTGCCAGCTTTGATTACATTCACACTCTCCATTTAGAGGCTCGTAAACAGAAGTCACAAAAATGTAAGCATCTTGTTTGTGAGCGTTTTGACAGGTTGATGGGATGGTGGGGATACAAATTTCCTTTTATAGCATCGCATGTCAAACTGTAAATGAAAAACTAATTTAAAAAGCTGACTTTTGTGCTTCATCCTGTTTCTTGGTAGAAAAAAAATACTAATGATGTTCTGGTTCCTAAAATGAATTAACATGGCTATCTTCCTTTATGTAGCTGTGCAATATGTTCCCTACCATCTAAGACTAATGTCTTGTATGGCAATAAAATGTCACTATTAGTGGGTGGAAGTGAAGAGGTACTTAAAATCCATCCATCCATCTTCTTCCGCTTTATCCAGGGGCCGGGTCGCGGAGGCAGCAGTCTAAGCAGGGACACCCAGACATCCCTCTCTCCTGGACACTTCCTCCAGCTCATCTGGAGGAACCCCAAGGCGTTCCCAGGCCAGCCGAGAGACGTAGTCCCTCCAGCATGTCCTAGGTCTTCCCCGGGGCCTCCTCCCGGTGGGACATGCCCGGAACACCTCCCCAGGGAGGCGTCCGGGAGGCATCCGGAACAGATGCCCAAGCCACCCCAGCTGGCTCCTCTCGATGTGGAGGAGCAGCGGCTCTACTCCGAGCTCCTCCCGGGTAACTGAGCTCCTCACCCTATCTCTAAGGGAGTGCCCAGCCACCCTACGGAGGAAACTCATTTCAGCCGCTTGTATCTGGGATCTTGTCCTTTCGGTCATGACTCAAAGCTCATGACCATAGGTGAGAGTAGGAACGTAGATCGACCAGGTAAATTGAGAGCTTCGCCTTTCGACTCAGCTCTTTCTTCACCACAACAGACCGATACAATGACCGCATTACTGCAGATGCTGCACCGATCCGTCTGTCAATCTCACGCTCCATCCTCCCCTCACTCGTGAACAAGACCCCGAGATACTAAACTCGTCCACTTGAGGCATGAGCTCTCCTCTGACCTGGAGAGGGCAAACCAGCCTTTTCCGGTCAAGAACCATGGCCTTGGACTTGGAGGTGCTGATTCTCACCCCAGCCACTTCACATTCGGCTGCAAACCATCCTGTTGGCTTCATCAGGCCAGGACCTTCAGTGTACTTAAAATCTGTACTCAAAACAACAACTAACAGTAAATACTTCTACAGTATACTACTACTACTACTGATGCTGCTGCTACAACCTTTTACTATTAACCCTAATACTACTACAAAAAATGAGGTGAGGATACTATCAAAATTGGCACTGAGCTCCAAAAAATACTTATTTAGAGACTTTAGAGACAAAGTTTACATACAAAAAAAGCTCAACTTTTACAAAATGTACACATCTAGAGTATTTTTGGAGTAAAAGTATAGTTAGTTTCCAAATAATGGTAGGAAATCCCAGCTGTACTGTTGCTGATTGATTTTTTAAAACTGTGTGTATGTTTTTATGTAATTTTACTACTCAGTGACTCATACTAGTATCCTTTTTTAAAATCATTAGCCCCATGTTGGACACAGTGCTGTTTGAGAGTGAAAGGTTTTGATTGGTTCTCAGTTGTGAAGCCGTGAGTCACTGATCACCACAGAAGATGTGCTGACTGCAGTAGTTTAATGTAAATGGTGCCATTAGCCAGAGGTCAAACTCATTTGACCCCATTTTAACCCTCAGTCCCATTAAGTGTTTTATTTACATCAATGTGACATGTGCTGAATGTAGAAATAAATAAATGACACTTCAGTCAATATGTAAAAAGCAGTGACTGACCATGGAGAACATAAAACATATTAACAGCAGTGAAACAGCTTCAAAGACTTCAAAGTAAAAATACTGATAATTCAAAATAGTAGAAGAATGAAATATATAGGAAAAGAATAGAAGAATAAGTAGAAGTAAATGAAAAAAAGATATGTGTGTATATCTATAACTTTTTGTATATACAGTATATTGTTTTATTGTTAAAGGTAAAAAGATATTGAGTGTAAAGAAGAAAGTATTTAGAAAGTACTTTGTAGTTTTTTGCAATTGCAGAGCAAATGAAATAAATAAGGACTAGCACTACAATTATTTTCCTACATCTTCTACTTCTACTACTACTGCACTGCTATTGAAATGAAAAGTATTTTTGACCCTAGTTGCAGGAGTATAAAGTGAAAGGGCAATTGTAGTCTATTGCAGTATTTCATTCTTAACATACTGACTGACACCTCAACAATTCGCATAATCCTGAATACCAAATACCTTAAAGCTATGTCACATCATTTTTCACCACACACAACAATCAGACTTGGTATGTTGAATGGCTTTTCCCTGTGTGTTTTATCCTATTCATTTTTGCAGTGTATGAAAATCAATGACTCCAAAAATACGCTTGAATTGTGTTCTTGTTGTAAACATCAACATCATTTTCTGCCATAGTTATGAGGTAAAGAAGTCCAGGCGCCCCTCCAATATGCCAGTGCACAATCATATAATTTATTTATGACTTAGATAAATTGGATAAAGCTCGCAGTACCCTTGCAACAATAGTTTCATTGTTCCTTTTGAAAGATGACATATACCTTCACAAAATGGACTCATTCAGAGATCTGAAAGAACGTGATTTTCTGAATTTAACATGAACACACTGTTCACTTAGATTACTCTTCATATTTTTTAATGAGTCTGAGTTCTACAGTAGTATGCTAAAACTAACCAAACGGGCAAATATGCCAGTCCTTTCTCATCATGCTTGAATTGTCTTGTGGCTGCATTTTTTTCAAAATAGTTAAACACCACATAACTTTGACACAATAATATCAATCAGGGGCAGACTGGGACTTAAAAACATCCTGCTCTATCACAAAAAGTCCATATACAAACATATAGCTACAATAATTATTTCCCTACAATAAACAAAGACAGGTAATGTGTATTTAATTGTCTCTGTGTTAATTTAATTCAACTTTATAGACTACACCAATAACCTCAGAAAATGTGTAGCTTTACAAATCTAAACCAAGAGCAGAAGGGGATAAATAAGCTATAGGGAAAAACAAGAATTGTATTAGGTCTAAGGCAGGTCTAAAGCAGGATTTCATAGGTCTAAACTGTGCCGTTGTTATCAATAGCTATGCTCATTGGCGCGTGATGCCAAAAAATGTTTTACTTCCGTGTTACTTGCACATTGTGCGGCCCATAGAGCAGGCGCACTGCAGCCCTTGAGCAAGGCGGTGTTGCTCCGCGTACCGTCTGATTGGCTCTGACCAATGGCCGCAATGGTCAACCATAAGAAGTTATTTTTTTAGCCAACTTAAAGATTTTGAAGAAGGAAAAAGTCCATGGTGTGAAAATAGATAATAAACTCTACAAAATTTGACCATTTTGGAAGCTGTAGGTGTCCTGTCAGCTGAACACCAGGCATTTCTTTTGACACTGTGCTCTATGGGAAAAATCCTTTCTGGCTGCATGTGATTTTCCACTGCAGTTCCACTTCATTGGACCTCCCCTACAAAAAGCAAAGCAGTTGTAATTTTAAGTATTCTAGGGCTTTCTAGAAATGAAACCTGCATAAACACCACTGGGTTAAATGTAGGGTGTTTGTATTTACTGTAACAACTATAGCCCCCAAATGGCTTTGCCTCTGCTGAATGTTATGTAAGATATATACTTTATCATTTCAGTTTGATCTGTGTATAAGAGTGACATCATGTGGTCACTATGTAGGTCTACTGTAGAACACACCACTGAAGGAACTACTCATGAAACAACTCACAAAACTGTGCAGTCTAATGTTGGTTGGTTTCACAGTCTCATATTCAATATGTTTATGTTTTAAATGCACTTTCCTGTGGTATGACAGGGCTACCATCCCAAATACAGTTACCTGTACCTCAAAGCGGCAAATGCCACCTCACTTCTCTCACGTTTTTAAAAACAACGCATCTGTGACATCAAGACCAATGCCTTGTTCCTGTGCACAGATGTCCTTCTGGGACACTTCCGCTCACGGGCCATTTACACTATTGTCCTGTACAGTGCACAGGGGCTGACATCAGTGTCATGTCAGAGTTTGCTTAGTTTTTTTCGCCACGCAAACAGACTGTGCCAGTGCGAGTAGAGAGCACAGGAAAGGGCTGCGCGAGGGAATGGTTAAATTGGTTGGTGCTTTAGTATAATTATTACTCACCATTAATTTAATAAAGCTGTATCGACTGCACTGTGAGCTCTCACATTACCCAGTGACAGATGCGCAAAGTTACCCCCTGTCTGTCAGGCAGACTCCTGAGAAAAAAAAGCCATGTTCCGTATCATTGGACAGTTTTTACACTCAGAACGCACTTATCTGCTTTATGCTAAAAAGATGGAGTCCAATAGTTTAAACTAGAAATAAGGCCATAACAGAGCGGCCTCTGTTTGACACCGCTCTGTACAGCTGGGCGCCTCATCTCAGCTCTGCCTGGCCACGGCAGCTGCAGGCCACACTGCTGGCGGCGGCAGCAGCTCAGTCGATAGAGACACTTGCCCACTAATTCGAAGGTTGGCGGTTGTGCCCTTGGGCAAGACATTTCACCCACCTTGCTCATGTATAAATGTGAGATTAACAATCTTGTACATGTTTTTGGTGCAAAGGAAAACTGGAGAACCTGAAGAAAACCTATGCAGAAACGGGGAGAACTTGTAAACTTCACACAGAAAGGCCCCATGCGGTCCAGGAATCAAACCCTGGACGTTCTTGCTGTGAGACAGGAGTGCTAACCACAATACTCTCAATACTTTTTACTTCTCTAGCTTAACTTACTGTTCCAGTAACACCTTTGAGAAGTACTTTTACTTCTGCTTAAGTAATTCCATTTCAAATGAACAGCACTTTAGTTTAGATTACAGGTACTTCTGCCACCCTCCGGCTAAATGTCTTAGCTGGCACATTTGTCCAAACACAAAGACAGTGAACACAGGACAGGGATGTGGCCGTATTAGTGATGGAAAAGGGGTGGAGTGCGTGTGTGTTGAGACCGTCCCGCTGCAAGAAGGGGGTAGGGGTGGGGTGGTGGGCCGGGCGCCAGGTGAGCTCTCTCATGTGAATCTGCAGTGTTCATTTCAGCCGCCCAGCAGGACCTCAGCAGTACTGTATGTGTGTGTAAGTGTTTCTGTCCCTAACTGTGCACAATGGTGGCTGTGGTCCAGTGCAGCGTGTGCATCACAGGTGGAGTCTCATTGCCCGCGGTTTTGAAAAAGCATTAGCATCGAAAACACTCCGGCTTCTCTGCTCTCAGTCTTTATCCACCTCTTCAGCGCAATAGTGTATTCCCCGTGTCCTGGCCATATCTATTTATATGTGGCTGGTTGATGTCTGACAGAATAGTAACTCTGTAGAGGAAGTGTGGAGGTGGAAAAGAAACTTCAAATCAATACTCAAGAACAATCCTGCTACTTCAAAACATTATTACACAAAAATAAGTCAGATTCTTGTAGTAGTAGTAGTAGTAGTCATTTTACTTGTAAAGGAAAGAGGACCTGAGTGAGGTGGTTGCTACTACTGCTGCTATTACCATTACTATACTGCAACCAACTTTACCACTGAGGTCAGAAATACTTTCACTTATTTAGAGTTTAATTTACTTGAGTAAATCCAGCCACAGGGATTCTCAAGCTTTGTCCCAGTGCCAAGCCAGGACAAATGAAGAGGGTGGCATCAGGAAGGGCATCTGGTGTAAAACCTTTGCGCAATCAATATGCAAATCACTATATGCTAGGAGGTAGATGGTTGGCTGTGGTGCAAAAGTACTTTTTTTTTTGTTTTGTTAAAACATGTTAAAGTAAAAGTAAATGAAAAAAATGAATAAAAAAGTCCAGGTAAAAGTATGTTTTAGAAAATTTGCTTAGAGAAGTACATATTTCAAGTCCAAAAATGTACTTCTTTCCTTTCCTTGAATAAATGTCTCTATTTTTAACACTAGCACAGCTGAAGGGTCGCAGAGTGAGGCAGTGAACTGTACCCTGTCCCAAAGCATCGAACTGCAACTAGAAAATTAAATCCATTCTGCCGCGTCTATGCAAAAGGGAATCTTTCTTCCACTGCTAGCACTGGTTAGCAAAGTCATCTTCATTTTCATTTCCATCACAGTAGCTTCAGTTTCCTCAATTAACGATCTGCTTTCTGCCTCTGTCCTTCCACATCCTCAGATCTGTATTCCTTTTCCATATCATTGCTTCTTTGCTGCTGTCACCGGTGGCCGTGCATCATTACAGACCATACAGACACACACACACACAAACACACACACACACTTCTCTCCAGCCTAAATCCACCTTCGACTCCCAAAGCGATTAGTATTATCCCAAACCCCTTTGCCAGGCTTAGCTCACCAAATTTGTGTGTGCATGTGTGGTGAGATCTGTGAGGTCCAGAAACCAGCAGACCAATGACAGTGTTGGGTCTACATGCCTTTTGTTGACCGTGGTATTTCGGAGGATTTCAGCATTAGCACTGAACTTAGTACTGATAAGGCCACACTATGAGGGACCAAGTCATGACTACGACCAGAGGTGGAAAGTGACTTACTTATTTTTACTTAAATATATAGATTTTAGAAAAAAAAAAAAAAAAAAAAAAAAAACTTTTACTCACGCATTTTTTTAAATCTCTAAATTAATAAAAGTGTCTTTGGACGTCTATGGCAAATTGGTTGGTTTGTATTGTAGTAGTAGTGGTAAAAGTGGAGTAGTACTGTAAAAGCAGTAGTACAACCCAAATTTCAGTGAATAAAATGAAAACTAAAAGGCTTTCAAAGCACATGAGCCCATAGTATAATCACAATAGAACACAGATAACATGAGAAATGTTATACTTTACAATGAGTTCATTTCAAATTCGATGCCTGCTAGAGGTCTCAAAATAGTTGGGACAGGGGCATGTTTACCATGGTGTAGCAGCTTCTATTCTTTTCAAAACAGTTTGATTAGTAGAGGTGTAATGATATGTTTTTGCAACGTGATACATATTGATTAGAATTGTTTTGATAAAATTCAAGAACAATATTGGTTAATTTAGAACGATACAAAAGTTTGACCCTCAAATATAGCATTGCGGCCGGGGTTGATTATGTCCAGCAGACAGATAGCGAAGAAAAGTTGAATGTAAAGTTTTATTTCATTAAAAACACAAAAATTACATTCAAAAAGCCATATCTGGTTTTATTTTAACATGCAAATTTCTAATTTCAGTTTTCCAATATTTATTGATTGATATTCCATCTATATCGATATACACTACCTAGAAAACAATGCAATTTGATATAAGGTTATGTGTATTGATATACCGTATTTTCCAGGCTATAAGTCGCTCCGGAGTATAAGTCACATTGGTCAAAAAATGCGTCATGAAGAGGAAAAAAAAAAACATAAATAAGCACTGGACTATAAGTCGCATTTATTTAAAAATGTATTTCACAGAATCCAAGACCATGAAAAGACATTTAATCTGGAAAGGCAAGTTATTCAACTACACAATAGCACAACCGTGTCTGCGGTATGTTAACATAACACATTAACAGTTATTCAGCAACACAATAGCATAAAGAACATATCTGGGAGGCTGAATAAGCTAAATTAACAAAACAAGCCAGTGAGTCTGAAGAAAGTTAGCGGTAATCCAGTTCCCCGAGCTCTCTCATCTTATTCTACATCACTACTGACAGTAATTGTCACAAGCCTAGAGCACCCTCTCACAGCTGTAGACGGTAATGTTTACTCCTTGATTCGTGTTAAATTTGATATATAAGTCTCACCTGACTATAAGTCGCAGGACCAGTGAAACTATGAAAAAAGTGCGACTTATAATCTGAAAAATACGGTAGTTGTATCGTAGGAAAAAAAAAAAAGATACATCAATATAGTTACTGTATTGTTACATCTCTATTGCACTGCAAAAAATCAATATCTAGCATTAGTCAAAATGACTTGAATTCACATTATTAACCTTGATTTGAAATTTTTTTTTTGTACTAGATTAGATTTATTTACTTACTAGGCTAGATTATTTGACTTGTTTCAAATTATTTCTGTCTTAATTTTAAGCCATTTTTACTTATTTCAAGCAAAATGATCTGCCAATGGGGTAAGAAAATTCCACTTACCCCATTGGCAGATAATTTTGTTTGAAATAAGTCAAAATGGCTTAAAATTAAGACAGAAATAAAACAAGTCAAATCATCTAGACATATTGGTAAATAAATCTAATTTAATAAAATATTACTCAAATCAAGGTTAATAATCTGAATTCAAGTAATTGTAACTAATGCTAGATATTGATTTTTTGCAGTGTGGTTAGTAGAACCTCTAGTAGTAGCATTAGCAGCACTAGTAGTACTAAAAAAGTAGCATCAGCATCAGTACCAATTGGAGTAGATGCAGCGGTGGTGGTAGTAGCAATAAGTACTTTTTATTTTTTATCTATTTATTTATTTCGGGAAAGTGAGAATTTTCTTTAATTTCTTTTACACTGAAACATAAGAAGCATACTTGCAGACATCAATATAGTTATAACAATGAAAGCAAAACAGAAAACATCCATGTAATTTACACAGTTATTATCACTTATGCCCAAAAAGGAGTGGGAAGAAGAAAAACACATTTAATCCCACCCCTGTCTCTCATTGATAATATAATGAGCGTCCTTATACATTCTTCAGACATTTCAAACTGTATGGGCTATTTACATTTTAGGACTATAAGTAACTTCTTTTACAATAATACAAGGATACCAACAATGGTAAGGAAAAAACACGTGCATAAGACAGCACTGCAGAACAGAGTATTGCATATGATATTAAGACCCTCTCTCGATGTACTGTAACCAGACCATATGTTTATATTACAGCTTAAATTTGTGGATGTTTTGGCATTGCTTGCAATGTGTATCCAGTTCCAAAGTTTCACCCCACATACAGACACACAGAAGCTTTTTTGGGTAGTTCGAACATTTGGTAGTTTGAAATCTCCATACCCCCTTAAATTAAAAGTTCTCTCTCTAGTTGTGAACAGACTTTGTAGTTTACTCGATAGCAAGTTGTTGTATGCTCTGAATAAGATTATTGATGTATAATATTTTATAAGGTCAGGATTTTTTAAGAGCTTGGACTGAATAAAAAGATTATGAGTGTGTTCTAAAAATCTAACTTTATGGATGATTCGCAGTGCTCATTTCTGTAATATAACTAATGGATTGATTGTGCTTTGGTAAGTGTTTGGTAAACTTCAACACAGTATGTAAAGTAGGGTAGTACCAAGGAATAATATAATGCACAAAGTGAAATTTGGTCAAGGTAATTTTTTCACTTTGCCTATTATTGAGAGGCTTTTTAAACTTTTATTTTCTACTTACTCTTTCTCAAGTAATAAAAAGTACTTTAATTTCTTTCTTCTTTTTTTTTTAAAGTAAGAGTACTTTTATAAAGAAAAAAACAAGACCTAGGCACTCACTCGGTTGAAAAAGTGCAAAAAGCTTTTATTTCATGAGGGCTGGAGTCATTAAAACAGGAGGAAATAAAGGCTTTTTACACTTTTTTAACCAAGTGAGTGCCTGGATCTTGTTGTTTTCTTTATGAACTGACCCTTTCCATGAGCACCATTGGTTTTGTGGATACCAGTAGCTCCATGTTTTAATCTGTATTTGGATAACAGTACTTTTACCTGAGTACAGACTTGTGTGGAGTTAGTATGTTTGTGGCAGATGGGATATTCCTATTAAAAATCCTAGATCCAGACACTGTTCTGGCTTCAAACCAAACTACTACTACTACTAAAGACCAAGTTAGAGACAGGTGTTGACATTTGCACCTAAACTTCAAGACTTTAACTCCAAACAAACTTCAAATTTAAACTGGAAGTTGTTTCTGCATTTCATAGAAAGTTACCTAAGATAAGTTTTATATTTTTGGGGTTGAAAATGTGCCTTTGGGCTCAGGCTTAGAAGGTCAGTGATTTCTGAATCATTGTTTAAATGTAAAGCTAAGGGTGTCTAGACGGCTTTTTAATCTGAAAAGTGAACTGCAACCATTTTTGACATTTTAGAATACAATTGATGACTTTAAGGTGATTGTTAAACAAGAAACAGTAGGGAAAATGCTCTTTTTGTAGCTGTTTATTATCTTTATTCAGTCTTCTGCTTCAAATCCATCATCATTTTTTGCTTGAAGGGTTAGTTCAGGACTCTGTAAAAGCAGTGCTATTACAAAGAAGATTGTTGTCATCCCTCTTCACGTTTGGAGAAATAGGAGCAACACCACAAACTAAACAAAATGAGCCTAGTGAAACAAATAGTTTTTAACAGTAAATCACATCAGTGTAGGTTTAAATGGCTCATTCACAGAAGATAGTTCCACAATATGTGTTTTGAGGAAATGTACCAAATTATGCCTGAGCCCATGAACTGGATAATGTATGTTCTGTGTTCATAAACTAGTAAAAGATATAGATTATACAGTGTGGTGGCACACCTGGGTGGCTCACCTGGTAGAGTGTCTGCAATGTACAGGGTTCATTTCAATTGCAGGTGAGTTTGCCCCATAGGAGATAAATGCTTGATGAGTAATTTACGTAAATCACATACATAGACCAAAGGGGCCAATTCGCCAAAAACAAAAGGAACTGCAGCGCTCAAAAACAGATATATTAAACAACTAGATATTGTAAAGGATTTCCTGGGTATAAGCTATGATAATGATAACAAATATGTTAAAATATAACTTTGAGTATAAATGAGCAGTTGCTTGGTATTTTGGCATGTGTGTGTGTGTGCTTATGCATTGTGTTGTGTGTACGTTCCAGTATCAGTGTTGGCCTTATGGGCTCCGGTGTCAAAGCGCATTCATTGTTCCTGTATAGTTTGATTTACAAATTAAGCACTGCCCATATGATTTCCAGTCGCGTCCTAAACTTCCTTGTCTCTGTCAAAAAGGCATAAAATACAAACAAATGCAGGTAGTTTGAATGAATGCACTGTCCGACTTACAGACGTTTTAGAAGCTCTGGTAATTGTTTAGAGTGGTTCCCAACCTTTTTGGTTTTGTGTACCCCCAGGACCTGATTTAGACCTGGCTTAGTCCTGGTTTAGTCTAGGTTTAGTCCCGGTTTTGACCCAGCTTAGTCTTGCTTTAATCTAAGTTTACTTCTGATTTTAGGCATGGTTTAGTCCTGGTTTAGTCTTAGTTTAGTTTTAGTTTTTAGTTAGTTTAGTTTTCCTTTTTTGATCTGGTTTAGAACTAGTTCTGTTCTGATTTAGTCCTGGTTTGTTGCTGGTTTAGTCCTGGTTTGGACCTGGCATAGTCCTGATTTAGTCTTAGTTTTTTGGTCTAGTTTTAGGCAGGGTTTAGTCCTGGTTTGTTGCTGGTTTAGTTCTGGTTTGGATGCAGCTTACTCGTGGTATACTCTTAGTTTAGTCCTTGTTTGACCTGGTTTAGACTTGGTTTAGACCTAGTTTAGCTCTGTTTTAAACCTGTTTTTTTTTCTTGTTTTTGTCCTGGTTCAGTTCTGGTTTAAGTTTACTCCTGGTTTTAGTCCTGGTTTAGTCTCTTTTTTGTCCTCCTTTAGTGTCACATCCCTCGCTATAGTCCTGTGTTAGTCCTGGTTTAGGTTTATTTTAGTCTTTAAAAGCAAAACTTATAAAGGTACTATAAATGATCACATAACTCCACGTACCCCCTGCAATGTGCTCGCGTACCCCTGGGGGTCCCCGTACCCCTAGTTGTGAAACACTTGTTTAGACTACCATTGACTATCACTGACTATTTTCATTACAAACTACTGGAGTTTCCATTTAATCTATGATGCCAATGATAGTAATAAATGCTGCTCAATCACCACTTTGGAAATAGCATAACCACCAAGATGTCTGAACTGAACCTACAGTGATATAAGTGAATGCCAAGGAAATGCCATACAGAATGAGTTGTGTAAATAATCTCCTTTATAATAAGTGTGCAAGTGTAAAGTCCTTGTGTGTGAAGGTGGCTCATGTTTCTACTGGTGTCAGGCAATTTGGGGCACAGACAAACCAGGGCCACACCAGCACTGAATCTAATAAAACACAACTCACCTCTGCCATCTTTAAGTTTTATGTGCGAACAACTGCTCTCTGTAAACCTCTGTAATGTGTGATATGTCGATGTATGACGCGTTGTTTGTGTGTAAAAATCCAGGGGAAACCCTGTGTGCTGCACAGTACTCTATGTGGGACGCTAGCTCACCTTTTTCTTTTGGATGACTTTCAAAGATAGTGCCAGTTGATAGGAGTTTGGCTCGGCGTCTTTTTGGCAACAGCAGCAGAAAAATACCACAAGTCATAGGAGAGGAGAGATTGCTTGGCTCAGCTGTATCGCTGTTCTTACACTGGGGGATGTAATGCATAGTACTTTTATAGCATGACTCACAAGATGTTCTTTAGTTTAAAAAAAAGACCTGTCAGATTACACTTCTGCATGCATATTTCTGAATATTCAAAAGTATTTTATTATATTCTTCACTATTGTGAGACATAAAGATCATTTAACCCTGAACTTGAAGATCTTTGATTTGAGTAAAGGCACAATATATTAAGCATTGTAAGAAAGGATCAGTAGAAGAAGTAAGAAGTACTCAGTTTCTTTACTTAAGTAACAGTACAGAAGCAAATAATTACTCAAGTAAAAGTGAATGTATCACCTTGAAATGTCTGCTTAACTAAAGGTATAAAAGTACTTACATTTAAATACACTTGCAAGTAAAAAAGATGTGTTATAAGTCCCTCACGACCTTGCTGAAAAATTGTGCAGATTACTGATGCAATTAATAAACCAATGCAATACAAGAGATTAATTTGTCAGTGAAGTCTTCTGTCTTTATTATTTTGATGTTTCTAAAGGAGTACTACTTTAATGCATCTTTAATATTTAAGTACTGAGTGTTTATGATGAGGGCACAACAAAAACATAGGATTTTAAACCAAAACTCAAAATACTTTGTACTTCAAACTGACTCATAAATGTAGTGGAGTAAAAAGTATAGACACTTGCCCTAAAATGTAATCAAGTAAAAGTATCCCTTGTAAAATCTACTCAAGTAAAGTACAGATACATGAAAACTGTACTTAAGTAAAGTAACTAAGTACTTTTACTTTGTTACATTTCACCACTGGATAGGATAGTGCCTCCTTTTTCTTTTTTTCAATATTGTGTATTTTTGTACATTGTAATATCTTTCTTTGTTTATAGCCTTTCTTAAAAAATAGACTTTTGCACACCACTGTACTTTATTCTTGATCCTGCATTATCCAAACTTGCTTCTTCCTTATAAAATATTTCTTTCACTTGCTACCCAGCCTGTAGTTGTTACATGCTGACGTTTCAAATAAGCCATGGAGACCATGAAAGGCATACTAAACAGGATGAACTTCCTCTGACTCCGCGTTGCCACTGTAAAGACGCAAAAAAAAAAAAAAAAAAACGATTGATATTAATCTGCCGGGTCGATCGATGGGGAACAGCGCTGCGGTCCTCTCTGGAAATCACAGTCTCGTTTACAACAGAGAGAGAAGAGAGGGAAGGAGGTAGGAGACGGGCCAAGGAAGAGTCATTTGGCATCTGCCCAAAGATGTTTATGTTAATTCTGGAGTAGCCCTGCAGTAAAAGGCAGCCACTGTCCCTATACTGATAATGAAATGGCATCAAATGGAAGCCTTATAAATCGACTGTAATCTTTTTAGCTTGAAGGATTTTCAAAGAGATAAGGTACAGCTTTGTGGCCACCTTGCAAAAAAGACAAAAAGGAATATGCATTACAGAGCAAAAGTTTTAGTGAGGTGTTAAACAATGCTCGATGGAAAGAGCATTTACCCTCGAACCAGAAGATATTTGAGTTAGAGTGCAGGTCTGGGCACTATATTTGTGAGATAAGACACATACATTGATACACCTTTTTTGTCCATAGCCTTACTGAAAAACCTGTGTAAGACTTTTGCACATTATTGGATAGGTCTATTGCCTTGCAGATACATGGCTTAGATTCGAAGCCTTGTGCATTTAATGTCAGCAAAAAACATTTAAAGACTGTGGTTTTCCAAAGCATCAAAAAACTCATCTCACAGCTACAGTTGCAGTCTTGGCACAACTCCCAGGGACTGCCTTTAATCTTTACAGCACGTCCTTTTTTTTCCTCTCTTCTTTTTACCAAAGAGGACTCAGAAAAATCTCTACAATATTTTTTTTCCCCCCATTGTGACGACCTGAGGCTTATCAGCAGTTCACTTGCTCCAATCCTTTAAGAATTACATTATTTTACTGCCTTAATATTGGCCACTCATAACAGACCCACACTCACATACTGTATCAGAAGCCTCCACACACCCAAAATGAACTTCTCAGCCTCTCTGGCCACAGGACGGCTGTAAAAAAAAAGGAAAAAAACATGTATTGATTCTAGCAGAGATCTTTGAAACAGAGCGTCTCATAATGGGATCTCTTGAAGTTCCACTCCAGTAGAATGGCTTCCAGCAGCTTTCTGGCCAACTCTTTTACACGCCTTTATTCTACTTTTGTCTCACTAAAATGATCTGCCAGGCCTCCAGGAAAACTTCAAGCTCAGTGTTTTTCTGAGAGAATTCCTCCATCGTCGGGATAAGTGTACAAAAAGATAAAAGTGTACAAACCTTTGGGTTTCTGAATCGAGGCTATACACGGTTCACTAGGTTGTGTTCACTTGATGTCACAACAGCCTAAAGTGTGAGACTGAGATGGGGCAGGCAGGCAAACATTACATAAAATAATCTGCTGCTAAAGTGTCAATATTCAGATGTTTAGTGTTATTTACAGTTACTTAAATATATCAGAATGAGAAACCAATGACAGTAATGGCCGCGCATGCTGTTGTTTCTCTCTCTGTTCCTCTGAGCTGCTCCAGCAATTGGCTCTAGGGCTCCTCGAGGTAGCTTCAGCCACTGTACAGTGAGGTTGTGGATCCAATATTTGTGGATTTCCTGTCTGGATATTTAAAAAAAAAATACTGCCTAAGCCATTCACTGTAAACCCAAATTAGTAGTCATTACTAGAACTGCGCAAGGAAACCCGTTGTCTCATGAGGTTTAGTTTTTACACAAACTAAAACTAAGTAATCCAAGCTGTGTCAACACAGGGACTTCAGTATGTGTGGTTTGATTACTTAAGTGCATTAGCTATGATTACTAACGTTAATTAGTAGTCAACATAATCTTTACTAATGATTATTAGTATTCAGAACTAAGTTATTTTGGTTTTATCACTAGATATTGAGTATTATCATTGCATCTTATACAGTGTTTTCTGTGTACTGCATTATTTAAAAAAAGACAGATTTTTTTTCCATTAATGCAGATTTATTGCAAAAAAAGTGCAAAAGTAAGTTTAGTTTGAATGCACATGTCAGACCTAACAGCAGGCACATGGCTTTTGGCAAGTCTTGTAGCTGTTGACAACTTTGCCCTCAATCACAATTTTCAGCACCGCTGTGTGGAGATGGGAAAAGGTTGAAGTCCTGGCACCATCAGGGTAAACGAGCAAGAACCCAAAGTCCAGCTGGTGAAAGAGTTATTGGTGTCCTAAGATGAGAACAAAATAAACTTTAATATTCTTTAATGTTTAGTAACTATTTTCACACTAAAATATAAACACAGATACAGTTGAACATCACTACAGAATTTGACTGCCAATGTTATACAGACACATGTACTGTAAAAACTCATGAGCACACAGTCATACACATTTTTGGAAATAATGTAACTACTGAGACCCAGCCCACTTAGTGTAGACAATGCAAAATGATACTTACAGAATTAGTCTTGGAAAAACTCTGTGGAAGTCCTGAAGGCACAGTCTTGCCTTCATTTCTTATATAAGTTGTACCAAATGTCCTATGTTGTCCCTCTTTGATCTAAAATGTCAGAGATGAGGAGAGTGACATCATTAGCAAAAATACATTTTAAAATTGTGCAAGAGTCTCTTGATGAGACACCCAATAAAATATATAGAAAATAAAAATTTTGGCATACCTGATTACAAATAAAGAGTGCAGGCCAGTATCCATAACAAGGCATACAGCAGCTTCAGACTCCACAGCCTCTGTCCTCCTCTGGGTCAGCTCCATCTTTTGCTTGACAACTTTAAGCAATGGTGTTTCTTGGACTTTTCACTTGTGAACTCGCAATCCAGCTTACACAGATCCACTGCCTGCAGGCCATGATGACCTGTAAAAAAAGCTTTAAGTTTAAAACTTAAAGCTTATGGCTTTATTACTCAGCACAAAAACACTAACACAAATAGGTTAAAACTGGTGGCAGCATTGCTCTAAGAGCTGTAGAACTGATACTGTTACAGCTAAGGTGACAATCACAATAGTTTAAAAATTAAAAAAATGCCCATCTATTTTAAAGAGAGAAAAAAAAAATCTTCACACCGGCTAAGCTGAGCTGTTTGATCTCCACAAAAATGGAGGGAAGCTGTGTGGCACGAATAAACAAGCTAACTGTGCTAATATTAAAATAAGGGCATGGTGCTAAAGAACAGTTTCTGTGCTAAAAGACCAAGTAGTCCCATTATACATGTTGAATCCCTAAAACAACACTGTATCCTGTTTAGGCCAATATTAGCCGTCAAACTAGTGCTAATCCTACATGCTAAACACAGCTACGCAGCGCTAATGAAGGCATGGCTGCTAACTGGAATTTTCTAATGAAAACATGACTATTTTTGATGTTTCCACAGTTCTAACAGACATGCCAAACCATGGAAATATCTCTCAAAATAATTTTGTTTTAAACAGTCCAGGATTAATTTAGGACTCACTACTACAGTAACTCCACTGTCACATGTTCAAAATTACTCTTTAACACACATGTTAAGTGTACAGTTTTACAGTTTTATACACTTACCGCAAGTTTTGAAGCTGTAATCCACCAAAACCTCGTGCATTTTTTGTTTCTGCTGCCGATACTGACACAGACCCCGCTATCGGAACTTTCCAGAACTTGTGCTGATGTCACAGCCCAAACCCATCCCATCTCCTGTAAAAACTGAGGATTTTAAGTTTACTCTGCAGAGAGCCATTAGTGCACTCACTACTTAACTTAAGTAGTGTTAACACCTGGTCAGGTTATGTAATGACTCTGGCCTTTGCAAAAACAAAGCAATATTAGTAATAACAGCTAAACATGTTAAAAAACAGAAAAGCCGGGTTTACAGTGTTGAATAATACTGTCTCCAGCCTGTCGTCAAAGTTTTTCTCAAATTCTAGAACGTGAAAGCCATCCTGAGGTCTCAAAACGCTGGGTTGCACAAACCTCTGCCTCTCCCACGAAGCTCCGCCCACTCCAGGAAGCACTGACCAATCAACAAGCCCTCTACATCCAGTCTGCTCTTATTCCTTTGTCTAAAAAATATGTACAGCTTTGTTTTTACTTAATCCTCCCAGATATTTTTCATTTTGTAGTAAAACTGCATCATACATTAAGTTTAAGCCTTTTTTTCCTCCAGCAGCAGTCTGCACTCTCCTGCACTATGCTGCCCTCTGCTGGTCTCTTCACCTGTTTTTTTATTGCACCAGTAGAGTACTTATTAAAAATGTTTTCTTTTAGTCAGATAATTTTTTAAAGGTTGTAAAATGTGGAATGCTTATGTTCTGTTGACAAAAAATATTAATAATAATATATTCCCTTTAAGTGGCACTCTATAAAATATATATATATTCCATAATCATTTAAATACCTATTAGTCATGTCAATGATATCACAGTCACTTTATGGTATTAACTGTTATGAACATGCATTTCCATGGCCACACAAACAACTTTTATAATATATTCTTTCCTTTTGGCTACTAGGGTCACCGCATTAAATCATCTGACCCCTGTTGTGCAGTGATTCACATATATTGATTTGTCACAGATCCCCTTCCTGACATTTCTACACTGGCATGTGACCCGTAAATAACTTAACTCTGAAATAAAAGGCCTATACTGACACTTCATCACATTTAACATGGATTAAGGGCTTATGCTATATTCATGAATTGGATCATAACCAAGATAAGAGTGGATGTTTTCAGTAAAGTCTGCTTTTTTATAGTCTCCTCTCTTTCTAAAAGGTCAGCACATTTGCACGTTTTATTAATTTTCCACTATGCGACTGGTAGTACTTCACAGTACAAAAACTCATTTAATCGAGTACATTTATGAAGTCGAGCTCAGTACAAATCTTTCCTTATATGTAGCCTTGTTAATAATGTACCAGCAATCATGTTCATACATCGCACTTAGCTCTTCCCTCCAATCAGTATTATAAAGTAATGAGCAAAGACAGACGCCGTGACCCTTATCCATCAGCAACTCACACATCAAGCTCATTTAGTCCAGAGACTTCTACCTGGGGACTAACTGGAGTACTTAGTTTACTCTCTCACTCGATATATATTATTACACACTATTTACCAAACAGTGTGTGGAGACATATCCAGCTTGATGTGTTTATTCAGTCAAAATATTTCCCTGGACACTGTGGAGCTGGCGTGTTAAAGTTAATTGAATCCGAGCTTAATCCGTGCCTTCCTGTTTTCCCGCCTCATTCCCACATTCATCTGACAGTGCTGCGCTGAGTCCCAGTGGGGAGCTGCAGGTTTAAGTGGTGTTAAATATTAACACTGGAGAAGATATTAATTTATGTTTTAACTGGAAACGTCTCTAGTTCTTCAGTGAAGCCAATGGTTCAGGTGTGACTGATAATACCACTACTGCCACTCGTACTACTAATACTACTACAACTACTAGCACTACTATTGCTACTACCATGCCATTATTGCAATTACAGCTATTTCAGGAAACTTTTGTTAGTTCACATTTGCACTGCCCATTGCAACCGGAAAGGAACTTGGTGACGGTGTGTGACCTAGCGTAAGCATAACATCAGCTAAAACCAACCACAACAAACTGCTAGCATGGGGTGCAAAGAACTTTGTGGGAAGGATCACAATGGAGTGAGACAGATTTACAGATGCCCTTTAAAAATAGTACCTCCAGATTATCTTTTCCTGAAGCCAGATTCACACTGAATGTGTTGCGTGTGCAGTACGTCTCTGGTGCAGTTTTCTGATGGGCCCCAATTCACACCGAGTGCATAGCGTGTGTGGCACGTCTCCGAGCAGAGCCAGCTGTGAGACCTTGAGTTCACGCGAGAAGAGCGAGTTTATGTTGGAAGTTATGAGTTCACGCGATAATAACCTTGTTTATAGAGAAATGCATGTAAAAAGTACGGTAAAAAGCCACGTTTACCTTTGACCGCAATCTCTTTTTCATTTAGAGATTATTTGGCGATTTAACCACGGTTGAAGCTCAAAAGTCACAGAAATATATACTTCAACCCTGGGTAAGGACACTACTTATATAAATACTTTAATTTTACTCATGTTTAATGCTGTCCGATGTCATCTGTGACCCCGTGTCTTTAGTTAAGACGTAATGTTTACAGCGATGTGAGCGAGAGGCTGCACAAGTGTTTTTATTTTGAAATTTACCAGATCCTCTTCACTGGACCCAGGTCTTACTTCCTGTCTGGCTCGATCTGCCAAGTCAGTAGGATGTCAGGAGGACTGAATACATACATGAGAGGAGAGAGTCTGTGTGCTGCGGGGTCTGATGCCTAATTAGCGTGGCTGCTAACAACACAAAATTAACAGCAGAGTCCTTTGCAGTGACGGCAGTTTAAATGCTGATTTTATCCCTGCACTTGCTCGATCTAACATAAAAGTTAACCATAGAAAAGCGAAGCGCAAACAAGTTGGATTTACGGGCAGCGCATTGACAGACGTACAGCATGCACGTCATCAGCTGGCCGCCGGACCATCTACTTCTGCCTACAAACAGCTGATCGCTCCGGACACAGCACTAGGGCTGCCCCAAGGTTCATCTCTGGGTGAAAAAAGTGGTGGGGATTGCGTTCAAACAACACGGCCCTCCTGAAGATTTCAGGAGCGGGTCGGGGTGACGGTGTGTGTTTCTAAAGGGCAACAGAGAGTGAGGAGATGAAGGATCCAGTGTCAGTGGTACTGCTTTATTTTATGACTGTAAAGAGAAATGTGGAGCAAAGAGATATATATGAAAGGGAAGTCTAACAAGCTTTAAAATGAGTGACTTGTTAGTGAGTTAAGTGTAAATATTTCAAACAATTGCAAAACATGGTAATGTGCTACATCTTTAAGTAGCATATGTAGTCTCTCACTATGTAACTACATCACCAAAAAAGTCTCTGCTCCAAAGTAGGAGCTAAAAACTGTGGTCCTAGTCCCCAGTTCCTATCATGTGCGAATGTGTGACAAAAACATATAGTTCCTCCAAAGGTTATAGGAATTGCAGAAAGGGCCTAAATGTGCATGCAGACACACTACCGCACCGTACTGTGTGACGGTACGGCCCAGGAACTATCAACTTGTTGGAGGTTGGAGCACTAACCGCTGCACCACATTATTCTGTATTGTATTGTATTGATTCTTTGTAAAATCGTGCCTTAATAGATTTATTATTCCCTAATATAAAAGATTTAATGTCTGTAGTTGTCTGATGTCCTGTAACAATACTTATTTTTTGTTCATGCCAACTCTTGCTGCTTTTTTCTACACTTCTGTCCTATGGCCTGTTCTCACTTTGGTAACCCCTTTTCAGTGTGGTTCCATAATTACTTCACTGAAACGCTCATCATCTCTTCTTTGTATTGTGCTATTATGTAAAGCATGTGGCTTATTAGTACAGTATGTCCTCCATGTCTGTTTAATTAATGCACTGTATACAGGCTGAATAATAATCCGCTGCCTTTCCCTGACTTGTTTACACACTCATGTATAACATATTTCAGGTCTGCCAACGGTTCGCCACCAGAACGTCAGAATGCTGATGATGATTCAAGGTGATATCATAAGAAATGTCACACTTTATGGCACAGACAAACATCCCCCGTCTGCATCCGAATAAATAAATTATTCATTGGGATCATCTTGAGATATGCTGCAGCCAGTGTTTTGAGCACTTTTACAAACATGCCGGGCCTACACTGGTCACCTGTGTATTGGGCCATGGTGATACCTGTCATTGGCATGGGCTGAAAAGTGCCACCTTGTCCTGGCATAGGCTTAAACATGGCTTGGTTCTTGGCGGGTGGCCTCAAATGTCCACTGAGTGAATTCACCGGATAACTGTGGGTCAGTGGATCTGAAATGGAGCCACGCTGACAGTCTGGTGCCATGAGACTGACTGTTGATGTTTAAATACACTAACTAGAGGATGAGGTCCGGCATTACTGTGATCCAAATTGAAAAGGCTCAAAGTGGCTCATTAGTGGATGTTTTAGTAATGCTATTACTGGACTCGGCACACATTACATTCAAAGTTGTCCTGAAATCACACGAGTCATTAATCCTTTTAAATTAAATGAAAGCACTGCACTGGTATGTGGTAACTATTTTAGAACAATTTAGGTTGAAATATTTGATCAAAGGACATGAAGCCTACCGAGCTTGTTATATTTTTATACTGGTTAGCTTACTGACCACTGCAGAGAACAGCACCAAGAGCAGTGAGGGCTTTTTAGGTAACCTTTAACCTTTACCTTTTTCCTCGAAAAAGTCAATTTTATTTAGAGCAATCATTGTCTCCAATTATGGCAAAGCAATCTGTTTGTCAAAGAAATAATAACATAACCAGAGAAAATGGTTACTGTCTCCTAGCAAAGAGGTTGTGGGTTCGATCCTGGGGGCAATTTGACCACTGCATATCTTCTCCATGTCTGGGTACACTTCTTGCACCAGTCCAAACAGGAGTATTGGAGAATTGCCCAAATGTAATGGATGTGACAATGAATGGTTGTCAGCCTTGTGACTAGTGGTTATTGGCCTGGGTGTACCCTGCCTAAGGCCCATAGTTGCCAGAGTACATTTGGCTCCAGCCACCCAAATTTATTAATGCTAAATGCAAAAAAAAAAAAAGATGGATAGTTGCATAAAATGTAATATATTTCAGGTTTGCACGTCTTTTGTAAAACTGTATTGTTCTGACAATAAAGGTGTCTGTTTTAAATTAAAATTGTCTCTGATCAATGTTGTGCACATGCTGCAGTGTTCTTTGTCCACTGACTAAAGTTAATGTCTCTGTGATGAGTTGTGTGTTTGCCACTTCTGTGCTGACCATAAAAAAACCTTTGTCTAAAATGTCATTTACCTTGCTCAATCTACATCTGACATCATGTCTGGATGTTTGTCTTGAATGAAAGTGGTGCTGTTCATCTGAATCCTTTGCTCAGTGATGCAGACACTTGTTTGAGTATGTGAATCCACTTGAAGCGCTATGAGACAGCTCTTCTTGAATTTAATCAGTCAGATTTTACCACTGTATTGTGTTGACACGTCCACCAAGAAGATTATGTTTTGCTGGCATTGGTTTGTTATTTTGGTTTATCGGCATCGATATTTAACATTTTGACAAATATCGGCACCAGCCTTTTTTTTATCTGACGACCGATAAGAGTTCAATTTAAAACTAGGTTATTTTGGCTCTGATGCAGCCGTGCCTCTCCATCTGCTGTCACTATTCTGTCTCCAGCATTGTCCCACAGCACCATCTGATTGGTTACATGCCCTAGTTACATGCAGAGCCACGGCACAGGTAACAGCCAATCAGCAGTGAAAGCTGTGCGTGCACAGTGCTGACACACACAGCGGAGAGAAGAAAAAGTTTTGCTGAATGGAGAAGGTCCGGAGAGTAAATATATGTTTCAAACATAGATGCATAAAGAGAACTGGATACAGCGTTGGAGGCGGGCCCCGTTCATTACTATGGGCATTGTTCAGTGGCGCATGATGCCAAAAAAGTTCATTTTCTGGATGTCATGGCAGGCACAAAAATACCCGGATCTTCCACATCAGTTCCACATTGCCTGGCCCATAGAGCAGGTGCACTAGCGTTTCCTTTAACCCCGCCTCCCAGAGCGTGCGTACCAGAGACTTCTGCTAACTGGCAGGAGTTAGCACTGCAGGCTAACTTGAATGGGGATCAAACAATTAAATTGTGTGGCTCTAGTAGACTTTAGAAATGTTATCGGCCCAAATGGATCAATTTCTGCTAGTAAATTGAGTCATTTCGCAGGCGTTGTTGTGACACTCAAAAAAAAAAGATCCACTGATTTACAGCCGTCTCTTTCACGTCTATAGAAAAAAGTTTTTTTGGGCCAGTGTGCATTACGTGATTTAAACAAAGTTAAGTGTTGGAGTTTGTATTATTCAAAATTTGATGCCAATATTTTCCTTTTTTACTGCAAATAACTATCGGCTTCAAATCGGCTTCCTTGACTACTAATAATCAGTATCGGCTTATTATGGGTATTCATTTTGACACTCACCAGTTCATCAGTAGTACCTCTTTGTGAGATATATTCAAATGTTAATAGCAGTGGCTGTTTTATGCTAAGAGCAGGAGCTATAAATCTGTGATCTTGCTCAGAAATACTCACAATCCCTAATCTCAAGACAACAATAAGAAAATGTTATGGTGTGTGATCCAGACCTGTCGATGCAGTGAATATTTTAACGCACTGTGCCTCTGGGCTGGACTCCATATTTTATTAGGCAGGTGTAGTGCTGTAGGGTTAGGGGGCGGGCGGGAGAGAGGATCTTCTAGTATGGGCCCCCTGTGTGAGACCTATCTGCCTCAGTGCACATGGCCCTTCAATAATTCACGGCACAACACGACACACAGATTTAACTTTTCCGCTGAAAATGAGCACAGTTGCGCCAGTTGCCTTTTACCTGTCGGCTCTTTAGAAGCCCACCTTCTGCTTCTAGGCTCAATAAAAGATAAAACACAGCTGGGATGATAAAGTGCCCGAGCCTCAACTGTTTCATTTGTGCAGGTTATTACATTCGGCAGAGCATTTCCTTCACTTCCTTGATCTAACATTTAAAAGATGTCGATGCATTGATTCTGTAATTGAGCGGCTAAGTCATGCTCCTTTGACCTTTACATGGAGTCAATAAAGAGAGACAAGGTTTTAATGCTTATTGAGTTGTATTGTTGCATGTTTAATGTAAAAAAAAATCACTATCCTTTTATCTATCTGTAAAATGTATTCATTCATCTTCCTTATTCCTGTTAGTTTATCTTACTTATTGTAAGATACGTTCAAAAATGTTTGCACTATGTCCCTAGAGGCTGAACATGGCTAGAGACTCTCACAGCCACTAACACTTGAGGACAATGACCAGTTAGTCACAGGGCTGATACAGAGACATATACTGACAGACTATTGTTCACTCTCACATTAATTCACTATGAGCTATTTAGATTTACTAGTTCACCTAATAAATGCATGTCTTTGGATGGTGCAAGGATGAGTAAATAACCCAAAAATGTTAGCCTGCCTAGCCAGACATAATCTTTTCCTTTTCTGTTAGTCTGGTACCTCATGGTATGAATTACACACAGAGGACTGAGCAAGAACCAACAGGTGACGAAGTAAAGCACTAAACACCGTTAATCAGGTCAGAGAAGTTATTCAGTTTCATCTGTATTAGTCCATCTTGGTTATTTTTGGGAGATATCTATCAAATTTGTAAGATGCGCTGCAGATAAACAGCTGTGATAGGTTGGGTCCAAATTGACTGAGGGGGAACGGCTCACTGTGGCTGAGGAACAAGACTCTCCTGTCTTTGAAAAGAAAGTAGGAAGAGTTGGCCGGCCAGGCTATTGAAGCATATCTTAAAAACAAACTTTGACTCATAGATGTCAAAAATATAGTGTAATTAAATAAGAAACAAAGACTTTCTTGCACCATTATGCAATACCTAAACAGCTTAGACAGGATGTGTTCCACTCAACTGTATATTACAGCAGTACAATATCAGGAAAAAAAAAAAAAAGATGTATGTACCTAAACTTGGTTTACATAATGGAAATTAGTGAAAATGCCACCAAAATTCAATGTGCAGCAAAAATAAAAGTTTGCTCTGATGGCCAGAAGACACCACAGGAGGTGCTGTTTGGAATTGATCTCAGGCACAAGTCTGTGGTTTCAAAACAGATGTGAGGTGTAAATTCCATTTTAGGGGCGCTTTAGTGGCTCACCTGGTAGAATGCATGCCACATACTGACAGTCAGGGGATTCAATGCAATATCCCATTTCTCTTCATCATTTCTTATTGTTAAAATGCATTAAGAGCTAAAAATAAATCTTTAAAATCTATCTCCAATGTGTAAAATGATGTTGTATGTTGATTGTGTGTCAGCATGCACACTGGTGTTTTGAATATGATTGGAAGTATGTGAGAGGAAGCAGGAGAGAGACAGTCTCCTGATTGAACAGCTGTCAGAGCTGGCTGACTGTGTGTACCAGCCAGATGGGAAACACAGGGGTCAATGGCACTGACACATTGCCACCAGATGAGCTGGTTGTAAGATCCATAACATACCCACACATGCACATACACATGCATACACAGTAAGGCAACCACCCAAGTGGTGTGTAAACAGATGGAGTTGAAGCACTGATAACAGTATTCAGGAAGTGTCGATGCACTGTCAAAAATACTCCTTTGTTCTCTATTGTACAAGTGGAATGAATAATGATCAACTATCTCATTGTGAAAATATTTCATTTTAAACTGCAATACAAATTCCTCGAATCAATCCAAAAATTGGTTTCACTGTCCAATCTATAATTGAATCACTGCAGTAAAGGAGGATTGTTATTAGATACAGTATTCATTTGAATTTCATATTAAGAGATGGTGTTAGCTGACCTGTGCACGTGCATGGCATAGTCTGAACAATTTCAATACAAAACCCCACATAGTGAAAAGCACTCCAGCACCATGCTAAATGTAATGTCTGTTTTAAATAAGCTTTTTGTATGTAAAATGCTCAGCTAATGGACCTGAACCACTCTCTGAACATGCCGCACTGTCACTACTCTTCATTTAAAATTTGACAGATGTGTTTGAATGCTGCTGCGTGACTGGTAATGGCTGTCTCAGTTGTGCACACAGTAGTTTGGGGTTGGTCTTTGTTTGCTTTGGGTTTATTTTTCCAGCAAATATTTTGGCAATTTGTGTTATTTTGGCGTATTTGTCCATTCTTTGTTGTATGACTGATCAAACATTGGAAATGCTTCTGCAATGTTACCATGCAGAGAAAATGCTCAAGCAGTGTTCACAGTCAACTTGCAAAACAAAAACTCAAAATACAAAAGTATGAATGAATAGATGATTATGAAACATCTGACACTTTACTTTAGTCCAACCAGAATATTTGTTTTGCCTCTCCTTCAATATATCGACTGTTGGTTCCTTAACTGCATGAGGCCTTTCTATTTGGAGTTTGAATGTTCTCCCTGTGTCTGGGTGAGTTTCCTCAGGGTGCTTTAGTTTCCCAGATCAACCTAAAGGCTGAGACACACCAACCCAATGCCTGACCACCATCGGCAGAGGCAGACCAACTGTGACCTTAAATCTCCTCTGGTCGGCACGTTTTTACAGACACACCAGGGCAACTTAGACCAACTACCAAACAGCATGTAACTGTTGTGCATGCACAAGACGTAGTAACTATCTGCAACAGCAGGTGGTGCTAGTCACTAAACTCTGCTGATAATGGGCTACTGTAAATAAACTCCTCAACACCCAATAGGTTGAGTATTTATCAGCTATCTTATCTTATTAACAAATAAAACAGGATTATTGTAGCTATTTGAGGAAGGACAATATATTTTTATTTGCACAAAGCCTCAGGCTCTGGTAAGCTAGCTGCAGCAGATTAGCATCACAGATGTAGGAAACATCCTGAATTGTTTTTCAATCAAAAGTCCCGTATAATTTTATTTTATTATGGATCTGTGCGACATTTTCAATGGAGCACAGGGCCAATCAGAGGGCTCCTCTGAGGCCGAAGCCCGACACCAATTCAATATGTTCAATCGGCAAAAACTAGCCGACAGTCTCATCTCACAGACTCATGTTACCGGCCTCGCTAGACTGTCCAACTGCGGCAATTATTGGCCCGATATGTCCCAGCCTTAAAACATGAAAAATAGGCTAATTATCCAGCTAGGTACTTCTGACCAGGATCCTGGCTCAAGGTTGGGAGAGGGTCCCCTGTTCCTGATGGGCTGCCTCAGCGGCATTGAAGGACAGGTCAAATGCAACGAACAAATTCTTTTATGGGAACAATAAAGTATACCTTACCATACTAATTATTTGCTATTTCATGGGAATAGGTAAAAAAAATTCCAACTTCATGAGCAACAGTGCATACACTGGCCAGGCAATCTTTTTTGTCTGCATTTCATTTAGCTGACATTTTTTTTAATGCCAGCCAGAAGAAAAATATTGTACTAAAAGTGACAGGTTTTCTTAAGTGGTATCAAATATTTACCTGAATAGTCCCGGCCTTCTCACTGTCCCACGAGTGTCGGTAATCCAAAGCTAAAGACATTTTTGCTCCAACGGAAGAGAAATAACATTGCTAAGTTTTAACTCCTATGCTTATTTCCCTTGAGGTGATGCAAAAGCAACACAGTCTTATTCGCATCACATACTTCAGCTAGAGGCTTCTGAATGAATAATGGATTGAAATTGAAAGATTTTGAAAACAATGACGGTGTGCATTTGTGTTGGTGTGAGATGAGGAGAAGGAACCAGCTGATTAGCAGATTAGATAGCTCATTAAGAGGAAGATGTTCTGTATTGCACCGCCTTTGTGCCTTTTAAGTGATGACAGTCAGCTTTCATGAGATTTCACAGCACCATTGCATCATGCTGAGTTAATCTTATAAGAACATGAAGCTGTGTTGGTGTCTTGGAGGAGATCTATATCCCCCAGATGTCACACAAAATGTATTATTTGGGTATTATGCCAGTGTTTTAATGGAGATGGCTGAGAAGTGAAGCATATAAGGTAAAAGCGGCTGTCGGTGCATTTTCTAATTACTTCTCAGAAACACTCATTGGCCCCAGACATTTAGTACACATTAGACTCCCATTAAAAGTCGAGGAAGGCTGGAGCCTATCCCAGAAACTACAGACTTGACATGGGTGCACCCAGCACAATAGGCAGTTGTCGAATGTATAGGAAAGTTAATCTGTAGAAGCAGGATAATTTGGGCAAGCACAAGGATTTAAGCGAGTTTGACATGGAACAAACTGTGATGGCTAAGGTCAGAGCATCTCCAAAAACTGCAGCTCATGTGGGGTGTTCCTGGTCTGCAGTGGTCAGTATTTATCTAATATGGTCCATGGTGGGAACAGTGGTGAACATTTCATTTGCTCGCAGCGCATACTCCAACTCATAGTCCGATTTCTCCAAAGAGTTGTTTGTTTCGATCAAGATGCATAGCCAAATTACGGAGACCTCCATTCTGTGAGGCATTCAAGCGGTCTGGGGATCTACCTGCAGCGCTAAAAGTCTTTGTAGTGCTGTAATGAATGCATTACATTTACACAGTGATCATTTTACCCAGCATAAACTGTAAAACTTTCACTTAACTAAACAGAACTTAACAAAGTTAGAAAAATGCCTCACATGGTAAATGCGTCTCACACAGCCACATAATCAAAGCTACGGCAGTATAGCTTTCACTTTTAAACACAATGGATCAAAACAATAAAACACAAGCGGTGGAGAGACCCATAATAAGTATGTTCACTGGTCTAAATATGCACAAGTACAAAAAACACTGGCCTACATAATGTTTAGACTGAGTCCAGGTGAATACCTCTCGTAATTGGAGTACATCTTAGAAATAGATATTTTCATGGAGACAGCTGACAAGTGATGCCTATATAAGGAGAAATTCAGTCAGTGCACGTTCACTTTTCACAAACACTCACTGGCTCCAGTCATTCAGTACACACTTGACTGTATTCACCGCTGCACTGTGATTTTCTGCTAGTGTCACTGTGACCACCTCAGTATTGGCAGAACCAGGAAATAAGTCTTTTCTGGAGTAAAAAGCACAGAGTCACACACATGCACACCCACGCCGGCCTGTGGACATAATGAAGGGTTCAGCCGTACTTTAGCCAAAGCCTTTGCCCAAAGTTGCCCCTACGGCGTGCCATGAATAATGAATAAATGCTCGCTGGGTGCCATCAAATAATAACAGAGTAGTCAGACGTAGCCAAGCGCACAATCGCCCGCCCACCCCCGCACCCACACACAGAAGAGCCCCCAGCCGTGAACTCTTGCCACGTGGGAGGGGAAACTCGGAGTGAAAAATGCCAGAGTTGAATAAATCTGCTTCTGAAGGATTATTTAATCGCCCAGTGGGTAGGTGGGGCAAATGGGGAATGTATCAAGGTCCAACAACAAAATCAACAAAAATATCAGAATCCCAATTGTGCTCAATTACTCACTCACAGAATTCAAGGTAAAAACCATCTGCTAACAAAGTTGACAACACACACACACACACAAAAAAAACAAAAAAAAAAAACATTAGTCATAACAATTTAGTACAACTGCATAAAAAATAACTCATACATGTTAAAATTAAATGTGTAAAGTATAAATATTAACAGCTTACAATTTTACATTTGCTTGGACTGTGCTTACTGTAAATTAAAGCTATTTGGCTGTTGCCTGTTCACCTCATTGTTTTTTTGTTTTTTGTTTTTTTTTTCCTTTTTTTCCCCCTACATTTGCATTGGGAAGACCAAGACCATTTTAAATGCATTTTTCCATCAGGGTTTCAGAGTTTTTAACATTTGTCAGTGGAAACAGAATTTCCTGATAGCTAAGGTGTAGGTGAATGAGTTGGAAACACTTGACAGGCCTCAAAAAGCACTGCTACTGGTATTTGGCTGTCATTGTAAGTTTGTTGATTTAGAACTGGCTTTTAAAGTGCAAAAAAAAAATAAAAAAAAAAGTAAGTCATACTCTATCTCTTCCTTTTATGGGACAGAGAAAATAACATGTTACATTTAGCGGAGCTGCCATTTTGCTTGACTCTTAAGCCTTTGTCTGTGTCAGTGCAGCTGTTAGTTATTTGGTCCTGATAAAAAAAATACTAATATACTTGTGTGTATTCCAAAATTCACATAGTTCTGCATAGAAACAAATTACTTTTGTTTCAAGTATATGCAGTACGACTTAATTCCTTTTGGCTTGTGGTCTCAATTATAAACATAACAACTCCAATGGCTCTTTGTATTGTGGGATGTGAACTGCAGAGACACACACACAGTATACAAGCTCATAATTTAAGATTTTACAAGTAAACAGTCTGTAAAAGCTGAAGTGTTGAGGGGGCAGGGATAATGTGGAGGACTCAAAGGAAACAAATGAACAAATGGGGCGGGCGTAAGAGCCACTGGATAAACAAGCATGTTGCGTGGGTCAGAGCGGGTTATCTCTGAATGGATGGGCACACGAGGCGGGGGAAGCAGCCTGGTCAGCACCGCGGTGGAGCCAGGGGTTTGAAAGTGCCAACCCAGAGACAGCAGCCCAGCCCTGGGTCAGACTGCTCCAAACTCCCCCTACTGATCTCCACCCAATTAGCACGGAGCTCCATCTGCTGCCTCCAGCGACACACACAACCACAGATACGCACACATACACATGCACTTCTATTACCCATAACAATTGCTCAGTGACAAGATAAGTGATAGCCTTGTCCAGCCCCCTGCCAATTATAACCTAATGTGAAAGAGACTGATTCTCTATGGCTCGCACACTGTTTTGGACCATACAGCCCCAGTTTATGTGTGAGACTTGTGGAGAGTGCTTTTTATTTGCCATGGCGCTCTGTAGCAAACATCTGTGGTGAGCCCAGACAGAAGGCTGGCCCCCTCAGTGTTGGCTGGTCCTGGTTTAGTCTCATTCTGTCTTCGTCCTTTTCTCCTTTTTCTGCCTCAATCAATATTTAACAATACACCCCTCGGCGGGACAGAGATAGAGTGCGAGAGGGGAGGGAGAAGTTTGAGGGAAGGCGAGGACACTTGTACTTGTTATGTTTCCTTCACCTGCCCGCAGTAATTTATGGTACAGACAACACTACACAAGTCTGGCATCAACCCCAAACTGGCACAGAGGCCCAGCCAGAATCTATCAATAACCAATAGATCTTTTTGGCACTGTCTGGTTGTCAATTGACTTAAAAAAAGGAAACTTTGTGCATACTTTATTTATCATTGTTTATTCCAAGGTGAGCTCTAGAGTACATCAAAGTGATCCAGCATTTAGATCAGACATGTCCAAAGTCCGGCCCGGGGGCCATTTGTGGCACGGGTTAAAATTTCAGATGGCCCTCAGCTTCTGTGACAAAATATATGACTAATGGCCCACCAGCACTTTCATGTAGTATTTCCATAGCTTTGTGTGTACATTTGTATAACAGTCAGCACAAGTTTTGTATGTTTTGAACTATTAGAAACATTAATATCAGGTTGAAAAATACACAGATAATGTTTTTTATGCTCAAAGATGTCATTTTGTTGCAATTAGTTTTAGATTTTGTCATCAAAGAAGGTAAATTATAATTATTTGACTTTTGAAAAGAAAATACTGTGTGCATTCAATTTATCCTGTATGTGTGTACAGTTCCTAGAAAAAGTCAGGAGGGAATGTCGGCCCTTGGACCTTTGCACATCTTCAAAGCTGGCCCGCTTTGAAAAAAGTCTGGACACCCCTGATTTAGATCAATGCTATGTATATATGCCAGCCTGCTTTACAAAACAACTAAAAGAACAATACAAATCATAACAAATGTGCAATGAGAAAACAGTTCTGCAAAAACATAAAAGGCTGTCTACTTCTGTACGCACATTTGTGGTTTTTTTTTTTGTTTGTTTTTTTTTGTTTGTTTTTCTGCACTAGAATGTGCTGCCGTCAATCAAAATTAATAAAGATTTTCTGTCATTTCAATCTTTGATATAAAAGATGTATCTACATAATTCATTTTCCTTTGCTTAGTAGGGTTTGCGGGAAGCTGATCCCAGCAACTATGGGCCTTAGGCACAGTACGCCCTGGACAAAGGCCAGGTAGTTGCTTGCCTGGCCTGTACCTATTCTACACAAAGAAGTTAGTCTGGTACCTCTTTGGTAACATTTCGCCTCTGAGGTGGAATAATGACAGGCAGCGTAACCAATCAGAGAATTGAAGGGTGGGACAGAAGCTTGCACTGCTGACCCATGTATAATACATGTATTCCATGTATTTTTTTTTTTTTTTTTTTCTTTTTTTGTCATGAAACACCAAAATACAGCGTAATATGAGCAGCTCTGTACATATTTCTGAACGGGGACAACAGCAGACGCCGGTTGCTACAAGTAGAAAGACTTGTTGAAAAAGTTTGTTACATCGCATGTCAACAAGACTTAATTGTTGTTAAAATGGGAACAAGATGAAGAAAAATAAATCCCACAGAGGACTGAACAATAACACAGACTTCAGCAGAACCAACAGGTGATGAAGGAAAGCACTCAACTCTGTTAATCTGTTAAGCTATTAAATTAGCTCGGTAGCTACTGCTACCTTACTTAGCTCTTCTGCTTTCGTAAAACGTGCTGCAGATAAACGTCTGTGATTGGCCATTTCCAAATTGAATCGGAGAAATACACCGCCCTGAGAGGGGAACCGGACTGTCCTGCTTGTGAAAAGCAAGTAGGACAGTCTGGCTCGCCAGGCTAGGTAGTCGCAGGGCTGACACACAAAAAAAAACAAATGTTGCAAAAAGTCAAGGCAACAAGATCCCTCAAGATTTTTGAGTTTTGGGGCCAACCCAAAATCTCAACAACTAATAATTTTTGTCACTTAATTTGACATTCATATGCCTAAAAAAATTCAGTTTTGCTCACAGTTGTTATTTTTTTTAACAGCCAACTTACTATCCATTGTTCAGAAAAAGTATTATTCTTTTGTTAAATTTTGTCTATTTAGTTTTTATTATTATTATTATTATTATTATTATTATTATTAATAATAATAATAATAATAATAATAATACTTTTTCAATACAATGGATAGTAAGTTGGCTGTAAGATGACTTAAAAAAATTATGATAGACACTAAACTATGGTTAACAAAAAAGTATTATTTGCTGAAAACTTCCAATTTTGAGTTGGCCCCAAACTTAAAAAATCTTGAGAGATCCTGTTGCCTTGAGTTTTTAAGTTTTCATTTAACTTTTTTCTTACAGTGCAGAGCCAGACACAGGCAGACAACCTTTCACTCTCACGTTCATTCAGTCATTTCAGTAATAATAATGCATTAGTCGTATATAGTGCTTTTCTAGACACTCAAAGTTGCTTTGCAAATCGGTGCATTATTCCTTCACTTCTCAGTCACACTCAGCGACAAAGCGTGGCTGCCATTTTGTGCCTGCGTCCCCTCTGACCACCATCAAACGCACAATCACACTGACACATTCAGGCAGGCGAGGTGGTTCAAGTGTTTTGCCCAAGGACACAACGACACTATGCAATGCCAGCCACATTTTTTATGTTTTTTTAGTTGACAATTCAGCCAAAATGCATTTTTTGGATGGTGGGGGAAGATGGAGTACCCAAAACACAGAAAGGACACATAGACTCAGGCATGCATGCTAACCACTCTGCCACTGTGCACTCATATAATCAATCACTTTAAACCTGCCCATAGACCTTAGTTATGCAGTTTTTGATCCAACATCTTGTCCCCTCATGTACTGAGTGTGAGTCACAGTTTGTTGACAACAGCTTAGTCTAAATCAAATCTCATCTTTCACAATCACCTGTAGATCTAAATGTACAAACTTGAGTGCTGTTGTAAACACTATAACTCCTCCCTGTGGTACATAATTTACAACATGGGGTGCAGTCACGCCATGCACCTGAGGGGGCAAATTTAATGTCCTACTTGTTTAGTTAAGGGTAACTGCTGACATTTGTAATTTAGGTTAGGAGCCAGGCTGGGCTCACAACAGAATCATGACATATTAACACAACACGGCGGTTGTCACTAAGCGTCTGTATAATTCATGCGAGTCAGGATTAATTGAGACAGCCTGTTCTCAGCGGGACCAGGGCCAGCTTAAAGGACAAAAGGAGGTGTCTTTTAACTAAAGACTCCTTGATCCCTTTATCTCCTTTATCTAGTACTGCATGGGCTAATTCACACATCATGCATGTTGTTTACAGAGCTGGAAAGAAACTATATTTTGATTAAATTTTTGAAGAATGTACTGCCTCATACATTTTTAAACAAATTTTTACTTGAGTATAAATTTTAATGTCTCTAAATGAGTAAAAGTATATTTCACCTCAGCAGCAATGTTCATTTCAACATTTTTTGTATGTTTCAGTGAAGAAGTTTAAAATCCTAACTATGACTACATGCCTTAAAGCAGCACTGTAATTAACTTTTTGTGGAGCCAATTGTGTGCTACTCGCCTTCAGCTGGAAATTCTACAGCGATTTTCCTCAAATTAAAACACAGTTCAACAACATAATGTTCATACACAGTTTAATGCACAAGAAATCTTAATTTCATTTTTACTTTTAGCCCAATGCTAATTTATTTTAAACATGTTAGCCCTCTCCTGCCCACTCATGACCTTCGTACACGATCAAATAAATGTACTCTGCCAAACAAATGCACATAGCTGTTGGTCAGAGACAGCAGGAGGACCTCAAGAGCGCACATGCAGTATACTTGTGTAACGTCCTCTGGGTTCTCCAAATCAAACACAAGTGCAGTGTGGAAAACTACTGTATGTTTAGTGCCATCATTTATTTTCATAAAGTGGCTAAAGAACTCTTGTTTATGAGATCCAATTGCATGATTCTTTACTCAACTAGCCAACAGTTCTAGTTTTTTGCTGTTTTATTGCATTGTTTTCTTGTTTTGTATTTTATAGATGACCTTGAGTGTTATTACAGAAGCAAATCAACAAATTTAGTCCTGCTTAGAGTATTTTTTTTTTAATATTTGAGCTGATTAATTTATTGATCTGAGCAGAATATTGTCAATTATGACCCTCCTTTTTATTATTTTTTTTTAGCCCATAGCTTCAGGTAATAGATGTCAGTTCCTTCAAAAATATTCTAAAATGATTAAAAGTACAAATCAGGGTGGTTGGGAAATCTGCCTCTTAGCAAGGAAATTGTGGGTTTGATCCTACATACACAGCATACAATATACATTAAACACTGGGATGAGTGATACAATATAATTTTAGTCAAACTAAAATGTATTCTATTGATGGGACATTATTATTGTCTTCATTCATTGATGATAATAAAATGAGCATGTGTGGACTAAATTCAGTAATGGTGACATCATAAACCTCTATATAGAGTGAAACCCCCATTTAGGATTTATTATATGTCCAAAATGTGCAAAATATAGCTACCTTGACATATGGTCATGCAAAAAATGTCAGCAAAAACTAAGCTGGCAACAATAAACTTTCATGCATACACACGTAGGCACTTAGAGACTGTGCTCCTCTTCTTTCTCTTTTCATCGCTTTCTGTTTCCATTTGACTTTTTCTTGAGCTTGAGTTCTACTTTATCTTATGAGTTTTTTTCAAGGTTGGCAAACAAAAAACAGCTTGTTTATGTTGATACAAGAGAGAAGAGAAACCAAAAAAAAAAAAAAAAAAGAATGGCTCACGCACCTCTCTGAATCAGTATTCATTGTTCATGGTGAAGAACCGTCCAAAAGATTTGTATCGTTCGTGAACACCACATCTCTAATGTCTTGTCCTGTGACTAACTGGCCCTTGTCCAGGGTGTCAGGCCCAAAGTAGCTAGGATAGCTTCCAGCTACCATCTAACACTAACAGGAAAAAGTGTTTATGAATAAATGAAGTGCAACTCAAAAAATTGAGTAGCAAACTTGTAGCAAACCTAAACAACATCATTTAGAGTTTAGAGTTATTGCATGGTCTACTAGATAAGCTACCCACAAACTTCAGTTTCAGTCCTGGCTTTATTTAAGTATTTTTTTACTTCTATCAGCCTCCAGGTAATGATCTGCATGCCTGTATTTTTTTTAACCATCTGTCTGTACAGTCCATTTTGAAGTCTCTAAGTCAAAGTTGCCATTTTACGGTTGACAGGAGCTCCATGACCCTCTGTAAACGGGTTGAGGACTGCTTGCTCTGAATGTTGTTATTGAAAAAAAGAAACATTCTGTTGCTTTCCAGACCTGGGGCGGTCCTTGCCTGCAGCAGTACACCAGACACAGTCTTGTACAGGTTCAAATATGACACCTAACGAAGCGGGAGCGCCCTGTTGCCAACCTGTATTTAATGAAGAGGTGTGAAGGCACCTGCAGGTCAAGGATTCAGCAACAGCCTGCAACAGTTTTTCAGCTTTTCAGTTGGACTCCGCCCTTAGAGGACTTTTAAAGACCGAAGTGAATACTAAACATGAGAGATGGTACATATGTGAGCCATAGGCATTTTTCATCAATTATACACCATTATTATGACCGCCTGCCTAAAGTAGAGCCACAACCTGTGATGCACTCTGTATTTGGACACATTCCTTTCAGCCATTTGAGTTACAAAGTAGTGTTGTCGATAATAATAAAAAATAAATATACTAAATTTAACAAAATAATATTTTTTCTGAATAATGGACATTCGCTGACTGATAAATGGTGGATTATATCCTACCTTTGTACTTGCTGTATCAAGATCATAATTCAAATAATATTTACTAATAAACGTGGGTGGTTCAAAACAGCATAAAAGCAGCACAGACCCTCACCACCTTTAGTGCTGCAGAGCCATCCCCAGTGACCAATTAGCAAACTTAGCAAACTTCACAAGTGGCATTGGTAGAAAATGAGAACCTGCCTTCTCTCCTTTTATTAATAATGCCTGTAATTATTCAAAGGGTAAACACAAAGCCATTGAGGATTTAAAGACTCAAACCAGGGTTCAGTTGTGGTTCTGCATTACAATAATAGCTTTTTCACAAACATGCAATGATTGGCTATACGTGTTTTAACCACATTGTAGCAGTGTAGGCAAAAAAAATAAAAATAGAAGAATAATAATAAATGCATTTCTTTGCCTATATATTTACTTATATTAAATATTAACATAATCATGTTTTTTTTTTCAGTTGTTAATATAAGACTTTTGACCTCTTTACTTTCTGTGGTCCAATTAGTGGTGGTCATTTTGTCAGCAAACAGACTGTGCCTGGTGAAGTGAGTAGAATTTTTTTGTCTTTCTGTTTTGCACATGATAAACATGCCATAGTAACGTAGAGGGCAAACGGGTCTGACACCTGAGTTAGACCACAAAGTTTATTTGTACATTTGGGTGTCTTTGCATCTTGCACTATTTACAGTATGTGTAGAACAAAAGTGGTTTGTGTGGAAGTTGACTCTAATGTTTACTGTAAGGCATCATTGCCTGAAATTATGAAAATAGATTTACCTTTAAGGTCATATTAAAGTAAAACTGATAAATGATACTGTAAAAAGTGCCAGGGGCGAGTTCAGGGGGTGGCCTCAGGTAACATGGGCCGACCCCTGGATTCTGGTGCCACCCCAACTCAGAGGTGCTGAGGCGGGACATTGGTTGTCAAATATATGTTACATTTTATTTATAATATCTCACCTAATCATAACAAATAAGGGAGAATTGTCATAAAAAGCACAAACTGATGCATATACATGTATGTTCACCAGAAGGCAGGAAATTAAATGTTCAGTCTCCCCACAGACCACTACATGGGTGTCACCCTTGTGTAACTTAGGGTGTGTTCACTCTTATTGGTCCGCAGGACTCGGTGCTCTTTGGGGCGAAAGTCTGTACCTGTGTTGATGTCATTGATCTGGTTCGAGTTCACACTGAGCTCTATCAAACAAACTGAACTGACTGAGGGAGCAGTAAAAAAAACTTGCCTGTAGAGGGCAGCTCACCAGTATTTACTGAGAGGAACTTGGGAAGAAGAAATCCTGCTCATCTATTGGTCAAAAGTCCGCCTCTTCAGTTGAATATCCCAATATCCCAATAATATCATAGGGCTCTCTTTAATTAATATTTAATTAAGTCTTAAGTTTAGAGCAGCTGATATCGGACTGAACACAGCTGTGGATTCTATATGTGATTAATATGAAATCTGTGTTGTTTAATACAGCCCAGTAACCCGCCGCCGGGATATTTTCCCATGTTCGTCACGTCACAGTCACGTCTGTCATGCTGGGAGTTATGAGGTTAAGCAGTGTTTTTACATTTGTTTCTTAATGTTAGCAACCTTTTAAATACATTTTATTTACAGTATATTTGTATTTTAGTGACATTAGATGTGCGTTTGTTTTTCTGCCCTTGGTAAACAGTGGTGAAGTCTGCTCCCTTTGTAGTTTGGTCTTCGTTGTGTTTGCACATCACTAGGACCAGACGAGGAGTGCACCAGGGCTCAAAGTGAACCGCACCGAGACCTCTGATGTCAGGAGGACCAGAGTTTTCTTGTTTGGTGCACACCTGAGTCTGGAAGAGCACCAGAGTTTGATTGAGGTGAATTAAACACGGCGAGTGTGAACACACTCTAAGTGTCCCACCTGGGCCACCGTGGTGAAAAAAGTCTGGACACATCATTGATATGTGTGTCACAATAAAATGATCACAGATAAAATTGGCTCTCACAGTCAGACCTTTTGAAAACCATTAGATGAAACTACGTATAACCATCTTGGGCCCCCAGACTGAATGATGAATGGTTAATGACAGACCAATCAGAAAGTATCACACATGCACCAACACATACAGTACAGTACAGTACAATACAGTATACTATGTTCTGTAACAATAAAATAAAATGAGGAGAGATAAAAATTTGGTCCACTTTTCAGCCCTGTTGAGAATTACTGATTTAAATAAATTTTAAGTGTCACACAGATCAGTAAAGGTTTTTTGAGGTGAATCAATGTATCACAAATACAAAGCAGAAATCTTCTGATAAATTTACGAGCCTGGAACATGAAGCTGCTAGTTGTTAGCATGTTAGCAACATGTCAGGCTAAACTTAGACAGAGGCAAACTGGCATCTGGCTCAGTCACACTGTGGAGTGTCACAGTGAGAGGTCGACCTTTCTGAGAATGGAGCATGAAGCAAAAGTTGAAATGTTGGAGTTTTCATTTGTGGCTCAGAATTATGGGTAATTTTGACCTGGTGCCGTTGGCTCTTCTCTCAGTCATACATAATAATGTGACCTTTGAGAATCCATGTTCACTATTTACTTTCTACTCGTTATTGCTAGAGTTGCACCACCATCCTTAGGGGCTACTGTAGAAGTGTTGGTGGAAATAAACTGTAACTTGTACCTGTCTGTCAAAATAAATGGCTCATGTATTCAAGGAGTTTTGCATTTTCTGGTGAACCAAACAAACTTGAGCTGACCTGTAGTGTACAAAAGCATAAATAAATTACAATTTACAAAGTTATTTTGATGGTATTTTGTAATGGTTATTTTACCATTACATCACTGAACTAGTTACAAAAGTGAAGAAATTTTAATTTATTACACGGAGTAAATAATTTAATACGGTTCTCAACAGACAAAACCCACATCAAATTTGTTGAATTAAATTAATTTCACCATTTTGTACCAGTGGCTCAGATTTTTCTTTCTTTGCAAATTACTATTTATCACAATAACAAAGCACACTTTGTTTGGTTGTTTGTTTAATTGAAAATTATTGTGATTTGTAACTTTTTATTTCTATTCCCATGTTAAGGTTTAAAAAAAAGCACAGGTGGAAGTACGCTACATCAGTAAGTACTGCTACTTCAAATTGTTACCACACAAACAGAGGTAAAAATAACTCAACAAAACTGTTACTTGACTAAAAATATGGAGTGTAAGGTTTACTTAAGGTTACGGTATACTTTATTGTCCCCCCTGGTCAGGAGTATCGAGCTGGAGGATTAGCCCATCATGCATGTTTAAGGTTGATGGGGGAAACCGAAGCACATAGTAGTGAATGCATGTTAGTGAAAGAGTATTTGGTCTGTGTCAAACTGGGTGAGTGTGTGTGTAAATGAATTGGTGTGGGTGTGTATGTATGGGTGTGTGAAAGGCTGTTCTTTTTTTTTCTTTTTTTTGTGTGCATGTTTTTAGAAATGGCGTATTTGAGGGGCGAGATATGTTGTATTTGATGTATGTAGCATATGTATTATGGTCTTTCATCCACTTACTCCAAACCCTGTTACTCTTCCTCAACATCACCTGTGCAAATAAAAACCATACCATATCATTCCGGGTCAGGGATTTGAACCCGACACTTAGATAAATAGTACTTCTCTTTTAATTTAATTTTAAATTCTTAATTATACTCTTTAAATTTAATTTTATTGTTTTAATTGTGTTTTGTACTTTTAAATTTGCCTTTTTTTCTGTAAAGCACTTTGAATTGCTCTGTGTATGAATTGTGCTATACAAATAAACTTGCCTTGCCTTGCCTTGCCTATTTAGTGCTTCTACCACTACTAGTACTGCTACTATTGGTACTTCTAGCACTACTGCTACTACTACACTACCAGCTTTTTAGCAGCAATTTTCTTTAGTTAACATTTGTCCAGTATCTATAAAAAGAGAAGAATACATGTTCAGTCCCAACTCCAGGGCTTTATTCTACATTATGGTGATTAGTGAATTACACATTTGATAGACTTACAAAAAATCACAACCCAAAAAGAGCAGAAGTCTTCATTCCTTTTAGCTTTTCCCATGAGGCTGCCACAGCATCTGCCTCCTAGGTTTTAAGCCAAATGTCCTTCCTAACAAAGCCCTCTCCATCCACCTAGGCCTGGCAGCATACAAAGTAAACTGGCTTGTGACCCTCTGTGGCTGGATTTGTAAACAGAAATGTATGGTTTACTTGTAAAATAACTAAGAAAATACTGTCTTTGCTCTTGTGTCTGTCCAGCCTGAAGTGAAGCCGTGAAGTAAATTTAACTTGGCAGTTACGGATATAAAAGTTAACTCTGTGGATGGCCTCTAGTCCCAGAGAGGAGACCAACTCTTCAATACTTTATATCATTTAAAAACACAGTTACCAGCCTTCACTCGAGATCCATCAGATGTTCATTTGCACATGTGTGTCACAGTGACACAGCTCCAGCTAAGTTCACAGTCTGCTGGGAAATGTGTGTCTCTGTTTTGCATTTTTTTTACAAGTTTTCTCCAAAATCTCATAACCGCCACACAGTGCTAGACATGGATGATTAGACTACTCTTAAAAAAATAATAAAAACGAGGACTGTCAGTGCCTTTAATGCAATGGTAACACATGAACATTTTTCTACAGCCAGTGTCTGACAAGCGAACATGTACGCTTGAATCTCCCGGGCCACAGAGTGCAGCCGTGTGAGGATAACCTGCAGCGCCGCACTGGATCTATGAACCTCCAAGTCTGCTGTAAATGTGGAAAAACTACTGAATATTTCACACAGTACTTCTGACACCGCCCCTTTCTCATAAATCATTGTTAATGGATCATTTCCTTTAGTGCTGCTGCGTGTGGCTCTGTTTGCTGTCGCGTGTTATGAGTGGGACAAAAGTGCAGTTTTGTCAGTGAGGGGCTTGTGATGTGTACACAAAATCACGTTAGACGCACAGTAGCATGCAACACTTCATGATGAACACACAAATATGTAGCAGTACAATGCAAGTTTGCTCTGGCAGAAATTAATGTGTTTGAAAAGCTTTTAAGAAACAAAAAGTTGTGCTACATTCTGTGCTAAAAAAAATGATTTAGGCAATTAAGTCTTTAGTTTAGGAAGTTAAAAATAGCATTGCAAATCAGGCCTTATTGAAATCAATATAGAGAAACTAAAAAGGAACCTTATAATGGTGTTGTGTTAATTCAAAGTGTTAAATGGAATAAAATATAGTTTGTAAAATTCTCTAAATTGATTTTGAAGTTGATATAAACTCTTTATTGTTTTCATAAAAGTATTACAAGTGTTGCACTGGGGGGTACCTTATTACACCCATTGCAAAGTATAAGTGAAACAGACATAATGTGTCATAACTATAATTTTAATAGCCTGGTCAGTCAGTCTCTCTTTCCTATTCTATACAAAGAGTCTGGTGCCTCATGGGTTGAATTTCATTTCCATGAGCACAACAATCAGGCGCAGTAACCAATAATCAGAGAAACCAAGGGGGGGAAGTAGTGTGCCATTGACCCTTAACCAAAATAAACAAGGCGCTTATGAAAAATTGTTTCCGGTTTTGCTGTTGTATATGAGGGACTGGCTGGCCAGGCTATAATTTTAATACAGCTGTGTGAACTTGATATAAATTCTTTATTGCATGTTACTGAAATACTGCTGTGAAAACTCTACTCATTTGTTGAAACAGAAAAACAGCAACACAAAATAAATACCTTATTTCCTTTGGCTTTGAGCTTTCTGGTTGCAACAGCAAATCATCTGCCTCTTAGTGTCTACATATTTAAAAGTTTACACTGGATGCCCTTCCTTGTGAAACCCTCTGAATTTATCTGGGCTTGGTGCTGGTACACTGCAATGGCTTGTGACCCCTGTTGGCTGAATTACCTTAAAATTTGGAAACTAAAAGCATTTAGGAAGTAAAAAGTTACCAATCTGTATAGTCTGCCCTGAACAATTTAATTTTAACAGTTAAGTGAATTAGCCAAGCAGAAAAAGTGGCGACAGTGGTGTAGAAGGTTAAGGTTCGACTGCTCCACCATGGGCAAGGCACACCCACACTGCCCACTCCAGTCACAGTGGCTGTGGCTGGTTGGGACAGAAAGGCCATCTGGCTTAAAAACCTGCCAAATCACCTTGAAACTGATTTGTTGTGGCAACCCCGAATAAGAAAGGGAGCAGCTGAAGATAAAAAAAGGCAAGTAGAAATAACTAGTCAAACGTAGAAGTCTTTCAATTCATATCCTGTAGTATAGTTGAGAAAGTCAGATGCTTTTTTTCTTGTTGTAGCAGTTAAAATGGAGTTGGAGTGGAATAAAATATATATTCTGTGTAAATTAATCTAAATTAAATTGTGCACTTGCTAAATGCTATCTTATTTATTACGAAACATTTAAACTGTAGGGTCAACTATTGTCTTTTCCCAGTTTATGCTCTGAATAAGAAAACATCCCATGACGCAAAATACTAAACACTTGTAAAGTGTCTGGTTAGGCATACTAAATATTTCTGTCTGTGCTCATTTATCTCTATGCGAATCACGCGGCCACTCTGTTTAGTGAACTGTCAGACATTTGGCCAGGGTCAGAGCCCACGAGACTGAGGAGGTGGTGGAGGGGGGCAGTATGTAGCGGGGAGAGCAGGAGGAGGTATATGAGGTCTGTGGGGACATTGGTGAACTGTACAGACAGGCGGCGTGAGAAGATTTGCAATGGCCTTGAGCGGCGCAGGGCAGACAGACAGACGGACAGACGGACAGGCCAAGCCAAAGGGAGGCTCCAGCCCTGGAAACATGGAGCTGTAGAATACCAAGGAGGACTTCTTCCACCCCCACAGCGCTGTCTGTCTTTCTGTCTTGTGTACAAGGCCTAGAGAGCAGCCTCTGAGCTGCAATCATGTAGTTGTTATTAAGCCCACACTTTTTTTGGTCTAGTCACCCCCAAAGCACCGCTGGTCATCATCATCTGGTGCTCTTCCACTTATCCTCCCTATAGACATTTTGTTTATTCCATAGGGTTACATTGCATTAGCTTTTTGCCTTCCAAACATAAAATGTTAGAAGAATATTCCCAAATGCTGTACAAACTTAAAAAGTCAGTTTGGGTAACGATGACCATTTAAAATGCAATACATGCTTGTAAAAGAAGCTTTTACAAAGTTTTAACATCCCAAAACGTACACCTAAACATGAACTGGTGCCTTTAAATGATCTATTTTCAATGAATCTGTGTATTGTTGTCTTAAAACCCATCCACAGGCAAGTATCTATCTATTTCTATCTATTTTTAATTATGAGGTTTTGGCCTTTGTGCAGTGTTGTTCAGTCCTCCATTTTTTCTTTCTCTTATTAAGGTATGCTTTATTGTTCCCATAGGGAAATTTGTTCACTGCATTTGTCCCATCCTTCAATGCCACTGGAGCAACCTGTCAGCAGTGGACAGCCGCCATGCAGTGCCCAGGGACCCTTCTCAGATCTTGGGCCAGGATCCTTGTCAGGAGTACCTAGCTGGAAGATTAGCCTATTGTACATGTTTTGAGGTTGAGGCTGATGAGGCAAACCAGAGTATCTGGAGGAAACCCACCCAGACATGGCCCCACATGTTCTGAGAATCAAACCCGGTGCGTTCTTGCTGTGAGGCAAGAACGTGATAACCAGTAAGCCACCGTGCCGTAAGTGAAGTCCCACTGATGTCCAATGTAATGACCACTGTCAAACAAACCAACCTTTTGTGCAAATCTTTGTGCAACTGGCTCCTGCTTCTGTCCTCATTCAGAAATAAGTACTCAGTACTCAGTAGCTCATATAAAACTGGTGTTTTATGGCAACTATTTCTCATAAGGGGCATGTTTGTTTTGGATACAGGTCAGAGCACTGCTTATGTCCCTAACTAGGTTGCAATGGATTAAGCATCAGATGTTGTACTTAAATGTTGTGCTTAAATACTGTAGTGTATATTACCCCAAGGTGTTGCTGAACACTATTAAGTGAAATTATGCTATGTATATACAGTAAATTACACGTGGTCTGGACGTACTGTTGCTTACACCTACTACTTGACTGAGTGACAATGAGTAGTGCATTTGGAAAATTTGATGACAATTTGATTATGGATCTACCTCCCTGGGAACTCAAAAACACACTCACATTCAGACAGCAGTGTTGCAGGCAGTGGAGGTGAGGAGGGTAAGGTGTCCTACCCAAGGACACAATGTCAGTATGAGGGAAATGGGTGGAAGCAGGGATCGAACCACCAACCTTCTGTTATTACAAAAGGTTATTGATCCCAATCTGAAATATTGGTGTCACATTAATAGTCTGTAAGTACAAGTCACAGTTAAATATTGATTCAAATACAATATTCACTAACAATGACTATCAGTGTCTGCATGGTTATGAGTGACAGCAACAATATGTCTACTTCAGGTTTGATAAACAACGCAGCAGCGCATTTCATGCACATAACCTCTTATCTTTTTGAATGACCACTATCAACTCACAGCACAAGAGGTACGGTCCTGGCAATATAATGTTTCCAGCACCTATTCACCTCACAAAAAGGATCATAATAGGTGTTGGTGGAGAACAGATAATGTAGCTGGCACAATACAAGCCCAGAGACGTGGGGAGGGCTACAATAACAGCCCATATGTCCGTGCCATTGTATTGTGAACTGGCCAAAGCAGGACCTATGCGAGCAGGAAAAATGGATATTGAAAAACAATGCATAAATATTGTCCCCTGTCAGCAAGATTAGAAAAGCAATATCCCATGGCAGGACGTCATGCATGGCTGCAGTGAAGGGAGGCAGGGGCAGATGTGTTGGTGGTGCAAGAGATTAGGAAAAGAGGAGAGAACGGAGAGATACCTCTGAATACAGGTGAAGGCACCAGAAGGAAGAGGAATATAAAATGACAGCATAAACAGATAAATAAACAAGCAGGTGTCTTTTAAGCGCAAAGAAATACAAACCTACTGTAATTATAAAAAAGTTTGGACACTGTGAAAAATGTAAATCCAGAATGAAATAGTTTGCAGGCCTCCTTAATCATATTTTATTCACAGTAAAACTGTTGAAAAGACAGGAGTTTTTATGGATTGTGTCTTTTTTCTTTGCAGGATACAGCGTTAACTTCATTTGTGCAAACTGTGTTCACAGACCTCAACTTCTGGAAGTGTTCCTGATCAGGATTTGCAGTACAGAATCATAGAATCATTTGTTTTTAAAGCCGTGTTTCTTGAGGATCCAAAGATCATGAGCGTCCCATACATCCAATATTAATAATAGTCTATAGCCTAATAATACTGCCTTTTAAAGATGTTCCTTTTACATCTAGCCAGCTTACTGAACTGTTGGCAATGGACTTACAAAATGTTGTAGCTGTTATTATTAGTAGACTTACCTGTCTGTTGATGCCTTTATTCCCACTTTTTGAAATGTGTTACAGCCAACAAATAAAGAAAACAGCTATTTTTCATGAAATGGTAAAATATTACACTTTCAAGGCCTTGTTTTTTTTATGCTCTACACAGAGCCTCTACTTTTTTGTATCTAGTCTAAGAGAAAGTTGGCATTGTTCCATGGTTGTCACTGTTACCCTAAAATGCATCCAGTTGTTGTTGTTGTGTATCTGTCCGGGAGGTACACCTGTATAAAAACAACAACAACAAAAAAATCAAGTAAATTCACACCTCCCATCAATAAAACATTAGCCGCTCAAAACTTCTCCTGGGACCTGGCGCCAAGTGAGCTAAACAAATGGAAATTCATATTGCATGAGGGAACCACTCGTGAGTTCTTCCTCTCTGTGTGAATGTGTGTGTACAGGGGAGCGTGTTCCTCTTGTTGGGTCATTGTTTACCAGTTGACATTTCCATTTAATTTCTTGTTGGGCTCCGATGAAATGACAATCAGTGCCAGAGATTGCTTTTGTAGTGGTAAATAATTTGAAAATGGTGGCAGGCGGTGGGGAACTCAGATGTTGCTCTTCTAACAGCAGGGGCCTGTGGGAGATGGCTCGTTTAGCAGCAGCCAAAAATACTTGTTTTGCTGTGCATTTTACCAAACAGGTGAGTTGTACAATTGCAGTTTTGGCTTAGTCTTAGGGAACTTTCACATAGACAAAGTGACATATATTGAGAATGATATAATATGGGAGTATAGTGAAAAATTGCACGTAGAGGATGTGCAATTGACCTACTCCAGCCAGCAATGATTGTTCTCTTTGGAGATGATAATATCCTACCTGCTATTGATGATTCTTCCAGGCACTTCCAATGTCAACATAAATGTGTGGGTAAATGTTATTTAAGTTGTCCGTATGGAAAAGTGACAATTATTGGTTATCTGTCACTGAGTTAGTATAATTGTACAAGGTGTATCCTGCAGCAAGATAGACTCTTCCAGAAACACCATTATCTTCTCTGGACTATTTTGTATTTTTCACCTCAGTCAATTTTTTAAAAAAAGCTTTAGCCCAAAAAGGGAGTATGTCTGGATCCTGCTACTGCTTTGCATGGAACAGCTATAACTTCCATTTGTACAAACTGTGTTGCGAGACAATGACTTATGGGAATGTTCCTGACCTGCATGCAATCATTTTCAGTATAGAATCATTTTAATGCAGTGCCACCTGAGCATCTGAACATAACAAGCATCCTATACATGCAATACTATCAATACAGACTCTGCCTTTCTACAATGCCTATTTTATACCCAGTCATCGTACTGAAATGCCGCCAATTAAACCAAATAGTTGTCATCTGCTGTTATCTCAGTCTTTTTTTTTTTTTTGCACCTGTCACATTTTTAAACATGTTGCTGCCATCAAATTGAATAATGAGCAATTGTTTTTTTTTTTTGTTTTTTTATGAAATAAAAATCAAATAAATAAATATCAAAAGGTGGTTTTATGTTATTTGCAAAGCCTTGCATTTTGTTTCATGTACTTTTTACACATTACCCAAACTTTTTTTTGGAAGTGGGAGTGTTAGCGGCTGGATGCATTATGTAAAACTATTTTGCAGCACAAACCCAGATAACATAAACTGGTGTGATTCTTACAGAACTAAAACCACAAATGTTATATTGTGTTGTAATATTCACACTGCTCATGACACCACGGTTGACTGGACAATGAGTTATCCGACTCACCTCATACATTCACTCGGCCCAACACTTTTCCTGCCAAACTGTTTTGGTTTTGTTTGTGTTGAAATACAAGGTGTGATCTTTCTGCATTGGAGGTTATCATCCATCCCCTTTTAGCAGCCTTTAGGAGCAGTCTTGGTGCACTGAATGGGCTAAACACAAACCTTGTGTTTTTCAATGTCTGACTGCAAAACCTTTCCATGCTGAAAGTAAACACATTTCAAGTCAAAATGATTTTCAGCAGGAAGCTCCAGTGTGTCACAGTTTTCAGCTGCAATGGCCCCAGCCACATCAGTGACTTTGATAACCTGGTTTGACTGCCGCTGCCAGGTATAAAAACACATCACCTGGTGGCAAAGTCTGGAGTTATGTGGGGTATTTAAAAACAAGCTTCAAGTTTTCATGAAAATGTGACTGAAATGTTTCTATCAAATTCTGAGAAAAGACCGACCACCATTGATAATAATAAGCACAGTGAGTTCCCATAGGTTTTATGTCAGATATTTTATCCATTTACTTAGGCTCAGGACTGGCACAAAGAGTAAAGTGGCTTTTGATTCCTTGTGGCTGAAGTCCTCACAGACTATTATTTAATGATTGGATCTTTGAGGATGTACCATGTAAACTGGAGTGACCTGTGTTCGAAGCCTGACTTGGGCAGATTTGCCCCATGTTATACACTTTATCATAATAAGTTTTGTAGTTATCTTTTAACATTCAGCAGAGGAAAACAACCCATCTTTTTGCCCTAAAAAATCAGTGCTGAGCATCTTATCCTAATCTCTTTCATTCGATCTGACTCCCTGCGACAAGCCCATCCCATAATCAAAAACACCTGTAAAGAGGAACTCAGTGTGATCATCCGAACATGTTGTATACGCGCCCATACACTCAATTTGCACTCATGTTGACACTCTTTCTTCCTTTCATACTCCTCCGATCATTTCTTAATCTCTCCATCTTCCTGAATTTTTCTGCGATTTGGAACAAGAACAGTCATCAAAATGCACGGTGTGCTCTCCGGAAGCTCTGTGATTTAGTATGCGGTTAGCGGTTTACCTGTCATGATGCTCGCTTTCTACATGCAAACCACCAGCCTTTTATGACGTTTTTTCCCCTCTGCAAACATATGGCCACATAAAGAAGTAAAAAGCTGAAGCATATGGAAGACATTTATTTATTGCACAGCACCATGGTCTGACAGGTGCTGGTCTTTTTTTTTTTCCTTCTGTGAAAGAAGTGGCAGTCCAGGGTGGTCGGTGAGGTGATAAGACGCAAGAGTGGGCTACCTGCTGTGGTTGTCATGGTGAGGGCTTTGAACTCTGATTGGCTGGAGGCATGGCCCGAGGCGCTCTGAGGGCCACTGCTGGACTGGGGCACAGGAAGTGACAGTGGACTGGCCAAGACACTCTCACACTAACTTTACAGGCTCACATCAAAGAGTAGATTTTTGGATGTTCAGTTCAGACTTAGTGGTAAAAGTGTGGTGACATACCTCCAGTCCAGTCTAGCCACCCAGAGCAGAAAGGAATTTGTTGACCAATTAATTTGCAATTTTAGGTTTAAGTTGTCTTTCATCAAAGTAAATCAAAGAAGGAAACACCTCTTGTGTAAAAGATGGTGAGGTTAGAGCTGCCAGGTACGAGGCCTAAAGGAAGACCAAAGAGGTGATTTATGGATGTGGTGAATATGGACATGAGGTTAGCTGCTGTGAAAGAAGAGGATGCAAAGAATAGATGAAGGCTGTGATTAGCTGTGGTTAGCTGTGCTTAGTACTCCTCTTTCTCTTTTTTCAGTCTCTGGATCTCTTTTTTTTTCTGCTGTTTTGGTGTAAGCAGTTCGAGCCAGCACTGGAATTGATACCATTCCAGTTGGACTTCCCACTGCCATTATTCCAGTGAATAAAGATGTGCACAAGCTTGGAATCAACCAATGAAAGTGTCGCTGATCCAAATGGCCCGCCTCTCTTTGTGCCGAGTGATTGGTCAAAAAAAATCTGTCCCTACTCTAGTCAAAAATGCTTCATAATAAAGCCCAGGTGTGGACTCATTTTTTCCAGGGGAAAAAAAATGCTATTGACTGAATATTTAGGTTATTATCTGTCCACAGTCCAGTAAACCATCTTTGTTTAGTAGCCCAGTGGTTCGAAATTGGTCTGACTGTGGGACCCAAAGTTATTCTTAATCATGTAATTGTGATCACCATTATCTGTTTCACTGTCTTGTAAAAAAAAATGGATTAAGGCCTTAAAAAAAAGCTGAACGTTAAAACTACATTCAACCTCCCTGCATCCCCTTTTGGGTCGCAGCCCACCAGTTGAGAATCTATGTAGAACATCACTTTAGGCTTCACTGGCCTAGAAACTGCAAGGGCCCCTTTCATCACTCCCTTTTGTTACGTTTGGTGTATCACAATTGGATTTTATTTTAGACATTTTCTTTACTAAAGTGAAAAGGTTTCGGGTGTTAGGGGAGCATGTTAGTGGCTCAGTTAGTAGAAGGGTATGGTACTGTGACCAAACACTGATTGGAAATGACCACCCAAGGACCAGTTTATTTGCACTTTAGGGTTTAATTTGTCCTTTAGCAAACCAGAGTAAAGCAGAATACACTGCAGCTGGGTGGTTGATTATTTGTTCAGTCATGGCCCCGTAGTCATGTCCACACAATCATATGACCAAATAACAACTTTATCATGCAGCACAGAGCCAGAATAAGGTCACATTCAGCATGCTTTTGTTAGAAACAGTCTGTGATTTGATTCAGTGATAGTTTCCTTGGTTGTGAAGGTAAATCAGATGTGGAGTGCAGCCATGCATGCATGAATGTCTATGACTGGATGAGTGACTGACTGCAGCACTTTGACAGCCCAATATACAGCAGCACATTTATGGATTTTAGCTCCAGGGCTGCTGTAGGGTTTCGCAAAATCAGTCTGTTCCTCTTATCCATGTCTGCTCCTCCTGCTCTCATCCACACTTCCGCTCCTCTAAAGGAACTTCACTTGCTTTTCCAGGAAATCAAAAGTCACCTTTAACCCTGACAAGAGCATTTGATCACTTTTGATGTCCAACAGCTGCTATTTGCTGTAAAACTTTATCAACCTTGAATGAAAAAGTTGAGAAAAATCATCAAGGTTTGGATGATTCAAGTTTGTTTTGGTGTTGGCCACAAACCACACAATGAAACAAAGGGCAATTTTATGTCTTTGGATGGTGGGAGGATCTGGAGAGAACCATAGTAACACAGGGAGGACATGCAGACTCTCAGAGAGATCAAACCCACAACCTACTTGCAGAGAGCCAGGAGCACCAATTACTCAATAAAATAAATGCAACTTTTGTACCACTATTCCCTATTTTAAACATGATATTTGTTACTTTTTTACAAAAAGAAAAGTCTGAAAAATAACAAGCACCTTGTTCAGTAAAACTTCCACTTGGCTTGGTGTTGAATTTTACATCCGGCTTATCAAATGCAACAAGGTGAGCAAAGCTTGACATGACCTCCTATGTGAAGCACACCTCAAAAAGTATTTTATGAAAAAAAAGTGGTGTTCCAGGCTGTCAGGAGTGATGGTTATGGAAAATAAAAATGCACATATTCAACACTTGTGCTTTGGGGAGCTTTTACTGTTTCCAACCATGGAGCAATTTGAGGATCGCAAAAAGAACAAAAAAGGTAAACACATGTCAGTCAGTCTGAGCAAGCGCCATGGTGACTGGTGCATGACAGAGAGCAAAAGCATTGTTTTTTATGTGTGTGGCTCTGAATTCTTCACTTTATTCTTGTGCAGGAGCAAGATTGTGGAATTATGCTTGTTTTGAATACAGGTAGGTAATACAATGTTTGATGTCCTACACATCTGCCTTTTTTAAGAATTGTGAATGATTAATTGTATTGTCAATTAAATCACAATTATTATTATTATTATCTTTTTTTTTATTGTAAAATTATTATTTTACTGTTTACTAGTTTTTTGTTACTGACAGGAGTTCAGAGAGATAATCTGTATATCATTTAAAAATAGCTGGTTGTCTTCACAGTATGTGTTACTACATTATTATCACATGTTTATGAGGCTTGATGTTCAACAAGTCATTCATTCATTATAGTATATTGTCATTTAAAGCCACACATTTAAAATATGTGATTAATACACTATGTTTTTGAAAGTGTTCACTCACCCACCCAAATAATTGAATTGGGATCATGGAGTGGGGTTGTTTTCAGGAGCTGGGCTTGGCCCCTTAGTTCCAGTGAAAGGAACTCTGAATGCTTCAGCACCAAGAGATTTTGGACAATTCCATGCTCCCAACTTTGTGGGAACAGTTTGGGGCACAGTCCAAAAAGACATGAATGAGAGAGTTTGGTGTGGAAGAACTTGACTGAGCTGCACAGAGTCCTGACCTCAACCTAATAGAACACCTTTGGGATGAATTAGAGCGAAGACTGTGAGCCAGGCCTTCTGATCCGACATCAGTGTCCGACTCTGGATGAGAACGTCAGACATGTAGATGTCTGACATAGATGCAAAGGGTGGGCCCACGTCATATTAAACCCTATGGATTAAGAATGAGATGTCAGTTCATATGCGTGTAAAGGCAGGTGAGCCAATAATATATACATTATATTTTGGAAATATAGTGTATATATGGTACATTTATGCAACATCTGATATTTTAAAAGCATATAGGCTTGCCTACTAGAAAAAGGACATAAAAGCTCTAGAGATCGGGAACCTAGATCATAAAACAACCTTGGAGTGATGAGTCTGCCATGTTGGTGGGCACAGACAGAGAAATGCCAAAGAGTAGCATTAGAAACAGTGGCATAAAAAGTAAACAAGCAAGCCTTGAAATAACTCTTTTAACAGCTTTGTCACTCTTAATGAAGTGTGTGAATATTTATTATAGTGAATATTTAATATTTATCACACACTAAAGTATCCTGAGTAATTTCCATTCTAAATTGCTCCATTATTTTGCTGTTGAAAATATCTTGATTGACCACCGACGCACAATCCCATTCTCTATAGTTTTGACAGACTGATAGATCATCTACTGTCATCTCTTTCTGATACAACCCTCACCTTTCATCTGGGTTTAAGACTGGCACAAAGACTTAACTGACTTGTGACCCCTGTAGCTGATAGATATGTATGACCTACCTGATTAAAACTATCACTCTGTATACTAATTACTTTCCTAAAGGTGGGCAATAAACAACAACAGTGTGTGAAAACAGGGACTTTTTTGCTGTCACGGTGCTCCTTCATGTAGATGCTAACCAGTGCATGTCACCTGAAAGAGATTTTACGCTGACTAAACCCTCTTCCCTCACTTGATTAAATCTGCTGCGTGCTCCAAGAAGCCGGGCCACATACTGTAAATGTTTTCCATCTGCAGTGTCTAATTTGAAAGCCTTCAGTCGTCACACATAACAATGCATTGTGGGCGCCACCATTAAATCATGCATAACCAACACAGCGCTGCTGTCTGACAGATCCACACACATCTGTGCATATCCGACCAGTCTGGTACAACTTAGTTCATTCTGCTCATCAACAAAGTTTATGGGGTGATTGTAACTAATGTGTTTTTAATTGCAGTGCGGTGTCGTACAGCAGGATTATTCAGTAATTTAATTAAACTATTATAATCAAATTGAGAAGAGGTGAATGACGCGTCTTGGAAAAAATAAAGCTCCCATGGGAGAGTCATGCTAACTGCGATATAATTACAAAATGTTCAGATTATCCATGAGCTGACAGTTGATGCCCACAGCAGACAGCAGGTGAAAAAAGGTTTAATGATATTTCAGACTCTCAAAGGTTAACGTAGCAACCTCATGCTATGCTCCAAAAATATGTATTAGCACTAAAAATTGCATACTTTACTTCAAAGCCGTTTATATAAATGCTGCATCTAAATGAAAGCTATAGAGAAAAACTGAGAATAAGGAATGACAGGGCACTTTTATCAGATCTATAAAGTTTTAAGCATTTTTGATTAAACATACATCAATCAGGCATAACATTATGACCACTGACTGGTGAAGTGAAGAACATATATTCTCTTCATCATGGCACCTGTTAGTGGGTGGGATATTTTAGGCAGCAAGTGAACATTGGGTCCTCAAAGTTGATGTGATGTGTTAGAGGCAGGAAAAAATGGGCAAGCCTAAGGATTTGAGTGAGAGCCAAATTGTGAAAGCTAGACAACTGGGTCAGAGCACCTCCAAAACTGCAGCTCTCGTGGAGTGGTCAGTATCTGTCAAAAGGAATAAACAGTTGTGCACACATGTGACAGCTGATACGTGTGTAAAGTGAGGACTGGCTCGTGTGGTGTGATCCAACATACAAGCTATACTCAAAATGCTGAAGTAGTTCATGCTGGTTCTGAAAGGGGTTAGAATACACAGTGCATCAGTTTGTTGCTCATGGGCTTGCATATTAGGCAGTCCCAACAATAGACAGGTGGTCATAATCTTGTGCCTGAATGGTGTAGAAAAAAAACAAAAACAAAAACAAAAAACAAAAAAAACAAGCTGGGGTCAGTTGTGGCTCCAGTTGCGTCTACATAAAGACATGTTTACGCAATGCTTTACAATATAGTAATATGTTGCTATGATATCCATGAGACAGGTTGCCACATTGAGCTTTAAATACATCTGACATCTGTGTTTCTCCATGTGTAGGTTGCATCAGCAGTCAACACCAGTGGAGTTGTCAAACAAAATGAGACAGCTTATGACATGTCAACAGTCACAATAGGAGCTGATGGACAGCTGAAGGGTTTCTTCTGAGCAGAGGAGAGAAAGGACACAACAGAGCCCCATCCCCTGACAGTTGCACACTGTCATGTATACTATACATATATAAAATCAGCCTTTCCCAAATGCCCTGCATGATTTACCATCATATGAAGCAGAATCAGTGTGGAGCCAGAGGCAGGGTGTCCTAATCTCCATCAAACCTTTTCTGGCGTCATGCTCTCTGACTTTCTGGTTGCTGCTCAGAAATGTGATAATCCCACTTTGCACCCTCCCAAAATAGATTTCTGTTCGGGTCTAATGGTGTGCCTTTGGACAGAATATGTGTGGGTTATTTCAGGCTCTTCTCTGTCTTGTAAACATTCAAATGTAAATTATGATCGGGCTGCTGAATTGATTACTGTCTCAGCTTCCTGCCCTTTATGATTTAGTTCACTCATTTTGTCTTCCATGGTTATAGTTTTTATCTGAATCTGTGTGAATGTGTCTGTCTGTGTTTGTGCGTAAGCTCCAGTCTCCTCCTCTCTGGGTGCCTGTCTCCTCTCTGACACACAGATCAATGCTACACCTCCCGTGAGTCTTGGTCCAGTCCGGCTGTCACCACATAGACCTCTGGGGCGTCGCACTGAAGGACGTCTTCATAATGTGGCCGTACTTTGACCTTCAAGGTCAGGAGTCAAGCTCGCTTAAGCCAATGCCAGTTAATCAGAAAGTGTATTGATCACTGGGGCCCTGCACATTCTGGGAATACAACTGTTTGTCTTTCCAAATCAGTCCAAACCAAAGCCTCCTTTCCATTAAGGGCTACAGTACAAGGAAGTTTGGCATTGTTTGGAAGAGAAACCTTTAAGGTGACATTACACAAACCCCATACAGAACTTTCTATGTAAGGTTAGATTAAAAATTAACTGGAGAATTAGATGACATAAAAATAATCTGGCATGTTTTACCTTTTTTGTGCTTGGGACAGCTTTTTAAATATTTTTTTTCTATTCTAATAATTAATCCAGCCACAGGCATCACAAGCCAACACTCTTTGTGCCTGTCCCAATCCTGGATAAATAGAGAAAGCTGTGTCAGGAAGGGCATCCATTGTAAATTCTATGCCAAATTAATATGTGACTCACTGCACACTAGGGGGCGGATTATGGTGTTTGTGATAACGCCTGAACAGAAAGAATATGATTCTATACAAAGAATGTAAGTCTCAAAATAACCTGGAATCACTTAATTGAACACAGTAAAATAAAAATCATAACCAGTAATAAATTCTTCAGCAATCTAAGCTGCAGTAGCTCGTCTGTTGGACCGGACCTCACAGGCCAGCCTTCACTCCACATCATCTGTCGGCATTTCATCACTGTTCCTTCCTTGACCACATTTGATAGATACTGACCGCTGCAGACCGGGAACCCTCCACAAGACCCAGTCATCTAGCCACTATAATTTGGTCCTCCTCAAACTCTCCCAAATCCTTATGCTTGCTCGTTTTAACACCTCAACTGAAGACAAAATGAGATCTGTGTACTGTCTCATATCAAACAAATCCCCACAATATTGTTTAGTAGTCCCACATCCAACTAAACAATACCATATCATTACTGGTTGGTGTAATAGGGGCTTACATACGGCTACAGCTCTGAACACATCATGCAGGTGAAAGGCTGTACACCACCCTCCTCTGCACCTCCACCTGCTTGTATGAGCCTTGTGAGGAAATCTTTAATGAGGGAGCTGGCGCTGGTGCTCGTGAAATGATTTAAATTTCAAATGCATGAGGTGATTATGCCAGTGAATTAGCCCAGTGACTTATTGTAGAATAATTTAGCTCAGTCAGGCAGAATGGAGACAGCTAATGTCTATGGAGACCTCTCGGCAGACTCGGGGAATGTATGGGTGGGTTAGATGGGTAGGGGGCACTAGAAGGGCAGAAGAGGCATATAATAGAATAGCAGAAGAATTAGAGAGGTGGTTATTGTTTACACAGACTATACAAAAGTGAAAGAATGGGGAGGAACAGTCAATGTGTGGTGCATGGAGAAAGCCAGGATGGATGTGAGAGCAAACGGGAATGGCAGAGCGAAAAGATGAACAGAAGGACTGGGGCAGAATCAATGGAGAGGTGGTAATTGCCTGGCAGACAGGAATGGATAGACACAAGAAAGCAATGGAAAGCATGCAGAACAGAAGCAATGAGGAAATGAAAAGGGAAAGAGACAAAGCAGCGAAAAACACAGAGAAGAAAGACGATGGTGGTAGACGGTGGTGCTCTTTGGTTCAAACGAAGGTGGGAACGCTGGACAGGTAAGAGACAGAACTAAAGAGATGGAGAAGAGTATGTGTTATGTGTAGTATGACCACAAATGATACTGCATGAAGAGGAAGAAGCAGTCGGGGTTACATTTCTGTGTACTGTATGTTTACATGAGATATGTGTTTCATCGTAAAAAGGTATTTGTAAAAAGTCCATTAACGATGCATTCAAAAGAACACACAGGTCAAGCCCCATAAATGAGTCTGATGAAGTTAACTGGTTCTAACATCATGTCCTCTTTTTTAGACACTTAATGTAGCTACCTTTGTAATGAAGTGGATCTTTTAACGACACAAACACTGGGTACAACCCATATAGAATAACTCATCTACTTTGTATATGTCACATATATATTATGTTGGCTCTGTGTCTTTGTGTCCTTGTGTCTCTCCAGTTGCTTCTCTATTTATTTGATAATGTATTTACAACTGATGAATACTCATTCCAGTACGAAAAATCTGAATGTCATAAGAGTTTTATGGCTATATATTGATATGTTTAATTACATAACAAGCAAACATTAGCAATATCAAAGTACCCAATGACTGTACTGTAGTAAACGTACTACTACTACTACTACTACTACTACTGCTACTACTACAGATCTGCAGGTTATATGGTGACTGCATCTTCCTATAAGTCGCTAGACATGCACAATACATTACATAACTTAAAAGTATAGCTTATGCACAAACACAAAATGGCCCAATGAAAAGAAAATTAATTTTAAATGGCCAACAAATAAAAAGTTAATTCATACTGCAGCTAGATATTTTACTCCTTTACAACTTAGTATATTATGCCATAGTATAATACTCCTATAGCCTCAGATGTTTGATACAATACAGTAGAGTGCATAAGTTGGAGTGCCCCTTTTATGTGACCAAAGTAGCCAGCCCCTCCACAGCTCCCATAAGCCACTCACACACAGTATATTATGTTCAGCTGTCAGGTCAATTATTTGCGATTAATCATCTGATTGATGTGGCAAACATGTTTCTGCTTACAAGCAAATAATGGATCAATCAGGGACAGGAGAGAGATCATTTAGAAACACAGGAGAAGCCATAAATTAACTACGATTGCCTAACACATGATTAATGTTCCCCTGTACATAGGCCTAATGTGATTCATCTGTGTTTTATATGTAATTGGTCTATATGAAGGAGGGATGCATTAGAAAGGTGCAGCCTGGCTACGGGACGTCCAGGCTGGGGGTGGTAAGGGAAGGTCAGGCTTCTAGGATCACACGTAAGTAGATTTTGAGTTTTTCAAGTTCAGCTTTAAAAGTAAATAAAAAGCTATTCTGACTGAATTTTAATGGCCTCGTGGTAATTATTAGATCAGAAAACATAATTTCTTTCTGTTTTTCACCAGTGCCACAGCTTGTCAATACAAGAATAATGAGTTTACTGCAAATCAATTTCCATTAACACTTTAGAAAAAGGACATTCATGAATTAAATTTTTTATGTTTTACTGTGAGTGTCTGTGCCACAAATTCGGAGTGTAAATAAACATGTGAGCCAAATTATTATTATTTTATTTTATTATTATTATATTTTACTCTTTATTTGACAAATTATAGTTTATCAAAGGTGGAAGAAGTATTCCATCACAACAAAATATCTAAAAAGCAGTCATCTGGACTTGGTTACTCAAGAACTAAAGCAATATTACTCAAGTAGAAGCAAAAGTACTCAACAAAACTGTTACTTGTGTAAAGTTATGAATTGTTACATTTATTTAGAAAGTATTTACTGCTTACTTACCGCTGCTGCTACAACTACCACAACTACTGTTATGACTAAGTACTTCTACTACCACCACTACTAATATTTCAATTACTACTAGTACAACTGTTACTACTGCTACTATTCTTATTTCTAGTGCTATTACTACTAGGAATCCTACACTCTCACTGCTACTACCACACCCACTACTCTTATTTACTCATGAATGTAAAAAAAAAAAAAAAAAAAAAAAAAAAAAAAGGATCCATCTTTCACCTCTGTAGTGTTGGTATCTCATAATTAAAGACATTTTAAAAGATGAAGCTTGCCTTTGTCCTGCACACAGAGAGGAAAAGTTGGCTGGTTTGGATATTGTGGCTCTTCAATCATTAATCTACAACCTCCACTACATAACTTTTTGTCTTGAGTCAGCACTGTCCTTGCTCTGCCCTCCTCCCTCTCAGTGGGTCCAGTTTATGCCTACACACTTCTTTAACACGGCGTGCCTCCCTCATAACACCGTTTAGCCCGAGGTGAGACAAGTGTGTGTTTTTTTTAGGTTGTTTGCTGTCTAGTTTGCTGACAATATGACATTTGTTTTGCTGTTGCTTGTTTTGCACTTGAGCATGTAGAGTCAGGGCTGTGTAGGATCAACCTTGATGGCTACATACACTTCAGAATCACAACAATGACACTGTAGGTAGGAAGGGGCGCAGGGTTTGGATTCCCAGGCCGGCTACTTCATGGTCACTCAGAGTGGAGTCTGCCTTGTCCTTCTTGTCCATGAACTCTCTCTGCAGCTTTCCTCCAACTCTCTAAAGATGTGCATGTTGACTTTACATTTTTAATTGTTAATGGTTGTTTGTCAGTGTATTTCTGCAAGTTTCAGCCAGGCGACTAACTGGCCATTGCCCAGGGTGTGTCCCACCTAAGGCCCATGAAAGATTTACCTGACCAGACAAAAGGCATTACTGTACACATTATGGTGTAAAATCTATATTGCACCACTGATTTATTTGAGTTGGGGTATACCCTAAATGATTGCTGCAGGGAAGACAGTTGCGGGGCAAACATTTGGAGTTACTGACATCCATTCACTTTACACTTACTTATGCATATATGTTTTTGAACATAAAGGGGCTGTATTATGCTTTTATTTATATTTTTCACCTAATCTTGGTCATCTCCAAAACAGCACTGCACATTTTACAACCATTAAAAATATCTAGCTAAAAAAAAACTTTTTAATAAGTACTTTACTGGAGCCATAAAGAAGCAGGTGAAGAGACCAGCAGAGGGCAGCAGTGTGCAGAGTGTTGCAGTCTTGTATACATAATCAAAGGAAAAGAGCTGTTTATTCCCTTAAACTTTTTTGTGTGATGCCATTTTCTACAAAAAAAAAAAAAAAAAAAAAAAAAAAAAACTGTGAGGACTCAGAGGAAACAGAACTGTACACCATTTTTTTGATAAATGAATGAGAGCAGACTGGATGAAGAGGGCTTTTTGATTGGGTAGTGCTTCCTGGAGTGGGTTGGGGTTCATGGGAGGGGCCAATGTTTGTGGAACTGAGCATTTTGAGACCTCTGAACGGCCAGAGAATAGAGGTTTATTTTTGATGAGGGAAGAACATTATAACATGGTAGAAAGCTCAGAAACTACAACTACATGTGATTTAACAGAATAAAAAAAATACAGTCTTACAGCCTGCTGGGTATATTGGGAGACATGCAGACTCTTGGGCCAATCTGACAGTAGTTTATTAAACTCGCGTTTGTCAGTGAATGTTGTCCTCACCTCTAAATTCCTCTTATTTATTTTGAAGTGCACCGCTGCATGCACTGATGAATGTGAATGCAATAAACTTTTGCAGACTTTGCATCATCTGTTAACTTTCCATCAATAAATATACGAGCTCTAAAGAAGAAGGCAAAAGTTTAATTTGAAGAATTTCTTTTAATAAAATCACGTTTGCTGATCACGGCTGAGATAAGCATTAATGGAGCATCATTATCACCATTTTCATCTTTTGGGAATTGAGACAGAGAGGGAATGACAGCTAATTGCAGAGCAGTGCATCTGAATATCTGCAATGTCTGTCACAAAAAAAGGAAGCTTCACCACACACACACTCTTATAAGAGACTTGGTATTTGGAAAAGAGGGCTGTCGTCATGCCTATGTGGCGTTCTTATGGTATACCACCCCAGGTTTAGTAGCTCTTGTACTGTAGAAAAGCTTTGAAGTCCTGTATCCCATGGTCCACCTGTGTCACACCATACCTTTCAATTTATTCCCCATTCTTCCTCAAACCACCTCATTTTCTACGTCTTTTTAACCCCTTTGCTTTTATAACTCTTTCTAAATTTGAACCCCTTTGTTAAAACTACATCAAAATAACAAAGAATGACAAAAAAACGCCTGTTCTGTAATTCCAAATCCCACAGTGCCCCCAAGTGGTTGGCAATGCCATAACATCTATCAGTGCAGAAGGTAGTATACATGTGTTTTATATGCATTTAGGTGGGTGAAAGGATGCTGATGGATGTGTAGAGTCAAAAATGAAGGTTAGCAGTTGAAAGTGTAGCTCTGAATGAAAGGACTGCATATTAAAGAGACTTGTGCTGTAAAAAGGGAAAGAGAAAAAGAGCTGAGGGGCTGTAAGACCAGTTAAATGAAAAGAAAATCAAGACATTGTATAAACATGAAAAATGCAGTTCTATTTAGGTAGTTGTCAGTCTCAGACATGGTGCAGTGAAAGGTCTTGGCTGTGTCAACATGTTAAGATCAATAAGAAAATCTTGAGCTTTTTCATTCATTTCCATGTATTCAACTAGGGGTTTAATTTGTGCACATTTTCTAAACCAGTGGTTCTCAAACTGTGGAATGGGTACCACTGGTTGTACACAGGCTTTTGCAGTTTAAGCCCTGGTTTATCTTACTTTAGAGCTGGTTTTATTAGTCTTGCTTTGGTTCTTGTACTGGTTTAGTCTTGGTTTAATCTATAATTTAGACCTGTATTAGACCTGCCTTTGTTCTGGTTAAGACCCAGTTTAGTTTTTGTTAAGTTCCCATTTTTAAACCTATTTTTCCCCTTGGTTTAGATCTGAGTTAGTCAAGATACATTCATTTCATTCTTTTAGAGATGGTATTTGGATTGTGAGGTGGTTTGAAAACCACTGATCTAAAACCATCCCATTGGGGCAGTGGTGCCACACGAGTAATGCCGAAAGCTCAATCCCTTGTTCCTATTATTGCTGTTATGGGAGATACATTGAGCCCCAACCTGCTCCTGGAGTCTGCCAATACTGAGCTGTGTTTGTGCGAGCTGTCGGCTAAATGAGACTCAGTGTAAAAGTGCGTTGAGTGCCTGAAGGAAGTGCTGCTATAAGTGAAGTGCTGAAGTGCTATAAGTGCAGTTCGTTTTACCATAGACACATTTTATTAGTCCTTGGTTTAACCCTATGAGGCATTTGGGTTTGGTTAACTCCACATTTCTGAATGACTGTATAGAAATGTGGCTGGAGACGATTATCTGTTTTGCATCATTACTGCGACATTAGGGTGAGATACACTGCAGGGTGCTTTGTATGGGACAGTTGCATTGTGGGGGAAAGGGATTAGGCTGGAAGACAAGATTGATGGCTTATGGGAACAAATAGCCTTTCTCTAGTGTGCAATGCTTTGCATTCAGTCTAGGTTTTCTGCCAGATGCCCTTTCTCAAACAACTCTCTCCATTTATCCAGGCTTGGGATGGGCAAAAAGAGCAAACTAGATCTTATTCTGTACTTTCTGAAGGACGTTGTACTCAACCATTTCTTTTGGCTGCTCCCTTCAGGAAATCATTTAGGAGTTTGCAGTTAGCATTCGTTTTTACACAGCCCCTCTTGACCAAATCCTTGTCATTTATCTGGGCTTGGGCCTGGCAGAAAAGTAACCTTGTAACTGGTGTTTCCCAAGGTTGAGCCCCTGATGTGTGCAAACCACCCCGCTCGTCTGTAGGCACAGCTACAGGATATAACAAAATACTGGTTTTAGCTTGGTGTACATTTTTAAGATCCAATGTCAACATTTTTGTGACTATTACTGCATGCAGTATTGCATTATGCAGAGTGCTATAGTTGTGTACATGCTTCATCAAGTGTAGACCCCACTAACTTAACTGGACTCCTTGATCCGGATAGCTTCTGTTACTTAATGTAGGCTGGCTTAGATTTATCAATATCTGTACAATATCTGAAAGCTGAAAGTTTGAAGATGACAAAACTGCACTGAAATGTGTGAGCGCTATAATAAGCCCTTCAACAAGAAAATAAACCTCGAGAACTTACTGAATTCATCAAAAGTTCAATAAAAACAATTAGACGCCTCGAAAAGACAAGACTCTCAAATGTTTCTTCTTAACAATACACATGAAATCTTCTCTGCTACTGTACTTCTTAACTGCCTTTGTGCATCTCAGCTTGTGTTCCTCCAAAGTAACCCCACTGCTTCCTGATTGGACGCATGGTAGGAGCAGGCATGATTGTTCCTAACTGGGGGAGAAAAAGGAAAAAAAAGAGAGAGAGAGAAAGAGAAGCTGTCCCAGTGATGAGGGGGGAAAGGTACCTCCCCCTGAGAATCCCCAATGTCGGCGCGGGAGGTACCTCCACTCACACACATTCAAACTCTCTCACTCTCTCTCTCGCTCTCCCATCGTTCCCCTCACTCACTACTGCCTTCTCTCCCCTCCTCTGTCTGTTTGTTGTGCTCCACCTCCCTGGGCTCTCGGAGTGCATTAATCAGTCAAGCCACAGCGCCACGGCTATTACTCATCTGGCCAGAATAAGAGAGTGAGAGAGAGGAGGGAGAGAGAAAGCAAAAAAAACAAAAAAAAAAAAAAAAGTGGGGAAAGAAAGACAGAGGAACAATGACGGAGTGAGACGAGAAAGATATGCTGTGTTTTCATTCATCTTTTAATATCTAGCCTTACCTCCAAGCTTTCTCTACTCTATCCATTCTCCCATTGCAGCAAAACGTCTATGCATCACCTATTTATAGACTGCCCCCCCCACACACACACACAACAGCCTAATCACGTATCCATCTTTCCATCAATCTTCCCCGTTTCCCCTTTCACCCCGTTCCCCTGTTCTCCTGCCCATCGCTCCATCTCTCAATCTTTCCATATCATATTTTCAATTCCTTTTTTTGGAGAGGCGGCCTGACAATACAAACAAAATAAGGGGGGCATAGAGTGAGAAATGGCACTGCAGCTGTAGGGGAGGGAAATGTAATTTAGCAAACTTGGAGCATGCACTTTGAATTCTAATTAGGGCTCGTCGTCGAACTGATAAAACTGAAGAAAGGTCGGAGATACTGTAAAAGTAAAAATCTCACGTCCTGTGGAGGAAAATTGCAAATGGGACAGATGGCTCTATGAAGCTGATGATTCTTTGCCAACACTATTTAAAGGTTATTGTACAGGCGGAGTGCTATCAAGCTATAGCTTTCACAAGTTTTATGGTCACCTTTTAGTGCTTCGACCCAATGCATCAACTTGTGTGTGAGTGTTTGTGTGTGCGCGTCTTCACCGCTTTCCACAGCTTTCCACAACCCTAACAAGGCTTTAGGTAGGCTAGCCATGCCTGGGGTCATCCGGGTTAATGCAAGTGACTTAAAACTGTACACGTATTCAAAGGCACACATAAGAGAAGGAAGCATACAATTACCAGCTGAAGTGAGCACACCACGAGTTCATGTTACGCCTTTTGATATTCAGATATAGTCAGCAACAAGATCTACACAAATGGGAAAAAAGAATGAGAAACAGCGTCGGCAGCAGAAAAAGACTGACATTTACATTTTATTAATTTGACTGACGCTGTTATTCTGAGCAACTTAATTGGAGTGTAAAACAAACCAAAAAAATAATAAAAAAGAAATTCTCAGCCCAGAAGCAGAGTGGCTAAAATAACAAACATTGGGAGCCAGTAGAAACCAAAGCCAGTGAGCGAGGAGTGAATTGAAATTCAGCGGAGTTTGAATGGCCAGTGGTGGCAGACAGAAGAGCTGGTGTGTGGACGTGGACAGCGGCCTGGCGGCACTGTGGCTGTGAAGATCCCTCCGCTGCCTTGTTTGCCAGCAGCGAGGATTTAGTATTCAGTGTGAGCAGCCAGCGGAGGCTCTGCATGAGGGGGATAACATGGAAGAAGTCCGGGGGAAGGTTGAAGACAAGGCGTTGTGGATGACTTGCAGGGGCAGGGGGGGAGTTGCAGTTACAGGACGACAAAATTCAAGCAGTACATAGTCTCTGGTGAGGGAGGGGGGCACTTGTATCTGTAGTACTCTGACTTTAGAGCTAAGCTAAATTCTTGTGTGGCTGTCACTGAGGTCTTGTCAACAAGTGATGAAGAGGTCTGACAGAGGGCAACATTTCCAAATACAGAAAATACATCAGTATATGGATTCTTGCAGTGTCATGAATTAAATAAAACATGGAAAGCATAAAGATAGATGAATCAAACTTAGTGACCCTCAGCATTATGTGTCAGACTAATTAGCAAACTTAAAAAGCTGAGATGTTAACTGCCCACTCAAGCCATAACAGCTAAAAATGTTGATGAGAGCAACATAAAACTCAGAGACTGAAGAGTTTAAGGTTTTTTATGTGGGCTAACAATATTATTTTCCAGTTGTGATATTATAAAATTAAGTTTAAATCAATTGAAATAATAATATAGTATAATAAACAAACTGCTTTAATTAAAATAGGAAAGCTCAGCTCCCCCTATGGTAAAAACCGATATAACAGATCAATCTGGATGTTTCATAATTGTGTTAAGTAAAAAGCTTACATATAGCATCCTATTTAGTGCCAGTGTTTCTTTTTGTCTGCATTAGTCTGTCCAGGCTGTAAATAGACAGTGTTTTTGTGTACGAATTAGAGCTGCCTCTTCAAACCACAGCTTGAAAAAAAAAAACACATGAGAGGAAATTAATAAATAACAAATCGCCTTCAGGACAGCACTGCATTCAACATTTCCTGTCTTGAACACACAAAAATAGTGGCTATAGCCCAAGGGATAAACTTGACATATTTGGTTTTTCTAAAATTAATGATTTCCCACACACAGCTTGGGCTAATAATGGTTTGCTAGACTGTGATTGAGAGGAAAATGCCAGAATGCCCTATTCTTCAGTTTACATTTTGTTTCTTTATTTTTATTCAGCTTTGAACTCCAGCAGCTCCCTGCTGCTCACAATCCCACGAGAGACAGCGCTGCACTGTTAGATGGTCATGACTGTCTCAGTAGTGTTTGACTGATGTCGTAACTGTTGTGTATTTGTTAAGCGACTCTCTCTGTGTAGAAGCAGAGACTGTTGGCATATGTGGATATAAAGTTTCTTTCTGAGTTTCCATGTTAATGCCCCATAGGTCACAAAGTAAAGAAAACTTTTCAACAAAGGACAGAATGCATAATGTAAATACAAGTGAAGTGTGTGTCTTTTGATAAGCTACAAGGCCATCTTGATAGTACAGTATCAATAAGTAAAAAAACCTGAAGTGGTGCAGTAAATACAGTTACCTTGAAGGCTGTAAAAATGTTCTGTTTGTCACCGCAGCTTGACCTCAGCAGTAAAATACAACACTTGGACATTGATGAGGGGACACTGTTCACTGTGAAACTCTCGAGGACTGACACACTGTCAGTCTAGCTGTAGATGTAGCCATAGTAACACCTTAATTATTTATAATGTATCGGTCCTATATAGCGCTTTTTTTTGACACTCAGAGATGCTTAACAATTGCATTATGCATTCAGTATGAGCTACTTCTGTAGTAACAGCTGCCCTGGGGCAGACTGACAGAAACATGGCTGCCACTCATTCATACAGGCAAGGTGAGTGCCCAACCAACAACAATATGCAATGCTGGCAGCGGGGCTCGAACCACCAACCTTCGGGTTAATGAGTGAACATCCCTAATGCATCAATGCATCAACCAAATATAAACATTAACATTTAAAGAAACATACATTAAAAAAAAAAAAAAAAGATAAAAAGATAAAAATAAAGATAAAAAATAAATAAGTGTTGTACAATAAAAATGAATGTGCAATGTGTCTAGTGAAAAACAGTCAAACTCTCAGTTTGACATTTTTGGAGCAGAAGAGCTGGAAGAGAAGGAAGCCATGGGTCAGTGATTGTTGGGAGTTGAGGAACCTTTGGGACAACCTTTGTCCTGCAACCAGTGCAGCGAAGCCAGATCTACTCATTACTCACAGGGTCTGAAGTTTCTAAATTTGGAAATTTCCACATAAATTTCTCAGTCCTCCAACCTTCAACCCTAACTCTTGACCTGCAGCCTTTGCATAAAGAAATGTCATTTTTTTGGCAACTTTTTCCAGTTCTTCTTGACATTAATAAGAGCATATTATCATATTCCGGTCTGTGACTTGGAAGTTGATGAAAGTTTCTATAACTGGTCCAGGGGTTGACTTCTCTGCCATGATCAGTGACCTACGAATCTGAGTTCACTCAGACTAGAGCCCTCAAAGGACAATAGACCACCAGCCTTGGTGCAAAAATGATGCAGTCGTTTTGTTCTAGTTCATCCCTCTTGCCTTCACTGTTTTAGCACCACATAGAGACTTTTAAATGTAGCTTTTTCTAATCTTAGTTAACCCTTTGTTTGTTTGTAGGTTGTGAGGACCCCCCAAGAAGACGAAGATGGTTCATCTCAAGGGGCTATTCCTCCTAATAATAATAAAGAATTTCAATCTCTTTGTGCATATGCCCTTGATACCACTAACACTACCAGTACTACTAATAACAATAGGTTGATCTAACTTTTAACACTAAATGAAAATGGTGGGAATGTGAACAGATTGGGTCCAAATTCTGCTTTGATCTGTGCCATCATAAAACAAAATATAACTCTTCTTTGACCACTAATAACTTTGTTATTGTTGCTTTCCACTGTTAAGTGCATGCAAAAAAAAATAAAATAAAATAAAATAAACAAAAAAAAAGCACAAAAACAAACAAAACAAACAAACAAACAAAAACAGAACTATATTAAGAAAAGTTAGGCAAATAAAAAATATAAATAGATTCACAGATTTTGGAGGGAGGGGAGGGGTAGCATCACACTAGTATTGATCCAATACCGATAGTAATGTTGCCCAGCCCTTGTTGCCACTGCCTCATCTGCCTCCTGACCAGCAGTGATTTGCCTATTGATATGTTACATTATAACACCATTTTCCTTTCTTGGCACAACCCTCTCTATTTCTGTGGGCTTGGGACCTTGTGACCCCCTGTGGCTAGATTGGGAAATAATCCCTACAAAGTATTTACATTGCATCAAATGTAGAGTTAAAACCATGTGTTAGAATGCAAGAGACTAAGATGCAGATAACTATTTACCCGGAGTACGCTGACAAAAATACATTTACTGCCTGTCTGGCTCTTTTGAATGCTTCCCATTTAACAAACTTTTAAGCAGTGCACTTGTGCTACAGCAGCCATTTGGTGTCCTCATTGGTGGGGAATTATTAACAGCTATGTAATTATATACCAGAAAGAGTAAATGTCAATGCTGTAATTTTCACTCACTATTTAGATATGAAGCCTGTGCAGTTAATGAGTGTCTAAAGAGTACAACACAAAGACATCAGGAGATACTTGTAGCACCATCTGTTGCTCTGCTCTACAGTCATCCTTTACAGCTCCATAGACCAGAGGGCAACACCACAGTAAGTGAATATCTAACACAAATATAGCTGGTTTTTATGAACATAGTACTATTTAATCCTAGTTTTGTTACTGTGCTGACATGGGATAAGTCATGGTGAAAACAGCACAATGCTGGACCAAAAAAGACTTTCTTTGTGTGAAATAAAGGCGACACATTCATCTTTTTTGGTGAGTTTATTCTCTCTGTCCATACACATTGTGAAAATCTTAAAGGGGGTCTGAAAACTTTGGCATCTTGCTGCCTTGAAGCTGGCATGACTCACTGGCAAAAGCCGCATCCCTATTCAGCGTAGGAAGACACATTTTTCATTGGTCATTTAAGTGTTTTAAAAAAGAACACATTATGCCTTTTTAAGCTTTTTGAAATAAATTTGCCACCATTTGCCACAGATTGTAGTTATATTGTGAACTCCTTTGTTTACAGCAACATGTCACAGGCCCCACCCATAACCGTGGCCATACTCTGGACTTGGTTCTTAAATATGGTATGAATATTGGCCCCGTTACAATTAGTGACCGGCGTGACAATGTTTTTAGCTGCACCAGTGTAGAGGAGCCACTGCTCTGCACATGCACACGCACTTTTACTGAAGTTACTGGGCAAAGATTTGCTGCCCTATTTGCTGCAAATAGCGTCTTGCCTAGCACTGGCAATACAGAGCCTTTGTTAAATGATTTTAACCATCTCTGTCAAAAAGTTTTTGATTCTGAGGCACCTTTTAGGACAAGGAAGAAGGATAACACTACACTGGCACCTTGTTAAACGCTGACATCTGCGGCCACAAAAGAGAAAGCAGAAGGATAAAACACTTGTGGAAAAAGTCAGGGCTGCAGGTACATCATCAGATTTTAAAGTAACTAAAGTCTGCTTTTAATGGAAAGGTTAAAAGTGCACAGACCAGTTATTTCTCAGTTTTAATTTACAATAACAAGCACAATCCCAAAATTCTTTTAACACAGTGGATCACCTTTTAAACCCAGTTGTTTTTAAACAAGGTGATGTTGTTTTATGTTTTTACAGTTTTTAATAACAAGATTAGAATATAATTTCTCCTGATTCTTTTATTGATATTCCCAGTCCCTTGTTATTTTATGCCAGTCTCTTTTAATGACCTTAAATATGTGAGGGGACAAGGGAAAAAGGACCTAACAAAGCAGGACTGTGAGGGTCAACTTTAATAAACAATGATGGGTGAAAAACAAACTAACAAGACAAAAAAAGTCAGTACAGACAAAAAAATCCAAAAGGACAAAAACAAGGGATCACAAAATGTAAAAATGCAACATCAAAAGGTGGATTGAAAACAAATCCTCATAAAAACAGCAACCAAAGACACTGGGAACACAGAGGACACGAACTAGATACAGAGAGTGACCAAACACTGACACAGACAATGACACGACAAAGAACTGAGGAAAACATAGGAACTAAATAAACTAGGAGTACATAGTTGGAACATATTAAGGCAGGACAGGCAATCAAACAGATGGGAAACACAGGAGGCAGGAAGTAAAACAGAAAAACACATAAACTAGACTAGACATCAAAATAAAACACAGGGGAAAAAGGCATGGACACAGAACAGGACAGAATCTTGACAAAATTGACTGTGGTCAAAGTTAAGCACTCTATGAGCACAGTGAACATTTTGCCTCCTAAACCTCTTGATGAAGTAATAGATGCCACTGCCCCATGGCTCCTTACGGTTTTAAACAGCTCGCTCTCCACTAGGTCTGTCCCTGAGGACCTAAAAACTGCATGTGTACAGCAACTTCTCAAAAAGTCTGGACTGGATCTATCTGATTTTAACAGTTACAGACCGATTTCCAAACTGCCTTTAATTTCCATACTTCTTGAAAAAACAGTATAGCAAAGTTTTAAAGGGATATAAAATATTTGAGAAGCTTCAGTCTGGTTTTAGACAGCATCACAGCACAGAGAATGCACCATAGAGAGTTACAATTGACCTCCTCAGAGTTGCTGATGCTGATCAGTGGTCCATCCTTTTGCTGCTCGACTTAAGTCCAGCTTTTGATACTGTAAACCACAACATCCTGATTGAGAGGTTGGGATATCGGGGGCCGCACTAAACTGGTCCTGCTCTTATCTTCCTGACAGAAAGTGTGATGTTTCTACTGTAGATCATACCTTGCCTCATTCACTGTTGAGTACCTCAGGGGTCAGTACTGGGACCTGTGTTATTCTTGTTGCATATGCTACCACTTGGCCATATTATCCAAAGACACAACATTTCTTATCATTTTTATGCCACTGAATTCAAGATTTACTTTCCACTCAACAAGCCAGACACTACAGACCTAGGTCGTCTTTTTAACTGTCTCTCAGATTTACAAAGTTGGATGTCAGCAAATTGTGTGCTCTTTGACTCTAAGAAAAACTTTGAAAAAGCAAAAAGTAAAGTAGTCCAGTCTTGTTTTTTTCAGTTAAGGAATATAAGTAGAATACACCCCATGCTCAGTTTTAACGACACTGAAACTGTCATACATGCTTTTATCTCCTCCAGACTGAACTACTGCAATAAGGTTTTAACAGGTATTCATCAAAAATCAATCAACCGCCCACAACTTGTTCAGACTGCAGCAGCCAGACAAGAAGAAAGAGCATATCACCCTGACTTTAATGGTCTTACACTGGCTGTCCATTGGTTTTAGGATTGATTTTAAGATTTTACTTGTTACTTTTAATGCCCTTCATGGTCTGGCCGCTGGGTACATAGCAGAACTACTGTCCCCCTATGACCTGCCTGAGGTCCTCGGGCAGAAACCTCCGGACTGTTCCCAGCTCTAGATTTGAGACGTGGGGAGACCGGGCGTTCTCTGTTCGGGCTCCCCGGCTGTGGAACAACTTTTATAATCCTGTTTTTGCTGCATTCATTTATTAATGTATTTATTGTACTTTACGTTTTATCTGGCCCTTGACTATGTTGCACTTGAATCTGATTTTAAGTTTGTTTTATCATCCTGTGCGATTTTAATTTACCTATCTTTGTGTTTATTGAGGATGTGTTTGTGTATCCTCTTTTGAAAAGTGCTATATAAATTAAGGTATTATTAAGTTATTATATTAAATGTAGACACCTTTGCAAAAATATTTTACATAATAGCATAACATTTAGCATAATAGGTCCTCTTTAAATGTTCACTGGAGAAAGAGAAAAGTCACCAGGGAGCCACAGACAGGACAAAGTGCCCCAACAGAGTGTGACGTAGATACCTCAGCCCAAGAGGACTGGTCTGGTCTATGAGCAATGAATCAAGATATTTAGGGATGAACCCTCTTTTAAGGACATGGACCATAACTGTCAAACATACACAGTACAGGACTACCAAAATAGTGTCCTTTCAGCCCATTCTTTATCTTTGGGAACTTATACCTGGAAGCTCTTTAGAGTTTTTTTGTGTGAAACTTGTCAGCTTAACTTTGATCCTTCATAACAACACATTGAGTCTTCTGCTGTTCTAGAGGTGACCAAGATTAGTTTAAAAAGGTAAGTAAAAGTACAATATAACCCCTTTAAATTATTTCCTTATATATGAATGTGCTGTTTGCTCCTTTAGTCTCCTACAGAGAAAGCGATCAGTGGCCAACCCTGCTCGCTCGTATATCTGTATAAATAATTAGCTGTGTATGTTTTAACACTCGGTCAGTGTTACGGCCAGAACACCAGCGCTCGGACGCCTTCGCAAACTGCCTCACGTTACTTAGCTTTTTACCCTCGGTCTGGCATATATTTGTACCACTGCCAAGTCGCACACTGCCTCTGTACATCACACACACACACACACACAATGAGTGACCTTGCATCCCTGGGGAAGGACCATGTTTAATTGTTCATCAGCACTTTCCGCGCCACTCTGCAGGCAGGGAATTAAAGTGGAGGAGCGAAAGGGATAGAAAATGGTAGGGAGGGAGGAGGAGAGGGGGGAAGTTAGCTCCCAGGGGAAGGAAAGATGGAAAGAAAAAGAGAACAGGAAACGAAGCCACGCTGTAAAACCAAACAGCAGATCTTACTAAAAGCCACACGTTATCCTCTGTACTTAGTTTAGCTAAATAGTTAGTTACTTATTCCAAATGTGTTAAATGAACTCAAAATTGAATAACCAAGAAATACTTACTTAAGGTACATGTGTATTTTCCTAATTTTAATTAATCTAATGGTTTAAATGTACTCACTGATTATTTTTTTTAAAGCAACACAATGTAACTTTTCTTATCTCTCGGGTTCTCTCTTCGGTTGATAAGACTCCAGAAGTGTAATTTTGACAACCATGAACAGAAAAGAAAATGACAAAACGAACAACAGTGTTTTAATAAGTATTAGCATTTTGTTTATGTTTTACTTAGGAGAGTAATCACTCCCCCGAGTTACTTAGTGTTAGAGGACGAGAAGTGCTCCGAGGTCGGGACAGGGGCAGTTCATCCCATTAAGAGTTGATTTTCAAAACATTTTTAAGGTCCAAATACAACTTAGCAGCAATTTGAACAATGACAAAAAGTAATCCTGTTTACAAAACTTTTTACAGTAACTTTTTTTACTATTTCGGAGCCTGTGGAAGCACCTCCCCCCGCTGTCTCTGGGTCGAGAATGACACTCACAGGTCACAGAAGTCTCGAGTTTCACAAGAAAGTGGCACATTGCGGAAGGCAAAGCAACAAGCTAGTAATACTCCAAATTGTGTTTTACTCCAAGTTACTGAGTTCCAATTTAAATAGTTTAGATAGGAATTTGTGTTATAATTTATAAATAAAACAGAAAGTAAATTAAGTGCATTCGAGAGACCATGTCCAATTTTTCTATTTTTCTCTAAAGAAAAAAAAATATTATATGAACTTTGAGTTAAGAAACTGATTGAGTTAAAAAAACTGATGGCCCCAATTTGTTTTGAGCTGACTCCACTTTTACAGTGCAGGCATGTGTTTAATTGTTTTGGAAGCAGATGGACAAACAGTCAGGGAAACACATTCTCCAACTTAATCAACTCTGGCATGATGAGCGCTCGGAGAATAAGGCCTGCAAGCGTCGTGAGTAATTGTCCTATATGTCTAGTTAGATTGCAATAAGAGAGCAGTAGCATTGATATATGGTTAACAATATGGTGAGTAACTGGGGAATGATATGCTATTTAAACCTTCATAAATCTCAGTGAAACATTCAACTACTGTTTTAATGGTAAATATATTGGTCCCTCAGCTCTTCTGTGCGTACGCTAACTAATCACCTGCTGACCGAATAGACTGCGATGTGTGAAGGGATACCATCTGATTTATTCCCATCTACCTCCGTTCATTTTCCATAACTTCTCCGGCGGCCATTTTCTTTTTTATTCTTCATTTTCCTTCTCTTTTCGCCTCATTCCTCTTTCTTCCCCCCTCCGTCTTTTTTTTCTCACTCTCTCTGTGGCGGTAGATAGTGATGAGGCAGCAGCAGTGGCCATGCTCGGGTGCTTTAGCTAATGGAAGTCTCCCGTCCCGACAAGGCCTTGCAGTGTCGTCCAGCACCGTGGCCCTATCTCATCATCTGTGTGTGTCTTTGTGTGTAAGGGAGTACTAGTGTGTGCGTGTTGTACAACCCAAGCACCTTTCAGTCCATGAGGGGCCGATGGGTGTACATGACGTAAATCCAAGTCATCATTAGCATTTGCCCTAAGCTATTTAGGGAGGCTTAATTGAATTTAAATGCTGTCACGTTTTTAAAACCTAACAGTTACACAACATTAAAATAACTAAAATAAGATATAAGATTCAGGACTCGCCATCATCCAATAATGACACACAAAAAAAAGGATTTCAACTTTAAAAGTAGTGAATGAACACACTGTGCAATTTGAACCTGTTACAGTATAATATCAAAATATCACTGCAACATTAAAAAAGTGATGATACTAGGGAAGGAACTATGCCCTTCTAACTTAGCTGCATTTTCATTTAAATCACAGCTCTTTAGGTCAGTAAGTTACATGTAGTTACATTATAGAACTGTAGTTTATGCTTTTGTTGGGTTTCTTCTATAAACCTAATGTCCCATACTGCCCCCTACTGTTGAGTGTAAATCCATGATGCTCTGTTTATTTATTGTTCTTAAACTTTTTTTTTCCCTGGCAAAGGCCCATGACCCACTGAAAACGGTTCTGCAACCCATTTTTGGGTCCCGACCCGAGTTGAGAATCACTGGTGTAGATCAACAAGTCAAAAGAGCAGTCCATTTTTTGAACAGGGAAGTACGCCCAAGTACATGGCAGGGCCTGGATCTATAACTGGCAGCTGGCAGCGTACTGCAATGTAACATGGAAACCATGAAGTCTATTAGGAACAACTGGTCCAGATGGTGCCAATCCTAGCAACAAAATTTGTAATTTGGGTGAATCCCTTGGTGGTTCACCTGGCAGAGCACATATCACATACATGAGTGACTCTCTCTGTCAAATGCCCGGTATTATGCTTTTTTCAAGCTTTTTGAAATAGTTTTGGACACCTTTGCATTAGTATTTCATGTCTTATAACTTAAAATAGTTTATATATAGAAAATGTCTTATTTTGGGAAGCTGTTTGACTTTGCAGAGAATGCTTGGATTAGTTGTCTGTCGCACCCTGCTGGCAATGGCAGGAATTAGACAGAGCAAAAAATGGCTATTTAGCACTGCCCTTAGCAACATGATGCTAACAGATAGATAAATGAGCTGAATTTATTTGCTGAAATGATCAGAATGAGTCCAGTGGCACTGTACATGAGCGGAGAACATGGGTTTTAGAAATGCACTTTCTGGTTTCACGTGTCTTCTGTGAGACAGAACATTTCCAGATCATTAGAAGAGGACAGGCTAAGCAAAAAAGGATTATTCAAGTAAGAATGAAACAAAATACTTCTTCAGGTATGTTTTTGAGGTGGAAACAGCATTATAACATGGTCAAAAGCTCAAAAAAGTAAATTTAGCATAATAGGGGACTACACATAATCAGTATAATCAGTGATATGTTATATTAGAGCCTTATACAGGTTATCAGCAACAACAAAAAAAGTGAAATTATTCTTTAAATCACTTCATCTATTCTCTGTTGTGCCTTAAATCACCTATTTATACCAAAGTGCTGCATTACATCTACTCAAAAAATAAAAAAATTAAAAAAATAAAAAATAAAAATAAAAAAATAACTGTATACCACAAACACACATAATTAACCATTAACATAAAAAAACAAGTGACATTTTCAACTTGTTTTGGAGTGGCTTCCATATTCTGCATAATAACTGCATTGTAAGTAGAGCACAGTGAGATGAGGACAACACCGCTTTGATTGAAAATGTAAAAGCCTGTATTCTGTGTGATATATAGGCATAAAGTGAAACATACAGTGCTTTTCATTCATGTTTTTTTATATAGTTCAGTTTCATAGCAAGCCTCTGCACAGCTGAATTTCTTCGCTTCATGGCCTTTAACTAGGAACATCATGTACAGCAGTATAATTCAGAAAATCTCAGCAAAAATCTCTGAGAGCATCATGCTCTCAGCATCAATTGAATTATTATCTTGTATTCCGACTTTGTGTACAATGAACATTTTATATGAAAATATCTGTTCTATCGACTAACCTTGCAATGCATCTCAACAGTAATGCAGATTATAATGTAATGTAATGTAAACTTGGCATAGTTTTGTAAAACTCTATGCCATTTCTGATGCAAGCCTTTAAATTTATCCAGGCTTGGGAATGGCACAAACAGTAAACTGGTTTGTAACCCCTTGTAAAGTAAGGTGATGTATAGTTTATTTTCCCCTAGAGAAATTTGATCTCTGCTTCTGACCCATCCTTCTGTGCTGCTGGGGCGACCTGTCAGGAGCAGTGGGCGAGCACAGTGCAGCACATTCTCCAGATCTTGAGCCAGGATCCTGGTCAGGAGAACTTAGCTGGAGGATTAGCCTATTGTGCATGTTTTAGGTCGATGGGGAAAACCGGAGCACCTGAAAGAAACCCACCCAGACAGGCAGAACATGCGACCTCTACACAGAAAGACCCCACACGGTCTGGGAATCAAACCCAGGACCTTCTTGTAGTGAGGCAAGCCACCGTGCTAACCACTTTACCACCGCACCGTACCATCGTGGGATTGCAGTCACCACTTCACTAGCAAAAGAGGAATAATTAAAAATGATTGATGAGCCAGTATGTAATTCTTATTTTGCAACTATGAAAACATTATTCACAAAGTCTTTCAAGAAACAAATGAGAAAATGAGGAACAGCTATGCTTTTTTAGATGTACACAAAACTTTTGGCTAATGGGTTGACTAACAGCAAAATTAATCTCTTGACAGAGTTAAGCAAGACCTGTGAGTTCTTGTGTAAAAATGAAGCTGGAGTTGCATCAGAAACCATTTTAAAACAGTGATTAGGCCCAATGCAACTACAGTCTAGTTTTCAAAGCATCAAACAGTGATAAGAGATCATGAAAGGAGAATTAAAAAATCATGCAGCAACACTGAGCAACTGTACAATCCAATACATACAAGTAAAAAAGGCTTACTAGATCAACACCTTTTTGGATAATAGTACTCGCTGTATAGACTTTGCATTTGCTCTGGCACAGCCACCTAATTGTGTGTCTAATATCTTCACCTCAAGTCCTAAAAGAAAAAAAAAGTGAAGTAAAAACACTCCTCGATATAATCCTCCCAGCATGAAACACAGCACTATCACAGTTACAATCACGGCTAAATGTGAAATGATCAAAGTGTGAGAAATTCACATGCAATAAGGACACACATACTGTACTCGACACAGCCAGAATCCTTCACATATAGTGTTAAATAGTGGGCTGATTATTAATTAAAGACATGTTTTTGCTCCTCATTACCTCAAACAATGAACTTATTGCAAGTTCAGGACTCATAGGTATTCACACAACCACACAGAAAATGCATTTCAAATCAAGTAAATAAGAGTGGTGGACTGAATATTATTAGCTTCTCAGGTTGGATTTTAATATGAGAAATATTGGAAGATGAATCCCCATGGAAACCAGCGTTTGTTGAGTCGGAGGCAGGAGGTTTAGTGATTTTTGCCAAATGCACTTTTGCCATTTGATGTGTTAAATTACTATGTTATATTCGTGCATCTATGTTTGCAGAAATGTATGCCAAATACGTATGTTTTAGTATGAAATCCATGCACGTGGGCATAAGCCAGTGTTCTCCTTGTGCTGGTGCCAAGCCCTGAGAAATGGAGAAGGTTGCAGCAGGGAAGGACATGCGGTGTAGAACCAATCCTAAATAATTGTGATAATCCCGGCAAGCTAGGAGGCTGATTTCCTTTGGCAACCCCAGAAAAAAACAACCAAACAGAGAGAAGAAGATATCCTTTTAGCAGAAGTTGTGTCAGGTCTCCTAATTTAACACTGGGCTGTAATAATTTTGTGCAACATGAAAAGGTTTGCATGAGGACAGGAACATTATAATAAGTTATATTTTTCATTCATTTCATTTTTACAGAAGGGTGATAACACACATCTATTTACTACTCTTTCCTTTCAGGCTAGTAAAGCATAATACCCTTCTGTATAAAATCATAAAGTATTAAGTGCTTCACATTCACATGTCAACAGCCTTATATTGCATTGAAAAGGGTAATGTAATCTTTAATATGTCCATGTCAGTCTCTTTTTTCAAACAGTTAATGCACCATAGAGAGAGCATGATGTGGATGAATGTGACAGATAGCTTATGTTTTTTATTCCCATGCTTTAACCTTGTCACATGTAATAGTATTTTTGTATATTGTTTTCATTTAAAAGGCTTTACCTTCTGTAGTGTCGGTATCACTCAGAAAACAGACTGTAAAGTCCAAGACTAGGTGCACCTGTGAGTATAATGACTAAATGTGCTTCTGCAGCAGCTGGTTAAATGGATAAATACACATAAAAAATGTACTATATCATTATGTTGGCTTCAAGCGCTAAGGAATACAGAATAAATAGTTCAAGGACACTCTAAGATCTTTGGAATGGTAAATTTAAGTATTTATGCATGTACTTTAGGAGAATAAAAATCAAGACAAATTATATCTGCAAAATGAAGAAACTATGTGCAGAGCTGTGAATCTTTATATCTTTATAGCTTTAAAAGTTTGAACAGTACAAAGATCACAGTCCACAGTCACACTTGTAGTAAGCTACCTCTGTAGCCACTGCTGCCCTGGGGCAGATTGACGAAGAATTGGCAGCCATAGAATTCCAAACGGGTTCACCAACCATCACCATACTGTTATGGTCGTCCACCTCACAAGGATCTACAATGCCAGCATCATTGTCCTGTCATATTATTTAAGGTAAATAAGGTAAGGTAAGGTACACTTTATTAAACCCCGTAGGGAAATTCATTCTCTGCATTTGACCCATCCCTCAACACCATTGGGGCAACCTGTCAGGAGCAGTGGGCAGCCGCGGTGCAGAGCCCTGGGACCCTTCTCCAGATCTTGAGCCAGAAACAGTCAGGAGTATCTCGCTGGAGGATTGTTTTGCATGGCATGTTTAAGGTTGATGAGGGAAACTGGTGCACCCAGAAGAAATCCACCCAGACACAGGAAGAACATGCAAACTCCACAAAAGAAGGCCACATGCGGTTCGTGAATTTAACCCAGGACCTTCTTAAAATGCGTTGAGACCTGATTTCATCTTTATTTCAATATTTAGTACTGGTTTGGTCTATATTTTTTTTTAATTTTGACTTAGTTTTGACTAGTGAATATTTTTTTTTTTTTTACTTTTTTTGCTTAATGAGAATATAAATAAACTTGGTACGTCAAAAAGGAAATCCAAATATTGCCAGTTACATTGTTATGGCGATATTCAACATAATCATCTCATACTGTATGTGTTGCGAATATTGTGCCGCCCTAGTCAAAACCACTTTGCCACCATGCAATCAGGCCATGCTATCCATTATTAAACAGCAAGACGCTTTAGGATCTACAAAAACTAAAGCAACTTTTTTGACATTGCTTTCAAGAGGTAGGTTCATTTAAGACCTTACTTCTGAGTAGCTTTGTCATCCCCTTAATCTTGTGTTAGTGAATCATGTATAAAGTTATGCAGCAACACAGTGGGAATCTACAACTTCTTCTTTGAGCACCTTGTGTTTCTGACACGCTGACGGTAAACCGACGCACCAGAAGCGACGCACACAGCACGTTTCACAAGTCGCTCCCAATTTATCTACAGCACAATTAAGCAAAGACTCCAACGGCACTTCACTTCTCTCAGTGCCGCACCCCTCACAAAGCCGCACAGTATCGAGTGATTATGAATTATGGCAGTACTACCACTGTGTTATTAAAATGCACTTGAATGAGAGCATCCCCAATATTGTCACAAACACTTTAGGAATACAGCCATCAAGACAAAATTAATTTAGTTTTGTTTACTTTTTGATGTGGGTACATTCATCTAAATCCTAAAGCTGGTCGCATCTGACACAAACCCTTTCACACACCACACCAAAGAGATTTACGGCCTGTTTTTATTCGCAGTATGTCTGTAAGTAAACAAATCCAAGAGAAAAAATATGATTTTGCCTCCCTTTTTCATCTAAAGTTTTATTTTCTGCTCACTTTGATTCCCGCCCCTCTTTGGAGCTCCATTTCTAGATTGTTTACTTCTCACATCGCCTGCAGCACTAGCCTTCCATCCCAGGACTTACAACATGTGGATGCATACGTATATGTGAGTTCGGGAGCTGACAGGGTTATTTCTCCATAAAAGTTTCATTTCTGAAGGTTTGTCTAAACACTGAGTTTGATGCTGTGCCGTCTGAAATTGCCCGGGAGTATAGAGGTACACAGGTATTTTAATTAGGGATTTTTTTTTAGACTGTCATTGATTGACAGGAGGATAAATGTGAGGCTCCAGGCAAGTGAGAGAAGTGTCTGTGGGAGAAAGAGAAGGCAGGTTAGGGAGCGCGAGCACAGTGACAATGTTCAAGTAAACGATAAACTGATAAGCAATAACATCACCTCTTATATTTGGAGCAATGATGTACCAACCGGAGGCATTTTTATGTCTCTCAATGGGTTCAAGTATTTTTGGCCTTGTTGGCAAAGTGGGTAGCACACACTACCAGAGGAGGAGGATCAGTAATACTAGCAATTTACTTAAATGTACTAGGATAAGTATAAATCTATAATACTACTATTTATTGTTTTATGATCTTGTGCAGCACTTTCAACTGTCTGTGTTTGTAAAATGTGCTATAGAAATAAAGTAGATTGGATTGGATAGTGGTTGGCATTCCTGCCTCACAGCGAGAAGGTCCCGGGTTTGATTCCCGGACCGTGTGGGTCCTTTCTGTGTGGAGTTTGTGTGTTTTCTCTGTACCTGTGTAGGTTTCCTCTGGGTGCTCCGGTTTCCCCTACCACCAAAAACATGTACAATTCCTAGTTAAATGAAGGTCAAAAAAAAAAAAAAAAAAAAAAAAAAAAGAACATTAGCTTTACTGATAACATTTGTTTTTTATTACATAATGGCCAAGTTGTTTTGAGCAAACTGTGACTGGCAACCCACAGACCATTGTTTTGATTTAGACTGCAGTACCATTTTTAAACCAGTATGAGTGCATGCTGCTTACAGTACCAGCGAAGAATAATTTTCAGTACATTTGATTGATTACAATTTAAGAAAAACATAGTTACATAACTTACATTTACTCAAACATACCTTCAAAGTCTCTGAATTTGTATTTTAGGCCAAGTGAAGAAGCAGCAGCAAGAGTACTATAAATTTATTTAAAAGATGAAGTATCTAATCTCTAACCTGGTAATGGTAGTAAAAATCTGGTGGTCTTAGAAGTAGCAGCAGTCAAGGAAGAATAAGGAATAGTGGTGAAAGTAGTAGGAGTACTACCAGTGATTTATACTTAGGTGAACTTTAAATTCAGTCAATTTAACTTAATAGTTTTGTTGAGTACTTTTATTTCTGTTAGTAATATTATTTTAGTAAAAGTACTTTGACTTCAGTACTCTCCCACCTCTGGCATTTTAGTAAAAGGTGTTATGTGTAAGAAGATGGGTTTATGGCTCCTAATTACGTTATTTTATCTTTGTGTAGGAGTTAAAAGCATCAGATGATGATTAAATTAGTGCCATAATGTAAAATCCAGAGCACAGACAGCTGGACTGAGGGGAATTAGTGGATAATTAAACCACCTCTGTCACATTAGTGAGCTATCAGCCCCCGCCACAAGTAACAAAGAAAACAACTTTTGAGGATTTTTTAATTTGTCTTTCGAAAAAAAAAAAAAAAAAAAAAAACTGTAATACTAATTTATATGACAATGAGGATATCTAAATAGTTCTGGCAGGCAAGGATTTTTTTACTGAGGCCATTAATTGGTTGTGTACTGCACTGAATTTCTACTTTCTATTTAAAAGTTGAATATTTCAGCACATGTTAAATGCAATTATCAATAACAACACTTGTCTGTACTTTGACTTAAGTGTCCGGTGGTACACAGTTCTTACCTGGAAATTCCAGACTCATTGCTGTACCAGCGTGGTGACCGGACTGATATTTCTCTGTAGAATAACACAGAGACATATCAGTCTGGATTTTCCAGGCAAACACAGTTCTTCAGTTGTTGTCAACTCTGAAGTAAATCAGAACCTTGTAGTAAGGCAGCAACTTATGACTCACTTTTGTGGTCTTTGGTCTGCCTGAAGCAAACTTTGGTGTGGTTCCTGATAATGTCCCGTTTGTTTGAGTAGGTGTGAATGTACAAATCAAATTCTGGCACAGACAAAACTAGTGATCTCTGGTCACCCTAAACTCAGTAGTCCTGACAATGTGTGTATTGAGCTCTGGTGCAGTCCTGCTGTGGTCCTGGAGCAGTCCTGCTGTGGTCCTGGAGCAGTCCTGCTGTGGTCCTGGAGCAGTCCTGCTGTGGTCCTGGTGCAGTCCTGCTGTGGTCCTGGTGCAGTCCTGCTGTGGTCCTGGTGCAGTCCTGCTGTGGTCCTGGTGCAGTCCTGCTGTGGTCCTGGTGCAGTCCTGCTGTGGTCCTGGAGCAGTCCTGCTGTGGTCCTGGAGCAGTCCTGCTGTGGTCCTGGTGCAGTCCTGCTGTGGTCCTGGAGCAGTCCTGCTGTGGTCCTGGAGCAGTCCTGCTGTGGTCCTGGAGCAGTCCTGCTGTGGTCCTGGTGCAGTCCTGCTGTGGTCCTGGGGTGGTCCTGGAGCAGTCCTGCTGTGGTCCTGGTGCAGTCCTGCTGTGGTCCTGGGGTGGTCCAGGTGTGGTCCTGGTGTGGTCCTGGTGTGCAAATACATAAGGACCAAACTATGGACTAATGGCAAGAAGCATGCTAAAGCACTGTTTCCAATGGCATAAAAACACAACATATACACATCTAACTAATGACAAAAGTGGATATACTGTAAATAAAATATATTTTAAATGTTGCAAACAGCTTACAAATGTAAAAACATTATCAGAACAATACAGATTTAAAATATTCAGCCAATATTTCACAAAGAGATGAGCTGAGCTTTTTTCTAATGTAGTTTTTTTCAAATTTTTCATTCAGAAAGTATTCAACCCCCCTTCAGGCGAGGGCTGTTACTGTTCATTCAGTTCAGTTTGTTTGAGCTCAATGTGAAATTAAACCACAAGGTTTGTTCTTTGTTTAGAAGTATGCCAAGTTCTGTGGCCTAGTAAACACACCCTCAATCATAGCCCGCCACCAAAAATGGACATTATCTTGCAGTGGTAAAGTTATTGTCCCCAGATATTGGACTTGAACTAGAGATATTCTAGTTCAGGGATAAATGCTCTGCCTACTGAGCTACAAAGCCTGTGCATTTCATTTTAAAAGAAGAAAAGAATCTATTAAAACAAAAAAAAAAGTTCCCTTACAGTACCCTTTAAAACTGTCCTGGCTTCAGATCCACTCGAAGCATGTTTTAATAAACTGTGAAAAGGGATTAGCAGGTAATGTAGTTTTTCTTTATCACAGAAATCTCAATGCCAAAAGGCCTTTAATCAAGCTGTGTCGGTAGCACTCAGATGTTTAGTGTTATTAAAAGCACATATGTTTAGACGCACCACAAGCATGTCTACATATAGGATTAAGCAGCACATTAGCCAGTAACACTCCCTATAGACCATTTATATTGGTTGTTACATCCCTATGTTTTCAATTTATGTGTGCTATAAAACTAAAAGACTTTGTTAATGCCCTATTTTCCAAATATGGTAAACACATACAGCATGGTGGCATCTGCTGCTGGTAAATGTTTGATGGCAGGGTTTAGAGTTGGCAATCAGTACTTGTCATATAAACTTTGTGAGACAGCGTTATCAGTTTAAGAAGGTCACGCTAACATTTGTCCCCTCAGTGGAAACCATAAGACCGCATAGGCAAATGGAGAGATGAAGCAATATTTATGCTAATACAGTATTTGCATTGATGCACTTGTGTGGTACAAATAAATAATATTGGAAAAACTTTTAGTACTTTTCGGCAAGATAAATGTACAAGGACGCTTACAAGGGTTGGTGTTAAAACTGAAGAGGAAATTATCGAACAAAGCATGCACCAAACACAAAATTGCATTCACCACATCATCGCTTAAGTGCTTTAATATGCAAGGCCACAAAAGCCCTTCACGAATTTGGTAGAAAACAGCAGCAAAAAAAAATAATAATTTTTACACATAATTATGGACAAACAGAGAAAATAAACATCTCTTCTCATAAATAATCTGTGCTGTATTTTGTATAAACACTTATTGGCCCACATCATTGCTGAACATGGATTGTAGTTTGTGTTGTATGGTTTCAAAATCCCTTATGAAAATGTACCGTGGTCATCGAAACATTGCGCTGTGATGTGAACACATAATAAAGGGATTTTGCATATGGTTAAGACAACAATTTGGAGATAATCACGAGATCTATAGCCCACCAGGGGACATCCTATGAAAACTACAGCCATTGAGACTACTGCATTGTTGCTCAGACAGCTGGTCAGTAACAAAGTGTCACATGTCACAACAAAGATTAATGCCAGAAGACTCTAAATTAATACAAAAATAAATAAAATAAAATAAAATAATAATAATAAATCTACTAATTCCAATATTTTCCTAATACATTTAACTTCTTTACTCACATTAAATGTCCTTGTGAACCAAAAAAAAAAGCTCCCTGTTGAACATTTAAATTAAGTACAACACAAACTCCCCTTAGGTGAATTTCACCAAATCTTTCAGGAATTTGTATTGTAATCTTGCCCCTGTGTGCAAATATCATGAGATGTTTGAGTGAAAGAGCGTCCATGGTGTCTTTTGTGCCATCACAAGTAAACAACCCCGGCCGGCAGAAAATGTGATGAAAATACCCAGTAGCAGAGGGATATCTCAAATAGGACTAAATATTGACAAAGGAATTCAAGAGATTTTTCTTTGGCACAAATGTCAGACAGTGTAATCCATGTACTGTGGTTTCAGACCAACAGCTTGTTTGTTGTGTGTGTAAATGATTGCCCTCACCATTTACCTGTTGCTTCAGCCAAGGTACACACTTGAGATACTGAGGTACTGCGCCGCACCCTAAAGCAAGTGCTGGTTCAAAAAGAGAAGCAGTCTGTGAGCTAACACAGGTGGAGTCTTCCCTGTGTTACTGTGGGTGCTCTCTGGTTACTCCAGCGTCCTACCTGAGACTGAACTGAATGCACTTCTAAGAGAGATTTAAACACCACATCCTTAAACTCTAAACATTATATTACCCCTTTTCACTTTGGTTTTGTGACCTTTCTCCTAGCTGCCCATGTCAAACATGACATGCTCTATGGATTTGAAGAGATGAGACTGTGTGGTTTCTGTCACTTGTAAGCCTTTACCCTGTATGATGCAATAGCAGCTCTGTTCTCAGTCATGTATCTCTGGAGAGGATCTGTTCAACACAGTTTTATTCACTTTATGAAACATTTATTATAGAAGACACTAAGACATGGTGCTTTGTTTTGTTCATCAACACTTGTGTGTAAATATAAACAGTGTCACCTAAACAAATCACAACTAACTAATTCACAAGTAAGAAAAAAATAACAATAAATAAACCACCAGTTGAGAGTGTTGCTCTTTTTGAGTCAAGTTTATTGGTAGACATGTTTCATCTTTTGTATTTTAATATATATAATGCTAACCTGAAATTACATTTTCAAATGCAGCAAAAGGAAATGAAGTTGATGTTAGTTCATTAGCAAGAAGCAAATACAGCCACTGCTGAAATAACCCAAAAGAAAACGCTAGTAAAGCTTTTTTGCAGGCTTTAAGCTTCGTAATTTCCCCAAAAAAGCAATGTCCATGTCTGCATATACACAGGTTTATTTGTGCTTGGACAGAATAATAAGTTGTTAAATTTAACAAGCAGAAACAGCTGTTGATGATCAAAGATGTTTAGCCCAGCATGTGTTTTTTCCTAAATCGACCATTACTTTTTTTAGCCATTTTGACACACCAACCATTAAAAAACATATCTATGGAGGTGATAAAAAGGATAATTTCTTTGCATATATTATTTTAAAAAAGACATTGATAGCCATTGATTTTGGGTTCTCTATTTTAAGTAAATACTGTTTGGAGACAGTATCCATCTATGGACTTGCCCAAAGACCTTGACATAAATGAAACTGCTCAAGGACTGTGCTGATGGTTAAAAGCTGTCTTGTTATTTGTGAGTGCCTTCTTCCAGTTGGGCCTCACACATGCACACACCACACACAAATGCCAACTAACACCACAGATCCAGACAGTAATTAGTGGTGTGCATGTCTCCTTGAATGCTTTTGACCCACCTGCTGCTTCCTCCAGTCTAGTCCCATACACTGACACCACACCAAATCTGTATGTCACACTTTAAGATAATAACAACCTGCTTAGTTATTACTGCAGGGTGAACCTTATGTAATGTATGGTAATGAGGTGTCAACTTAGATGAACTTAACACACTGACACCCAGGCAGGACACCTTAAATGTCTATCATAAGAGAAAATGTCAAGCTTTGACAATAAAGTAATCACTATAGTCATTAGAGATGGCATTTTCTTGTGTTGTGGGACGTGTGTGAGAGCGGTGCAGTGGAGGTTGTCGTAGACTGACATGAAAATCAGTGCAAGTCAGACTCTGTCAATCACAACCAGACTTCAATAAAACGACATCTGAGTGACATTTACCACCGTGTATGTGTATGCGTATGTGTATGTGTATGTGTATGTCCTGCTGCTGTTTTTGTGAAGTGGAGGCTTTATTATGTGTGTTATCATCTTTTCATTTCCGCTGCTTGCCTGTTTTGAAAGTCATACAGAAGCCAAGCCCTGGCCCTAAGTCACTATGTGTGTGTGTGTGTGTGTGTGTGTACTGGTAATCATCACATTGTGGGGACTGAAATCTGTTTACACAGTCACGTCATGGGGACCTCTTTCTGTGTGGGGACCAAAAATCAGGTCCCCATTAGGGAAACCTATTTAAACGACTGCAGAGCACTTCAGAAGGTGCTGGGTGAAGTTTCAGCCTTGGCCCATACCACATGTTTATTAGTAGTGTGTGTGTGTGTGAAGAGGTGCTCACTTTCGCCCCCTAACTTTTGGGGCTGGTAATGCACCCACTTCTTCACACACACAATACCCAAATATGGTGTGGTACCGCCCACTTCCTGGTCCTCATTAGGAATGATATTTCCAGCAATGTCATTTTACTTGATTCTTCACACTTTGTGGATGATAACAGTTTGCAGTTTACATATGTTGCCTTTTCCAGAAGATTGTGGGAGCAAAGGTGAAATGCAAAGTAAGCAATAAGTCTATTATTATTATTATTATTATTATTATTATTATTATTATTATTATTATTATTATTAAATCATAGCTATAATTAGCTAGCATGCAGCTATCAATTATTTTGGTAAAAGTTAAAAAAGTATTTCTGTTGTAACCCTGTTTTCTTCAAAAAGTGACATCTATTATTATTTATTCATGATGCAAGGCCTGATAAAAGAGGTTAAATGCCATTGAGCTCACATGGTTAATTAGCATAACTTACATAAGCAAGTGTGCAAGTTACCCCTGAAGGTTGTACATCACACCACCGTTAATTTTTGCTAGTTTACTGTCACTGACTGAAAGAAGGTTTTGAGGATGTAATGCAAATCTTTTCTCTCTGAGTGTTATTAGCATCTGCAGAGTGTCCACAGTCAGTATTTAAACCCCTCTGCGGGCTAACAGTTAGCATTAGCCACAACAGCAGTGCTTGAGGACACTTTTTCCTTTATTTCTTCACTTTCTTCATGGGGCTGCTTTACACATCGTTTATATGTACATTTAAAAGGCGAACTACAACGTAAATGGCAATGACATTCTAATCTGGTTGTTTCACATGGTTTAATTTAGCATTTGTTGATATTCACAAAGTAATTTTTGCGCATATTTTCAAAATTGCAGATTGAAATGGCACCACGAATTAGTTCAAAGAAAGATGCAATAAACCATGTTGTCAAAGGTTGTGATAAAAATAAATTGGAGGTGAAGTACATTGATCCACTGAAAGGTAAGGTATTGATATGATTTATGTAAATATAATAATATGGCATTTAATTTAGAATAAATTGTTCTATTAATTAGGAACCTGTTTGTGGTTTATTGTGTGGGTGTACCTGGTACCCTTTATTTGCAAGCTGTTATCTATTCATTTTTTCATGATTCACTTTAAGGACGTGGACTGTTTACAAAAAGTTTCTTGTCCAAAGGAGAATTTGTGGTGGAGTACAGAGGGGAACTGATCAATGAGGCAGAACTGGAGAGAAGGAGAAAGGTCTACCACCAATCCTGTGTTGCTTTTATGTTTGAATTCAGGTGGAAAGGCAAAACGTGCTGGTAAGAAGTATATCATGAAGCATAAACTTGACTAGTGTGCCATATTTATTGTAACCATTATGCCCCTATACTTGTATATTTTAAGCATTGACGCATCACGGGAAGATGGATCCTATGGCCGTTTAGTAAATGATGACCATCTTCATCCAAATTGTAAGATGAAGAAAATTGAAGTAGATGGCAAGCCACACTTGTGCTTATTTACTCTGAGAGACATCGAAGAAGGTGAAGAGCTTGCCTACACTTATGGTGGAGATGACTGCCCATGGAGAACACAAGTATGTTGAAAAGTACAATTTGAACAACTGTGCATAAAGATCCTGCTCTCTTTTAAATTGGTTCTTGCCATGTAATGGGCCTCAAAATGCCACACAGAGAAGATGTATGTGACTGAAATGCATGAATAGATTAAACCTATTCAGAGAAAAATGGAAATACAGTACACTTTATAACATATGTTGTCTTTCTATGTTCTGAAATGTTCTTATAATCAACATTGTCTCCATCAGATGACCAGCATTACTGAAGCTAGCAGAGGTTCTGGTGACTGTGGTCCGTCTCTTCAGTCAAAGACTCAGAATGACGATGCTCCCTGTCCACACAGCTCTTCTCAAAAGGTACTATCACAGTCATGACTTGACTATTTAATCCAATTGCCTTTCATGGTCACATTAATGGTATTGAGGCACATGATGGGAAGTAGCATGCTTAGTTTGCTTTACTGAAAAGTGTAATGACACGTGTTCAGTAGCTCTGTGCCAGTAGAATATCTAAGGACATTTTTTTCCCTCCTTGAGATTTTGGTTCTTAATTGATTGTGGTATTAGGATGCACACCTACGACGTCCCCACAACACACTTTGGGCCATTATTGAATGGGTTGAAGCTAGTGTATGGACAGAGATCTAACAGGTCCCCATAAGGAGCAACTGTGTTGTGTGTGAAATGTCCCCATAAGGACCAACTGTGTTGTGTGTGAAATGTCCCCATAAGGACCAACTGTGTTGTGTGTGAAATGTCCCCATTAGGACCAACTGTGTTGTGTGTGAAATGTCCCCATGAGGCTTGTTTTACTCTAGATGTGTATGCGAGTACAGATGAGGGTTAGCTTGATAGGAGTACAGGTTTACAATTAGGTTGATTGTCTCTCTAAAGTCAAAAGTGGTGTGTTTCTGTGTTCTGAAATGTTCTTATCATCAACATTGTCTCCATCAGATGACCAGCATTACTGAAGCTAGCAGAGGTTCTGGTGACTGTGGTCCATCTCTTCAGTCAAAGACTCAGAATGACGATGCTCCCTGTCCACACAGCTCTTCTCAAAAGGTACTATCACAGTCATAACTTGACTATTTAATCCGATTACCTTTCGTGGTCACATTAATGGTATTGAGGCACATGATGGGAAGTAGCATGCTTACTTTGCTTTACTGAAAAGTGTAATGACACGTGTTCAGTAGCTCTGTGCCAGTAGAATATCTAAGGACATTTTGTCCCTCCTTGAGATTTTGGTTCTTAATTGATTGTGGTATTAGGATGCACACCTACGACGTCCCCACAACACACTTTGGGCCATTGTTGAATGTGATGACGCTAGTGTATGGACAGATATCTAACAGGTCCCCATAAAGACCAACTGTGTTGTGTGTGAAATGTCCCCATTAGAACCAACTGTGTTATGTGTGAAATGTCCCCATGAGGCTTGTTTTACTCTAGATGTGTATGCGAGTACAGATGAGGGTTAGCTTGATAGGAGTACAGGTTTACAATTAGGTTGATTGTCTCTCTAAAGTCAAAAGTGGTGTGTTTCTGTGTTCTGAAATGTTCTTATCATCAACATTGTCTCCATCAGATGACCAGCATTACTGAAGCTAGCAGAGGTTCTGGTGACTGTGGTCCATCTTTTCAGTCAAAGACTCAGAATGACGATGCTCCCTGTCCACACAGCTCTTCTCAAAAGGTACTATCACAGTCATGACTTGACTATTTGATCCGATTGCCTTTCATGGTCACATTAATGGTATTGAGGCACATGATGGGAAGTAGCATGCTTAGTTTGCTTTACTGAAAAGTGTAATGACACGTGTTCAGTAGCTCTGTGCCAGTAGAATATCTAAGGACATTTTTTCCCTCCTTGAGATTTTGGTTCTTAATTGATTGTGGTATTAGGATGCACACCTACGACGTCCCCACAACACACTTTGGACCATTATTGAATGGGTTGAAGCTAGTGTATGGACAGATATCTAACAGGTCCCCATAAGGAGCAACGGTGTTGTGTGTAAAATGTCCCCATTAAGACCAACTGTGTTGTGTGTGAAATGTCCCCATGAGGCTTGTTTTACTCTAGATGTGTATGCGAGTACAGATGAGGGTTAGCTTGATAGGAGTACAGGTTTACAATTAGGTTGATTGTCTCTCTAAAGTCAAAAGTGGTGTGTTTCTGTGTTCTGAAATGTTCTTTTCATCAACATTGTCTCCATCAGATGACCAGCATTACTGAAGCTAGCAGAGGTTCTGGTGACTGTGGTCCGTCTCTTCAGTCAAAGACTCAGAATGACGATGCTCCCTGTCCACACAGCTCTTCTCAAAAGGTACTATCACAGTCATGACTTGACTATTTGATCCGATTACCTTTCGTGGTCACATTAATGGTATTGAGGCATATGATGGGAAGTAGCATGCTTAGTTTGCTTTACTGAAAAGTGTAATGACACGTGTTCAGTAGCTCTGTGCCAGTAGAATATCTAAGGACATTTTTTCCCTCCTTGAGATTTTGGTTCTTAATTGATTGTGGTATTAGGATGCACACCTACGACGTCCCCACAACACACTTTGGACCATTATTGAATGGGTTGAAGCTAGTGTATGGACAGATATCTAACAGGTCCCCATAAGGAGCAACGGTGTTGTGTGTAAAATGTCCCCATTAAGACCAACTGTGTTGTGTGTGAAATGTCCCCATGAGGCTTGTTTTACTCTAGATGTGTATGCGAGTACAGATGAGGGTTAGCTTGATAGGAGTACAGGTTTACAATTAGGTTGATTGTCTCTCTAAAGTCAAAAGTGGTGTGTTTCTGTGTTCTGAAATGTTCTTTTCATCAACATTGTCTCCATCAGATGACCAGCATTACTGAAGCTAGCAGAGGTTCTGGTGACTGTGGTCCGTCTCTTCAGTCAAAGACTCAGAATGACGATGCTCCCTGTCCACACAGCTCTTCTCAAAAGGTACTATCACAGTCATGACTTGACTATTTAATCCAATTGCCTTTCATGGTCACATTAATGGTATTGAGGCACATGATGGGAAGTAGCATGCTTAGTTTGCTTTACTGAAAAGTGTAATGACACGTGTTCAGTAGCTCTGTGCCAGTAGAATATCTAAGGACATTTTTTTCCCTCCTTGAGATTTTGGTTCTTAATTGATTGTGGTATTAGGATGCACACCTACGACGTCCCCACAACACACTTTGGGCCATTATTGAATGGGTTGAAGCTAGTGTATGGACAGATATCTAACAGGTCCCCATAAGGTGCAACTGTGTTGTGTGTGAAATGTCCCCATAAATAGCAACTGTGTTGTGTGTGAAATGTCCCCATAAGTAGCAACTGTGTTGTGTGTGAAATGTCCCCATAAGGACCAACTGTGTTGTGTGTGAAATGTCCCCATTAGAACCAACTGTGTTATGTGTGAAATGTCCCCATGAGGCTTGTTTTACTCTAGATGTGTATGCGAGTACAGATGAGGGTTAGCTTGATAGGAGTACAGGTTTACAATTAGGTTAATTGTCTCTCTAAAGTCAAAAGTGGTGTGTTTCTGTGTTCTGAAATGTTCTTATCATCAACATTGTCTCCATCAGCTGACCAGCATTACTGAAGCTAGCAGAGGTTCTGGTGACTGTGGTCCATCTCTTCAGTCAAAGACTCAGAATGACGATGCTCCCTGTCCACACAGCTCTTCTCAAAAGGTACTATCACAGTCATGGCTTGACTATTTGATCCGATTACCTTTCTTGGTCACATTAATGGTATTGAGGCACATGATGGGAAGTAGCATGCTTAGTTTGCTTTACTGAAAAGTGTAATGACACGTGTTCAGTAGCTCTGTGCCAGTAGAATATCTAAGGACATTTTTTCCCCCCTTGAGATTTTGGTTCTTAATTGATTGTGGTATTAGGATGCACACCTACGACGTCCCCACAACACACTTTGGGCCATTATTGAATGGGTTGAAGCTAGTGTATGGACAGAGATCTAACAGGTCCCCATAAGGACCAACTGTGTTGTGTGTGAAATGTCCCCATGAGGCTTGTTTTACTCTAGATGTGTATGCGAGTACAGATGAGGGTTAGCTTGATAGGAGTACAGGTTTACAATTAGGTTAATTGTCTCTCTAAAGTCAAAAGTGGTGTGTTTCTGTGTTCTGAAATGTTCTTATCATTAACATTATCTCCATCAGCTGACCAGCATTACTGAAGCTAGCAGAGGTTCTGGTGACTGTGGTCCATCTCTTCAGTCAAAGACTCAGAATGACGATGCTCCCTGTCCACACAGCTCTTCTCAAAAGGTACTATCACAGTCATTACTTGACTATTTAAGCCTCTTGCCTTCCATGGTCACATTAATGATATTGAGGCATATGATGGGAAGTAGCATGCTTAGTTTGCTTTACTGAAAAGTGTAATGACACGTGTTCAGTAGCTCTGTGCCAGTAGAATATCTAAGGACATTTTTTCCCTTCTTTAGATTTTGGTTCTTAATTGATTGTGGTATTAGGATGCACACCTACGACGTCCCCACAACACACTTTGGGCCATTGTTGAATGTGATGACGCTAGTGTATGGACAGATATCTAACAGGTCCCCATAAAGACCAACTGTGTTGTGTGTGAAATGTCCCCATTAGAACCAACTGTGTTATGTGTGAAATGTCCCCATGAGGCTTGTTTTACTCTAGATGTGTATGCGAGTACAGATGAGGGTTAGCTTGATAGGAGTACATGTTTACAATTAGGTTGATTGTCTCTCTAAAGTCAAAAGTGGTGTGTTTCTGTGTTCTGAAATGTTCTTATCAACATTGTCTCCATCAGATGACCAGCATTACTGAAGCTAGCAGAGGTTCTGGTGACTGTGGTCCGTCTCTTCAGTCAAAGACTCAGAATGACGATGCTCCCTGTCCACACAGCTCTTCTCAAAAGGTACTATCACAGTCATGACTTGACTATTTAATCCAATTGCCTTTCATGGTCACATTAATGGTATTGAGGCACATGATGGGAAGTAGCATGCTTAGTTTGCTTTACTGAAAAGTGTAATGACACGTGTTCAGTAGCTCTGTGCCAGTAGAATATCTAAGGACATTTTTTTCCCTCCTTGAGATTTTGGTTCTTAATTGATTGTGGTATTAGGATGCACACCTACGACGTCCCCACAACACACTTTGGGCCATTATTGAATGGGTTGAAGCTAGTGTATGGACAGATATCTAACAGGTCCCCATAAGGAGCAACTGTGTTGTGTGTGAAATGTCCCCATAAGGACCAACTGTGTTGTGTGTGAAATGTCCCCATAAGGACCAACTGTGTTGTGTGTGAAATGTCCCCATTAGGACCAACTGTGTTGTGTGTGAAATGTCCCCATGAGGCTTGTTTTACTCTAGATGTGTATGCGAGTACAGATGAGGGTTAGCTTAATCGGAGTACAGGTTTACAATTAGGTTGATTGTCTCTCTAAAGTCAAAAGTGGTGTGTTTCTGTGTTCTGAATTGTTCTTATCATTAACATTATCTCCATCAGCTGACCAGCATTACTGAAGCTAGCAGAGGTTCTGGTGACTGTGGTCCGTCTCTTCAGTCAAAGACTCAGAATGACGATGCTCCCTGTCCACACAGCTCTTCTCAAAAGGTACTATCACAGTCATAACTTGACTATTTAATCCGATTACCTTTCGTGGTCACATTAATGGTATTGAGGCACATGATGGGAAGTAGCATGCTTACTTTGCTTTACTGAAAAGTGTAATGACACGTGTTCAGTAGCTCTGTGCCAGTAGAATATCTAAGGACATTTTGTCCCTCCTTGAGATTTTGGTTCTTAATTGATTGTGGTATTAGGATGCACACCTACGACGTCCCCACAACACACTTTGGGCCATTTTTGAATGGGTTGAAGCTAGTGTATGGACAGATATCTAACAGGTCCCCATAAGGAGCAACTGTGTTGTGTGTGAAATGTCCCCATAAGGACCAACTGTGTTGTGTGTGAAATGTCCCCATAAGGACCAACCGTGTTGTGTGTGAAATGTCCCCATTAGGACCAACTGTGTTGTGTGTGAAATGTCCCCATGAGGCTTGTTTTACTCTAGATGTGTATGCGAGTACAGATGAGGGTTAGCTTGATAGGAGTACAGGTTTACAATTAGGTTGATTGTCTCTCTAAAGTCAAAAGTGGTGTGTTTCTGTGTTCTGAAATGTTCTTATCATTAACATTATCTCCATCAGCTGACCAGCATTACTGAAGCTAGCAGAGGTTCTGGTGACTGTGGTCCATCTCTTCAGTCAAAGACTCAGAATGACGATGCTTCCTGTCCACACAGCTCTTCTCAAAAGGTACTATCACAGTCATTACTTGACTATTTAAGCCTCTTGCCTTCCATGGTCACATTAATGATATTGAGGCATATGATGGGAAGTAGCATGCTTAGTTTGCTTTACTGAAAAGTGTAATGACACGTGTTCAGTAGCTCTGTGCCAGTAGAATATCTAAGGACATTTTGTCCCTCCTTGAGATTTTGGTTCTTAATTGATTGTGGTATTAGGATGCACACCTACGATGTCCCCACAACACACTTTGGGCCATTGTTGAATGTGATGACACTAGTGTATGGACAGATATCTAACAGGTCCCCATAAAGATCAACTGTGTTGTGTGTGAAATGTCCCCATTAGGACCAACTGTGTTGTGTGTGAAATGTCCCCATGAGGCTTGTTTTACTCTAGATGTGTATGCGAGTACAGATGAGGGTTAGCTTGATAGGAGTACAGGTTTACAATTAGATTGATTGTCTCTCTAAAGTCAAAAGTGGTGTGTTTCTGTGTTCTGAAATGTTCTTATCATCAACATTGTCTCCATCAGATGACCAGCATTACTGAAGCTAGCAGAGGTTCTGGTGACTGTGGTCCGTCTCTTCAGTCAAAGACTCAGAATGACGATGCTCCCTGTCCACACAGCTCTTCTCAAAAGGTACTATCACAGTCATAACTTGACTATTTAATCCGATTACCTTTCGTGGTCACATTAATGGTATTGAGGCACATGATGGGAAGTAGCATGCTTACTTTGCTTTACTGAAAAGTGTAATGACACGTGTTCAGTAGCTCTGTGCCAGTAGAATATCTAAGGACATTTTGTCCCTCCTTGAGATTTTGGTTCTTAATTGATTGTGGTATTAGGATGCACACCTACGACGTCCCCACAACACACTTTGGGCCATTATTGAATGGGTTGAAGCTAGTGTATGGACAGATATCTAATAGGTCCCCATAAGGAGCAACGGTGTTGTGTGTAAAATGTCCCCATTAAGACCAACTGTGTTGTGTGTGAAATGTCCCCATGAGGCTTGTTTTACTCTAGATGTGTATGCGAGTACAGATGAGGGTTAGCTTGATAGGAGTACATGTTTACAATTAGGTTGATTGTCTCTTTAAAGTCAAAAGTGGTGTGTTTCTGTGTTCTGAAATGTTCTTATCATCAACATTGTCTCCATCAGATGACCAGCATTACTGAAGCTAGCAGAGGTTCTGGTGACTGTGGTCCGTCTCTTCAGTCAAAGACTCAGAATGACGATGCTCCCTGTCCACACAGCTCTTCTCAAAAGGTACTATCACAGTCATGACTTGACTATTTAATCCGATTGCCGTTCATGGTCACATTAATGGTATTGAGGCACATGATGGGAAGTAGCATGCTTAGTTTGCTTTACTGAAAAGTGTAATGACACGTGTTCAGTAGCTCTGTGCCATTAGAATGTCTAAGGAGATTGTTTCCCTTCTTGAGATTTTGGTTCTTAATTGATTGTGGTATTAGGATGTACGCCTACGACGTCCCCACAACACACTTTGGGCCATTGTTGAATGTGATGACGCTAGCGTATGGACAGATATCTAACAGGTCCCCATAAGGAGCAACTGTTTTGTGTGTGAAATGTCCCCATAAGGAGCCACTGTGTTGTGTGTGAAATGTCCCCATAAGTAGCAACTGTGTTGTGTGTGAAATGTCCCCATAAGGACCAACTGTGTTGTGTGTGAAATGTCCCCATAAGGACCAACTGTGTTGTGTGTGAAATGTCCCCATTAGGACCAACTGTGTTGTGTGTGAAATGTCCCCATGAGGCTTGTTTTACTCTAGATGTGTATGCGAGTACAGATGAGGGTTAGCTTGATAGGAGTACAGGTTTACAATTAGGCTGATTGTCTCTTTAAAGTCAAAAGTGGTGTGTTTCTGTGTTCTGAAATGTTCTTATCATCAACATTGTCTCCATCAGATGACCAGCATTACTGAAGCTAGCAGAGGTTCTGGTGACTGTGGTCCGTCTCTTCAGTCAAAGACTCAGAATGACGATGCTCCCTGTCCACACAGCTCTTCTCAAAAGGTACTATCACAGTCATGACTTGACTATTTAATCCAATTGCCTTTCATGGTCACATTAATGGTATTGAGGCACATGATGGGAAGTAGCATGCTTAGTTTGCTTTACTGAAAAGTGTAATGACACGTGTTCAGTAGCTCTGTGCCAGTAGAATATCTAAGGACATTTTTTTCCCTCCTTGAGATTTTGGTTCTTAATTGATTGTGGTATTAGGATGCACACCTACGACGTCCCCACAACACACTTTGGGCCATTATTGAATGGGTTGAAGCTAGTGTATGGACAGAGATCTAACAGGTCCCCATAAGGAGCAACTGTGTTGTGTGTGAAATGTCCCCATAAGGACCAACTGTGTTGTGTGTGAAATGTCCCCATAAGGACCAACTGTGTTGTGTGTGAAATGTCCCCATTAGGACCAACTGTGTTGTGTGTGAAATGTCCCCATGAGGCTTGTTTTACTCTAGATGTGTATGCGAGTACAGATGAGGGTTAGCTTGATAGGAGTACAGGTTTACAATTAGGTTGATTGTCTCTCTAAAGTCAAAAGTGGTGTGTTTCTGTGTTCTGAAATGTTCTTTTCATCAACATTGTCTCCATCAGATGACCAGCATTACTGAAGCTAGCAGAGGTTCTGGTGACTGTGGTCCGTCTCTTCAGTCAAAGACTCAGAATGACGATGCTCCCTGTCCACACAGCTTTTCTCAAAAGGTACTATCACAGTCATGACTTGACTATTTAATCCGATTACCTTTCGTGGTCACATTAATGGTATTGAGGCACATGATGGGAAGTAGCATGCTTACTTTGCTTTACTGAAAAGTGTAATGACACGTGTTCAGTAGCTCTGTGCCAGTAGAATATCTAAGGACATTTTGTCCCTCCTTGAGATTTTGGTTCTTAATTGATTGTGGTATTAGGATGCACACCTACGACGTCCCCACAACACACTTTGGGCCATTATTGAATGGGTTGAAGCTAGTGTATGGACAGATATCTAATAGGTCCCCATAAGGAGCAACGGTGTTGTGTGTAAAATGTCCCCATTAAGACCAACTGTGTTGTGTGTGAAATGTCCCCATGAGGCTTGTTTTACTCTAGATGTGTATGCGAGTACAGATGAGGGTTAGCTTGATAGAAGTACATGTTTACCATTAGGTTGATTGTTTTTTTAAAGTCAAAAGTGGTGTGTTTCTGTGTTCTGAAATGTTCTTATCATCAACATTGTCTCCATCAGATGACCAGCATTACTGAAGCTAGCAGAGGTTCTGGTGACTGTGGTCCATCTCTTCAGTCAAAGACTCAGAATGACGATGCTCCCTGTCCGCACAGCTCTTCTCAAAAGGTACTATCACAGTCATTACTTGACTATTTAAGCCTCTTGCCTTCCATGGTCACATTAATGATATTGAGGCATATGATGGGAAGTAGCATGCTTAGTTTGCTCTACTGAAAAGTGTAATGACACGTGTTCAGTAGCTCTGTGCCAGTAGAATATCTAAGGACATTTTGTCCCTCCTTGAGATTTTGGTTCTTAATTGATTGTGGTATTAGGATGCACACCTACGATGTCCCCACAACACACTTTGGGCCATTGTTGAATGTGATGACACTAGTGTATGGACAGATATCTAACCGGTCCCCATAAAGACCAACTGTGTTGTGTGTGAAATGTCCCCATTAGGACCAACTGTGTTGTGTGTGAAATGTCCCCATGAGGCTTGTTTTACTCTAGATGTGTATGCGAGTACAGATGAGGGTTAGCTTGATAGGAGTACAGGTTTACAATTAGGCTGATTGTCTCTCTAAAGTCAAAAGTGGTGTGTTTCTGTGTTCTGAAATGTTCTTATCATCAACATTGTCTCCATCAGATGACCAGCATTACTGAAGCTAGCAGAGGTTCTGGTGACTGTGGTCCGTCTCTTCAGTCAAAGACTCAGAATGACGATGCTCCCTGTCCACACAGCTCTTCTCAAAAGGTACTATCACAGTCATGACTTGACTATTTAATCCGATTGCCTTTCATGGTCACATTAATGGTATTGAGGCACATGATGGGAAGTAGCATGCTTAGTTTGCTTTACTGAAAAGTGTAATGACACGTGTTCAGTAGCTCTGTGCCAGTAGAATATCTAAGGACATTTTTTTCCCTCCTTGAGATTTTGGTTCTTAATTGATTGTGGTATTAGGATGCACACCTACGACGTCCCCACAACACACTTTGGGCCATTATTGAATGGGTTGAAGCTAGTGTATGGACAGATATCTAACAGGTCCCCATAAGGTGCAACTGTGTTGTGTGTGAAATATCCCCATTAGGACCAACTGTGTTGTGTGTGAAATGTCCCCATAAGGACCAACTGTGTTGTGTGTGAAATGTCCCCATTAGGACCAACTGTGTTGTGTGTGAAATGTCCCCATGAGGCTTGTTTTACTCTAGATGTGTATGCGAGTACAGATGAGGGTTAGCTTGATAGGAGTACAGGTTTACAATTAGATTGATTGTCTCTCTAAAGTCAAAAGTGGTGTGTTTCTGTGTTCTGAAATGTTCTTTTCATCAACATTGTCTCCATCAGATGACCAGCATTACTGAAGCTAGCAGAGGTTCTGGTGACTGTGGTCCGTCTCTTCAGTCAAAGACTCAGAATGACGATGCTCCCTGTCCACACAGCTCTTCTCAAAAGGTACTATCACAGTCATAACTTGACTATTTAATCCGATTACCTTTCGTGGTCACATTAATGGTATTGAGGCACATGATGGGAAGTAGCATGCTTACTTTGCTTTACTGAAAAGTGTAATGACACGTGTTCAGTAGCTCTGTGCCAGTAGAATATCTAAGGACATTTTGTCCCTCCTTGAGATTTTGGTTCTTAATTGATTGTGGTATTAGGATGCACACCTACGACGTCCCCACAACACACTTTGGGCCATTATTGAATGGGTTGAAGCTAGTGTATGGACAGATATCTAATAGGTCCCCATAAGGAGCAACGGTGTTGTGTGTAAAATGTCCCCATTAAGACCAACTGTGTTGTGTGTGAAATGTCCCCATGAGGCTTGTTTTACTCTAGATGTGTATGCGAGTACAGATGAGGGTTAGCTTGATAGAAGTACATGTTTACCATTAGGTTGATTGTTTTTTTAAAGTCAAAAGTGGTGTGTTTCTGTGTTCTGAAATGTTCTTATCATCAACATTGTCTCCATCAGATGACCAGCATTACTGAAGCTAGCAGAGGTTCTGGTGACTGTGGTCCATCTCTTCAGTCAAAGACTCAGAATGACGATGCTCCCTGTCCACACAGCTCTTCTCAAAAGGTACTATCACAGTCATGACTTGACTATTTAATCCGATTGCCGTTCATGGTCACATTAATGGTATTGAGGCACATGATGGGAAGTAGCATGCTTAGTTTGCTTTACTGAAAAGTGTAATGACACGTGTTCAGTAGCTCTGTGCCATTAGAATGTCTAAGGAGATTGTTTCCCTTCTTGAGATTTTGGTTCTTAATTGATTGTGGTATTAGGATGCACACCTACGACGTCCCCACAACACACTTTGGGCCATTGTTGAATGTGATGATGCTAGCGTATGGACAGATATCTAACAGGTCCCCATAAGGAGCAACTGTTTTGTGTGTGAAATGTCCCCATAAGGAGCCACTGTGTTGTGTGTGAAATGTCCCCATAAGGACCAACCGTGTTGTGTGTGAAATGTCCCCATTAGGACCAACTGTGTTGTGTGTGAAATGTCCCCATGAGGCTTGTTTTACTCTAGATGTGTATGCGAGTACAGATGAGGGTTAGCTTGATAGGAGTACAGGTTTACAATTAGGTTGATTGTCTCTCTAAAGTCAAAAGTGGTGTGTTTCTGTGTTCTGAAATGTTCTTATCATCAACATTGTCTCCATCAGCTGACCAGCATTACTGAAGCTAGCAGAGGTTCTGGTGACTGTGGTCCATCTCTTCAGTCAAAGACTCAGAATGACGATGCTCCCTGTCCGCACAGCTCTTCTCAAAAGGTACTATCACAGTCATTACTTGACTATTTAAGCCTCTTGCCTTCCATGGTCACATTAATGATATTGAGGCATATGATGGGAAGTAGCATGCTTAGTTTGCTCTACTGAAAAGTGTAATGACACGTGTTCAGTAGCTCTGTGCCAGTAGAATATCTAAGGACATTTTGTCCCTCCTTGAGATTTTGGTTCTTAATTGATTGTGGTATTAGGATGCACACCTACGATGTCCCCACAACACACTTTGGGCCATTGTTGAATGTGATGACACTAGTGTATGGACAGATATCTAACCGGTCCCCATAAAGACCAACTGTGTTGTGTGTGAAATGTCCCCATTAGGACCAACTGTGTTGTGTGTGAAATGTCCCCATGAGGCTTGTTTTACTCTAGATGTGTATGCGAGTACAGATGAGGGTTAGCTTGATAGGAGTACAGGTTTACAATTAGGCTGATTGTCTCTCTAAAGTCAAAAGTGGTGTGTTTCTGTGTTCTGAAATGTTCTTATCATCAACATTGTCTCCATCAGATGACCAGCATTACTGAAGCTAGCAGAGGTTCTGGTGACTGTGGTCCGTCTCTTCAGTCAAAGACTCAGAATGACGATGCTCCCTGTCCACACAGCTCTTCTCAAAAGGTACTATCACAGTCATGACTTGACTATTTAATCCGATTGCCTTTCATGGTCACATTAATGGTATTGAGGCACATGATGGGAAGTAGCATGCTTAGTTTGCTTTACTGAAAAGTGTAATGACACGTGTTCAGTAGCTCTGTGCCAGTAGAATATCTAAGGACATTTTTTTCCCTCCTTGAGATTTTGGTTCTTAATTGATTGTGGTATTAGGATGCACACCTACGACGTCCCCACAACACACTTTGGACCATTATTGAATGGGTTGAAGCTAGTGTATGGACAGATATCTAACAGGTCCCCATAAGGTGCAACTGTGTTGTGTGTGAAATGTCCCCATTAGGACCAACTGTGTTGTGTGTGAAATGTCCCCATAAGGACCAACTGTGTTGTGTGTGAAATGTCCCCATTAGGACCAACTGTGTTGTGTGTGAAATGTCCCCATGAGGCTTGTTTTACTCTAGATGTGTATGCGAGTACAGATGAGGGTTAGCTTGATAGGAGTACAGGTTTACAATTAGATTGATTGTCTCTCTAAAGTCAAAAGTGGTGTGTTTCTGTGTTCTGAAATGTTCTTTTCATCAACATTGTCTCCATCAGATGACCAGCATTACTGAAGCTAGCAGAGGTTCTGGTGACTGTGGTCCGTCTCTTCAGTCAAACACTCAGAATGACGATGCTCCCTGTCCACACAGCTTTTCTCAAAAGGTACTATCACAGTCATGACTTGACTATTTAATCCGATTACCTTTCGTGGTCACATTAATGGTATTGAGGCACATGATGGGAAGTAGCATGCTTACTTTGCTTTACTGAAAAGTGTAATGACACGTGTTCAGTAGCTCTGTGCCAGTAGAATATCTAAGGACATTTTGTCCCTCCTTGAGATTTTGGTTCTTAATTGATTGTGGTATTAGGATGCACACCTACGACGTCCCCACAACACACTTTGGGCCATTATTGAATGGGTTGAAGCTAGTGTATGGACAGATATCTAATAGGTCCCCATAAGGAGCAACGGTGTTGTGTGTAAAATGTCCCCATTAAGACCAACTGTGTTGTGTGTGAAATGTCCCCATGAGGCTTGTTTTACTCTAGATGTGTATGCGAGTACAGATGAGGGTTAGCTTGATAGGAGTACATGTTTACAATTAGGTTGATTGTTTTTTTAAAGTCAAAAGTGGTGTGTTTCTGTGTTCTGAAATGTTCTTATCATCAACATTGTCTCCATCAGATGACCAGCATTACTGAAGCTAGCAGAGGTTCTGGTGACTGTGGTCCATCTTTTCAGTCAAAGACTCAGAATGACGATGCTCCCTGTCCACACAGCTCTTCTCAAAAGGTACTATCACAGTCATGACTTGACTATTTAATCCGATTGCCGTTCATGGTCACATTAATGGTATTGAGGCACATGATGGGAAGTAGCATGCTTAGTTTGCTTTACTGAAAAGTGTAATGACACGTGTTCAGTAGCTCTGTGCCATTAGAATGTCTAAGGAGATTGTTTCCCTTCTTGAGATTTTGGTTCTTAATTGATTGTGGTATTAGGATGTACGCCTACGACGTCCCCACAACACACTTTGGGCCATTGTTGAATGTGATGACGCTAGCGTATGGACAGATATCTAACAGGTCCCCATAAGGAGCAACTGTTTTGTGTGTGAAATGTCCCCATAAGGACCAACTGTGTTGTGTGTGAAATGTCCCCATAAGGACCAACTGTGTTGTGTGTGAAATGTCCCCATTAGAACCAACTGTGTTGTGTGTGAAATGTCCCCATGAGGCTTGTTTTACTCTAGATGTGTATGCGAGTACAGATGAGGGTTAGCTTGATAGGAGTACAGGTTTACAATTAGGTTGATTGTCTCTTTAAAGTCAAAAGTGGTGTGTTTCTGTGTTCTGAAATGTTCTTATCATCAACATTGTCTCCATCAGCTGACCAGCATTACTGAAGCTAGCAGAGGTTCTGGTGACTGTGGTCCATCTCTTCAGTCAAAGACTCAGAATGACGATGCTCCCTGTCCACACAGCTCTTCTCAAAAGGTACTATCACAGTCATTACTTGACTATTTAAGCCTCTTGCCTTCCATGGTCACATTAATGATATTGAGGCATATGATGGGAAGTAGCATGCTTAGTTTGCTTTACTGAAAAGTGTAATGACACGTGTTCAGTAGCTCTGTGCCAGTAGAATATCTACGGACATTTTTTCTTTCCTTGAGATTTTGGTTCTTAATTGATTGTGGTATTAGGATGCACACCTACGACGTCCCCACAACACACTTTGGGCCATTGTTGAATGTGATGACGCTAGTGTATGGACAGATATCTAACAGGTCCCCATAAAGACCAACTGTGTTGTGTGAAATGTCCCCATGAGGCTTGTTTTACTCTAGATGTGTATGCGAGTACAGATGAGGGTTAGCTTGATAGGAGTACATGTTTACAATTAGGCTGATTGTCTCTCTAAAGTCAAAAGTGGTGTGTTTCTGTGTTCTGAAATGTTCTTATCATCAACATTGTCTCCATCAGATGACCAGCATTACTGAAGCTAGCAGAGGTTCTGGTGACTGTGGTCCGTCTCTTCAGTCAAAGACTCAGAATGACGATGCTCCCTGTCCACACAGCTTTTCTCAAAAGGTACTATCACAGTCATGACTTGACTATTTAATCCAATTGCCTTTCATGGTCACATTAATGGTATTGAGGCACATGATGGGAAGTAGCATGCTTAGTTTGCTTTACTGAAAAGTGTAATCACATGTGTTCAGTAGCTCTGTGCCAGTAGAATGTCTAAGGAGATTGTTTCCCTTCTTGAGATTTTGGTTCTTAATTGATTGTGGTATTAGGATGCACACCTACGACGTCCCCACAACACACTTTGGGCCATTGTTGAATGTGATGACGCTAGTGTATGGACAGATATCTAACAGGTCCCCATAAGGAGCAACTGTGTTGTGTGTGAAATGTCCCCATAAGGAGCCACTGTGTTGTGTGTGAAATGTCCCCATAAGTAGCAACTGTGTTGTGTGTGAAATGTCCCCATAAGGACCAACTGTGTTGTGTGTGAAATGTCCCCATAAGGACCAACTGTGTTGTGTGTGAAATGTCCCCATTAGGACCAACTGTGTTGTGTGTGAAATGTCCCCATGAGGCTTGTTTTACTCTAGATGTGTATGCGATTACAGATGAGGGTTAGCTTGATAGGAGTACAGGTTTACAATTAGGTTGATTGTCTCTTTAAAGTCAAAAGTGGTGTGTTTCTGTGTTCTGAAATGTTCTTATCATCAACATTGTCTCCATCAGATGACCAGCATTACTGAAGCTAGCAGAGGTTCTGGTGACTGTGGTCCATCTCTTCAGTCAAAGACTCAGAATGACGATGCTCCCTGTCCACACAGCTCTTCTCAAAAGGTACTATCACAGTCATTACTTGACTATTTAAGCCTCTTGCCTTCCATGGTCACATTAATGGTATTGAGGCATCCCTTGGGCCATTGTTGAATGTGATGACGCTAGTGTATGGACAGATATCTAACAGGTCCCCATAAAGACCAACTGTGTTGTGTGAAATGTCCCCATGAGGCTTGTTTTACTCTAGATGTGTATGCGAGTACAGTTGGGGGTTAGCTTGATAGGAGTACAGGTTTATAATTAGGTCAATTATCTCTCTAAAGTCAAATGAGTCCTGAAATCTTTTGTTGATCTTCTCTTTTGAGATGCTTTTGTGATTTGATCACTTTGATGCCAAGCTGTTCTTGCCTGTTGATCTCTATATAGGAATTTAAAGATCATAAACCTATAAACAACTACTCATGGCTTCCCAAGAATCAATTTGTTGATGATAGAATCTGCTTGGTGTGGCAGGACTGCTGCAGCAGCCCGCTGTGGCAGCCAGGGTTGCCAAGTCCATAGTTTTCCTGCAGAATTTTTAAGGGGTGCGGCGGGTGAAAAACATTGTCCACAGGTTGGGAAGAGCTATTTTCTTTGTGAATGATAAGCTATTTCTCCATATTTTGAATGAAAAAACTTTAAAAGCAAGGCCAGTCACACTGAAGCCAATAGAGCTCAGCTCTGAGTCTGAGGAGCTGCTCTGTGATAGTGCGGGTGGAGGTGGGTCCAGGTCACCAGAGGAGCACTCATTTTGGCGCAGTGGCACTAATTATGGCCGCAGTGCTTTCATTCACTGTTCGTGTGTTTTAGGTGGTTTTTAAGTTGCTCTTGGGTGGATTTTGACAGACCTGGCAACCCTGGTGGGGACAGACACGTAAAAAGAGCAAAAAGTGTGGCTCAACTTTGCCAAAGTAGAAGGGGACAAGCACTGCCTGCCAGCGCAACAACACAAAGTTATCTGGCAAAGAACACAGACGGTGGCTAATATTATGCTAGTTGCCCACAGGTGCAATAACGATAAGAACAAAACTAAACCCAATCAGTCCTCAGATAAATGTCCCTGAAAACACAGCAGTGATGATAAAGAGGTTATGCATTTTTTTATCCAGCCCACCTACTTGGTTAACCAGTTTAATGAGTAAATTAATGCATAGAAATAACTTGCAGGGAAGATCATTTCAGGACAGGGCTGTTTAATTGATGTTCTTTCTTTACACTTTTAGGCAAAACTACACAAAAGAAAAGTCCTTGGCAGCAGACAGAGGTGCAGGCGGTGGAAAGGCACCTGAAGTGCTTCGTCACATCTGGAATTGTACCTGCAAAGAGTGACTGTGAGAAATGCTTGAAAGCTGAACCAGAAGCTCTCCAAAACTGCAATTGGTCAAATGTGAAATTTTACGTGTATAACCGCATTACAGCTTACAAAAAGAAATTGCAGTGCAAATGATACTATGCAGGTTGAAAGAAGCAGTAATTATGTAAATTTGTTGTTAAATCAGTCATTTACTGAGATCTGATAGATGGTCCGTGTATAAAGTATAATTCATTTGCATTTGTCCAAGTTGATGAATGAAAAAGCTTGTTGTAAAGGGCATTTCTCATTTCTCATTGTCCAACTTGGTAAAATTAAATTGAAAAAAGGAAGACGCATGACGTAAACAAAGAAGGGATGCCTTCTCAATAAGGGCCTGAGGATAAACTATTAGCATCCCGTCGGGCTGACAGTTGTGTATATTATTTAATTGTGAAGCCAACGTAATTTCATTTGTGCCTGCTTAATGCTAATTATTTATTAAATTATTATCATTAAAAAGCCCTCATTATTACAGGAAAATATCAGTATTAGGTTACATGTTTTTTTCATATTAACGTTAGCCTTGCTTAATAGCCCAGCTGGTTAACCCGACAGTTGCTGCATTTGAAGGTAAAGTTTTGAAACAGAGTTGTAGACAGCTACATGAAATGCACCTGTTCTGTGATCTTTAAGCTTTTATAATAAATAATTATTTTATTTTTATTAGCTAAATACCTTGTCTTTTCTCTGCTCTGAACCAACTGTGTACTGGTCACTATGGCAACCAACTTGAAGTATGCTGTTATAAAATGTTAACATTCTAGCTCCAGTGATCACATTATTATTGTAATAAATAATGATGATAACAATATACATTTGTTATATGCCGTCTTCGTGCTCTGGGACAGAATATTTATATTGGTCACTATGGCAACCATTGGCAACGAGACTCTAGTGACTGGATGTATAGTCGTAGTCAGGGCCCATTGTCAATCAAACTACAGTATAGTCTTTATTTGTGGTGTTTACTGCACATATGTTGTTGTACATATGGTTATTGACTGAATGTTTGTCGTTTTTGCTGGTTTTCGTACATAGCATACCCAAAGTGTACCTATTGATGTATAATAAGGCCTATAATACACCCATGAGCGTACCTCAAGTTGGTTGCCATAGAGCCCCGTATAAACAGTTGGTTCAGAGCAGAGGATGAGGCATTTAGCTTAAAAAAATAAAGTTATCATTTAATACAAACGTTTAAGTAGCTGTGCTTTAAACGGTTCTGCTTCAAAATTTACCATCAGCCACTGTTGGGGAACCATACTGAGCTACTATAGGCTAAAACATATCTTGCAACCTAATTAATATTTTCTTATAATAACAAGGGTTTTTCAATGATAATGATAATTTAATAAATTATTAGCATTAAGCAGACACAAATAAAACGTTGCCTTCACAATTAAATAATAAACACAATTACTGAGCCAGATGGGATGCTAATAGTTTGTCCTCAGGCTTTTATTTTTGAAGGCAACCCTTCTTTCTTCACGTCTTCCTTTTTTCAATTTCGTTTTACCAAGTTTTACAATGAGAAATGAGAAATACCTCTTACAACAAGCATTTTCATTCATCAACTTTGACAAATGCAAATGAATTATACTTTATACACAGACCATAGATCTGTATACATGTCGAAAGGCACTTCCTATTTTTAGTAGATTTTACAGTGGATGTGATTGGTTGGTATAAACACTTAAGAAATTATTGTAGTTTTAGTTATAATTCACTGAGCATATGACATGTTAAAGGTCAAAGTTGAAAGTCAAATTAAAAGTAAAATCAAAGTAAAACTTGCCATGAGGAAAAATATTGCCATAGGCCTATTTGTTTATTACTTTTTACTGAAGTTTTTTTTTTATAACAGAAGTAAAAATGTTTAAAAGAGTATTATTAGTATTAGTATATCCAATACTCCAAGTTTGAAAAATAAAGGATTAACAAGGTTTTCAGTCATAGGCCATTCATTTTCATTGCGAGAAGCCCATAGATTAGTGTGATTTATTGAATTCTTTTCTATTGTACCACTGTAAATGATTAAATCATTTAAATTTGGATTCATTTCAAGTACTAGATTTACGGTGACAATTATCAGATGTTGTAGTGGCTGTCACTAAGTGTTATGGGTTACCTTAACACTATTAAAAATGGTTATTCAAACTGTTCACATTGTCTTGAATGAAAATATGTTGCAGGGAAGAATTTTAAAAGTACAATTTCATTGATTTGTCTCAAGATCAATGCATGTCATGCAATCTTTCTTTTTTGTTGACCTGCCCAAGGTATGCAAAAGTGAAGCTTTGCCTCAGTGCATATCTGCATAAATTGATCTCTTAAATATGGGCAAAAACAGTTATAGGGATTAACTTCACAGAAATGCCTCTTATTTGTCATTAGTAGTGTATTATTTATTTTGGATTGGTCCCCATGAGTTAAAAGAAATATTGTGTGAATTATGCAAATTTGTCCCCATGAGTTAAACGGATATGTGTGAATTATGCAAATGAGGTTCCTAAAAGTCACGTTCATTCGATTTTTCATATGTCCCCATTGCACACGATCAGGACATTATTACACCAATTGAGGTATTTGCAGTTGTGTATAGGCTAACAATGCTATGGTACTCATCCCTGATTTTTTACAGACCGCTACAACCTTTAGAAAGGGTGGTCCCCACAAGTGATGATTAAAAAGTTGGTCCTCATCAGACATGAAAACCAGTATGTGTGTGTATATGTATGTGTGTGTGTGTCTACTGTAATTCCTTCATTCTAAACAAGGCCTATCTCCTCTCATCGCTCTCATTGCTATTTCCTGTTTTTCTTTATATATCAGCTATTTACAGAGGACTGCAGCTATTGTGGCTGAAATTGTATTATTCCTCTCATATTCAAGCAGGGTTACGTCTTTCCTGCACTGCAGGTTGTCTAATGCTCTCTATATTATTAAATTGATAAGTGTGGATATGTTATATATAAAGTTTGATAATTGCAAGAAAACTATTGGTAATTTATAATGTACCTTTGTCTATTTCTATAAGAATGACTGCTATTGTAGGAAATTAAAAGTTAAAAATTTCTTCTGCTCGCTTATGTTGATTTGAACAACATTGAGCAAAGTTTTCTTCTGTCACAGTACCATCTCATTTACTGCATTTTTTTTTTATTTATTTTTTATTAAAAAGGAAAACTAGACAAAGATATTAATGCAGAACCACGAAACGTCTGGCACTAACTGAACACTAACTGAACACTAACTCATTGGCTAACTCTGACACATTTACATGCTGGACTGTCCCATATTAAATAAAATAAACATAAACACATAAACATAAAGCTACACCAGCTCAAGGCTAGGAGATGCTTAGGACTATGCTATGCTGTACAGCCAGCCAAATACCACTGAAGGACCAAGACTGTACCCTATTTATTAACCACCCTGCCTGAGATTAAAGATGTTAAAGCCAGAAAAATCTACAATAAGGTGGTGCAAAGTATACTGCACAATGGCACAGACATTTTTCACATGAGGTAAGGTAAAATAGGAAGCACTTGAAACTTGACATCGCTTTTAGCATTCTTGCTACATCTTATGTTAAACAATACAGCAGCTCACATACTTGAGTAGATCTCAAGTCCACCCAATATTTTTATTCAATATTTGACTCCCTTCTGGAGTCAGCAAAGTAAATCATGTGCCTCTTAGCGAGCTGTGATTTGCATATTGGTTAGGCAAATGATTTATATTCTGACAAAATGTATCCAGACTCGTGACCGACACAAGGTATACAGCTGTGTGGCTCAATTCAATTCATTTCAATTTTATGTCTATTGCAGTATCACAACAACAGTCACCTCAAAGGGCTTCACAAACAGTTAATCGAACATAAACACACAATCAAGACAAACAATATCTACACTAAAATAAACAGACCCAGGACACTCCTGTGCTTGGACCCTCCTCCAAGGAAAAACTCCTAAAAAACCCAGCTGTGAGAAAAAAAAAAAGAAACCTTATGGAGACCATACTGAAAGAGAGATCCTCTCCCAGGACGGACAGGCAAAATGTGCCTACGACTGTTAGTCCATTAGCTCATCCATAGGGTCATAGTTCAGGTCTGTAAGGATGCAGCAGGTGGGCTTCATCCAGACAGGGGAGTGAGGGTGAGGTAGGGGTTCGGGAAGTCCATAGGAGGTGAGTTTGAAGGCTCAATCCATCAACAGAATATGGGTTAGACAATGTTTACATTAATTTTATATTCTGAAAATGTTGATTGGTAAAGTTGTTATACAAAGCGCAGATGAATAAATTTAAATTATAATTATTATATAGATGCTCACAGAGTGATTACAGTTTTATGATTATGGGATTGTTATGATAATTGACTAGGAAACCAAAGCTCAATGCTTGAAATATTTCACTTTGTTGTGTTTTATATCTATCAAATTGAACTGTGGACATTTTTTCACTTTTCCAGTGTATTCTAATTTATTTATATACTATATTAAATATTAACATGACTATTTTTCCACCACTGCTTAAGTAATATGTGTACGTCTAAATGAATGGAAACACTGCTGTTTTGCTAAATGGACATACTGTATATCTTTTTGATTATGTTGATTGTAAAAGGCAGTATACTGTATATGTGAAGAAAAAAAAAAGGATCATTGTTGAGCTGTGAGCATAATATTTCCTAAGCAAGAAGATACCTGCTACCAATTTCACACTATATGTTTTCCTACAGACTGTGCACCTCAGGTCCCCAGTACATCTACTGAGGCTTTGGAGTGAACATAATGAACTATGATAATACCGCCCTCAGTGTGTAGGTGTATTGGTGGCCTAAGAGGGAGGATATATGAGAAACAGGAAGATGCTATTAAAGATGTATGCGTAATACACTTCAGAGAATCTTATGGGAGTCTTCACCTCAGAGGTCGAGCCGAGCCTGAGGGGACAAGCTCAAAAGGAAGAGGGACACAACAGGGACACGTGTAGTGTTAGAGTGGATTTCAAAAGATTGATCAAGATAGAGCTCAAAGCGTGGTCCAATCAAATGAATGTGGGCAAAGGCATTTGTATAAGCTATGAAGGCGCGACTGTAGAAATTAAACCATATGTTGACGAAGATATTATCATTTTTCTTCTATAGAGGCACAAGGAAAGGGATTATTGTATGTTCATAATTCAGACACTAAAATCTATTATTTCTATTACACAAAGACAATATAGACTCTAAACTTTCCTTTCAGCTTTTCTCTTGTCAGTGCAAATTATCTCCTAGCATACAGTAATTCTCCCTTCCTGACACAAGTCTCTTTATTTAGCCTGGCTTGGGACTGGCACAAAAGAACTCTGGCTGTGGCTGGATAGTGCTCCTGTTATACTGGTGCATCCTGTTGTTGTACAGTTTCCATACCATTAGTCAGGAAATACAGCTATGTTCATGAAACAGGTTGATTAAACTCCATTTTCTTTGCTTAAAAAATACTTTGTGGTGTACAGTATTTCATGACATCTGGTGGAGGTATAATGTTTGAAAAAAACTAAAAAATCATTCATTCTAAGGGCACATTTCGTAAAGGCACAATTTGTTCAAAGTCATTTAAGGTTGTTTTAAATGATATGCCTGCAGTCTTCCACTGAAAATAAATTTTGCTCTTTCAAATTAGATTTCTAAACAGTTTATGATTTATTTATTAAAAGTTTAATCCATATCAAGTGAAACATATCAAGTAAATGACATGGTCAAAACCAGTGTAAAAGAAGATAAAGCATAAAAGGCATCCAAACCTGGGGACTTTGGATGAATCCAAATAATATAAACAAAATGCAAGCAGCAAACCTTAAGGAAAAAAATTGAAATAATTGGCTCCAATGTATACTTCAGTGGTTTGATTTCCTCCACAGGACGCCAAAAATATGTTGTAGGTTGCATCAGGAGGGGCATCTGGTGTAAAAAACCTCCAAGGCTCCCCGTCAAAGAAAGGAAGAAACTGAAAGGCTCCTTACTAGTTGCTATCTTTGAGAAAGAAAAAAAAAAAACATATCTGAGGTGATCAGATTGGACAGTACAAACCAGAAACTGTTCAATGGGCACTTAAGGTAGAGATGACTCTTTCTCTGTGTTTACAGTTGAGCTCTTGTGGTTGATGTCATGTTCATGATCGATGCTATCAGTAAAGGCCAAAGAGCTAACACACCAGCCTTTCTATCACAGGTCTCCATGTTGTGTCTTTGGTCGTCACGCATTGTGAACATGACACAAGATAAGAAGATCGATCAGTGCCCTTTGTCCATTGTTGATCCCAACCTGATTGGGTGTCCTGGACCGTTCTTAAGTCACTCTCATATCATATAGCCTGAATCCATTATTGTACAGAGTTACATGTACAGCAGCTGACAAGACACATAATATAGATGTCACTCATCAAGTTGAGCAAAAAATTGATTTAAGTCGGCCCGTGTTACAGGATAGATGTCTAATCCAGTAGCAATCCTTATTTGTTCTTCTGGTCTAAGTTAGATCCTGTTGTTGTTACCTGGGGATACAGATGACTTTCTTGTGAACCACTTCAATGTCTGTTACTTCTACTTGTGCAGAAATATCAACTATGCACACCGCTCCAGGAATCAATTCTTATATTTATTATTAAAGCAGATGGGCCTTTGTGATCTCTGGCTTGGTGTGGGATACACTGCAACTAACTGCACCTTAAGGGAATTGGTGCCTCTTACTAAGTACAAAGCAATAGTTACAAGTGCTAAATCACTCGGGGACCAGGTTCATGAATAAATAAATGCTAGGGGTTTAGGACTTTGCTTTTTGCACACTGTTATTCAAATGTCAGACAGCATAAAGCCAAATCCTTTCACTCAAAATTAGGATAACATTATGACCACCTGCGTTTTATTGGTGGCCATAACGTTATGTGTTAGGACCAGCTGCCTAAGTTGCAGCCTCATATGCAACTAACTGTGATGCTTGACGTAATCGGACATCTTTCTATCAGAACCAGCATTAACTTTCACCACTGTTCCTTCCTTGGAGCTCTTTTGATAGAACACCCCACAAGAGCTGCAGTTTTGGAGATTCTCATCACAATTTAGCCCTTGTCAAATCCTTATACCTGTCCATTTTTCCTGCTTCTAAGACATCAACTTTGAGGACAAAAAGGTAATTTGCTGCCTGATAAATCTAATCCACTTACAGATGGCATGACAAAGAGATAATCTGTGTTATTCACTTGTCAATGGTCACAATGTTATGCCTAATCAGCGTATATAATTTCTTAATTAATTAGAAACATATTGGTCTAGGTTATTCCACCATGCCACCCATATTTCAACACCCAGGCTTCCGTGACAATGGCCTGGTGCAGTCTGTGCCTGTATAAGTCAGTGTGGTCGGGTTCCCTGAGGTTTTTGATGGAAGACTTCACAGACACCGACATAGACAGAGGAGCCGAGGGATTGAAAGGAACTAGATCTGAGCCTCCCACCAGCGACCTTTGGGGATTAACATGAGGTCACATACAAGGCAACAGGATCTCGCAGCCCTAGAATAGATCTGACAATGGTGTTGGTGCTCGTTTGATCCTAATCTAATGTTTTATTCAGCCCAGTTCAGGACACACAAACCCACACGGTAATTACTTGTTCTCTAAGGTAAAGGGTTTTTACTTTAGTAGTCAGGAGGACTGAGATGAGCACATAGTTCCTGACAGAGTACGGGTTTCTGTGAGGCAGCCACATGATGCTATAAGCTGTGGCGATGATTTTATTGTACAATTACTTTGACTGAATTGCATTGTACAAAAAATATTCACAATAAAGTAAACATATTAGATGCAGAAACTCAAAGAAGTTGGAACAGGCAACAAAAGGCCAGGAATATATGTTTTACTAAGAAAAAACAGCTTTCCTGTATTTTAGAACTAGTTAAGGGACATTACCAAGTCTATACATTGGTATTAGATGCATTGTCTTAGTCGTCTTACTACTAAAATGTTGCAGACTAACCCACTTGGCACCTGATACAGTACATTGTTAATGTTCTACTGTGATTTAAATCAAGATTTATGAGATTTGAGAACTATGGCATTCTGTTTTTCTTTTTACTTTTTACATTGTCCTGGTTTTGGGGGGGATTTGGAGTTTTTAAAATGGAGGGCTTTACTTACACAATTTAGCCAAAAAGCACAGACAGCACAAAGAACACCTCAAAATGACAGCACAAAGTTTGTTTACCCCAACTGGTTGGTGTAATTGGACAGCATTGCTTTTTTAGCTTTAGAATTTGGTTTCATTTTTGGTATTTTTTGGAAAATATTTGAAAAATGTCTGTGTGCCTTTTGCAGTTTTTCTCCAAATGGCCTCTGCTACTAGCACTTGCAATAGCCAAGTGTTTTGAGTTAACTGTATGTCTTGTTATAGAAGCTCAAACATTATTAGGTACATATTTTCTATTGTACTCTTTTTGCCGAAGCCTTTATTTCACAGCCTCTTTTTAACCATCCCGGAGTCTTTATCCATAACATTTAGCTTACTGGGTGGTTGAATTCATGTTTTCCTTTTTGCTGTTCCCTTTCAGACATGCCCAAAACAAATAGTCTGCCTCAGTTTAGCCCTATCTTTTGTATTGTTCTGTCTCATGCCATGTCCTCTTTCACTACATTCATAAGTCTCGTCTTTGGTCTTCCTCTAGGCCCCCTGTCTGACAGCTTTAACCTCTGCAACCTTCTGCCAATATATTCTTTAAGCCTCCTCTGTACATGTTACAGAGAGATGGAGATAAAGTCAGAGGTCATCTCAGTCTGGCCTCTTGACTGGCAAAAACTTCACATCAACTTAAAAAAAATGGCATTTCCCAAAACAGCTTACATTTCACCATTTTGTTTGCTGTAACCCAAAGAGATGACAGAAGACTCTGCATGAAGAGAGTGAAGAGAGAGTGAAGGGGAAGATGAGTGGAGAGATGGATGAATAATGGAGTATGGCTGTGCCGTTTCTGCTGAATGATTACAGCTCAGGCTTCTGCTCATGAGGGGTTTTCTCTGACGCTTTTGAGCCTCCATCTATTTGTAAATCCATTCAAAGAGCCAATCATGTGCAATAATGGCACAACTTTTCTCCCTTAGATCGCACGCTTCGTTTATTCATTTATAACAGTTAGAGCAGCCAATCAGTGGCACTTCACATCAATCTCACTCACTCTGATTGATACTATTTGAAGACAAGTGCTTAAGCCTTTATGCAAACAGTTCCCCAGTTGACTTTGGGGCAACACCCGAGGGGAAATCTAGACAATGTGACTCAAATAAATGTGTTTCCAGATTTCCACACTTATGCTGGTTGCACAAAACAGTATGGGACGTATTATTGTGTAGAATGACACTGATGGCTCTAATTTGTTGAAGAGCTGTGAGTAATTTTTCACCTATTTTGTGGTGTAATGGTGCAGAAAGTAGTAGAAATAGTGTCAAATGGTGCTAACCCAAAGACTGCATGTGTTGAAAACTTCTTATATAAATAAATAAATCCTCCAGCCTTATGGTTTTGGGACAACATGCTTATCTTCATAAACTACTGTCATCCATTCCAATGTCAAAATCACAGTTCATTTAATAAGGCAACTGAGTACAATGATGTGTTGATGTTTTACAGCTTGGAAATAATAACAAATCTGTAACAAAAAGGATGATTTTCACAGTACAACCTTTGACACACACCTCGTTTAGCTCTCAGCTCGGTTCAGTGTCCTGAGCACATGTAGTGTACAATGTGTAATGACACTTGAACCACCTCTGGCAGATGAAAGGCTGAAAGTTTGCACTAGACTGTTATTCCCCTGAAGAATTTACACAAAATATGGTCTACTTTCATTGTACTCTGAGGCAATGGTCCAAGGTGAAAATTGTGCTGTTGTGTCTGGAGAGAACCCGGCCTTGATCGATACAAGTGCAGTGCTTTTGGTTGTTAATTTTTATGTGACCGGACGGTGTTAAGAGAGCAGTGTCAGGGACATGATGAGTTTTTGATAATGTCATTTTTGTGTCTCGCTGATACAGCACTACCCAATCTCCACATCAAATTGCACCCTAGAGGGATGTAGAAAAATACCAGGAAACAGGAAAGAAGTGAAGAAAACAAAGGTAGGTGGAAATTTCACAAAATGTAACTTGGAGAGGAAACAAAATCACTTGCGTTTAATAGTAAGGTTTAAATTTAGTTTTGGACACCTAACTAAATTAGGGAGTAACTTCTTCTGTCAACCAGACTATGATGTATTCTGAATATGTAGCATTCATTTCCGAAAAGTATTAACCACAGATACACCAATCAGGCCCAACATTATGAGCACCTGTCTCTTATTGGTGGTCATAACTAACTGGTCATTGTCCATGGTGTATACCACTCCAGGCCTAAAGTAGCTGGGATAGGCTCCAGCCTCTCACGAGCCCTGATGGAAAAAAGCAGTAGAAAAACAATGATCTAAAGAATTTGTCCTATTCAGTGTTTGTATTTTTCCTTACACTGATCCAGCAAAGTCTTCGCACAAATCCAATACAGACTTGTGCTGTGAATTAGATGAAAGGAAAACAAAGACAGCCACTGCCCAAAGTGACTGTGAGTAAAACTTGTAAAAAAGTGTATTTCCATATTCATCACCTTAAGTGCACACCTTGCAGGAAGTGTCTAATCATAAAGTATAGCTCTGACCATTAATATGATTCTGTATGAGCTTCTGCTACATGCATTATGGTTCTGAGGATATGTGTAGGGACACTTGGAAAATTAACACAAGATGAATATGTCCCAGTTTCAAGATGGTGATTTGTGAGGTCCTCTCATCCCTAAATTCAGTAATACATCAAATACCACTCCACAAATCATAAAATGCAGCTTCCCTTTACAACACCACTTCTGCATATTTCACTCAGCTTTGAGCAGATTTGACCACAGAAAGTTATAAAATGTAGCTTTTATAGAGCTGGGAAAGGTACATCACTGTTATTTTACACAACAAGCTGCAGCTCTTTGCTGAAGTGACAAACTGGAACCGAGCTGAAACCTGATTGGGTGATGGAAAATGTTTAAGCTCTGCCAAAAGCACTGTAAATCTTTGGATGAAACATGACTTCAGAGTCTAAACAGCAAGACAAAAACAAATTTTGACATCTCACCTATAAAACACTTCATATTTTACTAAACATACATAAACACAGTATTCATTCATTTTTTCCACTTATTCCATTCGCAAGTAGCTGGAGCCTATCTCATTAACTATGGGTCTTAGGCGGGGTACATCCTGGGCAATGACCAGTTACAGGGCTGACACAGAGATACACTGACAGACTCACTCACTCACTGTCATTTATTATCAACGGGCTGTTTTAGAGTCAACACATGCATATCTTTGAACAGGGGCAGAAAGCTGGAGTACGTGGAGAGAACCCACAAAGAGTAATAAGCCAGTGTACTTTTTGTGCCATTCCCAAACCTGGATAATATAGAGGGTTGCATAATGAAATAACAACCAGTAATCCAGAAAAGGCTAATTTTTCCTTTCCCCTATTGACAAACTTTCCTTTTTCAAAATATTTAGTTTCAAAATACTATCTTTAAGGGGGCTATGCTATGCTTTCTACCATGTTATTATGTTGTTGTCCCATCATCAAAAACATACCTGGTGTTGTGTTTTTGTTTCATTCGTGGATTCATTCATGCATTGAGTAATCCTCTATTCTTTTACATTGAGTTTGTGAGAGGCCAAACGGCTTGTTTTACCAGTGTCTGCCTTTTCCATCTGACCATGCCCCTCCCCTCTCACAGTCCTGTCCTGTACAGGAAGCAAAGCAAAAGCTCACGCCTCCCCCGCAGCAGCCAAACAAATCATGTGAACCCTACAGGCTTCGAAGTGCTGAAGAGGCTTGACAGCAGGCAGAGCAGCAGGGAGGGAGGGCTCTTAAAGTGACGGACTCATGATGATTTTCTTCAAATAAGGTTTTTTCAATAATTATTGCGTTTTCTGACCAACAAAACATAAACTGCTGATCTAGATGCATCCTAAATTAATTTAAAAGACACAAGAAATAACATAAAACATAATATAGGTCCTTTAAAGACATAGTATGCACCCTACATACGCTGAACTCTTGAGCTACATACAACCCTTGATATGCATAAGGCTATACTCTGTGAAGAAGCCCAAAGATGTTTGACCTCCTGCCTCTTCGCCCACTGTCTCCCTCTGAGCATCCTCTTCCCTTTGGGCCCTCTGAGCTGTCACACAGTACTGGAGCGTGTCCTTACTCTGTTTTGTCATCCCTGTCATTCTGTCTTCTCCACCATCATCCATCCATCTATCTGTCTCCCCATTCTCCCCCAGCTCCCCATGTCTGTCTGTCCCCTGTGGGAATTGTCAAAGACCAAAGCATAGACCCTTATCTCTCCGTCGGTATGTGTGTTTGGAGATTCTAACAAATGCCAGGTTGGGATTTACAGGTGACCAGCCGTGGAGCGACTTCAGCCTGCCTTTTTATTGTTTGTTGTTACTAAGCCTCTTTGTATTCTATAATGCTGATGTGGTAATGGTCCTCATGCATGGGTCAAAGCAATTATTCCCATCTATTTCATTAGACATTAGAGACAATGTTTTAGACATGAAAAGTGGTTGTTGTTGTTGTTGTTGTTGTTGTTGTAACTACTTGATCAGCAACTTAAACATTCAGAAAGCTATGTTATTTAGACTTTAGAATATATGCGAATTATACACCGATCAGGCAAAAGGTTATGACACAGATAATCTTTTCATAATAGCACCTGTTAGTGAGTGGGATATATTAGCAAGTGGCAAGGCAAGCTTATTTTCTCTTAGTTTTAAGTGTAATTCAAAGTGCTTTACAGAAAAAAAGGCAAGGTAAAAGTACATTGATAAGAATTACAATTAAAACAATAAAATCACATTTTAAAATTCTGATTAAGAATCCATTTAAATTAAATTAAAAGAGAAAAATACAGATACAACACTTTCAGTTGACATATGCACAGCTAAAAAGTACAGTTTTAAGTCTGGACTTGAACATTGTCAGAGTAGAAGCCAGTCTAACATTATCAGCATGGCAAAGTTTTTGAGATGGTAAAAAGTGAACATTTTGTTCTCAAAGTTGATCTGTCAGAAGCAGGAAAAAGTGAGAGCATCTCTTAAACTGCAGCTCTTGTGGGCTACACAGTGGTCAGTGTCTATCAAAAGTTAGAAAAGTGGTGAACCAGCGACAGATGATGCATGTGGAGAGCGAAGGCCAATCCAACAAATGAGCTCAAATTGCTTAACGTTAATGTTAATTCTGACAGAAAAGTGTCAGAAAACAGTGCATATTAGGCAGGTAGTCATAACACATAACATTATGACCTCCAATAACAGGCAGTTGGTCATTGTTATGCCACAGTGTGTTTGCTAATTGCTAAGTAAATTAAACAGCTAAACACTGATACTCTTGCTAATGTTTCGTAACCAGGTGAGCAGTAATGGAGTGGCTTATTGTAATTGTTTGCTTTTACTTTTAAGCCTCTATGTACTCTCAGATGCCAACATGAGTGGTCAGTGATGATCCCCATACATGGGCCAGTGCTTTTCCCAGTACAGGACATGCACATGTGCGTGTGTGAGTGTGTGATGAATGGGCCAGTGCCAGGCGGCGTTCCCTCGGTGGCCTTGGATCAATCTGCTTATCTGTTAGCTGCCAGCACTGCCAGTGATTAACGAGCAGCTCTACACACGGCACATCCTTATTCATTACTGCACACGTCACACACATGTGGGCAAGCCGAGGCACATACACACACACGGACAAGACATCCTTTTCCATTATGTTAGACGTCCACATTGGGGACAGCTCAGCGTTAGGGAGAGGAGGGAGATGGATGGATGAGGCATAAACACAGAGCCACACATGAATCTCGCAGCACAGCTTTCATTTCACAATCCTCCTTTTTCTGTCACTGACCATCTTTACTGAGTCTGGTGACCTCCTTACATCTCCAGACTGCGACGTGTCCCTGAACACTTGACCTACTCAGTGCTGGAGTCTCCACAGAGCGGCGCGTGCGTGTTTCAGAGACCTGAGACACCATAAGTCCAGGCTCTCGTCAGGCCCCATCACAACAGACAGGAGCTTCCCAGAGGTGGGGTTAAGGAGGGGTGAGGATTGTTACCGATGGCGACGGGGGTGGCGCAGTAACTCAACAAGACAGATGTGTCTTCTTAGAAATGCAGCTCCAGAGGCAGATGTGATCCCAAAAGGTGGAAACACAGAGGCCTATTTTTAATCAACTTTCAAACAGCGCTATGATTCAACCAATCTATCTGAAAGCTTTCTAAAGAAATGTACAGGTTGTGAACAGATTGTTTCATTAGGGTTTGCCTTGAGGAACTTGCAGACTCACTACTGTATATTTTTAGCTCTGATTTTCTACAAAAATTATAATGATGCAGTGTTTTGCGAACTCTCCAGGGATCTATGCCACTTCCAGTTTCCCTCCAGCTCTAAAGAGAAGGATTTCTGGCAGAAAAGCTTTACAATGTTAAGTGAATTGCTAAACTCTCAATTCTGGGAAGAAAGAGGCATTGGCAAGAAGTTGACTATGAAGGACTTCCCCCATTTTCCTGATGGTTTATTTAAGCCATCACTGATGTTTTTGAAAGAAAATGCACATATTTTAATTCATAGTTAATTAAGTATGGCTGAAACTTTCATGAGCTAAATTCCCTTTTGGATGTAATAAGCTATGTATACATGATTGTGATTTCATAACAACATACACGACAAAGCCAACACACATTTTCTTTAAGACTAGTGTCATAAACAAAGGTGGCTATTCATAAAATGTAAAAACAAAATAGACGTTTCTATATTTCTGTAACTAAGGGCAATATTAGCTACAATACTGCAGCATTTAAGAAAAAAAAAAGATTTTGCATTCAGGACTTTGTACTATTTACAGTTGGTGGTCTGTACAATATAATCTATGTATCACAGCATATCCTTGAAATAACTAAACTTAATGTCACCATAGGACGTCTCCTTGACAACTTGTTTTACAGAACATGCTACTACTGCAAGGTACTCAGGTTTGGCAGAACAAGATACAAGAAGACACAGTTTTGTTCATGAAAAAGACATTTGTATTCACAAACCATTCTTTTAAACGCAGAAAATAAACCAAATGGCATTACAGTGGTACAGTCGACAGCAGCTGCATAAAAGCACTTTCAGGTTATCTTCACACAAAAAAAAAAAAAAAAAAAAAAAACAGTCTAGGTTTAGTGTGACAACCAATAGGACAGTTACGAGAGTTACAGTAGTGTATTTGCTTCAGTTTGCTTTTGAAATGACGGTACATTTTTATTTAAGCACAAATTTGGAGTAGGACGTTTTTCACCTCTGCAACAGTGACAATAATATAAGTTATATATTACTCACTGTCCCAACCTGTGGGCCCTTAACCCCACCTCCTATGGACTTCCTGGAACTTTTCCTCACCCCCACTCCCCTGTCTGAATGAGGCCCACCTGCTACATCCTTACAGACCTGAACTATAATCCTATAGATGAGCTAATGGACTAACAGTCCTGGGAGAGGATCTCTCCTTTAATATGGTCTTTGGGTCTTTTTAGAAGTTTTTCCTCACCGAGAAGGAGGTCTAAGGAAAGGAATGTCCTGGGTCTGTTTTAGTTTAGTGTAGTTATTATTTGTGTTGATTGTGTGTTACGTCTGATTGTGTGTTTATGTTTGATTAACTGTTTGTGAAGCCCTTTGAAGTGACTTTTGTTGTGATAGTGGGCTATATAAATAAAACTGAATTGAATTGAATGTTACGAAAAAATAGGACAAAAGGACCTTGGACTTTGTCAGAATTTTACTTCCTTTGTAAATTCCATTTAGCTGTCTCAAATAAGTTGAGCTTTTGAAGTAACAAGATTAAAGTTCACTCCAAGTAGTTGTTACCAGCCCAACTCATACAAGTACACACTTATTCCCACATACACACCACAACTACTGGGTGAACCAAGTCTGTACACTCTACTGCTGTGGCAACACCAGTAAAAACTCTGCAAATGATGTGTGGGTGGAAGCAAGTGAGAGGGAGGAGGGTACATTTAAATGGGGTCTTATTTACCAGAAGCCTCCAATTAAAAGGCCCAGAAAGTGAAGAGGCAAAATGACAGGCAGCAAAGATGGTTGAGAAAACAGGGATTAAAGATCCCATCACCCAATTCCTTTCACTTTTTGTGGCAGGCTAAAGATGATATTTATTCAAGTTGGACTTAAATATGCAAACAGGCACGCAGATGAAGAACGGCAGTGTCAACAGGATTACCATAGGCACCAGCTTTGCTCTTTCTTCCAGTCTCTCTGTCTTCTGGTCTTTTGTCTGATTTTCTCTTTTTAATGCTCTCTGGTTGTGTAGGTGCATTGCTAGCCCATGTGTGTTTGACGGAGACACAGAGATAGACAGGGAGATAGAGCCGTCCTGGCAGCTCGGCTTTGATCTCATTTTTTTTTTTTTTTTTTTTTTGGCAAAGGCACTCAAAACTTCAGATGACCTCAGTGGCAGGTATGTCTCCGGTGCTGTTTCCTAGACTCAATTTGCATCAGGAACAGACAGTAGCAGTATACACCTAATGTCTAAGTTATGAGCCAGCACAGAAATTGGTGCCTTCACGGTATGGGGCTTCTATTTCGTGTTGTTGTGACCAGTCAAAAACACCTATTAATGGTCTCTGGTCCTAAATGTTTTTTTTATTACTCAGCCATGTCTTGCTCTTGTTCCTGGAAGGCCCCCTTTAGACCTAACTCGCTTTTCTAATATAAGGTGTGAATGTGGTAAATGCTTCTTGAGTTCATCCTGAATGTGCCCTGGGAGAGATAAGTTGAGAAAAGTAGAACCATGGTGAGTGCAAGGAGGTTTAACAGTTCATGTTAGTACAATGATTAATTTTCTTCCCAATAAGAGTTGCGAGACGCTGCAGCCTACCCCAGTAACTATGTGTCTTAGGCAGATTACAGCCTGCACAGTGGCCTGTTAGTCTCAGGGCTGAAACAGACACCGACACTGACAGACACCATTCACTCTCACATTCATTCACTAGGGGCAATTTAGGCTCACCAGTTCTAATAACAAATGCATGATTTGGGTGATAGGAGAAAGCCAGAGTACTCAGAGAGATACCACAGTAACATGGGAAAGACATGCAGACATTCAGAAATATTGTGTGTCCCAAGGCCCAAGGATCAAACCCATAACCTCCTTGTTGAGAGGAAGGGACACTAACCACTCTGCCACTGTGCCCCCTATTAGTACATCACAGCACAGACCATTAAATGCCTGCAACACAGCTTTAAAGGTACTGTAAGCAGCATGGGCTCATACTGATTTGAAAATGGTACTGAATCAAAACAATGGTCTGTGGGTTGCCAGTCTTTCCTCTTTTCTGATTGGACGATCAGGTCTGGGTTTAGAACCAAAACAAAAAATGTAAACATAAACAATTTGGTCATTATGTAATTTATTTATTTATTTTTTATTATTATTGTGAATAAATCATAGACCATTGTTATCAGTAAAACTAATATTTGATTTTAACATGTTTTGGGACACATGGGTAATTTGTATGACACAGCATGGCTTATAGACGGTGTTGTCATAAACTAGGGTTGGAAGAGCTGATAAGAAATAAGAAGGGATTAGAAGTGGTTAAAAAAAGGTTAAAAGGAAACAATCTGGACAAAATACCTTGGATGGGAGATGAAACATATTTAATTAACTATACATCCTTATAATATCATCATTATGACCGAGAGTTCCCACAGACAATCAGAAGTGTTCACTGTTCACTATCATGGACAAGCCAAGTTTTTCATTGGTACAACTGAAAGTAGTCTTCAGGAGTGTCTTTCACTACTACTTTGATATTGGCAAGTGCGTACTTCTACTGCAGCAGTATGTAGCATGTGTTAATAGAGAGCTTCTGTAAATCTGTGTCATGGACGTTCCTTTATACACTTTTAATTTGCACGATAATAAGCTGCAAGCATCCCGAGGGGGTGCACTCCTGTTATTATTAATTACATAAAATTGACTTAATGCAAACAAGCTTTACAACAACAAGGCGTTTTATAACTGTCTATATAAATATGGATTAAAGCCTTATTTTCCTGTGGGTTGAAAATGTTAAAATCACAATGACAATCTGAGTAATAAATGTTCCTTCTAAGTTTTTTTTTCATATGTATCCTTGAGCCAGTCCTTTTTACTTTACTCTCAGATCATCATTACGTCCCTTTTTCAACATTAAATATTAAATAAAAACTAGCTCAGCTTCTGGTGACACTGGCTACAACAGAGGTGAAGAAATGTATTTTAATAAAAATATAGAGCGCTTGATGTACCAGCAGTATTAAATGAGCTAAGATCAAATGTTAGGAGGTAATCTTGACATTTCACCACCAATACAAGACTTTAAACTTTGAACATTTTTCTATGGTAATAGAGAGTTTAAAGAGGCTTTATTCTGCTTTTATTTGTATTTGTAACCAACCTTGGTCACCTCTAGTTCAGCATTTCATGTTTTACAACCTAATCTACCTTATCTATCAACATTATCTAACTAAAAGAAAATGTTTTTAATAAGTACTCTGGTGCTTATAAAGAAACAGGTGAAGGAACCAGCAAAGGGTGTGGATTTTTGAACAGAAAAAAAAACTCCCTTAAACTTTTTGTATGATGGCATTTTACAAAATGAAAAATAGCTGTGAGGAATCAGTGGAAACAGAGCTGTACACTGTATGTTTTTTTGAACATTATAATGTAGTAGAAAGCGCAGACATGTGAATTTTGCATAATATAGCCCCTTTAAAGTCAGATTTTTTTGTTTAATATTTGACTTTTTGGGCTTGTTTTAGGAGCCTAAAAGTAAATTAAAGTAGTTGATATAAATGCAAGGGAATGATGCTGTTAGTAATGCAATGTGGTATGATTTAAGGTGTATCTTAAAGGTGCTATGAGCAGATAGATAGATATTTTTACATATTTTTACATAAAAATTACCAGCATGTGTGCTAAGATTTGAGATAAACATGTTTAAATCAAATATTAGTTTTACTGACAACAATGCTACAACTGAGTTATTCACAATTAAACATATATTTTACATAATGGCCATGTTTACATTTTTTGTTTGGGTTCTAAAACTGCATCACCGATCGTCCAATCAGAAAAAAAGACCATTGTTTTGATTTAGACTGCAGTACCGTTTTCAAACCAGTACGAGCACATGTTTCTTACAGTACCTTTAAGTAAGCTTAAGAAACAATAAAAATCCCAGTAAATATGAGACAGAAACTGGGTAAACCATTAAATTTACTGAAGGCATTTATCTTAAGGTAGAATTTCTAGCAGGACTGCCATTGAGAAAGTTTCTATCTGGGACACTAGCCATGGTGTGATTGGGAAGCTAATTCAGAAATGGGGCAGTGGGGTCAGCGAGGACACAATGATTGCTGGTGACCAATTTTTTTAACTCTTCAAACTGGGACACTTCTTACAACTTCAGTGTCTTTAGTATATTAAAATGTTATCATGTACCGAATTATCAACAGTAAACACAAAACATGATTTAATTCAACTAAAAAGCTTACAGAAATGCTTAGAAATGCAAACAGGGTTACATAGGATAAATGCTGATACTGAACAAAATCTGTTAAAAAACTGGAACATATTAGTGGGTAGTACTAGGGACACTGAACAAGAAGAACTGAAGTGGGGCATGAAAAAAGGACATATGATCACTCTAAAAACAACTGGATAGGTTCATTACCTTTTTTCACTTTTTTGGGTCACCACAGAAAATCATCTGCCTCCTAGCATGCAGTGATTTAAATATTTTTCAGTAGGTTTTACCCCAGATGCCCTTTCACGATGTAGTCTGAAATAACCTGACTCAAGAGTGATCATCTTTCTTCCCAGCCAGAAACAGAACATAATGCAAAAAAGAAAGTTGTGCTCAATCAAAACATATCAACTAGAACTGCTTGAGTTTACTGGTATAGCAAGGTCGTTTCATATTAAAACATAACGTACAAACTTCCTTACACCTTTTTGAGTGAGCTTGTCTGTGCTGCATAGTAATGAGTAAATGCACAAAGGAAAAAAAAAGGGGAAAACCTGGCACTTTGTTTAATGTGATCCTTCCTTTAACAGGCCTCACAATAGACCTACTTTTTCTTTTTTACTCCAGGCCACAAAAGTAACCTTGCTCCAGCTGCTGTTCTTCACACAAACTTTCCTGCACTTCGACCGTGGGCGCCTGAGCCCGTTGCGGCCAGGAGCAGAGGCCAGACGTCCACCATGTTTTCCCCTGTGTGATGGGAACATTTCCACAGCCGGCATTTCCATTGCGGATCCTTTCTCCCCAGCCCACAGCGTGGCCTTGTAGCCCCCGAATCTCTCTCTGTCTGGCCCGCCGCCACACTCACTAATACGGCTAACCTTTTTATTGTAACAGAGCTGCACACAGGCACACAGCAGTTATTAACCTCTGCTGCAGTGCCTCTATCCAGCGCCTAATTGCTGCCGATACCATGTTACGTCTCAATCTAATAAAGATTATACGTGCCGCGCCAAAAGGACAAATTGTTCACTAGATTCATTCAGATTACTCATTTTGTCCCAGCTGGGCATAAAGTTATGTGAGCCAGAGCATATTGGACATGACTGCAATATTCCCATGATACAAGTGTCTTGATTAGCTATTTCAGGAGCAACTGAAGCAAAGGAACAAATACAAGGGAGGAATTGGAGAAAATACAAGAAGAACAGCGCATTTAAAAGAAGATGAAACTAAATAATTTTGTGAAATATGTGAGTCTAGAATATGAATGGGATTTTTAATGAAAACGCTTTTGTTCTAGTGTTGCAGTTGAATGGTTACTGCTCGCTGAAGAAGCAAAGAAATTCCTCATTATGTTTTCGCTATAATTTGATGTGGCTTTTATTGCACCGCTCTGTCAAATAAATGGCAAGGCTAAATTTAGTGGGAAACCGCACAGAGCTTGTGGCAAGGTAGAAGAAGTTACAGCGCAGCCAATTGTCATAATCCAAGCAGTTTCTCCCTAAATCTTTGTTTTACTGACTAATCTTACACAAGAAACACAAACTGAAATAAAGTTTGAAGTGGTGTTTATTGTTAAATATGTAAACCCATTATATTGTCTCCTTTGTGGCTTGGCTTTGCTTCAGAATTCTTAAGAAGTTACAACTTTGCTGGTAAAATCTGAATATGATTTTAGTAGCCACATTTAAAATAAAACAATATGGCTTTTATGACACACTGTAAACATATAATGGAATACTATTGTAAGCAAAAGACTGCACAATACCAGAAACATCTGCATATAGGATAACTATATTGAATATTGCAATATGGTGGCAATATTTGGACACCCTAATATTACTTTTTTTTTTTTTTAATAAAGAGATTCAAGGCTCTGAATTCTCTGGTCTAATCTTCTTTGTTGTAAGAACAGGCAGAGTGCGGTTAGTGCTCTCACCTCCTGGAAAGGAGGTTGTGGGTTCGATCCTCGGGCCGGCGGGCATAAACTATAACCCTAACCCTAGTCTGCATGTCCTCCCTGTGTTACCGTGGGTTCTCTCTGGGTTCTTCGGCTTCCTCCCACTGTCCAAAGACATGCATGTGTTAGGTGAACTGGTGACTCTAAATTGCCCCTAGTGAATGAATGTGAGTGAATAGTTGTCTGTGTCCCTGTGTCAGCCCTGCAACTAGCTGGCCTCTGGGTGTACCTCGCTTAAGGCTCAAAGATACTGGGATAGGCTCCAGTCACCCTAAAGGGAATAAGTGGAAGAAGATGAATGAATGAATGAATGTTTTAAGTACAACAAACCACAAGTCTCAAACTTTAACATAAAAGCTAATGGCTAAGCTAATATCCCCACAATTTGTTACATTCTGGGATTTTACATTGAGACACTTTGTATTACTTGAAATCCATAATCATGCTACTTGATGTAGTGGCCCTTTAAGGGAAATTGGAAAACAAGGAAGAAATAGCATAACTTGATCACATAACATGTAGAGCAAGCTGGAAAGACAACTGTGAGCTTATAAAGGCAAATTGGCCAATGTCACGGTCTTTCAAACTTGCAAAACAAAAACAGTCAAAAGACATTTTAACCCAATGTCAGCTGTACTAATTATACTGCCATAGTTTAATTACTGGCTCTCACAGAAAGTACAAACGTGTGAAATAATTAAAAGTGTTTTTTAAGTTTCAGTTTTTATGAGACTATTATATTATGCTGAATATTTTATTGGTTGAAATCCAAGCATTTGCTCATCCAAGTTCCCCTTATCCCTTTCCAACATACATGCAAGAACTAATGAACAAACTCATTAAATATCAATACTTAACAGCCCAGAGTGACAGGTGGTCTTACTGTTGGACAAGTATCATGGCTCTATGCATTGTCCAAATTAGCTTTAGTCTGAGTTCACTTGTTGAGTGATTGAGTGCTGTTTTAATGGCAGAGTGGGTGGAAGCAGGAGAGGCTGGAGAGTGACTGCATACCACAGCTAGCTCAATCAACACATAGCGACTCTGCTAGCAATTACCCAGAATGCATTTAGTACATCATTGCAGCCTGTTACTGTACCTCCCTCAGAAATAAAATCTTACTGGATGCTAAAAACATCATTAAATCTGCTTCAGAGTACAGCGCTGTTAACACAAATACAAATAACTTTAGTTGCCATTAAAACACATCATTAGATTACACTGATGCCCGTCATAAGTCACATGCCTAAAATAGATCCTCGGAGATAAACACAAATTAAGGAACACACACACAGCGCAGTAGCATGGCATAGCGGGACATGCCACTCCATGGCTAATTAGACCAGTAATGTTGGCGCAAATACCATGAAGTCCAAGAGTGCTCTAAGACTTTTAGGGACCGAGAATGAATTAAGACCGAGTATCAGACCTTGACCAGGCCATTATACTGTACACAGTCAAAGATACAAGAAAACTGTAAAATTTACAGTCCAATTTCACCACAAATGCCAACCAGTACCCCTGGCCCGATAGCAAACCTTGCAGGAAGGACAGGATAGAGGGGGATTCTAAAACTCAAGAGACCAATAGCCTTTTTAAAAACATATTATTCAACCCTTTCACAATAATTATAATGATGTGTACTGTAAATGATGTGATTTCAGTAACTCTCCTTTGAACCATTGCGAGAAAAGAACACACACAAAGAGACAGTAAAGGAACAGATGTTTTCTTTATTAAGTATATTAAAAGAAATTGAGTTTGAAATGAACTACAATAATATTCATCTTTTAAATTATTACTTTTAGCCAACAGTCTGTTTTTTGTAACATTTTTATAGAAATCTGTTGAGAAAAACATGACATAGTCTTTAGAATATGGTGAAGTTTTATTGTTGGGGGTCCGCGTGGAATTTTTGGAAATTTAAGGGGGCCATGACATTTATGACTTTAAGAATGGCTGGTTTAGGGGATTATTTTGTGGAGCATTGTGAGATGTAAGGAATTTGTGGCTGAATGGGCAGCGCAGTATACAGTTAACACACAGTAAAATTAGACTTTACTGTCCCCCTCTGAAAATATGTTCTCTGAATTTGGTTGGCACCTGCCAGGAGCAGTGCCATGGGACTCTTCTCCAGAGCTTGAGTCAGGATCATGGTCATACTTTGCTGAATGCCTACTGTGCATATGTAGGCTGATGGATGAAACCATGCAGAGTACCTGGAGAAAAGCCACTTGAGCACTGGGAGAATACACAAATTCCTTACCTAGACCGGGAATTAAACCCAGGACCTTTTTGCTATGTGGTGTCACTGCTAACCACTTTACCACCATTCAAAGACAGGGCAAATGTCACATTCACACTTAAAGGAAATGCATTATGCTTTTTCAGTCTTGTAAAAAAAAAAAATGACACATTTTATAACTTAAAGTAATGTACATGTGCAGATAATGTCTTCTTTTGGGAAGTTATTACCTTGACTGCAGAAAACGCTTGGATTAGGTGCCCGATGCCCTCTGCTGGCAATAGTGGGTAATAAACTGAGCATAAAATGGCTATTTAGCACAGCTATTAGCAACATAAGGCTAACAGGTAGATAAATGAGCTGACTGCTTTGGGCAATGTATGCGCTGAAATTATCAGAGTCCAGTGTTGGTGTACGGGCTTTAGAAATGTGCAGGAGCACTTTCTGGTTTCCTGTGTTTATAAGAAAGATAAGAAGTGTATTGTGAAAAGAAAAAAATATATATATTGTTAATAACATGAAACACCGTAAAGCTATCATGTTGCAGCCTGTGGAGTAAGTGTGTCTCGTCCTGGTTAGTATTCCAGTGTTTTGTTGTTGCCAGATCCGTTACATTGACAGAGAGCTGACAATATAATTATTTCCCCTGTGGGAGCTGACTGGTGGTGATTAGGTGGCAGCGCTGCGATATGTGATGCAGATGGTGATGAGAAACAGAACTGCAAGTGTTAGCCTCTCTGTGCGTCTTTACGGTCAAGTTCATGAATAAACATTTCACAAGATCCGCGCTGACATAATCTGTTGACGCAAAATGCCCCTCTGAGATTTCACCATTGTGTTGTGTGATTAATTGCACCACGACAGCATTTGGTGTCATTCACATCTTTATCTCAAGGTTACAGAGTGATGGAACAACAGCGATAAGCCGGCAAAGCAAACAAAATGATTAGCTCTGTTAGGGGTTTAGCTCCTTATTAAAAGTTAAAATAAATGAGAAATGTGTATGTTAATGTGTAGAGGTGGAAGAAGTGCTTAAAATATCAATCATCAATATATTATTACCATAGCTACCAGTACTATAATCACTAGTACTACTGCTAATAATACTACTAGTGCTACTATTACTAATACTACTACTGTTAACACTTCTTCAACCCCTCCTAAAATGTCCTTTCTTGTTGTAGTCAACCTCTTCAGCTGCACTCTTTTTGGACACCAAAACAAATCATTCACATGGGTAATGTGGCATATGTTTAAGCCAGATGCCCTTTTTGTCGCAATCAGCCAAACACTGACTGGAGATTTTGGTGCCCGATGGTAGATTTAAACCCATGACCTTTCGCACCAAAGGCAGAAGATCAAACCATTTCACCAACAGGAGGCCTGGCAGATGCATTTTTGTTGCACATTCTTAAAAGGGACAATGTCTTTTAAAACTGCTCTTATAAACTACTTGAGTAAAAGTATCTAGTTACTTTGCACATAAATAATGTCAAATGGGACTCAGATACACAGCAGACTAAAAGGCAGACCCAAACATGGCGCCAGGGAGCAAGAATCCTTGATGCTAACTTTGTGGTGTGTTTTTTTTATTCCCCTGTCAGTCTGCATGAGCGACACAGATCAGAAATGGAGAAATGTCACTTAGCACGGCATTAGGCTGGCACTTTCATCTACCTCAGATCACAGATACAGGGGAAGGGGACTTTTAAAGGGAATTTTAAAGGCCTGTGAGGCTGCATTTGCCTTTGAAATCACACCATCACTCATTTTTTATCAGCGCTAAACATGTAAAACACGTCCCCAGCTCTATGTCGGGGAAATGAAAAGCAGCAACTGAGATTTCTGTAAATGTGAACTTTGAAAATGCTCCAGTTGAAAGGAGTGTAGAGTTTCATTATGTTTTTTTTAGGTGAATAAAGAGGTAAAAAAAAAAAAAAAAACACCATGTCCTGAAAGTCTTAAACTGTCTAATATAGCTATTTATCTCGATGCAACATCTCAACTTGACAGATTTACTCAGTCAGAACTAATATACTTTTTTTAAAAGTCTTGTGACGCAGTTATACTTGGACTACTGTCATTTTAACATCATGTTCTTTCCAAGCATATACTGTATGAAGAACTTAATCCTGTAAGGATGAGTGCCAATAATGTCAGGAAGTACAGAAGGTGTTTTTGCAGGATTTCACACCAGATGCTCTTTCTGACCCAACCCTCTCTCTTTATCTGGGCTTGGGATGGACACACATTGTGGTTAAAGATTTTGGCTCCATATTTGGGAACTTTACCCCTGACCTACTGCCACTAGGCTGGTTGAGCTTACCAGCCTTCAACAAAACTGATAAGTGTGTGTAATCTTTCTCTTCATATTTTTTATCATATTGCATTCTGGTTTCTAATTTTCTTTTGTCAAATGACCAAAATGCAGAGGACTATGTGCTATATGTAACAATCTTTGTTTGCTCAATAAAAAAATAAAAAATAAAAAATTGATATCAATATACGTCTGCTCAGGATGACTAACTTTTTCTTCAGAGAAAGACCTCCTAACAAGAATGAACTAAAAATGTATTTATCTTGTAATTATTGCCTTAAATTGTTGCAGTTGGCTTGAGCCTATCCTAGCACCTAGGCTGGGTACACCATGACAGTGGCCATTAAGTCACAGGGCACAGAGAAACACACTGTCAGATATCCCTTTTATGCTCACACCCACTCATTGTGGGCAGTTCAGAGTTAACACGTGTAGGTCTTTGGACGATGGAAAGAAGGTGGAGTGCCCAGACCACCCCACAGTAACACAGGAAAAACACACAGACTTCACTTAGAAAGATTGTGTGTCAGTCAGCCTGAGGATCAAACCCACAGCCTTCATTCTAGGATTCTGGTTTGCTAAACACTCTGCTATTGTGCAACCCCCATACTAAAATATGTTATATTTAAATAGCTTAAATGTTAGCAAATGCCTAGTGAAATGACAAACTCAAATTACAGATATGCAAAGCAGAGGTACCATGCTTTAACACATACGTCTCCATTTGCCATTGCTGAGCCAGCTGAAACACTGACAATGACTTAATGAATTTGCCTTAAGCAGACCTGCTTTTATGTGACTGCCATGCATGGGGCTAAACTGTGACCCTTTCTTAACTGTGTTGTCATAATTTGTGACTGTGGCCGGTGTATGCGTGTGTGTTAGCTTGAGCCCTTATTTGTCCAGTTACAGTTGAATCGTCAGGGCAGATAAAAATGTATTACTTTCCTTGCCAAGCCAGAATTCTTCTGCATCAAGGAGCTCTGCCATGGATTCCCTGTGTTTAAGGAGAGGAAGGAAATGCTTCTAAATACACAAACACATACTAACTTTACACTTATGCATCATGAGTGCCTTGGCAGATTGTTTCAATTAACATTTTTCATATTTCATTAACATTTTTCTCACAGAAAAAGGTGATGAAGAGGCTGAGGTGACGGGATGAGACGCCTGGTAAGTGCATACATGCAAATTAATGCACACTGTTCCCTTATAGAGAATTACATGGTAACAGGGTGATGTGCAAAACTAATGGAAAGAAGATAAATAGGAAGAAATATCATCAATTTTCTTTGTGCACTTCAAGAACCTTCATACAAATTGAGTATTTCAATCAAATATTATTGGCTGGGTGAACTGCAGGGCTGAAAATGAAAATGGTGGTTAATTGTATGTAGCGTTTTGAGCTTTCATAAGTGGTGTCATAGTTTTTTTTCCCAGAGTCCAACCACCTTTGCTGAACCTCTTCCTGCCTCCATTAAGGCCTGAATGGTCAGGGTCCTTATGGCTATTAACCCCTTGAAGCAGAGCCACAATCGCAACGCTCTAATTCCTAATGAGGGCTTATCGAATGCAATCAAGAAAAAGCATAAGACTTCAAAGGCGAGTGGAAAAGGTAAAAAGGTTGTTGAAGCAGAAAAAGAGAGCAAATGAGAAGAAATAGAGAGGATGACTTGAAAGATTCATATTTTAAAAGCAACTGTCAATTTGTGCATTGTTTTTGGTATGTTATAAATCAGTCTCTATGAGTTGTGCATACCATATTTTATATTTATGTCATACAATCATTTATTTTATTCTGCTTATTCCTGTTACAGCTTGTGAATGGCTGGAGTCTATCCAATCAACTATGGGCCTCGGGCATGTCTTTGGATTGCGGGAGGAAGCCAGAGTATTTGGAAAGAACCCACAGTAACACAGGGAGGACAAGCAGACTCCACTTAGAGATTTTAAAGGCCAGAGAGCTAACCACACTGCCACCATGCAGCCCATCATACCATCAAGGTTATTTAAAATTTGAGTGCAACACATAGTTACTTTCAAGTGTTGCACAAGGAGAAATAGTTGAAGACATTGTGAGACCTCAAAGACTGGACTATAAAAAGAGAATAAACCTTTCAAGAGTTTTTTTGTTTTTTTAGGCAATTTGAGCTTGGTTTCCCAGGAAGCATGTGTCACTGTTTTACTGAGAATTTCCTGTTGCAATATAGGCAATAAGGTGAGACTGTCTCGAGAAATAAATCTTTCAATAAACAAATCTAACTTATCGATTTACAAAAATAGCTGCTTCAGTTTCGGGCATGTAACACGTGATGTGCTGTTTTCATCCCAAAAACACAAATTTTGCAAAGCAATGTCAGAGACTTTATTCATTGGAATAAAAAAGGTGGAACAGAAAAAAATCAAAGCTCTCAGTCTGCATTTTTTCAGCACAATTTAGTGATGGGCAGTCCAGCTCTTTTCAAAGATTCGGTTGTTTTGGCTCGGCTCCCGTAGAAGCTCTTTTGGCTCCCAAAAGCGTTATTTTTATGCAGTTTGCAAGCACAAACTAGTTACAAAATTCTGAACAAATTTTTGCTGTCTTCAGTATAATCTAAATTGCTGTCTTAGAGCCCACCTTACTTCTTTCACATAAAAATATGATCCTAGTTTGTTCTCAAAAGGGATTGCCTGCATCTTGTGCCCATCAAAAAAAAATAAAATAAAATAAAAAATTCCACGCAGCTTGTGTGGATTTTTAGCAGTGCTGAGCAGAAGCAGCTGAAGCATCAGCTCTCATCTTTTTATAAGATCCACTGAACACCAATGAAAAAGTGGGACATTATCTTAATAAGTGGGACGGGGGAACAGGGGTCTAAATGGCTGTAGAGTATGACCAAAAGTGGGACAGGTGGTCACACTACTAGAAAGTCACATACATATAGCATGGCACTTTAAACTCTCCATCCGTTACTATTATACTTTTGTCAGCAGCGTGGGATTGTTTTGTTCACTTGGCTTCCACAGATTAGATTTTTTATAGCATATTTTCTTGAAATGCACTGCCACTATTCAAAAGGCTGTATTTGGAAATGGGGAATTTGAACCACTGCCTATGTAGTGAAAAAATGCACTTACGTGCTCTAGCTAACATTGCACTATAATCGTTGATTGCTTGTATTTTTGAGATAATGGCTAATTTTGTAGTTCTAATATTTTTGGTGACAGTATTTTAAAAATCTTGAGCACTTGCACTGCGATACTTAATTGTCACTTATTTGTATCAGGCTGAGCAGCTGCAAGGACAAGAGAGTCACAGACAAAGTGATGGGAATGTGAGGTGCGAGTGTGAAGAGACAGAAATAAACGCAGTGAGCGGTGATTTTTGGCTGTCAGAAATGATCAGCATCAGCACGAGACAGGAAGATTGATGGACATTTCATAAAGGAGATGTGAGACGAAGGTTTGTGTTTATGCTCAGTGGATGCATTGTGTTTATAAACATCACTAACACTTCCCACCCTAACCTTATGATGGAGAGAGGAGGGTGCGACCCAGCCGTGCTCCCACATCAATCACAGCCTCGTTCTCTCTGTCTGAGCCAGAGTTTAGATTTGACCTTTGACCTCACCCCTTCACGCAGCCACACGCAGGGCAAATGGGAGCCGGCTCGCCCTCCACATCCAGAGGTCAGGCAAAACATTTCCTTGTAAAGAGGTCATCAGAGATTTACACCTTTAGTAGCTTGACATTGCTAAATAATGCAGGGGTTAGTGGCCTAGGGAAAAGGAGGTGTGAACATGATTGTAAGTGCTAATGGTGTGTGCACTTCACAGGGCCCTGAATGCTAACAAACAATTCAGCTCAAAACCTAAGTAATGACATTTTTATATTCAACATATTTTCTGAATGTGATTAACACCTAAAACAATTTGTACTAATCCACTTATGACACACTACAGTCTTTCCATCTGTTTATCTCCAAACAGGCTTTTCTGTTAATATACAAAATATATAAAGACACATCAGTACAACCTAATTAGTTTTGAGTATGGTGTTGTTGAGTGACATTTCCTCATTTTGTTATTTGCAGTGTCTAGTGTCTGAAGTGTTTGGAGTGAAGAAATCCCAGAAATTAATACTCTCAGAGACATAGCTGCAGCAAGGCAAAACAAAGTTGAGCTTTCCAGTTAGACATTTGCACTGTTGGGTAGTTGACCAAACCAAAACTGTGGCATTTGTTTATTCTAAGCTTGTAACACAGACCCATTTGTTAAATCTCCCAGTCAGGTCTTACCTTTCACTTTTTCATCATAAGATTTGTAATGAGAATTGGGGCAGACTGATTGGAAACATGGCTGCCCTTTTGTACCTATGGCCTCTCTGAGCACCACAAAACACATTCATACACAAGGCATGGTGGAAAAGTGTCTTGTCCAAGGACACAATGGCAATAGGCAATTCTGGTTGTGGGGATTAAACTGACAAACTTCTGGTCAGTGGGTAAACGGCTCAACCACTTCCCCAGCAGCTCAGTAGGTCCACCCTCTTCTGCTTAAGGTAATGCATTTGCATCCAAACCATGGTTCGTGTAGCAGTACTGAATTATTGTTGGGGCTTTTGCCTTTATTGGACAGAGATAGCCAACAATCCCTCGAATTACTCACTCAAATCAACAGAGACTGTAAAAAAGATGGAAATAGAATTAGGATGAGTGGCCTGCCCAGATGAAAGTACCATAAATTATGCAGTATAAGTTTCAGTTTTAATTTTTGTAGGAGATCTGGACCACTGCTGAAGTTCTATCAAGGATGGACATTTCTTTAGGAGACGAGAAGTCTGCTCTTACCCACCAAGGATGCAAAACAAAGACATAAATCTGTCCTTTACGAACTGCAGACCAATAATAATGCCAGAAGAGGCCTCCTCGCTTCTCTGATAAAAACCAGGGACCTGACACATTTCATCTGTTTAAAAGACTTTATATGCATTAACATGTTACTTTACAGGAAAATGTCATAGCTATGTTTTGTGCAAACTGTTAAATATAACATGTGTTTAAAGGTATGTAAATTGAGTGGAGTAAGACACATTTCTTTTTTTGACATTTATTTTGTGTCTAGCAGAGGTAATTTGAGTCCTCCACTATCAGTTCAAAGGGTGGGGGGCCGAGACACCCTTCCAGTCTTATCTTGGGGTGCGGCCCACATTCCTCAGTTCAGTTCTTAGTTTCGTCTTGTCTTTGTCTTTGTCTCGTCTCCGTCTCTCCTTCGTCTTTTAAGTTTAATTTTTCTTTTCTTCTCGTCATTTTTGTTGCGTTAAGTTCACCTTGCCGGTGATATCATCTTTTCACAATAAGTCGCCCAAACTTTCGTTCGAGTATCAATTTTGTAGTTTATTTTGAAAAGCCTCGCGCCGCGCAACATCCGCAAGTTTTAACAATCGCTGCCTTGACCAAAGCGGCTAATTTAAGAAGTTATACTTCTAAAGTTTCGAATCGCTGTGAAGTGACGCTGCCTTACGCTGAACAACAGCTAAACTCTCCCTGAGCGGCATCACGCTCCTGTTCAACATAACGGGACACCTGGCGACTGGCTGTGGAGCTTGGAGGACACACCACGAACCGCTGTTTGGAGCCGGGAACACCAGCCCTGCTACACCCCGCGGCTCTAAAGGACGAGGAACAACATCCGAGCCCCTGGCTGAAACCGGAGGCTGGCTGTCGTCACCGCCTTCCCCTCCTGCACCGAGCGCCGTAAGATCAGTGTGGTTATGTATGATACAGAATTGGCACTTATAGTCTCAGAGTCTACTCCCTTATTCCTAAATTTCCAATAGTTTAATAAGTCAATTTATTACTTACTCCACTGCAATTCATCATTAGTTAATCAATAATTCTGTATAACGGTTCTGTTCATAATTACATTCCTTTCAATATTTACCTGTGCCTCAGTACACTATTCCACCTTATTGTGTAAATAAACGTTATACTTAATCTAAATTAAGTTGAGTTTGTTGGTCTTTATCTATTAAACTGAGTCCCTCCTGGTCAATCCTTCCCTCTTAAGACATTAGTTTAGGTGTTTTAATCTGCACGTTAGCGCAAGGCTAACTGGTACCAATGCGGAGTTATTACTCTTAATCTTTGTCTTAGTTCAGTGTATATATTTTTATATATGTACCCTACATTTTTGACTGGCACAAGCTGTCACTTGGGAAATAATCCAAATATTCATGTTACTTGACGTTAATTTCCAAATGTATCTATTCAAGTTATACTATAGGTGTTGATGTGATGGATTCTGGTATTGCTTGTCCCACAGATAAGTGTTCAGTTCTTCAGGTCAGGTACACAGTCTTTAAATAATGTACTTTTCTTTTTTTCACATCACATCAAAAGAAATACAAACATCAGTGTGAGTTATTGATTTTTAATAGTTACATAATTGTTATTGTTGCTTTAATTATAGCTTCAAAAATCAAATGTCAAACTTGACATCACATAAGTGTTTCATACAACATCAAAACACGCAGATCCTAAAACGCTTTTAACTGTCTCACTGCAACAAGCAGTGTTATAAAATAATGTACGTAATTCAGCATCTAGAAGAGATTTCAAACTTGTCTTCAAAGTGAATCTTTGTGAATTTTGCCCCAAAACAACTGCTAAGTTTTTATTTCTTGCTTGTATCTCAATAACTCCCCCCGTCTCTAATCTGTGACCTACCAAAATGAAACTTCTTCTCTCATTTCACTTTACACTTTTCAACTCCTCTTCCTCCATCTTGTTTTTGTTACCTTTGCTTCTCTTCCCCACTTCTCACCTCCGTGCTCCAATCGGCAGCCTTCGCTTCACACCCACTGGGGTTTCCATATCACTCTTCTCTTTCCATCTTTGCTGCTTTATTTAGTTTTTCTCACTTGTAATGTCCTTGGTTTGATGCCCCAAAACCTTCTCGGGGAAAGAGAATGAGATGAGTGAGTGTATAGTGCTAAGAAACAATAACAACACAGATACGTCTGGCAAAGGAAACTCTCTTAAAGTCCTATTACGGTCCGTGAGTGCACTTTTATGTGTACACGTGTGTTTACTGCATGTGTAGACTGCAAGTGTGTCGTCTGAAAATTATAGCTGCCCTTGAGATAGAAGTCAACCTTTGAAGCTGCAAAGTGCCTCCATAAGCACCTCCTAAAGTGGCTGAAACTGTTCACTAGACTTTTTCCACTCCACAGACCTAGCTAAGACCTAGATACAATGCATTTGAACTTAGATGACATCTATAGTTTTTGTTTTAATCAACTTTAATTTATAATGTTACTGAATAAATGAGAAAAAGTTTAAATTTTAAAGAAAGTTTTGTTGTGTTCATTTTGAGTGCTAGAAAAGTGTTACATACTTGATTAGAGAGGCACATCTCCAATCTCCTGAGTTAGTGGTATTTTAATGTTAAAATTATACAGTTATACATGCGGTGAGTCCATAGATTTATCTGAACAATTGTGCATTTTATCTACTACTCCATGCCTTATGTTTTCTAAGTTAAACATATTACCATAGAGGATGCTTTTCTATGTCAAAGATGCTACTTTGTTGGCCCTGTTTTAAATTTTGTTGTCAAATAAAATAAATAATTATTTGGCTGTTGAAAACAAAATATGGCAACACTTTATGATACCACACCACTATTGAGCAGTCATTTAAACAGTATTTTAGTTAATAACTTGCTTTGATTTACATGAGCTTATGACTTGACAATGTTTATAATTTGGCAGTGTTGATTAATGATAAAGTAATGCTTGGTAAACAATTAACTGGTTTCTAATTCTTAACTAATGCATAGTATAGTTTATTCTAAAGTTTTACCCAAAACCATCCATCCATCCATCTTCTTCCGCTTTATCCGGGGCCGGGTCGCGGAGGCAGCAGTCTAAGCAGGGACACCCAGACATCCCTCTCCCCGGACACTTCCTCCAGCTCCTCAGGAGGAACCCCAAGGCGTTCACAGGCCAGCCGAGAGACATAGTCCCTCCAGCGTGTCCTAGGTCTTCCCTGGGGCCTCCTCCCGGTGGGACATGCCCGGAACACCTCCCCAGGGAGGCGTCCGGGAGGCATCCGGAACAGATGCCCAAGCCACCTCAGCTGGCTCCTCTCGATGTGGAGGAGCAGCGGCTCTACTCCGAGCTCCTCCCGGGTAACCGAGCTCCTCACCCTATCTCTAAGGGAGCGCCCAGCCACCCTGCGGAGGAAACTCATTTCGGCCGCTTGTATCCGGGATCTTGTCCTTTCGGTCATGACCCAAAGCTCATGACCATAGGTGAGAGTAGGAACATAGATCGACCGGTAAATCGAGAGCTTCGCCTTTCGACTCAGCTCTTTCTTCACCACAACAGACCGATACAACGACCGCATTACTGCAGACGCTGCACCGATCCGTCTGTCGATCTCACGCTCCATCCTTCCCTCACTCGTGAACAAGACCCCGAGATACTTAAACTCCACTTGAGGCAGGAACTCTCCTCCAACCTGGAGAGGGCAAGCCACCCTTTTCCGGTCGAGAACCATGGCCTCGGACTTGGAGGTGCTGATTCTCATCCCAGCCGCTTCACATTCGGCTGCAAACCGCCCCAGTGCACACTGAAGGTCCTGGCCTGATGAAGCCAACAGGACAACATCATCCGCAAAAAGCAGAGATGAAATCCTGTGGTCCCCAAACCTGACACCCTCCGGCCCCTGGCTACACCTAGAAATTCTGTCCATAAAAATTATGAACAGAACCGGTGACAAAGGGCAGCCCTGCCGGAGTCCAACATGCACCGGAAACAGGTCCGACTTACAACCGGCAATGCGAACCAAACTCCTGCTCCGATCATACAGGGACCGGACAGCCCTTAACAAAGAGCCTCGGACCCCATACTCCCAGAGCACCCCCCAAAGGACACTACGAGGGACACGGTCGAACGCCTTCTCCAGGTCCACAAAGCACATGTGGACTGGTTGGGCGAACTCCCATGAACCCTCGAGCACCCGATAGAGGGTGTAGAGCTGGTCCACTGTTCCACGGCCTGGACAAAAACCGCATTGTTCCTCCTGAATCCGAGGTTCGACTATCGGCCGAATTCTCCTCTCCAGTACCCTGGAATAGACTTTCCCGGGGAGGCTGAGAAGTGTGATCCCCCTGTAGTTGGAACACACCCTCCAGTCCCCCTTCTTGAAAAGAGGGACCACCACCCCGGTCTGCCAGTCCAGAGGCACTGTCCCCGATCGCCACGCGATGTTGCAGAGACGTGTCAGCCACGACAGCCCCACAACATCCAGAGACTTGAGGTACTCAGGACGGATCTCATCCACACCCGGTGCCTTGCCACCGGGGAGCTTTTTAACCACCTCGATGACTTCAGCTTGGGTGATGGATGAATCCTCCTCCGAGTCCCCAACCTCTGCTTCCTCAACGGAAGACGTGTCGGTGGGATTGAGGAGATCCTCAAAGTATTCCTTCCACCGCCCGACAACATCCCCAGTCGACGTCAACAGCTCCCCACCCTCACTGTAAACAGTGTTGGTGAAGAACTGCTTCCCCCTCCTGAGGCGGCGGACGGTTTGCCAGAATCTCTTTGAGGCCGACCGATAGTCCTCCTCCATGGCCTCCCCGAACTCCTCCCAGACCCGAGTTTTTGCCTCCACAACCGCCCGGGCTGCAGCACGCTTGGCCTGCCGGTACCCGTCGGCTGCCTCGGGAGTCCCACAAGCCAGCCAGGCTCGATAGGACTCCTTCTTCAGCCTGACGGCATCCCTTACTTCCGGTGTCCACCACCGGGTTCAGGGGTTGCCGCCACGACAGGCACCAGAGACCTTACGGCCACAGCTCCTGACGGCTGCATTGACAATAGAGGTGGAGAACATGGTCCACTCGGACTCAATGTCTCCAACCTCCCCTGAGATCTGGTTGAAGCTCTCCCGGAGGTGGGAGTTGAAGACCCCTCTGACAGGAGGCTCAGCCAGACGTTCCCAACAGACCCTCACAATACGTTTGGGCCTGCCGAGTCTGTCCGGCCTCCTCCTCCGCCAGCGGATCCAACTCACCACCAGATGGTGATCAGTTGACAGCTCAGCCCCTCTCTTCACCCGAGTGTCCAAGACACACAGCCGAAGGTCAGATGACACGACTACAAAGTCGATCATTGACCTCCGGCCTAGGGTGTCCTGGTGCCACGTGCACTGATGGACACCCTTGTGCTTGAACATGGTGTTCGTTATGGACAATCCGTGACTAGCACAGAAGTCCAATAAGAAAACACCGCTCGGGTTCAGATCAGGAAGGCCGTTCCTCCCAATCATGCCCCTCCAGGTGTCACTGTCGCTGCCCACGTGAGCGTTGAAGTCTCCCAGCAGAATGACGGAGTCCCCAGTTGGAGCACTTTCCAGCACCCCTCCCAGGGACTCCATGAAGGCCGAGTACTCTACACTGCTGTTCGGCCCATAGGCCGAAACAACAGTGAGAGACCTGTCCCCAACCCGAAGGCGCAGGGACACGACCCTCTCGTTTACTGGGGTAAACTCCAACACATGGCGGCTGAGCTGGGGGCTATGAGCAAGCCCACACCAGCTCGCTGCCTCTCACCGCGGGCAACGCCAGAGTAGAAGAGAGTCCAGCCCCTCTCAAGGAGTTGGGTTCCAGAGCCCAAACTGTGCGTGGAGGTGAGCCCGACTATCTCTAGTCGGTAACGCTCAACCTCCCGCACAAGCTCAGGCTCCTTCCCCCCAGCGAGGTGACATTCCATGTCCCCAGAGCCAGTTTCTGTGTCCAGGGATCGGGACGCCGAGGCCCCCGCCTTCGACCACTGCCCGATCCTGCTTGCACCGGCCCCTTACGGTTCCTCCTGCGGGTGGTGGGTCCACGGGAGGATGGCCCCACGTCGTCCTTTCGGGCTGGGCCCGGCCGGGTCCCGTGGGGAGAGACCCGGCCACCAGGCGCTCGCAATCGAGCCCCAACCCCAGGCCTGGCTCCAGGGTGGGGCCCCGGCTGCGCCATACCGGGCGACGTAACTGGCCTCGTTTTCTTTGTCATCATAAGGGTTTGTGAACCACTCTTGGTCTGGCCCGTCACCTAGGACCTGTTTGCCATGGGAGACCCTACCAGGAGCATTAAGCCCCCGACAACATAGCTTCTAGGATCTTTTTTTTTTTTTTTTTTTTACCCAAAACATTGTGCATTAAATTTATATTTTATGAGCTTTCAGTTTGAGGAAGGACTGTCGGTCCTTGAACTGGTGCACATCTTCATATCTGGCCCTCTTTCGAAAAAGTTTGGACGCCCCTGGTTTAAAGTGTTTCATGAAGAGGTAGTTACTATTCACAGATGTAAAACAATCAGCTTTCCAGCATCCTATAGCATTTTGAGTGGATAAATGGCCCCACTCATTCCCCATAAGAATAAGCAATACTATGATGTTTTCCCTTTTTAATATAATACAACCTACTTCCAAGTTGGTTGAATGAGGCGCTACTCATGTTTGGTCAAAGGGCCAGGTTTATATCTACAGTGTGGAAATGGAGATTGGTGGATATGAGTATGAAACACCAAATCTTCACATAACCTGGTCACAGAGATGTCCATTAGCCTTGCAAGTTGCAAATGGGAGGCAAGAGGTGATTTTGTATCCCACATACAACACAATAGCTCACTGACTTTTTAAAAGCTTGTATTCACTGTTGTCAACACAAACCTCTGGGGGCATGCACACACTTTGAAAAATGATCTGGGATACCATGTAATGTTTTAAAAGCTACTCTAAGAATTATCCATGTAGGTGGTTGTTTACACATTTTACAGACACTGGCTGGCTACCTTAACATATTAATTTTCTGTTGTCATGGAAAACAGTGACATTTCATAAAACATCATAAAGAGGCATTGTAGCATAATATCAACTCAACATAGAAAAGACGAAGGAGATGGTAATGGACATGGGGTCAGAGAAACAGAAGTGTGAGATGCAGGACCACACAGAGGAACTGGGAGCGTGTCTATAGCTCTTTACAAACTGTACCTCCGGACCATCTCAGGGGGCGTGCCTCTCATTCCTACTTCATCCTCGTGTGCATTCACTCAGGAGGAAGTTCCTGGTCATGGGGGGTGAGCAGAGTGGGGAATGACTCTTAATAAGTGCGGCTGCTAGCAACACAAAGTTGTCAAAGGCAACTCTCATATATTTCAGTTCATAATGTGTTTTTCAGTTAAAAAGTTAATAAATAGTTAAAAATGTTAAGAAAATTATTACAAAATAAATAAGACATATTTCAGGCAATTAACAATGATTATATATTTGATCAATTAAAAATGTTGTAAAAAGGGGGGAACTTGTTTTTTGTTCCGCTTGGGAATTGTGTTGGGTGCTATTATACCAATGGACCGCTCATATATGAGCCACATGAGGTGCTGTGCTGATGATGCCTGCAACAATGAAAATTGTCAAGTTGTCTCAAGTTACAGAAGACTGAAAGCTGTAAATCCTTCAAGTTCACTTCTCTTGGGTTAATGCAGCCAATGAGGTATGCATTTTACTGTTTGTTTTGTACAAGTTTTTTTGTTTATTATTTTCTGTGAAAAGTTTAAGGGTTAATTTAGGTTTTCTATGTTTTTCTTTTAGTTCTGGCGGCATTTTTGGGGCAAAAAGTGTCCAAATAAATGTCTGTTAAAACCCAAGAATGACTTGAGCCTTGTTTGAACTCGAGGGGAGTAACACAAAACTAAAAGATAAATGATCTAAATCCTTTGGCTTTACATACAGTTGCATGCTCATTGCTATCTGTTGCACGAATGCTGTTGAAAACTACTTTGAAAAAAATTAGTTTATTACTGCATAGTCCATATTTCTAAAGTATTTTTACATCCTGGCCTCTTAAAAATTGTTTCAGCAGAGAAATGTGTTTCCTTACTCTGACAATAAAAAACTCGAGGAATAGGCATTCATTCAAAAGTTCACCAAACATTTGGGAGGAAAAAGGCTTAGCCATGCTTAAATTTTGAGACATTTTATTTGTCAGGCAAGTAACTTCAACAACCTACTTCATTTTGATAATATTATTAGAAGTAAAGTTGAGATGACTTTCAGGTAAGTGTCTAGGGAAAGCAAAGTCTGGGTATCTCTGCTTTGAGTCTTTTTCTTTCAATCATACCTGAACAAGTAGAAGAAAATATGTCCAGCCAGGTATTGTATGTTCTTATTGTTTCATCAGCTTCTGTAAAATTTCAATAAGTATTATGTTCATGTGGCTTTATGTAGCTAAATACGTTGAATAAGTATAGGGTGTGTTTGACTAACTGTCTTCAGAAAAGGTCAGTTATTATCAAATCAATACAGAAGTAATTCTCTAATTGCCCAGACAAATTTGCAACAGTCATTTGATGTTAATGTTTTTTTACACAAAGCCAAGGACTGAAGCCAAAGCTTAAAGGCCAAAGCTTATTTTTTGCTCTTGTTACTGCTGCTGTTGCTGCATTCTGGCTTCATCCAAGATAAGACTGAACTTTGAACCGTAACTCAAAACAAAAGTATTTGTTCCTCTTACACTCTAGGGGTTGGAGAACCGCTGGTATGCCATAATGCCGCTTCATCCTCTTTCTGTCTGGTTCTTCCTTCCTACGTGAATCTGTCTCGTCCTCGTGGCTGGAGTTTGACCTGAGGGTTTTCTCCACACGGCGTGCTGAGCCTCTGATTGGAAGCTCGGATAACTCCTGCCCTCCCACTGTCATTTCACGCTGAAATCGGGTGGATCGACACTGAGAGGGTCATCCTGGTGTATCTGAAACTGTATATGTGTGTGTAGGCTGGTATATGTGCAAACTGTTGTGGGCAGAAATCTGTCCTTAATATCCTTGACTTTCACTCTTGCTATGGTTTAGAGAAAATTTTGAAGATGTCGCTGGAATAAAATTGTTTACATAGATGCGAAAATTTTGTCATCAGTCAAGATTTTATAATTATGAACTTTTTATGTTGCCAGATTGAAGGACATGGATGAAATTTTCAGGAAATGTTAGTAAAGATTAGTTTTTGGTGATGAATTTGGAGTGCTGTCTAAACCTTTCTTCTCCATTGTGAAGGCTTGGTTGAACTTCAGCAGGTTTGACTTTAACATGTCTCCGGACTAAATGCACTGAGCTGCTGCTGCATGATTGGCTGATGAGATATTTGCATTTATAAGCATTAAAACAGGTTATCTAATAATGTGGGTGGGGAGTGTACATGACAGCTACACACAGTGGGTTTGAAGCATAACCTTACTTTTCAAAAGCTTGTCATGCAGTATGCTAGAAATACAGATAAATTGATATTAATGATAAAGCTAATTACTTTTATGTCTACTCATGAAACACAATAAAAGGCAGAACTACATACAAAAAGTGAAAGGTAATCTTTGTTCCTTTGAATGTCTTTTTGTGTACCCACTTCTTCCACTTCCTCCTGAGCTGAAACATTTAACAGTAACAAAAATTATCTGACAGTGGGCTGATTTTGGTTTGGCTCTTGCTTGTAGATTGCATTCTGCTTCCTGTCACCTCTTGCTATGGTTAACTGCGAAATTACAGCAGTGTATAAACTCCCTCTTCTCTCGCCGCCAACAGCCATTTCCTCTGCTTTTATTGAAAACTCAAAGTGTTGTCTCTTGTAATTTTCCTGTAAGCGCTTATAGATTAAAGTTTCTTTGCCTTGTTCTTTCTGCTGCCACTCAAACATCAGCTCGGGCCGACTGGATTTTATGACACGACAATAACGATTTCTATTGTGTTTTCCTTGATAGCTTCCATTGTCTACCTTTCCACTTTTCATCAGGAGGATGCCGGCGACACCAACTGGGACAGGGAAGGGGGTGGGCCCATTACAGCCCAGGGGATTGCTGTCTTTTTGTCTGCTTCCCTGTACACCTTCATTTTTTTTTTTTTTTTTTTCTAAATCTCTCAAACCTGCCTTACCTTCTTAGCGGGACATGTTTTGTGTTATCGGGACAAGCTGTAAGTATGTGTGTTCAACAAAGACTCAAACTGTGCATGGACTGGCAATTTGCGATTTGGGATAGCCATCTTTCTAAACTGGCCCTGATAGCTAGAGCTCATTCAAAAAGCAATCAGGGCCGCAGCGCCATCCTTTCTTGTCTTTCAATCACTCCCTCCATCACTGATGTAATTTGTCATTAGCGCCTCAGAGAAACTTTTAATTGAGTCTCAACTGTTTGGGAGCAGACGACAACTCCTTCCTCGTCTCATTTGGCCTGTTTTGTTTGTATCTTTGGTAAAGAATAACCTTTGTCATCGTGCAACCCTGATTCAAAAAACATGCTATGTAAATAAAAACAGAACTTAATGATCTGCAGATGTCATAAAAACACATTGTATTCACAATAGAACAAAGACAACTATCAGCTGTTGAAACTGAGATATTTTATCCTAGAATGGAAAATAGCATCTTATTTTTATTTAATTTGAACTTTTGACTTTGGTATGTGATCTTAATTCCCTAAAGTAATTCCCAGTACAGAATAATGTCTGTTTAGTGCAGCGTTGCTTAAGGGCCTGAACATCATAAGCATCCAATATATGTAATACTAAAAATACAAACTTTCCCTTAAAATGCTCCTTTAATACACAGATATCTTAACAATCAATGAAGTTTATTGGTTGCAAATTGCTCCTATAGCTGTTTTTTTGTCAATCTTTTTTCCAGCCCTGTGTTGCTTTGTCCCAGCATTTCATGAAATGTTTAAAAGTCTGTTTCAACAACCAATATATTGTAAACATTCTCATGTGAATAAAGTAAAAGTATGGCAGATTCTGTTTTTAATTACATTTTGTCCCATTTTGTGAACATTTGGGGTTGTATTTTATTATCTCAGGTGGTTGGATCCATGCATACCTACTTATATTCACAGTAGAGGATATGCATTACCTTTTTGACTGTGCCTGCTTGTCCCTTTTTGACCCCGCCAATTAATTGCACAATTAAAAAAAGACAAATCTCAAGGTGAATCTGTGAGATTCACCGAAAGGTCAGAGTGTTGTATTTATGTATATTCAACAAATTTTTAATTAAGCAACAGTCATTAAAAATTCACTCAGTGTGGGAGCGGCTTGGGGGGGGTGAGCACAGTAGAGAATAGAAAAAAAACACTTGGACTGTTTAAAGTGCTAGTCATTTTGTGTCACATGCTGAACAATAATGATTTTATGGAAATGCTATCAGTGCTGTTTGTCATTGTGTAACTTAGTATGGACAGTGTGTGTGTGTTTTACTGACAGCTCCAAGCACTTTTAACGAGTTCTGTTAACAACATGGTGATGGCAAAAAAATGTAACGTATGCTAACTGTATTAACAAAAAACAGCAAAAATCTTTTAACATTTTTATTTTGATGTTTGTGTATTTTAGCATTTTGTTGTTTAGATACATACAGTTGGCACTTCATCCAATCCAAATATTTAATTCGCCTTTGCAAATGCTTTTAACAAAAGGCATTCCAGATTGATATAACATTAACAATTTTGTGCTAATGGCGTAGTGTGAAATTTTATATCCAGTGCCTCATCTGCCGACCATTAAGAAATTGGTCGGTTTACCCTTAAACAGTGCGTTAATAAGTGACAGTTTTGGTTAACACTGTCAGTGGTGCATTGACATAGACAATTAAAAAGCTTAATCTACTGTATGTCACTGCACAGTTGCTGATTGTTGAATAGATGCAAATAAGAAAATGATTTGAAGAAATGCAACTGATTACTCAAACGTTACTTGTGATGCAGTGCTATCAAACGTCTTGTTTACGGCAAGTTGGTTAGTGTAGCAACCGATACTGTAATAATGGCCATGACCTGCCAATAATGTAATAATAATAATAATAATTTTGGTCAGTTTTAAACCTAATAAAGCCAATAGCATAATAACTTGTCAACAATGTAATAAAGTTTTAAAGCCAATAACATAATAACAAGTTCTTACATAAAATCCTTTGAAAATGTTATAACTGCAGCCCATAATGTAGTAATACAGAAATAGAACTAAATTTCTTGGAAATAAGATGTTTTTATTTCTTTTTGGCAGTTTTGTGTAGTTTGTTCATGAGAAAGAGGTTTGGTTGATGGCATAGTTTATTCTTATTGTAAGAGTATTTTTTATATTTACAAAATGTTCTATTGAAAATATTATTAATTTGCTTAGAAGACTCCATCCAAGCTATCTAAATTATAATAAAAAAATTAAAAAAAATAAAAAAGCTGAACTTGGTTTTTACAGTTTTAGATGTTTTGTCTCTCATCCAAGAGACTTTTTTATGTTTTCTCAGTGTCTTTTGGATGTTGCATAGACAGTTATTAAATTATTGGAAAGTCATTTACATTTAAAATTGACAAAATTGTTGCGTTATTGGCAGGTATTACAGTATTGGCCATTAATGTTTTTACAGGTATGGTGTTTCATCCTGAGTAGTGATTAGGCTACATACTTACTTTGATTCCATTTTCTATTTATCATTTTCTATTATTTGGTTTATAGACCAGAAGGTCCCTTCGATAATGGATGGCTAGTAATGTGAATCTATATTTTCTTTTTTTCTTGGAGTTTTCTAGGGGAAATATTTCACATTCAGCCTTGATAGCTCAAGAGGAGACAAAGTACCACACACATAACCTTGAGTCTGGCCTACAGGCTCAACCAAGTCCAGCAAACAGCCGAACACAGGCTCGGGTTGATATAAAAAGAATTGGAGGAAGGAAGTGAAATGCAATTCAAGAATCTTTTCTGGCATCAATTGAGGTTCAGCGTGGAGGTAAATGGAAAAGGAAAGTAAATTTAGACCTACAAAAACAACAATAAGCAAAGAAATTTAAATTGCAAAATAAGAAATTACTACTGCAACCTTAAAACTTAAACCTTGCCAGCAAAATTAGACAGAGAGATGAAAAAATAAGTCGTAAACATAATTTGTTAAATGGGAGAAAAAAAAGAATAGATAATAGTATAGATTTTTTTTTTCTGTTTTTTTCCTTTTATAAAATGATTTGATTGGTTTAAGATTATGTCGTGTCCTTTTTTGCCCTGACATCTAAGTTGAACCTATTAATGTCATAGTATTTCTCTTAGATCACTATTGAGTTCAGAACTGGACCATGCAAATGAGAAAACGTAATGTACTCTAATCTTTAAACACATACAGAAGATGAAGATGTGAAAAACCTTTTACTAGTCCTCATGAGGTTCCTGGTGTTCCTTTATAATTCCTTATAAACCCCTGGGTACAGCTTGTCAAGAGCGTATGGTAACTGCTTCGTTGTGCCTTGCCTGCTTTTCCCATCTCGTCTTCCCTAAATATATACAGTTAATACATTTGTATGATTGATCACATGATGTCAAGTGACAGCTGTATGGCCCCAGTGGCGTCTTTGTGCCCAGATTGCCGTCGGTGCTGATTGCCTCCATCATGAGATCCCTGGTGAAAACAGATAATTGTGTTGTTCACTACAAATTTCTTCATTTGTATCTAAATCCCAATGGCTTACTACAGCATTTAGGCACTGACAACTTGTGCATCAAGCAAGCTTTGATTTTTTTTTCTTCCTTTCCCTCTGTACCTGTGTAGCTATTGTAACTCTGAGCAAATTCAATCAATTTTCCCTTGTTGCAGCATGAATTGATGGCTCTTTAATATCCGCATTTCCCATTTACCTTACAGCTTCAAAGTGCCGTGAAGTAGCAACAAATGCAAGACACAGTCTCCAGTGGGATCCTATTAAAAGGCACATGTTTTTGGATTTGTTGCTTGATTATTACAGTGGCTCAGTCTGAGAAGTACATGAAAAATTGCAAGTACAATTCTGAAAAAGTTGGGATGCAGTGTAAAATGTTAATACAGAAGATAATGATCTATGAATCTCATAAAACCATAGTTTATTTGCAATAGAAAAGAAATGACATACATATCAGGTAGAAATACACTATATTTCCAAAAGTATTAGCTCACGTGCCTTTACACACATAAGAACTTAATACTTCATAGAATTTGTTATGACGTTGGGCCACCCTTTGCGTCTATCTACGTTAGACATCTATGTGCCTGAGGTTCTTGTCCAAAGTCAGATACTGATGTTGGACGAGAAGGCCTGGCTCACAGTCTTTGCTCTAATTCATCCCAAAGGTGTTCTGTTAGGTTGAGGTCAAGACTCTGTGCAGCCCAGTCAACTTCTTCCACACCAAACTCTCTCATCCATGTCTTTATGGACCATGCTTTGTGCTCTGTTGCAGTCATGTTGGAACAGGAAGTGGCCATCCCCAAACTGTTCCCAAGTTGGGAGCATGGAATTGTCCAAAATCTCTTGGTGCTGAAGCATTCAGAGTTCCTTTCACTGGAACTAAGCGGCCAAGCCCAGCTCCTGAAAACAACCCCACACCATAATCTGAATTCAGTTATTTGGGTGGGTGAGCGAATACTTTTGGAAATAGAGTGTATCTTACCATGAAAAATAATAGCACATTTTCCATCTCAAAAAAGTTGGCACGGAGAAACACAATGCTGGAAAAAAGTTTTCCAAGTAATTAAGTTGGCAATGCCCTGGCATAAAAGGAGCAATTTAGAAAGACTGAGTCTGTATTATTAGTTTTGGATGTATGGATGCTTGTGATCTTCAGGTCCTCAAGCAACAATAAAAACAGCTATCATTCTGTACTGGAAATCATGGACCAGGAACAGCTCAGAAGTCATTGTATTTGAACACAGTTAGCCATCCCACAGGTTATAGCTGTATCATGCAAAAAAGATCCATATGTGGACATGAACACTGCTGCCTTCTCTGCCAAATAGGTTTGTATTTTTGTGGCTTTTTTGTTGCTTTTTTGCTGCTTTTTGTAAAATTGGAGTTGTATTAAGTCACATATTGTTGCATCTGAAGCTTGATTCTTACAGGGGCTCAGTGGACAATTGCAAGCAAGATAAAGGTCCAAAGTTAGCCATAGGAGGACGTAGGAAAGAGTTTAGCCTGTGTGTGTGTGTGTGTGTGTGGGGGGGGGGGGGGGGCATGTGAGAGAAAGAGAAAGAGAGAGAGAGAGAGAGAGAGAGAGAGAGAGAGCATACTTTGATAATGGCATTTCTGGATATATCCCAAGTTATTACTGTAAATCAGGCCGGCTCTCAAGACCTTTAACACAGAGTAACAGTCCCTAACAGCAGCCGCGGGCAGCTATATACAAATTACATGAATATGGATTAGAAAGAGAAATGGGATGGAGCCGACTGAAATGTGCTGTAAGATGGACGTGGTAAGAAAGAGCATTATTAGAATCTAGAGTGAGATACAAGGACGGTGCAGGATGGATGGATATAGGAGAGGTGTATGAGGTTAAACATGGAGTGCTGTTTGATAGAGGTCTAACAGCGTGGGGTGGGGAACGGGGGCCAGCCAGAGAATAGGCAGGTGGAAAGGCCAAACCAGGGGCCAAGGTCTGGAATTAAAGCAACGGATTTGATGGAGAAGGAGAAAAATAGAAAAATATAAGCCATTTCACTTAGAGAGTCTAGTAGAGCACTCTCCCACCTCGGGCCCTTTGGCTGCGCCTCACAACAGCAAGCACTCAAATGCAAACCAGGGAAATTTATGGAAATGACTAGTCCAGTGACTTAAAAATAGGACCTGCACATTCCTGCTCGACTCATGAATCATGCATCCTTTTAAGCTTCAGCCTTTAACTAATGGGTCATTGTGAGGAAAAGACCCTGTTACACCATATGATTATTTCTAATACCTTTGGTGGCCTTAACATGCTGCAAAACTAGAATGCAAGTCCAAGGCTGACGTGTTATAAAAGAGAAATGTGTTCTGGAAACAGACTGAAATAGTTTGTAGCATAAAGTGTTTTTCATTAGGTACAGTGATAAATAGAGGCCATGTGGTGAAAGATAGGCATAAATAAATCATCCAGCTGAAAAAGTGAAAAAAAGGTTATTAGAAAATATACTCAGATCTTCTTTATGAGGAAACAACTATTGACTTTCCACTTTCACTTAAAAATAATACAATAAAAGGGTTTAAAAATATATAAACGTTCTGCCTTGTAAAAAAATGTTTCTCCAGTGTTAACCGTCTTTGACATTCATTGACAGGCATGAAAGGCATGCCTCTGTCCTTGTCTCAAGCAAATCAAGTCACTAATTTTTGAGATTTGTGACACGACTCGAGCTTAAGCTTCATTGACTCCTTGTTTTCAGGGCTCAGACTCGGACTTGCATGTTCTCCCCGTGCCTCCATAGGTTCCCTTCGGGTGCTCCAGATCTCAGTGTGACTTTAGTGGTTAAATATAGGTCAAATAAAACAAAACAAAAGGACTCAAAACTCAACTCAGATGTTTGAACCAATGAATCTTATTTTTGACAATAATTTGGACTCAAATTACACTTGTGTTGAAGCGGAGACAGTGCTGTGCTGTTTGAAAATGAGCAAAAACAAACATTATTCTGTTTTGAAGTATATCAAACTTCTCAATTAATATGTCATAGCACTGATAAAATAACTATTTTTGGTCACTTGATTCTTGACACTTATCTAAGAGACTTGGATTTGTAAAGTTTTAGATTACATTTCTTGGGAAATGGACTCATACTCCAACTTTAAATGCTAATGACTCGACTACTGGTACAACCCAAGTACAACACTGCTCAGTAGCTCCACTCAGTTTTGTCCAAGTGGTTATCAAAAGACTTCTGAGAGTATCCAAACATTATATGACATGCCGATTGGGGGTTGAACACAGGATACTCCCGTCATAGACCAAGACTGACAACCTACCCAGCATGCTGCCCCCATAGATGTAAAAGAGACTACTTCATCTAGCCTGCCTGTCCATTTTACTTGTCATATCTAGGAGACAGATGTGACATGAGAGTCGTCCAGCTTCGTTTTAAGCTCTGAAGTTATGAGTTCAAAGAGATTGAATTTCCCATGTAGTCACACAGCCAAATGCACACAGACCCTGCAGATGTATTCTCACTATTACTGTGCGAGAAGGAACACTATTAAGGAAGTGCTGCCGTTGCATCTGTTCTGAGTTTGTGTACAGCCTTGAGCGAGTCATCTATCCCAGCCAACCTTCTCTTTCTCCTCTAGTAAACGCATCCCAACACTGGACGCCTCTGAACACAGCTCCTCCAGACTCAAGCGGGACTAGCTTTGTAGTTTGGCATGTGTCCGTGTCAATTCCTCCTTCTCATTATCTGCATTTCACTCTCCGCGCTTTTGGAAAATCTGTCTGTCTCACCCCTCTGGCGTTTTTTTGTTAATCTCAATATTGTATCAATGTGAGCGTTCAGTTGCCTCTTCGAGACAGAAGGAAGTGGAGAAAAGGGATTGAGAAGGCAAGTTTTTTTGTTTTTTTTCGTTTTTTTTCTAGGACTGACATTTTGCAGACGTTGTGGACAGATAAGACGCTTCATACATGCAGTGTGATAACAGAAATCTTGTAAGCGTGTGATGTAAATGTAAAAAGCGCTTTATGGATGTGGAAGGGCTTGTGTTTGTCTTTATGGAAATGTGCAGAACATATCATCCCTAGAGCTTGAACAAAACAAAGAAATCCCTATTTGAGTGCTTTATGACAGTTTGTAGTGTCACTAGCCTGCACATGCTGTATACATGGCCATGCATTCATGTAAAGGCAGTTGTTCACAGGGAAGACATTTCAGCTGTACCAAGGTGTATGTGTCCAATGTTTTATTTGTCATATGCACGCTGCTCTTGTACAGTGCTACAGTGCCATCTACAGGCGGCTCCGGCTGAAGCATCCAAGCCGGTGGCCATAAGCGAGCCGTGGCCTTCCACTCACTCTCACTGTGGGATCACAAAGTGTTTCCGCCGAGTGTGTCTTTGAGTGTGCATGTGCTTCAGCGAACGCACAATGGAGATGGCCATAAAGGTGAGAGGATGCAGAGAAAGGAAATAGACCTGTGTTTGTGTGGCTTTTTCACCAGTGGAGCTGACAAGTAAAATATCAGACGAAAATACCAGACTATACACCACTCTTCTGGACATGGTCTTTCCTTTTTTTTTCCTCCATTCTCTGTGCCTTTTACTGTGCTCCCTTCAGTCACACCTTTCTCTCCCAGATCTTACTATGGCTGCATAACATTGGTTCAATGTTTTATGCCACCCATTTCTTGACAATGGCAGGTCTTGTTTTTGTACAGGTTGTTGTTGTGTTGAGTTTGACGTCACTGATGGCAAGCACAAAGTCAAAGCCATGCCCACAGATGCTTTTGGTTAGCCTGATATGACAATAATTAATGCTCTAGCCTAGATTTTTGAGTTACCTAACCTTATCTCATAAGTCTCTTTTGACTTTTTTGGGCTTTTCAGTGGCTTTATTGGAAAGACAGAGATAGTTTATCATAGAGCTATGGGGAATGACATGGGACAAATTTGTGAAGAATAAAACACGGGTCGCTTGGGTTATATGCTATGCTCTATCTTCTCTTTTACATGTTTTGTGTATTAATCACGCTTGTCATAGATGCTTTAGAAAAATGGAGGGATTTTGTTACTGCTATCCCTGCTTTGTACATTCCTCATACCAGTTCCAAACAAAGCCTAGTAAGGGGCAAGCGCTGGCTGAAGCTTATTCCATCAACTATGGGCCTTAGGTGGGGTGGGGTACACCCTGGACAATGGCCAGTAGTGTAGTTACAGGACTGAGACAGAGACATGTTGTACCAGCAGCCAACCATTCACTCTCCCTTTAATTCTTTACGGTCACCAATTCACCAAACACACACATATTTGTTGACAGTGGGACCTTTTAGAATAATAAAGCTGTAAACATTATAGGAAAAATAAAAATATTATAGCATTACTATGTGTATTGTCCACACCAAATTACATATTCCTCTCCACCAGCTCCCCCCACCTTCCCCCAATCTTTATCACAGCTATCTGTTTATCATTCTGCCCCACTGAGATGCCGCTCGCCTCATCTTCCGCTCTCTGTCTTCCTGTGTGTTCCCCTGGTCCCTGGGCCGGGTTAATGAATGACTTGGCAGGAGGCGGTGGCTGTGTTTGTGGCGGGGCAGTGGGGGGTTCGCGGGGGGTACCACAGAGGCTGAGAGAAGTGAGCAGACACTCTTCCTGTCACCTCCCAGCTACTATTCTCACTCACCAGGCCTCTGTGCCATGGAGCCCTGCCAGGAACAGGATGGCACCGGCATTTTGGGATTATCTGTTAGAATAACTTCCTATTCACGTGAAGAGGACGGCTCACAAACACATCGAAAAATGACCTCATCTTTAAGCAGATGTCTCTTTATTTAACTGTTGGTGCGTAAAAAGCTCAGCCATTTAATAGTGAGAAAAGTAATGGGTATGAAATTAATAGTCAAGGTTCTTTGTGTCCCTGTGATGAAAATATGTACGATAACACTTCAGAATAACTCACACTATTAAGCATTTATTGGGTGTTTTTTAAGGATTAGTAACCAGTTCCTTGATTATTTACAAAGCATCACTTAACATTTATAAAAACCATTGAGTAATAAACATTGTTAATAATGTCTAATTCTTTAGTAATAATTCTGCAGTACTATTATTAACCATACTTTGACGTTATCTTTTTTTTTTCATGACAACTTTAATTTCATTTGTAAAAGCACAAATACAAAATAGCATGCATTTCAGTTACCGAAAATGGTGTGCCCTGCCTCTGGCCCATAGATGCCAGGAAAAGCTCCATCCCTCCTCAATCCCTAATGGGACTATGCAGTAGAAAATTAATGAAGCTCTGTTCATAGGCATGGTTAATGAAAGTTTATCAATATTGAAAATGCTTGTTTGCTGTATTTTCTTCCCGTCGGTTCACATTCTTACCTGATTTATATTTTGACTTGCTCATATAATTCCTACCATCTGAAAAATACCATTTTAAATTTGTTCTGCTAGGCTCTCAGTGTGGAGTGGTCCACAGTCCAGTCCAAGGCTTTTCGGCTAAATGCCTCCTGTTGCCAGGTGAGCTTTATGAAAAAAAATCAATGTTTGCTCAAAGCCAATTGGAGAATCAGGCTCTGGAAATGAATTGTATCGCCTTATTGATTATTTCTTTACTTTCTTTGCCCCCAAAATATCTAACCAAGGACAAAGGAGAAGCACAGAGTTTACTTAGCCTGCATCTGGAGTACAATGAATTAGAATATGGGAGAAAAGTTACTGTAGTTCAGTAATTCAATTCAAAATGTTTTGAGATAATACACACATAGTGGAAAAAATTACTTTGTTTAAATTATTCCTGGTTCAGTCCTGGTTTAGACCTGGTTTAGTCCTGGATTAGTCTTGGATTTCTCCTGGTTTAGAGCTATTTGAAGCCTGTTTTAGTCCTGGTTTAGACCTGTTTTAGTTCTGATTTAGATCAGGTTTAGTTATCATGTTTTGTGATGTGTGCTGCTGACCTCTTAGCCAGGTCACCCTTGTAAAAGAGATCCTGATTTCAATGGGTTTTACCTGGTTAAATAAAGGTTTAATAAAAAACAAAAAATAATTTTGGATTTGTTTTGGTTTGGTCCTGGTTTAGATTTGTTTTAGACCGGTTTTAATCCCGGTTCAGCCATGATTTAGACCTGGACAGTTTAGATTTAGATTCATTCTACGCCATTATAGATGGTACATGGCAAACCAAATATTTTCTGGGGTGGTACTTTGATTCTGACTTTCACTGGTATTTTCTCTTAGAGCTAATGAGGCTCTTATGTGGTCTTTATAAATACAAGAAATGTAAGATAAAGGGTACAACTGCTGCTTGTAAACAGTTTGAGCTATTCAATCTGGAAAAAAACCTTCCCAAACTTTCATGCAAACTACAGAGAAATCCCTCACAGTCTGACGCTCGCTGCCTTCACTGTACTTCTGATGAGTCTTGGAAGTGGAGATGCCACAGATTTATTTACTAAGTGGCTTGGAGGCACTTCCTCAGTTTTTTCCCCAAGACACACATTACTCACTTTTGCACCTGAAATAGGCCGGTATCAGATGTGCCGTCAGCTTGCTTCTCTCTACCTGATGAATTCTTTGAAAAGAGAAGCTCTCCGGTCTTTTGTGAATCCCCTCATGGTAGTTTGTATGCTTACATTGCTAATGGGCACAGATTTGAAAAGCTATCATAATCCTTTTGAAAGAAAGTAGAAGATCACTGACTTGGTAAACTGTCTCTTTTCTGCCTGCGAGGTGTTTGTGAAAGATGTGTGTTTGCAGGGGGGACTTCAGTAGTTACTTTAAAATATTACTCACATAAAGTATTCTACAAAATTGTTACTTTTGTAAAAGCAAAATGCTTTGAGTGTAAAGTGATAGTGTAAAGTGCATTTGAATGTTTTTTTCTCTCTTTTCATTCCAATTTCAGAGCAAAATCTACCAAATGGTATGGCACTATTACTAATCCAACCCCAGAGGGTCACAAGCCAACCTTTCTGCAAGTCCCAAGCCTGGATAAACAGAGATGGTTGCATCAGGAACAGCATCTGGTTTAAAACCAAATCAATCACTGCACCCTAGAGGCAGATGATTTGCTGTGGTGACCCCAGAAGGAAAAGACAAAAATGTAAGAAGACTGTTGTACTACTACTACTACTACTGCTACTACTGGCCTCAAATCTGTATTGAACCCAACGTCTTTTGATTTCATGGCATGTATTGTACCTGATGTTTTTTATTTTATTTTATTTTGTCAGGAAAAAATATTAGAACTCAAACAGGGGTCACTTCGCTGTTGAGAGGTTCAACATGAAGTAGGTGTAATAGTCAGAGCTATACTGGAAAACCTCTCCAAACATTCCTGCGTCAACTATTGAAAATATTAAAATGTGTACAGATTTTAAAAGCTATCATAATCATTTTGAAATCTAAGTAGGAGATCACTGACTCCGGCCTTTTTATCTGTCTGTGAGAAGACGTGTTAGAGGGGCGATCTTCAGTATCGAGCACTGCGGTAAACTTCGAGCTGCCAGAAGAGAAAAAGAACTCAAGGCAAAGTCACAAACAGACAAATGAGCTGATTTGTCGGCTGATTGAGCGCCGTTTGTCGATTAAATTCCTTTCAATGTTTGCCGTGGCTGAAAAAACAACTGCGGTAAAAAAAGAAAGATGGAGAGAGTCTCAAATAAGGGCAAAGTGGTAGACAGAAGGAGGCCGCTTTAGAAACAAAATCTTCTGAGTCTTCACAAAGGCCTAGAAGCTTGTTGTCACTTAGACTTGCAGGAGTTCTGGAAATGACAACCCCCCAAGATGCAGCAAAACTAAACTAAAAGAAATAAAATGGGTTGAGGTAAGGACTGGGATAGTTTGAGAAAGGTTTAAGCATAAGCATCCTTTGGTACGTGGCTTGTGTGTACAACTTCACCCATGTCACCCCAGACAACGGTTGTCATGGGAACGGGGCACATTTCTGTCATATCGTCTTTGTTCTTCGGCAGGATCACCAACAACATTTACTCTCTGGGTTTAAGCACATCTTCTTTTTGACTTGTTGCAGTGGCTGAGTGGTTAGCGACCCTGGCTCTCAACTAGGTAGTTGTGGGTTCAAATCTTGGGCCATTAGGCCAGGCGAGACACAGTTCCTCTGAGTAGAGTCCACATGTCCTCCCCATGTTATTGTGGGCTTGCTCAGGGTATGTCGGCTTCCTCCCACAGTCCAAAGGCATGCATGTGCGAGGAGAATTTGTGAATCTAAATTGGCCTTAGTGACTGAATACAAGAGTCTAAGTGTCAGCTTTGTGACTAACTGACCATTATCCAGGGCGTACCCCCAACTCTAGGGCCCATAGATGCAGTGATAGGTTCCAGCCACTTTCAACCCCTAATAGGAATAAGCAGAAGAAGGTGAATGAGTTATGTTATGTTATGAATGCAACCTTCCTCTAAAGCACTCATGGTTGCATTGACCTTTACAAAACTCACATGTCACATGTTAGCACAAGTTAATGTTTAATGAAGAATTCCTGCAAGAGCCACATTCCTACAGCACTAAGAGACATATTTCTATTTATATCACCAATGGTATGCTTGAACTTGAACTGTACCTTTTACAGTACATGGTTAATGCTTATTTAAGATAACTGACAGAATAACCCTTGAGTCCAACCACCGCAGTTTCACAATGGCCTTTACCCCTCATTTATGTATTATTATCTGCAATGTCAAGTACTACATTTACATAAAATAATTTTTGTTTTGATAAACCGTTCTAGTTACCTCTAGAATAGCATGTTTTACAACTTTTATAAACATTATCTGACTAAAAGAAAACATTTTATCTTCTGGTGCTTTGAGGAAACAGAAAAAAAGGGCAGGGGTTTGTGGAACCGAGCATTTTGAGGCCTCAGAATGGCCGTGCCAGAGAATAGGGGATTACCTAAACATGTGTGAATGAAACAAAACACAACCCCAGACATGTTTTGGATAAGGGAACAACATTGTAACATAGTAGAAAGCTCAGAAAAGTTGATTTAGGTTCAAATTTTGCTTAAGTACAACTCTTTAGTGCTTACCTTCCTGTTATGAGATGAGATTAAATGTTTGAACTGTATATAATGGAAATCGTTATCCTCCTTATACACATAACAAGCTTTTTATTGTTACATGAACAATGGTAAATTGAGAAGAGAGATTTTAGATTATTTTCTAAATAACGCCTCATAGCCATAATCATAGTATTTTCAGTGATGGTAATGATTAGTGTAATCATTATTTCCTCAGCTAAATCAAATCTTTATTATGCTTTTTTCCTCTATCATCTCAAAAGCCATTATTTTTACAGTCTTATCACCTGTGAAGAAATAGACGATAAAACCCAAAGATGTTATGTATAAATAATCTAAATAAGTTCATTATATCAGTGTGCAATTTATATTTGTGTTGCCCCCCACTGTGATGAAGGAATTTCAACTAGAGAAGACAAATTAGAGGCGTTTGAGTGCTGCAGTAGTCAAAGAAAATAAACTCATTATAATTGGCTCAGTGTGATCAGGACCCCTGTCACCATCAGCAGCATCATGTATGAAGCTCTTCATGTTTATGTGAAAGCTAACAAGCACTTACTGTCCCCTCAGCGTGTGGTCTGCTGTATTTGTTGTCTCCGAACACATGCAGATGCACCGCTGTGACTTGTTTTCTTCTCTCTGTCCATTAGGATACACAGTTCTGCCATGAATGATAGCAAATTCATTATAAACCCAGCAACAAGAAATGCATTATTTCATCTATTGGCAATTTCAGTGTGTAACATGCTGGATCCTATCAATTTACACGCTTTACTTACTTTACTTTATAATAAATAAGACTCTCTATACACTGGATCACTATTGTTATGAGTGCATTGTAAACAGAAAAGTGTTTTGTTGGACACTCATTCAAAAGCCCACTATCAATATGATACGGTAACAAGAAGCATGTGATTTGTTTGGGTGACTATTATTTTCATCTATTCATCTGCCAGTGCAGTTTTCACCAAGTGCAAACAACAAGAATATCAATAGCGTACCACCTGGCCTATTCTGTATTCTCTGTATTATTTGCCACAACAGTTTTTTTTTTTTTTTTTTTTTTTTTTGCTTTTTTGTTTTGCTGTTGTGTATTCCAATATGGCGATTTTTAATCACATAATATCATGGCACAATGAGCAGATTGCCATGAGTCGCAAGTGCAGCCCGTGTGAGACGCAACAAAGAAATGGAGTGGGAGAGCGCAGAACTGGTTTAATTAAAAATGTAATCTTATGTGTGAATGAATGTGAATGCTTGCATTATAAAGACACCTGCATTTATTTTCAAATGCAAGTCAGCGAGAGAAGCTACATTACAGTTCATCGGCTTCACAACAATAGAGATTAAACCAGTGACAGAATACCATGAATTAATATTATTATTTGACTCTATTTGGCATAACTCGACACACATATTTGACATGACCAGTTGCATAATGGCATGCCTGCTTATACCAAAGCGAGTAATTATATTTGTCAAATCCAGAGGTGAAAGAAGTATTTCAAGTCTGTCATGTAAGAGTAAAAGTACTGATACTTCTGCGCTGGTGTATGGCTCAGTGGTAGAGCTGCAGCACATTTGCAGGGCAACTACAGCCTGACGTGGCGTCGTTGTTTTGAGTCCGCAAGCCAACAGTTTTCCAAATCTCTTTTCCCACTTCTTCTTACTATGCTCTGTCCTATCAATAAAGCTTAAAAATGGCAACCAAAAAAAAAAAGTACTGATACATCAAACTATTATTACTGTTGTATATACATCTAAGAAAAAATACACAATATTGTTACACAAGAAAGGTTTTCTTTATTATAAGTAGAAAGAACTTTCTGCTAAACATACTACTATTGCCACTATTATAACTACTACGACTACTACTTCTAATACACTACAACAACAACCACTACTCATATTATCACTGAGGCTGTGTTCACCAAACACGTGGACTCTGGTCTGCCTGAAATCAGAGGTCCCTGGTGCACTCCTGCTGTGGTCCTGGTGAAGTGCAAAGGCAACACAGACAAAACTACGGACTAACAGCGAGAAGTGGACTACAGCACTGTTTACCAAGGGCATAGAAACATACACACATCTAACATAACTATTTGGAAAAAATACAAATATACTGTAAATAAAAAGTATTTAAAATGTTGCTAACATTAGCAAACATGTAAAAACGCTGCTAAAACAACACAAATTTTGTATTAATCACCAGAGAGAGTCCACAGCTGTGTTCAGTCGATATCGCTGCTCTAAACATAATACTTCATTAAATATTTATTAAAGTGAACCGTATTATATTATTGGGAAATATGGAGCTGAAGAGGTGGACTTTGACCAATAGATGAGCAGGATTTCTTCTTCCCAAGTTTCTCTCAGTAATTGCTGATGCACTGCTTCCTGCAGGCGAGATTTGTTGCTGCTCCCTCAGTCAGTTCAGTTCAGTTTGACAGAGCTCAATCTGAACTCGAACCAGACCAATGACATCATCGACACAGGTGCAGACTTTTGTCCCAAAGCGCACCGAGTCCTCCGGACCAATAAGAGTGAACACACCCTGATTGTACAACTACCCTTTTTAGCTCAGTAGAAAAAAATAAAAGCTTCAGTCTTTAGAGGCTTACTGTGTGTAATGCCACTTCTCGTCAAATGTCAGTCATGCCAGTATTAATAAAGTGTTTTTCTTTCATCTCCTATATGTGGGGTTCCTCAAGGCTTCACTCTTGAACCCATGCACTTCTTATATAATCCATGCTTTCTGCAGGTCATTTGTCTCTCTCTGGTTTCATGATGAGTCATATGGCTACAGTCCAGACAAAACTCACACCTGTTGTTTTTCTGCCAAACCCAATAATCCTATCCAAGTGTGTAATTACCAACCTACCATCAAAAACTAGATGAACCTCCACATAGAGCTAGCCAAAACTGAGACTGATAATTCTTTTGTGGAAATTCATACTGTCTTCTTAAGTAAACTACTGTTCAAAGTTTCTTTTAGTCAGACAGGAGTGTTTGTTTACCTGGTTTACTAGTTTCGGCTACTTCCTGTAGCCTTCGTCAGAAGCGTCACGTGATGTCGCTGTGACGTGTCTTGTAGGCTGCTTATGTTGTTTTGTCAGACAGTAGGGAAAGCTTGCGCCCCCTACTGTCTGACTATGAACCGGGACGAGGGAGCTTACACCTTATCCCACACCTGGGATGCGGTCCTGGAGAGGGTGTCAGACAGTAGGGGGCGCAAGCTTTCCCTACTGTCTGACAAAACAACATAAGCAGCCTACAAGACACGTCACAGCGACATCACGTGACGCTTCTGACGAAGGCTACAGGAAGTAGCCGAAACTAGTAAACCAGGTAAACAAACACTCTTGTCTGACTAAAAGAAACTTTGAACAGCTGAGACTGATAACTTTGGCAATGTACTCGTTCAGATTAGTGACTCATTTCAATTCCATTCACATACCAGTCCTACCACAAGTAACTGTGGCATTACTACTTTTGTTTTGTTTTTCTCCTACCCATGAATAAGGGATATGCCCTGGACACGGACACTCACAGCATCTTATTATTTTTTAATGCATAGCAGATATAGCTGACAATAAAAACAAATGTTAGTGCTGAGCAGGACAGACTGAATAGCAGACTTACTGAGACTCAACAGTTGGCAGCTAACAAGCAGTGAAAACTGCAATATTCATAGTATGCTACAGATCTATGCCCTTCTTAAGGACGGCAAACTCTTTCTGAATACAGATGGCCAACTCACACCACACTACAGACCCACCCTCTTGTCCATTCCTCTTCCACAGTCAAAAAAACATTGATACATGGCTGGACATTTGAGAATAATGTTGAACTCTGGCAGCATCAGCACCATGGACAGCAACTCATAAGCTCCCATAGTTACGGAGCAAAGATGAACAGCATGGACAGCTCCCATGGTACCAGCTACGACTGCTCAGCTCATGCATATTCTCTGAAAACCTCAAATCACAACACTTGATTTTTATTATATTTTTACATTTGTGCTTTGCATCATCAAGTGTGCATTTGTGCATCGATAGTTAAATGTTAACTGAGTAGTTACAGAACAAAATGTAAATCACATCCTAATCTAAGCCATTAGATTTGATGTACACTTCTGAATTGCAGGACCGACACAGAGACACACACTGACAACCATTTACACTCCATTCACTACTACACATAAACACCTACTACATGCATGTCTTTGAACAGTGGGAGGAAGCTGGACAGAATGTACAGTAACACAGCAACATGCAGAGTCTTGTCACAAAAAAAAGTATAAATCAGCCCATCGCACAATATGAAAAACTAAATATGATCGTGATGAATTGATGATGATATTTCTTGGTTGCAAAGGCACTTTCTCAAATAGCAAGATGTCATTTCCTTTTTGAAAACACCCAGTAGCAGAAATTTTAGTCACGATTTAGAAACAGGCATTAGGAGTTATGTAAGCCCATGTGAACTTTTACGCATCTGTCAGTTCTAAAGTTGGCAGTGAGACCAATATTATTAGCCACCATTTGCACAGCAATATCTGAACAGCTGGATACATTGACTTAATGTGTGAGGTTATTGGAGGTAATGCTACAGGAGGGTGTTCAAGAGCCTCGCACAATGGCCACTTTGCTGCTTGACTGTCTCATAACCATTTAGATGTGTCTTGTTACGGTAAAAAGGCAATTTACCGACGGCTGTTCATGCACTATTTAAGCCGTCCAAAGAAACTGAAATTTTGTGCTCATTCCCTCCAAAAACATTTTTGTTGTTGAAGCAAACATGGTGCTCCAGTTGGAAAAAAAAAAAAAAAATTACGCTTAAAATTTGATAGAAAAGCAACTTTGCAAAACAAAAAGTTGTTTTAATTTGGAAGCCACTTCAGAGTTTTAGAGATCACTTTTTTATTTTTATTTTTTTATTAAAAAAAATTAAATTTTAAAACAAATTGATATTTCTCTTCATTATATTTGTGCTACCTTGTGTTGTTGAGTGTTGCCCCCTGTTCCTCTAATGAAAATACTAAAATGCTTCTGTTTCATTGTGAATACAATTATTGCTACTCTTTGGGACAGGGTAAAATGTCAGACAATTAAAAATCTGAATAGGACACGACAAATAAAATCTTTGATCAAACACACAAATTTCTGTCACTGCATAAATTGAATCAAATTTAAAAACTGTGATAATACATTAAATCAGATTTTTTTAGGATGCTGTTGCTTTTCAGATATTAAAGGTGAACTATACAGTTTATTTTCCTTAATTAAACACTTTTGGAGTAAGCGTGATGAATAAATGAGTTGTGGCAGTGTGAATGAAATTTCCTCTATGTCCCGCTGTTGTATCTCACTAAAAACCAGCCTTGCAAGAAGAGTGTTAACCGATCCAGTTTCCCTAAAGTCTTGGGTCTCCCAGAAATACGCAACATCTCCCAGTTGGCAGGAACAACAAGCCAGAGATGGTTTTATTTCTCAGATGCTCATCATGGCAGAGCAAACCAAACTGAGTGAGGGGTCACACAGGAGTCAACTTGACTCATGGGTTTATAGTGCTTCACTCTGAAATGTAGGGGGAGCCCAGTAGACAAAAGTGTGTCCAAAACAGTGAAGAAACCTGCAAAGTTTCATGGTCCTGCTATTACAGACACACATCAATAAATGATAGTACTGTGGAAATGCATTTTATTGATGGGTGTCTGTAGATGAAGATGAGCCATTTTAATGCATGTGCGTGTTAGGGCAAGGCCTAACATTTGTGCACCCTTAATAACTGCATTGGTAAAAACATACTCAGCATGCACAATGGTTTAGAAGCCAGAATCATGTAACAAATTGTATTTTAAAGCTTTCCCAATGTGCTGACAGCTGTTATCAAACTACTGAGCGATAGGGTCTTAAAAGTCAGGCCTGGATTGATTTGAGATGACATAAGTTATAATGAATTACAAAGAGGTTGAGTGAACACATCTAAATCAGTGCAGTTTGATGCAGTGCAGTACAGTTGGAAAGTAATGACTCCAGCCATTGAGTTAAGGTGCCGTTCTGAGCTTGAGATACAGCAAGAAGAAAAGACCAGTAACATGCATTTATCATTCCACTGTCTGGAGAACTTTTGGAAGTCTCTCTATTCCCATATTTATAAGTTTTTGATGCATTGCAATATAAATCAAAAAGTAAGAGGAGAATAAGAGAATAAGAAAGAAAAGGAATTGTTTGAAGCTCGAAAAAAAAAATACATGAACATTAAAAAGGCACATATTATATCTAATTTCTATGAGTTTAGAATCAGTGTACAGGTAAACTTAACTGATGAGGGTCTAGTGCTAAAGCAATATGTAACAGATCCAGTGTCTTTGGAGAGCTGGGCATACGTCTCACCCCAGAGGGCATCCATAGTGTGGCTTTACAATCAGCTCGAGCATCTGTTCCACCTTTCAACATCAATATACCTGACTGTGTGCGTTCAGTATGAGATTTCATGTAATTAAGGTGTTATAAATTTTAATGAAAGGCATGTAACAATATTTTTGTCGTTATGGTGTCACTGGGTAAATTATGTTGCGTTAAAGGCATTTCAAAGAAGAACAAACAAAAGAATTGATAGGATTACATCACTATCTGACACGTTTAGATGGTTAAAATGCCTAAACTATTAAAGGTGCAGTAGCTGAAGTAAGCAAGTTCAGTGAAGGGTTGTTTATGTATTTGCTAAAATTTACTTTAATTATTAGCACGCAGGTTTAAGTAGTCAATTCCATTTGTTAAAACATACTTATCAGAGCTCTCAATAGAAACGTGCTCTCTCGCACCTTCACATCATATTTCTCATGCTGGAAAAAAGGTGTCCTATTACTTGGAATTGAATTAGGCCTAATTAATTGCCAACGCAAGTAAATGTGAAATGTATTTATTTTTTTATTTATTTGACAAAGGACAGTGCACAATAATGAACATCTATTCACACAGCAATAGACGTAAATATGCCGGATTATAGCAACAATGCTAATTTGCATCCACAGTCCCTAGGCAGGTAACACAAACACATGATCAGACATAGAGCAGGACAATAGATCACAATAAGAGCACATCTCAAGGCAGTACATTACTAAGGAGTTAAAAATCAATGGTTACCAGACTGGTTTGGCTTCAACCACTGCTTGAGGTAAATTTTGTAATGTGGGACACTCCCTTATGGAGAGTGGAAGACTGTTCCAGATCTCACTGGCCTTTACAGAAAGAGCATTTTGTCTATGTAGCACGCATCACTCAACAATGGGAGTAAAAATGTGCAGCTGTTCAGACAGTCATGGCACATGCTACATATGTATATGTATCCTGCACCATGAGGTCTGAACAGCTCTAATGAGTACAGTGTTGATTGGATTTCAACCCGTTTTTAAGGTGAGTTTTGAAGGTGTTGTATGTGGAGGATTCTCCTATTGTGTGAGGGATGTTAATCCAGATGTTACAGCCCCTGACTGAGAGGACTGACTGTGCAAAGATAGTACGTCTAAAAGGAATCTCACCTCTAGTCAGTAGGTAGTAGTAGCAGAATTCTCATGTTTGGGGCAACTTATTTGACTCATCTGATCAGCCAGGAGCACCTCTGTGCTCACTTTTACATGCTCTGATGTGTCTCTTTCCCTCCGGTGCGCTGTGTTGCCATGCTGTCATGTGCCTTAGTCTGCACTGAGCAGCCTGCAGCAAGCACAGTGTGTCCTGTATCCATAGATACCTCTTTTTAAGGGCCAATGTGTTACACCTGTTCAAAGTCTGTTTACAATTATTGTTTTTATTATTATATAAGCAGGTTGGCTTTAAAGATATCAGGCAAAGGCACTGTGCTTCTGAAAGTAAGATGTTTGGTGATTGATGGCTAAAGTCTGAGCAGTGATCTAAGCGGTCTGCCACATTCCTGTAACTACTTGTCCAGCATAGCAAAAAGGAAAAGAAAGTTATTTATTCAGCCTTTAATAATAATAATAATAATGCTTTAGTCATATTTCAATATGTTTTACCTTTTGTCTAATTAGATCTGTAACATGGTAACTAGAAATATAATGAAAGAATCTTGTGAAGAACCATTAACTATGTTCTACAATCAAAGGCAAAGCCAGATGGGAGCTATTTTTGTGTGTTTCCCCACTGGACATTTACCATTAGGCAACTTCTCTGATCAAATTAGGATGGAAATGTTTGGTCACAATTCCCAAATGGACTTTTTGGCAGAAAATAGGCACAGAGCTTGACCTCACTAATGCAATAAATCAAATGCTGTGATGGCAGCTAATGCTGTGGAGAAGCTTCCTTCAGACATTACCATTAAAGGAACATCTCTGCGATCTTGGGTCTAACATGGCAGTGACAGAAGCAACAAAGTTATTCAAACCCAAAAGAGAGGGGGCTTAACCAAATGACTGTACAGTAATGCTCTCCTTCCAACCTGGGTGAGCATCTGCAGATTTGCCAAGAAAAATGGAGGACCATCCAACAAAAAGGTGTGCCAAGCTTGTAAGATCATTCCCAAAAAGACACAGGGGACCACTCCTGCCAACTGTGCTTTAACCAAGTATTAAGCAAGGTCACTTACAGTATGCAAATGGGATATTCGTTCTTTCTTTCATTAAGTAATAAAATAAATCATTTGCGTCGTTACTTTGTAAATTTTAATGTGCCATACTCCCTGTAGGTTGCAGAGATGTCTTTGACTCTGAAAGTAATAATAGTGACCTGCGCCAGTCCACTTCTAAGACCAAAAATTACAAAACCTGTTCCCACATGTGGCAGTAGCAGGCATGTACTTGAATCCTAATGAATAAAGCACATAAACAAAAAAAAATCTTTACAGAAAGTGGAAAAAAAATTACTGCTGGTTGATGAAAATGTCTAAAAGCAAGAGTGAAAAGGCAGCCCAGGAACAATGGCCAGAAGATTGAGAATCTGAAGGAGCTTGGTGGTGCAGTAATGGAGGTTTTATTCACTGGCGGTTTCTGCTTCTTGTCACATTACATTTTAGACAGCAAAAGACACAGTCAGGCCCCGTTGTTATGCCAAATAGCTATTAACCGTCATCTGTCAAGAGACCACTTGACTTAATGCATCTCTGTTTAGTGTGAACCCTTGTTTATGTATAATGACTGGCTGCTCTGCAATATGAATAGAAGCTTGAAACCAGCAGGAAGCAAGTCAAAAGCTTTGTTGTTTTCAGAGGTAGTGGAGCAGATAAATTTGCACTCAAGTAAAAGCATTTGGCACATTAACATAAAAATATCAGAAAAAAAAAAGAAGCAGTTTAAATACTTAGATGTGATCATGTATTTAACCAGAAGCACATAAAGAGTGAATCCCTGTCAAGGCATTGCACTTCCTTCTTCCTCCAGACTGTGATCCAGGTGCACAGACTAATCAAAAACTGTCCCGTCTTGCAGTGGAACAGAATCTTGTAAAATAAAATTCCTTAATCAAGACCATGATCCAGATCGATACCATACACTAACCATTTGTTCTATGGCCTATTACTGAACTTTGCTGGAAAAAAAATCTAAATCCAACCTTAACTTTTTTGAGTTATGTTGTGAGGACTATCTCAAAAGCCTGTAAAAAAATTTAGATCTATACATTGCCCATTCCTGACCTATATCACTGCAAGCATGACAGTGTAGAATTAGGAACAGGAAGACATAAAAGTAGGCAAATTTTGTCAAATGTTTCTTTTAAGCATGGTTCTCCTGAATAGTGAGTGAATGTAACATCTAAAACTACAGACAGATGCCAGTAAGCTCCGTACTTTATAACTAAGCATCAACTGCATTTCAAAGTCTATTTAAGTAGCATTCTTGCATTACAAATTCAAGTCATTTAGGGTTGCATTAATGATGGTTTTGATGGTGACTGCCTCAAGCTGTGGAGCAGAATTTCCCATTAGTCCAGTCCAGTTGGGGTGAAATTATGTGCAAATGATTTTATGGTGCACGGGGACATCTGTTTCATGTTAGTGGGATCAATGTGGAACAAATACGACCAGTGGATTCATAATAAATATTGGACTAAAACAGACTGCACATTTATTTGCTCTGGATTTCAGGGACTGAAGATGCATTTTAGCTCCATCTAGTTTAACAAATACAGATGCATCTCAATAAATTAGAATATTATGAAAAAGTCATTGTATTGTTTTTTGTTTTTTTACTTGAGAATAGTTTACTTCTTACTCATCTGCAGAGTGTGAAATATTTTTAAATATTTACTTTAATTATGGCTTACAGTTAATGAACACCAAAATTCAGCATGTAATTGTAATAATTATCACAATTAAAACAAATAAATGCTTCAAATATTTCACTCTGTGTGTACTCTATCTATTTAATACAGGTGTTTCTTTTATAAATGAACTACTGAAATCATTTTACCTAAAGTATTGAGATGCATCAGTCTTGTCTTAGACCTAAAAGAAAGACTTTCTCATTAGTTGGTGTCTTAAAGGAGACCAACATATCACCTAGTGTATTGTCTGCAGATTAGCATACTAACTCCACCTGGCTAGACGAACACTTGTCTTACTCACCTCTTCCTTCTCCGTTCTTATTCACCTTTTTTCTTGAGCAAATCTGTTTTTGGCACCCGTTCCATCCTTCACTCGACTGGATTACCTGCCAGCACCAGCTGCCAAATGTGTACAAGCTTTTAACACTGTGACTCAATTGGCCGGTTTCCACAGCTTTTAAATACACACATGCACACAAACTCATCCAACCGCTACACACACACCCAAACGCTTGCCATTTTTAACAGCTGCGCAAAAATTTGTGTACAATCAACACAGGAGCTTTTAGCCGGTCATTATCTGCCTGCTTAGTTCCTCAGCTTTCGTCATCTGTTCACTGTGACCACATTACTATAAGGAACAAAACAAGTGACAGCTGGAGAATGAAGATATCACAACTGAGACATGCAGCAAATTCATGCTTCTCTGCAACCACTCAAAATGGAAATTTTGATTTATTTTGAATTATAGCTAACCATGTAGCAAGTTGTGGGATGATGTAAGCAGACATGGTGGCATGTGTCAACAGTATATCTAGCTCTGGATTAGAATTTAAGGTACAGATTTGTTGGTGTTTTACATGGGATCAACCATCATTTATGTTACTATTTGGTGAACTGGAGATCAAAGTCAAAGTCTGCTTTATTGTCAGTTTTATCACATGTACACAATATACAGAGAACTGAAATTGCTTTACTCTCAAACCCTCGGAGAAAACAAGTAACAGTAAGTAAACAGCTATAGACAGATGCAATATATAATAAAAAATATACAAATAAGAGCATGCAAAATGTAAGCTATACTAAAAGTACAAAGAATAAATACAAAATAGGGCACATAACAGATTAGGGTCCTTGAGACCAGTGCAAATAGTGCAATAGTGCAACAGTAAAGCTAAAGTGTACGGCAGTGCAAAAATATAAACAGTACAGATACAGTAAACAGCAGTGGTTGAATGAGCTTATCAACTGTGGGCGAGTTGCAGGCGTGGGGGTAGGTGGAGTTGTTGGGCTCCAGAGCAACAACAAGAGTGAGGTTTATATAAAAAAAAGTGGTCCTGCCGAGGTCCAGCAAAAACCCACGACTGTATGTGCACTGTAGTACACAAAGACGTGACACTGACATACAAAAGCAATGCAGCTCACATGACAAAAGACAAGAAAACACCGAAGTGTCAATAGTTAGCAAAGCTAAACTAAACAATGCAGCTCAAGGCCAAACAACACAAAAGCGCTGTATAAAGCAACACACATCATGTTATGCTGTAAAACAAGCATTTAGCAGTTCTATATACAACACAGCCAGATAAAAGAAGCAAAACAACAGCAGGGGCAAGCAAAAGCAGAACAGCACTGGGTAAACTTAAAAAGGCTTACTTTTAATGTTGGTCTGAAATGACACTCTTCTTACCATCCTAAAGGCTATCAGGATTATACAACATCATAGAGGACAAAGGCGTATAATGGGGGTTTTATTAGTGTTGATCCACCAGGGCTTATTTCAACCCATCAAACTTGCACATACTTTTTTGTTTTTCAGAACCAATAAAGATAAATTTGGCCATAGTAATGTTTTTTCTTTAATTCATGAATTCTACATGACAGTATTAAATTTGTAGGTTGAGACCTTTATGCTCTAAGATAAATGTGGAGTGGTGGAGCTTCAGCTGAAAGTTTCAGTTTCCCTCCTAAAAAAGGAAGGCCACCCCACTACATATAGTATTCCTATACAATTTTTGCTATTATGCCAGTTTGCAAAAAAACTCAAATGAAAACTCAAAAATGTATCTTATCCTCAATAGCAGGGCACCAACTTCAGTAATTTACATAAATAATTTCAATTTTATGTCATTTATCACTCCACATATTTTGTAAAGGCTACAGTATAAATATTTAACATATTTTTATATTTTTATTTTTTTGTTGTTTTTTTTTTTTTTGTTTGTTTTGTTTTGGTTTGGTTTTTTTGTGCAGAAAACCTCACTCACATTTTCCCCAGTGTAGCGTGTACTATTCTTTTCTGTATTTATTCTTTCATACATAAACTCTGAGGTTTTCTTCTTTCAGTATGGACTGACTTAAGGAAAAACCTTGACAAATAAAATGTTAAATTGCCACAATGACTTTGGCTGCATCTAATTCTTCAGTGTCGAACATTCACCCGAATATTTATGCCTTGCGTTCACTGCACGGGCTTCCTTTGAATAAGTTCTTGCTTGAAAAGATGCATATTATTTTATCTGCATTGTCATCGGGCTTTAAACTTTTTTGCAAAGCTGTTTTATTTTTCATCAAAAAACTTGCCATACTTTCCTGTCTGTCAGCATGTTTTGCAGGTGAACGTAGGACCAAAGGAGGGAAATGTGGAAGTGCTTCTTGTCAGTGATGCTTGATCCTACCATAGCAGACAATGCACAGTAATGAGTACAGAGGTCAGCATTTTCTATTACAGTGATTCCTGTTTCTGCCACACTCGCACACAATGCCCCCTGAACAGGCTAAATGACAAGCACTTCTGTATCTCAAGCCCTTTTTATACCAGAGTTTTGTTTCACTTTATTTTCTGTCAATTTCAATAATATGCTACCATCAGCTAACTTTCTCATTCCTTTTTAGTGAGGCTAAGTGTCAGAGAGAGGTTAACCCTGGCTGTGGACTTCTCCTAGCACTAGCACTGGTTACTTTGTTTGGAAAAAGACACTGAGCGATGATTTTTCTCCGTGAAAGTAAGTAAGAGTGATACATTGGGAGGTACTAGGTGATTGACAAGTCCCTGGTTTGTAATGGAAGAGATAGGATCAAATCTCTTCTGTGGACTATAATTAAATCCAAATGCCAACCTCTGCCGTGAAACAGTGAGGTCATAGAAAGTGCTATTGGTCCATAGTTTCAGAAGCACTGTAATCCTTTCAAATGTTACACTACCTGACAAATATGTTTGGTTCACTATTATGAGCAGTCGTATCAACTACACTGCTGTTAAATTGCTTGGAAGTGCTGACATAATCAATGTGACTTTACATCAAACATCAAGTGACCAACATTACCAACTCTACTGCACCAGAGAGTCTAGACTAAATCAATTAATCTCACAAACGGAGAAAAATCACTTCAGCTCTTAATACAGAATAAAGTGCAGAAAGCAAAAAAATAGCAATGTAAATAAAACACAACACAATCATTTGAAAGTGCCATAAAAATAAAAAAAAATCTTTCCAATACAGCATATCAGGAGGTAAAACATTTTACAATTTCATTAAACAATAACTTCAAAATTTTGAATTTGAAGACAGCAACACATCTCAAAGAATTTGGGACAGGGGCCAGAAAAGGCTGGAAATATAAAGTGGCTCTGGTAGAAAAACAATGGTTGATTGGCAACATTTTAAGAAGATGACTATTACGTAATACATTTTGTAATATGGCCAGATTTATAACATGGAAACATAACCAAACAAAGTGGTATAACAATTTCAGATAAGTGCCTTGGCATAAAAGTATTAGTATCTCCTTTGATGAAATAGTGATGATTTTGGCAGCAGTAACTCAATTGGTAGAGATCTTCGCCCACTAATTACTAAGGTTGGCAGTTCAATCCCCACTACTGGCATTGCATACTGTTGTTGTTTCCTAGGGCAAGACACTTCACCCACCTTGCCTGTATGAATGTGTCAGCGTGACTGTGTTTGGTGGAGGTCGGAGAGGCCATAGGCACCGATTGGGCAGCTATGCTTTCATCAGTCTGTCCCAGGGCAGCAGTGGCTACCGAAGTGGCTTACCACTACCAAGAGAGGAATGAATGAATAATGCAATTGTAAAGTGACTTTGAGTGATTCCAAAAAAGTGCTATATAAGACCGATGCATTATTATCATTAATATTAGTGAAGTTGTTGGAGGACTGGTGCTGGAGTTCAGGAGTTTGATCCCCCAATGTGAGGCCAAAAAGTCCAGCCACAACATGCTGGTCCCAATTCTGTGAAAAGTATCTGTGCAAATGCTTCACTGTGGGGAACCATGAAAGTAAGTGAGCATCCAAAAAGGACTTTCTTCTTATATGTGTGTAAACCAGACACAGATTGATCAGAAAACACTAGACACCTTTAAATAATACAATTACTAAATCCTGTCCAAAGACAAATGTAAATAACGTATGTACACAAGTTAAGTTTATAGACAACATGTATAACTTAAGGACCTAAGAGCAGAGTGAATCAGGTCTGAGAATAACTTCAAAGTTTGTTGGACGGCGGCCCACAGTCCTCAGACCTGGCACCAGTGAATGAGCTCCTTTTCAAGGGCACTCCTCAGATTGGTTCCTGGAGCTGGACAACACACTTTGGCGCACAGTCAACCTCCCACTTTATCCACCAAGTATCAGGCCGAGTTTGGACTCAGCAGGCCAGCCACTCTCAGCCACTCACAGCTGAAATAACTGTGAAAAACATGGCAGCCCTACTCTGCCTCGCTCCACCAAATGAAAAAGGGCACATACAGACTGGTGGAAGCACTGTATTGAAATCACTGTGGAACTGAAGGTGCAAGAAGAAAATAAGCAGCCTCAAAATTAATTAAATATGTGTATTATATTTATTTTGATGGTTCCCTGACATACAAAAGAAGAGCTCCCCTCAGATCCCACACCATATTCACCATAGTCTTCTCCACCATGTAACTGGTACTGCGTTATGAATTAGCATCTCAACACATTAGATGTCTCTTTAATGCCAAGTTTTCACAAAAACGACTGCACATAACTTAAAATGTGCTTAACAATTATTAACCAATTCAGCCAATGCAGAACAGCACCTTACCCCACTATTTTATCCAAGTACATCTAACCACATGACAATGGTAAAACAGGCTAACTGTAACAAAGGTGCATTAAGAAATCAGTCCCGTTAGCCTAAAGCTACATGTCATGTTTTGTAAGTGGAGAAATGTGCGAGTTACCTTATTATAAATGAAGATCACATCTCTCTATCCTTTCTTTTAGCGAGGCAAAGGTGTTAATAAAACAAGTTCATCACTGTCACTGTAATCCAGTAGTTTCTGTATAATGTCCAATTGAAAACACAGCCAATGCATTCAGGCAAGTTTGTCCCAAAAACTTCTGAGAAATTATTTAATCCTCTTCATTGTCTGAAAACACCGCTCTGCTCCTGGCTTAAAGAAATCTAGCCCTTAATGCTGAAGATATGAACGAGGGCGGGACTCACGCCTGTCAATCACCACACTAATGTAATGTACCATGCCATTCTTGGGCTAATTAAAAATAGCCTTTTTCCTGTTCTCTGTGGCAATATTGTTTGTTTTTTTTTAACACAAATAAACAAACAAACAAACAAACAAAACAATAGCGACCTTGTAGATAATACAGTGTAAGATTATTATTATTAAATAAGTGGAAAAAGATTAATAAATAGGCACAATGGCTTAGTGGTTAGCACTCTCGCCTCACAGCAGGAAGGTCCCGGGCTGGAGCCACATCATACCACCCAGTGGATCAAGGCACATGGTACACGCTGAGACTGAGACTTAGTTTTATTAGACAGTCCCATGTGTGTGTGCAGCAGTAGTTTCAGGGACTCTTCTATTTGCATAGTATTGCTAGCCACCTTGATAGCATAATTTATTTCTGGAAAATAAATACTGCATAAATATACACACATAAAGTGAAGCTGGGGGTATGTGGAAAACATACAAAACAAAACCTGTTTGTGAAATTAAAAGCAAAGGTCACTGCAATCTCGCTGCAATGAAATCAATACAATAAAAGTTAGCAAAGAAGAAAAGGTGGAAGCCGAGGAAGGGACACAACAGAAGAAATTCTCATCTGTATGGGCCACCTTGCTCTCATAACAAAGCAAAACAACACCTTATTTCATAAATAACATCTTGTTTGCCACAGATAAAGCAAATCATATTCTCTCTCCCAACAAATGTGGGCCCCAAATCTCATAAACCTCTCCTAACCTTTCATAAATCTGTTTTTTTTTCTCTTTATCCTCCCATTCTTTGCTTTCGGTCTAGGTGACCCCTCCCTCTTGGATCTGTGGCACTGCTTTATTGTCTAGATAAGTCGTGGCCGGCAGGATGTTTTTTCAAGCCCAATGCACTTTTGTTATGAAGGTGGAGGGATTAGTGCTTGAGATTAGCTGATATCATCTCCAACTCTTACCAGAAAGAGCACCCAAGGGCTCGGGAAGAGAATCTCATGGGCCTCACTTCCAGGCACCGAGCCCAAGTTTAGAGAAACACTTACAACATACTTTAATACTAGACCATACCTGTATGCTATGTATACTACGATACTTCTTATTTGTAATTATTGATTGTGTCTATAAACTCATTAGAAAATCAGGCTTATGGAAAGAATAATAATGTTGTTGGTGGCCACAGCTAGTATTTAAAATTATTCTAGTGACCTTGCATTGGGTGTTAAAATGTATAGCTCTGCATTGCTATCTTTCACAATAGATCAATCGGTAACACTAATGTTGATCTACCTCTAAGCTCTCAAATGAACTGCTGGAGTCTACCCCACCGCCTCACAGCATTGAGCCCCATGGTTTCGTCTTATCTCAAAGGTGTGACATCTTCACGTCAAAAGTGCAGCTGTTAAAGATGTGAGAGAGTTCAGTCCAATCTACTGTTTGTGATCAGTGTTGGATAAAGGTTTGTGGCTGTAGGGCAGTGAACTGAAGCAGATAATGCAGTGAACAGGAACTGCAGGGTCTAGAGTTGTGGTCACATTGAGGGGCTGGAATTTAAAGTAAACAGGTGCACATTAATAAACTTTTTTTTACTGTGATGATTATGTCATAACAAATCCTTAGCCTCCTTGTGTGCAGTGATTTGCAAGTACAGTAGATTTGGCATAGCTAGGATTTACACCGAATGCCCTTCTTGACAAAACCGTCTCCATTTGTCAAGACATGATACTGGCACAAAGAATACAGTTGCTTATGACCCCTGGTGGCTGGATTAAGCATCACAATGTATACCTGAAATATGTCTCTCTGTGTGTGCTGAATCTATAATAAAACAAATGAATAGCATATTTATTTCTGTTATATATTGTAATTTACTTTAAAACAATAATAATGATAAACTTTGTTATGCTGGGAGGACACCTTATTCTAAATTCTCTTTATTATCTTCTTTCTGTTGTAACTTGTCTGAACTCGGTTCCCCAGGCGCAGCCCTATCTTCAGTGGCTTTCTCAGGATGAAGAGACAGAAGTGAACACTTTGGAAGTTTCTCCTTTTGCCCGAGGCATTTTCAACGTCTCCTTTGCCAATATCTCCTGGCAAAGACAATCTTTAGACTCATGTAAATTATGGTGCAGGTAATGGGTCTTAAATTCACCCAATAATGCAGACAGAGAAGTTGACAACGCATCATCGCCCCAAAGCATAATATAGAAACATTCAGTCAATAGGCCAATGTGTGCTATAAACACTAAGGGCCCTGTATCGACGTAGGTTCCACATAGAGAACAGTAGTAACCCATTCAAATGTTCAGATATTTTGATTTGATAATCTACTTCCACTTGTCCCTGTTAGGGGTTATGGGCAGATGGAATCTATCCCAGCAGCTATGGACCTTATGTGGGACCCTGGGCTGACACAGAGATACACTGACAACTATTCACTCTCACATTCATTTACTATAGACAGTTTTGATTGAGTAAGGTAAGGTATACTTTATTGATCCCCACAGAGAAATTTGCTTTCTGCATTTGACCCAGCCTTCACTGCCGCTGGGGCAACTTGATGGAGGAAACCCAGACACATGGAGAACATACAAACTCCACACAGAAAGGCCCCACACAACCGGAATTGAACCTGGGACTTTCTTGCTGTGAGGCGAGGGTGCTAACCACTAAGCCACTGTGCCGTCATGTTTTCTCCCAACTCATCCATGTCTTTGTACAGTGGGAGGACGCTGGAGTAACATGCAACATGGGGAGGATATGCTGATTCCACTAACAGAGTTTGTAGTCATCCCAGGGAATTGAACCCACAAGCTCCTTGCTGAGAGTCAGGACTGTAAACCACTCTCCATCCCTTGTTTCACTTTGTAATTGAAAGTGAACTACCATATAATGACAATGAATTAACACGTAAATTGTAAACAAAACTGATGTTAAAAGATGAGGTGGCAATGAGAACATGGTGTACCAAAAGTGTACCTCGGTTTCATCCAGACTGACCTTGACTTACTTAATGAGGAAGAGTGAAAAGCTTAATGCACTCACATGTGTGGCAACATTGGGTACATCCACATTCCTATACACATGGCAGCTGTCTCCAGGCCCCCTCTGTCCCTTTGGACTAAGGAGATTGTTTTCCTGTGTTTTTTGCCCCTAACCACCGCTGCCCCCCTCCTCCCCCGTGAGTCCCTTCCCTTCTCCCCTCAGTCTAATTATTTAGCCAGCGCAGGAGGCAATCTGCTCTCCCTTGTTGCTGTTCAAGTGCCCATTAGTGGCAACTCGCTTCATCTTTCTAATGAACCGATCACGTTAAATGAGTAGAAAACTGACTGGCTTTGCTGGTGCATAGGAAACAGTGTGGTGTAGGGATGAAGGGGACTTAGGGGACAAAAAAGTGGTAAGTTAGGAAAGTGAGAGTGCAGTATTTACTCTGATCATATTTGGACAGATTTGGGCTGATTCACTCAGTGTCCATCTGTATTTCTCAAACACAGATGCTCACATGATATTTAAGGCACAGTCTGCTCCACTGCACTTACTTTTAATGGGTTTAGTGGCTTGTTCCCCAGTCTCTCACAGTGACGCTTTCAAATGGCTCTGGCCAATTTTGCTAAGTGATCACTTATTAATGCTAAACATAGGGGTAGTTCATGTTAGGACAAACTAATACACTCTTCCCATGTTAATAACTTCAGTGTATATAGAAAACTGTTAATTAATGGTGTTAAATTGTAGTTATTTTGGTCATGGTCACACAAAACTTCAGGGGCTGAGGTTGGGAGCAAAGGGTTCTGTCGTCCTGGGTCTCAGGGTCAGAGGGGCCAAGAAATGGTCCCTCTTCTTATATTTTCTAATATAATGGGTCCATGTGAAGCCTTCTTGCCCCGAACCCCAGCAAACCTGTCAGCGGGCCTGGTTGAATGAATGATTATTAATAATAATAAAGCATCAGTGTTATATAGCACTTTTTTGGACACTCAAAGACGCTTTACAATTGCATTATTCATTCACTCCCCACACTCAGTAGTACTAAGTTTCTTCTGTAGATTGATGGAAGTGTGGCCATCGACTACCACTAAACACCCACTCACCCAGTCATTTATACAGGTAAGATGGGAGGAGTGTGTTGCCCAAGGACACAACAGCAGTATCCAGTGCCAGCAGCGGGGATTGAACCACCAGCCTTTAGTGGTTAGTGGGCAAACATGCTCATTTTTTAGAAAGATTTTTGTTTTTGAAACCTCTGCCAAACCTTCACTTAAGGTTATATTAGTAAATATGTTGTTATTGGTGGTGAGTACACTTTTTTCTTGGTTTAGTCTTGATGACAAAAATACATCAGATTTATCAAAACATTTTGGAGAAATGCACCTTCAGTCTCATCACTTTAAGGTTTCATTGCTGTGTATATCACAAAATGAAACCAGCGGATATTATCAAATGAAAGAGTAAAATAGCAAAAACATTAAACTAGGTTCTGCTTGAAGGATGACGTGAATGCACAGAGGTGATCCATAACAGGAGTCTGAATTGTGGCCCTAGTGAATATATGGACGGTGATGCACGGTGACAAGGGAGGAGGAAGAGTGAGGGATGATCCGAGAGGAAGGATGGAGAGGAAAGAGGAGGCAAAAGGAGGAAAAATGGTTCTGTCCTCAGCTTTTGGGTTAGAAACACTTATAACTCAGGACCATAGATTATGACAGTCCAATCTTCTGGGCTGCTGCCTGAAAAATAACCACTAGCATCTCGCTGCCACACACATTAACACATGAGCGCGTCTAGCCACATTGGGGCGGGCGAGATGGGTCTAAAGCCCAATGTGGAGAATTGAATGGCCAGATGAGAGAGAAAGAGAGAGGGAGGGTGAATGAAGGCAAGCTATGGATGTATGCAGAAGAGGCGGTAGTGGAAAAAGCAGAAATGTAAGCAGGATTGATGAGAGTATAAAGAGCGCTGTGAGTGTGATAGGGCTGTTTTGTGGAAGTAGCAGATGGAAAAGTAATGGTTGGAATGAATAAAACAGAGAACAGAACAAACACAAATGGAGGGTTAGCTGGAGTTAAAAAGCCAATCTCGTTGCAGTGCTGCCATTTAAAAAGCAATCTCAGCATAAGCATCTCAATCTCATAAGCAATCTCAGCATGTAATGAGAGGTGGAAGAAATACTCCAAAACTGTAAAAGTACTGTTACTTTGAAACAATATTATTCAAGTAAAATGAATACTTGAGTAAAAGTAATGAAGATAAAATACTCACTGCTACGACAACTTTTACTTTTACTTGTGACTCTACTATAAATATGGGTCACCACAGCAATTCATCGGCCTCCTATAGTGTGCAGTTATTCACATATTTATTTGATAGTTTTTATGTCAGATGCACTTCCTGACAAAACCTTTGCCATTGATCCAGGCTTAGAACTGGCACAAGGAGTACACGGCTTTTGAACCCTTGTCACTGCTATTTCTAGTAACCCTATCACTATGTCAACACTGTTATTACTTTCCCCTTTGCCACAGAGGTAAAAAAATGCTGCAAAGTTAAACTAAAAGTATATTTTTAGAAAATATTTTCAGAAAGTACATTTTACGTTCTATATATAAGTATCCACCTCCGCATATACAGTAACAAGCCATAGTCTCCCATAATAAAGCTTTAAAACTCCACTAATATTAATGCAGCCTAGTTTTATTTTGAGCGCATTGTTTTAATACTGGAGCATCAAAATAAAGGCTTTATATACAACTGTTGCCTTTCATTGATATCTTTTATAGGTGTTTTGCATTGTTGTTCTCCTCACATAATGCTCTCTAATAAATCAGAGCAAGGGTTTATACTTCTCGGCCCTGTCTGCAGCCACAAAAGCACCAAATCCACATCGAGGTGCACTTTACAACTGAAGGTGGAGAGCCACACTTAAATCACTGTGTCATAAGTCTATACAAGTGTCAGCTTTAAGGCTGTAATATATAGAGGACTTTGAGTGTAAAACATGAAAGATGACGCCGTTCAAATTATGTGGAGTGTTGTGGCAGAAACTTCAACAATCTGCTTACTCATGCTGCTGATCCTGATCATTTCATGCATAATTAAATCAAAACTAAGCATAAACCACAAAAAGGGACATTTACAGTCTATTCTGTTTGAGAAGAAAATGTCTGTGAGGTTGTCATTGCAGAAATGTGTGGTCACCAAGGCATTACAGTTCCTGCCTGGATCCAGACAGAGATCAGGATACACACTTAACAGAAATGATTTGTCCCTTTCCCCATTCATGACCTTTCTGCTTCATAAAAATTGTGTATGTGCCAATCCTGGTGCAAAAAAAAAAAGGCATGTTGGATTTTATTATTATTATTTATTATTTTATTAAATATCTTCTAATCTTCTTGTTGTGATCATGATCCTGTGATTGGCCATGACCCTGTCCACTCAGACTGTAATACCTTGAGATATCCCACTACACATGACACTCAGTAGATCAAGGCATGTTGGATCACATCACATCCTGTCCTGTATGTAACCTTGCCCTCAACAGATTATATAGCACCCTACACAACTTAATGTGTCACTTTCCTCCATGGATTGGTATGGTAAATAGCTGCATTATATTTTACATTCATAGAGTGTTTTTATATTTCCATAAACATTCAACACACTTTGCAAGTAACCATTCACCCTTTAACAATTACAAGCATTCACACATTCATACTCTAATGTTCATAAACTCTGGAGGGAAGGTGAGAGTGCCTTCCTCAAAGGACACATAAGTAGTATGAACAGGAGGGAGTGGGAATCTAACCGCCATCCTCTGATTTATTAGATCACCTGCTCTGCCTTCTGAACAGAGGTGGACAGTAACAAAGCAAATTCACTTGAGTACTATGTTTAAGTATAGTTTTTGAGAATCTGTAATTTACTTGAGTAGAATTTTTAGGGGTAACTTCCTACTTTTACTCCACTACATCTAAAAGATACAAATAATACTTTTTACTCCACTACATTTCTAAAAAAGATATTTGAGTAGGAGGATCAATAGTTTTACTCATTTTATTTTATTTGACCTTTATTTAACCTGGAAAGTCCCACAGAGATTCAGAATCTCATTTACAGGGGGGTCCTGATGTACATGTTTTTGGTGGTAGGGTAAACCAGAGCACCAGGATGAAACCAAAGCAGACACGGGGAGAACATGCAAACTCCACACAGAAAGGCCCCATCTGGCCCAGGAATCAAACCCAGGACCTTCTTGCTGTGAGGCAGCAGTGCTAACCACTACGCCACTATGCAGCCCATTACTCAAGGAATGAATTTGAGTAGTTTGCCCACCACTGCTCCTGAGCCACTGCTGCTCACTAACCATTGGCCTGCCTGTATATTTTACTTAGATACCTCTGACTTTCATCAAAGGTGATAGACAAAATGGATAATAAGGTGACAACAAGGGCAGAAAAATAGTTTTGTTGAAAAAGAGCAATGGGAAAAGTCAAATGAAGTAAGAAGGTGGAAGTAGCAAAGACAGAGCAGAGGCAGGGCAATGGGATGAGGAGGATGAGGAGGAGGAGAGGAATAGTTAAGAGTAATAGAGGTGAGGGGCCAGAAGATAAGAGAATGGACAGAAGGTGGCAATGGACAGATACAGAGCTGCAGGCCTGAGAGAGGTGTGGAGAAGGTGCCGGCGGAGCTCATTATTGCTTATCTGGTTGGCAGCGGATATGGTGTGTGTGTGTGTTTGTGTGTGTGCGTGTGTGTGTGTGTGCTTGTGCTTGTGTGTCTGTGTGTGGCACATACACATTCAATTTACATTTTACTCCAGCACACAGCCATAATTCAAGATGAATCGTGGAATTGGATGAAGTGGGTGTGGTATCCGACCTGTCCCCCCCGTGTAGAGTTATGTGTCTCCGGGAATGCACTTGGCAGTCCTGGCCGAATTTATACCAAGGTGTATTATAAAGATGTAGTGAGTGGACTGTCACATTACACCCTTTAGTGTTTTAGTTAGACCCCAGTTGGCATTAGACATGGTCAAACTATCAGTATTATGCATTTTGAGTAGGAAATGGTTGAGGGTGCTGCTTGTAAATGGAAACCCTGGTTTCTCCCAAGCATCTTAATCATTTCAGTCGCATGCCACTCTTTGGGAAACCCTTCATCGCTTTAGTGTCTCTATTTCACAGCTCTCTCTACCTCTGTGCTCTTTGCTATCAATCTGCGACCCCCCCCTTCACTCAGTCCCCACTCTCACCCCATCTCTCTATCCCTCTGTCTGCGCTTTCATCAATCTGGCGTCCTGCCGTAGACCACACTGGTGACCACACTGAACTTCTCAACTCTTCCCCTCTCGTCGCCTAACTACCGCTGCCTGTCCCCCTTTTCTTCTTTCAACGTCCCCTTGCCCCGAGTTACTCCATCCATCAATCACGGGGACGCTGCTAGTCGGGACCCCCCTCTGTCCCCCTCTCCCCACTCTCTCAGGACATTAATCTCTATCAGCTGTCCACACTAGGCAAGCTCGACAAGAACCACCCTTTTTTGTTTTGTTTTTTCCACTCCCTGCTTTGTCCTGGTTGTCTCTGCTTCCGTTCCCTGTCTGTGTAGCTCCCAGGCTGACCCTATAATTTGGTCCCTGCTCCACCTGTATAATGGTATTCATTTAATGGGACCACCTACCCCTCCTCCCTCTAATTTTACATCCTTTTACTCGACTCTACTATTTGTAACCTTTTCCTCTGGCTCCTTCCTGCTACTACTCTGGCTCTGTTGCCTCTGTTATTTTCCTTTTATCAAACCCAACACCCTGACAACTGCACTCACTTCTTGGCAAAGGACAGTCCATATAAGATACACTGTAGCTCAAATTGGCTGCCATCATCTGTCTGTTTTCATACATAGGAAGAGACATTTGGCTCCTTTGACTTTCACAAAAGAGGAAAGGATCTGAGGCGACGCAGGTGTAGAGGGAAATACTTTGAAAACTGTACCATTGTGTTATAGCAGAGACAGACAAAATACTATCAAAGGAGACCCACAGTAGAAGTATTTTTGGAGAGCGCACGCTCTCATTGTCCAACAGTGATAAAAAATATATATAATGCCCACATCTGGACTAAAACTGGCAATCTTCTAGTTTAGGGGTAAATGCTCATTCCAATGAACCACAAAGCATCACAATGGAATCCACTACAACTAATTATTTTTTCATTTTCTTGCCCCTGTGGCTGGAATTTTAGAGCCTTAGCGTGCAATGGTACAGAATTACTGACCCTCACACACATTGTTTTAATGGGAGTCACAGTCCAGTTTATTCTTTGTGCCGCTCCCAAGCTTGTGTCAGGATGGGCACATGGTGTAAAATCATATGCCAAATCAATACGCAAATCACTCCATGCTTTGAGGCAGAAGATTTGCTGTGGCCACAAGTGAAAAACCAAAAGAAGAAAAAGACAAAATATTTGACCATCTGACCATTACTTTAATGATTTTCTTGCTGACAAACCAAATAAAACTAAGCAATAAACATGAGCAAAAACATAACTACCCTAACCCTTCTATTATGTTGCAGGTCAGATTGACCTGTTTTAAAGTTAAAAAGTCTAAAAAAAAAAAAAAACATTGTTAAAAGCATTTTTTTTTAACATGAAACATCTATTGCTTGGGTTATTTAATGCAATCAACATAACTAATGAAATTGATTCATTTTCCATAAATGTAACCCCCCATCCATGTGTTTATTACTTAGATACTGTTCGGGTCAATTTGACCTGGCGGTCAAAGTAGAAGCTAAAAAGCTGTAAGAAATGTCAAATATTATAGTTTTCTTTTCAACTGTGGGACATATTTCACTCAGTCACACAAACCATTCTCTTGACCTCATCTACAACTGAATTATTCACATTATTATTATTCACGTGAGTCAGGTTGGTCAAGTGCTTTGTCATACATGAAATACTGTATGAGTTACTAATCTTGTCACTGTTCTGGAGTCTTCATTTAAGGTTCTATGAATTGGTAGTAATCTGCTTTTGAGCCTTGACTGAAGGGAGAGCATGAGATGTGAGTCTATGTGTGGCAAGGCCATAAGCCCATGTCTGGGTTATTCAGGCATTAAAACTGAACTTTCTAAAGCCTGCCACTTCTGTGTGAGAGTCTAATACTGTTTGTTTTTAACAGCTTCAGACATTGCAAACATTTTTTTGGTGCTCTGTTGTCAGTTGTTCAGTTAGAGGATATTTTTTTGCTAAAATACGATAAATTTGGTCTGTTTGCACAATCATTTGGTTTTCAGTATCTGGCAACACTCTCATTAAGCCGTGAATACAACTGCACCAAATATCGGTTGAAATGCTTAGCAATGAAGTTAATAATTAGGTATAAACAATGTTTAATGAGATTTATTTTTGGTTTCTGGCACTTTTGGATAAGTAAGTGTGGCTCAACATTGCTGTCCTCAGAAATCTCATTACCTATCTTTACTATTTTTTGCAGTCAAAGCTGACAATTGAAATTACAGAATTGTATATCTTCAATGTAAAGCTGAAGTATCGTCCTGAGAATGGATCACTCCTTCAGTGTGGTTCTCCATAAGGTTTCTTTGTTTTTCCTTTTTCCTTCCCGAGAATGTCGTGGGACTGTTTTATTAAGTTATTGTTTATGTGTGTCTATGTTTGACTGTGTCTTTATGCTTGATTATGTGACAAATTGTTTGTAAAGCTCTTTGAGATGACTGCTGTTGTGATGTTGGTCTATGTGAATAAATTTGCATTGAATTGAATAGAATTCATATGCTATGGAGTATTTGCTTTAGTAGAGATGCAGAAGCTCTCTTTAATGTTGTGGATCATCCTCAAGGCCTCCTGGGCTGATAAACTTCAAAAGTTAGTAGTTGTCAAATTTTTTTTACAAACATATGCCTGGGCCATTAAACACGCCTATGTTCAGCAAGTTTTCAACTGGAACTTCTGGCGCCTACAGAGTTTTACAAATGTTCTTCAAAGAGCTGTATGGAAGATGCACAGGCGGCAAACATGACTCTAAATACCACTGCTCCCAGCGGACCCCTTTTAGTTCCTCCTCCAGTGATCTTTGAGGCATCTGACCTCCACACTTCATAAAGCTGTCTATCCAGTGACAGGGCAGACCGCACCACAACATGGACCGCTGTGGAGAGACCACTTAGACCACATGACCTTTACCATCCACTGACCAGCTCACACACACACTACAGTTATCTTCGTCTCACAGACAAGCCTCTCTTTTACTATCACTGCTCTCCTCCCTTTAGTGCTTCAGATTTGTACACACACCAAAGACACACACGCACACACAACACATATACACACACACAACACATACACACACACACACAACACATACACACACAACATACACACACACACACACACATGCACTGTAAAAAAGAAAACAAAAAAAAGGAACAAAACTGGTTGCCTGAATTTTACCTTAAACATTACAATAAGTATTTGTTCTGGTATTGCACTGTAAAACATAAGGTAATCCAGCCACAAGGGGTTACGAGCCAGTGTACTCTTTGTGCCAACCCCAAACCTTGATAAATGAAGAGGGTTTTGATGCAGGAAAGGCATTCGGTGTAAAAACCATGTTGCAAAATTATGATTTAAGTGAAAAGCTGAAAGGAAAGAAGTGCTATAAAAATGAATCTATTCTTCATTTTATTTTATTTTTTAAGACAAAGCTCTGGCATCAACAGCTACCATTTTATTTTTAGCTAGTTTTATTTTTTATTTTTATTTTTTATTTTACTGTTAACTTCACATATTTATTTTTTTTACAGTGTGGGCTCCAGAGGGACCCATGGATAGCGGGTGTGCAGGCTGCTGCTTCATCCATCACCACTAAGCCCACCTCTCCATTTCAGCACCTTCTCTCCATCCATCATCCCTCCTCTTTCTTCTTCTCTGTTACCGCCGTCTTTCTCTACCTCCTCTCTCCACCCCCTCCCCCCATCACCACCACTCTCCAAGCCAACACTTCCATCCATCTCCACCCTCTTTACACTTCCCATGCCAATCTTCCCCATCTATGCAAAGTTTCCGTCTGCTTGCTTCACTCTCCCATTCATTTATCTCTTTCTATAAGCCTATTTCTGAATTTTTCCCTCATTGAGCGCTTTCTACCTTGTTGCTTTGACTCTTATTACTTCCCCTCCTTCATCATTTCTCTTTTTTCCATTTCCAAATGCAATTGTTATTTTTCTCTCCTAAGATCTAACAGGTTTTTCTGAGAGGTATTCAAAAGTCAGAAATCACCGGTTTGATGCTGAGACTTAAAAGGCTGCCAGTTTTAATGGAAATTATGTTCATTCTCGCTAAGTGCTTGGAAAGTCGTTATGAACCTGCCCCCAGCTGTTCATCTTCATCAACCTTGACTGTAATTTAACTTGCAATTTGGATCCGATTTAAAGCCGAAAAATCAATAGTGGATCAAGGCATTCACCTGGATTCTCTTAGTCAATCAGTTTAATGGAGCGAGTATTTAGAAGCGCTCTGTGTTTGTTTCCATATGGGAGGGGCCGCGCAAGGAACACAGCGAATGCACAAGAAAGCCTTTGTCATCCGCTCAGAACTTCCTCAAGTCCCGTCGTTGTTATTACAGCGCTCATAGTGAGTGCAGGATGTGCGTGTTTGTGTGACATTTAATATCTTTGCGTTGCTTGGCTTCGTTACACAGCACTCAGTCTAATTTCGTCGGGCCTGCGGCAGTTTGAAAAGGGGCCAAATGTTCTGAGAGAGATGAAGAGGAGGAAGAGGAGAAGCTGGGATGGAGAGAGAGAGACAGGATCAGGTTGTCAACTTAAACACTTGCTGGTTTTTGACATGATGTGGCCATGTTGTTCCACACATACGGCCACCCACACACCTTAGTGTAATCCAATTTTCTAATTAAATCTTGAAGGCTGCTTCCGTTTTACCTCTCATAACCGCACTCCTCTCCCTCCCTCCCTTCTTTAAAAAAAACAAAACAAGACTGCTATACAGTACCATGCAAAAGTGTCACTGGCACTGTATAGATCCATTAACATTGTGAGATAAACTATATTGCCAAAAGTATTTTCTCACCTGCCTTTTCATGCATATGAACTTAATTCTTAATCCATAGGGTTTCATATGACGTTGGCCCTTTGCATTTATAACACCTTCAACTCTTCTGGGAAGGCTTTCCACAAGGTTTAGGGGAATTTTTTGACCATTCTTCCAGAAGCACATTTCTGAGGTCAGACACTGATGTTGGACGAGAAGGCCTGGCTCACACTTTTTGCTCTATATTCATCCCAAAGGTGTTCTATCAGGTTGAGGTCAGGACTCTGTGCAGCGCAGTCAAGTTCTTCCACACCAAACTCTTTCATCCATGTCATAATGGACAGTCATGTTGAAACAAAACTTTTCTACAAAGTTTTCCACAAAGCTGCAGCCCAGGTGCTTGATTTTATTCACCTGTGGCCATAGAAGTGATTGTAGCACCTGAATTCAGTTATTTGGGTGGGTAAGCAAATACTTTTAGCAATATAGTGTATGAGGGTTTTGTGGTTCAATGGAAAGAGAATTTTTCCCTGAACTAGCACTGTATCTTTATTATTGCAAGATGGGCCCAATGCCTTGGCAGAGGTCTCAGCTCTCCAAATGCTTTTGTGATTTTGTGTAACATTGTACTTTGATAGTCTTTTCTTTGTTCATGTTCATCCTTTCTTAAAAGCCTGTGTAAGACTTTTGCAAGTACTGTAAGTAGAACTTGTCTTGAAATAATATCTTCAGGGGAGCTGCAAATGCATCTTCAGGAAACAAACTGAAAAACATTGGGAGGAAAAAGGAAAAGTCATGCACATCATAACATGGTGAATGTAGACATAGGTGTAGTGCTCGGAGTACTACCTTATAGAACAGAGGTAAAGTGTTTCCAAAGAGCCACACTGGAATTCAGGATGAAAAGCCATCCATCATGACTGGACTGAGAGGCTGCTGTAGTTACAAAACAGGGATAGCACTGTACCCTGTCAGACATGCTGCATTCATTTGTACACAACAGAGGTAATGGGGATTTGTTGTGTGGCGAACGGTGCTCTGCAAAACAGGACACTTTTGGAAAACTATTTCACAAACAATGCCCAGACACTACTGGAAAGATCTATGGCCAAGGTTTCAGACAATTTTGCACAACCCAGTGAATAAAATGAGACTGCTTGTCCAGTCCTTAGACACTGAATCAACAGTACAGAAGCATTAGGAATATTGTATGCTGTTGTTATGTATGTTTAGGGAAGGACAATGTTTGGATATAAAATAAGGTTAGAAGTGTACTAAATAAAATCTGATCACAAGCCAGTGTACACAAGCCCGGATAAATGGAAAGGTTTGCATCAGGAAGGGCATCTGGCATAAAACCTATGCCAAATAAATATACAAATTCCTGCATGCTAGGAGGCAGAGGATGCTAAGGTAAAGGCAAAAAGGAAAGAAGAACTATGTTAATTCACTTTAACTTCATTGTAAACAGAAAACAGTACTACTTTGGTGTTTGTTCAGGAAAGTACTCTTGTCACTTTAAAAATTACACAAAGTTAATGTCCTCCCTCCTGCTCTTGTTGCTAGTGTTGTTGACTTTTACAAATAAATGACAGCTGTCAGGCCTCTACCTCATATTGAGCCGTTTAACCACAATGAAGAAATTAAAGACGACATGTTGCCTCATGAGCAGCTTGAGACCAACCTCTAGTTTCTCCTCACCGCACGACAGCTCAGCCCTCTCTCCACATCCTGCTGCAATCATCTGAAAACACAAGATGTATTTTTGTCTCAGGTCCATCTGAGGACGTACGTTTGAACACTCTTATTATGTTATTTTTATTGATAGACGCTGCAAAGACGTTGAGTGCACTCTAACAGCCTCTGTTCAAGTGAATATTTGGACTTTAAAGCGATTGATGAGTTGTTTTTGTCAACAAATCTGAGTTTTTTGGGTGTGTAATCCTGTCTGTGTCCCTCATCTCTTCCCTTCTCTGTCAGACAGTTCCTGGAGCCAGGTTCGATTTAGACTAACAGGCAAAAGAGGGAGATGGTGAGTATAATGCCTATGTGATGAGCTTTCTTCACAGCAGGCTTCTCTCTTTCTTTCTTAGTCTACCTCTTTTGTCCATCTTCCTTCTCAGTGCTGAAATCATTATCATTAAGTCAACAGTGTCCTCATCCTCCACCTCCACTTTGGCTTTAGCTTTTCTGACAGGCCTTAAATTGTTTGGCCGACAGCCTTTTACCTTGATCGGAACACTAAATCCACCAATTAAATCAGCCCAAATTGGCACTGTAGGCACACCCCGAAGGTGGGAGGAGGATGGAGTAACAGCGGCGGCTCAGGTGATATATACTGGCCTGTCATACTTCTGTATGTGTGTGTGTATGGGTGAGTTTTGACAGCGGGGATTGGCTCTAGCTGGTGAGCTCAGGCCATCTGTCAAAAGGCCCCGGCCCAAGGCTAAAGGTGCTATCGGTCATACCAGACGACATAAAGACTGCAAGCCCATGACGGGGAGGGGTTATCGTATCGCCGCAGATAGGAAAGGAAGCAAGGAAGTGGGCAAGACGGAGGAACGGGATAAGAAAGTGTAAAATAGAAACGAGTCAGCGTGCGAATGAGGAAGGAGGAAGTGAGTGGAGCACAGACTGTGTCTACGTCTGAAGGAGGCAAGAGGGAAGAAAGCGCATGATATAGGATGCAGAGAGCTGTGTGCAAAACATCAGAAGGGGGGAAAGTGGTGTTAAAATCAGAAAAGATTTGCTTGGCGGTGCCCTCACAAATGCACCAGAGCCACAAACACACACACACAGAGACACACACAGACACACACAGACACACACATACATGGGGTGTAAGTCTCTTTTCAATTACATGTGACAGCTGCTGTCCCTCCTGATCCATGCACTCACTGTAGGAGCGGTGACAGGAATAATGGTGGAGCAGACAGGTGAGTCAGAGGGGAGCTCAGAGAGGAGGAGGAGGAGGACGAGGAGCCGGGAAGAGGGGGAAAAATAACAAAATATACAATATGCAACTGACTGACCAACACTGTCTCTAAAGCAACACTGTGTAGTATATGGACCTTAAATTAATGGTCTGAAAAATGTTTAAGTGGTAGATCAACTCTTACAGCAGTGGTTCCCAACCTTTTTGTGTAACCCCATGACTTAATTTAGTCCAGGTTTAGACCCAGTTAGTTCTGGTTTAGTCATGATTCAGTCTTAGTTTAGTCCTGGTTTAGATCTGGTTTAGTCTTGGTTTAGAGCCAGTTAGTTCTGGTTTAGTTTTAGTTTAGTCCTGGTTTGACCTGGACCTAGTTTAGTTCTGGTTTAGTCTTGGTTTCAAGGTTCAAGGAATCTTTATTATCCCCAGAGTGGCAATTTGATATGCAGCCAACAGTGAACATAAAAACAAGCATACACATACAGCATAGCACAAAAAACATCAACAACAGCAAAACAACACATCAAAAGAAAGCATTTAAAAAGCAAATTGCACTTGGGACGAAGGACTTTTTAAACCTTTTGGTCCTGCACCTAGGCACATTATACCGCCGTTTGGATGGCTGCAGTATGAATTCCTCCCAAAGAGGGAGGGGTCAGCAATAATCGGTCTTGTTTCCTGACCAATCTGATTTTATATAATTCACTCAGACCATTTAGTGTAGTGCCTGCAATTTTCTTGCACACTTTGACAAGTCCATTAAGGCGGTTCCTTTGTTTAATTGAAAGTGACCCGTGCCAGCAGATAAAAGAAAAGGTAAGAACAGATTCAATAAAACAAGAATAAAACATTTGCATAAAAGAAGTGTCCACATTAAAATTCTGATGTTTACGATAAAAGTGCATGCGCTGATGTGCCTTTTTGCAGACGGCATCAGCCTGGGGCTCAAAGGTCAGTTTGCTGTCAGTGACAGTTTCCAGGTATTTGTACTCATGCACCTGTTCAGCAGCTTGATTGTGAATAAGTGCAGGAGGGAGGAGTGAGGAGGACTTTTAAAAGCAATGTTCATTTCTTTTGTTTTTGCCACATTTATATTTAAAAAGGATGTGTCACACCAGTTAATAAAATCAGATTAAACAGCACCATGCTCACAATCATCTCCCTTTAAAAGAGACACAATGACAGAGTCGTCAGCAAATTTAACAATGTGGCTACCTGGATGATTACTCTGACAGTCAGTAGTGTACTGGACAAATAAAAGAGGGGAGAGGACACAGCCCTGGGGAGATCCAGCTGAAGATAAAAAAACATCCAAAAAAGACCCATTCAGCCTAACCCGCTGAGACCGCACTGTCAGAAAGTCCATCAGCCAGCTGACCAGGGTTCAGTTCAATGTTAAAACTGTTGATTAGTTTGTCTGCAAAAACATGTGGCTGGATGCAATCAACAAAAAGCAATCACACCATTGACTTGGCTACATCAACCATGTTTCAAAGTGTTTGTGTGGCATCATCCACACTTCTGCCTGATCTGTGAACTGAAGAGGGTCCAGCTTGGTTTAGACCTGGTTTAGTCTTAGTTTAGTCCTTGTTTGGTCTTAGTTTTCTCCTGGTTTTAGTCCTGGCTTACTCTTAGTTTTATTCTGGTTTTAGTCCTGGTTTAGACCTGATTCAGTCTTAGTTTTATTTTGGGTTTTTTGTCCTGGGTTAGTCCTGATTTAGATTTATTTTAGTCATTGGCCGCCAGATACATAAATGATAAAATAACTCCACTCCCTTGCAGTTTGCTCACGTACCCCTGGTTGGGAAACACTTTCTTACAGGACAAACTCCCTCGACACTTGTAATATTACTGTGTAATTTCAGGGAAAAGGAAGGTCACAAGTAAGGAGTGACTGAAAAGAAAACACTCTGATGTTTATTATGGACAACATGCCTTCAAACTTGGGTAAACAGCAATTTATTTGATTATACACAGGACACCCTTTGCTATTGCGAAGCATATGAAAGATAATTCAAAATGCTAATGCAGCCAGCCATGGTGCTCAAGTCCTGGACCTCACTAGACCTCTGTGTGCCTGGTGTCTGGCTCTAGTGAGACTGGGCTGCTCTAGGAGAGATAGAGCCCCACGGATCAGTTTGTTTGTCCAGCCCCTCAATCCAATCCCTGGCACTGTGTTTTACAGCCCACTGCAGACCAACAGCATCTCATAGGCACACTAGATTTTTTTTCTTTCAAGATCTACCTCAGCCATCACAATGTGGCAGTTCAGTCTTAGTCAGAGACATTTTTTTTTTACATTTATAAGGTAATAAAATTATCACTTATGCCTGTTTTATGCAACCATCCATAAATCTAACCTACACTGTATATGAGGGAAGCATACAACATAAGAAAATACTCCTAAATTGCTATGAAAGGAGAAAACCCTTGGATGATAGCTATCTTTATCCCAACAAACCATGTCCAGATGACTTTGGATTAGTTTTTACTTTCTTTTGATTGTGACAGCCTTGATCAGTGGTTCTCAACTGGTCTGGTTTCGGGACCCAGCATCACCCTAAATGACAAGCTGCAATACAAATAAAAGCGATATTTCAACTGATCAAATATTTTGAACCAGAGACACAATAATGTCAGAATATCACAGTACGTCAACACAAAAAGAACAGATTTAACAAGCAAGAGGCAATGCTAAAGAGGGAACTGTTCCCTTCTACATTCTATTAGATGCAGATTAATCTAAAACAAAAATGCATGAAATAAAAAAGTGCATTCAAATAGATTCAAGTACACAAAATTTACTTAAAAAATATTGAAAGACATTGTGCTTTGATGAGATTTAAGAAGTGTTCACTTCAACCTTAGGTATAACAGTATACCTTTTTTTGGCAAAGGCCCGCAACCCACAGAAAAAGGTTCCACGACCCACATTTGCATCTCGACCCACTAGTTGAGAATCACTGGCCTAGATGACTGAGAACCTTCACAGACTAATTAATTAAATCTATTTATTTAATTTAAACCAATCCTTATTTTTTGGGCCATTTTCAAGGATTTATTGCTAGGAGAGAGTACAGTAGGAAATCGGGAAGAGAGCAGGGGGAGACATTCAGTCCAGACTTGAACCACAACACTGAGGCAGGCTGTAGTTGCCCTGTATACAGTAGCGTCGCAGCTTTACCACAGAGCCAGTCAACAGCACCCAACCTTCTTAAAACATTTCTAGTCAAACGGCAATATGTGACTAACTGTAACTATAAGGGCACAGCATTTAATTAGTTTATTTTAAACTGAACTGCACACTTGGAAAAGCTCAAAATATCTCGGTAAATGCCATCTCCCTGTGATGCATCCACTGAAAAATAACAAGCTATAGTTTGATTGTTGGGTAGCAGCATGAAGTCTCCCTGTCGCTAATGAATTTGTACAGAAAGAGTGCTCCACAATAAGAGGCCATTACTTGAGCACACCTGAAATAGCTCCCAACATTTGTTTTCACTGCTCTTTAGCTTTTACTAACCACTCAATATTTGTCACTTTTATCCCTGGGCTGCTTCTTAATTAGTTGTCATTATCACCTATAATTACATGTTTACCTCTAAGGCTTTCATGCTTTGCACATGCTCAGACTTTTTATGGTGAAGTGGCCATCGTTGTGGCAACCTGTACTGTGCAAAAAAAGGATTCTACAAAGGGCTACGGACAAAAAAAAAAAAATTACAAAAGGAGAAAAATCTAAACCTCTGCCCTCTGCCAAGTCACTGGTCCTGTCTCTTAAAGGCCTCCTATTATGCTAAATTGACTTTAACCATGTTATGTTTCCATGGCAAAAACATATCCAGAGTAGTATTTTGTTTCATTCATGCTTGTTTGAGGAATCCTGTTTGCTGAGACTGTCCATTTCTCAAGACTGAAAACACTCGGTCACATTGTTCTGTGTAAACACGTGAAGCCAGGAAGTGCTCCTGTGCTTTTTCTAAAGCCCATTGTCCCCAAATTCATTCTGATACAGATTCACTTATTGTCATCACCAGGGCTTGACATTAACACTAACCAACAAGCCAAATGTGGGTAGATTTTTATTTTAACACAAATACACTACTAGCCACTTAGGTTGGTTGACTTTTATGCATACCTTGGCCTAGATTTCAACGTTCAAGGTTAGGCCTGAATTTATGTTGCTTTATGCCATTTAGTAGTAATTTGTCATGATTAAAGAAAGAAAAATAATAATTTAAACCAATAACATTCTGCTGAGGTAAACCTGTTTTTAAATATTTGATAAATCTCAGTCCATACATCAAACTAAATTTAACATTAACTTTAAGCTGATTGAATAAAATATACACAAAAATGTAATTAATTAAATTATGGCTAGTAAAAATACTAACTGGCTTGTAAATTTTGCAAAGACTAGCCACAGTAGCCAGTGAGCAAAAACTTAAATGTCAAGCCCTGGCCATCAATACATAGCAGTCAACTCATTTATCTATCTATCTTTGTTAGCTTCATGTTGCTAACAGCCGTGCTAAGTATCCATTTTATGCTCTGTTCAGTCCCCACTGTTGCCAGCAGAAGGCAGCAGACCTAATCCATGTGTTCTCTGCAAACTGAAACTAACAGCTCTCCAAAAGAAGACATTTTTCATATATACTGCAGAATTTTAAGTTATAACACGTGAAATACTCATGTAATTCATGTAAAGGTGTCCAAAACTATCATATACACACCTTTAAAACATTTTTTATAACAAAAATAAAAGTCAGTATTTTTTAAAGCATTCTAGTTACCAGTATTTTTCCACACCTGCCTAAAATGTTTGCACACAGCTGTTTTTTACTTTGGTGCATTGGTCTTTGTTTTTTCTTTAGTTGGTGTTTTTGACCATCTTTCTCTCTTTGATTTGTCGCCTGGCCGCTTTGCACAGCCTGGATTCTGACATTGGCCCATTAAGAGCTGTAAGCCGGCTTCAGCCCCATTCCCCATCTTGCTTTCAGAAAATATACAAACCCCGGATTGGCAGTTATATGTTATACATGCGCAATATGTGTGTGTGTTTGTGTACGAGCAAAGATTAATGATCCCTGGAAATGTGTTTGTGTCTGGCATCTCAAAGTGTCGATATCAGCGCAAATGAATGCTTATGCGGCATGAAGGAAAGTTTAGGATTCATTTTGACACAGAGCTTCAATGGTAAAAGGAAGAAATAACTCTCTATAGATCAAAGATTGTTTGGTTTATATGGGGGGCCTGTACTCTTTGGTGCACAAGCCAAATAAGATGTTTATGGCTGGCCTGTCTTTTCTTTGTCAACATGTATTGAGCTTTACAAATGCTAGCCCTTTTTCTAACAGTGGGAGCTATGCATGGCTACATTTTTGTCCAACTGTCTTTGAAAGTTTCTTATAATTTGATATCCCATGTCACCATTTGTTTTTATGTGATGCTTTTTCTATGGTGGTATGACAGCATACAAAAAGTAATTATCAGTAATATTCAAAAACATTTAAAGCTCATAACAAAAGTTCTAACATAGGTGGGTAGAAAAAAATTAAAAGAAGTATTGTTACTTCAAAATAATATGATTCAAGTAGAAGTAAAAAGTAAAAAAAATAATAAGAAAGTAAAAGTAAAAAACGATTTGGTGAAATCACTCAAGTAACTGTCTGGACGTAATGGCCAATGTATATTTTAGTATTAATGTCATCAGACAGACAAAATATTTAGTAATTTGCAAATGCAGGTATTGCCGAACTTTATAAAAAAAACAAAAAAAACAATGATTTATCTACCAAATGTCATTTTTTCACAACATAAACTTTTGAAACCAACACAAAGGTAACATGGGTAGAGTAACCAGAAATTGTACTGAAGTAGGCCTACAATCGAGTATTGCTATTTCAAAGTAATATTACTCAAGTTGAAGAAAAAAGCATGTTGCTTTAGACCCTTCCACAGTTGACATATTCAGGTAAATTGCACACACAGATTGGTACCCAAACATTTTTACGAGTGAGCAAAATAAAAATATTTAGATATTTTAAGACAGCAGGATTGAATGGTTGTTTGTATACAGTATATGCTAAAATTCAGCATCCAGATCTTGTCTGTTCAAGTCACTAATGTGGAATTATTAACGTATGATTTGTGATGACTAATTAATCAAATTTGAGCATTTAATGTCAAACTATTGTGCTCTCCCACATTTCTGTAAATACTTAGCCAGCGTAACACTAATTGCTACATTAAATAAAGAGCAAAACGTTGATAGACTGGCTAATATTTTGTAACCAGGCACTGATACATGCATGTGATCATTAGATGCCAAAATCTTGATTGTTCATAATTTTAAATCCTTGCTGGATAATGCTAATTCCTCCACTGAAAGTGTATTATGATCTGTTTCCGGTGCCATCCTTAAGGGCACAGCTGTTCTGTTCACAAACACTAAAATGGGTCAATAAAACTACCATTATACAGAATAAACTTAACTCACTACTACTCACGTCTGCATTTTAATTATACAATACAACATGAATTTTAAAACAGAAAGGTCAGGGGAAAGATAATCTTTGGTCTCTATAGATCAAAGATTGTTTGGTTTGTATGGGGAAGGTCTTGTACGCTTTGGTGCACAAGCCAAATAAGAACTTTGTGGCCATTCCTGACTTTTCTTTCCCTCTGTTCGAGAATGAAGGCATTGCAGGAGTCAACAGGTTCAGTCTATGTTGGATATGGCAAGCGGGGTTCAAAACAGAGCAAAACGGCCAGAGTGAAAAACAGAAATTCCTTAACTGGATCTCTGTTGGGCTTCAAACAGTTCAGTCCGTGTTTCTAACAACACAGTGTAAACAGTGGGGAGGTGCTGGTGGACGCCTGTGAGCTGCTGCCATACAGTAAAGATCACAAACACACACAAAGATAAAGGGATTTGAGAGTAAACCGTTTGGTCCTTGAGCCGTGTGTGTGTTCACTGGAGTGTGTTGCTGGCTGCGTCTGGAACTCGCCACCCTTTCGGGAGGCTGGTGGGTGGTTTTGGAGAAAGATGATGACAGGATCAAAAATAGGTGCAGCATAGGTACGCGTGAACACCTGCGCGGCTGGATCAACACACACACAGCGTTGGCCTGTGCACTGACTGACTGCCTGAACCTGCTCCATGGGCTGCCTGCAGGCCCACCAACACAACCATCATTAGCAGACTCTATTTTGAGGCACCGGCCACAAGAGATAAAATGTCTCCAAGTGAAGGCTTCAACTATTTTGTTAGTGCCAAATACATTGTTCTTTTCATCCAAAACCCAAAGTCAGTCATTTTTTTTCTTCTTCGTCCTATTAAGTAGTGTTACTGACATCCCATGTTTCCGAAAGTAGACTCTAATTAGTTGGATGCTTGTTATTGTATTTTTAGCCAGAGTTATACATCACTGTGAACCCCGCGCACAGGGGGATCTTGGCAAATCATTTCGTACAAATTAGATCTGGACTGTCTAAACTGCAGTGCATCAGGAAATGTATAGAAAACTGTCAGATTTCTCAAATTTGGTAAATAACTTTTTGCAACAGATAAATAGCAACACTTTGATGCACTTTAAAAATGGTAAGCTGTAGTGATAATGGGCCTTTACAGTATGTATACAAAAGAGCAAAAAGTTACAGTAAACATGATATTGATTAAAATAACAAATCAACAGCCCAAGTTCCTGAAACAACCAGAGGAAGTCTGTACTCAAGTAAAAGTACTGCTACTTGAAAATAACATTACTCAAGTAAAAGTGACCAAATAAATTATTACTGGTACTTGAATGCAAAAGTAACTGTGTTTTAAAAGAAAGAACAGAAAGTACATTTTCCAAAAAAAGGGGGGAAACTACTTGAATGAAAGTAACAAGCAAAAACTAGAACTAGCTAAGGCTCTTCATCATGGCCCCTTTTAGTGGGTGGGACATCAAGTGAACATTTTGATTTCACAGCTCATGTGTTGGATGTTGTGATCAGTTGTGGATCAGAGCGTGTTTAACCCTCTGGGCACCCTAGGGTCCAAACGCGCACTTTTTGCTGTTTTTAGTTTTTTTATCCTCAATAAGTCAGTCAGTTTAAAAGCTGTTGGTGTGAAACTTGGCCAGAATAATTTTTTTTAGTTAGTGTTTAAAATGCCATGACCCCCTCTGTTCTAAGGTGTATAGAACAGGAGATATGCACTTTACATACACTCGTAACCTTAAGTACGCTTTTGGGCTCATTGACTTCCATTATAACCACTGATTTTTGACATCCTGCAATCCTGACATATTATAATACTTTTTTCATGAAAACCTAATAAATCTAAGCCTTTACCTTCAAAATAAAGGGAAATTAGGTTTTTGGTCAGATTGACCCCCTAAGTGATCAGAGTCAAACAGGCGGTTGACATTTTTGTTCTTGACCCAGAGAGAGCCTCTTCTCTCTTATTGAACCTTGGTAGAGCAGGTTTTTGCTGAAGTTTGTCAGTCAGATGGAATCATTTCTTTTCAGACAGAGGCAGGCGTGATATTTCCTTTACCTTGTCATGTTTCGACTGCCACCAACAGTCTTCCTCAGAAGTGTCACCTGACTGCTGTGACATGTCTTTATCAGCTGTGGGTGGTCAACCTGAAGGACCTGACCACGCCCCCTGCTGGTCTATCAGCCTGACCACACCCCCTGACACTGTTTGGTTTCTGTATAAGAGTGTCCCAGGTCTGAGAGAGCATCAGTGCTCCCTCATCCTGATCGATGGTGTTTAATCCCTGCTCCCTGATTTCAGCTGCCTCCTTGACCCAAAAAATACCATGGAAACGATGCAAAAAAGAGTATATAGGTCAAACAGGGTGAAATTCTGATATTTGCACAAAAAAAAAAAAAAAAAAAAAAACACTAAACACCAGAAATAATGCAAAAGGGGTAAAATGGGAAGACTCACAAGAACAAGGAAAGAAAAGGCAGAGCAGGAAAACTTGAATTCGGCCATATTTGATCTTTTGAAGAGACCCTGCAGGGTGGCAGAGTGCTCCCTGAGACCATGAGAAAGGGTGAGAAGTTCGGTCACCTGGAGGAAGCTTGGAGTAGAGCTCCTGCTCCTCTACATTGAGAGGATCCAGCTGACATTGATGCTCTCTCAGACCTGGGACACTTTTCTCCAGAGACCACAGGGCATCAGGGTCAGTCTGAGAGACCAGCAGGGGGCGTGGTCAGGTCCTTCAGGCTGACCACAGCTGATAAAGACACATCACAGCAGTCAGGTGACACTTCTGAAGAAAACTGCTGGTGTCAGTCAAAACATGACAAGGAAATAAATGAGGAAGGAAACGTCCTGCCTCTGTCTGAAAAGAAATGATTCAGACTGACAGTCTTCAGCAGAAACCTGCTGTACCAAGGTCCAATGGGAGAGAGGAGGCTCTGTCTCTGATCACTTGAATCTCACACAGACCCACACACACACACAGAAGAGTATTCTCAGGTACACTGACTCTACTTGTTTATCAACATGAGTCCATTTGGCTTTGAATATTTGAGTTTCACAGACTCTCTCATGACCTCATGAACAAAATATATTCTCAGCCACACTTCCACCGCTCTGTTACATCGATCCTAACACACCAAGACCAATTTATTGGTGTTCAGTGTTTTTATTCCCATGCATTTTGCAAGGTAGAACAACAGAATTCCTTTGAAAATGTATAAAAAAAAGCTCTGCTGCCCCTGGTGGTTTAGGGGGTCAATCTGACCAAAAACCTAATTTCCCTTTATTTTGAAGGTAAAGGCTTAGATTTATTAGGTTTTCATGAAAAAAGTATTATAATGTGTCAGGATTACAGTATGTCAAAAATCTGTCATTATAATGGAAGTCAATGGGCCCAAACGCGTACTTAAGGTAACGAGCGTAAGTTTTTACAAAAACCTGTCTTTGCTCCAAAAATAAAAATGCATCAAAACCAATGTTGTTATTAATTATTGACTATAGAGTCGAAGCTGTAATAACTTTACCCCAGGTGATCCACTCTGCAACTCATTTTTGGATAATAGGGCATATTTTGTGTTTTTGTCATCTAAAAAAGTTGGGGTTTTGATGACAAAAAGACCATAAAAACATATAAATTATTAATAAATGAAAATAAAATTCATATCTATGGTTAGGGCTGAAGTAGTAGAAAGGATTTCATGCGAAAAAAGTAAAAACATTTTTTAAATATTTTTACATTTTTATGGCTATTTTATGAGAGGTCCCAAACGGGTCCCTAAGGTAACAAGTGTTTGTAAATTTTTAAGGTGCCCAGAGGGTTAACGCTGCAGCTCTTGTGCAGTGTTCTCAGTCTGCAGTGGTCAGTTTCTATTAAAAGTGGCCAAAGGAACCAGCCACAGGTGATGCTGGCTTGGTCTGATCCAACATCTGCGCTACTGTAACTCATACTGCTGTAAGAAGTTAATGCTGGTTCTGATAAAAAAAAGTTATTGTTATTTTTCAGTTCATGCATTATTTACAACAGTGAAGATGCCAGTCAAGGCTTTGTTATCAAATTTTCTTATTTACTGAATATTTTCATATTCTTTTCATATGACAGGAAAAATGATGTGTGAAACAAAAAGGCAAACCATTGTTTGGTGGCTTGCAGCTCTTTCACAGCGGTTCATCTGTTCATGTAAGGGATGGCTGCACTGAATTCATATCTCACTGTATAATCACATCTCCCCACACGCATCGGCCCCTGTGTCTTCACCATAATTTCTAATCTAAATATTAGGCCATGCACATAAAACCTCCACCGGAGATAACAGAGTGTGTAGTGCACCACCGTGACCTGGCCTTTTGTTTATGAGCAGATGTTAATATTTGTCAAATTACAATCAGGAGCTTGCAGGGTTTAATAATTCACAGACACACACAAACATACACACACACACACACATACAGATACAAAGAGGTGGGGTGGTCCAGGTGGAGCAGCAGCATCCGCCATCAAGACGAGCTAAATTAACTCACTGTTGGCATGGCGATGGTCGGTGGAGAAAATGGCTGATGCTCCTCCCCAGCTGAGCTCCTCCAGGCCGGTCAGGGAGGAATATCAGAGTGAATAAATGAATATGGTAAAAAGTGCAAAAGAATGAAATAGGTAAACAAGTGTTGTGTGTGAACAAAAAGAGGCAAAAGCCATGATGGAAATAAAAAGAAAATACACTACTTCATCCATGGTGCCAAAGCTTAACCAAAAGGTACATTTTATTGCCAAATTTGAAAGAAATGACAAGAGTAATCTGCCTGTTGACACGGCAGTGGCTTGTATTATGCAGATATTATAATGCAGTGGGTCAAACCGGCAAGAAGACATCTCGAAGCAGGAACAAGAACTTCCAAGTTATATATTCTTATTAAATGTACTGCTTGACAGATGTGTACATTTGTTGGGTAAATTAATTTCTAAAAACATTCTGTGATAACAATGGCAATAAACTTAGCTAATTAGTGGAATAATCTTCACTGATACATACAGCACACTGGACATGTGATGCTAATGAGAGCATTATCCAAACAATCCACCAATACTCACAACAAAGGGGGATGGTCCTGTGCAAGTCTTTAAACAACGGCGGCTGGACGACTGGAAAGATAGCCGTTTCTAAGATGGCAGCATGGTGTTAATGTGGTTAGAACTCTCGCCTCAAGGCCAGAAGGTCTCGGGTTCAATTCCTGGACCATGTGGGGGCTTTCTATATAGAGTTTGGCAAGCATGAATATAGCAGAGAGGAGGAGAGTGTTATAAACTTACATATTTTTAACGAGGTAACAACTTATCTTTTTGTCTTGTGGAAATTTAGTTTACAGCTTTGATGAAGAACAAAACCACAAGTGCATTCAGCCACAACAGCAATGCACACTGCTTTGAGCATGTCTAGCTAGTCTATATCTATGACTTGTTTTTGTTTTTTTGTTGTTTTTTTTAGCGTTAACAATAGTATATACTGATTTCATGTTTTGTTATTTGTTTTTTTTAGTACAATTGTGTGTGGTATATACTGTAAATAGGTCTACAGATCACACCAAGTCCTATAGGTAGAAACTCAGCCCTTCATGATCACAGCACAGTCAAATCAGCATGTACTCTAAGGTACGGTTTCACTTATAAGTACTACTTCATAGTCAATGTTGTGTGTGTGCTGCAAAGTTTCTTTCCTGATTGAAAAGCGCTAAAGGCATGGTGGGTTTAACTACCCACTTTACCTTACCTCTTGTCTGGATAAGTGGATGCTTTTTCCCCTCTACTTTTAGTTCTGACTGCAGTTCTCCTTTCCTACCCAGGGATCCATTTAAAAGGTAAAGAAAGACAAAGAAATGCCTTATACTCCTATCGTATCAAAATCTCTGCAGGGGCCCAGTCTTTTTTTCAGTCCTTTGCCTTTTCACCTCATCGGATGCCTCCCCAAAGAGACCAACCAAAGCTATGTAATTTGACTGCTCTCCGTACCTGCTTGTCTTGGAGATTTTCCTTTCTCAAACAATCAGACAGAGTGACATACGTCTTTTCTGCTATAGCAACTTTAAAAGATAAAAAGCAGACCGCTTTGAGCTCTGTGTTTGGTCTCTCCTCAGGGGTCAGTGGTGGTTCGGGCCGTGCTTGCCTTCTTCCAAACTTCTAATTGGGTGCCAGCATCACTGACCAAATGACACAACTATACACTGTTACTTTCTAATGAGACTTTTAGCCACTAAGTTACTTTTCTATAGGTTTGGGGCCAGAAGAAAAACACAACAATTCACTCACACTATTCTGTACTGTACAAATGTAAGGTAACTGACTTCTCCTCGTAAGCCAAAGAGTCCAAAAAATAATGAGCACCTGCAGGTTGTACATAAACAGAAAACACAGCCTCAACACAAGTTTTAATTGAAAGTGAAGGCAAAGATTGTTCAGTGTCCTATTACGTGGCAACACTTAAGCAGTAATTCCTCGAAGCCCTATGGATCAGAGTTTATTTTTTAGCCTTGTTTACTCTTTGTTCTTAGGCGCTGAGGATGTTTGTCACTCAGATTTTACCAAATATGGGCCTTTGATCTGGTACTTCCTCCACCGCACTTGTATCTGCCATATGCTAATACAAGTCTATGGGGACGGTGTCTTCTTCCCGTGAGTGCATACATTACCTGAAGTGACACAGCATTTACACTACAGTCAGAGATGTGCAGGGAGGAAATTATTCTAATAAAACTTGCCTTTTTAAATAAGGGAATAGCACTTTTGTTCTGAAGCTCTTATACCTTCACATAGGCCAAAGGAAGAATGAAGTACTCAAAATCTGTAAAAGTACTGCAACTACAAAATATAATATATATAAATGTATAATATGTTTTAAGAAGAAATGAAAAAAGTCAACAATTGTATTAATTGAAAAATTTAAGTAGATAATAGTACTACTGCCTCTACAAACAGAGCTTCTACTATGGATGATAATAGGCTACTACTGCAACTACTACCACTATTACTACCTACTTGTGCAACTACTTGTTACTACCCCCTTTACTTTTACTAAAGTATAAATTGTGTTGGGTTTCTTCAGCTTGGAAAAATATCAGTTCTTTTACTTCAGTTCTGGGTTTTGCGCTCTAGTGACATTTATCACCTGTATGTTCCTCGTGTTCAGACTGAATTTGGGAAACCAGCCTTCAGTTTTTCTGCTCCCTCTGCTTGGAACTGTCTCCAAATTGAACTGAAAATGTCTGAACTTTCCGTTCCCTTCTGTGTAACAGACAAAGAGAGTCCATCTGTCAGTGCCTGTGTTTTAATTTGTTATTGTAAACTAGTGCACCTTGTATCACTTGCATTTTAACATGTTCATACTGTTTACAACTACCACACTTGTATATGTTATGTTATGTCTGACTGTTTATATCTATTGCACTTCATAACATCAGATTGTTTTGCTGCACTTTAATTTTAAGACTGTAACAATTCTAATCAAATTGTTTATTTTTATATATTGTTATCATGTTTTGTGACGTGTGCTGCTGACCTCTTGGCCACGTCACCCTTGCAAAAGATATCCTGATCTCAATGGGTTATTTACCTGGTTAAATAAAGGTTAAATAAAAAAAGAAGTACTTCTTCCATCTCTACAGACTTTGGTATAACATCACTCCCTTCTTCGAGTTGGGTCTACAGCACGTGGTGGTCACTTTGTTCAAATTGGTGTAATATAAACTGGTAATATTTGATGGAAAGCTGCTCTCCCTGTCATACAATTCTTTAAAGTTTTGTATCTCTACTGCGTGCTTCAAAATTGCTGCTGATCGTCACCTGAAGGCTGTTAAAAAGTTGGGAACAGTGATGATTGACGGTTTGGGAACGACAATCATTGTGTGAGCGTTTGTTTACACTTGCACTTCAGAGAAACAACAAGAATGACTGAAGCAAACAAGAATGCTATATTGGATGGAAACACAGGTAATTGTGTAGTTCTGTCTAGCTCAACAGTAAAAAAAAACACAACAAACAATGGTTGAAAGCTTCACTGCGCAGCTTGAGTTTTTTAATGACAAGTAAACATGGGCATTAGCTTTTTACATTGCCATGCATGGTTGTGTGTTTGGGTAAATCACTCCTTCATGTCGGCTAACGGCCACTTCAAACACAGCGCCTCATCAAGAAGAGATGCTTTGTCGTAGCATGAACTGTGTCGAGTCAAGGAGGAGGAAGACGCAATTTACAAGACACTCTGCTAAAAAGTACACGTTGTACCAGCATACAATGTAGATTTCAAATGTTTTTATCCCTCTTTTCTCCAGTTTCTGTACTGTTCATTCATTTCTCTTTTCAACACCCTTTTGCCTTTCTTCCTCTATGCTCTCACTTGGTATCTTACACCTGAAACACTCACAATTGACTTCCTCTGCTGTGCCTTGTCACAGAGAAGATGGTTTTGCAGCCTGACAACACACGACTACTGAAGCACATTCATTTATCCACTCGCTGACATGAGGAGACCTGCACATCCACGTCTACTGCATTTCACACGCACAAATGCCCAGTGACAGGCTACTAGTGACTTATCACACGTGTATGGTTTTTGTATACTCAGATGAGTCATTTCTATCAGCTGCCAAATAAACTGGCAAGCTGTCCTCACCTCCAAAACCTGCCTGCCTCTGACACTTGACTGATCGGAGTAGTTACAAGGCAGAGAGTTGATAAGCACTGAGGTCAGTTATAGCAGCTGTAAATAATAATAATAATAATGCCCCATCACTACCTCAGCAACAGAACCAATCTTACTCTGCTCTGCCCCATCACCAGGGGTGGACAAAGTACTCAACTTCATTACTTGGGTAAAATAATAGATCCTCCTGGTCAAATATTACTCCAATACAAGTAAAAGTTGCTAAGTCAATTTTTTGTGAGGAAATGTGGGGCTCAACTTATAAAACCATAATAGAGAAGATTGTTCTACAGCAAAAATGAGCCATATGTATTGTAAATAAGGCTTGGTATTATGATCATACTAATCAATTATTTTTAAATTGGTTTATTATAGAATCATGCAAATAATGTTCAAAACAAAAGCTAACTCACTTGCAGATTGAGTCCAGAGGTTCTTTTTAGTTCCTGAGAGCAAATGATAAATGGTTATCTTTAGGGAGTAAATCAAATGTCTTTTGGTTTTAAGACAAGTTCTCTGCAGAAGTTACTTTTGCTTTTTTAGAAATGTAGTGGAGTAAAACATATTATATTTATCTTTTAGATGTAGTGGAGTAAAACGTATTATATTTATCTTTTAGATGTAGTGGAGTAAAAGTAGTAAGTTACCCTTAAAAATACTACTCAAGTAAAGTACAGATTCTCAAAAACTATACTTAAGTACACTACTCAAGTAAAATAATTTTGTTACTGTCCACCTCTGCCCATCACCACCTCAGCTCTTTTTAGGTTAAACTTATAGCTCTGCATGTTTGTTAAGACCTCCCATTTCTTATCATCGCTTCAATTATCTTTTTCCAACACTTAAATGTCATGTTGACTCAGTGGAAGACAGACCTAACAGTTCCCATAAAGGCTTTTGAAACATCTAGAGAAAGTTATTATACTTCATTTGAAGGCTTGTAAAGAGTCCCTAGAGCACAGTGGTGTCTTTTACTTGAGTGGCTTGTTATCATGTTTTGTGTGCTTAGTTTATTTTATTTTCTGTGGTCATTCCTCTGTACGTTTTGTGAGAAGCAAAGCGGACCCAGTGTCATCTTTCACACGCCCACACACACTTACGGTTATTAGCCCGCCACAAAAGAAAAAGCGCACACTAGTTGATATTTTTTTCCACCTTGCTCACGTTTTAAATTGGTATACTCACTCTTACTGCCTCGTACACAGCCCACAGCAGTCGTGGTGTTCCCCCAGCGTCGACAGCTCCATCTATTGTGTGTGAATAATGTCCAAGGTCACTGTGTACTCAGAGGGTGATCATAAAAACCATACCGCTGCTAACCACAGGCCCCAACACTGAATTAGACCGATGCTGGGAGAGACACGGCGAGAAGAAAAAGGAGGCGAGGAGGAGGTCAGTGCAGTGGGAAGAGGAAAGAATAGGACGAAAAGGGAAAAAAAAACACAATCCGTCACAGAAATGAACAGAAGATGTGGAAGCCTGTCCAGCCATCTTAGGCCAGATGCACATTACAACACAATCTCAAAATGTAGTTAGTATTGATTATGACAACCCTAGCATTTATCATGAGGGTTCAGTACAGATTATGCTGAGAACTTTCAGAAACCACTTTTATCAAAAGTTATAGTCATAGCTGTGATTTTGGCTTTATTTAGTTTGCGCATCAACAATTACCAAAGCACAACTTCTAACCTGCAATTATGTGTTATAAGGTAATGCTAACGACTTCTATTAATTCATTCATCTTCTTCCACTTATTCCCTTCAGGGGCAGGGGTGGTTGGAGTCTAAGAAACTATAGGCAGGGTACAGCATGGACAATGGCCACTTAGGCACAGGGTTAACACACATAACCATTGACTCTCACATTCATTGGAGAATTTTAGATTCACTAATTCACCTCACAGAGCCATGAGTATTGCTTTAAACACTGGATCAAAGTTGTTCTGTTAAGGACTGAGCGCTGTTGACATGCTCGACCTGCATGTAAACATAGTGAGCATCTAACTGTAAAAGGTGTCTTAAACTTGTAATGATGATGCCATAAACTGCATTTATGCAAAAGTAATGTTTGGCTGTGAAAGATTTTGTTAGCATTTGCTGTTTTGATGGTATCTTGTGTGCCCTATGATGCATTTTTTTCTATCTTCATGTGCCGGGTCTATACAAATCTGTTCAGCCTCACTCTGGAGAAGCACATCTGTGGACAAAGTCTGGCTGAAGATGTCTTGTCAAATTAAACACAGGACCTTCCTCCTCTATTTGGATGAGATGTGCTGTAGAGAAGGGTTACTGAGCTTCAGTCTTAATTGGGGTTGGAGTTAAGGTCAGGCTGAGCCCTCAGAGGGAGAGAGGAGGTCAGGCCGGGGTTTCTCAGTATGTCAGTTTGAGTGGACACTCACATGGTGAAAATCTCTTCTTGGTGAGGTCATTTGGGTGAGATTAACTGGATTCCACTTAAAAAGTAAATTTTTACTCTTGAAGCACACACGGAGTAATGAGCATTTCTAAATTAGGTCTACAAGACCATAATGCTAATTCAATCCAATTTATCATTTATGGAGTTGGGTTACTTTAATTGTCAAATGGTATCAGTAAACTAATAGCACGGACTTCTGGCAAGGCATTGGGCATGTCTCATTATGGTAAAAAAGGAAAAAAAAACATATATGCCCAAACGTGGATTTTAAGTCTTTATTTGTCACAATAATAAAAAAATCCAGATATGTCATGATTTTGCAAAAAAAAAAAATCTTTCAAAAAATCCAATTATAAATTTTTGTGTTTTTTTCTAACACAAACCTGGCGATGATAATTTTGAAGATATAGAAATATACTGTTACTAAACAGTATTACTGTTGTTGAATGGCACTTTAGTGACTAAGAGGAGCCTGTAGATTCAGGGACACAGCCTTGATAGGCTAAACACTGGTTTCTGAAAATTCAGTGTAGAAAATGCTGTTGACATAAAATTAACTTGAACTTGTGCCTGGTCCCTCTGGTGATAATGCAAACCGATCTGTGTGAATCTCACAGGTGCCCTATTCTGATCCCTCACTGTGAGTGATGTTGGTGTTAAAGAAAACATATGTGTGTCACAACAATAGACAAACACTGTAATGCTGCAAAAAATTATATGTTTTCATGTTTTTATTGAACATTTATGTAAACATTCACACTGCAGTATTGAAAAATTATGTGAACCTTTGGATTCAATAACTGGTTGATCTTGCAGATCAGACCTGCACAATGCTCAGGAGGAATTTTGGACCATTCCTTTTTACAAAACTGTTTAAGTTCAGCAATATTCTTGGGATGTGAATCGCTCTTCTGAGGTCATGCCACAGCATCTCAATCAGGCCACTCCAGAAGGTGTATTTTCTTCTGTTGTTTTGAGTCAGTGTCCTGTTGCATCACCCATCCTCTGTTGAGCTTCAGTTGGCGGACAGATGGTCTTAAGTTTTCCTGCAAAATGTTTGGATAAACTTGGGAATACACTTTGCTGTCAGTGATAGCAAACCATCCAGGACCTGAGGCAGCAAAGCAGCCCCAAACCATGATGCCCCCTCCACCAGACTTCACAGTGGGGATGGGGTTTTGATGTTGGTGTGCTGTGCCTTTTTTTCTCCACACATAGCGTTGTGTGTTTCTTCCAAACAACTCTGTCAACAGAATATTTTGCCAGTAGTGATGTGGAACATTTAGGAGCTCTTTTGCAAACTTTAAATGTGCAGCAATTTTTTTGTTTGCTTGTTTTGTTTTTTGTTGTTTTGTTTTTTTTCTGTTGGTCTTTAGCTGACACTCTAGGATGCTTCTTCACCTCACTAAGCAGTCTGCGCTGCGCTCTTGCAGTCATTTTTACCGGACGACTACTCCTAGTTAGAGTAGCAGCAGTGCTGAACTTTCTCCATTTATAGACAATCTGTCATACCGTGGACTCATGAACATCAAAGCTTTTAGAGATACTTTTGTAACCCTTTCCAGCTTCATGCAAGTCAACAATTCTTACTCGTAGGTCTACTGAGAGCTCTTTTGTGCAAGGCATGGTGCACATCAACCAATGCTTCTTCAGAATAGCAAATTCAAAAACTGATGTGTGTTTTTTTTTGGGCAGGGTCACTTTAACCCACACTTACATTCTTCTCACATTGATTGGACTCCAGGTTGGCTGACACCTAACTCCTATTAGATCTTGAAGAGTCATTAGCCTAGGGCTTCACATACATTTTCAATCCTGCATTGTGAATATTTACATGAATGTTCAATAACTACATGAAAACATATAATTTTATTTATTTATTTATTTATTTATTTTTTACAGCATTAGTTTAAGCAGACTGTGTTTATCTATCAGTGTGACTTAGATGAAGATCAGATCACAGTTTATGACCAAATTATGCAGAAATCCAAGTAATTCTAAAGGGTTCACATACTTTTTTCTTGCAACTACATTTAGCAGACTCTCGTGGTACCTTCCACAAAAAAATAAAAAAAATAATAAAATAAAAAAGATAAACACACAACTGAACGACCAAATTGTCATGCTCAGGGTTTGAGTCTGGTCCAAGTTCAGTCTAAGTGGAGTCATCAGTGTCGCTGTTTTCAGTGCAAACTAGACACAGTTGGGGCAGACAAGTGTCCAGGTCCAAGTTTTATTTTCCACAAGATTGAGTCACCAGCTCAAGTCAAGTCATTACTCTGAAATGTTTTTTTTTTTTTTTTTTTTTGCCAGACCCTCAAGCAGTCTGTCATTTTATCTTTTACAGTTTTTTTTTTACAGTTTTTTTTTTTTTATTTGTGTTCCTGTCACAGTGCCATGCATCATATAGCTTCTTATAGGTTTGCATCTTTAATAATAATACATTGGTACTATGGCCTCTCCGACCACCACCAAACCCACAAGCACACTAACACCTTCATATACTAGACAAGCTGGGTGAAATGTCTTGCTCAAGGGCACAATGATGGTATGAACTATAGAGACAAGAAGGCAGGTTTTGAACCAGCAACCTGCTGGTTATAGAACCAGCCACTGTTGTCTTTGACAATGCTTCTGCTAATCTTGCAAGGAATATTACAGCTTGTGACAGTAAGCATACATCCCAAATGTGGACCTGTACATGTCAAACATTGCCTTTAATCGCATTGCCATCTCAAAAACATTGCCAGAATCAAAGGTATTCTGTCTAAACCAGACCTAGAGAGACTTATTCATGCATTTATCTCCAGCAGGTTAGACTGGTCTGCTCACTGGACTCACTAAGCGAGCTGTAAGACAGCTGCAGGACGTCCAGAACGCTGCTGCTCGGGTCCTGACCAAAACAAGGAAGTACGACCATATTAGTCCTGTCCTCAGGTCTCTGCACTGGCTTCCTGTTGCCCAGAGAAAAGACTTTAAAACAGCTCTACTTGTGTACAAGTCTCTCCATGGCTTAGCACCACAGTACATCTCTGACATGTTGGTCCCATATGAACCATCTCAGACTCTGAGGACCTCAGGGACAGGTCTCTGCTGGTGCCCAGAGTCAGGACTAAACTCGATGAGGCAGCGTTTCAGTTTTATGCAGCAAAATACTGATATTGTTTTATTGTCCGATTTGTATTGTCTTGTATTGTTAGTGTGTAGGTTAGTTTGTCACTGTTTGGTCATATTGTGTTTTATGTTTTGTGTAAAAGCCTAACTAGGGACGGGCATTGAGAATTAGCCTCGGCTAAAATGTTGTAGTGTGTAACATGTGTTCATGAAACATACTTGTCCCTATCAAATAAATCAATAAATAAATTCAAGTCTGGAACAGTCTTCCTGACGATGTTAGACAGGCCTCTACTCTGACAATGTTCAAGTCCAGACTTAAAACTGTTATTTTTAGCTGTGCATATGACAAGTGAAAGTGTTTTATCTGCACTCTTCTCTTTTAATTTAATTTAAAATAAATTCTTAATTTTTTTTTTATTTGATTTTACTGTTTTAATTGTAATTCTTATGTATGTAGTTTTACCCTGTCTTTTTTTTTTTTTTTTTTTTTTTTCTGTAAAGCACTTTGAATTACTCTGTGTATGAATTGTGCTATACAAATAAATTTGCCTGGCCTTATCTTTGCTTTTAATCTATTTGCCAAAGCCTTATTGTTTAAACATTTGCATAAACTCTTACCAATACATTAACTCCCATTGTGATCTATATAGTACCATTAAAGATGCAAAGTTCGCTTCTGAAACCAATGTATAGTTTCCTAAATAGGATTTTTCCCAGCGACTTGCTCCTGTGACTGTGAACATTTCTGGCTCACGAAGCGTTCCCTGTGGACCAGTACATAATTAGTGTGTTCTCAGTAATGCAGTGTAATGGCTTCACAGCTTCACTCTGAAATGCTGATGAACATCTGTTTGTCAGAAACCTGAGCTTGCGCATACTTTACACATTGTGCTGTTTACATATTCAAATGTAAGGATGACCGGATCCAGCCTAAAATGTTTAAACACCTGTAAATGTCTTTGGGTAACATTCAACTTTACAAACTTTTGCCAATTAGCATTTTTGATAGTTCCTTTGCATACTCGATAGCTAAATCTGTTTGTAATTTCACAAGATTTTGCAGGAACATCGCAATAAGGTGGAAAATTGCTCCAAACCTCATGTAAAATACTGTTTTAAAATATTTCTTGACTAAAAGAAAAAAGTATTTTGAGTGTAAAGTTATCTTAATAGAAGATACAGAACTGTACAGCAACAATTTATACCATTATTACCTTTAATACCTTTACTAGTACTACAATTATTTTTACTACTACAACCTCTGTTACTACTTTTACTACAACTAATCCAACCACAGGGACTCACAAGCCGGTTTTTGCCATTCCCAAGCCGGGATAAACTGATAGGGTTGGGTCAGGAAGACGAAAAACCTATGCCAAATCAAGATTCAAAACACTGCACACAGGAAACAGAAGATTTGCTGTGGTGACCCCAGAATGGAATAGCAGAAAGAAAAGAAGAAAATTACTACAACTACTATTACCACTACTACTTCTGCTTACCCCAAAATCTGAACAAGTTTCTAGTTATTTTCCACCTCTGACATGGAGCAGGGTTTGGACTAGACCAGGTGGCTTGTCAGTGTGTAACTGTGTGTACTTGTGTGTGTGGTCTTGTTGGAGATGTACACTTGCTCCTACCAAGGTCAGCGACTATCCCGGTGCACCCTGGGAGGAGAGGAGAGGAGAGGCGAGCTCCGGTGTGAGGATTTGTGTGGCCAGTTGGCAAATACTGAAGCCACTATCAGTGTTGGAGACAGGAATACTGACCTCTTCCACTGTCTTGCTTTTTGTATGTCCCTCTGTCGTCCTCTTAAATGTCATTTCAGATACAAACCAGCTCTGAAAATGTTAAGACAAAGCGTAAAATGTAAATAAAAACAATGGGTACAACATTTTATTCCCAGTAAAACAAACTATATCAGGTGTAGATACTAATCATTCTCATTCTGAATTTGATGGCAGCAACAAATAGTGAAGAACATATAAAAGATGAACTAAAGGCAGAGTCTATATTATTGGTATTGGATGTATCGGATGCTCTTAATCTTCAGAATCTCAAGCAAAACTGTGTTGAAAACCGGAAACTGGAAACCACTGCCTGGATCAGAAACACTTCCAGAAGTCACTGTCTCTGAATACAATTTTCACAAATGCATCTTAAAGCTGCATTATCCATAGAAGACACCTTATGTGAACATGATCCAAAAACACTTCTCTGGACTCTTTACATTTAGGTTAATCTGACAATCTGACCATTAAACAATTTTGCCCCAGAGAAGATTGGGGTGTTGTTGGATCATATTCACATGAGGCTTTTTCTTTGCATGAAACAGCTTCAACTTGGTACTTGGTTGTAGATACACAAGTTAAGTTCATGTCTTTGTGAGTGTCAACAGTTTGCATTGGCTTGAATATTCAGGCAAAACCTCAAAAATATTGAATTTTTTTTTTTTTTTTTTTGCACAACATTAATTTATTTCCACTTCCTTCTGCTCTGCGACAGTGGGGTGGACACATAAAGGGGACTGGCACGATGGACTGATGAAGGAAAAGAGAGATGCCAAGAGAGGAAACCATGTGACGATGGCTGCTCAAACAAGCCGCCTAATTGGGCACAAGAGGCCTCGTGAGTTTGGCGGGGGGACACTTCAAAAAAAAAATTTCCAATGTGAACGTGTGTCAAGGAGAGGCAAAAAAAAAATGAAAGGCTGAGGATAACCACGTGTGATAATGGAACCAAAATGAGCTGATAATGAAGTCCAGCACACACAAACCTATAGTGGCACATGCACTTTCCTTTGGTCCCTCAGATCTCAGAGCAGCTGCATTATTTAACAGAAGACTAGGATAGCCTCAAGTCTGTGAGAGGTGTGTGTTTCCTGATATAAATACACCTGCATCTGAGAATCCCCCTGATCTTGAGCTGGTTTTGCTCTTCTGTTTCCTTGCCATCTGTGCCACACATCAAGTCTGCTGTGTTAATGCACAACAAGAGACCTGCTATTTAAAATAATACACAATGTCTTTTCTTAATACAGTTAGAATGCCAATAAGCAACACTTGCTTTATGTTTTTGTGTCTTTTACAAGTCCATGATGTAAACATAGACTTCTGTAGAAAGCCTTTGCAAAGAGCAAGGACATGAGGTGATTATTTGAATTTTATGACTTCTCGTAAATAGTGCTTTATTTGTCACCTGTTGATTCTGCTTAACTCTGTGTTGTTGTTCAGTCCTTTTAGTGATTTTTATTATTATTATTTTATTTTATTTATTTTTTTTGTCTTGTTGCCAGCAGTGAAGTCTGACAGATCAACCACATTCAAACAAACCAACTTCTACCACAACTCTTTGTACAGCTGGCTTCTTCAGCTGTTCCCGTTCAGAAATAAGTAGATAGTTGCTAATAAAATGGCCTAGTATGGTCTTTTATAGCAAAACCAGCAACAATCCACCATGTTTGTTTGGGTTACAGGTCAGCTGCACACTACTTATGTCCCGTTTTTCCGATTGGTTACTCTGTCTGTGATTGCTCCGCCCATAGAAAGGAAATCCAAACAAAGGAGTACCAGACTAACTTTTTTGTATAGAAAAGAAAAAGAGTTAGTCTGGCTGTCCAGGATAGGAAAATATTGATTTAACTGGTACATTAAAAACACACCTGTAATTGCCTTTATTATACAGTTGGTCCATTGTTACCACTGGTTACATTTCGTACAAGGTCAGCTCAACATTAAAGTTATGTTTACTCTTCAAACCTAAAGCCAACCAGGAATGCAGTGGAGTACTTACTATCTAATCAAAGTGCTTCAGTGATGCGCTACAATATCATGTTCAATGTGCATATTTATTTATTTTTTAGCTCCAGTGTGAAACTATCAAATCTTTTTAAAAAGGGTAAAACTATAAACACAATATTTTGTGTGTCAATAATACAGTACCATAGAGCACTAAACTCAGAGCACGCAGAAATAAAATACAACAAAACAATTTTTTTTTTAAATCTTTGTCAATTTTTGTTTGTTTTCACAGCTGTCTTCATCAGAATCACCACTGTATAACTAAAGTTTATCCTAAATACAACTTCCTTACAGCAATTATTGCACTTGTTTGACTATGCTGCAAGTTAGACTCATTATTACTCTAACCAAAAATATGACTAAAAATTGCAATTTATTTGAGTTGGAAATGTATATATGCCAAAAGGTGAGACAAATAGGCCAACCTTCAACACTATCCAAGGATTCTTAGTTTGCAAAATATCCTGAGATAAAATAAATTAAAAGCAAACACATCATATTATTTTACCAATATTTTATGTCCTTCAAACTATTTGGCAGGAGGTCTTTAGGATATGGTTCAAATGTTTTTGAAACCTGTAGGAGAAAAAGTAAATAAATAAGGTTTCTCAAAAAGAACACATGGTGTAGTGCACATTTATCAAGGTGGCTGAATCTTGCACATTTATAAGGGGTTTAACTCTCAGACCCTCCTTTAAAAAACTCAAGTTCTTCCTCTTAAAGCCCTTTTAGGTCACGGCATCAGATTTGAAATTATGGAACACAAAGAACTTTTTTGTTTTGTTTTTTTGTCCTCATCATATATAACAAAAGTGAATTCATAATTATATTTTTAATCCTCTAAATGCTTCTAAATGCTTACCTTGCAGCGCAAGCTGGATTGTCGTGGAAATTGTGAGCTCACAAATTCACAAAATCCAACTTGTCAGGCTCCCGCTGATCCGTTTGTGTCTGGACTTGTGACGGCCGGGCCAATGGTGTGGCAGTACTGCTGTGAGGGGGCGGGCTTTAGGTTTGCTGACAACAACAAGCACTTTCAGTGATACTTGTTAATAACATGGCAACGTGGAAAAACTTAAGGTAAACTGCTCTACATATACAAAAACAGCAAAAATCCTCTAACAACACTTTATTGTGTTGTTTTACCATCGTAGCAGTTTGTTGTTTAGCTTTTTCCACTCACCAGTTTCCTCACATCATTCCAACATAAATGTAAATAAAACATGCATTATTTACAATTTAAAGATGCAAAGTAATTTGTTTGTTTTTGTTTTGTTTTGTTTTGTTTTGTTTTGTTTTGTTTTGTTTTGTTTTGTTTTGTTTTTGTGCAGGGATTACCAGTCCTGAAAAGGTCACTGATTAGTCCAAAAACAAACAAAAAAGATTTCGGCACATTTTTACTTTTTGTGCAATTACAAAAAAAGGCAGAAAATCACACAAAAAGGGTTTAAATTCACATTCTTCCTCTTAAAGCCCTAAAAGACCTGGGCTACAGTCACTGTTTTCTCATGGGAATTATTTCCCACAATACAATGAGAAAATGTTGGCTCTGGTGGTGATTTTTTGTTTTATTGTTGTTCTTTTTTTGTGTGTGTGTATTTTTTTTGTGTGTGTATTTTTTGTGTATTTTTTAGCCTCTGATCGACAGGGTTACAGAGGAATTAGCATGATTTAACATTTCTGTATTGCAATGGCAGTGGAGTGAAAATAATAATAATGTATTGGATTTATATTGCGCTTTAGCTTCTCAAGCTTCTCAAAGCACTTTACAATTTTATTCATTCACTCCTCTTTCACACTTGGTGGTGGTGAGCTACTTCTGTAGCCACAGCTGCCCTGGGGCGGACATACGGAAATAAGTGATTTTAATGTAAGTCATAATTTATGTTATTCAGTTATTAATGAACATCTTTGTCAAATATCATCATCCTAGCATAAGAAATGTCAAAATGAGAGCAAAAAATACTTTTGAAAAGCCCTAAAAGAGAGGGCCTGAGGGTTAAATAAAGGTCTGAGGAAAAAGTACAAAAATCACAATCCATGATCAGTGGTCCAAAAACAGGCAATCACAAAACAAGAAAATACTGAGAAACCGCTGCAGAGGAAAACAGAGGCTGAATCCGAAAAGGGGAATTTACCTTCTACCTTCTACCTCCTGTTCCTTAACCTTTGAGAGTTACGTCACAAGGTCAACAGTAAGACTCCTACTGCAGTAAGAAAAGGAGCTTTGGAAGATCCGAACATCCAGCAGCGGAAACAACCAGGAAAGTCACGTGGACCTACAGCTGTTTACTAAAAACTACAACACCCAGAAAATGGACTTTTTAACATTACAATGTACAGAAATAATGCGCAGTCACTCCAGAGAAGCTACTGCTGTGTTTAATAAAGAGCTCTGCACTAACTCCACGGACTCTAGAATCATCTCCGACTCAGAAACTCTGAGGTTTAAACATGAAACACTGCTGTAATCCTCACAGAACAGGCTGTGATCATTATTCTCTGAGACTCACCAACAGCAGCTCTGTCTCTGCTCTGAACAGTCAGCAGCATTAACACAGCCACACTGAACACTGCTGTGGATTTATGCTAAGTAGCCATACGGATTTTAAGTTTCGTTTTTCTAAAATGTGCTCACAGCGTCGCACAATAATCATTTATCAGGAGTCAGGAGAACATTAAACTATGTGGAGGTTCTAGAGTGCTCTCTTTTATAAAGTGAGGTTTATTCAAATTATTTTATTATTTTTCTAACTCATTCCAAAAGCTCATCACATGGAGATCGGCCGAGCTCGGAAACACTCAGTGGATTTGTGGGATAGCTCCTTGCTCCTCACTGGTTGACAAGGAAACATTGAAGCTTCCTATTCTACAGGAGGTATTTAAGGAAGCAATGAAGCTCCTTCCCTACCTCCTTCCTTTCTGAGAAAAAAATCTGGACAGTTCTTATCATGGAGGACAATGACGTACATCCAGTTAGAAGTTCCTTGACACTTTTCCCTTTTCAGATTCAGCCACAGAGTATAGTGGGGAGACTTTGAGAAACAGGAGCAGCACATTAGGAGCAGGGCTGGTAATCACAAGAGGGCAGGAAGTAAACTGAAACAGAGACACAGATTTGTGATTTCAAAATAAAACAGGAACAAGACAAAGTGCAAAACTACTACTGCTGCTGAAAAATGGTTTCAGCTCCTGAGAAGGGCAATGCCTCCGCAAATAAGATTACTCAAACATGCATGAAAGAAACAAAACGCTACTCTGGGCATGTTTTTGATGAGGATTACTGATAATTAATATTGTTACTTTCTACCACAAAGAATACATTTTAATGGAAAACTGTTAATGTGTGGCTACAACTTTGACGACCATGATGCTTTACTTTACCCTTATAAGCTGAGAGTGTCAGAACATAAAAAGATTGGATATTACAATAAAATGATATATTATAATAGGAATAACGTTTCTATTTGTGAAGTGAAGTTCTCCTGGTGTCACTCTTAAAATACCCATTGCACATGGTGATGCTGGACAACATCTCAGTCCTGTCTGTCCTCGAAGCTCCTTCTTCACACTGATACAAGACTCGCAAATAGCCCATTAGGACAGGACTGCATTTAGGCACTTGGTGATATTGATTTTCTGTTTACTGCTGAAAAATAGAACAACTCCCATGTGTGTCCCTGTGGTCAAACCGGACTATTTTTATAAAACAGTGCTGCTACAAATGCACACAGGCATCCCAGTCATTTCTGTAAGAGATGGTACAAAGAAAAGACAAAAGCAGCCCATATTAGATACTATAAGGGTGTATTCTCATTCATTCCATTCATTTTCATAAGTGTGGAGATTAAAACAATTAATAAGACGTTTTTAGATGTCAGAAACAAATGGCTGTTGTTTGTATTTTTTTTGTTAAAATTCACTTTAAATTAATAGCATTCAGATCTGATTAAAGTCAGCTCCATTCACTGAAAGTGGACTTATTAAAATGTGATTTGTGGTTGTGGTTGATGGATTATACATACACATGCACACACTGACAAACTATTGTGGTCTGCCACTTTTATGTAAGTACCTATCCAGCATAACATAAAAATGTAGAAATATACGTAGCTTTGAATTGGTTAAACTTAATACACCGGCTTTATACACTCGCTAATGTTTTCTATAACAAGGCTCTGACCTTACGAACATGTAGTCAATTTGTGGTCAATCACCAAAATTCTTGTTGATTCATAATTTGTAATATTTTGAGGCAAAGGCTAAATCCTCCATAGAAAATGAATTATGATCGTTTTAATTTATGGCGCCATTCTTTGGAACGGGGTCAGCTCTGTTCCTGGGGAATATAGGCAGGGTTAGGAAACATCAGAACTCACCTGAATGTGCAGGTTCCTATATTCTCTGATACCTATGTTCCCTGGTTTCTATCAGTGGTGGAATGTAACAAACTTAAAGTACTTAGTTACTTTACTTAAGTACAATTTTCCTGTAACTGTACTTTACTTGAGTATATTTTACAAGGAGTATCTGTACTTTTTACTCCACTACTTTTTTGACTTGGTTTGACATAAAATGTATTTTGAGTTTGATTTAAAATCATTAGTTTTTGCCATGTTGTCACTGTACACACAGTACACAAGTATAAAGGATGCAGTAAAGTAGTACTCTTCAGAAAAACCTCACCTACAGTCTCTCCTATTACATCGTTAACCTTTAGTTTTCAGCACAGTTTTTCAGCATCCCTCACATTTAACAGATTAATAAGTTGATGAATCAGTGCAAAATACTTTTATATTCACAAGTGCATTTGAAAGTGAGTACTTTAATACTTTTACTTATGTAGAAATTTTAATGTGATACTTTTATTTTTACTTGAATAAGTGTTTGTTTATCTATGCTTTTACTTAAGTAAAGAAATGGCGTACTTCTTCCACCACTGGTTTCTATGGCTCGGGGAACATAGGTATGCACCAGCCTTTCTATTTACAAACACTAAAGGGGTCTACTGTATAAACAATATCAATGAATTTACATATTTGGACATAATTGAAATTGAAAGAAAGATTTGTTTATTCTTCTTGAAAACACTACAAGAGCATACAGCACAGTCCACTGAGAGCTGGACAGTTGTTGTTTTTTTTTTTTTTTTTTCTTTTTTTGTTTAAATCAAAAGCTAAAGGCGTGTAGTGGATGTTTGACATAAATCTAATACATGTTACTGTCTACTGCCACTAATTTGCCAGAGGACTTTTCTCTACAGGGCTGGACGTATACAGCTTTGGCTTCAACACTGTTCACTTTCAACTCTAAAAATAAGTGGGTCCACTGCAAGCCTTTGTACAGTGAGAGACTGAGGTGAAAATAACTCTGTATGTCTTCTCAGCCATTTGAGAGAACTGTACGTATTCTGTTTATGAGCTCGGCAACCAAATAATTTCATTTGTTGTGCTTCTCCTGTAATAACCCTTTTTTACTCACTTCGAGGCGATAGATCAACACAGACCAGAAAATCCCAAATTCCCTCCTTTTCGTTCATCTTCTGTTTCCATATCAGCCCACAACTATTGTTGCACTTGTCTTGCTAAGGGGATTTTTTGATTTTGTTTAAAGATTTATTCAGTGTTGCTATTGTTTCGCATGAGCGGCACAAGTGGCACAAGTGGTACAATCACATCGCAAAACTCAGGGAAGCATTACCTGTTCTTATTGTAATTTGTCATATCTACAACCAGAGGCATTCTCAATGGATTTCCACTGTGTTTCCAGCACTGTTCAAAAGTTTTATAGATGTGTAAAAAAAAGAAAAGAAAAAGAAAAAGAAAAGTTAACTTAGAGCGCTTTTAATAAATATAGAATTAGATTTTTTTATTATTGTTATGAAATTTCAGGAAAGGTCCTTAAAGTGACAAGGACAAAATGATTAACCTTGGTGCAGACCCAGCTCACAGTTAAGATTCAGGAGTGTTTTAGGAGAGTCTTTTTAGCTATGGACCAAAGATTCACTCACTCAAAAAAAAAAAGATTTGTTAATGGATTCTTGACCATTATGAGAAGGGTTTGGTGGCTCAATACTAAAAGCATTTACCCCTGAGCTAGAAGATCTTTAAGTTTGAGTCCAGGTCTGGGCTCTCTATACAATTGCAAGTTAGGAGCAGTGCCTTGGCAGAGGTCTGCGTTCATAGCCTTGTTTGCGTTTATATTCAGCAGTCTCTGGTGAGACGTCTCTGTGACTGAAACTAACAAACAAACATTGCTGCACTTCATCTGCCGCTGAGTCACTCTGTCTGTGCAGGAGGATACCTTTGGGCTTCATTATTATGTTCAAAGCATACGGGCCTGAGAAAGAACAAAAAGGTGCTGAGGTCGATGTGATGGGGAGTGTCGCCTTACAGCGAGCTCTGGATGTCCAGCTGAGACCTCTCTTTGGCTCGTTTGTGTGTTTGCACGGTCTCCTTTAAATAAGTCTGTTTGGTGTCTAACCACAGCTTGAAGTCTGAAGTTTACTGTTAACATAAAACTTTCCTGTATTATGTGTAAAAGATATTTTTTTTCCAACATGACATGGCTCACTCACCTTACCTGACCAACTCTTTGCCCAGTGCCCCTTCACTGCCTTTTGCACAATAGCTGAAAGGTGTGACTGCCTCCAGATGTTGTAGCATTATGAACATTAGGCTGTTTAAAGGACAGGTTTCCAGTGTGGATTTATAATGAGAAACAAAATATTTAAAATTTAAATTAAATTTAAAACTGCCTACCAAATTCCAACTCAGTGGGGAAGTTTAGATTTGACCCCCTTTATTGGTGAAGTGGTATATTCTAGCCACAGAGGTCACAAGCTACTGTACTTGAGAGCAGTGGTTCCAAACCTTTTTCATTTTGTGTATCCCCCAGAACCTGATTTAGACCTGGTTTGGACCCTGCTTAGCCCTGGTTTAGTCTAAGTTTAGTCCTGGTTTAGACCCAGCTTAGTCCTGGTTTAGTCTTAGTTTAGTTCTGGTGTTTGGCCTGGTTTAGTGCTGGTTTAGTCTTGGTTTGACCTGGTTGAGACCTGGTTTGGACCTAGTTTAGTTCTGGTTTTGACCTGGTTTAGACTTGGTTTAGACCTATTAGTTCTGGTTTAGTCCCTGTTTAGTCCTTCTTTTGTGTTGCATCCCTCAAGTCCTAGGTTAACACTGATATAGCTTTATTTTAGTCTTTGAAAGCCAAAAAGATAAATTATACATACCCCCTGCAATGTGCTCGCGTACCCCTAGGGGTCCCGGTACCCCTGGTTGGGAACCACTGCTCTAGAGAATACAACCTGGACACATACACAGGCAGACAACCATTTATTCACTCAGATGTGTAAGGACAAGTCAGATTCACCAATTCATCTCACTCATGCATGTCTTTGGATGCTGGGAGCAAGCTGGAGAGACCCCAAGGTAACATGAGGAGGACACGCAGGCTCAACTCCGAGATAAATTGTTGGCTCCTCAGTGACTTAAATAAATAGATGGGTTTTTTTTTCTTCTTTTTTTAATATAATTTTAATTGTGAAAAGATGGTTATGTGCTGGAGTATATAGCTCAGTTGGTAGAGCTGTGGCACATAGACAGGGCAACTATAACTCTGTCCCCCATGATTTCCTGTCACTACTCCACTGTATACTGTCAAATAAAGCCTGAAAATGGCCAAAAGTAGCTATAGGGGGAAAAAGATAGTTATTTAATGTTTTACTGTCTTTATTTAAGTCAAGTACAGGGAAATTTGCCTTAATGGACACAGCTGTATGCATACTACACATAGTATGAAGTCCACTCTGCATGAAAAATAAAGTATTGTTATTGGATTGATTTGACCTAGCGTGTATGAGGAAAGAAATAGTCACTGAGGCCATAAAGGGAAAAAAGTATCATAAAACAAAAACAAAAAAAGTGATTGTGTGGCAGACTGTAATCCATCACACAGAGGTATGGTCACCATGGATATGCTTCAGTCACACACTATCCAATTTGACAAAAAAAACTTTGGCCTGAAACAGTTTGTGACCAAAGTTTCCAAAGTTCTCCAGCCAATCAAGTATTTTCGCTGGTGCTAAGCATTTGTTTATGTTGTTACTGCATACAATGTGATTGAACAAGCTCTAAACGGGAACGTAATGGCATCAAGCATCCTTTAAATCATGCACACATATTGAACTTATTGGAGCATATAAGCCAATAGTACTGTATACATTGTCTAAATATGACTAATCCCTGCTGAGAGGCCTGTGTTTTCGCCGTGCATCCTGTTTGTTAGCAGACCCCCTCCTGTGGTAGGGTCACTGTGGTCTATTACCGCGCGGTATGCAAGAAGACAAACAAACTCTATGGTAGTAGGCAAAGCAAACATCACCTCCGCACCCTGCTGCCATTTTAAGCACGACAGGGGGTATGTGAAGCCAGTCTGTATATTTGGATAATATAAAAACACAAAAATCTTCCATGGATGTATTGTTGTTTGCCGTAAGGACTGCTGTTTTCTTGTTATACAAGATTCCTTGTCTTTGCTGGAGCAGCCTTGATCAAACTTCACCTCAATTTTGTCCCAATAACACTCCTGTCTCCTGCTGGTAATTATCTGCGTGGCCACTATAACCTCGTCTGAATGGGAAGACAAAAAGGAGGGGGAAAAAATGCTTGAAAACTTAGTTAAGCTTTAGGGAAGGAAAGGAGAGATGGCGGAGTAGACAGGCGAAAAACAGGGATAGAGAAATGATGATGATGAGCGCGGAAAGGCAGAGAGAATTGAATCTTTTAATCTCCCAAAGTGGGAAGAAAGCGACCTGAGGCATTTGTGATTGGATTTCCTTTAAGTCCACAAGTAGGTCAATAGAGCTAGCGTTGCTCATTAGCAAAAAAGGGAGAGGAGCAGGAGGGGCAAAGTTTGGTGTTCGATACAGTGAGCATCATCTGTTCGCCCTTTTCCTCAGAGAAGGAGGGAGGTGTGTTGGGAAGTTTATGGCTTTGTTCACCGTCTCCAAAAGGGATAGCGGCAAGGTGGAAGAAGACAACTACTGTAGCAAAGCAGTCTAGGCTTGTGAAAGGACAAATTTAAATAGATGCACCTCAGTAAATTAGAATATTGTACAAATTATTTTCCCTATAACTTTTCATTTACCTAAGTGCAAGAGGGGTTATATAACTTGATAGACGACTTGACTGTTCCTCAGTTATAAAAGGAAAATATGCAGCAAGAGCCCTGATGTCCCAAAGTGTCTAGATATGTAAATGCATGCGTTTCAGATATGAGTTCTTACATTTTCTTAACCTATATAAGATACCATCTTTACCCTCGCCAAGGAGGTTATGTTTTCACCATTAGTTTGTTGGTTGGTTAGTCTGTTAAATAGATAACTCCAAAAGAAATGGTTGGATTTTAATGACATTTTCAGAAGAGGACATGATAAATTTTTGGTTTGAATGCAGAAGATCATGTGGACCCAGGATTCCAGCTGCAGAGGTTTTAGTGGCTTATGATGTATAAAGGCTTTGGACAGAGCATTTACCCCAGAGACATCTTGCAAAATGAATGGATGTGAACAGGTTACATTGTGTTTTTACCCCAAACTAGTGCCATCTTGTCATAACATGAATAAAGTGTTTATTTCTGGACATTTAATAACTGTGATATAAAGATGCCTCGTAATTTTCTTCTCAAATTTTGAGTGACTGACCTTGGAAACAGCTCAGGTGGACAACAAGGATACATTTTATATACGAATGTCCAGCTACATTTGAATTAAACCATTAGTTGCAGCTTTTGGCATTTGTCCTGAATAATAAACAAGTACTAAAAGCCTAGGATAATTCTCCCAGCCCTGATTTCTTTCTGCACAATTAGATCTGTGCTGCTAAAGCTCGATTAGCGATGCAGTGCCAAATGTAAGCACTGGGCTTAAGGAAACAGGCTGGAGAGCTGGAGGACATGGCAACAGCAACAAATAGGTTAAGTTGAGCGAAGTGCAGTTTGCATGAAAATGTCAGGATGGGTTTAAAATATTTATTGTGGCTCGGTGAGTGTTGCGCGCTAAGCTCCATCTAAATGTCATCCTAATATCATCATTTGGATCAGTGAAGCATCAGTGATGATAAACAGTTTTGTTTTAATTATGGCGCACTTTTAACTCAGAACTATTAGGTAAATGTGTTCAGTCTTAAGTGTATTATTGGGTGGTTTGTTGTAAAATGTCATTAGGATAAGTTGGTGCTTGCCATTTTTGGTACGGTCAAAGTAACCTTGTCATGTCCCAGCCATTCTGACATTCAATTGAAATGTGCAGACCTACCGCACACTTCTCATCACACCAAAAAACACTGACAAGATGAAACTGAGAAACATGCAAGATTGATACTGGCACATGAAATGAAATTTTTAGAAGAGATTGAAAATGAGCCCAGGAAGGAATGATTAGGTTTTGATGTGGATAAGCAAAGCAATCGCAAGATAGGGCCAAACATACTAACCAAAGCCCCAAAGAGTTTGCATGAAATGTCATGTAAGTCTGAAAGTCCAGTGGAAATTCTGAATTCAGATTCATTCATTCATCTTTTTCCGCTTATTCCTGTTAGGGGTCGCAGGTATTGGAGCCTATCTCAGTACCTCTGGGCCTTTGGACAGGGGGCAGCTAGTCGCAGGGCTGACACAGAGACACACACAGACAGACAACCATTCACTCCCACATCACTTTACTAGGGGCAGAGTCACCAATAGAGCTCAACAGTGACTAGCCACGCCCAGTTCCAGAAGTAAAATTTCCATTAATTTTTTCCATAGACTTTTTGAAAAATCCGTGTATTAAAAGTTCATCGGCTCAAGGGAGGCTAATCAGCTCATAGCCAATGGTAACTCATAGCCATAAAATAATTAATTTTAGCACAAACCTGAAACTTGTCAAAAGGCAAAGCTGTAAACACATTATGCTGAATTTTCAAGTTTTTGTTTATCTTTTGATAGAAATGAATTGTGTTATCATCATGAGTTACCACATAGCTGATTAGCCTCTGCGAGCTTTTAAACTTTTAATATAAGCATTTTTTGAAAAGTCTATGGGGAAAAATGAATGGAAAATTTACTTTCAACATCTGAGGGAGGTGGGCACTTTGAAGGTCTATTCACCTGCAAAACAAAACACATACATGTCATTGGGAGATATGAGGAAGCCAGAGTACCTGGAGAACACACGGTAACACAGAGAGGAAAATCTGAATCACCATCCAGGATTTTGATTTTTAAGAATCCACACCAGGTAGAAGAACTAAAGATGTTTACTCCAGCCACAAGGGGTCAGTAATAGAGCAGATTGTTTTAGTGAATTCGTTGCCATTGCTAGATATACTGGCTTTGTGGCTCAATGAATTGAGCATTTACACCTGAACTAGAATATCTTTAGTTTGACTCTATGTCGCAGCTCTATGTTTTTACCATAGGAACAGTGCCCAGTGCTCTTTGAGTGATTCTAGTTAGCCATTAGCATCACTCATAACACAGACAGCTTACGATGCTAACTTTATGATAACAGAGCTTTGACTTTTCCCATGTTCCTCTCTACAACAGATTTACAGTGTAGCTGCTCAAACTTGAAGAAACTTTTACACACTGTAGATGTTACACAATCAGAGACACACTCACCTACAAACAAACAATATAACATGCACACTCACTCACACACAAAGTGAAGGGGACCAATGCTGATGAAGCAGTGTAAGTCTTTGGGCTGCGACAGATGATGGATGTGAGGGGTTTGATGACTGTGTTGGGTGGCTGCTCACTCCTCTCCTTTCTTCAGGCCCCGCCCCTCCCCATATCTGTAGCTCCTTATACCTCTCCCTGGTTCATTTACATCCAGCGTGCGTTCGGCCACTGTCCCTACTCGGCTGCTCCGATGAGTGATGGAGGGAGGGAGGATCGGGCCTGCCTCCGCTCGTACTCCCTGCCACTCAACCAAACATCTCCTGCATCCTCCGCTGTTCGGGCCCGCGCAATTTATAGAAGCTCTGTGGGACAGAAAGAGGAGGTAATAAACAGTATAACAAGCAGAGGGAGAAGTGTTTGAAATCTGTACTGAAGGAAACTAATTCCTACTTCATATTAATATTATTTAATTAGAAGTAATCAACAATCCAGCCACAAAGGGTCACCAGCAAGTGTACTATATGTGCCAGTTCCAAGCCCAGACAAATGGAGAGGGTTGCATCAGGAAGGGCTTCCAGCATAAAAAAAAGCTAAATTAATATGATGCCACTGTAAATTAATATGATAATCCTGCACACTTGAAAGCCGATGATTTGCTTTGGTGACCCCTGAAGGGAAAAGTCAAAAAAAAAAAAAAAAAAGTCGTAGTAGTCAACAAAATAAAAAAATTAAAAAAAGTTATGTACATCTGCAGCAACTGTCCCAAACTAGACTCAAACCCTCAACCCTCTGATTGCAAAGTGAGTGTGACACCCACCAAGGACAACTTTAACCTGCAAAAATGTACTCATATTTTAAAAGTAAAAGATGTTTCTCAAAAAGTACTCAAAAAAGTAAAATACTTAAGTAAAAATAACAAGTTGCTTTCCACCTCTGGTCACATAACAGTTAATTAATGGTCACCTACTATATTTCACTAAAAGAGGATATATTTTGAGCCATATTATAATTTTGTTCCCTCGTCAAAAATGTATACCAGGACTTGTGTTTTGTTTCAAGATTTTTCAGTGTTTTAAGTTAGCTGACACCATTTATGCATACAGAAAGTCTACAAAAGCCTAAATTTGCACTGTGGTGAAGCAACATCATCCCAACTGCACTTGAGAGACCTCAGAGATAATGTACAAACATTTTGAAGATTTTTTATTGAGGAAGTCACAAATTGCATCAGCCCAGACTGTCAGTGGGTTGGGCAATGTTTGCATGTTCCCACAAATATACTAGCTCTTGTGTTAGAAGATTCATATAACTGTAAGACAATTTGACATCCCTCACAAGCAAAGTCATGTGCATAAACATTGCCTTTATGCCATATTTATGTCAAACTTGTGTTAAATAATGGTGACACTGGCTTCAAAAAGTGGCAGGCCATGAAACTATGTGAGCGTGATGGTTACAAGGTGCTGCACGGAGCAATTAAATGTTAATGATTTAATGAAGAACAAGATCTCACTCATTCTCATTAGCAAACAGTTGTTAATTGTGCACAAGAGTAGAGACAGTTCGGGCAAGGCAAGTTGGAGAAATGGGAAGGTTGAGGGGAAGACAAGAAGAGGTTGAATATTTTAATCCTGATTGTGATTTTTTTTGAATTAGCACCCGTCAAGCTGTGTCCTAAGTCACACTTTCTGACATTTTGTGCAGACCTTGTGCAGGTTCCAGCTGCTAGGAGCACAAAACCTCTCTCATTTCCTGAAAACGCCCTGAAATCTGAGACAGCAGCGATAACAAAAGTAGTCTTCTCAAAAAAACAGGATTTTAATAGAGGGTTAGGGCCTGTTTCTTAGAAGCATCGACTATTTTTTGTGAATAACCCATTTATTTATTTATTTTCTCCTCTTTTTTCCCCCCTCACAGTGGATGTGTGTTTTTTTTTTTTTTTTTAGGAATAACCAGAGCGCCCCCATGAGGCAAGGAAACAAAATGCCACAGTGTGTCCAGAGGGATGAGCGTCACTTCTGGGACTTGCCGGCAGTGCACTGGAGTAGATTAAGAGGCAAAATAATTTATACATTTCCATTCAATTATTTATAGAGCAATTCCTCGCAGTGTTTACTCAGGGGTTATTAAATATTATGCTGCTAAGCCACTCCAAAAGACAGCACCGTCAGAGGACATCCTGGGATATTTTTTTAATTCCATTTCCTCTTGGATTCACACAGCTCCCAGAACCGAATGCAATTAAACATTTTCGAACCATTTTACTTCTTTTTTCCACTTCAGCAAGAAAATCTGCAGCCTCTGTCCAAACTGCATGTCATAGGGACGTGTGTGTATATGTGTGTGTCTGTGTGTGTGTGTAGACACTTGGGTGTGTGTAGCCGAGAGGTAATGGAATAAGTGCGACTCAGCTAATCCCGTCTGTCCCCCTTTTTCTCCATCTCCAGCCCGCCTTCCTTCGACTATCTCCCTCCCTCAGTGCTGTGACAGACAGACCAGCACTCCGTCAATAGTTTGTCCAGATAGCAGCAGCGAGCTTATAGCCAGCCACAGGAAATGTAGCCCAGGCTTCAACAACAAGCCATCTTAATAGGTTTTTGGTAAGAGAGAGCGCCTTGAACTGGACAGTGAATTAACATTAGCAGCTAAAAGTCACCCTGGCTCACAGTGATAACACACATACACAGACAGGTGCGCACACAGCCCGCAGCCCAGTACAAACTTGTGTATTCAGAGGACACGGGACACTTTTGTTTTCAAAAGGACGTAACATTTCTACTGAGGCAGCTTCAGGGACTGCTGCTCCAGAAGAACAAGCTCTTGCAAGAAATCTATGGAGGGCTGAGGGCTAGATTTGTCTGATGTATGTGTACATTCAAACGAGCTGAACTTCATAGTCACAAAAGGAGGATTTGTATGCAAGAAAAAAGTCCTAAATTATTTGCATTTTTTGGTGCAATTTACTGGTCAATCTACGTTCCTACTCTCACTTAATATCATGAGCTTTGGGTCATGACCGAAAGGACAAGATCCCAGATAGAAGCGGCCAAAATGAGTTTTCTCCACAGGGTGGCTGGGTGCTCCCTGAGAGGTAGAGCGAGGAGCTCTGTCACATGGGAGGAGCAAGGAGTAGAGCCGCTGCTCCTCCACATTGAGAGGACCAATCTGAGGTGGCCCTCTGTTCCAGATGCCTCCTGGACGCCTCCCTGGTGAGGTGTTTCGGACATGTCCCACCAGGTGGAGACCACGGGGAAAACCTAGGATACGCTGGAGGAACTGTGTCTCTCGGCTGGCCTGGGAACGCCTTGAGGTTCCCCCGGTTAGAGCTGGAGGCAGTGTCTGTGGAGAGGGAAGCCTGGGCATCTTTGCTTAGACTGCTGCTCCCATGCCCCGGATAAAGCAGAAGAAGATGGATGGAGTTCAGCCGGACACAACCCCCAAATTATCTGGGCTTGGGACAGCCACAAAAACAAATTGTTTTGGGCTCCTTGTCCTTCTGACACCCAGTCTCCCACTTAAGAGTCAGGGTCAATAACCAGTATACCAGCAGTGAGTCTCTTTGGGATATTTGTATGTAAGCTTGTAAAAATATCAATAAGGTTTCAAAGAGGACGCCTTGACATAGTTTTTTACATTAGAAGATGTGTCGTCCAGCTTCAATTTATTGGATAAGGAATGAAAAGTCATTTAATGAAAAACTACTATGGCCAGATACCTTCTTTAAAATTCTTTGGTATGATTTGACCTGGATGGTTGAGAATGGGCGAATACACTGCAGTATCTTAGATGCAATAGATGCTACTTAGCTGGCATTTATTGTGTGAAACTGCTTGAGTCGAATTCTACTTCACTGACACTGATCTGTTGAAATATGTAAAAGATTAAGTGAATGAATTGAGATGAAATACTGTATGATAAGTGATCCAAGGTATAATAACAATAGTGTAACAAAGTGCAGAGTGCTGGTCTGGTATGTTTGGGAAACCAGTTGGATTTAACAAGCTTTATTCCAGACCTAGGTCCATCTTGGCGGGAGCTGGCTTCTCTGCTTTTGCCCTTTTTGGTGATTTCTCCACCTGCTTTGATTCATTCTAAGCATAAAAGCAAGGAATAAAAGCACTCTGGGTGACTCACTTCACCAGAGAAGTGTGAGAGAAAAGTGAGGAGGAACCATGGCCATAGCTATCATCCCTCACACTCTATCTTTATACAGCCTTCCACACTTTCCGGTTGGTGTCCAGAGGCTAGAGCACTTGTGATGAAGCAGAAAAAAAGACCAATAAGGTGGAAAGGAAGAACTGGGTCTGGCTAGAGTCAAGGTAATGTGACAGCAGAAATCACAGGATGGGATTATTGTGTGGAGTGTCATGCCATTTTTACAGGGTTTGCTTTAAATGACAAAAGACCGAAGACACACTCACTCCACAGCTCAATCAGAAAAAGCAAGTGGAAGCCTTTGGAGTGTAGTATTTTATGGTGCAACACTGACACCCGGTGGTAGCTGAGTTTTTAACACTCTCATGTCTTTGTGGGACTGTGATCCATCTCAACTACTTTTGATCTGAGGAGGGTAGTCAAAATATGTACTCTAGAAAAGGAGAAATTTGTCTCCGTTAATATTACTCAAGTAGAAATCATATAACTACTCAACTGTACCAAGACTAACCACTATACCAGGGATTGTCAACTATATTTGTCCAAGGGCCAGAATTTTTCTCAGCAGACGCTGAAAGGGCCAGGTGCAATTGCATCCTAAGTAGTATAATATTATTTTATGTAGTCATTTTCTGCTTGCACATAAGCCCCATTTCTGATAACTGGGGCCTGACACTTTTTTTCCAAACAATGACATTTGTGAAACAACTGTAGAAAATGTAAGCATGTAAAACCATCTATAAATGGAAAAAGAGAGCAAGTTTATCATTTATTGACTGGAGGCAGAAAAAAAGACGATGTTTGTGCTTAAAGGTGCTATGAGCAGTATATATATATATATATATAATAAAAACTACCCCCATGTGTCACCAGATAATGATGATGATGTAAACATGTTTAAATCAAATATTAATTATACTGATTACAATTGGATAGCTGATAAAATCTATTTTACACATTTTGTTTACATTTTTTGGTTTGGTTCTAAAACTGCAGTGCCAATTGTCCAATCAGAAAAGAGAGCACTGTTTTAACAGCTTACAGTACCTTTAAGTAATACTCTGTGGGTCACTGAGAAAGCTGCAGTGGGCCGGATGTGGCCCCCAGGCTGCCAGTTGATTTTTACTGCACTATACTTATCAATTAAAACTACCATTTATGCCAGAAATAAATTACTCGAGTGACTACTACTATTTCTACTACAACTAATAATAATACTAAGAATTAGGGTTGGGTTTCATTAAACAGTACCTTTGTGGCACTGAAAAAAAAAAAAAAAATGTATTCAACTTTTTTATCCAAGTTTCAATACCTAGCGGGACCTTTGCATGTTTGAATCAAAAAATACAATAAATCATGCAAATTACTGGTTTAACTTACTTTTATTCAATATTATTGTGCTTTATGATTGTAGAAGATGAATTATTGCACCACAGGTATCAAAAAGTATCGCCAGGTATTAAGTACTAGTATCAAAAAAATCTGAATTTACTACCCAGCCCTAGGCAGAGACAATCTGATGTGCCTCCTAGTGTGCAGTGATATTGATCCATTTTGATTTTGCACATGAGCAACCGTCCCTGTTTATCCAGGCTTGGGGTTGCCACAAAGAGTACACTGGTTTGTGACCCCTTGTGGCTGGATTAACTATTAAGCCATAACTTTATAAAGCCTTGAGCAAATAAATCAACTAGTTTAAGAGTTATCAACTCTTCTTGTTGTGATGGCACATACATACAAATGACTGCACGTTTAAAGAAGACTTGAGTGAAAAAATGATCTTCACATCTTGTCATTTCTCTTGAAGCCGTGTTCCCCTGTCATCTCTCTCATAAAGTCTGAAAGGCCATGTTTATCACATTTGTTTCAGTGCTATTGACTTATAAAAAGCCCCATCCCTGCTCTGTTCAAAGTCATGATTGTTCGGGAGCGCCTCACATTGCAATTCTCATGTGCCACTCAAGGAGTACCCCTCTGCATCTTCAAATGGCAGGTCTGGGATTTGGCTGCAGTCTCTGGGCTGATTGAAGCCCTAATGTCAAGCAGCGATTTGACTTGTGGAGATGGATTTGTATGTGAATGTGGTAGGTATACGCTCCACTGGAAAATTAGATAAAGGATAGAATGGTTTTATAATACATTTTAAGAAAAGAAGTGGGACATTTGAAGAAGTTAGGAGTGCAAAGCAATTTCCAAGGTTGTCTGAAGATGCTCCCAAAAGGCTGCACAACTTAAATCAACATAGTCTTTTTAAATACACAGTAGATATATGAACTGTTACAACTAGAGTTTGTTTTTGCTCAGTCATGCATTCATCTTCTTCCACTTCTTCCTCTTAGTAGGGGTCTCAGGTGACTGGAGCCTATCCCAGCAACTATGGGCATTAGGCAGGGTACATCTTTGACTCTGACTACACTATATTTCCAAAAGTATTTACTCACCCACCCAAATAACTGAATTGGATTATGGTTTGGGGTTGTTTTCAGGAGCTGGGCTTGGCCTCTTAGTTCCAGTGAAAGGAACTCTGAATGCTTCAGCAGACCAAGAGATTTTGGACAGTTCTATGCTCCCAACTTTGTGGGATCAGTTTGGGGATGACCACTTCCTGTTCCAACCACTTCCTGTTCCAACATGACATATGTCCATAAAGACATGGTTGAGTGAGTTTGGGGTGGAAGAAGTTGACTGGTCTGCACAGAGTCCTGACTTCAACCCAGTAGAACATCTTTGGGATAATTTAGAGTGAAGACTGCGAGCCAGGCCTTCTCGTCCAACGTAAGACACTGATGTCAGACACTGATGTCAGACACATAGATGTCTGATATAGATAGATACAAAGGGTGGGCCCACGTCATATTAAACTCTATGAATTAAGAATGGGATGTCACTTAATTCATATGCATGCAAAGGCAGGTGAGCTAAATTTGGAAATGTATTGTATATCTAATGCTGCAAATGTTTTCTGCACATTGGGAACAAAGCAACCCAAACTGATTTCATAGCATGGTTTTGTTTCCTTTCAGCTGTTCCCTTCAGGCATCACCACAGTGAATCATCTGCTCCCATTTAACCCTATCTTCTGCATCCTCTTCACTCACACCAGCTAATTTCATGACCTCCTTTACTGCAACCTCTTTGGTCTTCCTCTGGGCCAGCTCTGACCTCAGCATCCTTATACCCATATATTCACTATCCCTCCTCTTTACATGTCCAAACCATTTCAGTCTGGCCTCTCTGACTTTATCTCTAAAATGTCGAGCATGAGCTGCCCCCTGATGTACTCACTCCCAATCCTGTCCATCCTTGTCACTTTCAAAGAGAACATCAACATCTGAAGCCCTGCTGCCTCCAGCTGTGCTTCCTGTCTTTTCCTCAGCGTCAGTGTCTAAAGCATACTACATTGCTGGTCTCTCCACTGACTTCTACAGTAATTTAATTCACAGATAATAAAGTAAAATGTCCAAAGGGGGCTGGCCACTTTCCGTATGCTGTTGAGTATTAAAAATACACCCCAAATGTCAGGTAAATGTAGGCACAAGTGACTTTTCTCACTTTTTGACAGGAAGACAGACTTAGTTGTTTAACAGAATAACAAAAGCTGCCTGATTACTGCAGTGACAGGAGCTGCTGTGTTTTGGGAGCGTGGGTGGACTGGTGCCTTTGGCTAAACTAGGCAAAATGACAAGTCAAAATGGCACTTTTCAACGTCTGTGTGCATTAGGAGGTATATTTTCAAACCAGGCAACTGACGCAACATAAGCGTATGAGTTGCAACTTCGTGATAATTAATGGAGCATGCAATAACTGTTCTCACCAGCATTTCCCAAAAGACAGCGAAGCGTAGAAGTGTAAAATGTAAATTATAGGTTACATAAGGAAGAGCCTGATGAGTCCATGTCTTGATTAAAAAACACTGCTTTGAAAAACAGTTCTGAAGCATTTGCCTCACAGCAGCAGATATAGCCGCTTTAGATGAGGTCGAACACATCTCGGACAGAGCGCTACTTCAAAGCAACATGAGACAATTAGCAGAGTTTGAAAGACAGTGAAGAATTGATTGGTCGAAACTTTATAACAATTATCTTTACTTGACCATGACAAGGAAACAACAAAAAGGAAGGCCAAGGCCCATGACTGCTTCATACTGGTTAACCCCTGTCTTATACACTTCTTATAACAAGCAATCACCTATAGTCTCTGCATTGAGTAAAACTACAAATTGATGTTTAATTATTAAATCCTCAGCAAATCATCTGCTTCCTAATGTATATATTTTACACCAGATCCAACCCTCTGCATATATCAGTCCTTCAGAAAAGTCAGTTTTGCATTATCAAACGATCCCTTGTGACCACAGACCTGACCATCTTTGTAGCAGCTGGGATTTGAACCCCAGACCTTTTGAATGAGGTGAAAATGCTCCACCACCTATACTGGCCAATAACCATACAGCTCAACCTTTTAAAAACTTCTGGATCTAAACAGTAATATAAATTAAGACATTTTTTTCCTTAGCCTATTATCATTCATCATTCAAATTCAACCATAGTTTTTTGAGATATTCACAAACAAAGAAACCCACATATGTAAAAACAACACATTGAAGTAATAAAGTTGTTTCAGTATATCTGATTAAAGATGGGCTTATTTTTAAGTGTGAATGTAGAAAGTATATCCATTTTCAGGTCACTCTAGTCTCAGGATCATTATACCACTTACATATCTTTAAATAAACTGCTCTTCTGCCTCAGACTAATTGACACATGGACAAAATGGGGCCAGCGCTGGATTAGTATTTAGACTGGGGCAAAATCAGTCAGTGTGTATGGTTTTCTCTGGCGAAGCAGTCCCACACACGCTCAGAGTACTAAGTAATGAGACCAATGCCACAGTCCTGCTGCAGAGCCCCGCAAAGCACCAATCAGGCCCTGTACCTCAGAATATCCAAAGGCTCCTCAAACTCCAAATATGTATGTTTTATTAAATATGTCATTAAAATTACCAATCTAGTGAGGAACAAAGCAAAATCATGTTATTAGGGTGAAAAAAACACTGCAGGGTATTAGCTCCATTTCAAAGAGCTTGTTAACAAGACGCAGGCCTGACCCTGTGCTGCTCTGGTCCATGTCCAAAAGACTCTCACTGGAGATGTATCTAATAAATCAGAAACATCTAAGAGCCTTAAAATGACTGGTACGTCCCGTTGTTCATCATAATGAGTCAGGTGTGTGACTATTGTCCAAAATATACTAGTTGACAAAATATGGCTTTTCCCATCAGGGTCGCTACAGCAAATCATCTGCCTTCTAGGTCAGTGTTTCCCAACCAGGGGTACAGGGACCCCTAGGGGTACACCAACACATTGCAGGGGGTACATGGAGTTATATGAAATTTTGTATGTATGTTTGTGCATTTATATATTTGGCTTTGAAAGACAAAACTGCAACACTAAAGAAAGATTAAACCAGGTCTAAACCCAGTCTTAACCAGGACTAAAAGAGGACTAAGCCAGGTCCAAACCAGGACTAACCCAGGACTACACCAAAGGAATGCAACACTAAAGAAGTATTAAACCAGGACTAAACCAGGTCTAAAACTAGGAAAAAGAACGAGTCCAAAACCACAACTCAACTAGGAAAAAAACTGGTCTAAATCTAGAACTAAACTAGGAATAAACCAGGACAATTTATTCATTTATTTATTTATTTATTTATTTATATTATTCTGTCAAATGTAGGTGCACTTACAAACACAGTGAGACAGGTTATATGCTTTCAGACGCCTCTGCCAGACTTGAAGGACAAACAGGCTTGAAACTGTGCGTCCGGCAGCTCGGCTATTATTATCCACTCTTACAGTGATGAGGGACGTGCATGGCCGTCCATTGATGACGGCACGAACCCCACTGGTCCATGTGTGAGCAGAGACAGACAAACAGAAACAAATCCTCTTTCGTAATGTACAATGTCATGCAGCTGCCCTATCTCCTGTTTTCCCTGTGTACAAGTACTTACTGAAAACCGGGGAGCACATCTATAAAGTCTGTTATCTCCACACAACGCACTGTTACAGGCTCTAAATGTTGCAAGCTATGTGTTTTTCTTTTATTTCCGCAGCTGTCTATAGGGTATTTTTACATTATTTAATAAATGAAAAGGTCTTGCAACTACAAACGTGTGTTTCATGTTTAAGTTGCAATAGTATTTACAGAACATGCAGTATAGCAGTAAAACAGGGGCAGTGTGGAGAGTGGTTAGCAGTATGAGGTTGTAGGTTAGATCCTCCAGACACGATCTCTCTCAGTCTGCATGTCCGTCCTGTGCTACCATGGGTTTTTGCAGAATACTTCAGCTTGTGACCCCTATTGAATAAATTTGAGAATAAATGTTTGTCTGTGTGTGTGTTTTTCAGAGTCAGCCCTGGGACTGATTGGCCATTGCCCAGGATGTACCCCGTCTAAGGCCCATAGTTCCGAGGATACGTTGCTTACTTACGTACCTGGACAAAAGATCAAATCAGATCAGAGAAATGTAACTCTGACTGAGCTGCTGTGTATAAAATACATATGAAGGCATTATGAAAAAGACCCATGAGCCTCACTAACCCTTGGTGCACGTCGTCTGTTAAACAGTCAGTATAATGTGATTGATGTGGCACTGTAAAAGTGTTGCTATCAATTCAGAAGATTCAGAGACCAGACAGAAAAGCTAAAATCAATTGCCTCATAAATTGGAAGACAGAAAAGGCTGACAACATGTTAAGGAAGGAAAAACAAAAAATGGAATTAGTTGAAGAAATAGTAGTTTTTTAAACCCAGCACTAACTTAATTTGTATCAGACACCACTTTCACCTCACTTGTGTTCATATTTCTCAATAAAGGTATTTTTCCTACTATACATGGGCAGAGTTTTTGAAGGACTTAAGAAGAGGCCTTAAATCTGTCTACTGAAAACGAAATGCACAGCAAGGCAGTGTAGTTCTTTGCTCTTAAGCTAACTTAGTCACCTGTAAACTTTTGGCACACTACTTATATTCTGTCTAACATGCATCAATACAGTATATTACAAATACTCACACATTTAAAAGCATACGCCTATACAGTGCGGTTTGTTAATCCTTCTGCACAAGCTTTATCTTTTTCTGCAGATTCTGGTAAGTAGGTATTTCATAAACAGCTCGCCACAGATAACTTTTCTCTTGTTATTGAATTTTAAACATCAGAACGAAAAGATAACATCAACTGCTTTAAACCACATGTTTCTGCTTTTCTCACACACAGCAGCACAGTGGAGTTCAGCCTCTGTTAGCTTTTCCTCGCACCAAAAGTGAGATTAAAATGTTATCTTTGGTACCACCTGCACGGCTCTAAGTCTACCTACAGATACAGCACATCAAGCCTAAGCCTAAGATGAGATATGAGCACATAATGTCCACAAACACTCATTATAAGGACTGAGTGTAATAAAACAGTCTCTTTAAGATCACTTCTTCTCCATTGTAGCATAATGCCTAGAGACACACGGAAAAGACACATAAACTCTGCAAATAGTCTCATAATCAACTTGTAATATTTGTACTTGGTCAGTATACAAATATAACCTGCAATTCTTTACATGGAAAGAAATCATGTATTGATACCAAAAAAAATTATGACTGCCCAACTATTTAATTTTGTATATCAATACAACCATTACATTTTTTTGTTTAAAGGTAACACACACAAAGAGCTTAGTTACCACAAATACGAGAGCATCCAGAGTTTGATTACCTTCCTTGGGTGGATCCGCTCCATGTCATTCCAGTCTCTGTCACTGATTTCCTTTCAGTCTGGCATAATTTTATTATTTTTACTTACAATATTATTATTGATTAAAAATTATAAAATAAATACCACAACTGACATTCAGTTCTATTTTAATATTCACAGAATACATACTTTTTATTAACCAGACAACTGACCTATTGAAGAACATACATTTCACAAAAATACGCTTCAAATCACCCTTTTAACATCTACATGACCTACACACTGCATCACTGACCTGCTGTGGTCTTTATTTATCAATCTCTAATAACCAGATATAACCACAAGATGGCGATCTTGTTTGATAAAAACAATAAAAAGAAAGAGACTTTTAAAAAGTGTAAAAAAAAGAAAGTTATCTCAGTGACCCAACAAAAAAAACAGACTTGAAATTACAAAACTACCATTTCTAATGTTGCTGGTAGAAGAGTGACCCTGTGTCATTTCAGGAAAAAAACAACATCAATACTGAATCTGGTGTAATGTACAAAATTTTTAACAATTAAACACAATACAAAGAGAAATATCACAGCAGAGATATGTTATTACACTTTAAAGAAACACAAAGGTAAATTCTATACTAAATCAGATATTTGTATGTGGTCATCCCTCGATGTGGATCCTCTGGTGGCGCTTGAGGTTGCATTTCTGTGTGAATCGTTTGCCGCAGGACAGACAGCTGTAGGGCCTCTCTCCGGTGTGGACGCGGCGGTGGGCCTTGAGATTGCTCAGTTTAGTGAAGCTGCGGCCACAGAGCGAACAGCAGAAGGGCCGCTCCCCTGTGTGCGTCTGCAGGTGGGACTTCAGGTTGCTGGGGTGGGGGAAGCACTTACCACATTGGCCACAACGCAAGATCTGCCTGGGACCAGCGTGAAGATGAGCGTCTATATGAAGAGAAGGGTTTGTGTGACAGGAATTTGAAGACTGCTGGGATTTGATGTTGATCCAGGGGGCGCCACTTCGGTTAACAGCATGTTTGTCGCCTAACTGAGCCCGCGGGACGGAGAGTGGTAAAGAGGGCGGAGCTTTGGATGTGGAAGGGTGTCTGTGGGCGGAGCTTACAACCTGTGAGTGAGGTACAGTGAGTGTGGTGGTGGTGCTACTGTTTGACAAAGAGGTCTGAGGTCTTTTAGCTGCCCGCTGGACGTGCTGAAGTGTAACATTCGGTCTGAAAACTGTACTCACTTTAGACTTCAAAATATGCACAGAGGGTTTATGGGAAAAGCGGTTTTGTTTTGGAGTTCCTGTTCTGACTATGTGGACTTTAGGGAAAGTCGTCTGCTCAGAATATGATGTTGTTTTATTTTCAGTGTGCATCTCTTCCTCCGCCTGTTCAGGATCAACAATGACTTCCTGTTTTATAGCCACACCAAAAATATTTTGCTTTGGTGATCCAGGGATAACTGGAGCATTAGGTGTGACACACTCTTTGAGAGAGTCTCTCTGAGAACTTTGAGCTTTACAATCCTTTTCAGAGGGGATGTCCATTTGAAGCCAGCTGCTATTCATCTCCAAAGATCTAACGTGATTGGTACTTGGAGCATTATTTGTGTCCTTTTGTCCATTAGACGTCACATATGCAGTAGATAATTGTGGGTCTAACTCAAGCTGAATGATATGCCTCAGTAACTCTTTATTGCTTTCTTGAGTCAGTTTTTCTTCTGCATCTGTCATCACACTTCCATTTTGACAATCAGGTCCTGCATCACCTACAACACAAAATAAACACACACATTAAGAGAATATGGTATTGCAATTGCTGTATATTAAAATGTATTGAATAAATATTCAAATGACTTTAAATAAAAAGTAGTACTCACCAAGAGTAACTCTCCACTCCTCCAAATTCAGAGAGGAACAGGAGGGCAGTACAACTGCTTCTTCCTTTATATCCTCAACTAGTTTCACATGGTCATCTGCCTTTGCCTTATCAGAAGACACAAAAAATTGTGTAATCCTCATATTTTTTATTAAATTTTACATGTAAAATTATTATCCCACCTGTGACTTCCAAACAGGGCTGAAAGATGCTGCAGGCTCATCTTGATCATGCATTGGTCCAGATTTGATTAGATGTCTGTGACTATCCACACTATCAATGTCATTCACTGCATGGTCCTCTAAAATGTCTGAAATCCATTCCAAGTTTAATTTTACAGTATGTTCATGTTCAATTTGCTATTGTTTAGAAAGTTATAGGCTTTCTTACCAGGATTTGCTTCTTTTGGTGTTTCTCCTTCATCCTTCACGGAGTCAGCACACTTTCCTTTCCTCCCTGCTTCCTTGGCTCCTTGTTCACTGAGTTTCCTTTCAGCCCACTGCAGCTGTATCCTCAGAGTCTCTACCTCCTGGCTCCTCGCCTTCAGCTCCTCCAGTAAACTGTCCTCCACCAGCCGGGTCACCTCGTACATCGCTGTCTTCACCACTGCCTCCATCACATCTGACAGCTGTGTCTGGAAAGTCACGATCAGGGTGTCCATGTGCGCCATGACAGAAACGCCTTCGGTGATAAATGTGCAATAACAGGTCTTTGCTGTCAGAGGACTCTTAACTCGTGGCTAAGGAAACAGTGCCACACTTTTTTGACATTTCCTTGGCGCTGTGGACCGCCTGTCTTAATACTACGTTTTACCTGAACAGTGTTGTAGGTTTTTTCGTGAAACGTTTAAAACACAAACCATAAACAAAGGTTATTGGCCAGTTTACGTTGTAAGAAACGAAACTACAAAGCAATATTTAGCATCGAATGGTACAAACGCTTAGCGCGGTAAACAATTGCAGTCCTGCAGTCCTCCAGTGCACATAGCTGTATCTCTTTAAAGCTGTCTGTTGTTTTAAAATAATTGCCGCTATTCACAATAAAACACACAAAACGTTGATAGCTTGTTTTAAAAATTGGATGTTGTCGTTTTTGTTGCTCATTACGACATGCTTAACGTCGTACAGTAGCCCTACACAGCCAAAAAAACTCACAAGAAAAAAAAACGCGTTCTTTCCTCCCTCTTCCTCTAACAATGGTCCGGCATCGTTTTCTCGCAAAAAGCATGTGCTGCCCCCCAGCGTCGAGGACGAACTGACCGATCATGTTGAGCATTTATCCCAGCTCTGCATTTTCCTTGCTTGCTCTAAATACAGAAATTTGCACGGGTTTTATCTTGGCCTAATTGCATGTTGTTAGTGTAGATGCAAATGTTTAATTAATATTATTGTCTTTATGGGCTATTGGAGGTTTAAATAAAATACATACATGCAACATAAGGCACATTTAAATATAGCAATCAAGTCCTAACTTTATATACCTTTTTAGATTATTATAGATTTATTATTACAGACATTAATATTATAGACAGTTTTATTTAAAACTCATCAGGGAAATACAAAGGCATCTCATATACCACATCTGGATAGTCAATAAAAAGAACAGAAATGCATAAACCCCAAAGTAATGATCATATTTTTTTGACAAATAAAAAGTGTCCCCTTTAATTAATATCTAAAATTAATGACTAAGAAATTTAAATAATTCATTATTACAAATCATTACTCAAGTAAAAAAACATGATTCACAAATACATGTAAAAAATTAAATTAAATTAAGGATGACTGGTGAATGTTTGAGCTATGCAATTAACCATTGTACAAAATCATACAGTAAAACCTACCCCTATAAAACATTATTGAGCTGTTATATGTTTACGCTGATGTGATTTCAAATGATCAAGCCTTTTGAAGCTGAGTCCACAGACAAGACAGCAGTACGGTCTCTCTCCAGTGTGTGTTCGCTGGTGAACCTTCAAAATGTCTGCCCGAGTGAAGCTCTTATCACACATGCTACAATGATGAGGCTTTTCTTGTGTGTGTATCCTCTGATGTAACTTCAGATTCCAGAGACGACTAAACTTGTTCCCGCACACTGCACAACAATAGGGCTTGTCACCGGTTTGTGCACATTTATGTTTCTGTAACTCAGATATTGAAGGAAACACTTTTGCACAGTGGCTGCAAAGCTGGGGTCCTTGAACTTTAAGATTACATGTTCGAGTAAATGTTTTTCGACGTTGGTTGCACAAGTAGGGAAGGCCTTCATCAAACTCTTTGTGTGTCTGCTTGTGTGCCTTAAGAGATGCAGAGTCAGAGAAAGGGGCAGAGCACAAGTTACAAGTGTGTCTTCTCCCTCCTTTTCCCACAGACTGATGCTGCCACATCTCCATCACATGGGTGATATCAGCATTTGATTCTCCAAACATGTTCTCTGTGCTGTCTAAAGGCATATTTTCAGTATGATTACTATGTTCTCTTACAATGTGTTGACTGCCTGAATCCTCATGATCAGGGTATATAATGCTTGGATCCTGTAGATGCCCTTCCTCATTGATTAACAAACAGCCAAACCCTCCACTTACATCCATGTTAGTCCTTGGAGGTGACCAAGTACCGCTGTTATCTTTGCAGTCTCCTATGTGGCACGTTTGTTGCACAGCTCCTGTAGGTGGTTTAACAGTGTCCTCATATTGGCCCATGTATATCAGATCATCATCAGTGTTACCTATGCCAATCATGTTAGTATCTTCAAAGCCTGTCCTGTTAAAGTCGTCCAATTCATCCATGTCATATCTGTTTTCATAAAGAGGCTCAGTTGAATTGTCTGTACCACCATTTTGTTCTGATTCTGGTTTCTGATCAAAGCCAGCGTCCCAGTAGAGTTGGTACTTAGGATTACTTAAATGGTTGCTTGATCCAGGCACATTTGATTCCTCTGAATAAGAGGGGGAAGAAAAGATAAGCAAAAAATATTTAATTGGGGAAACAAATCAACTATTACTTGCATTTTTGTTTTATGTTGTAAAAAAAATCTAAACATTATTGTGATATGTTACATTATTAGCCAGATAAATCACCTAATGTTTCTTGTGGGTCAGCAGTCTATATGTTAGATGTTGCATAACTTTATACGAATAACATAATTCTTTTGTATCATTTAAGTACAGTACTATAGTGATTGACTTTGTACATCAAGCCATGTAAACACATAATAGTTAGGGATGTAACAATACGTTTTTGCAACAATATGATACATATCAATTAGAATTGTTTTGATATGATTTAAGAACAATATTGGATAATTTGTAACAATACAAGTCGATTCAATTCAACAGCAACTTTTTGTCAAAACTCATAAAAGTTTACTCTTAAATGTAGCATTGCGGCCGTGGCTGATTATGTCCAGAGAGTGAAGAAAATTTTAATATAACATTTTATTTCATTAAAAACACAAAAATTCCCCCCAAAAGCTGTATCTGGTTTTATTTTGACATGCAAATTTCTAATATTGATATTTCCAATATGATCGATTTTTTTCCCCTTGTGTATCAATATACACTACCTAGAAAACGATACAATTCAATACAAGGTAATGTGCATCAATATAGTTGTATCGTAAGAAAGAAAAATATAGTAAAATATAGTTTCTGTATCATTACGCCCCTAATAGTCATGACAAAATGGCAAATCAAAACTGTATATCCCTCCACCCTCTACTTTCAATTACATAAACAAAATACTTACCATCACTGCTGTCCCTTTTCTCATCAGAGTTTGGCGAGACCTGAAGATTTGAAGACCTTTTCCCTCTATTTAGATTTTTACTTTGGGCACATGGAGACTATTATAGAGAAAACAAATAAAATGTATCAGTAACAGTAAGACAAGAAAAGGTTCACACCCTGAGAGTAAATTATTTGTCATTGTGTATAATAAATGTATTAGTGTCTGTCTGGTCACCTGGTCTGCCTTTGGTGATGCTTTTACTTCTTGCGTTTCTCCATTCGTGATCTGAGGACTGTTTACATCTTCAGGCATCACATTCTCGAGTTTGACATTTGTATCTGCAGAAAATGTCAGAGCTACGTTTACGTGGCATAAATAACACAGAGAAATATAACATATCTAAATGTACACACACCTGTCTGTACTGCAGCCGTCTGCGCCTTTTCAATGGCCAGCCCCACTCCTGCGCAGTTAGCACACCGCTGGTGATTGTCGGCCGCTTTTTGCTTCCTTCGGCTCTCCGACATCTTGAGTCGTCTTTTCAGGGTGTCCACTTGCTCTCTGCAGCGGGTGACCTCTTCTAGAAAGCTGTCTTCCACCAAACGAGTGATCTCAAACATAGCAGCTTTAAAAACTGTTTCCATCACACCAGAAAGTTGGGACTGAAAAGCTACGATAGTCTCAGCCATAACTCCAACGATGAGGCTAACTCTTTTGTTAAACTGACAGTTCGAACCACAAAACCTAAAGCAGCAGTTAAAGCAAATTCGTTAGTTTTGTCAGACAGCTCAGTAGACTGACATTTAGCGTTGTTTAGTATCGTTAACTCATTTAGCTAAACCTGAGCTACCACTAAAGCTACGTTTTGAAGCAGGTAACTGCGTCTCTTTAGCTCTCACGAGTGGGAATATATTGTCAGATAGGCAGATAAAAATGTCCACAAAGTGCCAAATAATTGTTCGAGGCGTTTTCTATTAAAACAAAGTATTTACGGCAGGATTTACAATAATTCCAGCGTCTTTCCCAAGAATTCCGTAAACACTCGCACTTCCTCAAAATACGGAAACTCAGTTGGGTCAAATCACATACCATTGCAACTCCACTGTGCTGTAAACGTCAAATCCTTCAACATACTCAGTTACAACTTAAAACTACAACTTAACACACACGTTTAAATATCATTTGCTCTGATTCGGTGTCATCGTGCCTGAATGCAAACAGGCAGACTATAAAGGCAGTTGATTTATTTGTAACAAGAGTTGCGTAAGGCTGCATTTTAACTCCGCACCGACAGGGGCAGCACTGTACTCTTCACTTATGCATTCAGACCGGAAACACCCAAGGCGTACACGGAAATAGGTGCGAGAAAGGGAGACATCTGGAGGATTTGTGTGGATATATAAATATAATTAATATAAAACTTACATCACACCAAATTATCCCACAGCAAGCACTGTTGACAGCGTTGACCTCGTCCGTGAGCCGTGAGCGTGGGAGCGACTTGTTGTAGGTTTCAAATAAACTAACAGTAAAGAAAATAACAAACCATTTTAACAGTCCACAGCTGTTGTTATTTTTGAACAGTTGCCTCGACTGGCAGGCCTAAATGTGATGGAATTTACTCTTTTTTCTTTTTTTTTTTTTTAATCGTATCATATTTTTTCCGACCGCCCTCCGCTCCAATAAGGGGCGCCGTCGAGGCCTAAACCCGTCCACAGCCTTAAAGAAACACAAAAGAGCCCCAGAATAACCGCGTCTCCACAGGAAGCAGACATGTTGACCATGTTCGCACATCGAGATATTCATAAAAAACAGTAAAATCGCCCTATAATACGGTTTATTTTTGCAATTTACACCACAGGCGAACCACAAGAACTACTATTATGTCGACTGTTGGCTCGAAGAAGAGGTACACCTCTGCAATGGAGAAGATTATAAAGAACGCTGTGTCCGAGACCAGCAAAGTTTTGGAGACCATCAATGCGGAGCTCAGGGCTGAAGTATTGAGAGTCAAAAGCGAAAACGAGAATCTAAAGATAAGATGCAGCCAGTTTGAGGAAGTGTTGAAAAAACGGAGTGTTTACCGAGAGACTGGCACATCACCCGAACCCTATATTATTGAGAAATGCGACAAAGCTGTCCAGTGTGGTGAGTCACATTCTTTGGCTCACAATTGTATCCCTGTTTTATCATTCTATTAGTCTCTAATTTATTTATTTTTTACAATTTCTTCTCCTTCAAAAAAAAAAAAAAAAAACTTGTCACTATGAGTGGTACAAAGCCAAATGTGTGTTTCTGAAAATACTGGGATCAGTAATAGGAAGGAGGCCAAAGGATGCTTATTTCACACCCTACATATCTGATTTGTGTTTTTAATATTTAGAATATGCTATAAACAAAAGGTCACTCTTATATACACCTGTTAGTCTAGTGGTAATATTTGTTTCTGCAATAAGTCATAGAGCCCTGTATGTAAAATTGCAATGATAAATGTGACTAAAAGAAGTGAAATATCCATGTCAGACCAACGTTAGCCTCCATCAGCACTGTCTGTTTCCCGCAGAGATCATGGCTTATACTGGAGCCAGCCACTAGATGGTAGTATATAATAGGACTTGAACTAACGATTCTTTTGATAATCGATTAAGCTGTGATTATTTTTTAGATTCATAATCGGATAATTAAGCATGGGTAAAGTGGTTAAACACTTCTGCAGTTTTATAGTTTATGTTTCAAATTGTGAAAATTCTACCAAAAATCTCTTAATTTAAAAAAAATATATATATTAACCAAAGCTATGAGTTGGCCACTTGAGGACGTTTGAACACACAAAGATATTTTTAATCAAAAACAAGATGTACATTTTTTTTTTTTTTTTTTGTCTTAGTAATAAAATCTATTCCCAGCACATGGCACATTTCAGAGTCTATGAATACCCACTCAATTACTAAATTCTTTCATGATTATTTTAATAAACAATTAATACAATTAGTTATTGCAGCCCTAGTGTATAGTGTGTAGCTTTTTTATTCAGCTGTGATACATGTTTGGTCATATGTGTTAATTAATTTGCAAACAGTTATTTGAAAGTTTTGCTGTGTTTGTTTTATAGCTCAGGTAATTTGTAAATAAAATGGCAGCTCTCTGTCAAATTATTGCACATAAATAGTTACATATATTCTTGAAAAAAGTATAGTAGTATATGCCTACATATCCACAAGTAAACAATCTTACAACAGAACACCAGTGTGAGTTTTAATTTGGTGCATTCAACCCGGTATATTAGTTAATGTATGTTTATGTTTCCAGACTTCGTTATTCGTCAAGCTCCCTTAGTGGATCAACATCCTGTCATGTTTGTGTTACCAAATCAGAACGTTCAGAATGATAATGACGAACCAGATCTCTCAGAGAATGAAACACAAGAAAGTGAAAACTCATTTGGTCTCATCAACGATAAGGTAAATGTTTATTGACCACTCAAGTTAATTTTAAATGATTTGATTGAACAACAAAATTAAGTTTTTTGTTTTTACTTGATTTCAGGAGTCTTCTAATGATTCTTTCTCATTTTTGAAATTAAAGGAGGTTGAACATAATGCATGTCGCCAAGCTGGTAAGATTTTTATTAAATTCAGTTCTCTGCATGAAATTATAAAATTACCTATTATTTAAATTATATATTTTTTGCTTTGCTTAGATATATATCTATCTTCAAATGAAACTGAACCTGAGGAGCCTCTTAACGACCACGAATATGCCACAAGTGAAGACATGTTGGTGGATGAAGGCCATTTGAAACCTCAATTAAACAACATTGAAAACAGCAAATCTTCAGAAACACAAAATCACTCATCTGAACCAGATAATTCAACCACTGCTTTATCTGTGCAAGACAACCTGCATAAGGAGCCTGAAATCTGTAATGAAATATCAGAAATGGACACTGAAGAACCATGTCAAGAGGAAGAGTTGGACTTTTCTCAGAAGAAAGTTGATATTGAATTTGCTAAAACAGACCTTTTATTGTTGGAGTGCCAAGACAAAAAAGAAGCACAAGAGCAAACAAATCTATCATTGCAAGAGGATATACAGGTCTCCCAAACAGATGATGATGTAAATAATGATAAATTAAAAACTCAACTAAATGATAGTGATGCTAGTCCTGATTTGTTACCTGATTTGTCAACTTGTCATGAAAGTGTGAGGTCACCTGATTTTCCACATCAGGCAGCAGAAGAAACAACAGAGATGGATGTTCAAATTGATCAACAACGTGAACCATCTCCTTCTGAAATTAAAACTGACAATGCCACAGTGGCTGATACAACAAATAGTAAATCTCAACACACTTCTGTTCATTCTGAGAGTACAGGATCCACTGACATTTCTAGTGCCTCAAACCAACCTATAACCCCACCAAAAGACACAGAAGACATTGAGGCAACAGTTTCTATTCCTGAATCCCAACAGCCCTGTACAAAAATTGATGATGAGGCAGTTCAGGCTGTACCCGTTGAAGATACCCCTGCAATTCGAGGCCAAAAGTCCTCAAAAATCATCTCAACACCAGTAGCATGTATTCTGAGAAGACAGCGGTGTACTTCAGTAACTCTAGAGGATGCAATGCTTTTGTTAGATGCTGTCAATCAACAGAAATATAAGCCCTCCTCTCCAAAGAAAGTTCAAAGACAGGATTTTTCTTATGTCAGTAAGGTGGACACCTCACAAACTGTGAATAACCCAGAAGTATCAGGAACAGTATCTGTTACAGATAATGCAAGTAATTATAAGGAAAACACACATACAATGGAGCAAATAGAGCCTAAAACTGCAGAGGTCATAGAAGCAGCTGTCTGTCTGGCTAACTCTGCTACTCTACCTGCCAAACTATCATCAATAATTGAAACTACAGACCACAATGTACCTATGTCAACACAAACAAAACAGGATGAAACTACTCAAGTCGTAGAAGACGATCCGACTAAAATGGACATTGAAGGCCAACTACATGATAGCAAAATTCTGTCTGCTACTTCATCTCCCAAATTACCATCAACTATTGAGCCAGCCACAGATGACATGTCACCTATGGTAACACCTACAAAGCATAATGAAACACCAACAAAACTGGATGAAACTACCCAAGCCATAGAAGCAGATGTGACTAACGTTGCCAATGAGGACCAACAACATGATCAGCAAACTCTGTCTGCTACTCCACCTCCCAAACCATCATCTGCTGTTGAACCTACAGACCATACTGTATCTCTCTTAACACCAACAAAACCGGATGAAGTTGTAGAAGCAAATGTGTGTTCAGCTGACATGGACATTGAGGTTCAACAAGATGAGTACAAAACCATGTCAGTTACTTCATCTGCCAACTCATCATCAAATGTTGAACCTGCTGCAGTTCATACTACACCTATATCAACACCAACAACACAGCCTCACAATGACAGTGAAGTTAAGGAACCTGATCTCTCACCTCCCACTGATTACACAGTCACTACTGCACCTGTACCACGACCATCTCCACCCCCCAACCCTTCAACACACCATACCCTGCTTCTAAAAATGCCAACAGATACGGGCGAACAGAGTTGCCCAGTTCTTCACAAAACTATTACATCTCCCCAAACACTGTCTTCAGCACAGCTCACTGCTGTTTTGTCAGCTGTTCGCTCAACGCAAAACACAAATTTACCCAAAGGCCTGTCTGCAAACGCATCCAGCGGCAAAAGGACACTTATTGCTGTTCCATTTTCACTTCAATCAGTAGTCAAACCACATCATAAAATTATTGTGATACCAAGGCAATGCAAAGTCCCTTTCTCACCAGCAATGGCAAAAGAAAAGGCAATTATACTGAAAAAGAAGTTGTTTACAGCAGATCCTACAACATATACTGTGAATACTGCTGCTGCTGTTAATTCAGAAACAACGTCAGGTGAATGTTATACTACAGTGACCCAAGAGAAAGCCAGTACCTCTAATAATATGGACTTAGAAAAGCAATCAGCTTCAGTTACTAAACCAACACAGTCACCTCCAGGAACCAGTGCATTAGAAATCGAGTCAGTCTCGCCCGAACCAGTCAAACCACAGTGCAAAAACACTGTGAAGGTCAAATTAAGTAGATTACCATTCCCAGTGTCACCTGCACAATCTGTATCGGTCACAAACATTTTATCAAGCAGATCCTCTAAAACAAATGTACATAAAACTGTAAAAAGCAGTGTGCCAGTCAAAGCACCTATTTTCACAAAAGACCCAAGTCAATCTGAAGCTCAGCTGGTTAAAGAGAAATTAACTAGAGCTGTTGGCATAATTGGGCCATCATCTATATTGCAGAGTCTAGAGGCCGAACCTATTCAACCTTGTCCAGTACAAAATGTCAAATCCACTGAAGAAAGTCAGTCAGCTACAGTAATGCGGCTTTCCCCTATAGTGTCCAGTGATCACTCATACCCTCAACTTTGCATGACTAAATCACAGTTCTTAGCAAAGTTAGAAGTTTCACCTGTAATTCAAGCTTCAAACAGGGTTAGTTTTTGTTCAATATTCCCCTTAGCCAATTTTCCATTGCAGGAAGTGTAATATGTAAGTGTAATGTTTTTTTTCCCCTTTTCTGTTACAGGTGGAAACTGTTGGAAAGGATGCACAGAAAGCGTCTCTTGTGGATCGGCTCCGAAGTCACCTCAAACCTCGCTTGCAAACTATAAGAACAGCAGAAAAAACTGGGCTAGGACTAGACAGCTCAATTCTGACTATACCTGATGTACCTGCCATAGATACAACAGATACCACCTCTATTACTCACGAAACCTCTGGACTTAACCATGAACAACTATGTGAAAATGCTTATTTACTTGACTCTGTCCCTAATTTTGAGGCGGACGCTGCCATTAGTCCCAGAACGTCATCAGACACTCACAGAGTTTCAAGTGATGGACAAATTAAAAGGAAAAACAGCGCTGAAAGTCCAAAAAGTGGCAATTTGATTGCTACTAAAACTGTCAAGAAACGCAGATTAAAAAAGAATGAGGCAAGTAGTGAAAATGAATGTTTAACTCAAAATATGCCTTCGAGTGATTCTTCTAGCGCATTACGTATCAAAATCCTCAATAGCAATGCCTTGTTGAGTTGCGTGAGGCGTCGGCAAGGCAACAAAAATGGTGTCAAAAAGAAGTCATTTTTATGTAAGTTTTGTCGAAAGGAGTTCAGCAAAAAGAAGGACATTGAGGCTCATCTCCAAATACATGCCGGAAAGAAACCTTTTCAGTGCAACATTTGCCAAAGAAGATTTTCAAGAACAATGGAACTATCGAGACATCTCAAGAGACATAACGCTGAGAAGAAATACCAGTGCACATTTTGTGGGAAAGCATTTATCGAATATAACAACCTGAAGAGGCACAGCTATATTCATACAGGAGAGAAGCCGTTCGCCTGTCCACACTGCCCAAAGGCTTTTACACAGTCTGGCCACATGAAGTCACATATCAGGAACAAGCATAAAGACATGGAACATTAATTAGTTAATGTTTATTGTCTTTACGCTAAGACGGCTTGACAAACCCTTCAATGTGAGAGTTTTCTTTTAATTATGTGCCTTTGTGCTAGTTAAAGATTGCTTACAGTATTAAACAAAATTGCATGCTTTTATTTAATTTTTATTTTAAAATCATAGACAGGATACATATTGTGTATAATATCCTCTTTATTCACAAGAGCACAAACTGACAGTACAAATGTAAACTAGGTAACTTATTGTTTACATGGCTGTAAAACTGCTCTTTAATTGGTTTACCAGACAACAGTGTTCAGTTAAATTTATTTAGTCATTTTGTTTCTGGCGTATTTTTTGAAAGACCTACCTTGTAATATGATGTAAAATAATGTGTGTTTATTCTTCAATGAAGATTGTTTAAATTAAAATCATTATTTTGTGATTGTGCCATTGTTAATATATTATATATTTTGTCACAGGAATGATTGTTTTAATAATTACTTCTGTTAACAATATATTATGCAGGATTTTAGGGAATATTTAGGTAATTTACACACACTAGCAAGCTATTACCAAATTTTATTTTTGTTATGACATTTATCAACATTTACTTAGAAAATAAAGCTTCTTAGGCCAAAGTGTATAGCTTAAGAAATACTCATTTACAGAATATTTTCACATTTCAAATGTTAAATTGCATTGCAACCCAGTTTTACATTATTTGCTTTATCAATTGTGTTAAATTAATGCTGTCAACACTGTCAAATTACAAAAACTGATACTGTAAACTAATTTGACATGAGAGTGAAGGCAGACAGTAAAAGGGACAACAACAGCAGAACAGAGAATCTTGGAGCAGGAGAACTTTCAGAGCGTTCAATGGAGTGATAGCACTTTCCCACGTTTCCAATTTTATCCACAGCTACAATCTCCATGACCTGAGAGCAGCAGGAGGCACTGTATCTGTATTGGGCCGGATCACCAACAACGACCTGTGTAAGGTTTCCATTGCCCTGCCGCAGGCTCACACTCTCGATCCCAGTGCCGTTTCCATCTGTGAGGTTGGCAGCAAGTTCCCATTCAAAACCTTTGCACTGAGACACATCATGAGGACAAGTGTCTTCTACTATGCCAACAATCTCACACAGTGGTGGCACGAAATCTGTAATCTGTGCAGAAAGAAAAATTGGAATTGCAATTTGATTTTTACAAAATAATTCAGTCCTAATGCAAAACAATTTTTTGTGGTTTGTGCAGGTACCTTTTCAACAACAGACAGTCTAAGAACAACATAATTGGAGTCTGAGCCTTTAGAGGCATCCAGTGTCAAAGTCACATCTGTGCCTGATACAGTTTCAGCAGGTGGAGTTATGGTCAAAGTACTGTTTGTGAATTGTCCTGTTGTCAAGGTGAGACTGTAAAGACAAAAGATAAACACGAAGAGAGCATATTTATACATAATAAAAATTACAGGTGTTTGACAGGTTATAAGGACCTATGATTTTTATGACTTTTTTTTACCTGCTTGTATAAGCCATAAGGAAATTCCTGTCATTTCTAGCATTGATCTTATATTGACCGCCAGCTCCATGTGTCAGCACACTGAAGGGGAGTTTAAACGCTTTACCTGGCTCCAAACTGCTGGATACCGTGGCCTAAAAACAACAGCAAAGTTCATTAAATACCAATCAGGCATAACATTATGACCACCTGTCTAATATGCAGCTCCACGTGCAACAAGCTGTTATGCACTGTGTATTCTGAAATTTTTCTTTTAGAACCAGTGTATTTCTTCAGCAATATAAGCTACAGTCGCTTGGGTTGGACCACACCTGTCGCTGGTTCACCACTGGTCCTCCCTAGGACCACTTTTGATTGATACTGACCACTGCAGTCCTCCTCGATAGCTGCCGTTTTGGAGATGCTTTGACCTAGTTGCCTATACATACATCTCAGTTTGTCCCTTATCAAACTCACTTAAACCCTTACACTTAATCTTACAGATATTCTGTGATAATCACTTCACCTGTCAGTGGTCATAATGTTTTGCCTGATTGGTGTACATGGTGTTTATGTTGAGGTGCACTTTCAATGAAAAAAGCGAACCAACCTGAATGTTCACTTTAGAGACAGACATCTGAGTGGTAGACTGTCTTTGAAAGTCAGTGTTTGAAACTTTATCATTTCCTTTCAGAAGAACCACAAACTCGCCCTCTGGGACAGAGGAAACAGTGACCAGGATGTCTCCATTTCCCATGTCAGTGGTTTTACCAGTGCTAACCGAGCCAGAGCTGGACATAGTGACTAGACTAACTTCCTTTACTGCCAAGGAGGATGGGCCTTTCCTACCCATCACAGAGAGCATCAGGTTGGCGGGCTGGCCTGAAGAGAGACGCAAGAAAGTTAGAAGAGATAAATGTTCATGGTTGCCCTGGTCCCACAAAGCTATGTGGCACTGCTGAAGGTCCGACAACAGTGCAAAAGTCTAGAAGAAAGGCTATCAACAAAGAAAGTAGTATCACTTTACAAAAATAAACAAAATTGCAACAAAAGAAGAAAAATCAATGCAACAATTGCTCAGAGTATGTAGACTGTTTCTAGGACTAGACCTATCTCTCAATTAAAAAACAAAAAAATATACAATAAAAATAATTTGCTAAGTGAAGCATATTTGGTCTGTATTGCAAAATGCTACAGAATTACTTAAACCCTTCAATTTAAAAACATAGTTAACAGAATTCTTTTCTCACTTTGTGCAGTACTGCAGATGTGGTGAGGACTCTGTTGTAGTAGTTACTTTGGTATTATATTGTGTACTTCCTGTATTATGTGTATGACTTTATTGCCTGACATTACCTGCTTGTGGACGCCCTGTGAGTACAGCATATCCGGGGTGAGGTCCCCCAAAGCTTTCCACAAAGTCATAGATAAAGGCAATGGTACTCTGGCCTGGAAACACAGTCAATGATCTCAACATTGTAAAATAATGCAACATATACACCGACCAGGGATACCATTATGACCACTGACCATAGAAGTGAATAACACTATCTTCTCATCATGGCAGCCTGTTAGTTAATGGGAAATATTAGGCAGAAAGTCATACCTGTACATTACAGTTTGTTGTGTATGGGCTATAATATTAGGCAGGTGGTCATAATGTTATGCCTAATAGTTGTAGAGATTGAATATTAGTTTTTAGTTTTTTATTCATGTCTCACCTGTGACTTTGACTGTGTATGGATTGTTGGAGTTGATGTTGATCTGCCAGGTTCCTGTCTTTCTGTCAGCATTGAGACTACATCGCCACAGGTTGCCCACTGTCCGAAATGTTCCCAGTGCACCATTGGTTTCACTGCTGCTCTGGGTCACACCTAAAAAACAAGTGCTGTCATGGTCAGTCTCACAAGTAAACCATTACATTAATGTACTGTGGGTCTTTTAATACCAGAAGGGTTTGTCAGTGTAAAACTAATAGCTGTCCCAGTAATGTAGATGGTGATGTTTTTTAGTGAATCATCCAGCTCGAACGTGAAGGTGTCCGGCTTTCCAGGGTCCCTGGCTTGTTGGAGCACAGTCACCTGAAGCAAATGAGGTAATTGTTTGATTTTTGTTATGTTTATCTTATCTTCTTTATCTTATCTTTGCCAGAATATCCAAGGCTCACTGGAAGTATGCATAATCAATGGTACTTTTTATTTGACGTGCCAAGAGAACATAGTACCTGTAAGTAGTACCTATCAATACTGTATCCTCAAGTTAATGATTTGTGGACATCAGAATGTTAAACTACATTTAAAATGACTCAGGGAACTTTCCATCTGCAGTCTTACCAGAGCTGATGTAGATGTGTCAAGAATGATGTCTGTGGCCTGTGACAGTTGACCCTTGGTGACTTTAATGGCCTGACCTCCTGAAGCTAGAGCCAGCTCTCTGTATTCAGCGAAACTACCACTGCTTGTTGAGCGACGTCGTCTCCTTGCTGTGCCTGTCATGAAGAAGTTAACCTGTGGTGGTTTACACACAGAATGTAATTTTAAGTTCATGTGATTTATATTTGTCTATTTTTAGTCAATTTGTTTGTTTACCGTTGACTTGGTGCTCCTAATGAGAGCAACAAGTGTGTCTTTTAGGTCAGCATCTTTAGCTGAAGCATCAGTGAAAACATAGATGTTAGAGTAGGCAGGGGCAGTCGTCAGAGCCAGCTGTAAAAACATATATATATATATTTTTTAATGCAATTTACAGGACAAAAAAAAACATATATGTTTCTTTAAATACCTGAATACCAGAGTAGCACATCTCAGGGTGGTCACCACCTCCTGTTGCTGTGAGTTTAGAGATTTCCCTTTTCATCGCCTCAGGATCTGCTGTCTTGATTACTGGTCCAAAAGCTACATGTCAAAAGAATAGGCCATGTCAGAAGGTAAATCATATTCATTAGACCAATATTCTTAATGCGCAGAGGAAGTTTCAGGAGTTTATACCAGGGTCATTGAAAGGCACCAGAATATACTCAGACGGTTCGTCCTGTGTTCCTTTTTTACTGTCAATGATTTCATATACAACTGATCGGGCTTCATCAATATCATCTGACATACTGCCTGTCGTGTCAATGACAAAACAGACGACAGAGGAGCGAGCAATGCCCAACATCCTGCAGAATAAAGAACCAAAAATCAATGTAATGTAATTTAAAGTTTTGTTGTTTTTTTGTTTGTTTGTTTGTTTTGATTTTTTGTTGTTTTTTTTACCTCAGAAAGTCATTGTCTCCAGCGGCTCGGCGGATATCCTCCAGCAGCTGTAGGGTGGCAGCTGTGGCGATTTTCACAGCAGCATCATGGAAAGCCTGGTTATCTGAGCGGCGCTCATCTTTGTGAATGCCTCCACGAGGAACTTGCCCACTGGTTAGATCAGACCGACCTCCATGACTACATTTACCTGGCAACAGGTGAGTCATATTTCATTTATTCACAGTATGTACCTCCACTGTTTCCTGTTGAGGGGCACACTGGTTCCAGTGTTTTGCTTTTTTGGTCCAGTAATTTTACTTTTGCCCAAACATGCTTACAATCTTCTATCCTTTCGGCTTTCCCTTGTAGCATCACCACAGCAAATCATCTCCCCATAGTGTGCAGTGATTTGGCATAGGTTTATGCTGGATTCCCTTCCTGACACTTTTTCCTGGCTTGACATTTTCTTTCACTTACTGCCATTAGGGGGCGCAGGTGATGGAGCCTATTCCAGTAACTGTGTGCTGTGGACAGTGCCCAATTAATCGTAGGGCTGACACAGAGTCATACACAAACAAATAACCACACACTCTCACATTCATTCACTAGGGTTATAGAGTCAGCAATTCACTGTCTTGTCTTTGAAAGATCTATTTCACAACCTCCTCGCTGGGGAGGCAAGACCACTACACACTCCGCCACTGTGCCCTCCCATAATTTGTGGATATTTAATCATCTTTGTCACAATTAAAATGATTTAATGCTTGAAATATTTCTCTTTGTGAGAATGTTAATATACTCACTTTTTAATTGAACTTCTAAAATAAATACATTTTTCTACCATATTCTAATTTATTGATGTGGGACTGTATGTTAGCTATGTTACTTAAGAAAAAACAAAATGTGTGTGTGTCAGTGACACCTTTAGGCTTAGAAGCAGAGAAGATTCCCATGTATCCAGATGTCAGCTTCTTCTGGTTCAGGATGTTGGGAAGAATGGGACTGGGACATGTTCCACTGGTGCAGTCACTGCAGGTGGGAATGCTCACATCTGGGACACCAATGTTAAAATCAGCATAAGTTAAACTACCTTTAGCTGTAATCTCAGTGAGTTAACTTATCTTCTTTATGGCATTTTACACAACTGCAGAGTGAACTGCAAATCACGCACCTGCAATGTTTTCTATTGGAAGATCTGGGCGAATGAGATTAAGATATGGCTCTGTGTACCCCAGCTCCACCCAGTTACTATGGCTGTAGAAATCCTGATCACAGGAACACACACATTTCATAAGCAAGGTATCCCAAAGACTTAAAAGTATAAAAAGGGTATTGAATTTGCTGGTGTCAAAATTATGGCCTTAAAATTATTATATGTCATGGCAATTTTTGTTCATCTTGGTCTTAAAAATTAAGATTGCAATGTATCTTAGTCTAGTCCAGGGGTTCTCAAACTTTTTGGGGGTGGTCAGGAGTCATCAGGAGTTTAAAACGGCCTAAAACCAAATGTAAGTTATTCCCTCAGTTTAAATTATTGCTGTATTGGTTTCCATTAATATTTATGAATGTTCAAAATTATAGACCACAACTAATTCAGGGATTAGGAATTATTAGCAATTAACAAAACATTTTTTGCAGACTCCCAGCCAATGGTCAGATGAGTTTGAGAATGGTGGGTCTAGTCTTTTCGTATGTAAACTAGTAATAATATGTAGCATGTCATAAGTTTGCATACTCTTAAGTCATTCATGTCAGCCAGCAAGTATTACAAAAGCTACGTTCATACAAGATGCAGTACATGCAATTAGAAGAAAAAGAAACTTGTTCTCAAATATAATACTTATGTATATTATAACTAATAATGGTAAAAATATTTGGTCTTTTTTTGGATGTGAATTTAATGTAAAAGTTTATCATAAGTAGCATTGAAAAAGTCTTACATTTTAACTGAAGATGCCCTGTTCAGTGAGTTTTTTTTCTCACCTGTAGAGTGTGAAGGACTCTGCCCAGTGTTTCCCTGGCAGCCTGGAAGTTTTCCATGCGAATGTTAGCCTTTATGGCTGCCACACCCTCTGTAATCAGACCCCTCCCTTCAAGAAACATCTCGGAGTTGAAGTGATGAGGAGCACTAACAAAATACAACACGAACATTCATTAGGTTGTTTGTTTAAACATTAATTAAGCTAAGGTTGTTCTAATTTCCTTCAAAATTTGAGTATTGTCATTTATCATCCCATGCACCGCATGTATCAATTCCATTGCTCTAATCACAATAAAGTGCACATGTCTGAAGTTCTTTTTCCCTTAAATAATATTCTGGTTGCATGTATGTCAGATAAAAAATATTCTAGTTCACTGTCTGTATTAGTCAATTTTTAGCCATAAAAATGCTCTGGAAAATAAAAACACTGGAACATCTCTAATACTGCCTAAACAATCCAGCTTAGAAAACGTTTTCATACCTATCGACAAAGTCACGGTCGACTAATCCGTTTTGGGTGTAGATCTGCTGAAGAGCAGAGTGAAACTTGGCCCCTGACACTTCACCTGTGGCTGTGGGACCCAGACAGGCCTGGACTATCTCTTCAGGAGAGTTACCCTGAAAGTCATAGGTAACTTTTTTACATACAGTACATAACAAAAATGATTATATTTATTAGGGACAGGTCGTTTTGTGAGTGAAGTTTTATCACAGTGTTTCTCTGGGCCTGGTTACTGACAGGTAAAGGGAACATTTTTAGCACTAGCGGTCTTTCTGTGATGGCTCCCGACAAGAAACAAGAAATTAATAAAAACAATTATGTAGACTGAGCAAGTTAAATACTTTAAAATGTTCACAAATAAACCCAAACTCGAAGTTGGGATACTGTAAAATGCAAATAAAATTCTAACGCAAATCTCAGGAAAAAAAATATTTGATTCACAGTAGGACATAAACAACATATTAGATATCAAAATTGAGATATTTTACCATTTTATGAAACATTTTAGATTGTTTTAATTTTGATGCAGCAACACACATCAAAAAGGACAACAAAAGGTTGGAAAAGTAAATGTTGAGCCTTTAAAGTCATCTTGCTGAAATGTGGCAGCTTAATTAGTTGCAAATTGCTGATCTAACTGTTTTTATTGTCACCTGCTTTTTGAGGATTTTGTTGGCCCTGTCTGAACTTATTTGAGACATGTTGCTGCCATCAAATAAAAAAATTGCTTTATTTATGAAATTATAAAATATTATAGTTTTAATATCTGATATTGTTTATGTTTTATTGTAATTAAAAGATGTTTTAATGTGAGAGCTTATGTTTTAACTCAGGCATCAGTGTAAACATCACTTACTGAGGGTTCAAACACATAGCCATTGTCCTCAGCCACAGCTGTACATGTTTCCATCACTTTTTGCAGCAGGGCAGTCCCTGTAATGCTGATATGAGTGGAGGCTCCACCCCCGATAGGGACAAATGCCAGGGCTGGTCCTGACAGAGCCACAGCCAGCAGAGCAAGGCCCAGCAGAGAAGTCATCATAAATCTGGAGAGAGAAAGATAGTGAAGTGAAGACAGTGAGTGATAAGACGTCTGCTAACAGATAATGAGAAATAAATTAGTACTGTTCTGTCAGATAAGATTAAAAAAATAGTTTTAGTTCATGCTTTTTCAAAATGCTGTCTTTTAATTTTTTTTTTTTTTTTTTTTTTTTTTTCAAGTGATGGCACCTGGTGCTGCACAGAAAAAAAAAAAAAAGAAAGACAAATCAATATGCAAATCACAGCACGCTAGGAGGCAGATGATTTGCTGTGGCTACTCCAGAAGGGAAAAGAGAAAAGGACCAAGTCATTTTCCTTGATCAGTCTAAAAAAGTTACTTTTTGAGTTATTTTTTCTGATCAAATTTTTGACAATCAATCAAACTTTGTTTCTATAGTGCAAATACGTAGATGTTTGATGAGGAGGTGCGAAAAACAAATAAAGAAAATAATATTATTAATATATTATATAATTTGTTGATAATATTAACAAATTAAGATCTGCTTTACCTTCTAGGGAAAAACGAACACTAATCTAAACGTACAGCAAACACAAATGCCTGAATGTGGCACTCCTTTCAACCATATGGAAGTCCTACAGCGAAAATATGAAGATAACTACACTATAATTTTAAACAAACAAGGTAATTATTGTAATTTTAACTAAACAAAAACTTAAATTAGTATTTCATAGATTAAACAACCCTAAAAACCATAAAAGTTATCATACCTTGACGTTTCTCCACAGTAATGACCCCAGACAGAGGGACATGCTGCTTATATACTGTATAAAGGACTTTGTATCTTTCTGGGGTGGGGCTTTCAGAGAACCATGCACTTATTTTTATTAAAGGCTCTGTATAGGTGTTCCTGCACTTTTACAATTAACTCTGACAAACAAGTGTGATTCAGTTTTATTTTACTGTGTGGCATCCTACTCTGTTACATTATCTGCGTGTTTGATTAAACAATAATAGCGCACCAATGTTAAGAATGAGTTAAATGTCTAACCCTGCATTCAAGATTAAAGTTGTTCTGCATTACTCCCACAGGTAGATGCTGGAAGTCTCTCATGTAGTATCATGAACTTACAGTAAATGTCTTCATTGGAAGCAGGGGTGTAGCCAGGATTTTTTAATGGGGGGGCGGGGGGGGGGGGGGGGGGCAGCTGGGTCCTGTCATTTTATTGTGGTGGCACATGGCAGATTATTATTATATAACTTATTATATAACTTATATAATAAATGTGAATTATCTTCTGTTCTGTTCTGAAGACAGGTATTTGGATGGTTTGAGGAAGTTAGGAGCTGAGATGTCTGCAGCTCACAGAAGGAAGTCTTGACTCACAGAGGTTAAGTGTAACTAATTTACCGGGGGTCTTCCCCCTGGGAAAAAAATCAATATAACAGACAATATTTGCTGTATCCTGGTGCATTTTAAAGTGTTTTAGCTGACTATAGAGTAAGTAAAACAATCAGTCCTTCCAGGATTTTGCGGGCAATTTTTGTGATTGTTGCTAAAATGCCTGATTTTACAGAGGATTTTCTTAAAAGTTGCGCTAAAAGTTGCAATTTTTTTTGTCTATAATTCACAGGTAAAAAGTACCAGAGGTGATAAAAAATACACTGTTACTTGAGCTTTTTCTTAAAAATATTAGCTAGAACTATAAAAACTAACAAAATCTGTTTTTAAACATATATGAGGTGGTAATAATCTAATTAAAAATACCTGTATTTGAACTGGCTAAGCGTACCTACTTTTTTTTTAAAGATATTGCTGCGGGCTTTTCAGAGTGACACCAGACAAAACTAGAAAGTACCGCGTTTGTCTCTTCCTTCGGTCCCATCAACACGCACTGCTGCTGCTGAGCACCTGCAACCTTTGTGCTCTCCACCTCCACGCTGCAGCTCCCCGCTGCTCCTCCATGCCGCTCTGATTTGGAATGCGCCTGACCTCGGGCCGCACCTCCGCGCCGCTTTGTCTTTGAGTGTGCCGCACCTCGGCATCGCACCTCCATGCGGCTTTGTTTGTGGCTCTGACCTCCAGCGCGCATTACCGCTGCGCTGCTGCTGAGAGAGTTTGGACAAAGTTGCAGGGTTGCGCTGAATTTGCGGGGTTTGCTTAATTTTGCAGTAGTTGCGATGCAACATCACGACATCCTGGAGGGACTGATCAATGTTGCAGTTTTCTATCGCCTGCAGTGTGTGGGAGAGCTGAACTGTCTGGAAGCATGTTGTTGTTAATTAGAGCAATGTATGCAATGTATAATATATATATATATATATATATATATATATATATATATATATATATATTTTTTATTTTATTTATTTATTTATTTATTTTTTAACTTACAACAACTTACTAAGTAACTTTGTCTGCTCCTCAGTGCAATACTAATGCCTTTCCTTTCAGTCTCTGTCACAATAAAGTTGTTTCTGCTGCTGGAAAAGGATGAAGCTTTATTTTGAAGGGTCAGAAGGGGTAGTCGATTGCTGTTAACAGAAACTTTACAGTGATTCCCCATCCAGCTGCAGTTTGCTGCTCTTGTCCATCTCTCCTCTTACTTTTAATCATAATTAATAACAAAGTTATTGGAAATAGTGATCTCTTTTGTAATAGTTTTTGAGTAAAAGAGACACTGGACCTAAAAAACACCGCGGCTGTTCGCAGATGGATTAAGCCTGCTTTTACAAACTTTAACGGTGCATATATCTGTGATTCCTGAACCTATCAACACGAAATAAAAAGTGACACAAAACTTGAAGTCTTATCTGTCAGTATCATTTAGCTGCAGGTCTCTATGTCAAGCCGTTTGTTTTACAACAACTGCGCAAAGACATAATGTCAGTCAGTCACAGCGTCATTATGGACCTACGTGGGGGCTCTGCTCGGAAGCTCTGACCAATCGAGGCCACTGATTGGAAGTGATTTCTTTTATGGGGGATCAAAGGTAGCTTAATGTCTGCTAAAAAATGTGGGTGTTGTATAGTGAATGACATAACAGCTGTTAAACTTTATCCTGCTGGTGACTTAGTGAGTGGTCCTACTGCTGTATAGTTTTAAAATTCCTACTTGGGCGTATTGCGTCCAAACACACACAGCACTGGGGCGCGCAGGCACAGAGAAATGCGCCTGTGCATCAATTCATTTATCTCAGAGTTCGTCAAATTTTACAATAATAAATCAACACTGTTGAAGACAATGTGCGTGCACGTTAACTGGCAAGTTGCAGCAAGATGTTCCTATCCTCGGTTAGGAGGCACAGGTGACTTATAATGACAGTGAAGAAGTTACAGTCCACAGCCTTTGAGTATTTTCAGGAACTTTAATTTGGGAACATTTGACAGGTGTTGTGATGTGATATGTATGTGTGTGGTTTCTGCAAGAACAGCAAACAGGAAAATAATTAGTAATGACAATATACATTCAATATAGAAACACTAATACACAGCAATACCAAGGCAAACATATACAGTAAAAAAATAAGTCAAATTGTATTTGTATAATGTCGCCCTCTTTTGGTGGTAGAAAGGTACTACACCAGTGAATGCAAGGACTCAACCTCATCTAATTACGTCATACACAATATGCTCAAGGGCGGGAAATACACCGCCATCTATAGGTAAAAACACGTAAGTGCAAATAGCTTCGGCAGTATAACTAACGAGGGAAAAATACAATACCACCTCAAACCGTGATTAATCAATAACAGGACAAATGCAAAGGCGGTAAAAACAGCATTAGACAGTGCAAACAGAAGTACAATCATAACTTACGTTGATATGAACGCACAAGTCTACAACAACGCTCCTGTCGCTCCCCAGGCACGACTAAAACCAGTTTGGCCCAGCCCAGGGGAAATTGGCATGCACCAACTCAGCGGCCACTAGAGGTGATATGGAATGGTCCAAGTCTAATAATGGCAGGGGGTTTTGTACAGCCGCCCCCTAATGTGCATAGCACATTAGATAACCTATAAAGCCCCTGTAACATAGCTAAATATTGGTAGTACCATCAGCAGGCATTTCAGGTAGTGTAATAAGTTTGGTGACTGGGCGACGGTAAGTATGCCTTCCAATAGCCACTTCCACCACCCGTATATGTCCATCTGGGCTTGGGAACACCTGCTTTATCTTGCCTACAGGCCACAGTGCCCGCGGCAGTTGTGAGTCCACCACCATGACTACTTGTCCCACGGTCAAAGCTGGAGCGGTCTGTTGCCATTTCTGACGGTATTGTAGTCCAGGCAGGTAACGCTGAGTGAACTGGGTCCAGAAATGATCAGCCATGACCTGGCTGTGGCGCCACTTGCGTCTCCCAAGCTGTTCCCTTGTGCCGTATACTGCTTGAGGCAGTGAAGCATCTCGCCGCCCCATGAGCAGCATGTTTGGGGTAACAGGGTCAATGTCTGCAATGTCAGAAGACACATATCCAAGTGGCTTGGAATTAAGTATCCCTTCCACCTCGACAAGGACAGTGTGTAGCACATCCTCTGGGACCGTCTGACCTTGTAGCACTACCTGAAGTGAAGATTTAACTGAGCGAATTTCCCGCTCCCAGGCGCCACCAAAATGCGGAGCATGTGGAGGGTTCAAGTGGAAAGTGATGCTTTGTTCACTGAGCTTCTCCTGCAAATGTGATGCCATTGCGTTAAATGCATCCTGCAGTTCTCTGTATCCTCCTCTAAAATTTGTGCCCTGATCACTTACTATTTCAAATGGTTTGCCTCTCCTTGCAATGAAGCGGCGCAGGGCCATGAGGAAAGAGTCTGTGTCCATACTATTCAGTAAGTCCAAGTGAACACATCTGGTAGTGAGACATTTAAAAATAATGCCCCAGCGCTTCTCTTGTCTTCTGCCTATTTCTATGGTGAAGGGCCCAAAACAGTCAATTCCAGTGGACCAGAATGGAGGCTGATGAAGGCGCAACCGGGTGGCAGGAAGGTCGGACATTTTAGGTGAGACAGGATTGGCTCGCCACTTTTTACACCCCAAACAGTGGTGTTGATGCTTTCTTATGGCTTGTCTTCCCCTTATAATCCAGTACATGCGCCTTAATTCGGCAAAGACACGTTCTGGACCAGGATGCAGGAGGCGCGAGTCATAGTCTTTAATAATGAGCTGAGTAGTGGGATGGTCTGGTGCCAGCACAATAGGATGCAGAGCGTCAATATCTATATTCTCTGCTCGGCGAAGGCGACCACCTACTCGTATAAGGCCCAGATGTGCATCATACTCAGGTGAAAGGTTATTAAGTTTGCTGTCTGGGCGCACCTCCTTTCCGTTTAGCAGTGCCTGTACCTCTGCAGGAAAGCTGTCCAGCTGCGCCTGCTTCAAGAGCTGGATTTCTATCTCTATGCGCTGAGCTGCAGACATGGGTGTGGCAGCCGCCCCATGAGAGGACAGGTAGGTGGCCTGTACTAAATCAGCCCAGGTATCATATTGTGGAGGATTAGGCTGTGTGGGAGTAGTGACGATATGGGCACAGAATGCAGATTTTTTCAGCTCGCTAATTTCTACAGGGTCCATATTTGTAGGAGGCAGTGTAGGCCAGTGCCCAGGTGTTTGTCTCAGGAAAGGAGGTCCATCTTTCCATTGGCCTGGTGCAGACAACTTAAGCAGTGTTTTTCCCCGGGTGATGTCATCTGCCGGGTTAAGAGCAGAGGGAACATATCTCCAATTGAGACTCTCAGTGAGCTCTTGAATTTCAGCAATTCGAGTGCCAACAAATACTTTATATTGACAAGACTCGGACTGGATCCAGTTTAACACAGTTGTAGAGTCTGTCCATAGAGTAGTGTCACTTATGGGAAGAGTGAGCTCATTGAGGAGGAGTTTGCATAGTTGTGCGCCTGCTAGTGCTGCACAAAGCTCCAAACGGGGAATGGACAATTGTTTTTTCGGGGCTACACGTGATCTGGCCATAGTAAAGGCAGTGTGCACTTCCTGACCTGCAGACTCAAACCTTAGATATGCTACTGCTCCATAAGCGCGCTCTGATGCGTCACAGAATATGTGCAGCTGTACATGCCCATCTTGTGTCTCTGCAGTAGTGTAGCATCTAGGCATGCAAATGTCAGGAAGATACTGCAGCTCACTCACCCACTCCTGCCACTGCTGGATCAGCTCACCCTCAATTGGCTCGTCCCAGTGTCTTTCCTTCTGCCATAGTAGCTGCACGAGGAGTTTAGCTCGTGTGGTAAAAGGTATAATGTAGCCAAGTGGGTCGTATTGAGAAGCCAGGATGCTGTAGATATTCCGCATGGTCGGGTCATGAGGAGGTACCGGATGACATCTGTAGCTGATATTGTCACTTGAACAGTGCCAGGCAAGTCCGAGGGTTGGCTCTTGTGGGTCTGGTTTGTGAGCAGCTAACCATAGCTCACATACAGGTGATCTTGCATCTGTGGGTAGGTGTGCTATGGCCTCTGGATAATTACTGGCCCACTGCCTGATTTCAAAGCCGCCTGATGCCAACAGTTCTCTGATCTTGTCTACCAGTGGCTTCGCCTGGGATGGTGAAGGCAGGGACTGTAGGCAATTATCCACATAAAATGAGCGCAGGACCACGTCCAGTACTTGCTCATTGCCCTCCTTATGGTCTTGTGCATGGCGCTGGAGGGCATAGGTGGCACAACAGGGACTGCATGTAGTCCCAAAGGGTAAGACGCACCACTCATAAAGGTCTGGGCTACGCTCTCTTTCCATGTCTCTCCAGAGAAATCTCAAAAGAGGTCTGTCTTGGGAGAGGGGCCGCACCTGGTGGAACATGCCACGTATGTCCCCACTCACTGCAACTGGATATTCACGAAATCTCAGGACACCTATCAAAGAGGGGCCAAGTGTTGGGCCTGGTAACAGTTGGTCGTTAAGACAGTCCTGTTTATAATGAAATGAACAATTGAAAACTATCCTGGGCTTGTTGTTATGATGCACAATATGATGGGGAATGAACCAGGATTCATCTGTGCTGCCTGCCTCCTCAGGAGTGAGTTTCCTTGTATAACCTGCTTGCTCTAGTTTGTGTACTTCTGCATTGTACACAGCCGCTAAATCTAGGTCTTTGGCCAAGCGTCTTTCTGTGGAGCGCAGGAGAGCCATAACAGATTCAGGGCCAGCATGTAGTTTGTGAGCATTACCACGCCGGAGCAGAGGAGTTGCATAGCGGGATACTCCATCAACTTGTACACGTACAGTCCTGTTTTGCAGTAAGTCCAGGGCCTCTTTGTCCTGCTTAGACCGCGTGGCTTCTTTCTCTGACCGAAACGGAAGTACATCTAACTGCCAAAGCCTTTCAACATTGTGTTTCAACACTTGAGAGGGAGATGGTAGCAGAGAAGTGTGCAGGCATGCAGTTTCAGTGGGTTGGTGCAGGAAGGTAGCTGGTCCCTGTAAAGCCCAGCCAAGCTTTGTGTTTACAGCCACAGGGCTGCCTAGTGGTCCTGCTTTGATTGGTGACAAAGGGGTAATAAGCTGGGCATTGTCCGAGCCTATAAGGAGCATAGGCTGTACACCTTTAAAGGCTTGAATAGGAATATCATTCAGGTGTAAATACTTTTGACGGAGTATGTCCATGGGGCAGGATTGTTTGGCAAGGTTAAGCTCTTGAGCACTAAAGGCATTGCTGATATGATGTTTAGTTTGAGGGCATCTGGGTGCACTTATATCAAATGATACAGATGATCCTTGTAGCTCTGAGACTTCCTGCCTAATAGTCCTCAGTTTCAAGGACTCCTTAGCCTTGTCTAATTGTAGGTAATTAACGGCTGCTGACAGAATGACAGTCCTTTCTGATCCATCGTCAAGAATGGCATGAGTGGACAGTGATCTCCCTTTACTGTGGAGGGTGATGGGAACTACTTTGAGCATAACTCGTCCTGAATGAGTGGCTTGATCTAGATACACCATGCTAGATGTTGTGCTCACAGTCAGGATACTCCTATTTGTGCTGGAGGCTGCTTCATGGAGGATTTGCAGATGTTGCTCTCCGCAGGTTGCACAGGGTTTCTTTAAATTACAGCTGTCAGGCTGATGTCCCCTACCACATCTCCAGCATCTTTTATTGTAATTTATCCAGGTGACAATCTGGGCAGTACTCAACTTACTGAAGTCAGGGCAGGAACTCAAATAATGTTCTGTACTGCTACAGAAGGGACAATACGGCTTAAACTTCTCCCTCTTCTTGCCTTTAGATGTCTCCTTTCTCTCTACAGAAACAGGAGTGTTAGTGGTAGGATGTGTTGCAGTCTTATCCATGCCATAGTAGATAGATGACGTGGATCTTTGTTGTTTTGACTGCTTCTCTCTGCGCTCTGAACGGGGCTTATCATAGCTGTAGCTTTCAGTGGCCCGTCTTGATATCTGGATGGCTTGGGACTTTCGCTCTAGCCATTGGGCGAAATCAGGGAGTGTGTATGTATTAGTTGAGCCGCTCTGTAGTATGCCCTTTGTTAAGCAATATTCAGCAAAACTGTCCTGGTAAGAAGAGGGCAGTTTACTCAGTAGCCTGTCCACATGAGACCCGCACTCTAGTTCGCTCTTAGCTGCGCCTTCTAAAGAATTAAGCAGTCCCACAAGGCTACTGACTGACAAAGCAAAGTCCTCAAAACCTTGTGCATCTCCTATTTTTACTGCAGGGGCCCTCAGGATGTTGCTTATTTCACCTTGGACTAATTGCCGGGGCTGTCCATAGCGCTGTTGTAAAGCTTGCATTGCTTTGGTATATGGCATGGGATCATGGACGTACCTTTTTGCAATTTGAAATGCAGCGGGGAATTTGAGATGATCCAGAAGTACTTGGAATTTATAATCCTCAGAGAGGTGTGGGTGTGGTTCTAGCACTCCATTCAGTCCTTTCTTCAGTAAGAGAAAGTCGCTCTCCTTCCCTGTGGTGAAGCTGACCAGTTTGGGCTTAGGAATGCCATAGGAGGAGGATATTGCCATTTCCATCAAGTCTGGCCTTTGAGCGGTTGGAGGGTATGAAGAGTACTGTGGCGGGTACTGAGAAACACTAGGCTGTGAGCTGACAGGTGGCTGCAGGGAAGTTGCTGGGGCCTGGTACACATACTGCGTGCTCACAGCGGGAGGTTGCACTGGTGCGATTTGAGGCTGACTCAGGGGAGGACCTGACAGCCAAGATAATGAGACTGCAGGTGGCTGAGTTGCTGAGGGAGGAAACTGCATTGGTCCAGGCAGACTGTACTGTCCAACATTCTGTTGTGCAGGCCAAGCAGGGTAAGGGGTAAGCCGACTTAAATCTCTTTGCCGTTGCTGAGGTTGCCAGGGCAGATGTGGTTGGTCTGTAGCTATAAATCCAGACGTAGATACCACTGGTGCTGGCCTAGCTGTAGCTTGCATTGAAGAGAGAGGCTGCTGAGCTGTAGTTCCTGCTCTACCAAGAGAAGGTGCTACTGACTGAGGCATTGCTGGCATAGCAATAGGCTGTATGAGGGAGGGAGGAGCTCGTTGTACAGTGTCCAGCTCAGGAACAGGTGATACTGGAGAAAGAAGGGGAAGATCCTCCAAACTGCCCATAACAGGATCTGTTGTAGATGGTTTCCTGTCTATAGAGAGTAGAGGCAAACTGAGGCTCCGTACCTGGCGGAACTGATGCTCTTGAGGTGCTCCTTTGCCTAGGTCCAGAGACGTTTGCAGTGTGCTCTGCAGCATCCTTACTTGTTCCTGTACTTGCATGACACACTGTTCCATTCTCCGCAATCTGTCCATCTCTGGTGTGCCCTCACCTTCTGTCCACTGTCCTCTCGGTGTGGATGTCCGATGAGATGGGACAGGGTCAGTGCTCTGTATATCCCTGGCAGTATCAGAAAATACAGGATCAGGCTGCCGTACTGGATAAGTCAGAACAAAGTCCTCCAGATGTCCTGGGACTCGGTGGGCCCTTCTTGGACGAGCACCTTGTTCTCCTTCATCAAACTGTCTGGATGTCGCCATTAGGAAAAGCTGTCAACTGATCCGGCTCGAAGGACCACTTGTTGAAGACAATGTGCGTGCACGTTAACTGGCAAGTTGCAGCAAGATGTTCCTATCCTCGGTTAGGAGGCACAGGTGACTTATAATGACAGTGAAGAAGTTACAGTCCACAGCCTTTGAGTATTTTCAGGAACTTTAATTTGGGAACATTTGACAGGTGTTGTGATGTGATATGTATGTGTGTGGTTTCTGCAAGAACAGCAAACAGGAAAATAATTAGTAATGACAATATACATTCAATATAGAAACACTAATACACAGCAATACCAAGGCAAACATATACAGTAAAAAAATAAGTCAAATTGTATTTGTATAATGTCGCCCTCTTTTGGTGGTAGAAAGGTACTACACCAGTGAATGCAAGGACTCAACCTCATCTAATTACGTCATACACAATATGCTCAAGGGCGGGAAATACACCGCCATCTATAGGTAAAAACACGTAAGTGCAAATAGCTTCGGCAGTATAACTAACGAGGGAAAAATACAATACCACCTCAAACCGTGATTAATCAATAACAGGACAAATGCAAAGGCGGTAAAAACAGCATTAGACAGTGCAAACAGAAGTACAATCATAACTTACGTTGATATGAACGCACAAGTCTACAACAACGCTCCTGTCGCTCCCCAGGCACGACTAAAACCAGTTTGGCCCAGCCCAGGGGAAATTGGCATGCACCAACTCAGCGGCCACTAGAGGTGATATGGAATGGTCCAAGTCTAATAATGGCAGGGGGTTTTGTACAAACACAGAGTAAAATGTGTTTGCAAGATGCATAAGAACACTGTCAAAATAGGCTATTTTTAAGCATTTGTTATAATAGTCTGCGTCTCTTTATGCACTGGGGCATCCATTATGTTTGCGCTGGGTTTAACTGGATAATGTTTTACCAAAAAGGAGGACAGCATACAATATTTGTATTCTCATAATCACTGCTCATTTGGGCACTTTCTTAATCTACTTTTTTGACTTGTTTAGTTCTGGGGAGAACGATGTGTGCGCTCTGGGCACTAGTGCAAGGTGACGCAAATAGTGGTGGTGGATGTTTAATTGGCTACAGCGCGCTAACAACCAGATTCTTATAGCACAAGAAGAATCAGACACTGAACAGATGTGGTGGCACAATCCGCGTGCGTGGATCTCGACCCCCTCATCTGTTCAGTTCTTATGCTGTTCCTCCTGCCTCACGTTGGCAATCTCCAGACATAAGTGCTACTCTCTCAGCGTCAGTGCTAATTTTAGTTCTCAAGCTGAGTGAGCTGTGGTGCGTATTGGAGGCTGGAGGCGCATCCTCCCCGCACAGTGCTCCATGGGCAAGAGGTGTGATTGTTTCATAACCATCCATCCATCCATCTTCTTCCGCTTTATCCGGGACCGGGTCGCAGAGGCAGCAGTCTAAGCAAAGATGCCCAGACTTCCCTCTCCACAGACACTTCCTCCAGCTCTACCGGGGGGACCCCAAGGCGTTCCCAGGCCAGCCGAGAGACATAGTCCCTCCAGCGTGTCCTAGGTCTTCCCCGGAGCCTCCTCCCGGTGGGACATGCCCGGAACACCTCCCCAGGGAGGCGTCCAGGAGGCATCCGGAACAGATGCCCGAGCCACCTCAACTGACTCCTCTCGATGTGGAGGAGCAGCGGCTCTACTCCGAGCTCCTCCCGGGTGACAGAGCTCCTCACCCTATCTCTAAGGGTGCGCCCAGCCACCCTGCGGAGGAAACTCATTTCGGCCGCTTGTATCCGGGATCTTGTCCTTTCGGTCATGACCCAAAGCTCATGACCATAGGTGAGAGTAGGAACGTAGATCGACCGGTAAATCGAGAGCTTCGCCTTTCGGCTCAGCTCCTTCTTCACCACAACAGACCGATACAACGACCACATTACTGCAGACGCTGCACCGATCCGCCTGTCGATCTCACGCTCCATCCTTCCCTCACTCATGAACAAGACCCCAAGATACTTGAACTCCTCCACTTGAGGCAGAAACTCCCCCCCAACCTGGAGAGGGCAAGCCACCCTTTTACGGTCGAGAACCATGGACTCGGAATTGGAGGTGCTGATTCTCATCCCAGCCGCTTCACACTCGGCTGCAAACCGCCCCAGTGCACACTGAAGGTCCTGGTTTGAGGAAGCCAACAGAACAACATCATCCGCAAAAAGCAGAGATGAAATCCTGTGGTTCCCAAACCTGACTCCCTCCGGCCCTTGGCTGCACCTAGAAATTCTGTCCATAAAAATTACGAACAGAACCGGTAACAAAGGGCAGCCCTGCCGGAGTCCAACATGCACTGGGAACAGATCCGACTTACAACCGGCAATGCGGACCAAGCTCCTGCTCCGGTCATATAGGGACCGGACAGCCCTTAGCAAAGGGCCCCGGACCCCATACTCCCAGAGCACCCCCCACAGGACACTACGAGGGACACGGTCGAACGCTTTCTCCAAATCCACAAAACACATGTGGACTGGTTGGGGGCGAACTCCCACGAACCCTCGAGCACCCGATAGAGGGTGTAGAGCTGGTCCACTGTTCCACGGCCTGGACAAAAACCGCATTGTTCCTCCTGAATCCGAGGTTCGACTATCGGCCGAATTCTCCTCTCCAGTACCCTGGAATAGACTTTCCCGGGGAGGCTGAGGAGTGTGATCCCCCTGTAGTTGGAACACACCCTCCGGTCCCCCTTCTTAAAGAGAGGGATCACCACCCCAGTCTGCCAGTCCAGAGGCACTGTCCCCAACCGCCACGCGATGTTGCAGAGACGTGTCAACCACGACAGCCCCACAACATCCAGGGACTTGAGGTACTCAGGGCGGATCTCATCCACCCCTGGTGCCTTGCCACTGAGGCGCTTTCCAACCACCTCAGTGACTTCAGCTTGAGTGATGGATGAGTCCACCTCTGAGTCCCAGCCTCTGCTTCCTCAACGGAAGGCGTGTTGGTGGGATTGAGGAGATCCTCAAAGTATTCCTTCCACCGCCCGACAACATCCCCAGTCGAGGTCAACAGCTCCCCACCTCCACTGTAAACAGTGTTGGTGAAGCACTGCTTCCCCCTCCTGAGGCGGTGGACGGTTTGCCAGAATTTCTTTGAGGCCAACCGATAGTCCTCCTCCATGGCCTCCCCGAACTCCTCCCAGACCCGAGTTTTTGCCTCCACAACCGCCCGGGCCACCGCACGCTTGGCCTGCCGGTACCCGTCGGCTGCCTCGGGAGTCCCACAAGCCAACCAGGCTCGATAGGACTCCTTCTTCAGCCTGACAGCATCCCTTACTTCCGGTGTCCACCACCGGGTTCGGGGGTTGCCACCACGACAGGCACCAGAGACCTTGCGACCACAGCTCAGAACGGCTGCATCGACAATAGAGGCGGAGAACATGGTCCACTCGGACTCCATGTCTCCAACCTCCCTCGGGATCTGGTCAAAGCTCTCCCGGAGGTGGGAGTTGAAGACCCCCCCTGACAGAGGGCTCAGCCAGACAATACGTTTGGGCCTGCCGAGTCTGTCCGGCCTCCTTCTCCGCCAGCGGATCCATCTCACCACCAGGTGGTGATCCGTTGACAGCTCAGCCCCTCTCTTCACCCGAGTGTCCAAGACACACGGCCGAAGGTCAGATGACACGACTACAAAGTCGATCATCGACCTCCGGCCTAGGGTGTCCTGGTGCCACGTGCACTGATGGACACCCTTGTGCTCGAACATGGTGTTTGTTATGGACAAACTGTGGCTAGCCCAGAAGTCCAATAACAAGACACCACTCGGGTTCAGATCAGGGAGGCCGTTCCTCCCAATCACGCCCCTCCAGGTGTCACTGTCCCTGCCCACGTGGGCATTGAAGTCTCCCAGCAAAACAATGGAGTCCCCAGTCGGTGCACATTCCAGTACCCCTCCCAGGGACTCCAAGAAGGCCAGGTACTCTGTGCTGCTATTCGGCCCGTAGGCACAAACCACAGTAAGAGACCTGTTCCCAACCCGAAGGCGTAGGGACGCGACCCTCTCGTTTACTGGGGTAAACTCCAACACATGGCGGCTGAGCTGGGGGCTATGAGCAAGCCCACACCAGCCCGCCGCCTCTCACCACGGGCAACTCCAGAGTGGTGGAGAGTCCAACCTCTCTCGAGGAGCTGGGTTTCAGGGCCCAAGCTATGCGTGGAGGTGAGCCCGACTATATCTAGCCGGTATCTCTCAACCTCCCACACAAGCTCAGGCTCCTTCCCCCCCAGTGAGGTGACATTCCATGTCCCCACAGCTAGAAGCTGTGTCCGGGGATCGGGTCCTCGAGGCACCCGCCTTCGACTGCTGCCCGATCCACATTGCACCGGTCCCCTACGGCTACCTCTGCGGGTGGTGAGCCCACAGGAGGTCGGACCCACGTCGCTCATTCGGGTTGTACCCGGCCGGGCCCCATGGGCAAAGGCCCGGCCACCAGGCGCTCGCATTCGAGCCCCAACCCCAGGCCTGGCTCCAGGGTGGGGCCCCGGCTGCGCCATACCGGGCGACGTCACGGTCCTCGATTTAATTCTCTTCATAGGGGGTTTTGTGAACTGCTCTTAGTCTGGCCCGTCACCTAGGACCTGTTTGCCATGGGAGACCCTACCAGGGGCATAATGCCCCAGGCAACATAGCTCCTAGGATCATTCGGGCACTCAAACTCCCCCACCACGATAAGGTGGCAGTTCAAGGGGGGTTTCATAACCACACAAAAAATTGTCGAGGCACATAGCAAGGCACAAGCAAAATACACGGTGACCCACAGAGCTTTGGCACTTTCGGAGCTTGTCAGGGCACAAAGAAACTCCCCAGAGACACACCACGGAGACGCCTTAACTCGCGTGATTTACAGATTAAGTGTAGCTCTGATAATATTCTTCACTCATTCTTATAAAGGTAAGAACATGGTGGCTTACAGTCTGTAAGTCTACAGTAGGCAATATATTAAGTAGGCTACAATATGCAATACATTCACAGACAGACTGTAGTTGGTGCATGTGTTGGTTTAAAAAAAAAATACGTCTATGCTGAAAACATGGCAAAGCTGTGGTGTACATAATACAAACAAACACAATTCTATAAAAAACAGCTATACAGCTACAGTAAAGATTAAAAATAGGTTTTATTAATTTTAATTGTGATGATCATGGCTTACAGTATCTAGGTACTATAAGCAGCATGTGCTCTCAGTGGTTTAAAAACGGTACTTTAGTCTAAATCAAAACAATAGTCTGTGGGTTGCCATCACAGTTTGCTCTTTTGCCAGCTGGTTTTGTAGCTTTGCTGTTAGCTGTGTCCACAACTGCTGCATGTACATACTGGCCGATGTGGCAACCAGAGCCTGGAGCTCTTTCTGCTTTTCTGTTTGGACGATTGGCGATGCGAGTGTTTTAGAACCGAAACAAAATTGTAAACAGCTTGGCCATTATGCCATTTTTTTTATTGTGAATAAATCAGCTGTGCCATTGTCAGGAACAAGCAGCACACACATGCACAACTATAGCACATCTGCATATCAAAACATTTTTTTTACATTCACCTGTGTCTCAACTTGTATTTTAATTGTCCCACAGTTATTTACATTGAAATTCCAGCCTATTTGCGATCACGTTGCTCAGATTCTCAGTGATGTCATGAGCAGAAGAAGGAGGGGCTAACAAAGTTGTTGTTTTCTACAGCTGCACTGCACAAAGCGACTGAACTGGAGAGATGAGTGTCTGTGAGCAGTTGACGCGCGCTAAAACAGGACAAGAATTTCCAAAAGCAACTTCTCTTTACTGCGTGAATGCTGTCAAGTTTTAAGGTGAGTTTTACCGTTACTTTGGAGTCTGATCAAATGAGTCAAAGTTTAAAATTGCAAAATAACCTGTTATAGCTTAATACCTTCTTTCCTTTGGTTGAGCTGGAGGTTAATGATAGCTTTACACACATTACACACTGCTTTTATGCAGTGTGTGACTTTTAGTGAGACACATTTGTGACTTAAAGACATAGGCATTTACTGTATTTCAGTACCAGATCTTGTTGTTACGCATTAAAAGGGATTTTACTATAGGATGGTAATTAAAACACAATACCTAAACTGGTGCAATGAAGATAAAATCAATATTACAATATACAAGATGAAATAGGTCTTCTCCATGTGTTTAATATAAGCTAGACCTGTTATTGGTTACCTGTAATAAATTTGTATTATTTTACAGTGCTTTGATATACAGTGAGAGGAAGTCCCTATTGTCCAAACAAGTATCTAAGATCTCTTTTTCCTTTTGTCTTTTCCATTCTTTGGTTCACTGGCGTGTGCCCCCCTGTGGCTGGTTTGAAAAAGAAATTCAAGATAAAACACTGTGAAGCCTGTTTCATGTTTTTTTTTTCATCTCTATAAACTTTTACATATAGACCGCATCATTCATCAGAGTTGTTATTCATGCTGTGAGAGCCTAGGTAGCAGATTAAAATTTTAGTTTTAAGAATGTACCTCTTATGGCTCATTACACATAGTTTAACTGTGAGAAGGAAGCAGTGAGATCATTGTATTCTCATGGGAACATTTAGTCATTGTGTTCATGTGTAGACAAGGTGTTAGACTGAGCTCATCATTATAGTCATTCACAGCTGTGTATATGCCATTTGTTGGTTTAAAAAAAATAGTGGGAACCTCAGAAAGTATTTAGCCTCCTTCAAGTTTTATGTACATAGATGAAGTAACAGTACCATGTCTGCTGTTGTAGAAATATACTTAAGACTTTCTCTTACTCTTGTGGCTAGTCAGCAATTCTTGTATGCCTTAATCACTTAAAGGCCCCTAACTGGTCACAAAATTATTAATAGTAAGAAGAACAAACATAATTCAGTGTCTTTTAATACTAATACCTTCACACATTACCTATCTGCTCTTGAAATGTAAATATATATCTTTTTTATATTTAGACATAGATTATTATCTCAAGAATCTAGCCACAGAGGGTCACAAATCCCTCTTTGTGCCAGTCCCAAGCCTGGATGAACTAAGATGGCTGTATCGAGAAAAGCATCTGGCATAAAAACCTATGCCAAATCAATATGTGAATGCACGTTAGAAGGCAGGTGATTTTCTCCCCGGAAGAGAAAACCTGAAAAGAAACATTATAATCTCAAGACGGTTCTTCTTTGCAGCTTGGTACAGCTTTGTAGTCTGACACACAACACACAACTACAGTGCTTACATATTTGAGCTCTACTTTATTGTACTTGTGAGGGTTTACAATTTTACAACTTAGTTACTGGGCTGCTTTACAAAATGGGATTAAGTTCACAATGACAGATAATACTCTCTATCTATCTTCTCATCTTCTCACACCCCAGTGTATTTGTGCAATGGGCCAAGAGCTGGTATGTGGTTGGACCATAGAAACAAGCACTGACATGTTGTTTATCCAAAAAAAAAAAAAAAAAAAAAAAAAAAAAAGAGCATTCCTCTGTGTTTTGCTCCCAGAAATTAAGAACAAACTCTTTTCTCTTTCCTTAAAGAGCAACTCACCCCTAAACCAATTTTTTTTAGCTGATCAGCTGTACAAACAGGGCTTTAGTGATACATCTCACTATTTATAGTCTTATGTTTGACCGTTTTGTAAAAAAAGGTCTAAATTCACATTTTGAAAACCATCAGAGTGCTGCCCTCCTATGGTCAAACAGTGGGATTTCTGCTCAATAGTTCCAGATCGGCAAGTGTGATTTAGTATTTATGTTACCAGTGGAGCTTCGTGTTAAACAACTGAAACTGAATCATGTATTTAATATCTATCATGGCAGTGCTCCAAATTATCTATTATCTTCTTTTGAGAGAGTTAATCATAACTTTAACACAAGATCAAGTATCATGAACTTTCAGTTACCAAGAATAAAGTCTTTTGGTAAAAAATCTTTTAAATATACTGGTATGGAATGAATTACCTAGTCACATAAAATGTGTCAGGAGCAAGTCTCAGTTCAAAATTCTAGTCAAACAGTTTTTATGGAATTTTTATTCTAATCAGGAGGCTAGTCATTTTATTTATTTCTAATTTTGCTATTTTTATTAATTTTGTATACATGTATATCTTAGATTTGTCTATTGTTGTGTTGTGTGACCTCAGGTATATGGACCACAATGGAAATAAGTGCTGGACACTTTCTTGTGTTATCCTTTATTAATAATGTATATGTATTTTTTTTATATGTTTACATTTTTAATATGAATAAATCAATCAATCAATCAAAGTATTTGACCTTGTTACCACACCTGTGCCGAGTATCTCCTCCCACGGCCCGTGCTCTGCACGCCCTCGCTGCCTCTCTCCCCCGCGCGCTCGTCCCAGTCCCACTGTTGCCAGGTGTGGGTCTTTTTCCTAAACACGCCACTCAGCCCCGCATTTACCGTTCAGTCTCCTCCGCCCCCCTGCCCTCTCACGGCTGCGCTTCTACTGTCAGCGCACAATAAGGCATAATGTGCCTGATCAATGACAGTATATACCTACAAATTAGTGACACTGGGGAGAGTTTTGGCTCCACAGATGTGTTTTAGTCTTGCCGTCACTTTTTGTTTGATGACAATTGATTTCTTACTCGCGGAGATACGATCAAAAACAGCTCTCAGCTGAAATAATACCTTCCGTAATAAAGACGCGATCTGAAGCACACATTACTGCGACGCCTTTCTCACAATATTTCAGCTGTGTTATTATAAAAGCAACATAAAACATTAGTCCAGACGTCCTGTATTTTTTTCCCCTTTCTGGGACTTGGCAACCCTGCTGTGGAGGACGTCCATGACGTTCTCTGACAGCTGTCAGTCACAGGACCAGGCCTCGCTGCTCCCTCAGTTCTCCTCCTCTGCCGCTGCCAGGTCTCTGCCCACGTTTTGAGCAGTTTTCCATCTCTGGCAGTGGGTCAGTCAGGCCTGGGCCATGGGTGAGTTACTCTTTAAGCTGTGGTATGAACAAGAAGGTACTTGTGACAAATGTTGCCCAATGAGGTAATTACCTCAGTGCATTATAATGTGAACAGTGTGCTATTTATTGCCACAGAATGCAAGTTATGTCTTGTTTTTGATATTAAAAGATGGTTGGGAAAACGTTACAAGACTACTCTTTCATATCACCATCATAATCATTATTGTTGATTACCTTTCTGATTGTTGTGTTTTGTGTGAGTGCCAACCCAATAGTATCTAATAAAATTCACAAATGAAGATAAAGGTGAGGCGAGCGAAATAGTCATCAGGTATGACAGAATGACAAGACTTGTCATAATAATGCATCGGTCTTATATAGCATTTTATTGGACATTCAAAGACGCTTTACAATTGCATTGTGCATTCAGTCTCCACATTCGGTGGTGGTGGTGAGTGGCTGCCCTGGGACGGACTGACAGAAACATGGCTGCTATTTTGCACCAACAGCCTCTCTGACCACCAATATATATATATATATATATATATATATATATATATATATATATATATATATATATATATATATATATATATATATATATATATATATATATATAATAATACCAATTTCTTCATCAACATATTCTTTATCTGTCTAAAAAATTGTATTCTTTCTTATCTTTCAGATTCATAATGTCCAACAGCACTAGGGCCCCGGAGGGAGACCCAGCCTGCCCCTTGCTCCAGCTCATGATAAATCACAGCGACAACAACATAAAGGCCAATGTAGCTCTCGTGTGCATCCATGGTGTGGTGTCCTGCCTGGGGATCCTGGAGAACGCTCTCATCATTTGGGTGGTTGGTTTTCGTCTACAGCGTCGCACCGTCGCCTCTGTGTGGGTGCTCAATTTGGCCATGTCGGACTTTTTGGCAACTCTGACTCTGCCACTTTTCACCTACTACCTTTCATCCAACCAGAGCTGGGAGTTAGGCAGATCACTTTGTAAAATCCAAGCTTCTATTTTTTTCCTCAACATGTTTGTTTCAGCCTTTCTACTAGCAGCTATTTCCTTAGACCGCTGCCTCCTGGTGGCCAAACCAGTGTGGAGCAAGAATCACCGCTCAGTAGTTGGTGCATGGAAAGTATGTGCATTAGGCTGGTTGTGGGCTGCAATTAACACTTTTCCTTACTTCTTGTTCCGTTCTGTGACAGAGAGAACAGACAAGCGGAAGTTGTGCTATCATAACTTTGCAATGTATTCAAACTCTCTGGACATGCTACAGACATGCAGAATAAGGCAAGCAGCAACAGCCATCTCCAAAGTGTTACTCGCCTTTTTGATCCCCTTAATGGTGATTGCTGGAGGCTATATCCAAATAGCAGTCACACTAAGAAAAAGAAGATTGCGACGGAGAGAAAGCGCCAGTAGACTAACCAACACACGTATTTTTGAAAGCAATGGTTCACCAGGAACTACAAACACTAACATATTCCTTAAGCTGTTTAGTTCTGGCCGATCACCGTCATTGACACCAATCGCCCCATCTCCTACCACTTCGCTTGCTGAAAACCAACTCTCCCAAAGCTTCACCAAGATGGTCACGTTTGTCATTGCCGCATTTGTACTTTGTTGGTCTCCCTATCACATCTTCTGCATTATTGAAGTGGTAGCTGAGTATTGGAGAGAAAAATCTCACCTGTTTCAAGTAGGCCTGCCTCTTGCCACAACCCTTTCATTTCTAAATCCAGTTTTGAACCCCATTCTTTACGCTTTTAGCTGCCCAAATTTTTGTGTTCGGATACGCCGGAGTCTTGGAGCAGTTTTTGATGGGCTGGTGGAAGAGGGAGGAGGGATACTGCTGGTTTCTGGAAAAAGTGTTAGGGCACACATGAGACTGAAAAGCAGTGCTGATGGGATGAAAACACACTCGCCTTGTCATTCAACAGACAGCCAGTCACCTCTAAAGAGTCACTACCGAAATCAAAATAAACTCACAGAGCAAAAAATAGAGGAAGAAAACGTACTACAAAGCTGAAAATACATGTGTAGAATGAGCTGTTTATGTTAAATTCTGCCGTGATACTGAAATGGCTTAATTCAACAAGCTTTTAAAATACTTTTCAATTTGGCATTAAAGAAAAAGGCACTTACAACAAATTTGATATGTTTTTTATTCTGTCTGGACATTTCTTTCTTTATTATAAAACTGGTCTCATGCAGTATTGTGGATAAGTGTGGGTAGGGGTTTCTGTTTTCAAAAGTTAGGGTAAATTATACTGTATATAAAATACAATGTTACACTGCATTATTATTAACATAACATTAACATATACATATATTTAATATTTAGTTACTGCAAACTAAAATTCAGTTTTCTGTCACATGTTTTTAAAAGAATTGCCAGTAACAATATAGTATTTAACGCATTATTACTATAACATGCCTACCATTACACTATATAGAATGTTTGTTTTATTAATTTCTTCTGAAACAAGTGGAAAATATGGTGCTTTATTTATTTTAAACTATGTCAAAACTAGGAATGGGAATTGATAAGATTTTATCAGTGTCAATGCCATGGTCAATTCTGCTTGTCAATCCAATTCTTTATCAATTCTCTTATCGATCCTGATAAATCTGTGAAGAAAAATTAAATAGATTTGTGGTCATACAGTTTATTATGACCACAAGCTCACTTGTAGTTTCATGTATGTAAACCTAATTTAAACTGGGCTTACAAAACAGAAGTAATATTGAATCTACAGTTAAATTACTGGTAATGTCTTTTAAATAAACAGGATTGTGGCTTTAATATTGATTTAGGAGCAGCAAGAGCAGGTTTGCACCAGTCTGTTTAAATAAACCTGCTAATTAAATGTGTTCAATATTAAACAAGATAGTCTGTGTTACTGTGAGCGCGTGTGCGTTAAACAGGGAAAAACAACATGCACTGAGCGATGTGCTGCGCGCTATGTAGGCAACTCATCGAAGACGACTTTTGCAGCAAAGTGAAAGAAGACGCTGTTCTGGGCAGCGCGGGCCTCGGAGCAAATTTCGCGGTTCACATGCCACTGCCCAAAGAGGTATCGATAAGGAACTGTTAATGGCGGAGTTCACAGAGTTACAGTGGTTTGGAAATATTAGAACCGGTTCTTGGGTGGGACCAGGTTTCAATGTTCCTCCCTAGTCAACATGCTCATCTTAATTAAATAACACCACTAATATAGCCTAATGCTTGATATGCACTATTGTACTACCACTATTTCTCATTTAATTTAAGTTTTTTTTTTTTTTGGTTTTTTTTAAGTAGTACATACAACATAATACCAATCTGTGAAATAAAGGACTAAACTGTGCCATGAACAGTTAACTGTAGTGTTAGATGCGCTGCAGTTATGATCCAGCAGAGGGCGCAAATGCAACGGCTCCACAAACTGACATGATACTATATGATGAGGTGGGATTATGATTTTGAGTTCCTGTAATCCAGAAGTACGTACCATCTGAGCTGCTGAAGCATGAGCACCTTTCTGATTGATTGGATTAACTGAATGCACATTGTTGGTTTCTCAAAGTTAAAATGCCAACATTGAAAATCAATATTGTTTCAGTTTGCATGGTGTGGGCATTGCAGCAGGTGCAGAAAGCTCACAAGAGTGATTCTAATCTCAAGGCACTGTTGGTGCATATTTTGTTCTTCAGGTCTTCAAGTGTGGTACAGAAAATCCTTTTTTTTTTTTTTTTTTTTTTTTTTTTGCTCAAGTAATAATTTTGTGGAGTATGTTTACTTCTATAGGCCTAATATTATTTTGAGGAAACAGTATAACAGTGTAATCCAGGAGGTCACAAGCCAGTGTATTTTCTGTGCTGGCCACATGCCTGGATAAATAGAGAGGGTTGCATTATCAGAAAGAGCCTGGTGTAAAACCCATGTCAAATTAATGCGCAATGGATGATGTAAAAGGTAAAACACATATTATATAGATCTAGTACACACAGAGTAGAATATTTCACACACTAATTTATTTTAACTGTGATGATTATAATGATTATGTGGGACAACAGAGGTGCAGTGAGTGTGTGTTAAGTGTGAGGGTCAGTGGTTTTGAACCTCGCCCAGATACTGTTGTTGTGTGCCTGGGCAAGACACTCCCACATTGCCTACTCCTGTTACTGTATTTTTACAGTAACCCCTTTTTGTAACACCCCAGTAGTTGGCACAGGTCCAAATGTGTTTTAAAGATGTAGTATTAATTTACAGACAAACATCAATGAATTTAAACATTGTGGTGTGTTGATTTCAGTAGTATTACATTCAAAGCAAACTATGGGCCTTGAGCTGAGAGAGGGGTCAGTAAGTCACAGAGCTGACAGAGACATGTAACATAAGAGCATAGAGACAGCCCACAGTACACGGAGAGAGCGCTAACCACTCTTTGCACATATCAGTTTCTATATGTTACAGGTAAAGTGGTAAATCAGGCATTTGGGATTCTACAGATTGCCTAAAATGGTTAGGCAAAGTAGGGAATACTTTGATATTTGCTACTTTGAAGGCAAAATAGAGAATCATTGTTTTTCTGACAAAATAACATTAAATGAACACTACAGTATGTCTATTATTATTGTTATAGGCTGGTTTTAAATATGTTGGTGATTTGTATGCGTGTTTTTGAGGTGAAAGGCCTAAAAATAGAAACATGTAAATTTATGCATGGTGATGTGTTATGATATTTAGGCATAAATGAAGTATGCCTTATGATGTACTTTTTTTGACAGAAATTTGATCAGTATCAGTAGTTTAGATTTGTGCTTGGGTAAAAACAAAAGGAAAAAGTCTCTAATTCACAATTCATATTCTATTTAAGGTTACTTTCGCTACTCTGGATCTTTTTAACTTGATTATAGTTGGCATTCTAGCCCTGTGCTAAACCCTTTAGCCCTAATACTAAGTATAACCTTAACTTTAACCCTAATTACAACCCTAAAATCTAACCTTAGAGATTAAAAAAGTTCTTTAAAACTATTTTGGATAAAATGTTATTAAAACACACTTTAGTCATTAAAACAAGGTTATAATACTAAATCCTACACTATTAAATAAGATTCAGCACAAAAGGAGTCAAATGGTATTTTTAAAGTTACACTGTGTAACTTTTCTCCTAAATATGTGGGGCATACTGACTTGTTTTTGTGATTTTTTGGGAGATTATAAGGCCTGAGGCGCGATCTGTTGCTCCGAGCGGGGCTTCTGTACTGAGAAACCACCCTCGCAACTTGGCCGGGAGCGCTCCGTTGTTCAGGAAAAGTCACGTGACAGGGAACGACTTGCTTTATGGCATTCCCTTCTGCTCTTATACCTGAGGTGCAGTATAACCATGAAGCTACTTTTAGCAGTTGTTATTTTCGCCAGTTCGTCAGGGCCTAAGGACACAAGAAGATGAAGACAATGTCGGACGAGGCAAGAAAAAGAAAATGTGAAAGGGACCGCACCAGATCGCAGACAAGAGTCAACATCGGACAGACTTTTGCTCGCTGGCGTCAGATGAGAGACAGAGAAGGCTGCAAATTGGATCACGTTTTTGCTTCTTTACTGTTGGGCAGGTAAATTAGCCTCTTTATTTTTTCTTTAGAACATGCTTTTTCATACAGTTATTAGTTGTTTTTACTGCAACCATTGCGCGATATTTGTTGATAAGCTAACGCTAGCGCTAACTCTATAGAAGATCCAGTCCAAACTTCCAAAGGTAGCAGCAGGTCAACTAAAGTTGAAACAATGATGGAAATAGACGCACGCTCGCACAGTTTCAGAAGGAGGAGGGGCCCTAAAGTTTACGTTTTGCGACGGTGCAGTGGCACCTGTGGCCTCTAGAGGCGCAAGACCGGGAATCTTACACAGTGTAACTTTAAAAGAGAAATAAAAAGATTTTCAAACTTAAATAACCAAAGTTATAAACAATATAAAACAGTTCTTTCTTACACAGACCAGAAAGGAGTCAACACCTGACTGCTTTCAGTCACTTTTTTCCCCTGTGTGCCAAAGCCTGAATAAAACTCAAAAATTATTGCAATGTTGCTTCATCCTAATCTTGAAGTAACAAAACATATTTCACATTTTGCCTAAATAGCACTAGGCATTATTTACAATGCCTAGGTATTCTATGCATTGCCTATAGGCAAAGTAAGTAATAAATAAGATATACCATGGACAAAAATCTTCTATCCCTTCATTATACAACCTTCTAAAACTTTCACTAACAAACCTTTCTTATTTTCTATCAAATGCCTTTGCCTTCTATATAAAGCGTGCATTTCCCACTTTGCCTGTCACACACTGACAGATGGCAGGATGCCACAGACTGTCAGTCACCATCATCACTGGTTGTAATGACACTTTTGCCCAGTAACATTTGAAAAAGCACAAAAACAGAAAACCATAATTGTAAAAATGCTAGTTAAAGAGATGACAAATGCACAATAACAAACAAATTACACATTTAGTTTATCTGAGATGCTGATCAAGTTAAAAATATACATGTTTCTTACCTCTTACTTTCAAAGATGCAGCAGTTGTCTCATATGCATCACTTACAAACTTACTTACTTGCTTTTGTAAGGGATGCATGTGATTTTGCAATAGTCAAACGCCCTCAGATGTGCCACAAAGATAAAGATAATTTCCTTTTTTTGAGAAGGCCCCCTATGTTTTTTGTCATGCGAGTTATGTCCTCTAAAGGAGGGGACTGATCTGGGTTTAAAAATGCTTGGGAAACATAGGAGAGATTTGGATTAGACAATTATTTCTTCAACTGGTGCCTTTCCACAAATTAACAACTTGCTGAGTCTTGCACAATGTTAATATTACAACATTAGAAACTAAAAACAGCAATAAACTGTGCAGATTTCACACAACTTTCTCCCCCACAGCAAACAGGTGATAGTTAAAGATAAAACACTGTGGACTGTCCGAGGTATCGGTGACGAAAGCCACACTGAATTTCTGTTCAACAAATCACTCACAAGTGTGAATGAAACAAAATACTACTCCAGCTATGTTTCTGAGGCAGAAAAATTATAACTTTATATTTATATACATTATAACTCAAAAAAGTCAATTTAGCATAATAGGGGACCTTTAACATAGAATTTGAAACTGAATTAGGATTCTACTCTTAAATCCCCTAGTGCATGACATAAAAAATAATATTAACAATAAGCCGATTACTTTTAGTGTTTTTGGTAGCAGCGACCAACCCTTGCTTTACAGATTAAGCAGGTCAAGATGTGCCATTTTTATTTGCTATACAAATTCAATTCAACTTTATTGATCGCAGATGGGAAATTCAGTTGTTAAGGCTTCTTTAAATGAATTGATTCGACTTCATTGGGATCATCCGGCAGAAGGAGTTCTTTTGGCGTTCTGTCCTGTAGCTCACTGTTCTCAGAGGTCCACTAACTGCTCTAAGTTGTTCCAAAAGCTGAAATCAGGGGAGCGTCCAAGTTACTCAGTAATGCATTCGTCTTCTGTGATGCTTTGTTAACTAGAGAAAAAAAAATACTTTGCATACGATGACAAATATAACAAATATAAGGACAAGGTTATTGCTGGTGCAGAGTGTATAAGTAGGCTTATCTAAAGCAGTTTTTAAGTGTTCCTCTGTACTTTACGCAATCATGTGACAGATGAAGGTTACAGATAACACGTTAGAGGAAATTAGAAAGTTTCAATATCACAAGTTTACAACAGAAGTGTATACCAATTGGTCACAGTTGTTGTAAGAATGTGGTTACAAAACTCTGTGGAAATGAGTGATGCAAATGCAGATGTCCATTTTGAGTGTGTAGCTCTCAGCCAGTCAAAGCGGAGGATAGGTCAAGGTCTATATAGCCATTGGTTGTGTACAGCTTAAATAAAAATAAAAATCAGAGAGTAGAAACTTAAAACAAACACAAACAACTAAGTGTATGGATGATTTATTGACAGAATAAACTTTGACACCTAGGCCACAGCAGGTAGACACGTCAGCAATGCAATGAAGGGAGAGTATGATAGGGAACATTTCCTCCTCTGGGCCTAGACACTGTTGGTGGTAAAGAGGAGGAGATGGGGGAGGCTGAGGAGACTGATGGTTCTGCTGCTGCGGGGGAGAAGTGGGTGGAGGAGGGTTGTGGCACATAGCTGAAACAGCAGGATGACTGAGGGCATATACTGTATATATGAAGGGCTTGAGTGGTGAAAGGATGAGAGGCAAAGGCAGGCTGTGATTGGCTGACAGTAGCGGACTGGTGATGTAGGAAGGGGGAAAGGAAATCACTGTCTTTTTGGTTGAATTTAGGCATACAGCTTAATTGATTGCTTTTTAAACAGCGTCAACAAACAGTTCTAGAAAAAACGAATTTGGACTGAGAGTGAAGGCAGACAGTAAAAAAAACAACAACAGCAGAACAGAGAGTCTTGGAGTAGGAGAACTTTCAGAGCGTTCAATGGAGTGATAGCACTTTCCCACGTTTCCAATTTTATCCACAGCTACAATCTCCATGACCTGAGAGCAGCAGGAAGCACTGTATTTGTATTGAACCGGATCACCAACAACGACCTGTGTAAGGTTTCCATTGCCCTGCCGCAGGCTCACTCTCTCGATCCCAGTGCCGTTTCCATCTGTGAGGTTGGCAGCAAGTTCCCATTCAAAACCTTTGCACTGAGACACATCATGAGGACAAGTGTCTTCTACTGTGCTAAAAATCTCACACAGTGGTGGCACGAAATCTGTAATCTTGACAAAAAGAAAAGTATATCAGATACAGTCCATTCTGATCTGTCATGATTTTTCTGTAATACTTTAAAATAGCTCACACTATATAGCATTAGTTAAGTCACAATTAAGGATTAGTAACCAGTTAATTGATTATTTAGAAAGCATTACATCAACTTTAATGTTATATATGATTGGAAATGTAATTCCTGAGTAATAAGCTCATGTAAATGAATGCAGAATTACAAAAATCAGACTCAAAAGAGCATCTATAATCTTAATTACATGTTTATTGATGCTATATTACTTGATTAATAATGGTGAGTTATATGTACACAATATTTCCAAAAGCATTTCATCAGATGAGCTAATACTTTACTCCCTTATAATACTATACTCCCAAAAGTATTAGCTCATCTGAGGAAATATAGTGTACATATATAGGGGTGTGGTTTGCTGGGGATTTTCTGCTTTTTCTGTCCTTGCCTCTGCTTCTGTTCTCTCCGTTTGTGTATGACTCCAAATGACACATTCAGCCTCTCTCTCTCTCTCTGTCCTGTGGGACAGTGGTGCACAACATCAGGACAGTGAGAGCCTGAGCAGCAGAGGACAGGACAGGACAGAGCAGACACGCATCCTTCCCCACTACTTTCTACATATTTGTTCATTTTAGGATGAAACAAGCTAAACAAGCCACAGCTATGTTTTAGTTCCTTTGTGCCTAATTTGTTATGCAAATTAACTGCATGCCTATTTAATATTTAATATTGAACATTTATGTAAACATTCACACAGCAGGATTGAAAAAGTATATGAACTGTTGGGTTTAATAACTGGTTGATCCTCCTTTGGCAGCAATGACCTCAACTAATCATTTTCTGTAGTGAAGATCAGACCTGCACAATGCTTATGAGGAATTTTGGACCATTTCTCTTTACAAAACTGTTTAAGTTCAGCAATATTCTTGGGATTTCTGGTGTGAATCGCTCTTTTGAGGTCATCCCGCAGCATCTTAATTGGGTTGAGGTCAGGACTCTGACTGAGCCACTCCAGAAGGCATATTTTCTTCTGTTGAAACAATTCTGTTGTTGATTTGCTTCTATGTTTTGGGTCGTTGCCCTGTTGCATCGCCCATCCTCTGTTGAGTTTCAATTAGCGGAGAGATGGTCTTAATTTTTCCTGCAAAATGTTTGGATAAACTTTGGAATTAATTTTGCTGTCGATGATAGCAAGTTGTCCAGGCCCTGAGGCAGCAAAGCAGCCCCAAACCATGATGCCCCCTCCACCAGACTTCACAGTGGGGATGAGGTTTTGATGTTGGTGTGCTGTGCCTTTTTTTCTCCACACAAAGCGTTGTGTGTTCCTTCCAAATAACTCAACTTTGGTTTCATCTGTCCAAAGAATATTTTGCCAGTAGTGCTATGGAACATTCAGGTGTTCTTTTGCAAGCCTCAGACGTGCAGGAATGTTTGTTTTTTTTGTTGTTGTTTTTTTTGTTTTTTTGGACAGCAGTGGCTTCCTCCGTGGTGTCCTCTCATGAAGTCCATTCTTGATTATTGTTTTACCTATTGTAGATTTGTCGCCAGAGATGTTAGCATGTGCCAAACACCCACTCCTAGTTAGAGTAGCAGCAGTGCTGAACTTTCTCCATTTATAGACAATCTGTTGTACCATGGACTCATGAACATCAAGGCTTTTAGAGATACTTTTGTAACCCTTTCCAGCTTCATGCAAGTCAACAATTCTTACTCGTAGATCTTCTGAGAGCTCTTTTGTGCGAGGCATGGTTCACATCAAGCAATGCTTCTTCAGAATAGCAAACTGTCTTTTTATTGGACAGGGCCACTTTAACCCACACCTAGACTTAGACTTAGACTTTATTGTCCCGAAGGGGAAATTCTTTTCTACAACACTGCACTTGATTGATAAAATACAACAACAACAAAAGAAATACAAACACATCAGCAGTAGATATAGACAAAGAAACAGCAGTCTCACTCAACGGGGTCTGTTGTTAAGGTGAGTGATGGCTAAGGGAATCAGGCTTCTTTCAAAGCGGGCCCTCCTGCACCTCAGTGCCTCTGTCCTGAGGGCAGTGGGGAGAGATGTTCATTGAGTGGATGTGTAAAGTCCTGTTCTATTGAGGTCGCAATGCGAATATTGGCCTTATTGTTAAGCTCAGTGAGATTGGGTGTGGGAATCCCTATTATTTTTGCAGCAGTGTTAGAAACCTTTATGAGTTTAGTTTGTTTTTTAACGGACAACATATTGAAAAAGCAGGCTGAACAATACAGCATAATTGGCTGAATAATGCTTTGATAAAGCAGCAGTAACAGATGAGGAGCAACATAAAGTCCTTTGAGTTTACGGATGACTGACAGTCTTTGTTTACTTGTTTTCTGAATGTCCATGATGTGCTGATCAAATGTTAATGTGTTATCTAAAGTTACACCGTGATACTTGAAACTATCCACTATTTCTACTGTTTGGATTGTGAATGACACAAGGGGGGATTCACTATTATCTCTTTTGTCTTGTTGACATTAATGTCCAGATGGTTATCCTCTCACCACTTGATAAAGTGTGTGACAGTATGGTAGTCTATGATAGATTTGTCATTTTTAAGTAGAGCAACAATGGCTGTGTCATCAGAATATTTGAGGTACTTGATGCTAGGTGAGGGGCTAAAACTGTCATTTGTGTAGAGTGTGTATAAGAAAGGGCTCAGCACACAGCCCTGCGGAGCTCCGGTGTTAATTGTGAGAGCACTAGATGTAATTGAGCCCAGCCGTACAACCTGTTGCCTGTTGCTAAGAAAATTATATATGAAATGAATCATCCTGGTAGGGAGGTTGAGATGATACAGCTTCTTGATCAACAGATGTCTCTGGATGGAGTTAAAAGCAGAGCTAAAGTCCACAAAGAGAACTCTAGCAAAGTGGCCTGGGGAATCCAGGTGCTGAAGGAGGAGGTGCAGCAAACAAGCTACAGCATCCTCTGTGCCCCTGTTTACCTTATAGGCAAACCGGAGTGGGTCCAGTTGTGAGTTGACAACTGGCAAGATGATGTTCAGCAACAGTTTCTCCAGGCATTTCATAATAATGGATGTGAGGGCAACAGGACGATAATGATTAAGTTCAACAGGCCTCGGCTTCTTGGGAACGGGTATTATTGTGGCCATGTTCCAGATGGATGGTACCGTGGCAGTGAAATAAGCCTCTCTAATCTTCTCACATTGATTGAACTCCAGGTTGGCTAACACCTAACTCCAATTAGCTCTTGAAGAAGTCATTAGCCTAGGGGGTCACATACTTTTTCCATCCTGCATTGTGAATGTTTGCATAAATGTTCAATAAAAATCATGAAAACATATAATTTTTTTCTGCATTGGTTTAAGCAGACTGTGTTTGTCTATTGTTGTGACTTAGATGAAGATCAGACCACATTTTATAATTAAATCATGCAGAAATCCAAGTTATTCTAAAGGGTTCACATACTTTTTCTTGCAACTGTATATAATGGTATATATACCTTTTCAACAACAGACAGTCTAAGAACAACATAATTGGAGTCTGAGCCTTGAGAGGCATCCAGTGTCAAAGTCACATCTGTGCCTGATACAGTTTCAGCAAGTGGAGTTATGGTCAAAGTACTGTTTGTGTATTGTCCTGTTGTCAACGTGAGACTGTAAAGACAAAAGATAAACACGAAAGAGGCACATTTATAAATAAAAAAGTTATAGGACTTTAACAGGTTATACGTACCTATGATTATTTTTTTACCTGCTTGGATAATCCATATGGAAATTCCTGTCATTTCTAGCATTGATCTTATATTGACCGCCAGCTCCATTTGTCAGCACACTGAAGGGGAGTGTAAACGCTTTACCTGGCTCCAAACTGCTGGATACCATGGCCTAAAAACAACAGCAAAGTTCATCATACAACAATCAGGCATAACTTAATGTCTTGCCTATTTTTGGTGGTCATCCGCACGCAACAAAATGTTACGCAGTGTATCCTGAAGCCTTTCTATTAAAACCAGCATATTTCTTTTCGCAATATAAGCTACAGCAGCTTGTCTGTTGGATCATATGAAAGTCCCTTTGTTCCCCATGTAAATCACCAGCCACTGGTTCACCACTGTTCTTTCCTTGGACCACTTTTGCCTGCGCTGTACATGGCGTTTATGTTGAGGTGCACTTACAAAGAAAAAGTAAACCAACCTGAATGTTCACTTTAGAGACAGACATCTGAGTAGTAGACTGTCTTTGAAACTCAGTGTTTGAAACTTTATCAGTTCCTTTCAGAAGAACCACAAACCCGCCCTCTGGGACGGCTGAGATGGTGACCAGGATGTCTCCATTTCCCATGTCAGTGGTTTTACCAGTGCTAACCGAGCCAGAGCTGGACATAGTGACTAGACTAACTTCCTTTACTGCCAAGGAGGATGGGCCTTTCCTAACCCATCACAGAGAGCATCAGGTTGGCGGGCTGGTCTGAAGAGAGAAGCAATAATATAAGGAGACGTAAATGTTCATTGTTTGTCTGGTCACAAAAATTGCAAAAGCTACCTGACTGGATGAATATGCCCAACAACATAAGGGTAGTATGTACTGTAGCTTTATTGCCTGACATTACCTGCTTGTGGACGCCCTGTGAGTACAGCATATCCGGGATGAGGTCCCCCAAAGCTTTCCACAAAGTCATAGATGAAGGCAATGGTACTCTGGCCTGACAACACAGGTACAGACAGTAATTACAACACATACAGCTCTGGAAAATAATAAGAGACAACTGCGGTTTATACTTAAATCAGCCTCTCTCTGAGTCTGACAACAGGTCCGTGTCTGTTAAATTTATTTGCACAATATTTCTGCTTTATGCGCTCACAGACCAGCAAAGCTAATGGGAGACACTAAAAACCAGGCATTTCGGACAGGTTGGCGTGGTATAGCAGGATGTTGCTGTGGAAACCCTGGGGCATGTCTGCAACTCATGTAGCATTTATGGTAATTTTGATGCTAAATATTGAGTTTATTTGTCAAACTGGTTTAGGTTAGGATTAGGGGAAGAGTTTAGGGTTAAGGTTAGGATCAGAGAAAGGGACCTGTCCCAACTTTGCAGTGACTGGTGGTGCGTGGTCCATCCTCTGGTACAAGCCCTGTGTAATACAGCTGTCTAAATCAAGACCCTGGATGCGTCTGCGACCACGCTATACCACTGTCCACTCGCCGTGGTCTTCCCACATTGTATTTGGAAGAGGGGGCTAAACTAGCAACAGTAAAAAAAATGTAAAAGAAATTAAAAGGTGAAATAAAGCAAAACACACACAAAAAAATCCAATGATGAAGAAGTAAATGAAAGAGGAGAAGGCCTCCCTGTCACGATGTTTCGACCAATAAAGGTCTTCTTGAGGCATGGCACGCAAGTCTGCAGCAGTCTGGCTGTCAGGCTCTGTCCTCCGTGAAGGTGAGAGTGAATTGAGGCTGAGAGGAGACACTGCTGTATTTAATTTAATCTAATATCACTATGTGATCATCCGTTGTTGACACTTTCTTAATAAGCTGTTTACATAGTTCACGCTGTATTCTGTGGGCCGTTACTAGGTAATATATATCAACAGTCTGATCCTTAAGTTGCTAAAATATCTTAATGTAGCTTCCTACGTCCAAACTAGCTAATAGCTTCCATCTTAAAGCAGCTGCATTAATCCAGAGCGTTTTGATTGTGTGAAGTATTTTATTATTATAATGCAATGTTTTTAACATATCTATAAATAGCCTAGTCAAACAGCTTTGTTTATTACAGAAGCCCATACTCCGTAGAGTTTATGAAACTTTTTTTTACCTTCAAATATGACAAACATCATGTGATTAAAAGCATCAGAAAAATAGCGTCAGTGTCCAAACCATTCAGTACACAGCACATTAGTGCTGCAGTAAAAAGTAACTGAGGGTTTAGAGACTGAGGGGGATTTGGAGCTTTCAGAGCTGAGACCATTGACATTGATGGTGATAACGACCCAAAATACACACGTGTGATGTCACCTGGTATTAACCAATTCAAAGATGAAAAAGAATAAGCACAGATAGAAATAGATCAAAATTAATATATTAATGGTTATATCAATCAATGTGGTTTTAACATATTACATATTGTATATATCAATCAATGTGTTTATTGCTTAATGTATATATCAATTTATCCTGTTGTATTTATTACTATATGTATGACTGTATTTATAATGTTTATGGTTAGTCTATGTCTCGTTAGGGTTAGTAGTCAGGGTCTGATTAAGGTTAGGCATTTAGTCTGTGTAATCTGTGTCTGGTTAACCCCGTACCACCCTCTGTTGCAAATATGCAGCATATAATTCAAAGGTCATGGCAAAAAAGTAAGAGTCTTTTTTTTAAATGTATTAACTAATTCATGAATGCTGCTTACCAAAAATATTGACAAATTTTTGTTCGTACCCATCCCCGTTGACTAAAATTTAGCACAGATGATTTTTTTCCAACAAATATTTCTATGTCTGGGTTCTACGGGGTTAAGGTTAGGCTTAGGGAAAGGGAAAAAAGGGAAAATTAAGGTTAGGCAGGCCTTCTGTAAAATTAGTAAGTCAACCATATTTTTGGTTCAATCCTTGTGGGTGTATAGTTTTTAGAATTTTAATCCAGTTTCTGTCCTATCCTCACTTGACCAACAAGAATTGGTCTGAAGGCCTGCCAATCTGACAGCCCAAGGTCCATGACCTAAACAATGTGCAATAAGTGGCATGTGGGTTTGTTTCCGATGCTTGAGATTGTATCTGTGTTATATGAATCTGGTCAAAATGGAATTTTCGTGTTTCTCCTACATATTGCATCCCACACTGAACAAAACAAAAGGTAAGCACAATTACAAACCAAAGGAGTAAACATTTGAGTGATTGTGTAAATTTTATGGTTGGAGTGGCTCTTCACAAAGACATCCGTGAGAGAATTAGGCTTTATGAAGGCTCTGGCTGAGGGGAGAGTAGCTCTGACCAGATATTCTTTCAGATTTTTGTTTTTTCCACTTGATGTTTGCTCAGTAAGCCTTGTGTTGTGATAAACATGTGGAAGTTGTTTTTAAGGGCTGAATTCTGTTGAAGGGCTGCAGAGGAGAACGTAAAAATGAGAGGAATAATTTCCTTATCTGGTTTCACGGTTTTGCTTTTAGAATCATGTAAACAACGTCTCAAAAATGACCTGGAATAGTACGTGTACATAAGGCTTTAAAAAGGGTTTTTACAGCACCCATAAAGTCTACTGTCCCGGTGCAAATGCGATCAAATCGAGTCAGGTGCAAACGTATGTTTAGGGTGGAAACTGGATTTCAAAAGTAAGGCATGTTTGTCGATTTCCTTAAAGTACACCTTAATGTCTACATTGTGAATCCAACCAAAATCAGGGCCAGAATGGCCTGGTTGTGGTTTGTATTTTATTTGAGGAAAGAGATTTTCCAGTTTATCTCGTCCATGCTCCCTACAGTATAACTGTACAGTGGTAGATTGTTTACCTCTTGTGACATCACAGATCGCTGTCGCTCTCAACGCAGAAGTAAAATTTCTCACAAAAAAATGTCTCCTAACTCCAAACTAGAGGCTATTAAATACCAATTTTCACAGAAATCATAAATACTAAGATTGTACTTATGCAGTGGTGAAATGGGTAGTTTAACTTGTCATGCGCACTTTAATAAAATTAAAATTGATTGACTGAGAAATTTCTCATAATTATTTATTTTTCTGCCCCTGGATATTTATTTACTATATTTGCTCTAAGGTAGTAGTTTTATTTAAAAACTTTAATTTAAAAATATCGCCAGCACGTCACAAAAATGAAGTGTTCAGTTCACCATAATACACCTATAAAAGATAAAACCTTCCAGAGCAGTAGATGCAACATATAGAGTCTAACTTATAACAGTGTTTTTTATTCATGTCTCACCTGTGACTTTGACTGTGTATGGATTGTTGGAGTTGATGTTGATCTGCCAGGTTCCTGTCTTTCTGTCAGCATTGAGACTACATCGCCACAGGTTGCCCACTGTCCAAAATGTTCCCAGTGCACCATTGGTTTCACTGCTGCTCTGGGTCACAGCCTAAAAAACAAGTGCTGTCATGGTCAGTCTCACAAGTAAACCATTACATTAATGTACTGTGGGTCTTTTAATACCAGAAGGGTTTGTCAGTGTAAAACTAATAGATGTCCAAGTAATGTAGATGGTGATGTTGTTTAGTGAATCATCCAGCTCGAACGTGAAGGTTTCAGGCTTTCCAGGGTCCCTGGCTTGTTGGAACACAGTCACCTGAAGCAAATGATAGTGGAAATGCTTGATTTTATCTTGTCTTTGCAAAAGCTCACAGGAAGTAGTAGCATTTTTTGATTTAGCTGTGTGCCATTACAAAAAGCTAATTAAATTACCAATGACTTTTATGTAATGGGGAAGGAAATTTCTAACACATCTGATGAATACCTTTTATAACCCTAACTATTGTCTTACCAGAGCTGATGTAGATGTGTCAAGAATGATGTCTGTGGCCTGTGACAGTTGACCCTTGGTGACTTTAATGGCCTGACCTCCTGAAGCTAGAGCCAGCTCTCTGTATTCAGCAAAGCTACCTCTGCTTGTTGAGCGACGTCGTCTCCTTGCTTTGCCTGTCATGAAGAAGCTAAGCTGTGGTGGTGTATACAGAGAAGGTAAGTTTTAAGTTCATGTGAGTCATGTTTGTCTGTTTTTAGCCCAATGGTTTATTTACCTCTGACTTGGTGCTCCTAATGATTGCATCAAGAGTGTCTTTGAGGTGAAAGTCTTTAGCTTGAGCATCAGTGAAAACATAGATGTGAGAGTAGGCAGGGGCAGTCGTCAGAGCCAGCTGTAAAACAACCAGTTCTATTATAGATAATTTAATTTTTTTTTTTTTTTGTATGTTTTTAATACCTGAATACCAGAGTAGCACATCTCAGGCTCGTCACCACCTCCTTTTGCTCTGAGTTTAGAGATTTCCTTTTTCATCTCCTCAGGATCTGCTGTCTTGATTACTGGTCCGAAATCTACATGTCAATAAAAAGGAGTGGTAAATATCAGTAGTTACAGCATGTTTATTGGACAATATCCTTAATTTGCAGAGGAAGTTTGAGAAGTTCATACCAGGATCATTGAAAGGCACCAGAATATACTCAGACGGTTCGTCCTGTGTTCTATTTTTACTGTCAATGATTTTATATACAACTGATCGGGCTTTATCAATATCTTCTGACATACTGCCTGTCGTGTCAATGACAAAACAGACAACAGAGGAGCGAGCAATGCCCAACATCCTGCAGAATAAATAAGCAAACATCAACTACAAATAAAAAGTTCTTATGGCCAAAGTGTTTACCTCAGGAAGACGTCATCTCCAGCAGCTTGGCGGATGTTTTCCAGCAGCTGTAGGGTGGCAGCAGTGGCAGCTCTTACAGCAGCATCATAGAAAGCCTCATTGTCTGGTCGACGCTCGTCTTTGTGAATACCACTACGAGAACCTGCTCCACTGGTACGATCAGACTTACCACCATGACTACATTTACCTGGCATATGGACACAGGTTGGTCAGATTTAATTTATGTTATGCTTGCTTTGAGAGAGACAACAGAGACACTGCCACCAGCCCACCCTCCCTCACACTCTCCTCCACAGATGTCTACACAGCACTGAGCCAGAACAACACACGCAAGGCTGCTGGAGCTGGCGGGTGCTCAGGGGCTATACAGAACAGCTCTCTGGATTTTTACAGACGTTTTCAACCTGTCCCTTGCACAAGCAGTGGTGCCGGTATGTTTTAGATCCACCTCCATTGTGCCAGTGCCAAAACACTCCAGTCCTTCGTGCCTGAATGACTACCATCCTCTAGCACTCACAACCATTGTTATTAAGTGTTTTGAGCAGCTGGTCCTATAGTTTCCACAGCGCTGCACTCACACACTTGTACAATAACAACACATATGCACAAATGCTGTTTGCTGACTTGGAGACCTGGACATTAATACCTCCCTCTGCAACTACATCTTCTAGTTTGCACACAATACCACTTTGATTGGTCTCATCCACAACAACAAGGAGACAGCCAGCAGGGATGAGGTACCTGGCCACATGCATGGACAGTAAACTGCTCTTAAAGGTTACATACTGTATTATGCTAAATCATCTTCTCTGAGCTCAAAAACATACCTGGAGTCGTATTTTGTCTCATTTACACATGTTTGAGTAGGCTAATCCTGTATGCTGATGTGCTGCCCTTCTCAAGAGCTGAAAACCTCGCCTTCTCCAGAAGAAGCGCTCATGTGCCATTTTTAAGCATAAACGTCATAACCAGACTTGTTCTGATAATGTTTCATGTTGCTAATAGTTGTGCTAATTAGCCCTTGCCCCACTCTGTTTATTCCATGTTCAGTAATAATAATGGACTGGATGGCTTCTGGCATGAAAAAAACATACCCACCTGTAAATTTATTGTCCATAGTACTGCTTTGTCTGCCGGAAAATGCTTTGCAATAGATTCTCTTATGTGTTTTATTACTTGGTACATTATTTCAGGATTGTTTTGTAATGCAATTAGTTTGGATGATTATTAACAAAAATATATTTACATATTTTATAGCCCTAAGTATAATAGAACCACTGTTTGCTAGCCGTTCTATATTAAATGTTACTTAGATGTTACTTTGATATAAGAAAAAATAAGAGCTGTGTTTGTTAGTGATACCTTTGGGCTTAAAAGCAGAGTAAATTCCCATGTATCCAGATGTCAGCTTCTTGTTTTTCAGGATGTTGGGAAGAATGGGATTGGGACATTTACCACTGGTGCAGTCCCTGCAGGTGGGAATGCTCACATCTGGGACACCAATGTTAAAATCAGCAATAGTTAAAATCGCCATCAATCATCAGAGTTTTACTATGTTGTCATGAGTTTTGGAACATCTGGTTTGTCAAGTTTAGAAGAGTCACACTGTGTAAACTTATTTTTATGGCATTTTACACAACTTATTTAGAGTTTACTGTAAAACACGCACCTGCAATGTTTTCTATTTGACGATCTGGGCGAATGAGGTTGAGATATGGCTCTGTGTACCCCAGCTCCACCCAGTTACTATGGCTGTAGAAATCCTGATCACAGGAATTTCATAGTTGAGATTTTTTTCCCCACACAGTTTTGTTAAGTCTCCATTTTTGCTGCCCTCACCTGTAGAGTGTGAAGGACTCTGCCCAGTGTCTCCCTGGCAGCCTGGAAGTTCTGCTCACGAATGTTAGCTTTAATGGCCTCCACACCCTCCGTGATCAGGATCTTCCCAAGAAGAAACTCCTCGGAGTTGAAGTGATGAGGAGCACTAACAAGGTACACCACAAACAGTGATTAGGTCTGCTTTTTTAAACATTAATAGGATTTATTAGAAATTGTTTCCGTACCTATTGACAAAGTTACGGTCGACTAATCCATTTTGGTTGTATATGTCCTGAAGAGCAGAATTAAACTTGGTCCCTGACACTTCACCTGTGGCTCTGGGACTCAGACAGGCCTGGACTATCTTTTCAGGAGAGTTACCCTGGTATAAACCAAATAATACAGTAAATAAAATCTATCAGATTTTCTTTCACAGAGTCAGAATTATGTTTTATACATGGGATCAGTGTCTAATTATTTAGCAGTTAAAGTGGCCATTTTTCAGTCCTAGTAATGTGACTGTAATGGATTGATACATAAAATGAAATGCAGCAACACACTAGAGTAAGTAAAATTCTTTAAACATTCACAAATATACTGCAGGGCAAAGTTTAAATATATAATGTCTTCTAGAGGGCTAATGTTCTCAGTTTTCAAGTATGACTTACTGAGGGTTCATACTCGAGACCAGTCGCTTCTACCACAGCTTTACATGCTGCATGTACTGTTTGCATCAGGGCAGTTTCTGTAATGTTGGTATGAGTGGATCCCCGACCGATCCCCGCATTAGGGAAAAAGGCTAAGGCTGGTCCTGACGGAGCCACAGCCAGCAGAACAATGGCCAGCAGAAAAGTCATGATAAATCTGGAGAGGAAGATTGTGAGAGTTAGTGGTAAGATGCCTGCTTACAGATAACAAGAAATAAATGAGTCCTGGGCCCTGTAATATGAAGCCGAATTAGAAAGTTAGAGAGGTAACGTTGGGGTTAACCCTCCAGGTTTTTGTTACTATGAAGCTTTTTATCATAATAGCTCTATGGTAACATATGCAAAACTGCAGACCATGTCTGGAGCTGGTTAAGTTCCAGTATAAGACAAGAAGACGTGCCTTTGACCAATCAGTGATGAGACATGAGCTGCAGAGAACATGAACATATAGAGATGTGCACAAACGGCACAGTGTACAATAAAAAAATACATAATACAGTATATCCAAAAACAAGGAGCAGACGAGAGAGAGTCCAGTGCATAAAGTTTGTTGCATGACACAACAAAAGGAGCTCATGTCCGGTCCCCACAAAAGCCCCTGAGCTCATCCAAACATGATCTTTTATAATTTCTGATAACACTCATTTTCATATGTCCTTGAAAATAACAAGTTATTATTTGTCTAGACAGTTGCTGCTCAAATTTTACTTGTAAACACACATATTGGACCATGCCGATTGAACTGGTGCCAACACCTGCACCTGCTGTGGACACTCAGTTTGTCACAAGTTCATCAAGGTCATTATTATGGAGTTATCAAAAATCATTAAGTGGTGGAAATTTACAACCCATGATGTAATGTAGCTAGCCTGTGACACGCCCATCATGTTATGCAATACAATCAGAAACCCAAATTAAACTCTATTCCTCTTTGTGTGTTTTATCTTATCTCCAGTGAGGCCCAGTGTGTTTCGCTCACAGTTACAAAGTCACACATTTCTCAAAGAATGCATGAAGATGAACACATGACATTATCATGACACTGCAAACACTCACAGCACTGAAGTTTTTTACTATAATGAATATATGAAATTATATGAAGCTTGATTATACGTATAACCAGCATAATGTGAATAGCATACATAGATTATTCAAAGCTTGAGTGTACCTTTAATGCTTAGCATAAAAAAATAAGAAAACCAACCCTCGGTGTTACCAGTCTTACAATGCCCTAAAGCAGGGGTCACCAATTAAAATTCACCGAGGTCCAATTGGTGAAAATTTTCTCGCACAAAGGTCAGGATGAGGTGAGGTGATTGAACATGCTTTTGATATTTTACGATCTACTTTTGATGTCGTGCAGTCAAATCTGTTTCAACTTAAATTAGTTTTAAATGCAGACAAAACTAAAGTTATGGTTTTCTCAAATGGTAAACAGTTGCCTTCAAATCTTCCTCAGATTAAAACTGCCAAAGGATCAGTAATCCAAATAGTCTCAATGTACAGGTACTTAGGCATAGTCATTGATCAAAACTTGTCTTTTAAACCACATATTGAGGGCCTTGTTCGGAAACTGAAGCTTAAGTTGGGTTTCTTTTTCAGGAACAAATCGAGCTTTTCTCTTTTAGTAAGGAAACGCCTTATTTCTGTAACTTTTTTACCCATGTTGGATTATGGTGATCTGCTTTTTATGAATGCACCTACACAGCACCTCAAGAAGTTGGACAGTGTGTACCACAGTGCTTTGTGTTTTATTACAGGCTGTGGAAATCGTGTCCATCATTGTACGCTGTATGCTGTTGCTGAGTACCCCTCTCTGTATGTCCACAGACTTTCTCACTGGTTGATTTTTGTTTATAAATGTATTATTGGGCTGCTTCCATCTTACCTTTGTATATATATATGGTTAGAAACCAACAGCAATATGGTTTACGCTCTCAAAAGTTCTTACAGATGGTAGTTCCGAGGGTCAGGACAGAGCTGGGAAAGACAGCATTCAAACATGCTGCCCCTTCTTCATGGAATGAGTTACAAAAGGAACTAAACTTGACAGCTCTTATTACTTTGGGAGAATTCAAATCCACTAAAAAGGAGCGTGAAACAAATTCTATTGGTAAATGTAATTGTTTTTAGAATCGCATTAATTGTTGTTGTGGTATTTTTGTACTAATCTTTTATTGTAGATTTCTATATCGTGTAATTCATGTTTGTGGATGACTGTTGTTTTGTATTGTATTATTGTAATTATGTCGTTGCTGCCCTCTTGGCCAGGTCACTCTTGAAAAAGAGGTTTTTAATCTCAATGGGTTTTTACCTGGTTAAATAAAGGAATAATAATCACAATGTTGATTTGTACCTCAAAAATAAATAAATAAAATCATTGTAGTCACATCAGTGTCTACATTATGGCAATATTATTTTTGGTAACATAAGCATCAGTTTAAAACTAGGGGATATCAAATAATAAAATAAAAGTTTTTTTTTTTTTTCTTATGTTAATCAAATACAGTTAAAAAAAATCAAACAAAATGCTTTTATAATGGTCCTTGGCTCAGAACACAGGAGACACAGGAGTTTAGAGCTGACTTCTGTTCCTTACATCTGTCTCTCTCATTTCTCCGCTGTCTGTCTCACAGTCACCGCTCCATATGTTTCCAAATCCTCAGATCTGATTGGTTGATAGCGTCACACGCAAGATTTTCTGTCTGCTTTTACGCAGGAGACGATTTACCCATTAAAACTAAAGTGGAACGTACTGCGCCTCAAAACACAGGTTTCCTCTTAATTCTCTGGTGAATATGAGGCAGCTCTGTCCTCTGTGGAACAGAGGGACAGACACCGAGAGGGGAGGGGTGAGCCTCGACAGAGAGACACCGAGAGGGCAGAGCCGCTCACAGCCTGTGTCGCCTCCTCTCTCGCCGCTCCGTAAAAACAAAACTTAAGTCTGTTGTAAACGGAACAGTCCTGTCCCTCCACACTCAGTCTGGACCTACTCCTCTCATTTTGTTGGACAGTAACAGAAAACACAGCTGATTTAACCCTGCACTGTTCATGTTAAAGTTTTAAAGCACCAGGATACGATGCTGTTGACGCGCCGTAGCAGCTGCGCTCCCGGGGAGTGAACAGGCTGAACGGGTTCGGGTCCGCGGAGTGGGACAGAGGTTCGGGTCCGGATGGGAGGGCATCTGGGTCCGGATTCGGACCGCGGTCCGCCTATTAACGACCTCTGCCCTAAAGTAACAACATTTATAGTTTTTTTAACTCATTAACCTCTTCAACAGCTGACACCAGCATGGACGTGAAGCGAGCATTAGAGACATTATCATAACTATTTAATCAAGTCAGTGACTGTTGTAACTTGATAAACACAGTAGGCGCATAAGCTAGCAACTTATATTCCGTTTATAATGACACACAAGCTCTTTATTATCTTAAAACTATCTGGTAATACTCTCTGCCTTGTATTTTCACATTAGTTTGTTTGGACTTTTGTTAGATTGCGTTGTCAGAGAAAATAATTCATAATTATTTGGCTTTTAAAAACAAAATTCTTATAAAACAGTGTGCCTATTATTTATTGTGCATGTGTGTTCAGTTTCTAGAAAACATGACGTGACATGATGAAAACTGTCAGCCCTTGAAGATGTGCACATCTTCAAATTTGGCCATCTTTGAAAAAAGTTTGGACACCCCTGATCTATTGGCTTAAAGTAGTTTCTAGTTGATATTCAGATTAACTGTCTCTGTGACTTTGACGTGATTGAGCAAGTTGATAACTTTCTTTTTTTTTTCTTTTTTTTTTTTTTTAGGTTACAAAACTTTTCTCAATAGGTAAATATTTTATGTGGAGATTAGATTAAATTACAGGCAAATCAGTTAATGCTAACTATTTAAAATCCTTTACCTGATAAGAAAATGTTGCACAAACACTAATCTCAATGTACAGCAAAAGTTAAAGTTAAAATATTATTAAAAGCCACACCTAATATTGAATATTAAAGGTACTGAAAGCAGCAACATGTTTACCACATATCCTGGGACACGTGAGTATTTTTCATGCAATGTAAATACTGCTTATAGTACCTTTAAGTGAATACTTTAAAACCTAAAAATTCAACAGCTCCTGAAAACATGCCAGAGCTGTGGAGTAAATAACACAAACAACATGTTGTGAACAGTGCATTGGAAAAAAAAAAAAAAAAACAGCCTAAAAACACAAGAATATAAGTGTGAAAGGGTGTACTAGGAAAGGGAAGTTGATGGGAGAGGCAAAAATTTGAAAGAGCAGTGGGAGGGGGATCTCTGCCTTCGACTCATACCACTCCACATGAGTCTGAGGAGAGGGCAGCTAAGAGCCAGGAGGGCTTAGAAGCAGCAGATCTAGGTGTGAAAAAACAATTCAAAAGAAGGTAAATAAAACAAATTACTCTAAGATCTTAGTCACAAACGTTTATAAAATCACTACCCCACACTCATTCACTAGATCCAGCCACCTGCAGGCCTCCAGCCTTGTTTGGAAATGAGTGATGGTGAATCCGAGGCCTCATGAAGGAATGAACCACTGTGACACAGCTGCCACAGGAATGACACACTGCTCGAAGAATACAGACTGAATAGTGACATCTGTTGGCTGTCTGTGAGAACTGCATCCCATTCGAGTACATGGGAAAAAAAACGAAACGAGGCCTCGCTCGCTGTGGTCATGTGATCTTAAGCAGTTAACATCACTATTGGAAACTGTCTTATGCGTGTAAAAGGTATTTATATTCAGTATTGTATATTCAGATGGATTAAACTCAAACTCAAATTCAACATGTATTTTAATTGTTGGTATGTCTTTCAGTGGCCAGTCCTTGCGGCTTAAGTGCTGGCCACTGTGTTTTCCCTGTTTACACTGGGTTTTATTTATTGTTTGGGCCAGTAGTTGTACTGTTTGGTTGGTTTAAGATTGAGTTAGAGTTGCCATTGTGTGTGGCTAAGTTAATGTTTCACTTGTTATTTTGGCAGCAGGTAAAGGCCACTTTTTTGGTTTTGGTTGTTTGTGTTTTACCAAATTTTTATATTCACGTATACTTTTCATTTGGCTAACTCTAACACACTCTCCTGACTGCCATAACTCTGCTTTTAAGAAATATTGACCATGAGCCTACCCCAGGTATTTTAATCACTGTATTAAAAATATGCTTTGAGGTCATTTTTACATTTTTATAGTGAATAAATACGTGTTTAATTAATAAATTCCTCTTGGTCACACAAGCACATCATGGAAAAAGTGACTCTTTTTCAGTAGTTCTTAGTTCTTGTTTAGTGAAGCGCATTTGAAGTATACGCAGATCAGTAGTGAAATATTTCGAGCATTGATTTATTTTAACTGATAAAAATTGCTTACAGTGAATTCAAACTGAAATTATGTATCTAAAAATAAATCATAGTGGAATATACTCACTGTAATCATCAATGTTGAAAATGTTTTACTTTGTATTGAATCTATTTAATATTTTACTTTTTGAATTGACCTACACAAGTAATTTAACTTAATTACATAATTTATGTACCTGTAAACAGCAGTCAAGATGAGTAACATGAGACTCACTCCACCGCCTGCTGTAAAGACTCTGACACACATTCTTGTCAAGCTCTGACACCTCCTGAATATTTGCCAACATTAGTTTAAGGCTTTGTCCACACGGAGACAGGCTCAGGCATATCCGCTAAGGTTTTTTTTATCATACAGGCATTTCGTCCACACAGACCTGGCATTTTGGGAGGCCGAATACGATCATTTTTGAAACAGAGTCACAGAGTGGAAAGATTTGTTTCCATGTTTACAGCCCATACGCATCTTTTCTGAAACGATGATGCTGTAGCCTCACCTCTCCCTTAACCTGCATGCGTTGAACTCATGGCTGTATAATAAGACCTGGATAGGGAACCATGTTCTCTCCCCTGATGCCAGTAGTGGTCGCTCCGTGGGACTGCCACAAAAAAAATCCCATGAAATCCCAGAAAGGGATTCCCATAGTCTTGTCTTGTCTGCTTTCCTCATTGCTGAGGGTCGAGGGTCATGGATGTCTCGACCAGCTTCCTCTACTGACTCTTTTGCCTCACCAAGGCTGTGCACTTCCCAAGAGATTGTTTGGTCCAGTCTTTGTTGTCATCACTCCAATGTCTTCTTTGTCTCCCTCTCATCCATCTTCCGTCAATTTTCCCATGGAGCGCAATGTAAAAAGAAATGCCTGGCGCTCAGCTGACAGGACACCTACAGCTTCCAAAATGGTCAGATTTTGTAGAGTTTATTATCTATTTCCACATCATCAATTTCCCTCCTCAAAGTCTTGAATTTGAATAAAAATAACTTTGTATGGTGACGTCACTGCTTTAGCAGTGGACCCATATGGACACACACATTTTCTGAGACGGTGCTGTGTTTATGGAAAACGTTTTTGAAACAATAACTTTTTCGTCTCCGTGTGGATATAGCCTAACTGTCTATTGTGCTGTTAGTCATTAGTGTAGCGCTGTGGGGGCTCTGCCTGTACTAACCTGTAATTAAGGTGGGGCATTTCTTGCATTGGCTACAGAAATAGCAAAATAGACATCGTTTGTAAAGTTGTGCATCATTTGATGCACATGTGGACAGTTCCATGTATTTTTTCCAATGTTTGTTCTCAGCTTAAAATAGATTCCTACCCATTGGTAGCATTTAAACATATTTTATTTAATCCATACCGCTTAATTTCTGAGCTTTTTACCATGTTTTAATGTTGTTTCCTCCTAAAAAAAAAAAAAAAAAAAAAAAAAAAAAAAAAAACTAGTATAGTATAGTGCTAGTATTTTGTTACATTCACAGATTTTGAGTAATCCTGTATGCTAAGGCTTTGAGTTTATCTGGAACTGAAAACAGTCGTTTTCAACCTTCTCCGGGACACTCTCTTGTGTGTTTCTAAAGCACATCATGGATGTGTTATTAGAGCTGAGCACTGTTCCAAAAAACTAGCTAACTCCATTAGCTAGGCTTATTTGGATAAGTGTGGCTTATTTTATTGTCATTTCTGTTCCATAAAACAGGCTCATCCTGAGACTCGCTCAGTCACTATGGGAACTGATGCAGGCAGCTGAGCCTGGTCCAGAGCAGGTTTTTCTTTATTTAATCAGATATTTAATAAAAGGCTAGCTGATAAATATGAAGCCTAAATATCACCGGTTATATGGGACACGTTTTGGGTAGAGGCCTATCTTTTGTTCTTATTTTATATTAAACACAAAGATAGTTTTGAAGATACAATTTGGTGCATTTTTTATTTTTTATTTTTTATTAAACGAGGTATCACTTGCACATTAGTATCTCCGTATTGGTCTTTGAGGTGCCTCGCTGTACTTTGTGATGTTAAATGCTTGGTGCATTAGGGACATTTAACGTCACAAAGTGAAGCGAGGCACCTCAAGACCGATACGGAGATAATAATGTGCAAATGATAGCTCGTTTAATAAAAAAAATAAAATGCACCAAATTATATCTTCAAATCTATCTCTGTGCTTAATATAAAATAAGAACAAAAGTTAGGCCTCTACCCAAAATGTTTAGGCTTTATCTTTATCAGCTAGCCTTCATATTAAATATCTGATTAAATAAATGATGTAGATTATAAATCATTAATTCTTTTGAAGTTTAGCTAAATATGTATTTTCTGAAGTAAAGTTAATAAATTTGACAAAACATTAAAGGGGAAGTGGTAAACTAAGTGATGTTCAGCTTAACTGGTGATAAAACCTGCTCTGGACCCGGCTCAGCTGCCTGCAGTTCCCATAGTGACTGAGCGAGTCTCAGGATCAGTCTGTTTTATGGAACAGAAATGACAACAAAATAAGCCAGACTCATCCAAATAAGCCTAGCTTATGGAGTTAGCTAGTTCTGTGGAACAGCCCTCAGGGTGTCTAAAAAACACAAAGCCTAGTGGTTGGAATGTGTCCTGACCCATGGATAATATAAAAATTATAAACTACACATTATAAAAAAGTAGAGCAAAGTCTCCCTAATCCAAACTGTGGCTCCGTTTGTGTTGATCCAAAATGTCTTATTTTGTAAAAGTTGTTTGAGTCTTTCAAAATCCTTGAGTCTTTTGAGTCCATGAACCTTGTGGCTCTGTTGATGTACAGTACATTGCAAGATCTACATCTGAAAGTCTTTTTTTTTTTTTTTTTTTTTACAAAAAAACTTGCCCCTTCAGACTTCTCACTAGTCTGTCTTTGAAGGAGGACACAGGTTGGAAAACAAAAAGTTGAAAGTTAAAAAAAATAAATCAATAATAAAAAAAAATAGGGCCCAAGAAAAGGTCACATGAGAGGATGCTAAAATGTTTCTGTGATGATCCTTTTGATGTTGTGAGCCATGCTATCTGCTGTACATGTCCCTTGCTTGAAATTCAAAATCTGAGTTGCAGATCCTTTTATGATATTGGCTGAAGTGAATGTTGGACATGAGGCTTTTAGAATGAAAGATGTTAGTCCTCAATATATATATATATATATATATATATATATATATATATATTTGTCCTGTCTGTCCTTTATTTGCAAAGAAATAAAACAACTGTTGATCAAAGTCTATGTTTCACGACTCATCAGTGCTGTAAAGTTACCAGAAATTTCCACATCAGTGACATTTAGCAAACTCTGAGCAATTATAAATACTGTGTGACACAAAATTTGAAAATTTGTGAGTGAGGTTAATTGCACTAATATAACCACTGTGTGGTTTTATTTTCAATTAACAACCTAATTAAACATCTACAGGCACAAATCAATATTTAAAATGTGAAAAAGTGAAATGTTACTGTAGTATAATTAATAAAACAAAACACATAGATTCAGTACTCACAGATAAATATTTCAAGCATTTTTATTGTAACCATTATGTAATATTCTAATTTGAACTTGAATTGAACTACTGAAATAAATTGACTTTTACACAATATTCAAATTCATTAACATGTGGTCATAAAACAATGCTGCATCAATAAACTAGTAATGTCTGGTCAATTATACACATTTTGTGGTAAATTATTTACTACAGGTTGACATTAGTGCCTACTACTTTCTCCATGGGAAATAATTATTCTCATGGATCCCAGGATAAACAAGCAAGACCAAACAAGTAACAAAACCCCAGGCTTATGTACAGATTAATGTTTTTTCCCATGAGTGAAAAGTCACTTCCTCCCCTCAGCCCTGCTCTGTCTCTCATGAAGCTAGTGGGCTCTGTCAATTTAAAAAAAATATGGATTATTCACAATGCTGCTGTACTGCTGTAAGAACAGGATGCTCTGTGAGTTTTAAATGATCTCCTTGGCTGTCCTAACACTATCAGACTTTCTCACAACTTTGTCTCTTGTCCCCTCTCCTGTAAGCTACTTTTCATTATGAGCAGCAAAACAATGCAGTCTTGCTGTTTGAGTGAGAAAATTATTTAAAGTTTATTCTCTGATCTCCCGCTTCACATGGGATGGGTTAAACCATTTGCTCACATGGGGGACAACAGACGGTACACTTGCCCCAAATCAATCCTGCACTGATGCCAGAGGTGCTTTACAGGTCAGCGCTGTGCTGTGAGATTAGAGAAGCTGAGAGACACAATGACTCATTGTCTCCACACAGTCAAGCTTATTGAGCCATGTGCAATCATAACATTTTCCCCTGCTGCTCGTACATTTCATAATGCTGCCCATGACCCCAGGTATGTTTTTGATGAGGGAACGTTATAACATGGTAGAAAACTCAGAAAAGCATAGCTACTTTAAAGACATGACTTGTTTTATCATGAAGCAGAAAGAAACAAGTAATGAATATATGAATTTGCAAAATAACAAATAAAATACACCTTTAGTTTATCTCAGATTATTATAATTACAATGTAAAGGTTTCTTACCTCTTCAAAGATGCAACAGTTGTCTAGTGGTTTGGAAGCCCTGACATTAGTTTACAACAGGGATGCAGAATATTTTCCCCCGTGATTTTGAAATAGCCAAACTCCACCAACACTGCAGCTCTGCCAATGCTCAAAAGATGAAGATTACTTTCTAGTTTTGAAGAAGCCGCCTATGTTTTTGGTGTTGACATTTGAGTTGCCTCCTTTAAGTGGGAGTGGCCTTGGTTGTGAAGTTCTTCTCTGTGAGAATCATGGGATCCACAGAGAAACCATTGTTTTTTCAATTTGTACCACAAAATTATAACTTGCAGAGTCTTGTGCAACACTACAATGAACAGAAAACTTGGCTGCTGTAAAATATGTGGAATTCAAGCTACTTTCTCCTCCATTTGAAGTAAACAGTTGACAAAAATAGTTGAATTGCTCTTTTCTGCTTCCTGCTGGTGTCTAGTGCATGATTTTTTTCAAAAACATTATTGCTCTGTTTAAGATATTCTTCCAAAAAGTGTAAATATAAATGTAATTTTTTTGTCAGGCGTGCAAACGTTTGAAACCTGTTACATGTTATAATCTCTATTGGTAAACTATTCCAATGGGATTAGGGTTAGGTTTAGGATTAACCCAGTGTTTTATGGCAAGAAAGAAGAAGAATATTGCACCCTCTAGAAGCGAGTTGAGCCTAGTTGAAGCAAGTGACTGGAGTTGTTTTTATGAGGTCAGTGTGACAGAGGTGCACTGTCCTGGTCTTGCTGAGCACTGTAGTTGTTGGCGTTTAGTGTAAAAAGTGTAAAACTGAAAGATACAAAATACAACAAAAATAAATGCTTAGCAAATTAGAAAATATGATGGCTGGCATATAAAATGTAAAAAAACTAAAATTGCTTCCTATTGCAAGGTTTCAAAAATGTAGATTGTGATTGCCATCTGCACTTAAACCACTGAAAAGACAACAGCTTGGCCCTTTCTGCTAAGCACAAGGTAGTAAGTGAGAGTGAGAGTGAAATTGAATTCTGCTTAAAACAAACTCCTATACTAACATCAGCCACTGGGTGGCCACAGTGAAGCAGTGTTTTCATTATATGCACCTAATATTAGTATATGTGACAAAGTAATCAAAGTTTAAAAATATATATTAAGCAAGAATGGGACATTGGTGATACTGTCATGGTTTCCTTCATAGATCTTGAGGACACGTTTATGATTCAACAGTCTTCAAAACTGTTGTGCACGTCTGAGACAAGCTACTCAGTCACAATACAGAAAGTGTAATAGTATTATTGAGTTATGAGTTTAAATACATGTGCCACGCCTCAGAGGTGAGAGACCCCCGTATGTATTGTTTTGACATGATTGTTTTAAGTCAAAGTGAGATCTTCTTCATTTCCACTGTTAATCTCACTTCAGTGCAGTTGAGTGAACAGTCTCATATTGTTTATCTCCTGACTTATGCACCAGCGTAATGATAGCAGTTTTTAGGACTGATGGACTGATTTATTGTTTTTTGTGAGGTCTGAGACTAAAGTTTTCTTATAACTTTTTAGAAATGCACTTCCCAGGCCATATGTATTTTGCTTTGTGATTGTTCAGTTTTGTGACAATACTTCCCACCTTTTCCTCATTAACAGGACTCAGGAGCCATTTTAAAGGCTTATGTTTCACAGAAAAAAAGACTAGGAAGAATGAGGATGTTGGAAATGATTGTGCCAGACTCTGAACAGTGGAAGCAGGTATTGTATTGAACTTAGGAGGAGAAGAACTAATAAAGGAGCTCTAATGGAATTTTGAGGCAGGCCACAGGGTAATTCTCAGTGTCAGAATTAACTTTTGAAATTGTCTTAAAATGATATGCCATTTGCTAAATACAGGTTTATTTGCATTGCATGTTTAAATCATGGATTGCCCAGTGTCTCCTTGGCAGCCTGGAAGTTCTGCTCGCAAATGTTAGCTTTAATGGCCCCCACACCCTCCGTGATCAGGGCCTTCCCGAGAAGAAACTCCTCAGAATTGAAGCGATGGTGAGGACTGACAAGATACATGAACACAGATAAGGTTTTTTATTTGTTTGAACATTAAATCAATCAGTTAGAAATTGTTTCCCTACCTATTGACAAAGTCACAGTCGACTAATCCGTTTTGGGTGTATATGTCCTAAAGAGCAGACTTACACTTGGTCCCTGATACTTCACCTGTGGCTGTAGGACCCAGACAGGCCTGGACTATGTCTTCAGGAGAATTACCCTGGTATAAATTAAAGAATATACAGTATCAAAGGTTGTTTTGTGAGCACAAATGTATCAGGTTTTCTCTCTCAGAGTCAGAATGATGTTTTATACATGGGGTCAGTGTCTGGTTATAGCATTTAAAGCAAACATTTTTCATAAGTCTGTGATGGCTCCATACACAAAATGAAATGCAGCAACACTCTAGACTGAGTAAGTGAATAAGGACGTAAAGTAAATAAGTAAGTAAATTTAAAACATTCACAAATGTATTGCAGGAATAAAGGACAAAGTTTAAATAAGGTCTCCACGAAATACAACAGAGTTTTCAAGCGTGACTTACTGTGGTTTCAAGCTTGTGACCATCCATCTCTAACGTAGCTGTACATGCTTCCATAACTTTTTGTATCAGAGCTGCCTGTGTAATACTGGTATGAGAGGATGCCGGACCTGCATTTGGGACAAAGGCCAGGGCTGGTCCTGACAGAGCCACAGCCAGTAGAGCAAGGCCCGGCAGACAAGTCATCATAAATCTGGAGAGAGAAAGATAGAGAGTGAGTGAAAAGATGTCTGCTAAGAGATTATCAGGGGAAAAAATAAGTTTTGTAGTGTCAAATAAAACTTTGCCTTGATGTTTAGTTTATGCTTAATAGATATTTTCATAATTGTACTTATTTTTTCTCAGTTTATTTACAAAATCTTTGTCAATAGGAAAATGTCTTATGTGAAAATTAGTTATAATTACAGACAACTAAAGAGTCAGTTAATCTTAACTATTTACAATGCTTTACCTGCAAAGAAACACTAATCTCAAGAAACAGCAGTCTATACATCTACAGTATGTGGCACTACTTTTGAACCATTTGGAAAGGTTAAAGAGATTTTTTTTTTTTTTTTTTTTTATCAAAAGTCACATATAATATTGAATAGAAACTGAATAGTGTAAAACCTTTACATAAATTCTTGTTTTGTAAACAGTTTCTGAAAATCTGCCAAAGCTGTGGAGTACATAACATAAAGAAAATGTTGTGAACAATGCATTATAAAGAATAGTGTGGAATATTACATACTCATCACATTACAAATGTAATATATGCTTTAAATGTATCACCCTGGACTGAATATTTGATATGTGTGTGTACTCTTTGAATTGTACTACAGAAATAATTTTACTTGTACACTATATAATTTATTAGCATGTGCCTGTAAACAATTAAATGTATGCCTGTGGTGTAGTTTACAGCTACGTTTTTGCATTTGAAAAGGTCTACAACAGTTGTGTAAAAAGCACAATCTTAAAAATACTAAAAAGTCAATAAAGAATATTTGATGTTAAAGTAAATTTAACATTAAAGTAAAAGGTACTTGCAGCAGATAAAATATTGCTTTTGTTTCTTTGACTTTGAGGCTTGCTCGCTCTATTTTAACGTCCAGTATTTTGGGTAAAATTATATGGGTAGTGTTTTCTATTGTATTCTTGATTTAAAAATTGCTTAAATTTTATCTTAACATTTATTAAATATTTAGTTACTACAATTAAAGTGTTTTGCATTTACATAATTAACTAGCTGATATATTTTAACACTTAAATTACTCAATACACCACTGAGTGGATACAAGTACAAAATAAAAACAAATATGAAACAAACCTGATCTATAAACCAGTGGTTTCAACTGTTAAATACTATTAGGACATCTATGTTATATGTTGTTCCATCATCAAAAACACAACTGGAGTTGAGTTTTGCTTCATTCACACCTATTTAAGTAATACTGTAATCTCTGGCACGGCTGTTCTGAGACCATAGAACAATCAGTTCCACAAACCCCCGCCCACTCCAGGAAGCACTGACCAATCAACAAGCCCTCTACATCCACTCTGCTCTCATTTTTTTTATCCAAAAAGCAGTGTACAGCTCTGTGTCCACTGACTCCTCACAGCTTTTTTTTTATTTTGTAGTAAAATGGCATCATACAAAAAGTTTAAAGAGGGGAAGTGCTCTTTTTCTTTGGTTATGTTCAAAAAACCGCAACCCTCTGCCCTCTGCTGGTCTCTTCACCTGGTTCTTTATAGCACCAGTAGAGTACTTTTTAAAAATGTTTTCTTCTAGTTAAATAATTTCTATAGTCAGGTAATGTTGTAAAACATGCTGTTCCAGAGGCAACCAAGTTGGTTTAAAAATATGAATGAAAACAATGTAGCCTCTTCAACACTATGCTTGATGCTCTGCAGTTATGATCCAGTACATGGCACTATTGTACCAGCTCCACAAACAGACATGATGCTATATGATGATGGGATTATGCTTTTCAGGGCCTGTAATCCGGTAGCATTTAACATCCGAGCTGCTAGAGACTGAGCACCTTTCTGACTGATTACATTTGATCATACCTTGTATCCATTTTTATTGACTAGCTCATGGCTGTCCCAAAAACTCTCAGCATCCAAAAACAGACAAGGTGTAAAGTAGGCCACGGCAGTGGCACAGGATTACCACCAAGGTCGTTGTAATTTGGAGAGAATATACAACAGTGTAGAGCTAGAATATAAAGGCTGGGGGATTAAATATAGCCAAGCAGATCAAAATTCCCTCTTTCCACTCTCTACTCTTCTTATTGTCCGCTTCACTCCCTGCGTTATTTCTCCATTCATCAACACATTGCCATAAATCTGTATGGGGAAAAATATGAAGTGCATTGCCAGACAAGGAAACATAGCCAAGATCAAGCCAGTATTGATATAACTTCACAAAGTTCTACATGAAATTCACAGTAATACTAAATAAACAAAATGAAAGCGAAATCAAATGCCCACCACATAAGAAGTTGAAAAATGAATGTGAGATATTCTGTTAGAAAGAGATTTTAAAAAGGGGGTTTAAAGGGGTTTAATTTTGCGTGTGAGGGGATTATTATTTTTATTATTATTATTATTATTATTATTATTATACTAATAATAACAATGTCTGCCATGTACAAGGTCCTAACTTCCATCATGACTGAAAGGACTACATCTTCCTGGAAAGTAACCACCTGCTCCCAAATGAACGAAAAGGATGTTGTCATAGGAGCTATGACTGCAAACACCAACAACTCATCAACACAGCCCAAAAACGAAACCTCTCCACGGCATGGATTGACTTTAAAAAGCATTTGATAATACTTAATATTACATATTCATGCAGACAAACATGCGAATGTGGAAAACAACCCCACATCTAAAACACACAAAAGGGACTACGACATCCAGGCCAATACAGAAGGGTGGGATATGCCAAGCATTTCCCTCGCCCTCTGATCGTCTGCCTTGCCCTTGCCCCACTCAGCATGCTTCCCTGTGGATACAACACCCTTTATGAGAAGGGCCACCTATTCTATATGGATGGCTTAAAGACCTGTGCCAAAAACATCTGAGAGCAAAGTGGCCTGTTAAAAATAGTCAAGGCTTTCAGTGATGACATAGAAAAGGAGATCAAAAAGCTTTCTGGAAAAGGCTGCTAAGGGATTCTGAAAACATCCAGATCAATGTCATCCAGGACCTAAAACAGGAGGGTACCCACAAGTTCCTCTGTGTCAATGAAGGTGACAGAGTACAACACTCCAAAATGAAAGAAATGATCATACAGTGCATACAGTTCTCAAATCAGAACTAAACTAGAAGCCATCAACATCCTGGCTAGTTGTCACTTGCAGCTATAACACTATCAACTGGAATCTAAAAGACCTGCCCAAACTAGACATAAAAACAAGAAAACTCCTGGCAGTGTACAAAATGCACCGCCCAAAATCAGACATGGACTAACTCCTAAGATCAGAGGGAGGAAGAGGGCCATCCCAATAAGAGCTCAAATATAGAATCATCACTTCAATCTCTTGAAGAAACAAGGTACACCGCTTCACTTTGTCTAAGACCATGACAAGAACAAGGGCTTCCACTCCATCTGCAAAGAAGCAGGACAACACAGTCAAGAACTAGTATTAGAAGGCAAAACAACAAGCAGTCCAGCAAAGGGCAAAATGGGAATCCAAAAAGATCCATGGCAAGTTTCCCCAAAGAGTCAAGCAGCCTGACGTTGAGAAAAAACACAATGACAGCTGTGAGCAACTGGCCTAAAAGCAAAGACTGAGGGTTTTATTGTAGCTGAAAAAAATCACTGACTGCAATGTAAAAGCAAAAACAAAGCTTTGCACCTTTTTCTTTCTAAAGATTGACAGCAGGATGACACATCCTGTCAATCACCATCATCACTGGTTTTTGATGACACTTTTACCTAGAAACAAAAACAGTAAACTACAAGTGTGGGAAAAAAATCTTTACAGTCTGTTCTACAATGTCCAGTGTCCTTTCTATTACTACATTGCATTGACTTTAGTACCTCTGATGCCAGTTAAAGTCTTGAAGCAGTACTTACAGCTTACATAAAAAAAAGTGAGGAAGTTTCTTCAAGAGGCTGACGTGTGAATAACAAAAACAAGCTACACATTTACGTTATCTGTGATTATAATTTCAATATAAAAGTTACATACCTCTTCAAATATGTGACAGTTTACAACAGGGATGCAGAAAACCTTCCCCTATAATTTTTAAATAGCCAGACTTCTTCAACACTTCAGGTGTGTCTGAACAGATAAGTTAAAGGTTACTTCCTAGTTTTGTGGAAGCCCACAATGTTTTGGTACTGATGCCCCCTTTAAAGGAAGTGGGAGTGGACATAATTTAAAATTCTTAAAAAAACCTGCCATTGTCATCCAATGTGTACTGTTTACACAAGAAATGCAGCAAGTTTTTTTTTTTTTTTTTTAAGCCCTTATTCAATTCTATTTTATATTAGGCTACTATACAACAAAACTCAAAAAAAAAAAAAAAAAGAAAAAGAAAAACCCAAATGCTGTATTTTTTTATCATTTTTTCCTATTTTTTTTCCTCAAAGTGTGCTTCGGGAAAACACCAGCCTTGCTCACTGTCTGGACTCAGGCAGTAGAGCTTTGTGTGCGGCTGTTTTAGGACAGTGCTCAGGCGGTGTGCTCCTGTCACAGCTGCAGACAGGTGAGGGCGTGCGCTGCTCCACTGACTACTGTCCTGTCTACTCTTGGACGGGACATGCTATTGCTATAGCAACTTGCACACTTTTCACACAGTATCCTTTCGTGTAGTCTAGTTTTTTGAGTTTTTTGAGTATGACCATGGTGCAATGTGATCTCTGTCTCTGACAAGCCACTATGTCCCCATATATTTCTATTGCTGATGTGAGACTACCATTTAACCTGGATCAGAAAGTGATTCAAAAGAGACACTCAAAAAGAGAAAAATGCGTTGAGATGGCACGCAAAATGGCACTAAATCGTGCTCAGTTGTGCTTTTCTGTGGTGCTGAAAAGCATAAGAAAAAAAAAAAGATGTAAAGTGTATACTGTAAACTGTTCGCCTGTATGTCAGCTGCGCCTGGCGCCGTGACAGAGCCTGAGCCACCAACGAGAGGCTCTTTTCCTCCTTGGCCCAAGCCCAGCCCACGTCCAACATTTTAAGACTAAGTTTTGCGTCCAGTCTAAACTGGGATAAGGCCCATTTCTGCGCCACTGTCTGGTCCACCTCCTGCGCTAAGATGCGAAAGATCTGGCCCATTGTCTTTTGAGACGAAGCAGGAGAACATTAAAACGCTTAAATAGCTCAGCAACAACAACAAGGCTTTAAACAGCCAGCGTTGGTAAATTACAATATTTATAACTGATGATGAGAACACAATTCATCAATTCATCTGAAAATGTACAATAAAATATATTTTTATTTATTTTTGCAGTTTATTTTTGCAGTTACAATGTTCCAAACAGTTGGGGGTGTTGAAGTCAAATTTGGGGGTGCTGCAGCCCCCCCAGCACCCCACCCCTTCCCGCTTCCATGAACTATAGTACGTATAAGTGTGTGTTTGAACCATCAACAAGCCTGTAAATAAATCCTTATATACTGTAGTTATATTATATTCAAACGTGTTTTATTTAATATTGTAAAATAAATATTTTATTTTGTTATATCACACAGGAGTCAGGTCCTTCCTGTTCAACAAAAAATCCTGCTTCATGCACTCTGGTGTCGCCCAGCAGGAATCAGCACCTTTTAAGAAGCTTAGACTAAATCTAAACTAAATCTCTGGAGAAAACTTTCAAACTTCAATTTGAGAATTTGAGAATTTGTGACTCTAAAATGTCCAGAGTGAATATGCGGGTGAACACTTGCCTGTCTGTGCACGTCTCTGTGTCTGCCCTACAACTATGACTGTCCTGGGTGTACCCTGCCAAGTGCATAGTTATTGGGCTAGGCTCCGTACACACAACTCCTAAAGGGAAAAGAAAATTGAGATAAATTAATAAAAAGATAAATTAATAAATTAATGAACTTTGCAAACAAATTATTAAAAAAATAAAACACACATTCAGACTATTCTGAAAAAAAGTCCATAAAGAGGCCATTAACAAATAACCTCTTCTACCTGACTATTTATTATGTGTATTTTATTATGTGTAACAGACATAGTCCTCTTTATTCAATTTTAATTCATCATTATACAGGGGTGAAAGTAGATTTTTGCTTATGCCGGTACTATAACAAATTATGCCTACATATATATATATATATATATATATATATATATATATATATATATATATATATATATATATATATATATATATATACATATATATAATAGCAGAAAAAGCAGATATACGAGGTTAAGAATGAATCTTGACTATAAATGAAAAATATAGACATGGCTTATACAGGGTTTAACAGGGTTTGAAAACAAATCAAACGCACCCTATAAAGGCCAACACACACCGGACGCACGTCAAAAAATATGCCCCTATTGTTTTCTATGAGGCGCACACATGGCCCCCGTACTTCTGCAGTAACAAAAACAAAGCAAACAGGTGACATACATCAGGCTCTGACACCTTCCTCACCTGTCTCCTCCCTGATACCGCTGCCTCTCCTCCTGTGTGCGTGTGTGTGTGCGTGTGCGTCAGCCCCATGGCAGTGTTCAGAGCGGCCGCGGAGCGCGAGCCGCCCGCAGCCTCCACAACAGAACTGAAGTGAAAGCGGCCAGAACTCTGATTGTTATTAAGTTGCTTGTATTCTGTTTAGTTCGTAGCTCGTGCGGTTTCCTCGCGCTTCCGCGGTGTCTCGTGTTTTAGAAAGAATCTCAGACTGATCCATCTGCGGGGCGTTCACATGCCATAGGCAAATGACTTTATTTGGAAAGACATGGCTCCGCGATCTACCCGCACTGCTTTTACGATCGACAGTAGATCGCGATCGCCGGGTTGAGGACCACTGATTAAAACCTTCTCAAGCGTTTGGTGTAATTTTAGGCGGCACTCCAGGTGTGCTTTGGGCTTAAGACGCGCACGCTCAATGCGTTTGTTTAAGGAAGCGAGACAAGTGAATGATGAGAGGGGAGAGGGACATTCTGTGCATTAAATCACATCACGGAGCGATCATAAGCCACTAAAAAACACACAGACACAGATATGATGAGATAAAGCAGTGCCTGCTTCACATGCTTTAGCGTCAGAGATTTTTTTCCTCATAAAAGCGTCCGCGGTCCGCGGCTGCTTTCTAATGTGTGTTAAAGCTGCAAAGACCGGCTGGACAGCTGATCTCTTTCTACGGTACTGCGGTACCCCCTCTAAATCTTATGCCGGTACATAGTACCGGGCCGTACCGGCTTACTTTCAGCCCTGTCATTATATCATACTTTGGACACACACCATTTTATATTTTTATTTTCAGTCTTTGTAGCCACACTCCATTGCACTTGCACACATTTTGACTCAGCACTGGTCCATATGGTGAATGTAATAAACAATGAGAAGCACATAAAGTGCAGAGGATTGAGGACAAGCCTACATCAGGAGATCAGAGAGAGAGGGGCAAAAAAATGCTGGATTATTGGACATGTCACATACATGGGCAGAAAGAGTGTTTGAAAACACAAGAGTTTCACATCCTTTGCACTGATGTACTTTGCCAAGCCTTCTACATTTTATTTATAATTTTTATTCTACAGGTTAGACAGGGTGGGGGGCAATAGACCAAGAATAGAAAAGAGTTAAGTAAATATTTTTTTCTCTGTGAATGAATACAATGTTTGCAGAGTCCGGCAGATGCAATCCAGAGAGTGATGGGTGTAAATACAGGAGGAGAGATGAAAGTGATAGTGCAGGCGAGGGATGAGAGGAGGAGGAGCGTGCAGCCCGTGTCAGATGCTGTGTGGACGGATAAAGAGGTGGAGTGGACGCGAGCGTGGCACAGACGCAGGACATCTGTGTGAATGCCAGCCGGACTCCTGCCGTGACCAAGCACCAACAGCATTATGTCCATGGAGGGCTCCGAGGGAAAGTTGTTGAAGAAGGTCAGTGGATGCACTTCACTAAAAATGAGTGACCTTACGCTGTTTGTCCTAAAAACTCTACATGCTCTGTTGTATGTATGGGACTTGAGGCCTAGCTGTCATCGACCCACTACTAGAGTCATAAAGATAGATTAGTGTAACATTTTTATCCAAATACATCTGGAGGAATTGGAGAACTCATAAAAGGATGCAAATAAATTAAAATTAAAAACAGACAAAGTCTTAGTATTGTCAATCATTATACATTTTTGACTTTGACCTAAAAAAACAATTGTAAAAAATACAACTTAAAATAGATTGTTACTTCAGAGAGACTGCTATTTTTTACCTTTCCTTTTACTCTGTTCATTATGGTAGTTTGAGGCACTTGCTTGCTTTTATCTGGTATGTAACTTTATTGAAAGGTTATTAAAATATACTGTTTACTTCTTGTGCCATCCCCAAGCCTGGATAAATGGAGAGGGTTGCGTCAAGAAGAGCATCCGGCGTAAAACCTAGTAATGTCACATCAATATGCAAACCACTGCACACTGGGCAGATGACATGCTGTGACAACCCTGGAAAGGAAAAGCTGAAAAGAAGAAGTTATAATGCATTATTGTTGACATGTTTTGACCTTGTACACTGCACATTCATTTATAATTCATATCCTTTGGTATCCTTCTAACTTGTCATTGTTCTTATACTTATAAGCTTTGCCTCCCCTGCAGGGATCCATCAAGAAGAAGATTGAATCCCTTAGACGATGGAGTTCTGCGAGTATGAAGAGGCCTCCGAAGACCAAAGCCAAGACCCTGAGTCTGTCCTCTCCGGTGGGGGACCCGGAGGACCTGTGGCTTCATGAAGGGAATGGGAGGAAGCTGCGGCCCATTGTGGACTCTGTCTTCGGACAGGTAGGAAGCCTGGACTGGGCGAGTGCCTGGACCTGTCTGTGCTATTGAGGTGGAATTTTCTCAGGCCTTTTATTTTCATACTGTAGGAAAAATTATGCCTTCTTGACCCTGTGGTGGACATAATTCTCTACATTTATTTAAAACATCACTACTGAACTTTTTAGCATTTACGTAAAATTAAGGGCAAATGCTCCTGCAGTCTTAAACAGTCTTAATACAGGTGCGTATTTTCAGGTTTTCTAAGATACACCTGTCTATTTAAGTTGGGGTCTAAATTTGTGTTCAAGATACATGTTCTTATGAGATGGTAGTAGGCCTTGTCACTTATAGTTTCACTGTGAAGTATAAACTAGGTCTATGTCTCATTTTCTTCACAACTCTTTTCTGTGTTAGGAATTTGCAATTTTCTGTCAGATATCCCAACCATAGCTGAACTGTAGTGTATGTGTAGGCAGTGACCAACCCTTAGCTGACAGACTAAGTAGATCACAACGTGCTGTTTCTCTTTGCCATAGAAATACAAATTCAGTTCAACTTGAATTCCCGAAGGAAAATTGGCATGTTAAGTCCTCTTTAAAATAACAAATTCATATTTGTTTGGGGGTCACTGAGAAGATGGAGTTCTTGTGGTACTGACTGTTTAAAAAGCTGAATGCAGTTTCTCAGTATCACATTCATCACATGTAAAGAGGCTATGAGGATGCATGCTCTGTGAATGGGAAAAGAACAAAAAACAACACAAAAACAACAGATAAATTATTTGTGTTTTTTTAAGATTTTGAATTCCTTTGCATATGATGAGATATGTAACGTTTAAATGACAGATGTTGTGCATGAGCTGCTTCAGAGGATTGTTTTGTTTTGTTTTTTTTTTACTCAAAATCATTTTAAGGACAAGGTTATTGCGTGTTCACAGTATAAAATTAGGCTTCACTTTATCTAAAAAAAAATGTGTTTTTAGGTCTTCCGTTTTGTCGCGTGACACATAAAGGCTGCAGATTAAGCACATGTTAAAGAGGAAATGTGAAGTTTCAATATCGCACGTTATGGCAGAAGTAACCAATGCATTAATCCTGAACCTACAACTATTTCATTTATATGAATGCACACTTTGAAAATTACATTTAAAATAAAAAATAATGTTTTGCTAAAAACGCGTCCGTAACCAGAGATAATCAGTATGATCAAAATATATAACTTTACTCTTCCACCTTAAAAAAACATAGTGAGATTGCACTTCTGGAATAGCGGTTGATGGAGTAAACACGGGAGAAGAGCATCCAACAAAATCTTAATCTTATTAAATCTTATTTCACTATGTAAGTTGCTTGTTTTTATGTTAATACCTGACTTTGATTTGAGGTTTTGGGTGTTTGTATGTTTTATTTTATGAATCTCTGCATTTTGTACTTTGTTTAGTCAAAGGTTTTGAGTAACACGGAGTTTTCCTTTACTGCGAGTTCAGATGCAGTGTGGGGTGGAACAGATAGAGGTTGAACAAATTGTTCTGTCAAAGTTTAAAGTTCCAGTGTGTTTTTCATATGGATTTGTTTTTGTGTTTGTGCCCCCTTCCCCTCACCAAAGGATACACAAAGATGTTATTCAGGTATTTTTTTTATGCCTTACAATAATGTTGTACCACTCATTATGACATTCAGGACTTGTGAAAAGAGTGAATATTTTGGCTCATCTACAGAATTTAAAAGCAGATGTGTCATTTTTACAAGAAACCCACCTAAAAAACAAGCTCATAAGCTATTACTGTATATAAGAAATGGACTGGTCATGTGTATCACTCAAGTTTCAATGCAAAGTCACGTAGGACAGCAATCATTTTGAAAAAGTCTGTTCCCTTCACACTGACAAATGTTTTGGCAGATTCGAATGGGAGATATATCATTGTAGTAGGGGAAATTTACACCACACCAGTGATATTAGCAAATATTTATGCTCCAAACTATGACAATAACAAATTTATTAGCTCTAAAGTGAACTCGCTCTCCATACAGAAAACTTAATTTCAGCTGTAGACTTTAGATTTGTGTTGGACAGGTTCAAGACTCAGACTTTGTGCAAATCAGCAAAAGGAAAGGGAAGGGAAGGGAATGGCATGTATGACTATTTATTCTCTACACTATCAAGGTTTGGCATTGGTTGCACTTTTGTCTCTTAGATTAAGCTTTTCTATGCATCTCCCAAGGCCTCAGTACAGACAAATCAGTTAAAATCAGACTTCTTTGGATTGACTCGATCTACAAGGCAAGACTTCCAGTTGTCCCCTCTCCTTTTTGCATTTGCACTGGTCATTACTTTGCGAACACGTAGAGTTTACAGAGGGCTCTTTAGAGGAAGTATGAGCACTAGGTCTCACTGTATGCAGATGATCTGCTGTTATATATTTCAGATCCTGCAAAGTCACTTTCTTCAGTAATGTCTGTCTTGGAGAAATTTGGACAAATATCAGGGTGCAAACTTAATATGGGTACGACCATGTTATTTCCAATCAATGTTATCACTGACCAGCAGATATTCAGACAGTTTCATTTTTAACAAGTTAGTCGTTTTAAATGTATTTGGAACACCATGAATAAGGAAGTTATTCTTACTGCATCTTAAATCTGATGGAGGTATAGGACTTCCCGATATCAAACTTTATTACTGGACTTGTAATATTAGAATGGCAGCCTATTGGTTGCATAAACAGCCCCTAGATTGGGTGGAGATGGAAGTATATAGTGGCTTGCCCTCTTCTCCTTCAGCATTGCTTATTTACCTTTATCCACAGGAAGCATCAGATCCTTAAGAAGTCCAGTAGTTACACAGGCATTAAAGATTTGGTCTCAGATCTGAAAAAGGTATATAGGCTATAGGTGGCAAGTTGTGTCTTTATTAAGCCCTCTGATCAAAAAACATTGCTTTGCTCCATTATTTAACAACTCACTGTTTGATGACTGGTTTGGCAGAGGCATTCATTCCTTCATGGATTTGTTTATTGACAAGGTATTTCCAAGTTTTGTACAGTTACTAGAAAAATATGACTTGCCAAAATCACATTTCTTCAGGCTTGTACATTTGTAAAAAAAAAAAAAATTTGTATCCTAGTCTACCAGATGAGTCATTAATGGAAACTGTTCTTTTGTATAAACCTCAAAAGTAATCCAATCCAGTTACATTCATTGCTATCTCTGTTATGAATTGTGGACGCAAAGAAGATAACGCGCAGAACAGAGCATTGTGTGGTCTCTTATGTCTATCCGCTGGCTCGTAGACTGATTCTCTGAAACTGGAAACATCTGGAATTGGAAATCGCTAAGAAATCAATCAAATTATTTTTTTTCCTTGTGTATAGTATTTGTGCATACTTCTATGTCCATACTACTAACTTGTACTACCATGTTTTTGTGCTAACTGTTAAGTTTGCAAAAAAATCTATAAAAAGAGTTTGCATTGTGAGACTAAAAGGAGATGCATATATGAAGTCTCAGTATTGGTTTGTGTGTGGTCATAATTATCTTGTTTTCATTGTAATATTTTGGTTTATTAAGAACTGCTGTGAAGTATTAACGGCAGGCAAAATAAGCTTCAGCCTACACCTTTTCTAATGTTTGTTTAGGTTCAGATTATGAAAGCATTTACAGGAACACAAGTATGTATTTCCAACAACTGTAACCAAAATAAACTGAACTAAATGGCAGAGAAATAGTTCAGGGTTGCTCAGTGTTGTGGTTGGCATTGGTGTGATGTGTCTGCAACAGAAGGAGTCAGTGATAAGGATAGTGTGGAGAGAAATGGAGGATGAGTGCTGAACAGTAAGGGATGGCTTTATGTCATAAAGAAACTGAGAAGAGTTTGATTGGGATGTAAAAGGCAGATTAGAGCTTAAACCACTTACGGGACAGTTGGACAGATGCAGGATGTACTCGTCCTATAGGGAAAAGTTAAAGGGAAAATCCAGGGCATGTGTGTTTGGATTTTTGTGGATGCTTACGTAAGCGTTGTGTCAAAGCAGTTGATAGACTAGACCGGTGGTCAAGCTGTGGTACAGGCACCACTGGTGGAGCATGGGCCTCTTGTGGTACTCAGGAGCTTTTTGTTGTTGTTGTGGTGGTTGTTGTTGTTTGTCAGTTTAAGTCCTGATTTAGGTTAATTTTGGGACTGTTGTATTCCTGTTTTTGTCCTTCTGGTTTGGATTTCAATCTGAAGTTTAGACGACTGCTTAGTCCTGATTTAGACCTGGTTTAGACTTAGTTTAATCCTGGTTTAGCCCTTGTTTAGCTCCGGTTTAGTCTAGACCTGGTTTAGACCTGTTGTCTGTTGTGTCCTTGCTTAGGAAGGCATTTTTTGTGTTAATCCTCATTTTATGCCGTGGCTTAGACCCGGGTCAGTCCACATTTAGGCTTCATTAAAAGTGGTACTTGGAAAGACAGTATTTCAGGGGGTGGTACTTGGTGTGGAAAGGTTGAGATTAATAGTATGTCAATTGGCCTTTTAAGGACTTTTAAGACAAACAGGCACGCATTGTTAAGTACAATATTGTTAAATAAAATGTTTCAGTAGTTCAGTTCAAAAGCTGAAACCCATGTATTATTTTAGAATTCAGTGCACAGAGAGTAGAGTGCTCCAAACATTTATGAATTATGATAATTATAATGTTTATCTAATATGTGGCTAAGGAGGGAGAGTGGTTGTCCTGTAACCAGAGGGTTGGTAGTTCGAATCCCTAGTTCTAGGTCATTGTGTTTTTGGGCAAGACACTTTATCCACCTTGCCTGTATGAATGTGTTAATGTGTGTTTGGTGGTGGTTGGAGAGGCCGTAGGCACAAAATGTCAGCCACTTCTCCGTTAGTGTGCCCCAGGGCAGCTGTGGCTACAGAAGTAGCCCACCACCAGTGTGACTGATGAGTGAATGAATAATGCACCTAATTGTAAATCAGCTTTGAGTACATAGAAAAGTGATGGATAAGACTGATGTTCATTATTATTCCAATTTTATAACATACTGAATTTTAGTTTCCATTAACTGTTGCTGCTATCATCACAATAAAAATAAAAATTAAATGTGTTATACATATGTATGTAGGTTTCACTGCGAATTGACTAAATTGAAATAAAATGACTTTTCCACAATATTAGATGGTTTATAGCTGGTGTTATGTGCATGTTCAAATTTTTTTTAACATTGTACAAAATGGAGTAGTAGCTTGAACCAATAGGACAAAGAGTCCCTCAACAATAGAAACATTTGAGGAGCCTACTTTCTTAAAAAAAAAAAAAAAAAAAAAAAGTGTGGTTACTTCTCCACATGTTTGAAGCCTTTTTTCTTAAAAAGATCCTCATAAACAATGTCACACTGGACCTAGAACAATTGATGCTTTTAACTGAATTCTTTCAAAGCATCACTACTTTGAACCTCATGCAGTTCTTGCCCTCGTACATTGCCTTTATGAATGTTGTAGCCTTTGACTTGACAAAGCATCTTCTTAGAGTCTTCCAGCTGTTGTCATACCCTCAAATTATATAAGCAGCTTTGTAGTGGTTTGCAAACAATAAATAACATTACTTCACCATCTAGTTTAGACTCAACACATTCAGTACAAAAATGTTTTTTGTTTCTGTATAAAATGCAAATAGATTATTTTTTCATGAAAACTGAGAAAGAGGTCACCAAGCCAGCTCACTCTTTGTGCTAGTCTCAAGCCTGGATAAATGGAGAGGTTTGCATCATGAAGGGGATCCAGCGTAAAACTTATATGCCAATCACTGCACACCATAGGCGGTAGATGGTTGGCTGTGGCGAGCCCTGAAAATGAAATGCCGAAAGGAAAGAGTAAGTGTTTTTTTATTCATGAATAGAAAATGAGCAAGAATTATCAGTCAGTATGTGTTAGCCCTGCTGTTCAAGCCATAGACAGCTGGAATAGACTCCAGCTCCATGTAATAGGGCTGTAGCATAATGGTTTGTGACTCTTTATGAGAGCTGAGAGGAGGCAGCATTTGTTTATAACCATTTCCTCGAGATAGAGCTATCCCATTGCAGATGCAAATTTATATCCTTTCATCCCATCCTAATCCAAGACCCCTGGACCTAAGAGAAAACTTTTATGCCACATGAAAATGCTTAAACAAAATCCGCACAGGTGCAAAAGGCATTACCCTCGATTTGGGATTTGTTAAGTGCAAGAGAGAGAGAAAGAGAGAGCAGTGAATGTGGGACAGCCAACACAGTTTTATGTGATATCAAGGGAAATTTAAACCCCCTACAATACTGTATTACATTTTATGTGATTATGAATCTTTACTTTGGTCTTTATGCCCCATTTATTTAGATTATAGTAATTGTGTTTTGTCCACTTTGGGCTGTAGTAGAAACATGAAAATTACATAGAAAGAAATTCTCCTGTCAGGCATAACATTATGACCACCTGCCTAATGTGCATCCAATACACAACAAACTCTGATGTGCTGTGTTTTAACCCTTTTGCTATTAGCCATTAGCCATTACAATTTGGCCCATAGGTCACACTCATTCAACTTCTTATGCATACCAAATTTACTTGCTTCTAACGCATGTAAAGTAAATGTTCACTAGCCACCTGCTACCCACTAACAGGTGCCATGATGAAGAGATGATCTGTGTTCACATTACCTGTCAGTGGTCATAATGTTATGCCTGAATGGTGTATGTACTCTGTTCAAAGTAAAGTATATTAGCTAAAGCATTAATTAACAATTTTTTTCCTTTTTATTTTAGTATTTTGTCACAGTTCACTGGAACATATTACATTCATATTTGATGTTTTTAGTCATTCAGGTCATCACAAAGGCCTCTGAAAATCCTAACTGATTAAAAACTATATGACCACTTGTTTTTGATCTAATCACATTGAAACATTGCAGATCTTTACAAAGATCTTTACATATTCTTCAAAGATCACATTCTGAATATATTAATGATATGCTGTCATATGCAACTTAATGAATGTAGTGAAAATATACAGTATAGTTGTCTTTAGTCACACTGTGCAAACCATTGATAATAGCTTGTTTCAGTGAGTTGAGCTTAATATCTGCGTCACATGTTGTAGAAATCTATCTGATTGCATTTGGTTTGATCTGGTGAACAACATCTGCCTGGCATCTGTGTTTGTATGTCAGTATACATGTAAGTGCATGCTGACACACATGGGCACAAGCCATTTTGGCCAAAACATTTGCCCTGACCTTAGGCAGAACTATTAGCATGGCATGCAAAAATCCCTACATTTGGAAGTGGTCCATGATGTTGTTTACTGCCGCGACACTACAGTCTGTGTTGGCCCATCTTCTGTCCTTGTCTTTGAGGCATCTGGTGTGCTCGCTGTTGTCAAGGGATAAAGCAGGAATTCTCACCCAACTGCTGTGTTTTGGCTCTAATGGCTGATAAGCTTTCTGTTCACAGCAGGAGCTTTGTTCAGACTTACTCAGATTTGTCTGCTGTGATACTGTATGTTTTGCATGTCCTTGTCTGGTTCAGTAAGCTATTTGTAAATATATCTATAGTGCTGTGCAAAAGTTTTAAACAAAGAACGGTGTATTATTATACAAAAATACACAAAATTGCAAAGAAAAAGACAAATATTCCTAAAACCCTTCTACCACACAATGGTAAAGAATCTACTAAATCTAATAACTTTGCCCACTGTACAGTATATTCTCTGCTCATGCATGCATGCATCTTTCTAAGGCTTAGAAAGAGATGCAGAAAAAGCCCATTGCAGGACTTCCATTTGCTAATCTGGGGACTGTCCAGCTGGGGCCGTGGGGCTAAGGCACATACCATTATATAACAGAGACATTGTGGATTCAAATCCTTTGTTGCAAGTCCTGTCTGCTTAACAGAATGAAAGTACATGCATTTGCTTTTCTAAGTCTACCTAAAGATCAAGGGGTCCCAGGGGTCAAGTGAGGAATCTCAACAGCTGTAGCAGTCTGTGTGACAATTTCAACAACTGATTTTTATTGTGTGTTTCTTGCTACACATGTTTACTATAATATTTTCATTTATTTAATTTCCTTATTTGAGCAGAATATATAAAACCTGTTGCGGCACCACTCAGCCCTTTGACAATACTCAAAAGAAGTAGGATGAAGTGCAAACTTGTGAACTCCTACCCCTTTACAAAATTACAAATAAATATTAACTATTTACATATTTACAAATATACAATCTTAGAAAGCAATGCTGGTGTCATTTACGTATTTACATACATACTGTTAACATAGAAATCTTATCATGTTTACATTTTTACATACACACTATTAATAAATATGTGTTACTATTATTATATAAATAATATAATAAAATTATATGTATAAATATTATCTATCTACGTCAGACATGTGTCTGACATTCTCGTCTAACATCAGACACTGATGTTGGACAAGAAGGCCTGGCTCGCAGTCTTCGCTCTAATTCATCCTAAAGGTGTTCTGTCAGGTTGAGGTCAGGACTCTGTGCAGCCCAGTCAACTTCTTCCACACCAAACTCACTCATCCATGTCTTTATGGATGGTGCTTTGTGCACTGGTGCAGTCATGTTGGAACAGGAAGTGGCCATCCCCAAACTGTTCCCACAAAGTTGGGAGCATGGGATTGTCCAAAATTTCTTGGTGCTGAAGCATTCAGAGTTCCTTTCACTGGAATAAGCCCAGCTCCAAAAAAACAACCCCACACCATAATACCAATTCAGTTATTATAGTGGGTGAGCAAATACTTTTGGAAATATAGTGTATTTGTCATTCCTTCCACATGCATGCACCCATGCATACCATAGGAGAGCATGTTCACATGCATGCTGCAATACTTGTGGTATAGCATAACCTGAGTTAAATATCTTTATATACATATGTCATGCATATGTCAATAAAGTTGTCATAACCATTGGCATAGTCAATATATGCTTGCTGACATAAAGAATCATTAAGATTAGTTATACATTTTCTTTTTCAAGGTATAGCTCAAAGATACTGACTTTATACATTCTTTTAAACTGCTGGAGTGTTTTACTACCTTTTAGTTTATCTTGTAACCCATTCCACAGAGTCAGCCCACATAAAGTGATGCACTGACTTTTCAGAGTGTTACGAGCACACTGATTCTTCAGATTAAGTTTTCCTTTTAAATTATATTACCCCTCTCTATCACACATCATTCTTTGTTTATTTCTTGGTAATTGAGAATTTCTAGTATATTATTAACATTGTTTTATATTTGACTAGATCTTCTAATTTCATCATTTGAGGTTTGAGGAACTGTGTGTTTGTATTGTCTCTAAACCCAACATTATGCACAATTCTTAATGCTTTTTTCTGTTGTCTAAACGATGGCTCTAAATGACTGTTAAAGGTGTTGCCCTAAACCTCTGTACAGTAATTTATGTAAGGTAGGATATTCTCTGCATTTGACGTAGTTATATCATCTTGTTTTGTCTATTTTTAAAAACCCGTTTCCAATGATTTTTTTTTTTTTTTTTTTTTCCAGTGTCATCTTTTTTGAGAACATTCACTCACTGAAGCAAGTATTAGCCTGGCATCTAATGGGGAAAATTGAGTATTACAACTCAAGTCAAGTTACAGTGCAGTAGCAATGAACTAGCCTTGGCTGCCATCTTCTGATCAAATGTCAGAAAAATCAGTTGTCTCAGAGTCTGGGATTAAACGTGTCAGAAAAACATTGGTTTACGTATACCGTAAAACAGAAGTGGGAACATTCCCAATTATGGTTCATTACATGCCATATTATTATTAATTGTTTTTGAGAGTAAAACTGCTAGAGTTGCAAATTTAGATTGTTTTTACAAATTTAGAAATATCAGAAGTGGACATGTTGAGAGGGAGACATGTGGAGATAATAATAACACGAAACACGAAAACTGTGTTACCTTACAACCAGCCAGAGAGCAGCATTCACAAGTCCAATACAAGTCACACACAGGCAATTTATATCAACAGATACTGAGCAGCCATGAGGAAAAGGTTCCCTGGCCCGGGTGTTTGGCCTTCTGTCTTTGGATATCTGTAACCCTTGGGTTATGGTATGGTCAAACTGATGCTTCTGAAACATCCGATGCAACTCTGAAAACATGCTGCCCTGCTAACAGGGTTTTTGCATGGTGCTAAATGAGGGAGTGGAACAACTCCAATCCTGTTGGCCCTCTCCCCCTTCCTTCTGCAACTCCTTATCTTTGTCAGGCTTGATCCGTAACACAGCTCAGCTCCTCTCTGCTACATCTTGACGAACAGACGTTCCTTTCTCCATCTGGCAGTTGTGCCCCATATGAATGTAAGGCAAATATTTAGGATAAGGAAAGTCATTAGGAGCAGATACAGCCTGGCTAAATACTGAAATTACATGTGTATCAAGAACTCTTTTTCACAACACAACATTGTCAGCACAGCACATAGCTTTAAGACCAAGTGCCTGAAATGGTGAAGTTCATTTTCCATAACTTGGACAAAGGGCAATAATGCACAGGCAGAGGTGAACTGAGTCTCCAGGAGGCTGTAAAATGACAATAGGTTATCAAAGGGTCCCTCAGTGGGCACACTGCTGTTTTGTTTGGGTCTATAAAAATGAAAATAACTCAAAAATCTCAAACCCCACTTTGACCACACATCCTGCCAACAACGCCAGGATGTAACCGAGTGGAGGAGGTGCTTGATGTCTGGGTTCCTCAGCCAAATGACTTTTACTATGTTCAAACACACATGTGCACTGAGGGAAAATTTGATAGTTAGGCCACTTCAAATTGATTGATTCATAGTAAATAATCTTTCTGGCATAGACTGATTCATTATAAAGTTTTATGACAGTCGGGATGAAGGAGCTTGTGTCGCAATCTGCACTGCTCCTCTCTATTGTTTAAAGCTGAAAGCAGGGGATGGTCCAGGCTGCTCAGTATAGCATTCGTCTTAGTGAGTGCAGCACATTGCTCCACGACCTCAACCAGAGCCTCTAAACTAATGCCTATTGTTGAAACAGCTCTGACTCAAACTAGTTATTTCTGCACAATAAACATTCAGACGTACTTTAATGTTTACAATAAAGGACCTTAGTTTTATTTTTTATAATAGCAGGCTTTGGCCTTTTCTATAAAGTACATCTGTTTTTAATCCATTATAGTTTTGTATTTCTGTTTAGGGTGTCTTATTTAGGGTGTCAGATGCATTATTTCATTGGGTCTTAAAAGGTTTAGTAGACTAAACAGGTGCATATATTTGTCAAAAATTATTATTATTATTATTATTATATATTATATATATCATTATTATTATTTTGCAAAGCATTGAACAGAGGTTTTGGAGTATGTGGTTGTTTATTGTATATCAATCTATTCAGTAGCAACACAAATTATTATAAAAACACAAGATTACCTTTACCTCAGTTAGCCTAGATTCGGTTACCTCAAAACACAACTATAAGGTAATTATGGCATTTTGATGTTACATTGCTAATAAGGACAAATCAAGCACTTTTGGGGGTTTTGGGAGGCAGAAGGTTTAAGCTACTGCATGCATAATATATTTTGCGCACGTTTTTGTTTTGTCAGTTAGAAAATTGTCTAATGATGATTTTATCAGTGTTATATATTAAAATGAGAACAGTCAGTTGCCGAAGCAAGCATTAGCCTGGCATCTAGTGGCGAAAATTGAGAATTACAAATCGAGTTAACAGGTGCAGCAGCAATGATCTAAGCCTTTGCTCTCCTCCTGATCAAATGTTAATAATATCAATTGAATCTGAGTCTGGGATTATGCTTGCCACACAAATACACAATGTGCATATACCATAAAACAGAAGTGAGAACATTTCCACATTTAAAACAGCAATATATACCGTCACTTGTTTTTGAAACTAAAATTGCTGAAGTGGCCGTTTCCTTCCAAATATTTAGACATTTAGAGTATGTCATATACAGGAGCAGACATGTTGAAAAAGCCTCTCCTAAAATGACCCTAAGGATTATTGCTCTGTGTGGCCCTCACACAAACCAAGCTAATCTCTGGCACAGTCATCACACCACATGACAGGGAGCAGCATACACAAAGTCAAATACAAGACCGGCCACGGGCAGTTAATATAATTTTTGCCAATAAATGATTTTAAGTTGTCTCTTATAGTTTTGTATCTGTTGTTATTGTATTTTTTTAAGGAGTCTTGTTAAAACATTACTTAGTCAGTATTATGAATTATTTTGACAAGCATTGACTCAGAGTCTTGGATTATGTGGATCATTTGTTATGGAGACATTTACAGAAATTTAAGCAATAGCAACAACTATAACTTCAAATAGATAAGCAATCAGCTTACTCAAAAGACAACAGTAACGTAATAGTGGTATTTTGAAGTGACATTGCTGAATAAACAAAAAAGGACAAATCTGTCTCTTTTGGGAATGTGTGCACAGGGTTAAGTAATTGCATAACATTTTAATTTTTAATTATTATCATTTAATTTTAATCTGGATATTTCTAAAGCAATTTCCATAAATTTTGCCAGTTTGCCTACAACATGAAATAAATAAAATGAGTTACTACATATTGAATTGAACCTCCAAGTGAAAAAAGATATATATATATATATATATATATATATATATATATATATATATGTATATGTATATGTATATGTATATATATGTATATATGTATATATGTATATATATATATATGTATATATATATATATATATATATATATATATATATATATATATATATATATATATATATATATATATATATATATATATATACAAACTATTAATACAAGGGCAAGTAAATATACATCATCTGAAATATAGAGGAATAAATAGCATAATCATTTGCAGGTAATACATTTAATAAATAATAAATAATTGTAAAAAATAATAAAAAATAATAAAAAATTATTTTATTATTCAATTATTTATATAAATATTTGTACATATTTTAGGAGACTTAAGGATATTTTAATGTAGTGCCAATTGATGCATTAATTGTTTTATTTTAGTTGTGGTTTACTGTTTATCTATATGTACTCAATCAGCTCTTGGTCTGCGCTCCTCTTCATGGGAAATCAGTAAGCTAGATTTTCTTCCCTTCCTCCTCTAATCTGAAATGCCAGGGATTAAACTGGCAGCCAGCTCCCTCTATCCATAAATCTACACGCACATACACACATACACACACGTGCACACACATGCACACACAGCACTGGACTGGTCACTTTGACACTATAAACACGATGTTAGATGAAGGCGGGTGCGGTGTGGATTAGATGAGGTTGGTCCCAATTCAAGAGATCACTCATTTGGGGGTAAAACGGCTAAATAGAGATAGAAAAAGATGGTTGTGTGTGTGTGTGGTTGTGCGTGAGGGAGAGGGAGAGATAGTGGGTGGAAATAGTCAAGTCATGCAATCAGAGTCTGGCAGCCCACATTTGACCGTCCAATCCCACCTCGCCTTCATAATATCACTCCAAACTCGTCAAAGGTGGACATTGAATTTTTCTACAGCCCCGCCGAACCTCGGGATTTAATGTGACGTTATAGTCCCACCTTGACCAATAGAAATTCAGGTGAAGCGTGGAGGGACGTCCCCTTTCATTATCGTCGTAGTAATAGTGACTTACTGGGAACAAAGCCTCCATGGGACACGCTGCTAGATGAAATATGGTTCTGGATCTTGAACTTTTATGCTACCGTTGAGGGGAGAAGGGCCAGAAGGAAGTGGTTGAAGAGGGACAGGTGATGGGAAACATCAACAAGGCGTCCAAAAAGAACAGTAAAAAAAAGAGGAAGGTAAGGAAGCAATTGAGACATACAGCAAGTTGCAAGTTGCTGGAGCGAGAAGAAATGAGTTAAATAGTCTGCTTGTAACATCCTGGGATCATATACTTTTCAAAGGTGGTAGAAGGAGTGGAGACCTCTTTGGGCGGGACGGTGGAGCTGGACACAGAGGATGAAGAGGAGGAAGCGGTGATGGAGCGCGAGTTTGACGGGCCACTGTGTGCTCTGGTCCAAAACTGCAACATGCTTCACAACATTGTGGGCCCGGCCTGTATCTTCCTCAGACAAGGGTTCGCTCAGAGTCAGATTGTATGTATCTCACACAAAACACACAAACAAAGCAGCCATCCTTTAAATTGGGTACTTCACGTCAAAATGAAGGTTAAATTAGGTTCATCTGTCACGTACAACATCCCTGTTGCTTGTATATGTGTCGAGTTAAAGTTAAATGCAAGGCAACACAAGGACAATAGAGGAATATTATAAGTACATACTGGGTTGCAATGAATCTTTTGCAGCTTTAGCTAAAACAAGATAAAGAATTTTGAATTTGGAAATACAGACTGGAAGTTGAAAGGTTTCTAAGTGTGTGTTGTAAAGATATCTAGCACACTATGTCCTAACTGCATAGAGATAAGTGACCTGTGATGTATCCTGATTGGGGTCTTGGTCATAAATTCAGCCATGGTCACACACTTAGAGCAGCAGGCAGATTGATGTCCCGAGTGGAGGACATGTAAGAGGCCAATCTCCTCTGAGCTGCAGCTGCTAATTGAAAAGGTCCATTATGATGACTCTGCAGTTATGGACAATGGTCACAGATGTTGCACTGTGCTCTGGGCCCCTTCTCACTCAAGTCCTTGATCTGACTTTGGAGGAGAAGACTGTGAATGGTGTACAGTTTTCAAACTATCTAAAGTATGCTTTCAATCAGTAAGTCATTATATTGTAATAGCATGTGATGTTATTTGTTGGTTGTCAATAAATAGATAAGATCAACAAAAGTAGTTGAATAGATTGACTTGCTTGAGAATTATTACTTGTTACCTATCAAAACCTACTCAAAATTCATTTCATACAAGAGTAAAAGTAAATACCGTTGGCTCAAACAGGCTAAAATGGTAATTTCCTGTTTTTGTTACCAAAATGTTAACAAATGGACTTACATAGACCTAATCACATACACTGATCAAACATAACATTATGACCAGAGACGCCTGAAGGGAATAACACAGATTGTCTCTTTATCATGGCTCCTATTAGTGTGTCAGATATGTCAGGCAGCAAGTAAACATTTAGTGCCTTTTAATCCTCAATGTTGATGTGTTAGAGGGAGGAAAAATTGGCAAGCTTAAAGATTTGAGTGAGTTTGACAAGGGACAAATGTGATGGCTAGACGACTGGGTCAGAGCATCTCCAACACTGCAGCTCTTATGGGATGTTCCCAGTCAGACAGATGATGCACATGGGAAGGGAAGGCTGGCCCATGTGGACCAAAGCAACAGTGGCTCAAATGGCTGAAGAAGTGAATTCTGGATCTGTTAAAAATGTGTCTAAATACACAGTGCATCACAGTAAGGTGCATATGTGGCTGTTTATTAGGCAGTTGGTCATAATGTTATGCCTGATCAGTGTAGATATCATTTTTTTATATACTTAGCCTGTAATTAAAACCTAGAGAACCATAAGACTTGCAACTTTGCTTACTTATTGATTTTCTGGTGACCAATAAAACATTTCCAACTAGGTCACAAGAGATTGAATTAAATTGAATTAGCTGTTGTCTTATTCTCTAAAGTCATATGAGTCAATGAGAGCAATGTCCAGAAGTGAAGTGGCTGTCCACAGTGCAGTGTGTAATTGTTTATCAGGTGCTGGACAGTCCATGGTGCAGGAAACTCAGCAGGCAGCACACAAATAAAAAAAAATGATAAGCCTTCATGATTTGTAATACAATTTAGTGCTGTAATCTCTGTGCCACTGTTGTCTCCCTGCTTCCCTTAATCCAGCCATGTATAATTCTTGTTGCTGATGTTACAGTACCTGCTACTTCCACAGTTTATTACTAACATGTGTCTCAATTAAAATGATAACTTAAGTATAGATATCAGAGCTGCACAACATGTGGCAAATTTATCATTATAACAATATAATAATAATATAGCAATAAACTAAATGTATGGCAAAAATGTTATCGTCCTCCTTCTGACATAAAAAAGTATCTGGAGACTTAAATGTCTTTGGTTGATAAAGCCTCATAAAGGGAATCCAGATATTGCCAAACATATTGTTAATGCAATATTTGACACAATTGCATATTGTGTTTTTCTAATATTGTGCAGCACAAATATGTCTTCATTTTTTTCCCATGGATTGCTTAATTTAGTTTTTTAGGGTGGGTTAGAAAGAAAGGAGGGAGAAGCCCAGTATGCATCAGAGAAAGACACTCCAATACACTGTCAAACTTTGAGACTTCATTAGGGCTCAATAATGTTTTGGTACTTGGCCTTCATCATGCAAATGGTTGGAGAGCTCAAGGAATCCATCTTAAATATGAAGTGGCTAGCACCCAAGGGTTCCAGGTCATTCACTGAGATAAGCACTGGGTAAGTTCTCAACAACAAAGTACTAATAACACACATAACAATACTAATGACATCTCAATTTTGTGAGCTAGATGGTGTGTGGTAATCCATAGATCGCACTTGCCTTGTTGTCAACATTCAGTTTGTGACACACTTTGAAAGATTTGATTTGAATACTTGGGTTTTGAATTGCAGAGCATATGCCCAGTAAGCATCAAACTCTGTGATCCCAAATAAAAAGCCTGAGATTGGAGATGATTTTATGGGACAGATCAACTAAAAGGTTATTATCATAGGTTTGTCCAGATCAACAAGCTGGTAATCCACATCAGAATCTCTGCTCAGACGGATGAACACAGCACAAAAGACACTGGCTGGCTTAATTTGCTCTATGAAAAATGTGAAAGTATGTTCATGCTTCTCTTCTTCTTTCTTTCTTTGTCTTTCATGTGGATCACTGCAGGACAGGGATCTGCGGCCAGAAGAGATGGAAGGTAAATTAAAAACTGTACTTTATGTCTGTGAAAAATGTGGGCTGTCAGTGGCCAACTGTTGAACGTCAGTAATTGGATTCCTAATTGCCTCTATATAGAAAGATGATATATGCAAAGTAATGCTGTCCGTCAAAGATGAAAGCGAGAGAGATTATATTTCACAGTTTGAGTGAACACTTTGATCTATTGATATTTTCTTTTAACGCTACATTAATAGAAAAGTTACTCACCTCTCACATATCAGTTGCTATGAATAAAAAAATGATTAGACTAATGTACACACACACTGATACTAATTAATAACACAAATAAATAAAAAGTATGAGCAGAGTGCAGATATCCGTCATGGCATGGGCCCTATTTACTGTAGTAAACTCAAACCAGGTAAAAGCCAGGCAAAAAAGCTTAACCCATTGTTCCTATACTGACCCCTTGTGGCTGGAGTTAGTATTTGTGTCCCTATCTCGCAGTTGCAATCCTTGGCGGAGATAAATGAAATAAATAAACAAAAAATTTAAACTCACAAATAAGTAAAGTTTCATTTTCCTGTATGTATTATTTTTGGTGACATCTACTGACAACACATCTCACGCAACTTTAAATGGCCTCTCTATGAACAAACCATTTATACAATGTATTAAAATTAACATAAATGCAGTTCTTCTCTGGCAGTATTCTGTTTCTCAGTTGTAGGACATGAACTTGAAGAAAATGCTTAAAGGCAGCTTACATAATACTACAAGACATCCAGTGGCTTCATTCATAGATGTTAACACTTACATTTATTACACTGGCTCATTTTTTCCTGCACATCCTGTTAGGAGGCCATGTTTTTAATGAAAATGTTTTAAAATTCCTAGTTGATCTTTCTGTTGTGTTTTCCCTGCAGAGCTGCGTGAGGCCTTCAGAGAGTTTGACAAAGATAAAGATGGGTTCATCAGCTGTAAGGACCTGGGCGAGTGCATGAGGACTATGGGATACATGCCAACAGAGATGGAGCTGATCGAACTGAGCCAGCAGATCTGTGAGTCACACACACACACACAAAAAACACCCATTCACTACACAGGGCCAATATATCATCCATGTCTATCACTTGGGCTATAGAGCAGAGCAGTGAGGACTTAACCAAAGAATGGTAATTGAACTGTTGCCATGTTGCCCTAAATGTAACGTCATATGTCACTCATCCTCATTAAAAAGCTGTAGGATTTACAAAGTAATTATGAATCAGTATAATTCATTGGACACTGCACAAGTGATTCAGCTTATCCTGTGACACAATGAGTTCATTGTTTTATGGAATTAAACAACAGATGTTCACCTAAACTACCCAATATGCAGTGTCCGGCCCTGGTACAAATCATGCACCGAGGTAATCTTATGTTGAACCCATAAAATTGCATCTTCAAATGCTCATCACCAATTCACAGAGTTAGTAATATTAATATTGCCCTGACGCTCTCACTCATTTTCCCTGTCAATGTGTACTGTCCCTGTCAAATAAAAGCTAAAAAGACTTGATCTGATTGTTCCATTTTTACTTTGGCATTGTCTCTTTTACACCAAATGCATATCTCGCTATAACACTCTTCATTTGTGTTTTAAGTTGTGACTCTGTTAAACATTTAAGATTGTTGGTGTAAGCCAGTAGATAGTGCACAATGTAGGTTGTCTCTGCTGCTACCTTCAGCAGTTACTGGGTCATTTGGTGATGTTAAATTCCCTCAGAAAAGTTTTAGGCCTGTGATTAAGTGGCACTTGTCCAGGGCAAACTCATCCTCCTAATTCAGCTGGAATAGCCGCTGCTGCCCTAAATAAAGGCTTTTTTAACTAACACCAGTTTACATAATGATTAACATTGTGTAGTATTTTCTTTTAGCCAGGAAGATAAAATAGAATTATAAATTATTTCAACACAATATCTCTGTCTCACAAAAAATGCTCACCATTAATAAAATGGTTAGTGCCCCTCATTTTTTGTGCAGAAGATAAGGGGTTTGATTTCCTGAGCCATATACTGCAGCCAAAAGGTCACCATTGTGCCATTTCAAAGCCCAGATAAATAAAGAGAATGTCTCAGGAAGAGTATATGGCGTAAACCTAAGTGGTCAAAAGGGACTTTGTTATCATCCCCTCAAAATAACACACACTTTGGATTTGTTTAACCTGGAAAATAGACATGGAAAGCACAAAAGAATTAAATAAAAGGTGTGGTTCTGGTTCCTGCAGCTGTTTAGAAAGGACAAGCTGAGCACTGCATGAACCAAAGCACAATACACAATACAGTATACAGAAATATAGGGGAAAGGAAATCTGCAAAGTACTAGATAAGACATTGTGGGTCAACATTGGTGCAGGAGGTTAAGTGGGTCAAAAAGAAAAAAATCATTGTAGAAGATTAGAAGAGAGTTGGAAGGTTGTGTTGCATACAGTAAAAAGAGTGAATGTCAATCTTTGGGCTTTTGTAATCAGTCTCTCATCAGGGATATAGTAATGTGCAACTTTTTCTTTTACTTTTTTTTTTTTACAGTAAATAGAAACATGCCTCTCTATTTCTGATCACTGTCATCAAAACCTTAGTTGATATCAATAATATCAATAATTCAATACATACTGTGCATACATTGACAAGCATTTGAGTGTCTTCTGTGTAAACACTGACTAACTTATGATTTTGAGCTCGTTATATGCTTTTAATTGTTTTATTATTTATATTTATATTATTTATTTAATGTTCTGAGAAAAAGCACTTATCGTTTTGATTCATAAAATGTAGCAAAACAACTGTGAAGAACTAGTAAAATCCTGTCGGAGTTCATTGTGTGACTCTCCTGTAGGTGGCGGCAGAGTGGACTTTGAGGACTTTGTAGAGTTGATGGGTCCCAAGATGTTGGCTGAGACTGCGGACATGATCGGAGTCAAGGAGCTCAGGGATGCTTTCAAAGAGGTCTGCACTGCACTTTGGTTACGTTCATACAGGGTTTTCTCTAATAACTCGTTTGAATTGTCCAGTTTGATTCAGATGGTGATGGGCAGATCAGCCTGGCAGAGCTGAGGGAGGCCATGAAGAAGCTGATGGGGGAGCAGCTCCATCACCGGGAGATTGACGAGATCCTGCGAGACGTGGACCTCAACGGGGACGGACAGGTGGACTTTGAAGGTGAGGTTATAGCCCAAATCACAATGCAGTCTAGGGTCAGTTATATTGTTATCATGATATTTAGCATTGTAATTGCATATCACATGCTTTTTTTTTAATGCAGTGCAGCCCTAACATTACATACTTTATATTTCTGCAGAGTTTGTGCGGATGATGTCTCGTTGAGTCCTCTCCAAACCTCACTGGACTTGAGCTGCACTTAAAGTCAGGGCCGACTGCACATTGTTTCTTTTTTTTCTCGTGTACAAAGTGTCTGTTTTTGTATTACTGCCCATCATGCGTCATCCTTTTAATGTGTTACTATTTTATTTATGAATGTTAGATGTACAGATGAGTGACTCATTAGTAGGACAACCCTTGGGAAGCTTAAAGTCTCACTGGCTGTTTTAATTATGCAGACGTAACACTTGCTACAAAATCATCTTCACACCAAAGCAACAATGCATCAACAGGAAATAGCATTAAATTCACTGTAAAATACAAAGTGGCTCCAGAAAGTAATGAGAATAATAATAATTTTACATCTGAAGATGTCTCCTTCAAACACTTCCTATGAGTTGTCTATTCTTTGTCGCATCTCTGGAACTCTTCTCAAGTGAGATGGTGCTTAGAGCTTGTGTAGTGGCTCTTAGGACTCTATCCACACAACCAAAATCTTGTCCTTTCCTCATCTTTGGGAGTTTGAAATATTCACAAGGAGCCAAGCCGAGGCTGTGAAGTGGACAGGGAAACCGTGCAATGTGTTTTTTCAACTAAAAACTGCCAACTGCCAAAGCACTGTGACTTTGTGCATTGTTGTGATGAAGAATCCAAGTTGAGCCGATCTCTGGATGCACACCAAAAACTCATAGTCTCAAGGGACTGAAATTTTTAGGAACTATTTCCCTAAAAAATAAAGACTGATTTGAAAGGACACCATTTGGATAGTGTGCATCACGTCCGAAGAGCCAGTACTCAGGCTCTGAGCACCATCCCATGTAAATACTTCCAGGGATGCTAGAATAATGGAAAAATCTGTGTTGTGTAAACCCACAAGGTGCAGGATATTTTGTTCAAGACAATGTTCAATTGTCAATACAAAATGAATGAAATTATCTTTAAAACACAATTTACAATACTTTCTGAAAAAACTTTGTAAAAGGTGACCCAAAGTAGAGAACAAAGACCAAACTGAGACACTTGATTATGTCTGTCACTGTCACACTTGTTATTTACGTTAAGAGATTATAGACCCGGACAGAAGAGTTGGTAAAGACACACAATGTGGACATCCAGAGCAGTGCAATATTTGAATTTTTAAATGCAATGCAATATCAACACATGTCACATACAGTACAGAGCTAACCCTTTGTGATAAAAGAAGAAATGCTTGATCAATGTATGTGCATGTTGAACTACTGTATAGATAAATGTAAATAAGTTTTCCCTATTTTTGTGAACTACAATCTGTAACATTTTAGACAAATACTTGTTTTAGTAGCGAGTATGTGATTTAACTATTGAGTGTAAAATCTTCAAAAGATCTTTAGCATATACCAAACCAAAAACCTCACATTTTTAGCTTTTGCTGCAGCTGTTGCTCCATTAGCTTTATTTGCCCATAACTCATCTAAAACTGAATTAGATCATGTTTAACACATCTCTTGTTGTATAGCATACATTCAAGAGTATATGTTAATTTGCATCATAAATAACATAATTGTTAATAATAAAGGTTTTAATAACTAGCTTTTGTTTTTGTTTTTTGTTTGTTTGTTTTGTTTTGTTTTTGTTTTTTTTTCCTATTTGCACTTATTAGTTTCCAGGCAGTAATATTCTTAAGGTGTATTTTTATTCAGCTTTTTTAGTGATCTTGTCTCTCTAATTTTAACTGACCATATTGTTGTCAAATGGTTCAAGAGCTATTATACACTTTTTGTCTTGATGATTATGTAGTTTTATATACTACTCTAACTTAATAAGAAACTGAATTTAACTGAAATTAAGATCCTCAATTTGTATATAAGTGCATCATAACAGGAGGGGGCGCTCGTACCAAACATAAGCGCTTCAGAAATAACTTGAATCTACTGTGCAGAGTTTTGGACACTGACGTTGAAATTAATGTAATAATGACACTGAGATGTATCAATATCAAATATCAAATATGACACAAAGTAAGACGAAATTATAATTCTGTTTCCAGTTCATCTTGAGAACTACTGAATAACAACTACTGAAATAATTTATTTAGGTATGTTTGGAGGAAAATGTACATACTAGACTACATACTAAAACAACAAGTTACTATTACTATTAACTATAGTGCAAAATTTAACTACTCCTCTCACCACAGCCTCTTAGCAATTAGCAGAATAAAATGAATGTGTAGTATTTAGTAGTAGTATTTAAACATGTAAAGTGGTGGGAGAAGTACCAAATGAAATTATTACATAAGAAAAAAGTATTAAGCATTGGATGAAAACTGGACTTAAAGGTACTGTAAGCAGCATGGGTCTGTGGGTTGCCAGTTTTTCCGCTTTTCTAATTGGACGATCAGCAATGCATTTTTAGAACCAAAACAAAAAATGTAAACACATACAACTTGGCCATTATGTAAAATATATCATTAATAGTAAATAAATCAACTGTAACTATGTTATCTGTAAAACTATTATTTGATTTAAACATGTTTACATCATATGTTGGCACACATGTGGGTAACTTGTATGAAATATAAAAAAATATATACGGCTCATAGCACCTACAAGTAGTACAAAGAATAATTGCTGCTTTGGAAGCTGAGTAAACTTTACTACTACTAGTACTCATTTAGAGACATCTTTAAAAGTAAAAGTAGCCTAATTGTTTCTCAGAACATTTTTCAAAGTAAAGTATGTTTTAGAAAATGTATTGGAAAGCACCTTTTCCTCCAAAATTATGCATATATATGCATGTTGAACTACTGTATAGATAAAGTGATAGATAAAGTATTAGTTTCTAGTTACACCGCTGTGAATTTGTAATATTTGTATTAATCTGTCTGTGAAAAGAAGTACATATTTCTTTCTAAAAGTACTGATTGATAAGACACTGTTGTCCAGTATATTGTGTGTAGTGTATAAATGAAAATTGTTTCTGTCCACTAATGTCCTTGCAGCCTTTATGACTCACTGCTGTTACATCAGCATAAAAAAGTTCTGTTGTGCGGCCATGGACTGAAAAGGTTCCACCAATCCCAAAACCAGCCTCCCATTTAAATGAGTGATGAGTGTTCTGGGCCCTGTACAAACTCGAGTCAGCATAGATTCAGTATTTCATCCCAGTGATGTAACTGTTGTGGTGATTTGCCAGTGAAGGTGCTTCCCACACAACTACACTGATCTGGCCACCTCCTGAGCGAGTGGGCGGGACAGTGGACCAAGACATGGACCACAAATGGAAGGTATATCCTGCTTGTGCTACACATCATTACTTCATCTTCAGGGGTCCTGCCTTGTTGCAGTCTTGAAAGCAACATCCACATTTATTAAAATCTCTCTATTAGTACTTTTGGACCTCAGTGGCAACATGTAATAGTAGAAGTAGTAGTAGTGCCAAAAATAGTACTATTGACAGTAGTAATATACTGAATGTAGTACTAGTAGTGGTAGTAGCAGTAAGTATGTTCTACTTCTTTAAATTTCACATTGAATACTTCATTTTAATTGAAGTAATTGAGTACAATAATTGAGTAATTGAACATTGAGTTGTTGAGTACTTTAATCCTACATTAAAATACATTTAAAGTAACACTACAATATCAGAAAGCTTTAGCAATATGGTTTAGCATTAATGATGGGACACAAAACTTAAGATTATTATACAAGATATTTTATTTCTATTTGCACATGAGCAAGACACAGATTAAAATATGCACACGGGAAGCAGATAATAAAACATTTACACATATAATAATAAAAGCAAAAGTTGAACCATAATTACTGTCTTTTTTCTTTGTGTGAAAAGAGACAAAAGTACATAGAAGAAAAAAAATAAAAAATTTAACCACGCCACAATGTTGTAAAGGCCACCCACTCAAAAAAACTCAAATCTCTCTCAAAAGATTTGGCTTTGTTGCAGTCTTGAATCCATCTCATCTAAATGGCACTGCTGCAGGTAAACACTGGCCTCTCTCTGTTCCTTACTGCCCAGTGTTGTTATCTAATTACCTCAAAGTGTAGCAGGAAGTCATGCTGAACATCTTCTGAGCCATTCATTTTGAATCCATTGTCTAGGAAAACTGCTACAGCTGGTCATGACAATGGATTTCCAGCCTAAATCTTGTCTTATTAACACAACATGCAAAATAACATACCTAAAATAAGTTACAGATGCTTAATGATTTGACTTTTAATTTGTCTTTGAGAAAATGCACCAATCACGTTTGGTGTAATGATGTAATTTTTTGTTTTGTTTTGTTTTTTGTTTTTTGTTTTTTGTTTGTTTGTTTTGCTATTGCTGCTACAGTGGACACAATAAAGCTGTGTGGCTATGCATCATAACAAACTCTTAAACTTAAATGATAAATGCATGTCTTTATTTAAAAATAACATTGTCAATTTAAAAAAGAGAGCTATACACAATTGCAAACATCAGTACCAAAAGCAATTCTCTTTAGTTACAAACTTGCTGAAACACTGATAATCAACATGTTGCTGCCTATAACCTATGCCTTATGTGCACTAACTACTAGTACTAACACATATTAACAGGTAATCCTTACTGTAACTTGTTCTTCTGGGATCCTACATCTCACATATCCAGTACTGCTCAATCTTACAGTTCTCATCGTTCCACTCCCCGCGTCCTGTAGCCCGGTGCCAAAACTCCACACAGTCCTGGTTGCGTCCGTCGTAACTGTTGGGCTGGCCCTTACCCCAAAACCTGCACCAACAAAATGTGTTTAACCGCAATAAGAAGTACTGAAAAATCTGGTTTCATGTATTGCTGACTTTCCAGAAAGGATTGTTCTCATTTCTGTTCCAGGACCATCCCCACAAAGAATTAAACACTTTATTGTTACGTCATAAATTTGCACTATAAGTGTAGAAATTGTATTCTCAGATTTCTCAAAAACACACTGGAGAATGTATCCTTATTTGTTGCTTGTGTAGAGTGATATTCTTCTGCATTCAAATTAGGTTTAATACCAAAAAACAATGTAATTGTAATTTAGTTTATTGTTATAATATATAAATATAATGTTTCCTAAATTGAACACGTTACATACGACACAATGCCTAAACATAGCCAGACATTTGTTTATAGCCTAAACATAACCATGTGGCATCTATATATAAAAATACATACAACTTTGTGTACAATTTTACATGTATACAATAACCCACATAGTGACCCTATCCTTAAACCTAATCACCTAAAACAATGATTCTACTTAAAATTTCATAATTGTCTTTTTCCTAAGGCGAAGACTTATGACATCATAATAACGTGACTGACTCTTTGTGGGAATGATCTGGAATAACAACTGGAAATCAGAATCAGATCCCCCAAACTGTGCTACACTGCTGTAGTGGACATAGTCATGAAGCTGTATGAGTAAATTCAACCAGAAAGACTGGGGTTTCTCATATTCTTTCCTATGCCCTATCCTGTGTCTGTTATTGTCAGCCAATCATAGCCTGCCATCTTTGCCTCTCAAACAATCGCCTTTCAAGCAATTTATATAAAGTACATACATTTTCTCCCTTCTGCCACCTTGCTGTTTCAGGTACATGCTCCAGCGCTCCTCCGCCTGCAGCAGCAGAACCATCAGCCTTCTCAGCCTCACCCATCTCATCCTCTTTACCACCACCAGAGTCAAGGCCCCAAGGGGAGAAATATTCCCAAACAAATCAGTCATAATCTCCCTTAATCGCATCGCTGACATCTCTACCTGCCGGCATTTAAGCTGCCAAAGTTTATTCCCTGAAAAAATTATTTGTTGCAACCTAACCTCTTTCATTTGTCTGTTTGTTTAAGTCTCTTCTTTCTGAATTTGTGTTTGTTTACTCACGTAACATTAGCATTTAGTGGCGTTCTATCCACCCATGTCCAGTGTCCCTCAATGCCTTCGTCAGTCAGTCCAATCCACACCTCCTTATCACTGGAGTACAGGCCATTAATGAACGCCTTTAAAGGCAGAAATTCAACATTATATTCAACATTAATCTTTATAATCAGTCCATATTTTTTTTGTTAATCTGTGTTATGTAAAACAAACTGACCATTTCTTCTTGTGTGGTTACAATGGCCAGGTCTCCACCTTTATTCTTACAAAAATCCCTGCTGCTCTTCCAGTTTTTCTTTGTGGACGAAGTGTAGTAGCAGTTGTACATATACAATTGCCAGCCAGTGGGACATTTCCTTGCTGAAAATAGGTTTTGTTATGTTTTGTTTAGAAAAGATTAAACTCTTAGAACAGCGGTTCCCAAAGTGGGGCCGGGGGCCCCTGCAAAGGTACTGCAGGGGGGGCCCCAGAGGTTGTCTCTATTAAGTAAACAAAAAGAAATTGAGTTTGAAATGCACTGTAAAAAACAATGCAAAAACTCAAGGCAACAGGATCCCTCAAGATTTTAAAGTTTTGGTGATCAACTCAAAATCTCAAGTTTTCAACAACTAATATTTTTTTACTCACCAAATTTAAAGTTCATACATCTAAAAACTTTAAATTTTAAGTTTTACTCATTATCTTTATTTTTTATAACTCATCTTACAGGCAATTGACTCCACTGTTCAGAAAAAGTATTGTTGATAATAATAAAAAATAAATTAATTGAAAGTGTGGAAAACCTGAGATTTTGAGTTGGCCCCAAAAATCTTGAGGGATCTTTTGCCTTGAGTTTTTGCAGCATTTTTTTTTTTTTTTTTTTACAGGGTATTTGTAAAAAAAAAAAAAAAAGTTATACTTTTGTTTAAAAATATAACTTTAAAACACTTTTTAGCCAATAGTCAGTGTCTTTTGTAATGTTTTAATAGAAATATATGGAGGAAAAATATGAAAAAAAAATTGGGATCAAGGGAAATTGTATTGTTGGGGGTCCGCGTTGGATTTTGGTAAATTTAAGGGGGCCGTGACACTCCTGACTTTGGGAATTGTTGTCTTAGAAAATAGTTCAATACATTGGAAAATGGCAACCAGTGACAAAAAGACAAAAAAAATCCAAGGTATCCACAGTATTACAGTCAATGGTTATTTTGAAATACTTCTAAATAAGAGAAATGTTGTATTGCCAACTTAAGTAAAATTAATATATTATTATAGTAAGATAAAATAAATCTTATTTGCTGAGTCAGAGGAACAGCTCAGTCACAGCAAAGTAAATACTGGTATACAAAAGGTGTCACCACAAGAGAATCAAAAAAGAACAAAAAGTACACTGACGTGTGACCCCTTCTGGCTGGATAAAGCATGAATAAAGTTTAAGAAACACTATTATTATTACTCTGTCGTGCAGTACAGTCTTTTCTGTAAGTCTTTCCTTAAGAAAAACTATGAAAAAGGAAAATGTACCAAAATACACTAAACTGCAAAAAACAAACAGAAGAAAAGTTAAAGAAAAACAAAAAAATAAAAGCACTCAGGAAGGACAGACCCCTGCCAAGGCACTGGTCTTGTCTTGCAATGGTAAACATAAATTGCACAGACCTGGACTCAAATTTGAAGATCTTGTAGTTCAAGGGTAAATGCTTTTTCCACTGAGCCACACAATCCTTATATCTCACAGTGGTAAAGAATCTTTTAGTGAGTGAAGTTAGTGTCTTAATTTATGATAGTATTGGTCCATATCTCAAAATTGTACCAAATCCCTCAAAACACTCTTGTAGCTAAATAATTTTATCTTTGGCATATTACTGACTTCTCCTGAAATTCATCTCAAAAATATATAAATAGAATTCTGTATTTAGTAACTCTTAAAACACACATTTGCACAGTCCTGTCCTGTTTATATCAGTATAAAAGTATGTTTACCTGTCATTGTTGCATTCAGCTTTGTGACCTCCAGCTGCAGCTGGTCCCTCTCAGCCGTCAGGTTTCCATTCTTCTCCATCAGTGTGTTTCTCTCTGCCGTGATGACACCACAGCTTCTCTCCAGCTCCTGTTTTTCTCTCACCAAACCACTGTATGATGAGTTTAATTGTTCTGTTGCCTTTGTAAGAATATTATACATATCTTGAAGTGTGTTTTTTGCTGTTGTTACATTTAAATGGGTGTTCTCTAGTTCGTCTTTTACAATGCTAGTGATGTGAAGTCGCTTCTCCAGTGTCTCCACTTGTGTCACCAGACTGTTGTAGCTCAGCTGCAGCTGATCTTTGGACCTGGTGACATTGTTGAAACTGTTTTGTAAGTTGTTCCTCTCCTTGGTCACCATATCATAGTTGGCCTGCAACGTGGTTTTAAGTTTGACTGCTTGATTGAATTCGACTTGTAGCAAGTCCCTGGCCGTCAAAAGGACGTTGTTGTCGGCTTGTAGCTTGACTGCTGTGGCGTTCAGCTGCTGTAGCTCCTTGGTCAGGGCTGCATTACTGGACTTCAACTTGCTCTCACTCTCTCTGAGTTTGTTGGTCTCCTCAGCCAGTGAGGTGTAGGTACTCATAATTTGATCTTTTCTTTTGGATATCTGGTCAGTGTTTTGCTGCATCTGCCTTTGAGTTTGTTCTAACTTCCCCTTCTCTGCCTGGAGGTTGCTCACAGACTTCTGGAGGCCATCTTTCTCTGCATTTATGTTTTGTAGTTTCTTTTCATTCTCCTGCTGTACTCTGCGATCTGCCATGAAAAAAGAAACAAAATACAACAAAACAAAACACATTAAGTTAAAACACAATTCTATTATCTGGGTTTTTGAAAAACTTAATTTGATTTTAAATATAACCAAAACAAGATCACTGGCGTTGAAATTATTTACATAAAAACATTTAACTCAGTTTGAATTTGATGGCATCAACATATCTCAAAGAAGTGGGGAGAGGGGCAACAAAAAAGCAGGTGAGACTAATGAAAAACAGATCAGCATTTTATAGGAAGGTTAAATGGCAACATTTGAGTGAGATGACTCGGTATGCAAGGGGCATTTTAGAAAGGCAGAGTCTATATTTTTAGTATTGGATGAATTTTGTCAAGCCTTTTGTGGCCACTGTGACAATTTTTTGAGATGTGTTGCTGCCATTAAATTCTAAACCAACATTTTTTCATGTGATAGTAAAAGAATATTTGACACCTTATATGTTGTTCATGATCTTTTGCTTGTGCTCTGTTGTCCTCTGTTGATAGTTTTATAAGATCTGCAAAATGTTGCTCCCTGTTTTATTTATTTTACAATTCACACAGTGTCCCTACCTTTTCAGTATTAGGGTTGTATATACAGTAATAGTAATATTTAATTGTATCTATATGTGTGACAAGAGGCAAATTAAACAATAATCTTACTCACAACTGACTGATTGTCCTATGAGTCCCGCCAAAAGAAGAACACCTAGGATGCCGAGGCATACAGTGGCCACTCGAAAAGGGTTTTGTTTCAAGGTGTGTACTGAAAAAAGTAAAAGAGATTAGTAAGCATTAGCAACATTTTCTCACAGATAGACTTTTTAATGCCCAGATTTTCTTGTTGTACTGTAAATATTGAAAAGTTTACAACCAAATATTTTTAATACTGTTTGTGTGTAACATTGTCTGTGGCTCCTATAGTTTAAAGCATCAGTTTCATAACATTTGAAATAAACAGATGTGGGTGAAGATGCAATACCTGCACAGTTTTGCCTCATAACACAAATAATGAGTGCATAATAATAATAATGTTTAGAAGTTGACAGATTGCCTTTGTAAATCTGAACTTATTCTTGTGTATAACAGTTTTTGTTAAAAGTCAGAAGCTGAAAGAAACAGAGAAAAAGTACTAGAAAAAACATAATGTAACTAACCCAAGCTATTGTCAAGACTACATGTAACACACTTATTTAACTAGGTATTCATTATGTTTGTAGCCTAAGTTTTTACCTGAGAAGCGGATTTTGTTGCCATCAAATAAAAGTCTCTTATAGGCGATTTTACTGTCGTCGATGTCCATGTTGGCCACAGAGGAGTCCCGGTACTCGACGCTCATGTTCAACCTGTAGCATCTCACTAAAGTACCATCTGCCTCTGAAATGGTAACTGAGTTATTCATTTGCACAACATATTTCACTTCCCATTATTTTGCTTCCATTTTGGTTCCTCTTTTTAAAACCCAAACCTGGGAACTTTGGCTAAGATTGCCATACTAAAGAAATGAAATGTATTTGTCACCAGTGTCAGCTGGTAGTTTAAGATTATGTTTTAAGACAAATAATACTAGCTTACCTGTTTTAGAGCAGCTTGCATCTTGCAAAAATAAACAGAACCACTAGTTTCCGTTTTAGTACTTTCCACTGAAACAGCAATACAATATGCCACCCCTGCAGAAGTCTGTGTGTACAAAGAGGTCACGGGCTGAATTTAGAGTAAAAGGCTAGTGTGTATGTGCGGAAATAACCTCTCAATATCTGCAAGTTGGGAAAAAAAGAAAAACCTCCCTATATTTTGGTCTTGTTCAGCAGTCCTTAATTGGTCTCAGCTGATTGTAGAACACAGGTTAATCCCTGATCATTTTATTGTGGCACTACACTTAATGCAACCTTTATGGAGCATATACTTTAAATACATGTTTATAATCTTATGTAATTAAAACATAGTTTATTCCTTAAATAAGCTGCTCCTCGCTGCAACCATCATTTTGGGTCAGAACCCTAATTTGGGAACAACTGGTAAGGTCAGGTTTTGAAGTGGGATTTAAGAAAATATTAAAGAAGAATCCGTGCTGGATGTTTATCAGGCAAATCATTATGCAGCTCTAAGAAGCTAAATAAATGTCACCATTACAGTTTTTTATTTATTTTTTTTACCATTTGTGAGCTGTGCATGCTCCCTACCATGTACCTTTCTACGAAAAATATGCACAAAATGCTCTATTATTAATACAGACTTCATCTTAACCATTGTTGTCTTATGTTATATGTTGTCATGACACAGTCACACACACAAGAGCCATCTCACTATTGACCTTTAATGATAAAAAAAACATCCCATCTTGAGCTAGCTCAGTAGATAGAGCCATTCCGCCATGAACTGGAAGGTTGTCGGTTTGATCCATGCTACCAGCATTGCATTTGCATACTGCCGTTGTGTCCTTGGGCAAGACATAAGACATTGTCTTCCTCATACCTCTATTCACTCATGATATTTTGTATGTGAAATATAATGTAAAGATAAACAAATGGATATGGATGAATACAAAAGGAAATGAAAGACACTTGCCATGTATCAGTGATTGTATGTTTGGTGGTGGCCAGACCAAGCCCTAAGGTTGGAACGCTCCAAATAAATCAAATTTATTATTACTGTGCATTCTGTGCAAACTATGGAGCATCTGAAGAGGAAGCTATTATTACATATGGCATATTTCACAACAGGAATCACTTGTCAGGAACTGAGAAAGAAAAGATTTCAAAACTTGAAAATTGCTGAATGGTGAGTTTTCATATCAGCATATCGTGAAGAAGTCTGAGTCAGGCCTTTGCTCAGAGCTTCTGTTCAAACATGACATTTTTGTACCATAGACCAAGAAACATTTTTCAGATTTATTCTACAGTACAAGTAGACTTCAAAGTAATCAATTTTAGCAGACATGTTTGCTACACAAGACATACATTTTAGATGTAGCAAACACGTTTACATAACAAGTTTAATAAAGAATAAAGTGGTGGGGACCGCTTCGTGGGTGCTCAGGTAGATATAAAAGTATGAGTCAGGTGCTCTTTGGGGAAAAAAATACGTTTATTCAAAGTGTAAACATTTTAGGTCTGAGCACATGCGGAGTACCTCAGACTTCAGTCCTGGGCCTACAGCAGTTCAGTGATGTCTCTTATCATCTCTTTGTGGATGATATCCAGTTGTACTCTTCCTTTAAGACTTCTGAGACCCACAAACTCAGCTCCTTAATCAACTGCCTGTTGCAAATAAAGCAGTGGTTACGTGAACTGAGACGCTGATTATTGCCCCAGTCAGTGCTATCCACAGTATAAAACCGCCTAGGTAAACTGAGCCATTCGGCAAAACCTAGCCTAAGAAATCTTGGAATCATTTTTGACAAGGCAATGTCACTAGAACATTTCCATCTGCGCAACATGTCTGACCTCTTTAAATTTAGAGTAATGATATCAAAAGATGAGCTTGAGATGATAATCTCTGTAACAGCGTTTTAACTTGTCTGGACAAGAAGGTGTTGTTGCGAGGTTTCTGACCTGCACAAACAGAAGAGCCCTTATAATCCCCATCTTAAAGTCCCTGCATTGGCTGCAATGGCGTCACTCACCACATACTTTATAAAATCCTGGTCCTGACCTTCAGAGCCTTACATGGGCAGGCTCCTGCTACATCTCAGACTTCTTTCAGCCCTATACTTCCTCCTGTGGTCTGAGATCTTCAGGTCAGAACCTGCTGATGGTCCCCCGTACTTGTTTCAAAACTCAAGAAGACCGATCTTTTCAAGCTGTTGCACCCAGACTCTGGAATGAGCTTCCACTGTCCCTGTGCACACTGGACTCTATGAATGATTTTAAAAGGCAACTTTAAAATACACATACAATACATAAAATACTCATTTGAAAAATAATGTTTTAAGTGTTATGTTTTATTATGTCTTTTTATTGTGAAGCACTTTGTGACTGTTGTCTGAGAAAGGTGCTGCATAAATAAACTTTTCTTACTTTACAATTCAGTTTTATCACTTGCTTAAACAGCAGTACACTGTAGCAGAGTGGTTAGTGCTCCTGGCCTCTGTCCAGGATGTAGTCCCCCTAAGGTCCGTAAGTTGTTTGCTTAAGTACATGCCCTGTCATTTAAGTCATTTATTTCCCTATGTTGCACTTCCAGGATGTAATAATGATGGCTGACTCTGTAGAAGACCCACTCCAGCAGAGATGGTCCTGCCACAGCAGCAGAGCGGTATCCATTAGTGACGCCCACACAGCGAAAGCCGAGGCGTTGGTAAAGTTTATGAGCGGCCGATTGATAAGCAGTGGTCCCCAAAATGACCCTGGAGAGTCCACGAGTTGATGCAAATTCCAGAACTTTTTGTCCCAGCGCCATGCCAACGCCACGGCCCCGGTATCTACGGTCAACAGACATCCGCCGGAGCTCCACCATGTCCCGGGACCTCTGCTGGACCAGTGCTGCTACAAGACCCACCACTTCACCATCCAGTACTGCCACCCACAGACAGGAGCCTGCAGAGGTGGAAGAAGTACTCAAAATCTGTATTCAGTTACTTCAAAACAATATTACTTAGACGTAGGAAAGTGTGCTACCACGAGGTCAAAAATACAGTAGCCTACTTACAAAGTTATTGACTATCCCCTTCTGTTTGATGTGAAGCAAAACATTTTCTAGCAGCAGATCAAGTCTTTACCTGTCTTCCTTTAAACCAATCTCCAAAATAATGCACAAAATGAAATTATCAACTACCTCACATTATTTTACCATATTTCAATTAACCCTTGTGCCCTAATGAGGATAAAAGTGTCCTTTTCAAATTGTATTTTTTTTTTTTTTTTTTTTTTTTTTTTTATAACTTTGCAGTGGTTCTAACTTTTTTCTATGAAATTTGGCTCAGGTGTGCATTTTATCACAGATTTTGATATTCTAAACACAAATCCAATATTACTTTATTTTTACTCTCTCTAACTAAATTTTGTTACTGTTAAGTGACAAATGTGTCCTCATCAACAAAATATCATAAAAATGTATAATTCATATTTTTTCAACTTTTTTTTGTTGCATAAATCATTTAAACTTTTTATTTATTCATTTATTTATTTATTTATTTATTTATTCTTTTGTTTGTTTGTTTGTTTGTTTGTAAAAAAAAAAAACAGACAGAAAAAAATTTATATTTCCAATGCTAAAAGGATTTTTTATGGGGGATGAATAGAGCCTTGGGTCTGTCAAAGATTACCAACAACACTGATTTAGATGGATTTGGGATTTGTTTGTATAACAAAAGTTACAACCAGTTTAAATGCGAGTTGTTTTTTAGACAAAAAAAAATTATTGCTGGTAATCTTTGACAAACCCAAGGCTGTAATAACCCCCTAAAAAATCCACTTTGCTTTGAGAATATTAAAAATATTCAAATTTTTGTGTCTTTCTTTTTTTTTTTCAAAAAAAGAAAGATGCTATCACACACTGGCATAAAAATATTCTGAAAATAATTAAATATTTGGCTTTTATGATCAGGACACAAGTTGATTAAAAGATTTATGCAAAAAAGGCACAAAGGTTAAATCCTTTTCCCAAGGCTCAGTACGTCAGATTGTTTTGTACCAATACCTGGCGATTTCATGTAAAATCCCTCTATGTCGGCCATGTCTGTGTTCATGGCGTGCTTCAGGTATCTGTGGATCACGTGGCCGCTGTAGAAGAAGCGTCCACAGAGCACAGCCACTGGGAGGAGTACTATCACCCACCAACAACAGGACATCCACAGACATGTCGCTACAACATATGGATAAGTAAGATAAGGTTCACTCTGTAGGCCTACTACAGTATATTTCAAGTCAAAACCGGGTCAAAATAAAAGTTAACAAAGACCAAGCCAGGATGAGGATTAAATTAGGACTTTATTAATATTTGAATTTATTGGTTAATGATAGGACAAAAAAATTGCGAGTGTAATTTTCTGTCAGATGGAGAACTTTAACATTATTGCACTTTTTTAATAACTCATTAAACTATTTGTCTGTAACGTGAGCTTGTGTAAATCAATGGAAACTTATAAACATCAGTGTCAGTACAGTAACTATAAACTATACAGCTCTACTATAAACGGCCTCCTGATCTTACCTGTCAGAGCCGAATAGAGCAGTAGACTCTCAGGATGGTGTCTCAGCCCTCTAAAGGCCGTGTCCTGGATCATCTCCAACATCCCTTCAGAAAAGATACGCCGCACTTCAAGCTCATCTCTGCTTTCATACTCACGTACAACAACAATTTGATCAGATTTAACTCGTTCTATATAATCCCTCTTTTCTCTGGTCTTCTCCATATCTCTTAGGATTTGCTTGTCTACATGTTTTTGTTGTATCTTGCATTCCAACATCTGAAATATCTGTTTTTTCCTGTTTAGCTTCAGCAGTCTTCTGAGCAAAGACAAAAGAAAGACACTTAAATATAACCCAACCTCTGTGACAGTGATAGTGGTCCTGGGTCTCAATAGATAAAGCACTTTGTTATCATCAAACATCCACAAGCTGACCAATGAGAGTGGGTGAAACATTTTTGGTGGGCTTTTTGAAATTTAAGAGTATGAGCCATGGGAGAGTTCTTAGAAGAGTAGTTTTCATAGTTACATGGTCTTGGTAATGTTATCTGGATGGGTGTTTTGACCAATGTAACCATTCTCATTTGATCATTTCCCATTTTACATTATAATTTCACATAGATTTCAAAGCACATAACACAAGTCTCAAACTAAAATGTTCATTCACCGGATTGGGAACATTGATTCTTTGTTTTTAAATTTCAAGACTGCATCAACAAAAGCAGAAGTGAAAAACAAAAGCCAAAAATGCTATAGACCAACTATTGTCTAAATACTTACTAAAATGCAAAACAGGACAGTCACATGTCACTGCTGCAGAGAACAGACATGAGTCAGAATGTACTGGAAATTAATGGAAATGCAACAGTCTTGTGTAGATAAAAAAAAAAGTGATTTAGAATAAGGAACACGTTTTACCGCAGACTACTGGATAACGCTGAAGTTGGTCCACAAGAATAAACTGGAGACATAGAAAATACATTTAGCAATTCATAAATGTTGCTGCATTGAAAAAATCCCCCAAAAAACTAAATATTTTAAAAATAGAATCCACTGTCAGAGTTTGTTGCGTGAATAGTTAATAATAGAGGTTTTGAAAACTAACTTTGTGTCATGCCTGATTCTGAGAAACGTCTGTTCCTCTGTTATCTCAGGACACTGCCAGTAATGCTGCATGTTTAACTTAGTGCAACATGTGAACAATCCTGAATAACATAATATAGATGAGCTCTGCCAAAATGTGCAGATGTTAAGAGTGAAGAAAACAGTCAAAAATATAATTACAGTTTACACAAAAAATACTCCAGCGAAAATTAGGGTAACACTTAATTTTAAGGTCCACCTAGGTGTTAATTAGTATTCCAGTTAGTGGTTAATTAGCTCTCATTTGGTAATTATAAAGCACTTAACCATCCCTTTTTCTGAGTCACCATATTCTACAACTAATTAGTAACTAACTAACAATGTTCCCTTAATAAACTCATCCATAACAACATAATTACTGCTCGTTAGTAGGAAGTATAAACATTATTATAAAATAGTACCACAAAAAATTAAAGATCATGTCCAACAACTTCCTTACTTCCTACTAATGAGCAGTTTAGTAAGCAGTTTTTGTTGTTGTTTTTTTTTTTTTTTTTATAAAGGGGAGAATGTTAGTTAGTTTCTAATTAGTTATAGAATATGGTCACACAGAATAAGGGATTAATAGGTGCTTTATAATTACCAAATAACAGCTAATTAACCACTAACTAGCATGCTAATTAGAAACTAGTTAATGGTTAATAGGTGGACCTTAAACTAAAGTGTTCCCAAAATTAGTTTCAAAATAACTCACTGCACCTTTAAAGTGCCACAACGAGACGAGGCAAATAGAATAAACCATGGACTGTGATACCTTCTGTATAACTCAACTGTAAATATAAATCAATAAAGGAAAAAAAGGATTACCCTGTAACCATGCACAATGTTATAATCTTCATCACCACATAAACAATCAATTAGAACAGCACAGAAACAAAGGTAACTATAGCATGTATGAATGAGGTGGTCTAATGCTCGGTGTGCACCCCTGACAGTGGGTCGCCCCAGAAGAGGCCTGCATTTCCTCTGTGGTTGGACAGGTCAGGTTGGGAAGGATAATCACCTTTAAACAGCTGAAACAAGCAGCAGTAAGTAACAGAGTGAGTAGTATTTTTACAGGCGGCAACTGTTTTCCACATGTCAGACTGACAATAATGCTTTAGTTTGAAGCAAATACAGACTTTAGAAAAAAGTTGACAATACAAGAGCTGCCATGTAAAAAACTGTGACTTTTGTACCATGACTAGACAAGACAAATATGTTTTTGTCCTTGAATTTTCTTTAGCAACTGCACTTCAGCTAAGGGTTTTTTCATTCATTTTTATGAGGAGCAAAATAAAAACATAAGAACGCACTGACAAACAATGACAAATTATTGTGGTCCGCACATTTCTGTTACTAATCTGAAGTCAGAATTACGTATGTTATAACTAAGTATATGCTAATTGCTACATTAAATAAACATTTGGATAATTCATAATTACATTATTTTGTGGCTAATGCTAATTTTTCCAATGAAGATGTAACTTATGGCACCATTTTTTCAGATGCAGGCATATTGTTTACAAATGGTATTTATTTGGGATCAATTGATATTCCACTAAAACCACGTTGTACTGGCCTGACCTGTCGCCTGCTATTTCAGTGAAAATGATGCCAAATGTGTAGTTTATTAAAAGAACGTGAAAACAAACCAAATGTTTCTGTATGTCCAAGGATTAGTCTTGAGCTCAGACAACAAGACACAGAAGATACAGTTTATCCGATTGGGATCGCGATGGCAGACATGTATTTACCACAGACATCCGAGCACCACTTCTACAGGACAAAAATAGACAGTGGGACTGACAGCAGAAGGCGAGGGGCTGAGAGAAAGAAGGGAGGGAAACTGGCGTGACTCACTTTTAGTCCGACAACTCTCAAAAAGGTCTGCGGAGATCAAAAAGAATCGGCGTACGACAGACAGGAGCACACATGCCAAATATGACATGAGGGTGTGATCAGGCGGCGGGCTAAATTTAACCGCTCTGACGCCACTTTGGTGTGATTCATGAGAAATGATACAGATACAAATGTTGGAGTGGGAGAAAAACTGGGATGTATGGAGAACAATGGGGACAACAGGTGTACACTACATCAGCGGGAACTCAATGAATCAAACATCTCTCTAAATGTTAAACAAGGGCTTACTAATAAGCAACTTCCCACACACTGATCATCTTTTCACATAACGCTACATACCAAGCACACATGCCTCATGCCTCCTACTCTCTCTGCCCCACTCTTCCTGCATGGTGCCCTATTATTTTATTCCTACTAATCTTCCTGTTATAATGAATTCAAATCAAATGCACTCAGTGTTATGTCATGACACAAACATCCTAATCAGATGAAGCTATAGCGTGAGTACCCAGCAGCTAAAGCAACCTCCTCACTCAAAACAAGAATCTCATTCATGAACGGTCACTTGAAGTGTTTTATAAAGAAACGACATGATGAAAGTGTAATTACCTTTGGTCATGTGATAATTACTCAATATTTAGGTATTTGCATATTGATGTCAGCATGGTTATTACCTGTTGTTTATTTATTTGTTTGTTTTTGCCATAAAATGTAGAATTAAAACAATAAATGGAATAAAAGTAATAATAAATGACAAAGATATGGCCATAATCACTCAGATCTAAACACCAATTTACAGTGTAACAGCTGAAAAAAGTTGTTTTGGGGCTGTTATCAGAGGAACACACTGTTCTGTCTGCAATTACAGCCACAGTTACCACAAATAGCATGTGTGTCTTGTATAGATACTACATGGTACATGTCTTGTTAGGGAACCATCAAAGAGACCTTGAGGCAACATGTTTTGCTGAAGTTGAGGCAACCCAACAGATGAGGCTTCATATATTTATATTTTAAAATAAATTTAAGTATATTGCATCATGTCTTCACAAACTTGTCTCATGATACAACACTGGGGCAAGTCTATAAAGAATGTATTAAATTTGAGTTTAAGTATAGTTTACAGAGAAAACAAACAATCCTCAGGTCTTGGAGAACATTTTGGCTGTAGGTGGACAGCCTTCTGCTCTGACTAATTGGGTTTTACAGAGACAAAGAATTGCAACCAATAATAAAAGCAGAATTATGACTAATGCCTATATAAGATAATTAATAATAATAATTATTTAACACTAAAAGGTCATCAGTCGATAACTTTTCAGACAAGCTCTCGCACATCACATTTTTGAAGTGGATTAGATATCATCATTAGATCATTGTATCATGTGAGAAAAGACACACTAACACACACTAACTCCAGACACAAGGAGTCATTAAAGGAACAAATACAAGGTTTTGGTGCACTCTTTTCAATTGACAGATAAAAGGACTTTGTAGCTCGACATACAGAGGATTTCCACCATGAACTAGGACATCCCTGGTTTAAGTCCAGGTCTTGGTACTGTATCTTTAGTGCCAATGCTGTGGCAGATGTATGTACACCAAGGGCTACTAATTATTTAAATTAATAACTGCTATGTAGATGTATTTAATTAACAGGACAGTCACATTTGTCCACATTCTCAAGTGAGCATAGATCATCCATAAGTTTGCATATTTCTGTGTACTTGTATGTACTTTATGTACTTACACCCACTAATGAAATACTGCTGCATCAAGTCAAGCTGTAATACAATGGCTTACAAAAGTGTCCAAAGTAGGTCGATGACACTAATGAATCACTTTTGCACATTGTGTCCAGACAAATAGCCAACAGCTTGTCCAAAACAGGACATTTTTTGGCAGTGCATCCGGAAAAGTCGGGAAGAGGGTGCCCCCGGACTGATCATTTTATAATCCAGCAATCCAGTTTTGAATCTGACATTTAAAGTTTTCAGTTACTTTGTCAATGCCTTTATGTTATGTTTCTTACGATGCCAAGGCTGCCCTCTGACTCAGTGCCTTTCTCCTAATTTGGCTCCCTTTGAACAGTTTAGCACAGTCACTTTTAGATGTCTAATTGTGCTCTGTTTATCTCTGTGTTGCACTGGGGTGGTTTCTCTTTCACCTAATTTAGCTGCTGACTCAGTTACCCAAAAGGCATCCACAGATAAAGACATTATAGAGACACATTTTCCATCATGCGTAAAATGTAAGCTTGAAGTGTGATCTGTCAAACATCCCACGTGCAGGATGTAAATATACCTTATAAGGAATGGCAACCCACACTGCAGCATATAAAAAAATGAGCTGAAGGCTGCCCAATCTCTTTTGGTCCTAAAGGAATATTCATTAAAAAAAAAAAAAAAAACTCTTGCAGTACCTTGTAAGAACTGCTGCTGTTCAACTTTTTTATATGCACCAGTCAGGCACAACATTATGACCACTGACAGGTGAAGTGATTGTTCACAGTGAGCCATGGTCCAAAACAGTGAGCTGTTTTGTGAGTGTTTTAGTCACATGCTAAATGTTTCAAACTAGTAGGATTAAATTAGAAAAGCTTCTTAGCATGAGAAATGTTGACATTGTTTTGCCAACTCAGCACATACAAATGCAGGGGACCTACATGCCAAATATGAATTACAAGTGAACTGAAGAACTGCCCAAACTTTTAAGATATACTCATAGCCTGTCCAGCCAGCCCCGCCATCTTCCTTTGTGAAAGAAGTGAGGTCTGGTTCCTCTGCCATAAGGAGGCTCTTCCGTAGTTTGATTTGGAACTGACCTATCACAGCAGTTTATCTGCAGCGTGTCACAGAGGAGTGGAAGATATTCTTATCCAAAATATGCAAGATGTAGGGAAAAATGGAGCAAATTTTACAACTCAATTAGAAAGGCTATGGCGTCACTCCAGCTCAGAGCAGTCTCTGAATGCCTGGAAATATAGTCTTTTAAATTATAAAAAATCTCTGCGTGAGGCCAAAACCAGATACTATTCAACTTTAATAGAAGAAAACAGGAACAACCCTAGGTTTCTGTTCAGCACTGTAGCCAGGCTGACCACCAGTCACAGCTCAGTAGAACCCTGTATCCCTGTTACTCTCAGCTGTGAAAACTTTCTTACATTTTTAACAACAAAATCACATGTATCAGAGACAAATTAAATAAAATTCTCCCTACAATCAGCTCAGAGCAAGCCAAAGCTGTAAAAAGGGAGGCCACTATAAAACCATCTGTAACGTTAGACTGCTTCATTGCTGTAGACCAAGCTGAGATAACATCAGTCATTATGTCCTCCAAAACCTCAACTTGTCTTTTAGACCCAATACCTACCAAACTTTTTAAAGAAACTCTTCCCCTAATTAATGAACCTATACTGACTGTGTCTGCTGCTGGAATTTGGTGTACTATCCATTCTCATTAAACAACAACAACATCAATATTTGTAAGTCTGGACAATTCTCTTCATTATTCATTTTAAACACACGTCAAGCTCAAGCTAAATCCCTGGCAGCTACAGTGGCATGTTGAGTTAAAACTGCTGCAACAATTTGGTCAAAAACTGAAGCACATTATTGGATGGACAAGAAACCTTGTGGATACATCTGATTATGATGGATTATTGATTGATTTTTGTGGATGGTGGCCATTGTTTGGATTGTTTGTTCTGCCTAAATACCAGGCCACTAAAACAATCCTTTCGTGGAATATCGGTGGATTGAGAACAACTTTTTGCAGTACGGGAAATGCTGCTTGGTTGCTTTAATGCTCCACTGGATACAATACTGGATACTGTTTGATTGCTGTGATAAACCCTCTTTGTTAATGGCTGAAGTTACTGGTGCCATTGCTGTTGCTGAAATTGGACACAAGAGGGTGACAAAACTCACAGATAAGGCCCTTGAAGAGAAATTACATTATTACTTAAATTCAAGGAGAGTGAGACTTAGGCTGGATCCCATTTCTACCCCTTAGCCCTTTTCCTTAGCCCTAGCCCTTCATTTTGCGCGTTCACGAGAGATGAAGGGCTATCCCAATTTTCTTTTGCAGTAAGGGCAAGGGCTAAGGCGAAGGGCTGTACACCCCTCCAAACGGAGCGTTTCCAGATGCACACTTAAAACCAAGGGGTAGGAGGAGTTTACCATGATACGTCGTGTTTATGGGTAACATGGCAGCAACAAAGACGTATATTCTGCATTTATGACCATTTTAAGAGTTACGACGGAGTTCTTTTGTATTTCGTTCACCTTGTGCTTGTGCTTTAAAATAATGTAGGCTACATACAATTTGCTCACCTAATGGCAGTGCCTTACGCCTTGTTATTTTGTTGCTATTTCTTTTGTATTTACGTTGTAACTAAATAGTCTCACCATTTTGCGCTGACAGAAAGGACCCTAAACTTTATGCCAGTGTTTGTTTTATGTCGTTAGCCCCAGTAATCACGGAGATATCCGCCATTAAAATTTGTGGAAAACATCGCTTTGAAATACAGGGTTAAGACAAGGATTTAGCGCTTTATCAGCGGGACCCGCGGTGTTTTTAAATAATGTAACTGATGTTTCAGTCAAAAAACAAACACAAAAAGCTATATATGTCCCATAACCTCATTTTAATGCCACTAATTTGAAGCAGAGAGAAGTAGCAGCGCACATGAGTCACGTGATGCACATGCGGCTGTATTTACAGAGAGAGGTGATCTTTACCTGAGCACAGTGAGCTCCTCCTGCCCCACGCGGTGTATGGTGAAGATTAATCCCATGACAGTTTTAATTTTCAGCAATTTGTTGCTTTCTCTGGTGTTACAGTTGTGTTTGAGATGAAGCTCATTCACCTACAGTTCTCCTGTTGTTCACATGCGCCCCCTTCAGGCTGATGTTGGCTTGTTTTAAAAAAACTAAAGTATAAACTGAGCAAATGGTTTGTACAATGATGATATAGCCTAATATAGCGGCATAGGGGTGTCCCATTTCTTAAGGGTGTATTGTCAGCCTTACCTCTTACCCCTCTGTTTTAAGGTCTAAGGGGAAGGCGAAGGGTGAGGGCTAGGGGAAGGGGTAGGGGTAAAAATGAGAAATGGGATTGGGCCTTAGACAACTCACCAAAAAGACAAACGATATCAAGGACCTGTTGAGCAAGGATCCAACATTTGACAAAATAAACGAAAATTACAAAGACTTTAGTGCTAATTTGGAAGTATTTAAACAAATTAACAAATCTGTACTAAAATATTTAGATGTAGCCGAACAGTCTGTGGATCAGGAAGTCTGGTTTCAACCAAAACTCCAAAACTTTCTAGAGTTTGGAAACAAAATCAATGCATGGCTTATGGAGAAGCAAAATGACACTGTGGTTAAGGACAAACAAAGTGACATTGCGGTTAAACAAAGTGAGCTAAGCGCTCAAGAAGCTAAGGATGAATTACACATAGAAAAGGCATCTATTGTCTCAAAGTCAGGCGAAACAAGCTCTTCCAAGAGTGGACATTCAATCCATTCTACTGCCTCCTCAAGTTGTCTTAGAGAAGAGGCCAGAAGAGCAGCTTTGGAAGCTGCTCTTGCCATGTCAAATGCAAAACTTAAAGTGTACGAAGGATATGCCTGTGCTGATATAGAGGATGACATTGATGAGCCAGCAGATTTTAAAGCAAGTGCTGTGGAGATAAATAGCTTGGTGGACAATACAGCTGCAAGGCAGCCGTCACATGAACAAAAATACATTACCTTGCCCCCGGAGGAAGTAACTGGAGCTAGGCCTAAGACACCTCGGTCCATAGAAACGTTTAGTACTGTTAATGTGGACTCTGATTGCAGAAGAGAGATTGTGGACATAATGAAGGAGCAAACAAAGATCACAAAAATGCTTGTAAGACAGCAGCAATCTACACAATTGCCCAAACGTGACATTCCAGTCTTCACAGGTGACCCACTTAATTTTAGGTCATTTTTAAAGGCCTTTAAACTTGTTATTGATTCAAAAACAGACAGTAACATGGATAAATTGTACTTTTTGGAACAGTGCACGAGAGGGGAACCACAAATTTTGGTCAGGAGCTGCCAACGTATGCCACCTCACAGTGGATTCAATCATGCAATGTCTCTACTGGAAGACCACTACGGGCATCCTCTGACAATCGCCACTGGTTTAATGGAAAAGCTTTTTAATTGGCCTTCTATTAAATCCGAAGACGCAAGAGCCCTCACTAGCTTCTCGCTATTTCTGATTAGTTGCTATAATACCATGCAGGATGTGGACTATATGGATGAGCTGGATAGCCTACATGAGGACTATCATTTCAAAGCTTCCATATAAAACAAGGGATAAGTGGAGAACATGTGCATATGACATTGCACAAAATCGCCAAAGAGCTAAGTTCGTTGATCTTGTCTCATTTGTTACACAGGAGGCAAAAATAGTCAACGACCCTCTGTTTGGAAATCTCCCAGTCACCCCTGCTGTAAATAAAGAAAGGAGGTCAGTTATTTCAGAACATCCGTTAAAAAAGGAAAGACCAAAACAAAGCAGTTTTGCTACTAATGTATCTGCCTACAAGAATCATAAGCCTATCACTCCAAAATCTGATTCACAGTCTCAATGCATTGCACTTAATAAGCCATGTCTTTATTGCAAGAAAAGCCATGCCCTAATAGATTGTTACCGGTTTGCAGGGGAGTTACACCAGGAAAAGTTGAACTACCTGAGAAGAATGGGACTCTGTTTCAGTTGCCTAATCCAAGGACATCTGGCAAAGGACTGTAAAAAGAAACTTATCTGTCCAGTGTGTTCCCAAGAACATCCCAAGCTGTTGCATATCTATAAGATTGGAAAACATGTTAATGCTGGGTGTCAGACAGAGGGCAATGGTCCAGAACATATAACTTCAAATGCTGTGAACAATGCAAACCAAATAACTGCTAACCAAAATGGGGCCGGGGACAACTGTATTCTTCCTATATTACCTGTTCGTGTCAAGTCAACAAAGGGTAATAAAATAGTACAGACCTATGTGTTTTTGGATGTTGGGAGCACAGCAACTTTCTGTACAGATACTTTAGCAGAACAACTTAATCTCAGTGGCAAAGGAACAAGAGCGACATTAGTTTTAAGAACCATGAACTCAGTCTCCCAAACCAAGGGCAGCATAATAACGGACCTGGAAATTTGTGGACTTAACAAACGCAAATATATTGCTATCCCAAAGCTGTACATGCAGAAAAACATACCTGCTGAAAAGGAAAATATACCATGTGAAAAGGACATGGAGAGATGGCAGTATCTTAGAGAAGTCACTTTACCAGAAATCGATGCAGAGATTGGACTGCTTATTGGAAATGACATATATGAAGCTTTTGAACCGTGGAAAGTGATTAACAGTAAAGACAATGGTCCATATGCTGTAAAAACAGTGCTAGGATGGACTGTGAATGGACCAATAAGAGAACAGAGGGATGATCAAGAATTTGTCACAACTAATAGAATATCTGTCACCACCGTTGAAAATCTGCTCATGCAACAATATAAAGTGGACTTCCCAGAGCATTATTATGAAGAGAGAACTGAAAAGTCAATAGAAGATGACAAGTTTTTGCATTCTGTGTCAAGTTCTGTTCACCACAAAGATGGACATTACTACATCAAGCTGCCAACTAAAGATCCCAACATTAAAATGCCAAACAACAAAGAGATAGCAATTCATCGCGCTCAGACACTAATGAGAAGGCTCAGCAAAAATAGCCAGTTTCACCATGAATACACCACCTGTATTGAAGACATGCTGAAAAAGGGATATGCAGTCAAAATTCATGAGTCACAAATACACAGGGAGGTTGGAAAGGTCTGGTATATACCACATCATGGTGTGTATCACCCAAGAAAGAAAAAACTTCGGGTGGTATTTGACTGTGGAGCCAGCTTTCAGGGTGTGTCACTCAATAAAATACTTCTGCAGGGCCCAGATCTTACCAACTCTCTTGTTGGAGTACTCACTCGCTTCAGACAAGAAGATGTGGCAATAATGGCAGACATTGAGGCAATGTATCATCAGGTCAGAGTTCCAGATGAAGATACAGATTTGTTACGATTCCTCTGGTGGCCAGAAGGGGACATCACACAACCATTAGCAGAGTACAAAATGGTAGTGCATCTCTTTGGAGCCACCTCATCTGCCAGTTGTGCCAATTTTGCTTTGAGAAAAACTGCAGAAGACAATAGAACAAACTCAGCACCCGAAATTGTGGATACAGTTATGAACAACTTTTACGTGGACGACTGCTTGAAGTCAGTGAAGAATGAAAAGGATGCGGTCTTGCTGAGAGAGCATCTGACAAGCCTGTGTGCTTCAGGAGGATTTCACCTCACTAAGTGGACAAGTAACAGTCGTGCCTTTTTAAAGACCATTCCAGAACATGAAAGAGCGAACGAAATAAGAAATCTGGATCTGACTAAAGATGCCCTTCCTATGGAAAGAGCACTTTGTGTGCTCTGGTGTGAGAACTTAGATGTGTTCAAGTTTAGTGTTGGCATTAAACCAAGGCCGCAGACTAGAAGAGGAATTCTATCTATCGTAAGCTCCATATACGACCCTCTTGGCTTTCTCTCTCCAGTAGTCCTCCCAGCCAAGAACATTGTACAAAGGTTGTCGAAAGACAAGCTAGCCTGGGATGAGGAGATGCCACAACACCTTACCTGCGTTTGGGCCGCATGGGTGAGCCAGTTATCCCAGTTATGCAACTTTAAAATACGAAGATGCATAAAATCTATTAACTTTGGCCATATAACATCAGCGCAACTAAACCATTTTTCTGATGCTAGTGAAAGTGGATATGGATCGGTATCATACTTGAAATTAACAAATGAAAAAGGATATGTTCACTGTGCATTTATGATGGGAAAAGCTAGAGTTGCTCCGCTAAAACCAACCTCTATCCCACGCATGGAGTTGACAGCTGCTGTTCTGGCAGTCAACATGGACAAAACATTAAGAAGAGAACTGCAACTTAATCTTCAAACCTCAATATTTTGGACAGACAGCACAGCTGTGTTAAAATACATTGCAAATGACAAGCTGAGACTTAAGAACTTTGTAGCAAATGGAGGAGTCAGTGGAATCATGTGGACACCAAAGAGAATCCAGCTGACTTTGCATCACGTGGCCTAACAGTAAAGCAGTTCCTAGCTAACCAGACATGGTTAAATGGACCATCATTCCTAAAAAACACATACCATCAAATGGACAAGGAGTTTAAGCTCTTAGAAGATGATGAAGAAGTTCAAAAGGTGGCAATTAGTTTAATAAAAGCATCAGAACAGATCTGCTCTGTGGACAAGCTGATTACTCACTATTCAAGTTGGAGACGCCTCAGAAGGGCAGTGGCTTGGATTCTCAGACTCAGAGATCATCTTCTTGCCTCTTCTCAAAAGAAAAGGAAGGATGATGTTGCCCCACGGCAAAGTAGAGCAACAACCCATCAACAAAAATGCAATAAAGAACTTTCTCAGCCTTTGAATGTGAATGAATTAAAAGCAGCAGAAACAGAGATTGTACGTTATTGCCAATATTCTTGTTACAAGGATGAAATCTTAGCCCTTCAAAGTGGTAGCTCAGAAGTATCAAGAAGAAGCAAGATTTATAAGCTCAGTCCTGTTATACAGAATGGTGTGTTGAGAGTTGGTGGGCGTCTTACTCGGTCAGCTATGCCAGAGGAAGCCAAGCATCCAGCAATATTGCCCAAAACCCACCACGTCACATCACTACTGTTGCAGGACATCCATGAAAAAACAGGACACTCCAGGCGAAACTATATGCTTTCTCACCTTCAGCAACATTACTGGATTCCTGCTGCAAATTTGGCAGTCAGAAAGCTCTTGTCCCATTGTGTCACGTGCAGAAAACATAATGCTAAAACTCTTGAACAAAAAATGGCTGACTTGCCAGCAGAAAGGCTATTACCTGACAAGCCACCCTTTACAAGTGTGGGAATGGACTACTTCAGACCTTTTGAAGTAAAACGAGGACGAAGTCTGATCAAAAGGTATGGCATACTGTTTACATGTTTGACAACTCGAGCTCTGCACATTGAAGTTGCTCACTCACTGGACACAGACTCGTGTATAAATGGTTTAAGACGCTTTGTGTGCAGAAGAGGTCAAGTAGCACTCATCAGATCTGATAATGGCACAAACCTTGTTGGAGCCGAAAGGGAGCTGCGTGAAGCTCTTTGTGAGCTGAACAGCGCTAAAATACAAAACACATTGTCAGAAAGAGGCATTCAGTGGATTTTTAACCCCCCTGCAGGAGCACACTTTGGTGGTATCTGGGAGATCCAAGTAAAGCTGGTGAAAAGGGTCTTAAAATCTGTACTTAATCAACAAACCATGGATGATGAATGTTTGCAGACCCTTTTTTGTGAGGTTGAAGCTATAATCAATGACAGACCAATAACTACGTCATCTGATGATCCTAATGACCTGGAGCCGCTCACACCAAATCACCTGCTACTACTAAAGAAACAACCATTAATGCCTCCTGGTTTATTCAACAGTAAAGACTGCTACTCACGTCGCAGATGGAGGCAGACCCAGTACATGGCAGATCTCTTTTGGAAAAGGTGGGTAAAAGAGTATTTGCCCAGCCTTCAACAAAGACAGAAATGGACCAAGGAAAGGCAAAACCTTACACCTGGTGACATTGTACTGATCCTTGATGACAACGCACCAAGAAATTCCTGGCTACTTGGAAGAGTTCTACAAGCAAAGATGGATGATAAAGGACTGGTCCGACGAGTACTGGTCAAAACTAAAACCAGCATCCTAGAAAGACCTGTGGATAAACTGTGCCTTCTCAATAAGACGCAGTTGTGAGCTACTAGGGTAAAGGCAGAAAGCTGCCCTAGGTAAGAAATATGGCCTACAGCTTGGCAGTTATGAGAATTATAGTATTAAATGGTAATATGGTAATTATAAGACCTAATCTTATAATTGGGGCCAGGTATTGTATAGGCCAAATTGAGTTTCTTTACACTACATTTTAAGTTTAATATGAGTAAAACTAGGTCAATTATTATTGTGATTTATTTGATATGAAATACCTTTTTTTAAGTTAGAAATTGCATGTTTTATTTTATTTATTTATTTTGTTCTGTTGCATAGAATCATGCTGGGTGTGTTGGGTGGAGCCTTGGGGTGGAGCCTAATGCTTATAACCAGCAGGTGTGGTAGCCCTTTGTTCTTTTTGTGGAGGTGTGGAAGCTAGCCAGGGCCTGAGGCCTAACAGTTTTTGACTGTCTTTCTACGTCTATTGTGGATTACCTATGTGGACTGTGGATTATATGCTGTGGAATTTGGTGTACTATCCATTCTCATTAAACAACAACAACATCAATATTTGTAAGTCTGGACAATTCTCTTCATTATTCATTTTAAACACACGTCAAGCTCAAGCTAAATACCTGGCAGCTACAGTGGCATGTTGAGTTAAAACTGCTGCAACACTGACTATAATAAATGCCTCCTTAGAAATAGGTTATGTGCCACAGTTTTTTAAATATGCAGTTATTAAACCGCTTCTGAAAAAGCCCAGTATAGATCCTGATATTTTAGCCAACTATAGACCAATATCAAATCTCCCTTTTATTTCAAAAATCCTAGAAAGAGTTGTAGTTAAACAGTTATGTCGCCACCTACAGGACAATAGCTTATTTGAAGATTTTCAGTCAGGGTTTAGACCCCACCATAGTACAGAAACTGCATTAGTTAGAGTCACAAATGACTTGTTATTAACTTCAGACAATGGACTGGTCTCAATCCTAGTTCTGTTAGATCTCAGTGCAGCCTTTGACACCATTGACCACAGCATCTTACTCCAGAGATTAGACTGTGACATAGGGGTCAGAGGAGCCGCCCTCTGCTGGTTTAAATCATACTTATCTGATAGGTACCAGTTTGTCAGTGTAAATGAACATTCCTCACAGTGCAGTAAAGTTAGCTATGGAGTGCCTCAAGGTTCAGTACTTGGACCCATTCTGTTCATGCTTTACATGCTGCCTTTAGAAAACATAATCAGAAAACATGGCATTAATTTTCACTGCTACGCAGACGACACACAGTTGTATTTATCAATTAAACCTGATCAGAATGACCGCGTTGAGAAACTTAGCGCCTGTGTGAGAGACATAAAGACATGGATGACAATTAACTATCTCCTCCTAAACCCAGAAAAAACAGAGGTCATTATACTAGGCCCCAAAAAGCTGAGAGATGCTCTGTTTGACCAGATAGTCTCCCTGGACTGTGTCAGTGTAGCCTCAAGTTCTACTGTGAGAAACTTAGGAGTTTTATTTGACCAAGATTTATCATATAAGGCTCATATAAACCTGTAAAAGCCTGTAAAACAGCATTCTTTTACTTACGTAACATAGCCAAAATTAGAAATATTTTATCTAAAAGTGACGTTGACAAACTTGTCCATGCGTAAAATGTCTTCAGCTTGTTCAAAACGCAGCAGCAAGATTATTAACAGGAACTAACAGGAGAGAACATATTACTCCTGCGCTAGCTTCACTTCACTGGCTTCCAGCTGAATTCAGAATTAGGTTTAAAATCCTACTCCTGACTTACAAGGCCGTAAATGGTATGGCCCCATCCTACATTAATGATGTTATAGTGCCATACCAACCAAGCAGAGTACTGTGCTCACAAAATGCAGGGCTATTAGTGGTTCCCAGGGTTTCTAAAAGTACAGTTGGAGGTAGAGCCTTTAGTTACCAAGCTCCTGTTTTATGGAATCAGTTTCCAGCTCATGTTAGAGAGGCAGACACAGTCTCTACATTTAAGGTTAGGCTTAAAACGTTCCTCTTCGAGAAAGCTTATGGTCAGGCCAGCTAGGAGGCTGCTCTAGGAGCTAGAAGCTGGGGGAGTATGGTGCACTGAGCCTCTGTCCTCTGGTTTCATCTGCTGCTCCTCTTCTGTCACTGTAATTAATATTATCTAATATTCTATATCTCCAATCAGTTCCTTGCTATTCACAAGTTGTCCCTCTCTCCCGCTTCCCTCTGGGGGAGTGGGGACTGTTTCAGATGCCTGGCTGCCTGCAGATGTCCCAGTGACAATTGATCTAAGCTGACCCCATCTGTGCTCCTGTCCCAACCTGTGGGCCCTCAACCTCACCTCTTAGGATTTCCCGGATCTACCTCGCCCCACTCACCTGTCTGGATGAGGTCCCTTCTGCATCCTGGATTTCCCGGACCTATCTCGCCCCACTCACCTGTCTGGATGAGGTCCCTTCTGCATCCTGGATTTCCCGGACCTATCTCGCCCACTCACCTGTCTGGATGAGGCCCCTTCTGCATCCTGGATTTCCCGGACCTATCTCGCCCCACTCACCTGTCTGGATGAGGCCCACCTGCTGCATCCTATGGACTTCCTCAACCTACCTCACCCCACTCCCTGGATGAATCCTTACAGAGCTGATCTATGATCCTATAGATGAGCTAATGAACTAACAGTCCTAGACACAATGACTCAAACCAAGAGGTACCAGACTAAATTCTTTGTATCGAATAGAAAAAAAAATTGTCTGACCGGCCAGGCTCGAACACTCAAAATTTTTAAATAAAATATTTAACACCGTTGTATCCCTAAAAACTGCTGCTGTTCAAACTTATATTCATCTATCATCTCTGCTAATTTTTCTGATTTTGCTGGAGAAGAGAACAGAGGCCTGGATCAAAGCCAAGGCATACAGTTATGTTGGAGCAGTTCACTGGTGTGATGTACTTCAGGGAAATAGCTCAACTTTATCTTTTAGAAAGTGTTACATGTAGTCAAGACCTTTTGTAGCTGTGAGTGTTATGTTAGTGCTGAGTGGGCTTCAGTGTGAAGGCCTCGGTCCCGAAACAGCACCTCTCTTGGGCTCGGACAGCGCTTCGAGGTCAAGTTGTTTTTATGCTTTGGATGTTTCTTGCTAAGTGTCTGTAAAGAAGCCCAGCATTGTATTGCTGTAACGCTTTGGTTCCAGATAAATAGATTGTTGTCATCAGGGTAGCCTTCCTCATTACCTTTATTATTGTGATCATTGTCATTACCAGGGGCGGACTGGCCATCTGTGCATTCTGGAGGATCACAGAACGGCCGGTCGCTGAGACGGCCGGTGGGCCGTTTTACATAGACTCCATAAACACATACACAACCAGACCAGAGAGGGTGCAGATGCGCTGATGCGCAACAGCAGAGTAGAAGAAGAAAGCAGACCAGCTGCAGCCACCATGGATACATCCATGGCAGCCACTCAATGCAGCGGCACTCGAACAAACCTGCAAGAAGCGTGAAGACAGCGGTGGTGCGTGAGCAGAGGCTGCCATGCTTTTACGTCATGGATAAAAAACGGTTAATAAAATGAAAGGAGAAGGGCGGAGCAGAGAAAGTCAGGGAAAAGAAGCTTAAGTCGCTTGCACGTGAGGCGTCCAAGTGTAAAAATAAGTCCTCCAGAAGTGTTTGACAGCAGCAGTGCAATAGCCACATCCACCAGTACAGCACAAGATGAGAATGAAGAGGCTGAGAGTGCGGTGGTGGGGGCCCAGCACTGCTCAGGCTCAGGGACCCACAGAACCAGATGAAGTTTTACCTCAGTTAGAGCCGTGTACAGAGCAAGTGGTGAGTATAGCTTACTGTATGAAACACAGGGCTTTCATAGCTATTTAGGCTATGACATATTTATTCTACCTCCTATACATAGCTCTAAACACTATCATAACAATAACAATATGAATAATAAGAATAATATTCTATCTAATATGGCTGTGAAGACTCTCATTCATCCAGGCTGATTCCATTGCAATCATAGGTTTAAAAGCTGTCATCTGGACTTGGTTTTAAAAAGAGCTCTCAAATTTCAGAAGTGAGAAAGCCTCTTGGATAAAAGGTGAAACGTCTTCAACTTTAAAACCAAGTTCAGATGACAGCTTTTAAACCTACTATTGCAACTATATCTAATATGATTTAAATCCAGGGATGTTCCCAAGCCCTCCAATAATAAGTCATAGTGTAATCCAGGACTAAACTATATCTAAAACATGACACAACCAGGTCTAACCAAGACTAAACCCTAACTAAAATAGGTATAAGCTGTCCAAAACTATAGCTAAACCAGGTTTAAACTAGGTCTAAACAGGGACAAAACCAGGTCTTAATCAGGTTTGTGCCAGGATCAAATCAGATTCAAATCTGGGACTAAACCTGTACAAAACCAGGTCTAAACCTGATGATTAAAGTTTAGGGACTTGAATTTGACGTGTGGACCATGTGTGGTTTAGTCCTGGTTTAGGAATAGTTCAGTCAGATCAGTCAGTTTTTTAAAATGTATTTATTTTATTTTTATTTACTTTGTACAACCATAAACAATTTCCTAAAGTCTTGAAATTATGTTTTTTTATTTAATACAATCATAAACAACTTTAGAAGATCTAAAGATTTTTGATTTTTAGTTTACTATCATAAACAACATCTTTTGGGGGGCTGGCCAGACTCCAGGGCTGTTTTTCAGTCCCAGTCCGCCCCTGGTCATTATCATCAGTCAACATGTAAATATAGTGTGTTTTTGCACTAAAGTTTAATATTTTATTGGTAATAGTTATATATTAGGAATATGCAGTTATATATTTTTGCTTTTGCTATTCTTTTTTCCTATTAATAGTCTCAGTTGCACCTCTTGTTACTCTTAGATTGCATGCACCCTTATTTGTCTTTCTGCACTTGATCCTTTTTTAAGGGCTGCCATACCAAGTTAATTTCTCCGCTTTGGGATCAATAAAGTTTAATCTTTTATCTATGGTGTTATAGATTTTATCCACATTTTGAAGCAGAAAGGGGCGCTAATGCACCTCTGTGCCAACTGCCATTAAACAAGAAGAAGATTTTTAAAAATGCAAGATTGCCCATTGGTTGGTTTGTTGGTTGATTTGTTAGTCTGCTTACAAAACTAATGGTTGTTGTTTAATAACATTTGCAGGAAATTTAAGTAATGGGCCAAGGAAGAAATTATTTTGGTGTGGATCCAGGGTTTTGTACATACTGAGATGGGGTCAAATATACTAACTCCAGCCACAGGGGGGCAGTAAAGCAATAAATGATAGTTTTAGTGCATTCTTATTGGAACTGGTCTAAATTTAAACAGGATGAGTCTTTTATAATTGTTTTTCTATATCTTTTGCATCTCTTATTAATCAGTAATAATCGGAGCCTGAGCCTTACACAATGTCAGTGTCAGTTGCCAATCATTTAGTTATGGAACAAAACAAAACAAAAACATTTGCTACAAGTTGTGCCTCCCTGAGCAGAATCTGATTGGTTGTGTTTGTCCATACTTGCATGTGATTGGTCAGAGGATATATGGCTGCTAGATTGTGAACCACAGAACAGAAGGGGGCAATAATGCACCGTAAAACTGGAAAGCCAACTGCTGTTAAACAAGTAGCGGAAGTAAAAAATTTGACAAGTTTAGCTGCCTATGACCCAGAGTGTACATCGATTGATGCCTATAACAACTGATATCAAATAAATGATGAAAATAAATTATGCCTTTTATTAAAATACGGTGTTACAGTTTGCATTTATATAGGAGCTCTGAGCACTAGCTACCGCTCTTGTTGAGTACTTGATTGTTAAGAGAAGAAATGCAAAAACTTTACTTAGGTCCTCTGTGTTGTTAATTGCAATAAGCTAATTATTGGTGTTCACAGTAAGCCATGGTTCAGACCAGGTTTATTGTGCTAAAAATAAGTAGGATTAGCATTAGTAGTTAACATTGTTTTGACAACTCCCTGGTCAGTACATACTGTACATGTAACTTCTTGTTGCTATACTACTGCCTAAAGATAACAACTGTTTCTTTCTTGCCTTATATTTTTCTTCATCACAATCAGTACTCCTTTTTGGCCTTTGATCTGTAATATTATTGGTCCTCTTCCGCTACCCTGTCACTCACAACTAAACCATTTGGGCTACAACTGTGAGTTTCAGCACATTATGTGATGATCAGTGTGAGGAGTCGTAATAGGCCGCTTGCTCATATGACCTATGAAATCATATAAACAGCCTTATCTGGGGGCCAAACGCCTTTCATAGCACCAACGGGTAAACCGTATACAGTAGGAAAACTTAGGTGTGTTAATGTGTTGACCTTCAGACATGTGTTCAAGTTTGTTTACATGGACTTGGTGCATGGTGTATGTCAAATAAGAGAATGAACAGGAATAGAAAGATGAGTTTTCTTGTAAGTGAGGAGACGCCTTGGTGACACAGTCAGTCATCGGTGGCCAGTACAGGACACTACGTACCCGAAAGATGGTAGTCAGTCACCGAAGAAGGAGAAAAGGAGGAGGGAGGGCAGGGTGAAAGAAACAAAGAAGTAAGAAGAAGTGAGCACAAAGTTTTGATCCTATTCTGCTTGATGGGAGGCAAGACAGAGTGTAATTGGCAGCAAGGGGAGGCAGTGAGAGTGGAAAAATGTGGACTAAGATAGGACCCAGAAAAACCAAGGAGGCGTGAGCTGCAGAGGACTGGTTAATGCTTTGACAGGTTTAGTTGTAAGAAAAGAAATTAGGACACGGGGGAGAGGGGACTGCAGTAGGAGGAAAAATGTATTGGTGTTGTTTGGTGATTTTGAGATAGAAGAATCAGACACGCCCACCTCCATCCTTTCATCATCCTTTCATGTTAAAAATATACAGAAGCACATTAATGGAATTGAATATCTATTTATATCATTAGATCACTGCATCACATAATTCAGCCACAAGCCCGTGTACTTTAGTGCCGGTCCTAAGCCTGGATAAACGAGGAAGGTTGCGTCAGGAGGAGCATCCAGAGTAAAATTGATTGTTACACATCACAATTAAAATGAATTAATGCTTGTAATATTTTCCTCTGTGTGTACTGAGTCTATAATATACTATATGCAATTCATATTTCCTTTTTTTACGTTATAATAATGTATAGATGTAAGCCTGTAGATCCATGAAAAACCGCACCTGCCACCGAGTTTCAACCCAAACACAACCCATTACTGTTCTTGTCAAACTCACACACCAATGTAATATGCAACTTTTCTGGATTTGCTCCTTGGAGTCTGTTTCCAAATGAACTGCAACAAACTCACATGGGACCGTTATGTCTCACTATGTAGTTTATAAATATCTCATGCGTGGAAATTTGTGTTGATTTGGCGAGATGAGTCCTCACACGATGCTAATGTGTCCCACCAGAGTTACATAGTGGAGTGCAGGGTGATCTGTGAACAGGGTGTGTATGGAAGAGAGGGTTTTTATTTTTGTCTTAGAGAACCATCAAGATCAAGGTTTCTGAAAAAAAAGTTACATAATTTTGTCTTGATATAATCCAGAATAGTAGTAATAGTAGCAGTTCAAAAGCACTTTTTTCTTAAGGTAAGTTTATTTTCAAAGTTTTCTCATTATAAAAATTACAGTACATTTACGTAAATACATCTGTTGTTTACTTCTTCAACTTCTGCTCATCATATACATGTGATAGGGGCTGCTCACGGTGTGAGTCAGAACAAATTATGGATAAACACCTCCTAATTGCCACACGGACTCCTGCTGACAGACACTGACAGACAGCTTTCTCACATTCACTCCTGGGGGCAATTTAGAGTCAGTTATTTACCTATAAATGTATGTCTGTGGATGGGAGGTTATGGCAGCATACAGAGGGCATGCCAACACAGAAATGCTGTAATAATCTCATTATTTTTTCTTGAAATGATTTAACTTTGTGTTCTACAATGTCTTTTTCCATGTAAAGTTTGCACGCTTCCATATAACATCTCTGTTATGTTACCATTGCAAGTTTACTTTTTTGTCGAATGCCATTTTTAACCAGGCTATTTCAAAATGTTACCGTCCTGATTTGCAGCAGTGGGTTCATAGCACATTGCATTCAGCAGTGACGATGAACCAGCTGGGGGGAAAATGAATGAGAGGATGGAGCAGGTTTAGGTGTGAAGACGGCTGAAAAACAAGCTAAAGAAAGAATGTCCCACAGGTGAGAACTTGTGCTCCTTTCCTCACCGTGCCAGATGAGTGTTGGTCCTATGGTCTCTGCGGGCTGCCCTCGGGACTGCAGTCTTTCACTTAAAACAACACTATGAAGTACTTGGACATTAAAATAATGTTCTGTCTGACAAAAATGAACAGAAACCTGTGTATATCTTGATTAACCCAAGTCTAAACTAAGAAACAAAACAGATTACATCAAATGCATTACTAATTAAGGATTAAACAGAAACTATACCAGGGCTCAAGCAGGACTTAACCTGGTCTAAACGAAGACTGAACCAGGACTAAACCAAGATGAAGACCTCTAATTAATTAAGACCCAACCAGAGCAGCAGGAACCAAATGAATGAAAACATACCAGCAGAAGGGGCTACTGTACCATAGTTTGAGAATCACTGACATAAACCACAATTTATTCCATCAAACATATGCACCATGTTCAGTTGCATATGTGATTTGTGTTGATTTTGTTGCGCAATAGACTTCTGGTGACAGGGACAAAAAGTTACTAAGTTATTATGATGCTTTAAATAATTGTGGTTCCGTCTTTACATTTCTCAGCTCGGTCCCACTTTGACAAGTCGATGCATGAAGTCACTTTTCCTGTGAGACATCAGCGAGTGCCCCATCTGTTTGCCTTATGTTTATGTTTAACGTAATTTATATGCGTCTGTTTGGTGCAGCCTTGTTTAGTGTGGGATGTTTTACTTATAATAAGCTAATATTTTTGAAAAAGCAAAGGTGGCAATGTGCAAAAATAGTCAATAGGGGCCAACAACATCACTGACTTCTTGACGCATTCGACACCTGAAAACATTAATGCTACTGCAAGATGCAAAAAGTATGTCATAAGGGAAGCACCCACCAAATATCTGTGGATTTTAGAGCCACCTGTTGAAGGAAATGTGTGGGGAGTGTGCAGCTCATGTTAGCATATATCTGTGCTTGTATATATTTGTAGTGTGTGTGTAGGCTTGCATTGCGTTGATTCTACTTGTGTGATGTGATAGGGAACGTCTGTCTCCCAGTGGGCCACTCTCGAGCATAGCGGCAGTGCCAGCGAGGGTGCATTTGCACGTGTGTGTTTCTCAGTGTGTGTTTGTAAGTGCACGCGTGAACACTTAAGCCGGCCAAATGTTCTCAGCAGAGGAGCGCTCCAAGTACGTGAGTCAGACGTCACACCTCTTCTGTTGCTATCTTTCTGTCTGCGTTTCTTTCACACTTATCCTCATTTTCATATCTTTTTGTCAACAGCAAGCTCTGTTTTCTACCCCATATTGGCGTCAGTGACTTTTCACCTTTTTCAGTCTTTCATTACACAAATATGAGAGAGAGGTGCTTCATTCCTGTTGGTGTTGTTAGACATGGTAATATGCATAATGCAAGCATGGGAACATCTAGTACATAGAGCTCCTGTGACCAGTGATTACACAGTGACTTCATTAATCAACTGGTGCTAATGGTACAACAGGCACCTATGACACTGAGGAGTTAGGACAATAAATGTAGCCAAGATTCATCATAAGCCCATTACTCCTTATGTAATTTCTTGTGAGTGTGTGTAATATTATGTAAATATTGTGAATGCATGCCAAAGTCTGAGATAAATATTCATAGAGAGAAAATGTCCAAATCAATTCATGTTTAGTGTGAAGTTGACAAAGTAAAAGTTGTACTAAATACTGTAAAAGATTGACCATTTTTGTTTGATGATTTTATAAGAAAAGTTAAAACATTTTTTTTCTTTCTGTGAACTGCTCCATTACAGGGTCACCACAGCAAACCAACTGCAAGGTAATTTGGCAAATTTTTACATCAGATGCCCTTCCTGTCATAACCACCCGCATACTGTGATTGGAGTAGGGAATGTGGGTGAAGTGCCTTGCCGAGGGACAAAACTAAGTCAGAGCAGGAATTACCAACCCTCTGGTTAGAAAGCAACCTGCATAAAATCAGCCTTATTATACAAATCTACACAAGATCCCCATTTATGCCTTTTTTTAGCTTTTAACCCTGTTGTAATGCTGTTTCAACCTAAAAACCATTCATGGAGTTGTATTTTGTTTCATTCACGCATGTTTGAGTAATCCTGCAAGATGATGTTGTCTCTTTGCGAGAGTTGGAAACACAGACATTGTCCACACAAATATATTATTTTAAGTTATAAAATGTGAAATGCAAAGGTGTCCAAAATGATTTCAATAACCCTGAAAAAAGCACACAATATAAGACCTTTAAACATAACACAAAACAAACATGATCATTGTAAACACTCTAATATTATTAACAGATCAGCGAGAGATGGTGTTAATGGCCCTGACCCTGAAATAAAATGAGCTGCACCTGCTGAGAGTGTGAAAGGATTTTTATATGAGACTCTTTTAGATCTGGATTTCATGAACACTACTCTCTATTTTAAACAATTATTATATTTATATTAGTGTCATAGTTAGACAAGATACTGAATTTAAGGGAATTAGTGTTAGGACTAAGTCTGTTTTGCAGGTTTGCTGTGTTCTGTTAAAATATGCAGATGTGTGTGCAATCCTTGTTAAGTAAACTTGTGTGAATGTATACATCTTTTAGTGATCTGCCCAAATTCTTCATACCCTGTGCACGTAATACACAACAAAGGTATTAGTGTGTCCTGGAATCTCTAGGACAGGATGAGACTTCTTTGCATGAAATAAAGAAAATACACTAAAGAGTTGAAAAAGTCAAACTCCACAAATATAATCTGATCAAGTACTTACCTAAAAGTCAAATTGTTTAATGACCTGGTTGCATCCAAAGATCCAAAGCTTTCAGTAGAATTGCAGGATTAGTGTTGATAAATGGGGGTGCACGATCACAGAGTGCAAGGATATTGTGGGTTTGGGTCAGCCAACTCATCAGCTCTCTCAGTGGAGTCTGCATGTCCTCCCTCTGACATCTGTTCTCTCTGGGTCCTTTGGCTTCTTACCACTGTCCAAAAATATGCATGTGTTAGGTGAACAGATCCAAGTAAATGAATCTGAGCGTGAGTAGTCTGTCTCCAAGTGTTGGCCCTAGCATAAGGCCCATAGTTTCTGAGATAGGCTCCAAAAGGTAAATGAATGTTGAAAAATTAAGCTCTAGCATGTTGCTGGTTCTTTATGTTGAGTCTTTTGAACTATGACTATTGCCAAGACCAGTCTGGACAACTGCAACACTACTTCATAGTACGGCCTGACAACATTTGTAATGCATGTTGATGTTTCTAAGATGATCATGCATTTGTTTAAAAGTAAAATGGCTTTTGCATCAATTATGTATAAACATCTATTGCTTACTTTCCCATTGTAAGTATTCTTTCTGTTGCATGAGTTTACATCTTGTATCACAGCAAGAAGCTGTGCAGTTATTCTGCAGTGCACTAAGATCAAAAGCCTCTCTTTCATTGTCTGGTCAAAGCTGTAGTTGACTTCTGTTGTCCTTGATATGGAAATATTTTCCCTCCACATGGCAATGAAAATGGATAAATTATAGCACAATGAGTCTGGTATCTATTTTTAACTGAATAATAAGAGATATTTAGTCATAGTCTCTGGCCTAAACAGATGTACAGACAAACAGAGGGACCAAATTTATTGGTTTCTGCTGAAATCAATCAGGCAGTGAGAGAGGATCCATGAATCAGAGGAGAAAGCTGCTCATGCTGTAAGTTACACCCTGGAAATAATAGTGAACAATGCGTCGAAATGCAAGGAGACAAAGGCGGGCAATGATGTCAAAGGCTCTCGTGAGGGAGTACGTGTGAAAACCAGGCTGGAAGAAGTGAAAGGCTTGTTATAGAGCTATATCTGTGGTCTGTGAAGAGCATCAGCTCATATCCTGCAGGAATACAGCAAGCATGGAAAGTGCGTCTATGCATGAAAAAGGTGAGAAAGTGTTTATGTGTTTCTGAATGAGACTGTGATTGGATGGAGCTGGAGTGGGGCTGAGCAAGTTTGGCAAAATAATGACGCACACAAACCCACAGTCCTGTTTCCAATGCCTTTTCTCTTATGAATGAAGTGGGAGTGGCTAATATGAATCTATTCAATACACAGAGATCCCTCCTCCTGTACTATGTGTTTGACTGATTTAGTGAAAGTCCAATAAAATGGTGGAGTTTGTATTTGACAAAGAAGGTGCGTCATGGATTTCTTTAGCTGCATCAAAGCTCACAGACCAATGGGATTGTGAAGGGAAGAGCTGTTTGATATTCTTCCTTATATAGACATGACAAGCTGTGTGTAAGAGCGGCATGAGTGTGAGATCCTTGTGTGTGTGTCTGACTTACCAATCTAACACTTTCTATGTTTGCTTTGTTGACTTGTCTGCGCACACAATCCAGTCTGGCAGACATACTGTTGGACAAAAAGTTCGCATTTGGACAGAAAACAAAGGGTGGAGTGAAAACAACAGAGACTGATGACCTCAATCTACCAGACTCCACCGTCAACGGGAGGTTAATTTAAGTGTTTGCACATTCACCTATTCGTCAGACAACAGCAACAATGCCATTCAAATGCATCAGTTCTACTTTATTATCCTTTTCTTTCAGCTTCTCCTTGCCATAGAAAGTCATCAGCCCTGTAGTGTGCATTGATTTGCATTGAATTGGCCTAGGTTTATACCTTCCTTATACCTTCTCCATTTATCCGTGCTTGGGACTGACACAAAATGTTTACTGGCTTTTGGCCCACTGTGGCTGGATTATCTCAACTTTATGTATTATAGCCATGAAAAAGCATGTCCAAAAATAATGTCTGACCTTAACAACAGATGGGATACCAACAAAATGTTTTATTCCAACTTTTCAGTTCATAATAATAATTTAATGTCACCCACACAGTGTACTGTATAGGCATCTGTGTTATTCATACCTGTGAACAAGGAATTAATGAGAATCCATTAGAATCAGATTTTCTAAAATGAATAATCATCACAAAATGAAGCGTCAGTGTGGTTCTGAGTAAATTTAACCATTGAGACAAACGTCATTCAAATAGCTGTTTATTCTTGCACTGTCCTATGGTTGTACCTGCAAATGTCACACTTACTAGCCCAATTGAACCTATTAATTACCTACTAATGAAACTCTAAATGATTCCTCATTTTGATTAATAAATTCCCTTTTAGTTGAACTGTAGATACGAGTGTAATTATGTAAATCTATTGCGCATATATTTGATCACAGACTTTTACTATCTTTCGACATGTATTCATTGTTATTTATGCAATATTATTTATTATTCATTTTCCTTTTATGAGACTTCATATCATATCTGCTTCAATAGCTGTGGCACTGTTCTGATATTTAAAGTTAATATTTGTGTTTTTTTCTTCTGCAGAAATAAAAGCTACAGATATGGATTGTTTCTCAAGGCTTCCTGTTCTTGGTCTCTTTGATTGTTGTACCGTGGACAACTGCCTGCAGGACTCACACAATGGTTTACCGTGTGCACGTGGGTGTGTGTGTATGCATTTGTGTACTCAGCCCTGAATGGACCATAGCCAAGGCATAGAATCAAACTCCCACACAAAATGTTTCTGATAAAACAAGTATGAATTTATTGTCTTTCTTTATTCTTCATCGTTCAGTAACATCTCTTTTATTACCATAAAAATAAATAACAAATACGCCAATCTGTCATAATAGAGTTTGTCAGATACAAAACATCGGACATGCACAGTGAACAGACAGAACAGGATTTGGGGATAATGGTATAACTGGCACTTTGGTCATCTGACAGCGACCTCACTGTCATGGCCACTGAAGAGCACCCTGGCTCAGTCTGACCTCCTCCACCACACTTGAGGAGATTGGACACTGAATATTCCCTTAAAGCCATCATATTTGAATGAAAATCCCAAGTTATTTCTGCACCGGCAAGGTCGCCTGTCGCTTTTTACCACCTACACTGTTCACTCCTACACCTTGGTCTTGTCACGTGTTTTGAAGCGAAAATCTCAGGGGTCTCAAGGAAATTGAACAGACAAATAAAATTTAAAAAAAAAAGGTACATAGCTCTATCAGCCGTGACCTAAACACGTAACTTGGAGAATGAATGAATGTCTATATATGGAAACTCCCTCTCTGAGCCCATCTTGCCCTACTTCTAAAACCCACCCTGAAAATGAATGTTTTGGTGCTATTTATACCCCAAACTCTGATACTTTTTGGCTCAAACTTGCATCTGTCTGTTTGTTTTGACTTGTGAGCCTTTTATCTCCTGTTCTTTCATCTTCCAAAGTCGACCAAACTCCACTGCTCCCCTAACGTATTGACAAACCGAGCCAATTTACACCTCGGCTGTCCATCTGGCGCGGCCCATTGATGAGTCAAGCAAGTGACAAACTACTGACGTATTTGCCTTTTGCAGGGATGCCAGCTTGTGAATCCATTCATCCTGATTTATCCACACATGGACAGATGCCCGAAGCTATTCTGACCGGCTCTGGCTGTGACTTCAGGTCCATGTGGTGAAACCTTTCAACCACTTTAGTCATGCTCGGATCACACGCTGGCAATCTGTTGCCCTTGTATGAGTTTTGTTTGAACTGCCTATATCGAGTGAAATCATTGTGTAAAGAAATATATGACAACATGTGTAAGGAAATATTCAGTGTATTTTTATATCAAGCTCTTCAAGTCAACAATCATAACACGTTATAGCAATATGTCACAGAAAGACATCCAAGAAACAATTTCCCAGCTTCCAGCAGAAGCATTCTTCCCTGTGGTAGTCTCAGAGACACCATATTTACAGAAAGTTGTGGATGATGGTAACAATACGAATGGATGGTTTATTACTGTTAACCTGCAGGTTGCTGCTTCTACTGCCAGCACTGGCCTTCTCTGACAACACTTACTCACTGCTTTCATTTCTTATTGCTGCATAAGTTCTAAATTCTCTTCCTCCATATAAACCTGCTAAATTCTTTCCTTTTTGTGCAATTTTATCTACTTACTTCACATTCTCTCTGCCATCTATGTCCTCTCTTTCCTGTGCATTGTGCTCTGTCAAGTAGAAGCACTAAGCCTTCACAGTTTTTTAGGATCAATTTTCAAAATGGTAAAAATGTGCTGGACTACAGACACCAATATTAATCACAAAATACCTATTTACAAGACACTTTAAGTGGTTACAGTATCGTCATTACTGTGCTCTGATTCTAACAGTAATTATTATGTTTCTAGCAGCCAGTCAGTGGATGCACTAATAGCACTGGTTGTACTTGGTCTGGATCTAAGTTGAGGTGAAAGTGATCATTTGTTATCAAATGCCGCTGATATTACCAATAGACAGCCCTCGTCGCCCTGATTGCAGGGAATAATGGTGAGGTCGTACAGGTGAGACACACCTGTATCAGATCTATGACAGCTGAAGAGCTCTTAGCAGCCCTGAAAGTGTAAAGCCCTGTAGGTGCTAGATTCACAATCTAACCGTCCCCCCATCTCCTTCGCTGCGCCTTAACTATAGGCCTACAGCAGAGCAGGCAAAGGGGGTGTAGACAGTCTGACAGGGGCCCCGCAGCCTTTAAAACAGGCCGGACGGAGGGGGCTAGGAGTCTTTCAGCCAAAGAGCAGATGGATGGAGAATGTGAGGAGGGACAGGGCCAGGAATGATAGTACTGAGGGCGAGGAGGAGGAGGAGGATGGCGGCAGATCAAACTCAGGGGGACACTCAAGCTCGAAGCATCGCACAGTGATGCCTGAGTCCTCATTGCCGTAGTTGGCCCAGTACTCTTCTGGGTCCAGTTTGGGCAGTGCCAGCTCCTCCTCACCCAGCTCGTACTTGACAACTGAGGTGGTTGTGGATGGGCCTTTGCCATAAAGACCAGCCTTCACTGTTTCTGATGCCTTCTCAAAGACGCCTTTTGTGGACGACTGGGGCTTGTTTTTGTGGAACCACCAGCGGGTCTTGGTGCTGAAGGTTGTTGTGGTGGACCCTGCAATGGAGCCAGGGTCGGGCAGGGGGCAGAGGGCAAAGTCCATTTCTCTAAGGAAGCGCATGTCCTGACCACGACGGTTGGCGGGAGATGCACAGATGACTTCGGATGACGATACATGTACCTCACGAAACCACTCCCACACGGGCCTTGCCTCACAGCCACAGGACCAGGGGTTAGCGTTGAGGCGCAGGAACTCGATGCCCTGCAGGTCTCGCAGGGTCTGACTGGGCAGCTCGGCCATAGAGTTGTTGAACAGGAACAGCATGGTCAGACGGCCCAGGTCCCGGAAGGCCCGGCGGTTCACCTGACGGATGCGGTTGTCATGGAGGAGCAGCCGGTCCAGGTTGACCAGGCCGCGAAACACATTTTCTGAAAGAGTGCGGATGCGGTTGCCATGCAAGAAGAGCTGGCTGAGGTTGATAAGGTCAGAGAAGATGTCATCCTGCAGGAAGTGAAGGTTGTTCTCCTAAAAAGACAAAAGATAATGAACATTTTGGCTAAAGTTAGTGAAACAGTGTGTAATGGTTGAATCCAGTGGACTTTGTTTTGTCTGCAGTCTGTTAAATAACGCCTTGTGATTTGTCACTAAGAGTTGTTATCAAGTTAGTATAACACATTTGGGTACACATACAGTATACAAGCTACTGTTCAGAAGCTGTGCTGTGTGTACTTTGTTGCCTGTGTTTAGTCAGTGAGTCATTGCATCACGTCTCCACTGCGCCCCTACCTGCAGATAGAGGAACTGCAGACTGTAGAGTTTGTGGAAGATGTCATGGGGCAGTGCAGTGAGCTTGCAGCGGTGCATGTGGAGGCTCTGGAGTTTCTCTAAGCCACGGAAGGCTCCCCCCTCCAGTCTGTGGAGGCTAGGATTGTCCCCCAGGTCCAACTCCTCCAAGTCCCTCAGCTCACTGAAAGCCCCAGCCTCAATCCACGTGATGTTGTTGGAGAAAAGCCAAAGGACCTGAAGCACAAACAGTTGTATTTAGTGCATGCCATACTTTCAAAAGTTTTGAAATCCTACTTCATAACATCCAATGTCCATTTTTTGCTCTTCCCCTTTAACTAATGCATCTTTTGTTTAATATTAAAATACGTATGAGATTGTCTCAGTTTTTCTGCATTTGCTGCACATTTTTGAAGGGCAGAGCAGTAAAAATAATCCTTAAGCACTTCCATAGAATTGCAAATTTCAGGCAATCACAAACCACAAAATGATTGATGTCCTGGGTATGATTGCATTCAGATACATATCAAAATTAGTCCATGATGACAGTCATAGTCATTATGCTGAAAATCTGACTTGCAGATTACATCCAAGACACAGTATCAGGTGGCCATGATTACAAACCTCCCACACAAACTTCTGAGCAGACATCAGAAGACCGCTCTATGTTAATTAACTCCTTGCATCTTTTTGCAAACTAAAAAACAGTGACGGGGCGCTTACCTGAGTCCCGAAGCCAAAAGAGCCAACTCTGAGCTCCGTGATCCTGTTGTTCTGCAGGAACACGCGCTGTGACTCGTAGGGCACTCCCACGGGCACGGCGGTGAAGTTCTGCGCCTGGCAGCTCACAGTCATCGGGGTCGGGTAGCACACGCAATTCTGCGGACACGCCGACACCGGACTAGGCTTGCCGAGGACCAGCCACACCACCAACCACAAGGAGAGACCGCCTGCAGCAGAGACAGAGCGGGGGAAACTTAGCGGAACGTCCATCACAAGCACATAGCGCACAGACAACTTTTAAGGTAAATGTTATTCTATTTCTCTAAGCACTCGCCAATATGCTGCTCTTTAAATATGAGAAGTAGTATGACTAAATCAGTGCGCGCTCAGACGCCAATGAACCATCTTTACGCACAGCAATTAGATCACTTCTAAACTAAAAACACAACAGTTACTTATTTAAAATAGTTTAAAATAAAGTTGATCTTACCAACAGTCAAAGCATTATCCAAAAAATATCTGCATTACAAATACAATAATAAATCTTTATCCTTTTTAACTATTCATAACTATAACTATTCATTCCCAATAGATAGCAGTACAAATCTGAACAAACCAAACAAAATTAGCTGATAAAAGCCATTAAAGGGTATTATACTCTTATTCTATTCCTCTTTGAAACTCCGTGAACAAGTTGTAAAGTACAGCGTCCAGTTCATCCAAAGCCAGTGATGCCGGAGAAAGACTTACTTTTGCAGTTGCGCATGATGGAGCATCGTCGGCTCCGAGAAATCGAAGAGGTTTCCATCCTGAACCAAAAGCCCAAAGCGAGTTAGCCTAAAAGACCGAAATAAAGCCTGCTATCTCCGCTGATGCCCTGGTTCCCGAGTCGGAGCGACTGAGAGAGTGAAGTCTGCCACTAAGTCCTGCGCATATATACTGCACCATGCCGCTCGCGCCTACGGCAGTGGGCACCGCGGAATCTCCTACGTCACCGGCCCGGGGTCAGAACGGCAGTGCGGGCGGAGGGGAACGGAAAGGGGCGGGGCAGACCGTAGGGGATTCTCTATGGAGAGGCTGGGATACGCGCGTAAAGGCAGAGTGTATGAGAGGAGGAGACTGCAGACGCACGCAGAAGCGCAGAGAGGACGGGTAGGAGAAAAAGATGATCGTTTCCTGAATGGCGCGCAGAGAGACACTTATGGTCTGCTTCCGGCGCACTCGAGCCAGACAGAGAGATGTAGAAAAGGCTTAGATGGTTGTGTTTAGAAAAAGAAGGATGCCCCCGAATTATGATTCAGCCACAAGAGACAGGTCTGTGCCAGGGTGAGCTGCCTAAAACATCACTCTGTGCAGTGTTTGGGACGTTAAAACTCCAGGCAGCAGTCGGACTGTTTTAATTATAGCTCCTGACATAATTATTGATGATGAGATGTTGAATGACATTAATTGGCTCAATGAGCAGTGAGTGGACAGTCAGGGTAAGTTGACCAATTAAGGACATTAAGATGCATAGTTTTGTGATTAATCAAAACAAGACAAAATGAGTAGGCATTTCGCACAGCCAGGACCTTTTAGTACAAAAAGTTTTACTATTCCAACAGGCACTGCCAGTATCTACTGCAGTGCAATATAAAATAAAACATACATTTTACACAATGCAATGTGGAAGTTTTTGCAGAGTCATATGTGACCAAAACACTGAAAGTTATTTTACAAATTTAATTTTTGGAACTGACAATTTCAGGCAAATCTAATTTGTTGATAAAGTTGTAAAGCTAGGGCAAGACAAGATGAAATTGAAATATAGCCATTCTTCATATGTAAACATGCTGCAGCAGAAGCCTTACATTGATGCCATTTCAAGCCAGTGTTGCAGTGTCTGTCTCAAGCTGTTGCTGCTTGAGTCCATTGCTGCTTTCAATGTCCACTCTGATATCAACACAAAGAAGAACAGAGTTTTCAATATAATGTAAGCTCTAGGGCTAAATGCTGTGCAGTGTTCTAGTCAAGTTAAATGTCAACTGACTGAAAAATTAGATGTGCCGCTACTGTAATATCAGATATTTCTTGCAGCAGTCATACAAGGCCAAATCTCATGATGATTAAGTTAGAGTGGTGCTTCAGACCAAAGTAATGATGTTAAAAGTCTCTGAAATTACATCACTTTTATTCCAAAACGTTGACACACTTGAAACATTAATTCGTCTTCGTCTGCCCATTCCTATTAGGGATTGCATGTGACTGGTGGGGTACACTTTTGGACAGTTGCCAGTTAGTCCCAGAGCTGACACAGAGAGATGCATAAACAGGCAACCATTCACTGTCATGCTTATGCACTAGGGGCAATTTTAGATTCACGAGTTCATCTAACACATGCACGTCATTGGACTGTATGAGGAAGCTGTAGCTGAAAAACTGGGCTGCTAACCACTCTGCCACCACGCACCCCTTACTTTTAGTTAGACTTAAAATACATGCTAATTATTCAACCAAATAAGTCATTGACGTTTGTTAGGTTTACATGGTATGACAGCAGTATGTTGTCTTGTATATTTTATCCCAGCAGCTACAGCACCAGGGCCAACGCCTGAATGTTAGAAACACTGTGGGCTTGCTTACAAACCTCCCACACAAAGTTCTGGACAGAAATCAGGAGATGACACTATCTTAATTAACTCTTTGAAGGTTCTGCAAAACAACATGCAGGAGACATGAGCTCAGTAACAGCCATGGTAGACAACAGTAAAATTGTGAAGAGTTGTGTACCCCATAAAATACAGCTGCATTTGGTAAAAATTACACTATAGGCTCATGCCAATGGCTCTGATGTATTCTGCAGATGAACTCAAGAAATAAAATATTCATAAAGTTTTTGGCAGAGTGGTGAAGACTAACTCGTAAATGCCATCAGATGTTTACACTAGAAAGATAAAAGTTAGGAGTGTTAAATTGAAGCTAATGAGACAGTAAGTACACATAGAAAGCCATTGATTTCTGCATTTTTTTTAATTATTTTTTTTGGCCATATGCCATCAATTCATTTGCAGCTTTGCTACTGCTGTTTTGCTGTTTTTATGTTTTGCAATAAACCTTATGATTGGTGCATCTGTCAGTTGAATGAGGCCTTTATGTCTTTCCTAGCCGATTAAAATCATGTTTGCACTGTTGGCTGTGAAATGCTATATACGAAACTATTCTCAAGGTTAAGAGCGGTTACAGCGGTCTATTCTGCACTGACAGCAGTGCGTTTCTGAATGAAGCCAATTCAATTCAGCCCTTGGACAAGAATGGCAGCTTATTTTGAGCCTGGCATATAAATGAATGTGGACTGAGAGCTGTCCCAAGGTAGACGGGGACAGCACAGGCGGCGAAACAGATGAAGTATGATGAAAGGAGGAGTCACATGGCTACAGTAGAGTGCACACACAAAAATGGTAGACAGTGTTTGTGTGGAGCCAAGTGAGCCACAAGCCTGATAAACAAATGAGTAATGAAGGGGATCCGTCCACGATGTCTTTTTCTGTCACTCCTCCTGTTTTGTCCTTATCTGGACTTATGGACGCACAAGCTCCAGCGCCCACTTGTTCAAAAGGGACTAGGCTTCCCCTTCACACTCACCCACGTACGCAGCTGCGCACTTTGGTATGGACGGGTTTTTGCTGCATGTCCTGTTTGTTGTATTATGAGCCATAACTTTGTCTAAATGCCACAGTCAAAGTGTCAGTCAATCAGAGTTGTGGCCACACAGCCGCTCCTAAATACTGTGTGGGATTTCTGAATGAGTGCGATGAGCAAGACGTCATTTACAACGCAACATGAGACTTTCCGACAGTTCTTTGTCTGATTATCTAAGTCTGTCTGTATTTGCATGTCAAGTGCTGGTGGTTGGTTTTGGTAGATGTTCACCCACTAACCTGTAGGTTGGCGGTTCAAGCCCCGTTACTGCCGTTGCATCCTCAGGCGAGGCACTTTATCGACCTTGCCTGTATGAATGTGGTGTGATTGTGTGTTGGGTGGTGGTCGGAGGGGCCGTAGGTGCAGACTGAAGCCACATCTCTGTCAGTCGGTCTGAGGAGTACATGAATAATGCAATGGCAAGCACTTTGAGTATTTAGAAAGGTGCTATATAAATCCATTGCATTATTATTGTTAGCTTAGGTTCAGTGAGTAGAGGTATGGGCACTATATCTTTAACATTGCGAGAATAAGAATAATAAGTAGAACTACCCAACATTTTTTTTTTTTTTTTCAGTAAAAGTAAAACAGTACTAAATTGAACATTTTTATTGCAACTGCACAGCAATAACTACCACTATTACAATTAGGACTATCTTTTCTATTACTACTTCTACTACTATTACTATTATTACTATGATTATTATGTACTCAGAGGGTGCATTTTCTTTGCATTTTCCCACCTGTGTATTACAATTTAAAAAAAAATCTTCAAAGTGTATACAGTTTGTTGCACAGTGATGTGTTTGTGTCCATTGATCCCACACGTTTCACACTGACCACAGAAAGTATTTAGTTTGTATATTAAATTACTCTTCCCCTCCAAACAGCACCAGTCCAAGCTTTAAAACACTTGTATTCATTTCTGAAACATATTGATTCATTAAGTGAGAACACAGGGTGACTAGAGCACCTCATTAGTGAAATTGATTGGACGAGGAACGGTTCATTGACTCAGTGTCTTTGTGTTTGAAATAAGTGGAAGAAGGAAGTGAATGGTGAGGACTGGAAATGGCAGCAAAGTGTGAATTACACAAAGGAAATTGTAATGTCACCCTTTAAATGAAAAACAAAGACATGTAGCAAACACATGTGATAAAGGTGACTCAACATATCGTATTGTTCAGAAGGACAGTGTCAAAGTCTTTGCTCACAGCTGCCAAAGTGTTCCCAGTGACATCTTCCAACAACAGCCTCCTATTATTCCAACGTCTTTTTTTTTCCCCTTTGTCTTCCAGTTTTTTGTGACCAGGTTTTTCATTTGTTCTTTTATTTGTCGTCACTGCTTCCGCTTTACCAAAATCTGCTTTTTTATCAGTGCTCTCACACAGCAGTCTCCAGCACAATGCTCGCTGGAGTGACACAGGCGGCGATTAGCTTCCTCTGCTTATAAGGCAACTTCTGCTCCAGAGTTGAGGAAACAGCATCGTAGCCTTTTATGGAGAATCCTATTAGGAAAGAAGTGTGTTTGTTGTGTGTTTTGCATTTGGCATATTAACCATATACATTTTAGAGTGAGAAAGCATTTGTTTTTCACTTACTTTTACTAAAGTATTGCAATATTATGCGCATTTTGGACTTTGATGCTTTGCATAATTCGACTTTTACCTTCCAGGGTCCCAGTACAAAGACAATACTTTGTCTTTTAGAGTGCAGTGTGCAGCAGTTGGATGTTCTTCCTGACAAAACCCTCTACATCTATAAGGGCTTGAGACCTGCATAAGGAACAGACTGTCCTGTGACTCTGTGGTTGAATGGATGTTACTCTTATTAATTATATTTGGTAACACCTGTTAAGAATTAAAAAACAGTTAATTGACAATTTACAAAGTATTAGTTCAACATTAATAAATACAATGAAGTTTTAATAATTGTTATTGATGTTTAATTCTTCAATAATAAGCACATGTAAATTAAGGTATTATAATCAACATCTCTCATCAGCATTTGTATTAACAGAATATCTATAAACCGTTTAGCAACTAAAATACTGAATACTGAAAAATGAAATGAACATGTTAAACTAGTATTCAAAATGTCAAAATGTTGTTATGTGGTACATAACAAACATACTTTTGCAGCATTTCATTTGTTAAATGTGGAAATTAGTCAGTTGAAGAAAAAAAATAAAAAACAGAAATATAATTTACTCTTATAATTATAATAATACTTATAATTCACTAATTTCACTGTCTTAAGCCTATGCACCGGTGATTAAAAGATAATTATGCTATATTAGATATAAACTAATCATCTATACTGTTTTAAAGCATTACCAAAATCATAGTAGCCAAAGACCAGCAAAAACATTATTTAGCTCAAATATTCTGACAAAAAAATATAGCTACTAGTCACTTTTTCCTGCAGTGAGAACAAGAGGAGGCCAAAAAGACAGCGTTTCTACTGAACAATTATATTTACTGTGTTCTAGCTGGCACATGTTTAACTAGGAGTAGCCCATGGTTACTCAAACTGTTTACATTTTTTTAAAAAAAATTGACACTAAAATATAAAATTCCAAACCTTTTCCAGAGCCTGGAAACAGCATTTTAAAATTCCATGACTTTTCCAGGTTTTCCATGACTGTACAAACCCTGCTCACACAGAGTTTCTCTGACACTTGTCAGACACTTGTCTTTATTTATTGGCACACCTTATAACCAATCCAAGTTTCCTCATAAATTATATTTGCACAACACAGGAACAATGGACACAGTAAGTTCTAAACCTAGCACATTTTCAGTTTTTTACAAAAGTTACAAATTCATTTTAAAATTTGGAGCTGCTCACTCCTACACCCCTGTTTTAAAAAAAAAATATATATATATATGTATATATATGTATATATATATATATATATATATATATATATATATATATATATATATATATATATATATATATATATATATATATATATATATATAAGCTTGATATACATGCCAACTGGATGGAGACAGCTCAGAGAGGTAATTATATACAAAGAGAATACAAACTCATGTTCACTTGGTCATATTTCGTTTTTATGCTAAAATATTATTACCCCTGGCAAAGCCATTAGTTGGAGTAATATTAATATGTAAATTTGCATGGTTATACAGTTTGTGTTTGTGCTAAAGCTTTTCTTTTTTTTAACTAAAATGTGGTGTCAGTTTGTAACGACACACACACACACACCGTATATCCACATGAAAAAACACCTTGCATTTTCTGCATTAATTATCATTATGTGAATAATGTTATAGAAGTGTGATGCTGAGAAAGTGTGCATAGTTTGGTTTGACTCTTGGCTCCCTTGGTGTGATGTTTTCTTCTTACTTTGTGTAATACATTATAAAAAACAGTAAGACTATTGTATTTGTGAGAGCGGGGTATATTAACATTTTTGTACAGTATCCAGCTAAAAAAGGTGTCACAAGCCTCCTGTGTACTCTTTGTGTGTAGATCTTCAATGGACAGATGATGCTAAGCCAAAAACAAGATACAAGTGCCACAACTAGATTTACTGACAAATGTTGTATTCCAATAATGTGATGCTCCTTATTGTTTGTGTGAGAAATAGACATCAATGAGCATACAGAAATGCATCAAGGGAAAGAGAGGACAGTGAGGTGTCAGTGTGGCAGAGAGGAAGGGCTGATGTGGTGGTGAAGCAAAGTTAGCAAAATGCATTATCCGAAAAAGAGAGAGGCAAGCTTGCGCCTACGTCAGCGGCAGCACTCAGGACAATAACCCCATATAAGTACATCCAGTACATACTGCACCAGAGCAACTTCTAATGAAGTTTTAGGACTGTAGGAAGCTAAAGCCCTCAAGTGTTCCTATAAACAGCTGCTGTTCTCATTCTCAAGATCTATAAAGTAGCATATATAAGCAGCACACAATAAATGAAAGCTACAATGTCATTTCTTTAAAGGCAGGGCTGTTATTCTCATTTTTTGGTCAGCTTCCTCTCCTCCTCTTAGCTTCATCTTGGTAGTACACTTGTATAACATTAGCCATAGATGTTGCATACATGCGTTTGAATCAATACACAGTACACTCTCCTTCCTCCTCCTCCACCTTTACTCAGTCCATTTCTCTTTAAAGCTTCACTCAGATCTGCTCCTTGATGCCATCTAAAAACACAAAAATCTATGCGCTGCACTTGCCACGTCATATCTACAGACTCAGTGAAGTACGTGGAGTTTGTGATCTAAGGGGCATCTGTGTCCTGTTCACGCAGATTGCTCCATACGTCAATGCAGTACACTACTTCAGGCACAACATTTTGACCGCCTGTCATAATAATAATAAACTTTTAATAAATACTGACCACTGCAGACTGGGAACATTACAGCTGTCGTTTTGTAGGTGCTCTGATCCAGTTGTCAGGCCTGCACAATTTTGCCCTTTTCAAACTCGCTTAAATCCTGATGCTTGGCTTTTTTCCTGTTTCTAACACCTTAACTCTGAGGATAAACTGTTCCCTTGTGGCCTATTACAGTATATCCCACCCACTAACAGGTGCCTAGCCTGGCCAGCCAGCCTCTTTCTTTTCAAAAGCAGGACAGTCTGGCTCCTCACTCACAGCGAACCATTTCTCCTCAGTTCACAGTCGTTTATCTGCAGCGTGTCTTACAAATATAGAAGATAATCTCTTATCGGTAATAACAAATGTAGCGCTGGGTATAGCAAGCTAATTTTATAACTTTTCTCACCTGATTAACATCATTTAGTGCTTTCCTTTGTCACTCGTTGATTCAGAGAAGAAGAAGTCATCTGCGTTAGTTACATCAATGAGCTTAATCTTATGCCTGATAAACAGATTTTAATGCATATTCTGAATCCTTGTTCAATTACTTTAAATGTAGAGGTAGAGTAGTAGTAAGTAAACTTTACACTTGGTGCTGTTTTAATTTTACTCCAGTTATAATTGTGCTGAGTACTTTACTTCTACTTAAGTAATCATATTTTAAAGTGACAGTACTTTTTTGTTTTACTTAAGTACAAATTTTGAGCACTTCTCCCAACTGTGTTTAAATGAAATCTCAACATAGAAGTCTTTTTATAGAAATCACAGCAGGGTTGGATGAGTGACCCTTACTTTGTCATAAAAAAGTCTGTTGTCTCTATAAAGACATGCCTCCCATTGAGTTTTATGTCTTTCACAGCAGACAAAGCTGACTCCTCTTCCTCTCTCACTGACAGGGCTTCACACAGTTCACCTCTGGTCCGTGCTCCTCACACAGCGATGATCAGAGCTGGGGTCTGACTCACCTCAAAACCCATCTCCTGAAACACTGGGAAGGTGTGGAGATTTGAGATAACACACTGCTCATACCTTTTACTCACAGAGTGTTGAGAAAAATGTTTTAGATGGTGTTTTATTGGCTTTTGGTAAATGTAAGAAATACATCTATTTAAGCAAAGGCAAGAATAGGATTTTAAAGCAACATTTTGTATATTTTTACATTAAAATATATGGTCTTAAAGTTAGTGAAAGCTGCTGTTCAGGTTTGTACATATCTTGGTTTGAAGAGTCTTTTACAAAGTCTAAACTAACCTCATTAAGTAATAAGCTCCCGTCATTGTAAAATTAATTAAGGATTTTTGTCACAACAGTTTTCTCATGAATAAATTTCAGCATATACTACATATTGTTAAAAAGCTGCATACATGAACCTATTTGCACAAAAAGTGTTGCTTTACTGAATATTAGCTCAGAAAGAAACGAGACACCCTGAGACATTCATCCTCAAATCAGTTTTAATCAAACTAACATCAGCTTCCACACCAAGAAGGCCCAGCAGACAATGTTCTTCCTGCAGCAGCTGAAGAAATTCAACCTGCCACCCGAAATGTTGGTGCACTTCTTCACTGCCATCACTGAGTCTCTTCTCACCTCCTCCATCACAGCGTGGTACGCAGGGGCCACTGTCTGGGACAGACAGTACTACAGTGCATTGTTCTTTCAGCTTAGAGTCAGTGGCTGCAGAATGTGCACCTCCAGGACACTGGGATGAGCAGGTCAGATCACAGCTGACCCTTCATAGACTTTTTATGCCACTCCCCTCAGGCAGGAAGCTAGGGTCCATTCAGACCAGAAACTCACGTCCACAAGAACGGCTGTTGGACCCATGAACATGAGATAACACTGCTGTTATTGTCACTTTATTATGGTCACTGTAACATGCACCTGTCGGTTCACCACAGGCACATGTTAAATGTAAGTGGTTCCACCTGTTTTATTCATCTTGGTATAATTTGTAAATTTAGATTAGTCCATCTATAGCTTATTTTACCTTATTTTATTTTTATTCTGCATGTTTCTTACTTGTTTTTTATGTCTTATGTTTGCACCAAATGACCAAAGCAAATCCCTAGTTTTGTGAAACCTTTCATCTACAATGGCAATAAACACAATTCAGATTTTACATTTATTTATAGCAGCTCTATAAAACAAGTAACCGTGAGTGCAAAGGCTGCATCTTTGCTCATGTCTTCTCCACACTGGGTAGAAATACAGTTACATATTCCTAAACACCCTATATTGTCCTTTTTACCTATAAATACAATTAGTCCCATGTATTTAAAATTTTGTAAAACATTGTAAAATATGGTTGTCATTCTCACATTCATTCACTAAGGGCAATTTCAGAGTCACCACTTCCCCTACCACATGTCTTTGGACAGTGTGAGAAAGCCGGAGTACCTGTAAAAAAATCCACGTTAACAAGAATAGGACACATACACTGCACTCTGAGATATTTTATAAGTTCATTACATATATTTTCGAGTTAACTCTAAGACTGAAACTTTGTACAATCTCTTCGAATGACGTAGTTTGAGGCGTCACCATATCTCATTTCATTCAGACGCTACAGTCTATATTAGCAGCATAAAAGCACATTATAATACTTGAGCAGCTTCATATCACAGCTCTGATTCACAGGTTTCTCTTTTCACATTGCTTTACCTCATCATCAAGCCAAATTCTTCACCTGTGTGCGTATGTGTCTGCGTTGCCTCATACTGTATTAGCACTTATTTGGGTGTAAACCTTTACTTCCACTTCTGATGAAAATGTTCAGGGTGCACTCAAGCCTGCCCATCATCTGTATTACTGTTGTACAAAGGGTCCATTTAACCCAGCTCTTGAGAGGTCAACTGCACCACTTACTCACTGAGAGAACAAAAGCACACATTTGAGTGAAGAGAAAGGTAAACAATCCTGGTTTGATATCTGTAGTTTTATTATTTAACAGCCACTTTGGGGTTGTAGTGGATGTGAGTGGAAGAGTGAGTGGGTTTGTGTGAAATATGAACAGGCAAAAACAAAAGAAAAAGACAAATACCTATGCTATGATAACATTTGAGGAATAGTTACATAAGGGGCTGCACATGGGTTTAGTTTTGTGAAGGCTTGTATTTTCTCTCTTTGTCTTTCTCTGGATGCCTAGGTTTTGTTGTATTGTCCAAAGACATGTGTTAGGTGAATTGGTGATTCTAAATTGCCTATAGTGATTGAATGTGAGAGTGAATGGTTGTCTGTCAGCCACGCGCCAGTATATACTTTCTGCCAGTCCCAAGCCCAGGTAAATGTAGAGTGTTGCATCAGGAAGGTCAAATCAGTATGTGAAACATTGCATCTGTTTTGTTTGCTTTTAGGGAACCTTCTCTTGTTCTGATTAAATATGTGGGGGTTAGTGTGTGTGAATTAGTTTTTATGGGTTTTAGTACTGATATAATAAAATATTTTGTTAATGTGAACAAATGAAACTATGCCAGCCAGCCATTTTTAATTCTAGTTAGAAATCCTGTGGTGACATTGTTTGAATTATTATTTAGTTGATACTCAAATGAAAATGTTAATCAGTATAACGTGTATTTCCTCTTCATATCCCTTTACAATACGTCATATCCACTCTGGTTTCCACACAAGTACCACTAATGTGAGCACACACAGATTCACACACAGTAAACGGAGTCATATACATGGTTTAAAAATGTAAGGCCCATAAGCAAAGAGATATGTGTCACACAGAGCACCACATACTGCAGTTCTGATACTGTAGTAGTGTCTACAACAGGATTCATTAAAACTCATTGGTCTTTAGACAAAGAGCAGGATGTGGTGTTGATAATGTGAGCTGTAATGAAAGGGTGAAATCTTTATTAGGAGAAATGAATGGACTGGGTTTGTTGTATGAGAGTGGTCCTGGGTCTTGGTCTCTGTGCTGCAGCAGGAACAGCTCTGAACAGAGTTATTGACCTTTGTATCTCGAGCTGAATTCATTCTGAGTGCTGCGCTGAAATGAGCATTATGGCGAGGTTTGTAAAGTGGTGCCAGAGCAGCAGCAGTGCCAAGAAATGGTTTATCAGTTTGTACAAAATGATTTTACTGTCTTTAGAGCTTTAACTTGTATAATGTCTGAGATGCCTTACATGGCTTTCTTGAGTGCTGTGTTGTTGCTTTTCTTTGTTGAAACTTCATAGTCTGTCTGTGAATGCCAGACCTTCACAGCACCTGAAAGCATTTCTGTGAGAGTCTCTGACAGTTTGACAGTGCACCGTGTTTCCCACACTGTCAAATATCAACACTACTGCAAGATCCACACAGGTATAATTTATACACAAACCTGAGTTACACAAAGATTTTGATGCTATCTGAAACATCTATAAGAATGCATGCTAATGGTCTTTTAAAGCATGTGTAATTAAACTCGTACTTTTTTTCTGTTAGGGAGCCATCAAACTAAATCTAAACATTTTAATGATTTCAAGGCTTTTAGATAAGCTTTAAATGTGCAGCTTTAAAGGTTCAGCATGCAGTGTAAAAATTTCACACAAAGACCCATTAATGTTGGTTTGATCCCCAGGCCATGATCTCTGTCTATTAGTAGTCCATGTGCACGTAAGGGAAGGTATACTTAATTGTCCCCATAGAACAAGTGCTGTAATTCTCTGCATTTGACCCTTCCATCCAATGCTGCTGGGGCAACCATTGAGCACCTGGGTCCCCTTTGCCAGAGCTTGAGCCAGCATCCTGGTCAGGAGTGCCTAGCTGGAGAAATAGCCAGATGTGCATGTTTTAGGTATGTAAAACCGGAGGAAACTCACTCAGACACAGGGAGAACATGCAAACTCCTACCACTGTCCAAAGACACGCATGCACATACTACTGTAGGTCATTGAATCTAAATTGCCCCAGGTGGGTAAATGTGAGAATGAATACTTCTCTGTCCTGCAGTTAACTGACCATTGTATGTGGTGTGCCCTGTGCCTGAAATAGGTTGTGACAGAAATAAGGTAGAAAAGATGAATGAATGAGCTTCTGTAATGTTTGGATGCGGCGATACAATCTAGACTAGACTAACAGAACTTGGACTGATTGATCTGTTCACCCCTGTAATGTTGTAAAGGGCCTTTGGAGTGAATTGAAGCAGAGGTTCACTGTGTGTGCTAATTAAAAAAATTTAATGAAAGTATTAAACCTTTAAAGGCTAAAATATCTGAAGGTGAGACCTCTGATGGCTTGGCTTTCTGCTGACGTATTACACAACGCACCGTTTTGTCAAATCTAGTCAAATTATACAGCACTTACAAACATTACCTAGAGTAAGTAAAAGTACCCAAACCTATTTTTAACCCTGACTTTAGCCTAAATATAGACCAGCACCACATACAGGAAAATGTCAGAGTTACGCAATTCTTCTCAGTGTATCAGGAAGCCACTGTCTCCTCATTAAGAGACAACCCCATAGAGCAGAGATACATCCGCATTATATTATCCAGTATATCTCTAATTGTTGTTGTGGGATGTGCTTATTATTTCTCCTCTCTCTTCAGCCACTAAGAGCCTGGAAAAAAGCATCCACCACACTTATAATGGACCATAAACATAGAAGAACTATTGATGTCTTGATTCAAACGTTATGAGGTTTCTACTCTGTGCCGGCCCATATCCTCGCCCCTCCCTGGCATCTGCCTCTTCCCCTCTTTTCATCTTTTATTTTTAACCCACGGGCGTGCCATACGAGTGACGCAGATGGTAACGTAATACAGACCTACTGAAGAGGGAAGAGACCTGGGATGTAGCTGCGCACAGAGAGACTTTGATACAAGAGAGGCTGCACAGGGGTTCTTGTTAGGCAGACTAACAGAGGGGACTTTGGGTTGGAAGCTGCGTTAGATGATGGGTTGCAAGAAAATATAGGCTCTCTTTTACCATTGGTTCTCTCTGGCTTCCTTCCAACCATCCAAAAACATGTAAATGTGAATGAGTAACTCTAAATTTCCCCTAGTGAATGAATGTGAGAGTGAATGGTTGTCTGACAGTGTATGCCTCTGTATCAGCCCTGTGACTAACTGGCCACTGTCCAGGGTGCACCCCACCTTAGGCCCATATGGTATTGGCAATTGCTTTGGGACAGTCACCCAAGACCCCTTACAGGAATAAGCAGAAAACGAATGGATGTACTCCATGACATTTTGTGCATGTAGTGTATTAGTATACAGGTTGGATTTTCTAAAATCATATAGTAAAAAAAAATGCAATATTAGCATCTCCAAGTCCGAGGCAATGGTTCTCCACCAGAAAAGGGTGGCTTGCCCTCTCCAGTTTGGTGGAAAGCTCTTGCCTCAAGTGGAGGAGTTTAAGTACGGTATCTCGGGGTCTTGTACACGAGTGAGGGAAGGATGGAGTCTGAGATTGACAGGCGGGTCGGTGCAGAGTCTGCAGTGATGTGGTCTTTTTATCGGTCTGTTGTGGTGAAGAAGGAGCTGAGCTAAAAGGCAAAGCTCTCAATTTACCAGTCAATCTACCTTCCTGCTCTCACCTATGGTCAGGAGCTGAGGTGGCTCGGGCATCTGTTCCAGATGCCTCCTGGACGCTGTCCTGGGTAGGTGTTTCGGGTATGTCCCACCAGGAGGAGGCCCCGAAGAAGACCTAGGACATCTCAGCTGGCCTGGGAATGCTTTGGGGTTCCTCTGGAGGAGCTGAAGGACGTGTCTGTGGCGAGGAAAGTCTGGGCATCCGGAAGAAGATGGATGAAAATTGCAATATATTGTTACTCAATACAATACCTTGATATATAAATATTTTGTATCTTGACACTTCATATTGTCAAATGTATTGTTATCGCCAGGTTCTTACCAATACACAGCCCTACTTAGACAGGTAAAAAAAATCCTATTCTTTGAGCTAAATCGGAAAGGTGTCATGTGCAACTGTAGCACCTGCCAGTAGCGTTTTACTCAGTACAGCTGCCATGTTAAAAACAGTCCCAATTGGTGCCTTTCTCTTGCTTGTCGATCTTGCTCAAAGCCATCCCGCCTACCCATTTGTCTGTGCAGAACGAAGAGGAGTTGCATATCAATCTTACATCAGTCACAAGGAGACTTTTCATAGAGGCACTGAATGAGCATCAACGCAGCATGACGCACACCAACTGTCACTCGAGCCGTCCCTGCAACAGTGTGCATGTTTGTGTGTTTGTGTGTGTGTTTGTGTGTGCATCATGTGTGTGGATAGTTTGAGGTGGTAGAGATCTGTGCCTAAGTAACAAGACAAGTTTGTATTGGCTCTGAGTAAAAACAGTGGTGTTAGGCTGAACAAAATAAAAACTGAACACACATTTTGTATTTATTTGCTATGGAAACACATATATACTGTATAGAAAAAGGCCCGAGATTACAACAAACTGAGCACTGCTAAAAGTGAAGCACACTCCTTGTAGCCAAACCAATTTTTTTGTCAAGATTTGCTTAATAGATATTACTTAAATAAAAGTAGGGGCGAGGTGGCAAGAGGGGCACAGGAGGTTAAGCAGGTCATCCACTAACTGGAGGGTTGGCAGTTTGATACCCGCTCTGAGCCAGTTTCTCTGCTAAGTAGAAGACAAAGGCATCCTTCTAATGTATTTTCTATTTTTTACAAAAGAAAAATAGTCAAACAGTGATGTTGCTGACTGTCACTATTTACTGTATGTGCGTAGGCTGTTTAGAGACAATTAAACCATATTCTAAAAATATTTGAATTACTCACTTTTTTTTTTTTTTTTTTTTTTTTACTTTTCTTGCACAGAAGTCATTGTCAACCTGTTTTGGTAATATAAATACAAAATTAAGCAACTGTGGGGTATTAGTAATACAGTATTAGTATTGGCCATTGCTGAGTGACAGACATTGCATTAAAGCACTATATTATTGGTCAAATTAAGTCATATGACAGAGCTATAGCCAATCATTGAAATAGTGTTTAAAAAATGTTTAGAGCAAGCAAATAGAAACAGATGGTAGGAAAGAAAAGCATCTAGTTGACTAAATTACATATTGCTAAGTACTGTAATGTTGTATCCTTCCTTTATCTGGGTTTGGGACTGGCACAGGAACAACACTGTTTTGGCTGGATTCATGTAATGTTGTATATGTTAATGTTAATCTTTGTGGCTGCTCCCAGATGCCCTTCCTGACGCAACGAGCCATATACTATGACTAGAGTTTTTTTGTAGCGGGGGAACGGAGCAGTACACCAACAGAGGGGCAAAAATACTAAAACAAAAAGTAAATTTCAGGAAACCTAGTGTTACTTGTTCAGTTTATGCAGTACTTGGAAATGAGGAGATGCCTGCATAGTAAATAGTGTCCGCAGGGATAATGTATCATGCAGAAAAGTGGCATTTCGACACATTAACTATAATGCTGTCTTCACTTCCGTTTTGTGATAATTGAGATGATATTACTCATAATTGGACAATGGAGCTAAAATTACCAGCCCACTCCCACTCAGCATACGTGTACAAGCTGCTTCCAAACTTCTCACACTCGCACGCAGCAATGAGCATCCAAATGTGATTAATCATTAATAATGCTGCATGTAGGAATGCATAATTCAAACAAAGCGGTAAGATTAGGCGTGATGACACAGACGGGAGAGATATGGGTGAGATTCAAAGCAATAAACAATAAAGACGATCATTTAATTTGATTTCAATTGGTTAAAAATGACTAAAGGGAATAAACAGTGGGTGGTTTGAAGGAGGGAGGATAATGACAGTTACATATGTGTAAAGGACAAAGGTGTCGTATTAGCAAAGGCAGGTATCTAGCAACATACTGCATGAAAAGAAAATGAAGAACAAGGAAGATTTAATTGCCTTGAGTCTGAGGAACTTCATAGGCTCAGTGAGTAATTATTTATGTGTTTAAAAAAGACTTGAAAAAGAATGATTACAAGTTGCCAACTCATACTTTTTCCTTTTTGCTTGCTTTAAAATTAACCTAGATTGACACCATAGAACCATAAAATCTCTGTAGTGAAAAATGTTACTATTTATGGCTTTTCTGTTAACATCTTAATAATGCATTAGTCTTATATGGCGCTTTTCTAGACATAATCATAGTCACTTTACAATTTGGTGCATTATTCATTCACACTTGGTGGTGGAAGCATGGCTACCATCATGTGCCTCCGACCACCACAAACACATTAATACAGGTGAGTGAAGTGTCTTGCCCAAGGACACAACGAGAGTATGCAATGACAGCAGTGAACCACCAACCTGTAGGTTAGTGGGCAAACGTCCCTACCAACTGAGCTGAGCCCAAAGATATTCACAGATACCACAATATACAAGGTGTACTTTCCAGAGAAGTTCCAGACAAGGCTCATGGTTGGTTTGGGGAAAATGAAAAAATAAATGTGGTAATTATTTGGAAAAAAAATTTGCGTCATGTCCGCTTTCACTGGAAGAAAGAAATTGCAGGCCTCTTTGGAGTTCTTCATTCCTTATAATGCCGAAAGCTTTCCAAGACTGGGCCATTAATGTTTCCCGATGCTGACCTCAATACTCTGTAATCCGTTTTGAAGAAAAAAAGATCTCTTCTATGTAGCTTCAGCTAGAAGAGATGTAGCTATCAGCCCAAACTGTTTCTCATGTTTAGAAGCTTTGCCAGGACAAATATTTCAGATCAGAGGCTATAAAACACATGTGATAACACTAACGCTGCCTCAGGTAGCACTGGTATGACTGATCAATAATCCGACCAAACAGCCTTCAACACTCAAACCTCTGTAGTGACAACAGCTCGTCGGTGTAAATATGAGACAATCTTTATAAATGTGTGACAGTACAATTCTGTAAATGCAGAAAGGAGAAGAGTTGAAGCGATTGTTATCAGTAGATCTCTGGCCTGAGTATCCCTCCACCAAAGAAGCAGTGCTGTTCTCTCAGCCAATCAGAAGTGTCCCTCTGAGCTCGTGCACGGCTCATTTGCATAGATTTGCTCTTTTCAGCTCCGTGTGTCAAAAGGATCAGGTTAAAGTAAAGTCAGAGGCTAAATGGAGAAGCTAAAGTGTTTAGTTACTTTACTGGCTAATTAAATGGCTAATGCTTTTGCAAATGGAATAAGGAATTGCTGTTTTAAATTGCAAGTTAAAGTTTGTAATATTAATCAAAATTATAAATGAAACTATTTATTTATCTTTTAAAAGGGGTTCTGGCAATCATTTTATTAAAGTTAGTATTCCTCGCAGAATTAGTAATATTATTTTTAAATTGTCTTTTAAATGAACAATTAAATTGTTGTTTAGGAAATATATTAACAATTGTTATTTGAAGATTAATAAATGAATTTGCAAATACATTTAATAATTCTCTATTTAAAGTGTCATTTAAATGTTTTATTAAATTCTTTATTATTATTTACATGGTCCTAAAAATCCACCATAACCTTCAGCATGGCATACTTCCAGAGTAACTAGAAACTTTTACTAGAAAGCAATTTACAGTACATTTTGTGAAGAAATACTTTCTGAGTACATTTTCTAGCATACTTTTCCCTGGGTAAATATTTGAGAGAAAATGTTATTAGTACATTTCTTCTAATCAGTAAAAGCTTTTTTGACCTCATTAGCAAAAAGGGTGGGATACACTCCTTAAACACAGGTTTGTTGAAGTATTTAGTAAAAGGTGTAGCAAAGGTCATTATCAATATTAGAAGTGCTTTGTAGTAAAACCACTAGAATAATAATTATAATAATATACTGTAAATTGTACTTTTTGCTGTGCAATTAAAAGAAAAGCTACTGTCCTAAATAATTTGAAAACTTTACATACCAAACTTTTTTTAATGCAAGTATTAATTTTGTACTTTTACTTCTTACTACAGTAATGATTTTAAAGATTTTGAGTACTTCCTCCACCTCTGGTTCTAGTTTAAGTAAAACTATGCAGAACTTTAACTGGCTTCAATAACATTTCTTAGATAACATTGCTGTTAAATATGACTTAGAGACATTATTTACTTTTGTTGTATTCTGTAATCCAGGATAAAACCACTCTTAAGAAAGAGAGACAGCTGGATTTGCAGTGATCCCATTAAGTGACGCTAAAAGAGGCACTTCTCCTTAATCTCAGCTTGATCTCTCAAGGCTTCTTCAGTAAATGAGCCATATTACTGCCTCTCTTCTTCACAAATTGAAGGCCGGGGTATGATTGGTGCCGCACTGGCAGTGTACTCCCCGAAGTCTGTAAATGAAATATGGCACAAGCTCACACTTCTCACACATCTCCAGCTGTTTTAATAAATGGGATTTATGTGTCATACACTACTGGATAATGACCACCTGCCATCGGCAAAGCAAACAGACCTACAACATTCCTCAGAGATAACTACAGATACTCAGGTGTTTTTCTTAAGCACACTTTTTATATAAAATTTCCTTTCTGACTACATTTTACTTAAGTACATTTTTACTAAATGATTTGGAAAAAAAAGTACTATATAGTAGTATTAGTAATCCAGCCACAAGTCACAAGCCAGTGTTCTCATGATGCCAGTCCCAACCCTGGATAAATGCAGAGGGTTGAGTCAGGAAGGGCATCTGAGGTAAAACCTATGCCAACTCAATATGCAAATCACTGCCCACACATTCTGACCCCCGAAAGAGAAAAAAGAAAAGAAAAAGCTGTATTAGTCACAGCACTAGTAGTAGTAATTTAAGTAGTAATAGTAGTAGTAGCTGTAATATTAGCTCTACTGGTAATATTAGTTGCAGTACTAGTAGTGTAGACTTTTATTCAAGAAACAATTATTCTGGGTACTTTCACTTCTACTTGAGTAATATTATTTTGAAGTAACAATACTTTTACTTGTACTTGAGTAATACTGTGTTAAAGTAACAGTACTTTTACTTGAGTACAGATTTGGAGTACTTCTTGCACTTCTCAGTAACAGGCAAGACTGTTACTGAAAGCAAAGGAATCTCTTAAATTGGGTTTGTTCCCCATTAACAAAGTAATCTTATCTTCTTATTATCGAGCCACTATTGCAGCGCACGGACTCATTAAGCCTTTATAAGCTTTCCCATCGTGCCTTGCTGTTGTTCGAGTCCCAAACCACAGAGTGACATCAGAAGCCAGGCTGAGATAAGAGTGGCCACATGTGATCGTCTGCTTGTGTTGTCTATTATGGCATGCGGTGTGTGCGTATTTGCATGTGCGCGCGCATGTGTGTGTGTGACGTCAATCCTCCTCCGATCCATATTTAACAGAGAGGAAGGCTCACAGTGCCTTGTAGGAGTCTTATGTTGGGGCCTATTTTTAGCACAAACTTAAGTGGGTGCTGTGTGACAGGTGACAGGTGAGGGGTGCCTCTCAGTCCCAGGTTTGGAGGTGTGGAACAAAGATGTGGGGTGGGGCTGGTTGTTTTGGGGATGAAGAACCAAAAGCAAGCAAGAGATGCAAGGGTTTCTGAGTGTTAATACTGGAGCTGTCAGGACATGTTGTGATTTAGATGCGATTTGTACAGTGAGGAAGTCATTTTAATTGCCTGGCTGTGTTTAAGTTGTTTACTTGCATATATTGGTTATCATTCTGTTCAGGTTTGTTTGCATTATTGTCACATGTAGCAATAAAAAAAATGTATGAGAAGCACATTTTATTGGTCAGCATAAAACTGTTCACATTATTAACAAATATAATTGTTGCACAGCATTCTTAATTTTAACTTATATTGATTGTATTTTGTATTAAGTGATTAAGTGCTGCTTTTAACAAAGAGGTTGTGGTTTTGCTGCTCAGGCCAGCAGACTACAATCTCTGCAAACATTTCTGAATGTCCCTCTGTGTTATTGTGGGTGTGTATTGTTGATTTTTTTTCTACTGTTCTGTCTGTTTATGTCATGTCAGCCCTACGACTAACTGACCACTGTCCAGGGTGTACCCCACCTTAGGCCCATAGTTGCTGGGATAGGCTCCAGTCACCCATGACCCTTAATGGGAATAAGCTATATAGATGAAAAATGTATGGATGAAAAAATTTAGATTAATAAGCCAAATACATACACTATATTGCCAAAAGTATTCACTCACCCTCCCAAATAAATGAATTCAGGTGTTCCAATCACTTCTAGGGCCACAGGTGAAGAAAATCAAGCACCTAGGCTGCAGCTTTGTGGAAAACTTTGTGGAAAAGTTTGGGGATGGCCACTTCCTGTTCCAACATGACTGCACCAGTGCACAAAGCTCAGTCCATAAAGACATGGATGAGTGAGTTTGGTGTGGAAGAAGTTGATTGGGCTGCACAGAGTCCTGACCTCAACCTGACAGAACACCTTTTGGACGAATTAGAGCGAAGACTGCGAGCCAGACCTTCTCATCCAACATCAGTGTCTGACCTCACAAATGCGCTTCTGGAAGAATGGTCAAAAATTCCCATAAACACTGCTAAACCTTGTGGAGAGCCTTCTCAGAAGAGTTGAAGCTGTTATAGCTGCAAAGGGTGGGCCAACATCATATTAAACCTTATGGAAAGGGTTGAAAGGTGAGCAAATACTTTTGGCAATACAGTATAGAGCGGTACCTGTCTCTCATCCCAAGTTTGGAGGGAAAAAAATAAGGAGGGGCTGGTTGTTTGGGCATGAAGAAGGTTTTCTCAAGCAAGTATGCAAATATCTCAGACCATGATGCTGCAGATAACAGTGCAATATGCAAGCTGCCACAGTATGTTGTCATTTAGATGTGATTTTTATATTGGGAAAAGCATTTTGATTGCCCTGTTGAGTTTTTGTGAGTCACTGGCAAATATTGGAGAAGTGCAGGATGAAATCAGGTTATGACTGTGTAATCTGTTTGCATTATTGTATTAGCATTTACAAGGGTATATATCATAAAACAGTTATGAGGAGATACTTGTTTAGTATAAAAAAAGCAATTCTCAAGTCTCTCATTCCCAAGTTTGAGCAAACAAAAAGTGGGACTTGTTTTTGGGGATGAAAAAAATGCAACAATTTAGTACCATACTGCTGTATAAATAATATTGTAATACTGGAGCTGCCATAATTTGTTGTCATGTAGATGTGATTTTTATATTTAAAAAAAAGTTGAATTGCCTTTTTTTTATGCATTACTTACAATATACTGAGATGGGTGCAGATGTTTGGTTTTATTGCCTGTTGTTTATTGTACTAGCATGTCTGAAGTATAGTAGCCAAAAACTACTCAACTAAGAGTATTTTCTATGTGATATTGCTGTAAGACTACCTTTAGAAGTACATTTTATTCAATAACCTCACTTGTTTGCTTTAAGTGTAGAAATCAAATGTACCACCAGCCCCTACAAGTATAGAAAAGCTTGCATGCATTTTACATTACACTACACACTTATTTGGGACTCTGAGAGACATTTTTCCAATATGTGGCTGTATCAGTGGCTATCTGTTGCAATCTTACATAAAACTATAAGAACAGACACATACAATGAAAAAAAAACGTACCCCCCAGACTAAAAATAGTTGCTCCTCAAAGCATGACATCACAGGTTTGAGGGAATAAGGGGCTGGGTTAGAGACACTGCATGGGAATATAACTGAAGTAAAAATAGACCGAATGCATATTGGGTTGTTAAATTAAATATGTGAATGAGATATGATGACGTGTAAATAAGCACTCAAGTACAGTACTAAAAGCATAATTTATTTATGCTGGGAACTGAGCTACTGTTGAAAGCAACATGACGTCACATTGGCATATTTCTAGGGCACAGCTCAGGATTTCACAAATACAGTTTCAGTAATTAAATAGAACACTGATTGTAAAATGCTAGTGTTTGTATTCACAAACCACAGCGTCTGGAGCATTATTACGCATTATCATTTTTGTAACAATGTAGCTATAACATACAAGAGAAAAGTGGATTACAGTAAGTTGAAGCATCAGGTGAACAATCTAGCCACATTGTACACAAGAGTGAGTGGCACAAGCCCGGGTAAATGGAGAGGGTTGTGTGAACATGCCTAAATCAAATCAATGCCAAATTAACCTGCAATACACCTTTGGGGTGACCCTGGAAGGGAAAAGTCGTAAATAAAGAAGAAGGCAGACAAAGTTCATAAAATAAAATAAAAAACAGAGTCTAAATAATTTTAGTGGGAGGTCTAAGGAGTAATTAATCAGGGGGATCCAGAAAAAAATACATATTGTGCCTTTAAAAAAATTTTACCAAAGCATTACACCAAATAATGCAACACTATACGCATAAAAAATTAGAATTTGTATACACATCAATAATGTAATCCCAGAGTGTCCAATTGTTTAAAAAGCAGGGCCAGATTTTAGGTCAAGGGTTGTTATAGTATGTTATGGATATTTTTTTATAAAAACCATAATCCAATCTGTTATAAATTTGGACTGGAATTTAAAACCACCATTTATGTTACTTACTGATTCTGACTAGAAAGTATGTCTGGCGTGAGAGCAGTAGAAATATTGACAAATTAGATTTTATCACGAAAGGCAAGGGCTGTATGAAACCTTGTCAGGAGTTATGACTGGCTCCAGACTTTGGACACATCTGATCTCATGTATTACACTAAAGTAGCATAGTTTATTGATGTACCATAGCACTCTATACTAGTACTATTGTACTATTGTTTAATTATAATTAAAACAAAGCAACAACATACTTAGCAAGTTGACTTTTCTTTCAATTTTATAACCTCCTATTGCTCCTGTTCCTATTCTATTTATGTTGCTTTCCTACGCAGCCTGCTAATAGCATGTGTGTCACAGGAAAATGCAAAAGTGTCATCTGCTACTGGTATATCACTGGTCCCTCACACGTTAGCTTGTATAATGTGATTGAGACAATTGTTATTTTTACAGAAGTAGAAGTCATTTCAGCTATTTAGTAATTTCAGTATTTTATGGTACTGCTCATTAATCAGTGGTGCATCTGCAGAAGGGGAATAGACCAGCCCAAAGGAAATCAAGGCAACGTGTGCCAGAAACTGGGACAAAACACTTCAGGATTAATGGATTCAGCTCAAACTAACTCTGAATCAGAGAGTAAACCCTTTCAAAATGCAGCAGCTATGAATTAATAATGTGGTGTTTCTAATGATGCATCCAGTTCACGTTTTCATCTTTAATATTTTTGTAAACTTCTGTCCTGTAGCATACAGCTTTATGCCCTCTTTAGATCAAAAACATTGATTCAAGATAATGGTTAAATAACAGCTATATGTCTTCTCTTCTGTCAAAGTCCAGCTCATAGCTTTTATACTGTATTGATTTTACAAAGTAAGAAATCCTCATGAGACTGACCCGCTGTATTGCTTTTTTAAAGAAGTTAATCCTTTTGAAGGAATTCCTATTTCCAAAACAGGGTCCATATTTTACATTTGTACTTTAAACTTACAGGAGCAGAGTGGCAGAGTTGTTAGTGCAAGGAGGTTGTGGGTTTGATCATGATTATTTATATTTTATTTTATTTCTTGTGTAAAATGTAGAATAAATGTTTGTGGGCATCCTATCTGGGTTAGAGTATATGTTACTGTTAGTTAGAAGAAATCTTCAAGAGGATTTTGATTAGTACTGCTTTTGATAGAGTTTAACGCTTCAGACGAATTTGTTGTTTCTAACACACATATTTACACATCTATATTTTAAACTTGTGTGTGGTGCTTATATGAGAGAAAGAGGGGATTATATAAGTTTCAACACTTTAATAGTCATGTATTGTCAATAAGCTTTGTCACACCTGACTTGAGATCCAGAAGTCAGACGTAGAAGACTTTAGTCATGGGTTTATTTTTTCTCCATTTATGAATCAGAAACCTGCTATTTCTAAGTCTTAGGTGAGAAAACATATCTGTGACCAAAGTGTACCAAGACATTCAGAAAAAAAAATTTTTTTGAAAAATGCAAAGCTATTAGTAATTCAGAAAAACTCACATACCTACTGAAATTGAAGTCCTTGGTTGCTTTTAGAGACAGAAGTTCTCCATCCACCATGATCACAAAAATAATATTAATAAATTTATTAGTTGTGGCCCTGTGTCAGTATGTCTAAAAGTGCACTTGAAACTGGGATGAGAGCAATATCTAAAAAGAGTATGTTAAGATGAATCTCTTGTACAGCGATAAATCAATAATTAAATAAAGAAAAGAAAGTGTTTGAGGAGACACATTCTGCAGTGCATCCTGTCCTCTCATGGCCTGCTCTGCACCACACGCTGCTACTTCAGATTTGAATATTTGGAAGTAACAAGTGTTCGGTATAGTCCATCTAAAGTATGCATAACTCAGACCCATTACTTTCAAGTCTAAATGTTGAGACCCTTTATTGAATAATTTAAGTCTTTCTAGTGTCTCTGTGCATTTGTTTATGTGATGTTTTCTGGTGTATTAAATTCACTTAGCTCTATCTTTGGTCATTGATATTCATGTCATTCACAAATGCAGGGAAATTGAGATTTGATATTGCTGCTGAATCTGACCCAGTCATGTTGCATCAATAACTGCATATGTTATATAAAAACAGGCTCAATATGTACATGATATTTAGATATGAAATCTGGGCAGTGTCATTATGTGAGTCACTATGTATTTTTAGTATAAAATTTCTGTTTTGTATGATGATTCCTATTTGTCCAAACTATTATGCAAACAATACCAGCTGTTTATTGCCAATGCCAAGTGAGCAACAATATTTTTATATTATTCCAATTGTTTTAATGTGTATGTTAGTATGTATATTAACATTTTAGTACATTTAGTACACTTTTACTTTTGCTTGGCAGACTCAAATGTGTAGTCTAAGTACTACACATTTCCTATTCTAGACAAAGAAGTTAGTCCGGTATCCCTTAGCGTAAGTTTTGTTTCTATGGGTGAAACAATCACAGGTGGAGTAATCAATCAGAGAAACAAAGTGTGGGACTTAAGCAGTGAACCACTAACCTGTAAGCAAAACAAACATGGTGAATTCTTGCCGGTTTTGCCATAAAACACCAGAATAAGCTGTACTATGAGCAGCTCTGTTCTTATTTCTGAACAGGGACAGGAGCCGAAGACAGTTGTACAAAGACTTTGGGAGAAAGTCAGTTTGTTTGAATGTGGTCATTATGTTAGAAGTCAGCGAGACTTCACTGTTGTTAAAATGGCAACAAGACGGAAGAAACAATGCAAACTTCAGCAGAATCAACAGGTGATAAAGGAAAGCACTAAACACTATTAATCAGCTCAGAGAAGTTATAAAATTCACTCTAAACGTCTGTGATAGGCCAGTTTCAAAGAAAGAAGTGAAGAACCAGACTGTCCTGCTTTTGAAAAGAAAGTAGGAGAGGCTGGCTCATGAGGCTAAGTATATGCAGTAGTAGTAGTAGTAGTAGTAGTAGTAGTAGTAGTAGTAGTAGTAGTAGTAGTAGTAGTAGTAGTAGGCTAAAAACAGCAGCAGTAACAATGGCAGTAGTAGTAGTGATAGTAGCAGTAAAAAGTGCATTCAGTACTTTAATAATTTTGTTGACTACTTTTATATTACTTTTATATATATGTATAATTCTACCTGAGTTGTATTAACAGTACTTTCACTTGAGGGCAGGTTTTGAGTATTTTCATGTCTGGGTAATTATATTTACTGAAATCTGCTCCATGTGTTGTGTGTATGTACATACAGTATATCTTTACTATAGAACAGGGGTAGGCAACTTCTGGCCCACAGGCCAAACTTGGCCCTCAGTCAGATAAAATTGGACCTCATCAACTTTTTTAGCTGATAACCACTTTTATTAATTGCTATTACTTGATAGCATTTAACCCTGTGGTGCTGTAAGACTCTATTTCTGGTCATGGTTTCATGGTTTTAGTTGCCTCCAACCAATAAATAGCAAGCATTATCTCATGTGACCGCCTTCTGTCATGGTTACCTTTGCCTCTATCCAATAAGTATCCAATGTTTATCTTATTTGCCGTATAAAAATGTAACAAAATAGGGGCTGGTGCAGTTGGTGTGAGGATTTGTATTTATTTATTTATTTATTGATCTATATATTTTGTATACGTAATTAAACATGTTAATATATGTAAATTTAAAGCTGCCAAGGAACCATGACAGAGAACTGTATGTCCATTTCTGTGGCCCACCACCTGGCAGTTAAAAAATTATTTGGACCAACTTCAATCAAACTTGCCTACCCCTGGTATAAAACTCAATTAGGTGCCAAGTTTTTAAGATACATACTAATTTGGTCCAAACTATCATGTGAACAAAGACTAGTTACCCATCCTTACACTGCCACTCTACTGTACATGAACAGACTAAGGTTAAAGGTGAGCAGAGCAGTAATGATGGGCAATATCAAACTTTTTAGATTCGATACGATACTGATTACTTTTGGTGGGAATTTAGTCGATACTGATACCCAATACTCATGATCTCTTATGGGTGACATTTTTTCATTCAAAAATTATTACCCTTGAAGGCAAGTCCCATGACTAATACTGGCTGTTTAACAATTTTAATCTGCACAGTATAAAATTAATACCTTTAGTGAGCATAGTAGTGAAATGACAAACTTTTTGTCTCATGACATGGATGGACCAGACCAAAATGCTGTTGTCTGGGGGGGGGGGGGGGGCGCACTGGAGCAAGTTACCCCCAAGTGATGCATGTGCTTTTATTTCATATGTATGAATTAGTATCAACACTTTATTCAAGTGCTTGATACCCAAATGAGTATTATGTGAGTATCGATATATCAATACCGCAGTATTGATACTCCCATCACTACAGAGCAGCTTCATAGATGGACCAGCTGATCACTCTGTATTTACGTCTTTCTGGGACAGGATCCTTTAGTGAGTCAAAATGTTCACCTTTTCACACAAAAAAATAAAATAAAATAAAAGTCTACTGCCTTTGACTGAAGTTCTTTGATAAATTGCAGAAAACGTTGTGAAGATGAGTAATGAGGCTCAAAGCCTTGTACAGCTTTCAAACCACTATTGAAAAATCATTTGTTTTGTTCGGCTGTTATCTTGTTAAAAGTACATCATCTTTTACACAGGGGTTGTTATGAATATTTGGTCTGCAGTCTGTCTGTGTTACAAAACTATGATACTGGTTGTGAGCTCAAAGAGGCAAAAACACACTCACTTCAAAATAAAAAGCCTATATAAACATTTCAATTACTATTATACTAGACTTTACCTTGTGTATTAAAATTGGTAAGAGCTCTGAGTAACATTTGTGTTGAGTTCTGTGTTAAAGACAATCTGAGGACACTAGAAGCTAAAGCTGTTTAAAAGCTTTGATTTTCAACTGGTGGTTCAGGACCCAAAGGTGTGCCACAGGGAGGTTGGATACAGTTTAACTCTCTGGTAACGCTTGACATGTTGTGTCTTTTGATCATTTTGCCAACTCAACTTCCACAGAAAATAAACCACACACCGTATACAAAAAACACATTCATTTTGTTGATATAAAAATGTATAATAATTATAATTTTATAAATTCTTTATATATTCTACTTTCACTGATGTATTCTTGTTTTCTCACATCTCTGCTAGTGATACCAAATATTTATTATTTTAAAATAACTTTAAAATAATGGGGAAAAAAATGTATCACATTTGGTATCAATAGTTAGGTCAAAGATAGATAATGAAAAATTGGTCAATGAAATTAGAATATTTAAAAAAAATGATTTATGTGCTTAATGGTATGAATGTGATTATTTTAAAAGGTTGCCAGAGGGTTACATATAGAGCTTATCTGTTTTACTTACATGAAACTGATGTTAAAATACATGTGTTGTGGTGAAATAACTGTAAAAAAATAAAAAATAAAAATAAAAAAGCTAAAAAGTGGGCGGTAACAAAATAAAAAGGATAAAATGGTCCAACAATCAGACAAGTTGAGAACCACTGTCTTAAACGACATGTACCTGCACTATTTTCCATAAACATATTAAAGACACTGAGTTCTAGAGTCATTGCTGTTTTATAACCAACTATATAACCATTGTTATATCACGTTTCCATCATGTCCATCCACTTCTATCCAGTCAGAAAAAAGTACTTGTGCAGTGTTCATGTAGTCCTCTAGAAACTCGGTCAAAACGTTTTTCCTGGTAACTCAGGTTAAAACCAGGCCTGACTTTCCCACTTGACGCCTTGTGCTTCATGGAGAGCAGAAAAGTAGCTGTGTTGTTAATGCCAGTCATACTCCTGACAGCAAGTTTCTTTGGTTAAAGCCATATTTGCTAAATGGTTTTACGTTTTGCTTTGCAGTAGTGACAAAACTGTGTTAAACACTAATTAATGTCAATACTGACTAATAAATCTGTTGATTAATAATGGTGTTAACATTACAAGTTTCTGAGAGCACATAAACAAGTTGAAAAAACAACTTTTTATCTCAGAAACACGAGCATCCGAGCAGCATATAAACACAGCTTTAGCTGACAGAGTGTGTATAAAGTTTATTTGGCTACAATGGAAACTCTATTTAAAGCCATTGTTTTGTTTTATCATACTATACTGTAATAAAAACGTGTTATTTTGCTTCACGTTTTGAGCCACTTGAATTCTTTAATGTTTTGTTTTTACTCTGGGCAGTGTTTTTCCTGCTTGTTATTTTCTGGTTAAATGAAGTGTAATGAATGGTCCTTAGTTCCTTCATTTTCTTGTCATTCACAAATGCGTCCTTCAGTGAGATTGAGTTGGACTCGGCTGCTGCAGAGCTGACCTACTTACAGCTTATTTTACGTCATGGGTTTTTTTTTTACTGCACTCTCAATCATAAAGGCCACTAGAGGCTATGCTACATGAGGTTTGTTTAGTGGTTGGCTAATACAAAGAGAACAAAAGCAAACACATAACTTTTACTGTTGTCTTTCAAGCAGTGATGGCAAATACATATGTTTACCTATATATATCGAGTTGTGTTTTGCTTTGTTCAGACATCAGTTTAAGTAATTCTTAACACACCAGGAAGCACTGACCAATCACCAAGCCCTCTACATCCAGTCTGCTTTCATCCATTTACACAAAACATGGCAAGCACCGCTTTATTTCCGCTGTTTCCTCTCTGCTGTTTTTTATTTTGTGGTCAAATGGCATCATACAAAAAGTTCAATAAAAAATAAAATAAAAAATAAAAATAAAAAAAATAAAAAGCACTTTTTCTACGTTTATGTTCAAAAGACTGTAACAGCTCTGCCTTCTGCTGCCTTCTGCTGGTCTCCTTAAGGCAGTAGTAAAGTATGGTCAAGTATTCATGGATTTACTTCCTATTAGTCTGATAATGTTTTTGAGTGTTGTAAAACATGCAATGCTGTTTTGTTTTAGAAGTGACCAAGATTGATTTAAATACACATAAAAGCATAATTTATCCCCTTTAAGTAATTTATTTTATGTATTTTTGAAACTGTATTTTTGAAAGCAATTTTAATATTGTTTGAGCCAGGTTTGGGCACATTAGTAAAAGTAGTAGTAGTAGTAGTAGTGGTAGTAGTAGTAGTAGTAGTAGTAGTAGTAGTAGTAGTAGTAGTAGTAGTAGTAGTAGTAGTATTAGTAGTAGTAGTTTCAATTTCTTTGGTCAAGTAAAAGTAAAAGTATCACCTTAAAATTTCTACATAAGTAAAAGTATAAAAATACTTACTTTTAAATGTACTTGCAAGTGGAAAAGAAAGTATTTTCAAACAACTCATGAATGTGTAAATGTGAGGGATTTTGCTGATTCCAGATGAACAAACTGGTGCAGTAGAAGAGACTGAATCTGTCGCTGAGGTCTTCTGTCTATTATTCTGATGTTTCTAAAGCAGGACTACTTTACTGCATCTATTATATTTAAGTACTGTGTGTCTACAATGAGGCCATGACAAAAACACAGGATTTTAAACAAAACTCGATACTTTGTACTTCAAAGCAACTCATAAATGTAGTGGAAAAGTTCAGATACTTGCTCTAAAATGTAATGAAATAAAAGTAAAAGTACCCCTTGTAAAATTTACTCAAGTAAAATACACGTACATGAAGATTTTACATAAGTAAAGTAACTAAGTAGTTTTACTTTGTTACATTCCACCTCTGTGTAGTAGTTGATGTAGTCTCCTAAGGTCGCTGCAGTAAATCATCTGCTTCATAGTGATTTGCATATTGGCGTTGTTTTTACACTGACACAATGCACACTAGCCACATTTATCTGGGCTTGGCACCGGCACAAAGAGTACACTGGTGTGTGTCCAAAATACTTAAGTAAAGTTTATATTTACTACCTCAAACAATTTTGTACTTTTACTTGTGTAATATTGTTCTGAAGTACTGATTTTGAGTACTTCTTCCATCTCTGCTTCCTAGGCATTACTATAGTTTTAATATAATTTGTTGTTTTTCCCACTGACGTCACTCTGCTGTAATCACATGAAGGAGAAAACATGTGCACCATGTTGTAGTTATAATTTGTTGTGGGGAAGAAGCAGAGCCTTTTGCGTAACTCGCTCTGTGTTCCAAAAAATAAAAAAAGAAAGTGTGATGCCAAACTGTGGTCAAGTGCATTTTGGATGTGACGTTTGTTCACTACCGCACCATCCTCGCTGTTGGGAATTATAAATAATGTATGAAAAATCACAGAGAGCTTCAAACATAATGTACTGTGTCAGAGAGTGAGGAGGAGAGGGACTGCTTTCAGCTTTTCACACATTAACAGTGTTGCAGACAGCACAAAAAGCTAATCTGTTATTGTCACCCAGCATTAGGAGCCCCAGCACTGTTTGCTCATTAACGACAGCAAAGCTTGTCTCAGTGCAAAGTGAGACTGAAGTCAAAATAAGTGTTTTAAATGCAATCTGGCAAAAGGCAAAAATTTTAATGTGTAATTTGGCCTCATTCAAGCACGAACAAACAGAACAATAAAACAAAACTGCTCAGCAGGGCTTATAGAATAAAATTGGCCCAAATGAAGCCAATATGTGTTTTTTAAAAACCCAGGGTACAAAGAGAAAATTAAGAAAATTAAACTTATTACCAGATATAAAAAAAACTGTAGTAGAAGTACTAGTAGTAGTAGAAGTGGTAGTAGTAGTGGTGGTAGTAGTAGTAGTAGTAGTAGCAGAAGCAGCAGTAGTATTGTAGTAAGTATTGTAATAGATTGTATTTTTCTATGCATTTTCAAAAGATAAAATATTTCAAAAGTTTTAGAAGTGTGAATATTCAGTGCGTAATACTTCTTTACTTTTTGGAGCCTACAAAGCTGCAGTGTTTACTTTTACTCAGTTTATTTAATTAAAGTTAACTTACTAACTGTACTGCAGTAACTGTAAACTGTAATACTAGTTACTACCCACATTAGTAATTACTTGTTTAAACCAGTTTTTTGAACATTTACTACTCACATTTCAACAGTGATTGCAATAAAAACTTGAGCAAACTTGAGCATTTATTTCGCCCTTTGTCACTATTTATATTTTTGTATATTTGCGTGTGTTTAGTTTTATTGTTTTATAACTCATTCTCAGTGAATGTCTACCTTCATTATTGCTAAAATTATCATCGGTAATGGTGATGTGATAACAATCAAAGTGTGTTTTTCTCTCTCTCTAGCTACATATACACAACTTATTCATTATGTGTCCAAATATTTCATCAGCATGACGACAGAAAGGTTTGCGAGGTACAAAGGCACTTGCTAAAGACAACATAACCCTGATCAAGGCTTCGTCTCTGACAGGTGGATTTAATATTTGAAAAAGCTCAATAATACAAAAAAAGAAACTATCTGGACAGTCTGCCTTTTGCATCAGCGTGAACAAAAACCTTACAAAACTAAGACTGCAAGCTCTTACGGTTCATCTCGTATACTGCTGAAGAAAAGATTTGATACAATTCACTTTGGGCACTATTTGAGATGTGTTATTAGGCTTTAGGGTTAGAGAGTTTATTTTATGTTTCTGTTATCTCTCCACACAGACAAAGCCAGTGGAATAAGCCCCTGTTTCAGTGCTGATGCTGGTGGGACATGGGCGAGCAAGTGTTGGAGGGAGGGGGCGCTGACATAACAGTGAAGAGTGAAGAGGGTAGATCCGGTCACAGCCTCTGCAGAAAATCTCCTCTTGACTTTTAAAAACTTGGTTTGGTTGGGCCCTTGATCGTACTCTTCTTTCCAATTTAGCCCCACAGCACCATAAGGGGACATGAGTACGCCCTCTCCCACATGCAAATCCCCTGCCAAAACCCACAGTGTGGAAAGATGGTTGACAAGAGACCAGCAGCTTCCATGTGCTTGGATTTTGGTCTGTTTATTGCATATTTCAGGAACATAAACATAATATTATATCATTATGATCTCCCCAGCCCGTCCCCCATTGGTCAAAAAGGATTATTTAGGAGGTGACCACGTGTCCAAAAGCTGTAGTGGGCTCAGTAACATTCAAATAAATCTAAAAGCTAAAACTTTGATAGCATTTTAATATCCACCAATTAGCAATTTGAACACTGGCCAAAAAGTATTTTCTACCATACATCCAATAATATATCTCTTCCTCTTGCACCTTCTTGACCTGACTTCCCCCACCCATGTCCCCGTCCGCCACCCCACTCTTTGTCGCCCTCTATAGGTTTCACTTGGCAGCCATGGTGTAGCAGCCGTGTGGGTGCCACTGCATGTCCCGAATCCGCCTGATGGACTGCATCTGGGGGCAGCGGGCGCCGAACTCATTGAAGTGTCTGTACTCGCCCTTCTCCAGCAGGTACTGGCTGCCACGGTACCCGGGGAACTGGTACCCGACCCAACTGCGAAAAAAAAACAAAATGAAAAAGGGGCATGAGTGGACTGTATTTGACATTTGTTTTCCTAATTTTTTTCCATCCGTTCATCTTCTGTATTCCTGTTAGAGCAGTGTTTCCCAATCAGGGGTACGTGTAATTATTTCATAATTTATTTTCAGAATCTCAAAAAATACTTGCAATCCTTTCATACTGAACATTGAAAGTTATGAAAAACAAGCTCAAGTTTTTCAATGACCAATAAGAGAAAAAAAATGTAATATATTTTGTGACATGTTTCTAGGTTAATAGCTCAAAGAGGAGTTATCCAAAATATTAAATTTTTTTCTTCACGGTAAATTTATTATGAAAGCTTTTTATTTTATTTTGAACATTTAATATTCAATCATATGATATAATGATATATATATTTTCATTTCATATTTTTATTTTAAAAGTAAGCAGATTATTTATTTCATTGTTATCATGAATTTGACTTTTAGAAGGAAAAAAATGCAGGATTTTTAAAAAAAGAAAGTACATAGTCTTTGTATAACAACAAAGCATGACAGGGTTTGTTAGGGGGGGAAAAAATGGCACAATGTTGTTTTTATGATAACTTTTTGAAGAATTGCCCACACATGTGAGGGGTTGAAGGGGGTACACATGGGGTGACAAAAAAGCCCAGGGGGTACGCCAGACAAAAAAGGTTGGAAACCCCTGTGTTAGAGTTTGTAGGTGGCTGGAGCCAACTATGGGCTGTACGTGGGGTACATCCTGGACAATGGTCAGCTCGTTGCAGGGCACTTAGAGACACACATTCATTCAATAGGGGCAGCTTTCACCATTTCACCTAACATGCAAGTTTTTGGACAGTGGGAGAAAGTCAGACAGCTCCCACAGTAATCTGAGGAGGACATGCAGCTCAAAGTCAAACCGGAGCACTAGCAACTCTTTTCTTCAAAATCTTTATGTATTTTTTGGTGTTTAGATTATTCTTTGCATTTTTTTCTTTTTCATTTGCTGTGAATGAACTTTGCCTATCCAAATGGTCCAGTGTCATTTTATTGCATACTGAGACACAATACTTTTCTGTTTTACAAAGGCTACTCAAAATTTCAAGTGTGTGTTCACAAATATTGTTCTTGAATGTTTTTAAAGAAGAATATAACGACTTAAGCAGTTTTAAAAGGTGATCAATTCCTATTCTTTCGGCGGTGTAAACTCATCACTTCTGTGTAATGCATAATTGACCACATTAGAGGCAGCTGAATAGAAAACGGGCACACACTGAGATCAACATCATTGATTTAGACAAGGACAAAGAAGCAGATGCCACCTCCAAAACACAGATGTTGCAAACTCACGGAGGATAAACGTCTAGTGACAAATAGCCCCATCGATCTGTTTATGCCTCTGCCAGACAGTGCACGGCAGGGCGCTCGTTCTGCCAGCTGTGTGTTTCAGCAGCACAAATGAACTGATCAGAGTAGTTGAGAAACAGTCTCTACACCACACCTCGGGCACACAAGCTGCTGACGTTTATGGCACCTCGACGAGCTGCTGATAAAAAAAAAAAAGTATCTATTCCTGATCTAACTCTCTTTCTCTCTCTCTTTCTCTCTCAAAAATCAGTTCTAGTTTGTGATCGTGTTGCTCCCAGACGCAGGATGACGTCACCGGTGTAGTCTGACACACGCAGACGAACACACGGCCGGGACGCTTTGACGCAGCGCTTTACGAAACAGTGTTAATGCCTGAGACGAGGAGGATGAAAAATGCATCAACTTCACCGTCTGGGGCTGCAAATAGAAGCAGAGGTGAAAAAGAAGAAAGATGTGTTTATGTCCTGCAGATGACCATAACACTTTATTCATCTTCAGCTTCACAAGAGCTAGAGGCCATCCAAACAACTATGGGCCTTAAGGTAGGTGTGAGAAAAATGCTGTTAACTGAAAGTGGCACTGTGATACACCACTTTTGTTTATATTCTTTGCACTTTACTGTATGGGTTAGACAGGGAGAATGCATCAAGTTAATGGTCTGGAGCTGCAAAGAGAAGTCAAAATAAAGTAGTGCTTACGTGCCACAGCTGACCATGACACTGCCCACTCGGTCGGTGAAGCCATAGGAAAACGAGGCTGGGCACATCGTCGTCCATGATCTCCATCTTACGGCCCTTGTACTCGCCCACCTCGTACAGGCAGATCTTGTGCTTCTCAGGGTCCTGGCACCAGAGCAAGTGGAATAAATTATTAACTGAGAGTTCCTAAGGCTTAAGATGAATTTCACAACTACTAATAGTGTTTTAAGGATACAGAAAAATTAAGGCACATTATCTTTTCAAAAACACTGAATGTATACTTCCTGTGGTGCGAACATTCAAAGTTTTCAAAAATTAACTTACTTAGTGCACATACTTTTACCCCTGAGTAATTTACTTAATTCATTCTCTCATCTTCTGCTTATAACTGTTAGGGCTCTCTGGTGACTGGAGCCTATCCCAGTAACTTCAAGACTTGACCCAGAAAGATCAGCCCAAGGACTGAACCCATGATCTCCTTGCTGGGAGGCAAAAACACTAACCACTCGGCCACTGTGCCCCCCTAATTTCTTTAATTTTATTACTTTTAGAGGAAAAATTTGTCAAAGTAATTTTGATTTTTTGTTGACCGAGTTAGTTGTAGAAATACAAGAAGAAGGAGGACGAGTTGTTTATAGTAGTACTATTAACAGCACTATTCTAATTTTGCGTACTTCTTCTACCTCTGTTTGGTTGATAACTGTGAAGATAAAACAATCACTTTCTCATGAATTAGCGAGTCAGTCGTGTATTCTATGATAGTTAAAAAATCTCGTGCCTCTCAGGGTTCTGCCACAAGATGAACAAGATCGAGTTTAATTCATCCATCAGGGGGTTCAAGCTCATGAGTGCGTGGACGATTGGTTTGTGGGTTTACCATGCGGACAGGCCTGAAAGACAGCAGGTAGTCGTTCTTCTGGCAGTTGCTCCAGGAGTCCCAGCGGGGGTACTCGCCCTTCTCCAGAATGAACATCTCCCCACAGAAGTTCATCTGCTCGAAGCCCACGAAGCTGAGCACAAGACGGGCAGCATTAGAGGACAAACAGTACAACAATGTCAGGGAATAATATATGTATTTTAGTGGTCTACAAGCTAAAAGGCAAGGTTTTTACTGAGTGGTACAGCACGGTGTTTGCAATCATTCTGAGCTGTGGGAATGAGATGAAGAGGCGTGCACAAACAGGTTGGAGTGGATGGAGAAACATGTCAGGTTTGTTGTGTGATCAGCAAGAATGAAATGAAAAGTGTGCAAGACAGAGGCGAGCAATAGACAGACAGACAGGAGGCAGAGCTGGAGGTAGGACGAGAATCGAATATAGCGGGACACTTCATGTTTGATGTTTTGGAGATGAAGGCAGAGAAGCCAGATTGAGATGGTTTGGGTACAGATTAGGGATAGGGATTATATGAGGAGAAGGAGGCTAAGGTTAGAGCTGACTTTAATATCATAAGTTACGCTTATGTTTAGAGAAATAATGTCCAATGTTTTTATTTCATGATTCAATTTTTAACTGTATCTAAAACAGAAAACACCTATCGTTGTTGTGGATAACCATGCTTGACTCATGACTTTCCCAAGAACCATTACATGATTATTTTAGGAATCATCTCTAACATTGTGTTGCCGTCTTTTGTTGTATATTTACACCTTTTGGAGATGTTTTGTATCCTTTTTATCAATAGAAAATGTCCTGTACTCGCCCAACTATGTACCTCTAGATTGGAAAAAGGCAGAACTTTCTTTTCACATCTAACTTACTTTATCAAAACTTTATCAACAATTACTTTTTTTGTCTGTTGTTGTTTGGTGACCGCCTCCTGACACAACAATTATGTGATTACAAGAAAATCCAATTTGCTCAATTGCTTTTATTTGTGTTTCTTTGTTGTTAGCCCATTTTTTCAGCTGCAGTTCATTCTAATGCAGCAGCCAAACAAGCCACTTGAGATGAACGCTCTAAACTAAATGCCTCAGAGCCACATAACAAGGGCGGCAACAGCAACACCAACATCTTTTTCTCAGCAGGTTGTGGATGCAAGTTATAATGTTTGTAGTAGCGATTGCAGCAGTTATAGCAGTAGTGTTGAAAAGATACGTGCTCAAGAAGTAACCTAATTGATTGTGTATTAAACTTGTGTGGGTGTGTGTAGGTGGAGTTCAAAATACTGTTCAAATACTGAATACTACTTACGGACCACAGTCAACCCTCAGGGAGCGCACCCTGTCCATCCCAAAGTCGCACACGTTCACGCACTCGGCGTTGATCTCGAAACAGCGGCCCTGGAAGTTCTCCTGGTCGTACACACACATCTATGGGAAAGACACAAACAAAGAAAATACATTAAACATCATTATACAACATTATGACCTGCTGCCTATTATTGGTGCCTAATGTATAGCTCCATACGCAAGAAACCGTGATTCACTGTGTATTCTGACACATTTCTTTTAGAACCAGCTTTAACTTTTTCAGCAACTTGATCTAGAGTTGCTCGTCTGTTGGTTCACACCACATGGACTAGTCTCCACTGGTTCACCATGGCTCTGTGCTTGGACTACTTTTGACAGATACTGACCACTGCTGACACATCATCACAATTTGGTCCTCCATACCCTTACATTTTTAGGGTTCTATCTGACATTTTTGTTAAAATTGAGTTAGACATACAGTATATTCTTGTTCCTGGATACCTCATCTACACTATAGGGTCAAGGGTCTTTCACAGTTTTCAGTTTTTATTTGGGACAATAAAAGTTCAATCTGCAATGTCAAACCTTAATTTGATAAAGGCAATTAAACTTTAGGACAGACACCAAAAAAGTTAGTTAGTTTTATCAGTCTGGAGAATGAGAGCAGAAAATATAAAAAGTGTAAAGTATAAGTTAACTGTAGTTTATATGTTATTTTTACATTGGAAAAGTATAAACATAGTAAAAACAATATAACATGTTAAACATTAAAATATAATGGTATTTCTAACATGCCAACAAATTCTGCATTACATCAAAATGTATGGCATTTTGCTTTCAAATGTGTGATGTAGTCCTCAGAGTGCAGAAATGAAACTTTTGGTTACTCAGAATTATAGGTTCTATCTGTGAATAACCAGTTCTAAAGAGTCCCGCTTTAAAAGTTTTTAAAGATTTTGAAATTATGTATTTACAGTCTCTTTAAGGTGCCTTCAATTCCCCATGTATGAAAAGAAATGTGTTCCTCATATCAGTTTTGCTATTTATATGGTCAAAACTTTAAACCTAAATATCTCAAAACCACTCAGAACACAGATAGAACTCTATATTTCTAAGGGCGCACCTTGTTAAACTCACCTAAATTCTTACACTTGCTCATTTACTGTATCTTGTTTCTAACGCATCAACTTTGAGGATACAATGTTCACTTGCTGCCTAATATATCCCGCTCACGAACAGGCGCCTATGATGAAAAGACAATCTGTGTTATCACTTTACTGTCAGTGGTCATAATGTCTGATTAGCATATAAGTTAAAGGTCATGTATAGCAGATTAAAAGTGTGTTTAGACTAGAGTAAATGTAGCATAAAATGAGGTGTGTGTGGTGGTGACAGTTTTCTTCACAGTGGATGAACACAGCTGTCAGCCGCCTCCTCAAAGACTCATGAGAGGCAACAGGTTGTGATAATAGACATTGGTTCTGAAGGTAAAGTGCCACTGAGCGAGGCCAGCTGCAGAACTAATGCTGTTATGTGTTAAAAATGGCTGCCTTTGTGTGTCACACTCAGTGACAGTGACATTGTTATGGGTGCACTGTCAAGACCAGGAAGTGATGTCTATATTTGGACAAAAGAAGCATATATAGGTGTCATGGTGATGTATAATAATTGTATGGAGCACACTGTAATGATTAATTTGGCAGACATTTTACCCTCCCTGCCATTCCAGACAAAACCCTCTCCATTTAAGTCTGACACAAAAATACACTGGCTTTTGTTTGACAGTATATAAGAAGCAAGGACCAACCCCATAATAAACCAAAACATAATAAAAAATTGCATTTGGCTTTTTGATGTAGACATTGTTGACACTAAAACTTCATGCTTCCTGTTTTACGTAATAGCTTTTGATAAAGTATTTGTACACACAAGTTTTGATTTTCATGAACTAAAAGTAATAAGATTGCTTCTTAAATTTTAAAGCAAACATTTGCCACAATCTATGCTCACCATCAGGTCCCTCCAGGGCTACCATAGAGTGTGAGCTGTGTGTTACCACTAGGTGTCACCAAAGCATTTACATCGCAGGTCATTGTTTTGAGGTGGAATGTAACAAAGTAAAAGTACTTAGTTACTTTACTTGAGTACAATTTTCATGTATTTGTACTTTACTTGAGTAAATTTTACAAGTGGTACGTTTACTTTTACTTGACTACATTTTAGAGCAAGTATCTGTACGTTTTACTCCACTACATTTTTTGAGTTGGTTACAAATACAAGTATTTTGAGTTTTGGTTTAAAATCCTGTGTATTTGTCGTGCCCTCATCATAGACACACAGTACTTGAAAATAAAATATGCAGTAAAGTAGTACTGCTTTAGAAACATCAGAATAATAAAGACAGAAGACCTCAGCGACAGATTCAGTCTCTTCTACTGCACCAGTTTGTTCATTTCATCTGGAATCAGCAAAATCCCTCACATTCATAATAATAATGTAGTGTCTATGGCCGTACCTTGTAGGACATCATCCCAAAGTCAGACATCTTGGTTGGACCTGCCTTCCCATCAGTGTGAGACTTGGACTTCTCTCCTCCAGCAGACATGATGACTAAGAGAGAAGAAAAAAAACAACTTTACAACCAAATATTACAACATAAACAATCATCTTTAAGCATGTAATGTGGACAATATAGCTTTACAAATAAGTGAAAAAATAAAGATGAAGTGAGAGTGAGTTATTCTTTTCTAATAAAAATAATAAAATGCCATGTATATCCTTGACAACACTGCTTTTTAATTTGAAGTTTGAAAAGAATAATTACTCACTCAGTAAAGAAAAGTTCACTTACGCAACTAGATAAACATTATTTTTACCTCTATGCAGTCATTTATTGCCGACACAGAAAAGCCATATTATAAGCTATAATTGTCTTTTGACTGTTGTCATTATATGGCTCCTGTTTTGTTTACTCAGTATGCTGTTTGTCCACTGTCTTACCTGTGGCAGTGTGTGCGTTTAGGAGTCGACTCAGGCCGTTGTGAATTTGGTGGATTGAGTGAGCGAGCCCCGGGCCCCTCGTCCCACTTTTATATGCCGGCGTCCTGGGACAGGGGATTATAGACACAGAAACAAACTCGCTGAGCTCACAAGCCCCCACAGAATAGAAATACCCCCATCATCAAAGAGCAGGACACAGGGCAGAGGTGGAAACACAGGAGGAAGAACCAGAAGACAAGAATATATGTAATAAATAAATTAGAAGTTAAGTCACTAAATTTGTCCTGCCTAACTACTTTAAATTATTATTATTATTATTATTATTATTATTATTATTATTATTATTATTGTTGTTGTTGTTGTTGTTGTTGTTGTTAATTACATAAAAGTAAAAAAAAATGCTACTACAATATTACTACTGCATTACTACAACCATTACTTCTACTACTCTAACCAGACCGAACATGGGTCTGTTGTAAATCAATAGTGCAGTACATACTCATTGACAAACTCTGAAAATTCACTTACACAGTTTTATTTCTTCAGAGTTTACATAAGAAGAAGTAAGAATCAATAGTGTGCTCATAGTATATACAGGCTCCATGTATTCTTGGGACACAGTGCTACCAAGTACTACCAAGAAGACTAAAAGTACATGGCAAACTACACAGTGAGTGAGTCTCTCCTTCAATGTTTCTCTCCCTGAGGTTTCTCTTTTTCCCCATAGCTGTTTTGTTTTTTAGTTTTTCCTTACCGAGAATGAGGGTCTGTTTGATTGTGTATTTGTTTATTTATGTCTGTTCATGTAAAGCCCTTTTAGGCAGCTGTTGCAATATTGGGTTATACATAATAAGATTGAACTGAACCATGCCCCAGTCAGGAGGCAATGTCCAACAACATGGCCTGTAAAGTACAAGAAGTTGAAGATGAATTATTATTGTAGCCTCCGTGATTGTTGACATTGCAATGATGAGAGATTGTTCTAGCTGCAAATACAAAAAGATCGAAGCCAAATGTCGACATCTGAAAACTCTGAAACAAAACCAGGCTTATGTTTACAGGCTTAACCTAATATCTACTCATTGTCCATTTAGCTATCCTGCCCTGTATCCGTGAGGCTATGGGACAAGCAATAAGAGGTACAGCAATAAGTTGTACGAGAAGCAATAACCTGGCAGTCCTACCTCTGGGTGAGCTGAGTGCTTTAGATCCAGCCTGGACAATAACATCAGCCTCTCTCTGCATCACAGGGAGGTACATATTAAATTCGACCCGTCAGATTTTGCAGGCGTAGGAGGGAGCAATATTACGGTGGGCCCTGGCTGCAAGAGCGATGACCATGGGATGCTCTTTCTCTTTGCAAAATGCCCACAAAGGACATGTCAAAACAGGACGATGAAAGAGACAGACATAGATTGCATCATACAACATCAAGGTTTTTAAAGGAAGCTGGTGACAAGGCTTGTCAAATGCAGTAGAGACGTATAAATCCTGATTAATTTGAATAATAATTTGAATATCTCGGCTTCTCGCCTGCAAGTGAGCATCCGTGTGAAATATCAATGAGGAGATATTCAAGCACTGTCTAGGCGGAAGCTTGATGCGGTTGTGCTCTGACGCAGCTTGGGGCTGCAAAACGCATGAAAGTGGTTCATTTTTATTCACAGACACCTCCCTGTTTGCTAAACTGCAAAAAGAGAGACAAAATGATGCCAGATAGAAAATACACATTTTATAGAGAAAACTGACCAAAAGTGTGTAAATAAATAAGAATTAAGAACAATTAGTTTTTCATGTTTATGCACACCAAAGATACAAAATTATCATATTACATTTGCATCAAAACTAGAAGCACTCCACAAACACACATGGTCATATAACACAATGATAAAGACTGCATGCCCAGGTCTGGACTTGAACCTAGTTCTAGTTCAGGGGTAAATCCTGTTATGAGGTTTTGAGGCTTAATAAATCAAGCCTCAAAACTTCATATCCCACAAAATAAAGAATCCACTGAAACTAAACATTTGTTTCTTTTGATTTTGTTGTGGCTAGAGATTTGTATCTTTAATCCTATCTATCTCTAACATATGTTTTCTTTCTTTTTCAGCTTTATTTGATAGGACAGCTGAGTAATGATAGGAAATCATGGGGAAGAGAGAAACATTCAGTAAATTGTTGGAGTCCGGACTCAAACCCACAACAGACAGGCTGTAGCTGCCCTTTGCATACGCCGCAGCTCCACCAAGCTCCCTGCCACCTTTAGTCTATCTCATAATACTGTACTACAGACAGCACCAGAATCCATATAAATAAATATTAATTTGTTCTTTGGCCAATTACAGACATTATTTACCTTTATTCAGCATGAAGGGTCTGGTTGAGATAGATTATCTCTTCTACCAGGGAGTCCTAATCAGATTTTCTGAAAATGTGATAAAAATCGGACAATTACTAAGAGCCTGCGTGTGTTCATTAACCTACTGAAATATTGTCATTTGCCCACTGCACTGCTCTTGTGCAACATTGGGAATGCAGATGACAAAAGCATACAGCAAAATGTATGTTCTACTAAAGTATACAGAGGCTCAAAACATCCTCACAAAAGTCACTTAAAACATCTGAAAAATCAACATAGCTCTGAGTGCTTATAACTAATAACTAGGGTACTCATTTCTGTAATAGTAGCGAGTACTTAATTTTAAAAGCTCTGACTCATCCATTCAGTAAAAAGCTGGTTTGGGGATATCTCTATTTATAATAATCCTGTGTTTATGGTAATTTTATGCTGAGTTCCACCATGGGGCCAGTGCAAAATAAACGAATGAATCAGTGATTGCTTCAGGTCTTTTAAAAATAGCACTGGTACATGGTTAATTTTGAAGATGATGTTTTTACATTTGAGATTTCAAAAGCTTAGTACCTCTGCAAAGAAAGGTTGGTTGGTTTGAAAGAGAACCTAAAAGGTAATGGTCAGACTTTCATGGCATTATCGGTAATTAAAGGGATATGACACCAGCCACCAGGGGTCAGTAAAGGAAGAAATTATAACTTTTTTATGTGGTCACCATCTGAATCAAAGCATTTTAAAGTGGTTCTTTGCAATTGTGAGATATATAAAGATTTTATGGTTTAATGAATGGCACATTTAATCTTGAACTTAAAGGTCCAGCACTATATCTTTACCATTGCAAGATAGGGGCAATACCTTGGCACACTCTCCTGTGGTTTAATAACTTTAGATTAAACTGCACTAACCTTCATAATAATTCAAATTCAATTGGATTTTGAACAAGTCCAAAGTATTTAGTAACTTTGTCCAATACATGTGAGGATCAAACTGGGGCTAAAAATGTGTTCATTAGAAAACACAGCACGTTTGAGCTGGAGTCTTATATCTCTGTTATCATTAAATATTCTCTTTGATAACTTGGGCAATATCTGTCTGACGTATAACTGAAGGTGTACGACGCACCGCCGAACTCCCACTGATCTTTTTCTGTCTAACTAAATAAAGTTGCTCTAATCAGTGGGCGGAAACATATAACCTTTCTATCTGTTCATGTTTAATGTTTGGTTAAAAAAGAGCGGCAGATAGACATGAGCTTTCAATAGACATCCAGCTGTGAAGGATAAGACCACACAGATAAAATGTCAATATCTCTTCATTCAGACACTGTTGACTCTTTCTGCAATGTCCACAAAAGCTTGATCAGGCTTTTACACTATATATTGACCAGGCTGCCTTCTCAATATGTCATCTGTGGAAATCTGGCTTTTGTGTTGTGTTCGGACAAGTTAAAACAACCCAAAGCTTTAGAAATATTTTGTTGATGGTTTGTTAGGCCACTAGATGGAGTCATGAGCACCTGAGGTCTTCAGTGGGCCCCTACACCACAAACAAAGAGTGCTTTAGAGCAGAGCAGGTTCTCAACCGGTCTCTAAAGAGATACATTTTTAGTGTTGTCAAATGTTAAAACGTGTTCGAGCTCCTCACAAATAACTTTTGCGTCCCAGCCCACCAGTTGAGAATCACTGCTTTAGAGGATCCTGCTCACAGATAGCAGATCACTAAATTCCCCAAATATTTACCTTTTCCTAACTGAGTGACAGGTATTCATCTCCATTAGACAGGCCTCTTCTGTGCCTGTTTTTAAATCTCTTCTTAAAACCCACCTGTTCTCATTGGACTTTGACATTATTTATCTGACTGTGTTTATTAAGTTTTTATCTTTTTTATGGATTTCTATATTTTTAAGTTGATTTTATTTCTATTTTATATTTTTATCTTGTACAGCACTTTGGTTAGTTGTTTTTTTAAGTGCTTTATAAATAAAGTTGCAGTTGCAGTTACTAATACATTTGGGTAATTTTGGCAGTGATTTTTAATGAGCCATAAACTTTGTGTACCTTTGACATATTTTTGAAAGACTCAAAAGTACAACCTGAAACTTTTTAACACACTATAAAGCATATTTTGACTATTATTTAGTCATATTAACCATTTACAAAGCACAAACACCACTGAGTTATAAACACAGTTATTGTTGTTTTAAAAAATTCAGTATTTAAAACATCAGTGTTTAGTATCATAAACTGCCTATTCATTACATTTTCAGTACTTTACTGGTTAATAGGGGGCTATTCTGAAGTGTTACTAAATTTTCTTACAGGTTCTGAAAGTAGATGTCTGAGCACATCCACTTCCTGTCTTCCTTCAGGTCTAACTTATATGTGTGTACATACAGACATGTATAGGCCAACCACATCCGCTATACTGATCCTATATCCTCTTAATGAAATGTCAGGGACAAGACCCAGTGACGTGATAGTTGAAGTTGCTATGGGAACAGTGGCCTATTGTCCCACTGAAAAGGTGCATCAGTGCAAATCCCTTTAGTGATGTGACACAGGTGCAGCTATAGCACTTTGACTGACAGGTTAATTTTAGTCAATTGCCGATTGTCTCAAAGCCAACATTCATGAGATTTGACATAAGTATAGTCCTAAAAAAAGCACCTAGACTTTTGAAAAACCACTAGGCTTCTTTCTTTTTGGCTTTTCCCTTCCAGGGTCACCACAGCTAGGAGGGAGTCGTCTGCCTCCTAGCATTGCCAGATGCCTGACATAACCCTCTCCATTTATCCAGAACTGGGACCAGCTCAAAGAGTCCACTGGCTTGTAACTCCGTGTTCCTGGATTTATTGTAAAACCCCGTCACCTTTACATAGCCTATTATAAACACAGATATATTAGTTATCTTCGTGTAGATGATGTATTTTGTAACTCATAATACAAGAATAATTCATTCAAGTGAGGAATTAAAACACTGCATCTTCTGTAAGTGCGCCCTAAGGCCATAGTGCGATTAATGTTACAATATCCTGAACTGCGTAAACTGCTCTAACGCCATGAACACTGATTTGTAATAATTTTCTCCACCATTTCAGACCCGGGTGGCTTTTACAAATCCAGTCATTCTGTGCCTATAGTCCTGGCCATTGTTGCGCTATACGATGGCACTGCTGACGTATACGAATACACCAACAACAGGCAGCATTCAGGCCACCTCTGTATATGATGTGCTGAGTCGACAGGCCACACCGGGTTACAACAAAGACTTGGGGGGAGTGAGGTTTTGGGTTCGGGAGCGCGCCTAAAGGGTTTACCTTCGCGCACGAGCACAGGGGAGGTGTTAAGGTTCACACGCACGAGTCTGCTTAATGAAAGGGCCTGCGTAACGCTCCAAAAACACAAAGTTAAAAGAACAAATAAAGTGAAACTTATAAACAGAGACGTTTTATGCGTAATATTTAGATGTAGCCTGTAGTTATATTGCTTGTAATGTCTAAATTATAAGAATACCATGCATGAATGACTGAATAAATGAATATAACAACGCCATATATTGCACCTTTATCATTCAACATACAGTACTTTATGTCAACAGTGGTTATTATGCTGTTTAGTACTCACTGAGCGTGCTAGAAATGCCCCCAAACTTTACACGGGACTACCGTCATTAGCACAAAAGGGCAGCACAAGCACGCGCGCGCAGGCACGTTCCAGCCGCGTGGACGTGAGTATAAAACCAAAGCGCCAGGTTCAGACAAAAGTTTACGCTAACAGGATTTGGTGCGTGAGGAGGTCCGTGAACATCACAGCGGTAAGGAAAAGCCCACGCTGTATTTAACCTTTAGGGGGATTGGTTTATAGGGAGCCTAATATGAAATTAAATAAGTCTGTCAAATTAATGAAGAGAGGCTAATTTAAAATTTTGTATGCTTTTTTCTTTCTAGAGATGAATAGATTTCATAAAAACTTGAATAATGCATCCATGTTCTCCTATGGCATGGGTACAGCCCCTTTCTTTAAGGTAACTACAAAGATGGCCTCTTTATACGGTCACACATTAGTGGCTCAAATCCATCTATGTTTAGGCTTCACCTGTGCCCCTGTGTCTCGCCCCGCGCAGGTGACTGTCTTTGAGCAGGAGCACTTCCAGGGCAAGTGTATGGAGTTCACCTCCGAGTGCTGCAACATCTACGACTGCGGCATGGACAACATCCGCTCCATCAGAGTGGAGAGTGGAGCGTGAGTCATCCTGCCTGTACGCCTGCGAGTCTCTGTGGACAGCTGACTGGCTCTGAGACGTAATGAGACAAGATAAAGCAGTGTCCAGGCTCCCACGAAAGAAAGAACGAAAAAAAAAAAAAAAAAAAGCCACCTCAGAGGCCGCTCCATCCCACGTGTAGTGCGCACTCCTTTTGCGGATAAAATACTGAAAGTGTGGCTTATAGACCTGACTGAAAACCATTTAATAGTGTCAGGCAGGCAGGTTTTAGGATATAAAAGACTTCGAAATGTGCCTTCAAATGGGATGGAAAACTTTAAGGCCAAAATAGAGACTTAATGCAGTGAGAGTCCCAAAAACTTCACCACAGTGCATTATTTGTAACATGTTGCCCCTTCATTGTCTACATAATAATGTCTCTGACTATGTTTCATGCAATTTCACTGACAGTTATAGACATGTTTGTGTATTTTATACATTTTTGTGGTGACTCAAAAGATAATCTGGCTGCCTGGGACACAACAAAACTGTGCTTGCTTAAAAAATATATTTAGTAAAAAGCGTATTAAGTGTTAAGCATTTTGCTCATTTAGCCGTCTGCAAAACTCTCAAATGATTTAGAGGCACTGCAACCCAAAAGAAAGCGTTTCACTCAATACAAAGGTAATCCAGCCACAGCAGGGGTCACAAGCCAGCGTCCTCTTTGTGCCAGTTCCGAGCCTGGATAAATGCAGACGGATGTGACAAGAATGGCATCTGCTGTCAAAGATAAGAACACAAATCACTGCACACTAGGAGGCAGATCATTTGCTGTGGTGATCCTGAAGGAACAAATGAAAAGAAAGAATAAAGATATACTGTACGTAGATGTCATCAATGCCTATTAGTCCTGACGTTTGCTAGAATGAGAAACTAGACACATTTCTTTGTTGTTTTGTCTGCTCAGTGTGCCTAGAAGAATAGATAGAAAACAAATTGCATAACTTCACGCGTCAGGCTGTGCTCCTCTCCACCTGTCACTCACTTGTTCTCACCTGCCACCTGTTCACTAGCGCATGTATTCATCTTATAACACTTTTTTTATTATTTTGTCTTCCAGTTGGGTTGGCTTTGAGCACCATGACTTTGAAGGCCAGCAGTTCATCCTGGAGCGCGGAGAGTATCCCAACTGGGAGTCCTACACCGGCGGCCTGTCCTACCATACTGAATGGTTCATGTCTTTTCGCCCCATCTACTGCGCTGTGAGTACTGGCACAGAAATGTTTGGGTTAAAATTAGAGCCTGTGGGTGGTAAAAAAAAAGCTGGAAAAGGGCAAAAAATGGCAAAAAATGGCAGCCAAAAAAACAGTGAGTTATTCGTGGGCTGACTGAGAAAGATCAAAAATAGAACAGGACAGCTCAGTCTCATCACTTGGTGCATCTGTCTGACATGTTTGGCACTTATTTTGACACTATCCTGCCCTCTTTTTTTGTGTTCACCTCCTCCACAGACTCACCATAGCAGCCGTATGATGATCTTTGAGAGGGAGAACTTCATGGGCCGCTGTACCGAGCTGTGCGACGACTACCCCTCCCTGCAGGCCATGGGCTGGTTCAGGCCTGAGGTGGGATCCATGCACGTGCAGTGCGGCGCGTAAGTCAAAGACACAGACCTACAGTTTGTTACTCAGTGTTGTAATAGACCTATTTTGTACTTTTAGTGTTTAAAAATAATTTGTTAAATATGTACATGTGTACATATGTTGTCATATTTAAGCCATAGAGAGTCACAAACCATTGTCTCCTTGTGTGTGTCCCAAGCCCAGATAAATGGAGAGGGTAAAACCTATGCCAAATATAGTACACTCTATACATAAATCACTGTCCACTAGGGCAGTGTTTTCCAGCCAGGGGTACAGGGCCCCTTAGGGGTACTCGAGCACATTGCAGGGGGTATGCAGAATTATTTGAATATTTATTTCTAGAAAATCACAATAATCAATTTGAAATTTCAATTGTAAAGCGTAGTAATTTCTCTAATTTCTGTTTTGCCTTTAGTTTATATTGTTGTTTTTTACAAATTATGTTAATCATTTAAGTATTTATATTTATTTATATTGTTATTTAAAGTAAGTCTAAAATCTCTTTGTACTATTACTAAAGACATAAACAATATTTTATTATATATTTATTTAAAATTCCGTTGTCATACATTTTATATGGTAATCAACATGTATGCTTAAGTGGGTACTTACAGTATAACAAAAAAGCCCAGGGGGGTACACAAGACAAAAAAGGTTGGGAACCACTGAACTAGGGGACGGATGATTTGTTGTGGCAACCTCAGAAAGGAAAAATGTTTAGGAAAAAAGACATTGTTTTATCATCATCATAAATATGTTGGGTTACTACTTAACATAATAATAATAGTAGTAGTGGTAATAGTAATATTTTTGTTACTTAACTGTTGAGATACCAATCCTTATATCTGGTACAAGGTATCCAGCCTTTTGTACTCATTTGACCTCCTCTGTCCTACTTTGATCTGTTGCATAAAAGTACTTAATATGTTATCCCTGTTCCTTATATAGCACTATTTTTGGACATAAAGCAGCATAAATGAATATGATAAACTTTAAATATTGCTTTGTTTAGCTTCTCTGTATTCAGTATCAGTAAGTACTCAGTATGGTTAATAATACAGTATAATAATACAGTTCTTTCAAATATATTTTTTGTCTACTGAGCTATAGACAGAACAAATTAACCCAAGCAGGAATACTAACATTAACAATGCACTATTATCTGCTTTCTATATTAGGCATAGGCTTAACGTTTTTTAACATATAGCATAACCTATTGTTGGAGTAAGTAAAGCTTCTCTCATCTCTGTCTTGTGTAGTTTTGTGTGCTACGAGTACCCGGGTTACAGGGGCCAGCAGTACATCATGGAGTGTGAGAGACACAGCGGAGACTACCAGCACTGGAGGAACTGGGGCTCCCACTGCCAGACCCCTAAGATCCAGTCCATCAGACGCATCAGGCACTGAGAGGGACCAGCTGTGGCTATGGGCTAAGATTGGGCTTCAGGTCAACATCTGAGTCTACAACAGTACAAACCAGCAGAGCAGCTACCTCTTTGATTCAGCTCATTTTCTATCAACACTCATTTTGTTTCAAGAAGTGAATTAAATTGAGAACCATGACAAACAAATCTTTGTATTTGTAGTTTTTTGTGCAAAAGTGTGAGAAACACTGTTGGTTCATCTGTCTATATTAATTAGTGTGGTAAACAAGATCTAAAAGCAAACAGGAAGTTAAATCACTTTTAAATAAGCATTAATGTGAGAAGGTGAGGCAATTGTTGCACCTAAAATCATTGAAAATGGTTGAATATTTTTTAAATGTCTCAAAGGTCCTTGATAGTATTTAGACACAACTGAAAAAAGGGAATGTCAGAACACACAATATCATAAAACACAACACATAACATACTGCCAGGCCATCACAGTTTAATGCAGTGGTTCCCAACTGGTGGCTCGGTACCCAAAAGTGGGCTGCAGAGGTTGGATATAATTCCAACATTCATTCATTTGAAGTCTAAATGTTCTTTTAAATACATGAAATTTTGGAAAAGATTTTAAAATGTATATAATAATAATAATGCATTGGTCTTATATAGTAGTGCTTTTTTGTAGTCCCTCAAAGTGGCTTTACAGTTACATTATTCATTCACTCCTCAGTCACACTCAATGGTGGTGAGTTACTTCTGTAGACACAGCTGCCCTGGGACAGACTGATGGAAGAGTGGCTGCCAATCTCCACATGAGGCCCCTCCGACCACCACCTAACACACTCACACTGACACATTCATACAGGCGAGGTGGGTGAAATGTCTTGCCCAAGGACACAACAACAGAATGCGACACTGCGGGGTGGTAGGGGTCAAACTGACAATCTTTGGGCCGGTGGGCGAATATCTCTGCCAAGCTACTGCCGTCCCTCATTTATGTGTCAGTATCCCAATTTAGAATGATAACTGGTTCTGTAAAAGTGGGTCACAAAAAAATCAGGAATAAATGTATTTCCTGCAGTCAGATGAGTTGAGAACCTCTGAGGGAACGGCTGTTGCTATAAAAAGTCTAAAAACAGAAATAATTCATTAATCATAAAGTGGCTCTAAGTGCAAGGCCTATTTCTCATGTACGGAATACTCTCAGTTCAGTTTCTCTCTTGTTATTAGTTTTCACAAAGAAAAAGTCTTGCTCTTTTTTACTCCTGTCCTACTTTTAAGTGTCTTTTGTAATGGTTGGATAAGATCAGTGCGCTGACAACATGGCCACCACCCACCCCTCTGGAAATCACAGCAGCGAGAAGCGACTTTAACACCATTTAATGAAATGCGTGCTGTTTCAATCAGGTTCCAGTTTGACAAAGTGCAAAAATATGCAGCTTTGACACCTTTTATAAAACATAAGTGAAATCAATATGTGTAATAACATTTTTTGGGTCACATGATTTTTCATCAGTCAAAACAATGCATTAGTTGTTCAATAAAGTGCAAAAATATGTAGCTTTTGGGACTTTTTTTATGTGTAATATGTGTAATAGTAATTGCCAGTAAGGCCCTATAGAGAGAGGCATATATTAATTTTTATGTATTTTAATATTTACATCCATGTTTTTTTGTTTTTTTTTACATACTCAACTGTATTGTACCTTGATAAAAAAAAAAAAAAACATCCAGACATAGAGGGTCACAAGCCAGAGTACTTTTTGTGGTGGTTCCAAGCCCAAATAAATGGAGAGGGTCACATCAGGAAAGGCATTTGACATAAAACCTATGCCAAATTAATATGAAAATCACTGCACACTAGGAAGTATTAAAAAAATCATTATTTATGCATGATTATCTGTAACCTAACATTTATTGCTAAGTTACTGAATTAATCACATTTGTCCAGCATTCAAAACTGGCGAGCTGCACACGTACTACAGAATTGTGTTGTAATTAACTAAAGTGAACAACATATTCTTAACAACAATACCTGACAAGTAACAAGCCCTAGTTAGTGCGCTCTTAGCTGAACAATCTTTACAAATAAGCAAAAGAAAACTCGTTATGTCAAATACAACCAAGGCTATTTTCGATTGTCAGCATCCAGCAGAGAACGGTAGACTTTTAAAGCTCCAAATTACTTCATCACAGCACTCTTCGCACATCTAAAAAAATGAAGAAAAAAAAATCAATTTCTTGCTTCTTTTCTGTTACTATTTTCTGTATTTGTTCACAAAATTTAAACCTAAAATTGGTGCCACTGATGAACAAGAGCTACCAAACTACAGCAAACAAAGTTACAAGATGTTTATCCAGTGTATGTCATAGTTTTTATGATTTAATTTTTAATAACAGCAATTTATAATACTGTACACAACTAATACATTACAGTGTTGATATTTAGTTATGCCTTGTAACAGATATACTAATACTAATGACAAAGTACTGTATTAATCTTGACCAGCCGTCCTCATGTATTACTGCATTCTATTTTGACTTCTCTCTGTAGATTGTGGTGTTTCCAGGGAGCACTATGCAAAAAACTTCATGTCATAGTCAGACCAATGCATAAACCCTGCCTTATTTCAGATATATTATTATGACTGGGCCAGTGGGATTTTACTAAAAATATCTGTGAAGGGATAAAAAAGCATTTCACTACATACAGTAAATAAGTTTGGCTGGCATAATATTACAAAAAAAACATCCAATATGTATGTGATCAGTGCTATATTCCCTTTGAAGTACTCAACTTATACTACAGGACTAAACCAAGACAAAACCATGGCTTAACATAATCTAAACCAGGTCAAAACTAGGATAAAACTAAGGTCTAAACCAGGGCTAAACCAGAATTTAACCTTTTACAAGGTGTAAACAAGGACTGAGGTCTTAACCTGCTGCAACCAGGTCTAAAAACCAAGAGTTCTTTATAGTTAGATTTAAGACTGTGCTTAGACAATTATTTTGCTGGGAGTAAATGCCCTAAACATAAAAGATCTTAACCAATGTACAACACAGAAATTGTAAATGGTGATAGTGGAGGCCAGGCTTTGATTTATCCCCACATTATTTACCGTGCCCTCTCTCCTCCTCTCACCAAGCGTCCTGCTCTCCCTGGTCTCCCTCCCTCACACAGTTGTCCTCTGGTCTGCGGCGGCGCTGACCTTCGACCCCCCTCCTGCGGGCCCTGGGTGAATCATGTCCACGCGCCCCACCGTCCAGGCCACCCTCCTCCCCGTCGTCCTCTGGTCCCGTTTCCTCCGGCACATACACCTCGTCCTCCATCTCCTCCTCCTCCTTCTCAAAGTCTTCATCATTCTCATCACTGTTGTCCGAGTCTGACTCATCGGAGTTGTCCTCTTCAAGGTAGCGGTAACCTTTGACCTGCAGAGAGAAACGGGACGATGATGACAGACAATCATGAGGTCTGATATAACAACCTACAATGGTACCACTATATTACAAACCAGTGTGGTTTTGTGTACCCTCAGGACCTAATTTAGACCTGGCATGGACCTTGCTTAGTCTTGGTTTAGTCTTGGTTTAGTCTTGGTTTAGTCTAAGTTTAGTCGTAGTTTAGACCTAGTTTAAGTCTGGTTTAGACCTGGTTTGTTGCTTGTTTTAGTCCTGGTTTTATATCTGATTTAATCCTGGTTTAGACCTGGTTTAATCCCTGTTTTGTCCTTTTTTAGTGTCCCATCCCTCACCATAGTCCTGGGGTACTCCTGATTTAGGTTTAGTTTAGTTTTTGAAAGTCAATACATAAAGGTACTATTATATATCTTCACATACCCCCTGGAATGTGCTTGCATACCCCTAGGGGTTGGAAAACATTGTTATAAACAACACTCTGCTCCTTTAACAAGCAATTTAGTTACTGTAAATTGCTGACGCATTTTTCTCAATCACAGCTTTAAAACATGAAATAACTGGAAATAAAAGTAACTTGTTCACATGCTACCTGCTGTACAAAAGGATTTCATAAAAATCTGAATGAGTTTTTAAATTGGACAAAGTAATAAACAGTGTGTTATGAAGTACCTAAGGATAATTTCCTTTTCATTACCTTTGTGAGAATGTTTTGTCAATAATAGAGTTGAGGTCTATTTATCATCAAAAACATTTATACTTGACAGGCTGCACACATTGCACACTTTGTTTGACCCATATCTTCACTATTCCTCCTCTGTACATGGCCAAATCATCTCAATCTGACTTTATCTCCAAAACATCTCACATGAGCTGTCCCTTTGGTCAGGTACTTATTGAATTATTAAGTGTACTATACATAGACGTAAAAATGTCAAATACTACAAAATCTCCTAAAGATTTAATAACCAATTCCTGTTTCATTAACATACCAAGACTACTACATTATTACTAATATATATTACTTAACCCTCAGGCCCTCCATTTTACAGCTTGTCAAATGTATTTTTTGCTCTCATTTGAGCATTTCTTATGCTAGGGTGATGATATTTGACAAAGATGTTCATTAATAAATGATTTTTAGAATTTCAGCATCACAACTGTCTGGGCTAAAAACTCACATTCTTCCTCTTAAAGCCCTTTTTGGTCCCATTGACTTACATTAAAATCACTTATTTTCACTCTACTGCCATTGCAATACAGAAATGTTAAATCATGTTAATTCCTCTGTAACTCTGTCAATCAGAGCCTAAAAAATACACAAACAAAAAAAATCACCACCAGATCCACCATTTTCTCATTGCATTGTGGGAAATAATTTCCTCATAATTCTCATTAGATAACAGTGACTGTAGCCCAAGCCTTTTAGGGCTTTAAGAGAAAGAACTTGACTTTCTGCCCTTTGTGTGATTTTCTCTATTTTTTAATGGCACAAAAAGTAAAAATGTAATAAAATCAGTTTTAGGACTAATCTTTATTTATTTATTTATTTCGGTCACAAGTATGACAAAATGAATACATATACATTTATAACCAATTTCTTGTCATACATTCATACAAATAAATTATCCTTCTGCACTTAAACAGACAGACCAAAAAGGTGTCGGTTGAAGCTAAGCTTATTTTGCCTACCCTTAATACTTTACTTAACAGAACGACAGCTCTCAATAAAACCAAACATTATAATGAAACCAGATAATTATACACAGATACTAACATTAAGACTTCATATATCTACTTAATGTCACTCTTTTGAATGTTTTTTTAAGGTGGAAGAGAAAGGTACATAATTTAATTTTCTCTGCGCAGCTGTTCCATCTATGCCTTTGACTGATAAACAAGATTTCTTTATATTTGTTCTAAATCTTTTCTTTACAAACTTTTCAATTCCTCTGAGATCATAGTGACTATCTCTAATTGTGAACATATTCTGCAGTGTTTTTGGCAAGAGGTTATTTTTTTATTTTAAACATCATTTTTAAGGTGTAGAGGTCCACTAAATCATAGAATTTTAATGTTTGTAGACTAAAACATAAAGTATTAGTTGGCTCATTATAAGGAGAATAAGTAATGATTCTTATGGCCTTTTGTTGCAAAATAAAGATTGGTTTTGTATTAGTTTTATAGGTATTGCCCCAAACCTCAACACAATAGGTTATATAGGGCATTACTAGGGAAGAATAGATAATGAACAGATTAGTTTATTTAGTGTATACCTGTATTTGTATAATATTGCTATTGCTTTAGATATTTTCTTTTTAATGTTAACTTATTTTAATGCTCTTTTCATATTGCAAAAGCGTGCTGTACGGATCATTCATAAAGTTGTTTTTTTAGAACATTCTCATGATCTCTTTATTAGTTCCAAATTATTGAAATTCCCAGATATTGTCAAATACTGTACCCTAATGTTGCTATTCAAAGCTTTCAACCAATCATTACCTTATAATGTACAAAAACTCTTCACACTTAAAGAGACAGTTTATGGTCTGTGAGGTTATGGCAATATTTTTTATTACTAAAAGTTCGAACCACTCGTAAAAGTTTTTGTGTGACTGTATGTGGAGTTAAACTATGGAATGCACTGGATCCTCATCAGAAGCAATGCCAATATATTCATGCATTTCGAAGTTTATATAAACAAATGGTCTGGTCAGATTATAGAGAGAAACGGGCTTAATGCAATAATTTCTTCATTTCCTTGTGTTGGTTTCAGCTTGTTGTTTCCTTACCATTGCTGGTATTTGCATCTTCACCATTGCTATATGTTTGCGTTCTTACCATCGCTAACATTTGTGTCCTTACCATTGCTGGTATATTTCCTTACCTTTTCTAACATTTGTGTCTTATCACTGTTAGTACTTCTGTCCTGCAATCTATGCAGCTATCTATTATTTAAAATTGACTTGCCTGAAATGCCTTACTATTATTTGTTATTTATATTTCTGGAAATGTAAATATGTTGTGTATATATATATATATATATATATATATATATATATATATATATATATATATATATATATATATATATATATATATATATATATATATATATATATAGTTATATTATATATTGTTATATTGTTATTATTCTTGTACAAGCAGGAAGCTAAAAATAAGTTGTTTTGATTGATTTGTTCTATGTAATATAGGGGTGGGATTAAATAAGTTTTCTTCCTCCCACTCCTTTTCGAGCCTTAGAAGAAACAGTTTTCAAGGTAATTATGATTCTGTATGTACTGTATATTTGTCTTCAGTTGCTCGAAACAAATAAAGAATAACTAACTAATATCTGCAGGGCAAGATTGGAAAAGGAAAGAAGGGAGTCATGCAGGGGATTTATAGTGACCCGCCTTTTCGAGGGTACTGTGGCCCTCTTTGCTATGTTGCGCCCGAGGAACGGCATACAGAATAAAAACAACTGGCTTGGGAAAAAATAAATAAATAAATTATATGTAACTTCCAATTTAGTTTATGATTAATAATTACTCCTAAAATTTTATTTTTATATACCCCTTTCTATTTTAACATTATTCAGCAATATATTCACATCATTTTTAATTTTGCACCTAGAGAAAATAATGAATTTAGTTTTATTTATATTTAGAGATCATTTATTTTTGTCAAACCATATCTTTATTTTATGTAACTCTCTCTCCACTGTTTGTACGAGGTCTTTTAAATCTTCCCCAGAGCAGTACAAGGTAGTATCATCTGCAAATAATACATAATTTAACAGATCTGATACATTACATATATCATTAATATAAACAATAAATAACTTAGGTCCCAAAATTTAACCTTGTGGAATTCCACAGGTCACTTTTAACATACTAGACTTCACCTCACTTAACTCAACGTACTGATACCTGTTCTCTAAGTAACTTTGCAGCCAACTATGTACAGACCCCCTGAAACCATATTTCTCCATGTTTTGTAATAAAATAGTATGATCTATTGTATCAAATGCCTTCTTTAGGTCAATGAAAACACCTACTCTATATTTCTTTTCATCTATTGCTGAAGATAAATTTTCAATAAGTTCTATAACAGCCATTGAGGTGGAGCGTTTTTTTCTGAACCCATATTGGTAATCAGTCAGTAAGAGATATTTCTCTATGAATTTTCCAGTTTTTTAACAAATATTTTTTCTATTATTTTTGAGAATTGTGAGAGTATTGAGACTAATCAGTGACCTATCAGAGGCAGGTAATCCCTACACTAACAAAAAAATACTTTCCATCTTTAAATAGTAAATAATGCATGTTTTATTTACAAATATGTTGGAATTATATAAACAAACTGACTTTTAGGGTTAAAATATAAAAAATAACTCACTTTTGACCTGAGGGTTAAATAACAAATGAATAACATGAAATATCATGAAACAAAAAAGGCATTATTGTAAATTTTGCTAATAATACGCTTTTTGTAATTCATTCAGTCATTTGTGCAACACTTATTCCTGTTAGAAATCCTAGGTGGATGGAGCAGCAACTATGGGCCTGAGGCATGCTACACTCTGCTTTAACACCGAGCTGACAGAGACATACACTGAGAGACAATCATTCATTCACTATGTGCTTTTTTGTAAATGTTGCTTGTTTAAGTTAATGCAATTTTACTTTGCTCACAAAAACAAAATCACATAATTTACTCTTGCATGTACCTTGTGTCTTGGGCGGGGAATACGAGGCAGTCTGTACGGCTCTTTTCTGACCAGGCGTCGCTCCATCACCCAGTAGCAGTAAGAGGCCAGCAATAACGTAGCTAACAAAATAGAGAGTTTGGCCTGAGGGAGGCAGACAGAAAAATATGACATACCTTTTTATAATGTAGATGTATTGCTGTTGCTATTTCGGACATTTTGTACTGAAGATATGTACCCTCATGGGCATGTTGGACCAAAGGTACACGACAAAAATGGCCAAGGCCTGCAACCAGTGATAGATTGTGTAAACAAAGTCGAGACGCTCTTTTTCCTCAGCGTACAGCATCCCGACTAATACTGCAAGACACAAAGATAACATTTTTTGTTGGAAAACTTGTACTAGGTTGTGTTCATGTTATTCAGCATGGTTTATGATTATTCTCTCTCCAATTACTGGACCTACCGTTATTAAACAAAAAAATGGCACAAAGTTCATGTCTCATCTATTGATGTGCAAAATTATGATATTATTCTATCACACAGGCATGACTGTCAGAGTGTAAAGCCAATGGATAAGTATAGCAAGGTCACAGACGCAACTGCTAATACAAATTTATTAGGTTCAACATTTGTGAGTTTTCTGTTTTAATATTTCTTGTAAAAATAGTGTCTAAGGTATTACTACAATACTAGCTCCTGCCATCCATCTGAGTTTTTGGCATTACCAATACTCACTTCCGACACCTGTCTTATTCAGTGCAGTCCCCAGTCCCCACAGTATGGCGATGACCAGAATTGGAGCAAGGTAGTCCGGACTATTTTGGGGTAACGGTTGTCGACACTGATTTCCTTCTGCTCCTCCTGGGAGTGGAGAGAAAGCCAGGAGAGCCACGAGGAGCACCCCGTGGACAAGAGCACCCCCGAGCAGGCACACCCAGCGGGGCAGACGCAGGAGGGACAGAGACAGACAGGAGAAGACTGAGGCAGAGAGACCATAGACGACAATTATGAGCCACAGCTTCTTCAAACCTAGTGCACAAACGCCATAGGACTGTGGAGAAAAAGGAGAATTTAGTGGAACATAAGTGAAATAAGGCGAGACACTACAGGTAACAAGCAGAGATTTTGGCAAGATTTTTGGCCAGTTGGCTCCCTTAGGCATTCACATACACATACAGAATATTGAAAATGTCCAAATTACACATTAAGGTGTTGCGTCCATAGATTTCTACTTGAACTATAACTTCAAAGCCTGTTTTCTGAGTCAGATATCTGTACTTTAGTAGCACCTACCCTAATCCTAACTGAACTAACTTTGAAGACTTTTACAGAGGGATTTGTTAATAAATTATTCCTAACCTGATTTATTATACATTTTACCCCTAAAACATGGTGTTTTTTAAGCTATTCTTAGGTATTCTCCAATTTACTGAAACATATAAAAAGCTTTAATTTCCTCTGTAACAAACCTTTCATCTAATGTGTCAACAAAACAAACCATTTCATTACTGCTGCTGCTGCTGCTATTACTACTACTACAACAACTACTACTGCTGTTGTTATTATAACTACCGCTACTACTACAACTACTACTACTGCTCCTGCTATTACTCCCACTACTGCTACTACAACTACTTTTTACACTGTAGTGTCTCATCCTAAATTACAGTTGATGAAGCATAATTAATAGCAGTGTACCAAAGAGAATCCAGTGACAGCAAACACTATTTCAAATCCGCTGTAGATGAAGAAAGGGCAGAGGAGTCGCAGGCGATAATCTCTGTGATGTTTAAAAGGGAGCTGGAAGATGTTGCCCCAACCGATGCTGCGAAGGTCAATCTCTTCAGTCGGACGGTAGGCTGGACCACACAGAACAAGGAACTGTGGACAACAACACAATGAATTTTGGTAAGGTTATTTTTGTGAGTGCTGCATTGATGTGTTGGCAGTGCACATCAAAGACAAGACATTTTTCTGACTCCCGTACAGAGATGAAGAAAATTAAATTGACTATTTTTAATATAATATCATTAATTTTGGGCCTTTCAAAGTGTTATTAGACAGGACAGTTGAGTATTGGCAGGAATAATACAGTAAAGCAGTGAGAGACATTCAGTGAGACATAAGATACCGGACTCAAACCCACAACACCAAGGCGAGCTGTATATCCACCAAATGCCCTACCAACTGAGCTATGGCAGGTGATTTGTGTTGATTAATTTTTAGTAAAATTTTTACAGGTTTCTGGTTTGATACAATTCATATGAATGGATTTCTTTACTATTTTACTGTTGTCTACTGAAAGACCTTAGATTAAAAGATATTAAAGCATAAAAGTTTAGCCTATATGACTCGTTATAGTGGTAAATTTCCTTTGGCGTGGGAGATTAGTCACAATATGGTCTATAAGATGGCCCCAAGCCCAGATAAATTTTGCACTAGGAAGCGCATCTAGTGTAAAAACCTGCCAAAGTACTGAGGTAACAAATACAAATTGTAAGTTTTAGCTGAAGCTGTATTTTCACTTTCGGGTAGCAAGTGCCAACCATTTCCACTTTATATAATTAAACTTTGTATATTTTGACATGGGGTTCAGAGTGAACAGAGGACTGGAGCCAGACCAAAGTGTCTTTTATATGCAAGTTGTGTGTGCGCATGTGTTGGATCTTACTATGATCATAGCCACAAAGGCAAACCCCATGAGGACGCTCTCCACTACAATCAGCAGCATTGATCGTGGCAGGCTGGTTAACACAGTCGTATTGAAACCAGGGATCAGTCCACTTATCTTGGCACCTGACACAAAAGGAAAACAAATCATCATTTAGATAAATTAGTAAGATGCATAGTAAAACAATGTGGCATGTACAATGTCTGTTGATCATATTAGGCAGGTGGTCATTATGTTATGCCTGATGAGTGTATTCTGTGTTCAAGAGACATGCAAAAATCAAAAATAGGGGAAGAGAAACTAAAATGAAAAGGGAAGCACTGCTGAAACAATAGCTTATGTGTTTCATATACACACATTTATAAAAGAAATTTCAATACAAGGTCAGGTAAAAAAGAAGAGGAAAAAAACGCACTTATTAATTACAATCATTTCTGTTAACAGATTTTATAATGCTAAAAACGTTATGTGTGCAGTTAACTATTTTTCAATTTTTTTATCAGTGAGTGGTCAGTGGTCTTTAAGTTAAAATGTATTGTACTTTGGGTGATTCATTATTATATTCAAATAAAGAAAAGTCTCATTTGAACAGTACGTTTCTTTAGTAACATCAGAAGAAATAAAACAAAATTGCAAATGTTTTGATAACCAGATCTGCAACCACGCCACTAGATGTCACCCTGACACTAAAATTAAAAAACAAGGCCATTTCAAGCTAAGTGAAACTTTTCAAATACTATATAAAATAAATAAACTCATTTAAAAATGTATTAAGCATCAAGGCCTAGATTAATTAGGATATTTTTTAGATCTAATGTGATGCTGAGGTTATATGTTCTCCACAGTACTTTTCATTAATTCATTAGACCAACAATGTTGCATGAAGAAATGTTGCTGAGAAAAAGACAGGAGGCAGAGCTGAAGATGCTGAGGATCTCTTTAGGAGTGATGATCAGCAATGAGTCCATCAGAGGGACAGCTCAAGTCAGATGTTTTAGAGAAAGTCAGAGAGGCCAGACCAAGATAGTTTGGACATGTACGGAGGAGGAAAAGCAAATATATATCAGTAAAAGGATGCTGAGCTGCCAGGTAGGAGGCCTAGAGGAAGACCAAAGAGGAGATTAATGTGGGTAGTGAAGAATGACATGAAGTTAGTTTTATGTGAGAGGATAGGCCTAAATGGAGGCAGATAATTTACTGTGGCAAGCCGTGAAAGTGCCAGCCAAAATGAAAAGAGCACATTTAATTCATTGCATCTTTACCACAGGACATGACGTTGCAGAGAATGTGATTGTCTTCGAGCAGGTAGTGATGGAGGACAATACGCATTGGGAACTCAGCGAAGACAAAACTCAACTGTCAGAAAAAGACAAACAAAACAAAAACTTTACTCTTGTTTTGCCAAAGTTAGTGTGAGACACTATTTGCAGAGTACACAGCAGGGATGTATCTATAAGATGTTTGTGAATGACTCACATGGAAGACAATGTTGAAAACAGAGTGAAAAACAATGATGTAGCTGTGACAGGCGCCTTTAGGAAGCTTTTTCTGCTCCTGGACGTGCTCCTCCTTGTAATTCACATACTCGTAGTATTGCTGTGCCATCCTGAAGAAAAGCGACATTAAAAACATATGAAATGGCATTGATTTTGTGTAAAACAATAAAAAACACTAGGATGAAAAGATATACAAATACTTTTCTTATCTGCCATGTGATTTTAGTAATTATTGGGAATTCATTTTCCTGGCTGTTACAACGAGGCAGGCACAAAATTAACTAAAACTGTTTTTCATAAAAAGCACTCCCTTGGGTAATTACTTAACAGCAAATTAGCAAGTGTGAAAAATAATGAACAGCTAGAGCAATTTACACTTTAAATACTGATAGCTAAATATCTTGAAATACACCTTGTTTTCCTTATTTTACAGATTCAACGAGTAACTATTAAATGTACAGCGACAGCAGAGGAGAACCTTTCTGTTCCTCTACTTCTGCCCAGTATGTACAGAAAGCTTTTATTATTATGCGCTCGGGTCCATGTGTAACGCTTGTTTATGAAGGCACACATCATTCAGTCCCATATTTATTTTTTTTTCTGGTCGCCACAACTCAATATTAGTGCTATTACTATTATTGTTATGTTAGAGTATTAACCCAAACCCATTTTAATAATGCTAATTTAAAAAAATCTTCTTTCTTTTTAGTCTAGCTTATGCTTTCTGCGGTCATCACAGCAAATCATCTCCCTTCTACTGTGCAGATGCCCTTCCTGATGCAACCCTCTCTATTTATCCAGGCTTGGGACAGCACACAGAGTAGACTGGCTGCTTTGATGCCACACCAAGCGTCTTTTAAAAGCGCTTCACTTCCTGTGTCTCACCTCGTCATGTAGTGTCCTAAAGAGGCCCACAGAGGTACAATGGCCGCACCAATAGCCACAGCAGAGGGGACCAGAGTGTAGTATCTCTCCCAGTAGTTGGTGGAGACAAAGAGAGCATAGATCCCTGAGGCGAGGAACATCATCCACTTGGTGCCCAAAAACCTGAAGGAGGTGATATAAAAAGAGATTCTGAAATATGAAAATAGTACTCAGCAAGTACCAACAATGTAAATGCTAAGTTACTCTATTAGACAAACAAGTGGAGTAAAATTTGTTTCTATTCCTGTGACTACTTTTTTAGGACCTTATTGTTTTGGGACTACAGCACTTCTTCTCTTTCCTTTCAGCTTTTCCCTCACACAAATCCAACAAAATGTAAGTACTCTTCTCATATTAACAGTGTTTGGTACTTGTGACAATGATAACTTTGCACCTCAGTTTCTTGGGACAGGTGCGTACGAACAGAGGGAGAAGCTCAAAAGACCATCAATTAATTAATTAATATTTATACTAATGTTTAAAATGAAAGGAATGTTTGTTCTACTGTTTATTTGTGTAATGTATATCATTTATAAATACTTATTTGTATGTTTTATTATTCACTGCTCAATGAACGACCTGTCACCCTTGGGTGTAAGCCACTCCCTATTTAAGATGGCCACCTAGAGCTCTTCCACCATTTGCCTGATGAAGGCCTAGTACTGAAACGTCACTTGCTGAGTCCTAATAAAGTCTCGCATTTGCAAGTCAAACAGTGTGTGGGAATAATTTTAATCTGTTTATGCTTGGTGTGCAAAAAGTAAAACTGTTCTTCTGAAGACCTGACGTAAGATGCATGTGAACATTACTGTATTGTCATCATGTTCTGTACATGTCTTTTTATCTAGTTCATATAGTTCATTTAGTATACGTTTACACTGTAAATAAAAGTTCATGGAAAAACTGCAAACAATATTGCTAAGATTGCTTAAGATGTTAATATTGCTGATTCAAGATGTTTAGTACTGTTGAACTTAAAGATATTTATCTGATGGTGGACACTGAACTGCCACGTATATAGGTTTTATGGTCCTGTTTGTTTCAATGTATGACGTCACTTTTACAGTATAAGTACTACTGTGACTTATTACCAGACAGACTCCCAGACTCTCTGTGATCTGATTTTCAATAAAGCCTTCGAAGAACAGATTCAACGTCATCAAATGTCTCTATCGCCCACAGTGGGAATCTTTTCTAAGAAATGGTACTTGTGAAAGTAGCAGTTTATTCTCCTAAAATGTAGTCAAGTATAATCAAAAAGTTTTAAAAAATGGGACTCAAATAGTGAATTTACTTTAAAAATGTAACCCAATGTTTGCAAATGTGAATGTGTAGTCTTAGTAGTCAAAAGTTGCATACTGTATGTTCAGTTACTTTAAAGGTGCTATGGGCAGTACACATTTTTTATATTATAGAAATATTTCCCGCATGTGTCCCAAGATATGAGGTAAACTTGTTTAAATTCAAATATTAGTTTTACTGATGACAACAGCTGATTTATTCACAAAATATATACAGTGTTTTGATTTAGACGCAGTACAGTTTTTAAACCAGTACAAGCGCATGCTGCTTCCAGTACCTATAAGACACTATAACAAGTAACAGTAACCAACACAGGTATTTTTTTAGTATGAATAATATTGTAAAGTAGTCAGTGAAACCATTACTCAAATACTAAGTTACTTTTTATAGGACAATAAACTTGAGCAAAATGTGTTACTACCCCCAATACTTTTCTATCGTGGATACTAACTATGTCTACATCTCTTCTGATGTATGTATGTAATCTGAAATGTTACTTACGTGAATGTAATATTTTGTCCTTCTAAAATGTATAAGAAAAAGTACACAAAATGCACTCAAAAAGTAAAAGTAAATTAACTCCAAAAAATGTATTGTACAACACTTACATCTGACTAAACATGAACCCCTTTATATGAATACAGGTGTTATTGTTGTGGTAGTTATTCACATACCGGATGAGCAGTGGAGTGTACAGCAAGCCTATAATGGGGGTGACATTGATTCCCATAAGCATCTTCCGGTCGATATCCTCCAGTCCAAGGTTGCTATACTTTACTTCACGGTACGTCATGTCATAATGAAGAATCAGCTGCATTTGTAATAGTCCTGCAACACAAATACAATATACATTTGAGTAAAAAGCCCCGCAAACTGATTTAGCCTGTGTTGTATAAACCAGGATCTGTGGCCTAGTCCAAATACATGTACACAAAGATCTTGAACCTTAAAGTACTGTGACCTAAACCACTACAGAATAAACAGGAACAGAAAATGGAAAACTGAACTTCTTTAAAAGTTTGTGTCCAATCTTGTAATCAGGCATGCACAAGTCAGAGATGGAAGAAGTACTCAAAATTTGTACTCAGGTAAATGTACTGTTACTTCAAAAGAATTTTACTCAAGTCTTACATGTCTTAAGTAAAATTTACTAATACTACTATTGGCCCCAAACCTGTATCAAACCAACATGACCTTTACATTAAAAGGGAAGCACATTGCCACTAAGTTCAGAACATATTTTTACTTTTGTAGTAAAATTGTCTTTCAGCATTTTTAGTCCAAAACCTACTTCAGAAAAAGCAAAAGTATGTTCTATAGAATCTACTGTATGTATGTATCCACTATATAGTACATGGGGGAAGATACCGGGAAACAGCTAAACTTCTTTGAAAGTTTACAATGTTGTGACCAAGGCATGTACCAGTAAAACCAGTTTCTGTAGGGTTGAAGTACAGTGACTTGACAGTGATTTTAAAGTAACAAGGGGGATGCATTCCCAGTTGTCTACAACAATCTCTTTCATAAAATCAATGGATCAGTCAAGCTTCAACTCTTATTTAAACACAGAGGCCTTCAGTGAGGCAAGGCCAGGTAAAAATGCTTCTCAACTATGCCACTTATATAACACTATTTTGACCCACCCATGTATACACCGTACACAATCATGGCTCCAACACTGGCTGAAATCACGTTCTTGATCACTCCCAGCCTCTTCCTTCTGTAGTACTTCCTCTCCTCCTCCTCCTCATTGTACTCTGGCTGTGGGCCGAGAAACTCCTCCATCTCTCAAAAGAAGAAAAGTTATACAACTACATGCTCGGACAAATACTACCATATCTCCAACACGTGATGTTGGCTATGGTCTTTAAAAGCAGATAACTTTTAAAGTGTAAATAAACTTTTCAAAAAGCCAAAAGTTACCTGTCCTTGTATGTTGCCTTCCTGTCCCACGTCAAGCATTTCATTAATGTCACCACAGGGAGGTGCTGCCTCTTGATCGGTCTCTCTGGCCAACTCTTCCCCATCAGTTGCTTCCATCTAGTGATCGAAAGAAGAAGCACACTGGTTATTCACCAAACCAAAAACATTTGAATGTTAAGAACCACAAAAATACCTAATTTAAATAAAAAGAGGACCACTTTGGAATTTATAGTATGAATTATTGGCACTCTTAAGAAATAAATGACCAGCTATGGGGGCTATCAGTGGCAGAGTAGTTAGTGTATTTCCACCAGCATCAAGGTTGTGGGTTCATTCCTTGGGCGAGCCATCTACAGTCCCTCTGAGTGAGGTCTGCCTGTCCTCTCTGTGTTATTGTGGGTTGTCTTTGGGTACTGGGTACTCAGACCTCTCCCCATCGTCCAAAGACAGGCCTGTACAGTATAGGTGAACTAGAGAGTCTAAATTGCCCCTAGTGAATGAATGAGAGTGGATGGCTGTCTGCCCTGCAACAAACTGGCCAGGCTGTAGGCCCATAGTGGCTGAGAGCCTAAAGGGTCCTGCAATGAAGATAATGAATGATCAACTCCATGAAAACAATGTTTTTTATCTAATAATTACAGCCTCAGTAAAACAATAAAATGTATTCACTTTTAAAAACAAATCCATACAAACAATACACTATATTTTTTTCTTGAAATCACAATATCAACTTTCATTTCCACAAGTGACATATAATATTAGGGGATATCCGTTCATAACGCACTTGCATTTGCACAAACATTTTATTAGGCATGCTGTGTCAATTTCTAAGCTTCAGGTTTAAAATAGACACATGCATAGACTACATTCAGTTCCTCATTGTAAATGTGGAGAACAAAATTCTGTGCAAGAGGATGTGAATAACTTCTCTTCTAACAAAACCCATTAGTCTCAGGTTAACCCTTTCCTTATATCGTACAGGTATAGGTCACCGTCAGTGTTCCAGGTCATTACTAATTTAAACACCTTTTGTATTAATAAATATGTTCACTAAGTACTATCACATCTTCTAGAGTGCATTAATAACAGGTTACTTAATAAAACATAGCGGAAAACAGGGAGTAGACCATTTACTTTTTAAATGCACAATAAAATCACTCACCATGTTTCTGTCGCGGGACGAGGTTTGCCGTTTTAACAATCACAAAATGGTTTGGATCTGACAAAATAATACTGGACTGGCGCTGTCGCAGTCCGCAGCTGCTAGTTCTCTTTTCATGTATAAAAGTTGTGCGCGTATAAATAAAACTTTCACGGGGGAAACGAAAGTTAGTTACAGTCCCCGCTTCCTCATCGCATTTGTTTATCTTAAAGGTACAGGCACAAAAATTGGGAAAAGCTATACGTGTTTCCAGAGTGGGTTACGGTCTCTTTAAATGTGAGTCACGTGGCGTATGTCTCCCCAAAATCAATAAAACATTATCAGGCTGGTAAATATTGATATTGTTTTATGTGAGCAAATAATGACACTGGACACTGAAACATTGTGCGGTTTAATAGAGATAAAAACAACAATAAAAAGGGTACAATAACAAAAAATTACTGATATAACATGGTCCACAGACAAAGCACAATACAGCTTGCAGAAATGAGCTAGTCTAGTTCCTAGACGGTAAGTAACCAGAACGACCCAGTCTGTAAATCAAGATCAACAGTACACATTATTCTCAGACTAGAGCACAGTGTTTTGTGTAAGAACTCAAAAACATGTAATGTACATAATTCAGTGCACCTCCTTTTCTATTGTTTTACTGTAAATTAAGTACTACATTGTCTGCATAACACACAGCTTGTTATGAATGAGATGTATCCCTCCCTAGTGAAAAAGCCAAAAAAGAAAAAAGCATCTCCAATATCTTCCAGGAAAAAAAAAACTTCAGTGTTGTTTCTGGGTCATAAACAAAAAAAAATGGATTTGGTTCATTGGCTTGTTTTAACTTGCCAAAAAGTCACAAAGCTTCGACCATGTCAGCAGAAAGAAATGTGTCTTTTATGTAGCAGCTAAAAACAAACCTAACCCCATGACCATAGCCTTTTCAGTCCAACTGGATCACTTGTAAAGGAACGGGCCGCTGGACTGTTTTCATGCTTGAGATCTGCTCAGTCCCCTACGTTTAGTCCCGAGACAAGTGCTTACTTCCTTTTTTCATTTTAGTTTTAAGAATTTATTAAACAAAAGCTTCTCTTCTTGAGAAACTGCAACATTTTAACCGACACCGCCAGCTGTTCCCCACTTCTTCTCATTATTATTTAGTTATTGTTGAGTTTCTGCCTCTATCCGCTCCCAAGAGCACCCTTCCTCATCATCTCCTCATCTTGGACGGACAGCTCAGTCAGTTTGCGTCCCAGTCTCTCGTGAAGGATCTAGGTATTTGGCCACACAGCGATCCAAGCACACCGACTCCCCTTTCGTAAGTTCTGCCTCTTTGTAATGTGGCGGTACGCACTTCCGATGGCACGCATTGGTCATTCTGAAAAAGTGACAAATAAAACATCAATCAGACAGAGTTGAAATACAATGAAGAAAATCATGAATAGAGTATATCACAAAATAATGTAGAGGTGTAAGAACATACAGAAATATCAATACATCATAAATAGTGTACTGATATAAAAATGGCTGTATCAATATTTTGGCATTTTATTTTACTGAAAAACATCTTGACAATATTTTTAGATTTATATACTGTTATAAATAAATTCACTGATTAATAAATATTGCAATAAATGAATATGGGTCTGGGGGCTTTTTAAGTGTTGAAGCAGGGGAAAAAAATGTCTGTGGTTTTGGCAGAGATATTTTTGCATGCAAACTGGGTGACTGATTTCTAGATGAAGATCCATGTTTTGAATGACAAATCTTTAAACCCAACTCCGATTACGGTGAAGCCAGGCCAAATCAGCACGTCTCTGTGGCTGTGAATCAGTGCAGGAAGACACTCTCAATTTCTTTAAGTAAAAGTACAGTTAAATGTGCAAAAATTTGCTCAAGTAAAAGTATCACCTTAAAATTTCCACTTAAGTACTCCCTTTCAAATGTACTTGCAAGTAAAAAGCATTTTATATAGACTCGACAACTCATTAATGTGTTAAATGTGAGGATTTTTCCTGAAAAAATGATTACTAATAAAATTAACAAACCGGTGAGGTAGAAGAGAATTAATTTGTCGGTGAGGACTTTATTATTTGATATTTCTGAGGAGTACTACTTTATTGCATCTTCTATATTTAAGTTCTGTTTGCACACAGTACTTAAATATAAAAGATGACGCTATAACAGCAAAAACACATGATTTTAAACCAAACTCAAAATATTTTTTACTTCAAACCAACTAAATGTAGTGGAGTAAAATGTACAGACACTTGCTCTAAACTGTAGTAAAGTAAAAGTACCCCTTGTATAATTTACTTAAGGAAAGGATGGGTGTATGAAAATTGTACTTAAGTAAACTAACTAAGTACTTTTACTTTGCTACATTCCACCACTGCTGAGAAGCTTCTCGGTCTGTGAGAGAGCAGAAGGCAAGGAGTCTCACTGGAGGAGCTTTCCCTCCGGCGCAGTGGCACAAGTACAAGCTGAATGCAGTGGGAATTGTGGTGGCGCAGTATTTTTGGGTGGGTTTTAAGTTGCTGTTGGGCAGATTTTCACTTTCAGAATTGGCAACCCTGTATAGATACTATATTCTGATGCTAATACTGTGATACATATTGTATTGCCAGATTCATGCCAGTACACAGCTCTAACATTATGCATACTGCTGATTAATTCATATATCACAACTCAAGCCTTCAGTGACTGTCCTATCTTCATCATTTATGCCCAAAAAACTACTCATCAAATAAAATATTCATCACTCAAATAACATTGGTGGTGTGTGAGGAAAACTGGTAAATCTAAATTGCCCCTAGTGAATGAATGTGAGAGTGAATGGTTGTCTGTTGGTTTTGCGACTAACTGGCCATTGTCCATGGTGTAGCTCCCTAAGGCCCATGGTTGCTGCTGGGATAGGATCTGGACACCCATGACCTCTAACAGGAATAAGTGGAAGATGAGAGAATGACATTGGCGGTTTGCTTGGTAGCACAGTCGCCAAAAGACACAAGTTCAGTCCCAGATCTGTAGGGGCATTAAATTGTTATTTGTAGCAGTAGTAATACTACTCTAGTTACTTAAAAACAGATTATTTTGATTACAATACCCAGCACTGTCAGACCTTGTCATTTTAATTACTGACTAGTGTTAATTACTTATAATTTTTAATGTTGTATAATTACATTGTAAGATTAAAATATAATACTTAAAAAACAATTTCCTTTTCTACATTAATGTAATGTAGTGAAACTACTGTAAAAAATAAGGGATAGAAAGCTTATTGAATTAGCTGTTTTTAAAAGCTACCAAAATTTGACATCAAGATTCCTCAAGTTTTATAACCATTCTTTGTCATAAAAAAAATTATAATAATACCACAGGGCTCCAGACTGTGACCAAATGCTCGCATTTTGCGACCATGTTATGGGTCTGTGCATATTTTTTTCCAAGTACTCGCACACGTGCGACCAGATCATTTCTGACTTTATATTATTTTGAATGAATGTTTTCTTTTCCACTCTCTGCTGGAATAAGACTTGTTTACTTGCAAATTATGGCCTTCTGCTATTTGTCCAGCAGAGGGCGCTGGCGCCAACTGTTTCCCAACAGTTTGGCTCTTACTCTGCAGTTCATAGGAAACTCCCCAAATCATCTTCTCATGGCCTGAAAAGCTTAAAATGGCAATAAAAATGTTTTACTAATCTCTTTGCCATAAAACCTCATAGAACAAAAATTTAAAATGCATTCTGTAGTTCTGCCCATGCTCTACTTGCACAGCAAGTTTAAATGAAATTTAAGTTAAACAAATTTAGTTAAAGCTAAATAAAATAAATATAATACATAAAATATATAATAATACTCCCCACACCAATGCTCACTACAACCTCAATAACAATCAGCATAAAGAACAAGCAGCTTTCTACAACATTTTAAAAAGATGTTCAGTATAATAAAGTGGCCTTTACATATTCATGTAAACAAGAGAGGGAAGAAAAATGCTTTAAAATACTTTTTCCCAATGTATAATGTACCGGCTGATGTATCACTTGTCTTTTTTTTTTTTTTTTTTTTGTTTAATATCGGTATCGGCCTCAAAAAATCCATATTGGTCGGGCTCTAAGAAGCTTCTCTATTTAGCATGAGGTGCTGCTGTTTCCTGCAGCGCTGTCTAAGAGATGTGCTGTTATTTAGAGCCATAAGTAAAAATACAGAGGGCCAGGTGAAAACACCAGTTGGCCAGTGTTATGAAGACTCAAGCCACAAATGAGCTGATAACTGTGAGAGGAGAACTGAGGGGAATTTGAACATTTCAGTTCTTCATTAACCATTAACATTCTAAATTATTACCAATTTATTTCTTTATTTTGTGAAAACCAGTCTGTTATGGCTGTGACATTTGCTCACTTCCAGTTCAGTTTTATTTAGGGCCAGTGTGTCTGACTGTCTAAGATTAACTATTAATACATTTCTGATTTTATTTTTAGCATATTGCCATAATTTGCCAATGTTCCTCAGACCACATTCTTCACTTCTGTATATTCCAATTAAATATGAGACTATGAGTAAGGTAGGTGTGTGTAGGTGTAGTGTGTGTAGGGGTGTGTGTGTGTGTACTATTTGTAAGCCAGATTTTTTTTGGCATGTGCCCCTAAATTTTCTGCTTGTGCTTCTAAAAATTTGCAGTCAGGGGTTACAGTGCTCCTGGCAAAACAAGTTAGTCTGAAGCTTTGTCCTAAATTTTAAGAGACATTGATTTTTGAATGAATGAAGAGGCAATGTGGATCATTAGCACTGGGATCATGAAAATCACATGCATCATCCACGAGTAGATGTTATGCAAACCATGACTTATGACCTATGTCTTGAGGAAGGGACAGAAGCTCGGTCACCAGCTCGTTCGTGTCAGTTTTGGGTGAATAGTGCCAATCAAATGCATGTGTGTACAGTGTGTCCAGTTAGCTTGTGTCGGTTTACCGGTTGTACATGTCAGCCATCATCTCCACTTCCAGCTCCGCCGCCAGCTGCTGCGCCTTCATCGGATCCATGTCTGCGTCTCCCCGGCTGCTCACACACTCACCCCGGGTCACAAACTTAACCCTCACACCGCGGACAGACCACCAAAATCCTGCCCGCTGCCTCTGCTTTAACCTTCAAACCCGAGCAAACCGCACGTGTGTATACACCTTCCTCTGCTACTTCCGGTGTCAATAAAGTTACATTCAAACGAGCGAGAAAACAGCGCGCCCTCTATTGCTCATTCTGCAAAAATAAAAAAATCCCTAAATACAAGACTTTTAACGCAGTTTGCTCAATACAATAACAAAAATATACACGGAAAGACACCCTTTACTTAAACTACATATAATTATTTTATTTATTTTTTTATACAGGAGCTCAAAATAACTTTTTTCAACATCACTATGAGGTAGCCAAGTACCTTTTTTCTCAGACAATCCAGATGCTACAAATGTAAAAAAAATAATAAAACACTGACAAATAATGTAGAAACAGTAAGAACCTGAAGCAATATTTTAGCATATTATTTTACAACTAAAAAGATATGATAATGATAACTTTTGGAACAAAACAAAGGCCGAAACGCACACTGCCAGAAGATTGACACGGTTGAATATTAGTAACTATACAAGGCTTTCATCAACTCTTATTTCTTTGGCTGTGTTTTACTTGGGAACAAAAAGTAAATCAGAAACATTGTGAATGTCATAACTGCCACACACTGGGGGCTCAACATTTACAAGCCTCTACGCATCTATACAAACGTCTGTCTCGTCCCCAGTCACGTCAACATCGTTACTATCCTCTTCCTCCTCCTCTTCATCTGGAGATATTTCCACTGATTTATTACAATCTGCAGTTACTGAAGTTCTGTCAGGAGAGTGGAGAAGCACGTCCACCTCCTCATCGTCTTCCTGCTGGCAGCCTGAGCTCCTGTCACTGGATCTGGCCTCTTTAAAGTCACCAGTATCACACTTTTTCAACGTATGTGAGTTTAGGCTGTTGTCTGCTGACATTTTTTCTTGGCGAGTGGCCAGTAGGGACAAATCTTCATCTATATTGACCTCATTTTCATCTGCAGCGTGTGTTGCTCCTGCAGGAAAAGACATAATGACATCAGACATAGTAAAAAATGTCTTATCTAGACCTACACATTAATAGCATTTGATTAATAAGGCCCTTGTTCGACCTCAAGCTAAAGAACATGCATACTGGCCTGGGTTGCATGCAGTGCATTCAGTGGTATTAGGATCTATGAAGAGATATGAATTGGTATGATTTGAATGGAGAGACGTATAAAGTTAATGATATTGTATTATTTGAGCCAATGCCTCACTAAAGCAGCATATCATTACACTAGTTAATTAAATAATCCAGATACAAGCCAGTGTCTTTTCTAAGTCACAAGCCCCTACAAATGGAGAGTGCTGTGTCAGAGAGGGCATCTGGCGTAAAAAACTATAAGCAATAAGCAACTCACTGCTCACTAGGAAGCAGAGGCATTTGCTGTGGCAACCCCAGCAGGGATAAACCAAAAGGAAAGGAGATTATTTAATAACGGCATGTCTGAGGTGGTGGTGTTGAAGCACAGAGTAGGTACCATGAACATTTACAGTTTAAGAGTGGGTTTATAATCTTTTTCACTTTGGCTGTTCCCTTCTGAGGTCACCACAGCAAATCAGCAACACTCTTCATTTATCCAGGTTTGGAACTGGCATAAAGGCTTGTGTTGTGACCCTTTATGGCTGCATTAAGAGTGTATTTATAATAGTAAACCAAACCAGTGTCAGCTAAGTACTACCAGTAGTTTAGACACAAAAGGCAATAACTCTTTCACTGAATATAATAAAGAGAATGTAATGGTCAGAAAATATTAGCCAGTCAGAAGGCTAACTTGCTGCTTGTGAAGAGGGAAAGTGAGAAGGTAATACACAAGCACTCAGGAACATGCATGTGAATCAATAAACATGGTGAATGGATGGTATAAAATGCAAGGTCTATAGGAGGCCTAAGCCTACTACTCACCTTCATGAGACGTTTCCAGTAATGCCTTCTTTCCTTCCGCCTTTTCTCCTGAGAGCTTGGTGACCTCTTTATCCAATGCACCGACGCAAAACACAGACTGGCCGTCATTTCCAGATGAATTAGTCTTTTCACTGACAGAGCTGCAACTAGTGTCTGCTTGTAGTGTACCTTGAGCATTTGCCGATTGATTCAAGAGTTGTGTGACGATATTTTGACCTTGTTCATCGCTGTCTTCTGTCATATCAACTTCTTCTGAGTGACTATTGGCTGTTTCTTTTTCCTGGATTGAGTCTGTAACAGGAGCATCATTATTTTTTGCATTTTTGCTCTGCTCATTCTCACATTTTTCTTTTATATGGCGTGTTTTCAAGTGTTGGCGTTTGATAAGCTCTTGAAACTCCTTCAGGCTCACCAAACGAGGCCTCTTCTCTGCTGGGGTTGTGTTGTTGTTGTCGTCCGGATGAGCATCATATGAATTATTTGAGTGTATAACCTGCTTTATTGGACTTTCCTCCACGTCTTCATGTCTACGCCTCTTCCTCATTTTGCTTTTTGCCTCTTCTGATTCCTCCAGGCTTGGGTTTTTATTTTGATGTTCACTTTCTTCTATCTGGCTGTTCCTTTCAACTACTGGAGAAGTACAGTAAATTTGAGTTTTTTTTCTTGGCCTCCCTCGTTTTGACTTTTGTTCAATTTCAGTTTGACTTGGGGAGGGATTTGGGGAAGACATTTCTGAAGTAGTGTGACCCGGTGTCTGTTGAGCTTTTCCTCTCGTCCTTGTTGGAGGTTTTTTTGAAGTTTCTCCACTGGATCTGGCTTTCACTCTTAAACTTATACTTGTTGTTGTTGTTGTTGTTGTGGACCGTGAATTTGGTTCACCTGCGACGTTTGGTGGCGTGGTGACGGATTGTTGTCTTTCCTTTGCCAACACATTATTGCTGGACAAACTGACCGAACAAGGACTTAGCTTAATCTTTGTATCAGTCCTGACTTTTACATCTCTGTCAGTCTGATTTAATTTAAGATTTGGGCACTTCTTCTTCCTCTCTCGAGGCAGTACATCTTTAGCAAAATGTCTATTTATTTTCCTTAGAACTTTAACAGCCTGACTATTACCAGGTGAGGGAACAATTTCGCCGTGGCTTGTTTTTTCCTTACAAACTGAAGGTGAACTCCTGAGTTTTTGGGCAACAGCACTCAGAGGAAACTCCAAGGATCCAGGATTGTCCATAAGCCAGGTTCGCCTAGGCAGAGATGACTGCCCTAGTGTTTTATTACTAGTGCCTGTTAAATTATTGTTGTTAGAGTCTAAGGGAGACAGACAGGGCAGAAACTGCAAATCGGCCATAGAAAACAGATGGGTCTCGTTTTCATTGACTAGAGGTAAAAAGTTGAGAACGTTTGGATCTCCTTGCGAACTTGATTTCTGGTTTGCTGGGAGTTTCTGCTGCTCACCAGAGAGGCAGGGTTCGGCTGACCTTGATGGTTTTTGAAGCAGAGAGCATTGGGGGCCATGTCTTCTTGTGTGGTCAGCTGACGAGTTATGCTGTGTTGGGATCAGGGCATCATTAGCATCACAAGACTCTGCAGGTGTAAGGCCTGTACAACCAGGCACACTAAGAGCTGCAAAACAAGAAACATGATATGAAAATAAGTTGTGGAAGATGACTATAGCCCATGTGACCATCCTTTCCTTTAGTTATCCATCTGTCATTTATATACACAGTTACCAACAATAGAACAGTTTTCCATTTTATCTTTGCCCCAGAGAAGGCAGAGGTGTCTACAGATTATATTCTACTACATATCTGTTCTCCAAGGTAGTACTTTTTACTTTTATATTTTTTTTTATTTTCCCATTTTTTTGTAATGTTACTGTTCTTGTTAATTAAATGGTTCACGTAACGCTGTCATGTAAAGTTTGTAAGCAGTAAGAAAATTATAAACCCTGATGAAGACCTCCTAGGTTGAAACGCAGTGGCATCTCTTGAAATAATCAAGTACTTAAGTACATTTTTTCAAGTCAGAGGGCCTTGGACAGAATTTCTTCAAGCCTGCAGTATACTGCAGTATACTATAACTTTTAGTTAGTAATAGGCTACAATAAATTTGTTTTTTGGATTATGGCCGTGCCTACATTCTGGAAGAGCACCTGACAAAAAACATTTTACTATCTTTGACCCAGAGATGCGCTCCCATTTCTTTTTTTTTTCCTTTTTTTTTTGTGTACGGATTGTGTTGACAGAAGGCTTCTACGATAGATAAGAGGTATCTAAAAAAAAATGTATATTGTAGAAAAGTGGAAAAATCATGAAACTCCCACACACTGTCTCACTCTTCATAAATCACTGAGCTTGAGCAATTTTTCAGTCAGCCAGACCTTCATCAGGCTTGAGGACAGCCCTGACCCTCCATCTTTTATAAGTTCAGGTGCTGCCTCCAAGAACATCATACAGTCAGGAGAACAGTACTCCCTTTCTAAAATGATCTTTTTTTTACCCAGGCAATGTTGATCAAATGTTCAACAATCAAAAGACTTAACTTTGAAAGCAGACATTGTAAATCAGCTCCATATACCTGGATCTGTTGATGAGTGACCACTTGTCTCATAGTCCTGGTAACAGGCGCAGTATGAACCTTTATCCTCCGGGGCCTGGCAGGGTCCTCCATCATGGCTCAGATCCAAGTGCTGGGACTTGTTACTGTCCTTGTCAACATTTGGTAGTATGTTCAGCCCAATCATGATGTCCTCCAGCAGCTTCTCAATCTGCTCATCAGTCTCCTCTACGGGACGGGGAGGCTGGAGAGGGACTGGTACAAGGTCACTGTCGGTAGGGACTGACTGACAGATGGAGCGGCTGCTGTGAGGCACTGGTTTAGGGGAGCTGGTGGCTGGTTGTAGAACTGAGGCTTGGGTATGACAAACATGGGTAGTGGATGGAGAAGGCTGGACTGGTGTAAGCTCTCCCTGTGGTCTTTTGTAAGTAGAAGCGTCCTAAAGAAAAGCAACAAAATGTAAAATTATAGGAGACAAGTTAATTTATTTCTGTGGTTCAATTCAAAAAGTGAGTCTATCAATACAGTACATACAGAGTAACATTATGAATTACGTAATTTAATATGAGTACATTATAATTTTATGAGATTTTGGATTTCGGCAATCATATTAATCACAATTAAAATTAATAAATGCTCAAAATATTTTACTTGGGACTAAACTGAACTTCTGAAATAAAAGAACTTTTCCATGATATTCTCATTTTTGATGTGGGCCTGTACACTGAAACACACAGAGGTTGATTTCTACCTGTCTCAGAGAGGTAACAACAGACAGAGTGTTGTTAGCATCTTGCATGTTCACCACCTCCCACATCTCCTCTTTGGTCCTCCTCCTCCTTAGCTTCACCTGCACAGGTTAAACCAAGAAGACAAAGTCACAATTTAATTTTTAAATTAAAAATTTCAGCCAAAAGCGCTCACTACTGTACTACTATAGTTGTTGCTCCAAACCCAAATAAACCCTGGAAAGGAAAAGCCTAAAGGAAAGAAGGTGATATTGTCTTCATTATTAGATGTGAATCATATGTTAAAAGCATGATTATTACACAGAAATTTTAGCTTGGAGTTAGTTAAGAAATATAAATTTTTTATTTGGGTTGCCAACATTTTGATCAGTTCAAAAGTTTTATATAGTCTATACCAGGAAACAAAACCAAATGGTAAACAACCAAAAAAGCCATAATATGTCATTTAAATGAATAAATGAGGCTAAACATAATAATAATAAAGACTAAACTTATTAGACTGCTGTAATTCTGTTTATCATCGTTTTTAGTTGAAGATAAATGTAGCGTCTTGTGGTTCATAGTAAAAATTAAAATGAAATAAATGTTGGACATACTTCTTACCTTGATGGAAATCTGTGTGGCTTCCATCACCTCCTGCATTTTCTCCAGGTTTTTGCTTGCCACATTTGTGTTACCAAGCCTTTTCTCCACTCCAACAGGCCCCCTCCTGTTATCTTGGATCGTCGTTTCTCTATTCTCAGACACTTTATTGATCCCATCTTCCTCTATCACTGGACTGCTGCTGGCGAACCCCACACTGGTCTCACACAGACTTTGCTGGATATCTCCCTCCTGAAGTCCTGAAAAGTTTGAGTCCTCACTTGCTGAAAGATGCAGCGTCATATTTTCACTTTGAAACAGCAAGCTTGATGTGGCGCTGGTCATACAATCAGATGACTGGTCTAGAGTCGACTCTCCATCACTGTATTGTCTGAATGTCCTACAAATGGCCGGGCAAGTCATGGAAGTTAAGGGGTCTGTTTCAGCAATATTACAACTGTGAGGCAGAGAGGATGAATGGGCATCTTGTTGATAGTTTTCTACTGTCCGATCTGTGTCTTCAATGACAGTCTGTGTGCCAATGGATGAACAAAAACTTCTGGGTACAACTTGAATTTGTGCATCTCTTTTCACAATCTCCCCCCTCCCACTATCTTTCTCTGTACATCCATCACGTTTACCTCTACAAATCCTGTCAGTTTTCTCTCCCTCTATAAGATCCGGGAGTCCAAACAGGTGAGCAGCAGCCAGAACATCACGCTGCTCAGAGGCTCCATTCACCTCCAGCTCCCCAGAGTAGAGCAGACCGACCAGTTTTATCAGCGTCTGGGGCTTCAAGGTGTGAAGCTGCAGTCTGCGCTTTTGACCACTGGGAGGAGGCGGACAGGCCAACAGTCTCTGGGACAGGTGGAGGCTCAGACCTGCCAGGACACTGCTGTGGGTAGGGATTGAGATACCTACAAGGACGATGGAGACAGAACAATAACATTTATAATGTATTTTTAGTGTGCATCAATTAAACATATCTAAAAGTAGAAATTATTAACTAAGTAGGTCTGGCTTACATTGTTAACTACAATGACAATACACAGCAGCACTTACTAACAAGTCTAATCTGGAGAGCAGATTGCCAAAAGCAATCTTCTACAAAATTAAAATAGAGATCTACTATAGAGATTGGGAACCCACATCATGAAACTGACGATGAATCTGCCTCATGAGTGGTAACAGACAGCTAAATATTTGTTTTTTTTCCCCAATGACTAATTAGTTTACAGTTAACTTTTTTCTCATCATGATAGAGGGTCAAAGTAGGACTAAGGACATTTTCTTCTAGCTAAATAATAAAGCTTAATCGAAAACTGAACTGGCTGCCTGTCAAGTTCTCTTCTCTTGGATAAAAGGAGAGGGGAGTAATAGAAAATATATTCTGGGAGAGTGCCCCAATGTTTCTCAACCAATAGAAATTTTCTGAAAAACAAAAAAACAACAACAATCATCTGGATCACTTTGACTATATGATCTGGCCTGTTTAACCTTACCTTCAGTTTGTAGTAAAGTGTCACAGAACTGGGCGCTGTTTTGTTGTCTTTGCAGCTCTCCAATGAGCTTCTTCTCATAATTTGGCAACCAGTACCTCCGCATGTCTACATTGGGCCTTTGGCTAAAGTAAAATAAATCCAAACATTAAGAAACCGATCTGCAAAAACACGCGTACATTTAATATGCTTGCCCTCTGTGGAGTTTTTGACAACGATAATAAGAGTTTACTATAGTTATGTCATGTGGTTAGCTCAATTAGCATAGCATCAGCTCTGGTTCGCGTTGGGCCTTGAACCAGTCGTCAGTGGCCTTTATCACCACGTGGAGCTCCATTCACTTTTTATCACACGGTTTAAAGAATAAAACATATTTGCAACATGTTTAAACACACATACGTCTGCCATTATTAATGCATTTTATCTTAAACGCATTTAGAAAAATCTTTCACATTAACTTGAGATAATTTAGCGCCATCAGTGTTGCAAGCCAATTTGAGGTTTGATGCAGGTTTTATAGCTATATTTTTTAATACAAAAAATAATTTAAGTACAACATAATGTAAAAAATAAAAGACGTACTGCTTATTTACAAAACTGCATTTCAGGATCAATCAGAAGCTGAAGTTAGAGGTTGATTTTATTAATTCAAACACATTAAAATATCTTAAGATCTTAAATTTTCGCCTTACCAGTACTGTGTAGCTATTTATCGAAATCCTTATTTAAGTTTGAACTAGAACCTGTCTCCAGTTGGTTTTTAACATCCCTTTAAAATCACTCTTTAGGTAAATGCACAACGCTGACAGCGACATCTACTGGCCACACAGAACTTTATCTTCGACAATTCAGAAAAAAAGAAAGAAAACCTCTTGCTTTGAAAAATCATTTTCTCTTTTATTAAAAACAGTATTGCTAGTTACATGTTTCATTCATAAATGATGTGCAACTTTAAGAGCCAAGGCATAACAATTAAGGAATCAGAGTTTCTGGTCATTAGTGTTTCCAGTATGCATTGACAGCTGAAGGATTTTAAGTTTTGCATTTAATTAAGACAAAAACTGTTCAATCAAACTACAAGTGATTGCATATGCGTTCACCCAAAGCACCCAAAACAATTAAACCAAAAATCAATATAAAAAAGAAACAAAAAATACATAAAAGCATTAAAATTAACAAATATTCTCTGGTATATATAGTTTAAATGTGCTTTTTATTTTTTCATTTTAACTATAGCAAATTCTCGTCCTTTGCCTCCTTACACGGATGAATTTTTCTATAACAAACCCTTGCTCTCCAGTTGTCCTCTTTGTCAGTCAACTCCTAAAGGCAACTTAGTAGTGTTTGGATTGGCATGGGAAAAAAATACAGGAAAAGCTAAGAAAAAATAAGGAAAAAGACATGGTAAACTCCCTAGAGCTTCTTGTAATTATCTACATCTCAAATTTGCAATAGATTTTTTTTTTCCTTTTACACAAAACAAGCAAGAGATATTAGCAGACTGAATACTGCTCTGTAGCCTGTAGACTAAAGGTTTGAACATCAGAGTTTAATACCTTATAAAAAGCCAATCCCAACAAGAATCATACATAACATTAGGTTCACATATGCGTTATCTTGCAGAGTAGAAAACTTTAACTCGACTTATAACAAGTCGAGTAAAAGACATTGATTAGTCACCTACTATAATATGTCAAGCCGGACACTGAGGCACTCCAGTTGGCCCACTAAGACACTGTTACCGACATTTTATGTACACATTCATTAAGAATATAGACCTGAAGTTAAAAAAAAGGACCCACGACATTAGTCTCGCTGCAGCAATGTCTCTCAAGTGTTATAAAGTTAAGGGGCATTCATTGAATAGTTTAGCACAAAACAGACAATCATCTGCCAGCTTTTTTCTGTAGGATTACTCAGACGCATCCCAACAGCGCTACATCAACGAATTAGAATAATGTTGGAAAAAGTCAATGTATTTCAGCAGTTCAAGAGACGCATATAGATTATATATAGATTCAGTCAACACAGTGAAATATTTCAAGCATTTATTTTAATTGTGATGAATATGGTTAACAGTTAATGAAAACTAAATTTAGTATCTCATAGTCAGTATATATAATTTTGCATAATCATCACAATTAAATTAAATTGCAAGAAATCTTTCACTGTGTACTGCGTCCTTATAATACACAAAATGAGTTTCACTGAACTACAGAAATAATATAACTTTTCCATGTTATTCTAATTTATTGACTTGCGCCTGTAGCCAATCATGTGCCAGCTTCTTTCTGATTATCCTCACACCCCTTTTAAATCTACAGGTGACAATCATGTACAGAAAATGCAGCATCTCCATGCGTTTTGGTAATGGACAGTTAAAGATGCATATTTGATATACAGCAGATGAGATCTTTCGGTGTAAATGCTGTAGAAATCTGAACGTCTGTGTTGGCAGTTGCAGCAGTAGCAGTGACATTTTGGCACATGTACATTACTGTGGTACAGTGCAGAGCAAGAAAACAACCACAACTAAATCAGAAGCACACATTTGAGATATCACATACAGTTAATAATGGACATTTTTCACTGGTAGGAATTATTTAGCGTTGTACTTAACCATTAGAGAAAAACTACACATTCCCTTCAAAACAGAGTGTAATAGGCATTCATGTAAATTATCACCAGAAAGTGTCCCGTTTAGATCCCACAGTTCATCTTAATTAGAAAGTTCACAGAAGAAGCCTTAGTCTTTCTTTTTAGTGTTGTTGGATGAAAACGTAGTGTTGTAGAAGCTGATAACGTGGCATTTACAGTTTAGTCAAATGTCTGGTTGTCCACAGGGAGCGCAGAGCCACGACGGAGGAGGAATGTAAACGGTAGGAGGAAGAAAAGAAAAGCAAAGAAATCAAGGAAAGACAGTAGAGCGAATGCACAAATGGAGATCAGAGTCAGTGGTTGTCAAGTAGTCCTCCATTGTGAGTTCAGCAAGGGCAGTAGGTGGGAGGAGGCTGTCGTCTTGTGATGCACACAATCAGTTTTTCTGCAAAAAAGAGAAAAGACTTAATGTGGGAACAGACTGAGCGGCCGATGGGAGGCGTTCATGCCTGGGCAAGATAAATCACACATTTAAATTGGGTTCCCAGTAGGGGACATAAAAATATACTCTGTGGACATAAACTGTGCAAAGGGAAAAATTAAATGTACATCACGAAGAATAAATTATACTTCACACCAGCAGGGGGCGCATGACAATGAAATACATTACAATCGATGCACAAGACAAACCGGTCACTGTTAAACTGGTACATAACTTAAAGTACATGGCCGTGCAATGAGTGTGAGTGCAGTGGGACACACATACCATGCGCTGACATGCAGTGTTACAGTGGGTGTGGCCTAACCATCGTAAGAATCCATGAGAGGCAAAGACGCCTGCCTCTCATACATCCCTCCCTGAAGAGAGACAAGTGTTGACAGAAGGATAAAAAGGTAAAGAAGTTTAAAGGTGTGATAGACATTGAGGGAGAAATTGGAGGGAAAAAGAGAAATTGAGAGGAGAAAGAAAGGTTAAACATGTTAGTTCAATATTAGCTTGTGTTACAGGGAGAAGACACCAGTGAGAAATAAATATGCAAGGCGCAGAGCTTCGCGAGGACATGCATCAACATGCTGTCCGTGGGTGTGTGTGAGAGCATGTCCGTTCACACACTAACGTTTTTAACTCGATGTGAGGTTATTGGTCTGTGTGCTACTGAATCTTTAATCTTTAACTCTTAAAGCAGTATTTTGACATAGGAATAGTACTGTAGTATTTTGCAAAATGGTGAATTTGTTTTGTATCGGCACAGACTCAACACTGACATCTCCTGAAATAGTGGGAATGAAAAGCAAATGAGCATTTCTGCAAGAGCCCTACCGCCTGGTGTTTTTTATACAGCTTTCTCCGTTTTTCGCTAAGCATTACAGTAGATAAAAGTCTATTTTTGAGTTTGTGTCAGGGCAAATTTCAGCTCCACTCTCATAAGTAAGAGGGTTCAATAATGCGTATATTAAGCCATGCATTCAATGTGTGAATGCTTGACATATACCTGGACTGCATCTTTGTCAGCAGGTTCGAGTGTGTTGTCCAGGGTGTTCCTTCTCCCTCTCTGATCCAGTGTGGAGTAGGCATCTATAGAGAAATAGCAAATTAGAGACAGTGAAATGTATATATAAATGCAGAAATCGGTATTCACTGCACCATTCAACCATAGACTTTTTGGGCTTACCTGGTCCCATGTCATTCATTGGAATAATTTCTCTGTCGCCTTTGGCCCCTGTGTAGCAAAAGCAAACATAGATTACGTCGCTTTTTATGCAAACATTAAAAGTTCCAGTGTCTTTGAGAAACTGGGAATTAGGAGTCTAGAGCTAAAAATAACACTGAAATGTACACTGATGTGGCACAAAATTATAACAACCTGCCAATTATTGGTAGTAATAATCTAATGTGTTATAACCTGCCTAATATATAGCTCCACACATAACAAACTCCAGTCATCTAGCCATCACAATTTGGCCTTTGTCAAACTCACTGAAATCCTTACGCAACAATTTTTCCTGCTTCTAACAAATCAATTTTGAGAACAAAATGTTTACTTGCTGCCAAATATATCCCACCCCCAAAGACGTGTCAAGAAGATGAGACCTGTATTATTCACTTCACTCATCAGTGGTTATAATGTTATAAATGCCTGATTGGTGTATGTGTTATAGTAAAACAAAGCCATACCTTTGTCTATGAGTGGCAGAGTACTGTCCTCATAGCCTCCATTGGCCCTAGTGTTGTTACTGGGAGGGTTTAGGTTGACCATGAAATCCGTCTTCTTCCAGCCATCCTTCTCCAAGGTTCGTCGAAGCTCTTTATAGCCCCACACTGTTTGCAGAACAAGGCCAGCTCCACGTACCTCACGGTCAGAACGGTTACTGAACATGGTATGGGGGACAGAAGGAAATGAATTAATTACAACAGACATCCAGTTGACCAAGATCCCAAAGCAGGAAATAATAAAAATATATAAAATGGTTAAGACCTAAACGATAATTGTATGTTAGACCAATTTATTTAAAACAAAGTGGCTACAGAGCAACCTAAATATAGAAATCCATTACAAAGCTTTTGTTTATAATTTTTCTTTGGTTTACATTAGCTTTTTACTCAAGAATTAAACACTGATAACACTAAAAACGGTTAAACAAGAAGGTCATCTGACTAAGATTTGTTTTTTAGAAGATGTTTCATCACTTCACCAGAAGTACTTAGTCATTTCCAAGTGAAAACTGCTGTGTGAGAAGTTTGCTCCAAGAGGGAGTGGTGTTTGTTACTCAGTGGTGTTTATCAATGTTGAAGTAATGATTTTTAACTACTAATCCTTAACTAATGCTTAATTGTGCGAGTTATTCAAAAGTGTTACTCTTTTTTTTTTTTTTTACTTCATTGGGCTTAATGTGGGCTTACCCATCCTTGTTGATGAGCACCAGCCTCTCAATTCCCTGTGAAGCCCTCAGAGTCTTCGCTGCTTCCAAACTGGAGCCCAAAACCTCATGGAGCGTGCTCAGTACAGACACTACGGTCTCTTCTGACAAATTCCGCACAGGCTGGCTCTGTCCACCTCCGGGCAGGTTGGCCACTAGATGAGGCACTGCATGTTTACCTGAAAAACACAAAACAGTAAACACTTTAGATGCACTGTTTCTACACGCTTAGGCAGTATACAACCCCTATTTTGAAAAAGTTGGGAAACTGTATAAAGCGTAAATAAAAGCACAGTTTTGCATGACAGAGCTATAACTTGGATTTCTGCAAACTGTGTTCAAAGGCCATGACTTCTGAAAGTGTTCCTGGTCCATGCAGTGATTTCAAGTACAAAATAACAACAATAACATCTGTTTATTGCAGTGTTGCTTGAAGACCTTAATTCATCCATCCATTTATTCATCATCTTTTGCTTATTCATACACAGAGAGCCAACCATTCACTCTCACATTCATTTATTAGGGGCAATTTCTTTCTAAAAAGCTCCTTTTATACATAGCCCTCTAAACTGAAATGTTGCCAATTAAGTTAATTAGTTGCAATATGCTCCACTTTTTGGTCGTATAATATAATGTTGCTATTTTTTAACACGTCTCACCTAATAAGTCTCTGTTTCGTGGATCGATGGCCAGGTTGCGCAGAGCTCCAGACATGGCTCGGACTACGCGGTCATTGCCGTGGGCCAACAGCTCAGTCATCATGGGTAAACCCTTCTCCTTACGCAGCACACCACGGATGTATCGGCCATACTGGGGAAATACACATAGTTGTAACATTAGGAAGAGCAACCTTAGGTAACTGTGATAAAAGTAAAACATTTTATAACCAGACTGTTTATAAAAACTCTGACATACATATTCTGTAACATGCCTTTCCTTAAAATAAAAGGGTACATAATTGAAAATGTATTTATTTTAGAAAGTAGTCACTATCTAGCCTTGCTATCCACCCTTTCCTGTCCAAAAAAATTGCCACAGAAACATGGTTTCTAGAGCCACTTCACTTTGTTAAGGCATAACTTAAACCCATGTCATCCAGCTTTACATTTAATCTAGAGTTGTCCTAACAACAAAGTGAAACAGTATATTATATAGTAAGCTTACAGTCCAGCGGCCAGCACACAGGTTCTGAACAGCTCCAGCCGAAGCCTCCAACACTGTGGGGTTCTTCGACTCCTTTAGTAGCGATGTATAGATACGGACCACCTCAGGCTGATACAAGAGCTCATAACCTACAAGAAAAACAAAGACAGTGTTTTATTGCATAATTAATAAAGTGAAGAAAAAATCTGAGAATCTGTGTGAACTGAACTATTAGTCACCTTTGGCAGGAGTTGTCCTCTTTGGGATGTCTATTGTGTCCTCACCAAGATCATCTTCCTTTTTGCCTGTAAAAATAACCCTCAACATTAAACTCCAGGAAAAAGGTCTTAAATTTCTTGGTTAGTAAATGTGTTCTACTTATATTAGACACGTGCCATTGAGTGCAAACAAAAACCCAATAAAACTATTTAGGTTATGGACAGTAACTCTCAGTCCAGAGAAGGCGTGCTTGTTAGTGCTACAACAATATTTACACAAGTTAGCCAAGCAGATCTTCCTCTACAACAATAACAAGGAGCTGAAGCAAAGTGCAGTGATTTGAAGATAAAGCTTACCTTTAGAAAACCACTCATCTGTCGCCCGGTCAAAAGAGGGAGAGGAGAGAAGCAGAACAGGAGGAAAAGAGAAGATTAAGTAAAAGGAAAAGCAGCCATAACTGAGCCACCCAGTTAACACCTGCTTCTATCCCAGGAGCACCACAAACAATCAGCAACTGTACATGCTGCGTGTGGAAGCCAGAAGATGTCCACTTTAGGTATTTCATACACATTTTACTGGCTTTCAAAGTAATAGAGTTGACCAAAATCCCCAAGCAAGAAAGAAAGTATTAAAAATGTTATATTCATCATTAAATATCTAACCAATAAATGTATTGTATATTAAATCTGTTTATTTTAGATTAATCCAGGTTATAGAGCAATGGTTCTCAAACGTCTTAACCCAAGTATTAATTCAGAAAATATCTGCCTTTCAAAGTATCATCTTTATTGTAGCACATAGATGTAGGACTTTTTGTACTATATACAGTGGTCAATACTGTTTCACTCTACAAAATGAAATGCATTTATCATTGCTTTAAATCCCTGTATTTCCTGTTGTCACTAAGATTACTGATTACAAAGAGGACAATGTTTGGTAATCTTCTGTTCTATAGTTTTTGATCTTTAAAAACATGTCTCCAAGTACGGCTAGGCAGGCTAGTGTGCCGGGGAGACTTACCAGAGTCTCACACAAACAACTGCCTTAATATTAATTAAGTGATAAAACATTTAGAAAAGATGACCAATAAAATTTGAGTTGATCAGGATTAATTGAGTAAGCGACCAGAGGCTGTACCACAGTTTGAAAAACACTATGGTCATGTAAGATCAACACAAGCCATAGTTAAAAAGTTTGGAGGTTTTTTTTCCCATATAACCTGTAGATTTATAGATTTCAAACGTGGTCAAAAAATTATTATTAAAAAGAACAAGGGAATCTGCTTTTTCCCACATTTTTTCTGAAATTATATTAATACTGTAGTGTTAAATTTGTCTGCAGCTTAAATATGAAATAATATGTTCATTGTTATTGAGGAAAATGTACAACAATGGTCAATTTTCACATAATAATTTTCACATACATAAAATAAATACATTGAGTGAAACACAAACAGAGCAGTAAAGATAGTCTTTTTTTTTTTTATCTCAGGGACATTGTTAACATTCCTGCAGCAGCTAGTAGCCCTGTTTGTGTACTTTGTGTGAGTGTGTGTTGGTATCAGTTTAAATGTGACATCACTGGGATCACAGCTAAATGTGCCTCCTACTGACAAAACAAACACAGCACTTCTCTCTCTTTCGCTCAATCAAAGGCCTTGTTTCCTACATTCTGGTGTGTAGGCCGAGCGGTTTTAGCGCCGTCAGCTACGTAAATACCAGAGTGACACAAGTTGTTTTTCTATATGATATTAGAACCGCAAAATAAAGTTTTAAATGTCATGGGAAGTGAAAACTGTGATGTGGGTGTATTTACAGAGAAGAACATTATTAAATCTTGTGATGAATGCAATGTAGGGCTTTAATACTGACCTTTGCTTTTGCGGGAGCTGAAACATCCACCCTTTTGGCCAGAGGAGGCCGAGCCTTGGCTGAGGGGCACGGCTTCCAGGTAGCGCTCACAGCCAGGGATTTCACGGTGCACCTGATAGGACAGGTTCCTCAGCAGACACACGCTATTTTCTATCAACTGCAAAAGCATCACATTGCATTAACAAAACAAAACAAAAATTAAACTACTAGTTAAAATAATATGTATTAGGATGCCACATACCTTATTATCAACATCTTTACAATCAATCTGGGACTGGACAATGTACATGAGCGAGTCGACCAACCCTGTGCACTCTCTCAGCTTTCTCCTCGCCTCACTTCGCTCCGAACTCACGTTTCTATAGAGCGTTGTAAGAGGAGAGGAAACCACAATGAGAAACAAAGATTAGCAGATGAAGGAACATCTCATTTTAGGAAAGAATACTCATTTAGGGACAAAAGCACAATAAAAGACCAGTTTGTATGAAACTCCTCTTGAATTTAATAGCTAACAAAGAAAGCACAGTTTGCAAAGATCGTGTTACGTTGCCAAAAGTGGTCACTGTTCAACTCCATTTTAAAGATCTAACCCAACTGGATGGATAAAGTGTAAGCTGACACTGGGGCTGTCCTATTTATGAATGAGGAAGATGCAAAGAAAAGAAACTAGGGAGAGAAAATACACACCCACTTCACCCCCGTCCACAGTATTAGGCCCTATTGATCATACCTCAGTGTTAGGTGTATTAACCAAATAGAGAAGCCAGTTTGAAAATAAAACCAGTGAGCATCTAAAGCTGCTCAAAGAAGCTCATACAACAGAGATGACCTAGTGATTCTCTTAACTTCTCATACCACGCACAACTTCAGAAAACTTGCCAAGTACCATCATACAGAGCTCATGAACCGCCAACAGTGGGATAATAATTTAATAATAATTTCTTTCACATAACAATGACACAGAAGATGCTGAAATTCAGTTCTCCCGTGAACCTCTTCTGTGTTGACCCTTTCTATAAATTATACCAACTCTTGAAATGGCAAAAATAACATTTCATAAGCTAATGTCAGGGATGTTTTGCCATTTATTTTGCATCCATACAGAGCAATGTACAATCAATACAAGTTTCTTTGCAAATATTTTATTTGTTACCAAGTTATTCCCAGATACTGCACATGGACACTGTAATTAACCATGAGGCTGAGGGGAATGCATAGATAACAGAGCCACTGGTGAGCACATAATGTTTACACTGTGCAAGTCAATGCCCTTCTGTCCTCTGTTCGCCCCTGCATGTTAACTCCTCATCCTTTTCACTGCTACTGTTGACTGCAGACATCCTGATGTGATTAAGGTCTCCAATTAATATTACTGGGAAATTTAGAGAAAGGAAATAGACATGTGTCATGAGGCCGACATAACTACACAGAAAAACATATAGTAATAGGAATTTCATACTATTTGGTTTAAACAGCTTGACAATGAAGCCCTTTACAAACAACGCCAGTTTGTGATGGCGGTTTAAGCTCTGATATTCTCACTATGTGTACTCGAATTAACATGCAACTTAACAATACAGAGAAAAGTAAAACAAAAACAAGAGTTGTGGAGCATACAAAGATTTTGGCCTCTGAAGCCATCTCCCCACACATGCAAACATCTGATTGCTCCGGACATTGTTAGGACTATCCAAGCGTCATGTCCTCAAGATTTCAGGAAAGGGGTCCGGGTGACGGTTCATGTGTCTAAAGGGCTTCAGATGCCATTTCCCCATTGGAGTTGGGATTAGAGAGGGGTCAGACCAAATTGCAGCAGATAAAAATTACTTTAAATACAATCAGATACACAAACATTAGGGGTGTAACAATATAAATTTTTTTCCTACGATACAGCTATATCAATACACATTACCTTGTACTGAATCGTATAATTTTCAAGTAAGTGTGCATCGATATACATGGAATATTGGAATATACTGGAATATATTATCAGAAATATCAATATTAGAATTTTGCATGTTAAAATAAAACTAGGTATGGCTTTTGGAATGTAAGTTTTGTGTTTTTAATTAAATAAAATGATATATTCAACTTTTCTTCGCTCTCTGTCTGCTGGACATAATCAACCCCAGCCGCAAAGCTACATTTGAGAGTAAACTTTTATGATTTTTGGCAAAAGTTGCTGTATTGATTATCAATATGAGGGCGTTAAATCATATCGAACTGTTCCTAATTAGCCAATATTGTTTTTGAATCGTATCAAAACAAATCTAATCAATACATATGGATCGTTGCAAAAACGTATCGTTACAGCTCTAACAAACATGCAACCATTCAGAATTAACTTACCAGTGCCAACCTTTGAGCAACTGACCAACATAATTTGAAAAACATACAACCAACAAATCATTGTATAAAGCAAGGCCTGACTGGCCAAGGCGGAAAAATATTTAAATGGAAGGGGTTTCAGACGCACTTCACCTTTCCACTAGTACAAAATAATCGCCATAAAGATGCTTTTAATCTGCACTGCTGATGCTCCTGTATAGAAGGCTATAGGAAATATGATTCACAGATTCACAGACAACAAATCATTTTTTATGGGCTTGTTGATTTCTTATGGCATCATTATTATGAGTACTACTACACAATTCGCTCCATCCCACTGACTATAAATACTGAATGATTCATCTCTTACTACTGTCAATGTCTTTCCACTACTTCTGTCAGCATCACAACATTATGAGAACAGCACTCTCCTAGTTGCCTAGTTGTAGTAAGACAACTACCATTAGGCCTGCAAAACCATTATGTTCATTATCTTTCCAAGTTTACCTGAGGCAGCCTGCTGTGTTGGTCAGGGACGTCTCCCACTCCAAATGCCTGGGTTTGCAGTTTTCCTCTCCACCTCCAGCACCGTTGCTCCCTCGCTCCCAGCCTGAGTGGGGCACCAACACCTCATCGGCCAAAGCGTACAGCGCGTGGTCCACAATCTCCATTTTCACAGAGTCGTGTGAAGACAAGTTCCACAGAGTGCCTAGAAGTCATTCGTAGACAAATGTTAGCAGTGCAACCAACATGTCTTCTTTTCATTCATGGTTTGTTCATGTTTCTAACCTGTGATAGAGTCGGTAAGTTCCTGGTCATGGGTTTTTCGCAGCAGCCGAATCAGTGCAGGAACGCCATCACAGTTCTTAATGGCTATCTTGTTATCTGCTTCTCTGCCATATGAAATGTTTTTTAATGCTCCACAAGCTGCATAGTGAACCTATCAAAGAAAACAAATGGCTATGTCAATAAGCTATTAGCAATGGGCTCTTTTACACACAAGAATATCCCACTAATAGTACTCCAAATTGTACCAGCGTTACTGCTTGCTGTATGTCAAAAAATAAAATAATTATCACACACAATAAGATGTACAATTTAAACTTAAAACCTAAAAAGGCAGTTCTGGTCTGACCCATCTCTCAGGCCAAGGAGCCATCAGACTTCAAACAATGCTGACCATAGAGGATGTAATGTTAAATTAAGATGCTTCTATACAGAGGAATGCATGATGTGGTTTGTATGGTAATGCCCATACAAACATCAGCAAAACGGTTGCCACAGCTCAGGCTAAATGAAAGGGAGTCCAAGAGAAAGTGCAGACGGTCTGGGCCGAAACCATTTTTAGCTTTAGTGTTGACCTTCAGGATTTGCCCGAGAAGATTCAGACGTATTGCTTATTTATTCCTATTCATCTGGTATTAGTCGTAAGTCTCAAGTTCACCTCAACCTTGTTTTGCATCTTTAGAAAATGAATGATTGCAGTGTTTCATAAAAAATGCACTACATTCTTGTAAAATGTCACGTTTTATCCAACCAAGTCCAAGTCATAAACTTGCGCAAAGGGCAATACGAAAACACTACAGACCTCTCTGTTTGGGTTGTCAAGCATCGAGACCAGGGCCGGGATGCCTTTGAGGCGACGCACATCAGATTTCACCTGAAAAAATAAATAGACATGACACGAGTGAGGTACATGTAACATTACTATCCTAAATCAGACAATCACAAAATGGTCCCTAAGCCATGCCATTCAAATGGTGAAAAGCTTTTTTGTCAAGCAATTTTATAATGTTTTAAAAAATAAAAAGCTCTGGTTTAAAAAATAAAAATTTAACCACTGTGTCTTACTTTATCATTCTTATATGTGAGGTGTTGAAGGTATGCGGCTGCATTACTCCTGACTGGGTCCAGCCTATAGTTGAGCATGGCGATGACCTCTGGCAGCTCCGGTTGACGCCACCCTCCTGCTCCGGGAGGACCTTTCCTTAGGGTGCTGTCCAAAGAGGCCATGCTGCCTCTTTCTCCCTGGGCCAAAGGAGCTCCTCCCCAGTAGTACATGTCTGCGGGACCACTCATGCCACCATCTAAAGTGCCCTCATAACTCCTGAGTACACAACACAAATTTTGGTCAGTCACAGGAAATTCACATAAAGCATCTATCACAGTCACTGAAGCACCAACACAGCACAGAAGTGAGTCACAACATACCCAGCTCTGCGAGGGGGCCCGTGAGGGAAGGCGTGGTGGTTGCGGGGCACAGTGCTGTAGTGCATTGCTGTTCCCATGCCATAGTCTGGCTCATCGTAGCCCATGCTCCGTTGATCATCCTCCAAACCATAAGAATCGGGGACAAACCTCGGGATGGAAGACAGCTCCATTGCACTGCCCCGTCCAACCTTAAACAAATGATCAAAGTACATTTACAAAAATAAAAAGATAAATTTGGCAGTTATGTCACCCGACAGTAGACACATAAAACTGATAAGTTTACAAAACAAGTCCAGGCTGAGTGCTGAACATACCTGTGGCTGAGCTGCATAGGGGTCCAGCTGGTTTCTGCTGTGGGCTCTGTAGTTTGGATCTAGAGTTCTATAGCCATCTGGATGGACTGGTCTACAGGAAAGAAGTACATTTAAAAAATGAAAAACTGTATGAGGCAATGAACCATAATGTGGCTAAATATTATCTCTGTGAAGAGCACATACCTGTAGCGATCATCCATGTGGCCACCTCGGCTAAGGCTTGTGTAGGCCTCAGACGGGGGTCCACCTCGGTAGTCGTCATATCCTCCTGGTGGCCCGTAGTGGTAGTTTCGGGGTACAGTGTGAGTGGGATAGTCCATAGGCAGGCCTCCTGGTCCCGGTCTGTATGGAGTGGTGTAACCCATCCCAGTCACAGACCCACCACCATCCAGGGACATTGTGTCTGACACAGATGGGATGACTGTGCGTGTGGTAGTGGTCTTTATGACTTTCTTTACCTAAAATAAATCAAGGAGGTTGTAATATGTCTGACGAAATGTAAAAAGGTACAGGAATAGGTGGTCGTAAAAAATGCATTTGCCCTAACAGGTTTAACCAGTTGCTCATGTAAGTTCACTATCACAACTATACACACAATCAAAGGGCGATAGTTTCCAAAATATTGGCTTCTCGATTGTGTAATAATGAAAACGCCTATATTGCCTACTCTTGAACAAATCAATTTATTTTTTTAAATGCACTCTTTTCCAAATAGGATGTATATAATCTTGCAAAAACTGGCCACTTCTCAATATAACCACTGCACTACCCCCTATATCTACTACTACTACTAACACTATCATGGCTGTCAAGAAAGCATCCTATTTAAAACACTGAATATAATTACATTGGTTTCAGTGCGCCGCGTTGTCCCATCGTCGCTGGTCTCCACAGTGATGACAGGCGGCTCTTGGGGCTGCTCCTCGACTGAGAAAGACTCCTGAACCACCTGACCAGGCTCCATCCTGAACTACATGCACAAACCGACCCGGGCACCACATCATTATCTTCACAACTAACCGCTTTAAATAATTGAACAGATGAAACAGAGAGAAGCCTCTTAAGAAGTGCTTACGTGATGTGTCCCGTTGATGTAACCCTCGTTTAGAGTCAGCCGCTCTAGGTCTGCATCAGGAATGCGCCCGTTCTAAAGAGAAACAAAAACATTTGATGAGTGGATGCTTCTCGAAGAGCCACAACAGTAAGGCAAGGTCAAACTCACAACTTAGCAACATCAAATCAGTGACCAAGGACGCACTTTGGCCTATCTACTTTAAACACTAAAGATGGGCATAGTGACAGCCCAAAATAAAATGAATGTACTCAATAGATATTTATAACAATCTATAATTTATTAAAACTGACAACTTAAAGAGACTTTTTAATCCACTAAAATCCTGAGAGTTTATTGGCAAACATATTATTGATAAAGCAGCCTTGCATCATATTTTTCAAATGTTTTAATGACTCAAGAACACTACACTAGCCACCAGATTATCTTTGCTTATCTTAAATTTCAAGGAGTACTGATATTGTTACATCATATGGCACAGCACTACAGACGATAAGGTTAGTCTCAATTATTTAGCATTCTTTAGTTATCGCCTGTTACACTACAACGGTTATAATTAAGCTACAACACCAATAACTTGGCGACAAAAGTGGAACAAATTCCTCAGAGAAATGAATGAAACTTGATGATGGGACACACACAGATGAGGTTAAATGGTGAGTAATGCACAAACAACAGCCAACAATACAGACACAAAGCACAGTGGAAAAATGCAGTTTTCACATGTCGCTGACACCGGCACTGCCTGCCCCTAAGAGACATGGGTGTGGTGCATTTCCCATTCCAGCCACAGGGGGAGCTCTATGCATCTCTAATACAACCTTAGCAGGTTCATCTCAGCTGCTCTGGGGACACAGAGGGGTGTGATTGTGCAACACAGATTTTTCCAGATTTGGAGAGACAGTTTTTTCATGTGACTGCCACAAAACAGCTTTTAACTAAATGAGCCAGTAAATGAACAAATCTGACCTCCAATATGCAAGCTCCGTTCAATCACAATTTACAGGTTTAAACAAAGAAACTCAAGTGTTTAGTTCCCACCAAGAAAATGCTAGGCAGATGCAAGCGTTTTACAGATTTAAACAAAGAAACATGAGTCTTTAGTTCCCAGGAAGAAAGTGCTGGGCAGATGCAAGCGTGTGGGAACCTGTCAGTGAAGGCTGAGGTTGTACCGCGCTGCCTGGGAGAGTGGCAGAGGCATGTTGGAGCCTCTGGGCTATGTAAACACACAAGATAAGGACCAGGCCAGCACAGGCAACATGGCTACCCAATCCTCCATCCATGACACACCAATACACACCTGTGTTTCTCACTCTCGTACCTTTTCAGCAGCAAAAATTTCACTGGGCTGCTTTTTGTGTCCCCCCTGAATGTTCGCCTACCTCCACAAGCGATAACAAAAATACCTGGGATGGTTTATGTAATGTAATTGCCTGATTACCAGTGTAGTGTGTCAATAGCGAAGCCGGATACTAGGTGCTTGTGGGTGTGTCTATCTTGTACAATAAAAGCATGAAGTCACTTGTCTGAATCTAGTTCAACTATCTCACGATAAGGGAGCTAGACGGGCGTGAACTGGATGCAAAAGGTAAAATTTATCAGCACATAAAAGCTGAAAGAACAAGTCAGACACAACACGACAAGTAATATAGAAACAGAAAGTCATGATTTATGAAAATGCCCCATATCAAAGCAATCAGTACAATCCTACACATGCAAATTTATAAATCAAAGCAAACAATGGGCAACAATGAGATTATGGGAAATAATGGATACTACAAATGACACAAGCTACTGATGAAACAAGGCAGAGATATACAGTACAACCACCTCAAAAGGAATTTATTAAACTGTTATTTATTTTTGCTAGACCCAGTTTGCTCAATACAGTGCCTTTTCCTTCCTTTTAGCTTTTCCTTTTTGGGAGTCACCATAGCAAATCATTTACCTATGAGCATGCAGTGATTTGCATAATAATTTGGCCATTTAACGCCAGATGCCCTTCCTGGCACAACCATCTTCATTTATTCAGGGCACAAAGAGTAGACTGGGTGTGACCCTCTGAGGTTGGGAAATTCCTTAATGCATGACAAGTGCATTTGTTCAGAAACTCGACAATAACATTTACTTAATGATTTTGTTTTATTCTGGCTAGAGTAGCTATGTTGACATCTTGAGGAGGAAATACAACACCACTGAGACAATTTCACTTTCTGCCTTTTTTAAGTTTTGGAAGTAGTATGTGTGAATAGCTGAGGACTCTGAGTGCATCTCCTGTGATGACTGATTGACAGTTGCAGAGACAGTGAAAGGCTAAGGTGATGTAAGCAGATAGAAAGACCAAAAACATTAGCAAAGAGGGTTAATGTTCAGAGATACACAGCTTTTGTCTCAGGCTGTGGTGCACAAAATTACTAAAACATTTAATATATATCTGTTTATTAATGCTAACAATGTGGGGCTTACAAAATATTACATTTTCTATAATTTAAAATAAAATGGCCAATATTTGAAGCACAATATAGCTTATTTGGTAGAGCATGTAATGCATTTAAAGAGTGTGTACAGCTCGCCTTGTCATCGCTGGTTAGAATCCCGACACTAACAATTTACTAAATGTCCCTCTCTGCTTTCTCCCCCATGATTTCCTGTCATCTCTGTGCTGTCCTATCTAAATAAGGCATAAAAAGAAAAAAAAAAAATCTCCCTCTGCGTGAGGAGGGAGATACTTTTTGGATACTCTCTTTGTAGAGTTCAAGTATTACTATTAGTATTATCTGATGTGTAAAAGCACTTTGTACCTGCCACTAACTTAACTTGCTCTGCTCTCCATCTCGGCAGCGGGTGTACATTCAAAACAAGAGATGCACTTATATCATAACTCAAAATCCCCAACTACAAAATACAGAATTAAAATTATAGGCTATATTCAGGTAAATTTCACTGAAGCAGGCACTTAGGCACTTTTCCACTGGGGAGAACGGCATGGGACGTGTCAGTACAGGTTAGAACGGTAGCCCCAATACCTGCTTGTGTTTCCATTACTCTGGGTCCAGGACACCGGGGTCTGTTACATAAACACTGACGTCATTCAATTGCAACAAAAGTTGTGTTAATAATTGAGATAAAAAATTTGTTTGAAGATGACTTTTAAAACAAGGCGCTGGCAACATTTAATAAAAAGTCTAGTGTAAATCCTGCTGTGAGCCTGTGTGAGGCTGAAGCTAAAGCTGTATTAACTCACTTCCCTGCTCCACTTTAATACATTTTAACAACTTAACATATAACGGCATGAGTTTAACTCATGTTTAATACAGTCTAAACTAAAAAAGCTAAAGTCCAAGTTAAATCCCTCAGAGGTAGTGTTTTTGTTTGGGGTTAGTGCTCAGCAGTTGGGATGAGGGTGACCAAGATGGTGATGGGATCAGATGAACATACTCGGATCAAGAGTGAGTCCGAGAGATGGTCTAATGGATAATGCGGATGAAAGTGTTTAGATGGGATGGGTAAGGAATTTTTGGGGGGTCTGTCCGCATTACCTGCATGTTGGGGAGGGGGCGGGGCAAGGTGCCGGCGCACGACCTCCGCTCCTCCTCTAGAGCCCGACTCAGCATCTCAAATTGCCTCTCCTGCTCCCGCACCGAGGCCAGCAGGGAGGCCGTACTCGCACACTGCTCCATTCACACACTGAGAGAAGAGTACAGGACAGGACAGGTCAGGACAGGGATTAAACCAACACCAGGATTATGAATAAAGAAAAAAACAGACCCACAGATATATGAGTGCACGGGAAACTTAAACATGAAGATCATAATTAAAGACAATCAAATGGTCAAGGAGACTAGGAGATTAATACAGAGAAAGGAAGCAGGGGAGGATATTAAAGATAAAGCAGGTTGTCTGGATGTTGAACAATGACAGACTTGAGACTGGTCTACTGTCAAATACATTTTATCTTGTTTGAGACAAAGAGGTCTTTGTATTATAATGTGTAGGGTGTCTGCCAGGCCACGACTTGACACGATAAACAGTAATCCCAACCAAGAAGTAAAGTACAAAAACAAGTGCTCCAAAACAGAACATTTGCAACCTAAGCATTTACTGCAGCAAAACAAACAGACACTAAAATTTCTTTGTCAATTAAACCTTTCAGAGTAGAAAAATACTTGTCAGTCTTAAGCACCGTCTGTTGTCTGTTTAGCGCAAACATGGCCAACAGCAGACTTGAACGTCATAATTTTAGTCCCCACAACAGAGGTATGAAGGCTTTATAGAGCTGGTGCATTGTAAACAAACATTTTAACTGTGCAACTAAAAACATCATGCAATCTTTTTTTTTTTTAACTGATAACCATGCATTGCCCTCATTTACCAACTTAACAATTTGTCACTGATGGTGGCACAGGACTTGGATTCAAGTTTAGAGCTATTCTCTCATGTATCTTTCCAACCATCACACATTGCTTTTGGTTCCAGTCCCTCAAAGTCTTGGTCAATCCTTTCCTGACTACTACTCTGCAAATAGACAATTTCAGCAAGAACAATGTCCAGGAAATGTAAAACACACAAGATATCTACAAGCAGCTCCACAAGTTACATAATGCCGTTCACATCATCACATGTGATCCTGAGCAGAGGGATGAGAGAAACGAACTATCACCATTTTTTTTATAATTTGGTTTCTTCACCTTCAGCTGTGCAGGGTTAAAAATAGAGTGAAAGTGAGATACATGACTGTGGCGTATAAAGCTTGTTAGCACGTCTTCATTCCACTGAGCCAGAGGAAAGTGAAGAGCAGTGAAGTCAGGCGGTGCAGGTATGAAGCAGCTGCATCTGAAAAGTTAACATCACAAACTGGAGTCAGGTTTTGCCAAAAATGTTTTTAACTGTGTGTGGGTGAAGAAGGCAACATACTGTAAAAGCTACCAAATAGGTTAGTTGCATAAATCTCTTTGCACCAATATATTTGTAAGTATATAACTTTTATTTTCATTTTATTTAAAATAGCATAGATGATTACTAATATAAAGTCTGTGTGAGACTCTTGGTAAGTGCCCCTACATATCCTTTTGTCGATTTTGGTCGATTAATCGCAGTACTCGGCATAACTTCTTCAACTAACAATTTTTTTGGTTGACTACAGCCTTATATTAGCATCATAATCATCTAACATATTAAAGATTAAATGTACAATCTTCCAAGGACACTGGCTTTTCAGAGTGTGACCAGTGGCAGATCCTATGGCAAAAAAAAACATCTCAAGAGTGATTCACAGCAATGCAACAAAGATTTGTACAAGGTGAAACTTTTTATCTGCTTTTGAGACTTAAAACTTAATCCTGAATAGCAGCCGACCACCATAAACATTTTCAATCAATGTGAGATGATGCAGCCTTTATCCCTAAAATACAAGCTTAAAATTCAACATCTATGGTTCACATCAGTGTATTAGGAGCACGCATGCTGAATTTATAAATAAGGACTTTCTCTATTTTGTTTACTACTTTAGCCAGAAAAGAAATATTAAACAAAAAACATTTCAATAGTAATCTCAACTCAGTGACACTACTGCAATTAATCAATAAACAGAGAAACTTGACAGACAAAACATAATAGCTCACACTAAATTTTAATATTTTTTCTAAGCAACACCAGCATGACCAAAGTAATTACACAGTTGAAATCAGAAGCATCACTCTTAAATCAGACAAAGTCCACGCTGATCTCAGACTTCCTGTCATTGAGGGCGAGAGGAATGCGGATACTTGTACTTGAACAGTGTCTGTCTAATAACGAGATGACATGTGCGTGGCTCATCTCCAGACCGAGAGGGCAAAAAGCATTTTCTACATCAAAGTTCAGTGACTCATGTCGATCCAATCTGCTCTGAAGCCGGGCTCAGAGTGACAGCGCCAACAAAGAGCGCTGTATGAAGTCTGAAATGAATTAACGGCTGGTCCAGAGTGAGAGCAATTGTTTACATCTATCTGAGCAAAGGAGGCAAGTGCATGGATGTTTATGTAGAAGTACAAAAAGATCTATATTTCGGACATAACAGTGAATAATTTACTCCATATTCAAACTCATATGACTTTTACTGTAATTGTTATCTATTCTTGGCTGTGTGTCCATAGTTTTGAGGTGGCTTCTGCATCAACTGCAGATTTGTTAACTGATGGTCAATTGACAAAATAATGCAAAAATCTTCCTGATATATTGGCTAGCATTCTAGCAGTCTGTCTCTATTTAGGATGGCTGGTCCACCAAAACAAGAGCAAGAATAAATGTTGCTGTTTAATTACCGGAACAGAAGAGAGAGAGTGCTAGCAGTAGAGATGGCAGTTCATGTAAAAGCTAGCTGCAATAAAAAGCAGTCATGTAGATGGCTCTAAAATACTAATTGTCCTTTTTGTTTGAGTTAATGACCCACCGCTATCAATTATTTGTTCACAATGCAAAGATGGCAAAATGATAGTCCAAGTTCCTTTTAAATAAAAAATAAAAACAAACAGATCTCAGTAAAAGTGACTACTGTCTTTTGTTTCTTTGTGTTCAGCTGGAAAAACACACTTTCACACACAACCATGTAAAAACACTCACACGCAACACCATTGTCATACATTCCAGTGAAAGATTCAGCGTGTCATATCCTGTCTCAGCTGCTGGAACCTGTCCTAAAAAGGGAGCCCTCCTTCACTCAAAACCACCTTTGCCCCATAACTCCCCAACACTTCAGTCTACAGCTGCACAATATTAGAAAAATAAGTGATGTGCATAACAATATAACTAACAATATTTGGAGATATTTAAGCCAAGGCAAAAGTCCAATTTAATTTTACTTTCTCTCTGGTAACAACAGTGCCAATTCAAAACAAACCCTAATTAAGGACTAAATAAGAACTAAATTTTGATAAAAGCAAGACTAAATAAGAACTAAACGAGGACTACATTAGGAAACCGGGTCTGAACTGTCACTAAATCAGGATTAAACCAGGTCAAAACTGGGAGTAAATTAGGACTAAACCAAGAATAAACTATGACTAAACCAGGACTAAATTAGGACTAAAACAAGAATAAAATGGGACTAAATCAGGTTTAAACACAGGAATAAACGGAGCCTAAACGAGGACTAAATTATGACTAAACCGGGAATAAAAAAAGAACAAAACCAGGTTTAAACCTGGACTAAATTTCTGACTAAGCATCGATAAAACAGGGACTTTTTAAACTTGGGTCTCAACACTGACTGATTTGAGGCTTGAACACTTTTGAATAAAATTAAGGTAATTTCTTTAGTTTTTCCTGTGACATGGATATTGCAGTAGTCAACAATGCAATAACAATAAATTTGCAATATATTGTGCAGCCCTACTTCAGTTCTCCAAAGGCAGACTATTACTTTCTCTAAGCAAATCACATCGGCTGGCCACAAACCAACAAGAGTGCTCTTTAGAGGATAATGTTCGAGTGATTCAGAGTTTAAAATTATCTAAAGTGGGCATATGTAATTCTTTGTCAAGTCAGAGTAGAAAACCGTTGCTGGAGAGAGATCAGATAACTGCTAAAGAAAAATGTGTGTTGTGTCACATAGGTTGCATAGAGCAGTCATTATTATTTCCACATTACAGAGCAAGCTTTAACATGGCTCCAAGCTGTTGTGACATAATAAATCAGGTACATTTGCAACATAAGCTGTTCTCTTTTTGGGGAGAAGATAGAGTTATTGTTGTGGGCTTGAGTGTGACAGACAAATTTATGACGCCATGCAAACTTCACCACTGACATTCTTGCGGCAAGGAGCAGTAGCTTGTGAGAGAGTTTTAAATGGCTTTGGCCTCTTAAAGCCTGAGCATTAGCCATTAATCTACTGTAAGGCCATTAGCAACAACAACGCTAAATGGGATAGCGATGGAATTACAAGGCTAAAGCTACTTACTGACTGGAGCCAAAGCAAAACACAGTTATCTCAATCTGGCATTTGCTCACACTTACAGCCTGTAAATACATCTATCACTGAATGCCCGCCGCGAATTGGGATTTCTGTGTTATCATATGCTAACTATGCTATTTCAGCAACTCAGACAGAGAAAGCTGAGGTAAACGCTGTTGTGGCTTGGCCTAGTGCTGCGCTGACTCAGCCTCATTCGAACGGTCACACAGAGATTTGGCCAGGGAGCGTTGTGTGTGTGTTAGCCTTGGCCCAAATCCAACCACTACCGCCTATGCCATCCTCCTGACTGTAAAACCAGGACCGTCCCATGTGGCGTATGGTAGTGAGGGCAAAAAGTGTGGTAAAGTGTAGCTAAAGAGCACATGTAGCCAGACACCACCCCTTCACACACACACATTCATTCACACACTACAGCACACTTTTCAGGGACCTCTGCAAGGCCAGTTGTCTCATCTCCGGGACACAACTTACTATTCTTGGGCAGGAAGGAAACGTGCCACCACTGTAAGCCAAAGAGAGGCAGAGAATACCAAAGGGCTTAAGTAGGCGGGCATTGGACATACGCAGCATGTGTAATTTTGTCTTAGTGATATTTCTGGGTCAAGATGCAGCTGTAGAACTGTCAATAAATTAAACATTTACACACAAAAACTCAAACCATCTCAGGTTTTCTTGTCTATTCCAGTCTGGTTTTGGCTTAAGGTATTATAAGTGCATCTTGAATATCCCCACATCTACAGTATCCATGCTGATGTACTGCTCAAGGGGAAAAGGAAGTCCCACGAATTACTAGAGTACTGTATAGCACTTCTTTTCTGCATTTAAATATGGCCTTTCAATATTTCCAATACTTTACTTGATATACAGCACAAGTGAAACGTTTGGACACATCTTTCCATTCAGTTCTTATAGGACAGTGATTCTTTAACGTTACACACTTTCAACCTTTCACTTTTACTTTTACCATCTGAGGAAATATTTGGCTTTCAAAATACCATCGTTAATAAACTAAAAAGACCATACCAAAAAAATAAATTAACTAAGCCAAGTTAAAGCCAGGATTAAACCCACTGCCAGCACTGAAGCAGGCCTAATCTAGCACTAAATAAGGACCAATACTGGACTAAAACTGGACTAATACTGGACTAAAACAGGAATAATACTGGACTAAGACAGGACTAAACAGTGGACTCTACGCAAATTTAATTTCCAGAGCAGAACTCAAACAGAAATGAAAACTGGATTTAAATCAGGAACTTGAACTGCAAAAGACTTCTCCAGGGGTACCTGTATCATAATTTGAAAACCACTGCTATTGGAAGTTGTGGAAACTTTTGTCTGGTACTGTATTTGATGCAAATAAAGACAGTGAAAAGTATAAAGTATAAAATTCTTTATATTATTGTATATCTTGGCTTACAGTTCAAGTGGTACAGTCAAGACTTGGGCATACATAGTACTAAATGGAGCATCTTTAAGTACTTAGTTAAATTAATTCTCCTGTAGTTAATGGACAGATTAAAGCTGGCTTATACAGTATTACAACTATAATAGTGCATGCCTCCTACCTACAAATTGAAAAACTGAAGCTCTACTTTTTGTCTGTGTAAATAAAATGTGATACGTCTCATTTGCCAACGGTACAAAAATTCCTACTAATTGTAAATAAAGAGGAACAAAACTATGACAGATCAAGTAATCAATACTAGTCCAAACATGCAAAGATGAAACAAGACTTCTTTCTATTTCACAGCAGATTGCCTCTGAGATATGTTACTTATGGACATGTGCCAGAAATAAAGGCCCAAGCCGATCACTCTTCTGCCTTCAACAAAGCTTCTTAATACAATATTACAAAACCAAGGAGAATCTAATATCACATGCATTAAATAAAGCAAACAAAATGCCAGTGTTGTTAAGATGTCATTAGGAATTACTGCCAGTGTCTCAAGATCACAGTGTGACCCAGATTCAACAAGGAAGTTAGTCAAGCCATAAAAGCACAGTGTCTTACACCGAGAACTAAATTGCTAACACTACATACATATCACACACAACATATCATCTAATCCAGAGGTTCTCAAACTGTGGTACGGGGGCTTCTTCAGGGGGTGCTTAGGAGTCCTCTGCCATTCATGTCCCGATTTTGTTTAATTATTCAGATTTATCTTGGTTTTAGTCTCGCTTTAGCCGAGGTGACGACTACTGTTTAGTCCTTGTTTAGACCTGGATTAGTGTTGGCTTGGTCCTGGTTTAGACATACAGTATTTTGGTCCTGGTTTAGTCCTGGTTTAGTCCTGGTTTAGTCCTGGTTTTGTCCTGGTTTTGTCCTGGTTTTGTCCTGGTTTTGTCCTGGTTTTGTCCTGGTTTTGTCCCGGTTCAGACCTGGTTAAGACATTTTTTAGTCATGGTTTTTAGTCCCTGATTTGTCCTTTTTTAATAATGCATTTTTCTGTATTCATCTCTATTTTAGCCCTTGGTTTAGCCCTTGGTTTAGCCCTGGGTTAGGCTAATTTTAATCCACTAAAGATGATGCTTAGAAGGTCAAATATTTTCTGTGGTAGTACTTTGATGTGAAAATTTAGGGAACCAGTTTTGTAATCTGTTGTTTGCGTACATTTTAACACACGTCCCAAATGCTGGCCTTCCTCTGGGAGCATGGCGACATGCCTATCATTCAAATGAAAACACGGCTGCAGGTGTAACCGTCGAGGCAGTGGTAAACAGAGAGACAGACGGAGAAGGAGGAGCGAATAAAAGAAGAAAAAAAACTAAACCTCAGTGTGTCAGAGGGACACACCCTTACTGTGCACTACAAGCCCGTCATTACTGAGGCTTACAAATGATAGGCCTGCTTAAAACAACTGGCCATGGAGCAAAACTTCAGTCTCAACCAACAACATGCAGGAGAGTAAATCTAGGAGGGAAAGGCACAAGGTCTGGCACCTTCCCCCATTTTGGATATCAAAGAAGGGACCTTTCCTAGAAAATTCAGCATGTCAAAACTTGCTTAACAATCTCCCCTAGTGTAGTCTGTTTCTACAGGTCAGCAAACCTACAGGGTATTTACAAGAATATGTCAGGCATTTGTCCATGCTACTGTGACAGAGAAATAACTACTAAAATTTAGCAAAGAAAGTCAAATAAGAGTGCCCAAGAAGAGTCCAAGACATGACGACAAGATTTTAGAGCATAAAGTGTAAACATCATGACTCCATTTAGTAGAAGGAGTATTTGTAAAAAGACTATTCACAATTTTAGTACTATCTCCAAATTTAAACGGGAGCATGTCAGGGCTATCTGAGTGGTATGAGACCTTGTAAACACGATATGCTCCTCTAAATAGCTTGATTTGTTTTCAATCACAAATATTTGACAGAGATCCTATAAATAAGACAATACTTATTAATACAGATTGATAAAGTTGTAATGCATACACACCACAATGCCAACACCTTTTCAGCAAATCATAAAGGTCACACTAACACCTGTAAAAAGTAATTTTACGGTCACCATTCAAGTGTTAACATTTTTCAGTAAACACACTAAATGTAGCATACAACTAGTATTTTAAACAAGAATTAGCAAGTTTTTTTACAGTGAAACTCTTAAGCCAAAACATAGCAGATAACATTAATGACTTTTTCTATGTCAACATTGGTTTACACTGAAGAAACTGTAAGTTGAGAAGCTGTCTGAATAAAGGCGCAACAAACACGCCTGCCACCTTACCACACCCCACTCATGCAGCAGCAGTAGACTCACTGAACAGGTTTGTTGCTTCAGTCCCGCGCCTCTCTCTGCCACTTCTGATCTTCTCACCCTCCTCTACCAACCAGACCACATCAAAAGACAGCTGATAAAACAAGTCCCATCCTAATAATACAGTTACTACTATGAACAATATATAATCGGCCATGAATCACAGACCAAGCAGTCACCTGAAAAAGCACCAGGCCACTCCAGTGTGTTCAAAGAGAGAGGGCGTTTTTTTTTTCCAGGTACAATGAATAATGGCTGATAAGGGAGCTGTGGCTGGACTTTGACTCTTGGCTGACTGGCTTTGACGCGGAGACTGAGCCGTTACTTCCGTGTCTCTCACCTGTCCTCAAGACCCCCTGTGTGGGGTTCAAATGGAGGAAATAACTAGTTTATAAAATTATCATCGGTTTATACACTGTATACATGTGCAGACTAATGTGCACCAGTGGTTTACCAATAATCAATAAGACTGTGAGAACAATCTTAAACTACTCATCCCCATAGCCTCACACTGAACTGACAAAACAAAGTAAAAGTAAAATAATAATAATGTATAGTAAAGCTTAATAAGTATTAGTAAATCTACTACAGTAAACAGAAATAAAAACAATTAAAAAATGGCAAATACTTAAAAACAGCGAATTAATAGAAAATGAAAATATTACAAATGTTATTAGCTAAAGAAGAACCGAAATTATGTATTTTGATCAGCAATAAACGATGTCCTCCACAGAGCCAGTATAACTCTGTGGTAGCTCTACATTATGTTCATTTTACGAGCCATCAAGAAACCGCACGTCTTCTTATTAAGTTTTCCCGTGGTGAAAGTAACAAAATAACATCGTAAATGCCAAAAGACCCATTTTCTTGCATGCAAACTTCAGCGAAACACTCACTCATTAGTTTTTACCAAACTAGCAGAACAAATACAGCTACACCAGCCATGTTAGCTGGGGCTACGCTAACATGCTAACCTGCGTCCACAACAAGCAAGTTTGCCCAAATGTATGCTACTTGTTCCCGTAAAGACAAGTTCCATGTATTTGAGCCGAGAATTGCTCACAAAACATGCACAGTTACCTATTAAGAAGACTGTTTTGTTTGTTTTTCAAAGTCCATAAGTGTCTTCGAGGTCGACGCAGGCCTTGCCCAGCCAACAGAGCTGCTGCCACTGCGCCGATACAATCCAAAAAAAAACCTCGGACAAGTGAGTTGAGATCAGACGAAAAATACACTAAACGTGGCGAAACAACCAGCCGAAAGAAAAAATAAACAAACAGTGCACAGCAGGACAGAGAGTCCCAATGAAAAAGGAGAAAACACCCACCTTTTGCAATTTCCTATCCTATCTTTCTTGCGTTGTTGTTCACTTGTCTCTGCTCTTCCTCTCCGCTGGGGGCAAGAGGAGGGGGCAATGGGTAAACGAAAAATGCAATATTACCTACAACAATACCAGAACAAAGGCTATATCCTCTATAACTGTGTACTTCCAAGCCGAAATAGCTGAGTGATAACACGGAGTAACATTTATTTCCTATTGTTTAATGATCAAGTTTTTTAAGTAGTTTGTTTTAAACGCCTCTGCTGCCCCCGCGCGGTCAAAGCCTGGAAGTGACGCGACAAAAGACGTGTTTTTTAATTTAAAAATCACAATAATCCTTATCACCAAAGTTTGTTGTCATCTAAAGGGAAAAAAACTACAAATTTCTGAACTGTTAGTAGTACTTATGTGTAAAAATATATGCATTGTGGAGTCTAGGCCTACATATGTCTGTGCAGAAAACCAATAATAATGGATATGGTACACCTTCCTGGTTTGAAAGGATTTTTACTTCAAGTTCAAGCAGTTTGCATGTCCAAGACCAGTTCTTGAGATGTTAAGTCCTGGAAAATGGGTAAGGGCTGTGTATGTAGTTGCCTGTTGGTGTTTTGCGAGAGGCGGCTCCAAACACCTGTACCACAGGCCAGAGATGAACAAAGTATTCATCACAATTTCTCCTTTTATGTTAGTTATTCATGAGTATAATGTACATTTGGACTTATTTTTGTTTATTACTAGGTACCTTCTGGCTGTATAGTAATAGCAAAAGTGATAGAAGTATGTAATATCTGTAAATCTGTAAGTAAATGTAGGCTAATGATAGGCTACTTTAAAATATTACTTTTTATTAACTTATTATTACTCTAGTGCAGTGACTGACAAATTATTACTGTAAGCAAAAGTAAAAAAGGGTTAAATGTAACCTTATTTAAGTAGGTTTGTTTTGCATTTGCACTACCACATATCACTATGTCCCCAACCTGGCTCAGGTCAGGACCTTTGAGTGTAAGGCAAGAGTTCTACAAAAAACATACTTACTAAATGCGTTATTATTATAACCTTTATTTAAACAGGGAAGACCAATTGAGAGTCTAGCGCTCTTTTGCAATGGTGCTGTAGATAAATTCATGTGTACATATAGCTAATGATATGCACTGTACAGATTTATAAAGTGCAAATAATATAAAAAAAAAAATAGAATAAAACAAAGGCATAAAACAATCAAATTGGGGCAACAGTAGCTCAGTTGCTAAAGACGTTCGCCCACTAACTCCTTCGATCCCAACGTTGCATACTGTTGTTGTGTCCTTGGGCAAGACACTTAACCCTCCTTGCCTCTAGTGTCTGTGTACACTGATGTATGAATGTGTGAGTGCTTGTGAGTGTAAATAGGTGAATGGCTCACTGATGTAAACGCGCTTTGAGTGCCCAAAGAATTAGAAAGGCACTATATAAAAAATGACCATGACTGTTTACCAAATTAAAATCATTTAAAACAGGTACATTGGTCAATCTAAACACCATTTAAAAGAGATTTTAAAGGTTCTACGGAGGAAATTGAGACAATTTGTATGTTTTTGTAATTTATTCCATCTGTATATAGTATAGTACACAGTAGGTACACAGAGGGACACTGTTTATGGAGATGATTAGGTTTAAAAATACCTCATGTTCTAATGTTGATCAGTTGTTGAACTCCTATACTTCTAGTGTTCTTAAGGTTCTGGACACCATTGCTTCTATTAAGGTTAAAATGGTTAGAAATAGGCAGAAGGCGCCATGGAGAAATGAGGACTCGGTCAGGGCACAAAAAAGGGAGTGCCATAGGGCCCGATGAAAATGTCGTAGGTCAAAGCTTCACACTCATTATGACATATACAAAGAAATGTTGAATGTGTTCAATTAAATTTTGCGTAGAACAAGGGAAATGAATTTTTCTGAAATCATTACAAATTGCAGTAACAACTCACGTGACAGGTCAACAAACCCCCCAGCTCCATTGCCTTCAGAACTCATTCTACGTCTAAGTGCAATGAGTTTGCAATATTTTTAATGACAAGATTCAGAGTATTAAACATGCTATAAACGCCACAACACAGATAACAAATCTGCAGCCATCCAGACACTTAGAGCTGACACACTCCACTCCTGTCACTGACAAAACAGTCATCTCCAGTCTGAGTTCATCCACTGCTGCCTTGATGTTACCCAGTAGATTTCTAAAATCTGTGCTGAGCAGTTTGTTACCTCAACTTTCTCATTTAGTTAACATCTCACTGCAGTCTGGAACATTTCCAAGGGCCTTGAAAACTGCGGTCATCAAACCTCTCCTAAAGAAGAGCAGTCACAGTACTGAACAACTATCGGCCCATATCAAACCTGCCGTTTTTAGGTAAAGTCCTTGAGAAAGTTGTATACCAACAACTTACTGACTTTCTTCTGCGGAGCAACTGCTTTGATGATTTTCAGTCAGGTTTTAGGCCCCATCACAGCACTGAGACTGTTCTTATCAAGGTGACTAATGACATCCGCCTGAACACCGATACAGGCAAAGTCTCTGTCTTAGTTCTGCTGGATCTGAGTGCTGCTTTTGATACAGTTGACCATGTGATCCTGTTACAAAGATTAGAGGACTGGGTGGGTCCTACCTTGAAGACAGGAAGTACTTTGTTGAAATCGGTAACTGTGTCTCAGACCGAATGGCCCTGACCTGTGGGGTGCTCCAGGGGTCCATCCTGGGACCTCTTTTGTTCAATCTTTACATGCTTCCTTTAGGCCAGTTAATATGCAGCAATAATGTTTCTTACCACAATTATGCAGATGACACTCAGCTTTACATCTCACTGACAGCGGGTTAATATGTGGATTCACTCTGTCACTGCATCCAACAGATCAATGAGTGGATAAGAAACAACTTTTTCCAGCTAAACACAGACAAGACTGAAATAATCATCTTTGGCCCACAGAAACAAAGAGAAAGTGTCCGTAGTTACCTTGAGTCTCTTTCTCTAAAACCTACAAGTCAGGTTAGAAATCTAGGAGTATTCATGGACTCAGATTTGAACTTCAGCAGACACATGAAATCTAGAACATCATCAGCATTTTACCATCTCAAAAACATTGCCAGAATCATAGGTATTCTGTCTAAAACAGACAGAGAAAGACTTATTCATGCATTTATCTCCAGCAGGTAAGACTACTGTAACGGATGTCCAGAACGCTGCTGCTCGGGTCCTGACTAAAACCAGGAAGCACGACCATATTAGTCCTGTCCTCAGGTCTCTGCACTGGCTTCCTGTTGCTCAGAGAATAGACTTTAAAACAGTTCTGCTTGTATACAAGTCTCTCCATGGCTCAGCACCACAGTACATCTCTGACATGTTGGTCCCATATGAACCATCTCAGACTCTGAGAACCTCAGGGAACAGGTCTCCTGCTGGTGCCCAGAGTCAGGACTAAACTCGATGAAGCAGTGTTTCAGTTTTATCCAGCAAAATTCTGGAACAGTCTTCCTGACGATGTTAGACAGACCTCTACTCTGACAATGTTCAAGTCCAGACTTAAAACTGTTCTTTTTAGCTGTGCATATGTCAACTGAAAGTGTTTTATCTGCACTCTTCTCTTTTAATTTACTTTTAAATTGATTGATTAATTATATATATATATATATATATATATATATATATATATATATATATATATATATATATATATATATATATATATATATATATATATATATATATATATATATATATTTGATTTTACTGATTTAATTGTAATTCTTATTAATGTACTTTTACCTTGTCTTTTTTCTGTAAAGCACTTTGAATTATTCTGTGTATAAATTGTGCTACATAAGCAAACATGCCTTGCCTTTTCTTGCCCTGCCGAGTTCTGTGTTCATATAAGCAACATCCAATGTAAAAATTTCTGTGACCAAGTACTGTGAACAGAGCATCGGGAATTTAAAAGTTAAAGTAATTATTTTGTATTACAGTATTTATATATTTAGTTACTTGTAAGTGTATTAAACATTATTTGAAAGAATCCCATTTTAAAGTAGAAAATGACTTACATTTACTTTAAATGAGTTTTGTGTGTTTTTGTTTTACTGAACAGAAAACTTAGGATATCCTGTTTAAATGCATAGTCATAGTTGAACTATTGCACTGCAAATGGGAAGTGTGAATGCGAAGAGTAAAAATGTGTAATATGCAACAGGAATAAGTTCACAAGATCTTAGTTTAAAAGAGAAGTAGCAGAGACAAAAAAATGCAAAGATGTCTGCATGGGTTTATGACAATGATCCCGAAGAATGGGAGCTAATGCAAGCAAATGGTTTGAATACTTTTGTACAGGGTGAAGGTGCGGAGGAGAGGGTAGTGGAGATTTATGAAGGCGCAGAAAATAATAAACAGCCCAACAGTGGTTCAAACACTGAGGAAAATGCCACTCAGATAGAGAGTGACCCGAAGCCACAACAAGGTAAGTTACACAAACTAAATTAATCAAAACTTCACCCTACTTTCTCATGACTAAAATACTGTTTATTTGACAGACTTTCGTGGCAAGAGATCATTCATTGCAGGGTTGTTGTCTTTGACTCTACTGTGTCTTCTCCTATTGTCGGGCATTGTGACTCTTGGACTGTTTAGTAAGAACCACACCTATCACTCCTTAACTTAAATAAACTGGTTGAACATTATGCTTAACATAATGGCTAACTCCACCATTGTTTATTTATTTGCACTGGTTGCAGATCACACTTTTTTACTGTTGTTGTTAACAAATAACATACTGTATATTGTGGACTAGTTATATTATTTCTGTGATCCAATTCAAAAAGTGAATGCATAGTTCTCATAACCTGTAAGCCACAGTCATCAAGCATTAATAAATACAAGCTTGAAATATTTAATTCTGCATGTATTGAATTAATACTATCTGTGTTTCAGTTGAAATACTGAAATAATTGAGTTTTCTATAATATTGTAATTTACTGATGTGTGTCTGTATTACTAAGAAGTATTTATTATACTATATCACATACCCGCTATCAGTTATCACTGTCATGTGCAAATACAAGAAAGAACATTGAGAAGGACCATACTGTTTATATGTTCATATTTATTTCTGACAAACTAATACAAACTAATGGAAAGTTCAGATCTGGTTTGATAAACATATGCACAAACAAAGCAACTGAAATGTTGATGGGCCATAACCAAAACATTTCATTTTGTGATTGAAGCTGAAGACATACACAACCTTACCCTGCCACGACTGGACCCTGGGCCACACTTTGGACATCTCTGGCCTTGTGTACTTTCTGTGATGAAGCTGTAACCTGTAATTCCTTCAAGATCAATAAAGTAAAAGTAACTAATCTAATGTCCTCTTGTACTAGGCATGAGCTTTGTGGAAAAGCAACAAAAGTTGTCCACAGAGATGCTTGAACTTAGTAAGTGTATTTCAAATGTGCCACAATTATGGGAACGTCATTTTAAGATAAATAAGGTAAAATGCTTGCAGGTCATTTCTGTGAAGACGGATGTAGATCATTTAACCAGAGTTTTTATTACATTTCAACTGAAAAAAAGACCTGGGAGAAAAGTCGACAGGACTGCAAAGACAGACATGGAGATCTGATCATCATTAACAACAGAGAGGAGCAGGTAAAAGAAAATAGTTTACTTTCAGTATGATTTCCAAATAGTTGCTGATATCTGTGTTTTATATCTTTATCAGGAATGTGTAAGTTCTTTGCAGCAATACTACTACTGGATTGGTCTGAGTGACAGAGAAGAGGAAGGGATGTGGCAATGGGTGGATGGCTCCATCTTAAACACCACAGAGTAAGCCATATGTTGAGTATAGAATTAATAAAACATGGTGGTCAGAAGCCTTAAATGTCATGAGCACCACTCACTCACCCTGTTGATGTTTCAATAGGTACTGGGCTAAAGGGGCACTCCACAGTGGCTATGAGGAGCATGACTGTGTTCTAACCTATAAGTATTACGGCAAGAACTGCTGGGAAGATGCCCGATGTAATAACAAACAGTACTGGATATGTGAAAAACACACCTAATCTCTGCTTACTAAAAAACTTAAATTATATATTTTTTTGTATTTTGTATTTTGACCCAATACCTAGGCCATAAAGAGGCATACTAAATTCTTCATAGGCTACATAATATTTGCCACAGAACACAACATGACAAGTTTATGCTTCCAGGTACACAATAAAAGTACGGAATATATTTTATAATATCATATACAATAAAGCATCCAAAAATGGTCTAACATCTTGCATGTCAATATTTCTCTGTTTTATTTAAGTTTTGGTGAAATGATTAAGTCAAAATGTAACACATACAACAATGTCGTGCTGCCTTTAAACACCTTTTTTTACTTTTACTGTCACAAATGAACTGTCCATATCTCTAAAAGTACAATGATGACATAAATTAAAATGTGAAATATGAAAATGTAATTGTATTTAGTCATATATTTTATATATATGTAAACTATCAAATTTTACATGTGCCAGTATAATTTATTAGACATAGCCTAAGTAGATTAATTCTTTCTTTACTGTGTCAGTCTCTTACAGTAGATAAGTCTAAGGGTCCAGATTTGACATTTTGCATACTTAATAATATGGTACTATAGGTTCATAGCAGCTATACAAAATAAACCAAGAGATAAAGAAAATAACAATTTATTGGTGATTCAATGTACACGTACTCCGATACAGTAGGTGGGGCAATCAACATTTTTCTTGGGATTTTGAAACACAAATCTTTTATAAACAGCCGAAGAAGAACTTAAGGCTAACCAAGTAAACCACTGACGTTAGCACATTTCGATCGTATGCGGATATTTTCTAGTTTCTTTTAAGTCAATCAGAGAACAATGCGACTCAAAAATCCCACCGCTGTCGCTGCGTTTCAGTCTCAGTTGTCCGCCATTTTGGACAAGCTGATGGTTTTAGCGGTGGAGGAGATAAAGGAGCTGGTGTTTGATTACTGTGAAGAGCTTAGCCGAGAGAAAACTCAAAACAGTGCTTTGTGCGAAAGGACGACGGACGACCAGGACGAGGACTTAATATACGACGCCTCTAACTCCTTCATTATAGAGCCACAGGGCGGTAAGAAGTGGGATGCTTTGTTCTTTGGAAAACAACATGAAATAGAGACGACCTAGCGTTAACTAGCAAAAGGACAACGGCGTCCTCTGTTGAGCACACACTTTATCATTAGATGCATTGTAAATAAAACTAAAATAACACATTACAAGTACAGATATATTTACACAGATATAGAGTTATTAAGTGTTCTTTCAGTAACATGACGTACCGTACGAAGAATAGTTGAGTAGATTAGGTTGGCCTGGTCATTAGAAGAGGGTTTAAAATTCCCTGTGTATAGTTCAATCCAAAAGTATTCATACCCAGGACCCGAGCAAGAACATAAACAGTGAGCCAAAGATAGCTGGCAGGGAACAGTGATCATAATATTGAAGTGACTGAACCTGAGTCTACTAGACGTCAATCTTCCGATAGTGATTGTGGAGACTGAAGAGGACCAGAGTCATCATGGCAAGGAAGCTTTCTAACATCAAGGAGATCAAAGCAAAAGAAGAGTGGTCACAACTCCGACTGGAAATGGCCCCAAAAAAAAGCTATCTTTTTTTTTTTTTTTTTTATGTCTCCTGCTATGTAAAAAAAAAAAAATGGAAAATTGTATTTTTCCATTAGTATCAACTCACTTTAACTCAAAATCTGGCTGGGTATGAATACATTTGGGTTTGATATGTTTTTGCAACAATACGATACGTATTGTTTCAATACGATTTAAGAACGATAGTGACTAATTTGGAACAATAAAATTCAATATGATTCAACATGTCATATCGATATTTGATACAGCAACTTTGTGCCCAAAATCATAAAAGTTTACTCTTAAATGTAGCACCGTAGCCAGGGTTGATTATGTCCAGCAGAAAGAGAGCGAAGAAAAGTTGAATATAACATTTTATTTCATTTAAAACACAAAAATTACATTCAAAAAGCTGTATCTAGTTTTATTTTAACATGCAAATTTCTAATATTGATATCAATTGATATTCCATGTATATCGATATATACACTTCCTAGAAAACGATACGATTCAATACAAGGTAATGTGTATCGATATCGTTGTGGGAAAAGAATGATACATCGATATAGTTACTGTATTGTTACACCCCTAGCAATTACACAAGACAATATTACTGCTACATATGTTAAAGCTTTATTATTATATTCCAGGACACAATGAAAGTGAGGAGCATATGACCCAAACGGACAGACAGGAAGAAGGAAATAAACTTTCAGTCCTTAAAGCATTTTCCCTCAGTGCACAGGTAACAATATGGTTATAATGTAGATGCAAAATTGTCTGTTGATATTCATAACTACTTAACCCTCTGGGCTCTATGGTGGCCATTTGTGGCCACTTCACTTTATTTTTTTTAACCATTTTAGCTGTGTTAATGATAATGGCACGAAACTTCCCAGGGGTCTGGACTACACACAAAAGTCACACTCAGCTCTATTGTGGCCATTTGTGGGCCATTGAAACCCATTATAACTACCTTTGTTTGATCCCTTGCAATTAACACTAAAAAAATCATATAATTCATGTAAAAGTTCTTTCATTGTAAACTCAAGACCTGAAAATATGTGCTTTTCAGGTTTTCTGGCATTTCATGTGTTTTGTCTATTTTTGGTCAAGGGAGCAATTTTGGGTTATAGTCTAAGATTCCTATAGGGGACAATAATGGCTTATTGCAAATGAAGCAAATTAATGAGTCAGTTCTAACAGGTGTGCTCTGGGTGTCAGATACTTTTGTGCATTTGAAAAAAAAAAAAAAAGAGTGTGTGTGTGTTGGGGGGGGTAAAGTGTCAAAGTACAGTGGGCAGCTTTGAATCAAAGCAGCAGGTAAACAAAAACAAACACTGTTTATAAATTTGTCCTGGAGTTTATTCAAGTGCAGCCACTTTCAACGCTGTAAGTTAATCCTAATCTAAGAAAGTAAGTCATTCTAGCTCCCAGATCATTTGTATCTCTGGTAAAAACATTGTATTCATTGTTTGAATACACATGATTCTGTGGTGTGCTGTGTGTGTGGGACTGAGGGAGCTAACAGAGGGTTAACATGCATTGTAGCAGAGTTTGTCCATGCTGTTTGTCCATTTGTCCAATTTTACAATAAAAACATTTTTGTTACTGTTACAGGTACTGTACTGCCATGAGGATTAGAAAATATTAGGGTCCATCCATTATAGGGATTAATGACATCTCCCTCAGTTCCTAGTTATGCAGCACTGGGGAAGCTCTATACTCTTCACAGGGTGCTCAAGGGTTCATGGGAGTTCCCCCAACCTAGGCGTTTGACCGTGTCCCTCATGAGTCCTGTAAGGGGACTCTGAGACTATATGGTCTGGGGCCTTCTGCTAAGGAGCTTGGTTCATGGCAGTAAGTCAGACTGTTGTGGTAAAGAATGAGCTGAGTTGAAAGGCAAAGCACTCAATTTACCAATCGATCTCTGTTCCTACTCTCACCTGTCATGAACTTGGGTCAAGACCATAGAGACAAAATCTCAGATACAAACAGGCGAAAAAGGTTTCCTCTGCAGGGTATCTGGGCGCTCCCTTGGGTTGTTTTCACACATTTGTGCTGTGTGGTGCGGCCTCAGGGTGCACTAGATGTAGTTGTATTTACTTTTGTTAGTTTGGTTCCTGTTCACATGCATTGTTTACCATTAGCCTCAAACACCACACACTAAACCACGTGATAACCGTCAGCTGGCTGACAAACTTTTTCCATGACAACGGGCTTCAAGCACAACATTTCAAAGTGTTCCAAAGCACACCATCACGCACCATCACACACCATCACATGCTTAATGTGTGGCTTCTCCTCTCTGAAGTCTGTCAAACTGTTTATGAGGACACATGCAAAGGCTTAAGCCTTTGCAAAACAGCACTGTCAAGAAAAGAAGAGTTCTGTGTGTTATGCTGTGTAACTCAGTACAGGGCGTGGAAAGATTCTCCAACTCTTCATGACGCACAGACCACTCAGGTGATACTACTTCATACACAGTGTGTTTTTGGCTGGCACTTTTTTATGCACACTGAAAGGAACTGCTTACTGGACAGCAGACAACTAATCCATGTGGGTTTACATCCCGCAAAATGACAGGCAGTAATTATCTCTAGCAAAACTACTGGTGGGTTGGTCTGAAGTGAGCAGCTTTCACATCACTGACACTGCTCCAGGGAGCAGTCGTTGGTGCCACTCTGAGACCTCCTGTTTAGAGCGGTCTGAGAGTGGCTGTTTAGTGTGCACTTGAGTGCAGCTGCTGCATTCACACTGACCCAAGTGCACCACGCTCAGGTCGAAAGCTCTTTTGCGCCGACCTAACCAGTGTCAGTGTGAAATCGCACTAAGAGACAGGGTGAGGAGCTTGAGCAGACTATGTCTTTTGATTGGCCTGGGAACGCCTTGGGATTAGCTGGAGGAAGTGGAGAGGGAATTGTCCAGGGAGAGGGAGGGCCAGATTTCGTCTGTTGCCCTCTGTGACCTGTCCCTGGATAAAGCGGTAAAAGATGGATGGACTGTATGGCTAATGACTTATGTATTGTGAAAAATTTATGCTTGTCTTTTATAGCCTGAAACATATGTTAGTTATATAATGGTTAACCAATTAGTTGCAATATGTAAGGCATCTGGTATTCAGAGGGTTAAATGATAGAATTTATATAAAATTTTGATTTTATTATTAGGATTGATGCAAATTTAACAAAATTAAGCAGTGAAAGTAGCAATTATGTTTAGCATGTTGTCTTTGTACAGCATTTCAGTAATGTAAACAAGAGCTGAAAACTACATAAATTACATGAAATTGCTCCCCTGACCAAAAATAGACAAAAGATATGAGCCGGCAAAAAACTCAAAACCTCATATTTTCATGTCTTGAGTTTACAATGAAAGCCATTTTACATAATGTATGTTTAACGTACATTATTTTTATAGCATTTTTAGGATGTAAACAAATGGTGGCCATGATAGAGCTGAGTGTGAGTTTTTTATGGTTTGCTCTCCCAGCTCAAAAATAGCAATGGATTCTAAAAAGTGGTGTTGGTAATTAGTTACATATCCTAGGCCGTACTATTTGCAATATAAGTAAAATGACTGGTGATGCATTTATATACTGTACTCGTTTTAGAGTTTTTTTGGCAACCAGCGCAATGTGCAAACAAACTGTAATTTAAAGGGTTAAATTTTTTAAAAGAAAAATATATTTTATATTTATCACAAGAAGAGATGTTACTTTAACACATTATGCAGTAAAAGTAGCAAAGAATAAAAAAATCTTCAACTGTACGGACTCCCTTTGTTGGTGGCCACAAAAGGTCCATAATCTGAGCTGAGTGTAAAGGGAACAAGCACAGAGCGTTAATTGATTGTATGTTGTTTGACAGGATCCGCTGTCAGTCAACTGCAAGTTTGGACAAGTATCTACATTTCCTGAAAATCCCCTCACCAACAGTCAGCAGGAAGACTGTAGTCAGGATGGATCTGAGCAGTCGAGCTTAGAGGCACAGTTTTGCAGCGACCCACCAGACGATGACAAGGACAACCTCATAGATTATAATTCACCAGTAGACACTGAATGTACACCATATCAAGACATTTCCACAAACCCAGACCGTAGTCCTGACGTGGAGTTTCATATTAAACAGGAAGAAGAAAGTCCAGGCTTTGAGACAGGTAGGAATATAGATGTTATTAAATATGATGTTGAGCACGGACTCAGTTTTGACAGTTACACCAGATCTGAAGACACTCTTGGCCCCTCTCCTTTGGACATCCCTGGACCTATGCTGGACATCCCTTCTTTCTCTTTACCTGATCAGCAAATGAATGCATACATTTCTAATCAAGAAAGCCAATTTGGAGGCCATTCTGAGCCTTTACCTGTTAATAAACAGGATAAAAAGTATGCGTGTGACTTCTGCAACAAGAAGTTCTGTTATCCGAGTGATCTGAAACATCACCGACTCTGGCACACCCGGGAAAGGACACACGTTTGTGGGATGTGTGGAAAAGCTTTCATTACAAGATCCCACCTGCGCCGCCACGAGCTGATGCATTTAGATGTGCAGCCAAGTATATGCCATATATGTGGCTACAAGACTTCTCGCTTGGTCTATCTGAAAGTACACATGAAGATGCACAGCAAAAAACAAAATGTATAAGTTGTCATAGAGTCTTAGTCCCAGTGAAGGGGGGGCTGGGGATTGCTTGTCTTAATTTAGTTAGTTATGTATTTTTATACATTTCTTTTCCAATTTTGCTTGCCATTTAATAAAAGTGAACATTTTGGCTGCCCCTATCTTCCAGTTTCTTCAATCCTTCAACAAAATGAGTTTCTTTTCCCTTCAGGTGTCTGTCATCTACTTGCTAGCATGCACTGATTTGCAAACTAATTTGGCTACCCTCTCCTTTTATCCAGCACAAAGAGTAACCTGGCTGTGTTTTCAAGCTTTCTTGAATATACATAATAAATAAAAAATAATAAATAATTGACAATAATAATTGATAATTTAAAACTAATTTAAAAACATAGGTTTAAGCAGTGCTGTGTATATTGGGATGTTTCTGTTTTTCCAAAGAACTGTTTAAGTGTCTGCCCTAAAATAAAAGTAAGAAGTAATCAAAGCATTAACCATCCACAAGGTATCACGAGCCAGTGTAGAGCCTTTGTGCTCGTCCCAAGTCTGAATAAATGGAGAGGGTCAGTATGGGCATCTAGTGTAAAACCTATGGCAGAATAATTTGCAAATAACTTCACACCAGGAGGCAGCCGATTTTATGTGGTGACCCCAAAAGGAAAAGAAAAAAATCAAAGAAAATACTTTGTAATATTATATGTAATATGACGAATTCTTATGCATTTTGTGTAAAACTGATATTTGACATTTCTGAAATAGGAAATAATGAAACAGGATTACAGATGCAAACAGGTCAGCTGGACAACAGTGCAGGAGAAGTTCAGCCTATTACCCAGGTAATGATTGTAATTTATGGATAATTATATGAAAATTTGATAACACATTAAGCCTAATTTGTTATGCTATATTTTGTTTTACAGAGAACCAGGCTGATTGACAATACTGCTTGCACAATTTTTGCAGACTCTGCTGGTACTGCACAATTGGACCCCATGGGATCTATGCACACAAACACATACATGTATAAAAAAGGGGTGGGAATTAAAGCCAATGCTAGGGGTTTACCTGGCACCAACAAAGTGATGTATAAGTGCGAGTACTGCAACAAGACGTACCCCTTCCCGAGTCTATTGAAAGCGCACAGCTTGAGACACACACAGGAGAAGCTACTCGCCTGCGGATATTGTGGCAAGCTCTTCAAATGGAAATACAGCCTGCGTCGACATGAGATTCTGCATTTACAGCACCCATACTACTAGTGCAGTATAGAATATGTGACAACAAGACGTTTTGCTTGTCTTATCTGAACATACCCATAAACAAGCACGGCAAGAACATATGAATAGCTGTAATAAGCACCAGGCTCACAAAAGACCATAAAACTGTAATTTTTATCTAATGCTTATAGCTGTAAATATATAAAATCTGCCAATCACTCAGGAAGCAACTCCTGCATTTAGTCCTGAGACATGCTGAAGATAAACCTGCTGAATTCCCAACCAAGCCATCAGAATGTATAAAATTTAATTTAATAAAATTACAAGGCATGAATTAGTCCGAACATGTCTTATAATGAATTTCCATGGCTGATTAGATAAATACTGTATTAGAACAGCTGTACATAATAATATGACCAATGGGTGTATGTCAAAATGTTTTTTCTTTACACACATACTGAAATATGGGACAGGTTCCAGAAGATGCTTACATTTATGTAATATTTACCACTAAACCTGTTTTGATAAGTCCTATACATTATACCTACTTTTCAGTGGTTTAGAATCAATTGTCTAATAAATATTCAAAATATGCCATTTTCCTGCCTAGTTCTTTATTGTTTTATAGAGAAAACTGAGATAAGGACCAAGAATGTCAATAGAGAGTATTTTACTAGATTGTGCACTGAGCATGTCAGCATTGTTTCTTATGAGGGACAAATCTGCAAGCACGCACATAAAAACTTATATTGAAATGTATAAGGACTGATAGAATAGACATCTCTTAATGACAACACAAAAGAACGCATACATGTACTTTTTGATGACATTTTCTAAAACATACTATATTTTACTTAAACATTTTGTGGAAAAATGTTGACAGTGTCCTCAAGTAAGTTTGTCAAGTTTGTTAAGTCTCTAAATAAGTAAACAACTCTTGTGACCTCAGTGGCAAAGCGGGAGTAATAGTAAAAGTAGAATTAACAGAAGTAAAGGTAATTGTTATCGTTAATATCCACTGCATAGTCGGACACCTACATGCCCATAAACTGAATATCCAAATAATTACCTCTATTTGCAGAGGAGCCCATATAAGACCGTGGTGCGTGGCTTCCCGCCCTGTTGCCACCTGCAGAGCTGAGGCTACGCAGACTCCTGCAGACTGGAGCAGCCCACAGAGAGCGCCTCTGGACACTGACGCGCGCTCTGACTGCGGGGAAAGTGCATCACTGGGCTTTACTTAAAAGTTTTGCATCGACAAATCCGGGAAAACTAACGACGATATTTTCTGTGGCAATGCGGTGAGTAATTCTTAAACTTAAATTGGCGTCTAACTTTTTTTTATTTAATTTTTGAGTCGGTAAAGAGATTCTTGCCACATTTTTTTTCTGCAAAAGCTTTACCGACTTCATAAATTCTATTAAACCTGCGGGCTATAAATAAGGCTATAGTGATGTTATACATTTTTTTAGGCTTGTTTCAATACGCCACGGTCATATTTGGGGTATCCGTAAAATATTGCTGTGCTACAATAATCTACCCTGGAAATGTTGTCTTTTACCTGTTTGTAGTTTTTAATGTGAGGTTAAAATAACTGTGGTTGTTATGAAAATTCAAGTTCTTATTTTTCGACACCAAGTCGCTCACTTGGCTGCGCGTCCAGGTTGTGCCATGTGTCAGTGTGTAGATTAGCAGTAATCTGGATTAGAGTAGCCCATAACTGCCGCACCGGCTGCTGTCCATGTGCTGTCATACACAAAAGCAATTGGACACAAACAGCAGTAACAATAGACGATATAAAGTACAGAATTTATACCTCAGATTGTTGCATGGGTCTTTTAGGAGACTGTTGAAATGTGGGCCGGCAATTGTTCAGTGACGGTAATGCGGCCCGCACCAGAAATGGGGTTGCAGAATTTGCCCAGTACTTATGGTAGCGGTAGCAGCGAGGACCGCGGACGTTCAGCTCTTGCTTCGTCTGGAAGAGTCTTGCTATTGTTACATAAATGTGATTTTTACCATGAACACACTTTTAAGACTAAATGTTTATAATGTAAAACGAAATAATATGACTTTTAAAAAAGAGTACAGGGTCTATTTATTAAAAAAAAAAATCATATTTAAATGTAGGCTAACCATTCCTTAAGATTACTTTCTATAAACTGGAAATCTATATGACACTGTGTCCTCAACTATACAATATATGAAAAGTACACTGAAATGTCTTTGCAGTTACATAGTACTACATAACACATGGTGCCATATTTATTTAATTCTAAAATCATTTTACCCAGAGGTGTGCCACAAATTCCACTGCAGTCATGTCCTCAGGGTAGGGCCCTACAAGTATGCACATGTTCATACAATTTTACTGTATACCACTGTATACCAGTACCATACCAATTTTTAATAAATCATAATCAAAGTACAGTAAACCGACCTGAGGTGCCATTTTTAAATTATCCTAAAATCATATTCTTGAGAGGTTTGTGACAATTTCCACTGCAGTCATGTCCTTAGGGGTGCCCTCTACCAGTATGCAAATGTTCATACAGTTTTACTGTACCAATTTCTAATAGATCATATTCAAAGTACATTAAAGTGACCCGAGGTGCCTTTTTAAAATTATCCTAAAATCATGTTCTTCAGAGGTTTGTGACAACTTCCACAGCAGTCATGTCCTTAGGGGTGCGTCTGAGAGCGTCACATGCCAAGATTCGCTGTCTAGTTTAACGCAGGAGATGTTTCACCAATTAAAACTGAAGGGCTCTGCACCGCGCCTCACAACACATGTTGTCTCCCCGTTAACCTGTCAATATGAGACAGTTCTCTGCTCTGTGGGACAGGGGACAAAGTCCGGTGGGAGGGCTGAGCTATGGAACAGAACCGTTCACAACCACAGCATGTGTCGTCTCCAGCTCATCTCACTGATCCGTAAATAGAAAACTTCTATCTGCTGTAAATTCCACCGCACAGTCTGAAGCTAGTCCCGTCATTTTGTTGGGCAATAACAGAAAACACATCTGATTTAAAGCTTGCTCTGTTCACGTTAAAGCTGTCCCAGGACACACTGCGTGTTGACGCGCTTTGAGAGAGGCGCCACTGCGCTCCCCGTGAGTGTGGGGCTGAAAAGGTTTGTGTCCGTGGTGCATTACAGTACTCTTTTCAAACCAAAACTTCCAGTAGCCTACCATTAATAATTTAAGGGTTTTCTACTACCTGCTTAAAATGCAATTAAGTTTCATTAGTCTAGCAGTAGTTTAATGTATACCATGCATGGCTTGTGCACACCCGTGCAGGACTTGACCCCTCCGTTGCATATCCTTCAGAAGATTGGTTTATCAGGCAATGTCCTCTGGTCAGCAGCGAATGATACAGACACCTCAGTTTACAAAGTAGATCCTGTGCACTGCTAGATAACAAGGTCAAAGTACTTGGAACAGGGCTTATCAATGTTTACATGTATGTAAAGAACTATCAGGAAAAGTATAAGTAGATAAGTATTAGAGATGCCTCCAAGATGGGAACACACGTGTGCTATCTCTGCCTAAAGATACAACTCACTATACAATTACTTTTACTGTATGTTTTTGCAGCTAAAACGTGGACAAGACAAGACTTTCAAGACTTTCTATGAGATCTGTAGACGTCCAGGACAAGATGAGGGGATCTGAAGGAGGTACAAGGTCACGGTACTGGCTAACCCTGGCCTCTGGGATGGTAGAGTGTCTATGTTTCGCTGGTGTGCTCTTCGGATGGGCGTCTCTGGTGTTTGTGCTTAAAGAAGATGGATACTTCAGTCAGTACTGTGAAGGTGATCCAAGTCCCAACAGCACTTCATTGGCTGCAGGTACGAACGGGAGAAAGCATCAAACTACTAGGGCTGCACAGCATGAATCAATATATCAATGTATCATCATTTGCAGTATCCATACAACACATTATAGTCTGGTTACTACTGTTTGACATTCAAAATAGTTGTCTTCCTGGTCTATTACTCATGGTTTACTACATGGTTTATAGTCCTGGTTTAACTTTTTCATTTTGTGTGGGTTGCACAATTGCAGAGTGGTTAACTATTCTGTCCCCCAGCAAAGGGGTCGTGGGGTCATTTTGCTCTACTGTGGGCTCCCTCCAATCACCCAAAGACATGCATCTGTTTGGTGAAATGGTGAATCTAAATTACCCAAGGAGAATCAATGTGAGACATAATGATTGGCTGCCAATGTACAGTATGTCTCTAAATGTCAGCCTTGCAACTAACTGGCCATTGATTTATTCCTACTACTGACAAATGAAAGTTAGTCATGCTTGGACCATTTAAACACATTGCAACAGTGGCCATTTACATACTGCAGATCATATTATTATTCCAATATACCCAATAATTATTAAATTTTACAACATTAACAAAACTGTGCAGCTCTTCTTCCAGCAGTAAAGAAGTGTGTTAAATCTATTATTCAGGTTTCGCGTAATTATCAGTAGCACTCTTTGGTCTTTTGTGTTTCTAATTTGTTTCATTTTTTGCAGACTGTAGCCGTCAGGATGAGCAGTTCTCGCTGGTATTTACCATTGCATCCTTCCTCAATAATTTCATGACCTTGACAAATGGATATATCTTTGATCGCTTTGGCACCACAGTGACAAGATTGCTGGGAATGTGAGTGAGCTAGCTATGCTTATTTGCAAACGTAGCAAATTATTTTTGACACTTATATACTGTAGATAAATGTTGGGAGTGTCCCACTGGGGCAGGGAGATTACACTCATGTTGTGAGACCATTTTCCTTTGAGCGTGACCTCATTTGACCCTGAACTGAGGCAAGAATTGTTACTTACACAGTTTATCAAATTTATAAAAACATGAAAGTAAATGTGCCTAAATGTGGTTCCATTAGAAATGTTTGTATAGTTAATGTATTACATATTGTAGATAGTAGTCCAACACTCCCAATTTGGAGAGACATACAATTTAACACACTACTTACTACTGCAGAATCCTTTTAAAGTCATCAAAAGTGAAAGGTAGTGTTTGTTTCGGAGGCCAAGTGCAAATAAATAGTGAGTTCTTGTGTTGGGTGTGTAAAATTTGACATATGACAAAAATATGTATGTAAATTTATTGTTAGAGTTATATTTTGACCAGTAGCAGTCACAAAACCACTGACCTGAAAGTTTCTCTAAACTGGCGGTGTGCACATATTTATCGACTGTTGGAAATACATTCCCTGTCCTGAAGTATGTCATTGATATCCCCTTTGGAAAATATAGGACTATTCCTTTAATTCAAGCAAAAATTGTGCTTTTTGTTTTATTTGCTGTCAAGTCACATAGGATTCCCCCAGTGTCTTAATTTGTTCCACTGCGAGGAATGCTGATTTCTCAAGTTTACTCAAGTTTACTTATTACGTTGTTTATACCCCACTTGTGGACACAGATAACCTGGTTATCAGTATTACTCACATGACTGGTTAAAGTGGTTTATGTATTGGAAAAATTGAAGTGGAAACTAAAATACAAATAAAGTCGCATTTAAACAAGGTCTTGTGTTTTGTTACAGATCACTGTACACAACTGGAACCCTTCTTGTGGCCTTTTCTAGTGCAGGTAATTATTGCACTGCAACTATGGGCTGTTTACCAGTTGCAGGGATCCCAAAGAAGTTGTTTTTAACACATATGATTCGATCATGTGACACAACGCAATCATGCAACTCACACGCTCCCAAGCATGTTCCAAAAGTGTTCACATGTGGCATTAGCAGGACAATCGTCTTTGCAGCCTCTGTAGGAAAGATCCTGGCAATTGAGAAACTGATGTTGGAAACACTGCATTATATTTTATATTTTACTCATTTACTAGTCTAGATTTGATTAGCAGTTATAGCTAATCATGTAATAAACCAGTAATTAAACATCTATTGGTTTACAAAGAAATGTTTTGTCCTCTTCCTCATGAAGCATTTTCAGAGATGCTTTTTCCTGCCATGTCCTGCATCGGTGTGGGAGGGATTCTGCTGCTTATAACCAACATACAGGTGAATACATAATGTAAACAGCTTATTCTTTAATATCCTTTAAGCTGCTAATTCTAGTTTATGAACTGTGCTTGAAGGTGGGTAACCTGTTTGCTGGCCATCGTTCCACTGTCATCACGCTTTACAATGGTGCCTTTGACTCCTCTGCAGCTGTGTTTCTCATCTTGAAGGTACCATTCGCACATTACTTTGATCAGGCATAACATTATGACCACCAGCCTAATATGCTACCGTAGTGCATCTGTTGGTTTGGATCACAGGGTTCCCCACGTGAATCACCTGTTGCCAGTTCACCACAGTTCATTGCTCTGACCACTTTTGATACATACTACCCGCTTTTTTTTTAAATAATTTGGCCCTTGTCTTGCTCAAATCTTAACAGTTGCCCATTTTTCCTTCTTCTAATCAACTTTAAAGGACAAAATGTTGACTTGCTGTTTAATTTACAGTATCCCACTGACCAGCAGGTGCCATGATGAAGAGAAAATCAGTGTAGATAATATTATGCCTGACCTGGCTTATCTTGATCTTTTGAGTTCCCCATTACAAACATACTATTATTTTCCAGATTTTATATGAACACGGTATCTCCCTGCGCTCCTCCTTCCTAGCTTTGTCCCTATCCAGCATCATTCACCTTGCAAGGACCTTTTTATTGATGCCCACATCTCACATCCCATATCCTTTACCAGAGAATTACAGTTATGGGTAAGTCTGCTTTTTCTGTAGCCACTGCCATTATCTTGACAACCATAAGCCATGCATTCACTTTTGCAGTGTTCCAGCCTGTGCAAAGGCTAATTCATACAATGTCGAGGAGTTTGAGAAGATAAGAGAAGAAGCTGCAGCAAAAAAGGAGTATGAAGCAGAAACTGAAATTACTGGAAAAGGTAGATGCTTCCTTCTGATTTGATCTTTCTGTTCAAAAAGGCACAGTGATACAGATAAAGAATGCCACATATTCTAGTCTGGTCATCTGAAATTTATCATTTGCAACATATTTTCAGCACAGAGTTTCCGAAGCTGTGTTTTTTCCCGGTTCTTCATGTGGCACCTGCTGTGGTTGTCCGTCATGCAGCTCAGACACTATCTGTTCATTGGCACACTTAACCCCACAATAAGTCAACTGGCCAACAACGACCCTGATCTGGGTAACTAATTAAAAGTCATTGTCTTCACTTAATGGGTCAAATTAACTGTTTGCCTTGTGCACTGACCCTGAACTTGTTCTTTTGTTTTTCTTCTACCTCAGTGAGTCAGTACACCAATGCCTTCGCCATGACCCAGCTGTGTGGGGTGCTGTGTGCTCCCTGGAACGGCCTCATCATGGACAGACACAAGGGGAAGCCTCTAGCTCCCGGTAAAATACTGTGTGAGAGAGCTTCTTCCCACCGTCCAAAGACATGCATGTATAGGTCATTTGGTGATATATATGCCCTTAGCGAATGAATGTGAGAGTGGACAGTTGTCTTTTAATGAGTGTGTCAGCCCTGTGACTAAGGTTGTACCTCGGCTAAGGTCCATAGTTGCTGAGACAGTCGCCAGCCACCTACGGCCCTTAGACCGGTGGTTCTCAACTGATCTGGCTTTGGGACCCACCATCACTCTATAGTGACAAGCCGCAACCCAAATAAAAAAGATATTGAGGAAAATTAAGAGATATTTCAGGAAAATGAAATGATATTGAGAAAAATTAAGCAGTACTCATGTCAACCTTAGGTATAACAGTAAAGTTATAGAACTCTTTTTTTGCTCTGTTTGAGTTTTCATATATTATTCTATTCTATATGTCCCACACTGCCACCTACTGTTAAGGGGTGTAAATTTGTGGTTTATTTTTTAAAATTAAACTCTCTTTTTTTGCCCTGGCAAAGGCCCGCAACCCACTGAAAACAGTTTTGGGTCCCGACCCACCAGTTGAGAATCACTGCCTTAGTCAGTATAAGCAGAAGATGAACAGATGTGCTTCATAGAACCCCTACTTACAATGAGTGAACAAACTGACAGCAGCTGGAGAAAGGTTAAGCTTAAGACCTTTATGGACTATAATCATTTAAAACCTGCCCATCAATAATTCTCATCTCTTGAGATTTGTACATAAACACATGTAATCTTTATGCATTCTTCACTCTAAACTATGTCAACATGTAATAATAATCATGGTAAAATATGTCATAAATAACATATTTTAATTTTTCATTAACCACAGTCATGTTCTTCTAGGACAAACGGAGCAGGAGGCCGACCTGCATTCATCCATCGTGTCCTTGTTCTTGACTGCTCTTCAGTGCCTGTGTTTCTCTGTGTGCGCCTCTATCCCGTTCCTCCCGCTGCAGTACCTCACTTTTGGTCTGCAAGTCCTCAATCGCTCCTTCCTCTATGGAGGGAATGCTGCTTTCCTCAGTATAGCGTAAGTGTAGCCTACTTAGTGCACACTAATATCTACATATCAGAGGTGTTAACAGTAGCCCAAGTGTTTTTTCCTGTTAGGTTGTGAAAATACAATGAATCACGTAGTTCCCTAAATCATTGTAAATCTCAAGGCCTGTCTGATTGTTGGACCCAGTTTTATCCCTGATCATTTTATTGTGACACACTTTACTAAAGTTATTTTTCCAAAAACATTTTACTGCAAGCTTGGCAAATAAATATAAAAGGATTTAAATAAGCTTATTATAGAAACTGTATTCAACTTCCCACAACAGTTGAGAAGCACTGCTCTAAATTAAGTATACAGTATGTTCTGGGTTACTTTTCAATTTTATAAGTAAAGCAAAATTACCAGAATAAACAGAAACTATAGCCAATACTCACTTTGCCAAGCTGTGTGTTTCCTTTCAGTTTAGTTACACTCCATTAAATTATTAGCAAAATCTGCTGACTGTCTATTAAAATAAATGTTGGACAATGGCCAGTTAGTTAGACACTAAGACATATTTTTAAAAGTTAAAACAAATTACAGTACCATAGATTATTTTGTATTATATTTTTATTCATACTACAAGTAGTAGTTTTAGTGTATACAAAAGACAGTTGGTTAAGGACAGTACATACAGTATAAGAACATAGGAATTCCACAAGTAAGCTTAGAGGAAAAACATAAAAGACCTCAAATATATTCTTTTCAGTTGCTTTTTTCCTTTTCAAAGTGTGGTTAAGTGTCATTCTAATATGTATACTTGATGTGTGTATTGTAACATTGTTCCTTGTTTTCTTATACTGTATATAATACATTTCCTTGTCCATTTTTAGATTTCCAGCCTGTCACTTTGGGAAGCTTTACGGACTGGTCATGTCACTGTCTGCTATAGTGTCCTTACTGCAGTATCCATGCTTTGCTTTGGTTAAAGTTTTAGGAGAGCCACTTTATGTGAGTGACTGAGCAGTGATGCAAATTCACAATACTCAAGGCTTATGGAGATAAGGAACCTAATATTTGTGGTTCTTTGCAGGTCAACATTGCTCTAACCATTCTCACTCTGCTGGCCTTCATCCATCCCTTCAATGTCTACATCCAGTGCAGAAAATCAACAAAACAGAAGGCAGACCAGTCTGAAGTTGATCAAGGCACAATTTTAGCAGAAGCAAAGTTTTAAAGTATGTTTTTGCAATGTGTGTTGCTTTTAATATTTTTACATGGAGAGATACAGTATATGCCTTCTCCCTGATGTTGCGTAATGTTTTAACCGTACAAATTTCTTTGTTACTCTCTAATAATGTCTCTATATTTTGATATTTAAATATTTAATTATTGATCTATGCAATTGTGTAAAATATACTGCGGGAACTATATTAAATGCTACATGTTTGACATTTGTGCTCCCAAAGCCAATGTTGTAATGTGTGTATTCATAAGCTTATAAAGAAAATTATCTCAGTGGCTCACCTGGTAAAACACTTAATATAAGTGGCCAACAATCACTGTGCATGAAATGCATGATGCAGGAAAAATGCTAAATCTCATAAACATTTGGATTAGCTTCTATTACCATCTAATAAAGGCTAAAATAACTTTTGAAAACAAAGTGATACAACACTGTTCCTCTTCAAAATGAACCAGAACAGAGAGGTTAGATACAGTAAAAATCTCAGTATAAATGTCAGTATAAATGTCAGACAATCTACAACTGTTTAAGTTTTGTTTTGTGGATGTTGTTGTGGTGCAAGAACAAAATTGCGTCCAAATTATCCGGAGGAATGTTAGATCTTTTCCCTCTTGATGTTCCTGCTCCTTCCTGCAGAAAGCCCTGTGTAGCATTTCCTGCTACAGCTGGAGCAGCCAGATAGGCCTGAGCCACTTTTCCCAGCAGAGGCAGCTGCATCGCTTTGGTTCTCCACCACTGCAGAGGCTCCACTCCCGGTGATGCCCCATTATCAGCCCTAAATACATTCATCTCCATGTCCACCGACTCCTCCACAGACCTCTGCTTGCTCCGATTCGCAGTGCTGTACAGGTCGCCCAACAGAAACTCCATCCCAGACAGCCCGTCTTCAGGAGGAGGCTCAACCCACTCACTGTCATTGTGATCATCAACTTCACTCTCCTCGCCTTCAGATCCTTCAAGGTCGCGGAAGTTGATTGGCTGACAGTCTTTGAGCCGCTTGCTCCGTCGGCGAGATTCCTCAGGTGATGAAGGGGAGGGACTTCTCTTGAGTTGTTGTGGCTTCTTTCCTCGCTTTTTAGTTTTGCCATCGTTTGAAATCCTGACTGCCTCGCTTTTCAGCCACTCAAAAGTATCGGTCTGCTCCTTAAAATACAAATAGCACAATAATGTTAAGATTGTTTAGGTTTTGCAATATCAAGAGCATAGACTCAAAAAGGGGCTAAGTGACAATTTACTAGCTCTTAAGGAGAAGCAAAATGGGAACACAATTTGAGCTGCCTTTCCCAAAAAATAAATTCCTAAAAACTAAGCTATTCACAGATACAACAGCACTTAGACAGCAGTTGTTTGCTCATTATTAAAATGTATTTTTGTTGATTTGAACAAAAGTCGCATACATTAATTAAGGGGGTCGTAACCCTTTTGGAATAGCTGGAAAAAGGTACAGCAATTATACACTGACTGCAAATTATATTCAGAAATAGCTGATTGTGTTTTCTTATATCTCAATAATTTTCATGACAACATTAATTTGATATTTTAGCAATAAAAAGAGCCCCAAAATGTCACTTATGCCAATGAGATTATTACCCCTCAGTATGATAAATACATGCATGAAACTAAGAGATGCCAAAGCTATAACCCCATTAAACATGCAGACTTTCACTCACCTTTTCGGACATAAAGCCAAGTCCGTGGAACTGTGGGTCCAAGGCGCATGCCACGTTCAAGAGTCTGTTTACAACTGGGGTGTCATACCAGTGGCTTAAGTTGTACCTCATGATCGTCTTCGCCTCCTTTAAGATGGGGGAGTCTCCTGGCCGAGTTACAAGGTGGCGGGAGAGCAGGCCCGTGAGAATAGGTTTAATCAATGACAAGCGAGGGAAGTCCTCTTTGGCCAAAGTCTGACAGGCCACATCTAGTGGTTTGAGGACTAGACATAAATCTTCAACCACTTTCCACTCGGTGCGAAGTGATGGGCCACTTCCTGATGAAGTGGGGTTTGAGGTAGACTCAGAACAAGTGTCTTCTGTAAGATCTTTCATTATATCACGCAATAGGCTTCTGTATTTAAGGAGCGTGTTCAGCAGTAGGTACAATTTGTTCCAGGTTGGTCGGCTAAAGGCCCATACCTTCACCTCCACCTGCTCCTCTTTGGTCATAGCCTGCAGCAGCTTCTCAGCATAGTCTTGACTGATGCCGCTGCACTGATTTGGCTCCACAAAAATGTCTGACAGTATATTTTGAAACTTGCTCAGGACCTTGGAGACAGCATTTAGTGACATCAATTCATCAATACAGCTTTGCACTGCAGAAAAGAAGCACGGGACAGAAGGCAGGCCCTCCATAGTTTGGCTTTGCTCCATGTCTTCTTCTTCTTCCTCCTTTGGCGAAGCCGAATCATCCCTCTCCAAAAATGTTGTTGAGTTTGGATGCGTGTTGCTCCCAGATGCTTCCCCAACATTATCGCTCACCATTGGCACCACCCGAATTTCATTCCACCCCTCACCTCCCAATACGTTCAGATTTGCTTGGGAAATGCCCCACTCCTCGGCCATTGCTCGAACTTGAGACTCAACTGCTTTTAAGTTCAACCCGGACTTGGAGAGCTTCTGAGTTGACAAGGCGCGATTGTGAGTAGTAAAGTTTGCGTCAATGTAGTGGACCCAAAGAGAGAGGTACATTTCAGTGTTGCCCTGCCAAGTATGAAACCAGACGTCAACGCTAAAGTTAACCAAATGTGGGACGTCCTTTCTGCGCCGGTTTCGTTCAGCCTCTAAAGGAGCCATGTAATCCAAAGGTTCCACCGTCGTCCGCAGCATCTGTGCCACAGTGGTTTTGCCTTTCATGTGCAATTCTTTAAGTAAACTTTCGAGTTTGGTTTGTGAAGGCAGCTCCTTGTTGAAGGGTAGAAGACTGTTCAGTAAATGTTTAAAACCTTTTCCTTGTACAAAAGCAGGAGGCTGGAGATCCATAATCAGGAAGTACATGATGTTGTCTGTCACATTTGCAGATGATGCTGTTGATGTTGGTATGACTGGACGCTGACCTTAAAAAAAAAAAAAAAAAAGTATATCAAAGTGTGAATATGTGCATCAGGTGTATAAAGCTATTATGTAGCTAAATGTACTGTATAATTCAATTTCCTATTTAAATATTCACAACATTGAGCATAATCATTAAATAGGCCACAGTCTTCTGCAGATAAAAGAAAATATGAATGACAAATGCATTTTTTTTAGCAGTTTAAAAAGATCATTGTTGCCTTAATGGTTAAAAGATGCAAGTAAGCCTAACAAATGAAAATAAATAGGTAAAAAATATCCCGTCAGTAACATTATAAATCAATTTGATGAATATTGTTAAGACTTAACAAAAAGACAACAAGTTCAGTGACTAAATAAGCCATTACTCTGGAGTTGGACACCCGTCAGCATCACAGGTGACGCAACGACAGAAACCACGTGCTCAATACTTTTAAACCGCGGAAGCCCACAGCGGCGCCGCGGGTCTGGCTACCATTGCAAATAAAAATCATTTTATTATTGCCTTTTGTTTATTGACTCTATAGGCCACTCGTTAAATACCGTCATACCGTGCGCGTCACTCGCGGGGCTCGCAGCCCGGGATGAGTCTGAATGATTCGAGTTGTCCGACTTCGAGGTGGGGGTCGGCGGAGAACAGTAGTGCGGCTGAATAGTCACTTCGTGTTTTCGCTTCAAGTGATCCATAAGATTAGAAGTACTGCTCCTAGTGTACTTCACCGATTGCTTACATAAGATGCAAATGGCGTATGACTTGTCCAGTTGTCCATCGCTCATGTAAAACCCGAAATACTGCCAAACTTTTGACCTGAAGTGCTGCGGTGAGAGAAGCTCTATCGGCTCCACCTTCGCCATGTGTCTGCAGGATCCCCACAACAATGCAAACAACACTGGTATCAGAAAAGTCCAAGCTTTTAAAATACTAGGTCGGTCACGTGCCGAAAAAAAACACGCGAGACAGCCAGTGGTTCAATGAGTCAGATTCAACTCAGTTTAGATGCAACAAGTTGAGTGCGTTTCGGTTGCACGCTCCTCTAATCCGCCGATACAAAGTTGCACCGCACTTGCATCGGGCACGCGCGTTCCTGTGTCCAACCCCCCTCTCGGGCACGAGCGCCACTGTGATACGCGCAAATAACGCGCATGAGAGCGAAGACGATAAATAACGTTACGGAGACATTTTACGAAGTTACGAAGTTAAAGCGATCGTCAGTATTTTGTAACGATGATATCGTTGGCCTACAGGTGCTTTTAAAATAAAAAAACAAAACGCTAGTGTAGCTTATTGTTGCACGAGTTTGAACTCTTTAAAATGATTACTGCTTGTGTTTTGGTCTCATTAGCTTGAGGTATGCTACTCCAGTCTACTTCTCCAAACCGCGAGTGTGCAGAGTGCAGACATCTCGGTTACTGTAGGAAAGAGACCTTTCCCTTCTGCAAACCACTGTGCTGTACTTTAGGGCGTGTGTGTGTAGTTGGTTTTAATAATTGCAAACTACTTTAATAGCATAAAATTATCAAACCATATTATTTGTGCACCAGAGACAATCAAAATATAGTCAATATTCTTTGATGCTTATGCTTTTAGCAAATAAAAAAGAACAAAGAAAGATTACTGTACCTATACTTGGCCGCTCCCTGCAAGTGTTGGTCTCTCGTGGTTTAATGTGATGCTTGCTGATCAGATGACTCTGAATGTCAACTACTCCTCCTCCTCCACAGCCCACACGATCTCCACAAAGTTTACATATTGCTGTGTTCTTGTCCAGTGGCCGTCCAGTGTGGTCCGGCTCAAACCCAAAGAAGTACCATGCATTGTTCTCACCGGCATTTTGCACATGAGCATAGTCCGAGTGAGCGACTAGTCTTTCTGTACCAGGCAAAAAGTGATACTTCTCATAAGGATGTGTGACAGGGGTTGGGAAGGAGCCCAGAGAAGAGGAAGGTGCTGCAGAGGAGCCAGTATCACTAGTTAAATCTGGGTTTATGCTTGTCACTTCACTAATGATTGGCATAGGACTTTGGGACTGGCTGTGGTCTGACCAAAGTGAAGAGCTGCTGGGTTCTGGGAGGGTGACCAACTGGATGTCCTGAAGAGGCCGGAGGAAGGACTCCTTGTCTCCAACTTGACACTTCATATTCTCACCTGTGTAACTAAGACCGAGTAGTGAGGCATAATCTCTGCCCACCCAGACTTTCAGCTCCGTTCCTTCTGAGATTGGCTGAGAAACTTTGTAGTAGATCCGGCGGTAAAACTGGAAGACAGTTAGATTATGTTCCTCCTCACTGCTGGTGAATGTCACAAACCTATGAAGCAGAAAAGTAGTCAGTTTCAAAAAGTAAACTACATCAAAGTCCATCAAGTACAAAGAAATGAGTGCCCACCTCATCCAGTTAGATTTGTTTACATCTGAGCCATCAACATATATGAAAGCGGCTTCATCCCTGATCTAGAAATGAGAACAGAGAAATTATTTTAGTGCTGTATATAAAAGTTTTAATACAACAACCTTTTCATGAGTTAAGCCATTTAAAAATGCTGTATAATTAGGAGTATGAAATGCTGTCCACTTACAGCCCAGGCATAACTGAGGTTGTCTGGAACGTGGCCCTTGCACATTTCACCTACAAAGGGCCCAAACATTATACCAGCTTGAAGGTGGCACCTGGCATACACTTTAAGTCTTTTATGAAGCTCTCAGATGATGAAGGACTAGACAGATGTGTCCGCGAATCTTCAGACAGGCACAAGCAGGATGGCAGGGACAGTGCGGCCCGAGACGGCCCACCAAGAAGCCATGGCTCTCCAGGTGGCAACACAGCATCTGGTACATAATTCTGGCTTGAATCAGCTTGAGAACTGAGAGACTGTAGTTCCTGTATTAAGTCTTCATGGGTTTGATCAAAACCTAAAATTAAAAATGACAAGATAATGAGTTAAAATTACATTAATTGATAACCTCCTTACGCAACAGATCTTTGAAACCAGAGATGGAAAGTGTTAGCTTAAAGCTTTACATTATAATGTGCATGGTAAGGTTCAAGTACCCATGTCTACTTCTGCCTTAGAAAGGTCATATTTAAAATCAAACCGATCAGATAACAAATTGTAGTTTCTTCGTATCTTAATTATTGATCCAACTCTGCAGAGTGCAGCCATCGCTATCTTATTGCATCTATTCATTGCATTACTGAAGTAGTGCATAAAATTGTAATATATAATGGTAATCTAGGCTACATTGGTTTGCACCCAAAACACGCACAAAACATGTTGCACTGGTCTTTATACACTGTACATCCATGTTGATGGCCATACTGTTGCCCAATGCTAAAATCGTCTTTCAGCTGACATCTGTTTCATTTAGTTACCGTGTGTGTCGCTTCCAATTCCCAGTGAGGAAGAGAAAGGTGAATTGGCTACTTCTGCTTGATGTCGACGTTTCAGATGACTTCTCAGATTAGTAGTGTTTCCACCTTTTGCCAGCACAATTTTACGGCATAAACGACAAATGACTTCGTCTGATCGGAGGGGTCGCCCATTTTCATCAGCTCTGAAGCCAAAATACATCCACACGAGTGATTTTCCTCTCGGTTTGCTGATTAGATCCATGTTTTTCTGTTTTTGCCGCGAAACACAAGGCTGTGCACAACATGAAGGAACAGAGCTGCAGCCTCGATGTGAGATCTAAAGTAGCTAGAAAGCACACACTGGCCTGAAAATTGTTGATTAGAATATGTTTGAAGTAAAATTAAAATTGCATTAGGTTATGGAGGATTTTCGAATTAGGTTATTTTTTAATAGCCCGCAAAAGCCTAATTTTAGCCCATTTGGATAAGTAAATAATATCTACTCTGTATATTTCTACATTCATTCAGCCAGCTACGTACTTCCTGAAAGCCAATGTCGTAATTTTACTGCGACCTACAAGGTTGCCAGGTTCTTCCGAAAGTAAAGAGAAAAATCAGTTTGCTAAAACGACAGTATGGATATTTTTTCAGCATACTTTTATACCTCGATAATTACATTTAAAGCACCAAATGGCCGTATGGAAAACACTATTTTCCTTTCTTTAATGACATAATATAAAATACAAACATTTTCTGTCAAAAGGAACTAAAAGACATATGAATGGAGGTTATTGCAGTGGTCTGTAACAATAAGAAAACGTATTTTGATTAAAAAATCTAAGTGTATAATTCTTTAGTACAAATGTACCTATTTTACGGCTGATGTCCAGTATGCCTGTGGTTCTCAGAGGCGTCAAACTGGGGAAGTAAAGGGTACCATTTACCCAGGGCCCACTGTAGGAAGGGGCCCTCAAAAAGCCTGGAATATGTTTAAGAGATATTGTGAGCAAAAAGGCCCACCAAGATGGTATAAACAAAGAGCCAAGAATTTCATGCTACACCCCTGGTGGTTCTTAAACATTTTTTCAGTACCCACTGGTATTATGTTTTTATGGCTAAGTACCCCACTTTAGCATTTCTGACCAAAAATGTAAATAATTTAAGTAAGGCATGAAATACCAAGTAAAATACCCTTTCTAATTCCATTTAATGTCTAAACATATTATCTTATATTTTAGCATTATTTTTTTTATCTTTTATAACTATGATTACCAATTCAATTAATGTTTCTCAAAAAACTTCAAGTACCCCTAAGTACTCCTCCTGAAACAAGGTAGTAGGCCTATATGTAGGCTACTATATGCTCATACTAAACTCTTAGTACATGGGCGATTTTAAAGCGTTAAATTGTGTGATCTGGCAACACGAACAAAGTCCTCTAGCTGCTCCATGCTCGACTCGTTGCTCGTTATCAACCCAAAATATCAGACTTGAGCTGCGTACAAAGACTCCCGTGTACAGTGCACATTTCAGGTGCGTAATACTCAAACTGTTTACAACACTGACTCACTTTATAGCCTACTTGTAAAAATAAAAAAACACGTTATATACATTGTTTGACAGACATATATTTCTATTATGTACGTTAATTCATCCGGCCTACGCGTGTTCCAGCAGTAGTTTATTTTATTGCCATCATTGGGCAACCCTTTATTTTTCAGCGCTATTTATTAAGGGTATTAGGGCCCTGCGACTTTCCGTAGAAGGACAGTTCCTTTGATGTGGAAGTTGTTGCTATGGCGACCGCACTCGGAAAGTTAAAAAGCGTTAGCCCGTATGCCACTTTTTGAGCAATACAAACACACAAATTGGGACAGTAAAACGCGGTTAATTACGGCTTTAACATGGCCTCTCGTCTCGTCCCCGACTTCCCAGCCGTTTTGGTCGCTCTGGAACATATAAAAGAGCTGGACAAGGAGCTAAAAGGAGAGGGAGTATCGTTTTCTCCCGAGGCTAGCGTCCACTTGGCGGAGATAACCGCGGCTATCACTGGCCTGGAGGCGGAGAGACGGGCCGCCCATGAACATTTAGAGGTGGCGACGATAGAAAACGGCAAGCTGAGGCATCAAATGAACAACGCGAGAGACCAAATGAGTGAGGTTATCATGGCTGATGTAGCAGCAGCCAGAGCGTCCAATGCAGAGGAGATAGAGCAACTGCACAAAGACCTCCTCGCCATGTCACAACTTCAGGAAGCAACAGCGAGGAAACACGAGGCGCTAGTTTCTCAAAATAAGTTGCTGTCTGTTGAACGAGAGAAAGTGAAAGAAAAGCATCAAGAGGTCATTGCTGCTTTGAACAGCGAGATCACCCAAAAGTATGTCTTGCAGTTGCAGCTGAATCAGACGAGAGAGACGATAGATGAGCTCGATGCATCAATAGATTCTTTTGAAAAGGATACAGTAACATCACGACAGAAATTGGCATTAGAGAAAGAGGCCTTTGCCAAATGCAGAGATAATCTGTCCCACGAATTAGCCCAAAATGAGGAGAGGATAAAACAACAGGAGCAGGAGATTTGGAGGAGTAGAAAGGAGCTAGAGTCACTTAATGATAGCAAAAAAGATGGCAGTGATAGCCTGGATGACCTCCGAATTCAGACTATTCAAGTGGAGAGCAGTATACAAAGACTGCTGGCATCGAAGAGTCAGGGCGAGAAAAATCTTGAAGCAGAGAAGGAAAAACACAAAGAACTCAAGGCCCAGAAAGAAGCACTCGAAAAAGAGCTGGATGAGTTGATCAAAGCCTTTAATAAAGCTATTACAGGTCTAAAAGAGGACATTGCTGCAATTGAACAAAAAATGGTGGGCGCCAGAGCCTCTAGACTCCGCATACAAGACGCTTTAGCAAAAGTGTATGAAGTATTCAAAGTTCACGACGATGAGGAGAGAGAAGTGAGGGCAGAGTATGACTACATGTCGGCGCAGTTGGAGAAGTCGAAGGTGCAGCTGGAAGAACGTATAGCCTCCATAGTCAAACATAAGAAGGAGGTGAACGAGATGGACAGGCACATTGAGGGACTTAAAGAGGCAGATGTGATAAACAAGAGAGTGTTTGAGAGGGATCAAGACGAGCTGTGTGGCAACGTGGACACAGAAAGGCAACATATAAAGGCTTTGGAAGATGAGAAGAGGCAGTTGCAGAAGGTTTTGGAAGAGACAAAGCATAAACAGGAAGAGCATGTAAAGAAAATGACAGCGGATATTAAAGCAACGTGGAGGAGATATAAGGAGCTGCAAATAGAAGAGGCTGCGCTTAAGAAACAGCAGCCACTGAGCGCTGATACCATTAAGCGTCGAATAGTTGAGTCTAAGGCAGAGTACCAGCAAGTAGAGGCAGTTTGTGAAGAGGAGATAAAGCTATGCACAACAGAGACTGAAGATGAAATGAAGACTTGTGAAGAAAAGAAAAAAGAAGTGGCAGAGAAGGAAGAGATTTTGCAAGAGGTGGAGGCCAAGTGGAAAGAGGAGGTAGCCAGGCATGAGAGGCTGAAAACTCAAGAAGCAGAGTTTAAGATGAAAAAATTTGATTTTGAGCAGTCTATTGAGTCACTGAAGCAGGACACGGTCTCTTTGCTTCAGCCCAAAGAGGACAAGAAGGCCAAACTGGCGAGCATTCGGGCAGGTCACATGGATCAGCTCAAAAAACAGGCGTCCGAGCTGAAGTCTGTGGAAATGTGGATTTATGACACCAGGATCAAACTCGAGCAGGTCCGAGTGGAGAACAGCCGGCTGCAGCTCTGCATCAGACACATGACAGGGGACATGACCAAGGCCAGAGAGGACAAAGATAGATACAGGGAGGAGACCGAGCGGCTCAGACGGGCCACAAAGATGTTAATGAGGAGTTTACAGGAAGCTTGGAGAGATGAATTTGTGTTAACCCAAGAGAGGCATAGTATTGATGCTGCGCTGATGATACCAATGGACGCTCTGCAGAGTCACCTAAATACTAGGAGGCGACAGTTAGGCCACGTTCAGACTCTCCTACATGAGCAAATGTTGGACTTTAGCAGGAGATTGGGGGACAAAATAACCGTGGAGCCCCAGTGCTAGTTACAAAGTAAAGTTTACAAAGTTTTAAAAAGAGTTAATGAGGCAGTGGGTTGTGCATCCTTGTTAAGGTATTTATACTTGTTTTAAGTTGCTTGATACATTAAAAAGTCCAAAATAAAACCTTTGTGTTTTTTAATGAACATTTGCATTATAGATGGCTAATAAATTATACAGTAAATAAGGAAGTCATTTTTTATTTTGTGTCATGCACCATAAACTGTCCCCAGCCCGCATGAGCTTACAAGACACAAACAAAACCATAGGCAGACAGACATCATATCAAGTCAAACATGGAGTCCCCTTACAAGTGCCAACCATTTAACATAAACTGAGCTAAATTAAATACATTAAAATTATACATAAACTGAAGTCTGTCTTTATCCGACATAGAAAACAAATCTAGGCCGACATCTGACACACAGCTGACTCCTTAAATCGTGGTATAAAGGACAATAAAACAAAAAGTACATTTCATTATCATTCAGATAACGCAGACAACATTTACGCTCCTCCTCTGGGACCGATATATTACAGTAATACTACATGTCAAAATTATATTAAAGGGGCTATCTTACACAAAATTTACTTTTCTGAGCTTTCTTTCTGTTGCACAAACCTCCACCTCTCCCACAAACCCCGCCCACTCCAGGAAGCACTGACCAGTGAACAAGCCCTCTACATCTCTCTCATTCATTTATCCAAAAAATGGTGTCCAGTTCTGTTTACACTGATTCCTCATAGCTATTTTAACTTTGTAGTAAAATAGCAATCATACAAAAAGTTGAAGGGAAATAAAAAGCTCTTTCTCTATGGTTCTGTTCAAAGTAGCACTACAACTCTGCCATCTGTTTTTCTTTTCACCTGTTTTTTTTTATTATTCAAAAGTTTTTTTTTAGTCACATTGTTTTAAAGGTTAAAACATGGAATGCTGTTCTAGGGGTGACCAAGACTGGTTTGAAAATATGAATAAAAGCACAATATATCTCATTTAAATATTTTTTTTCAAAACAACAAACTCAAACTAAACACTAGTTGTGTTGTTCCTAATTTTTGTGTGCCTTTTTTTCAATGTTTTACCCTAACTCTATGTAATAAAGTGCATATGATTTATGCTTTTGGAATCATTGACATTTAAGTGATACTGCTTACTAAAAATACTACTATTGCAATGACTACCACTTTTATTATTATTGCTCCTACAACTGTACTATTGGTAGCAGAAGTATTAGTAATAGAAACACTAGAAATAGTAATAGCGTAAATACCACTTCTGTTTTATATTACTACTTTTACCACTGCTGTTTATTTGTTTGTGTGGTTGTTTTTTTTTTACTTGGCATATAGTGTATTTAGTTTTTAGAAGTCTAGCACTGCAAACTTTTCTGAAAGACACTGTCTTTTCTTTTCTAGATGAGCTTTGGCGCTGAAGGATCACCTCTTGCTACCAGCAGATGGCACTAGACACCGCTGTTTGTCTGCGCAGTGACCTTGTCCCGCTGTTAAAGGGTCACAGCAAAAGCAGCTGCTGTCCCTCTGTTTAAAACAGACACACACATGAACGCAGATGTATTGTCCCAATTTCTGTGCCACACACAATCAGGAAAACTGAAGGGACAGGAGCCCACTACTGGACAAGTACACGGAAATAAAAATTGGTTTCAGTAAATGAGGTAAGTCCCCATAAAAACACGGTTGTTTTTAAGTGCTTTGTGGCATGTGATCTGTCAGCTTTAGTGAGATGTTTGTGTTCAGACAAGTTTACGCTGGGTTTTATTACAGTGTGAGAAGTTAGGATTAGTTTTGGGCAATAACCAGAGCCATATCTGTTACAGTCTCAATCATCAAGTCATCTGTATAATCCTAGGAAAACTTGTTTGTGGGAATTTTTCATGTAAACTGATGATTTTGAAGAAAGGCCAGTTGCTTTGAAAACCCTGTGTGACACTGAAGTCATTTTGGTCACATACAGACAGCAGCTCAGTTTAGTGTAACCTGGTGATTTGAGGCCATTCAAATAAGCCTCTGATAATGTAGGACACTGCATTTTGTACCAAAACAAAAAGTAACTTAACGAATGGTTTGTTCCTAATAATACTCCATTACAATATTAGTCATCTGATATGTCTGATAGTACACATGTTCTAATCGTTTCCCAGGAAATCATATCATTTACAAGTGAAAGAGGTTAAAGGTCATCGAGACTTTGAGTTTGTTTGTGTTCAAACAGACCTATAATTGTATAATGCCTGTTAAAATTGGGGCAAGACAGTGAAGTGAAAAGATGTTTACATAAAAAGCAAAGATTGGTCAGCAGTGCAATGAAATATAGGTCAGTGCAAACAAAAAAGTACTATTTCAAAGAAGGACAATTGAATGTTTATTATTCATTATATGTGGAGCTGACATGCAGTTGTGAGATTTGTTTACCAATATTTTACCAACAGATTTTGGGAGTGGGTGTTCATTAGGGCTGGCCAGTATATCGCAAGTTATGTCAATGCAATATTGTCAGAGTCAATATTCGTATCACAAGTAAATGTACTGGAATAATGTTATGATTTCCATCCGACAGAAATCAGTGGTGGAATGTAACAAAGTAAAAGTACTTAATTACTTTACTGAAGTATAATTTTCTTGTATCTGTAAATTAAATTTTACTTTTAATTTTACTTCACTACATTTCAGAGCAAGTATCTGCACTTTTTTACTCCACTGCTTTTTTAAAATCGCTTTGAAGTAATAAGTATTTTGAGTTTGGTTTAAAATCATTAGTTTTTGTTGTGTCATCACTGCAGGGGCGGATCCAGAGGGGTGGCACAGGGGGGTAGCTGCCACCTCTAAAAGTATCCTTGCCACCCCAGATGCCAGCCCACCTGGAGATGGCACACATGAAAATACACATTTTGTGATGTGTCAGACATTTATGAGGAAAATTCTGATTTCTAAATATTTAAAGATAAACTTCATACAAGAAAAGTACTTCATTGACTAAGAGCAAACAACAGTGATGCACCTGCTGCCCTGATGGAATCTATGCAGTTTCTGGACAAACATCAGGGTGTATTGTGTGATTTGTTCTAGATATGCAAAACAGTAATTGTATTACCAATGAGTAGTGCAAGTCTTTAATCTCTAGACTAATTTAAGTAGCCTGCTATTTATCCACCATTATGACTAAGAGCGGTCTATCAGGTTTGTCTTTACTCAAATTTTAATTGAATATTGAGTACAAATTTACTAAAGCTTTTGCTCTGGACCTGTGTTTGAGGCATTTTGCTGAACATGTTAATCACTGATTTCTGCTGAAACGACAAAGATTGTTTAAAATTAAGTTAATTAAATGAATGTAACCAGTCCTATGCTCTGTTTGATAAGAAACAAAGTAGTGCCTTTTCAGTTATCTTATTTTGTTCAAATGTTAGCAGTCGATATAATGTATTAAACCATTTGCCACCACTAAATTATTTATTGTCCCACTTGCGACCCAGTGATTTTTTGTCTAGATCCACCCCTGTGTCATTGCAGACGTAGCACATCAAAGATGCAGTAAATTAGTACTCTTCAAAAAAAACTCACAGACCAACAGATTGTGGGCCCTATCTTGCCAAATGGTGCACGTCTGATCTTGGCGCAGACTGATCCCCGCCAACACAGGGTGCTCTACAGGTGAGGTGTGTTGTGAGGCAGCCTGCTCTAAATCTGGGGCGTAGGGTGGAGCATGACTTTTATGCAGAGAAAATCGAAAGCAAAAGAACAACCACCTGCAGCTTCATGTGAACTTTATAGTCTCAATATGTCGCCTACGCCACATCCTTTCATCTTTTAAATTTTCTTTTTGTAATAATAATAATTATATTAATAACGCCTCTCATTGAGGTGTTTTTTTTATGCTACACACCACGGCCTAGATTTAATGCAGTCCGCCTCACAACATACCTAGAGCCACCGCGCCCCTGCGTTGGCAGAAGTCTGTCTGTGCCAAGATCAGGTATGCACCTGTTGGCAAGATGGGGCCCTCAGTCTCTTCTATTGCAGCAGTTAACCTTTAGTTTTCAGCAGAATCCCTCACATTTAACAGATTCATTAGTTCTTGAATCTGTGTAAAATACTTTTACTTTTTTACTCACAAGTACATTTGAAAGTAAGCACTTTTATAATTTTACTCTTGTAGAAATTTTCATGTGATACTTTTACTTGAGTAAATTTTTGCTCCTTTATCTGTACTTTTACTTTAGTAAGTACTTTTTCCACCACTGACAGGAGCCTTAAATCAAACAATGTTATGTCTTTCCTAGGTTTTTATTTTGCCCCAGTTTTAACCAGTGAGTCTATCCAAATATCATTTAGCATTGTGATATTCAACATTGTTATTGCAAAGCACATGTTCTTCTAACATCGTGTAGTAAGGGGATGTGACTTGAGAAGATCTTGCAAGATCAAAATATTAGAATCACGCCAGAAGTTTAATTTGTGGCAAAACATTTAGCATTATCTGTAAGTAAATGCCATTTATTACAAGTTGATTTCAAAATGTCGCTAAACAGTTTTTTCATTTGTGATTTTAGTTGAATACTTTTGACATTTGTTTATTTTATCCTTAAGGAATTAGTGTAAAAATCTTGCCTCGTTGTTGTGAACCCAGTCTCGTGTCTCGTCTTGTGAGATTTGTGTCTCGTCATGCCCCTGTATCAAATAGCTCTAGCATTGTTTCAGACTGTATTGTACTTGTTGAATATCCTTATAAAAAGGGATTGGCAGCATTAAAATATTAACCTCTGTGACTAAAACCAGAATCTGTTTTATCTGTAAATAAATCTCGCAACTAATACACAAGGGCTCCTGATTCTAACCTAATCAACACTTAGATCACACAAAAGAACACCTTGCATCATGCTCTTGGTTAAATTATCAACAGTCACTGAAGGGACACCCACACTCTGCCTCCTCAAATTGACATCACATCCATTTATTCCTTAGGGACACTGTGCCTATTGTACCGTATTGATTGTGTCTTGAGTTCAGGATATGACTCACACTAAACTCACTGTTCAGTGCTGTGCTACTTCATATCAGTCTCCAGGGATTATCCTTCCCTTATAGCTTGATATTTCTGTAGACGTTGTGTCACCTTTAAATGTGTAAAAACAACACAGCTTTCTTGTTATTTTGTGGTAATTGGATGACCTGCACTATAGTGTGTCGTGTTTTGTATGTACACATTCCCCTCTGTCTGCACAGTATGAGCCGTTGCACGCACACATGAGTCATCTATCAGAAGTTGGCCAAGCAAATAGGTCCTAATCGTAGCATGTATGTGATGTCAGAGAGACATGGAAAAAAAAGGAAATATCCAAGAGGTTTAGGTGGTAAAGCATCTGTACTATTTTAAAATATCTGAACACAGTTGACTTGCACACAGTTTACAGAATCAAAAGCTGTGTCCAAATACAATATGACTGAATTCTTCTAATACCTGACATATATTTTCTATTCTCGTCGGTTTGTGACCCTTCACATTTAATAGCAGGGCCATACGAGTACTATATTTATTCTGACTGTTTACAAAGGAACACCATCTTGTGGCGCAATAAACGAGCTGTATGTAGCAAGGGTTCAATTGTTTTTTATGGGGATGGTGAAATTCTTACAAATTTCTTACTAAACTCTTACGAAATACTTTTGCTCAAGTAGTAGTAGTAGTATAATTTTCCTCAGTAGTAGTTTTACTTGTTTACTTCAGTGAAAAGCTGTTGCAGTAGAAGTGTTGGTGGTGGTTGTAATAGCTGTAGTAATGGGAGTAGTAGTGATACTATTTTTTTATTTTTTTATTTGACCTTTATTTAACCAGGAAGGTCCCACTGAGGTTCAGAATCTCTTTTGCAGGGGAGTCCTGGCCCCATGGGGGACCTATTGTCCATGTTTTTAGTGGTAGGGGAAACTGGAGCACCCAGAGGAAACCTACACAGACACGAGGAGAACATGCAACTACTAATACTAGTGTTTGCTATGCATGTACACAAAACGTTTTGAAGAAAATATATTTCCTGCATATATTTTCTAAAACATAAATTTCCTTAATAAAGGGGTGTTGGTGGTTGTAGTAGTGCTTTCAAAATGAATTTCTAAGTAAAGTTATTAATTTAATGCTTTTTTTTTTTCTTTTATTCAAGTAAACATGTTTGACAACTTTTACTTATTAGTTATTTTAAAGTACTTTTACTTGAGTACATCTTCCACCTTTGGTAATAACTGTACAATGCACTCTGATTTGTGGTGCATTAAATAGTTAATGTTGAGCAGTCAGGATCCCTCAGTATATCTTGTCATTATATGATAGTATAGTATGATAGTATGTGTGTAAGCTGCAGATTGTGTATTGTTTTGATCCTCCTCTTCGGCACATGACTTGTAATACCCAGCATGGCCCAATGACGTCTGCGCTTCCTAATCTCACTCTCTCCCCCCTCCCGTTGGCTTTATAGGCTGTGCACAGAGCGGTGACGAATCAGATTTCCTCACGCAGCCAAACACATCTGTCACTGTCTCTTGCAGCAGTAACAACAAACTGTTCTTAGCCTATTTCAGCTGTCAGTAACACAAGATAGCATTTAAAAAACAACAACAACAACACTGAAAAGAAGCAAAAAGGACTATTTAGTCTCAGACCCAAGATGGAGACTATGGGTAAGAAACAGCTACTCTGTGTTTTGCATGGCTTTTGGATTTGTAAGGTCTAAAGTGGAAGTAAATGGGAGGATTTGCTTTGTTTTGTTGCGGAAAAAGGTTCACGCCTAGACTTACAGTCTTCTTATTGCTCACTCTCTCTTTCACTAACACATACTTTCCCAAAGATAGAGCAGATCCAAAACATTAAGCAGACATGGTATATAACCTTTCCTTTTATAGCTGTAGGTGTTTAGAAGACAAGTGAGGCATGAAAAAACACATTTTTGCCAGACAGACACTTGTCGTTTGTGAATATTCATGCATGGGATTTCTCTTGATATCGTTTGGTGAACAACAACGTGCCTATGTGACCCATTTCACCACAGATAATGACTTTGAAAGACGGCCAAAGAAACAGATGGTGGCTGAGCACATGCCAGCTCATCATCAACAAGGTGTGACCTCTGCAAACCTAACCCCAGTTTTGAAATGCAAGGTTATCTGGCATTAGGAGCTTTTACAATACATATCCTCTATCACATGGCACACAAGAAAACGTGAGCTGCCAATTGAATACACATACACTAACATTTGCAGTTACATTGATGGGACAAAAAGTGAAAGTGACAACCTGGTATTAACTATAGCTGCCTGTGTTTTTCCTCACCAGTGTGTCCGATGGGTGGAGGGGCGACGAGGCTCTACAGTGCCCTGAACCAGACGCTCCCCCAGGCCCTCCCAGACCCCCATGAAACTGAAGACACAACCCTGGATCCAGCTTTCTGCAAGGTAACTCAAAAACATTGTAAACCAGTTTTAAACTAGGACTACACCAGAACAAAGATAAGAATGATTACAAATACTGCTAAATAAACAAAACCAGCTCTAAACTAGGACTACACCAGAACAAAGATAAGAATGATTACAAATACTGCTAAATAAACAAAACCAGCTCTAAACTAGGACTACACCAGAACTAAGATAAGAATGATTACTAATACTTCCAGCTTTTACGCCATTCGCTTTTCCTAATTCAGTCCTCTCCATTTGTCTATGCTTCGGACCGGCACAAAGAGTATACTGGCATGTGACCTTCTGTGGATTAGATAAGATAAGATAAAAATATAGGATTCAATCAGACCTAAATCAGGATTAAACAAAAAGTCTAACCCAGGACTGAAAAGCTTTAATTAGGACTAAATCCAGTAATCTAGTGTTTTTGGCTGCACCACAGTTTGAATAAAGACTCTCATTGTACATTTATGTTGAAAGGTAGAGATTAAATGCCTGTCACACACAGATAAATTTAATGTTATTGCAAGACAAGTAGTTCTTTGGTACGGTGATGGGTGATTCTGGGATAAATGCAGTAGAGATTCTCTTTCAGTCTGTGTCCTTACTGAATTCCTCTTCTGCCTTTCACAGGAGCACAAGGGGTCCGCTGTGTGCTCCACTGATCGCGTGGAGCTGCTTCGACAGTGTGAAGACGCCCTCAGGGACAGGCCACCAAGATTTCATAGGAAGTTTATTTACACTAATAATGAAGAGGGAGGAAGTGCACCCAGTGGCCACTTCAGGGTGATGCAGTGGAATATACTAGCACAAGGTAGTGAAACTATACATCCATATACTATATTGCTTATTTTTATAATCCAGTGCAAATCCTAATGCAGCCTTCTCCATTTATCTGTTCTTGGGACCAGCACAAAGAGTACACTGGCTTGTGATCTCATGAAGCTGGAATATTTTAACATTTTTACAACTAAATGAAATATTAGCCTGCTCTGAAAGCTGTTTATCTTGTCTATTTTAGCAAAGATAGAAATCTTCTAATTTCTGATACAACATAGATAATGCAATATATTTCAAAACAATTTTTTCCCCTGAGAGAAAATGAGGTTATGTATATGAATCACAGGCCTAACACACAACTATTCTCATTTGTCTTAATTTAAATTGCCCACAGTTAGTTAAGTTTTTTTTCCTATACATGCATGTCTGCTAGACCCATGATAGCACACTACTTGTAAACAATGATGCTGCCAGCCGTGGAATAATCCTGTAACCATTTTTCTGTCTTGTAAATCTTCCAGCCCTGGGTGAAGGAATGGACAGTTTTGTTCAGTGTCCGCTGGAGGCCCTCAGCTGGTCCCAGAGAAAGTACCTGATCTTAGAGGAGATCCTCACTCACAGACCTCATATCCTGTGCTTACAAGAAGTGGACCACTACTTTGACACCTTCCAGCCCGTTCTTGCTGGATTGGGCTACAGCAGTAACTTCTGCCCAAAACCCTGGTCTCCGTGTCTGGATGTAGGAAGGCAACAACGGACCAGACGGCTGTGCACTTTTCTATGATCAGTCAGAGTTTGACTTCCTTGATAGTATCAACATTCGTCTGTCTGCCATGAGGATACCAACGAATCAGGTTAGTTTTCTTTTCTTTTGTTTTCTCTCAATAAAAACATCCTATGTTTGTGTTTTTATTGTGCCACACCATTCTGGCATCCTGACTCATCAAAAACAAGAATGACTTAGTTTTTTTTTTCAGGTGTAGTAAAGACCAACAACCGAGTTAGCTAAAATCTGATCAAAGTAAATGATGAAAAGATGAAAGAAAAGTGCACAATAATTTGAAGTAATAGTATGCTATTACTTCAATTTATTGTCACTCAAGAAGTAAAAGTACTCATCAAAATTATTACTTGAGCAAAAGTAAAGAATTGAGGGTAAAGTTTACTTAAAAAGTACTACTACCACCACTTCAACCACTACCACCCACCTCTGCATGTACTGCAGGTGCATGCCATTAATGAATTTAAAGAAAAATCTTGTAGTGTAATGTGAGGCTGGAGTTTTAGTACTAAATCAAGTAAACTTTACCCTCAATTCTTGCTCAAGTAATAGTTTTGATGAGTACTTTTACTTCTTGAGTGACAATATTTTGAAGTAACACTATGTTTTCTTAAGTATAGGTACTTCTTCCACCTCTGCGTACATTCAAAGTTTAAGATTTGATAACTGCCACTGACAGGTCACAGTTGATGTTACTGTTGCCTAATCACACTGCAAGAGAAATTAGAAATTGCCATTGGCTGTGGCGTACACAAGGTTATTAAAATCCACACAATTATTTACTGACCTCCATTTTGTTTTGTTTTTTTGCCACAGGTTGCGGTAGTGACAATGTTGCGCAGTCGAAGCTCAGGCAGGTGTGTGTGCGTGGCCGTGACCCACCTGAAAGCTCGAGCGGGATGGGAGTGGCTCCGCAGCGCTCAGGGCTCGGACCTCCTGAGACACCTCCAAAACCTGGTCCAGAAACACAGTCCTGCAGCCGACCTCAGCTCGGACATCCCACTGCTGGTGTGCGGGGACTTCAACGCCATCCCGTCCGAGGAGGTGTACCACCGCTTCACCACATCACTTTTAGGCTTGGACTCCGCCTATAAAAAACTCAGCCAAGACGGATTAACAGAGCCTGAATACACAACATGGAAGATTAGGCCGACAGGGGAGTGTTGTAGCACCCTGGATTATATCTGGTACGCTAAGGACTCGCTCAAAGTAGATGCGGTTTTGGCCATGCCCACGGAAGAACAAATTGGCCCCAACAGGCTTCCATCCTTCAACTACCCATCCGACCATCTTTCTCTGGTTTGTGACTTTAGCTTCAAGGACAAGGAGTGACACTACCTTAAGGCCTGTGAGTGATAAAGCCCTATACAATGACAGATTAATAGCCAAGGAAAAAAGTATTTTTGTACCAGGTTATGGCCCTTTACCTTGATCTAAACTCTGATGGAGGTTTCAATGCAGTCAGTGCAATCTCCATTCAATCAATAAAGTCTATCTTAGCAAAGGCTGTACTGCACTGTGCTGCACTGACAATTTGCACAAAAAAATGACACTGATGTTGCTTTTGTAAATTACGCTCCATGATGATTATTTTGATGCCATTGTACCATATGATACCTCACAAAGGGTTTGGTCACATATTTTTTTATTAAAAATGGCTTTGTAAATATCAGTACAAATCTAATAAACTTAACTTATATTCAAATGTTCTTTGGCTGTATCCTTTTCATTATGGTCACAAACTGGATTTGCCTCAACCCTCACAATAGTAGCAAAACTACTGGCTGGCACAATTTGTACCATTTGTGAACCTGACTGGTTCAAAGCAAAACACAAATCTACGCTGTGTAAACTTTACAGGTGAATGGACAAGCACACTGTCATGACAAACAGCATGTAACTTGAGTTCTTTTGATGAAACCACTGTTATAGGGTTTTGTTGATTATGTTCTGGGTGTTTAAAGACATAACTATGATTCAAATGTCACTTGTCCATCAAACCTAATGTATGGGTATTACATACAAAAAAAATATACAGACACTTAAATCATGTTTCAGTAAAATCTACTTTAATACACAATGAAACAAGAGTACAACAAAATAGAATATACTTCAAATGTTGAATATACAAACAGTTCAGTCTGAACGCAAACCTCTCTTACCTCAGTAAAAAATGAAATGTCCGGGCAGGGCTGAAATGGCAAAGTGGATACTGTCAAATTGACCCTTTATTTGAAAATAAGTGACCTGGGACCCTGGTATTTCATCACTGATCTGATAATATTGAATAACTGCTTGATTTGCATTGTTAGCTCACATACAGTACATCCCTGTTTAACAAAAATACATGACAGCATGCACTGGCTTATTTCAATGCATTCACATGCAGCATCGCTGCATAGCATCCATCAGGAAAAAAAAAAAAAAAAAACCAAGATGCGTTTATCAAACCATTCTCAAAGTCTTTTGAGAAGGAAAGTGCAACAATCTGGCTTCTGACCTACATTAAATTGCTGTTGTGATTAACAGCCTGATAGAAAAAGAGAAAACTAATGAATACAAGTATTAGTTCCCTTAGTTTAGTTCAGTAATACTGTGCTTGGTTTAAGGTATCAAAGAAAAAACAAAGTTCAGCTTACTGTTCAGAAAATACATGAAACAAAAGTTAAAATTTAAACCTACAGCTGTTAACTTTAGCTCTGTAAATATATATAATTTACATGATCATAGACTGACATCGTCCCTTGGAGCTTTTCCAGCTCCACGTTCCTTCGAGCACCATCCACACTTGATCTGCACAGTGATATAAGTGATGCTGGTTTAACATCCATAAAGTCAAATTATAAACATATGCCCGCTACAAAAGCTTCTTACATCCATCCAACTTCACATTTTGGTTGTCATTATTTGCCTATCTGTGTAGTGTTGTATTAAGAGTGAGTGCATTTCACCAATTAAAGTCAGTTATATTTGTAGTGATTAGTGTTGGTCCCTTTAAATTCACCAACAAGTCTGAGTCACTCCTATGTTAGACGCTACAGTCTGTACTGTACAGGACCTTGTTGCTCAGAGGTTTCTGTGTGGTTTTGAGGAGGACCGGATGAGAATTGTCTTCTGCAGCAGGGAAGGGAAAGTGTAAAAGTTTGAGTCTTTTAAGTCTCACAGACTGCTGCTGGTTATAACAACAATAAAAATTACTTCTGTACAAACTAGACCTCTCCTGTAAGAGAGAAACTACTGAACAACAAAAAGTGTGTATTTCAACACTCTGGCTCTTCTGTTTTTGTCACTTCAGGTGTTTCCAGTTTAATCACCACTTCAGCATCGACTGCCTCAGACCTGACGCTGTGGACCGTTTTGGGACTCTGTTGGACAGCAATGGTAACTGGCAACGTTTCAACCTTGAGCTTCTCCAGAGCAACTCCTCTTGTTGCCGCTCCTCCAATAAGCAGCTCAGAGCCGTTGATGACACCACTAATGACCCGTGCTTGTGGCTGATTAGCTGGAGGTAACGTTACTACCCCTGTCCCGGCCCCAACACTACCCGACTGGGACACCACCACGGCCTGCTGCTGCGACTGCGTGGGAACAGTGAGTCTCATCACTTGAGTTCCTGGTGCAACATTAACAGGAGCCAAGGCACGCACTGTCAGAGGGCTCCCCACGAGGCTGAGACTGGTGGGAGAGGTGGCCACACTGGGCTTGGACCCAGGAGAGGTCTGGAGCTGACACTGAGCCAACTGGTGTGCAGGGATCGTGATGATCTTGGCAAGCTGGACAGTGATTTTGTCCCCGTTTTCAGCTGTTGCTGGCACCATGGTTGGGAGAGTCTGGATCACAACCTGCAAAATGTGGGACCACATTTAAATTAGCTTTGAAATATGCAAAAAAAAAAAAAAAGAAAATCTCAAAAGTATGTAGTTTTGTCTTACCTTCTGTTGTGAAGTGGTGTTAGCAGGAACTGCACTGATCGGAGAAGTATTGGTGAGGAGTGTGGTGTGACCCGCTGTCCCAGTCGTTCCTGTGGGCTGCTGTACCGCCACTGTTGAAATCTTCTGACCCAGAGATGTGGTCATGACCACAGGGACCTGCATAGCTACCCTCACCGTCCTAAAACACAAGTATTATTAAACACTGCAGTCAAATTTGTAGTAAGCTTGATTGATTGATTACTCTGTCACCACAGTACTGTGTTTAACGATACATAACAAGTTTACTGTTTTCATAAGCAAATTTGATTATGTGGTACTGGCATATAGATTGTTAATTACTCCTGAGTACAACTGTGTTGTGTGGATAGAGATTTTTAAATGCTCTTAAATAAAATGTTTTACATCATCCAGGACTGACCTTGGACCAGTGGCATTAGTGATGATCGCAGAGTGAGACTGTGGCGTGTGACTTGAATCTGCTGCAGAGACTGTCAGTACTCTTTGAACTCCTGGGGTGATGGTTGTGCTGCCCCCTGCTGCTGGTTTGCTGCCTGTGGTTGCAGGGGCGAGAGTGATGTTAGGTTTGCTCCCCCTCAGGATGTTGGGTTTTGTGGGGGCTGAATGCTCAGTGTTCTGCAGCAGTAGGTCTGGTGGTGGTGGCACACGCTCATAAGACGTGGCTGACTCTGAGCTGATCAGATCGTCATGGGCTGGGATGTCCACCTTGTTGTCATCAATAATGACAATGTTTTTTGGCATTTCTTTGAACTGATAAACCAGGCGCTGACCCTCCACTTTGGCAAGAATACCTCGCTGATAGTAATATCTGCAAACATGCAAAAACATAAGTTATCATGTTTTATTTACCGTGAGTTTAACTATTTAAAAGACTCCCTCCTCACCTGAGAGCTCTTCCCATGGTCTCATAGTTCATGTCTGGCTTGTTCTTGTGCTTGCCCCACAGTCTGGAGACTGCTTTTGAGTCAACCAGTTTAAAGATGCCCTTCTCCCTCTGTGTCCACTTGATGTACCTGGGACAGGTGTTCTTGTCCTGCAGCAGGTCCAACAAGAACTCCCAAAGGTAGGTGGTGGTCCCTGCTAGATGTCAAAAGAAATTAAGCTTCTAGATAGCAATACAAAAAATATTTATTTATATTAACTCTATAGTGACTCTTTGAATACCTTTCCCCTCTCTTGGTTTCTTCTTGATACCAAGATCTGGTGAGCCATTGGAAAATGGTGGATGTGTCTTTGGCTTTCGTCCAGCTACAAGAGAAAAAACAAAGGTTTTAAAATTACTTATTCAGCATCATAAGCCTACTGAAAAAGACCCAGATGCAGCCAAAAATAACCACTAGAGGGAGCTCTATGAACACAGTACTTGTGTGGCTGCAGGCTTTGGTCTGAGGTTTGTGGCCTGGCTCCACAGCCAGGACCAGAAGCAAGTTAAATCTTAGTGCTGCCAAATGTGTAATAGCATAAGCCAAAACCAACACCCACAGTGATGTGCAGATTGTAGGTCTATTTTCTATTCGCATTTTGGTAGACTTTTATTTTACATCCACAGAAAACAGTGTGTTTACCTCTTTTCTTCCTGATTGGCTCATGGTCAGGCTCAGGCTCAGGCTCCTCTATCAAGGTGACCATCTCCTCATCCTCATCCTCATCTTCACAACAGTCCTCTGTTGATATCTCCACTTCTGTATCTGTTATCATATCTGGACGCATGGCGGCATGAAGAAAATCTGTGGACGCAACGCATTAAGAAATATTTATCTCTGCAAAATGCAATAAGAAAGCTTTAATATGATACTATTTTAATATTAATAACCATTTATAAAACATTAACATCAATAGGGAAGATAATTGATGATGTTTAGTAGTTCAATTGTACTTTTAAGAGATATTAAACTAATATATTCAGGTTGCTATGTTATGAGTTGGAGTTGTTACCTGGACTGCGGTCTTCCCTGAGGCTGGAGGGTGAGTCCATGCGCAGCAGAGCTTCTGCTGCTTCAATGGTTTTATCAGAGCAGTGGACACTGGTGCCATGGACAGAGGCCTCCACTGAAACAAAAGGATCAAGTAATTCAGCAAACAGTTGCATGTGTGCTTATAGTTTACTTTTAAGTTTACCATGTGATCATTAATTCGGTGTGATCTACAAAACTGAATAAAATTTTGACTATTGTCAATTAATTTATACAATGCTAAATCACAACAAACATGACACTTTGCAGTTAGTGCAAGTCAAGACAATATTCTTTAGTGTAGAGAGAAACTCCATAATTGAACCGCAGCAAGCTCATGGGAAGAGACTAGACTGTATTTTCTTGGGAATGAAAGTCCCTTATTGTAATGTTATGTGGTGTATTTTTCAAATGCTTATTTTCTATAGTTCTTGGCCACTGCTTCACATGCAATATTGATATTGTTAGTAATTGACTACTTTTGGCAAATAGCAAAATAATAACAAAATGACTTTTTTCATAGAAACAAGTTTGACAATGAGTTAAACATATGGTTAATAAAAAGTATGAGGGACTATGGTTTCCTGAGAACAAACCTAGGGCACCTGCTGTTGCTGTCACTCACTGGTGGGAAACTTGAGCGTCTGTGACACCCTGCTCTGTCCATGTTTGGCTATCCCACTGAGGCAACAGGCAGCACAGAGGTGAGAAAAGGGCCTATCTTTAGATTGTCCCGCTCAGGGAGTCCCTTACACAAACAAATGGGGAATGATGGAAACCACTCTCACCGTACGCACCATGGAATGACTTCAGCTGCCCTTCAACAAAATAAAATCACCAAAATGTCTACTGTAAAAAGGCATAATTGCATTGGGACACAAAGGATTACCGCCACCATTGTTGATTTCCAAGTAAAAAATGACGAAAACACGGTCACGGTGCCATGTTAGCATATTCGAGTGATATTTTTGTAGTAAAATTTTATGTAAAAGTAATGAATTTATACTATATACATATATAAGTATAATATAACGGCGCCAAGAATAGCAGGAAGTCCGACAGAAAGTAGTCCTGCCGCTGATGACTTCCGTGTTTACACTCCTTCATCCTTTCCCTCCAGTTCTCTTCGAAGAACCGCACGAATCTTCTTGTCAATCAGCACCCGCCTCGCTTGCTATTGGCTGCTCCGGAGTTCGTCGGCCCGCCCACTCTCGAAACCGATTGGACGGGCGGTGACGTCTAACCGCCGCGTAATTCTATTGGACGAACGTTGACGTCAATCAAAGCTACGCCGCGCCCTCCCACATTAACAATGCTTCCGCCATCGAAACGGGACAAAAATACTTAAAAAAAAAAAAGCCATTTCAAACACTTAGACAGAACTAAAAGAGCACAACGAAAACTGACTATTAATGAGCGGCGAGGAGTGTTTAGGACATACGAAACAATTGTAAAACGAGTATCTTTTTTACATAAACTGTCGACGCGTTTAAAAAGAACAGAGGTAGTGTGCCATATACAGGCCATCCCACGCTTTAGGAAAAGGAGCACAACACTATAGCGGAAACGAGACACAATAAACACAAACCAAAAGTGTGCCAATCTTAACAATTTGTCCAATGCAGTCCATAACTTGAATGGAATACAATAATGTTGGTATATTAGCGTTATTTAAGTATGTTGTGTAATGGGTATTTTCGTGCTTTTTCACAAACCCAGCTGATCAAACTCAATAACATTTGGAGTATCTATTACATTTAGCATATCGTTCACGTTGTAAATAGTAAAAAAAAATAAATCCACATGTCCTTCCGACCCAGACAGCGTGGCAAAGACGTAGGAAAGACAACATCCTCGCACTTCCTGGTTTTGCAGAGCCGATCCGCATACACACCGTTATTTTGTGCATAGCTTACGGCGCACAATAAATCTGCTCCAACATGCAAAGTCTGTTTAAGTGCAACTGGCAACTTCTTCACGTTCACACACGCGTTTGTAGAGTTTTCTTTTTTTTTTTTTTTTATTTAAGGCACACATTATAAACCATTTAGCAACGCCATGCAGGTTGCTACCAAGGTGATCACTTCCTGATTGCCCTCCATTACTTCACTACGCTGCTTAGCGGACCGACACATAGCGGGGACTTCTTAAAAACATGCTGTGCCTCAAAAACCCAAGCCGCGGGAGGATTATTTAAATCGATTGCGCTACATTACCGGCTCTGATGAGTAGGTCGAGTTGGTTTGCGTGCCCCTCATGCTGCGAAGTCGCCATGTTTTTCCCCTTGCTGCAGATTCACATTGACTTCTCACTCGGTGAATTGTATGGGAAGCTACCTAGCGCGTATCCCTCCGCCGCTAATGGGAAATCTCCTCGACAGACTTCAGCGGGGCGCGTTACTGCAACGCGAGTATCTCTCCGCCGCCGACACAGGAAATCCTTCCTTTGCCCTCCCTCTGCGTGGGTTACGTGCAAAGCGCCCAAGTAGCATAATAATACCAAGTCATTAACTGGGATAACGAAGAAAAACGCACTTATTTTTGACAACAGTGAGTAATGTTAATGTAAATACAGTGCAAATACAAAGTAGCTCAGAGACACTAATTTTGTACTAATGACTATATATACCTTAAAGAAATGCAAGTTAATAGGCTACATGTGCTGAATGAGCAGTATGATTGTTTTCCAGAAGCAAAACCTGATACTTTGCAAAAAGGCAACTATTATCTAATCAACTCAAATCTAATCAATGGACTATTACTGAGGGTTCCCAGGTGGCACAGTCAGTTTTTTGTGGACTCTCACATCCCCACATGTGAGGTACTGCTGATGAGACAATTAACGTACAAATGTATGTAAGACTGGAGGAGTCTGAAAACTCAGTCATCAGAGACTTTAACTAACCGTGCACTGAGCCGTTATAGATACTTATCTCCTTTGAAGAAGTGCTAGATTATGAGACTTTATTTGAACTAAATGGACTAATTGTCTTTTTATACTTTTGTATGTTTTATTTAATGCTATGGACCAAAACCATGTGTCTGAAATAAACACTGAATTGAAATAATAAATAAATCTGTTATTCATAACAAGTTACTAACAAGTCATATGGATGATTTTTAACAAGTTTCTGACCAAAGAATTATAAGTATATAATAAATGCTTCTCCTATTCACAAATGTGTTTCTTGATGAACCAAACACTGCGCCGGATTAGACACAGGTCACAATTAGAAAGAGATTAATGCACGATTAGTGAGTTAATAGGCTCCTGAATTACTGAACACCTTCTCTGTTACGCTGTTAAACCTCACAATTTATCCACAAGGTGGCAGTATATGACAGGCTTCCAGCTACCTAGCATCGCCCTGTGAAACCTGTTCCTGTAGTAGTTTTTCTGCAGGGTTTAGGACTGCTCATTCTATGCTTTGATAACTACAATGTGCAAATGGATATAATTAGCAGTCCTATTTAGTAGTCATACATTGTATGACCACTAAATAATTTCTTTCTCACCTGTCTCTTCGTGTGTCTCCACCTCCTGTTCTTCAAATACCTCCTGCATCAGGTAGGTCTGTCCGTCACACACAAACACCTGAGATGAATATCCTTGGCCCTCCACGACACTGGCCGCGGGCACCTCTTCCACAATGACTGCTGGGTCATCTTCATCACAGGTCTCCTCATCCTCGCACTCTCCCTCCACCTCTCCCTCCAGCTCCAGTTCCACCTCACATTCTCCATCCTGTACAAAAACATTAGAGACAATTGCAAAAAAGGCATTAGCAAAGCCCTTGACAAATTACTTTACATAATATTCATGGTCATTTGTCATAACACCATCTCAAATCTAAAAATAAGAGAAAAGATCAGGGATGTTACACAAATACAAGATGCCATACAAGATACTTAAGTCACCTTTAATACTACACGTACTTTAAACATGATGCATCTTCTCTATTTTTCTTCAGCCTTTCCCTTTCTGGGTTGGTAGAGATGATTATTTGCTTTCAAATGAGCAGTGATTTGCATAATTTGCCATAAGCTTTTACACTGTATACCCATCCCGACACAACCCTGGGCTTCTGAACCCTTGTGGATGGATACATACATATTACATGATTGATCGTCTTTAACACCTTGCACCGTCTTGCCTGTCACACCTTTGTTGCTACCTTTCATGGCAGGATAAAAATGTAACAACTTCTTACTATCCCATTATGGAATTGTACATTTGGGCAAAGGCCTTGTTCATTATTGACAAAAATGGCTTATAGTAAATGGGGATTATGAGCGGGACAATGTGAAACAAATATGGACATTAGTATGTGTGGCTATGGATACCCACCTGTTGAGTGTCTTCTTCAGCTGTAACGTACTCCACCACAGTACCACCGGAGTCGACCAGCACCACTGAGGTCATGACTCATGAGCTGGTGGGACAGCCACTGCGCATCTGCCAAGTGGCTTCCACCCTTCTGAGGATGAAGGGCCCTGGAAAAAACATCCAAATGTTAGCCTGGAATTAGCAAAGTTATAGTTCTACTGCATTTCATGAATACTGGACAAGACCTGATGACCACATAGACATCTTTCACTTAGTCTCTGTTGCTTCACTGAGTAAAAATGAAAATGATTTCCCAGTCATCCCAGATCTTATTTCGAGCCTCCCTTATGGTCTCTGGCAACAGGAAGTGCCTGTCTGTTGTTACAGGAAGCAGTGCACTCACAGGAAGACAGCTCATTCTTTGCTACACACAAACACACACACACAAACACACACACTAAGTAACACACAAACACACAGTGTCCAGCGAACTCAGTGTGGCCTGGGGCCATGGTAACAGTTGCTGTGAACCACAGGGCTCCTGCTCTGCTCTGTGGGAGGTCAAAGGATCTGAGGCAAAAGATAGGATAATCTGAAGGCAAACTGCACACTGCTTTAACAACTGATGCAACATGTAGTCATACCAAATGTGACAAAGCCATGAGCATTACAAAGCAAGAATCCTAGAATCTAAACTTTGCAATAAGTACTAATCAGACATACAAATTTAAAAGTAGTAGCTAATATATACAACTGACTGACACTTTGCATTCAATGCAAACACTCCTAAGTGAAAATGCACCACAGGGCTTAATCATATGTGCACCCACTCTGCTCAATAACAAGATTTGATTGAAGACACTTAACTTTTTTGCTGTTTCACAAAAGACAATGATTTTTCCTATGCAGTAATTAAATGCAGTACAATCTAAATAATAAATACCCACACAACTTTGATCAATACTTTTACATCAAATAAGAAATAAAATAAGAGTTAATTGGACAGACTAATTATTAAACATGCTTTCAGAATGAAGTCTGTCAGAATAAAAAATTGTAAGCTTTATTTTAGTGTTTATGCCATAGCCTGACCTTGCACACACTCTCACGTAACACTGCTGATTTATAATGTCCCAAGTTGTGCTGTTATTTGTGCTTTTAAGATTAACATCAGGTCAGATGTAAAATATACATCATGTTTGTTATTTAACAAAACAGCAAAGTCTCAACTTAACACACAGTACAATAATGCATTAGGTATAGAAAGCCGAGAAACTAGATTTAGTTGTAGAACCCCCAAAAAAGTTACTAAATAATGAACAATAATCCAGCCACAAGGGGACAAATGTAATTAGTCTTTGTGCCAATCCCAAGCCCAGATAAATAAAGAGAATTACAATTACAGCAGACTAGGAGGCAGATAATTTGTTGTGACTCCAGAAGGGAAAACCCAAAATGAAGCAAGACTAATGTATACCAGGCACCTTTCAAAAGACTTTATTCAAATTTGAGCAATTTTAGGTATAAAAACACTATGCATCTTCTTCAATGGGCGTGGTCTTTTCCACTAGGCTAGTTTACTCTTCAGACAATTAACACTGAACAAAAATATAAACGCAAAACTTTTGTTTTTGCTCCCATTTTTCATCAGCTGAATTCAAAGATCCAAGACTTTTTCTATGTACACAAAAGGCCTTTCTCTCAAATACTGTTCACAAATCTGTCAAAATCTGTGTTAGTGACCACTTCTCATTTAGCGAGATAATCCATCCACCTCAAAGGTGTAGTATATCAAGATGCTGATCAGACAGCATGAATATTGCACAGGTGTGCCTTAGGTTGGCCACAATAAAAGGCCACTCTAAAATGTGCAGAGCACAGCACAATGCCACAGATGTCTCAAGTTTTGTGTTTATATTTTTGATCAGTGTATTATTATATTTTTTACATTCATTTTCAGTATTTTGTGCAATAAAAATGTGTGTGCTGTGTAATCTACAAACTTGACAATCACTATTTCAAAAAGCCAAAGTGTAATTAAACAGCTGCCTTTACTACTCCTATATACTAAGTTGAAAGAGCCCACAAGTATGAATGCAGAGGGGAGTGTCCTAACATCACGAGACATATCCACATGTTAAACAGCACTCAACTATATTAACAATCAATGTTGTTAACTGGCTAAAAACTTGCTATGTTAACATCAGACATAAATATTGGCTAACTTTGTGGCTGAAGGTTAGCCAATATCTAACTAGAAAGCGTACATCTGTGAAAAGCAGTTGGGGTTACAGCAACACATGATTACATCAGTCTGATTTATAAAACCTTTCACCAAATCACAAGGGGTAAAGATGACAACTGAAACTGAAGCTTAAAGCTTGAAGTGTCTTTTTCAGGAACAAGTCTAGCTTTTCTCTTTTAGTAAGGAAACGCCTTATTTCTGTAACTTTTTTACCCATGTTGGATTATGGTGATCTGCTTTTTATGAATGCACCTACACAGCACCTCAAGAAGTTGGACAGTGTGTACCACAGTGCTTTGTGTTTTATTACAGGCTGTGGAAATCGTGTCCATCATTGTACACTGTATGCTGTTGCCGAGTACCCCGCTCTGTATGTCCGCAGACTTTCTCACTGGTTGATTTTTGTTTATGAATGTATCATTGGGCTCCTTCCATCTTACCTTTGTATATATATATGGTTAGAAACCAACAGCAATATGCCCTTTTTCTTTTGTGTAAATTCATACTGTCTTCTTAAGTAAACTACTGTTCAAAAGTTTCTTTTTGTCAGACAGGAGTATTTTGTTTACCTGCTTTACTAGTTTCGGCTACTTCCTGTAGCCTTCGTCAGAAGCGTCACGTGATGTCGCTGTGACGTGTCTTGTAGGCTGCTTATGTTGTTTTGTCAGACAGTAGGGAAAGCTTGCGCCCCCTACTGTCTGACACCCTCTCCAGGACCGGAAATTAGGAAACGGGCACCAGGGACTATGAACCGGGACGAGGGAGCCTACACCTTATCCCACGCTTTTGAACAACAGCAATATGGTTTACGCTCTCAAAAGTTCTTACAGATGGTAGCTCCGAGGGTCAGGACAGAGCTGGGAAAGACAGCATTCAAACATGCTGCCCCTTCTTCATGGAATGAGTTACAAAAGGAACTAAACCTGACAGACCTTATTACTTTGGCAGAATTCAAATCTACTATAAAGGAGCGTGAAACAAATTCTATTGGTAAATGTAACTGTTTCTAGAATCGCACTAATTGTTGTTGTGGTATTTTTGTACTAATCTTTTATTGTAGATTTATATATCATGTAATTCATGCTTGTGGATGACTGTTGTTTTGTATTGTATTGTTGTAACCATGTCGCTGCGGCCCTCTTGGCCAGGTCACTCTTGAAAAAGAGATTTTTAATCTCAATGAGTTTTTTTACCTGGTTAAATAAAGGAATAATACATTTTAAAAAAGATCACTTTGCTGCTGTAAATATAATTATTATTTGAGCATTTTGAAACATATGTTGTCTGAATAATTCAAAATTAGCCATAAAGCATAATAATAAGAAAGTGACATTTTTTCAATTCATTTCAATTCAAAACTTGACTGTCATTAAACAGAGTTTAGTAAAACAGAATTTGGTATGTTATCAAGTATACACAACTTATCACACAGACAATAAAAACATATTAAATAATCTATATATATATATATCTTTTAACAATCTTAAAACTAATAATTAAATATCAATACTGGACTATTATATTCATACTAAACCTTAAAATTGAAGAAATATTTTCTGTAGATAAATGTTACTCATCAAATTTCCATAACTTTTCAAAACTTTGATCAAACATTAAAAAATGAATGACTTTCCCAAAACCTGGACATCTCTAGACTGTGTGAACTATGTTTTTTTAAGGTGCTGGAGCCATGCATTCAAAAGCACAGACCGTTCACTGGGTTATATTTGCAGAACTGAATCAAACAGGTAAGACAGGACTTGCCTGTCTCTGCAAACACGTGGCCAATGCCCCTTCATTTGGAAAAAAACATCTCTAAAACCTATGTTTTTATACAGACTTCTAAATAGAAGTTAATTCAATTTATTTTTTATCAGTAAAAGTCATTTCTGATTACCTTTATAGATCACACACTTTATAGTAGAAAAGATACTAGGCACTCTTAAAAAAATCCATAATTCCTCATCATAGTGTTGTTAAAATAGTTTGTTGTAAAGAGAGATATGCAAAACAAAAAGATATGTATTATAAATTATTTCAGAAATTATTTGAAGAGTAATTATTTTCATTTTATATAGCAATAAAACTAATAAAAATGACAGCATTTCAAAAACGTTGGTGGTAGCCTTTTGCCACTTTTTAGGTTAATATGCAAATTTTCAGTAATATGAGTTTCAACACACATTGTTTATGGTCTACTGTGAATAAAACAGAAACGTCCTTATAAACAATATATTTTTAACAGAAATAGCACTACACACTTCATACAATCATAAACTTAATGGGAGTAAATGAACTAGTAAATCTACTGTTCTATTTTAAGAGGATATATTAGTCATGTGTTAAAAAAGTACCTCTGATTTCTAGCTGCCAGAGTGGAAGCAGATGATTCAGTATCTCATTCAACAGAGCCATCTTGACAGGCCACAAATCAACCACAATGACAAGAAGAAAACTTGCCTTGTCACAGCTAACTTGCCCCTTGTACCATCATGGAGGAGCATCTTCACTCGGCCGATGTCTTTAACCCACAAAAAAGACAAATACATAAATGATAGATCCTTGGCATTGCCTCTTTTTAAGTCTGTTTTTCCTTCGTCCACATATTTCTTCAGCTTGCCCTCCACTGCTGTCTCCTCTATCTCCTGTATCTGCTGCCAGCATGTTCACTGTCTGTCTGCCTGTTCCGCGGGTTGAAGGCACCTCTCAGAGCGACTCAGCACTTCTCAGACCCTGCCCCTGGAGCCCGGTCACATGACGAGGATGGAACACACACACAGTCACATGATCTTTCTTTCAACAACAAGGCTTTTGTTCCAAGTAACTGGGACTGCTGGGAAAAACCACAACGCCCTGCCTTGTGCCGTGCCCTGCCCACCTCCAATACACACACCCACACAGAGAAGGCACCAGCAGCAGAGTCGAAAGGCAAGAATGACCTCAGGATTTACACGCTGGACCAAGATTGTGAACACAGAAACAATTTAGGGGCCTTAAAGTCAGAGACCAGCACAAAAGGCTGTTATATCAGTGGTATAAGAGAGCTACTGCGTCATCTCAAAATGTCCAGAGGCTAAAAAATGATTCCTGCAAAATATTTGAACAAGCTCAACAGTCTGTACAACAAGAAGTCAATCAATCTTGCTAACAAACAAACTGAACCACACAAAGAACAACTCAATTTCCTCATTTCCAGAAACATTTCATGATGTTATGTCACTAACAAACAGTACTGGCCCTATGCTGCAATGGTAAAATATCCTGTAAGAAATTCCTGGATTCAGACCATCACAACTAAACATTTGCTTATTGCCCCGTTACTGACCATTCCTGAGAATTTCATCAAAAGCCTTCCAAACCTGTTGAGTTACATTGCCAAAAAAAAAAAAAAAAAAAAAAAAAAAACAATACCAGCAAAAACATAACCTTTGCAGCAGATTTGTTTTTTAAGAATCAGCCAAGACCTGTTAAATCAGCAAGACAAAAAGTAAAATTTATCATGCCTCAATATAGTGAAATATTATTAGTAGGGGTGTAACGATACAGTAACTGTATCGATGTATCGATTTTTTTCCCTATGATACAACTACATTGATACACATGACCTTGGATCGAATCGTATTGTTTTCTAGGAAGTGAATATCGATACACATGAAGTATCGATCGATAATATCGGAAATATCGAAATTAGAAATGTGTAGGTTAAAATAAAACCAGATATAGCTTTTTGGAGATAAATTTCGTTTTTAATTAAATAAAATGTTATATTGCACTTTTCTTCACTCTCTGTCTGCTGGACACAATCAACCCTGGCCGTGATGCTACATTTGAGAGTAAACTTTTACAATTTTTGGCAAAAAGTTGCTGTATCGATTATCGATACGAATCGTATTGAATCGTATCTTTCCAAATTAGCCAATATCATTCTTGAATCGTTTCGAAACACTTCTAATCGATACATATCATATCGTTGCAAAAACATATCGTTACACCCCTAATTATTAGGAAGTAAAACATTGTAGTTTGTCAAAAAATTTAAAGTACATTGAAATAAAGCTAAACAATAGCAGCAGGTCATGCTTTCTACTTCAATAATATTAGAAAAAACATTTAAGCTATAGACTGCTGAGTGATGTCCACTCGACTTCCTATTTTAAAGAGCAGCCAAGGACTAAATACTGTATGTTTTAATTTTTCAACAGCACAGCATCTTGTCCACCTCATGTCCAGGCTAGACTCCAAGAGAAATCACACAAACACAAAATGAGCACATTACAGGAAGTACAGACCATAGCAGGTAGTTCAATCATTAACCACAACAAAGCCAAGCTCTCACCTGAACTGACCACATTGTTCATTTTGTACCAAAGATAAACACTTAACCAGGGGTTTATCAGCTCTTGAGAAGTGTGTTTTCCTTATGTGTGCTTTTATAGCATGTATGATTTGTATACTACTCTTAAGAAAAACAAACAAATACCTAATAATGAGCCTTGGCCTTATGTCAAAACACTAAAACTGGTTTGTTGAATCACTTTGACTTTAGTGTGTATATTGAAAGTAATGTATATGTAAGGTCCTCAAACTAATAAATGGAGCAAAAGATTCTGATGGGAGGTAGCTGGTGGCTGAGAGATTTAGTTAGTGTGACCAGCCAAAAGTTAGTCGAGACTCTAGACCAGATATCTGCAACCAATGGTTTTAGGACTGCATGAGGTTCTTCCTGTTCTTGTTTACACTTCTGTTTAATTAATTAAGTTAGATAGATCTGTGTTATTGAACCTCTGAACCATGAGTTTTGTGACATAAACAAATGTATATTGCATACTTCAGACAGGCTCCCCGTTAGTGAAGTTCCCCCGCAGGAGGTCAGGGGTCCAGCCAAAATAAGTGCTGGTCACAAGGAAGGGGATTATATGTTTTAAGACTCTGGTCTGATCTGCATGCACTAAAATGTATCAACAGTCTAGTCCAACTTATTTGTATTATGTAATATCAAGGTAGCTCCAGGTTTTGCCAAGAAAAATGCAAGACCTTTTTAAGACTTTTCAATGCCACTTGGATTTAAATTCAATGCCAGGAAAATCAACGACAGAACAATAATATGTATGAAAATTACCCAAAGGAATTTCCCGTATACTAATATCTGCAATTTAAGGGTTTATTTTAAAAGCCTAATACAGATGAAACATTCCAGTGCTGTATTAACTAATTAAAATAGAACTGAATCATACATTTCAAAAATAAATTAACTTCAATAAGTAAATTTTAGATACTTATTGTGGTGTTGGTACCTTTATGTAATATGAACATATATATTTGACCAATTTAAGGCCTAGATGAACACTATTTATTACATACTCTTAAGATTTAAAGCTTTTACGGCCATGATTTTGACAATATCAAAGTTAATACCTTTTTAGTAATTTTAAGACCTTGGGGATACCATGAATATGTATACACAATTTTATCAATTAAGAATCAGAACACAAAAGGCTAAAAAAAAAACAAGAATTTTTCATGTTAATAAGGCCCCAGCATCAGTGACCTACTTATCACCACCTGTTAGGCCATTACATGTTTTGGTCGTTTTTGGAAGTAAGTACTCACTGATCTATGTATTTTCTATGTATTTTATGAATGTTTTTAAAAATGAGTAGATTAAAAAGCAGTAAGAGAGGTGTTGATATCTGAACTTTCAATTAGAGGTCCAGCCTGTTGACATAATGTCAGACATGCACAGCAGCTTGGGCAGCTGAAATGATACCTTTGCTCTTCAGTGCTGCTAAACCTTATCAATGAATTATTAGCCAGCTCGTCTCTCATTTACATGGGGCGGTACAAGCTTAATAGACACATTTCACTGTTAAACCATCTGCTAGGACAATTTCACCAAACTACAGCCAAGAAGAAAACAAGAAAAGGTCACGAGCAGCAGTGGTTGAACAGAAAGGGGAGCACTGACATGAACTTGGCTAACACAACATTAGCTTGTCCTGTGTCAAAAGAAACAAACGTCAACAAACACGCGGCTAATGCGGGTTAACGTCAGCTCACTTACCGTCTATTTCTTCTCTTTTACCGCGAAACAACTTTGACAGGAACTTGGAGTTAGCTCGTCGGCTAATGAGTTGTCTGTGTCTGTGTGTGTGTGTTTTTGCGTGACTGTACCTCCTCCTCCAATGGGTGCTCCCCGCGCGCTGTGGAGGGAGGACGCCCCAGATCCGCGTCGCCCCCGCCGCCGCTGCCCAGGCAAAAGAGTCCCGCCGCGCCGCTGCCTCAAACAAACTAAACGCGGGGGTCGATAGCTCACTAAGGTCGGCTGTCTGGACCCAGGGCAGGGGTGAAGTCTTGCAGCCCCGGGGCAGGTTAGTCCTCGGCTAAATGGAGACTGTTGTCAGTTTACTCTGCGCTTGTTCGGGCACATTACCCCCGTGACGTCAGCGCGTACAATAAACACAAGGCACGCAACTTGCAAAGGCGCACCAAGTCAACTAGAGTTTATACATTTAAACCATAATTTATTGTATTTTTCTATTAAAATTCTCACATTACATTAATACTATATATTTTAAAAGCATTCAAGACATTATAAATATGTTCTTGTTTAACCTTAAAATAAAATGTGACGTCCAAGTGAAAAATATGAAGAAATGTAATTGCTTTGATTTAATTATTTTAAAAGCCGCCTGTAAGGCAACGCCCCAAACATCAATATCCTCTATGGCAGTGGTTCCCAACCTTTTTTGCCTCATGTACCCCCTAGGCTTTTTGGTCATACCATGAGTACCCCCCTCATGATTCTTCAATTTTTTTTTTTTTTTTTTTTTTTTTTTTACTTACTTTATTGAAAATACTAATTCTCCTGCATTTTTTCTTTTAAATTGAAATTTCACGCAAAAAATTAAAACTACAAAAAAACAAAAAATAACCATTAAAATGAACCAAAAAAAATACATTTTCATTGCCATATAAACTCTTATTACATTTACTTATTTTACTGTATATTTCATGCTCAAAATAAACTTAAAAATAAAAATGATAACTTTAAACTCAATAAATTTATGTAATGTAAATGTATGTAAAATAATTCCCCTTTGAAATAAATTATTACACCTACAAATATGTAACAAAATATCATAATATTAATATACAAATAATATTTTTAGCAGTTTCACCTCTAGTTTTTACTACTTTCTAGTTTTTCTACTTTCACCTTTCATACGTTTCAACACTTCAGTATGAAAAAAATGCAAATATTTTCTTATCATTTGGTAATAAATTATCAAATAATCCCAAGTACCCCTTGCAACATGCTCACATACCCCCAGGGGTCCCTGTACCTCTGTTTGGGAAACACTGTCCCCACTTGATGTAAAAGTAATTTGTCACCCCTAAGTTGACTGTGATATCTCGGAGACAAAAAGGTCCAATAAAATGCAGAATTTGCTGACTACTGTCCTTGTCCTACCCACCAGAGCGTAAAAGCCAGGATCAAGATTTATTTTGGTTTAAAATAAAAAAGCTTCCTGCCATATACTTTTGCAGTTTATTCAAATGAAGGATGGTATTTTTAACTCCATCTAACTCTGGATATTGATGGACATATATATAAGAAAAAAGGTAATTCCACTACATTAAAACTGTATAAAAACTGTATATTATCAGCCTATAAAAAATCCAGAGCATCCAGACATCATAAATCCCATAAAAACACAATTTCTGAAACTACTATTAAAGTCAATGTTTGGCTATAAATGCATGCTTCATCACCAAGTAGTCAGTTGTGGAAAACAGTAGAGTACACAGGGGATTTTTACGCAAACTTTATTTTACATGAAGTTTATTAGAGGCTAAAACTGTCAATAGATATTTATCATGACATACTGGCATAGATCTGACTGACAACCCGAGTCATTACAACAGACTTATGACACTGTATATTTATAACAATATAAATTTGTATGGGATTTATTAAATGTAGCAGCAGAAAGTAATGGAATGTGTATTGCAAAACTTACTGACAAACAAGACAGATAAGTGCATAAGAAACAATACAGACCACATTTACTGAGATGTAGCCTACAACTCCTGATTCAATCCTAGAAAAATGTTACAACGGTGCCACCTAGAGGACTAATCCTATTGGACACAGTTCAACACAGAAAGTCACATCACTTGTATAGGTCTATGGTTGCTCCTTATAAACTTGTTTTCATCCTTGATTTATGGAGAGAGAGTTGGGGAAGTCTTGTGGAAGGCACATTGCCATTTTATGACTGGGCTGTCACTATCATCACTGTCTCCATGGCTGCAACACACACAAGATATGACACAAGATATAGGTACCTGGCTTCAAAAGGTTTAACTTAAGTAAAATGGAGTCTTTTATTAACTGCATTTATCATTATTAGGTTAGGGTTTACTTATATTAGGTAATTTTGTAGATTTTAGCTCACTTGAAATAACCACACCACATCCTGACTGTTTATTTAGTTATTGAATTATTGGTGCAGAAATTGTATTTTTCACAGTGTACTAAAAGCATTTCAATTTGATCCTTTGAGTATAGAACTAATATGAAGAAAGAGATTATTCAGGGTTTCTGCAGGGTCTTAAAAAGTCTAAAAATGTCTTCAGTTGTTAAGTCTGAGTATAAGGCCTTAAAAACCCTTAAGTTTGGCTTAAATACATTTAAACAGGTCTCAAATATGTCACATACATTAGATGCAACTATCTAAAATGTCCACTTAAATGCTCAAAAATATTTTACTGGTGCCAGTGCGAGAGTTTTTATATTTTCTTACCAAGACTAAAATGCTTTGCGGCACTCACTGTCACAAATGGTCTCAGCTTTTTGTACACTGCATGCTTAGGAAATAGGTCTTATTTCTCTTGAACAACTGGTCTTAAAAAAGTCTTCATTTAAACTTATTGAAGCCTGCAGAAACCCTGTTATTCTAGCAGTGATGTGCCGGTTGCAGGCATATACAATCATATGCTAAACTTAACTGTCTTAACCATTTTGCTTTAAGGCAAAAACTGATGTTGTATTAATTAACAAACATGCTCTTGAATGCATACAAATATGGATATGAGTATGTGTGTAAGTTGTTCTTGAAAGATATTCTTACTTTGTGCTTTGACCACTGTCTCTCTGGCTCCAGCTCCATCACTGACCACATGGACCTCTGTCTCTGGACCAGGACCTGGATCCTGCCCCTCAGTCTGACAGGAGTGGCAGCAGGCTTTGGCCTCCTCTTCTGTGGACGGTGGATGGATCTCAGACTCTGATGTGTGGTCTACTGCCGCTGCATCTTCAACCTCCACTATCTCTTCTGCAGTGTCTACCATTGTGTCTTCCAGTGTTTCAGGTAAAGCTGCATCTAGAGCTTCAGCAGTGATGGTGGGTGCAGCATCTTCCAGTGAGACAACCTCCTCTGGTTCTGTTCTAGTAACTGGATGGAAGATAGTAGCTATCACAGTGGTCCAAAGTCTATAACATTCATTATTAAATAAACCAGTGTCACACCATTTCCAACACAGAACTATTCAGAGATATTTTTTATTAAATAGAGAGCTATAAGGAGAATAAACTGACTGAAGGAAATGGGGGGAGAGAGATAAGGGGATGACATGGTGCACCCTACACTGAGCAATTTAATAAAACATACATTTTGTTTTGACCTTAAATGGCCATATTAGCTAAATAATTATAACGTAAAAAGCCAAGATAGAGAAAATGTCTAATGTGATTTGACAACCAGTCACCCTCTGAGAAATTCACATAAAATACTATGCAGTTTGCAAATGCAGTATTGCTTGCTAGTATTAATGCAAACACAATATTAGGACTTAATGCAAACTGGGGTGTTTAAAATAAATCATGTTTTGACAATGTTGCTGCAGTAGCATTAAATTAAACATGAATAAACAAACATATCCCCAGTACTTCCACATTTTGACAAGAGCTGATCCATTAAATGACTAAAATGTAGCATCACAATCATTATAATGTAATCACTTGTAAAATGTGTAATAGACCATCATACCACCATTTTTTATGAATGCCCCTTTGGTTTCCCCTTCCTCTGTTTGGGTTGAATGTATGGATTCCTCTTGAATAAACTCACCAGACACCTCCTCTGTACCATCAGCATCTCCTGTCTTCTCCTCTTCCTCTCTTACTACAGTTGTCTCCTCAGGGGCTTCTTTAAATTCCTCTATAATCTCCTCACCCTCTGTCTGTCTGATATCTTGTACCAGGTTTGTGTCTCTGACAGATGCTGCAGCGATGTCTACTGTGGACCCGGCCAGGATCTTCACAGCTGTGTACACATCTGGAGAGGATATGTGAAACTGTAATAGAGGTGTTTAGCAGATTTACTAGTGAAATAACTGAAAGGTAAAGGTAATGGTAAATAGGTCAAAGTAATTGAAGGTAGTTTTGTAAGTAACAGGTAGAGGCTATTAGTTGAGTGAAATATATTTTTAGAGTTCCTGTCCTGTACATTCACCCTCAGGCCCGTGTCAAAAGTAATATTGCTACTGGTGCTTACATTTGATAAAACAAGGTGACATTAGGACCCTGATTTTCAGGCATATAGGATTTCAACTTTCAGGAAATTAAATCATACAATTAGTTTAAAAATAATAAGCACTTACCTCAACAGGGTCTCTACAGGGAAATCAGAGTTAAGATGACTCTACAAAGAAATACAGGCAAAGTTCATGCTCCCTCTGCTGGTATCAAATATAATTTTTTTATTCATTAAATTGCATGCTTTTGGAAGCTTAAGCATTTAGTATTTAGCTCCATCACTCTACTACAGTTTGGTCATAGTTGAGCCAAAGGTCCTTCCTTGGTTACAACTAATTTCTCATTAGGCATTATCATGACACCCTAAAACAAGCATTGTAATCTTGGATCGTGTCTGGAGATGAAAGGTCGTAATGTAATCGTAGTGCTTTGAAGACAAAGCACTTCCCACCTTAAACCTTTGACCAGACGTGTCTCCTAAATGTGTCAAAATAGTCCTAACATACAGCTCAGAATAGTATGTGCAGAGAGTATGTTATTTTGTTATTTATAACTAGTCTGGAGCATGAACTTACATAAAAAAAAAAAAAAGAGTAGGGGGTATTTCTAAATCTTCAGTTTTATGTCACATTCACACGCATGACAATAAACCATTGTTTGGCAATTATTGGTTTACTCCATTAAGGCAATTCTGCATTATATAAAGATCCTAGTGTGCTTTAAGTTACATTCTGTAATGACACATTGCAACTTTATAACTTCATCATCCAGTGATTTTATTGATGTTTAAAGCATTAATATTATTTATCGTCATAACAGACTGAGATGCCCTGACATCCAAGTGATTCAACTGTGAGTGTTCCCAAAAACAATACCCTGAAAAACATCTTTGAGATAACCAGAAATTGTGAAAAGAAATTCATAAAGTCTCTCAAGCTGGAAGACTGAAAACAGATTTTTAGTTAAATTTCATTTGTTTTTTTTTTTGGTTTTTTGTTTTTGTTTTTTACTGATGCCATACCTGACAAAATGATCCCTAAAACTTAAAAACAAACTCGAAGTAAAATTAACACATTTGCACACCACTCATTCCTATGTTGATTTATTTTGAACTGTATGTCTGATGGACTTTGTTCAAGGGCACTTAAAACATGTTTTATACATTACTTACAGTCCGCCACACATTGTTCTGTCCCTTAAAATTCCACATTACATAACTGTACATCAAACCAGCATAACACTGGTTCATGAAATCACACAACCTAATGCCAATGCAATGATTTTAAAAGGAAAATGGGGAAAGGAAGGAAAGCACAAGAAATCTGGACTCATAAACCACTTTGTGATAAGAGTTAAACAACACTGTGGTTGTAGTTGGATTTTAGTATCCTGGCCAGCAAACCATTTCTTTGTCTATGTTTTTTAAATAATACTCTGGTCTGTGATAAGTTGCAGAACCATTTTACTTTGCAAAGAAAGTTAATGCATCTCACTGACTGGGCTAGGATATTAGTGGTTCATAAGTGCAATTTTCATGGCTTTTTTAAAGCAACGACCAAAACTTTCCACCTCTCTCTATGGTACATTAAGGACAATGAGGTGAACATAGGCACAAAAAGGAAAAAGAATAGGACAAGGCCAAAAGCTATTTATAAGCCTATGATAGGAGAAGGTGGGTCTGAGGTGTGGTCCTGCTCTTAAACTTCAAATAACTAACTTTCATCTCCATTATTGGGAGAACATTCAACCCATCACAGTTCTACGCAGCAACATCTGCAGCTGGGGCGGCCTCAGCTTCAGGGGCTGGGGACTCAGGGGCAGGGGCCTCCTCTACTGGGGTCGGGGCAGGGGCCTCCTCTACCGGGGTTGGGGCAGGGGCCTCCTCTACCGGGGTCGTACCAGCAGCGCTCTCTGTGGCTGGGGCTTCCACTGGAGCCTCTGCAGGGACAGCCTCCACAGACTCTACAGCAGCTGGAGCAGGCTCTTCTGTCACTGGGGCAACCTCAGCTGTCACCTCAGCAACGACCTCTGGAACCGGAACAGTTTCAGCCACTGCCTCGACAACAGGCTCAGCCGCCACAGGTTCGGCTACTACTTCTGCTACTGCAACTGGTTCTGGTACTGCCTCTGCCACTGGCTCTGGAGCTGCCTCTGCTGCTGGTTCTGGTTCTGGTACTGGTTCTGCTGGGGCGGGGGCAGGCTCAGACACCACCTCCACCACTGGAGCAGGTTCTGCTGCAGGAGCTGCTGCTTCTGGCACTGCCTCTGGAGCTGCATCAACAAAGCAAACATTGCTTCAACTTGTTTTCATAGTTTAGAAGAAGAAAGTTATTTATGTGTAAAAGTTAAATCAATCAATCAATCATTTAGCCCAACAAAAAGTAAAACATGAATTATGACCACCATTTTGATAACTATATACCGTTTTTCAATTCTTTCTCTCAATTGTTATGGGAAGCACAACTTAGAGCTGTATTTTGAAGCAAAAACACCTTCCTAGTGCTGATCCCTTTCTACAAACAGGTTCGGTGCTCTGGGCATGGAGCCATGATCTGTCAGGACCCAGGCTGTCTGAATAGACAAATCACTCAGTCACAGAAATCTGATCAGACAGCCAAGATACCGCTATTGGGATTGACCACTCTACCATGCTTGATATTTGGACATGGGGTATAGGGTGTATCAGCTCAGAAATGCAGCTGTTATGCTAAAGAGACTCTGTATTTTCCATTCACTACCCAGTGCATACATCCAGGTAATCAATTAATAAAGAAAAAAATAGTTTAATAAGAAGATATCTGTTGTGTTTGTTTGTTTTTTATGCATTGGACAAAGCACCTTGGAGCTACTTTTAGTCGTTTTTATGCTGGTTTGGTTTTAATACTATTCAGTGCCAAAAACTTGTGAACTAACCCTTTGCTGTGGCTACTTTCTCCTCTCCATTCACTGTCTTGTACGCCTGAAAGAAAAAGAAAAAATCAGATATGCAGTTTTACATTCTCTCACGCCATCACTGATAACAGAATACATAATACTATTACAAAATGGAAACAAACTTAGACATTTTTTCCTACATGAACCTGCTGATAAAAACTTACTTTGTACAAGCTATGGAGTCAGTGTCCCCCGTTTAATTTTTATTTAGTTTTTGAGAATTATTGTCTTCATGTCTGCTATAACTTTTTTTTTTCCCCATTTTCTGTTCATGTGATCACAGTTATACAAAATTCTCTATATATTCTTTATATAAAGTGACTCTCTACCAATTGTTTTGCCTGGAGAGAACAAGTCAGGACTCACAATAAGCACATCATCCAGGCTCAGGTACAGTTCATGCTTTATGTAATTTATGGTTTTGAATGGCACATGCAAGACATTGTAAAGGATGGTTACTCACATAGACGGCTGCAGCAGTGAGACCTCCTCCACACAGGACAACGTACGCCAAATTAGTGGATCCACCAGGAATCCCGAATGCCATGTGTCGAACTGGAGCTGCACAGAAACATTTATTGATGATGCTTTCATTTAGTATTTTGAGTCTAAGCAAAACATTTACTCAACAGCAAAATTTAACTTCAAAAAGTGTCATAATTAAACACTTGTTTTAATGTTTTGCAAAAAAAACGACACTGCTCTGCAGCAACCAGTGCACACTATCCCCAACTTTAATCTGGTTACACAACACAGACTGTTCATTTGTAGGAGAGGACCTGCCATGATACATTGCCTTAATACAAAAAGAGTGCTTATAGACACAATAAAATGCTTCTTCCTGTTTCGTACTTGGATAAATAACTTACTTTATAATGTGCCATCTTTGTTTTGTCATTCATGTTAGTATCAGCAGGTGCTTTGTTGGGAGTTGTAGCTTGTAGGAATGGTTTTACAGGTTTTAAAGGGATTACCAGTAGCGCATGCAGCAGAGCCCATAAATAAAAACATGACCCAAACAGCCTTGTCTTAATCTCTTTTATTACTCACACACGACCAGAGCAACTACAGGGAGCACGCTCATGATGCGGAGTGTCATCACAGCTAATTATGAATTTTAACTATAAAGTGCTAAACATTTACTTTACAGAGCAGATAAATCTTTTCTTATATTTTAAACAACATTAATTTAGAAAGTGGATTAGTGTCTGTGGTGTTGAAAATTAAATCATTTAATTACTGTACAATATTCTTGCAGTTATGTAGGTAATACCTTTTGGGGGGGTTGGTTACTAGAAAGTACTGTTAAAGATCAGAAAACTATTGGTCCATTTAAAGGCAATTCTTTGAGCAGAGCCAGAGCTGTGCAAAATGCGCAAAAATGAATGTAATCTTATGTATCATATATTGAATAAGACCAGATAAAGGTAGACAGGCAAAAGGTAATAAGAAACAAAAAGACAGTTAAAAATGGTAAAATCAGAGTTAATTTAATACCAACTTAAGTGAATTGTGTCTTAAGACTGGAAATACTAATGCTAAATGGATAGTACTAAACTTTGTATTTATTACTAATATTCAGTAACATTGACACTTGGTTAAGGCAGTAGCAACCACTAAAAGGTATGTTGCACACAAAAATGAGTTACTTTATTAACCAATGCTTTGCTTCCTTTAAAATAAAATGATAAGTATCTATTCAAGCCAAAGCAGCCCTTTGTCCTGGAACTACACCTGAGTCTTTGTCTAATACCCATGACACAGCATGAGCAGAGACAAGTCCAAGTCCAGGTTTATTTATACAGGTAATCAGCTAATCCTGCTCTGACCACAGACACACAACATGGCTGCAGGTTGCAATGGAAGGAGCACATGTGTGGGCAATGTGCACATGTGTTAATGTATCTCTCTGCTACTGTCTGTCACCCGTCTGCCCCATCAGGATTGTAGTACAGAGTTCAAGTACACAAAATACATAGTGTACATGTTATTGAGGAGGTCACGTGTAGATATGTGTTGTGTTTGCAGTAGTTTAAGTCATGAAGTGGGTGGTGACAACTTCTTTATATAATGCACATGTGGGCAGTGAAAGGCAGATAACAGCTAAAGTTCATTTAATATTGTTTTTTAGCTGTGTTACATTAATCTTAATCCTGTGATATTTACTGTGGCCTTACTTACATCTATTTGAGTGTTTTTTGTTGTTGTTTTTTTCTTTTCTTTTCTTTTTTTAAATAAATGGCAGTTTTACTTAAAAACAGGTTTTGCCTCGCCTATGCTTTTCTGGTTAGGTTTAGATAAGAATGAGACTAAACTGTGCCCTCCAGCTGAATACAACAGAGCAGAGAGGAAATTAAAAATCAAAAGTGTTGGAAATAACCCAAGCTATTCCACGCAATATGCAGTAAAGTAGTGCAAGGTGTAGTTTGAACCATTACTGCTGTCTTCACGTGGACCTACTTTAGCCAACATTCACAGGACAATATACCATCCACACATTATAAATGTAATAAAAATAACAAGACGCATTTGATTCTTGTTATAAAACGCACTTAGCCTTAAAGTCCAATGAAAGTTATTTTTTTGTGTTTTTTGTGTTTCTTTCTTTCTCAGCAGAGGACTCTGTGTGCAGAACTGGATGTTCCCAGAGAGGGACACGCCCCCTCCTCCTCCTGCTCCTTGTGCGGCTCCACGCTGCACAATTAAACTATTAGGATACAATGCTAATAATAAAAGACTGACCAAGGCAATTTTGCGATAGAAAAGCTGGTAATTATTGAAATGTTTAATCGTTTGGAGGACGGGGATGCTTTGGAAACAAACTTTAATCGCGTCTGAAAGCGAAAAAAGCCCACAAACCCACATTCAGAACAACTCACTTTCATTCGGACGATTGCTAATTAGTTACTGTACTAAAGAAAAGTCTGTCGCCAATCACATAGACGCACTTTCTATGTTGTTATTAAACATAACTCACTGGTCGTGGCCGTGGGTTTGAAGGCGCTCCGTGCCAGCGGCGCCACTCTCTGCCAAGCCCGTCTGCAGAACATCTTTTTAGTGAACAAACAACAGCGAGGGTCGGTGTGTTTTCAGCAGCTTTCACGGACAAACGGCTCACTCTGCTCCACAGGCTTTTAAATGCTGATTAAGATGGGAACGGCCCCCTTCCATGTGCCTCTCTAGCACGCCCTCTACAGGCAACAGCACCACACAACAGGTTATCACAAGGGTAAATTCAAGTTTTATTAACTGCTAAATTACACAGGTCTACAAGCAAAATGCTTCCGGAACAAAAGTAGTGAAATTTTTCTTGGATTAGGTCACTAATAAAGAAAAAGTAAGTCAGAAGTGCAGATTGGCTATAGTTTCCAAGAAACAGTATTGGGTCAAAATAGGAAATTTATGCAAAATAAGGCAAAAACGGTAGTTTATCAGAAGGTACAGTGTGTCTACAAGCAACCAGTTCTATCTGAAAGCCTGTCTGCACATTCCAGTACATTCATTTTAATATGTCTAGAGTTTTGACATAAAATGTTTTGTTTTTATTTGCAGAAATCTCTCTCTTGGAAGTGGACAAAATGCATGCATGTAGAGAAATTCAATATTTTCAAAATATAAATATCATTTTTAAGCAAAAATACCTAAATCTATTGTATAAACAGATGCGATTTTGATGTGAAACAATATCATTAAATATCTTGAATACATTAGCTAACAGGCACAGTTATCAGTTGATTTTCAGTTCATCTTATCAAAATAAATGAGATTTAGCCACTTTTATCTCGGAAGCAGATCGAGTTCAAAAATTTGTAGACCATTGTTATCAGAGGACTTGGGCTAATATTGTACTCTTTATACATCATTGATTTTGGGATTAAAGGTAATCATATACATTTATATTTACAACCCACAAGAGAAATTTAAAAAAAGTGTACATGTCTGGACTTAATTTTATTTTAAAATAAATTCATATCTCTCTTTCAAACAGTAAATAATAAGCCTACCAGAAGGACAGGATCTTGGATTCAAGTGACCAAAATGTGATCATGGTGGACGCTGCTTAAGACTGGGGTAAGTGGAGGTTGAGCTCAGAGTAGAGCCGCTGCTCCTCCGCTTTGAGAGAAGCCAGCTGAGGTGGCTAGAGCATCTGTTTCAGATGACCCATGGATGGTGTTGTGGGCACGTCCCACCAGGAGGAGGCCCAGGGAAGATCTAGAACATGCTCAGGGGACTAGATCTGTTTGCTGAGAAACCAGTAGGAACCACTGCAGAAGATAGGAGAGAAGACTCTGCGACAGTGACGTCCACACCCTGTAATCAAGCTTTAGTGAAGAAACATCTCAGATTATTTTTTAGTCACAGACCATCACATCTAGTAAAGTGAGCATCCATAGAGATGAGTAGAATCAAAGGAATCCTTATCAAAGACACAGAAAACTGATGGCTATCTTATGTCCTGACTATACAAATACTTATGACTTATTCATAACCTCCCCAGCCCTGTCCTAGCTCATCCTATAATGTCTGTTTGGTTTTAATTAGAAAACTTCCTTGTCTCCCCCAAGATTAAAGACATGTAACGTTTAGCTGCAGAATGTGGCACTAATGTGACGTCTGAAGTCTGGCTTGAACACAAACCCAGGACCTTAACCACTCACTCTGCTGCTGTTTCTCTGGATTTGAGCTTGGACACTAAATATGCAGGGTCAAGGAAGTACTCCATCATTTTTAAATGTACTTCAAGTTACACTGATGCAACATGTATTTAACGTATGTGAGAAAGTATAATATATTTTGATGTTTCTAAAGAGTACTGCCTCACAAAAAAAGAGTAACAAAAAAACAGAAGATATTTGGTTTGAAATGTTGTGAAGTAAAAGTCAAAAGTATCCCGTGTAAAGCGCAGATACATACATACGCACTTAGATACTATGACAAAGTACTTTTATATGATTTCATTCCACCATAGCTAAATACAACTGCTTTGCCTTCATCATGTGATATCCTCTTAATCATAGACCGGGTGTACAATGGCAATACATGTGATACATTTCTTTCTGTGTTTCACCCACACACACCGCTGTCAGACAAGACCAGCAGCATGTCGTCGTTATTTGGACACGCTCTTCTAATGGCACCCATATAGGCCCAGTAGAAACAGTGCAGTAGAATTTTTTTAAGGGGCAGTATGGGGCAATCTACTGGGAGCTCAAGGTTCATGTCCATAAACAATCAATGGGATTTTGACATCAATACAACCTTTAAACATTAACACTTCATAATTTAAAAAGCACTTTATAAAACACACTTTTACTTGAGTATATTTAGGGGAAAACTTATACTTATACTATACATATATACACATAACTATAACCTTAACGTTATACTCAAGTAAACTTTGAGAGTCATTAAGGTAAAGGTATTTGTTTGACTTTGGTGCTAAAGTGCATGATAGAAGTAGTAGTAATAGTAGGAATAGTTATGGTTTATTAGGTAGGAACAGATACAATACAATAAACATAGATTATCTTTTTAAAGTAATCCATCATCAGTGTTTATAGCCAAGGCTAATTTGCAACACCTAGTTGTAGTAGTAGTAGTAAGAATGAGCAGTAGTGGGAATAGTAGCAGTAGTTGCAGTAAGTACTTTTTATTGGATACATTTTCTACTTTTACTCAAGTAACAATTTTGCTTTGTACTTTCACTTATAGTACTTGACCAATAATATTTTGACCTATGTTTTTACTTTTATCTCTGTTACCAATAAACTTAAACTAAATTAATGAACACTTAGTTCTTAATGTTGTCCCTTATAATTTATGGCTAATTTTTAACCCTCTTTTATATTGAACTGAATAAAATGTGCCATTGGTGTTAAAAGCTATTTATTTTATTTTTGCCAAATTTACCTCAAATATCATAACCACAAACCAATCATATGATACAAATGAAGATATCTTAATATAGAACAACAGAAGAGATTTCACAATGCTGAGTCAGATCACATGTTGTCATAGTAAATATACATAGTATAAACATTTACAGTATTTCATTTTCTTCCATTTATTCCAATGGGGGATCACTGGGGCTGAAGCCTATACCAGCTACTTTGGGCCTGAAGTGGCTGGACAACTCTTAGGAGTTACTCATTAACGGGACAGACAACCATTCACTTTCACAGTCGTGCCAAAAATATTTTCACAGTGCTTTATTTGTTAAAGGATCCTAAGCTAGACAAACGTACACCAACAAATTCAAAAGTGTCATGTGTATCTCCAAAACCTGTATTAGGACCAGTCCTTGGTCTAAACTAAACCTCATGGAAGAGCTAAATGTTCACATTATTTGACAGCCATATGTATTTTTTAGCAGCAGCTCCAAGTCTCCTTTTCGGGTCTTTTTTTGCTCGCCACTTTGAACGACCCATTGCACGCTGAAGTACTGGTCACCGACGACTTCTTCTGTCTTTTAAGTTTTCCAGCCACAGCGAGTACAATGTCTTCGATCTTGTCCTGTTGAAAAGGCACCTCTCCCTCCCTGTGGGACCTCTTTGAGAGTTTGTTTGGTGGGATTTTGGCTGAAGTTTCGAAAAACATCATCCCGTGGGATTTGGCGAAGTTCACGGCCCTTTGTTGGTCCACCTGTCTGTCTGCTCTGCTCGAGTCACGCAAGTCACTCTTGTTACCAACCAAAAATCTGTACAGACAAAGAAACAAATAATACAAAAACATAAATAACTTTTAATATTAGCCTGGCCACTCATCCAAATACTATTCTTCTTCTATACAAAAAATGAATAAGGGTCATTGTTGATTTGAGTTGGATTTAATGCAACAGGACAGACATCTAGCCAATCAGAGAACAGGAGTCAGTACCATAAATTGAAAAACATACAACCAAACTAAGAAACATCCCATAAATTTTGTTCATTTTGATTGGCTGTATTTGGTCAAATTGGATTTATTTTGGTGGTGTTTTGAGACTTCTAGAATGTTATTGTTGAATGTTTTTTTACAATGGATCAAACACTAGCCTATGTCTTGGTACACTCTGGTCTACGACATAACTAGGGCAAAAACAATGGGGCCTAAACTACAGCATCACTTATAAGGTCAAATTGATCAAATGATCAGTGTCTTTATGCATTTACCTTGGGATGTCCTGGCCCAAAGAGTTCTGCCTACACTCCTCTATCCAGGAGCTGAGGCCGTTGAAGCTGGCGGGACAGGTGACATCACATATAAAGAGGACAGCATGGACGTTTCTGTAGTAGTGCTGCACCATGGACTTACGAAACCGCTCCTGTCCCGCCGTGTCCCACAACTGCAGCTGGAAGAGTCAGTGAAGACAAGTGGTCACACCATGTACCACCACAGAAAAATGCATTACTAAATAAGTTACAAAATATGTCTAAACTAAGACTAAACCTGAACGAAAACTCAATCTATACCAGAACAAATCCAGGCCCAAAGCAGGACAGAACCAGGATTGAACCAGTGCTAAACCTGGACAGATTCAGGATTAATTCAAAGCTAAACCAGGACTGAACCAGGAGTAATTGTGCCTCACCTGGTCTTAACCCAGACTGAATTGTCAAAATCAAGTCAAAACCAGGACTAAACCAGAACTAAGCATTGGTATCAAGTTAAAATTAAGACCCAACCAGAGCAGGACTAAACAGTAACTAAATCGGGGCAAGTGCAAAAGACTCCTGGTACCCGTACCACTTGTTTTAGGGGAAGTGTTGGCGTGCTAACAAGCAGGAAGGATGGAGAAGGAAAGGAAAGTCATGTGTTAAAATCAGGCAGAAAAATGCATTAGAAACACACAATGAGTCATCATGAGGAGGAACCAGGACAATGCATAAACTGGAGACACTGATATTTTACATTGCCTATAGATAATAACTTTTATTTACAACAGCTTGCAAGTGTCAAATTTTTCTCATGAGAATCTGTGAGTAGATGGGAAAGTTTGCAAGTTTTTGCTGGCTTGACCAAACCAAAAACAAAAAAGTTGTAAACAAAGCCAGAAACTTCCCCTTTCAAATGGAATTTCCACATATCAGGAAACAGCTTACATGCACACACTTAACATTTTATCATTTCAAAATATGAACCATAGTCTGCTTTTAGAGCCAGCTTGTAGTAACTTTTTTGGCATTAAATAGCTCACGAATACCCAAGTGCAAATCAAACTCTAAAACTGAAAATTTTGTGCATAAAATATTGTGCGTAAAAATAACACTTTGGCACATTCAATGCCCATAATGATAAGAATATTAACATAACTGAGTTACATTAAACTTAGGACTAACCTTGATTTTCTCTCCATCTATCTCCACCATCCTCTCACGAAAGTCCACGCCGATGGTGGCTTCTGCCCTACTGGGAAACTCTCCAGCGCAGAGCCGGTGTGTCAGGCAGGTCTTCCCCACGCCGGAGTCACCAATCATCAGCACCTTAAAAGTCCTGTACCGGGTCAGCAGCGAGGACACGCTGCCCAACGAGCTGGAAAACTCGAGCGAAGACTCCATTTACAAATTTAATAAAGACAAAACCATACGCCACTAAATGCAGTTGAATATATTCCGGAGAGAGATGTGGTTCCAGATTTGAAGAATCTGTTTGTGCAAAGAGACGCTTCCTTTGTGGGTAATATTGACCCATTCATTCCCTCCTCTACTCTTTGCTTGAGCCGTGTGCAAGGGAGTAAAGCAGAAGAGGCCTGGCTTTTCTGTCCCCAACTGTGAGAGGTGCAAACTGGGAGGGCGTAAAAGGAAGGAGGTGTGATGCTGGTGGGAAGGCAAGACACAATTTAATAGTCAAAGTTTGTTTTATGAAGACTTTATCATATTACAGAAGTAGGGTCTGTTCAAAAAGGCTCATTATATTACAGTTAGCAGATATCAAACCAGATGTGTGGCCTTCACTGGTGTACACTCTTTTTTGGACCTGTTAGATTTCAAGTTTAATGAGTTTTTAAAAGATTCAGACTGATTCAGACTGAAAAATACATTAAACGCCGCCCCCTTGTATTAAAATCTAGACGGGCATATTGCTGCCACCTGCTGGTAAATCTACTGTACAGTCCCTAGGTTGCCCCATCACTTCACTTTTTTTGAGCTATTTTATAGAAAAGAGCACATCACTTTTAGGGAGTTGCATTCACTAGAGCATTATCACCTATACAATATTTCAAAGTACCATTTTCCTTAACTTAAATCAGTACAAATCCAGACATAAACCAAAGGATAAAGTAGTAATACACCTATAAAATGCATGACTAAATAAGGACAATAAAAGAATTACCCAGAGGCAAACTTTTGTTCAAAAAGCGAGTACCCTGGACTAAACCAGAACCAAATTAGGACCTAACAGCCAACACTACAAATTCAACAAGACTGAGACAGGACTAGACGTGAACTAAACCAGCTTAGAATTAAGTGGTTTTCATTTCATTGTGCAGCTCCTGTGTATCACCAGAAAGAACTTGCACCAGTGTGGCATATCACAAGTATATACAGCCTCATATAAGATGATTATGTCTCATTATATATGTGTCACGTTTTGAAGTGTAAGACAATAACAAACACTGTTCTTTTGTTTGATTTTAATACAAAAATCCAGAGATATCATACATCACCATCTCATTATTCATCTTTCACATTAGAACCCAAATTAGAGGAAAAAGGGGAAGAAAAGAGATTAATATAAAGTAAATGGGAGCCAAACGTAAAAATAAAATCTGTGTCTATGCTTATGACCGTTTTGTAATGTTTATTTACTGCTGTGATGCTTCGACGCTGAACTCTGACCTGTGGCCTCTGAGATTTACACACCGGTGACATGCAGATTAAAAACGGCAACAGAAAATTGGCTCCGTCGGTGCAACAACTTTCAAAATGATTACTGTCAACAATAAGGTGTTTGATCTTTCCATTTTGCGCAAGAAGGAAGGTGTCTATGTATTGCTTAGATCTACCCAGCGTTCTCAAAAACTATGTAAAAATGTTAAGAATAGCTGTGTATTTGGATTGGAGCAGAACATATACAATACAACCTTTACAGTTATAATCTGTGCTACAAGGAGCTCCATAACATTAAAAGGGTTACATATTATTCCCAAGTTGAACCAGGAACCAAACAGGGAAGCATGGCCCCACCGGAAAACTCTTAACTTTTGTTCAGAGTGCACTGAGCTCCAATTAGGAGTTGTCTCTTTCTTGCATGGGCAGCAGCGTATTACAGAGCAAGTGAGCGTTACAGCAGATTTCAATACCCCCTTTGATTTGCTGGATGTCCTGAGGGTCTCAGTCCTCAGTAACTTCTGGGCAGCTTCCTACAGATCTGTGCAAGATCCCGTCAGCTCAGTCTCCTGTCACCCTGGCAGAGATGCGTCCTACTTTTGTTAAATTAGCGTTTCTTTTAAAATAAGGGTGTCAAATTCTGTTTCTCACCGTCACAAGAGGAAAGTGACATTCACGTCCATCACAGTTCCCCCATACAGTTTGCCGAAAAAGTATAGTTTTAGCTTGATACAAAAGTAAAATGGCCATTCTTCTTGTCCTCGTCCTCTTTCTCCCCCCTTTTCCAAAAATATACACTCGACATGCACGCAAACACACATGCACTCTTGAACACACACACACACACAGTCTTGATTTTCACTGTTTGGGAGGGAGCCAAGCCATGCCAGGTCAGACCCAATTAAGCCGAGCCAAAAGAACGAAAATGCAAATTTCGCTTCCTGTGTCTGACTCTGCAAAATGGCTGCCAGGCGTACCACAAGGCTCCGTACTAGGCCCGATTCCTTTTTCTCATCCGCTGTTTTTGCTGTGCTCACATCTCATTGGCGAGTTCCTCGGTCTCCGTGGAAACATCTCCATTGGCGATCTTTGTGTTCTCCTCATATCCGGGGGGCATAAAAGCTAACGTGTAGGGATAAAGCTTGTGACACTCGGCACGGTAAGACTCTGCTCTGTCTTTACAGTCACCCAAAGTGCTGCTCCGAAGACTCTCCAGGACCTCTGTGCAGATCTGAGGAGAAAGGTAAATTTACCTCTTCAAGCTTGTAATTTAGAACAGTTAAAAATGTAAAAAGAAATTGATTATTCACATATGTAATTTGATCATGCAATTTTTAGGGCTGGGACCATACGCTTTTGTCATGATACAATACTTTGGTGCAGATAAGAATACTATTGTGATTTTAAAATATATTGCAATAAAAGGTACTGCAATTTTTTTAATTTTCATTTAGTGTTATATTGTCTTCTTAAATTTATAATCAAATTCACTTAAATTATACAAGAAACTAAGTCATGTTTCAGTCTAGCATTTATTTATTAAGTATTTAGGAATACTATTATTAAACTCACATTATTTGTCAGACCAAGTGCTTAGATGTGCACTGCTGTCCTCTCCGGTCCTGGCAGAATTCTTAGCAACTTTTGGCCACATTTGACTGTAGGAGCAGTGGCCCACTGCAGCACCATTATTATGCATGATGTCACAAAAGTATTGGTATTGAAGTATCAATACTTAGAATAGCGCTACAAAATATCATCATATATCCCAAAACTATAATTTTCCTAGCCCTATTAATTATAGACTTGATTGGCATTGCCACAAAGAAGTGATTCTCAACTGGTGCAATTAGATCAACACGTGGGATGCCAGGAGGTTGAACATGTTTCAGTTTCTAGCTTTTTATTTCTGTAACTATGTAATGTTTGTATGTCCCTTAGTGTACACCCTGGACAGTGGTCAGTTAGTTGCAGGACTGACACAAAGACATGTCTACAAGACTGTTTACTCTGATATTCATTTGCGGGAGGCAATTCAAAGGAATAGAACAGATTTTAAAACGTGTCTTATAATAGTAGTAAAAATATTAGGAAAAATATATTGTTGTAAAAGTGAGTGCCAATAAAAAAAATAATCAGAAATAAAAAAAGGTCTCACCAACACACAAACTGAGAATCGTGGCCATAGACTACTCCCATTGAAATTTCAGTCTCAATCAAAAACAAATGGATAGCAATCTAGATGACTCAAATACCTGCACGCTTCGGTTGTCAAGTGATTCGTCAAGTGCTGTGGCCAACTCCGCAGCTTTAGCTTCCATAGATGAATCCAGATATGCCATCATTTTAGCAGCTACACAACAGAAAGATGAAAAGAAAAGCTGTCAATTTTGTGGAAAACCAAAAACACTGTTAAAAACTATGAAGGTATTAAAAACCCCTACCTGCCAGTCGGTGTGGTATAGAGTTGGCGTGCTTAGTGAGGTAGGCCTGGTTGAAGCTCTTAGCATTGCTGTCCCCAAACAACCGGGTAATCTCCTGCTTTAAAACCATCCGGACAACGTCAGGTAGGTCCTTGCTGTCAGAGACTGCAAACAAGACAAAGAGCATAAAAGGACAGATGAGACAAAGTTGAAGGGTGAAAAATGGTTGACCATAAACAAACATAATATCCTTACCTCCTTTAAAGAAGCGTACAAGACACTGGTGCAGCCAAGGATGGTCTGGGTCAATGGCTAATGCTCTCTTCACCGACTGAAGCATCAACAAGTACTTTTCTGGAGTCAGAAAATTTAAAATCTTAATTAGCGCTGTCTGGTAAAATGTTTTCAATGTAAGGAGTAGTCTCACCTTTCCTGAAGTAGATTTCAAAGGCCAGTAGGTGTGTGTCAATTTTATCTTTCACCAGGTGCTTCAGAGGCATCAGGAACTTAACAGCTTCCTCCAGTGGATTTTCTACCTGCACACAGCAAGTCAAACAAACAAAACACAGCGATTGGTGTCATGATGTTTCCTTTAACTAGTATCTATGGATGAGTAATACACATGGTATTGGCCATAATTAAAAGCACAAAGAGCACAAGAGAGGTAATGTGACAGAGCAGGGTTTCTAAGTGCATAGTTCACAAAACAGGAAGTGGCGCAAAGAGGAACACTGAAGTCAGCAATGTTTATTGGGGCATAAAAAAGAAAAGAAATAGTGATTATTATTGATTTTATTGATTGATTAAAAAAAAAAAAAAAAAAAAAAAAAAAAAAAAAAAACATTTAAGAGGCTTGACTGTACCAAGCTGCATGCATTGTGTCACTTACAAAACCACCACTCAGAATTTACTTTCTTAGAGAAGTCCTAGTGGGTCAGAAAAGCCATCCCTCCAAGCCCCCCCTTATTTACCTTAACCAGTTTGTCAGGGATGAGCTCCTCTTTGGGCCCCCCAATCTCCTCGTCATCATCCTCCTTCTTCTTCTTTTGATTTTTAAGCTGCTTCTCTTTCTCTGCGTTCTTCTTCTCCTCTTCAAGCTGAGCTTTCTTCTGGGCTCTTCGCTGCTTGTTCCTTAGCTTCTTCAGTTCTTTGTCTGATAGGTTAGCTAAAAAACACAAACAGTACTCAGTTTTATTCTGTCCAAAAGCTGAAGACTTTTATGAACACAAACTTATTCTTACCAGTGTCTGCTTGGAGCTCTTTGCTATCGTCAGTCAGGGGATTGTCATGAAGACTCAGGTAGATTTGGATGGCTGTGGTGGCAGCCTTGTAATAGAAGGGATGCATCCGGAGCACGTCCTCCAGCTTTAATAGGTCTACATAGGAGCGTAGCGTCATCTTCCTCATGCAATAGGTATGGAAATCAAACTGGTCGTCTGTGATCTCTACAAAATGCTGAAGCAAAACAACAAAAAGTTTAAGCGAATACAAAAAAAATCTCCTTCTGTTACTGTGGGTTCTTCTTCTTCAAATTCACCAGTGAATGAATAAGGGAGTAAATGATGAGAAAATGAATTAATTACATTTTAGTAATAGTACTTGGTTTAGGACACTTCAGCAATAGCTCTAGATAACATAATTTCCATAGACATAAGTCCCATAAATGTTTGCTGCAGAGTGAGTGGTAAGCAATTATTGTAGGAGCTGGGGGGGTCTCTCTTTTATTCATTTATTTTTTCATTATTCGTAAACAAAGCTATGCTCACCCTTTCAATCTCATGGCACTTCTTCAGGGCTTCACCAAATTTGTTCATGGCCTTGTAGGCAAGCGCACACTCTGTCTGGAACCACATACACTGCATCTCATTTAGATTTTCCACAGCCGATGCCCCCTCCTGTGAAAAGAACACAAAGCACATGATACAAGAATAATCGTAATAAGTTTTACCCCCAATTTCCACTGCATGCAACTTGCTCCGCCACACACTCCGCAGTAAATACACAGCTGTTCTAGTGAATGATAGCGTTTTCACAGCCTCCACAGGTCTGCGGCGCTGGTCTGGCCGTGCTCCCCCTGCGCCAGAGATATGCAGCCAGTCTATACTGTTTGGCAGCGGACTCTGTTCAGATCACACCAAGCAGGAGACTGGTTGTGTACAACTTCTATATTTCAAAGAAATATAGCTCTGTACAAACTTTTTTGATTAGAATATTTAAATGTAATCATTATTTCTCATATTATCTTTTAGATGGTCATTCTTAGTAGGCTGTTTATGTACTACAGAAGCAATGTCAGACATGATTAAACATTTATTGCCCTTGTATAGCTTTTTTGCACCCAGCCACTTCCTCATTGGAGAGGAAAACCCCGTGAAGCAAACTCCAAAGCAATCTCATATTAAACAGTTGTTTTCTGTTTCTGAATAAATAGTTGTTTTGGCAGTTTGTTTTATGGCAGAAACTCGTACTTTCCGCGCATGCTCTTCCCAAACTGCTCAGGGCCCCGCAGCCCTGTGTGGCAGAGTGGAGACATATCCAGTAGGCGTGGGTCTGCGCGGTCATTCATCGGCGGCCCACAGTGCAGCGGCTACGCATGCAGTGGAAATCCAGCATTACAGATGTCATAATAAGAGTCAGAACCATACAGTGGAAACCCCCTGTTGATATGAAGTACTACAAAACACTGCCTTCTGCGTTCAGTGTCAAAGCAGATTTATAAAACTCTTTCCAAAGGTTTTTTTCAGCTTGTCAGATTGCAGCTTGTACACACCCACACAGTGTTTGCTCACCCGAGTGAACTTCGAGCACATTTCCTCTGCCTCTTTGATCATGCCAGCCTTCAGCATGTACTTGGCACACTTGGAGTTGATGAATCTGTCAGCCGTGTCCAGGGCCTGGGCCTCGTCCATCCACTGAGCAGCCTCTCTGATGTTCCCAGCATGCTGCGAGAAGATAAAGGTCAACACAACAGTCACAACATGCTCTTCGGCCTAACTTAACAAGAAATACTCACAAGTGTGTGGTGGGTTTTACCTTGTAAATCTTGGCCTTTATAAGGAAGAGTTCAATCAGTGTTGGCGTGCTCTCAATGGCTGTGTTGATATACTCTAGAGCCAGTGTCTGTTGTCCAATCATGTCATAGTGCTGCGCCAGGAAGTACTGCACCCAAAGAAGAGTTGTAGGCGGCTCCTCTTTGCCATCATCTGACAAAATGTAAACATATTTTAAAAGGTTATAATACAAACAATCATTTTCTACTCTGAATCCTGTTAAGGCTTACAGACAGCTGGAGCCTATCCCAGCTGCTTTAGGCGCTTAGCAATACACACTGACAGACAGCCATTCACACTCACATTCATTTACTATGGGCAATGTCTCTTCACAAAACCACTTAATACATGTTTAAGTTAAACAATAAATAAAGCTTTTGGTGGCTCCTCACCATTTGAACTGAACATTCGACAACCTCTTAATGATGTTTCATAGCCAACCACCAGTTCTTCTATAATTGCAACCTGCAACAATAAAAAAGTTGTTAAAACAATTAGCTCTAGGCCTGTTTTTGTCTCTTTTGTCAATGTGTACAAGATGAGTGTCAAAATCATCACAGTTTAAAGTTTCATCTACTATCAAATCTATGCCATCACCTTTTCTTTGTCGTTGTACAGTGATTTTAAGGTTGTGAAGACAGGTGGGCAGCCTTTACTGAAGTTCATCCTCAGATATCTGTCCAAACACTCCCTGAACTTTTCTCCTGAAGAAAAGAAGTGGTTGTTAGAATACAGTGTACATTTACTTCCATGGATAATGATTTAGTAATAAAAAAATTTGTATACATACCAGATAGGAAGTTGAGTGGCAACCTGCGTGGGACAAGTCCTTTAGGAAACTTCTCCCAAGCATCTTCATAGATCTTACATCTCTCCTCTGTGCTACCTAAACATGAAACATATGGTAAGGTCTATATACAATATACAAATACAGATGGCTCAGTGATAAATAATGTGACATACTTGGTTTAAGGGCCTTTTCCAACCCATGATAATAGGACCAATTCTCTGGGTTTCTCTCCTGCAGGCGGTGGTAGACAGTTGTTGCATCTTCAAAACGCTCCAATTTTAAAAAGAGCTCCCCTAAAAAAAACAGTGAATAATTTACTTGATATAAACCAAGCTGTATCCTACAAATTGTCATTTGTTGCACAGTGACCCACCTCTCGTTTCCTCCACTGCCAGTTTGTCACAGATCTGTTTCTCATAGGTGGAAAGATGCTCGAGGGCCTCTTTGTGCAGACCAGCTTCTCTTAGCACCTGGTTTTGGTAGAGCAGCAACTCACTGTACTCATAGTCCACTTTGTCGGGCGATGTCTAGACAAACAAAAAGTGAAAAATCAGAAAAACACAAGCATATGTTAGGCAAATATATTGTAATATATTGTCACAGCTTAGTTTGTTGCATGAAGAGGGAAACTAAGTCAAATTTGAGTAGTGGTGAATGACATAAGAACATTAACCTTTATGCACTGGTAAGCAGACAATAACACAACAATAAAAAACATGAGACTTTTGCACCATTGCTGATATATATACACAATACATTCACTTTTACTTTATCAAACAAAAAAATACCTGTTGTGTTTTTCTGAACTCTTCAACAATCTTGGCCGCCATCTCATAGTCTTCGAGCAGGTGATAGGCGATGGCATAGCCAATCCATGAAGCCCTCTGTGCTGGTCTCAGCTGCAGGAGCTGGTAACGCGTCTCCTACAGGGAAAAAAAAAAAAAAAAAAAAAGTGTTAAAACACTGTCTTAGAGACTGAGAATATCCACACTGGCTCTGTGTTGTGACCTAACTTATAATAAATATTTATGGGAAAATATGTCAGGCAAGGAAAAGCTGTTTTGCTGATTCATGTTTTTGATACAGGGTAGCATTTATCCTCCGCCAGTACACCCTTCAACCCTTTACATTTAGCCATTATTCTCCTCACTAAATGAGCATTTAAACCTAGGCTCTGTCCCGTGAGAGCTGTTCCACATTGTCAGTACCAAGTGCAACCTGATACTGCCTGCTGCTCATACACTGTCCTCTCAAAATCAGAGGCATACTGTTTGCTGGGCCACAGAAAGCGACAGATGGAACCACACATTTTCAGGAAACTAATCCCAAAAACTGTTGGACTTGGTTTTGTTCTTGTTTAACAAAGACAAGCTGCTAAATTTCTGCGCTCAACCTCCCACAGCAAGGCTACAGCATTTCGATGGTCTTCGGTAAAATTTGCATACAGCCTGTTTCATATGTGAACTGGACATGCCAATGTTTAAGTACAATGTATCTCAAATGTAGCATAATGTCAATTCATATGGACTTAATACTACAACTACTACTTTTATTAAAATACTTGCTCAATCTGAGTGGAGCATAGACACCAGTTGTGTTCCAACTAAATCTCTAAAAAGTATGTGGCACCAGTGTTCAGAGATTGTATAGGCAGTAACTCAACTTTTACTATAACAAAAGGTACAGGCACATTTTCACAAATCACTATTCAATATTGAACATAACTATTGCATCTTTTCCTGATATTGTGCAGCAGAAAATTTAAAGAACTGTGTGGGCTTCATATTCATTTAAAAAATAAATACATCAAACTTTTGTACCAGAGCTGGTTCTTACCCTGTAGCCCTCCAGGTCCCTCATCTGGATCTGCAGGAGTGACAGGTCTCGGAGGATCTGCAGGTTGTCCTTGTCCCATTTCAGAGCGTTTCGGTAACATTTGATGGCCTCATCGTACTTCTTATCTGAGCGCTGCAGTAGACCGTACACATGCCAGCCTGGGATACGTAGAGTTAGGAAACAAATACACACAATCTTTCTATATACAATTTATGATGGCGTTCATGGCAGGATGGCCCGCAGGTTTGCTATGACAGGGGTAACAGGTATGGCAATGACTGGACATTTATCACACTTATTCTGCCAAGTTTCTTTTTAAATGTGGTGGCTTGCTTTCTGATAATGTAAATAATAGACAATGATCTGGTAGTACAATTTAGGGCTACGTTTCTCAGTTTCATGTCAAAAAAACAAGAAAATAAATCTAAGACTATAATTTTAATGATATTTAGGCTCTATATATTGAGGGGGGAAAAATTGTGTTGCTTTAAGATAAGAAACAACAAGTGGAGCCAAAATGAGATGGCTGTGCGTTATCTGCCCAGCGCGTTGACTTGAGGCTCAGATAGCTCTTATCTGCTGGAAGCGTGCAAAAGATTGACTGTGGCATAGATTTCAAAGAAAAAGAAGAACAAGACACAAGATGTGAGAACTTTAGACAAAGGAAACCACCAACTGTACAGCACAACACAAAATATAGAACTGTCGATTTTGTAAAAGGATACAAACATGGCTCTTAAGGTCATTTCGCAGGCCCCTCCTCACTAGGTCATACGCTTCCTCCTTCTTCCCCAAACAGTTTAGAGTCAGACCCTTCATGGCCAGAGTCTCTGCAAGGACAAACATTCAATATACATGAGAATAGCTTAGTGACTGGCACAAGGGTTGCTCTTTTCACTCAAACATTCATGCATCTATTACTCACCGCCATGCTCTGCAAACTTGGGGTTGGACAGGATTTGCTTGCAAAACTTGAGGCCATTTCTGTATTGTTTGTGTTCGTAACATCGCTATAAAAAAGACGACACACAACTAATTAATAAAATGGTAAAAAAGTCACTCTGTGTGTACTGAATCCATATAATATTTGAATTAAACTAGTGAAATAATTTTTTCACCAATATTCAAATTTATTAATGTGCAACTGTACTTATATTGTGTATTGTTCACATAGACACTGTATTGTACAGTCGCAAAGGCATGACCTGCTCTTTGCCCTGAAGTTATATTTAGCCATACAGTAGGACAATCAAGTACACCCCCGCCCCCAGGATTTTAAGCTGATCACTGTCGGGAGATATTCTGTGAAAGAGACAACAAACATAAGCTGGCAGATGGCATTTTGTCGTCCCAGTATTACAGATAAAAAGCTTTTTAAGTCAAATATGAAAGCAAAACATGTAAGTGTTTCAGGGGGCTATAGAGTATTAGAGCTGTGTTAAAAAGAATTGTGTATATATTGTACTGTATAACCGGTCTGTGGAAAGGTGCTCCCGAGTGTAAGCAGGCATTCAACATTTTTGTGGGAGAGGGCATCTGAACATGTGGGCCAGCCCCAAAATTCAAACCAAGGTTAAAATCTATTCATGACTGTGGTCTACATTATTACTTCCAGTTCACAGATTGACCCACCAGCGTACGCCAGTTAAACCTGTTTAGACAATTTTTACAAGTAAAGTCATTGTTTTCCTGACTAAAACAACAGTGATGGGTAATTAAGATGCATGTTGTGTGGCCAGTTTAATGTAAAGGCCTCCATACACCAAGGCGACGATCGCCCATCTGAAGCCGTCTTTACGGTTCTTCCACGTCTCTCATTTCCGTCCTTTTGATCTGTATGTGCCGTCTGCCCCCATCGCTCCAGGATGGAGGCCGTCTGACTAGTTTTCTGCCGATTGGCCTTGTTGAATCGGCGTCTTTGGTCTTTGGCACGAAGCGCTCTGATAGGCCTAGCACTACAGCTGCCGCGCCAATCAGCTCACGGGAATTTTAGTGGAAGTGACGGAGTGACGAGAGGTGAAAACCGCTGTGGCAGCGTACTGTCACCATTTTTGCATTCTTTGCAATTCCATGTGGAAAGTTATCTTCTTCAAGTAACAGAGCAGCAGCACCTAATCCACACAAAACAATGTCCAAACCGGCCATTATCACACTTCTGTAATGTTCAAACAAGCTGAGAACAGTGGCAGACCAAGGCGCGCTACATGCATATTTCTTCCGCAAACAGTGTGTCACTTCCGTTGATCTTTGTTCACTGGCTAGCGCCATCTGCCGCTTTGGGGGGGGTAATTACATCACGTGCATGCGCAAGACACAGTCTTTAGGTCGGCTGTCGCTTTGGTGTATGAAGAGGGAAAAAGGTCATGCGACGTGAGGAAACGGGAGGGAACGAGAGGAGACGAAAAGAGACGAGCTGTCGCTCCATCTTATCGGTGGCAGTCTGGGAGTCGCCTTGGTGTATCGAGGCCTTAAGACCGCCAGCTGTGTGCTTATTCTGCATCTCACCCAATATAACTCATCCTGAGATTCACAGGGAGTTCCAGTGCTGTCAATGCACCCAGTCAGAGCTTCGAGGCATTCACGAAGTGGATGTTTTGGTTGAACCCACAGTATTAGGGATCAAGTGCCACTGCCAAACTTCAAATGAAGATTTAGGTCTGACTGTGCTTTTACCTTTGCTAGCAGTGACAGACAGAAGATATTCATTTGCGTAGGCGAGTTTCAACAAGTACATTTCTCTCCTTAAATCTCTTTCTGCAAGCCAACTTTTCTGCATTGTTCGCATAACAATATTTAGACATCTCTGACAAGATATGTCCTACCACAAGTACTCTTCACAGATGTTTGTCTAGAGTACATGCCAATAAAATGCAACATTACTGAAATAAACCACATGTAAAGCTGAACAAGTGCCTTTAATGTGAAGAAAAGTGGTCCATATCCACTGCCATTCAAAGAGCTGGAGACCTGCCAACTTCTAATAATGCATTTTAGGCACCCAGTCTGGGACGCCAAAGAGGGGTGTGGTCCGGTTCTGACTACAGACTGAGAGAAATATGCTTCAAATCACAGACCCACCAAAGAAAAAGGTAATGACTGCCTTTTGTGTTTCTTACATATAAATATTATTTTCTGACAAAGAGCTGCTACACCTTTGTTGAATGATGGGCCTGAGAGTTTTTAGAAGAAGCAGAAGTGACAAATGTCTAGACATCAACCGTTTAGAAAGCTATACCAAGCCAACTGAAACTGAAACATTCACTGAAACAGTACAAAGCAACAATGTGCGTGCTTATCTGTTCCCGCATCTGAAAGACTGACAGACATGTATTGCTCATAAAAGTAATACTTTTATTCAGACAGAATGAGGTATAACTTATAATATATAATATATCATAAGCCAAACAGCCCAACAAAACAGAAAAGCAACACCTCTGGGAAGGTATGAGGCAAGTCAGGTCACAGGTCTGAACTTCCTGCCAGAAGCAACACTGAAGGGGCTCAGTGCCAGCCCTCTGCCCACCCCCGCCTGCACCCTGACAGATCCCCTCGCAACAATGGTGTTTATCCAACTGCCCAGTCACATTAAAGCACAAGTAAGTGACTCAGTCGCTCCGCCAACTTTCTGTCAGTGTTTTCAGTAAGTAAAGCCTTGTATATAAGCAGCAACACAAAGCAGCAGCTCATTTACACAGATTGGTATGTATAGAAAAAAAATCAACCACTGGCAACATTTTATGACTATCGTAGAGTATAATATATAGTTTACCTGCGAGTAGATTTCAACTTATATACCATTGTTTGAACCATCTGAACGTGTATATTTTGTGAACATTTCTGGTGTTTGCAAATCAAACGGACTGGGACTTAATTTAATTGGGAAACTACATCTAGTTCCTGAAAAGCATCCATTTGGGGGCAGAGCAAAGTTGTTTAGCAACACAACAAACACTGACAACTATTAGCACAGCAGATGTCATAAAGACAGTACACCCAACTACAATCAACATACAGCGATATTCAGCACACATTAAATAAGTTTTTATGTTTGATCAGGCGTGCACTTATGCGTTTGTAGAGATCAAACTATACAATAACTGTGCAGATGGGAGACGTGTGGGCAGTAGCTGCCAAGCACAACAGGCCTGAAGCAGCTAACTTCTGTTTTGCTGACACAGTCACGCCGGTCATTTAGTGACTTTCTTGAGTTTAATATCCGATTTAATTTTATTCAGACTAATACTTGTATCAGGTGCTGGAAGACCTGCTAAAACTCAATTTCACTGATGACAGCAACCTAATTTCTGTTAAAACGACACTGTGAGTTTGCTAATGTTAGCCGATTAGCTAATGTCACTCAGACTGTCTCAGTGTAGCAGGTTATAGTTGTGTAGCATGGGCGTCTGCCACAAAAACAAACAAATGAGTAGCATTTTGTTAAAGTATAGCATTTCCACAAAAGCAGCAAAAACTAAAACCAACACAACAGTGCAGCTCAGCACAAAAAGCTAACTTCAAAACAACAATGTTACTTATTTGCTGCGAGTTGTGTTAGCATCGCGGCTCCGCTCCGAGGCTGTGGTGGACAAGGCCTGTAGTAGTTTAACACTTAAATGTGCTAATTTCAACAACTTCAAAGATAGTTTCATAGGGAGGTAATTATAATATTGACCAGTGTTAGTTTAGACTCACAATCAAGTCACAAATTATCAATATTTGCTTCGCGATACAGTGACAGCGCAAAACCCATTCAATTAAGCCATTTTGCTAATAAACCGAAGCTATCGCTAAAAGCTGAGAGTTAACGCCGCTAGGACCCTCAGCCTCTCTGCATCAACAACACTGCACATTTACACAGAAGTTTATAACCCCCACTCACCAAAATCCTCTTGAACAGGGCATTTTCTTTCGGTGGTAAAGTTACTGTCGGCATTGTTGCAGCAGAGATGAGTGTCTCCTGGAGCTCAGCACATGTAGCTAAAGTTAGCCCCAGCCCGGGTGCAGTCCAGACGAGTAGAGCCGAGGGGCGGCCCTGCTCCCGTCCCACCGCTCGATTACTCCGTTTTCTCTCCTCCACATTTCCTCCTCACAGTCACGGAAGGGCCCACAGTTTATGAAACGACAGTGGTTTATAATGTAGGAAAAAATCCATTCTCTAAAGATAAATCATCTTAGGGACATTAAAACAACTTTTGCATGTAGGCGGAAGTTATCAGCTAATTCATTTATATTTCACCTGTTGTTGGTAACACTTTTATTTTATTGATGACCTGTCAAATACAATTGGCTTATTCATTCAGTATTTCAAACTATTTGTTTATCATGTTTAGCCTGGGCTTTTTTCTATGTAGTAATGTAGGACAGGGATGGACAACTTATTCCCTTCTGTATATAATGCAGACAGCGGAAAAGCCCTTAGTCCTGTCACAAAACTCATTTTTTTTTATTTTTTTTAATTTAGAATTATTATTATTAAAATCCCTATTATCTGGATAGGAACAGGTAGGTTACTCATCCTGGGACCCATCTATAGGACATAATAATCATGTAAATATCTCAACAGTGCATTAAATTATTTATTATAAGATTAAAGACGCCTGGGCACAATTTATTATTGGGCCCCTAGATGATTAAGTGAATGAACACATTCCCAAAAAAATAACACATTTCAAACACCATTCAATGCATATACAAATAACAGATAAATGAATAATAATATGAATTACAATGGTTTATTAAATAAAAAATAATAACCATCTATAGGAAATAAATTAAAACAAACCAAAATGTAATACTGTTCGTTGTCAATAAAGTAATCCCTTGTTGGTCACTAGAGGGCGCCATAGTGACAAGTATGAAGGTGGATAATCATACCTCTCTACAATGGACTCCTTTGGTTAATTGGTTGTCAACAAGCAAACTGTGTAGCTTTAAGTAAGATACAGAGATACAGAGTGTGTGAAGTGTAGGTTATATGGCTTTAGTACCTAAGCCTTTTTACTGTTTACATATGCTGGGCAACTATAGCTGATAGATTAGGGTCTTAAAAGATACACAGTATATAATTTAAACATAAGAATAAACAGATCAAGTCAAGTAAAAATAATTAGGTATCTTTCTTTGTGTGCGGGTGTGTGCATTTTATTCATTGTTGGAGACAGCTTAGGCCTTGCTCTGCTGTTATCTGGTGGCCTCCTACTCCTCCACCACACTGGCTCCTGCTACCACATTAATCAACTTGACACAGCACACACACACTGACTACAGAGACCTTTGTTGGGCGCCCATAAGAGAGAGAAGCTGCCTGCGAATGACGGCAGAAACAGATCTATGTCCCCGCAATGTAACGCAGGAAGAGGAGCAGCCCATTCCCCGTCTGCTCCTCCACGCCATACGTCACCTCCTCTCTCCCCAGCTACATTTCTCCACCTTATTACTCTCCAACAGGGAAGGCAGAGTGAATGATTCCACCAGCTCATCTCCCACTCTTTGTGACACATCATTTGTCCTTCTGATTAGAGCCCATAACACTGCCTCCGGAGTGTGTGCAAGGCCGATGGTGTGTGTCTGTGAGCGTTTGGCTTCACCGGCAAACGGCCTGTCATTAACGGGCTTGTTGTTGGACTATATCTGCTCAAATAGGTGTGTGTGTGTGTGTGTGTGTGTGTGTGTGAATCCTATCCTATTATCTGCCACCAACCTCTGCACTCATTAAATCAGTTCATTTTAATTTGCAGCAAAAGAAAGACAAAAGCAGCCTCTAAAAGCAAGCTTTGAAAAAGAGTTAGAGGAACACATTATACTGTAAAATAAGTCCTTATAGTTCATATTGAAAATATAGTTTGATTATATTTCAAATTCATTTCAACTCACTTCCTGAATCTTGATGCTGATGCCACTATCACACAGGTGCATCAGACTTCAGGATATTGGAAAATGGGCATAATGTGCAGTTCACTTATGTCATGCAGACAAAGCCTGGACAATGCATGTTGCAAACACACTTGTTTAAACAGTCAGTCTATGCACAACTGTATGCACATATAAACTGAAAAAATATTTAGGACAGCGCAATGAGCTATTGTGTGATTCTAAGTATATTTCTGACATTGCTGGTATATGGTGGAAGGATGTTCTTTCCACTTCTGGATTTGGTCCCAACAGAGCTCACTGAGACATTCAGAGGTTTAAAAATCTTCTGTAACCAATGCCATTAGCAGGTTTCACAACAATAGGTTGCAAAGTTACAAAGATCTTGAGAGAGTTCTTTGCTTTTACCCACAGATGTTTCCTGTGTGACATCTATGTAAAGAGACACCTTTTTATAGGTCTGATGAGAGGCAGCATTGCTTTTTGATCACTGATAGATTACTGATGCTGCCTTGGCTTTCAACCCCTTTTTGCACCTCCCTTTCTTCATGAGTTCAATACTTTCCCCCTGTGTCATCCCAATTTATTACACATAACTTAATTGCTGAATGTATTTGTATTGGTTTCAAATTAATTACTTAGGTTGTTACCAACATCTGTAAAAATTTCCTGTCAGTATCATGTCAGAAATATATTTGTTAAGAAAAGCGGTGACTTGTTTAACACTTATTTTACCCGCTATGATCAGGTGAAATTCAGATATATTATGAACACCGTGATCAGGAGAATAATCACATATTTTTTTAGCAAACACATACAAACAAATACATTTAACATGTGAAGTGCTTTCATATTTTTTTCAGACAATATCTTGCAATCTGGTTTATAGCTTCAAGACATAAAACACTTTGTCTTTTAGGTGCACCCATCAGTTTAGTTATACTCCATCATGTAACGCTGAGTAAAATGGCATGTTACAATCTTGAAACAAGAACTTGCTACAGTCTGTTATCAATGTGCAGGAGGCGCTTATTCAGAGGTAACATCCAACTTATCTTTGCCGTATTTGTCTTGTTTAGTGGGTGTACATCCTTAATGCTATTGTGATGCTATATTTACGATACATTGTAAAGATTTTGTTTGATTTTCATAATTTTCAATGGATCCTAACTGATTATCAGTTAATTGCTTGGAACTTAATACTGTTGGATTGTGTGCAGGTAAAAAGTACTGATGGAAGAAAACTTCATGCAGTATAGGCACCTGTACTTCTTTCACTCTTCCACAGTGATAGTGCAATCAACAGTTGCTCTACTTTTTCACACCAGTAATGAACACCTCAGCGCAGTGCACTCTGGAGATGCTCAGGTGTGGGCTTTTGGGTGGATGGTTGTAGCAAATATCTCCCACTAAACCATCCTCTTCTTCTTCCCTTCCCCCTTTGGCCCCCCACCAATCTTCCCTCTGTCCTGTCCTTCATCCTCTCTGTTGGTCCCGTTTTTCTCTGTCCTAGCTGGTGTCGCCACTGAACATGAGTAATGATGTTGTCATCTCTGTTAGTCTCCATTTATCAATGTCAGATGGAAGAGCAGAAGTGTGGTGGTTATGCGTGTGATGCTGTGGGTGGGGGGGTAGAGAATTGAGGAGGGAACAAGGATGCTGGTTATAGGATCTAGGAGAGGAAACAGTGGTGAGGAGAAAGAGGAGGCAGGTGTGTAAAATGGATAGATGGAGAAAAGGGGCGGGCTGACAACATGAAGAGGAGTGAGTTTGAAAGGGGTTGGCCGTAGAAAAGATGAATTACAAGAAAAAGGTCTTGGCCCTGCGTGTGGTCTGTCTGTCTGTCTGCCCATGATTCATCGTCGCTGTTACAGCTAGACAGAATTAAGACTGCTCTTTAGCATATGCACGTCTAATTATGCAAATGAGTTCTGTTAGACAAAACATTACTGGAGCAGTTAGTCAGTCTGGTTTTGGAGACGGCATGAATGTGTGCGCATTTGTCTCTGTCAGTCATGTGACCCTGAAACTAAATGAAATAGCTGCTTGTCAGCTAACAGTGTAAGTACTGAAGCCGCTGTGGTCCACTGGCTGCGTTGAGAAATAAACCCCAAAACAACGAAGAACTTTCAATGAATATGATCCGCGAGAACATTCTCTCTTTATTGTATCTTTTTGAAAAACAAAACAAAAAGGTTTTGTAATTCTCTTTTTAATTCTGTACAGGATAAAAAGAAATAAGCACTGCTTAGGACCAGAGTCAAATCTCAACTAGAAAAACAAATGAAAAATCATAAAAGAAGGAGGTTTACAATACAAATTAGTAGTAAGACATTGTCTGAAGTGCAATGGCATAGCTCAGATGGGTTAAAAGTGAAACCAAACTTCAAAATAAAAATACTTTTCTATTTTTCAACAAACAGTAAATTCTTTATACAGAGTAGAGACTGTATTATCTGATGTATTTAAACCTGTAAAAACATATTTACAAATAGCCAATATCTTTTATATATTTTTCTCATAATCACATATATGTCAGCACCAGTAAAAAAAAAACAATAAAATAAACAAAGAACATCAACAACAACAATTTTGTTAAAATGTTGTCTACAGACTTGGTCCCAGTACGTCATGATATTTGGAGGAAGCTTCTTGTCTCAGCTTCAACCTTCATGTAAAAGAGGACAAAAGGTCATGACCTTGTGTGACCTTAACATCAACCCAGAAGTTTTTCTGCCTTTCCACCTCCATTTTGAGTGAAAATGGTAGGTGAAGATTTCCTCTTTTGAACAGCTCTGATATTAAGTTTAATATCTGAGTTTGCCTGGAGTCAGAAGTTTTGGAAGCATTAGCAGTGGAATCACGGATACTAACACTCCACTGCTTTTCTTGTGCAAGAAGTCTTACACAAAGGCGTGAGTTTTTCCTGCTCAACTCTGACACTCAATACGTTAGCTTACCATTTGTTAAACTTCCAAACATGACATAAACATAACTTCTTTTGGGGAGTGCTAACAAATAACACATACAGGGACAATGGTCATAGTTTAAAGTTTGGATTTAAAGGGTTGATTATACCACACCAACAACCATGAGAACAAATGTTTGGATGATACAGAGCTAGTTTACAGAGAAAAAGGCTTTTTGGTTTGTTGATTACAGCTTCGTCCTTTAAAACTCTCATTCTGATGAGCTTAATACAACATAATGCACATGCAGACACTCTTCATTCATCTTTTAATATTACAAAAACAGCTTGGGAAGGAAGGTGGTATAACAGTAAATGTATTCAGATGCACAGTTATTACTCAGTCAATAGGTAAACGAATGAATACAGCCAACAGTAAGCTTGATGGAAAAAAACTCACTAATAAAGACTCACTAATATGAGCTTAAAGAAGGGGAAATCTCAGTGGAAGCACTATAATTGTCCTAATGCTATCTGTGGCTAAACATTACTTTTTTTACGACCCATCAGCTGTCACAATACAAGGCTTTGAAGTGGTTTATTTTTCTAAGCAACAATTTTCTTCACAGTAGAGTTACAGTATAGCACAGTTATGTTGTAGCTGGAGTGAGATGCAGTACAGAGAAAGCCATATTGTTAAGCTATGGGCGACACTGGAAATTAGACAATGTTTTTTTAAGACAACACAAACTAAAACAAGTGCATTTTAACCATGTACATAGGACAATACTAACATCATCGTTTAAGAGGAAACAGCAATGAGAAAGTATATGGGCCTTAAGTGAGTAACTTTTTTTCATACTAAAAAAAAAGAAGAAGTCACTTGTGGTGCTTGGATACATTCAGTGCCCAGTGATGATTTAGCTTTGTGTCGGCTGATGCATGCAATGTGCTTGTGCGAGGCCATGACAGGGTTTGCCACACACACTGCTGTATATTCACCGTAATGGCAGATATGTGTGCCGATGCTCGCTTAGCTGCCTGTTCCCTGTCATTGACTCTCTTCATGTATGGAAATGAAGCCAAGCAAATGCACTAGAGGGCAGCGTTGAGCACAGTAGAGGCGCATCATTTGTTCTACTGTGATGTTCACCATTTAAACAGGGGAAGGGAGTGTGGATAGTCTCTGGGGACCGAGGGGAAGACGGGAGGAGAGAGGGAACGAGGATGACAGAGAGAGAGATCAAGTGAAGACAACAGAGTGAAAAAGACACGTTTGAGTGGTGTGTGTTCGCCACACAAATCTGACAGAGGAAATGGGAGCGTTGAGAGTGCTTTCTACTCTCTTCAGCATCTCACATAGCTGAGAGATCTAAAGCACTGAGCAAGGTGGCACAAACACGCAAACACAAATAAATTGTTGTCTTGAGAACAAGTCTTCCTTCCCCTTCATCAGTCTGTGGTGTTCAATCAGCCCCCGCCGAAGCTCTGGCTCAAAGCACTGTTTAAACGGGCATCGCTTTCAAACATAAGAATAATTCATTTCAAGGACAGAAAGGGAGCTAATGGAACACACCTTTAATCTCTATATGGGTTTACTTTAAATGCACAAGACATAATGGTCTCTTTCTTCAGCATTCACACACACACACACTTGTAACACAGAACTCATCAGAACCTAGCTCATGTTTCACAAAACAAAAACATGCCGGTAGCAGTCCTTGCTGTGTCATGTCCCACGTTTAGTTCATCCAGTAAAACTCTGATTTCCCCTTTGGCTATTGGCCCGGGAAAAACTCCTCCATCCAGCCGTCACTCGAGTCCAGCTCTGCCCCTGATCCGTCGCCCAATCCGAAGGCTGCACCACCTGAGGGCCCGCCCCCGTAACCGTACGATGACATGTCCTGATTGGGTGTCCTCTGGTAGCTCTGTGGCTGACCTCCTACACCCCCTGGTCCATATGGCCCACCTCCGCCCCCAGCCCCTATCCCAGGCCCCCCAGGTCCTGGGCCGAAACCTCCCATCCCACTCATGCCTTGGCCCATCACTCCCTGGTTCATGCCCTGGTTCATGACCATAGGCCGTGGCTGATTGGTCCTGGGCTGGCCGCTCATGTGAGGGCCCATCATGGGGCCGCCCATCGCCGCAGCGGGGTTTCCCACCCGGGGGTCCATGGCCTGGCTCATGCCCTGGCCTGGGCCCTGAAAGTGTTGCTTGGCCATGCGTGGGGGCTGTCCCGGCTGCATGTAGCCCTGAGCCGAGCTGAACCCCACCATGTCCGCTCCTCCCGTAGTCCTTCCCACTCCCCCGGCCATGGCCTGCAGCCCCTGTCCTTGCTGCTGTGGCCAGCCCCCCGCCGCCATACCCCCACCTCCGCCCCCTCCAGCTCCCAGCATGCTTTGCAGTCTCTGTGCCTGTGCTTTGGCATTGGGAGGTCCTTTAAGGGGCTGCTGTGTCATGGAGTTTATCATCATCCCCTGGCTTCCGTATCCTGCGGCTCCTCCCGGACCTCCAGGCATGCCCCCTGGTCCTGCTCCTGCCTGCCGAGGGGGCCCCGCTGCTGGGTTGTGTTGCGCTGGAAGACCCATGGGGGCTTGGACACCTTGGCTTTGGTGCTGCTGGTGCATCATTTGGCTCATGTTGGGGTTGAGTCCATAGAGAGACCCCTGATTGGATCCTTGGTTGCTGTACGGTAGACCCATGTCAGACTGTGGTCCCACTGAGCCCCCCTGGCCTTGGACCGATCCCATCTGGACCATCTGCTGCTGGTTCTGCTGCTGCTGGAGGAGACGAGCCGCTCGAATGTTCTGGAGGGCCTGGCTCCTTGACGCCAGCTCCTGGGGAGGCCCTGAAAGCAAAACAAAGATTCTAATTTAGTTCAAATATGAGACAGAGACTACACCTAACCTCCACAGTTTTACAGAGCAGAGACCTGGTAGTGAGGAAATGACTCTAAATCCTTTAATAAACCCACTTCTGTCATCCCTCTGCTAATCCCTCAACTCACAGTCCCGACTCTAACTCTAACCGAGCAGTCTGAATAAAGAGAAAAACCCACTCCAATGCTCAACTATGTGTGCAGTGAGCGGAGTTATAGGTAATTGAACACAGCAAAACAGCCGCATCCAGCGCACTTATCACCTTGTATGAATATGACTAAACAGTCGAGCGTGAGCCGGTTCTGATTGCAGGCGATAATAACATAATCACAGTGTTTCTGATGCACCGCAGGATATAGCTGCTGTGTATTAATAGGCCAGACTTTTGTGCTAAAGAGCCCTATTCTTCTGTTATTATCACTTTAGCCTTGGAAAAAAACATCTAATGGCTATAAATGGATTTTCCATGTCCTTGTCATTCCTCCTTTCTCTCTTCCTTCCTTCCTTGATTATGTTCTTGTTTTTTTCTTCCTTCCTAGTCTTCCATCGTTGTATCCTTCCTATGTTCCTTTTATCCTAATCTTATCCTTCCTTCCTTGTATCTGTATATCTTTGTTTCCCTCCTTCCCGGATTATTTCCTTGATTTAGATTTTCCTTCATTCTTTAAAACTTTTATTTATTTTTTAAATATTTCTATTATTATTCCTTCCTCCCTTCCTTCATTCCTCGTGCCATTCTTTCCTTCCTTCCTTCCTCCCTCCAGTCCTTCCTTAGTCCATCCCTCGCTTCCTTCCTCCTTTCCTCTCTCTCTTCCTTCATCCATTCCTCTTCCCATCCTTCATCTTTTCATTCCTTCCTTCCTCCCTCCCTCCATTCCTTCGTCCATCCCCTACCTTCCTTCCTTCCTCCTTTCCTCCCTTCCTTTTCTCTCTCTCTCTTCCTTCCTCCCCTCCCTCTCTTCCTTCCTCCCTTCCTTCATTCATTCCTCTCCTCCATTCATTCCTCTCCTCCATCCTTTGTCCCTCCCTCCCTCCCTCCATTCCTTCATTAGTCCATCCCTCCCTTCTTTCCTCCCTTCCTCTCTCTCTTCCTTCCTTCGTCCATTCCTCTCCCCATCCTTAGTCCTTTCCTTCCTTCCTCTCTTCATTCATTCCTCGCTCCCTCCATTCCTTCCTCCCTTAGTCTGTCCCTCCCCTCCGTCTTCCCTTCCTTCCTCGTCTCTCTCTCTCTTCCTTCCTTTCCTCCCTCCCTCCTGCTCTTCCTTCCTTCCTTCCTTCGTTCCTTCCTTCCTTCCTTCCTTCCTTCTTTGACTCCAGCCGAACTCTGGGGGATCCAGGACAGACAAGTTGCCGTGGTAACAGGCAGAGAAGGAATATTCTATATTTTTTCCCGGAGCGAGCGTGAGTGAGCGAGAGCATCTGAGCATCGAAAACTGACAAATCTGACAGAGTCTGGCAGAGAGGACCAACTCCAGTCCGAGGGTTAGCACAGCTTTAGGTTTCCGCAGAAGAATATGGTGCACAAGACGGTTAAATCTGAACTGAAATATACCGTTTATGCCATACTTGTTGCAGATAACGTCCGCTTCATTGACTGTGTGATGAGAAACAGCAGTGTGACTGTGATTACCATCTGGAAGCTCTGCGAAAAACTACAGCCGATGATACCAAAAATCCATTCAGTAATGTGTTTATCAATAAAATGCAGAAAGAAATTAGGTCAGGTCATGACTTGTTCAAAGGAAAATCTATTGAGGATCTGCCATAGGATTGTTCTCTGTATGTATTGTAGGCATTGTTTCAAAAATGTGTGCATCGTGTGTGTACCGTGTGCATACCTTGGTACTGATTGACTTGGGGATATGGATTCCTCTGGCCCTGGCCCATCTGCCGTGGAAGATGCTGCTGCTGTTGAAGCTGCATGCAAACACAAACACAGTGTTAGTGCATTCAGTCAAATTTTAAAGTCTAGATTTAAAATGTATTTATTATTATTTTATCATATTTGGTTAGGACAAGGTTAGATGAAGGCCGATGATACGTTATGGTGACCCGTGAAAGGAACAGCCAGTAGAAGAAGAAATATGTAACACTTACAAATGGTACTAGTCTTGCTTAATTTTGTTTTTTGTTGCTCTGACTAGGGCTACACAATATATCAAGAATTTATTGTTATATTTGCAAATGCAATAACCATATCGAAGTGTTATGGTTTTCCATCTGACAAATAAGTACACATTGTCAGAATCATTTTCCTATCGGAGCCTTGAATAAAAATGTGTTGTGACCAAATAAAAATGTTTAAAAGTCCAGATTTAGTGCAGATTTAATCCTCATTTAGCCTGGTTTAAGTCTTTGGTTAGTCCTTATTAAGTTTAGATTTTGACACAGTTGTGACTAGTTAATTCAGGGACTTACATTTCTGCTCTAATTTAATTGAATTTACTGTGTCAACAGTTTATCAAAATATTGCCAATCACATCATTAGCACATTATTCGAGTTATTAGTTATATAGTTAACAGTTATCGAATATTGATTGTTTTCCTCATATTGTGCACCCCGAGCTCTGACCACATAAATAAAACTTCTCTCTAGTTTCTTTCGAGTTTGGATGCCTTTCCTGTCAATATAACATATACACCTCTCTTAGAAGTTGTTATTCTGTCCAGTACGTACTCCACCTCATGCTCCTATTGCTTTTGTTTAATCACCCAGGCCTGCCTCAGACACATGTTTCATGGCACCACATACATTATCCCGGCAGACGAGCTCCTCTCATTAACAGCTGGTTTTGCAGTGTAATCAACAGATACTAAATGCTGGTGCGTGGACAACATAAGGTGCTGCTCGTTTAAATGAAAGTTATGATGTCTAGTTAACGGCACACGGTAAGCCACAGCAGGGGTGCAGCTCCTTTCGCACACCTATATTTGCATGGCTGTATGTTTTTTGCACGTCCAATTAAAACCAACATGGTGGGTGGTGACTCCAGAGTTCAGAACTCTTTAACACTCGATTCGCTCACAGAGAGAGAAATAAAAAGAAAACACCACATTATCACAGCAGGCGGCATGTGGCAAAAACACACACACACACGCACAAATACACATGCATTTGCACAAACACTTGTAACGATGAAAAGGATGTAATGGCGAGAGGGCTCAGGTCTATTATACATGCAAGAAGACAAGAGTAAGGTATCAGAGAGGATGAGCTGCTCGTTACGAAACAAACAAATACACAGGAATGTATCAACATAATCAAACAGCATCAGGAAACATGGTGGAGTACCCCCTGGACAAAGACAAGTTAGTCGCAGGGCTGACACAAAGACATACAGTACACTGACAGACAACCATTCACACTCACAGTCACTCACTAGGGGCACTTTAGATTCACTTGACTAATTCACATAACACATGTATGTATGTCTTTGGATGGTGTGAGGGAGCCAGAGTACCCGGAGAGAACCAATTGTAACACAGGGAGGACATGCAGACTCCGCCCAGAAAAAAAACAGGGGTGCTGCAAACAGTGCACCCCTATTATTATAAAATATTATTATAGTTAGAGGAAGATAAATAGCTATATTTTTGTATTTATTTTATTATGCAGTAGTCATAGCACAACAGTGTGCTATGATGCTAATGATTATAAATGGCTTTTTAGACACCCATCCAGGGTTCCACAATAAGTGATATTCCACTGATTTATTGCATTTATAAATTTTAATACAAATAACTCCTGTCTGCTGGAGCTCTGATCTTTTGTTTCTATCCAATAAACAAAACACAGCTAGTTTTATTAACTTGTTACAAACCATAACTATGTCTTTTATCTTGTACAGACACCCACCTGTTCGGCCAGAAGTTGCTGCTGCTGTTGTCTCTGCTCCCTGAAGAGCTGCTGTTTCTGCTGCTCCATCATGTGCATTTGGACCCTCTTCTCCTGCTCCATGGCCATCATCTGCTTCATCATGGCCTGCTGCTGGTTGCCCACGTAGCCTGGAGGGGGTCCTGAACCCTGGTTGGGCCCTACCCCAGAAGCCACACCTCCACCGGGGTGAGGAGGCGGGATGGCACCGGGCGGCCGGGACATTCCTACCACTCCTTGTTCCTGGAAGAGATAATAAGGGGAAATGGTCAGCTGGGTGAAAACACTGAGTCCATATTAGAGGTTGTGTGTAAGACTATCCATTGCAATGCTTAAGATGAAGTACATGCAGCATTTAATATTAGACTTATATGTTGTATATGTCCCTTTTTTGTATGTAGGGTAGATATTTTAGTTGGGAAAGAGATCAGGGAAGTATTTTGGCATAACATTAGAGCAATATACACATAAAACATTATAACCACATGCCAAATAGTGGTGGTCATAATGTTATGTCCCAAATATGCAGCCCTATACCCAACAGACTGATGCACTGTGTATTCTGACAGCTTTCTATCAAAACTAGCATTAACTACTTTTGCAAATTTAGCTACAGCAACTAGTTGGTTGGATCGCACCACACCACACAGGCCAGCTCCCAACACGCATCACCTGTCCCTGGTTCACAAGTGTTACTAGCTTGGACCACTTTTGATGCAGACCGGGAAAAAGAGCTACAGTTTTGGAGATGGTCCAGTCGTCTAGCCAACACAATTTGGCCCTTGACTTAAAACCTTAAGCTTATCAATTTTTCTACATGAACTTTTAGGACATGATGTGTATTGTTGCCTTTTATATCCCACCCACTAACAGGTGCCATGATAAAGAGATAATATGTTATTCACTTCAAGTCATAATGTTATGCTTGATCGGTGTAATAAATAAAGGAAGCAGGGCATTACAAATGTGTATATTTACGCCACTATGAAATAAAGGCACAGATCTTAACCCAAAGGTACTTTTCTAAAAACAAAACTGCTGCCTGTCTGGCTTTATGGTCTAGCTCAAGAGTGATCACATCAGGCCACACTGAGTCCTTGGATCAGACTCTGGTTGGTCCTCACTGCATATATTATCTCTTCATTAGCATATAAAGAGCACTTCCTCCTCCACTCGGCCGTATGCTAATCTCTAATAGGATGAAATGGCTTGCTCTGGCCAATGAAAGGGGAGCGTTTATGAATCTATAAAGATTAGACAGTGAAAGGAGAGTGGACATCGTTTAGCCTGCGATAGAGAGACGAGAAAGACACTAAAGGATGCATGAACAAATACGAATAGATGTATTGCATAAATGACAAGTAGGCATCCAAACATTTCTGGTGCAACACATTTCCTGTTTTTGGCTATGAATCATACAATACTACTACTGTTACTACCACAACTACTCCTGCACTACAACAATTACTACTACTACTAACTGGTATGTCTATACTACTAATATTATTAGTAACACTGCCACTACCTCTACTACCATTACTACAACCACTACTCTCACTAACACAATCACTGTTTTACTTCCACATTTCTGTACTTTATTTACTTGCCTAGCCTTTCAGTGATGTTCAATAATGTAACAAAGAGTATATGTAGTTAGCTATTACCACTACTACTACTACTGAACAGTATGTCTTAGATAAATATACGCACTTATTTAAGTCCACATTTCTGAACTTTATTTACTAGCCTGTCTTTCAATAGAGTATGAACAATACAATTTGCAGCCACACACAGAAAGAGGGAAAGCCTGTACAAATCATATTTAACTGCAGGCTACGAATCAAACAGCCAAAGCGGGATTACAGTGGTGCATAGTAGCCGTGGCTGGAGTCTGTAACACGGCACTATACTCGATATGTTTTCAAAGAGCCAAAGCCTCATAATCCGTATTGAGGCTGTGCTGCTCTTAGAAAAGGAGTTAGGTGGAGATAAAGCTCATATATTAGAGCACAAAGAACCCTGTGGAGCAAACAAAATCAACTGCTTAAGACTGACTTCAGCAGACACAGACCAGACCAGACTGATCGATGTTCAGAGCTACGTGTCTCATCTCCGGCTCACATTTGCCCGGAGTACGGCAATCACAATAGGAGAGAGGAGACAGAAGACAGCATACTACAATAACAACTGCTGCTACTACTACTGCAACTACTGCTACTACTATTGCTGCTGCTACTACTACTGCAACTACTGCTACTACTACTACACAGGGTACGGCAATTACAGCAAAACAATAGGAAAAGGGAGACAGGAAGGAGAGGAATAGTACTGCAATTTCCCTTAACAGTACTCCTGACAACTATTGCTACAAGACTACTACAATTACTACTGGTAGTACTCCTATTATTATTATTACTATGATTAATAGTACTGCTACAACCGCCCTGTGTAAAGCAATCACAGCAATAAAAAAAGAGAGTCTGAAAGAAGACGCATACTTGTGCTTCTACACAACTACTACCAACACCACTAATCCTACTTTGAGGTGTACAGCAATTATGACATACACTACTACTAATAATAATACTACTATTACTCGTAGTACTCCTACTGCTACTGCTACTACTACAGGTCCTGCTACTGCTGCTACTACTAGTCCTGCAACTACTACTACTTCTACTACTAATACTAGTAGTAGTTCTCCTGCTACTACTACTGCTACTACTGCTGCTACTACTGCTGCTACTACTACTGCTACTACTACTACTACTACCAACACCACTAATCCTACTTTGAAGTGTCCAGCAATTATGACATACACTACTACTACTAATAATAATACTACTATTACTAGTAGCTCTCCTACTACTACTTCTACTACTAATACTAGTAGTGGTTCTCCTGCTACTACTACTGCTACTACTGCTGCTACTACTACTACTGCTGCTGCTACTCCTAGGATTCCACTAGTAATAGCTATTACTACTGATACTGTTACTACTACCTTCTACTACCACTGGGAAAAGGCAATCACAGTGTACAGCTAGAGAGAGGAGACAGGGAAAGAGAGGCGTAGTGATGGCCGGTGACCAACGGGTGGCAGTGGTGATCTTTAAGAGGTCCTTGTGTATGTGTATGTATATGTGTATGTGTGTGTCTATGGCCTCAGCAGATGGCTCAATCATGACGTTCTGATCTACGATCTCTCTCCAACTCCCCCCACTCAAACTACCTCTTTACTTTCTTTCTCTCTAAAACACGCGGCCATCAAACTCCTAGCACAACACTTTCTCTGCTTCTCACTCTTTCACTGTGTGCAGACAGCGAGCCCTGAGTCATGTCCGCACAATCGCAGGGGCATGAAGGGACTGGGAGGGAGGCAAGATGGATTACAGAGGAAAGAAATGGAGAAGGGAAAAGTCCATTTTGGTGAAAGTGGCTTAGTTTGAGACGTCAGTATGTTTTAGATGAACATAAAGCAATCAAAATATAAAGCAATCAAATGAAGAAATCAATGCATTTTCACTGTGTAAGAACTTCATGGTACATTGTTCAAGTACAGCTGATATGGATAAACTGACAAGGCAAGCTACTTCTACAACTACAACTTTACAATTACTACTACTACTACTACATCTATTAAAACATGTAAAAGAACCACAATATCATATCAAACAATGAAATAAATAAACAACACAACCAGTATAGACAGAATTTCTTTGTCTAAGAATTTCAGTGTACAATGTGGAAGTACAGTTACTACTACTACTACTGCTGCTCAGTGTATGGCAAAAAAGACATGGAAGGAGAGTTGTAGTACTCTCCTATTACTGCTACTACTACTGTATCTAGGACTGCTAGTGCTACTACTACCACTACTATGTTTTTCTTTCATATAGCTGCTACAGATAAACTGTGGACAAAGCTATTTCCAATGATGACTTTGGCTGTAAATGAGACAGAAAGAAGAAGCCAGAAAATGTTGTGTAAAAGTCATGTCCAGGGAAAGCAGAGGTTGGAGGAGAACAGATGGCACCCAGTGATGTCCGCTCTGAGGATTCAACTTCACAACTCTGAAGCAAAATCATAAACTTTTTGAGACTATTGATGCACAAACTCTTTTGATTACCCCACCTGTATGGAAGTGGTTTGGATCACTGTTTTCTGTTCTATAAAAAACATATAATTGGCAGCTAGTGAGACCAGCTGTAATGGGTTAATACATCTAGCTGCATAATGGGAACCAAAGTTGCTACTAAATGTCGAAGGGCAAGACTATTACTAATATTACTATTTCTGATACCTCTTCTACTATAAGAATCAGGTATGCCTTAAAGGGGAACAGTGCAACCTATTTGACCTTAACTGAACAGCACAGGAGTCAACTGGACTCGTGTTTTTACAAGTTACTCTGAAATGTAGGGGGAGCTCTGTAGTGACCGTTTTGCAACCAAAACAGCAGAGAATTGAGTTGCAAAGTTGCATGGTTCCCCTTTAATAAAAATAAACATATTTCTTCTAGATGTTGAGGAGCAATACTAGCAGTAATACTAGAACTACTTAGCCTAGCCAGCCAGACAAACTCTTTTCCTATTCTATACAAAGAAGTTAGTCTGGTAACCCTTTGTGTAAGTTTTGTTTCTGTGGCGGAACAATGACAGGCAGAGTAACCAATCAGAAAAATGAAGGGCGGGACATAAGCGGTGCACTGCTGACCTGTAACCCAAACAAAAATGTCTGATTCTTGCCAGTTTTTTCATAAAACACAAGAATACGCCGTATTATGAGCAGCTACTTTCAGCCACAGGAGCCACTTGTACAAAGACGTTGCTTAGATGTGGTCAACAGGACTTAACTGTTGTTAAAATGGCAACAAGAAGAAGAAACAAATCCCACAGAAGACTGAACAGCAATGCGAACTTCAGCAGAATCAACAGGTGATAAATGAAAATGCTGTTAATCAGGTCAGAGAAGTTATTAAATAAGCTTGGTAACTAGTGCTACCTTGGTTAGCTTCTGCATTCATAAGACATGCTGCAGATAAACGGCTGTGATAGGCCAATTCCAACACAACAAGAGGAGAAATGCTTCCTTCTGAGAGGGGAACCAGACTGTCCTGCATGTGAAAAGAAAGTAGGAGAGTCTGGCTCGCCAGGCTAAGTACTACTTCAAATAGGTATGTCTTATACATATATTCCATGTTTCTGTACCTAATTTACCAGCCTGCCTTTCAATATTGTTCAATAATGGAACAAAGAATGGATATAGTTAACTTTGCCTTTCCCTGAGTGCTTGATTCTGGCAGGGACCATCTCGATCTCAGTCCCCCAAACCATTCAACAGAAATAGGTCAGCTCCTAATGAGCCTCAATGGCCAGCCAGCAACTACAGCTGTACGAGAACTCTGGACTTTCAAATGGCAACAAGCTACTGTAGGATGCCAATAGATGTGTTCATGACAGGAAAGAGCTGGCCAAATGGGAGATGGAAAAGTGAAATGGGATGGTGAAGTGAGAGGGGAATGTATCACCAGTTGTTCCGGAGGATGTTTGTTGTCCATGCGTGTGTGTGTATGTGTGTGTGTGTGTGTGTGGTGGAGGCTGTCGGCTTTATTGGGTTAGGAAGCACGGAGAGCCCAGGTGATTGCATTACACCAAAAGTGAGTGCAAATGCAGGCACATGGAGAGAGGCAGGCAGCAGATGTGTGTAGCTATAATGTATATGCTTGTGTAGTCAAAAGCACAGCAACCAGAACTTAGTCAAGACAGAGACCAAGTTAGGACTAACATTTGAGTCAAAACCAGATCAAGACCAATGCATGATGGGAAGAAATGAAGAAGGAGAACAGACAAGTCCATTTGTTGATGCTGCAGGAGAACAGTAATCACCTGTTTTAAAAATACAACCAATAATGAGCCTTGATATTGGTTGCAAAACTTTCTATTTAATTGCATAGTGGTCAAAAAGTCTAACTAAAAAAATGAAGCTGTTTGTGTCTCACTTTTTAGACCAAGTACCATAATACTAGAGAGACCCTGGTTTGACTCCCAGCTCTGGTGTTCTTACTGTATATTCATCTCTGTGTGTTGAGAGCCCATATAGAATCCCAATATTAGACATTAGTGCCGTTTATGTTCCTAAAGCTGGCCCGGTTGGACCATTGGGAGTTGTAATGTTGTTTTCATATTTCCTTGTTAAGCGTACAATGTTACTTTGTACATGTATAACGTGCACTGATTTTGTCTTGTGAGTGGATTATCTTAATTTTTTTTCAGTATGATTGTTCATAGATGACAGCATGACCCTGCAGGGCTACTGTAGGCACTTAAAAGAGAGGACAGATGTGAGGTATGAATCTGAAATGACAATGTTCCCAAACTACACTGTGCACCTTTAAAATATTATTGTTATATTATGACTGAGATTTGAGTCCAACACTAGTCCTGGGTACAGTAGTACTTGCAGGATTTGTAAAGGTGGAGTGTGGTACAATGGTATAATCAGACACAGCTGGGATGAAATCACCTGCTTCTTACAGTGACCACAGCGGGGAGATTAAAGGCTGCACTTGCTGTTTTAAAACAACACGTGTGTACCCTTAAAACAGGTCTAAATACAAGCGGCACATTGAAAAACCACAAGGCAAACAGACTGTGAGAACAGCACTTTGCGATGCGTGAGCTGGCGCATCAATGCATTGAGTAAAACACAAGTACACATTGTGCACAGACACACATAGGCGGCGTATAAGAGCATCCTGGCAGCAGAGCGGTGGCTGTCTCTCCAGAGTGGATCACATCTGTCACCCACTTGTGTAAGAGACGAAGGGAGGAGGAGAGAGGAGAAGTGAGCAGGAAGAGGAGATGCTTCATTAGACGCTCACCACAGACACACTCACAGTATGAAGGACTGACAGTATATAGGAGCAGGCACAGTTAGCTGCTCAGTATGTCGGCTTCACAAGGCCTGGATCCTATTTACTCCCAGTCAAAAGCATTACAAAATACTTAGTCAGTATTGATGAGTGTGAAGGATCATAACAACAGAATGAAGGACTAACAGTATAAGGTTAAGCTGGAGTAGGCCAATGTACATATGGCAGGCTGCATAAAGCCTGGATCTGATTTAGTCCCAATCAAAGACATTTAACAACACTAAGCCAGTACTGATGACTGAGACGATGAACAACCCATCCAATTAACTGTTGTTATACTGCTACCCTGATGTGGGGGTGGACTGATGTGTGATTAACAGTTGCTTTCTGCTGCTAGCATTGTTTCAAGCTTTTTGTAAAGTAAAGCAACCTGACCAAATGAGTGTTTCACTGTATCGCATTATGTAACTTTGCCACACATAGACAGTTTCAAATATGGCAATTTCTGGTCCAAATTCATGTTTTACTGCATTGCATTATGAACCTCAAAGATGGGTGTGTACCTATCTTCCCCAGTATCTATGTTCCACAGTACCAATGTTCCCCAGTATCTTTTTTTTTTTTTTTTTTATATAGCGCTTTACCTATGACACAAGTCACCCAAAGCGCTTTACACAGAAGGGAAGGGGTATTTCATTCATTCCATACTCGGTGGTGGTAAGCTACATTTTGTAGTCACAGTTTCCCCTGGGGTAGACTATGTTCCCCAGCACATATGTTACTCAGGACCTATGTTTCCCAGTACCTATGTTCCCCAGTGTCTATGTTGCCCACTACCTATGTTCCACAGCATCTATGTTCCCCAATACCTATGTCTAGCTTAACCCTAATCTTAACCTTAATATTCTCTGGGGAACATAGGTACTGGGGAACATAGAGTTGACCCCTCAAAGATACCAGCATTACTAGCTCACTATACCTAATTTTAGCTTTACTTTATGCTTCCCAAATTCAGACCTTATTCCAAATATGGTCATTTATGATTCTTTTAACAGTATTTTTCTGTTTCTGTTTTGTTCTTCTGCACCACAGCTTGGTCATGGTTTGAGTTGTAGCAGCATCTAATAAAAATGTAGCATGGTTTCAGAGTAAGCCTTAGTGGACCACCTGAAGGTCACAGGTGGGCTCTCTATCACAGTCAGAGCTCATCAGCGTCAGGATCCACAGAGGTCGACCTCGCTCTTTCACCCGACGCTGAAGCCTAGAAGCAGACATATGCAAATTTAAGCTGCTAACAATAACTGCGGCTGAGGCTGAAGGCTACAGTACACTTTCAAGATAATGTAAGGTATGAAGGAAAGGTAATCAGTATATGTGAGAATGAATAGTAGTGCTCACAGTGCCTATACTCACACTAATATATACTCATAGGTTCTCAGACTGTGGTGCAGATATAACCAGTGGTGGCCAAAGTACTCAGCTTCATTACTTAAGTAAAAGTAAAAAGTCTCCTGGTCAAATATTACTCCAATACAATGTGGCACTTTGTGATCTGTGTAAGGTGTATAAATAACATTTGATTACTTACCTACTATAGTTTACCATACCAGACTGAACCCGTAAATGGCACCATAGACATAAACATATTTGGTTAGGAATTATCTGAATGAATATAGACACTTGAGAGCCAATAACTGAATAACTGTCATCATGTTAGTACTGTAATTTAGTGGGATTAAGGTGGTACTTGCAATGTTTAATATCTGTTGGTGATACTTCATGTGAAAGGTTTGAGCTATTGCAAATGTTACAATGACATTTTTAGGATTCAGCAACAACAAAAACAGACTTCAGAAATGACTGGGGTCTCCCTAAGTCATGTGATTATGGCGTCATAGAGAAGTTTCAAGCTTGATTGTGAACAGAAATGACTTTTTTCTGAAATGCTGTTTCAGATAAAAAGCAAATTAGAGCTGATGTTTGTTATGCTTTTTTGCGAACAAGTCTTTATATGCTACAGAGAAACCGTTAAGATAGATTTCCACTTGAGCAGCACAAACAAAATGAAAAGCTTAACTAAAAAGTGGCTTTGCATATTTTTAGATGTACAGCAGAGTTAGACAGAGTTTGAGTGATAGGGCTGACACAATGAAATGAAATGTTACACTGCGCTCCAAGTCTGACTTGAATGACTTTGAAATATAATGTACACTTTGTAAATGCTTTGTAAAGACTACAGTTAATTCGATGAACAAAAGATGTGTCAAAGCATTTGTTAGAGAGCACAATAGAGAAGTCTTCACAGCTGGTTATATATTCACTTACCCTTAAGCGGCTGTATGTGACAAAGGAAACCTGTTGCATGTGGGTCTAAACACATGTTCATTTCTCTATAGTTGTTACAGTGGATTTGAAGAGGTGTGGTATAATAAAAGCAAACCTTAACAATAAACTATTCTGCTAATGCTAAATTGTGCTAAATCTACTTTTTTCTTAGTTTAAAAAAAAAATCATGTTATAATGTTGTTTCCACCTCAAAAACATACCTGGAGTAGAATTTTGTTTCATTCTCTGCAAATTAAACCTAAACCTTTATTTAATGTGTATCTCAGTTTCACCCAAAATGTCACTTACACATTTTATATTCTCAACCTTAAGCATTTTGCAACACCTGCTGACTGATCCGTTCAAAACACATATCTTGGCTAACCCTGAGCAGATGGAGAAGCCAGAACTCACAAACTATCCCCACAGCACCAAGGGGAAAGAAGACATCATGAAGAAGACACTCACAACTGTAACAAGCGGTGTGGTGCAAGTCTGGAGCCGGTGGTTTGCTGCTCGGCCAATGCTCTCTCAAGTGTAGAGCAGATCCACCTCCCAGACCCACCCCCTCAAATACACACTACTCTCCCTGAAGAGGGTTATATTTAAACTGTGGAGAGGAGACTCGCTCCCCACTGAGGCCTGTTTAATCTCCAACATCTCGGCGCTAAACCTTAACTGGCCTACTTCAGACCCTTTGCGATCTGCACACACGCTTTACATGCAGCAAGAGGCTGGGGGAAAGTGTGCAATCTGAAATATGTTCCTAAGACACTGAGCTGAGTTTTCTCTGTTGTCAAAGTACTTCATCATGACTATATTTTATGAAATAGAAATCTGTTTTCATATTATTTGATCTTGCCACAAGTGACCAGCATCCTATTTTAGAAAACACTTCTTCGTTCCTTTCCCTTCTGGGATCGCCACAGCAAATCATCTGCCTCCTAGCCTGCAGTGATTTAAATTTGTATATGGTTTTATGCTAGATGCCCGTCTCCTGGTGCCACCCTCTGTGTTTGTCCAAGTTTGGTACTGGCACAAAGAGTACCCTCGCTTGTGATCCCTTGTGGCTAGATTCTTAGACTGTATGTTGATAATGTCTTGTAATACAATGTAAAGTTAACATGCTCTGCTTCTGAAGAGTGAGAAATTAAATCGCCTCCCATTTGTCAGTTTGCGCTCACAGACAGTTGATAACATGGCTCCATGACCATCCTTTACCGAGCGGATCCATGCGGCGCAGCTGTGAAATACATGCTGGTATGTAGCAGTGGATCAATTTAAGTAAATGAATCCCTGCAGCAGGCTGCTATGTGGAGGCTCTGAGTTTAACCAGGGATTTCTCTGTCCACCCACAGGCAGCACACACAGAGCAACGCCACTGTATGTCTCTTTATGTATATGACAGAAGGAAGGCAAGGCATTTAACATTATGTCATGCAGTACAACTGCCACAACTACTTACAAAATGTGGTAAAAATAATCCAAAGCAGATACAGGGCAACCTTTAATTTATTCAACCAGTACAGCACATGGACCATTAAATATTGTGATCAAATACAACTGATTTGGCATTTTGTTTCTCTCTTTTACCAAACAAAAGTTAATGCCAGAGAATTAAGTTTGTCAACAGTCACTTTAGTGAACATTATCTACATTTTGAAAAAATATATATTTTGACTTTTGCTTTCTGGGTCACCCCTGCAAAACATCTACCTCCTTGTGTGTGGTGGATTACATATTGATTTGATAAAGGTTTTATGCTGGATGCCCTTCCTGATGCACTCTCCATTTATCTCCTGACCTCCTGTGGTTGGATTATGCCTTAAAAAATAATTTGTAATTTTACTTAATAGCCTAACTTGGCAATCTCAAATGTTTATGTACAGACTGTATTGGCTACTATTCATAACCAGTTTTTGGTTTAGCCTCGCCTGTCTCTTAGCTCCATGTTGTATCAGAGAAATACGGCAGACACATTTTCCAACCCGGAGCAGCGGTGGAGCAGAGTAAATCACATCCACATCGTTGTCAGGAGTGAGAGGAGGAGGATGAGGCGGCGTGAGCGAGCAGCGATGAGATCATTGGTGGCCGGGGAGTGATTGTGGCGAGCGGACGAGTATGTACCACCCTGAGAGGGACCAGGTGCTACAGTAAATCACCTTGGAAACGGTCACTATGGCAACCTTAAAGACACACATACACATGCACATAGCGCCAGCGCCGAGACGTGCAGCACAGAGATGAGAGATGGACAGCATGTGTGTGTGTGTGATACTAGCAGATTTAAAAATAGGGGAATAGTGTATTAGATAAGGATTGATGTGTTAGTGGGTAATCTAATTGAGGAGGCTGGAAATGGTGCATCTGAATGACAGCTCTGATCCGAAGCAGGTGGACTGTTCTCTTCGCTTCTCTCCGTCTTTTTTCTGTCTCTAAGTGGCTCCCTGTCACACAATAACCTTATTACTACAACATGTTGTGGGGATAAATTTGAAACAAGAAGAGCTGTAAGAACTATGACTCAGACATTGTGCTGTATAGAGAATATAGCATGTTTACATATCCTGCAGCTTTGCATGTGATATACTGTATGCTGCTTTGAACAATAAACATTAACGGCTGGGCAAGCTCAATTTAAAATATTACTAAACATACAAACACTATCTCCATATCAGTACTTTTTAGCAATATTTTTACTATTTTCTCCTTATGTCTCAAACTGTGGTACGGTTACTACTGTTGCTCAAGTCCTGTTTTAGTTTATTTACAGAGAGTTATATTCCTGATTAGAAGTTTATACTGCTTAGTCCTGTTTTAGTCCTAGTTTAGTACTGGAATAGTCTTGGTCCAGTCCTAGTTTCATCCTGGTTTAGTACTTAGCAACGATTTAGGCAGATTTTAAATCATTAGAAATGGTACTTGGAAAGACGAACATCCATGTGCTGTTGTTGTATCCTAAACACAACATTGGCTCAAACATGCAAAGAGCAATAAAAAACTGCACTATAATAATTGGACGAGATACAGCCTCAATATTAAGGACAATAATTCCCTTCCAAAATGGTTGGATCATTTGATGCCACTAATTTTCATATCATATCACTGTACTGTCTCGCCTGCAAGTACATGGGTCAGAACAGATCAGATGGGAAGTGACAGTGGGTATAACAAATTAACGTATAATTGAATGCTGTTGGGACACTTTTGGCTTTTTCCTTATGGAGTCGCTACAGCAATTGACCTGGGCTTAGGACCAGCGGAAGGAGTACAAGTGGCTGGATTTGGACACAAAAATCAGGAATGTAGACGCCACTTGTTCTTTTTCTCTTTGACATAAAAATGAATTACAAATCTTGGTTAGTGAGATTTCTGCCACTTTAGACTTGCACTTGGACTCTACCAGCAGCCATTAGCTAACAGCATGGGCTTCTGTGTGCTCTGCAGTGTTGTAAACAATATAATTTGCTATTATGCTAGCAAAAGCTGCATCACTTTTTGTCCGCACAGCTAATTGCCGACAGATTTGTACTGCATACGCTCTGTCCTACAGCTGCATAAGGACTATAGCCTCAGCCCTGCGAGTATTCCGACTCTTCCCGGAGAGAATTCCCAACTCCGGGCTCTGAATTATTCACAGCTGCGATCAGTGCCATTACACGGCTGTTAACCGAGGGAAGGATACTTTCCTCACATCTGTCTGTCCTCCGCTCCCTCTGTTTACCTCACCCACTCTCTCTCGTTATGACACTAAACTGTCTTTTTATCCACCCAGCCATCCCAGCGCCCTCCTCTTCAATTTTCTCTGTATGATCCCTCTGTTCCCTCCTCGTCTTGATTAACCCTTTCCATCTCATTCATATTTTTTTTTCCCATCAGCCCCCTCTCCTATTTGCCTTGACACATCCGGCAGGTCTGCCTCTCTTGTATTGAGTCCATCCATCTCTCCCTTTTACCCTTTGTTCAAACCTAGAGCAAATCTGCCCATCTACCCCCATCTCACTCACCACATATGTCTCTGTTGTTTGTTTTCCTAGCCATATTACATTGATAGTTCAGCCCCACTAAGCCTGTGCAGTTTTTGAGTCAGTCCCAAGCTTGGATAAATAGGTTGCATCAGAAAAGGCATCTGGTGTAAAAAAGTATGTCAAATAAACATGTAATCAAGATGCCAAATATGGTTTTATGATGTGACAGACAATGCAAGACAGACCAGAGATTTTACCTAACTTCAATGCAATACTTAATACTAATTCAAGACTAACTTCCTTCTTTGTATCTTATCAACAGCTGCATAACCTCCAGTCCACCCCTCTTTGTCTGAGAAGCCACTGTCATAGCCCCTCATTACGGTTCCTCCTCCTCCAGAGAAGCCATTAGGTGCTGCTGTAAGGCTATCACTCTTCTGGTCTGCTCTTTCTTTCTCTCTCTCTCTCTCCCTGCCGTAGTCTCAGGACGATATAGATTCCCTCCTTTCTCTCTTCTTTTTTCTCTCCATCTTCCTCTGTGTTTCTTCAGGTGCTCGTCCCCTCCTCCTCTTTCTCCTCTTTTTGGCTCTGTATGAATCACCTGACTGCTTCCTTTCCTCTATTCCCTCCCTCCATCTTGAGTTCTCCACCTCTCTGACAACCCCCCACCATCGCTGTGTATCCTGCTGTATTCCAGAGAGATAGCCCTGTGTGTGTCTATGGACCAGTATAGACTCTATATGTCTATAACTCTATTACACTACTGCTGCTACTGCAGCTGCTAGTGCCATCACATGTTCAAATGTATTTACACTTATATTTATGGGAACAGACACATGAGCAATTCACAATATTTCTGCCAAAAATCACTCGCATCTGCTAAAAATTAAGTTAATGGATTTAGAGAGGGGGAAATTGCCATTATTGTGCAAGGTTTTACACCTAGCAAGACGATGCCCCCAGTGTATCCAGGGGGAGCCCCCACTATTATGCATTGCTACAGGGAGGTCTTCAAGGTCCTCCTAAGTCCCCATGGAGGATTCCGGGGCAGTTTTACAGGCAAACTGTGGGATTTTTGAGAGGGTGAGGCAGCCTCTGCTGAGTCACAGGCCTGTTGACTTGGCGGGGCAATAAAATGGGCTGGGGTGCTACATTTTGTCTTTAAATATGTCTAGTGTGTGACAGCTCTGCTTTTTTTTTTTGGTATGTTGTTCTTTTTGTTTTGTGTTTGTTCCTGTTTATATTTGTATAACACAATAAAAAAGAAAAGAAATAGAGCAACAAAAGCAGCAAATTTGCCAATGACTTAAATATTAAAATAATACATTCACTTAAACAAGTAAATGAGTCACTGGAGCACTATACAGTTCAAGGATAATCTATTTCTTTACAAGTCATTCATTGAAAAAAATCTTTCATTGCCCTTTTACCACTGACTACAATGGCCTCTGCCGCTATGTTTTTTGTTTTGTTTTGTTTTTTTAGCAAAATGGCCTACATTGTAATAAATCCAATTACTTTATCCTGCAAAACCTCCACCAATCACACATTATCTCCGGTGCACCACCTATCCTTACTTTCTTTTGTCTTACACATTTAGCTGCCTTTTTATGCGCAGCACCTTCAGCTATCTCCATCGCCCCCGACGCTCCCCATCTCTGTACACCATTAATCTCTCCTCCTCCTCCTTTACCTTGGCCGTTAAGCTTCTCCTATGTAACACTATGGGGTGAGAGAAAGAGGCCTACACACACAGAGAGAGTAAGGGGGAGAGAATGACCATTATCTAAGCCAGCATCTCCAATAATTCCACAGCAGCCTATTATCCACAATAGAGCCAAAATGGCCTTTGGTAATATGATGAAATCTGCCGTAAAAAAGGAGAAATGAGACTAAAAGCGTCAGAGTGTAGAAAAACCGCCATTCCTCAGCTGCTTTATCACATTATTGCATCCTACTCATCCCTCTCTGTCTGCCTCCCTCCCATATCCAGTGCATTACCGTCTTTCTCCCAATCCTGTTTTCTTTTTTTTTGCGCTGTGGTTGTTTTTTGCCGATACCCCTCCCTCCATAAATCAGTGCTCCTCTGTAGCATCTCCCAGTCCTTTACTCTCTCCTCTGTGCTCTCAAAATGCACAAAATGGAAATTCCATTAAACTAAGTGTGGGGTTGCTCTGTTTCTAATGCGGCTAAAACGCTAATCCAAAACTGCAAAAGGACCTTCCAGTCACTACCACAAATAGGTGCAGCGAAAACAATTGCTCACAGCTGCTGCATCTGCCAGTGGTGGTGGAGGTGCTGTGGGGGTTTGAGAGAGGGAGAGCTCAGAGAGAGGCGCATGCCGACCCCCCCCGCCTTCCGTCCTGCCCCTCCTCCACGGCACTGTCCCGAGGGAGGTGCAGAGGTGATGTATAGACCCTTTCCTGATCGCACGACTCAGCAGAACAGATGGACAGAGAGCAGCGTACCGAACAAAAGGGTGTGTATGCAAATCAGCGCATCACATTTGAAGATACCACAAGATTGTTTTAATAATCTTTGAAATTAATTGTGTTTGAATCTCAGTGAGTGTTTGAACTGTATATGAGCACACTTACACTGCGGAAGAAGATGTCTGTAGTGTCTGCTATTGAGGCATATTGATTGGCTTGTCAGCACGCACCTGTCCTAGTTGACAAGTCTATTCAAAACACAGCTACAAGGCTATTGCTCCTATAGCTGTAGAGCACATTTAGTCAGGGAGGTATTCACTGTGCACTGTTTTCATATAGGCCTCTGCTTCTCTGTATAGCCATAAGTTAATATAAGTGCAAATCCATAAAGATAGAATTCTTGGAGTGAAGCTGTTATGATAACCATATGGTGGCTGGCTGCACAATATTAATAATTCAATACAGTGATAACACTGTATAGCCCGTCTCTTAAATTTTTGTCATTACCTACAAAAGGGTTACTGGCCAGTTCCATGCCTGGATAAATGGAGAGGATTGTATCAGGATGGGCATCCACCGTAAAAAGTATGCTAAATTGATATGCTAATCCCTACACACTAAAGTAAGTAAAGTGCTTTATTTGTCATTATACATACAAGGAGTACAACAAAATTGCAGTAGATCAGATGGAGGGTTAGTCCTGAGGCAAGTGACCCACATGTTGTTGGTGGTAGGGGAAATCAGAGCATTCGGAGGAAACCTACGCAGACATGGGGAGAACATGCCAACTCCACAAAGAAAGGCCCCATACAATCTGGGAACTGAACCCAGGAGGCAAGACCAGGAGGCAAAACCACTGCGCCACCGTGCCGCCCAGGCGAGGTGGAAGGTGTTTTGCCATGGCCGCCCTGAAAGGTAAAAGCCAAAAGGAAAGAAGACAGTGTTTTTTTTAAACAGATTTTATTAATGTGATGCATCTAAATCTCACACATAACAATTGGTTTAAGTTTTCATAGTTTGCATCACAACTGCTGTTACTTTCAAGGTCTAAATTTTGACAAAAAAATCAACATGCAATTTTCAAAAACCACTGGGAAGCCACGTTTCAGATGTGTCAACGATGAAGACGTGTTACTTAAGCCCTAAATATAAGGTATATGATATTCTGGAGGTTAAGAGAGGGGTAAACTTCAAAGACAGATGGGGAATGATGTGCTACAAATGCCCCAGCCCTGCAAACTTAAGAGGTGAGCCAACAATTTGTTATCTCCACTCCTGGGACATTTCACAAGGTCAAAAATACAGACCTTGTCCCGAACAGACCCATGTTTAACGTAAACCTGAACTCGCATAAATTAATCTTTCAAAAAGGGACCAGAGAATAATTATCTTTGATCATTAGCAAACAAACACCTATTAGCATATCCAACAGACAGTGGGCAACATTCATTTGAAGTTTGTCTCTGGTCTCGCGACAAATGTGAATTTGATATGAATAGTCATTTTAGATCTGCGTTGATCACCACCAGCTAATCATCCATTATGGACATAAATGTAATCTGTCTGCTCGAAATCAGACTGATAAATAGACACAATCTAACTGAGGCAAAGAGCTAAAAGGCCACTTAACGCTAAAAGGGACGTCTTTAGGTTTGGACAGAGAGGCCGAACGCATCTGGAAACCCTTTGGGAAAAATGCAGCCGAAAAGGACAAACAACTGATTAGAGAGCTTTACATACAATCTTTGCTCATTAGTACTAACGTCAGGAAAACCACTGTTATCAAGACGACCACGGTCATCGAGACAATAATACTACAATTATCACATTTAATAGCTGCAAACACAAATTAAGCATTTGCCAGTGAAGCATTAAATCAGTAGCTTGGTAGAAACTTCTTTTTAAATGAGATGTTAAACCCACTGCAAGTTAGTCTCTTCAATCATCCCTAACATTATGACCAACTGCCTGTTACTGGTGATCATAATGTTATATGTTATGACCACCTGACCAATATGCAGCCCAGTAGACAACAAACTATGATGCACTGTGTATTCACCTTTCTATCAAAACCAGCATGAACGTCTCCATCAGTTTGTGCTACAGTAGCTTGTCTGTTGGATCAGACCACACAACCAGCCTGTTCCCCCCTTTTCTTTCTTTTACCACTTTTGATAAATACTGACTGTTGTTGAGTAACCCCCCCTCCCCCAAAAGCTGCATTTTTGGAGATGATCTGACCCAGTTATGAATATTTGTTCCTTGTCAAACTCACTCAAATCCTTATGATTGCCCATTTTTCCTCCAACACATCAACTTTGAGGACACATATGCTCACTTGCCCACCCACTAACAGGTGCCATGATGAACAGATAATCTGTCATATCCGTCAGTGGTCATAATGTTAATGCTATCTCAATGCTGGCTATCATTTTGTTGAGTCTATAGTGCATATTTTCAGAGTGACGGAACAATACAGTTTCTTTAATGGTTAATAAGCTTCATAGCGGTGTGATTTTCTTGCTTAAAAGTTCACCTGTGTAGCTACTGTCAGGCTGTAATTGTGCTTTAGCCGGCACTTATGTGATGTCAGTTTCCTGTAGCAAGTCTTCGAACTCACACTAACCACTAATTATTTCGACTACTATGTAGCTGGAGACCCTTCCCCAAGCTGGCTTATCCTTTCTACAAAACAAGAGCAATTGAGGAGTGGTTAAGTGAAAGGTGGGGGTGGGGGGTGGGGGGGGTGGGTGAAGGAACAGCATGGGGACGGACAGAGGGGAGCACTGTTGATAAAGGAAAAGGAGCAAACAGGAGACGAGGGTGGAGAGGGAGGGGATATGTATAGGGGAAATTGTTTTTGAAGGAGTGGACTGTTGAGCCCAACCTAGAAGGAGGAATAGACGTGTAAACAAACAGTGGCTATAGGGACAAACACACAGACAGAGAGAGAGAGAGAGGGAGAGGGAGAGGGAGCAGGGAGGGGAAGATGGAGGCCGAGTGGGAGGAAGAAAACAGGCTCGATCATGTGTTTAAGTCAACAACAGCAAGAGAAAACCTCAACAGAGAGAGCGAGAGGTGTGGGCGGGAAAACTCTCCACCGAGAGAGGAGACAACTGGAGAAGAAGAACCTTTTAATGTGACTTTTTATAACGGGATATGTGCGCCTCGTGTGTTGTATGTTGATCTACCTCTATACAACAAAGTGAGGTAGCAACAGGGGTTGGAAAGGGCGCCTACAGCAGATTAACACAAAAAATACAGTGTTAGATGTGCACAAAGGGACAAAGAGGCAGATATTAGATAGGTCAACACACCACGTTAATTTTCAGGCCAATTGCAGATGCACAGTTAAATTTCAATTTCACATAGACACATCATTACATAATCAACACCTTGAGTAGATTGTAAATGATGCTATGTCATGCTAGATGCTGGTCAGGCTTTTTGACAATATACCTCTCATCAGTATTGGGATATCCTGCTATAAACATTACACATACTTCACTATACTTTCATCCCATAAAGAAAGGTGTGACAGTGAACCCAGAAACTGCCGGGGGGAGACGAAATGAGGCAAGGAGGTCACAGAGTGGTATGTCCCAAGAGACCTGTGTTGGGCATTTAACCCCATTATTAAAGGCTTTCTACAAAAGATTTTCAGGTGACGGTAAACAAGCCTGCCCTTTGCCCGACTCAATTTTTGTCATTTTCACCATTACAATGTCAAACCTAGCTTAATTAAATTTTTGAATAAAGTCTAGTCACATATAGTTGTAAATAGTGAAATGCAGACAGAGGGTAACTGGGATACAAATACATCCTACCTCTATATTGTTGATGTGTCATAGGTGTGTCATTGGTAGTGAGACAAAGAACCACAAATAGATCATAATAAAGCTTGAAAGAGGTGTATAATGTAGAGAGACTGGTGTATACGGTGAGTGAGGGAAGCCATAGGAAGTAGCGAGTCCGTGCAGTTGCAGTGACAGCATGGAGAGAGAGAAATTAGGAGAAGTGAAGGAGCAGAGGAGTGTAGCAGTGATGGGGGTGGTGGGAATTAAACGACAAGAAGAAAAACTAATTATTCTGTGATTCTGCTAATTAGCTCTGGCTTTACTGACAAGCTCTGCACGGCACCAGACGTTTACCAAAGGATTCGCACTACCCTGATGGCCCGGGTGGGTGGGACGAGAGGAGAGAGAGATGGAGATAGACAGAAAGAAAGACAGCTCATGAATAGGCAGGAATTGAAAAGTCGAGGAGTACGAGGAGGAGGTGGTGGTGAGGATGCAGGGCTGAAGTTACCTGAAACCAGCCAATCATCTGAGAGAGAAACAGCGAGACAGATTTTTGGACCCATGGGACCGGCTTGTAATATGTGTTTACCCATGCATTGAGCAGCTTTTCCATAAACTAACAATCAAAAAGCCTCATTTAGACTCTCAGAAAGGCAGATAATGCACACAGTGGCATGTCAATGAGAGGAAGTCAACCTAATAACTGCTGCAAGACGTCAGTGTGTTTGTCATTTAAGGATTATTAGCGAGAACATAACAATGGCTTCTTGTTGTCTGCTATCATGTTAGTGTTTTAACTTTTACGCAGGAGTGGTCCATCTTTATTAGACAACACTAACTTCATAGGAGGTCAATTTAGCTTAAAGACTGTATGTAAAATTGGCTAAATATCAGGTCCTAAGAGACAATGGCACCCCTCCTATTGAATTTAGTCAAAATCAATCGACCAATAACAACTGCAGATATACTGTATATTCAAAACAACCAATATACTACTGCTTGATACTGCTCTGTTTTGAATATCAAGTCCTGTGAGTCGTATGTAGTGTTTTCAAATGTCTTGTATGCAATTACAGGGTCTGCAACATATCACAACAACAAGGAATTGTTGACTATTGTTGAATAACATCTGAGGTTGAACATGTGGCGAAGAATTCTGGGAGCTGTAGTCAACATCAACAAGTACTGTATAGATGCACCTTTGACAGCACTACAACACTGATTATCTACCAAGACAGCTGCTGGGTTCACTGATATATCATTGAACATTTTCTTTTTCAGTAGAGAACAATTTACAGTGGTCAGATACATGGCGTCACATAACGTAAAAGCTTGTTGTTACCAAATAACCTACTACAGTCTAACTTCAGAGCTCTAGTGGAGCCTGGATATGGATGGGGCAGGGCTGTATTAGGCAAATAGGTGAGCTGGACAATAGATGATTCATAGTTTGATGACCATTCTGTAGGTCAGGTCAGGTCAGCTTTATTTATATAGCACATTTACAACAACCACAGGCGCCCAAAGCGCTTTACACAAAAATACAACAGTATAACAGAGTAAAAAAAAACAAGAAACAAACGGCAATAATAAATACAGAATACTGTATACTCTTGACTTGTTCCAAAGATATTATACAAAAACACAGTGTTGGTTAGCAAACAACTAATATTTTTCCCATTTAGATCCATGTCAATTTGTGCAAATAATAAAAAATAAAAAGTAACTAGAACATGCAACTTTATAGAGAAAAGAACCTTGAACTTGAATTTCAGTTTTCCAATATGCAGAGATAGAAAAAAACACATACTTGTAGTAATGGTAGTAAACGTTATACTTAATGCTTTTTTACTTTTGCTCAAGTAACATATTAGTTCAATAGTTTTACTTCTATTTGAGTAACATTATTTTTAAGTTCTAACCCTTCCCAGCTTTACTTCACTATATTCACATAACATTTTTTTCCACACCTAAATCTGCTAATCATGTGCCGACAGCTACAGCCATTCTATCGTAACACTGCAACCTAGTCTGCGCGCTCAGAAGAAGACAAACTTTATAGAGGAAGCATGTCTGTCCATAGGGCTCATTTGCAGTAGTGTGTTTCTTTCGGCAGTTGAGGCAGTGTACGCCACGTGCCGGGAACGTGGAGCTCAACAAAGCATTCGTTTACTGATCACATACACACACACTGGTGCACACACACAGATGCAGCAGCTAATGGTTACTGCTAGATCCGAGCACGAGTGAGAGGGGCTGAAATGAAAGAGAGGGGTTAAGTCTCTGAGTATGGAGGGATTTAGACCTCAAACAGTCAGAGGAAAAAAGACGAGCTGAGAGAGTGAGAGAGTGAGAGAGTGTGAGAGAGCGAGAGAGCAAGAGGGAGAGGGGTAGGGGAATGAGTCACGGAGCATGTAAGTGTTTAACTATACCGTACCAGGGGTAGTTAGTGATAGGGAAAATCTAGGGGCAGGCGTGGAAGAAGTACTCAAAATACGTACTTAAATAAAAGTACTGCTACTTCAGACTAATAATACTTGAGTAGAAGTAAAAGTACTCAACAAAATTGTTACTAGAATAAAAGTAAAATGCGTATAAAATTCACTTAAAGGTACTAGAAGCAGCCTGCGCTCGCACTGGTTAAAAACGGTACTGCAGTCTAAATCAAAACAATGGTCTCATGGGTTGGTTTTGTAGCTCTGTGTTAGCTGTGTCCTATAACTGCTGCATGTACATACTGGCCTGTGTGGCAACCATTCTTCTTTTCTGATTGGACAATCAGTGATGCAAGGGTTTTAGAATCAAAACAAAACTGTAAATATAAACAAATTGGACCTTATGCAATTTAAAAAAAAATTGTGAATAAATCAGCTGTACTATTGTTAAAACTAATATTTAATTTAATCATGTTTACATCATATCTGGGGACACATTTGGATAATTAATTTGAAGTATTACAAAAATATACTGCTCATAGCACCTTTAAGTACAGCACCTTTAATGTAAATAATTTTTAAAATAGCATAGCAAATTCTACAACTACTATTACTACTACTGCCACTACTGTTTTTCTTCTACTGCCACTTCTACTAATACTACTCCACACCAAAACCTGGACTGGAACCTACTGGTTGTGAGGTGAGAGCTACCACCAAGGTAAAAAATACTTTTATGTGGTTAAAAGGTAACATGTTATCCTCCAAAATGTTCTCAGTTATAAGTAAAAAGAAACTGTTTGCTCTTTCTGAAAAAACTCTTTATCCAAGCTTGGGACCGGCACTTATTGTAGCTGCAGTTTTGGCTCCATGTCAGATAGTAAGTCAGGTAGTGTGCACCAAGAACGCTTTTTTTGACTGTGCCTCCTGACACAGTTGAAGAAGAAAAAATAGGAGGAATATCCATGCCTTTCAATTCTGTCTCTCTGTCTCATTGCTGCTTCCTTCCTTGTGGCACAAACGGATACGGATGCTCTTCTAAACAGATGACGTATCCCAGATTATTGACCCCTTTATATTGATAAGTTCCACTTTTCTTTGTGTGTGTCGAGTGTGCGTGTTTGTCCTGGGAGACTAATGTTATGCCTCTAGTTTCTGCTGCAGAGAAATCAATGGCAACTCAAGCCTTTCCACCTTAGAAAACCAATGATTGTGCGGTTAGTAACACAGACATGTTGTTAGCGGGTATTTGCAAACTATCTTCACCAAAGCAACAAAGATAGCTAGTGGGATAATTCATAGATGATGATAAGATGTTAAGATGATGATAAGAGTCTGCTAATGTTTCAGAGTGGTTCATTAGCGCTGGTGGCTAACATAAGCTAATGCAAGAGGTCCAGAAAGAGAGCCATTTGTGCAGTGGCTGTTCAGATTGATTGAGGGTGGGTGAAAGCGGCATATTGTAGCATCGTTAGCCTAGCTCATTGACCATATGGAGATCAATACAGTGAGCAGCCCGAGGACAGTCAGAAAGGCAAGCATACACACATAGCACAACTAGAACACACAAACACAGCTCTATGGGCAAACAAAGAGGGAACAGCGGCCGCTCACGTCCTCAAGCAGCCCGCGGTCTAAATAATGTTAATGATTTGACCATTAGGATGGAGGCATGAATCAGTGGTAATGGCTACAACAGAGTGGCTCTATTGATAAATTGTTACACATGTTCAGGCACGTACAGGCACTGACAGAGAGAAGAGGCTAACAATCGCACAACAAAAGACAACTGCTGTTCTTCCGCATTAGGACGATGGCTATACATGATTATTATTTTCTCTACTGACAGAATCTTGGTACAAGTACCAATTTCATTTGAATCAAAAGGCATGTATACTCAGTGTCTGAGAAGTTTTGGAGGTTGATATGAAAACTCTGCTACCATTGTCAAGTTTCAAAATCAAAAATAAGTATTTTTTGCATCAACTGGTAGCGGCTTTTGTTGTGGATGGGACATTAAACGTAGGACAATATAAGACTAGACACAATATAAGTTGTCCGCTTTGACCAAAATAGATTTAAACATGATAGTTCAACTGAATGCTCAGTCAAGTTTGTCAAGCTAAATACAGTTATACAACAATAGCTACAATAGGTATAGGTTTAGCTTAGTCCAGCTATGGTCAGATTGGTACCTAAACTATTTCAGAAGAACAATCTCATGGACAGATTTACAAACCTTTGGTATCTTTTCTAATGTAAAATGGTCTTGTCCTGCCTAAACATAAGCATGTTTTTATTTTGGGTTAAGGTAGGGTTTAGGTTACAGGAAAGTGTTTTCTATATTAAATCTGGTTTCATGCCAGATGCCCTTCTTGACACAACACTCTTTTATCCAGGCTTGGGACCAACACAAAAAGTAACTAGTTACATATTACTCGTTATTTTTTTTTTAATTAATATATTACTTTGTTACTGAGTCATGAAAGTAACTTAATTACTTTACTTTGGATTACCTCCCAGCAAGAGAAATATAAATGAACCCAGTTCTAAATAGTAGTAACCCATAGCCTCACTATTGCACTATTAATACAGACATCACAGAGTTTCAGATGCGCTCATTTGCGCAGGGAAGCATGAACTGTCAAAAACTCCCCTTTAAGTTCACCTGCCTCTGCCCCTGTGCAGCGTTCATGCTTTCTTACTCATAATAAAATGGGAAATGATCTTCTGTGGACAGAGTCATTTGATACAACTTTTAAACATTTAGGCTAAAATGCAGTTGTTGTTGTTAGCGCCAAAGCGGTGCACATCTCTCTTTCCCCCACTGTCGCTGCTGACAAAAGCACCAGCTCAGCTGACACTCATATACTTCGATAAACATGAAGATGAGGGGATGGCGGCAGCGCACAGAGGTGACGAGTGGCTGCTCCGCACATTAGGAGCAGAGGAGGGAACAGATGAAATGAAACATATTAGTGCTATTTGTTTACTTAATTTTCACTCCGTGTTCTCGCGTTAAACTACAGTAAACTGAACTGACTGTAGTGACTCTAACGCGAGTAATTAAATAAGTATTTTGTTAATAACTTATATTATTACTGGCGGCTCAAAACTAATGCGTTACCTCCTTACTGACAGTTGTAATCTCGTTACTGTAACTCGTTACTTTGCTAATGCGTTGCTCCCAACACTGCTCATGACCCGCTTACTATATACAAATGAAACAACTTTTTTCCCCCAGAAAATTGTTTATATCATTAGATCTAGAAAGATGAAAAAAACATTCAGATTTAAAACTGGCTCAAGTGTTACATCTGTTGTGTTTTGGCCCCTAAGTTAAAAAAAGTTCTTCCACAAATGACCAAAGTAAGTTTTTCAAAGTTTTTCTGTTATTACACTCCTGTGCCCTTGGGCGCTGAACTCATGAGCGTGTCTGAATGCAGCACAGGTTAAAGCACTATTTTAATGCAGTCCTTTTAACATGCTGCGTCTGATAAATGGCAACTTGATTAAAGTGCTTTCTGTTAACTGATTGGCTTACATACCACTGGTCTCTCAAACTAAAAAGACGAAAAGGAACCGATTTGTATCTATGGTACGCAATATAACTTTAAAAATATATACTGCGTTGCGTGTCGAGCAGGATTTCTCAGTAGCTGCTTATTCAGGCATTCAAAACGTGTTTTAGACGATGTAATTCTTAGTTGCTAACTTTGAAGTGTACTTGCACCTTCAAACTTTAGATTTTTCATACTAATTAACTTCACGAGGCAAGTCACTTTTTTACTGGGAACATACAGATAAAAGGTGAGAAGATCTGAACAGGAAAAATAGAAGTAAAGCAGTGCACAAACAAGATAATGGGGTTAATATTAAGCAACAAACCTTACTTGGTCCTGTTTAGTTTAAGACTCCTGTTGATTAACTGATCATAGTATATTGTGAGGAAAGTTACAAGTAATCCAGTAAACTCCAGAGCATTTTTGATTGCAACATTAGAGTTACAGTTAGAATCATGCACTGCCTGAGGAAAGTCATGCCTGCTCTGGTGTCAGCCCCTAAGCAGGAAACCTATGCCAAATTCAAAGGTTTATAACATCAGTAGCATCATAGCACAGTGGCAAAATGGTTACCCCTTCTGAGTTTCGATGTTAGAGCCTTGAGCCAGCTGACTAGTCTCTGAGTGGAGTCTAAATGTTAAACTCTGTGACGAAACTGGCCAATGTAAAGAGTGTTACAATCATGAATGAATGAATAACCATAGACCACTTGCTATGTGAAGTACAAGCAGGAGATGTTACATTTTGAGGGCACTGTACTACAAAAAAAGGTAATCTTGCAATCCTGATGGAGCATTAGTTCACATTATTTTAACTTTTCACTTGCATATTTGTTTAGGACAAGCAAGAAACCTAGTGATCAGATCAGGGATTCTTGGCCTTGGTTCCACTAGAGTGGTACGGTGAAGGTCGTGGCAGTAAGTTTCCTTTGCCAAAACAATATGATGTGTCCTAAAAATGTGCTGTATAACTCAGCTTTTGCTTTCATCAATGTGGTCTGTTTTCCAAGAAGTGGAACTGCTGACTGTTAATTGGATAATTCCTAACCTGAGCAAAAATGAGGGAAAAAACACAAATTGACAATATCTTTCCAAATGAAGATTGTTTTGTTCCAGTGAAAACAATCTTTATTCCAGTTTTCCAATCTGTTTTCTAGATTTCATTAAACTAGAAAATAACTTGCAACATTACATAGTGAGTCCAAATATGACAACAATGCAAGGTCACTGCATGTGATGCTCAAATACAAGTGTCTGGGACAGGGCACAGAGAAGGTCTAGATGTCATTAAACTGCACAATCATTTCAAATATTAAATGGTGAGTTCAGCACCAAACCTATACCAAACCACTCAATGAAAACATTCCTATTTACATTACAAGGAGGAGTTATCACTGTTGTTTTAACTCAGGCTTTACAATTACTAATTACTGGTCATGTGACCACACTGCAAGGTCAATGTGTGATGCTCGAATAGAAGTGTCCGGGACAGGGTAAGAGGCAGTGTCTGGGACAGGGTATAGAGAGGGAACCGAGTGAGAGTTCAGGGCTCGTATTCCCAGGTGCATCTCAAGACACAACGCAATCCGGCTATTTCAGTGTCATCTGCAAAGAGGGAGAAAATAGGAGGAGTGGGAGGAGACGAGGAGAAAGGAAGAACGGAAACTAAGGCTCTAAATTTAGCCCGATGCGACATTCCACAGAATAATAATACGGCTTCCTCCCGCTGCTGCTGGAAGACTCAGGATCAAGAGTCCAAAATCCAGACCAAAAGCACAGAGCGAGGGGCACTAATAAGGTTTCCCTCTAAAGGAAACCAGCCGCGGTGTAAAAACTTTCCACTCCTCACTTGCCTCACTTGCGGTAGCTGTGGAAGTTTTTTTTTTTTTTGTGTGAAGCTGTCATGTGGTTCGGAGCTTGTCCTCATATCAGTGACCTTCTGCAGCGGGACGGAGAGAGAAAAGAGGGGGGAGGTGGAGAGGAGATGTGTGGCCAAAAAGAGAGGGGTAGAAATGAGTGGTTACAAGGAAATATCAAAGGTAACTGGAAAGAAAGCATTTATGGGCAACTAAAAAGTTTAACTAATTGGGAATCCTAGTTGTCAAAAAAAGGGCTAAACTAACTAAACAGTGGGCCTGTCTTCTCCAGCTTCACTATGGTGCTGCTCAGGAAAGGCATACGGCCTAAAATCCTATGGCAAATGACCCATACAAAAGGATTTGCTGTGGTGACCTTTAAACTTTAAACTTCAACAGGCAAAAAGTTATTGTGATACAAGTAATTATTTGCAATGCCGATGCAGTAATTACAAGTGATGATATTGTGATGAGCCCTATTAGAAAGCATTTGGGGAGTATAGATTTCAACCTTGTGTCACATGACTCCGGTGCCGCACACAGACAGACGCAGACAGAGACAGAGGTGTGCGGTGCGGCAGGTAATTCACAGTAAACATGTCCTCTGGGTGTGGTGTGTTACACTCAGCTTATGTTACCAGTATTAGTCACAGTGAGTAAGCATGTCTGCGTGTTTTTCAAAAGTGCTAAAACATGCAAAACACGCCGTGAACTGTTCACTTCAGCAAATGGAAGTGCAAACGTAATCAGAAATAACGGCAGTCGATAGGGTTTAATGACAAAAAGTATCCCTTAGTACTCACTGTATGTTACACCTTACTCTGCTTAGTAAACGTCGGTGGTTTGAAATTTTCTTAACCATAGGGCAAATTCAAGACACACTTAAATCTTTTCAAACTAAAAATGGTCAACTTAACAGAAAATAGGTTTACTGCAGATACCAGGACATCATAAAAACACATTACTGTGCATACTATAAGCTCATAGGTCTCAACAAGTTCCTAAACAGTAATAATACTGGGGCAGACTGACAGAGACGTGGCAGCCATTCTGGGCCTAGGGCCTCTCCAAACAACACCAAACATGCTAACAAACTAACATATTCATACTGGTAGGTGCGTGAAGAGTCTTGCCCAAGGACAAAATGGCAGTATGCAATGGTGGTAGTGGGGATTTAACTGTCAGCCTTCTGGTTAGTGGGCAAATAGCTCTACCTACTGACCTACTGCTGCCTGAATACAGTAGAGTGTGTCACTGTTGGGTTTACAAAGCTAAAACAAATACGCACTTCGAACAGTTTTTTATTAATGTAATTTTTCAAACATTCTCAAATACTCCCATTTGTTTAGTGCGTGAGGGAGGTTTTAACTTACTACTTCAAAGAAAAATGGTTCTTAGAAAGTTGACCAACAAGTTGAACAATTCAGACACCAGAGAAGACAGACTATTATTTTGCTTTTGAGTCTCAGGAAAAACTGCTGAAAGGTATTTTGAACATCAGCCCTTTGGTTACAACATGCCAGCTCATTTGAACATCCAAAGTGAAAACAGAGGTTTGGATGTAGGGAATATTAATGTTGCACAATATGGGATAACAATGATGACTATTGCAATAACAATGAAAATGTTTATAATTTAAAGTTACCTAGTGAATGTAATTGGTTTATTTAATGTAACACAAGGCTCGCTACCACTCAACTTTTCAATATGCTTGCTCACTAATGTGTATTGGTACCTTCCCTTGCTGATTGGTTAAATGTCTTTGCAACTGCATTTAATAGACATATTTTGGTTCTGCCCTCTGGAAATCAAACTCAAACAGACAGGAACTAAAAAAAATAATTTGTATAGCACAGACTGATTTAGGATGGCTAGTTAGGCTAGGAAATTGGGGCGACAGTAACCCATCAAATGGAGGATTGGAGGATCGAATCTCACTCAAAGTGCATGCTGTCGTTGGGCAAGACACCACACCCGGATCACCCTCTCCAGTCACAGTATGAGGCTGGTTGTGAAAGGAAGGACGACCGGCGTAAAAACCTGCCACATCACTGTTACGTGCGACTGGCTTGCTGTGGCAATTGGGAATATTGTGCAACCCTGCAAAATTTACAATAACTTTCATGCAACAAACCTATATTCTATACCTTGCTAATTATGCTAAAACAGAGATGTTCAGAGAGGGAAGGAGAACGGGCCATGGAGGGAGGAAGCAGAGGGCAACTTTGTGCCACTTCAGCAGGAACTGTCTGTGCCGCTCAGACCGGGACGACACAGCGGTGGCAAGCTTTAACAAATGATCAGGGGCAGGCGAACAGCACGCTCAAATACAGACTCTGTTTAAGTCATTTAAGCTGCACTCTTGGGGATCACTTCTGGTAAACGGCACTGGTGAGAGAAGCGTTGTTGAAAAAATGACAAGCATTTAGAGTCTCTTGTTCATTCAGATGAAGTTTGATGGCAGAGTGTGGCCACCAAGAGGTCAGACAGAGCACTGATTCTCAAACTTTTCACAGCAAGTGCCACCTGAGAAAATATTTGGCTCTCCGTATGCCATCTTTAATGAGCTACAATGAGCCTATTCTTTACTAATCCAGATCTAAACCAAAGACTTACACAGAGAAATTGATTCCTTATTAAGGCCAGAACAGGACCAGGACTACACCAAGTATAAACCAGGTCTATATTTAGGACTAAACAAGGACTATAAGGGACTAAACCAGGAGTAAGCAGTGGTCTTCACATCAACATTAATCCCCTACTAAGGCAGGAGTAAAATAATTTCTAATTTAAACTATATTAGTACTGTAAAAGACTCCTGAGTACCACAAGAAGAAACCTGTGTACCACCAGTGGCAGCCGTACCACAGTTTGAGAACCACTGAGACAGGGTTTATCAGTGGCACCAGCAAAATGCCCCTCATAGTCGCTAAGAAGTGGATGAAAGATGAAGAAATGCAATGGACAAGGTCATGTAACTATGGAGAGCTTAACAATGTTGTGATGTTTGTGGCCATAGCTATCAAAAACATAGACGTCAAGGTCCCGGGACAGACAGACGGAGAGACAGGGGGGCGGGCCATAGCGACAGATCAAAACAAGACAGATTTGGCGATTTCTACAGCGGCGATAGAAAGCCCTGCGTTTGACTGTGTGCGCACGCTGCAGCCCCCTCTCTACCAGATTATGGAGTGACGTAGTGTTATCATTTCACTGATAGGAGCTCTGCCACAAGAGGAGGAGGAGGGGTGACAAGTCTCATTGCTGGAAAAATGGTCTGATCGCCAAGAAAAAGAGGGAGGCGAGGAAGGGGAGTGGGGGGTGGAGAGAGGAAAGCAAGGCGAGCGAGAGCGCGGATAGAGACATAGTGCCACACAAAGGAAACAGGCAGACACAAAGAGGAAAGCTGCAAAGGACGAGGCAGAAATATTAGAAGGAATATTTTGTTTTTTCTTTGGTTGCTTATGTATGAGCATGAACTGAGCTAACTGTCAACACCTACAGTAGTGTGCAACAACAGTCTTAGGCAGGGTTTTACACAAGGCTATACACAAAGAAAGGTGAATCAAAGTACAAAAATATAGTATAACCCCAAAAAAGTAATATAGAGCATAGACCTCTGCCAAGGCACTGATCCTACCTTGCATTGGTTAAGAGATAGTGCCCTGACCTAGAATGAAAATCAAAGATCCTCTAGTTCAGGGGTAAATGCTCTTTCCATTGAACCCTATATCTCACAATCCACTAAAATTTATCATTTGTTTTTCTCGTGAGTGAAGTACGCATCTCAAAATGGCACAGAATCCCTTAAAAAAATTCCTTCAAATAGCTATAAACTCAGTGGTTAGAGAGGCCAGCCATTGTAACTCTTTTTCTATACAAATACAAAGAATTACTCTGGTACTTGTTGATTAAAGTTGTTTTTGATGGGGCAAAATGCATCTGGGCAGATTTAACTACCTCTGAATGCAACTGGGTAGGCATGCAACCAAGAGCAGTGCAAAGAAAAGCAAAACAAACTGTCTCTGAAAGCAAAAACATATAGCCCTGTGACTAACTGGCTATTGTCCAGGGTGTGCCTCGCCTCCTCAGGCCCATAGTTGCCACCTCCTCAGAGATGGCAACTATGGGCCTGAGGAGGCGAGGCACACAGTTGCCACATTCTCAGAGGATTCAAAGATCACGACCTCAGGAGTGGTTATAGAGGAAAAAAATAAACAGCATGGCAGTGATTGACAGGTGACGAGAAGCAGGAAGGAAACAACCAAAAGGGAAAGTGAGGTGCCCCCGGAGCGAGCGGCAGGTCACAGAGTAAACGTGTGTGTCCTGGTGGCTGCAGCAAACAACATTTACAAAGAGGCAGCTGTTCCATTAGCTACTGCCATTGTGGCTAATTACATCCTGGTCTCCTCAGACACACACGCGAGCAGCATATGTGCAGGAAAAAAAAAACACACACAACACAGTGGCTTCTGCCTCTCCAGCCAACCAAGAAATCCCTAGCATGCACGCTAACTAGGAACAAGCAACAGCAGCAATGTGTGTGTTAGAGAAGCCCACCCCCCTTTTTTTCCAATGCAAAAAAAAAAAAAAACACGGCAGAGAAATGACACTTAAGATCCAGGAGTGTTTCTGTATGTGTGTGTTAGCCAGCATCTTTCACGCACTCCTCCCCCAGCCTTTTGAGGAGAGGAGGATCTGAGCCTTTGTGAAATACCAAGCATACCAGCGAAGCCACATGAGAGAGAGAAAGGCAGCCTCAAAAGACACACACACAGAATCACATATGAGACACTCGTAGTTGTTACGGGCTTTTATGGATACGAAAAAAAAAACCCCAAAAAAAACGCTAACATGATGTGGAAGGCAGATAGATAAACATAAGCGTACACAGAGAGGCTTCCTGGCTAATCATCTCAGCCGTGTAGCGTTTGGTTAAGACGCACTCCTAAGACTCCTTGACAAAGGCGAGACAGGAGAGCTTACATTGTATTAAACCAGACAAACTGTACACAAGCATCCTTCAGACTGAGCTGTGATGCAAACCATGAATACGGACTGAAGCACCAGGCGGTAAACAACAAGAGAACAACACGGAAACAGGGAGTAGAAATAAGTAAGGGTTGGTTATATATGAGGCTAGTTGGTCAAAATGGGCTTGAGACACAAGTGACAAGAACTGAAAAGATGACAAGAGGTGACCTTCATTTGGATGTCACAGATCTAGAGTTACTACAATAGACAACAAATCAATATTGTTTTGTTTTGGAGTCCGTGTGATGGCTAAATGAGTTGTTTCAGGGTGAACAAAGCCTCCTTCACCTCCCCCAATTATCTTGGCAAAAAAACTGCCTTGCAAGAATGTGAGCACCAACCCTAGTGTCCCTGATATCTTGGGTCTTGCACGAAAGTGACACGTGTTTTCTTGGCCAAAAGGCAGAGGGAACCTTTGTATCGACACAAGGAGGAGAAAACAAAAGTCAAGCCGAGCGAGTAGTCACACAGGAGTAAACAGGACTCGTGAGTTTTTACAATAGTGCTTTACTCCAAAATGTAGGGGGAGCTCCGTAGAGAAAAATACAATCCAAACAGTAAAGAAACAAGCAAAGTTGCATGTCTGTGCTTTAACAAATTAACCTCAGAATCAGTAGTCTGTTTACGCCAGCTTTGGTTTGTTTGACTGGATACCATAACTTCAGAAGTTATGGTCAGAACTTTAAGAAAGGTCTGTAATGGGAAGCTGGAAGCTGTGCTCAAAGCTGTACTTAAAAATAATGTTATTAAGTTTTGTAAGTTTTGTAAATTAAGTTTTTGTAAATGGACAGCAAAATATAAAACTACAATTACTACTACTGCTACTTCTCAAGTACTTCCAGTTAATATTATGTAACTTTTAAGTATGTGCCTACAACTATTAAGGATGTATTCTGTAAAAAAGGTTTTGTTTTTAGTTTTTTCTCCATGAACTGGTACTGTCACCTGCGTCTGGTTAAGTTTGTCTTCCTTTTTCTTTTCTTTTTTTGGGCACAGAACTGTCAAACAACCTTGATGCTACATACTTTAATCATTATGAGGCTATGTATTTTCAAAAAGGTTATGTAGTGTTAACTAAAGCAACAGTTTTAATTTAAGACACTGACCTTACAAACCTTCTCATCTCTGTCAAATTACAAGTTGGGCAACTAAAGCCAAATGGCATGCTATCGGCTTGCTATAACAAATTATCATTTTGTCTCAGTAGATCAGTAAGCTTTGAATGCTTGCATCACCTTTGAAGTTGAAAAATTCTTACTGAGAATCCAACTGGCTCCTATGCTTTTGTTACACTGACTATAACAATGTTTACCATTAAATTGTTAGTAATAGTACACCCCTTGTACTGATTTGCCATTTAAACTTCTCTATCACAAAAAGAGTTGTTTAATGTGTGTGACCTTTTGTATTTTGTCCGTATAATCTGAATCATCTGTATTTTCACATTAGAAAGTTTATGGGTCACCCTCTCATTTCACTGGATCAAAGATTATCTGTTTGGTCTGCTGGAGATTTCAGATCTGACATTTAGATTCAGAATAAATACAAGAACTTCCTCTGGACCAAACAAATTAGAAACATACAAGAGAAACAGTTCATTCAGTCTTGCTACTATGGTACTAACCGGCCATACCCCACCTCATAGCTGCTGGGATAGACTCCAGCCATCCATAATCTCTAACATGAAAAAAAAAAAAAAACAGCATTAACTTCTTTAACTAGCTACAGTAGCTTATCTGTTGGACCAGCCTTTGCTCCCCATGTGCATCACCTGTTACTGACCAGGAACAGCTGGAGCTGCAGTTTTGGAGAGGCTCTGACCCAGTCGTCTGGGCATTACAATTTCCTGCTTCTAACACGTCAAAGTCAGAACTTAACCCACTAACAGGTGCCATGATGAGGAGATGATCTTTGTTATTCACCTATGAGTAGTCTTAATGTTGTGCCTGATTGGTGTATGTTAAATTATATTAAGGATAACAGACAATTGCAGTTTGGTTGTCAGGACTGAAGATTTACAAGTACCAAAGGAGAAAGAAGGGCCACTAAAAAGCTGAATAATGACAGAGAAGCAGTGAAGTAAAGATAACGACATCAGGTCAGCTTGTGGTGGTCGTCATCATACGAAGCCAACATTGCTCCCCGTCGCTCACACACCACAGGTTGGTCTGATCTCGCTGTGAAAAAGGGGGAAGAGGGAGGAGTTTGTCTTTGACTGACTGCATCACTGTGGCTCTGAGGGCACATTGTCCATTACAGCTCATTAGTTTCCTAAATCGCTGTTCATTTTCCACAGGGCGCCCTGTGGTCTAAATCCCAACTTGCGGAGGAAATGGCAGGCCATCCAGGATTGAACAAGAGCGATCGGTCATGTCATGGACAAAGACTACTACACTGACGTCAAGCAAAGCAAATACAACATGTACAAGAGATGGCCACACCCCCAATGTCGACAGGTATGAAGCTGGGATAGAGAGAGAGATGCGCAAATCGGTCTTCATCCACATTTCCATCCCCCCACCTTGATTTATGAGCTCAACCTGGTAGATTGCTTTCCACGAGAGAGGCAGAAACATATACCAGGCCGCCTTTTCAAAGACACACGCCGCGCACACATCAACGCACGCACAAGCAATGTCATAAACCCCCGCCTGGCGCACATGTCAAGGTGAAATGGAGTAGGAAAACAAATAGATGTGCTGCTGGTGGCGAAGCACTGGTCCGGCGAGCAGTGAGTCTGGAATAACTGTCGCGTGCGCACACACACACTTAAATGATTGATTTTTCTCCATCTACACACATCCCGCAATCAGAAGGACAATAAGGATGCGGAGGTGGTCACATGGTACAAAGACATCAGCGTGTTGTTGAGGACATATTATTGAACCTTGGCTGAAATGGTTTAGCTTTATATGAAAATTATTTATGGATTACTATTGGGATGGACAATATGACCTCAAATACTGTATAGAATTAGTTTAGCCTTAATGGAATTACTATCTTTTATTTTTACCATCATAGTTCTTCATACATCTCAAAGCAGCCCAACACCAAATATTATTGTTGAATACTGCAACAAATATAATACCTTTTGCCCATAAGTAATGAATGTGAGAGTGCATGGTTGTCAGTCTATGTCTCTGTGTCAGCCCTGCAACTAACTGGCTATTGTCCGGGATGTACCCCACCTAAGACCCATAGTTGCTGGCATTGGCTCCAGCCACCTGCTACCCTACGGCAAATAGGAAGCTGATGAATGAAAAGTTTGTACACTGAATTATACTTTGAACTTGCCCTATGACTTTGAAATGCTTCTCTTTTGGAGTTGCAACTGCCAAATACATGACAAAAATATCACATCATGTTTAAGTTCAAGTTATCTTTGGATGTTGGCAGTTTTTGACAGCAGGAAGTAGTGACAATACAGAGTGCAAATCCACATCTTACACCTCTCCTTTCAACAGCCAGTGAGGACCTACGGTAGCCCTGCAGGGACATACTATTGTAACCAAATCCATGGAAATAGGTCAAATGATAAGTTCACCTAAAAGACTTAGCCAAATAAATACAATGTTTGTCTACAAAAAAGAAACACAAATGCACTCCTCTGTCAGCAGTGCTTAGTTTGTCCACCTTAGGCAGATGTAGGAACAGTGAATGTTGAAGCATTTAATGTTTAATGTATTTCTCCATGATTGGCAAATTGGCAAAGGATTTCTTTTTTCCAGATTTTAACTTGCATTCTTCATCTCATCTCTGACATCTACATGGACAAATTCTACTTTCAAATGTCTGTTATTTTTTGATTAATTGCCTAGTCCTGTTATACAACATTTGTTTTTGTGTCATGTATTCTTTGAAAAATAGCAGCAGTAAAATGAGGCTTAGTTAAATCATTGTGGCATGTAGGTATGTCACTAAAACTAGCTCTTTGAAAGCCCTCTAAACCAAATGTTCTGGCTTTGTTGATTAATGGCCTGTTTGAAAGAGTTTAAAAACATGGATAGGGTTTCTTAGTTACCCATCCATACAAACTGTGAGATGAAAGAGTCAAAGAATAAATTGCAGTCCACCTGATCTCTCTTCTGTACTACTGACTGACAACACCTGGACAGCAGCGTCAACATTTCTATTTCGAATCCTAAAAAGTGCAACGGTAACACTTTTCTTTTTATATGTATCTATTCTTGTGTCCAAAACAGGTCAAGAGGGAGCTCAATGCCCTTGTGAGGGGTGCAAAATAGCAGTCAGCCGAGAGCCTAGGTGTCAAACGGTTACTGAAGACTGATGGTGGCTCGGCCCCATTTTGGTTCTAGCCTGGGTTGTCCCATTCAAAATACAGTACTGTGCAAATGTTTTTGTGAGGTGTGAAAAATGTTGTTAACTAAGGGTGCTTTCAAAATACAGATTAATATCTGTGTTATGATTTAGGAAAAATCAGTAATGGGCCATGGACAAAATGTTTAATTTAGGTGTGGATCAGATCACTGTTTAGATTAAAGAAGTCTTTTAGGGATTCTGTACTGAGATACAGACCAAAGATATAAATTTCACTAAAAGAACAGATGATTATTTTTAGATGACTCTTTGGCAATGTGAGATGTAAGGGTTTTGTGGCTCATTGGAATAAGCATTTGCCCCTGGCAGATCTTCAGGATTAAATAGAGGGCACTATATCTCACGGCATGGTGGCAAAGTGGTTAGCGCTTGTGCCTCACAGCAAGCAGGTTCCATTCCTGGACTGTGTGGGGGTCTGTATAGCGTTTGCATGGGTTCCCCGTGTCTGGGTGGGTTTCATCTGGGTGCTCCGGTTTCCCCCATCAACCTAAAACATGCACAATGGGCTAATCTTCCTACTAGGTACTCCTGACCAAGATCCTGGCTCAAGATCTGGAGAAGGGTCCCTGGTTGCCCCAGTGGCATTGAAAGAAATGCATAGAACCAGGGCTGGAAATTAACTTTTTTTGCTCACTGGCCAGTGTGGCAAGTCCTTTTCAAAAGTTACTAGCCAATCAGGGTTTTTTACTAGCCAGGATTCAATTAGTTCAAATGTTTATTTTATTATCATATTTTCTAGCATACACTAAGCTTAAAAGCAAGCTCTACATTTCATTATGTATAGACAAGGATTTATTAAATATGTAGAAAACAGGTTTAGCTAGGCAAATAAATTTGAACTTTCTGCATATCTTAATACATGTTTTGTTGTTTTTTTCTCAGGTCATGATGAATTACTCTGTACTAAATTAGGTGGGCACTCAAACATAGCAAAAGGAATTATGGACCACTAAAGTTATGTTATGCATAAAATCCAACCAGACAAAGGGGCTAGTGAGACTAAAAGGGCTACTAGCTAAAATGGAAATGGAAATCTATAGACATTTGGCCAGTTAGCCAGTGCTAATGTCAAGCCCTGCATAGAAAATATTTCCCAATGGGGACAACAACCTTATGTCTTTACCACAGTGAGATAGAACCAGTGCCTTGGCACAGGTCTTTTTTGCAATGTAGTGTGTTTTTGTGCCTTTATACAACTTTCTTTTTTCATGCCTTTCTTTTAAATAACCAGTGTTGAGACATTTGCACAGTATAACCTCAAACGCTCAGAAATAGTGAATGATTCAGTCAGCATGATCCGTGCACTATTACCATCCAGAGAGGAAGCCACGCGACAGAAAGGAGTGAGCGGCTGTTGTGGATTAGCCTACATAGCTGAGCACGTATTAAACCATGTAAACTAGGTGTCTAGCATTTCTGGATTTAGCGCTTCTCTCTTGTAAACTGTGTGTAAATGTGGCGCACAGAGTTGCAATTGGGGGATTTTGAAAGTCACAAGGGACTCGGCAACAAACAGTAAAAATTATTGGGGGAGTGATAGCTGGTTTAGTTACATGCTGAAAATTGTAATACGTTCATGCCCTTATAACCAGGGTAGTACAAATTCCTCAAAGCATTATGAGTAGGAAGCCACCATTTTAAAATATTTTACACCTCAAGCTCAATTCAGGTTTATCAATTTTAATATTTAGTGTAGTGAGTGGTTTCATGAGCTTTAATCCTAGAGCCACTGGGCAATTTAATATCCAGTGATAAGAAAAAGGTGCATTGGTGGAAATTTAATAATATTTAGGGAGCCGTACATTTTTGTTTGTTTGTTGTTGTCTTGAAATAGAAAGCACATGGTAATGATAGGCTTAAAAGGTGTAATGCTGAGTGACAATACGGACTGAGTGGGGCAGAAGCCAATGGACTCTGTGCCAATCCCAAGCCTGGATAAACGCAGAGGGTCACAAGAGGAAGGGCATCTTCTGCTTACGGTTTAAGTCCATAAGTCATCTCAGCTAATAATGTAACTATAATCTTTAGAGCAGGGCTTGTCAACCACATTTGTCCAACAGCCAGAATTTTTCTCAGCAGACACTGTAAGGGCCCGATGCTTTCATAAAATAAAACAGAACAAATATGCATCGATTTTATAAAACAAAATAATACAGCCATTTGTTTTAGTAATGCTCATTAAAATGGAAACAAATGTGTTAAAATTGGACAGAAAGAACAGTTAAAGATGAGAACCAAGAAAGTAATCTCAATCAAACTTGCTGTGCAGGTAGAACTTGTGGAGAGTTACAAAATACATTTGGAATATTTGATGAGGTTTTATGCCAGAGCAATGAGCAAATCTTTTTATTGGCATTTTGAGCTTTTCAGGCCAAGATAAAGCGATTTTGGATGTTTCCTATGAACTGCACAGTAAAAAACCTAATCTGTACAAGATGGTTGGTGAAGCTGGGGGTCCTTTAGTCACATGGTGGCCCGGACATGTGCCTCACTAAAAATTGTCAGATTGTCTAAAAAATTAAAAAATCAGCCCGATATCTTGGCCGACTTCTACTCTGCAGGCCAGATGGAAAGCTGTGACGGGCCTGATGTGGCGAGTTACCAGTTGACGTTCACTGCTTTAGAAACACTTCCCTTTGTTATCAAATCCTACTCTTCAAAACCAATTGACGTCCTCAATGAAATCCAGAAATGATGTGTGTCATCTGAATGTATAAATAGGCTTGGAGACATTACATATTGTTACCAGAGTTTCATTCCACTTGATGCTTTGACACAAGTGCCTCTGATGCCTCTAGCACCATTTGTGTGACCATATTCTCCCCAAATTCCTAAATTCAACTCAATAATTTACAGAGATGAGTCTAACAATATTAACAGTGTAGCATTGTGTAGTAATGCACTCAATAACCACAAAAGCTTTTCCACTGGGTTTGACTCTCTGTAGTATTGTATATTTCGCAACAAAGGCAAGACTTCTCTATTCAAGAGGATTGTGCAAAGGCATGTTTAGCACTGCGCTCCACAGCCAATTACCAAAACTTATCCCCAGTAAAAGGTGTTAATAGTATATCTTCCTGTCGCTGCATTGAGGTGCAGAGTTTTCCACATATTTTCATTTTCAAGGGGAAGAGTACTTGTAAACATATGCAGCTATAGAGTGCTCTATACACAACAGATGCACAAAGACTACAGAGAAATGCTCACACATGTAGTTCAGAGACGCACACACCAGGGCTGTTGATGATGCAGGTAAAGCTGCTGCTGCTGCTACTGCTGCAGTTTGAACTTTGTGTGAGACTGGCAAACATCCCCATGTGTAGGGTAAGCACATTTTCTGCCTTCTTGCGCAAAAACTACAATAAGGGAGAGAGAGATATAGAGGTAGAGGGGGCCAGGGAGAGGCGGCTCGGGGAGAAGGAAGGATAAGGGGTGACAATGTGTTTTTTTTTTTACTTCAAGAAAATGATCCAAAACAAAATAGCTTCTTCACCGTTATGGCTTTTTTGAGGGCTCTATCGCTCTTATGAAGACGGTAGTGAAGCACAGTACAAACTATTCACAGATATAACTTTAAACTGTGACCAAAATAGAGGAGTTGCACCAAGTCTAAGCTGTTTACACATTTCATTGACACAGCCTGTACTCCAGCCCCTACTTATCTGAGTGAGCAAATAGTGTTTACTGTATACAAACATACTGTACACCCAGAGGGACTGCTGCACTCTAGTTAGGAGACTTTGGAAAAGCAAGTGCAACAAAAATATAAAACCATTTGGTACTATGGGAGATCTATAAGTGTTTTCAAATAGCAATGGTATCTTCACAACACATATGTAATACCAATTTAAGACTCTGAAAGTGTAGTTCTGGGCAGTTTGTTACCAGTTCAGGCCACTAGAGCTACAACAGTGCCCAGAGTCAGTCAACTTAAGTTCAATGTAATCCGAACACATCTTTCTCTGCTAATGTTTCAGAAGGTCTTGGCCTTAGTATGTACTGAGAATCTGTAAAAGTGTCAAAATTGTAATTCAGTCAGTGAACAGATCTGGTTTACTCCTAGTTATATACAGGAATAGTCCTGGTTCAGTCCTAGTTCCATCCTAATTTAGTACTGATTTAGCCACGATTTGGGCTGATTTTAGATAATCAGAAATAGAACTTGAAAAGCTAAACATTTCTTGAGGTGGTTTGAAAAGTTTGAGAATAACAGGAGCACAGAGTTTTGTGACAGAGTGTTTGTTGAGGCACAAACCAGCATAATACTTTTAAAATATAAAGTGTAAAAGACATTTATAATTCAAGACCAAGACCATAATACTCTCTATGTCTTACATACTGCATGTCTATATATTGATTAAGTTTTTGAATGTTGGACACTGTGACATAGCAAGCAGAGACATTGTACCCTAAAAAGGGACAAGCATCCTATTCTATTCTCTTTAAAAGAGACCTAACTCAACTAGAGAAACTCAAAGCTTTTTACCATATTATAATGTTTCCTCCTCAAAAACATGCCCGAAGTTGTATCTTGTTCCTTTCATGCATGTTTGAGTAATGCTGTTTGCTGGGGCACTGAGTTGCTTGGACAATCTCCATTTAAATGGACAGGTCTTTAACAAACTAATCAGATACAAGAATGAATTCACTTTAAAAAGTTAGAGAGGTCCAGCCTTGATAGTACCTACTGTATAACACTGTCTATTACAGCCTCCTACCATACTTGTAACTAAAACAGATGTATGAGAGTAAATTGTCATGTTCTTTTATTTAAAACATATATCATTCTTTTATAAATTGATGCTGTTAGTACTCTGTGTAAGTATATCTTTACTGATGTATAGAGGATACAGCAGGAAACCACAGATCAGATAAAGCTGCAACCGTCCACAGTTGCCATTACTGCCTCGTGCAGCCAGACACATGTTCAGCCTAGAGTCAAGAACTCGCAACAACCATATCGAAATCTGGGACCAAAATAGCATCTCCAACGTCGTTTAACACACAGTCCTTCCCTTATACACACAGACGCACACATATGCACATGAGGCAATTGGATTTCGCTGCAGTACAAAGTGACATGCAGCACAGTCAAATTGAAATTCTGTGTCTAAAGTGAATTATTGTCAGCTCTCTGGGACTGCTGTGTTTGTAAAGTTATGAGGCTTGGGCGTTTCTATGTTTCTCCCTGAACGATGGTGACACTGCATCTTTCCTGGTAGAGGCGTGTGTTTATTTGTTCATGTGGATGGAGGGGAAGCTTGAGAAATAATGATTTAAGACTAAGTAAACAACACACAAGGGGAGGTTAAGAAAATACAAACACATTTACGCAACTTTTAGATTTAATGCAGTTTAAAATGCCATTTGCCATGGCAACTCGGAGCAGTTTCAAAACATTTTCGCCATAGATGGCAACATCCAGTTTGAAGTTTCTGTCAGCGTCTTACAGTTAAAGCAGTATTTATTTACATTTTTACATATTTATTTTTATTGTTTAAGGGTAAAACCAACAAATGTGTGTGTTTTTTTTTAAGTAGAACTACCATTAAAGATTTAAGCACTGTAGACCTATCCACAACAACTGAGACTAGGTCATAGCAGAGACCAGAAAATATTGAGACAAAGACAAGATCAGTGTGTTACAATGCAAACAATCCCTGTGAGCATTTGTGCATTTGTGAAGTCCTAAGACAAGAAGACTAGACTTCAAGAAGACTAGATCAAGGAAAGAAGACTTTTAATTAAGCTAAAATGAAAAGAAGACATTACCCTTCCTGATTCAACTCTCTCCATTTATCCAGAGTTGGGAATGGCACAAAGAGTACAATAGGTTGTGGCCGGATAATCTAAGAATGACAAAATGATGTGGACAAATAAAGCTGTTATAATGATGTCCAAAGTTGTTAGCATGGTTGCTTCAAGAAGGCTCCATTGTAAGTGGAGCTGAATGTTGAGTGTGTGTTTTAAGTACAACAACTCTCTTTTGTTTTTACATTTGTCAGTAGTGCATTTCATCAAAAATTAAAACATACAGTAAGCATATCCAAGCACTTATGGGAGGCTAATATTTGAGTGTTTGCATCAATTACCACCTGACAGTTTTTAACAGTCAGTCAGCTGCAGTCTTCCTCCATCTTTTGATTTTGTATCCCTCTCGCCTCGATCTTCCTTACTGAGTCTTATCATGGCAGAGGAGACAATAGGACCCCTGATAGGTGTCCTGCACTGTGCCTGATAACACTGTCTCCCTCCACTGCAGCTGTCAGGCTGGCTGATAGATGGAGCTGCTGCAGTCACACACACACAAAACACAGGACAGGTACAATATAGGCGCATTCAGGACGGGACAGGAACAGAGCCAAAGAGAAGGTGCTAACAGGTGAACCACATGAACATGACATCAGAGTGGTCTAGAGATTATTACTTATGGATAAAGATTTGTGACAAGTAAATTGAAAAGAAACACTAAAATAAACTTGCACAAACATCAAAATATTATATATCATTAAAAATAAAAAATATTTTAAAAAGGTAACTGGCCACTGGCAGTACTCCTAAGCCCCACAGTTTTTCTTAAATTTGACTACATTTTGATTAAATTTGAATTTTTAATATTGCAAAAAGAAAAATGTAAAATAGGTGCATTTTCTATTAACTATTTTATTCTATTGCTGTTCTACTGTTAAAACTTTGCAAGACATTAAATGCTCAAAATTTCAGTTCTGATAAAATTTCTTATGAGCTTTGTGTGCCTTGTGTCTTAACGTGTACACAATACAACACAGACATCTATAACATATAACACATTTCACAGCTATTTTAATAACTGTTTTTACTTCTGTTACATTATCCAGAACAAAATGCACATTAGTGTAATTCCTTAAAAAGTGCCTCTAAAAGCTGACAGTAACGTCCATGCATGTTTTATTTATTCAATAGTAAACAAATCTACAAAAACAAAAGCTGAATTCAACACCCTCTTTGGGCCAGACATTAAGCCTGAAGCATCAAACCTATTGACACTACTGTATGCACCAGTAAACAACTTCTGCTTGTTTCATTCGTGAGTCAGACCATAGCAGTGGAAATTAATAACACATTCACACTAAAGGCTAAACAAGTAAACAACCCTCTTCCCTTTTGGCTTTTCATTTTTACAGGAAAGTGAATCATTTGCCTCCCACTCTGCAGTGATTGACATATTGACTGGGCACAGGTTTTACACCAGACGCCCTTCCTGACGCTAACAATCTTCATTTAACCAGGCTTGGCACTGGCACAAAAACTACACATTTAGTCTACATATGTTTAAAGGGGCTATAATATGCAAAATCAAATTCTACCATATTATAATGATGTTCCCTCATCAAAAACATACTTGAAGTTGTGTTTTGTTTCACTCATGCATGATTGAGTAATTCTCTATTCTTTTACATTGAGTTTGTGATAGGCCTTTCCCACCTGACCATGCCCCTCCCCACTCAAGGCCCTGTCCTGTTCAGGAGGCACTGCATTAGCTTACGCCTCCACCGCATTAACCAAACAAACCCACCCCTGAACTGAAGCGGACACCACTGGCTTCTGCACCAGCACAAGTTGTTGGGACACACTGAAGGGGCGTGACAGCAGCGGGACAGCGGGAAGGGAGGACTCTTAAAGTGACAGAGACCTAATCTGAGCTTTTCTCACAGAGTCAAATGATGAGTTTCTTCAAATAAGGATTTTTCAATAATCATTGTCTTTTCTGACCTACAAAACGTAACATGCTGATCTAGATGTGTCCTAAATTCATTTAAAAGACACAAAAAAGCATAATATAGCCCCTTTAACAGCTCCATACAGTATTTCCAATGTATTTTCCTCATCTTTACAGCAAACTAGCAACTAGATAGTAAGCTGCTGACCATGTTAAGTTTAAAACATGGTATTAAATATAGATGTTGTCCATTGTGCTTATACTGGCGTCCATTATTAATTAGGTCCAATAGTCCAGCAGAATGTAATTATCCTTGATTTATTGGGAACACCTGTGTATAGGTCTTTTATAAATAATTTTAATGCATTTTTTACATAATTAAATTCAAGGTTGTAACTAATTTAACTTGCCCAGACTAGATAATATTATACTAAATGAGAATGATAACCCAATACACAGCACCAGAAGCCATTGTGCGTCTTGTGGCCCATACCTTTCTATATAGAAAAGACTTATTCGCACAAAGCAGTATCCTGTAGACTCCAATAATTAATCAAACTATACAAACTGTGCGTGAACGGAGGGGAGCCATGATGCCGGTGGGAAAGACGAGAGAGAGGGGAGAGCTGGGAGTGTGGGAATAAAGCCGGAAGAAAAAGGGAAAAACGATGGAGAGAGGGAGCTTTGCGCAACCATCAATCACCGTCCCGGGTTCAGGTTTATTTGGCGTCATTTTTCTTTTGAAATACACAGCACACCGGAGAGAGGCAGAGGAGTGGAGGGGAGAGGATGGAGAGAACTAGTGATATACGGGATGAACGAACAACAGCAGCAGAAGAGAAGAGCAATGTGTGCAGGGGAAGACTATAGCGAACAGTGAGGAAGGGGTGGAGAAGTCAGCAAGGTGATTAAAAATGAAAATAATAAACTAAATGTGTTTCTATACACCTGTCAAATTCAATAGGCCAGATAGTGTATATATTGTTCACAAGATTTTAGTAAAAAGCTTGAATATAATATGTCTATCCGGCTTTCTCCCATAGTCCAAAAATGTGTATAGGTGAATTGGTAAATCTGTATTGTTGTATGGTGAATAAATAGTTGTCTGTCTGTGTGTGGCTCTGTGTATTAGCTCTGCAACTGACTGGTCCAAAGTTTAAAATAAGGTGGTTTAGCTCTGGTTTGGACCCAGCTTAGTCATTATAGTTTTAGTTTAGTTCTGGTTTTAGACCTGATTTATTTCTTGTTAAGCTATTGTTTTAGACCTGGTTTAGTCCTGGTTAAGGTCTTGTTTTAGTTCTTGTTTAAGACCTGTTTTTTCCTAGTTTAGATATGATTTTAGACCTGTTTCTTCCTGGTTGAGTTCTGGTTTTAGACCTGGTTTAGTCCTAGTTGAGTTCTGGTTTTAGACCTGGTTTAGTTTGGGTTTAGTCCCAGTTTTATCCTTCTTTAGTATTGCATTTTTCTGTTAATCTCCGTTTTATAAAGTAGACTTGGTAGCACTATCATACTTTTCAGTGTCATAAGGTTGCATGTTAATCTATTTTAATGAAGTCCTTTTTGTAGTTTTACCCATTGGCCTATAGGTTATTAAAACATGCTTGTGGCCATATAAACAATTACAAAGGTCTATATTCAGCCCATGGACCTTGAGTTTCACAGTGCATTGGTATTCACTGTGCCAAAAGCATGGCACTAGTCACAATTAAGGGATAAAGCTGAAGCAGGCCATAATATAATGCAATCAACTCACACAAGACTAGTATACATCTGTAAGGTTTATACTCATTATCAGCCAATATCCTCAGCCCAGTTATCAGAATAGTAAATGAAAAATGGCATTGTCACATTTCTATATATACAGTCTATAGTGTTTTCTGAGGGCCATTAAGTCTGCAGCATGTCTCACTGACCTAATGAGACGCCACAGCTACTTCCTCGCTCTCCTCAATCACTGCTCAGTCCAGTGACGCTTTTCTGAACAATCTGAACAATAACACCTGCATGTAGGTTACTCTGGGCTTTCTTGTGCTCTCGTATAAGCATTCAACCTATCATTTGTTCCCATCTCCCGTCGTTTCCCTGTGCCATTTCAACCTTGCGAGAGCGTAGGGTCCACAAAGAACTGTTCACTATGTTCTGAAGTAAATCTTTTCTTTTTTCTAAATGCACCATTCATACCTTTAAGCTATGACGCACAATTCAGCCTAACCATTTTACATCTCTGTTTCATTTATCCACACATTTGCTTTTGCATTTACAGTATGTCCTTATGGCCTTGATCAAATGTTATGTTAAAAAATGATGAACCCTGCTACAAAGAGTTACAAGTCAGTGTACTTTATGTGCCAGTCGCAAGCCTGCTTAAACGGAGAGGGTTGAGCAAGGAATGGCATCTGGTGTAAATTCACTATGCAACACATGCAACCCCAGAAAAGAAAAGCTAAAAGGAAAGAAGAAGAAATGTTGCAAATATTATCAAAAAAGTACTTTTTATAGATTTGTCTCCACAATTTTAGCTCATAGTTGCCTGAGACGGTGTAGACATACTGAAGCGGGTAGAGAAGGGGCCACTCTTTTGTGTGACCCAACAGGTTTCCCAAAAAGGTAAAAGAAATTTATGAAAATAATTAAAATCTGCAATTTATAATTAGATGTCCATATGCAAAGGTTGGTTCTTGGCCCGAGTCAGTTTGCTTTGTGGTTGGTTAGATAGGCTCCAGCCACCTGCGACCCTTAGCAGCAAGAAGAAAAAGCTTCTATCAATAATGATCCCCCAGGACTACTATAAGATATAGACGGTTTTGCTTGCACATACAACTCATAGAAAAGCATTGAGTATACACAGTCTCTTGCCCTGTGCTGATGTCTCCCCCTACCTCATTTCCTCACTCCCTGTATTCCTGCTGCCACTCTCTTTTCCTCCTCTCAGTATCAGGTACAAGACTGTTGGATTAGGCTCCTTTAAGAGCGGATTAGCTGTGTCGGAGCCGTTTGAGGTAAATTGCTCTGAGAAGTCGATCTACCCGCTTCAACACCAGCGGTACCACCTCTTTCCTCCACGGTAAAAACCAAAAACACAGTCAAAATTCTCCACATAATCCTCACAGAGCCGTACCCCACCTCCCCGTTTGGTGCACCCCGTCTGTCTGCTGGTTCGTGCGCCCATTCGGATATTCATTCAGCTGCCTCCTTCTCTCAGCCCACACCGAAAAGTGATGGGAGTGATAGACAGAGACATGTGGGGTGGGGTACAAATGCAAAAGAAAAAAGTAAAGTTTTTAGGACTTGGTGCCTATGCATATGGTAACAATGCAGTATGTAGAGTGCTCATAATACGCCTATAATGTCCAAAACTAGACTATAAAGGACACCTTGCCATGTGATATTGCTGCATACAAAACATGCATAAATTTATCATCTAAAGAACGTAACATTTTTGTAATATTAGGCTATAAGTATGTATACTGTTATAATGTAATGTAATGTGTAAAGACTAAATGCCTCTTTAGGCTGCTCCCTTTCTCTCAAGTGTGGCCATCATTAGCATGGGTATTTTGGCATGGGTGTTGATGCCAGAAGCCCCTCCCAACGCAAATCTCATATATGTGGGCTTGGGACCAGCACATAGATGACCTTGTGATGTTGGTAGCAGGTAAATCAATGCAAAGCACTTGCAAATTTCGTAGGGACACACCTGTTAATAGACAGGAGCTGTACTGTGTACCATAGAAAAAAATGTAAGAGAAAATTAAGACATTGATTTTTGAAGTTTATTTTAAATGAAACTAGTTTGTCCATCCAACAATGGTATCCCTATACACAACAGGAGAGAAAAAAAGAAACCTTTGTCCTAAGACAAGAAGTTTGGCTCTGGATTTTGTCCTGTCCACTTCCCAACCTCCTTCCCAAGTTCATAAACCACTTAAGTTGACAAAAGAATAAAAAAATCAAACTGCTGCTGTTTCTATATCTTGTCAATCTGCATCATTTCAGGCCCTGTACTGTACCTGGTAGAGTCTGCCGTGAACAATAGTGAGCAGAGCTGGTGTTTCGTGCCAATGTTTGTGTGCGTATTTTAGCATCTGACTGAACAGATGGGAAAGACAGGGTGCATTTTAGGGACAAGGGCGGGGTCACATCTGTGTCGTCCCTGCCGTTCTTCTTTTTTTTTTTTTTTTTGTCTGTTTCTTGGCATGGCGGCCATATTTTGAGCCATCAACACAAACAAGGTAATTAGCGAGTTGGGACAAACACATTATTTCTCTAAATTAAACGACTGACCTCACAGTCTCTCTTCCTCTCTCCCTTTCTCTCTCAACATGTCCTGAAATGGTAGTGTGTTTACTCTAGGCTTGAATCCAATTTGTAAAACATTGATAGTGTGCTGTTGCTGCAATCTGTAGCTGAGAATGACGCCATATTTATCACTAAACTATACACAAGTACAACCTGCTTGCAACATTTGGACAGAAACAGACTGTCGCGCCACGCAGAACTCCACTCCAGCGATACCCCTGCCTGCTCTCGTCTTGGAGCAGCCATTGATTTGGGCTGCAAGGTGCTATGGGCAATGGTTTCTATGACAACCGGCAACTGAGCAAGGCAGCCAGAAGTGTGTGTGCGAGTGTATAAGAGGTAGAGCAACCAAGCATGCATTGGTGTTTGTGTGTGAGGTGCTGGCGGGGTGACAGCAGTCTGTTTAGTATGCAGCCTCCTGACTGCATCTCCCTCCCTTTGGCCCACAGACACGGCATAAGAATGATCTGCCCCCCCTTCTACCCGACAGAAACACACTCACAGACTTGGCCCTCCGCTGTCTTGTACATATGCAGTCCACACACATGAAGGCAGAGACACCATGTGCATGAAGACACTCGGAGTCACGAACGGTTTATGACACGGGGAGGCCTGAGGGGCACCAGCACACGTTCGGATGGATAAATAGAAGAAAATGTGTGTAGTTAACACAAAACTCACACTGCATAGTATCTCGAAAATGTAATGTAAATTTTATCATAATGTATCACAAGTTAAGCTACTCCATTACTAGTCTATTCTATACATCAAACAATCAGAAATTACAATGTAGTAACATTTTACTTTGAATTAATAGCAATATTGCCCAGATCTGGTAGTCAGTTTCATTTGCTTAAGTTATGCCGTGTTATAATGTTGTTTGCAGCTCAAACACATACATGGAGTAGCATTGTGTTTCATTCACGCATGTTTGCGTAATCCTGTGTGCTAATGCCGTCTCTTTTGTAAGATCTTAAAACGCTCGGTCTAACTGCTCTACGTAGACTCACAGAACCAAGAAGTGCTCCTACACATACACCATCCCTGGACTCATTCTGATAATTTCAGCATTTAAACAACTGCCCCAATGAAGCAGTCAGTTCATTTATCTATCTGTTAGCATCATGTTGCTAATAGCCATGCTAAATAACCATTTCCCACCGTTGCCAGCAGGGGGCAGGCAGACACCTAATCCAAGCATTTACTGCACAGTTAAAGTCAGTTTCCAATACATATACATTTTTTAAGCTATAAAATGTGAAACCCTAATGCCAAAGTGTCCACAATTAAGCCTGAAAAAAGTATAATATGGCCCCTTTAACTTGTTAAAATGGGATTTGTAATGGATTAAATCTGAGCATACACTAACAAACTATTGTGATCTGCCACATAACCACTTGTCCAACATAACTTAAAATTCAGAATCCTACATTATAATTTATATGCTAATTGTGTACACTAATTGCTACATAAAATTGGCTAAATGTTGATAGACTATAATGTTTTCAAACTGGCTCTGACATTACATAGATTAAATGTGGTCAATTGGTTATCAATTGCCAAAACCATCTTGATTATTCATTATATGCAATGACCAATTCCTCCACAGAAAATGTATTGGTTTGCTTTGCTCATGGCATCTTTCTTTAGAGTGCAGCCGAATTGTTTACAAACACTAAAAGGGTCTATAACCTTCGTCATTCCCAAGGGCAAATATTGTTAGCCACATCACTATGGAAACTCCCAAAACCCAGCGACACCAAAATGCTGCCTGTTGGTAAATGAGGTGAGTATTGATAGTCCCTCCCCGGTCCATGCACTCACACCCCCTGGGCGTGTCCAATAGGTTGAGTTGGTTTTGGAGCAAAGCAAACTTCTTCTGCTGGTGCTGTCTTGTGTTGTGGTTGGGGTGCGGTGGTGGTTGGGTAGAAGGCTCCCGGGACCCTCCGAACCAGTTTCCCTCTTGCTGCTGGCAACGCTGCTCAGATCCACACTCACGTATTTGCATAATATACGGTCGGTAACATCCCTGCTAACTGTATAAGTAATTGACTTTTATGCCTCTGATTCAAGACTGCAGCTTGATACGTGCCACACACACACACACACACACAAACGCACACAAACACAAGAATATATAGGTGCACACACAACACAAAGTATTGATCGGTAGCAGCGGAGTGGAGCTCATACTAACAGCTTCCTCCGAGCACCAGAGAGGCAGAGTAGTTAAGGAGGCAAGAACAAGAGGAAAGGGAAGTAGAAGGAAAGAAAAGTGGGCAGTGCTGGGAGAGAGCTGTTACCCTTGTGCTTGGCTTTATTTATATAATCCCGGTAGCTGTAGGCTGTTGAAATCTGTCTATGTAGCAGCCATATTAGGAAGGTCAAGAGATGAAGGTAATACAATATAGACTCTGAACTAGGTCTAAATTGACTATTATTTGCTGTTTGACAGGTGGCCATTGCTTTTCCATCATACAACAAAAGGTTTATTTACATGTTTCAAGGTCAAATCCAAGCACATTCAAGGTCTCCTTTCAAGCACCTTACCACTGTGGTAAATTTCATTTTACACAATATATATTTAAGATAACATCAGTGTCTCATTGAGCTAGTAAAAGATGATACTCTGTACTTGGGCACAATTGCTTAGTGTTTTCAGATATCACTGTAGCAAATCAGGTCTGGTGGTGTATCAGCCCAAGGCATCTATTCCAAGCAAAGAAAATGTGTTTAATTGCAGATGCTTAACTCTTCATTGCTGTACTGTATATTGCAACATGTTTACAAAGCGGGGAAGAGGTCAACAGAACCTGATGTCATTTATAACAGATCAAACCAATAACCCACAAATCTCTAAATTTTTGTGTTTAGTAAACCTGGAAATCCAGCCACAAGGATGAGCAACTGGTGTAAAACCTATGCCAAATTAATGTGCAAACCACTGAATACTAGAAGGCAGATAATTTGCTGTGGCAACACTAGGGATGCACCGATACCACTTTTTTTCAAACCGATACGAGTACGAGTACTTCCATTTGAGTACTCGCCGATACCGAGTACCGATACGAGTACTTATATAGGGGTTACTTTATAGTTTATACAGACACACTGCTGTATCTCATTCATCCCATACCGTGTCTTTTTGCCGTCTATCACCGCTCTGCGATGCTAAGTTATTTTTACAACAGAGTGGTTTGAACACAGCTAACCATGGCTAAAATTTGCTCAATATGGACATGTTATACCTCATTTTAAAGCTTAGATTCTCCTCTATTCAGTCGCTAAAATCATTTTAAAGACAGATTGAGCATCTGCGCATAACTAGCGGAGATTCTCCAAGACATACAGCAGCTAACACAATTAGCAACGGTAACGGTACTTCTTATGTTTTATCAGACAACTGCTTCACACTCCGCGCTTATATCATTTTCGGGACAACTACGACAACAAAAGGACAACTGCTTAAGTTTCAGGACTCACATATGATTTGGAATAAGTCTGGTTGAGCAGAATGTAGAGTCAGCTTTGCTTTTATCTCCATACAGTTCACTTTAAAATCCTTCCACTCTGTTCTCACCGCTCAGCTGAGAGGGGAATGTCACGTGACAGCGCTGTAAAGTGGTATCGGTTGTTGGTATCGGCCCACTTTTATGAATACGAGTACGAGTACTTGGACATGGTATCGGTACCGATACCCGATACTGGTATCGGTATCGGTGCATCCCTAGGCAACACCAAGGGAAAAGCCCAATGATGCAACTTTATCATTATCATGTTATCAGCAATGTATCTGTATCCAACTGTAACTGTAATGTCCTTACTGCGAGAAACTAAATGTATCACAATCATGTTATGGTACGCCATCTGAAATTTACACTTTCAGAATCACTGTCCTGTCAGAGTCTTTAATAAAACTCAAATTATTGTAAAAGACCTGATTTAGTCCTGATTCCTCAATTTAGTTTTGTTTATTTCCTGGTTTAGACTTTGTTAAGGTTTGATTTTGACATGGTAATACAGAGATTTGTATTCCAGTTTAAATCGTGTTGCACTAACAAGTCAAAAAATATATACAAATATTGCCAGTTTCATTGTTATCGCAATATTCAACATAGTTATAACATACAGTATTGCATGTTTTAACATGCTGCCCTAATTCATAAAACACCCTCCTGCCTAGTGCATGCTCTTTTCTCTCTTGGCTACCAAAAGATACAGACAACCTGCCCCGTTCAATCATGTAGCATTTCCCGAGTCAAAAATACTAGCGCAGACCCCAAGCAGCCTTTTCTCTACCCTCCAACACCTGAATCCCTTATTTTTCCACCTCCCCCTCTTTCCCCCCTCCTTCCCTCTTCCCCCTCCCTCTGACAGACACACACACACGCATTGGATCTCGCGAGCCTCTCTCTACAGGATCAGCTCAAGCCCCGACACGTGTGCCACAGACAGGAGTGAGATGGAAGAGTGAGCAGTGAGCAGCGAGTGTGAGGTGGGGTACGGCACACCCCCAGCCGGATATAAAATGCATGTGTGAGAGGTAGAGGCAGCAGGCAATGTAATATCTGCTGCTGCTCGGTAGGGGAGGAATGGATGGATGTAGAGGGAGAGAAATGACTTGGTCTAAAGCAGCCTGTGTCCCCAGTTTGCCACTTTTTTCTTCTCGAGTTCATCTCTAATGCCATGGTTAAAGGTGAAGGAACTAAAGACAGAAGTCAGTATATAATGAAATAATGCATTAAATCTGATTAATTGACGAACAGGGAGTCACAAGTCAGTGTGCTCTCTGTGCCAGTCCCAAGCCCGGATAAATAAAGTGGGCTGCGTCAGGATGGGCATCTGTCATTGAACCTAACGACCAATTCACTCTGAAGATGTTGCGTGTCTTCTACGACCACCGTAACAAATAGAAGCCATTGAAGTCAATGCGTGAGTTCGCCCCAGCTGCGTTGCAGTTTGTAGCCGTTTCAGGCGCTCTAACAAAAATACAAATTGTGCCAGACCGGCAAACGTGGTTTTTGTTTACATGTAGCTCTCTGTAAATAGTTATCATGTGAACTCATGACTTCAGCGTAAACTCTCTTCTCTCCCGTGAACTCAGCCGGTTTGTCAGATACTGTACGTACTGCACACACCACATAATGAGTGTGAATCAGGCATAACGTTGAAGCCTTCCAAATTAAAATGCTAATAGGAAACATCTTACTTACCGTAGTAAACCACAAAATAGGAAATCAGATTTGAGAAAGAACCTAAGCAGAGTCAGGATAAAGAAAGTAGTCTAGAACCTAACTTAAAACTGTTTGTATAGGGAGAAAGCTGAATATAAGACTGGTCTATTGCTCCCAAGTTGAGTAATGTACAACCAGATGATAGATTAAATAAAATCAATCATCATGTTATATCTACAGATGCACTTCCAGAAAGGCTTCAAGTAAAGAAAATTAGATGAGGAAGCACCAGACTTGCCTCATTATGATGTTTTTAAAAAAATAAATAAATGGGAACCAGGCTTCTTGGAACAGGCCCACAGTTACAAGTGAGATTTTCCATTAATTTGTACCACGTATGGTTAAGGTAACATAGGTACAGGATGTATGGCTAACAGGTTGGTGGAGAGTCCTCACATAAATTAGATATAGAAACAGTGTGTGTGTGACAGAGAGAGAATCAGCCAGAGACCTTGTGGAGGTCATAATTCTCGGTAAAAGAGGATGTTCAGCCGTGCCGATGAAGAGGACAGAGCGAATGATAACAGAGGCTTTACCTGGAAAAGTGAAGGGGCGGGGCAGGAGAGATCTGTACCCAGCGCCTGTGGGTGTTTGTCAAATCCTCCTGTTTGTGGAGAATCTGTGTGCACATGTGGAAGTGGGCCGGTGTCGTGACTCACATGGTTATTAGCACCAGCAGCAGCTCCTTCGTGAACAGCAGTCTGAGACACGCTGGTCTCCACAACATCTCACGCTTCGGCTTTTTAAGTCGTTAGCACCACAGACAGAAGAGGGACCAATAAACCGTAATGTCAAGCACAGAAAGTAACAACAGGCCTGTTACACTGGAGAAATCAGTAGGCTGAGTTTACTGAGCCATAAGTGATTTTTTTTTGTTTTTGTTTTTTTGTTGTTTTTTTTGTTAAAGGTCATGAAGCAAAACGTATGCCTGCCACAAAGTTAGCCACTGTTACAAGTCACACACACACAAAATGGTTTGAACAAGTCCAGTCATTTGCAATGGATTCAAATAAAAGCTTGAGCTTTTATTTGCATTACTACCCCTTCCCTACCGTGTGTAAAGCGCTTTGGGTGACTTGTGTCATAGTAAAAGCGCTATATAAATACCATTCCCTTCCCTTCATCAATTGTCCCCTGTGTGGGATAACTTTTTTGTAATATAGCGATGATCTACAGATGCACCTCACAATTACACCTGGATTATAATTGATTAATCCAGCCACAAGGGGTCCCAAGGCCAGATAAATAAGAAGGTTGCATCAAGAAGAGGAAGGGCATCCTGGGAGTTTAATGATTTGCTGTGATGGTGCCAAGAAAGGGAAAGGAGAGGAGAAAATACCTTAACTATAAAGACAGACATCATCTTGAAATAAACTCTCATTTCCATACAGGTTCTCACACTTCAGCGAATTATCCCTTGGTCCATTATTTCGACAGTCTGTGGTTCACATATAGAAAACCTCCTGCACTAATTCATCAGGCTGCAGTCCTCCGCTGAGGCCCACACCTGTCAATCCGTTCTCGTCCAATCATCACTCAGACAGCTCCAGAGACCCGCCTCTGCGCTGCTCGCTTCACGCAGCTGCACACACTCTTGTGCGACAAGCCACATCCCTCTCACAATCGTTCACAGACTTAGACACACACACACAAACTCCAGCAATCACACAACATCCTCCATGTGCGCGCACACACACACACACACACACACACAGCGCTCCCCCGCTTTCTGCCTCCACTGAGACATACGCCGCCGTGGCGACAGTAGCCGCGACAACGGGCATAAATTAGCGTCATGGTGATATGCAAAGTGAGGGAGCAACAATTAAAGCTTGACTAACGAGCTTTTGAGGAGCGAGGCTGAAGTTTCCCTGAGCAGCTGCTAACTGGATTAGCCTACACAGAAAACACAGAGACAGGGAGCGAGGCAGAGCGAGGCTGGAGCCGCGATGTTTGAGCACCACCTGTGAGAGGAGGCACAGGCACACACAAAAGCCAAAGGCGACGCACACCAGCAGCACCAACAAAGAAAACGCAAAACACACATGTAGGAAAACATAAGTGTGAACGTGTGGTAATTAAATTATGTGATCAGTGTGTTGTGGCTGCAAATGCAAACAATGAACCATGATGAAGATGTTTGTAACACTACTATTAGGCAAGGCAGGTGTTGTCTGAGGCAATACTGACAAATTAGCTATAACTAATAATGATACAGCGCTTTCCAAAGAGGGGTCGAATACTGAAATGCTCCATACTCATGTCAACAAATAAAGGAAAATCAATAGCATATTTTCTCTTTAAAAACTGTGAAACTGAGCAGCTTTCCTGTGTATTTTGAATTAGTCTATATGCATGGGACAATGGCTGTCTGAAGTCTACAACACAACAGCAATACAATATGCTGTGACCAACTGCATTCAAATCCTTTGGTATATTTCAATCAATCAGTTAATCAATCAACATGTATTTATATAGCCCTTTAAAACACTCAAGATGACCAAAATGCTTTCCAATAACACCAAATTAAAATCAAAATAAAATCATAATAAAATAGTAAAATAAAAAAATATATATAAATACACTAATACAACAAAATATAACTAGTGTGTCAACAGCGTTGAAAGTCAGTCTGAATAAATTTGTTTTAAGCCTGGATTTAAAAAGACCAAAGCCTGTGAGAGTTTGCATATCGGGGGGCAGCTTGTTCCAGAGTCTGGGCCCGGTAACAGAGAAGGCCCAGTCACCCCAGTATGTGTAACTGGCTCTCGGGACTTCCAAAAGGAGTTGATGTGATGACCTCAAGGCCCTGTTTGGATTTCAGACAGCCAACAGTTCAGTCAAATAGGGTGGAGCGAGGCCATTAAGAGCTTTAAAAACAGAGTAAAATTTTAAAATCAACTATAAAAGAAACTGGAAGACAGTGGAGCAAATAAAGGACTGGATGATTCTGCTTAGTCCCTGGGTGGCTGGAGCCTATCATAGCAACTATGGGCCTGAGGCAGGGTACACCTTAGACAATGGCCAGTTAGTCACAGGGGTAACACAGAGCCAAAAACACTGACATACAACCATTCACTCTCACATTTATTTTTATGGGCAGATTAGACACATACATTTCTTTGGACACTGGGAGGAAGCAGGAACAAACCCACAGTAACACACACTTCTAAGGTAGATTTGACTTTTGAAATGTAATGATACCGATTCACTGAGATAACAGGCCTATGTTTATACCAAAAGTCTTAATTGGACTCTTTCCCTGCTTGTTGTATTGCCATATGCTGTCATTATTTTTGAGGTGCTTCACCTTGACATACTGTGGGACTTGGCTGAGTTTCGTCCATTGCACCTACATTTTGTGCACAGATGGTTTCGCCTGTTTGTTGCTTAACATTTACTGGAAAACTAATAATAAAGTTCCTGTTGCCAACTCACCCACAAATGCTCCAATATAATTTGACCCACCTACTAAGTGCACTCCGGTGTTAAAATCTCAGTTTAAATGTACTCAGGGGATGTGGTAGTGCATAAAGTTAAAATCACAAGTGTGCTAACATGTACAGATCATAGTCCAAAAATAATTCCCTAATCCCACAGTGCAGCAGTGTTGGACAACAACGGCCTGACAACCATCTACAACTTTACACTCCACTGGGACAGTTTTAACAAGCTTTCCATCGTGACTTCATCTTTTCTTTTTTTCCAGGAGTCCCCAGCCTTATGGACTTCCCTTGACTACAAGTGAGAACTTAATGAGTTGTCCATACTGCAGGTAAGTCTTGGAGCTCCACCAGATAGTTTAGTCTGAAACCCTTTTAAAAAGAAAAATCTGAAAACAATCTGGATACAACAATATGTATACCCAAGGTGTGGCACTCAAACTTGTAACTTTTTGACTATAATATATATACTTTAATTTTTTTTCCCCTTTTAGACACATTCAAATGGTATATCGTATCTTTTCTATTTAACATTTACTGTATTTTCCGGACATTAAGTCGCACTTTTTTTCATAGTTTCGCTGGTCCTGCGACTTATAGTCAGGTGAGACTTATATATCAAATTTAACATGAATCAAGGAGTAAACATTACCGTCTACAGCCGTGAGAGGGTGCTCTAGGCTTGTGACAATTACTGTCAGTAGTGATGTAGAATAAGATGAGAGAGCTCGGGGAACTGGATTACCGCTAACTTTCTTCAGACTCACTGGCTTGTTTTGTTAATTTAGCTTATTCAGCCTCCCAGATATGTTCTTTATGCTATTGTGTAGCTGAATAACTGTTAATGTGTTATGTTAACGTACCGCAGACACGGTTGTTCTGTGTGCTATTGCGTAGATGAATAACTTGCCTGTCCAGAATAAATGTCTGTTCTTGGTCTTGGATTTTGTGAAATACATTTCTGAATAAGTGCAACTTCTAGTCCAGTGCGACTTATATATGTTTTTTTACTCTTCATGACGCATTTTTTGACCAATACGACTTATAGTCCGGAAAATACGGTGAGCTATCTTAATGTTTACTTAATATTTCTTTCTTGAATAAATGAATAGTTTAGTCGAATGCAGGTCTAGTGTAAGTTTACAATTAATGCAATCCCACAATTATCTCAAAGGGGCTATATTATGCAAAATTGACTTTTCTGAGCTTTCTACCATGTTGTAATGTTGTTCCTTCATCAAAAACATACCCGGAGTTGTGTTTTGCTTTATTCATGCATGTTTAAGTAATCCTGTATTCTCTGGCATGTCTGTTCTGAGCCTTCAAAACATTTGGTTGCACAAACCTCTGCCTCTTGCACGAACCTCCGCCCACTCCAGGAAGCACTGACCAATCAACAAGTTTAAGGAAGTAAACTGCTTTTTTTCTTTAAATTATGCTCAAAAGATCACAACATTCTCCTCTCTGCTGGTCTCGTACTTCATAAAAAATGTTCTCTTTAAGTCCCATAATGTTTTTAAATGTTGTAAAACATGCAGTGCTGCTCTAGAGGCGACCAAGATTGGTTTAATAATATGAATAAAATGATACTATAGCTGCTTTAATTATTATGTGAATGCTCTGCTTATTCATTTTAATTATTAATTTTCTTCATTCAATGGTTTCAAGATAAACCAACAGCATGTTCAGCATGTGTTATGTTGACAAGCCATAAAAACCAACTGGTGAAGTACCTCTCTTGAATAGGGCAGATTCTGTGTCTGTGCTCAAGCATGTGACTAAAGTCATGTCCTCAACATCTATTAAAAACTTCAATAATAAACCTTAAAATATGTCTTCAAGTCTACTTTCTTCACAGAACATTTTGTAACATCGTGCTGTTATACTATTAAATATTTTTCCTGAGTTAAGAGAGAACAAAAAGGTGACAGTCCATGCTTAAGATGTGAGATGATGAGTCAGGAGAGGCCAATGCCAAAACCAGACTGGAGAACACTTTGAAAAGGTTTGGGGCGTCATTTCGACCAGTAGTTTGGGAGACATTGTTCTGTTAAATGTGCTATTTATGGACATATTCCTTGCATTTCTGACCAAAATTTGGGTGGCCATAATAAGCAGCCTCAGACTTTTACACAGCACTGTATATTAATAGATTCTATTATTTATACCCAGTGTTATGAGACCTCACTACAAATAAACATTGCCAGAAGAGACAGTATTTTGCATTTCAGACATTCCTCTCTGTATTGCTCACTTGTGTCTCACTTTCCAGGTCCTTGACTTCCTTTTTAATATGCTCCATCCTCACTCCACAATAAATCTCTTTTTGCATTTCTCCTTTAAGTCGCCTTTTTCTTCCCCTCCGCAAAAAAACCTTTTCTTCCCGGTCTCCAATAGTCGTCTGCTTGCTCAAATAAATCTCTCTCTCTCCTGCCTCCGCCCCCTCCCTAAACATACATGTGCACAGTCCTCCAGGCAGCAGCCACAAAGGCCCCATATTAATAAATCTGCTGCTTTATTGGTGCTGAGTGTCTTTGGCAGAGAGAGGGATAGAAGAAGGGGAGGAGGATGCAGAGATCACCAGAGGGGTGGACGAGGAGGAAGAGGAGGAGGTGACTGACTGTGGCCATATCATAAACAACAGAAAGGCAGCCGTAGAGAGAAGATGACCTAGAGCACTGAGAAATATCAATAGGAAAACTGGGACTGACCAGCTACAATTAACTAATCAATACATTGTAAATTTTTTTGTTCTCTGATTTGATTCGTAATGTAAAGGTGGTCAAGCTCATATGGGCTGTTTAATCAAACAATAGAATCCAATAAAAACGACTTGTAAGAGGCAAGACAATTGCATACACTGAACGTTTGACTTGATTAAATACCCACACCTGAAATATGCTAAAATACAATATTGACATTGTTAACATGCTCTTGTATAGTTGTTTATCTATTAAAGCATCGTCCACCCTTTGGTCCTTAACATCCTCAGTGTGGTGCATTATTACATCCACCTGACACCTGGCTGGAGCACTGGAGCGTTCAGAGTGGGCTGGAGCAGGACACGGGGCTGAGAAACAAACTGCCCGCGGTGGGCTCCCAGTAATGACAGCAGCTCGCTGGGCTTAGTGGTCCAATCTTAGCCATCAGTCAGCTGTGACAGATTGGGGATATGAGCTAAGGAGCCGTTTAGCTTTGGTGTTTGCTGTGATGCGTGTGTACATGTGTGTGTGTCCGGGGAGGAGGGCTATCACTGCTGCTAGTGTTGCAGAGGCATCAATACACTCTCGACAGGCCATTTTCCTATGCCTATTCCCAGCCACAGCTTGTTGCTGGGGCAACTACCGCCATTTTACCTTCTCTGGCTGTGCCTCAGGAAGATTTTATAAAGCAGCAATCCATGTTAGGAAGCCTCACAAATATTTCAAAAACTGGGGTTGTATTTTTGTCCTAAAACCGTCATAAATGGGAATTCACTCCATTTGAAATGGATCTCAAATTCAGTGTGTCATGGAAACACACACAGCTGTTTAAAGCAGAACCCAGTAACTTTTTTACCTTAAATAAACCGTTTCGGAGTCCGTGCGTTGGTTAAATGAGTTGTTGTGGGGTAAATGAAGCGTGCGGCATCTCCCCCTGGTGTCTCTGGGCTGAAAGTGACACTTGCAACAGTGAGTGTCGCGGACCCGAAGTCACAGAAGTCCTGGGTCTCGCAAGAAAGCGGCACATCCCGGTTAGCAAAAGAACAAGCAAGCAACCGCTTTATTTCTCAATTTTCATTGGGCCAGAGCGGCCAAATGGAAGAAAAAACTTTGCACAGATATGCAGAAGGGAAAACGAAAGTAAAGACAAGCAAGGGATCACACAGGAGACAACTGGGCTTGTGAGTATTTATGATTGTGCTTTACTCCAAACTGTAGGAGGAGATTAGAGCTTAGAGGAAAGAAAGACAAAAAGAGCGAAGAAACGAACAGAGTTACCGAGTTCTGCTTTAATATACCTCTCCATGACTGGTACGGCTACACCTGAAGGTTTCCTGATCATTTTAAACATCTTTTCAACTTTGTCATAGTCTATATCTTAGTTAAATAAAGATTAGATTAGGGCAGGCGCTGGAGTGGGACTTGATCTTAATAGGAGAGGATGAACCACTGCCTTACCTGTCCATGAGGCTGCATCCCACTGTACGGCATGTTCTGGTTCAGCACCTTTTGCTTCATCAGCATCATCCTCTTCTGCTCCTCACTCAGATGGGCTGTCTGTCCCGGGATTGGCCCTTGTGTCTGTCCTGGCCCCGACCCCTGGCCCCCACCTCCTCCACCCCCCATGTAAGGAGGCATCATGGGGTTTTTGACTTGGCTGTTGCTCCCCATGGGAGGAGTCATCCTTTGGCCTATGTGGTCGACACCGCTGCCGCTGAAGTGGCTTAGCGGTTTGGTGTTGTTGTAAGACAACATGGCTGCCGTTTGCTGCTGCTGTTTGGACAGGGCATTCTGGTTTATGCTGTTGGGCTGCTGCTGTCCCATCATGCCCATGTGGTTGTGAGGGAGGTAGTTGTTCATGGGAGCTTTGGGCCCATTGTTGGGGGCCATCCCAGCCACCAGAGGGCCCTGTGGTGTGTTAAAGGCTTGCGGTGGGTACATCATTGGGCTGTTGGGTTTGTCCTGGTTAAAGGGACCAGAGTTATAAGGACTCGTTGGAGCGCCTGCAGGGGACCAGTTCGCTGCCTGTTGTTGCTGCTGTTTCTGCTGCAGTAACTTGGCACGCTGAGCAGCCAGTGCTTTAAGCTGCTCTGCTGGAGAGAGTTCAGGTGTTACTGGTCCAACAGACTGACCTCCAGGAGCGACCCCTGCTGCCCCAGGCCCTGTCCCAGCCGAACTAACCCCTGGGCCTGGATTCATCATGTATCCATTCCCGGGCCGGGACACAGCCTGGGTCTGAGCTTGAGTTGGGGTTTGAGGTGAACGAGCCACACAGTTGTGCAACGGAGAGCCTGACGCCATGGCAACGGCTGGAGACTGTTGCAAAGGCTGTTGAGGAGGCGTCCCATTGGCAGTGGTGGCAAACTGAGGGCCCGATGACGACGGTCGCACCTGTGGAGGCGCCACACAACGACACAAAAGGTGTTAATGGAACCAATCATTTATAGTTTTATCTTTTTAAAACTAAGTGTAACAGCTTAAGGTGAATAACACAAAAATCACAGACAGACTTGGTATACTCTATCTAATGAAAGGAGGAGAAAATATCTCGTCAAGCAAAATAAAAACATTTCTCTTTATAGAAAAACAATAAAATACTAGAACAGCATCATTGTTTTATGTTAACTGGCCAATATCTAGGCCACTTGACCACTTCATAAAGAGGTTAAGGCTAGAAAGTAAAGAGCTAGATGTGTATCTTTGCACCAAAGGCTTAACTCTTTTTACCTCTCAGTTCTTTCAATATCGTAAGGCAATTCAAGTGAAAAGCACTTCAAAGGTGCCCTCAAGCAGGTGTCATTTAAAATATGAAGTGGAAAAACTAAAATACATATTGAAATGCAAGGTCTAAAGTAAGAAGTCGCACACATACGTTGCTAATATTATAGCGGCCATAAATAACAACATGTTTCTGTGTTAACTGTGCAGTGAGTCAGTCACAATCATTCACCAGACCACATCTTGGGTCAGAGGTTAAGGTTAAACACTTTAGCCAAAGGAAATATTTTGACCTTTTTGGTACTGACCTGCGGTGAGCCCATGGGAACCTGCGGGCCGCCCTGAGGAGGCTGTGGTGGAGGAGGCAGGGTGGCGCCTGATGAGGCTGTCCCGCCCGTTGTGGTCTGGTTCTGGTTCGTTGTTTCCTGTGGCCCGGGGGTCTGATTGTTGGCCGGTCTACCAAACTCTGCCTCCTTCTTGTCTTCAAAGTCCTCGTTGAAGAGGTCGTGCATGTCGTCCTCAGGCACAGTGTTGGCCAGCTCATCGATCAGCTCTTGCCACTCCTGATCGTTGAGGTTGATGTCCGAGAAGAGCTTATTTTGATTGGACAGTGACTGGGGATCAGAGGACTCCATCCCACCTGTGTCGTCCAATGGCTCTTGTTTTAAGTCTTTGAGGAGCCCAAAGCTATCCTCTAGGTCTAATGAGCCATTCAGTTTCATGTCTGGAAGATGGCTACCACCGTTTTTGCCCAGTTCATCGGACGTCCTGCCTACATGATTACCATTACTGTTTGTAGTGCTATTTCCCGTGGATGTGTTAGGCCCGCCGAGCAATGGCTTAATGTCCATTTGGTGGTGTAGGGGTGAAATGGGAGGAACATTGCTATTGTTGTTAGGCAGGCCTGTTATTGAGTCCAAACCAGCCGAGCCTTCTTTCCGTACGCGTTTGGTGGTTGGCGAGTAGCTGCCTCCTTCACAGATGCCATTTTGGTCCCCGTTGAGGGGCGACCGTGCGCTGTCCAGTTTCCTCTTCACAGTCTCCTGCAGCTGCAAATACAAGACAAAAAAAGAAAAATTAGATGGACATTATGGTATCAGTTTCTGTGTTCTAAGGATTTCTAATGATTACATGAGAGAGAAAATCACTACAGTGAAGACAACTTCCGCCGTACACATGCCGAGAACTGCCACAAGAAGGTAAAAGCAAGGGCCATATACTGCACTAGTCTTCCTGTCCAGATCGGAGCTGGTTGATATATTGATCATGCCATTAAGGTCTCAGATGAAGTAAGTCTTGTCAGCATGCATGTACGAAACACCATGTGTGGAAATGCAAAGCAATGACGGCATACTGTACATAACAGTTGATACCCAGCTTTATCTAGTGTTGAAAAAATATCACCATTACAACCAATTTGTACGGTATGGTTCACATTTGTTTGCAATGTAGCATGGCCAGAAGTGGTAAATTCAAATCTGTACTCAAGTAAAAGTACTGCTACTTCAAAAATATTTTTTACTCAAGTAGAGGTAAAAGTACTCAACAAAACTGTGACTTGAGCAAAAGTAAAAAGGTACTACTGAGCACAAAGTTTACTACAATATTACTAGTATTGTAGTATTAGTAGTAATACTACTACTTATACTACAATAATACAATACCAGTACTACCACTACTACCACTACTACTATTACTACTTATACAACTACTACTACATGTACTAAAAAACAAAAAGGACTGAAAATAGGTCATCTGGACTTGAAGTTGGTTGTTTTTGATCCAGTTAGTACTATTTATTAATTACTAACACTGCTACTGTTATTATTACTATTATAACTATTATACTACTGTATTACTACTAGTAGTACCAACTTTGCCAACAAGTCATTTTTGTTGTTCCTAAAAAGTATTTTCACTGTACAAGAAATGCACATACTTATATATATTTAATTTTAATACTTATATTTAATTTTACAAAATATTACTTTCCAGCTCTGCCTACCGCTAATTAGAAGACTATAGTATTCTTAACCAAAGATGCCACCCGGTTCCTGGCCTTACCATAGAACTGCACTGACTCTGCTTAGGGTTTAAACTAGATAACCACAGGGTGCTGACGAAAGCCGCCTAGCACTTAGGGTAATGACTATCATAGACCTGGCTGCAAGAGGGCCAAGGTTTCGGGGCAAGACACAACAAGACATGAGACAAAACAGTCATACTATACTCAAAAACAATTTGATAATGAAAAAATGTCAATATGTTATTTTAATCACTGAAGAAGCGATACCATTTTAATTCAGCCACAAGAAGTCATAAGCCAGTGGAATCCTTGTGCCGGTCCCAATCCTGGTTAAATAGAAAGGATTGTGCCAGAAAGGGAATCTAGTGCACACACCTGCAGACTAGGAGGCAGGTGATTTGCTGTGGCAACCCCATAAGGGAAAAGCCAAAAGACGAAGAAGCTATTGTGCATAATATCTACCAGAAATGTTTTCCATGCTTATAAAGACATTTTGTATTAAACAATCTCACCCAAATGAACTGGAGGGAAAACGCATAAAAGTCTGCTGTTTTATAAACTCTCAATCTCATTTTTCCTTGTAACTCATGTTAATTTCAACCCTTAATGAAGTTGGCAGAGAAATAGAGGATGCTATTAAAATGACGGATGGGAAGCAGGGACCTCATTTATGAAAGGTTCCCAGGGCACGAATTTTGTGCTCTAACCCAAATCAGAGCCTCACTTTATAGAGATAGCAAGATTAATAAAAAATGTCTTTGTGTCACAGAAATACACTTGCTTTTAAACCACCTTTAGATAATGTAAAGAAGTGAGAATATAGTGTAGTTTAAGGCTAAATATTAGTGCCATTAGTGCCATTAAGTGCATTGTTACAAACAATCTACAATCTAAAACCAATTTATTTAGTTACACAAATAAATGGCTATGTTTACTGAGTACTTCTTCTGACCTTTACATTTTTCCCATTCGTTGCCAAAGCAAATCATCTGTGTCCCATTGTGCAGTAATTCACATATTGATTTGACTTAGGTTTTTACCACCATTCCTGATGCAACATTCTCCATTTATCCAGGCTTAGGACCAGCACAAAGAGTATATGCTGGCTTGTGACAGTGACAATGATATAAAGCCTAAGGGGTATTCACAATGCTGTAGAAAGAAAAAAGGAAAAAATATAGCAAACATAGCCATAATAAAACCTTCAATGCATACAGCAAGTTAGGTTTACAATACAATAGCTGCACCGACAAATACAAAATGTTTATCCCTCAAATCTACATTTCAAACACGTTGGGAAAATAAAAGACTTTTGAAGCAGTAAAATATTTTGTTAAATTGTCGCTCTCGGCTGTCACATGTAAAGGACTGACACACACACAAATAGGAGGTGCTGCTAAATACTTGTGTGCAAATGCATGCTTAGCTCTTTGTTATTCAGATGGAACAACAGACAAAATATATTCAGATTGTATTCTGACCCTGAGGTGGACCCACTGAGGCTGGCAGACACACACAACATCACTCAACACATGCACAAACCACACCAGACAACACTTAGCGCTACTTTCCTGGCTCTGCTGGTTAACGGCTGCGTAAATATGTTTCACTGCCACAACACATAAGATTGTGAAGTGGAAATATGAATGTGGAGCTGTCAAGTTCACCAATATCTCCACTGACTTATTCTATAGTATTTAATTTGTAGCATTGTCAACAAAAAACACATTGCTTGTTGTGGTGTGAACTTACAAATGACCTTTAGAATAATAATAGAAAAAGTAAAAAATAGTAAAGCAATAGTAGAAGACAAATCCTCTTAAAATGCTATAAATCTTGTAATAATGAAATAAAAAGTCTAGGAGGTTCATACTATTTGGAACAAAAAATAAATTTTAGGACGTGCAAAGTTAGTCATAGCTAGATTGCTATTTATGCTAACACCCATTAAAGCTAATTTAAATAAATAGAATTTTTCAAAACATTAGTAAAACACACTGTAGCCGACATTGCCATGTTAGCCAGAAGCTAATCACAATGGCATCATCCCATTTGTTCAGGAAACACAATTTTTCCGGCGAGTACATATGCGCAAACACAATTACTTCCGGACCTTGGAAGTAATTGCGCTGCTGCCGCCCCAACTCTCTGGAACTCCCTCACACAGCACATCAGGAACTTGGACTCAATACATACCTTCAAATCTCAACTCAAAACCCACCTGTTTAAACCGGCCTTTCCATAGCTCTCTATCTATTATTTATTTACTGTATATGTAAAGCTTCTTTGAGTGTCCTAATAAGCGCTATATAAGTTTGATGTATTATTATTATTATTGTTAAAACGAGTACTTTTTTAAGTTTTGCGTTTGGTATTGTTAAGCAAAAATGTGATATTTATGTTGCCTTATCACTAAATTTTGTTAAAAGAAAAGCCCAGCTACCATTAGAAGATATTACTTTTTATTGCCTGTTCAAGCTAATGGTGGCTAGTGGCTAACAGATGAAGCGGCCGCCTGTGTGTTTATGTTACATTGCTTGTTAAAACATATGAATGACTTGCATATGTTTTACAATAGCAAGAAAAACAATATTGCCCACATTTTCTCATTACCTAAATTGTTATTTATACCATGGATCATAAGATAACATTACAAACAAACCAGAAAATGTAAATATATTTATTTCATCAATAAAAATTAAAGCGACTTGTTTCACTTGTTAAAATCATAGACAGTTTATAAAAATAACTATTATAATAGATAATAATAACTATTAATCATCAAAAAAATACCTTACATGAAGTAATTGTGTGTGTGAAAATCGTGCTTCCTGAACATATGGGGTAATGTCAGGCAGAGGCTATTTGAAGATTGCTGACAGTGGACACCTAAGCTAGCAATATCACAAGCTAATGGTAACGTATACAATTTTGGAAAAAAAGGTAATATCTTAGTAAAAAGGTAATACCTTGGAGGCGAAAAACACAACCATCAGAAAAGTTAGCTTAAGTTAATTTATCTATTGTTGCTAACAGCCAGTAAAGCACTGGGCTACTCAGTATAGCACATTGTACACTGTCAAGCTAACTCTATAGGCTGCTGTAAGCTATTTATGACCACGAGCCTTCAGGGTATGTTGTTAAAACTAGCTAGCAGCAGGCAAGCAAGCTAACAATAAAACAAGCCAGTGTTTCTAACTATGAGGTAACATAAGATTTGCATAGCATATTATACATCTGAAAATCTTGTTTAACCAAGTAACATTTATCAAATGGTAAAGTGTGCAACTGTGACACTATAGTATAGTATAGTATTAGCAACATTTTGCACTGGCACAATCAGAGCCAAGGATCTTGGAGCCCTTACTTTCACCCAACTTCCTCAACAGCCCGTGAGCCCTTGGTCCATTTTTAGTCTACAGAAACAGCCGAGGGAAATGCATAGGGGAACTTTTTTTTTTTTTGTCACAATATAGCTTTACGAACTCTGTGCGTGTAGTCCTGCAATCAATGCCTTTAATAATTCACATTGCCTGTATGTTTCCTTTTTTTATTGTGTGTGCGTCTGCTGCAGGCTTTCCCTAAATGCCAGTGACTCATGTTGATAATAACAGACTTGCCTTTCAAAGCCCACCTATAAAAGTCCCATAATTATGCAGGTGGTGTGAACTGTAGCACCCACCCACCGTAGTGCTCACACACACACACACACACACACACACACACACACACACACACACACACACACACACACACACACACACGCACACAGAACTTTGCAGCTTTGAAGACACACCTCCCCATAAAACATCATTACCAGTTTAACCTTCTTGATAAAAACCCTAATTTATTGACAGAAGCGACTAGTTACAGGCAGACACGCTCAGCTCAGTGATGTATGATTCAGCACGCTTCTGCCTGATGGGATAAACAGCAAAATGTGAGCCAATGCTTTATATTAACCATGCTTAATTAATCATTTGTTTCTTTTTGCACAATTAGCAACCTAATTACACCTCTGAATGACTGTAATGTACCTGTCACGCACAGCAAACGGAGCTGACATTGTTTTCTCTCTGGTGTAAATTATTTTTTAAACATATTGAATTGAATAAATACAAAATGGCTGAAATAGATAGGAAATGTGTGTAATGATCAGACAGTGCTGTAGTAAAGACCACACATAAGTCTTGGTCAAAATTGTAGGGACTTAGCCTGAAACCAGCCCATTATATATTGAAGCAGATTCCAGACAACAGGTAATGAATTCATTTTTAATTTTATATTGTACTTTTTAACACAATAAACATGTTTTAAGACCCAGCAATGAATAAGTTTAAGCTCATAATTCTAAAACTCATGAGCAGTTTACTTGAACTATGTAAATGCAAACAGGGAGGGGTTATTAGTTCTTCTAAAAACTGCTGCTCTTTTATTTTCAGCAAGTCCATTTGAATGGGAAATTATGGCACATGTTTTACCCTGGATGGCTTTCTTGACACAACACTATCCATTTATACAGGCTTGGGACCAGCACATATAGTGGCTGGAGTTGTTGAAAATGCAGGAAAGAGAGTCCCTTTTAACTGCTCCCTTTCTGTCTTTCAGGGGTTGCCATGGCCAATCATTTGCATGGGAAAGTCTGGCATAAAGGTTTTAAGCCAGATGCCTTTCCTGATCTTCCTTTCATCTGGGCTTGGGACTCCTAGTAGCTGGAGTTTTTAGGTTCATGTAGGGGAATTGAACCTCACAAAAGCACACTAAAAGCCTAAAATCCCTTTTTTAGTGCAGTTAAAAAAATACATTTGATTTTGAGAAGAACTGTCATTTAGAGCATTGACATAAAACACTGCTTCTTTATCCTGCAACCATATGACATTGTGAGTATTTTCAAGTGGACAAATACACACTGCTCACACAGTTAAATTACACTACAAACAAAGAGCATCATAGAAAAAAGATTTCAAAAGAGCAACGACAATGCTGCACGTTTCGCCTCCCGTGTCTCTGTACTCTCTGACACAGACACCTGCCGACTGCTGCTGTTGCTCAGACAATGACAAAGATGCTCGGAGACAAAGGTAAGACAGAGGAATAAGGCTTTATGCGTCAGGCAGATGGTCTTCCTCCTTGGAGTGGTTGCGGCTATGAGCACCTCACGATGAAGAGGAGGGAGCGAGGGCGAGGAGAGGTGGCGTGATGGAAAGGCATAACGTGGCGAACGGCAGCGGGGAGCACACGATGAGAGGGTGATCAGACAGACAGAGATGGAGCCGCCAGGGTGCTGTTGTTATAGCAACCTGCTGCTCTGAGCTGTGAGCACCGCATCCTCCTCCTCCTGCTTTTTCGACTTCAGTAGATCAAATTCAAAGTCTGAGCAACCAAACACTAAACTGGTAAAAAGTTAAGGGGACAACACATTTTGTCATGCAACTGAGAAACACAGATAACTTCTTTTGTTTTGGTTTTTCCCTTCCGAGATTGCCACAGCAAAATATTTGCACCATAGCATGCAGCATTTCCATATCAATCAGGTTTTATGCCGGATATCTGGGTTGCCTGACGCAACCCTCAACACTTATCTGGGCATGGGAGCTACATAAAGAGTTCACTAATTTGTGACTTTTTGTGGAAAACAGTCATACTTGACCTAACACACTGTAATAATCTTTCATTTTATAATTCAGTCATTTTCATTTACTTATTGTCCTTAACCTCATAACTCCCAGCATGACAGACGTGACTGACGAACATGGGAAAATATCCCGGCGGCGGGTTACTGGGCTGTATGTACTTTTAAGGGGTCATGTGGCTGGAGCTTGCCTCAATATCTATGGGCCTTAGACAGGGTACAACCTTGACAATGGTCAGTTAGTTGCAAGTCTGAAACTAAAAGGCACACGCTGACAGACAACCTTTCAAATTTCGTTCATTCAGAAGTCTACATTCACCAATTAACCTATAGACTTAATTATTAAGGACTGTGATGAGAATGTTCAGCCGATACCAGCAGGCGTTGGCCAATCTCAAGGTTGCAGACTTCTGGGTCTAGTAATCTGTTTCTACATGAGGGATAATCTTATTGGTTGTATATCTACTTGGTGTCAAGACATTGAATCAATGGCAACTACAAACTTAAACTGGAAAGATGCCTATTTTAGCACTGACTACACCTGAGCAAGAACAAGAGCATGAATATAATGCATGAGAAGGGAAGCTAAGTGAAACACTGATAAGTATCAGCAGTTTCATGCCACATTTGAACACTGAGCTCAGAGCCAGAAGTTTAAGGCAAATTCTAAACTCCAATGGAAGAAAATGGCTGACAAATGCTGCGTTGTTCATTGTCATAACACTGTAGAGCAGTTGTTGTATCATGTTAATTTATTTACTTGCAGAAGAGCATGTGAGCATAATGTATATTTTTATTTAATAAGTTACATCAACAAGTGTGGGTAAACCCTACTCCCTCTAATATGTAATTGTATTTTAATTAACTAAGGATCTGCATCAAATCAGAAATAATGATCACTTGTACACAAACTCAGACAGACGCATCAACAAGTCTGTTGTTTATCCAAGTGTCATTCCTATTAGCCTCGTCTGGCCATTTCAGCCCATACCAGTGAGTGTGTGCTCCTGGCCTGGTCACCAGACTGTGAAATGAGTCAGTTAAATAAAAAAGGTCTTTAATAAGAAAGCACTGTGAGCCACTGTGCTTGTTGTATTTGTACACCTGTCTGTTTTGGCAGGATGGGGTAGATGGCATATTTAATGGTATATGGATCTGATGTCGGGCTGCGCTGTGGCCAGCCAATTACAATTTCTTTAAGTAGTCAAATTACCCCTACTGAATGTGAAAATAAATGGTTGTCAGTCCAGGGTGTACCCCGTCTAAGGTCCATAGTTGGACCATAGTAAGACAGACTCCAGTCACCCCTAGTGACCCTAACCTGGTTGGTTTAGTCTATCCAATTGCATTCAGAGGTAGTTTTATTTGCATCCACACATCCATGATGCTAATTTGAAATCTAACTCAACTCCACAAGAACCAGTCCCATCTTGCTGTATAATACAAAAAAAAAAAAAAAAAAAGACTTGGCTGGCTGTGTCGATAGGTGAAAATCAACAAATTAAATACATAAAATTGCACTAATAGTACTAACAGTATACAATAAATCCAAACCATGGAAACTAAGCTGCACAACGATTTCTGCCACAAGATATCCAAACAGACAAGTCCACAGTATGTCCTCCTTGCACAACTACAGGATCTGTGGCCAAAATGAATAAATTAATACAAATATTTTCTTTATGATAAGCATGAACAATGTGTGTGGTGTGTCTGTTGGACAAGTCTGCTTTTACTTTCAGTCTTAAAAGAGGAGGGGCAAGACGTGTTTTGCATGGATAATTGATAAAAAAAAAAAGCACATTCCTTTTTACTCACTATAAAGTCTATAATGTGGCAAACAACAGAAAATCAGTTTAAGGATTTTTAAACCGAGAAGAGAACAAACAAGACTTTGAACTTGGATTTTTTTGTAACTTAGATTTTAGCTGAAATAATGGCCAAACATGTCTTTCCTGTCTTTCTTCTCAAGGACGGTGGTTTGAGCAGACGTCAGCGCTCGTCCCTGCTGCTGAAGTGTCCTTGAGCCAGTCACTGAAACCAGTCACTGAGCCTTACTCAGAACAGCGCACACTCAGCCACTAGTCCCACATCAACTTCAGTCAAGTATAAAGTAGGTAATTTGTTAGTGCAAGTGTAACAGGGCTGCGATTTGAATGCAAAACACAGGATTTAGCGAATGTTTAAGCATCAGGGAGATTGCTACTGACACCATCCCTTTATTGTAAGCTTTTTCTTTTCTTCTTTTAAAGGCACAAATCCAGTGTTGGTTTCCAGATCTAGTTACTGAAACCCATTGAGCAATAGACGGACGGCACACAAAAACAAAGAGACTGCAGGAGTGAAGGACAGAAAACTTGGAGTGACAAGAGGAAGGTACAAACAAAGCAAGCGTTTGGCCAGTGTCCCGGAGAAGGGTGTATGTGAGTGTGTGTGAGAAAGCGCCTGCCAGTCTGCCTCCTGTACTCAAGGGGCTACTACACCCCTGATTTGAATACACACATGCTTCTGAACAATGACGGCTCAAATCTGACTTTTTCACGCAACAAAAACTTAACCGTATTTGTCATTTCTCCTTCTTTCCTTGTGGCTTTTACCTTCGGAAGTCACCAAGGCATAGGTTTTGCGCCAAATGCCCTTCCTGACTCAACCCTCTCCATTCAATCGGGCTTGGGACTAGCCCAGCAGGTACACATGCTTGTGATTCCTTGCGTCTGCATTCATTGCCTGCCTGTTAGAGTACAAGTATTCATATTTGTGCCTATGTGTCCAAGTCAGTTGGTTATGGGCCAAAATGCCAAAATTAGGAAGTTAAAACAATGGGAAGGGCTGGATTGTAGTCATTGGCAACCAACACCAAAGATGTTATGTTTTTGTTAGTGTTGATCTGTCTGTTTGAACCTGTGAACAACATATCTCTAAAAGTTATGTTTGGATTTTGATGACATTTTAAGAAGGGTTAGCAATGGGCCAAGGGAATGGTTTATGGTGTAGCTCCATAAAACATTAAACATTAGACCACAAATAAGGAAAGGACCTTTATTTGGCTCTATAAAACTGCCTGGATCCATTGTAGAACTGTAATGCCTTGGCAGACATATGCACTCTCCAAATGCTTTTAGTTAAGGCTTAAAGTACTAGTCAGGGATACTAGGATCTCTTACTTTGTTTAGTCCACTGTTTATTCACAAATCAATCAGTACACAAAACTTCATATTAACATTGTGCCAAGATCAGGTCTAAAAAAAACTGTGCTAAATTAATGCAAAACATAAAAAGGCATTTCTGAGTAAAGCATATCTTGTACATTATAAAGTAATGCAGCAGTTCCTAAGAGCATTATTGGCCCCTGTGTGTTCACCTAAGAAAGTAAAAAGGAGTGCATACATGCTCGTGTGTCATCAGCACTTTCCAACATGCTGAGATGACATAAAAACCTACTGGCCAAGGAAAACTATCACTTTTTTTCCCTCCTTCTCTATTCCCTCTGTCCCTACCCCCAATTCAATAACACAGCACTGAGCAGTGTGTGAGGCAGTGTTTGGGACATAGAGAATGAACAATATTGGACCAAAGGATCTCCTGCTGTCAAGTTTAACAAATTACTATTTTAAAATCCTTTTTTAACTTATTGTTTTGGTCAAATTGTATATTTATCTATTAAACATGATTAAACGAGACTATTATAGCAAATAACTCATACAGAAAAAGTTATATTTTACTACCTGAGAAGTATAAATACAAGTATTCGTAAGGCCGTACTTAAGGTGGTTAGACCATATGGCTAGGTTAAAAAGTAGTTTCAGGACTTAAGAAAGATAAGCATAAGATAATAATACATTGTTCTTATATATTTTGTAGTCACTAAACAAAGTCGCTTTACAGGTTCATTGTTAGGGTTAAGGTTAGGGTTAACCTTAACCCTTCTGCCCTGGGGCAGAAGTGAAAGAGAGAGACGTGGAGAGATGTGGCTGCCATTCTGTGCCTACGGCCAACCACCACCAGTCAGTCATAATCACAGATTCATACAGGCAAGGTGGGTGTCTTGCTCAAGAACACAACAACAGTATGCAATGCAGGTAGCAGTGATCGAACCACCAACCTTGGACTATACCGACTGAGCTACTGCCGCCCATTCGATAAGAACTATTACCAAAAAGACTAAATTTGAACATAGTTTCTAGTCTTTTGGATGAATATTGGAATTTATCTTCAAAAACCATTTAAAGATGCCCTTTACTTAATTATTTCATGTGACAGTGGTATAATAGAAGACAGAGAATGTAGTTAGCTTCTTGCCTGAGCTCACTTTATGATGTTCAGCTGTCTATTAGCATCACTAGCTGCATAGCATGTTGCTTCAACTATCTTTCTTACCATTGTGTAAAGCACTTTGAATTGCTCTGTGTATGAATTGTGCTATACAAATAAACTTGCCTTGCCTTTCAACTTCCTGCTTTCCCCAAATATGGTCATTACATCTGACTCCATCAACATGACTGACACTTTAAGCACATCAGCAGAGTATCATACATTTACACTATTAAACAGTTCTTGTATTGTCTGTTCTCTGGGTATGTCTGTCTCCCTGTACACACTGCTTGTTGAAAATGTATGAGTTTATATTTTAAAGATAACTTTTAAGTACAACCGAGGGCAGAGGAAAAGAACTGAGGAGCAGGACAGAAAATAAGGGGCAGAGAGAGGGGAGAGCTGTGTGTGGTTCCTGGCGTAGCGGCTCCTCTCTATTTATAGAGCTGTGGCTGCTTCCTGTTTCTGGAGCTGTACCATCACGCCAGGAGAGGAGGGGAGGTGGGTGAGGAGGGGTTGAGGAAGTGTGAGTGGGTGTGTGGGAGGGGAGACCGGTCATGTTTGAGTCTTTAGTAAATCAACAGATCCACCTCTCCACTCTCTCCCTCTCTGCTCTCTCTCTCTATAGACGTCAACATGGCCTCAGCTGGTAACAACAGAAAAGTGCACACACAAAAGAAGAAAAGACCAGGAAGGAAGCACAGTGGATAAAAGAGAGCTAAATAATCATTAGTGTGGAAAAGTGCATGCTAGATGAAGGAAAAAGGACCAAAAACATCTTGTATGAGGTGCCAGTGCCATGAGTCTAATTTAACATGTAAATGAAAAATGTTGTTTACATTAAGTTAATGGTTGACCTTTCAATATAGACTTTGTCTAATATTGCACTTCCATACAAATATTACTTAGAAGATAAAACAATTCTCATATCATCCAGTGAACTAAGGAACTTCTCTCATTACATTTTTCAAGGAGTGATTTCATTCATGGGTGCACGGTGGCAGAGCGGTTAGCGTTCTCGCCTCTTAGCAAGGAGGTCGTGGGTTCGAGCCCCGGGCCCAATACACGCCATAACACGAACTCTCTGGGTGGAGTCTGCATGTCCTCTCCGTGTTACCGTGGGTTCTCTCCGGGCACTCCGGCTTCCTCCCACCAGTCCAAAGACATGCATGTGTTAGGTGACTTGATGACTCTAAATTGACCCTAGTGAATGAATGTGTGAATGAATGGTTGTCTGTCTGTGTTCGTCTCTGTGTTCGTCTCTGTGTCAGCCCTGCGACAAGCTGGCCCCTGTCCAGGGTGTACCCCGCCTTCGGCCCAAAGTTACTGGGATAGGCTCCAGTCACCCGCGACCCCTAACGGGAAAAGCGGTAGAAAATGAATGAATGAATGAATGAATGATTTCATTCATAACCAAAAACGGGAAGCTTGTGGAGCCACCAAAACATCACATGGCTTCTGCATGCCAGCCATCTGATTGGTTATTTTCCCACTTAAGACAAATTATAAGCCACAATGAGTCAAAACAGCTTCTCTTCTTCTTTAACAAAATTTCTTAGCCATTATTTTGCACATTTAGCAACTTGTGTTCAATACACAGATATATAGTATTTTAATAGTATAATTGTCTACAGTTGTAATAAGATTAATTTGATGGAGTCACATTTAAACTAAAGAACTTCCTATCTCTGGCAGATGGAGAACATTCAAGAATTGTTAGGTCAGTGGTCTCCAACCTTTTTTTCCCCTGAGAGCTACTTTTACAAATCAAACATGAACAGAAAGTTACTCATGCTTTCTTATATTTATTTAGATACTGGCACTTATCTTGCTAACTGTGGGTCTAAGGCGAGGTGCACACTGGACAGCGGCCAGTTAGCTGCAGAGCTGACACTTTCAACACAAGGAAAAGTGTATTTAGTTTTCCCTTAACATTTACTTGAACATTTACAAAATGTCGGCGTACACAACTTACATTTTAAATTAAAACAATTAGAGCTGCAATGATTAATCGAGTTATTAGAGTAATTCGATTAGTAAAAAGCTTCGATTAGCATTCTTTGAAGTCGAAGCTTCGTTTAATTAGATTAAATAAGACTGGCGCATGGCGCTGGTAACTTTGTATGCACGGAACGAAGTTTCTGCACAGTTAATGCACAACACACTAGCGACAGTAAGGCAGTGGTTGGTCTATAAACTGAATAAATTTGAGTTGTAGTTTGCATTTTAAATGTATATACAAACTAACGTAGAGAACGGCGCCCTCCAAGCGTTGCGCAGTTTGGCTAATGCTACAGCTAATGCACAGAGCAGCTTAAATACTGACTCTGGAGGCCCTGCAGACGACAAAAACACTAAAATATTCTTATTACCTCTGTAAAACCTTTGTTCAGTAGGTGACAGCAAACTGGCAGAAATGAACAGCGTAGTGTGATGTGCAATCCGCTGCGGTAACTTGCGAACTTTGTTTAGCTATGCTAATTAGCCGTGTGGGCTCAGTGGTGTTTAGCGTCTTTTAACAGGCCCCTCATGGTGTATAAATGATAATAGATATCACTTTTAGAAGCAGAGAGGGTTACAACTAAAATACTTTATAAACTGTGAGGGGAATGCACACTGCTGCAGCCTTTGCATTGTTTTGTATAGGCATTTATAAATATCCTGATTAAATATATAATTAGTATATAATAATATAGCCCAGTATAAGTAAGTATAAAGTATAAGTATATAATTAGTAGAACATATCATAATGGATAATAATAAACCCTACATTTACAAAGCTATTTGCAATGTAATGCATTAAAATATGAAAAAACACTTCTTAATGTTAGACTGAACAGATTCACAGATGTGCATTAAAATGTGTTACTTTTTAAAATATGCAGACACGCAAGAGTATCTCTTATTTGATTACTCGATTAATCAAACAAAATAATTGATAGATTACTCAATTACCAAAATAATCGATAGCTGCAGCCCTAAAAACAATAAATATTTATTTCACTGCGTGTGCATTTTGTATGTCTGTGCAGCGACTGACACACACTTATTACATTTGTGAAAGCAAACTCTAGTTGCCTTATATGAAGATACTGTAGTCCAGCTAATATCACTACTGCCTCATCAAGCAACTGTTTGACTGACAACTAATTGGTGAATCATAGCCTAATACTTTAGTACACGAAACGGCTGTACACCTTTAAATTTGATTGAATACATTCACAAGTCGGTTTGCCAAGTGATAAATCAAATTTAACACAACAAGTTTATGTAGGAATCATTAAGCCTTTGGGGAGCTACTTGGAAAGTGGCTGAGAGCTACTGGTAGCTCCCTGAGTTACAAGTTGGACACCCCTGTGTTAGGTGCTAAATTGCAAAAGCTCAAAATTGCTCCCATTAACTGTTAATACCTGTGAAGTAGGTCAAGGCAGTCCAAGTGGCAATTCACGTCGAACATTATTCAGACCATATATTAAAAATCACTACTGGGAGCAATTGGATACAACAATGGGAACCAATTGTATGACCAGCAGATATTTTTCCTATTGAAGACAATTTAGGATTTGCGTGTTGTTGTGACAGATTTCCAATGACCTAAAATTTGTAAAAGACAGCGCACAATAGCCTAATTTTGACCTGACATTATCCATGGTAACTGTTGAAGAAATGATGAAAGAGAAAATGGGAAAGAAACAGTTGAGGGGGGACTCCTGGCTCCACGGCCAGATGGTCATTGGTCTGAGAGCTGTGTGCATTGTGTGTGCATGCGCCAGTGTGTGTTAGAGCTGGCCCAACACCTGTCTGCACTCACAGCATCAAAAGAGAAAAGCCAGCCGCATTCAACATCAAATACAGGACAAGAAATAGGTTGAGACTTTGAGCGGGGGAGAAAGAGATGATTGGAAGAAGTCAGGGATCCGGAGAGACTGTGGCAAATAGGCAAACCTGTGGAAATTAGGGCTAAATTTCTTTTGTGGTCACAGCGGTGGGTTCAATCTGTTTGTGTGTGATGTTAGTATTCAACTGTGCCCGTGTGTTTCAGAGGGTGCTCTCTGATTGGCTGGCTCGGGCAATGTGCCACAGAAGCCTGGCGCGTGATTGGCTGCGCGGAAACCCAGTCGGCTCCTGCCTCCGCTGGTCGTGAGGGCAGACTGGTGAGCGCGCACACACACAGATTTATGGATGCTCCAGTAGCAGCAGCAGCAGCAGCAACCACCACCACAGTTTTTTCCCCTGTTTTTTACCAGTTTTTCTGCCCTCACACTGTTGCCTCTGCGCTGGGAGGACGAGCGAGTGAGCGAGCACCAGAGGGAGGAGAGAGAGAGGCTGCTATGGAAACAGATCTCTGTGGCAGCGAGTGGCGGGGCCCTGGTGGCGACTTGGCAGCAGCGGTAGATGCTCAGAGGCCGCGCACGTTCCTCAATAGCGAATAGTGTGTACGTGCGTGTGGATCAGTGAAAGTGTGTGTGACGCCCCGGGACGAGTGAAGCTTCAGCTGCTGTGTGCTCCAGATGTCCTTAGTCCTGTGGATCGATGGCCACACCAGAGCACATCCCACTAACTACACTAACTACAGCCACCACACCAGTGTCCTCACTCCTGCCTCTCAGCTGGGCATGTTCAGTACATTCACACAACACAAGACAAATCCAATTATTCTGTAACTAAAGCCAAACCATACAAATGAATGTAATGATCTGAAAAAAAAAAAATCACATACAGCAATCAGGCATAACATTATGGCCACCAGCCTATAATTGGAGCCCCATACACAACAAACTGTGACGCACTTTGTATTTTGACACCGTTATATCAGAATCAGCATTAACTGTTTAGGAATTTAAGCCACAGTAGCTCATCTGGCGCCTGTCACCAGTTCACCACTTTTCCTTCCTTGGACCGCTTTGATAGACACTGAGCCCTGCAGACCAGTAACACCAACAAGGGCTGCAGTTTTGGAGACGCTCTGACTCAGTCATCTAGCCATCACAATTTGGCCCTTGTCGAACACACTCAAATCCTTACTCTTGCCCATTTTTCCTGTTTCTAACACAACTTTGAGGACATAATGCTCACTTGCTGCCTAATGAAGTAGTAGTAGTAGTCAAACAAGTAGATAAGAAACTTAATTATAATGTTCAAGGTTTAAAGGGTTCTTGAATTTGACCTTGGAAAATGTGCCGCATCACAAATGAAATTATCAAAAACAGTGGCCTCAAAGCTTAGATACTGTAATGAGATTTGGCAATATGAAAGCAGCAGCTGGTTGCCATGTTTGTCAATCTCCAGCTGGTTCACTGAGCCAATAACTACTGAAAGAAACAGGTGGGAGTAGAGTATGTTCTAACCACTTTAACCATTACTTGTTAGTAGAGCACTGTCTCTCACTGATACATAACCATACTTTTCCATGTATGGCACCGCTTATCTGCCTGTGCATACCCTGATCACTGATTCTGTGCATCTGCCGAATCAGAGCTGAGTCCAGACAGACAAATGTTCCCGTCTTCTCTCGCCGACAGCCTTCACTGCCGCCTCTCTCTGATTTCTCTGTGTGTATAACTAGGTCATGCAGGAATAGGCTGCTGTTGCGTGGCCACTGTGCAACTCTTTAAATGTGTGCGCCCATGTGTTTGCTCAGCCTAAACACACATTTCAGACCTGGACAGACCTGCAAGGAACAAAGTCCAAGCCATGAACCAAATACAGAAAGTGCAAAATGTGCGTGCAAAACATACACACAGGGATTGATTGTGCTACTTATTTTAGGTTGTGATTTGGGGGAGCTACACTTTGTATTGGGGATGGTAGGGATGGATAGAAAACAGCTAATACCCACATTAGGCTAACATTTTTACTTATGTATCTACACTTGTTAATACACTAAATTACAAACATTTACTTTTACAGACAGTGGTAGGCCAAAATATAAAATTCATGCAAATTATGATGACTGTAGGGGAGGTTTGGTTCACAGTATGCAAACATCCTGACATTTCTGACACAACATAGTTAGACTAACTAGACTTATAGACTAACTACTGCACAAAATTCTTAAAGTTTTGGCCATTTATTTGCTTAAAAGCTTATGTTTCGGACACTATAATTGTTGTGGATTCAAAAAATGTATGTCTTTAACTCTGAATAGACCAGAAAATATTTGTTTTTAACATTGCAAATGTAGAAAACATGTACCTAGATGTATCTATGACAAAAAGAGATTCTTAATGAAAGATTAATCAGTTAAAAGAGAGTTGTGTATAAACCTAACCAAGACCAACACCACTGCATTTTGTAGGGATTCTTTCTCAACTTTTTTTGATTTAGGTTAAATAAATAAAATTTAACTGAATCTCATTGTAGAACAAACATATATGGCATAATGACGAAGGCCCATAACCTGTATATAAAGTTCAACTACACTGACAGGCCAGTGTTATTTTTTGCTTTGCGCACTATGTGGCACTATTACTGTGCAGTTCAACACATGACTTGTTTCACCCTCACCCAGCAAACCCTCTTCTCACATAACAAGATGTCATTGCTGAAAGTAAGAGACAGCGCTACCTTTGAACAGTGCTGATCTGTGCCTGTGCAGAGTGTGCAGAGCAGAGAGACCCATCATTACCCAGCATGCAACAGTATTGATCCACTGGCCCCAAGTGTATGTATTATTTTAAGATGCTCAGACCTGTAATCACAGTGTTAATGATAGTTATCACCAAAGTGAGCAGCCTCTGTGTGGTTATTCTGAGCCTGTGGACTCTGGATAAATAAACAGATAGACACTGGCTTTATGAGGGGCATCCTGGTGTCCTAATGGAGATGAGAGCTGTTCCTGGACAGCTGGGTCAGGACAGCACTGCGGAGCTGTCACAAAAATAAGAGTTTATTGTTGTTTTGTAATAAAAGGCAGGCTACAAGCTAAGACCAGAGTGTATAGAGAGTGAGAATGAAACCAATACTAGTGAATGATACTGGAAAGGGATGCCTAAGAGTAAAACGCACTACTAAAACTTCTGAGTCCAACAACATTCTTTAGATATTTTTGTCAAAAGCACTTTGGTTATTTCTAAAAAATGTATCTTAGGAGCTATACCTACTATAGCAACTAGCCTGTATGTTCTTAAAAAAAGTGACCTTCTATAACTTCTTTCCTCACATCACTGTAAGTTTATGCCAACCACTGAATCAAAAGTGAGCTGTGGACCTCTGGAAGTCGACTTCTGCATTTCCTCAAAACACAGCAATTTCACATTTCGATCAGTGGCAGGTCACTCTCACAAACACATTCATTTGCCTTCGCACACACACATGCAGATCCAATTCATCTTGATATATCAGTGGATACAGGTGTCGCGCCCACAGCATATCCATCTCCACTCATATTCACACGCACAGAGCTGGCAGTATGGATAAGCCCTATTTGGCAGTGTTGAGGAAGATGCATTTCTGAGGTAAATGACATCATTATCATATAAATGACTTGGAGCCCGAACACATCTGCTAATGTAGCTATGCACACACAAACAAATGTGAGTTACTTTTAGCGCCACAGACTTTTACACAAAGAGTTGACCCTATATACGAACCTTGCAACCTTGAGCTGCCCAAACAACAGTCTGTATACAATGATCAGGTATAACATTATGACCACCTGTCAATCATTCGTGGCAACAAACTTGTATGCACTGTGTATTCTGACAACTTTCTATCAGAGCCATCGTCATCATCTGTTGGATTGGACCACTCAGTTGAGCCTTCTCTCCCCATGTGCAACATCTGTCACAGGTTCACCACTGTTCCTTCACATTTGATAGATCCTGACCACTGCAGACCAGGATCACCCCACAAGAGCTGCAGTGTTGGAGATGCTCAGACCCAGTCGTCTAGCCATCGCAATTTGGCCCTTGCCAAACTCGCTCAAATCCTTGCACTTGTCCATTTGTCCTGCTTTTCATCACATCAAACTCTGAGTATAAAATGTTCTCTTGCTGCTTAATATGTTCTGCCTACTAACAGGTGCCATGATGAAGAGATAATCTGTGTTATTCACTTAAAACCTGTCAGTGGTCATAATGTTATACCTGGCCAACGTGAGTAAAAGCTCTAAAGTTAAAGCTGTAAAAGAAACTGATATTATGAAGTAAAAGACGGCCTGCTGGGTTTTTGACCTCCAGAGTAGAGCCGTGGAACTGGTTTCATTATATCGCACCGCGGTTGGTGTCAGTTATGTGCCAACACTCGTAATAATGTGTCAGCAGAGGCCATGAAAGACTGATAGACGTTAGGCATGAAGGTAAACAATGAGCTTTGAAAAATAAACACGCGAGTTAATGCTTTCTGAGTAAAAATGACTTCTTTGGCCTACTAATGCTTAATTATTACTGACACACAGACGCAACTTATTGTTAGACTGATTAAGAACAATGTGTTTGAATTTTTAAAGTAACCATCAAATAGTTACTAAGCCCCCCGTGAACTAGAGTTATTTTCATTAAGGGTCACGGGGACAGGAGCCTATCCCAGTAACTATGGGCCTTAGGCGGGGTACAGTCTGGACAGTGGCCAGTTAGTTGCAGGGCTGACACAGAGACATACACACAGAGACAATCACACGCTCTCATTCACTATTGGAAATTTTAGATCCACTAATTCTCCTCCCACACGCATGTCCTTGGGCGGTGGGAGGAAGCCGAAGTACCTGGAGAGAACCCACGGTAAAACGGGGAGGACAAGCAGAAGCCACCCAGAGAGACAGTGTGATTTAGACTTTTGCATTTGAGTCACGTGTACTTGAGATACTCCACTAGTCATAACATAAGTAACCTATTTAGGGAAAGATGTATTCTGTTTATCCGTGTGCAAAAGTGTCAATAACACATTAGGAAGCTTGAAAACTTTTATTGTGAAAGTGAGCTGCCTCTGTCACATGACACCAACAAACCATGTCCTGCAAGGTGATGTTATACATTTGTGTGTACTCAAACAGCAAACAAGTGCATCTCCAGCCTTACTGAGACCACCACAACTTTATCGTTGACAAACTTGTATTCACTTGAGAGAAAAAATTACAGTCATACTAGACATATTTGGTATTGCTATAAAATTTGTTTGTGGTTGATTTAAGTCCCCAAGTTTAAGGCCAGACTGACTATATCTGAAACAAGATCAAAACCATCACAATGTGGTCTCAACAACAGTCACAGACACCTCATTCATGTTGCTCAGACAGTAACGATATATGTGGTTATGTTCTGTATACCAAATGAAAATACTGACTTTTATTTTGCCAAATTTTGCCATAAAAAGAAGAGTGACCTACTAGGGGTCACTTTATACTGTATATTACAAATCATATTTACGCCTCAGACTATTTCACTTGGGCATCTACATTTAGCTTGTTCTTCATCTGCAACAGTCCTAACACAGGGAACTGCATGAAACTACTGCCCTTCTCCCTTAACCACGTGACCACAGCCCTCTCCTCATCCAGCTGCTCTGCTCCTGTGAGGCCGCACCATGTGATCGCTTCATACAAAGAGCTGGAGAAACTGGCAGTGACACGAGCCACGGTGAGGAGGAGGCTACAGCCGCTCTCAGGTACATGCACAGACGGAGTGTAGGGGGCGCTACTCGCACACAGCCGGCGCCTCACACTCACACTTCTCTGTGCTACAAAGAAAGGAGGAAGCAGGTAGGCGACGCTGACTGCTGCAAAGCTGTGATGGCCGTTATTGTCCTGGAGACTGGGACCGCTTTTATCTGCTCTGCGGGCGCACAAAGAGAGGGAGAAAAGACAGGGAGGGGGGTTTTAAAGCGGTGCGCGCACACAGACTGCCCGCGGCTCGCTTTCAACATCTCAATGACTACATACTCCGGTCTTTTTCACCCTGTTTCTGGCTGCTGGTCCTCCCTCCCGATCTTCCCTTTTCTCCTCCTCCTCCTCCTCCACCTCCTCCTCGTCGTTCCCCTTCCGCCCCCGGGCCATAAACATCCCGAATGTCACACACATGCCACAGAGCACAAAGCCTGGCTGCACGTACCGCTGCAAACACGCTGGGACAAATGAACACATGCACCAGCGCTGGATCTTGGGGGTCCCGCGGAAGCGCTCATGCACAAAATACAGCCTATAAACCCCCCCTTGCTGCCCGGACACCCTCCTCCCTCCCGCCCAGACTGTCGCTTCTTAACACCATCACTTATTCATGGGACTGAACATTAGACCAGGGCTCTCCACACAGCTCCGCGCTTTACTGTCTGTTAATTGGCCACACAGACGGATTTGATCTTTACTTTGAAAGCGAGCAGCAATAGACGTTATTAATTATTATAGCTGCTATTAGAGAGAGCATGTCCAGTCAACAGCCCCGGAGACGTGTCACGGACGCCTCTTATTGTTCTGCAGATGACATACGCAGCCGCCCCCCTCCTCTTCCACCTTCTCCTCCTCCCTGCCCCTCTATCCCTCTCTCAGTCACATGTAGCCTACCTATCCTTCCTCCTCATCGTCCGTTCGGGCAGTGACATGCACACATCTCGCCTCCTGCCTCCCATTTTTCCAAGTCCCTCTGGTGTTTTTATAGCTTTCATTTGCTTCAACACCACATGTTCCAGGCCACAACCTTTTCACACTAAATTTGCATTTGGTGCCGAGACACTTTGATTTAGTCTCACCATTTTTAACTTTACGTAAACAATACTAATTCCTTATATCATCTCCAAAATATCTGTTTTGCATGGCATTATTTACCTATATAGTTTTGTTTGTTGCATGCCCACACGGTTGTTCATGTTACAACCATGTGTCTGCTGCCGTCAGGAGGAAACACATCTGAAATCACACACAGCCTGCCCCAGCTCAAGCTTTTATCCCCTGCACGCTCCCGAGGACTAAGCCTCGCCCCTTTCCAACCAAAGCAGCCAATCAGAAGCGCCCAAGGTACTTCCTTATTTCAAACAGCGTGCGGTTTAAAGAGGCACTGGACGCACGCAGAGGAAAAACTGACAGAGACAAAGAAAGAGGAATTCCCAGTTAACAAACAACAACCTCCACTAACTCCCCTTGCTTTTGTGTGAATATGTTACATCACGCAACAGAGACTGGCTTTGTGTACTCTGCTATTCATAAGATAAAAAGACAATCTGCACACAGTCAATAACAGACTAGTAAAAATATTATAGAGCAGCATATCAGTCCATGTTTATGTTCACAGTTCACACACCTGTCTTTTAGCATAAGGCTATTTTTGTCATCTTAATTAGCATACATGCAGCATATTTGGGATCACTTGCCCTGCTAAAAAAATGTGTGAGTGAAACTACTAATTGCACTTGAGTCATAGTTAAAGGCTGTGCAATGTGTTGTCTGTCTGAAATAACTGTTGTACATTTTCCATTTAAAAACACAGCGTTGGCTGTGGGATCTAAAGTCGTGTTGCTGTGAAAGATGTGTTGAGCTGCAGGAAAACAACACATTATCACTGACTATATACTAGTTAAATGGTGGAGTATAGGCACCAGCCAGAATTGGACAATTGTCAAAACAATAAACAATTTCTGGGACCTCATCGAGAGACCATTAAAATGGGTTAAACGCACTTTATGAAGCCTTCACCAGATTTGACTATGTATGAATTTAAATTTAAATGATACAAAAGTTAGCCAGTAGCCACACAGAGTACAAAACAAACACAGACTCAAGAAGATATTAACAGCTGAATGGCTACAGATGACCACATGACAGCTTGGTATTAAATTTTTGCATTTTTGTTTTGTTTCCATTATTATTTTTGTTATTTTATCTTTATTCCTGTATTATTTTATTATGTTTATTAGTATTTTAATTTAATTGTGTATGTTTATATGTTTATTCCATGTAACTGTAAACTTTGTGTGAGGAGCCCAGGAAGACAAGCAGTCAAAAAATGGCAGTGTCAACAGGCAATACTAGCGCTCAAAATACCGTCTCATTTGGACTTTAGCAAACCTTTGCAAACCACAATAAGCTAATGAGTCACAGTTTCGCATTTCCAGTACTCTATACCTCAACTTTCATACAAGTTTCAGCATTACACCAATATGTGTACCAGTGTGGGCAAACGTATGTCAATTGAAAAACAAATACAATTATAGTTTAATGTTATGATAAGTTCATTGCATTTTACAAAACAAGCCCTAATAGGATGAAGCTTTATCAGTAAAATGTCATTGATAAGAAATTGCAAACCCCAGCTTTTATTCTCTGTGAGTTTTGGGCCTGATGTGCATTGTTGTAATATCAAAACAATAACACAGAAAGTTACTGTATGTTTCAGGTACTGCTTTAAAGTTTAAACCAAAAATCCATATTGAGTCAGCCCTAATCTGTAAAAGTGTTTTGAGAGTAGCGGCGCTGTTTAGTCTACAGGGGTCTCCTGACATCCCCTTAACAAACTATACTCTCTTATAAGCGGCATGCAGGTCCCGGTGAAGAAGACAAGGGGAAGGGGGGATCTTTTGACCTTGGTATCTGGTAGGAGTCATTGGTCTAACTCACAAATGAGACACTAATTATCTGTGTGTACACATAGGCTGCGAGCACTTGTACACATTGACACACACAAGCCTTGCACGTGAAGGTATAGATGTCGACCGGTCCGACACTGAAGACGCACACAGCGCACCCATTGTCCCCGCACACAAAGATAGGAGTGCATCCCCATGTGAGTGCCCCTGAGGGAGACCTGATTCTGCACCCAGCCCATAACCCCCTTCTCACACACACACAGATATTAACCCACCCCCATGCCTGACAGCCTATTTTGAAGAGTAACAAACAGGGCTATAGCACAGACAGAGAGTATAGCGGGGGGTGGGGCGGAGAAAGGGTCCTCTATGGTAACAAGGGCATTATAAGCCAATTAGGAGTGCTGCCCGAGTGACTGACAAGACAGGGAGGAGAGCAGAACTGGCCTACTCACTGCCTTGGCTAACTGTTGTGGCTCTGGATCCTCTCCCATTAAAGCCATATTCGGCCAACAGGACGGCCTTTACCTTCCTCTCTGCTTTTGGCTTTTCCCTTCTGGAGTCGCCACAGCAAATCATCTGCGTTCTTGCAGTGGTTTGCATATTAATGTCCAGCTTCATGTTTGACGCCCTTCCTGATGCATCCCTTCCCAATTATACAAGTTACACTGGCTTGTCACCCCCTGTGGTTAGATTCTTTATGAGATACTTTGTTTGCCACACTTTTTTATTTTGTGTATGTTAGCACTGCCGACTGTTTTCAGATTGGTTAATGCCTACCCAAGTGCATTTAATAAGCATCCTTTGGTTTTGCACTCTAGAGATCAAAACGACAGGTACTAAAAAAATTCTTTCTTTAGTACAGAAAAAGATGGATGGCCAGGCTAAAAGCTTTGGGGTAAAGGGCTCTAATATGCTGCACGTAAACAGCCCAAAAATCGCATGCACACAGCCAGGGCAAGCATCCACACCATCCCCTCCCTTGAGGTCCACCTCCTACACACGAAGGCATTCAAAAGATCTCTTTGTCTTTCTGTCGTGCCAGAGAAACACAGAAAAGTGAGGAGAGGGGAAAAAGGGAGAGCTTAGACGAAGGAAAAGAACAGCGAGAGAGCAGGAAGGCAGGAGGACAGAGGAGGGAGGCTACGAGGAAAAGGAGGGAGGGAGGGGGGAGGCAGCGTACGGGGGAAGTGCACAAAACATGGATCAGGCAGAGGGAACAGGACTAGACCAGAGTGAATGTTAGAGAGAGAGGTGGAGACAGGCGGGCTCCAGCGCCGCTCTGAACCCGTTTGATCCAGTTCGTCTCGCCAGGCGTTCCTCGAGATGCATTCCTGTGGCTGGCTGGGCGCAGAGAGAGAGAGAGAGAGAGAGAGAGAGAGAGAGAGAGAGAGAGAGAGAGAGAGAGGGAAAGAGAGAGAGAGAGAGAGAGAGGGAGAGAGGAGTGATACAGAGAGGGGTGAGACAGAGAGGGGTGAGACAGGAGTGGAGAAACACTGGAGAGAACTCAACACTGAAAACAGCACAGGGACAGAGAAGAGGGATACCTGCTTAGGAACGTTGGGGCCAAATTAGTTTTTAAAAGAGACAAAGTTTCATTTTGACTTTTAAAATTGTATTGTACTATCAAAATAAATGTGTTTTTTTCTAGTATTTGAGGGAAAAGATTTATTATGTAGCTTATTATGTAGCTTGTTGTAATATAAATCATCATCTATAGGTTCTATTATAAAGGATTTGAATATACATATATATCGACCTGTCATTGGCTGGTTGACACCGTAATGGCTGCCAAAACATAATAACTGAGATATTAACCCAATATTATAAAAAAGAAGAGTGTATTATTTAGTTTTCCTTTATTGAAATATTACTAATAGACAGTTAAACATAAAAAGTAATATGTACTTCAATGTTGCACCGATACAATGTCATAAGAGAGAAAATAAGAAGATACAGCCTTACGCAGAGAGGAGGGATTTATGATTTCTGTCAACATGGACAATTAGTAACAAAAACTTGGAGCCAGTTTCTTCTTAAATATGTCACGTTGTAGAATGGGACGACTAAGTAACCTATGATTACAAAGCGAATGGTTGCCTTACAAGACTATTATGATAACATATTGTCTCTGCTAGCCCTGGACGTCTTTAGCAGAATCCTCCAGCCTGTAGGAGGTGCCACAGTGTCTGAGCATCCCAAATGCAAGTGTTACTACTGCCGCATAATCACAAGTAGAGATTTCCTAGTGTTTTGTGGCCAATAAATTAACCTCTAGTAAAATGTGCTTGGCTGCTGCTAATGTTGCTATTAATCGCCTGTTGCAGAGGAAAGGAGTGTGCTTTGAACAGAGGAAGTGAGGCGAGGTGAAAGGACTCAGGGCTTTGATCTGGTTTCAGAGTCCAAACAAGAGCTGCAGCTGCCTCTGAGCCCCAACTCACCAGGAACTATCACAACTGAGGAGTTTTACAGCCCACAAGAAAAGACAGAGCAATTACACTGTTCAATACAAGTGCACTCTGGGTAACATTTTATGAGTAAGCAACAGGTGCATGGGGCTGCGAGTAATAATGAAAAGTCACGTCATAGTTTTTCTTTCAAAACAAATGTACACAATCTACAAGAAATCTTGAAACTAAACCTTCATTAAACATCTTGTTAATTTTTTTATTTTTTTGTTGAGGGAAAGAGTTGCCCTGATGAGTAAGTACAAGTAGTAGTAGTATTGTGTACTTGATTACTGAGCCCTGAGACAAGTACTAAGCTGTACTGAGATTTTAGTGCAATGTTGACTTCTTGTTTATCAAAATCAGCATTTTTTATTTACAGTTTGGTTTACATTAATCATCCATATTTAGAGTAAAACCTTTCCAAACAGCATTGTATAAAAGAAAAACTTGTGCTTTTCCACATATAGCCATATATCTACAATGTAAAAAAAAAAAAAAAAATTACAAAAACTCAAAAACTCAAGACAACAGGATCCCTCAAGAATTTAGAGTTTTGGGGCCAACTCAAATCTCAAGTTTTCAACAACAAATATTTTTTGTTCACCTAATTTGACATTCATATGACTAAAAACTACATTTAAGTTTTACTCTCTATCATTTTTTGATCTCATCTTACAGCCAACTTACTATCCATTGTTCAGAAAAAGTATTTAACTGATAATAAAAACCAAATAGACTAAATTTATCAACAACAAAAAAAAAATCATTTTTCTGAACAATGGATAGTAAGTTGGCTGTAAGATGAGTTCAAAAAATAATGAGTGAGTAAAACTTGAAATTGAAGGTTTTTAGACATATTAACATCAAATTAAGTGAACAAAAAATATTAGACTTTGAGAAGGCCCCAAAACTCAAAAATCTTGAGGGTTTTTGCAGCATTTTTTTTATTTTTTATTTTTTCACAGTGGACCTATCATGCCCCAAATTCATTACATTTTTACATCACAGTATTTGTGCTATGAATGCTTTGTCAGGGCTAGGGATCATTATACAAAAGATATGAGCAAAATTTAAAAAATGCAATTTTTGCATCCATACAGCCACTGCTCCTGTCTGTCAATTCCTTTAAACAGCTCAGAAATAATCTCAATTAGACCAAACATAGAAAATATACTTTTCCCTACCTACCACTTTTAGTGCATGAAACATTTCTCAAGTATTAGTAGTATTAGTAGTGCTGTATCTCTGCATGATCTTTTATTGTCTGTAATTCACCGTCACTGTCCTTTGCTCTCACCTGTCTTCACTCTTCTTCTTTATCAGTGACACTAGGTTGAAGCCTGTTAAGTTGTTGGTCAATATCTGAGTGTTGTGGTGTGAACAGGTGACGCCAGTCTAATTAAGGGTCGAGGAGAGGAAAACAGAGATGGGTCAATTACAGCAGTAAAGAGCGGCGAGCTGGGGGAGGGACTGCTGTTGCTTCTTTATGGTCCCACTGTAATGCATCTGTAAAATACCTTAAGTCAGGGCTCTTCAACTACATTTGTCCAAGGGCCAGAGTTTTTCTTGGTAGACAGTGTGAGGGCCAGATGCTCTCAAACTCAAGAGGTTGAGAAGAAATACAAAATGCTTTTGAAATGTTTGTTCTACAAGGTTCTCTGCCAGAGAAATGACCAACAGCTTTTTATTGCCATTTTGAGCTTTTCAGGCCGAGATAAAGCTTTTTTGGATGTTTTCTATGAACTGCAGATTAAGACCCCAAACTGATAAAAGATGGTTGGGGACGCACTGAGCTATCCTCTCAGGAGTTCCAAAAGCATCTTAGGCCAAATCTCACAGATCTGTTGCAGGGCTGCCACAATGGCCTCTAATGAATTGACAGTGAGAACAGTTAAAGATGTGTTTTTTGAGAAAATAAATAAGGTAATCTCAATCAAACTAGCTGTGCAGGTAGAGCTTGTGGAGAGCTACAAAATGCTTTTTGAATTTTTGTTCTACGAGGTTCTATGCCAGAGAAATAAGCAATTTTTTTTCATTGTCATTTTGAGCTTTTCTGGCTGAGACAAAGCGATTTTGGCTGTTTCTATGAACTGCAGAGTAAGATGCACAAACTGCTTGGAAACACTGAGTTGGACTCTGTGTTCTCAGGATGACCCAAAGCACTTTCCTGGTGAAAACAGAAGTGTTCTTATTGGTGCTGTTGATTAAATTGGGCTCTACTCAGGACCCGATGTTTTTGAGTTAGTAATATTCAGGGGGGCTGAATTAAAAGCTCTGGCGGGCCGCCTGTTGACTATCCCTGCCTTAGGTGCTATTTAGTGTCCATTATCAGTGTCACAGCTGCAATGCTAACTTTTTTTAAACTTAAACTCTTAAACTGAAGACGTATACAAGTGCATGTGCTTAGTTTTATCAGTGTGGTTTGAATAGAAGTCAGTTGTGGCAGAAGATAAACATTATTCACAAAGTTCAATGCACTAATGTTGTACACAGTGTTGTATGGATATACTTGGTTTCATTTTCTCAAAAGACACAAGCAAATAAATCTGTTTGAAATCATATTTGTAAAATAAACGAGCACTATTGAAGATGTTGAGCCCAATGGCACAACAGGTGGGTCGCAGACAAAAGAGACAACTTTTCCTTTTCAGATTATTTTGAGCTCATATTTGAGCTTATTTTGTAGCATTTACATACAGCCCTGTGGCTCCGCTCTAAATGCAAACAAACCATGTTCGAGACTGAAACAAATTTCATAAGTGTTATCTGATTGGGCTCATGTATTCCTGTTCTGCAGCAAGAATACATTCAAGTTGTATGTTTTTTTGCACAGCTGAGCTTGGTTAATGTCATTTTTTGTGTATGGTAATGACTCAGAATTAGGCTTCTGAGTCCACTAGGTTTAGCTACAACAAATCTTTTCTTTTAAACTTTAAACCCATGAAGGACCAAAACAAAAGGAAAGCTCGAGGCACTGGTCATTTTAGCATTTTATCTCTGTGAATAATTCTTGTCCTGCGTAGTCAAGTAGCTTTAATCTGACTCAGCCATACTCTTGTACCAGCTCGGCTATGAATCAGACCTACAGACACACATCTATCAAGAAAATCAAGATGATTTTATGACATGAACATTTATACATTTCAGAGCTGGAAAGTAACTTGATACTTCTTTAAGGAAAATGTACATATTTTATAAACCATACTTTTAACTGAGTGCCATTTTGAAAGGGAAAAGTCTCTAAATTAGTGTTTTTAACTTCAGTGGGAAAGTGGCTTGTAATAGTAGTAACAGTAGTAGTGTTAGAAGTAGTTGTGCCAGTAGTGCTAGTAGCATGTACTTCCTACTACTACTAGACACTCAATATATTTTTACAGCATTAAGCACCTTTACATTTACATATAGAAGTAGGGAGTAATATTATTTTGAAGTTACAGTACATTTACTCGAGGACACACTGAGTACTTCTTCCACCTCTGGACCATAGTTGTAAAGCTACCCTCTGAATGTGTCTTAAATGCTTGGTTTTTAGTTTGCTTTGAGTGCTTTTACACTTGGCATCTGATCTCTCAAGATAGATTTAATGTCTGCTCTAAGCAAGGACAAGTACTATACACTCAAAAAAACATTAGATAGTGATATGCAAAGATCAAGCACTTGTTGACAAAAGCTCTAAACGTGGCACTGCTTCACACCAACACCAGAAATGATTTATTGGCCAATGCAATCTTAACATTTAGTCATAGAGCAGTGGATGGGAGAGGGGCCGGAGGTGCGTTTAAGGGCTGTATGTTACAGTGCGCGTGGGCAGCTAACTGTCTGATCATGTTAACATACAGAGTGTGATATGTCGGTGACCTGATACAGCGGTGTGTGTCTGTGTGTGTGTGTGGGTGGAGGCAGAGGAAGAAGGAAATGAAAGTGACCTATGGGGCATTTGACCTTCATTGTCGATGTGTAACAATGTTTGGAGTAAGCAGATCTCTGTACTGTTTGTGTCGTTCTACCAGGAAAATGTCCACGGGCTGCAGCAGACAAGGATGCTACCGGAAAACCAAAATGCACTATATAAAGTTAGTCATAATGTAACTGGTGAATAACAATCATTATATTGCAGATGCTCAATGTCCAGTTTGGGCCTCTTTAGTTTAACACATGTAAGGTTTTGTGCCAAACTTTTGTTGGGCCTAAACATCTATAACTTTCTTGTTTGCAGTATTTTCCTTTCAGTATTAATTGGTCTCCTGTGTTAATTTTTCTTTTACTAAAGCATAATAATACCTTGGATCACAATTGTGGGATATAAAACAATACAAATTATTCTACTTTGAATTATGAATATTGAGTTTTCACCTTAACATTTGGCCACAATTCCCTGGTGTATTTAAGGAATATAATTATACAGTATACTTGTATTTTACTGAACAAGCTATGTCCGTTAAAGCTTTTAGAAACGTGTTACTACAGCTGGGTACTGTTCAAATTTGACCAGTACTTAAAGGTGCTATAAACAGTATATATTTTTTATATTTCATAAAAATTACCCACGTGTGCCAAGATATGATGTAAACATGTTTAAATCAAATATTATTTTTACTGATTAACAATGATACAGTTGCGTTATTAATAATTAAAAATATATTTTACATAATGGCCAAGTTGTTTGTTTACATTTTTTTGTTTTGGTTCTAAAACTGCATTTCCGATCGCCCAATCAGAAAACAGACCATTGTTTTGATTTAGACGGCAGTATCGTTTTCAAACCAGTACGAGCGCCTGTTGCCTACAGTACTTTTAAACGATACCTGGTTTTTGATACCAGTACCTGAACAAGACATTTTTCAATACCTATGCTATTTTAATTCATCTTCTATAACCACAAGATCCATGGTTTGAGTCATTAAACGCACTCATGTGGAGCTACAGGTCTGTCCCCTGTGCTCTGGAGGTAAATGATGCCCTCTTTTTATAATCAGTGCTTAAATTGAAAACTCAGCTCAAAACATCTGCTTAAAATGTTGCGGCTGCCATGTAGCTTACTGCAGCGCTGTCCCTGAACCCACCAGGTATCAAAATTTGGAACTGAAAGCCCTGTGTGTTACCTCTGCCAATGAGGTTATGTTTTTGCTAACATCACTTTGTTGGTTGTTTTGATTGTCTGTTAATAAGATAACACAAAAGGTTCTGCAATGGTTGAATCATGATGAAATTCAAGAAAGGTCAGTAAAGAACCTGGGAAGAAGTTTGTAGTGTGGACCCGTCTCACTGTCTGTACCATTGTGAGATAGACCCAAAGATATTAACTACAGCTACAAGGGGTCAGTAGACAAAACAAATTATTTGTTTTGCTGGATACTTTGGCATTGTGGAGTGCCTCTAGTTCAAGAAGTTGACTTATCTCATTTAATACAACTTCTAGATACTTGTATTTAAGCATGTTTCCATTGGAAGAACTGTTATAAAAATGTGGTTGTAGCTGGTGGGTGACCTACAGTCTGCTGCCATCAGGTGATCGAGATAAGAAACCCACTGTTACTAACCCCAGTCAAAGGTATTCAGCTTAATGGTGACTTTGTGGTGTAGTGTGTTAACCAGACAAACAAGTGACTCAGGTGCTGGGGCGGATTAGTCTCCCCGTGTGAGTTTGTGTACCTACAGGTGGACAGTATATTGTAGTGTGGAGTAGCTCGCACTAACAGAGTGTGTGAGTGTGGACCAGTGTCTTTAGTAGACTTGTGGTAATCCTCTTAGCGTATGCTGCTTGAAGCTCAGAGCGCATTATGTAACCCCTCTAATCCAGCGCCGCATCAAGACAGACAGCGAAAGACCACAACCCTGCACACACACAACTTCGAAGATTTATTTGTTAAAAAGATCACATGACAAATGGACTTAGATGCCAACGAGTGCACTTTGTCCACACGCTGAGATGCTCCTACTGTCTTCTTCAGAGCATACTCTGAGTCTACCCTTGATAACCTGAACATCTCAACCAAAAGAGTGAAAAAAAAAAACCTGACTCTATCCCTCACCCTCTCCATCCTGTTGCCAGGGAAACAGCGGCCATCTTGCCGTGCCCCGTCGGTCTTGGGTACACATCACAGGCCGGTCATAAATGTAGAATGACAGTCGGAGAGAGGGGAAGCATAGTGAGGGCCAGGAAAAGAGAGATGCAAGACAGATCGAGGAGCTGGCGCAAGAGGGAAAAACCAGGAAGAGGATGATGAGATTTGAAGATAATCTGTGGTTTAACAGATAAATACAACACAAGAATAGTTAACGTGGCTTGTCTCTGCTGCTGCCTTTTCACTTGATCATTTGTTTAACACCAACAAACCCAGCTCTTTTAAAATGTGGAGTCAAAGTTCTTAAATATTCATCGGTGTCTGAACAATAGCAGCTAAAAGAGCATCACCCAAAATAATCTAAAAATGGCTGTTTTTTTATTAAAACTGGAAAACAGCAGAAGGCTGGGACCAATCTGTCCAAACAGTCGTTGCCAATTTCTGGCACTAATATGTTTTTCAGAACTGGTTGGTGCAGGAGGTTGTCTGAACCAAATAGTGAACCAAAATCTTCATGTTCAGATTATTCAAATGCCATAAACCATCAATTGTCTTTTTTAAGTCTGTTTTTTGGCTGAATAAATTAAAATGATAACCTCTGTCTCTGTCTGTTGGCCTTCGAGGTCTAACAGGAAACTACATTTTCAAAACTCTGTTGTATCAACTTTATAAAGGATTCAGGACATGGCAGAAGATTTTGGTCAATTAGTGACATTATCTAAAGATATAATCTTCTATTATGCATGAGTTACTATTTGACACCTGTAGTACTGCGTATTCAGTCTTGTTCTTAATATTTTCTAATCCTTTTTTGGCTTTATTGGACAGTGCAGTGGAGAAGTGACAGGAAATCTTGGAGGAGAGAGCCGGACACACGGCAAAAAACCCATGACGCCGAGGTAGGCTGTAGTTGCCAGTGTTGTTCTTGATAACTAACATTCTACTCTCATCTTGTACTCGAAATCATTTTTACTCTGCATTGGCTGGAGTAAAGATGTTTTAACCAGGACTTTGATTTATTAGACCACAGCGTTAATGTGGTTGTGTAAAAAAACTCTCTTATCACTATCCTGCTTCCTTCACTAAACACTAACCCTTACATGAGTTTGAACCTGCCTTGTTTTTATTGGTATCTAGTCACTGGGTCACAACTTAGTCTTGAATAAAAGACTAGGCACAAACTTACTCTAAAATAGCACATGGCTACATTTATATAACTTTTACAACACATGGGACCAAAAGCGGTTTACATCAAGCATTCATTCACACATAAGCACTCTCTCATCCTCACTCTAGTGTCAGAGAGGAAAGCCAGGGTTCACTGTCTTTATCAACCTCCTGCTGGACAAGTCCATTACCTCCAAAACCATTGTCACTCACATTTGACTTGAAATGTGAACTTTTACTTTCTCCACATTTCTTGTCTTAACATTGTCATTTAATTGACGACGTAAAAGGTATACATTTTTAAGAGAAAAACTCACTTCTCTCCATTTTCCTCATCCATCTTGTTAAGACTGACACAGTGACCCTGACACATCCATGCACACCCACACATTTATCACCAAATATTTCTCTTCGTTTGCATCAGAAAACTGTGTTACACGCTGAGCCACTGACCTATAGTGATTATATCTGCCACACACAGACCTCCAGTGATTGGGATTCAAAACAGCTAGACCACTTTAGTCAATAGGGTTATAAATGGCAAAGGTCCGGTCATGTTACTTTAGGTGAGACTACAGTGAGACAACAGTGATGACTTGAAGCTGGTGAAGTGACAAATTCGGGTGATAATTTTTTTGAGTACTTTCATGTTAAGTAGTAATAGTAGCAGTCACTTTTTGCAAGACTAACTTGACTTTAATCAAAGTAAAGATTTGGAGTACTGCTTTCTTCTGTAATGGTGTGCAGCATTTTTAAAGAAACAAAAATAGGGGTGTAACAGTACAGTAACTATATCGATGTATCGATTTTTTTTCCTACGATACAACTATATTGATATGCATCACCTTGTATTGAATATCATTTTCTAGGTAGTGTAGATCAACATACATGGAAAAATGATAGATAATATCAGAAATGTCAAAATTTGAAATTTGCATGTTAAAATAAAACCATACATGTATTTTTATATGTCATGTTTGTGTTTTTAAAGAAATAAAATGTATTAATTAAATTTAATTTATTAAAATGTATGTAATTCAACTGTACTTCTCTCTCTGCCTGCTGGACATAATCAGCCACGGCCGCAATGCTAGACTTAGAGCAAACTTTTATTATCGATATGAAAGTGTTGAATTGAATCGTATTGTTCTAAAATAGCCAGTATCATTCCTGAATTGTATTAAAACAAATCTAATCAATATGTATCGTTTCATTGCAAAAACATATCGTTACACCCCTACAAATTATGTTACCTCACACCAAACAATATTAACAACAATACCTGCAACTATCATCACTATATTGTAAGACATAGCTTTTTTAATTTTAGCAGTACTGTGATTACAATGAAGATAAACTGCTATATATATACTACTGACACATTACCAATAAACTTCATTGGTACTTATTGTTAACAACAATGGGTCACAAGCCCAGTGTGCTTTTTGTGCCAGTCCCAGGCCTGCATAAATAGAAGGCATATGTCCGGAAGAACATCCAGCATAAAATAAATGCAAAAAAAAAAGTGCAAATCACTGCACACACAGAGGCAGGTGACTTGTTGTGATGGCCCCAGATGAGAAGCTGAAAGACATGTAGAAGATACTTTGAGCTTCCTAAACCCAGACAATATTATACTGTAAGAGCTTCTGGCTTCACAAACTCAACATGGCTTCACCCACCTGAGTCAATGCCTCTCTAGTCAATGTAATGAATGACGTCACATTGTATTAGTCCACTGCTATTTAGCCTCAATTCATTTCTCTTATAAAAATGTTACGAAACTCCACAAAAATAGACGTCTCTCCTCACCCCTCCCTCACCCTTTCACTTCCAAGTTTCTTTCAGAGGCCTGGGCCTGCTCTTTTTAAACATTTTCTCAGAATATTTGTCATCTTAAAGAGCACTAATTACAGGCTTAACCATGCGGGCAACTGTGGAGTACACACACAGACACACTCCCACCCGCCCAACTCACTCGGCAAAGTGAACATAATTAGAGACTTGAGGAAGCGCTGAATGAGTGGGGAGCAGAGGAGGGGTAAGGACTGGAGATTACAGACATCAAAAAAAGTTTGTGTTAGGAGTTCAGCATGGAAACTTAACACGGTTTAGGTCCACACCACTTTCCTTTTTGTTTAAAGACACTACTGTCCTGCATTGTTTGATTACTACAGTATTAATTCTAACAGGAGAGCTGATGTAAAACTTTACTTGTAATGTATAGAAAAGACAATTTAATTAAAGAATCAAAAATGACAGCCGTTTTGCAGTAATGATGAGTTTTTTGGAGCATTGCAGCCAATACAACATATTCATTATAGCATTTCGACCTACTACTACTACAAATAATGCATTGGTTTTATATTGCACTTTTTTATACACTCAAAATTGCCTTACAGTTTGGTGCATTATTCATTCACTCTTCAGTCACACTCTGTGGTTTTAAACTACCTCTAAAGCCACAGCTTAAAAGCCAAAATATAAATATTCCTGATTTAGCTGGTTGGCTTAAATGGTAATGTCAAGCACTGTACACTATAGTATGTATTTTACACAATATACCAACCGGGTGTATATGCATTTTCACTGGTCATCAAATGTTTTCAAAACTTTCGTCTCCTTTTACAACTCATACAACTCTCACCACTACCTCTTTTGAACCCCTTGCACCTTGTTTGCTTCTGCCTTCCTCTATTTTTAGCTCTCACTTTCACAGATTAGGGGCCTATTTATAGAGCCCCGTTATGTCGTCCAATCAGACGGCTCGCTGTGGGAGAATGGCAGCGTCATACACACAGCATTCATCCACCTCTTAATATTTGGCTCTGAGCCCAAACACCCTCCTACTTTGTATCTCATCAGGTCCATCCCACCCATTTTTCCCTTTGCTCCTCCCATCAACCCTCCTTCTTCTTCTTGCGGGGCCCCTGCTCTTGCCTCAGACCCCCCCCCCCCCCCCCCAGTCCTCTGTAAAAGCTGGATGTTGGCACCAGGCCCATAGATTCAGTGGAAACTTTACACACAGGAAAAGAGCCTTGTGTCAACCCCCCCACAGTCTGCAAGTATGTAAATCTGACAATGTACTCACTATGCATCACCTCAAATGCTCCAAAATATTGAAACTCACAATCTGTAACATAAAAAATACAAATGGGAAAACCTGTTTAACTAAATTGAAATGTAATGGTGAACTACTATATGTCTATATGTTTATTAATAAAGAAGATATTAATAAGAAGAGGATTTTTGTATGCATTGGCTTCTAGTATTAAATATGTGCATTGCTTAATATCAATGTATAACAAACTTTTTTCTTTTGTGTTGTTGCCTGTATAGGCAGAATATTAATAACCTGGTATATTGACTTTGTTTCTTATTGCAATATCACTTTGTTGAGTTAAAATATCTGGTGCATGTGTTGTTGCACCCCCCACTTTCAAACTTCTTTCCACTAAAATGGGGCAGGCTTTATGCACTGCTTTGTTTCTGTGATTGGTTATATATTTATCAAATTGCATCAGTGCATAGGCAGCTTTTTGTGCATATTTATACATCCGGTTCTCTGATTGGTTTGTTTTGTGTCTATTCATTTGAATTCAGAGTTTGTTTAACCAGACTATGTTTGGTGTAGCCTATGGAAATCCATCTCAAAAGAACCAGACTAAAACAACCAGACTAACTCTTAGTAAAATAAAAAATAAACAACAACAATTAGGGTGAAAAACCGAGCTAAGTTTATATATATTTCAAGGTGTTTACATGTTTTTAAATATTTTGATCCTAGTGACTGAGCTTTCTTTCATTTAAATGTAAAAAAACAACTTGCATGTGTAAACCAAACATGTGCAGATATGATCCTTTTTCTTGACTTTTCCCCCTTTTTTGAAACAGAGGACATTACATAATTCTCTAAACACTTCCTCTCTGTAGCAGCGAGTACTCAGTGTTTTATCAGTCACACACACACACACACACACTCCTGACATATCCGAGCAGACAGGCGGCTGTTCTGTCTGCATCACAGTCACTATGACAACGGCATGAGAACAATCCACAAAAACAGGCGCTTGGAAGGGGGCAGAGAGACAGAGAGACAGTGACAGGGAGACAGGAGGGGGCAGACAGGGAGAGAGACAGGTACAGTGACACAGGAAGGAGAGGCAGGGAGAGAGAGACAGAAGGGGGCAGACAGGGAGAAAGAGGGACACAGAGGAGGGAGAGGCAGGGACAGAGAGAGAGAGACAGGAGGAGGCAGAGAGAGAGAGAGAGAGAGAGACAGTGACAGGGAGACCTGGGGGGGGCAGGAGGGAGAGACAGGTACAGACAGGTACAGAGAAGAGGGAGAGAGGAGACAGGGGGCAGAGAGAGAGACAGACAGAGATAGCGGAAGAGAGACTAGAGGGGCAGAGAGGGAGAGACAGGGACAGAAAGAGCCAGGAGGAGGCAGAGAGGGGGAGACAGGGACAGAGAGAGACAGGAGGGGCAGAGAGGGAGAGACAGGGACAGAGAGGAAACAGGAGGGGATGAGAGAGAGACAGGGATAGAGAGGAGGAAGAGAGGAGACAGGAGGGGGCAGAGAGGGAGAGACAGGGACAGAGAGGAGCAAGAGAGGAGACAGGAGTGGGCAGAGAGGGACAGACAGGGACAGAGAGGAGACAGGGGGGGGGGGGGAAGAGAGACAGGGATAGAGAGGAAAAAGAGAGGAGACAGGAGGGGGCAGAGAGGGAGACACAGGGACAGAGAGGAGGGAGAGACAGGCGTAGAGAGAGACAGGAGAGGGACAAAGAGGAGACAGGAGGGGGCAGGCAAAGAGACAGAGAGACTGTGAGAGAGGAGGGAGAGAGGGATAGAGAGACAGACAGGAGGGGGCAGAAGGGAGAAAGAGAGTGGGACAGAGAGGAGACAGGAGGGGCAGAGGGAGAGACAGGGATAGAGAGAGACATACAAGAGGGGGCAGAGGGAGAGAGGCAGAGATAGAGAGGAGTGGACAGAGAGACAGGGAGAGACAGGCAGAGCGAAAGACAGAGACAGAAAGACTGGGAGAGGGAGAGGAAAGGGAGGGGGAAGAGAGGAGGGAACAGAAAGAGACGGGAGTCAAGGAAAGGACGGGCAGAAAGGTAGAAAGAAAGAGGGAGGAAGAGAGGACGGAGAGAGGTTAAGGCAGAGAGAGAGAGAGCGGGCGAGAGGAGGAGGCAGAGAAAGAGAGAGACGGAGAGGGGGCAGAGAGAGAGACAAGGAGAGGGCAGAGAGGGAGAGAGTGAGGGGACAGAGACAGACAGAGAGACAAACAGACAGTCAAAAAGGGAAACAGAGTGGAAGGAGAGAAGGCAGCAGAAAGAGGAGATGAGGGAAGAGAGAGGGTGTGGAGAGCGCATGTGTACGTGCAGCTGTATCAACCCCTAACTATTCGTCTGTGTGGGCCGCGTGCCATTTCTGAGCCGGACTCCTAAATCTGTTTCCTATACCTGCCCTCTACAGGAAGGAAAGTCTCTCACAGGCTTCTCTTCCACTGTTCATTTATCAAACTTAGAGCTACATGCATAAGTACTGTTGTAGAAGAATCCATTAGTCCTCTGTCTTTTCATCTTTCCTACATTGTTTACATCTTCAAAGTTTGTACTAAAAACTATCATCATACAAGGTGCAGTACTTAGACAATGAGAGACAACTGGCTCAGGATAACAGTGCATCTCTTACATGCAAATGTAAAAAAGCATTTTGTTGCTAGTGGCATTTCAATCTGATTGGCTGTGCAAATCTGAATCAATCGAGGTAGAAGTTCAAATCCTGTAACATACTGTTTACTAAAAAAGGTTAAAAACGTGTAAAAAAAAAAAATTCAAAAATGGGAAAAAGGCTTTAAAAAAATATTTCAATAACAGGTATACAACCAAAAAGTTTTTTATCCTACGCTACCAACCCTAGGGGTAAGTTTTGAGTATGTCTAAGACTTCAAACTAGTTTAGCATTAGCACCTCTTTGCCTTTTTCTAGATTAACAGTAGCAAATAATTCAATGTTGCAAAATGGCATAGACAAACTAATAGGAGCTTGACAGTATTCATGATTATGGTTAAACAGATCACAATATACTATTGTGCAATTACAAAAACAGCATTTTATTACTTTGAGGTCAAGGTTAAGCCAGGTTTTACTTAAGATGACGCTGAGGTCAATAAATCTAATTACCACCATTTAAAAGATACAGTTTAAAGTAAAGTGGCTAGCCTTCTATATCCTTCTGCCAACGCTATAATACCATCAGCTAATAAAGTGCCTCCCCCTGCTCCATGTAGAGCACCTGTGCTGCAGGTGTTTGATGTTTGTGTTGGTACAAACCGGCTACACTGTTGTCTATTATGCATGTTGTTCTTCTGTTCACACACAGACATCCAGACAACCCTGGAGACATGCACGGCTGCCAATATTTCAGCTGTGCATCAAATGAAAACAAAAAGCAAAAGCAACCAAGTTTGTAGTAAGAAAAGCATCAATGTGTATTTAACAGTTAGGCAGGAGGAGCTATAAATGGCTACAACTTGGCTAGTATGGCAACACCTTGAAACCGATGTATAATTCAGGAAGTGGCCAAAGTGAAACCTGAGTGTGAAGGACTTCCACTAGCACAGATAGGTGATCATAGATGGGGCACCAGCACGCACCAGGGGTAAAAAAAAAAAAAAAAAAAAAAAAAACTTAAACAAAAAAACACCTCTGGGTCATTTTATACAGCTATACACAATGACATTCGGCTCCCTTTTGCTATTGAAAGAAATAACCCTACACAGCGCACAAATGTACAGCGTTGGTGATTTTAACATAACTGTGGCAGCTGTGGTTGAGATGACAAAAAAGTGGAGTAATCACCAGATCCAACAACAACTCGCAGTAAACAAACTAAACAGGTGGCTGTGTTGTCAACCGGCCAAGACTGTTAGGACCAAACTACAGCTTATCCAAGTGGGCATTTTGTGTTGGCAGTGCGAGTTGTTTCAATGAAGCACACTTTCAAGGTATAATATTCAAAAAAGCACATTTTTCGTGGATTTGAAGAAAACGGTTTACATGAAAATAACTTTTAATGATAAATCCATTTAATTCAGTAGTCCTAATCAGAAAGTACACACGTGTAAATGAGAGAAATATTTCAAGCATTTACTTATTTTAATTTAGATGATTATGGCAATTTTATGTAATTCTCAAGCTCCTATCGACCTTAAACCAAGAGCTGACAATAATACAGAGAATGTGGCTATTTCAGAGGTCAGCTATGTAATTATGTAACAGCTAAAAAAACAAAAACATGAATGAAGAAAAGGGAAGCAAAGTGAAATGCAGATAAATATTGGTGGAGCACTCACCCAACATCTTACAAGTCCTATATTATGCTTTTTTCAAACTTGTTGAAAAAAAAAAAAAGTTTTGGATACATTTGCATTAGTAGTTCATGTTTTATAACTTAAAATAATGTATATATGGGGAGCATTTAAATTGATTTTGAAGAGAACACTTGGATTAAGTGCCCCCTACTGGCAATTATGGAGATTGGACAGAACACAAAATGGATATATAGCACGGTTATTAGTAACAAGATGCTAACAGATAAATAAACGTGCCTTAACTGGCTCCTAGTTACAGCAATTTAAGCCCCGAAATTACCAGAATGAGTCCGTGGGCGGTGTATGGAAACGCGCAGGAGCATTTCCTGGTTTCACATGTCTACATAGAGCAGTGAGACTGGGTGTTTTCAGTCTTGAGGGAATGGGCGGGCTCAGCAGACATGATTACTCAAACAGGTGTGAATGAAACAAAATACTATGCAAGGTATGTTTTTGAGGTAAACATGGTTAAAACTAAAAGCTCAAAAAAAGTCAGTTAAGCATAATAAGGGACCTTTAATGAAGAAGAGATCAACATAATCCACTCAACTTAGAGCTATAAGTTTGAGATAACTTGAGATTATGTTTTTGGGTGGTGAATTGGTTCCTATTTACATTTTTAACATAATAAAATCAGAATTGTCAGCTATTGTGTTGTTCAGAGTGTGACTGGCACCAGGATAGATAAACATTTTGGTGAAGTGTACCTTTCAAGTGTGACATGTCCTTTGAGTTTAATTATTTATAGTTAGTCTTTCTGATCTACTTTTGCTAAATCTACAGACGTTCAGTCCTGTAATCTTTGGCCTTAATATTACACCTTTGAAAATAGGAGTGCCACTGTTGCATCAAATCAGCTTTACATTGGTTGTTTCCCTCCAAACCCTATTGTATAGCTCACCGAGGTGTAATGAACTAGAAAAGCAATGGCATGTGGAAAATATACTGTTAATGTTCCAAAATATTTGAGTAAGTGCATAACAAAGACAGAGGACTTTTCCTTGTCTCCAGAGACGTCTGTTAGCCGACTGCCAGGATCCCCCAGGGGCCATCTTTCTTATGTTTTTCATGCAGCAGTCATTAAGTATCCATTAAAAAGTGCAATGGCTCCTTAACTGTCAACGAGCCAAAAATAAAACACATTCCACGACTCACAGTTTTCTGAAAAAGTGACAATTACAAAGCATGAAAAGAGCATAATCACTGCTCTCTCTGCTCCCAGTCCAAGTGCAGTATTTTGAAACTTTTTAAAGTGAGCTTGAAGAAGTGAACTGCACAAAACTCATTGACCCAAATCAGCACTAAATTATCAGGGTCGTTTTCACAGCTATTTTTGCAACATGTACTTATGTACTTAAGTTTTTAACTTTTTCTCTTATTAATAGTTTTCAAATAATTACTTTTATTCGTAAGACACATATTGCACATTAAAACTAGCCTGGCCTAGTCTTTGCAAAGTCAAATGAGTCTGCAATCTCTTGCCTTTAGTGTGCATGAAAAAAACATAATTTCTGTCATACCAACAACTAGCCATACATCTACTTTGAGTTCAGGAGTAAATGCTCTAACAATTGAGCAACATATACCTATATCTATATCAACCTATATCTCACAATAATGAAGTATTCACTAAAGCTCATTATTTGTTCATTTACTTGCCCCTTGTGGCTGGAGTTAGTATATCTGTGGCAACTGGGCTATCCATAGCTCACAATGGTACAGAAAAATCCTGAATCCAGGTGATATCCACTACAAAAACTCATTTTCCATTTCTTTCTTGGCCCAAATGACCTTTCCAGAAAACTGTAATCAAATAATGATCAATAGTTTTTGAGTTATCTTGCTAAAAGACTCAAATAAAAAAATAAATAAAAAAAATCCATCACTGGAAAAAACATAACCTCATTGGCAGAGGTAACCATTGAGATGAAGTAAAAACTCAAGGCTGTTACTCCCTTGTTATGTCACAGGATCTTTAGTGAACAAAGCTCTGTTTATCGCCACCTAATGATCTGGAGTGAAGTTACAGATAAAGTATTTCCTCAAGAATATTTGTATATAAATATATTTGCATAGTTACAAAGTGAAGTCAAGATAGCAGGTAACACATTGTCTACATATCCTGTGTCTCTTGGAGAGTACACACCCAGACCAAAAACAACATCTTCAGCATTTCGTAATACTTTGCACTATTTAAAGTAGACTACACTGTTTACATTCTTAGCACTGCAATAAGCCCAAAGCCTGTAAGAAAACTCTGAGATATTTCCATATTGAAAAATGCTTACATACATGTTGCATCAGTACAGTCCTGTATAGATTTTGACAGGCACTCTTAATGTAATGTGTTGGTGCTGTTAAAATCCCATTAGTACCCAAACAGGTTGAGGGAGGGCAGAAAAAAAAGTGAGTGTGGCTTTTGAAAAGAGCAGCTGGCGTTTCCTTGGTTGTGATCGTTGTTGGTGCTATTTTAGGAACCATTCAGGAAGTGATCTGCAGACAAGCTGATGACGGAGTACACAGAGCAACCAAAACGCAGCTTAACTTATTGCAGACCTCAACCAGTGCACCAGAAAACAACTCAAAGATGCACAAAACACATCAAAGAGAGACAATGAGAATTTACATTGTATTGAGGTATGGTAGTGTGTGAGGAAATACTGAAAGAATGCATTAGAGATGTTGAAATGTTTTTGTTTATTTAATGTCAATGTTGTAAGGAACAATAGTGCAGCAAAACAGGAGTCCTGGAAGTGACGGTGTGGCCTGAACGCGTGTCAAGAAACTGTGGTTAGTCCTAGACCTACACTTATGGGTACATAGCCAAAGTATCATAAGCAATTTCTAGCTTATATTCTATGATATTATTTAAAAAAGCCCCAGTCTAGACATGGTTTAGTCCTGGTTATGTCTTGGTTTGGTTAGCCTTAAAATGTAGAGGAAGAACCTTGTGTTTGCGTTTATCGTGCAGCCTTTATTAGTTTTGGTTCTACTTGCTGAGTCCCTTCACCTTGAAAACCTGAGAATAGACCTACAACAGTTGATGCTGTTTTGAATGTAAATTGTGGTCACAACTTTAGATTTTGTAAAAGGATAAAAGCAATAAAGGTTTATACTTTTGAAAGCATATTTATTTCACAGACCTGACCCTTAACTTTTGCTCAACAACGTTTACTACTGCTTATACAACATGGATTTGGAGCTTCTTGTTGAGCATTAGCTGCACTCATTTTCAGTGTAACTGCGAGAAATGTTGCCTGAAAGTTGCAATTTAACAACATCTACCAGAGAGTCGAGCACTATCTCGATTAAGCTTTTCTGAGATTGTATCTAAAACTTTGAGTACCTTCTCTTTCTCGTCTAACCCCTGACCGCTCCGCCGGTTAACAGCCTCGAAGGAAACCATGGGTCCATGAAGTTCAACACTAAAAGGACTTGAGGAGAACCACAGTCTACTGCGTCCTCCACTCACTGAGAGCTTTGAAAGGCAGCACTGCTGTAGTTGTAGATCTTTGAACATAAGGCTGAACTCAAACATGTCATCATATCCACATAGTAACAATGTGGCTAACAGCTTGAGTGGACAATATCCTGTCACACTGCCCTTCTCTTTTTCTCTTTATCCTTACGAGAGCTGCACAATATAGCTCAAATGTATTGTTATTGCAATATTAACAATAACAATATCCGCACTGCATAAAAACTAAATCGCAGTGCTGTCAGGCTAAATGAAAATACTAAAATAAAGACCTGATTTAGCCTTGATTCTTTATTTTAGTCCCAGTTTAGTTCATCTTCCACCTGTTCCCATTAGGGGTAACGGGTGCCTATCCCAGCAACTATGGGCCTTAGGCAAGATACATACTGTACAATGGCTAGTTAAATACAGGGCTGACAACCACAGACATTCACTTTCTCATTCACTAGGGGTAATGTGGAGTCACCAATTTACCACATCACCAGAATATCTTTGGACGGCGGGAGGAAGACAGACCCCATGGTAACAAAGGGAGAACATGCAGACTCCACTCCACAGCTGGCCTCAGGATCAAATCCAGGACCTCTTTGCTAAGAGGAGCGCTAACCACTCTGCCACCATGCACACTTGCAGTGCACTACAGGGCCATCCAACAAGCATGTCCGGGTGTGAAAAGTGAAGAGAGGGGTTGCGTGCAGACAACCAGGCACTCCTCAAGATTTCAGGAGAGGGTCCCAGTGACGGTGCATGTGTATAAAGGGCTATAGTTATCAAATATTGGATGTTTTTCTAATACTGTACTGTACTTGTCCTCACTCCAGACTTCCCTCCATATTGCCCTCTGCAGTATTATCAGATAATGTATTTTTTTTTCTCTCTCCAGCACTGCAGCCACTGTGGCACAATTACCCCAGCTCTTGCACTAATGGCTATTGATGCAGCTGAGGGCCTCACACACACACACACACTTGCACAAGCAAACATTCATAAAAAATTCATGACGCCGGCTCAATAGGAAGGTGCGGGGGGTCTGGCCAACCCTCGAAAGAACAACAAATGTCATTTAACAAAGGAGAGGAGAGGCAGATGATACAGTTACTGTGCGTTTACAAGGAAATGGACATGAACATTTTATCAAGGTCGGTTGCTACTGTATCAAAATATCCCAATCATTTGAGATAGGAGCTAGCAAACTGCGCTGTATTTTGTAACATAAAAAATCTTTCAACACCAAACCTTAGCAAAAAGCATCTAATACACTACTAATTACTAAAAGAAGTGTACAACAGGATAGCGCTGATAGGCCATTTTAATTTGGGATTTAATTCATCTTCTACCATTTATTCTCATGAGGCCGAGATGGGATTCACCATGGACTATGGCCAGTTCAGGGCAACTCTGACAGTTGACCACAACATTATTAGTTGTACAAGTGGTAGTAGTGGCAGTAATAGTAATAGATTTTTTCCTACCCTTTGGCTTTTCTGCTTTTTTGCATTTTGTTTAAGCCTAGATTTAATGTCTAATGCCCTTCCTTACACGACCCTCTTCATTTATTCAGACTTGGGACTGGCACATAAAGTCGACTGGCTTGTGACTAAGCCTGAACGATTTTGAAAAAATATCTAATTGCGATTATTCTGACACATATTGCGGTTTTGGTGAGATGTGCGATATATTTTTTTAAATCAACGTTCAATTCCCAGTTTACATTTTAAGCATATAATGGGGCACTGACACTTTAGAGAACTGAAATATTAACATAAGGAATCACATGCCTTTCAGATCCTGTCTGTAGAGGTCTAAATTATAGCTGTAGCTTTACAAATAAAGATATTTAGTTCTCTGCAGAGGACATTATAACACCTAAATAACTGCAGCCTAATTGTGACAATTCAAAATGCGATTCTGATTAATTGTTCAGCCCTACTTGTGACTCCTTACGGCTAAACAGTTGACCATAACACTATATATTATTATTAGTAATAATAGTAGCGGTAGTAGCAGTAGTAGTAGTAGTAGTAGTAGTAGTAGTATAGGGTATTTGTACTTAGACTTGAATGAAACTGTCTGTGTTGCTGAAGTCAATGCAGGAGGTAATTCCCTCTTAGTCCCGGATTTCTCTCTGCCACAGACCTGTGCTGAGAGAGCTTTAGCGTGCTAAGCCTGCTAGCCAAGGCTGAACCGGGGATCACCACCAAAGGAGGAGGAAATCAAGGGCGGGCGGCCGTGAGGATGGGTGGGTGGGTGTAAGTATGGGGAGAGGCGGAGGAAAAGAAAGGCATGGGTGGGTCTGAATGATGGACAGCGACGCAATAGCAGTGGTGGGCGGGGGATGTGTAGGAGAGGAGAAAGGTCAAATGAAGGTAAGATCACAGGGTTAGGGATGACAAATGCTTTTTACAGTGAAAATATATTTTGTAGGAGGCGCTTTACACATCATGGTTGGCCTTGAGTTAAAAAGAAAAAAATAACAGTAACAGGAAGGTCACTGGGTTGTGGTCTGGCACCAAAGGGAAAAGCACAAGCACAGTTTTAAAAGGTGAGATTTAATGTAGTGAGTACCTCTGCTTCGTGTATAGTATGCTATGCCCTAATCCCTAGTGTTACAATAAATCAGCAATGTAAAATGAGAAGGAAGAAATGTGTCAATATATTATTCTTTAACTAAAACATTGCAATTGAATCACTAAACACAATCATCTTCTCTGTTTAGATCAAACCTCAAATTCGTTCAAGTAAATGCTAGTTTGAGGAAAATGGCAATTATCATCTGCACACATAAAAGACATTGATTTGATTGTTGAAACAAAACAATACAACAGGCAACATTTTTAAGCAATGTGCCTGTGTAGACCATTGAAATGAAAGCAGTTCAGGATAGACATGTAGACAGTAAGAGAATAAAATAACATAATATTACTGCAGAGATTTTTTTCCCAATGAAGCATGATACTATTTCTGACATTGACCAAACTCCTAACTATGTTTAGGATACAAATTGGAAGCATTAAAGGGGCACAGAATGATTAGTGCTCTTGCCTCTCAGCAAGGAGGTTGTGGGTTCAATCCTCGGGCTGGCCAACAAACTCGGCGTCCTCCTACCATCCAAAGAGTTAGGTAAGGACGAATGGTTGTCTGTCAATGTGTATCTAAGGCCCAACGGTGCTAGGATGGGCTTGGATAGAGTTGATAATATTTACCTATTACTAGATATCTGGATCCCTAAAAATAAAATTGAGACACAGCACCTGTCCCTCCTGTGTGTCACAATAACTTCCTGAGAAAATCTTGAGTATAACTGGTTCTACTGAGCTGTGGTGCTCGGCTATAGCCATGGACAAACAGGTTAAGGACTGTACAAACAGAGTGGCCCCTGCAGTCAGTGACTTTAGAGAGGTATTGACATGTAGTGAGCAGCTATAAAACCTTGCAGTTAGTGTATAAAGTGATTTAGGAAAAAGTGAGTTTTAATTAAATGCTTGTGGCAATATTACAGATTTCTGCTGGGAAAAATTCTGGCCCGTGGATAAATGTAGTTGATGACCCCTGAGGTATGGAAAGCTAATTACAAACAGACTGTTCAAAGTTCAAGGCCAAAGCGTCAGGAGATTAAGGTGGTCGGTTACTACGCTTAGGGTTGGCAGTTCAATTCCCGCTCTGACCCAGTGCATACTGTCGTCATGTCATCACACACACCCACCTTTACTACTCCACTCACAGATTTTGCCTGGTTGTGACAATAAGAATCCAAAGTAGTTCAAGGCTATGCATAAAGCTTGTAAATTTTATGATTGATGGATTAATGCATGCCACCCAACGTGAAAATTGACTCTGCTGTGACATTTATAAGACCATGCACACAGTTATGGTGTACCACGGTGGACCCGGGCATCTCTGGTAACAGCCTCATTCATATTTTATCATTTAACGGTTTGAGTGTTTGAGAGAGTAGGGAGATGGGTTCCCCCCGTCCGGCATCAATAATGTAAAATCTGCCATTCACTAATGTTTTAATGATATGCTACCTGTAGACAATGCTATTGCAATTACCCTAATCCTTACCAACTAACAACACTAGCAATATTTTTTTGATTTAATTTGTTTTATCCTCTTTTAATTATTCCTGTTCCCAGCAACCATAGGCCTTAAGTGGGGTGCAACTTGTCCAGTTAGTTGTAAGTCCGACACAGAAAAAGAGGCCTACTGTACAGACAACCATTCACAGTTAAACTATAATGAGTCAACTAGGCCTGTCAAAATAACAACTTTGGAAGACAATATATTGCTACAGAAAATGTTATGATAGTCAATAGCATTGCATTACAGACCATTTTATGTCAGTGACACACTGATCCTAAAGCATGAAAATCCCAGTATAGGCTATGCTTTTAAAAACTGACTTTTAATTCTCACCGTTTAAGTAAAACATGAGCAGCAATAAAAAAGAAGCACAATCAAATTAATTAAACTGGAAGAGGCAAATAAAGGCCTGGTTTGTGTCTAAAACGTCTCCTATCTGTCTCTGCAGTCGACGGCCGGACTCCAATAGAAATGGAGTCTTAGCAGCTATAACGACCCACAGTGATGTAACTTTACATTACATGTTGTCGTACTATGGTTATATTGCTGGTTAAAAGAAATCACAGATAATTACTGTAACAATATGCTATTAGGTGATTAAACTGTTTTCGTCATATCAAAACACACAGTATTTCTATTTAAGACCAATTAATAGTCAGATTCATACACAAGATTATAGGAACATATTTCAAGCTATTGGTTTAATAATGTTATATCTTTATTTGAGTATACAATAAAGCAGTCTTAAATGAAGCTGAAGAAACTTTAGTCAATAGGCATGAAATAGAGTCAATATTATACACTCCTCTAACTACATTGAATGAGCCTTGGCTTCCTCCTTGTCTCAAAAACTCCAGAGAAAGTTCAATACTGAGTATAAAACTTCAACAGCAGTACACTAAGTAAAGCACAGTTTTAGCACAGATTTACTCAACATTAACCACAGCGGGCAGCTTCTGAGTGTAGTGTGTGTAATTATGCAGAGACAACAAGTGAAAGAAATCAGACTGGAATAGAAAACAATTTCAAAACGTTGCCAGACATGCAACTTAATGTGCCTCAGAGAAGTTAATCTTATTAATGAATCCTACTAGTAACAAATGTAGTTATAATTTCAAACCCTACATAAAAGTAGTAGTGACTCTGAATATATCTTTTTCTCATGCTACTCTGGGTTTTCACCAGATTCCTGGTGAATGCAAATATATGAATGAAATCTGCCTGTGCCTGAACTGCATGATTGTCAGTGATTGTCATTTAGTGTCTTTTACATTGAACACTTATTTATTTAATGAATAATTAAGTGGTCTTAAACTGTGTATTAATTAAAATATTGTTAATTACAGATTTATCAAAGCTTTACTACTGTGCAGAAGTGAGGAACTATTCTAAAGTGTTGAAGGGAAAATGCTATGTTTTAACTAACTTGTCTTGAGTAAAAAAATAAAGTTTTGTTAGTGAGTTGGCTTGTATAATTGTAACAAAAAGGGCAGGTTTACAGCAATGAGTGTTTACTCCAAGTTGTATCAAAATTTCCTACTTCCCTTTTATGCTTTCAACAAGGGCACAAACCAAAACGAACCCACTGCTTATTCAAAAGGACGCTGCTACAGGAGAGTGGGCGGAGGGGAATGTGGTCACAGCCGCCCCAAATCAAAAACATCCAGAGTTCGTCAGAAGGAGGACCCAGGACAAGTGGAAGAGAAAGCAAAGGAAAGTTTTATCTACAGCAGTGGCCCTCAAACTTTGTACAAGTACCACCTCAGAAAATATTTGTCTCTCCAAGTATGACTTTCATGAGCTACAATGAGCCTAAGTCAGGATTAGGCCAAGGACTAAAACAGGGATGCATTACTAACTAAGAAGTAAAGTAAAGTGTGCCAAAACTCGATCTAATCCAGGACTAAAACATTCCTAAACCAGGACTAAACCAGTACTAAACCAGGTCTAAACCAGGACTAAACCAGGTCTGAATGAGGACTCAACCAGGTCAAACCAGAACGGAATCAGGACTAAACCAGGCCTTAAACATGTCACCCAGGAGTAAACCATGGCCAAAACCATGTCTAAACCAGATCAAAACCAGGTCTAAACCAGGTCTAAACCAGGCCTAAACCAGGACTAAACCAACACTGAGCTATGACTTAACTGTATCAACCAGGAGGTAGCCGTGCTGTGGTCTACATTTCATTACTGAATCAAACTCTAAACTGAACTAAACCCATACTTGAACTCTTGAACTACTGAGTACCATTAGAAGAGGTCTCCGTACCACAGTTTGAGAAACACTGCTCCATGCAAAGACAGACAAGAAGTCCCACAGATCAGAGGCAGAGGCTGAGCTGCTGTGTTGCGAGTATACCGCAGCATGCATGCCTCTGATGTCACGGGTACATTTAGACGTCACTCCCTGCGTGTGTCCATGTTTGCTCTGGTGATTGTGAGCACCATGCCAACTCAGTGGATTAAATATAGCACTTGGGCAATAGTCCCAGCTGACATTAACAATGCTACAGCCCCCAGGACCATCCGCACTACATTAATACAGTGCAAAAACAGAGAAGTTGTGGGGTGAACAACAGAGAGAGGGATAGGGAGGAGGAAAGAGGAAGGGGAGGCCTCGGATTCATGAAAACTCAGCCACCCACACTCCAGGCCTGAGCTGCCAAGAGTCGGACCGGACAACAGTGAGAGCGCGTGTGTGAGACATTCCTGGGAAAAGTGGATGCCAAGGATCAACTAGGTCCAAGACGGACTGTCCGGTACAATAAGGGTTTAGTCAACATCTATTAGCCTATATAAAAGCTCATTACAACTCTATTTTAAAATGTGAACCATTGCAAAAGCATGAATAAATAAAATGCATACTGATTTGGCATAGGTTTCGCCCTTCATGATGCAGTCTTCTCCATTTATCCGGGCTTGGGAGCGGCACAAAAAGTACACTTGTGTCTTGTGACCCCTTGTGGCTGGATTGTGAATAAGTAAATAATAATAATGACAAGGAAAAAAAATCATGTTTACATTGTTGTTATGATGGGATTTAGTGTTATTGCTTGACAAACACTTTACACCTGTTTAAGTTGGAGCACGTTTTGATATTGACAAAGCATAACAGAATAATTAGCTTTTGTTATGCTTTGTGAAACCAAAACCACAACTTCCTTCGGAGAGATGTAGAAAACTTTGTTCTAGAGCTTGGTTGAAGTGAGCTGCAAATGTGAAAGTACTGTATCTCTAGGTTAGGCAAAAAAAAGGACGTGGCACCTTGTTGGAAAATTGTGTTTTTTAATGGGCACAAAGATTTTTTTAGCAAAGTTTTCAGTAATTTTCTGTAAACCTTTATCTTTGTACACCCTGGAGAACAGGAGGACTACATTAGTCTGAGTGGTAGCAATGGTGGATAGAGTAGTCAATACAGCTACAGTGGTTCAATAGCCAGTCTCCAGCCCGGATAAAAAGAGAGGGTTTTGTGTATTAGTTAGGGCATCTGGCATAAAACCTGTCCCTAGTTAAATTTTGTATAAAAGAAATATATTTACAAGTATATAGAACTGCGAAGCGCACCGATCTGCTCCCTGCTGCGAGACAAAATGAGAGACATTGCGTATTTCTTAAAATGTGTTGTCATGTTACAGCCTCAAGTACTCAAGTTTTTAAGGTGCAACCAAGTTACAAAAGGTTAGTGCTATCCATACTACCATCAAAAAGTTAAAATGACTTGTGCCTTGTTAAATATAACTAACTAGTGTAACTAGTTCCTACCTCCACACTCAACACATCACCTAATGTGCAATCACAGCAACAAAATTTGGTAACACAACATGTGTCTAAAAGTATAATGATTTGTACTTCATGGCTACGCCGCGGTCCTTCTCGTCTGTCACTGAGAGACTTGATTTTGACAAAGTGTTCAAAAGCCAGTCTGCTTACACTGTTCAAATGTGACAGCCACTCGTGATTTCACATTTTCTTGTTTGTCTATGCTGCGAGATAACAAGCCAAAGTACACAATGTCTCATCGTGTGGAGATAAAGTTCGGCACCAAAACTTCTCTCCCTTTTCCCCCAGTCTAACTCCTGACACTATAAGGACTTTCAATGTAACAGCATCAAACTAAGTGAAGGCATAGAGGTCTCTGAGAACCTCAGTGTACATTATTATACTCCTGATAATGTTACTTTTACTCTTGGTATAGTCCTAAAGGTGTACTACAAAGTTAGATTTGAATGCCACATTGGTTTTGGACCCTAGTATTTTTTAAATGAAATGGCAAAACATATCACTGTCTTAAATTGACTACACAATGTTAGAAAAGAAAATGCAATATTCATTAATTATGTTGAATATTGCGATAGCAACATACCTAGAAATATTTTCATATCCTACTTAACATTATAAAGTGTAACATAAGCTGAAATACAAATCTCTTTATAGTACTCGAGTCCAAACTAGTCAAAACTTAACAAAAACTAAACCAGGTCTTTTCCTTTTGTTTCTGTACCCTGGTTACGGCCTTGCATATAGGAGCTGCTAATTCTCCCTCAACCAGCACATGCGATGAACAAGCTCCGACGTGTTCAGTGTGGGTTGTACAGTGTGAGTCGAGGATGAAAAGCTAGCAAAAATCATTATCAACTGTAATGTAGATGGCTAATAACAGATATCAACATACCTGAACTGAAATTACAGTGTAATTATTATTAACTGCTTCTATAACATCTATAGCTTATTGTGTAATTTTGCTTTTAAGACATATACAGTACTGTGCAAAAGTCTTAGACAGGTTTTTAAGAAAGGCTATGAACAAAGAAAGGTGTAATAAAGTACAAATACACAAAATCGCAAAAAAATATGTGGACCTTTTTTAGTCCATTCCTTTTTTCTGCAAAATTAGGCTGTGATACAGTGCAATTATGAGACAATTACAAGTCTGCAAGTGACCATCATGTGAAAGTGAACCAGCTGATATCTGTTAGTTGTCTGGTTGAAGAAAACACATAAAAACAAAGTGACAGGTGATTGTTACAGCTGGCCTCAAATGTATAGCAGCATTGTTATTGTTCATTTGATTGTTGGAGTCAGAGGAGTGGTGGGAAACACTGACAAGCCTCCTGGTCCCTTCCCTCTCTTTTCTCATTGTAAGAGTTAGACTACAAACACACACTTTCCATAATTACAGGTTTGCCCCTGCCCTGACATGGGTGTGTCCAAAGGCATTAGAGCGTGGACTTGTTTTGCACCTGACGAATGTGCTGAAATAAACAGTATCTGAAGAATCCAGCATGACATTCATTACTTTATATATGTGCAAATTCACTAAAAATGATGTCTGAATGATCTGATTCTTTCTAAGCTTTAACTCTATTTAAACTCTATTTACTTTAGTAAAGTGCTGACATTCTTCAATTGACTTCTACATGTCATTGTCAGTGTAACCTTTACAGCACAAATACATTGTTGGTTATATGTTGAAGTTTAGACATTATCTAATCGTGTCTAATTATTTAACAGTGACTGCACTTTTCTTCAGGTGGAGTTAAAGCTGCTCTCTGTAACTGAGCCCCCACAGATTTGACCCCTGCGGGTGTTTGTCTGTGCTTGTGTATGAGCTGTACTTTCCTCGAAGGCCTGTTCTGCAGTGACTACATACAGCCATCTAGCTGCAGCTCTGCTCTTCAGAGAGAAGCCAGAGGAGGATGGCAGACTTTCCTCTCGTTTCCTTTCATCTCCTTTACAAGCCACGGCTCAATAATACCACACACTTTCAGTGCAGCCTTAAAAGGGTGCGAACACTCAGCGTTTCAGTATTGAGTGCTGTGTTTGCACACACGGCCAAGCATCAGCAGAGCAGCAGCTCAGAGAAGCCACTGTGTCTTTAAGCAGTAATCCCTCTATTCGCAGCATTTGTTGCCGGCCATCTAATGGGCGGTTCAGTTTAATGTCCACAAGGGCCGCTGGGAGGTCCCGCACTATTAAAATCACTGCTGCTCTCTCGAGCTGGAGCCTCTCCGGCTTGTGCGGCTCTTAAATAACAGCAGAGGCAGCCTCACAAATTAAATACATTCTAATTATGCATTTCAAAAGAGGAGGGACGGGGCACACAGCGGTGACAAAGGGGATAACAATGTTGACATTCCCAACATGTATCTTTGAGACATCGGAGCTCGGCCACAAAAGATCGAAACACATGCACATGCCATCCTTGCATGCCTATTCTTCATGCATTATGTCATTAATAACATTAAACATCATTTACAATCACGATAACCTGCTTGTGATAAGATCCATCTGTAGACCTGTTCCTAACACAGACCACATCCTCACAGCGCTGCCATATGAAGCACTACATATGTTACTGGTGCCCCCTACCAACAGGAAAGCTCTGTAGCATTCCTACAAAACCTACAGTCAGTGTTAGGGCTAATTGGTGTTGACACTGGCATTTTCTAAAGCTTAATTTTACACATACTTCAGTGACATGAGCCAGCATAGTTTTGTACAGTTTCAGTTAATTGCAGACCTTAAAGATCATATTAAGCTACATTTCTGGCCGTCTGTGTGATAGTGGGTTACTTTGGGTGAGGAGGTGACTGCTAGTGGGTAGCTTATTTGCAACATGGATTGAGACTGTTGGTTTTGCATGTATGTTACAAAGGTTACTGAGCAGGCTGGAGCATAAAATATTTCTACTGCTGCTGCTCAGAGCAAGGAAGCAATGTTGCAACCCTAATGCTTTCTTGCAGAACAATTTGCACCAAAACACAATGAACCAGAAAAGAGAAGTTGTTTGTATTCTTCCAGGATCACCTTTCAGAAGACCTGCCAGTGCATAAGCTTGGAAAAGTCTTCCAATATAAACTCAGTAGTAGTCATAAAGCACCCAACATTACTCACAGCAGCTGTCAGTCTTATCTGTTTGAATGTTAGAGGCTCAGGTCCTATCAGACTGTGTCTTCAGCTCAGGGGGGTGGCCTTTTTGTAAACACACAAGCACTAGTTGGCACCCTGTGTTGAACACGTAAAGTGCGTGTTTCCAGGGCAATTGCCAGCACTCAGTGAACATGTTTTCAACAAGTTAGTGGAGCTTCTCAGTCAGCAGGTCATGGTACACTCAATTTGTCTAGCCTTATCTTGGATAAGGGGTGAAACCTTTCCAAATAAAAATACGACCACCTTTACCATGTGTGTGCAAGAACTTTCCACATAAGCACATGGATCACTAAACATACAGTTTGTCTAAGTATTTCTGGGACAAATGAAAGAGTGGGAGTGTATGCTTGCGTGAAGAACTGTTTACATGCGTGCAGAAGGTGCGAGGGCCCCTACCGCTATAAGAGTGTTATTCCTCTGCTCCGTGGAGGCGGCGGAGTCCTGGTCTGGCTGCTTGCTCTGGGGCTGCTTGGTGCTGCCCGTGGCGGACTTCTTGGCCCTCTGCTCCAGACTCCGCTGGTACAGGCTGACCGTCTCCCGCCTCTCTATCTCCAGCTGCTCGGCGTGGGCTTGCTGGTACCTGTTCTCGCAGTTGACGTGGTGTCTTCGGCAGCCCTCTATCCGCTGCCTCAGCCGCTCCACTACGGTGCTGTGCTTCGGTATCCCCACGGGCCCCGGGGCCACCACGCTGTTGTTCAGGCTGTTGTTGATGCAGATACTGCCGTTTGCTCCGGCAGCGGGGGAGGCGAAGTCCCCCATCTCTGCGCCCAGTGGCGGCTATTTTGGAAGAACTTTTCTCCCCTTCACGCTCCCAGCCACCACCTTCTCCTCCACCGGCCAGCTCCTGCTCCACTTTCCCCTCCGACTGTCCTCTCTGCCCCCGTCTGTCGTCCTCTTTCTCCGCGGGGAAAAGTCCCGAGCAGCCGGACAGTGAAGGGACGCAAAAGCCGCTGAAGCGAGCAACAACCGTGGGGTTTAAAGGGCTGCACGCGCTACAGCCATATGGTAAAGCACTAAGTAGTCCTCTCTCTGCTGTTTTCAAATAAACCGCCCCAAAAACACAGCTAACACAGAGCCAGAGTTAAACCCCAGCAAAGCTCCGAAGTGAATCCGACAATAACCCCGCTGCACGCCGCGAACTCCGCCACAAAAACAACAATACGGTAAAAGTGTGAGCGCAAAGAGGCACTCAGCGGTCATAGACACAAGCCCTGTCCCGCAGAGGAGCAGCGGAGGCGGCCGCAGCAACAGTACCCTCTCCGCTTCACGGCGCTGTTCTTTGAGAAAAAGTTTTGCTGCTTGAACCGAACGGGCTCCGGAGTTTCCCAGTGAACTTGCATTTCATATGGTTTTGGTTTGAAAGAAATCCCGGTGAAGATGTTGTTGAGTTGAGGCAAAGAGTAGCACTTGTGCGCCCTCGGTAGTCCGGCTGAGAGGCAACAGAGTCAGCCCAGACGCACGGCGCAAAACGCGGATATGGGAAGCAGTGGCGGAAGTCTGTAGTCACTGGCTGCCGCCTGCCACCATCACAATAATCAGGTCCGCGTCTCCACCATGCCAGCGGAGTGATATCAGGACAGGAGTTGAGTAAACCAGCGAGAGGCTGTGAGGAGCCCACTGCTGGACACCTGCAAAACACGGAGCGGAGTCCCGGGCGAGCGGCCAGACACGTCCCACCTATAATCAGGCAATTTACTCATGGAAATTAAGTCATTATTTAAATGAATCCTTTCCTACCATAACTGTTAAACATGCACATTTGGTTAAAATAAGTCCAAAGCGATTTAAAGTGGAAGTGATAGGCATTTAGAGGCTATTAGGCTAAACTATTCTCTAATAGGTCTAATGATGGACGGGAACAAGCAGATTAAGGCTATATTATACTTTTAGCAACAAAAACATTCAAGGCCCAGCAAATAGTTGTAAAATCACTACAAATCCTTTCTAAATACATATTTAAATCATACTTTTACTTTTTATAGTAACATTTTTATTTTTATGTCAGTACTTTTTTATCATCTCAATAAGTGAAGTATTTTAACCTCAGTAATAGTGGTAGCTGCTGTAGTCTCTGTAGGCCCAGTAAAAGCATTAGTTGCAGTAATAGTATTATTATATAGCAGTAGGAGGACCACTCAGTGGTACTAGTTGTACATTATACTTTAGTAAACTTTACACTCAAGTAATAACTACGTTAAGTACTTTTGCATCTCATTGAGTAATATTATTTGGTAGAAACAGTTTTTTTATTTGAGTACAGATTTAAAGTAATTCTTTCACCTTTTGCACTGTTATTAAATGTTTTTTATGGAACAGTTTCGTAAGTGATAAGGCCCACACAAATAATAGGCTAATACTTTATATACTGTTTTGTTCATATGTGATGTTATGTAAATTAGCAACTAACTTTTGAGCCTGAAAAGACAGAAAGCAGAAAGTTATTTTTCTGTTTTACCAAAGAATAGACTGCACTCCTCATGCAGGTTTCCTTGTTAATAGGGAAGTTTTATGTACAGTCTCTTTTTAAAATTTCTGTGGCCGGAGCAAAAGAAAACAAAACGAGAAATAAATAGGTCCAATTAAACTTAAAAGAAGCTTTATTTAACAGTAAGAAAAATGCACTTTTATCTGTACAAAGTGGGCTGAGGCTGGTCTAATGTCTAATGTAAACTCGGATACACTTTCACCACAATCAGAAAGACTTCTTTGACGTGACAATGGTATTGAAAGAATAACAGTTTCGGACTATTTCATCATTTTCTATTTGATAGACCTGAAGCCACAAGGATTTTGTTGGAACATCTCAGGTTTTTCTTTGCTTTGTGGACCCAATAAAGGATGTGGTTCACTTCATATTTTTGGGTTTTCACTCGCCCTGAGCAAAATATTAGCTGAAATAACTCCAGCTGTGGGTGTTACTGTGGGTTCTCACTGGGTACCTCCTCCCATCGTCCAAAGACAGCAGTGTGTTAGGTGAAGTGACCAGTCTAAAAAATGCCCAAAGTGAATGAATGTGTGAGTGAATGGTTGTCTGTCAGTGTATGTCTCTGTGTCAGCCCTAGGACTGGCCATTGTCCAGGGTGTGTCCCGCCTAAGGCCCATAGTTACTGGGTTATAACAGTCAGTGGCAACTCTAAAGGAGAATAGGCAAAAGATGAATGAATAACTCCAGTTGGTTCTTTTGTACATGTTCATTACAGCTAAGTAGAGAGCTGTTTGCTGGCTAGTTCTAAGGATGGATTAAGTACTCCAAGTAAAAGCATTATTAAAATACTCAAGTACCCAGTAAAATTGTTACTTCAGTAAAGGTAAACAGTATCAAGAGTGACATTTACTTCAGTAGAATATGCTACTACTCCTATTATTAGTGCAATTAGTACTAATACTGCTTCCAATATTACTACTTCCACAGCTGCCACTAATACTACCATTATAATAATATTAGTATAATTATCGCTAGTGTAATATAGCGCTTTTCTAGACACTCAAAGTCACTTTACAATTTGGTGCATTATTAATTCACATCTCAGTAAAACTACTGTAGCCACAGCTGCCCTGGGGCAGACTGACAGAAGCATGGCAGTCAATCTGTGCCTGCAGGCCCTTCAACCACCAGCAAACACACAATCACTAACACATTCATACAGGCAAGGTGGGTGAAGTGTGAAGGACACAACAACAGTATGCTATGCCATAGCAGGGATTGAACCGCCAACCTTTCGGTTTGTGGGCAAACATCTCTACAAACTTAGATACTGTTGTCCCATTTATTAATATTATTCTAATACTAATCCATACTGCTACTGCCACTACTATTATCACTACTACTACAATTACTATTACTACTACTCAGAAAATACTTCACTAAAAGTTCATTTATAATTTTTTAAACTGTACTATGATTTATACAATACTTTCCACAACTGCTGACTGGCCACTATCCAGGATGTGCCCCCGCCTAAGACCCTTAGTTGCTGGGATAGGCTCCAACCACCCGTGACTCTTGATGTCTTTTCATATGTTTTAGAGTGCACTATGCCCCAGAAGAGTTAACTGCTAGCTACTTCTCTATGAACCAATAATATGTGAGTATTTTTTAACAATAATCACTTATGCCATGCCATCTGAATACATGTCAACAAAACTTAAACAACAAAAGTTTTCCTGTATTGTTCAGCTTTCCCTCACCTGTCACACTTGGGCTATTGTTATGGCACAAACTGACAGCTCTGAGCTAAAGCGGATGGAGTTATACCTTCAGAAACTGACAGCTCCAACACTTAAATCCCTTAAGTCCCCATTCAGAGCTCTGTTAGCTTGCACAAAACAGCAAACAAGACAGAGAGCTAAACCAAAGAGAGGGAAGAGAAAGTTTCTACTGTCTACGCTGACATTGTACATGACAAGTGAGGCTATTCTTAACCACTCATCATACAGGCAAACTGCTCAAAAGTAACATCTGACAATATGGCAGGTAGTTAGACAAGCTACTGGATAAGTGTTCATTCATTCATCTTCTTACACTTTTTTTTTCTTTTTAGGGGTCGCGTGTGAGAGTTTAGGCCTGGATCCAAGTAACTATGGGCTTTAGGCAGGGTACAACCGGGACAGTGGCCGGTTAGTCGCAGGGCTGACACAGAGACATACACTGTCAAACAAAAATCACATATTTCATTCAGTTATAAACGAAGAAAATAGCTGACCTCAAACATGTTTAGATCTACATTATATGGCAAAAAACCTCATCAATGCGACAATTCCACCCAAGTCTGTGTGGTCTAAATGTTTAAATGGTGTGTGATTAATATTCATAGAAATACCTTCACTTATAGTTATTCTCCAAGATAATATTAAAATAATATTTGGCGAGCTAGGGGGTCATGGTTAGTGTTCTCGCCTCCCAGCAAGGAGGTTGTGGGTTCTATCCTCAGCCAGCTGACACACAAACTCTCTGGGTGGAGTCTTCATGTCCTCCCCGTGTTAGTGTGGGTTCTCTCAGGGTTCTCTGGCTGGAATAAGTGGAAGAAGATGAATGAATATTAAGAGCTGCCAAATGATTTAGACAGGTTCAGTGACAGAGACAGAGCTTTTAAAGGCACACTATGCGGGTTAACTTTTATAAACAAACCTGGTTGGTGCTCTTTAGTAAAAGTGATTGGCTGAGAGATAAACACTCTCTCACGTAAACAAAAAGGAAAATGCTTGTTGTAGTGGTGTGAATAAAAAGGGGATATACATGTTAATGGTTTAAAGACACCCCTGAAGCAGAAGTCTTGTTCTATTATGAAACATTTAATGCTTCAAGTGTCAAAAAGTTGAGTCAAAAAAATTGTGATGGCCTTTGTTATACAATACTCCTTAACACAATGTTTTGCACTTTTCCTGCTAAGGGACAAATAAAGTTTTTTCTTTTCACTCATCCATTAATCTACTTCATTACACAGTGCAGTTTAACAGTGACTGATTTCTAATGTTGCCCTTTGACCTTCCTTTTTCTCTTGCTCCTGAACAACTTTGCATCACACTGACTATAGCTCTACAAGTGTCTTTGTGGCCATGAAGATGACATCAGTGTTTACATAACCACTCATGGAGACCTCAGACCACTCACACTTCTCAATAACAAAAAATATTTAGGACAATCACTGCTCATAACTAACACAGTGCTGTAGAAATAGCTTGTTTGTTGTCATTTGAAAACACATACGGCCTAATGCATGTGTGCGCTGCGTGTGGCTGTTCCCGGTGATCTGCCGCTGCTCAGTCTGGCTCAGCGCTTCAGGAATGACAGGAATGTTGTTTTACGCACCTTCACTCACACACACACACACACACTCGTATGTATGCACACAAACGCACACAACGCACACAGATTTACTCGCTTTTCCTTTTTCGTGCCAGTCCTTCCTGTTCGACCTTCTGTGTATTACCAACAGATGTGTTATGATGAAGTATTCGAGGTGGCCTTTTTGTTATGTTATTAATTTTTATCACTCATAATCAGTTGTGCATAGTAACTAGATACTTTTTAGGTACTTTAAAAGAACATTTTACTGAACAGACTTTTACTTTAACATTAGTATAATTTGAAAGTAACTTTAAAGTAACCCATACAAGTTCCTGAAGATGTATTTTTAGAGTATTTAAGTATTTTTGACTTCAGTGGCAAAGTGAGTTGCACACTCACCTTACAATCAGAAGGTCCTGCATGGGTTGAATTCAGGTTTGGGACACAGACGCTAGTAGTAGTACATGCAGTAGTAGTAGTAACAACAGTACTCTGCAATTGCAAAAAAAAAAAAAAAGAAAGAAACTTTTACCTAAAAAGTAATTTTGTTGAGTACTTTTACTTCTACTACAGTAGTTTTATTTGAAAGTAGCAGTACCCTTTGTTTTACTTGAGTACAGGTTTGGAGTAATTGCTGACAATGTGTGAGTTAGTGGTACTGAGATGTTTTGAAAGTGTCGAGCTGCACTGTGACACAGAGACAGACGTTGTTAAGTTAAAAAGCAGGTTTTCCACCATAAAACGTCTGCAGTGAGTTGAATCTGGGTCAAGTATTGTATGCAGCAGTATCCATGTCTAAGTCCTCACTGTTAGGCTACAGAGCTGAGAGCAGAGGACTCAAAACCCATAGTCATATAAAAGTACTGTTACTCCAAAATAATATGACTCAAGTAGAAGTACGCTAAAGGTAAATGTATGTTATTTAGAGCCTTTAAATAATGTTCAAATGTCAGTAGTGAGTAGAAGTAGTTATCTTTCCACCTCTGGTAAACTAAGCTGTGAAGTGATTATTAAAAGATGTTAATAGCTATTTGCTTTGGCCCAATGCACAAAAGATAATTTGTTGTGGGCTACTGAACAAGCAGAGGTGTATTTCTGTCGCTGCTCACATGTCACATCGGTTCAGCTGCTCGCGACTTCATCTGTGGGAGGAAAAGAATGAGTTTACACAAAAGGTACAGACTCCAGCACTGAGAGCTGAGTGCAAGAAGTTTGTAAAAGCCAATAGACTAAAACGTCACGTCAAAAGCCAGAGATACCAAACCAAACAGCCCAAATGTAAAACCTAATTCGGTCATCTTCTCCCACACCAGCACCACACATTTCCTTGGCTTCCGCTTAACTTGCCACATTGACTTCCTGTGTTTTTAACCAGAGACAAACATGCTAAACAGACCATTCACATACAGCAAAACTCTTTTCACTGCATTTTTATGGCTTTGGAGTCAAAAAACATGTATCTGACTGCTCCTTTGTGACAATTTGCAGAAACCCCAAACAGCTGTCAGTCCAAGTCAAAAACATGATTTAGCTCTGTACTATTTTTACTTAAAACCTTGTACTCTGTAACACTGCACTCACGTATTTATGCTCTACATGGATAAACCACCAAATACACAAATGGCAGCATCTCACTGATATAAAAAAATAAAAATAAAAAATGTAATTAAGCAACACTGGTTTAACTCAAGAAATTAGCAAGCTGTTGTCTCCTCACGTTTGTAATTTAAATCTTTGCATTAATAATGATCATTCTTAATATATTTAAGCACAATCTGAATAAGCAGTAAATGAATAAAAAAATTAAAAAATTGCATTAGCCAAAATTATTATAGCTAAACAGCAGTAACAGAATAGAGTCCATATTCCGGTTACGGTCCAAACCTGATTTTAAAGTTCTTGGGGCAAATTGAGAAAAGACCTAGACCAACTTTTAGAAAATGTACTGTCAATATTTTTTATTTAATTTCTTAGCACAAAAGAGGTTGTACTTTTTGAGGCACAAAGCACAGTTAGTGGTGGCAGTAAGATGCAAACTCCTTGACCACTAAACAAAAAATAAAAATACTGATATCTTAAAGATCCCCTGTAATGCAAAATGGACTGCTTTTGAGCCTTTTACTGTTTTTTTGTTTTATTCACGGGGTTTGAATAATCCTGTGTGCTGAGCCACTGTCATTTTCAAGAGCTTAAAACGTTTGGTCTCACTGTTCTACAGAAAAACCCAGAGAAACCAGTAAGTGTTTCTAAAACCCATACACCAGAAATGTTGTGATAATTTCAACTTTTAAATTGCTGTCACTATGAAGCAGGCAGCTCATTTGTCTATCTGTTAGCATTATGTTGCTAATAGCCATGCTAAGTAGCTATTTTATGCTATGTCCATTCCATACGGTTGCCAACAGGGGATGACTGACACCTAATCCAAGCGTTCTCTGCAATAAATCAACTTTTATTTCTAAACTCTAAGCAAAGCTCCCCAAAAGAAGATGATTTCCATACATATACATTATTTTAAGTTATAAAACGTGAAATGCTAGGTGCAAAGGGGTCTAAAACTATTTCAAAAAGCCTGAAAAAAGCATAGCATAATATGGCCACTTCAATAATCATTTTGTAGACTTGGGGTCCAATGGTATTAGAGGGGCTCCTCAGGAAACTCGTTCTTTGAGCAACCTGAACTCAGAGTGTCACAGGACCTGATCACTCTGACGGTCTTTCTCTCAGTGCACTGGTTGCCTGACTGTTGCTTTTGAATATTTAATATTGTCTGTGGTGCCTACAACAGTGTGATAAACAGACGAACATGGTGGTTGGTGTATTGATGAGGCGGAGGAAGGGGATTGGACCGATCAGAAATGGATGAATGATAGAGGAGGAGAAGGATGTGAAACAGACTTGCATCATAGTTCTCTGATGGAGTAGGAGGTTTCTATATTATGCAATTTGTCTTAAGAGAAGCTGAAGTTCAAGTCTTCTGTCATTAGTTTATAGTAGTTGAGTAAAACAGGCTTTGGATAAAAATTATTTTAAAAGAAACTTCTGAGACGTTACTTGGATGTTTGTAGGGCAACATCCTGAAACAGTGATGCATCTGTGTGGATCAAGTGAGTGTGTCTTCAGTCACAGTGCACAAAAAATGATCTGTAATTGTATCCAAAGAAGAAATAGTTGTGATGTGTAAAGATGGGGCATAATAAACATATAAATGAACTAGAATGACTTGGAGACCTTAGACTTCTGCCAAGAGGTTACAGCTACTGAATCCCCACTGTAAGAAAAAAGAAATAGTAACATTTACAGTAAAAAATTGCTGCTGTGGTTGCCAGAATTTACTGTAAAAACTACAGTACAATACTGCAGAAACAACACATTGTTCACATGGATGAAAGACCATCAGCCACGTCAACACGGAGGAAATGGGGGTGCTGTTAATTATTTTTTTATAATTAGAATATTTTACATTTTAGTTCTTTCAGAATCCCTCAGGAAACTTACATTTATGTTTGTTTTTTCAAATATGATCAGGCTCAGAAACAGTGACGTTCAATGCGGTGACACATTTTAGAGTGGTTTTAAAAATAACTGTTTCAATAGTCACTAGTTGTTTTTTATTTAGGAGAAGCATTTGAACAGTTGATGCTGCACTCACGTGTGACACTGTCCCTCTGAGTCATGGTTGGCCCATGACTGATGTGGACAGAGAACAGGTTTAAACACAACAGAAAATCTTGTTTTTAATGTCTGTTGCTGTAGAAATTATTTTTCCCTGTTTAAACTCTCTGTTATAGCCCTGTTTATATCATGACTCAGAGGAACAGTGTGACACATGACTACAGCATCAGTTGGTCAAATATCTTTTTCTTATTAATGTAAAACTACACCGGCATAGTGCTCAGTTAGGAAGTCATTTTAAGAACCTCTTTAATGTGTTACCAAAATTACAAATAATATGATATATGACATCATATTTGCAAAGGCTCAAAAATCAAAAGTTTTTGAACTAAAAACAAACACTAGACCCCTATTTCCGCCAGGTTGACATGACTCATGGTCTCTCACCTATGTGAACAATGTGTTGTTTTTACATTGAACTGTAAAAATTAAGGTTTTACTAGCTTCATGGCTTCATTGTATTTTTACAATAATTTCTGTTCTGTTCAGTTTCTTACTGTAAATGAGCCAGTAATTTCCTGTATTTTTATAAATTTTTTTACAAAACAGACAATGATTTTGATCGAGACCAAACAACTCTTTGTTCCTTCTGCACTTTGTGTCCAAGAGCCAGCTGTAGCATTTTGACTTATGTTGGTACAGAATCCTTTTCCCTTGCCCCATGCTGCCCTTTTTTGAAAAAAATAGCAAAATAGGACAATAAGCCTATGTTGCTAAAACAAATAAACAAACAAACCACCAGCAGCAAAAGCCAGTGGAGGAAAGAGCTACACTTAAAAATAGGGCTGCTTGACCTAACATATCTCCCATGTAATCACAGTGTGGTTTTGATACACAGTTTGAAGGTTTTGATGTGTTGGCTCTACACTACAAGTTTTACACAATATGCCTTCAAACTAAAGAAAATGAAGATCAAGATTGAAGATGCTTTTTTATTTTAACAAGAGTCCTAAAAACTGAGTGAGAAAGTTGTCCAAGCTCAAGATAGATTTATCTTTTGAATTTAGTATGTGTTTGTGCATCAAAGACTGTTTTTTTAAGTTTTAAGAGTTAGATCTGAACTTTCCCATCTATGTGTGATAAAGATATAAATTTGCTGATTTACCGCTACATCCTCCTCCAAAATATCATGCTGCTGTCTAGGACCAGACTTGTCTCTGTCTCTATACCATCATGACAACTGTGCAGGTCTCATTTTAAGTTTGATGTCTCTTCATGTTGCACACGGCCTCCTGGGAAACGGAGCGAAAGATTTTGAAAAATAAATCCCTCCGAAATCAGGGCAATAACTCTAAAAGCTTCACTTGTCAAACTTAAAAACCAATAGGGTCTTTTTGGAAATAAGGAAAACATTTAACAAAACCAACACACCTAACTTTAACATAGGCATTTAGAGTATTGCATACAAGGATTACCATGTGTTTACTGCTTGTCCGTGATACCTGAATGTCCTGCATGGGATGTCCTGTCTGAGACACTAGACAAAGTGACCACACTGTCGGTAAAACCTGGAGTTAAGGCTGTTAGTGTTTTCTGTCTAAGATGTGTTTCCAAAAACAAAAACAGACTCAATAAGCAGTCAGCATTTCTTAGCTGTTAATGATACACGGTCAGAATTAAAGTTAAGGTAGGCATTGCTGGAGAAAACAAACACTTCTGTTCTTTATAATATAATATTTTCATAATTTTTTTAATAAAATATTGATTTTAACTAATTTCTGCAAAGAGGGAGGCATTGTACCAAATTTCACACATCAGTCAATATGAATTCAATAGGGTTAAATGTGCATTGCATTCGCTTAAGATACTAAGCTCTATATAAAACCCAATGGAAGTTCCTATATTTTACAATGACCCAGAACTGTATTTTAAGACAATCATGTTTTTTTATGATATTGATTTGTTTTAAATAATGTGACCTGTACTGGGTGTCCCACTGTCTATAGGGTCAGAGTTACTGGGAAAGGCTCCAGTACCCACAACTCCTAACCAGAATAAGCAAAAGAAGATGAATGAATGAGTGACCTCCACTGCTTTTGTTTGTTCATAAAACAACATGTATTTACAGGGCAACTATAAGTGCTCACAAACTGAAGAAAGGAGGAGTGTTGAGGGTGGGTTTGCTGAAGATGACACCAAAAACTACAAGCGGCACTTTAATTTGGGGTTTTAATACACTATATTTCCAAAAGTATTAGCTCACCTGCCTTTGCACACATATGAACTGAAGTCACATCCCATTCTTAATCCAAAGGGTTTAAAAATGACAGTTGGCCCACCCTCTGCATCTATCTACGTCTGACATCTATGTGACTGACGTTCTCGTCCAACGTCAGACACTGATGTTGGATGAGAAGGTCTGGCTTTGCTCTAATTCATCCCAAAGGTGTTCTGTCAGGTTGAGGTCAGGACTCTGTGCAGCCCAGTCAACTTCTTCCACACCAAACTCACTCATCCATGTCTTTATGGACCAGTGCTTTGTGCACTGGTGCAGTCATGTTGGAACAGGAAGTGGCCATCCCCAAACTGTTCCCACAAAGTTGGGAGCAGGGAATTGTCCAAAATCTCTTGGTGCTGAAGCTTTCAGAGTTCCTTTCACTAGAACTAAGGGGCCAAGCCCAGCTCCAAAAAAACAAACCCACACTATAATTCAAATTCAGTTATTTGGGTGGGTGAGCAAATACTTTTGGGAATATAGTGTATTAATGTACAATAACCTTTGAACAATTTTACATATGTTATTAATGTAGTTTTAAGGTATTTTTCTTCTCACAAAATTGTGGTGTAATTTTAAAGTTTTATTTTTTATACTTAAAAACATGGCTCCCTGTTAATGAAGTGATTAATACGCCGCCTTTAGTGCAGGAGATCAGCCTGTCCTAGGAAAAATGGTCAGGGTTGTGTCATAAGGGCATACAATGTAAAAAACCTGTCAAAATACCCATGCAAATAATTTGCTGTGGTGAACATGAAGAACCTGAGACTTTCTGCCCACAAAAAATAGTCCTCCATATTGTGTTTTGACACATCTTATTGTGTTGACCAAATTATATTACATTGTATACATGTGGTAAAATTAGATAATGTTTTATAACTTATTTTTACAGCTAAATCCTGTTTTTATAACTAAATAGTATAAAAAAACAGACCTTTACAATGTGTTTAAGTCAGTCAGATTAAATTCATTTCCTGTTTGTTAAACAATATAACTGAAAAAGAGATGAGGGTACACTCAGAGAATGAGGGGGTGGACTGTTAATGACGCTAAAAAGGCAGAGAAAAATCATCTCCTAATCTCTACACACACATACATTCACATACGCGTGTCATGATCACAAAGGGTGCTGGGTAATTATGATAATGAGGCAATATTGAGATGCATATGCCCTCTCTCATTAAACAACATCTTATTTTCTTTCAAAATATGGAAATATCTGATGTACCTACATGCTTGCTATGTACAAGACTAAACACACACATACAGTAAGTTGTATGACCAATAACATAGTGTAGGACTTTACCAACAGTTAACTACAAATATAAACACATAGCAGTATTTGCATGAGATTAATACAGTGATGGACTCATGGAAACGATGGGGATTACACAGCTGCCATAAACAATACTGGGTCGTCCCAATCATGGAAAACAAACAGACTCAGAGGAATACAATAATGTCTAAAAAGTAATGACAGGAAAACTAACATGGTGTCTTTGGCCTAAATTAATAAGTGTTTAATTAGAATTTATAATATATTAACCCGCTTTTGTGTTTATATCAGCTTAACACCAAAAGCATCTGTTAGTATCTCGACCCTGTGCTCTTCCTTTTTGGTCTGTCCATTTGAGAAATTCCCCTGTCGACTGTACACCTGCCTTTATTGAGTATTTATAGCGCTGCGATGTGTGCTATTAGCGAGGATTCAGGGACCCCCCCATTGTTATACTGTGGTACAGAGAGGTGTTCAGGGTTTTTCCCCGTGGAGCGTCTCAGCAACAATCTTGCAGGAAAACTGTAATACTTTTGAGGGGGTGTGGCAGCCTCTGCTGATTCACCGTATTTTGTTATGATTAATATCTGAAGGCTGTGCTGTTTTTGTTTCTATGTTTTTGATTTACTAAAAAATAGAAACTATATAAAACCTTTGACCCATACACGGAAAGTAACTTGATTCTGTCACTTAATTTTCCCTGTTTTTTTTTTAGGAGTTTTTACTTACCGAGAAGGAGAATCTAAGGACAGGGGATGTCCTGGGTCTGTTTTATTTAATGTAGTTTTAGATTATGTTTGATTGTGTGTTTATGTTCATTTAACTGTTTGTGAAGCTCTTTAAGGTGACTGTTGTTGTTATACTGGGCTATAAAAATAAAATTAAATTGAAAATTTAATTAATTTAGTAGGCTACATCAAAAATACTTAATAATAACTCTCACTTCTCTATCTCATCATCAGTCCATTATTTCTTATAGTCTATGTTCAAATGAATGTTAATTTAAATTCCTAAATGCTGTCCTTTTCCATTACAAACAAACAGTGACACATAACAATAACAGTTTGGTCTCTAAAAATAGTCTTTAATAAGCGTTTATGACTTCATGAGAGCGTTTATGGCTCTGTGACTCCACTTAGACAGTTCGTGTCCACACAGGTCAACCAGAGCATACCACACACACACACACACAGAGAGAGAGAGAGAGAGAGAGAGATAGGCCTGCCTCAATATCCTTTAATGACTGTTATTGACCACTGTCTCTGCCCTGTCATAATGACGCAAGGCCAGCCAACAATGTTTTGTCTCAGTAAAAAATGGAAAACATAAAGATGGTAAAAACACAAAAACACTTGATAAGATTTAGACCCAGTTAGGACTTATTCATCTTCAGTCACCTGACAAGTATCATAGCACACAAATCTTCCTCTGGTGCCATCTAGTGGTAGTGCAAAGCCTTACACAGTGGGATCTTCCTGGTTTGTATCTTAAAGCATATTGGTTTTGTCGACAGCTGAATGTGTGCTCTTGTATTCACTGTCTGGACAGATGTTTACAGAGAACAGGATGCAGTTTTTTAAAAGTGCAGAGAGATGGGCGCTATAGTCCCTCTGAACATTTACTATTAATGATGACCCCTTTACCCCCACTTAGTATTTGTAAACAACATGCAGGTTCCAATACAATTTCAATGCACGATTTGGCATTATCCACCAACAATAGTAAAATAAGAAGATGATATTGTGCAGTTACTTTAGTTCCACTATTGGGCAGGTGGTCTAGCAGAGGCTGCTACACAAAAAACATAGCAATTAGCACCCCAAAATAGCTGAGATGCTACACTGGAAAAACCTGGATGTAACAGAAGGGATCCACTGCAACACCTCCTCACATGTAAAAGAGTAAAAGTGGGGAATAATGTTTTTAATATGGATTTGGTTCTTTTGTTTACATATATTTGACTGTTTATTAATTGACTTTTTTGAACTTCCACTAGTGTTAATTGTTTTTGTAGTTTATCAGCACACATTTTGACTGATATGTTCAATAAAAACAATTGCATTTTGTGTGTCAAGCTTGTGCATTGAAGTTAGGGCTCAAAAACTTTACCACAATATTTTTTCTATGACTTAACATTAACCTTCGTCTTATTATTGTTTTGGCCTTTCTGCAATACAGTACCATTTGTTTTCTGGACCCAGATAATTCTCACAATAATTTTTTTTTAAACCATGAAGTTGCATTTTAAACTACCAGGACTTTTTTGTGAGCTTATGAACCCGACAGTTTGTGAAATGAATGGGCTTTGACTAAGCAGCTTATAAACCTGCTCTAATTGAGACACCTTAACTTCAGCGTGCAGCATCGGTGTCTAAAAAACTCGCAGCGGCTAAACTCAGACAAGCGCAACAAACTTCTTCACCTGCTCCATCAAGTCTTCCTACAGAAGTGTGTTGTGGCTTCCCCCGCTCTGACCGGCTGTGTGTGGAGTGGGATGAGTTTGAAGCAGGAAGAGCAGGGAGAAGAAGGGGGAGAGGGGCATGTTCTGTGGAGATGTAAACTAACACTGTAGCTTTTCACAGCTGCCTGCAAAAACTGGAATGGATTCTCACTGTCTCTGGATCAGGAAGAAACTGTTCAGTCACAAGCTGCTGAATATTTTACAGCAATTCAATTTGTGACCGGCCACAGCTCGAAGTGTCCAAGAGCAGACACACAGACACATATTTAGCATCACAAATGGACACTGTCAATTGTAGCAATATCAGCCGGTTCTTTTGTGTTGTGGAGATTGCATAGAGCCAGTTCTTTCTTCCTCAGTACGACAGATATTGAATAGACAGGTGTAAATGACCTACTTATACTTAAAATATTATTACTTATTATTACTGCACTTTTAATCATTAAGACATCACTGCAAGGGGTTCAAATGTTATGTTAATTATATATAAATCAAAGTATACACTATACACATTTCAATTATTCCCCATTTTCATCTTCATTTTTTTACATTCACCTCAGCAAAGATGGAAAGTGGCCTCTCAAAATAATAAACATAATGGATGTCTATGGTGTATAGTATTCAGAATTATTAAAATAATTGTATTTTGTATTATATTGTATTTTTGTATTGTATTGTATTTATATTTAAGTTGTTTTACTAATAAACAATAAACACTAGATGGCAGTATTCAGTGAGAACCACGGAGCATCAGGCAAGCACCCAACAAAACTCAATGTATCTCTCGTGTCCATCTAGTGGATCAAGGAGGTATGACAACGCTTTCTGAGTCTGTCAATCCCTGTAATTTAGCTCACATATAACCAACATTACACACTTTAGAACAAAAACCTTTTAAGTGTGTATTTTTGGCTTTTACTACTGCAAGCCGATTACATCAACATTCAATTAAAACATCCCTTTTTCATAAAAATAAGGAGACAAACAAATCAAACATATGCAAATGTATATGTTTGGTCAAAGTTTGCCGATATGGGTTGATTATTCTTATATAAAATCATCTGTACTAAGCCTAAATATAGAGGTGGCTAGTAATAAGTTACATTTATTTGAGTCACGTTTTGAATAAATTATACTTTCTAATTTTACCACAACATATTTTCCACTTATACTTGAGTAATAATATAATACTCTGCCCACGCCTATACATTACTAATGTATTGCTGTTGTATTGTGTAAGTTGTGTTTTTATTTTATTTCTCGTGTGAAGATGCTTCCATATTAAAGGGAAAGAGATTGCATTTAGTTAGGATTGATGATGTTGTATGTAAAAATGAACTGGACTAAGCACAAACAGTCTTAAAGCTAATGTAAAGGTATAGAAAGCGACAGTCACGCATCCCTTGGAAAAACAACATTATGAAGGGAAGTTTTGCTGAAGTGTACTGTGTAAATGTATAAAAATGTAATTTAAAAAAAATATTTTTTATTGTTTGGAAATACCTAAATTTGCAGACAATTTTGTCTGAAAACATCTGTATTAAAACATAAATCAGACATTACATCCAAACTGTTCTTCTGTACTTGAGTTATTTTTTTACTAAGTACTGTTTTACTTTAAGTATTTGGATGACTACATTTTATTTCTACTTGCGTAATATTATTTTGTAGTAATAGTCTTTCTTGAGTACAATTTTTGGCCACACCCCCCAACTTTCTGCTGCCTAGTATATGATGTTTTAAGGTCTTTTCCACAGATCATTCCTATTACAATATGCTAATGCAAGTTACACTGTATTCAAAATACACTGACTATCCCCTGGGACTCATTCACAGAAGTACTTACAGAAACACAGAGGACAGAGTAGTAGAGAGATGCAGAAACTGATGTGCTCAGAGCAAACCAGGAGAAAATAATGGACAGATGGACGAGTGCTCTTTTACAGCCTCTTCTCTCCCTGAGTGTGTGTGTGTGTATGTGTGTGTGTGAGCGTGCGTGCACATGTTTGCGCGCGTGTGTGTGTGTGCCCCACGCCTGGTACAACACTGGCAGAGACCTGGTGCCAAAGTGGGCATCTGGTCTATGGACTATCACAGGGGAGAGCAAAGAGAAAACAGTCACACCAATATACACACTGTTCTTCCCCCTAAAACTGTCTACACTAATAATGACAGTAACATCATTAGCTATAGTGACAAAGTGATCATTAGGCTGTAGTACTGTGCCATGATGAGAAAAGTCAACACACAAAATGGTGTGAGAAGCATATTGGATACTAATCAGACATAACTTTATGACCTGCCTATTTTCTGTGGCTGTGTTATGTGTTAATATGCAGCAAATTGTGATGCATCGTGTATTCTGACACCTATCTGTTCTTCTTCAGCAATCTGTCTCTTGGATCAGACCACATGGGCCAGCCTTCGCTCTCCATGTTCATTGCCTGTCGGCGGTTCACCACTGATCCTTCTTTGGGACCACTTTTAATAAGCTACAGACCACTGCATAAGACCTGCAGTTCTGGAGATGCTCTGCAGTCGACAAGCCATCACAATCTGGCCCTCGACAAACACACTCAAATCCTTATGCTCAGATGTCCAGTATCCAGGTTGTTTGTGTGCCAAAGTTGCCCACAGTCAGATTTTACACAGTCTACAGAGTGTTAATTTTGATTTTTTATGACCGCCCAGGTTCAAAATGCAAATTGCTTTCTGACATGATTGCTGCAGAAAGCTGACAATAACAACAGCCACTTCCAGGAAAGATTTGGGGAAATTCAGTAAAACGTAACTGGCCCTTAGAATATTTTCCAACAATAGATCAAGCCTTTTTTTTTAAGTTTCTGGACTTTACTATGTACTTAAAAAAATCAACCAAAACTGGTCGTGCTTCATGTGAACTACTGTACAGAACAATATGTAACAATATTTAACCACAAAAATATTTTACTCAAATTACCTAAGAACATACTTTTACACAAGTATATTTCTCTATATTCTGTAAAGTATATTTTTACTCCAGTGGCAAAGTTGTTTGAATGCTCGGCTTGCAATCAGAAGGTCACAGGTTTGATACAGGTTTGAGGGTAGTAATAGTAGTAATATTAACTTACAGAGTACAGATTTTACGTGTTTTTTCTACCTTAGCAGCTGTGTTTGTCTAATAGTCTTAGACATCTGTTTTTAACATAAATAACAGAGTAGGGTTATGATAAGATATTTTTAGTCCAAAAATAGTTGGTTTGTGGAAGAGCTAATATCAATATGTTCACCTAAAAATACACACACACACACACACACACACACAAAAAGCCTATTATAAAATATTCTTTCTGGGTACAATTTCTAAAAGATATTTTCCATCCATCCAACTTCTTCCACTAATCCGGGGCCAGGTCGCGGAGGCAGCAGTTTCAGCAAAGATGTTCAGACTTTGCTCACCCCAGACACTTCCTCCAACTCTACTGAGGAAATCCCGAGGTGCTCCCAGGCCAGCCGAGAGACAGTGCCTCTAGCGTGTCATAGGTCTTCCTCTGGGTCTCCGCGCAGTGGGACATGCCCAGAACAGCTCCACAGGGCAGGAGGCATCAGAAATAGATACCTGAGCCACCTCAGCAGGCTCCTCTCGATGTGGAGGAGCAGCAGCTCAACTCCAAGCTCCTCCTGGGTAAATGAGCTCCTCACCCTAACTCTAAGGGAGTGCCCAGCCACCCTGCAGAGAAAACTCATTTCAGACACTTTTATCTAAATTAATGAGGGAAATATTTACTTTTTTACTTATAATTTTTCAAATCTCTAAAATCAATACCCACTGACCATATGTGAATTAGAGCTTTCTTAATTGTGGTGTTGCAGTGTACAATGTTGACCACCAGAGTGCAGGCTGCTCCACCAGATGCCTAAAACTAACTTCTCTTTTATCTGCATTTATGTGACATCAATACTGGACAAAATCTTGATTTAAACAAGGTCTACACACTTTTGTTATGATACCCATTTGTACTATCATAAAGGTTTTATGATCACATAGTTAAGTTACTGTTTGACCATATGTTACATATTATTATTGCTTCCCTTTCACTTGAGATCACCCAGGCCTGAACTTTGACCCTAGTTAGTCTTCCTTAAGGAGGAGGTCTGTGTCTTTTGGTTTGGTCCCGGTCGTCTCCAATGGCAACCCCAGTTTACATGACAAGTGTGTAACACGAGCCGCCCATCAGGTAGAGCAGGTAACCAGACCACAGCGAGTTATCCAGACAGCAACAGGTGTGTACGAGGGAAGAGCTGAGACAGACAAAGGGTAAAAGAGAAACAAGGAAATAGAAAAGGCACACTTGAGGAGGTTTGATTTGAATGGGATCAACAATTGTGCTGAAAATAGAGACTGGAGGAAGACAAGGAAAGAGGAACAATGGAGTGTGAACTAGACGAAGATGATGGCACGTTCACTAACATCTCTCTGACAGATGATACAGGTAAAGGCACACTTCTGCAGTAACTTGGCTTCAATTCAACACTTTTAATGCATTGCTGAGGAAAGGAAAACTAATCCATGACTCCCTAAGATATACAGTAGCATAGGTTAAAATGTAATTAGATTCTTTTACTGAAGTTATTTATATTTTGGGGGTCTTCTTTTTAGTCTGGTAGTAAGGCATGACATTACTGAAGTGAATGAAAAGAGGCCAATAGGAAAACAAACAGTTGTAAACTGTCATGTGAGAGTGTGTCTCTGAGGTCTGAGGTGTGGCTTGGGTCCCAGAACAGGACTGCCAGGACTGCTTTTATGATTGAGTACACAGTCTGTGAGTACAGAGGCTGTGGAGATGTTACTTTGTGAGCCAATAACCTAACCTCCAAAATGTTTCAAATGATTAAAGTGTTTTTCAAGTTCCTTGCTTTTAAGTTTGTTGATAGACGTAGTTTGACCAAATGCAACAGCAACACTAAAGAAAAAATAACACTGCAATGTTACATATTTTAATAAATGCAGTAGTTCTCAAATGGACTGATTGTGGGGCCCAATTTTATCCCTGTTCCTTTTATTGTGACCCACTATTTACTGAACCAACATTACTTTACAGCAAATGAATTCCATGTAGCCTATTTTAAAATCAGTTTCAATATTTATGGTTCAAATAAGCAGGACATTAAAACCTCCCTGCAGCCTACTTTTGAGTCCCAACCCACCATTTGGGAACCACAAGTATACAGGCTTGTGGTACCAAGGGCCATGTAAACGTCCTCCTATCATGTCAGCCAGATAAAATGCCACACCAGTAAAATAATATTAGTATTTTCTATCTTCAGTTAAATGTATAAATGTTTTTGATGGAACTTATATAGCTACAAAAGTTGCCAGTTTCTTTTTTGTCCAATTCCAATTACATTTACAGTAGTTTAAGTAGGCCTAGTAGGACAGATAGAAATGTGTAAATGGCTGAATTTAACACCATTGCTTTGAGTTTGACATGTATGCTCTACAGGTAATAACCAGTAGTCACTCCAGCAAGTTATTGGCTAAGAAACGGCACCCTGTGGGCTACTCGGAGGCAGCAGAAATGTAAACACCCATACCTCATAACCTATTTATTAAATTTCACACCGGCCAGCAGCACTCTCTCTGGTGCTAACACGGAGACAGATGGACAGACACTGGTGTAGATGCACTGAACACACAGTCACATATGCACAGGGCTCTGGTGGAAACAACACTGCTGGTCAGGGCTGTGTCTCCAGCTGCTGCACTGTTCATGTGTGTGATGTGTTATCAGGGGAAATGCCTCATGCCTAAGCATCTGTTAGGAACCTACAGCATAACAATACATGGGAAAAAACTGATTATTATCATATATCAACATATTTTGAAAATTCATTGGGCTTCTTCTGCTTATTCCCATTGGATCCCAGGTTCAGGAGCCTATCCCAGTAACTATGGGCCTTAGGTTGGGTACACCCTGGACAATGGCCAGTGAGTCGCTGTGCTGACACAGAGACATACACTGACATCATTCGCTCTCCTACGGTGGGAGAAGGCTGGAATACCCAGAGAAAACCCACAGTAACACACAGACAGAGGCAGAGTCAGGAGCACTAACCACTCTTCCACCTCGCCCCCTCTGAAGTATTATAGAAAGTGTTAAAATTACTAACATAGGCCATATTTTTTTGACTTTTTGAACAAAGGCCTTGAGCTTTTATATTACTTTTAGTTATACATTTTACATTACATTTTATTTTATTTTATTTATTTATCTTACTCTCTTTTTCATGGGTGCCCTGTCTTGCAAAATGCAACACAAATAAGTAACAATTTTAAATATAAGACATACAATAGGAATAGCCTAACAATTAATTGTAAAACAAGTACATTCATGTTTGTATATATCTGCCACCAGCTCTTTAAAGGGCAACAGAGGCACCAGTGTGTCCAGTCTAACATGTCTGAATGTTATTCTATTTGTGGGAAGCATAACAAATATTTGACTGTGTGTGTGGTTAGTTGGCCTTCTTACCTTCCCATACTGAGGCGCTGAAAGATTGTAAACATGATTGGTCTTTGGTAGTTGGTTCACTGCTTCTGACCCAGCTGAACACAAATAATTCAAGTTAAAAATGCTTTTTTCACTTGACAATGTGACTAGAGCAAAAGTTAGTCAAAAGTAGCCTACTTAAGGATTCATATTCTTGCTTACCCTATCAACCAATATTATTATCAATAGTAGGCTACAACATGCAGGATTTTTGTTTTAGTATATTTTTCACAATGGGAAACTGTAAAAGCTCGGGTGACCAGACAGTCCCAGTTTTAGGCTCTGTGTCCGAAGTCGACATGTCCCAAGACATATCTGTAAAACACTAATATGTCCCAGTTTTCAACAAACCACCTCCCAGTTGTCCCTATTTTAACTAATACAAAAGCATAAGACACTTAAAAACACATTTATCTAAAGATTTTTGTCACTAGAATTATTTACAATATCATTATTTTGTATTAATAAATTCACGTTAAAATTTGACATGACAGAAAATAGTATGGATTTCAGATACTTTTGTCACTGTTCAAATGCACCAGGATTTGTGAAAAAATATATGTGTCCAAGTTTTGGGGAGAAAAATCTGGTCACCCTACTATAAGCTTAAAAAAAAGCTAGGATAAACATGGAAGAACCAAAGGATACACTTAATCCCTTCAGAAATGTCTGTATTATTTACATACCTCAAGTGACAAGTCCTTTACCAAATTAGGCTGCAGACTTTTGGCTACCATACAACTCTCTGCTCAACCTCCACGTCTGCGAGCTTCATTAAATACAGGGCAGAAAAAAAACGCATATTTATCAGTTTTAATTCTCACTTTTAGCGCCCTCTTTCGTTTGCTGTGTGCACGGTAGCAGTGAAGTCGTGATGACGATGTGGATGTAGCTAACACTGTTACACTGCAGCCTCCATCCGCCTCATCTCTGATACTTTAACACTATTTACATCCTCATACTCCGTTAAAAGGAGAAACGTCTTCCCGCGTTTGGTGAGTTAAAGTATCAGGTTTTGTGGTCGTTTGTAGTTTTACGTACAAATTATTATCAAGCAGTGGCTAACTTCGAAGCTGATGTTAGCAGTAGCCGCTAGCCGCAACACCCATTTGAGCCACAAATGCTGCAATGTCCCAGCTTTGAGTGTGGATTTTGGACATAATAACATTTTCCCATGATGACAACTTAGATTGGCATCACGCTTACTCTTGCATCTGATCTAAATCGCCTCCGAGCTAGTTAGTTTCCTAAGGCTGCTAACTAAGCTAATGTTTACACGCTAATTATCGGACACGACCAGCTTTGTGGGTGGCTTGCATTGTGGTTTTATTCTTCCTAATATTGCAAGTCACTTTTCACGTTAAAGTATATATTTTTTGCTCAAAGAACACGCATGACATGCTTTTGTGATTGTAATAATCGTGGTATATACGAGTGCAACGAAAGCCACAGAGATCCCCATAAAGCCTTTCGTGAATATAGTTTTTTTTTTATGGGCCTTAGTTATCCAAAATGATCCCACCGACCAAGAGACATTTAAACACAAGTTTTCTTTTATTCACAGTGCTTTAAACGTTTTACGCACGCACCATTTCCATTGATCTTGTCCTGGGTGGGGTGTCCAGTCCACAGGCTGCAGGCACGACTCTCCTTCTTCAGATAATGATAAACATACTTAAAACATTGAACACGGATCTATAACAGGGTCTTAAAAGCATTAAAAAGGTATGAAATTTAATTGTGTCAAAATCAAGGCCTTAAAAGTAGTAAATATTATGTTGGTATTAGATTTTGTTCATCTAGTTCTTAAATTGTGTCAAAATTTTATGTTACTATTACCAAAAGTAGTGTCACCACAACAATAAAATATATTGAAGAAATGTTATCATTGAAATGTATGATTCATGATTTTTTTTTAATGCAAAGTTCCATGGTGTTCTTTCATCTGTATTAGAGTTTTAAAATAAACTCTTGAGTTTCAGAGTTGTATGAATAATTCCTGTATGTAAAATTCATACAGGTTACATATTGTGCTGTTGTTGACGATGCTGGCATTAAATTGCACTCTAGATGGCATTAAAAAGTCTTAAAAAGGTCTTAAATTTCACAAGACAAAACCTGGAGCTACCCTAAACTGACACAGTATTGTTATGAGTATGAAAATAGTAAAATACTAGGTTGCCTCTTTCTGTACTTGATGGAAATTTGCGGACATTAAAGACAATAGATCTATAGGGATTAAATTAAACTATGTCTTTTTTAATGACAAACATACATCTCTGATACAACATTTATGTGCTGTACACTGTAATAAATGAAGTCTAAACATTGTTGATAGTAGGCCTTGTCTGAATGTTTGCCTGAGGGTGACTCGTAACTCATGCTGCTTCTCGTCTCTTTCCTTCAGTGGACAGTGGACCTGCAGCCCTGTATACTAAACCAGAGAACGAGCTTTTCATCATGAACTGTGACATAGATGGTACGTATAATTACTCTTTGAAAGTGCTTGAGACTGCCTATTAATGAGTTACTGTTTACTGCATTGATCTTGATGTATGTGTTTTAGGAGATATGGAGAACCAGGCAGAGATGGAGGAGAAGACCAGGTTAATAAATCAGGTTTTAGAGCTCCAACACACGCTTGAGGGTGAGGGTTGTATTTGGCTTTTTTTTGTGAAATTAACTGATAAATAAATAGTGCTATCCATTTTATACAATACCCAAACAAACTGACACCTAAAACACAACACATTTGACCTTTGTCAGCGTGTCCCAGCAAACCATGCTTTCTAGTGGTCAGTATGGTTGGAAGATGTGAACCCACAGCAGCATTTTATTGATACAGATGTGTTTGTGCATTTCATTTTACTGGGAAAATGTACCCTCTTAAGATGCACAATATAAGTTAGCGAAAAGATTACTCACTCATATTATGCTTAGTTATAGCAATGAGTATTAACTATTGAAAGTTTGGGGGATTTCCATTAAGTAAATGGCTTGCTTGCGACTTTACAAAGACACTTTACTATTGGGATAGAGTGGTTGTTCTATAACAGGAAGGTCGGTGGTATGAATCCAGATCATGCTGTTGTGTCCTTGGGCAAGACACTTCTCCCACCTTGCCTGTTTAAATATGTTTGATAGTGGTTCAAGAGGCTCTTATAGCCACATCCCTGTCAGTCTGCCCCAGGGCTGCTGTAGCTACAGAAGTGTGATTGAGGAGTGAATGAATAATGCACCTAATTATAAAGAGTACAAAGAAAAGTGCTATACAAGACAGCTGCATTATTATTACCGTATTTTTTGCACTATAAGGATTATAAGGCACACTGTCAGTTTTTGAGAAAATTAAAGGCTTTTAGGTGCGCCTTATAGTGCGGACAATATGTTATTATTATTATTATTATTATACTAAATCCCTTTCAAATTACATTACACAGATTTGGCTGGGATTGGATAAACTAGCTATAGTGTGAGTGTGCCTTTAAAGAAACTGTCCAGCAGATAAACTCATCTCAAGAAATGTTGGGACATGTAGCAATATTTTTTAACAGGCTAAGCATATTTTTTGGGACATAATATTTACAAACATACAGTATCTAACACCATTTTCGTTTTCATTGTAGATCTGTCGGCACGAGTGGATGCCGTGAAAGAGGAGAACTTGAAACTAAAATCGGAAAACCAAGTGCTGGGACAGTACATCGAGAATCTCATGTCTGCCTCCAGCGTCTTTCAGACCACTGACACAAAGAGCAAAAGGAAGTGAGCTGCTTCTAGGAAAAGCTTGACATCTCAGTGCGGGCAGCAAAATGTGGAAAATAACCAGAACAACAACATAGAGAGGGCTGGCTTCTTAACAGACCTGGAGTCAAAACGATAAGATACATCGACTCATAATCAGTCAACTGAAATGCAAGATGTATCCAATATTGCTTTTAACCATGTCCGTTAAGTAGCAGCTTCCTCTTCACATCATAATCCACGTTTAACCCTTTTGAACTGATAGAGATCTGACCATAACACATGTATTATGTTGCATAGGATCTTAAGACGAGACACTACAGGTCAATAGGGTAACGTTTTTGATCTACAGAAATCATTATGAAACTTATACATTAGATTACCGACACCAACATGAGAAAAAAATGTATTGCAACTCTTTGTTTTAATATGCAAATTATCTATTATCTACTTAAAATGCTCATTTGCATATAACACAAAATCTGGATATTAGATTGGGTCAGGTTTAAAATTGTTGGTTTATTTTGTTGGTACTTTACATGAAAGGGTTACCAGAGGGAATTATGGATATCTTATTCTATGTTTCAGTAAATGAGGAAATACTAGCAGCCTTTTTGCCATATTTGTAGGAGTAAACTGGCAAATCAGGCTAGGAACAATATATTAATAAACTTCTTTGTAGGCCTTTAAAATTTAGTATAATAGAAAATTTGGTGCTTGTAGGTGCTACTGAAGTGGAGATTCATTCTGAGGAAACAAGGCCTTTGAAGTTAATATTTCAGGTAGAAATCTGTCAATGCAAGTTGACAGATTTTAATGAAATAAACACCTTAATAGAGATTGAACATTTTAGTGTGAAAGTTACATGTTAAGGGAAATAACTGATTGACATTTTACCTGTAGTGTCTTGCCTTGTATTAACAATCATTATGAATCCTTATCTGGTCCTTAACTTTGTAACAGTTTTATTTCAATGTGGTTTTCTGATTACATTTGACTTTCTGACCATAGAAGTGAGCTAAAACAAACTGTCTTAACCACAGGTCCAATCTAAACACTATTCTTTTTGTTATTTATTTCTGTAAAGTATTTTGTCAGCTGGGTCTGTGTTCATTCATGCATAACTATGTACAACCCCATTATAAAACTGGACAGTATTTCTGAAAATGAACGAGAGATGGATGCATGTACTGTACCTTTTGAATGGTTTTAAGTTTTGGATCAATATGTTACCTTTTGGCCATTCCCTTATGGAGTTGCCACAGCCTCCTAGATTGCATTAATTTGCATAAATTTGGCATAGTTTTTACACTGGATGCCATTCCTTACACAACCTTTTCAATTTACACAGAGTACACTGGCTTGTGGCTGGATTGTACTTAAATCAACAATTGCTTATTGATAAACAGATTTTTTTGTTGCTCATATTAAAATGTTATTTAAAAGTTGCAAAATTTCCATCCAATTTGGAGAAAAAAAAAAAAAAATATGTCAGCCGAGGTAGGTAAGGTGCATATTATTGTGGGTGTCTTTATCCATTGGCTATTAGGAAAGAGAGGACACTGAACAGGCCAAATGACACGAGGAACAGCTGAGACTTGGAAACATAAAAAAGCTGTATTCCCATTTGTAGCCAGAGAACAAAGCAGTTAAAAGGCCTTGAGTGATATTGATCCACTCAGGACGGCCCGTTAGAGGATGGATATGACCGTAAAACGTGTTGATGCCCCTTCACTGTTGAGTCGAGGGTGTGTCTGTACTGCGGCAAACATAAAGAAATTAACAATCACTTGAAAAAAAAAAATTGTGTTCTTTTGAGATGTTATTGTTAAAACAGCAGTGAATATGTGCTGTTTGAAAAGCGACGGGTTGCTTTAAACTTTACTGTATATTCTGTAATTTATTATTTTGATATTTTTAACAGTTGTACAGTAGTAACACCTTATTAATCTGTTAATGGCATGCTTAATATGCCCAACCTACACACATGCTGCTACTAGTGTGTAGACTCTGCACCTTTACTTTTAATAAAATCCTACTTAAATCTTATTGGTTTGGTTTGTAATCTCTTCTATGGCTGACAACAACATGTTGAATATTGCATTAATATCATTGGTGATTTATAGCTACTCTTTATGAGGTTAAGGTTTCATTAAAAATAAAGCATAAACATCTCTCAAGCTGATCCGGGTCAGGTTTGTGGAGGCAGCAGTGTATGCCCAGATTTCCCTCACCCCAGACACTTCCTCCAACTCTACAACGGGAATCCCAGGGCATTTTTAAGTCAGATGGCCGAGATGTCCCCTAGGCAGAGAGACCTAGGACAGTGATTACCAATCTTTTTGGTCTTGTGTACCCCTTGGCTTTTTTTTGTCATACCATAAGTACCTGATACCAGTACCAGGACTTGATGGTCATAAAAAAGTACAGCAACATTTTATACTTGATTGTATACAAATATTGTAAATAGTTCTCCAGCATTATTTTTTCTTTTCAACTCCAATTCAAACTAATAAAAATAAAAAATAAAAATGCATTTAATAATATGGAAACAATCACAAAAAACTACAAATTTTTCCTTCAGCTGATTATCTGTTTTGCTATATATTTTATGTTCAAAGTAAACTTAAAAATAATATATGTAGTATAATAACTTTTCCTGTGTATATATTAAACTTAATAATAAATTTATCACAAAGGAAAAATTAAATAATGTGAATAACTTCTCTTTCCTTTGCAAAATTATCAAATAATTTCATTTACCCCCGCAATGTGCCCCTAGGGGTCCCCGTACCCTAGGACCTAGGATCTAGGACACGCTGAAGGCCAATAATCATTTAATTCAATTCTAATTTATGAAGGAATAAGGCTCTGGACTCACTGGTCAAACTTGGGCTAAATCAAGGGTTATTAAGATTAAACCAGGTCTAAATTTAGGACTGAATTAGAAATCCACCAGGACAAACTTTGTTTTTTTGCAAAACCAATATTATTTTGGGATTTATAGTGCGGCCCTAATCTATTCACATACTGTACATACATAGACATGTGGCTTTTGTATTAAATAATTTTATTTTTCAGAGCAATGTACAATTTGCAAACAAATGTAAACAGGAACATTCGCCAACGTCAGGCCAAAATGTGAACTACTACAATAGAAAACAAATAAATTAGCATCAACATAATTCCCAGCCGACAATCTAGGATCAGAAAATCCAGCTACGGAAGATAATCTGGGAAAATACTGCAGTGTAGTGATCGATCGAGACAAGCCTTCTTCAAACACAGAGAGCCGCATTTCCTTAATAATAAATGAGGACCAAGGCAAGGTTTGTTATATTTTTTAGCCAAAGCATGGTAAATAGTTTCTATAAACATGTCTTAAATTTTAAGTATGTCTAAACTTAGTACAAGCTCATCTGTGACATCTAAGAAAACCGCCTCCTAATCACCCAAAACACTGCATTTTTGTACTACCGGCGTCAAACAAAATCAATAAATATAATCATCAGTGCCAATCCTGCTATAGCTTATTAAAATGCTCCTTACAAACTAAGCTAATATCTAAACAAAACATCCATCTGAAAAGAGGTAATCTTTAAAACCTAAGCTGAGGCGACTTTTCAACAGAAATGCCCCGAAAATGCTGCAAAAACAAACAGCCTTTTTTTTCCTCACAACCTGGCAACCCCTTTTCCCAAGGCTTATGTAAAACTCTTTAGAAACATAGGAACTTAGTTAAACCGTGTCCTTAAACATGTTTGAACTCGCAGGACACTAGAATATACCGTAGTTCTTAGATAGTAGAAGCCCCTATGAGACGATGACAATGGTATGAGGAGACAGAGTCAACAGAGGAGCACTCTTAAAAGGCTTTAAAAGTTAACCAGAGTAGGATGGGATGGCTCAAAATGGGACAAAGGGTGGGGCATAGCTATGAGTCTTTAAAAAACAATAAATAAATTTAGAGTAAGTGGGATAGTTGGAGCGGGATCAGACCTACTGTATGTGGCTTTACTGTGAGGGACAGGGGAGAGAGACGTGTGGATGGGGCAGCCGGGATGACTGCAGGCTACCAGGTGTTTTTTTTTTTGGAGGAAATACGTGCTGCTCCGCTCAGAGAGGGGCGGTGCAGCGGCAGAGATGCTCTTCCTCGGACGGGACAGGACGCAGTAGGAGTCTCGGCTCACCTCCTCAAGTCTTTCCGTACCCTCCTCTTTCTCACAGATTGTTTGTGACCCTCCTCGGCGCCGTCACCTTCGTCTTTGGTCTGGGTTTGTAAAAAAAACAAAACAAAACAGAAATGTAAGATGGAAAACACGTTACCATTAGTTATCATTCAGTATTAACAGTGACACTAACCTGGTCGTCTGTTGTTCTCTCAGGAGCTTTACTTTCGTCCTCTCCTCCCTCGTCTTCATCTTCATCCTCTCCCTCAAGATTGTCTCCTGCAGGCCCGTTAACCTCCTCCTCCTCTTCCTCAGCATCTTCTTCTGCTGTTGGAGGAGCACAAATAAGAGTCACAGTCAACAATTACAGAAAACACTTGCGTTGGACTTCATTTGCAATAAGGTTGGGGGTTGAGCTCATATTAATCAGGGTAGCTTCAGGTTCTGTCTTGTGAAATTTAAGACCTTTTTAAGACTTTTTAATGGCACAATGCCAAAACTGCTGGCAAAAAAACAATAATCTGTATGAGTTTTACACCAAAGAAAGGGCTATGCAGTATTTTAAAAGCCTAATACAGAAGAAATAATTTTAGTGCTGCATTACAAAAAACAAAAACTGATTCATTATTTTCAGAGGTGAAGGTTTTTGTATAGAGATTGTTTTTTGCAATGCCAGCCAATAAACAGTAGACCTGTCACAAAAGTACAAAAGAGCTGAACACTTATTTCTAATTACACTCATATATTGTATGAAGCATTAACACAGTGAATTAATTTTACAAATGTCTGTTTGTCTGTTTGCTAACATTTATTCACTAATCCAGCCACTCTCAAAATCAAGAGTGTCGTGGCCATCTTAAATGTACAAAAATCCTACGCGGACCCCTAACAATAAAACCTCCCTCTGCTGAAAAAACTATGATGTTGTTCTCCATAGATTTCTAAAAAACACTGTTGGACTGTTGGCTAAAAATTTGTTTTACAGTAATATTTTTAAACAAGTACTTAATTTAAAACTCAATTTCTTTTTATGTACTTAATAGAGACAACCTCTGCAGTACCTTTGCGGTCCACCAGGGGGCCCCGGACCCCACTTTGGGAACCATTGTACTAATCTATTACCTACGACACTGGAAACACTTGACTTACATGTCACAATTTGATATTTAAGACCAAGATAAACAAAATTCAATACCTGACCATATATTTCTATACTTATAAGGCCTTGAATTTGACAACATCAGATTTTAATACCTTTTTAATACTTTTAAGACCATTTACCTGGTCTTGGCACTGGTGCAAAGTGTAATTATACTGTGGCGTGTGAACCCCTGTGGCTGGGTTAAGGTTATAGTCCACAGTATACAGTATATGAGTATATTACCTTCAGCTTCTGCGGTCTCTCCACTCTCGGCTGCTTCGCCTTCATCGCCCGCTCCCTCATCCTCCTCTTCCTCCTCCTCTTCCTCCTCTACATCCTCTTGGGGGACATCCACCTTCTTGTACACATAATCATCTTCGGTTTTCTGAATAAGATACCGTATATATATGATGAGGTCAAGTCACATCATTTACATTACATTTTTTGTACAGTATGTGTTTTGGATAATGCATTGTGAATACCTTTGGCCAGCAGAATAGCACAGCCAGACCAACAGGCAGGCCCACAGTCAGGATGTAGATGATCCAGAGCCATGGGCGCTCCTCTGCCGCCATCATCAGCTGAGCAAAAACCCCTGGCTGGTATCGTTTAACAGAAAAACATATTTTAGAAAAGGTTTTAAAGGCAAACGTTAAATGTGTGGTTTTGTTGCCTACGTGTGTACGAGACTCCCAACTGGGGCAGCACAATATTAAAAATATAATAAGCAATAACTATGTTGAATAAGGGGACTTCCTTTTTGACATAGTAAGTTCAATTTAATTCAAATTCAATTTAAGCAAAATGACAACTTAACAAAGATTAAACCAGGACTAAAACTAAAAAAAAAAAAAAAAAAAACAGGGGTTAAATTAAGGAATAATCCTAAATCAGCTTAATAAATGTTTTAGTCACAATTGAAGGTACTAACAGGACAATATTTCTGAAAGTGAAATTTCTGTAAGCTGGAGGACCATAACAACCATGACATTATTGTGATACATTAGTTTCTGGTGATATAGATACTGCATTTCCTGATATTGCGATAAATAAGATTGCGATATACTGTAATGTGCCGCCCTCCTCACAGCTCACCTCATTGGCACTGGCCACCAGCTTCTTCAGGCCCCAGCTGTCCGAGGCCCAGCGGTCGGCCACCTCCTTGTGGGATGTGACAATGAAGTTGTCAAAGTAAATATCTGAGGTCATGGACCACAGCTCCAAACCGATGGCCCTGAAAGCTGTCATCCTGAAAGGGTGCAGGTCCTCGAAGAACTCGGGGTTTTGCATTTTACGGGGCTTCCACACTCCCTGCACAGAGAATGGACATCAGATTAACAAAACCATGATTAACAAGCACCTCCTGTAACATTAAGCTCATAGCTGTCCGCTCACGGTCAGTGGAGGTTACCTGATAGTTGGGGTTGTCCACAAGAGGGGCTTTCCACTTGCCCTTATACTGAGGGTTGTTGATCATGGGGCGCTTCCACTCCCCACATCCGGGGGCGGTCTCACAGGCCGGGTTAGGGATCTGAGGAGCCTCCCATTCGCCGTCCATCTCCTCATCCCTGCACAAGATAAAGGAAGGAGCAACACGTCAATGCAAATTATAACTCTGCCATGTATTTAACCATGGTATCTCCAGGTATTTTCTTGTGAAATTTAAGACTTTTTAATGCTACTTAGAATACATTTTAATGCCAAGATTGCCAGCAAAAGTAATCTGTATAAATTTTACACAAATAAAATATCAGTATTACTCTCTGAAACCCATTGGTTTTATTTTCAAAGCTAATACAGCTGAAATAAGTCCAGTTCTGCATTAAAAATCTCAAAACATAATAATAAATTTCAGTACTAACAGCATTTACTGTATAATGGGGATGTTTTTATAACAAATATGCCTGCAACATTACGCAGCCTATCAACACTGGACTTAGCTTTCAAAAACTTACTAAATAAAAGTACATTGGGGTGGGTGACTTTAAGATATTCGTAAAACCACTATTGATAGAATTTGTTGCCAAATTCACATCTAACTCACAAAAAAGTCAGACTTCTCTGTTGTTACTTAAAAAGTATTGGTCTAAATATATTTTTGACAAGTACCAAGTCCTAAATTGCCAATTTAAAACCTAGATGAACAAAATGTATTAACTGCCCATACGATTTAATACTTTTAAAGCCTTGATTTTGGAAATATCAAATTGAATACCTTTTTAAAACTTTTAAGACCTTGGAACTGCCCTGTTAACAGTGTGGACTTAAAAATGTATTTACCAATCTTCAGGTTTCTCAGCACTCGGGTCAGGAACAAATTCAGCTTCGTCATCGAGCCAGCCCTCAGGTTTTAGAGCATCTGGATCTTCAATCTTTGCAGGTGCCTCCTCATCCCTGTAGCAAGCACAGACACACACAGTATAAGGTAAAAAGTGATTTTGGTTTTAGGCTGAATGCCCTTCCTGATACAACCGTCTTCATTAATCCAGGCTTGGGACTGCCACAAAAAGCACACCAGCTTATATATAGACCTTGCATATGGTAGAAAGTTATAAAAACACGGCTTATTATTATGATTTATATATTTATATTATTAGTAATATTTCACTGCTTCAGCCTTTTAGAACAACAAAAGATACCGTATTTGTGTTTTACTTTTAGTTTTTGTTCTCTAGCTAATAATAAAGGGTTCGTAACACTTTTTTACCAAGAATTTTCCATGACTTTTCCGAAACTTTTGACAAAATTTAAAATAATAGTATTCAAAATGTCCAATGAGGTGCAGAAATTTTGCTACAATTTCAGTTGTTAAATATGGAAATTGGTCAGTCAAACATTTGGGGCTTCTTCACCCAGAAATATATTATTCCACTAATTCTACTGACTTATAGCCTACACATCAGTGATTAAAGATAATTATGCTATATTAGATATAAACTAATCATCTATGCTGTTTTTAAAGCATTACCAAAATCAAAAGAGCCAAAGACCAGCAAAAAAATATTTAATTCAAATATTCTGATAAAAAAATGTATATTGGTCACTTTTTTTTGAGTGAGAGAAGATTTAACTAAGAGTGGCCGAATGTTACTCAGACTGTTTAAATTTCTAAAACTTTACAAAAGTTTACACAAAAATATAAAATTCCAAAACTTTTTCAGGGCCTGTAAATTGCACTTTAAAAATTCCATGACTTTTCCAGGTTTTCCATGAGTGTACGAACCGTGATAATTGTTAAAGTGTGTTGCGCTCACCAGTCGTCGGGTTTCACTGCCTCTGGGTCCGGGATCTTGGCCCTCTCGTCCCAGTCCTCTGGTTTGGAGTCGGTCGGGTCGTCGATCTCTCTGGGAGGGTTCACTGGTGGGACGACGTCCTGCAGCAGGTTACCACGGCTCACGCTGGACTGGTCGATGAACATCTCATAGCTGTTGTCTGGGTTCAAGACTGACAGAAGAGACAGGCATAAATAATAAACACATAAAAGATTTTTAAAAAAGAGGGTAATTTTAGCTTGAGGAGTTTGTAGTTTACCCAGCGTGTAAAGGTGAGTCTTTTTATCGGTGTAAAACTTCTTCAGGTCCACGTCAGCTCTCTTGGCGTGTTTCTCCTCGATGTCTTTATTCAGAGGGTTTACGTGGCGGAAGATGAAGTGCAGTTTGTAGTCTTCTCCGCACTTGTCGGGCCCGAACATGATGGTGTACGGTGTGCGGTCGTGAAATTGTTCCTATAGGAAAGATGTAAGAGTTAGTTACAATAAAGTGATCTACTACATGCGTATCCATAAAGACAGATAAATGAACGCCTACAAGATTGAGATCTCCGGTGTCTGAGAGTAGTTTGATGTATGCGCCACCGCAGTCAATGCCATCTTGGAAATTGACTTCATACCTACAAAAAACATACATCTATAATAATTCTACCAACACAATCACCACAAAAGGTTTGGACAATGTGTGCAATATAAATAAGTACAAAGTCTCATAAAACTATATTTAATTTACAGTAGACCATAAACTCCATTCGTACCAAATCATCTTACTGAAATGTTACTGAAATGTTGCTGCCATCAACTTTAAAAATGAGGTAAATGGTAAAATATTTCAGTATCAACACCTAATATGTTGTTCTATGGCAGTGTTTCTCAACTAGGGGTATGGGGACCCCTAGGGGTACGCGAGTGCTTTGAAGGGGGTACTTGGAGTTATTTCATATTATACAGTATTTCCAAGATGAAAAACATTTGCAATCTTTTTATATTGAACTATTGAAAAGACAAGTAATAAAAAGAAAGTGAACCTGCTAAAGAATATTATTAAAATATTATATTTTGTTGAATGATTTTTAGGTTGTATAGCTTGTTTAAAAGGGGAGGTAATACAGTTCTTTTAATTTTTCTTTGTAGTAAATTTGTTATGAGTTTAAGATGATTATTTATTGTTTATTTTTATTTTTTTAAGATATTTTGGACATTAAAATATATGCTAAATAAATGTAAAAGGAGTTTATGTTATTTTATATTTTATTTTATAGAGAGGAAAATTATTATGTATTTAATCTTGAATTTGAGTTTCATCAAAAAATGCCACAGAGTTAACATTTACAATAAATTAAGTACAAAATGTCTTTGTACTAACGAAGACAGATGTTTTTTTTTTTTTAAATAAAATTACAATTTTTAAGAATTTTCAACATGTATGAGTGAGGGGGTACTCATGATATGACAAAAAAGCCCAAGGGATACCTGAGACAAAAAAGGTTGGGAACCACTGGTCTATGCTCTATTGTAAATAAATATTTGTCTCATAAGTTCAGGTTTACTTTACATTTTTCCATTGTTTTTGGAATCTGGTTGTTGCTGTATAATGAATATAAATCATTGTAAAAAAAAAAATGCAAATATTGTCAACATTTGTTAGATTGTATCTATAAACTCACTGTATGACCAGAGGATCATCCTTAAAAACAAATGGTTTATTGAGCATTGCAGCAATGGCGTGGTGTTTGGCTCTGGACTTGAGCACCAGACCCTTATCTCCAGGAACCTTGTTTTCCTTCAGCACCTCCACAGCCCACTTCCCTACAGCCGCAAAAACAATTACACAACTTATTAACAAAGTGTCTCAAATGGGATTTTCTGTTCTGTCCTGCTTCTGTATGTTTCTACATCCCACACTTAAACAATCAGTTGCTACAGTAAACTTACCATGATATTACAGCAGTTAGAAGCTGAGGTACGATTACCACAGCAAATATGGTAATCTTGTATAATTACTAACACAAAGAGTGGTATAATAACACACAAATATGCCTCAAAGACACATGATAAATGACATATACTTTGGAGATTCTTAGTGGGGTGTAAGATACAAACCATCATATTTTGCGATTTCTTCATCTGCATCTCCTTTCACCGTCTTAGACTGCTGCCACCTGAGTAAAGAAATCCACAAGACTAAAGTTATGCAAACAAAAATAAACAGCTGAAAAACGTAGCTGCTGCAAAATGTCTGCACTGATTTTAGAGGTATCTTGTAATAATTTTGATGTCCTGGTTTAAATCAGTTACCTTTGTACTGTTAACTTCAAAATTTGTAACTTTTAACTGCCAGATCAATTTATTTCCTTTTTTTTCATTAAGTGGTTCTTGATCAATTTATATATTGACTTAATTAATCAACACAAATGATAAAGCCTTAAGATGCCAGTTTTGGACATTTGACCACATTTTTGAAAAATACAGTATATATTCAATATTGTACAAACAAATGTGGCTCTGATAATTATCAGTATGAATGGCTGACCAATCTGAATGTGTGAGAAGACTGACTTGGTGCATTTTTTATTTCTGTATAATGTCAGATTGAACAGTTCTGTACAATTAATGGAAGTTTGAATTACGTTATAAACTATTTTGTGACCCCCCCCACACTAATTTAAAGTGAAAAAAGTATTTTATTTCCTATTTTTCTGCAGCAAACGTCATACAATTTTCTAAAATTAAAGAGAATTGTAAAATTGAACTACCATGTTTTTATCACCTCTATCTGAAGTTTTCATAATGTACTTGGTCACCACAGTTATCTAAAACATTATTTTGACTTGAACATGCAGTCCATACTGTCCATCTGATAACAAGTTTGCCCTTATTTCTTTTTAGATTTTTCGTACCACATTTGCAGATTTGTTATACTGGCAACCATGAATTACCCAGTGATGCCTATTTATTGTAAAAGGTCACAACAGAAATCATTGGATAAATTTTGTGATTTACTTTATTTTTAACAAAAGTGTATAAAGTTTGCTGCAAAAAAAAAAAAAAAAAAAAAAAGGGGAATTGCAGGTTAAATCAATTTCACTTTAATTTAAGGGGTGAGGTGTCAAAAAATGTGTTTATAATGAAAGTCTGTGGTACAAATCTTGTACTAAACAGTCTCAACATAAAGACCTCACACTGTCAAAACAGATCAGATATAGATGAAACTCAGAAATTACAAAATCCATTGCAAAACATACTTCCTTACTCATTTTCATGACTAAGGAACAATCAGAGCCAAAATAATCTCATGCATCCCCAACTACACATATTTCCCTTAATTATGTGTACATACTTTTGACTTACACATTGATCTGTGTGTATGTAAATATGTGCGTACATGTTCACATACTGGGTCCCACCATCAGACCAGTAAAGAACTACTGTTTGTACTGTATTTATTAATATCTCATACAGAAATACATGAATGATTTTTGCCATCACCTGTCCAAGGAACCATCATCAAATGTCTCTGCAAAGTAGACCTCACCAGTAGGCACTGGAGTCTTGTATGTGACCTGAGAAACAAAATCCACAAAATCTATGAGCAAGAGGCTTTTTTTCTCATGATGCAACATTTTCTGTGACCTTTTGCTGACCTGGAAGGAGACATTAGCATCTGTGGTGGTGGCTGTCTTTTTGCTGCTTGCTGTGCTCTGTCTCTTTGCTATCGCTTCATCCTCTGACATCAGGATCCTCATTTCCTCCTCGTCTAGGCCCAAACTGTCCTCCACATCCACATCCTCTGAATCTTCCTGGGCCGATCCTAAAACCAGCAGCACGGACAGGAGCAGTGCACTCCAAAGCCAACCTCTGTCCAGCTTCATCTGTAATAGGGCACATAGGAGACATCTGTAAACACCGTGGGTTAAGGGGAAAAGAGTTGGCAGCGGGTGTGGCAAAGCAGGGGCAGGGGAGGATGAAGCAGGTGTGACTGAGATAGAGGTTTATTTATGGAGACAGAGTGATGGGGTGTTTGGGGGGGGCAGTGACACAAATAGACAACACGTAATGAACCTGAAATGATAGAGGCATTGTTTCATGCAGTAGATGTAGCTGGAAAAAATCTAATGAATGAATGTCACTATTACAATGGGTGTACATTAATATCACAGTGTTATAATCTTGAATTCTTGTGTTTGTGATTTCATGGTTCACTGGCAATCAGATGCAAGTTGACATGTTTTCAAAGCAATAAACACAATTTAATTTCCTAAATATTTTAGAAAATTTACACACAATTTAGACACACACCGACAGGTAACCATTCACTCTCAAAATCATTCAATACGGGCAATTCTATTAACACATGCATGTCGTTGGACGGTGAGAGGAAATCGGAAAGTACCCAGTGTAACACATGCAGGCTCCAAACAGAAGAGAGATTGTTGGCGATCAAACCCACAACCACCATTTTGAGAGGAGTGATAACCACAGCTGTACATTTGCAAGTGTAACTAACAGGTGCCCTATTGCAAAAAAAAGTCTATTTATTTACTAATTTGCTTTTCAATTACCTTAAAACACTAGTTATCTCGGTTATACGTGTAGTAGAATATATGCTCAAGTTTCACTGTTAAACTTTACCAATGTCATCTCTAGGGCTGTAATCGACCAAAGAAATTCTTAATCTACCAAAGTTAAGCCCAGTACAGCAATTTATCGACTGAAATTGACCAAAAGGAATGATGGGGGATTTACTACAGTCTTGCAGACAAACAAGTGACTTTACATTAATTAGGTGATACAATATTAACTGTTGTCTTACATAATTTGAAAAAATAAGTTAAAAAGTAATTAAGTAATAAATTAGACTACTTTCTTCGATGCAAAGTGTGGATGCAACTAAATAAAATCTTAGTCAACCAAGGCCTCACCGACCGATTAATCAACTAAGTGACCAGGGCTGTCAGCCCTAATCATCTCACCACCTTTAAACTCATCTGTCTGTTCTGTTTGCACTTAACACACAACGTGATGTGATGCATTGTCATACGGCCTTACTTTGCTTACTGTCCTAAAAGGGAGCACTGTAAATTCCTGCCAACAAATAGCCCCACTTCACAGAAAATGAAAGCAACTCCCTTGAGGCAACACCGACATCTGTTCACGTGACCAGCAGCAGGCTCTGAGCCCATCCTCCCTAAAGCTTGAGCTGAAGCACAGGACAATCACACGTATCTATTACCATAAACAACAGCCCGAATGACCTCCTATTGATCAGACCGCACCTGCTCACCCTCCATGTGAGAGGCAGAAAATTAAAAGCAATGACAGCAACACAGTTTCCGTAATCATAATAAAGACTATTCCCATTTAAGATGTGGCTGCATTTGCAAACACAACAAGGAAGACTGTCTAGACACATAAGCAATGGAGACAGCTGATAAAGGCCTAATACATGCAGCAGCATTTTTTTCACAGATTCAATGCGAGGATTGCCTGCCATAGAAAAATAATCTGTATGAATTTAACACTAAAAAGAAATGAAATGGTTTTATTTTAAAAGCCTAATGCAGATGACACAGCTCCAGTGCTGCAATGAAGAAGATAAAACTGAATCAAAAATTTCAGTGATAAACTATAGTTCTTTGCAACATTATGCAGCTAATATAAACAGTAGGCCTGTCTATAAGTTTTCAAAAATGCACAAAATAAAAGGAACATTCTCACATTTTCTATTGGTTATGTATCACTCTAAAATCTACTGTATTTTTTGACAAGTGCATGTTTCTAGTTGGGGCTAAACATGGGTGCTACTTTCAATGACACTTGTATAAATGTAACAATAGCATTAACCCAGTGATTTGAAACAATCTCACAACCAAATGCTTTTCTAGCAATTATTCATTTATCTTTTACCTACACTGCAACGACATGACTTAGATGTCACAGTTTGAACATTTAAGACCCTGATACTTGACCACAGAATTTAATACTTTTAAAAGCTTGGGGCTGCCCTGAGAAAAAGCCTAATGTTTATTTGTGAGGTAATAATAGTGTTATAAACAAGGAAAAGCATGTTCATATGCTTGATCAATTGAGTTTTGTGCTTGATTTGAGATTATGATTAACAATTCTTTGTCCTCCCCTCATATTTACTGACATACGCAAATGAGCACCTAAATAAAAGTAGTATAGAAGAAATTTCGATATACAACTCAGCTTTTAAATAAAACCTAAACAAGATGTATTTTATTCAAATAGAGACAGCTCTGGCTTCTCTTGGTAAGCTGACCCAACCCTACCCTTATCCCTAAATGTATTCATAAATTAGTTTATTTACCGCTGTGCTGAAATATAGAAACATGGCTTAAGGCTCAAATGCATATAAAATATAAGACATAATTTAGAGAAAAAGTCTAACATGGCTGCCTGCCTGCCACCAAACGCTGCACCGTCCAAACTCTTGTGGCATCAGATGAGCGACTCCGGCTGCAGCACCTGCTCCGTGGCTAATGCTAGTTAGCTGGACACGTATCATAAACAAGCGACTTTAGCCTAACACAATTTTACATCAAAAGTGACGCCGAGGGATTTGCAATAACAGAGCCAGATAGTAAACAAAATAAAATATACATGCCAAGTTAAAGAAGGATTAAAAAAGGTCTTGCCGCGCAAAAACAGTGAAATAAGCATTAGCTCGGTGTTAGCGGCGATGTCGCACAGAGAGGGATGGAAAGAATGAATGAGCGCACACAAACCTTGCGTCTTCTTATTTGCGCAGATTATTCTTCTAAATATTAAGTTTATCTTGAACTTGTATAAAAACACGAATCCGGCAGATGAAGTGCCCTGAAAGTGAGCCGCTGAGAGCAGAGGGGTAGAGTAGGACGCTGAGGAGAGGACAGACCCCGGAGATGACAGCTCTCGGACCCTCGGCCCTGATAACGGAGCGCGCGGCTGAGGAGAGTCGCCACACTGCGCATGCGCGTTTTGAGAGGCTGCGGGCAGCGTGTGGGGCGTTCACGTGCGGTGGGTGTGATCAGCCTCCACACAATCACGACTAAACTAGCGATCACTACTGATGAAATATAATAATGGCTTGACATTTGCTTTTTTTTCCTCCCTGGCCACCGTGGCTAGTCTTTGTCAAAATGTACTCGCCAATTAGTGTTTCTTTAAAATATATTTTATACAATAAGCTCAAAGGTGATAGGAGCCAGGCCCGTCCACAGGTTTGCTGAGGCCCAGGGCAAGAAGGCTTCACAGGAGCCCTCTTACAATAGAACATATAAGAAGAGGGACCATTTCTGGGCCCCTCTGAGCCTGAGGCCTGGGACCCGGTTGATGGGCCTGCTAGGGGATGTGTAAACATGTTTAAATCATATATTAACTGATAACAATTTTTTTTGCTGATAACAATGTTTCAACTTATTTATTCACAATAAAAAAATTAACATAATGCCTAAGTTGTTTATGTTTACATTTTTGTTTTAATTCTGAACTCTGCTTTGCTGGTCATCCAATCGTTGTTTTGATTTAGATTGCAGAACTGTTTACACACCAGTACAAGTGCATGCTGCTTACAGAACCTTTAGTTTTTTTTTTTGTTTGTTTTTTTTTTTTTTTTGTTTTTTTTGGATGGACAGGGATTTATCAATTATTTAAAAACAGGTTTATTCAAGCAGAATAAATTGTGTCTCTGTGCATGTGGTGTAACATCTTTTAAAACATGTTTCTATGTTTTAATTAATATTTTTCTTTCATGGTGAATGACTACATACTTGATTGTGCATACTAAAACAATTTCAGGCCTAACCTCTAAAGTTAAGATATAGATGCATAAAATTCAATCGGTCAAAGTGGCTAGTGGTAGTATTTGTGTTTCTAGCCAAAATTTAAATCAACTCACATGTGGCTGGCGGGCTAGTGTTCATGTCAAGCCCTGAATATAATCTTATGAATATAATCTCAAAAATAAAAACATTAACATACTACTACTTAAAAAAACTACCACTATGTACACATTTTTGGTATTTGAGACAAAAAGTTTATAAAAGTTTGGACTGAAAAAGAGCCAAGTAGTCTATGGTCTTTTACTTAGCACTATCCCTCCTACACCCCTTAGACATTTTTTGATGTTTTGCAGTTTTTTTGTGGATAACTTTTTCTGTGTTGATTCAAATGGCTTAGATTTTTCCTCAGGTGTGTATTTTGAATGAATTTTTAGATTTCAGGGTTTATTTTTGAAAAAATCTGTGTGTCTAAAGGTGTCTAAAAAAATAGTGCCATTGACCACCATACAAACAATATTTTCACTGTCATTGCAATATAATGTAACATTTTTGTCAAGTATTTCATGGATTCATGACAGTGAGGGATTGGAATTTTAGTTTTTGTTGTTTTCTACTAGGTTTAAAATGAAAATGGCCCATTAGTGTTTGTATAAATGATCAAGCCTGCAAGGCAAAATAAATAAATAAATAAATAAATAAAAAATTTTAAAAATATTTGGGTGTGATTAAGGGTTGTCGTAAATTGATATGAAAGTGTTTGTTGAGAAATTTGTTTATTTGTGTAAGCATGAACACACATCCAAAATGTAGTCTTTACTGAGATCTGCATGAGTGCACTGTAGAAACTGTGCCCAGACTGAGCAGATGCCTCTGTTTGTGTTGGATCTGTGTATGCACCACATAAATTAAGATTTAAGGGGTTCAGTTTCATAAACTGAATTATTTTTTGCTATGTATGATGAGGACTTAAGTTAATCATTGTAACCATGAAAAAAATGTAATTATTGACTATTAGATCATTTTTCTATGGCAGTCTTTATTGGGCATTGTTTGTGCTTATGGCACAAAACAAACAAAAAAAAAAAAAAAAAAAAAAGTGGAAGGTGTGACTAAAATCAAGAGGGTCAGATATGGTGGCACAATTTATTTAGGTGTTCTTGGTATATTTCTCTGCTTTTTTACATTTTTGCTGTTTTCAAAAAATAAAAAATAAAAATAATCTGTGATGATTTTAAAAGCTACACAACATAACCATTCAAATTCCGAGGAGCACTTAAATGCAACAGAACCGCAGAATTTCAAAATAGAGGTTTATGCTCAATAATGACGGAGAAAAAAGCTGAATATTTGGTTTACAAACAATATATATGAGTATGATAGTATAATATTTACTGTAATGTAAGCGATACTCTATAAAAGTGACTTGAAGACGAATTAAACCTGTTTTGTCCAAAATGATGTACTTCCGGGTGAGAGTTCACATAACATTGATGGCGGCCACATGTTTTCTGGAGCATAGGATTCGCATGAGCCGTGTAAATTAATCCCCAAATCGTCAATTACATTATATTTAAACAACAAGTAAAATGAAAGACACACCGTTATCAAACTGCGAGCGGGATTTCCTGCTTAAAGCCATCGAGGAGAAAAAGGTCAGCTCTAAACTAATCTAAACTAATGTCATAACTCTGCAATACTCTGTGTTTTGTACTAAAAGTATTATCACGAATATTCTTGCTTTCATTTAAGTTTTGTTATTAATATTTCGCACTTTTGCAGCGACTCGACGGGCGGCAGACCTATGACTACAGAAATATTAAGATAACATTTGGGACAGACTATGGGTGCTGCTTTGTGGATTTAGGGAAAACCAGGTAAATTTACACGGACATGCAGTAATGACAACTGTTTAATGTAAAACGTGTTTTTGATGTAGTTTTATTATACTTTATTAATCTTAATCTCTTTTACGGTTTTGCGCTAGTACGCTCTGTTCTAATCACATTTATGTAAACAGTTAAAGTGTATATTAATGCACCTTATTTAAAACATTTACAATATGTTGATTTGCGTCCCTTCTACAGGATGCCTTCACTGTCTTCATAACTTATGTTCTAATAGTGAAACATCTGTTTACTTTTTTGCACAGGGTAATGGCCCAGGTTTCCTGTGAGCTGGTGGCTCCTAAAGAAACCAGACCTAATGAGGGAATATTGTTTTTTAACATTGAGCTGTCACCCATGGCTTCACCTGCGTTTGAACAGAGCAGGTGAGGACGTTCATTCTTTCATCAGCTGATAATTTATTTGGTTATTTAGCCATATTTGAGCTGTGTCCAGAAAGAACCATAGTTTTTCCATTATGCATAGTTGAAGTCTTCAGCTGGGATTCTGTTTGTATTGTGTATGTATTGGCTTTTTTTGATGTTCATGTGATGCTCATTTGGGAGAGCTGCTTGTCCACTAACCAGAAGGTTGGTGGTTCAAACCCCACTCCCACCGTTGCATACAGTCGTCGTCTCCCTGGGCAAGACACTTAACCCACCTTGCCTCTGGTGTTTGTGTACACTGGTGTATGAATGGGTGAATGGTTCCTTGATGTAAAGCACTTTGAGTACTCATGGAGGTAGAAAAGCGCTATATAAATGTGACCATTTATTTTTAAATCAAAATACCTCAACATGACAACACACCTAGAGTCACAGTGCTTTGGCTATCAGAGTTTTTGGCTGAAAAACTTACATCACTTACATCAACATCATGGCGTTTCCCCATTCATCATACTGGGACCGACTTGAGGCAGCTTTTACAAATTCCAAGAGATGAATAATGAGTTGAAAAGGGATCATTTGGTGTGGATAACACCATTTTGCAGGCTTAAAAATGCCATCCCACTTGAAGACTTCAGGGATGCTATGAAGAATGATAAAATCTAGTGTGAATATGTCAGTGGCATTTCAATTGCATTTGATTCTCAAGGGTCACGATTTGATTCAGAATCATTATTTGCTTCGATTCAGATTTTTGATCAGAATCATTATTTTAATAAATTCAGGTGGATGGTGGTGCTGCAAATTTTTCCAAGAAAGTGGGTTTAAGATTATGTTATAAACACACTATATCAATATAAGCAAATGTATTATTTATTCCGGTGATGTCTTTCTTCTTGTACCAAATCTTTTGATACCCATGTTACAAAAAATGTAATTCTGTATAGATTTGCAGACTAAGAGCAGTAATGGAAGGCTTGATTAATGTAATTAAAAAATTTTTTTTTTAAGATTTTAAATAAATTCTATTCAAGTTTAAGAATCTCTACTAAATTCAGGATGTGTACACTCAAAATGTGCATACTTTGGAAGAGACAATTACATTTTAAATATAATTCTCATTACTTTCTGGACACAGCTTGTATGGAAATTATTTCTTACATAGTTGTTATTTGAGTAGAGCTGTGGGACGTATTAGCATATGTTGACTGAAACTGCAGATATTGTAAATCCTCTGTGCCTTTGTCTTTGTCTCCAGACAGTCAGAGCTGTCAGTGAAGCTAAACCGACAGCTGGAGAGATGCTTCAGGAACTCCAAGTGCATTGACACAGAGTCTCTGTGTGTGATGTCTGGGGAAAAGGTATAAACACACTTAAACAATGAAAGAAAATTTGTAGTCTCTGGGACTTTTTCTGATTAAAAAAAACATTAATTACAGGCTTGTTTTGTCCTCATTTTGCTTTTAGTCCTGCTCTTGTTAAAGCTTAATTTAATATGTAGACCACTAATCACTAATTAGTCCTGGTTTAGTCACTGGTGCATGTTTTTTTTTAACAGAAGTGCTTGCGCTTGTTAACCCAGTCCTGGCCTTAGTTCTGGTCAGGCTCTTGTTCTATTTTAGGTCCAATTTAGTATGATATCGTCCTTGTTTTGTCTTAATTTGATTATGCATTTTTCTGGATTAATCACTAACTTATACTTTTGATTGGTCCTGGTTCATTTTCATTTTAGTTCTTGAAAAATTATTTTTGAAAAGCCAGATATTTTGAGAGGGTGGTACTCTGGTGGGGAATGTGAAACCCCCTGAACTAACCAAATGATTTGTGTCTATGTTTAGGTGTGGCAGATCCGAGTAGATGTTCACACACTGAATCATGATGGGAACCTGATGGATGCTGCCAGTATCGCTGCCATCACTGCTCTGTGCCACTTCAGACGTCCGGATGTGTCCATACAGGGAGAGGAAATCACTGTGGTGAGTTTCAAGCACATAAGATGAACATACTGTAAATATATTTTTAATTTGGAGACACAAATTTGGTCCATTTTGATAAAAAAAAAAATATTATATACAATAAGACAATAAAAAAACATTAGGGAAACTCTCTTTGTACCATGTCTTGTCAACAATTTTTGACACTTGAGACTGTGTTTGTCTGACTTGTGTTTGTTCTTGACTCTCTTTAGTACAGCCCAGAGGAGAGAGATCCTATACCACTCAGTATCTACCACATGCCCATAAGTGTGAGCTTCTCCTTCTTTCAGCAAGGGTAAAAACAAAAATAAAATGATAAATCTCACCTGCCTCAATGCATTTTTGTATTCAGAGTTATAATTTTTATTTTTGAAAGCTCATAGTTTCTATGTATGTCCAGGACCTATCTGCTGGTCGACCCATGTGAGCGCGAGGAGCGGGTCATGGATGGGCTCCTGATGATTGCTATGAACAAACACAGAGAGATCTGCTCCATTCAGTCCAGTGGAGGAATTATGCTGCTGAAAGAACAGGTGGGCAAAGACTTGGATAATCAGAGAATATTGTAGTTTTTTATAATTAGCACATGACCTGTTTTTGAGCTTCTGATGAGTTAATTTGATAGGTGTGTAATTAATAATTTAATAGTTCTTATTATCACTGTGCAATTTTCTGTGGCTTTAGCAATGTGTATGCTAATGTACAAGCTAAGGCAGTGATTCTCCAACATTTCACTCCAAGTAGCTATGAAAATATCTGGCTTTACAAATACTATTTAAATGAGCTAAAATCAGCCTAAACTAAGACTACGCCAGGCCTAAGCCAGGCCTAAGCCAGGCCTAAGCCAGGACTAAGCCAGGACTAAGTCAGGACTAAGCCAGGACTAAACATGGTCTAACCCAGATCTAAACAGGCCTAGACCAATATTTAAACAGGTCCAAACAAGGTCTAAACCAGGTGTACACTAGGACTAAACCAGGTCTTAATCTGGTCTAAACCAACACTAAACCAGGTCTGATTAAATAATAATAATAATAATAATAATAATAACCAAGCATGATTAAATAAAACTGTGTCAAACTTTTACCAGTTTGAGACCCACTGTTGTAAGGCATAGCTTGAATAGTTGAGTTGACAATCTTTGGTGATGAAGCACTTGTTTCCATTTGGCTTTTTCTTCTGGGTTTGCTACAGCTTGTGATTCATGCAGTGATTTGTCCTAGGTTTTACGTGGAATGTCATTCCTGACATAACCCTCTCTATTTATCGGGGTTAGGACCAGCTTGTGACCCTTTGTGGCTGGATTTTAATAATGAAGCATTTGCCATAAATATTTTAGGTCACCATTTGACAAGATTACTGTATCTGCAACTTTTTCTCCTTTATCAAGAAAAACATATTGACTACGCATTTACACTGCAAACGCAAATCAAGTACATCTTATTTTCAAGCCATAAGTCCAAGAGAAAAACAAGATTATTATTTGATTATTAAAGTCTGTAGGTTTTATTCAGGTTACAGGTGTGAAAATGTATTTAATTACTAATCTGTGTAATAATAAATAAAATCCTTTCAAATTGTTGTTGTCTTGGTGCAGGTTTTGAGATGCAGTAAAATCGCCAGTGTCAAAGTGTCTGAGATTACAGAGCTCATCAGCAAAGCCCTTGAAAACGACAAGAAAGCCAGGTGACCTGCCAACATCTCATTAAACTTTACATAAAATGAGGATAGAAACATATAATTGTACTTTTGCACTTTTTGTTTTCCAGGAAAGCAGGCCAGAGGTGTGGTTTTGCAGAGTCGATGCCTCAGGAGCGAATCACAGCCCTGAAAATGGATGAGACTCCAGTCGAGACGAAAGATGTGACAGAAAAAGCTGAAGACATAGTCAAGAAAACAGAAGCCCCACCTCAAACGTATCCTATGTTAAAGATAATAACAAAAAACATACGAGAGGAAATCTCATATTCGACAAGTGCACTGACCTTTTTTTCCAAGTAATTTGCAGCTGGATTCCTAATTTTCTACTATGTTGTTTTAACATTAGTAGCCATTATTCTTTTAATATTGACTATTCTATCTGCTTGAATATGGAAATCACTCCATCTCAAACCACAGTGGCCTCAGATGGTCAAACTAAACAATCCCAATCGGAGGGCACACATATTTCAAGGCAAGTGAAAGTACATTAAACAGGTCTGAACAAAGTCTAAAACAGAACTAAACCAGGTCTTTACCAAGGTTTAAACCAGGTCTAAACCAGGGTTAGCCCAAACTAAAGCATGACTAAATAAAACTTTCTCAAACTTAAACTAAATTAGGACTTGAACTGCAAAAGACTACTGAGTATGACCAGAAGAAGCCTGCGTACCACTAGAGACACCTGTTCCTAATGTTCTGCTTTGCTGTTTTAACATTAGTAGCCATTTTCCTTGTCAATGCAAGTCAAAGTATATTAACAAGAACCTGTTATTGCTGATCTAAAGCCATTTCAGCTTCAAACCTCAGGAATGCCAAAGTTTATAGAAAAAAATACAACATAAGGGGATTGAATACAGTTTTAAAGACTATATACATTTAAATAATATTCAATGTCATTTCAGTTACTGTAGAAGTACTTTACTTGTAGTTCAGGACCATAGGAGTCCTCTAGAAGCTTTTTTTCTGGTTTGGGACCTTAACCACAGTTTTGTCAGGGTGCCTTCTCCGTTAGTGCCTGCTCCTGGGGTGGGTCAGGTGGGACAGGGGCTGCAGAGCACCTGGGGTCTGGAGGAGGATGATGATGACAACGATGATGATGACGACAACAACAACGAAGAGGCAATGGTACTCGAGGAACAACCCAGAAAGATGTTCAGCCAAGGTGGGAGCAATAAATGTTTGCTTCAGACAAGAAAACCGTCAAAGATCATTACATTAGATATATACACACAGTTAATTGGCAATATCTTAATCACTTGAGTAAAAATGAGGGTGCATGCTGGAAAAAGCTTTGTTATTCATCAGTCATTGCAGAAAAATAACATCCAAGCAAAGCCGTAAGTTTAAATATATTTTTACAGGGGACGTTGTTGAGATATCCGACAGTGAAGAGGAGGAAGTTGTGATACTCCACCCAGAAAGAACAGCCAAAAAGTGAGCGTTGTCTTTGATTTTTTGAAGTCAGTGTAAAAATGCTAACTTTAACACCATTTCTTTTCAGATCCAGCTCTCACCCGAAGGGGGCAGCATCATCAAAGAAAAAAACATGAATTAAACGCTATTGGAAAAGTTGTCTTATTTTCATTGAGCTGGTCCTTTTGATACACTGAAAATTAGTTTGTTTACTGAATTTAAAATGTGTATATTTAAACAGTACTTGGATAAATTTGTGTAACTTTTCTACCCCACAATGTCATAGAAGGACAGTCTGAACTTCACACATCCAATGAGTTATATTTACTGTTCAGAATATGACATTATTTTGTTATGGTTTTAGGTCAATTCAAATCTCCAGAAAGACAAAAAGTTAGGTTCCACCGAGATTTGAACTCGGATCGCTGGATTCAGAGTCCAGAGTGCTAACCATTACACCATGGAACCACTACGGTTAGTGTGCGTGAAATTTTAATAGATAATTCATATCTCTACCTTTCATGAAACAGATTTATAATGTATTGTAAATGTATTGTATTGTAAATGTATAATTTAGTCAACTGTATGAATGTATCCCTGCTAGTATAAAGTGAATGTTTGGCGCGTGTACTGTTGCTAGCTTAGGATTTATCAGACTAAAGTACTCACAGAAAATCCACGAATCACATTAGGTCGATACTGAGGTCCGAGGGTGGGAAAAATAACATACCACGTTGCAGCTTTTCATCTTTTAAGATCAGAAAAAAGAAGAAAAACAGTGGCCCGTACGGGGATCGAACCCGCGACCTTGGCGTTATTAGCACCACGCTCTAACCAACTGAGCTAACCGGCCAGGTACAAGATGATGTAACGCTGTTTCTCAGAAATCCTTGTACTTGTGTGGGTGGGTGGGGTGGGGGGCACGTGTCCCAGTCTCTGGTCTAACCAGAGACTGGGACACGTGTGGCGTGTGAGTACGTGAGAGAGGTGGCGTGTATGCCTCACGGTGAATGCCTGAGAGCCCTGGCTATAGAGGGCGGCCTTGAATCCGTAGAACCGAGTCAAGACGCAAGTCACCTGCCTGTGCTCACCTGCCTGCTCTCACCTGTCTGTGCTCACCTGTCTGCTCTCACCTGCCTGCTCTCACCTGCCTGCTCTCACCTGCCTGCGCTCACCTGCCTGCTCTCACCTGTCTGCTCTCACCTGCCTGCTCTCACCTGTCTGTGCTCACCTGCCTGCTCTCACCTGCCTGCGCTCACCTGCCTGCTCTCACCTGTCTGCTCTCACCTGTCTGCTCTCACCTGCCTGCTCTCACCTGCCTGCTCTCACCTGCCTGCTCTCACCTGTCTGCTCTCACCTGTCTGCTCTCACCTGCCTGCTCTCACCTGCCTGCTCTCACCTGCCTGCTCTCACCTGTCTGCTCTCACCTGCCTGCTCTCACCTGCCTGCTCTCACCTGCCTGCTCTCACCTGTCTGCTCTCACCTGTCTGCTCTCACCTGCCTGCGCTCACCTGCCTGCTCTCACATGTCTGTTCCCTCACTCTCTGCCCCGAGCCCCGCCTGCTCTTCTGAGGACAGCAGCGGCCTTCAGCCCAGCCTTTCTTAAAGGCTTAAAACTTCACTCGTGACCGCGTTTTCTGAAAAAAATAAATAAATAAAAGTTCATACACGCCACCGCACCTCTCTGTTTATTCCGTTTGTGTCTTCATTGGTCTCCGACTCCACGCACTTCTCTGTTACTTGAAGAGCAGCTTTTGAACTAAAAGCTGAGAAATGAAATAATTTAGTTTAGACGTTTAGTGCAGTGACAATGATTTTTTGTCATCTGACACTTGATCAGTTGCGGAGCAATGATTATAAATAGCTTACTAAAATAAAAAGTGCAGCATTAATAGTATATTTACTGTATTTGCAAAAACTTTAGACAGTTTAGACATTTATATAGTTTTTGTTCTGCAGCCTCTAATCTCCACAGTAAAGTCTAGAGTCCCTATTACATAAACATCTCATGATAGTCAATGTTTTATCTTGATTCTTGTAGTGGAATAAAACCATAAAATGTACCCACACTTTACTTCAACCTGGAGCCAGCTGAAAGTATTATGTTGTATAAAATGCACCAGAATGCAGGAAATTACATCTGTTTTGTTCAACCCCCCCACAAACCATAGTGTCATACTCTTACAATAGAGAGATCCACAGGAACACCTGCTTCAAGACATACAAATATAATAATACACCTCACAGATCAGAGATGACCTATTTTTGTATAGATGTTAAACATGTGTTGACCCCTACCCATCTTGCCAAACAAAGTTCAGGCTCAGAGATTTTTTTAGCTTTAACCCCTGTAGTAAATACATTTCCTCTCTGGGACATTTGGCTCAGGAACAGTGCGTGAGGAGCTTACCGTCCTTTAGACTTTTTAAATCAAAATCTTTCAGCTCATGGAAGACCTGCCCAGGGCTTCCTTCCACCCCGTTCCCCATGCTGAGCTCAATAAAAGTGAAACTTCTTTGGTAAACGATGACAATATGATGCCAACGCAGCTAGGGGCCCCTCAGTGTCTTACTTCACCTCACAGCCTCGTGCCTTTACCCGAACATGACCTCTACATTTAACCCTTTCCACAGGTCAGAGGTCAGCCCACCTGCTGCCTGAGGCTGACCCACAGGGGAAGCTGCAGACTGCAATGCACAGAAAACAGAATCACAACAAAAGGTTACAAAGAAGTCATCTGGCTGGTGTTACAGAAGCCGTAGTTTCCGTTTGGATGAGAGGTAAAATGTCTTCAACTTTAAAAACCAAGTCCAGTGTGCCACATGTGCCAGCGCTGCTCGCTTCCAGCGGCCTAAGGTAGTAATGAGGGGCCCCAGTGCAGGTTTATAGAATGGGCCCTAAAGTTATTTAACACATTGGGGCAGTCTATATGTCATACAATATACTTTTAAGTTTTTAAAAGAGCAAAATATAAAAATATTCAAACGTCAGTGCGAGAAAATAAGATGTTTAATTCTGTTAATAACTAAACTTTTTCAGCATTAAGTAAAAATGTAAAGGAATTATGTGTATCAAACGTTTGTATTCTTTTTTAATCATAAGAAAAGCTGTTTTTTTAGCCAGTCTGTTGTGTACTGCCCTGACTAAACATAACCCACTACTATAGGACACTCAGTGGGGCCCCTCATGTCCTGGGCCCCATTGCAGCTGCACAGACTGCACTGCCTAATGTTACACCCTTTCTCCCTTCTGTTTGGTTTATGAAGGAAATCAGGGGAAGCAGCCTTGGGACATTTCTCTCACTTCGCTTAAAGGCAGACAGCTACACAAAGCGTTTTATTCAGTGTTCAATACAATTTTCCACTGATGTCATTATTGCGCAAAATTTCTCTGGGGTTCAAAATGTTTCAAATCTCAGTCATATGGGAGCAGCTTTGTGAACTGTAGCAATCAGGTACTTGAAAAAAAAATTAAAAGAAATTAAAAAAAAAAAGTTTGCAGCTTTGCCACATGAAAACCACACAACTTTTGTGTATGTTTTGCTTGCCCTGTCATGATGTATCTTTGTGCCATATTTGGTGATTCTATGATAACTTTTTTGTGTTGCTTGGTCCCACTGGCGCAGTGTTATCAATGTTTATTTTTATTTATTTATTTATTTTAGAAGGGACAATGTACATTAATCAACATTAAACAATGTAAATGCACCCGAGTTAGCTAAATTAGGCTAATTTTCATTGGTAGTCCCTTTGCCAGTTGTAAAAAGGCAACCTTAAGAAAAAAAAACACAAGCAGCATAAAATCACATGGTAAATTAGACAATGTACTATAAGTTAACAATTAACAGCAAAATTAATTTACAATAATTCATCATTGGAGCATCAGTGTCCACACATCTGTTGCACCAATTTGTAATAATTTATTGACTCAGTCACCCATTTAGCATCATTTGCCCTAAGTTTTCCCACCATCTACATAGTGCAGAATGTCATAAGTGTGTATGTGAGTGCCTGATGAGCGCTTTGTGCACTCTAAAATCTACATCAACAAAATATTCTCAGAAAATATATTTAAATTTAAATTTAAGTAAAATTTTCTGTAAAAAAAACCCAAAAAAACCAAAAAGGTTTGCGTAAATTAACAAAATATTTTGCACCCCTGCTAAAGGGTTATGAAATCTACTCCATAGACAACAACTTTGATGCATATTGGTTAGGTCATAATAATATGATGTTTATAGTGGAGTCCAGATTTTCTGTTGGACTGTTTGCTGTCAAGGCTAAACTTACGCCTTTTGCAGTAATGCCAAAAAGTTATATCAATGTGGTACAGGGTGATCCCTGAGTAACGATGGTGGTATGTATTTGGTGTATTTGTTGACTGACTTATGACTCACATGTTCAGAACTGTCTGGCCAGGCTTAAACTAAACTCTTACATATCATTATCACCACCCCAACGCCAAGTCTCAGCCAAGATCAGAGTGTACTCTCTACGGGAATGTATCAAAACAATTATAATATAGGTACAAGTTCAGTTGCACCCAGGGTAGGCTTAACATTGGTTATTGGTGTGTTCTGCCTCTGTCCGATAGCTGCTTTGATAGGCTCCAACTTTTTGTGACCTCATAAATCATATAAATGAGATGTCTTACTGGTCTTGTTCTTCAGAGCCCCATGTGTCCAAGACAAACTTGAGTTTAAATGTATTTAAATCTTATAGTATATGAATGAGTAAAAGTCTTTTTTCTTTCTTTTTTTTTTTTTTTTTGTAAAAGCAGCAGTAGCAATAATAATAATAATAAAAAAGAGGTTCTCAAGAGTACAGATTTTGATATTCTTCCAGCTCTAACCTCTATCAAGCACAAGCTCAAGACCAAGTACTAGACCTATCCACTTGAACCACATGAAGCCTAAGTGTCATATCTGCCAGTTTTGAACAAACAACTTTGAATAACTATATTGTACTTTTGTGGTTTTATAATCCTGCTTCTAAACCCCTCAAGGCATACTTCATCAAAGCTACAATTAGGAGTTACACACACACAGACAAACACACATGCAGCATAAACACACACAGTCTGGACAATGGAAAAGTACTGAACATGCATCAGTGCGCAGCCCCCACAGCAACTATCAGCACACTGACATACACAAGCAGTCTATCACTGAAGCAGATTGAATAACATTTTAATAGTGCAAGATTAAACTTGTCATCTGATCACTGAGCGCATATTGAGTGTCAGCATCCCAACCAAAACATTTACTGCTATGACTTTGCATTTGTTTTGATGGGATATCCAGATGCCTGATTAAATATGGGCGAGATATTTTAATGGATGTAGGTCTAATTATATCATTGCATTTGGCTAATGAAAGGTTTGATCTGTTTTTTTATTTGTTTATTTTTGTGTCAACTGCAAACTGCATTCTCTCCACAACATGTACTTAATTTAAAGATGTGTTTGATATCAGTAATTTACATCAAGCTCCACATCCATTCCATATCAATAACACATACAGACAATGGGGTTGCGGCAGCGTTAAGTGCCTATTTTTCACACTTTAAAGGGCAAACCATAGCCTGGCCAGCCACATTGACTCATTTTGTCAACTGTTTCTTGTTGTTTGTCTATCTATCCAATTTCCTTCAGAGGAAATTGTTCAGTTAATTGGGTGGTACTGCCCTATTGTGATCCAAATCATATCAAGAGTATTTCTTTAAATAAATTATATGTGTGTGTTTGAATAGAATACTGTATAAAGACATGATTGTTGACCTGTCTAGTATAAAAGCATAGTTAGTTTTCATTTCGTTAGTTTTCATAATCAGAGATAAGAAATGGTGTTCCTCAAGGCTCACTCTTGGGGCCACTAATACTTTTTGGAGAACTATTTAAAATTCACTGGAGATGATGAATTTGAGACAGTAAGGAAACATATATTTGGTTTCAACCTTTATTCTGACAGAACATTAACCCATTGGGATTTACAACTTTCAAAAACTGGACCTTGCTAAATGGCAAGAGGGAACAGCTTTCAACCAAAGTTCAGTATACAAACACTGGAATTAATGGCAATCGACATGCATAATAGTATAAAACCAAAATACATTTTAGAGTGAAATAAAATACAGAACAGACTTACTACTACGTTATATTATAAAAGTATCACAACTGTTCAGTACTTTGGTATACATATTTTCACAGACTTCTAGACTGAAAAAAATGATACAGTTCACTTGAGATGTTGCACAATTTTAAGTTGCTCTGATTTTTAGGCACTTCCATCTTTGTTTTGTCAATCTGATGTTTTAAGGCTGGAGTGTGTTTTTAACAAGGCCTTGGAAATCTAAATGTGGCTAAAGTGAAAATGCTGCATGTTCTGCAAAAAAGTTAGTTGAATTTATTTGAATTTGAGATTAGCTAAAACATATATTTTCTCTCACAATGTATATCTTTTGATTAAAAAAATACAAAGTGTAAATTTACAAATCATGATAGGCTGTACAGTAAAAGAGTATAATACATGTAAAAATCACATACACGTACAAAAGAGATGTGCTGTGTTTTGCACATGTCCCGCTTTGAGACACTTTGTTCACTGTTGTGTGCCACAGTATTGCTCTTGGTTTAATTGTTGTCAGGACTGTAGTAGGACAGCATTCCCACCGTGTAAGGCATATAAACAGTTACTAGAGTCGGGGTTCCCAAAGTGAGGGACTGAGGTGAGGGTCACAAGACAATTTCCAGAAATTGTTGAAAAAAAAAATTATGAAATTTGAATTATTTTTTCACAGAAAATAGTATATGTTTTTTAAAACTGTGAATAGTTTACAAATAAACTATGCAAATAATTAATATCAACCCTACATTTAAATGTTTTGCCCTCTGAGCTTATTATGAGGGGTTGCGAGTTGTTCGCACCGTTATTTTGTGGGTCTGAAAAGTTTGTGAACCTCTGGACTAGAGGACACACACAGTTAATAGTGTGCAGTAAAGTAACTGTAACAGTACAGTGAGCCAAGACCCCAAAAAACGACTATGTAGTCCAAATTCAACCATCCAAAAACACTCAACAAAAAAGTAATAACATTAGTTAGTGAAAGGGCAATATTTTTAGTTGATAAATGGGCAATATCAGCTGCAAAATGATCACACTGTAAACTTTAGTTTAGCTTATGGTACAAGAAAAAAAACAATGAACCAAAGGCTAATGCCTCAAATATCCAAAATCTAATGGACGATAAAAATTGAACTGGACTGGTCATGGACGAGCAAGGGAGTAGGCTGATTTTTAAATGTCTTAGTGAGAGCCAAAAGTTATTGTGATATGCCTCTTGAATATATTAGAGTTTAAAACTCAAATAGTGTTTCTATTACTTCTGTTCTTTTTGTTGTCAGAGGCCCCTGCATTGCACTAAAACTGAACTTGGACCAAGCAGACAGAGACAAGCTGGGACAATGTAGTCATCTGTACCTTTGTGGATTCAAATATTGTCTAGAACAGTATTGTCACAAAGTAAAAATGAGTGACAGTAAATCTTCACACACAAACTCAAAATAAAGTATGTTATTTCAGAATAAAATCACAACAGTAAATAAGCATGATATGTGTCTGTATGTGCAATAGAAGGTACAGCTGTATTACAGGTACCCTACAGAGCTGAGGACTATTTCTTCTGCATATTAAACCATGTTTATTCATCAGTTACAAAATGAGAGCATCAGACCTTATCTAAATCAACTGTTAAAGAGTAAAATCCACCACCGACAGTGCAGGACCTGTACTGCTCTTTGTCCACTGTAGCACTTGGTGCAAAAGCAGCTGGTCACACCGAGAAATTAGCTGTAAAGCTAGAGTCTGGTACAAGCATCTCTGCCATTGTGCCTAATGCAACTGTACATTGTCCTAATAAATGAATAAATGAAATGAAATGAAATGAGAGAGAAGCTAGAGACACTTTGCAGCACATTTGTGTTTTATGTCACCAGGACGACTTATGGCTCACCATTCTACTATGCCTTATTATGGTGTTTCATACAAAAGACATAATGAAGTAAATAAATTATATATTTCTTGCACACGTGCATGTTTTTGCCCAAACATTTTTTTTGAGGAACATTTTTTTCTAACAAGCGCGGGGAAAGTCTGTGACAGATAGGAGGTAAACTGTGTAACATTACTACAATCTTTACAAAGGTAAACTCCTTTATTCAGTTTACTGAACAAGAGGTCAATGCTACAGAAAATCCAAATGGAAGAGAAAATGAATGGCTTGAGAAGAACCCGTGGGTTCTCAAAGTGTATCTTTTAGCCAAGTCTACACCTGGCTGAATGCTGGCTTTATAAAGCTCAATAAGGCAATCACAGAAGTCCTGATGATTAAGGATCACACTTTATTGCCTCAGATGGCCTCTGAGTCGGGCCTGTCTGGTTGTTCCCCTTGGTAAACTCACAGACCATACCAGGTCTGCCTCCATCGCCTCCTGTCTCTCTCTCTCTCTCCCTCTCTCTCTCTGTGGTGAGCCTCTTTAGCAGCTGGTCGTGCTCAGAAGCTGCTTGGACGCCTCTGCCCCCTCTTTAGCATCACTGTTGGTCCTACTGTCTGTGGCTCTGGCCTCTGGTTTCTGCTTGCGCTTAATCTTGAACACATCCCATTTGTCAGAAAGGAGGCCCTTGTTAAAAATGATGGCGGTTATCCAAGAGAAAAGCAGTATGGATGCGAGTGAGATGAGCATGATGGCCGTGCGGAAAGGAAAGAACTGGGTCATCTTTCCCTCTGCATCCAGTCGGCAGCCAGGGAAACGAATCGCAGGAGGGAGGCCAATGAGGGGCTCCCCACTCATGATTCTCAGGGCGATCCCCATAATATAGCCCACTGTGGCACCATAGCCATTGGACACTTTAAAGAAGAGGATGCAGACCAGTTGAGGGAACATGATTGTATAAGACATGTCCACACCCACAAGCCAGAAGACCAGGACGCTGCTGTCCAGGAAGGTGAGTCCCGTCCCAGCCATGCCCACTGCCACCACTGAGATCCGTATCACCCACTGCATCTCCCGGTCAGACGCCTGAAACCAAGCACAAATAAATGACCAACCAAGGTAACACTATGTAACAGTTTGTTACAGTGGGACTCTACGGAACTCATGGGCCACAGGTTTGACTACAACCACTATGTGTCTCACCTGTTTCCTAATGATGTTCTTGTAAATATTGGACGAGAAGAGAGAAGCAGAGGAGAGAAGAGCGGAGTCCATTGAGGACATGACAGCAGCAGCGACAGCCCCAATCCCAATAACGGAGACATAAGGAGGGGTGAGAAACTGCAGGGCGATGGGGAGAATGGAGCCTGCCTGGTCGCGCTCATACGGTGTGGGCAGCCCATAGGTGGTTGAGTTCCAGTCTGTAAATGTGGACAATTATTAAGGGCACGCAAATGTAAGGCATCTACAACATTTAATTTCATGAGTACATTATTACAATTTATTTTAAGGGTAAAAATCCTGTAGTGCTCAAAGTAAGTTTGTGATCGTTTTACAAGTGATGACATTGGTTATAACTCTCAATAAGTCAAAATTAATTAACAGCTTAGACTGTGCACCTGTAGATGCAGCCACAGCTCCCACGAGCACCGAGGGGATGCCCAGCACCAGGCAGAAGGCTGAGGAGGCGAAGCAGGTGACCTGAGCCTGAGTGTAGGACGAGGCCGACAGGATCCTCTGGTAAAAGGCCTGGTAGGCCAGACCTCCCAAAGCCTGCACACAGCAATTAGTTTGTATCTTCATACACCCTAATGCTTCTTTTACTGCTTGATGAGTCATCTAATAAAATCTTCTGATTAAATTTACATACTGGATTCATTCTGATAGAAGTTTCATATATGGGAGCAACATAAATGTTTTTCTTTCTTCACATTTACAAAATTAAAAGTTAAAACGTGCCATTGTGCTTCAAATGTTCATCACTCACCAGCAGCATGAAGTCATCAAACCACTTGCCCGCCTCATTCAGCTCCACAGTCCCGACCCACGGAGCCTGGAAGGTCTGGTTGTAGGCCGTGAGTGAGATGTCCACAGAATGAGGGTTGGTCAGAAGGAAAGGCACACAAACCCACTGCATACAGAAACACAAAACACACAGCACACTCACTTATTGGCTCAAAGCTAATAATTAACACAATTTTACACTATGCTTTCACACAGTTTTTTTATTTTTAATTATTACATGATGACATGTAACCATGTTTTGTTGTTATTAGGTCACATGATGGACTATAGTGTTTTCATCACATGATCCTAATCAGCTGATGTGGCAGAGTCCTTAAAGTGACATAAATAACTTAATAATACATTTTATGATCATGGGACAGGCTTTAAATTGTCTAAACATCTTCTGGGTTTAGAGGCTAGGCCTTTGGGTAGAGCATTAAACCAAAGTCAAAACTAGAAGCACTTGGAAAGTGCAGACCTCCGTCAGGGCATCATAATAATTAGTGAGTAGTTATTTTTTACTGACACCTGGTGACTGGAGTTGAGATTTGACCCTGGGTCTTTTGCACAAATTAAGTAGCCACACAAAAGAGAATAGCTAATAATGTAGATGATACCTTGGCTGAACTAAATGTAAAGCATCTTTTCTTTCATACTCTTGTTTGTACGCTGTGTTCATGAGGGTAATACGATCAGTGTGATAATGATGATTGTCATTCAACTGAAGAACAAGCCAGGGTCTCTATGGCTCCCTGACCTTGTCACAATAGAGCCACTGTTTGAAGAGTCAATAGTTGCTACGCACCAGGCTGACGAAGATGAGGATCAGCTGGATCACGTCTGTGTAGGCCACTGAATACAGTCCCCCCAGGAGTGTGTATATGATAGCAACCACAGAGGATATGATGATGGAGTAGACATAGGGCAGATCCAAGATCACGGCCATGGTGCCACCTGGAAGCACACCACACCACAATGATCACCTCCGCACCGACAGAAACATAACTTAATACTAGTAATGTTACCCTGACATGCACTTGCCTAATCCAATACCCTAATAAAGTGCTTTAGTCTCAGTCACTCTTTAGCATTTAAAGTCTCTTCCACACAGATAGACATACTGTGTACACTGTACATGCATACACAATCCATGTGCAACAGTGACAGTGTTACATTTTTATAGTTGACAAATCACTTCCACAAGCATCTAATTTTATTTATCTAATGAGTTATGATATCTTAGGATTTAAAACAAAACAATTTATAATAAGTCATGTTTGTATTAACATTGGAAAGTTTTAAATGAGAAAAGCATTCAAGAACTTGGATGAGGCACACACCGCCCTAAAATATACATTTCTAACTTCTAACTTGAAATAAAAGCAGCCTATTGATTGTGACACTCAAAAACATTCAAACCTTTTAGGGGGAAAAAAAAAGATAAAAAAAATAAAATAAAACAATTAACAGATGAGTCCCTTCAAAGAGCAACATGAATACAATTTACCTTAAAAAAGAAAGAAAGAGGCAATGATTTTAAAGACATCTTGTTACTCATACAAGGCAAGCAAAACGTCACTACCTGGACCGTCTCTTCAGTGCCAGGATCCCCCCAGCCGCAGCTGCAGCCACACCACAACAATGCCCTTAAACAGAAAAGGGTCAGATCGGCACCATCGATTGCCACTCATCCCCGACTACTACCCCATACTCTTACCCCCTATCTGCCCTCCCAATTTACACCCACCAGTTTAAACTGGACATTGTCTGGTGTTAAAGCTTCACTAGGCGACAACAAGAAAAGACACCTGTTCGGCTAAACTGAGCCTAATGCTGTTTATGAGTTAATGGTACATACTGTATGTGCTTATGGCAGCTGCCATACTCTTTCAGTGTTTTTTTTTGTGTTTATCTCTGGAATAAAACTGAACCAAATGTATTACAGCATAATGAAGCTTTAACAACATCAGCATTTTTAAAGATCTTTAACTCCCAAATGCTTGCTTTCAAAGGGAATGACATTCAACCTTATCATAACTCAGTCCTGGGCGGTTGCTTTTCCCAGTTTAGCACCAGATTTCTCAAATGTGTGTTAGGTTGTGCTATTTCCCACTTTGCTAAATTTAGGTGGAGGAAAGGTGTGATGAGATTTGGTGGCTTAATTGGCAGCACCAGCGATGGAAAGAAAGGAGATACTGAAGTACCCCTGCAATGTTTTTAGGTCTCTGACCCACTTTTAATACACCCGCACAACACACAACACGCTCTAGTGGAAAGGCTACAGTGACTGTGGGCTGAATTTTACATGGCTCAATGACAGGTATGACAAGTATTAAATTGTGTTTTATTGTTAAGTCCTCTCTGGCAGTAAACCACACAACTGGGACTGAGTTTATACTCGACATATACACAAACATATAAAGTCTCTTAGCAACACTGCTAAGTGACTGAGTCAAACAGTCTGCATGCTCTCCTCAGTGTTTCTTTCGTTCTGTGTGCGTCGTGATGTCGGAGCATGTAGGTAATGAATGCATAACTGTGTCTGAAACAAGGACTGAAGGGGTCCCCTGTGTCTATATCGGTTTAATAAGTTCAGCTGAAAGGGCCCAGGAGCATTGCTGTCTTGCAACCAGGCCTTGTATGGAGAGTCAGCACAGCTTTTAGCGCTACCCCTCTCCCTCTGCATTTTTACAAAAAATATGTAAGCCTTAAATACTAATGTCATTCAGTCAGACCCTTTCCACAAACTATTTCTATAGAGAGTACAACAATATCTGCTTTCAGTAATAGATCACCTTTCACAATCAACAGGCTGCTCGATGTTTAACTCCTTTTTTCAAAAAACACTGGAAAAGAAAACAGTATTAAAACACACTCCATCAAACTGCAAAGCTCTTGCGCTCACATCCACTGTACAGGCACACACACATTGTTACTGAGTACAGCTTATAGTCAAAATAACACAACTACAGTATTAGAGGGACAAATGATCCCTTACAAGTTAATAAATGATTAGAAAATAAATCTAAAACATATCTCCAATATAGGACAAAAACAGTAAGAGTACTCTTTGTGAATGATAAGTGTTTGAGTAAAATACTGTATTTGCGTCTTGGTAAAACTGATTTAAGGGCAGTAGCAGATAGTACTGTATACTGATGCCTTAAGGTAAAGGCCACACCCTAGTTAGCACTGTCAAACAGTTGCATAAGACTCTGAGTACTATTCAATATGTCTGCCACTGTAACTTTACTCTGGTGAGTTACCGTCAAGTGGAAAACTGAGCTGCTAAAGCTAAACCATGTTAGCTTACATGTTTCACAGTTAAAGTGAAAAGAAGAAGGCATTTTTTTATTCTAGCCAACACTAAGTAATGTGGTTCATGTCGACAAGTAACTTGTTACCAATCTATTCATTTTATTTTATAGTCAGTATTGATTTATTCTTTAATATGTCTTAAAACTAAACTTTATCTTTAGTAAGTTTGTCCCTGTTTTGACCGGTGAGCGCAAACTTTTTTTTACTATGTCTGTGGATGACAAGGGTTATATTACTTTTGCCAATCCTATCATTATCGCAGTTTTTAAAATAGTTATTGCATATTGAATGTTTTTCTAATATTGTGCAGCCCTATTAGAAATAAGGAGCACAGCTATAACTGGGGTCTAAAATGCTTCTTGTTTTCTTGCCCACATTTTGTACCAAGGTGTTTGTGCCTGTCGGACAACGTTGCACTGTGGAGTCACTCACCCAGGCTGACGAGAGTGCGTGCCACCCACAGGACGTCGGCCACCAGTGCGGGAAATATCAGTGCACTGCTCAGGAAGTTCCCATATTTGTGCTGGAAGGGATCCATCATTGTCACGTACTTGTTCTGTCTCATGGGCTTCGCGAAAAAAAACCCACCTGTTTTGAGAGGAAAGCACAAGGATGAAGGAGTGTCTATGAAAGGTGGCTGTATCTCTATCATGAAAAAAGACTGACAGAAATAGGAAGAGGGCCCATGGCAGAATGAAAGGCTATACTGTGTGCAAAGGAAAAACAAGTGTTCATTGCAGATAAAGACACAGTAAACATTTCCAGCTCAACTCAGGGGTCTCCTTCTAGAACAATAACCAGAAAAGAGCAGATAGATTTCTTTTCTTGGACAAAGAAACTCTCCGATCATATGGGCCCCCATTGCCATACCAGGGTTTAACACTTAAGAATTCACCTGTTTACAGACAAATGCCTGTGTTTCTCTGTAGACTCCACTCTATACTCTATGTGAGCTCATCCCTCTGCACCTGTTGCTTTGGGTTGCAATCCTGAACTGATGTCTCATAGCGCTATCTTTAACAAGAGTGACACTTTTATTAGAGCATGGGATGTACTGGGGGTTGGGTTTTAAGGTTAGCAGTGTCGGTGGTCAACAATCCCCTCTGTGAATTGACTCGGTGATACTAAATTTGCATAGAAAGTATATTAAAAACTACCACATTAGGTTTTTGTTGTTATGTAAAGCTGACCTAGTAACATACAAGTACTGCATGTAGGTGGCATAGACCATCTGTATTGGAGGTATTACCAGCCGTATGGCATTACTTTATGCATGTTAGTCTCGATGAAGTTAATCTCAAGTTTTCTTTAAGTCCAAGGAAGCCACACAAGGACAGGCTTGAACTAGTAAATCAGTTTACATACCAAAGTGATCAAATTACTGAATTGGCCAGGAACGCAGTCAGGTCAAATTATGTTGTTTTTCAATATATGAAAAAGAAGAAAGTGCTTGCTGTGTCCTTTAAATAAATTAGCCACAGAATCAAAAAGGCGCTAGATAGAACAAACTAATGTTGAACCACAACCATGTTAGCATATCTGTTAACTGTTTTAGCTCATTGCTAACATATGTTAGTATGTGCTGTAAACATTTACTAGCTGGGTGATCCGAATGGACTTTTTAATACACTGCAGAATATTTTTCAGTAAAGGAAATAACTTTTGTAAGCAAAATCAGTAAAAATGTTGTTAAGCTATTACTATTACTGTATATAGTGCTAACATATAAATATAGTGGAAATAGCTGAATACCTGAATACCTGTGTGTGTTGGTTTAATGCTTGTAAACTGTGTTGCATCTCACCAAGGAAGAAGGTGACAACGTAAGGCACAGGCATCAGAGCCCACACAGCACCAAGCGTTGGGTTGTATGTGGCCTCAGCGATGCCAAGGATGAAGCCTCCACCCACCCATGTCGCTGCAGAGATGAATGTTAACAAATATGTAAGCTACATCTAGCAACATAAACTACTGCATAATGTATAGACTACTTGTAGGTCTACACAATCAAACCTTACCAGTTAGAGTAAAGATCCCGACTAGCAAATTAATATTGCGTCCAGCCAACAGAGTTATTTCCATGCCATCTCCAGTGCACTTCTTCTCCTCTCTCTTGGAGCGCATAGAGGCCCAAATCCCTGTTCCCAGGATGACTAGGTAGAAGATGGCCATCACCACCAAACCTGGCACGTTCAGAGCCATTTGGACCGTTCACACGCTTCCTATTGGGAAGACAATAATAATAAGCATTGTAAGAAAAAGCATGTAGTGTTGCAATTACTTTAAATAGCCCTCCAAAAAAAAAATAAAAATTAAAGTCTAAAGGGAAAACTGAGAAGCTTGTTTGTGCAAGTTTAGATGTCATCGGGAACTGAGCCAAATGGCAAAGCTCTCGATATACTGGTCATGAGCTTTGGGTCATGACCGAAAGGACAAGATCCGGCATACAAGTGGCCAAAATGAGTTTCCTACGCAGGGTGGCTGGGTGCTCCTTTAGAGATAGGGTAAGGAGCTCTGTCACCCAGGAGGAGGAGGGCCGCTGCTCCTCCACATCAAGAGAAGTCAATTGAGGTGACTCTGTTGATTCCTTTAAAAAGCAGCTGAAGACACTGTTATTCAGACAGGCTTTTAGTTAATTACACTACTCATTGTCTTATTTACCTGTTTGAACGTTCATTGTTTTGCATTTTATTTGTCTTTACTTGCACTCTGTAAAGCACTTTGTGATTTTATCTGTGAAAGGTGCTATATAAATAAAGTTTACTTACTTACTTACAAGCTCAACATTAATGTGCACATAGGTCTACAGAAGAATGTGTGTATGATGTAGTTGTAGCATTGACAGATGGTGTCTAAAAATTGTGAAAAGGCTTTGCTTCTATAAAGATAAGTGTTAATCTGTAACTGCTTGTTGGCACCTACTTGTACCCACTTCTTTTCACATTGACATGTCTAAAGCAGATTATACTGTCAGTGGTGAGAGTGAAGTTGGAAAAAGTGTTCATCTAAAACATCACACCAGGTAGCTTCTTATGGAGTGACATCTCTTTGTTGCAATGATAAATACAGCTGAGCAATTTTGAAAATAAGTAGGATTTTTTTAACCAATACTGGAATGCCATATTGATATGTGATAATTTTTCATTTGCATTTTTTAAAACCCACAAAATAGTATAGCATAGATAAGCTGAACAATGTTTCTTATAGGCCAGATATACTGTATATCTTGCTAAGAAAACATTCTTTTAAGTAGCAGCCTTACACGCTACGTTGCAAATGCCACGCCTTGACCCAGCAATAATCATAAACATAACATATACAGACATACAGGCCCTACCCAGCCATTATACATATGGGCAGTCAAGAACGAAAGACTCCACTTGGGATAATGGCCAGAGAAAAAGGAAATGTTTGTCAAAGGAAAGGAATGAAATAGGGGTAGGAGTTGAATGTATGCATACTGTATGTGTGTGTTATAATGTTGTAGAAGGAATGGACTGGGGGCTAAAGGGGCGTGGAGGGGACTGGCGGGGAGTGGCCCGCTGCCAAAGTCAACAAAAGCCTGAAAAGCTCACGTGGCTCTTGTGCTCTGTGTACTCTATATGAGCATATGTTTGTCCATACACACTGGGAATCTCACCTGCAGCTTAAAGCTTGAATTGCAGTATTTATACTCACTGACATTTTGACCTGCTACCAAGAGTTAGTAAGAGTAGTGCACACTTAGGGAACAGTTTAAGAAGAAACAATAAACCCTTGTATAAATATCAGTTTTTTTACCTAACTTTTGATTTGGGCAAAACAGTAGTTGAGAGCTGCACAGCATTAACCACAGCAGTCTTGATTGGGACATGCAGCAGAGCATCTGAGAGAACCAGTTAAATTCAACACAAGGGACTGTTAAATGTTTATGAGGCCTTATACAATAACCAGGGTGGCAGTGAATTCCCTGTGGGACACTGGTATTTTCATCGACTTGTTAAACAAAAGCCACATTCCCACAGAATTTATAATAGACATGCATAATTGACATATAATACATTATTTGGTTATGTTTCATGGGTATTAAAGTAATATCTCTCTAGATTTAAAATTGGATGTAGATTTATTAGCCAATAGTTGCTTAACAATCAGTGCTTTAAAAGAGTCTGCTTAATGTTGTAGGATTAAAGATTGCAGAGCCAAGACAGTTGCGGCCAGCTCTCCTTATAAAAGTATGCAGAGCATTTCTCAATACTTAGAAAACCTAGTCCGGTTCCAACTCCTCAGTACTGACCTATTTTCAGTGTACAGTAAATACCTCCAGCTCTCAAACTCCTTCCTGAGTGATGGATGAGACATTCTTCACAAACCAGGGTGATGCTGTTTTCCTAAAACATTAGAAAACCCAGTACACTTTCCAGTTATTTTACTATTCTGTGAGTCACGTGAAACCTTTTCTATTTTTGTCAATATAAAACTCTGAACTCAATTAAAGACGCTCTGAAGAGATGCTTAATATTTAACATATGTACGCTTAAGGCTATACGCTCAGCCAGGCACCAAACTTTGACTGGAACAGACCCAAAGCAAACAAGTGAAAGTTGGATTTAAAGCTCTAATAGATTAAAGTTGTAAACACAGATTCGGACTCTTTCAATGTTCCTCAAGATAAGAACAAAACCACTGCGTATAGTTCAGGTCTAGTGATTCTGCCTACATGGCTGAAATTCCTTAAACATTTTTTGAGCTACATGTATGGCACCTGGGACCCGTCACGTGCAGTGCTCCATGTGAGGTGGGCGTGTTGCAGCATGGCTGGAACAGTCAAGGCTTTACTCAGTGGCCCCCAAATTGGTCTGCAGCAGCTCTCTCCAACATAACCAGTATAAGCCAAACACATGCTTAACTGGGCCTCACTGGGAAACTGCTTTCTCTCTTTATCACTTTATTAATAACTCATCTTTCACTTTCACATGACAAATAACCGCAGGGTCACGTGATGCTCAGTAACTTTCCATCAGTACATGGCTCCTGTAACACACTGCAATTATCTTTTCATATGCATTGATGGGGATTTCTGAAGATGATCACTAGTTTCAGTTAAAAGATTACTAGTCAGAAGTGGGAGTCAACTAGACACAGTAATTTCCTGGGACAGTCCTTTTATTTGAAGAAATGTCTTCAAGCTTCTGTTGTTGTTACTTGAACTTTTAGAGGGCTACCCACCAGGCATCAGTAGTGATGTCCTAAGTGAAAAAGCATGGACAATACAGACAAGAAAAAGTTCAAAGGTTACCTAATATCCTTGCATGTACTCTATGTGAAAATATAATGTACAAGAATGCACTGGGGAGGACAGTAATTGGACATAATTGACTCTTCACTCTGATCGAGTATTGGACTGAAGCCATAGAGAGAACAGATGCAAACCATTTGTGGGAAAACTGTAAACATGTCAGTTTATACATAGTACATGGTTGTAATGTAAGCCTATACAAATCATAAAATGCAGTGTTTTTATATTAATATATATATCTATCTGAAAGCTGAGAAGCGCAGTCATTAAGTGGCCCCGTAGCTTTAGCTCCCTCTCTGTCTAAATATTTCATTCAGTATTTTCTTTCATACAGGTGTCTGAAAGTATGCAGCTCCGATGGCACCAGTAAAACACTCTTTCTACAAACACATCCCTCCCACCACTCATGCCTCCCCATCTCTGCCTCTCAGTACTTTTCCATTTTGCTGACTGACTGTTCGTTGGCAGTGTCTTCTTCTTTATCTCCACCCCCTGCACCCCAGAATTTAGGGCCAAGCTAGAGAGGTACATCTTGGGGCATAGTGGGACCTTGAAATTTGAGCATGCTTTGGTCTAGGTGCTGTCCGATGGAAACTCAAGACAAATGTTGGGAACACTGCCAAAGGTTTGCATATCTACATAAACAATCATCCATCATCTAAAACTAACAATAAAGCAATGACAGCCAGCTACATTCACCTGTACCCACTGTATTTTTAACACCACATCACATGACATAAGAAGAACATGACTTTCTAATCTACTATCTCATTTTCAAAACAAAGCATCTGATTTTTTTCTTGGAGGTACAGCATGGTGACTTGGATTGGAAATAATAGAAATCATTTGAATATAGGAGCCTGAGGAGAAATTGCAACAGAAAAGTGTAAACAAGCTTTGATTACAAGAAGAGCATAACATACCAATAAGCAATGTGTCCTCCTAATTTCAGAAGCAGTATACTTATCTCCAGACATTGTTACAATTTAACCACAATGCTGAATGCAAATAATACATATAAGCATAAAATATATATATACATTTTTCAATTTAAAGACTCATAATTAGTGCATCTATTGCAAACGTCTCTAATCTTAAAATTAAGTGTAAAATTGGCTGCTGATCACAACCACTAATACAGGCTAAAAACAAAGATAGCAGCTGTAGTCTCAAACCAATTTGGCTCCACACCAATGCCACTCCAGGCTATTTCTAGAACAGGCATGCACTTTCACTTAGTGTCCCAACTTGACCAAGCTCAAATAGCCCCTTAAAGAAAACACACATACACATACACACACTTGTGTCCCAGAAAATAAATGTCATATGAGACTATGTAGAAAGTGGGTATATAGGAGAAACATGCAGCACTGCATTGCATATAAAGCATTTGCATGGTTGAATACATACCTACGTTAAGTCTAAAGGTGATGTGAAGAGGGGCAAAAGCCTTTTTCAGTGGACACACAAAAGGCCAAACCGTAGAGCCAGTCAGAAGACACACTCTTACAAGATTCAGTCCAGGAAGTGTAGGGCAACAGGCAAATGATGTGGTAATAAGTAAAACTAAGGAGCTCTTTTTGCAGAGGGCAAATGAGGAGGCTGGAGAGTGGAAGTACAAAGCTCAAAAGGCAGGTCCAAGAGGTGGATGGAAGGCTCTAGAATGGCACTCAGCTTCCCTCTGATTTTAAACCTCAGGAGGTGGGAGGGGTCACAACGACAAACAGCCCTGAGTGAGGCTGCCACTACTGCCACCTGATTGGTGCATGCCTAGTTCAGACACAGCCAATTAGTGTCCAGATCGGTGGGGAAGACTCTGCCCCCCCACCACCACTCTCGTCTGTTGTCCGTATGAGGATGAGTTGTAGCAGTATGGTGGGGGATGTGAAGCCTTCAGTTGCTAATAAACCTGTTTAAAGTTATTAAGTTGTTACGGCTGCTGTAACAACTAAATATACACTTTGTTGCATTGTCACTCTTTATGGGTTTTAATGTTGTTATTATGTTTTTCAGTTTCTCTGTGTAACAAAAGATATGATATTGCCAACGTCTCTTATTGAGGTGTGCCAGCAAATTAAACTGCTTAATTATAGATCCTGACAAAATAATCATCATCATAATAATGATGATTACAAACGTTTCTTCCTCCATCCAAGGGAGAAAAAAAAGGTAGTTCCCATTTTAAACTCTTTAACTCTTAAGTCAAATCTGCTCTGCTTCTGTGAAAATCCAATGTTCTCAACTTCCCTGCATTATGTCCAGTATTTATTTTTATAAAATGCCAGCACCTTTTCATCTCTCACCTTCTTGATATGTTTGACAATAAAAAATCTTGCATGCCTGAACTAGATTGAGAAAAACATCTCTCTTCAGCTAATGCTTATGTGAGTGGGTGGGACGTGGCTTCTTTACTTCACAAAGCGTTGCTTGTTTTGTCCATATGGTGCAGTGTCCAGGCTTTACCATAATAGTCTGGACAGAGAACGAGGTTTGGCTGAGTGCTCCATGAGAAACCAGAGGTGTTTCTGGCCTCGACGCAAAGATGAAAGCCTGCATTGATGTACAGTAAAATGTTTGTGGATAGAAAGACTTCTTTGTTCAGTCCAGGTGAACTCAAAGATCACTGTTTGTCTCACGTGGACTCAAGCATTTCCAGACATTTGTGCATATTCTCACACGGGTGGCAAGGACGTAGTTGTTTTTCATTCAACAAGTGGGGCCTACATGTGAAAAATGCAAATTATTACAGTGCATCGGAAAATACAAGATTACAGATTTACAACTTTAGCACTCGTGTGTAAGCGGACATTAGATAGGCCTATATGTAAACACGCATTGCAATTTGATTCTTTAAACGGCTGTTAAATAGGTGTTGAACCAGAACATGAGACAATAAAAAAATACTCACTTATAAAATTATCAAGTAACAAGTTGGGTAAGGTAAGTCACCACCCTTAAAGCTCCTGCCACACTCTATTATTTACACAGACAGCAGCTTGACTGTGTTTTTTAATGTTGCTTTCAAACAACAAATAAGATGAGCTGTGTGAGGAACTGAGGCTGCTGCTTAAGAATCCAAGAAAACCTTGAGGAAACGTAAATGTGTGTAGTTTGCATATGAAAATGTAAATGTGTATCATGCCAGAAGAGTGGACTACTTGTTGACAGGCTGCTCCCTAAGCCTTTCATTCTTTACATTTTTATGCTTTTGACTGACAGGACTGGTTATCATTACGTTCTTAGAATAACAGCGCTGTGGGGCGAGGGAGCCCAGAGCATGTGGAACTAACTAATTTTATGGAAGTCAACGAAAGTAAACTTTTCTAATGATTTAAGCCTTTTATTATTACTGCTTAATAAAGAAAACACATTAGAATTATAAGGATACGTGACACAGTGAGTCAGACATGCAAACCAAAGAACAATAAACCTTTGACCACAAACAAAATGACTGGGGTTGTAGTCTGTGAAGCTTCTTACAGTTTTAAAGAAGCATTAAATGTAAGCCAAGCAATCCACAAGCTCGAAAACAATGTCCAGATGACTAGATTATAACATATGATATTTTGTCTGTTTGATTAAAAACTGTAGTCACCTAATAACATGTAGTGATAGAAATTATATATTAAGGACTTGAAGGTTGTTATTCAGTCATTTATTTTCCCTACACCACTTGTTCTTAGGAGTTCGAAATGGCTGGCACTCATCCCTTTGGCCGTACTCCAGTTCTGACATTTAACAGGCAGTCTCACTCCCGTTCATTCATACGAGCAAGTTGTCTAACCTTTGCTGGAGCTTGTTGCCTGGCAAGCACCCAAAATTGGTTTATTTAATATGTCAGCGTTCAAACTAAATTCCTCTTAATCTATTTTGATATGGGATTATGGCGTTGAAATAGTTCTGCGTGTGCCATTGAACAACAATAAAAACAAAATATTCCTAGAGCTACTGTATGCCTTGTATACACCTTACACTGAAACACAAGGATATAATTATACAATTATATAATTACACAAAGAAGAGGAAAAGGCTCAGTGATCATAACACAGATAGATTGAACTATTTTTGGCAGATAACAAAAATTTTGATAGCAAAATAGTGGTAGTTATTTTGGATCTCCACACTAGACTAAAAAGACATTACACTGGCCAATTATTGGTAAACTAAAGTAGTAAATTTAAATAATGCTGTTTTTTATTTTATTTTATCAAATCCATTATCTGAGGATAGCCTACCCCTCTGACACTGTAAAAACTTTGCCTGGAAATTCCAGACTCACCGCTGTACCAGCGGATGAGTCTGGTCGCCATAGAATCAATTCGATTTCTAGCGCGGAGCAAACGGGCAGCGAAGTTAGCCAATCAGAAAATGGCGGACGTGACGTTAACAAAGCGACAAGAAAGTAAGCAACACGAAAACATTTTTTTTTTTTAAATAAAGGCTTCTAGTGCTGCAAGTTGCTGTGGTTTTAGTGACTCGATATGTTTTTGGTCATTTAAAACAGAATTTACCGCTGAATGAAACAAACTCGGCTCCTCAGTGCGCCACCTTGATTGTTGTTGTTGCGGACGCTGCTCGCGAAGAACACGTGACTTAAATAAGCGAATCAAAATGCATGGTACGGTTGGGATTTGAGTAAACCACTGCGGACGGCGTGGTGACCAGACTGATATTTCTCTGTATAATAATACAGAGACATATCAGTCTGGATTTTCCAGGCAAGTAAAAACTGACATACAGTACTGTGCAAAACTACTGTTAACGTTTTATTTTTGTTATGAAATTTCAGGAAAGGTAAGTAATAGGCCAGAGACAAAATTATTAATTTTGGTGTGGATCCAAATCACTGTTTAGATCCAAGAGTGTTTTAAGGGATTCTGCACCATTTTGAGATACGGAGCAAAGAAGATACTAACTTCACTTACTAAAAGTTAGTTAAGATAAATAAGTAAGATATAAGGGTTTTGTGGCTCAATTGAAGGAGCTTTTGCCCCTGTATTAGAATATATTCGAGTTTAGAATACATGTTGATGGCACAATTAATAGTTTTTAGCTATCAATTACTAAATGTCTCAAAATGTTACCAGGTGGGAATTATATATATATATATATATATATATATATATATATAGACAGATAGATAGATAGATAGATACTGCAACACCATAGCCATACTTAATAGGTGTTGTAATCTTTAGCATAGAAAATATTATGCATGCTTTTGTCTCCAATTACACAGCAACATTGAGGTGATTTAAGGTTGCTCCTCCAGATTCCTCGAACTCATTTCTGTGGATCAGCACTGTGTATGGTTTTGATTAAAGTGGGGCCAAGCGAGCAGCATTAAACCTACAATAAAATGTGCTGTGGTTTCTGCACTCCTGCCTTTCTGTGGCCACTGTGACTTACACTGTTGCATAAATACAGTAGCATCCAACAATGCAAGCATCTCAATAATAGAGAAGTTGTTGACAGGCATAGCTGATCTGTAAATTTGGGACTACTTATGTTCTTGGTACATAATGTGCATGTTTACTAGCACATAAAAACTATAAAAACTTAAACTTAAACTTAAAAACTAAACTGTAATGAAACAGCAGTTGTGGTAAACAGATCAAGCTGTTTACCAGAACAACTGTGTGTCACAGAGCCGGCATGTGTCAGAAAGTGTTTGGCGAACTCAGGAATTGTTTGGGTGTTCAACAACATTTACAGGCCATCTATGTCCAGTTACGTGTACAAGCTATTCTTATCTGTTCAGCTCCGAGGATATGCCCACTGCATATCTTAAGAGTAGCCTCAAGAACACCATTGGCTAATCATGTCTGACATAGCTAGGATGGTTTGATGATCTAATAATAATTAACAGGAATGCAGTGGGCCTCAGATTTAGCTTTTGTAGTGGCATTAACTTGGCACATCAGTTATATCAAAAAATAGATTCAATAGTAAATTAAACCCTGTGACGTGGTAAGATCTTTTTTTTTTTTAGGTGATTCCTTTTAAAATATACCTAGTTTACGTAGACACATTACACAGACCCTGACCCCAAAACATATTTAACATAGTTGTTTTATACAAAATAACTAACCATATTTCCCTTTGCCAGTGAGTTAAGGATCGAATACATTGATTCAAATTGATGTCTGAGCTTGTAAAATACAAAAAGTCCAAATGTAGTCTTTTATTGACACAAATTTATGAGAGATAAAGTTAAAGTCATGACCATCATGGTCTTATCTGGATGAGTCAGTAAGGTTGTTTCATATTATTTCATCCACAGGACATTAAAACATGATAGCTCAAAAGAACAGGATAATAAATTAATAAATGTTACTAGGTGACAGAGTTCAGTTAATTTCCATTAGAGCTGGTATTATAGGCTGCACCAGGCAACAGACCAAAAACACTAAGATCAACACAACATGCAATGCCCACAGAAAATCAGACTAACATGTAAAATATAAAGCCAATTCAACCAATATCCCTGCTATTGCTAAATGTAATCATTGTATGAGCTCTGGTACCTGTATTGCTACATAGAAAAGTCATACTTCTTGTTAGGGGGTCGTGGGTGGCTTGTGCCTATCTTAACTATGGACGTTTGGTGGGGTGCACCCTGGACAAAAGACATTTAGTTACGGGGCTGACACAGTGACACACACTGACAAACAGTGTTGCCAGATTGGGCGGTTTCCCGCCCAATTGGGCTACTTTTGCTCTCTCTCGGCGGAAAAAAATAGCGTTGGGCGGGTGTATAATATATGGGCTATTTTTAGACTTATGGGGCGGGATTTTGAAAATGTAAAATAAACTTATTTTAATAATATTTTTAAATTTCCTGATCAATAATTACATATATTTGCTGGTTATTGATGAATAAAATTAATTTGTAAAATAGAAGTAGTAATATTAGTGTCATTAGTTGTCAATCGCATGTCTAATTATGGACCTCTGATTGGTTGAAAAAAGTAAACACTGCAGCCCCGTGAGAGAGCTATTTGTTTTTCTGATTACACTCATTGTGGAGACTGTTTATTACTTTTTCCATTGGCAGTTGTGAAGTTTTGTGTGCTCAAAATATGCTATTTCATATGTATTACAGTTTTAACATTAAGATTGTAGAATGGTTGTGATTTGGGTGGGTTTTTATTGCGTTTGGCGGGTTTTACGTTATTTTTGGGCTGGAAACTGTCAGTCAGATCTGGCAACCCTGCTGACAAACAACCATTCACTTACATATTCTTTGACTAGGGGCACTCAATTCTCCAAACACATGCATGTCTTGGATGGTGGGAAGAAGCCTGGCACCTGGTGATAACCCACAGTAACACAAGAAGGACATGGAGACTCCTTGCTATGTTTTCTTTGATCTTTGTTGTTCTTAATATTTGCTTTATTTGTTTTCCAAACAAAAGACCTCTACCTTACTGTTCATGTTTTGGAAGCTTTTTAACAATATAAACCCTTCTAAATTGTTCTGTGCTGATCTAACTCGTACTGCTACTACCGCAGTCTGTAAAAGTGCCCGAGCAGTTACCCCTGCACTATCACTGGTTTGGGTCCTAGTCTGAGCACACTATTGATACCATTGTGAGCTAGAGCCAGTGCCTCTAGTTGTGAATGTCATCACATAGCCAAATCTACACTAGACTAAATTTACAGATGACTTGACATCATGTTTTTATTTTTTTATTTTTTTTCATCACGTTGTGGGTCATGCTTCTGATATTTGCTAGCAGGAATAGATGTTTGCTATTTTTAGATGAATAATTTGACATAAAATACAAACTTAATCTAACATTCCTGATAAATCTGGTCTTTTATTCTCCATAGCAGTCATGTGTATTATTTCTTTGCCCAGTATGTTAGATTTATTTGTTAGTGGCACACTTGTTTAAAGTCTATTACAGTCCAATGCAAATATCACTCCACATAGACAAAACCTGCTAATCCTGTTATAATTAAAGCAAGAGTGATCAGCTGTTGTAAAGCTGTTTGTGGCCAGCTTGGCCACAAACAGCCATCTCAACTTGGCCTGGCAGCGACCCTTACAACAAAAAACAAAAAACAGATCTGGTTTCAGTGTCAATGTCTGTCTTGTGATAATGGAGGTAAGAGTGATGTAATTTTCCATACAACATCTGACCACAGACCTCTAGATTGTGTTGGAATAAGCTGCCAAAACCAGTGCATCACAGCTTTCAGTTTTTCTCTAATTTAAACACAAAGAAACAACCAGTACCATTTGGCCACAAGCAGATATATGTACTGCAAGTATTATGCTTCACAGTGGCACAGGTAGGTAGGTAGGTAGGTAGGTAGGTAGGTAGGTAGCAGTTTATTGTCCCCTGCAAGGAAACTGGTTTGCAGTGAGTAAAAACATTTAACATATAAGGCAAAACAATCCACACTAAGCACATTACGTATAGTGTATTCAACATTCAACATAAAATCAAGTAGAAAAACAGGCTTTGTACAAGCCACACCATTAGTAAGAGGTAAATTCAAAGATCACCTTTTGTGCATTTTTTACTTTAAAAAAAAGCTTGATAGAGAACACATTTTTAATTATCAAAAAACTCTAAAATTGTGAATGTGAATAAATTTTGACCAGCTGAACACAGAGATAAATAGTGATTTAAGAATTTAGACTTAAAAATGTATTCAATTACCCCAATTACCTGTCGGACAAACAATTGTCTGGTTTTATTTTTGCTGATTGTTCGGTACTGATACCTACTCCCTGATGGGAGCATCTCAAATGCATTAAAAAGGAGGTGTTTTGGATCTGATAAAAGTTTCTCTGCTTTGTTCTAAGATCGACCTGAGTAAATGTCCTGGAGACTGCTGAGAGTAATGCCTTGTATTTTACTGGCAGTAATAACTAGCAAAGGTCAGCACACTCTCCACAAAAGCACTGTAAAACATTTTCAACATTACTTTGTCCACATCAAAAGACATATTTAAAAAAAAAAAAAAAAAAGTCTCTGTTGGCCTTTTTTTGTTCTGTGTTCTGTGTATTTGTCCCACTTCAATTTGTGGCCTCGAACCACACTTACAGTGGGGCAAAAAAGTATTTAGTCAGCCATCAATTGTGCAAGTTTTCCCACTAAAAAGATGAGAGAGGCCTGTAATTTTCATCATAGGTATACCTCAACTATGAGAGACAAAAGGAGAAAAAAAATCCAGAAAATCACATTGTCTGATTTTTAAAGAATTTATTTGCAAATTATGGTGGAAAGTAAGTATTTTGTCAATAACAAAAGTTCATCTCAATACTTTGTTATATACCCTTTGTTGGCAATGACAGAGGTCAAACGTTTTTCAATTCAATTCAGGTTTATTTGTACAGCCCAATATCACAACAAAAGTCGCCTCAAAGGGCTTCACAAACAGTTGATCAAACATAAAAAACACAATCAGACTTAACACACAATCAGCACAAACAATAACTACACTAAACTAAACAGACCCAGGACACTCCTATCCTTAGACCCTCCTTCTCGGTAAGGAAAAACTCCTAAAAAAAAAAAAACAGCTACGGGAAAAAAGAAGAAACCTTAAGGAGCCCATATTGAAGGAGAGATCCTCTCCCAGGACGGACAGGCAATGCATCTAGGACTGCTAGTCCCTTAGTTCATCTATAGGATCATAGATCAGCTCTGTAAGGATTCATCCAGACGAGAGTGGGTGAGATAGGTTGAGGAAGTCCATAGGATGCAGCAGGTGGCCTCATCCAGGCAGGTGAGTGGGGCGAGATAGGTCCGGGAGATCCGGGCTGCAGCAGGGACCTCATCCAGACAGGTGAGTGGAGCGAGATAGGTCCGGGAAATCCAGGATGCAGCAGGTGGGCCTCATCCAGACAGGTGAGTGGAGAGAGATAGGTCCGGGAAATCCAGGATGCAGCAGGTGGGCCTCATCCAGACAGGTGAGTGGGGTGAGGGAGATCCGGGAAATCCTTAGAGGTGAGGTTGAGGGCACACAGGTCGGGACAGGAGCACAGATGGGGTCAGCTATCCAATCGTCACTGGGACATCTGCCAGCAGACAGGCATCTGAAACAGTCCCCACTCCCCAGAGGGGAGCGGGAGAGAGGGACAACTTGTGAATAGCAATGAACTGATTGGAGATATAGAATATTAGATAATATTAATTACAGTGACAGAAGAGGAGCAGCAGATGAAACCAGAGGACAGAGGCTCAGTGCACCATACTTCCCCCAGCTTCTAGCTCCTAGAGCAGCCTAGCTTCAACTGTGGAATTTACCCTGTTCCTAGCTGCCCTGACCATAAGCTTTCTCAAAGAGGAACGTTTTAAGCCTAACCTTAAATGTAGAGATTGTGTCTGCCTCTCTAACATGAGCTGGAAACTGATTCCATAAAACAGGAGCTTGGTAACTAAAGGCTCTACCTCCAACTGTACTTTTAGAAACCCTGGGAACCACTAATAGCCCTGCATTTTGTGAGCACAGTACTCTGCTTGGTTGGTATGGCTCTATAACATCATTAATGTAGGATGGGGCTGTACCATTTACGGCCTTGTAAGTCAGGAGTAGGATTTTAAACCTAATTCTGAATTCAACTGGAAGCCAATGAAGTGAAGCTAGCACAGGAGTAATATGTTCTCTCCTGTTAGTTCCTGTTAATAATCTTGCTGCTGCGTTTTGAACAAGCTGAAAACATTTTAATGAGTTTTTAGGGCATGCTGCCAGCAGAGAGTTACAGTAATCCAACCTAGATGTAACAAACATTTTTCAGCATCATTTTTAGATAAAATATTTCTGATTTTGACTATGTTAGTAAGTGAAAGAATGTTGTTTTACAGGCTTGGTTTATATGAGCCTTAAATGATAAATCTTGGTTAAATAAAACTCCTAAGTTTCTCACAGTAGAACTTGAGGCTACACTGACACCGTCCAGGGAGACTATCTGGTCAGACAGAAGCATCTCTCAGCTTTTTGGAGCCTAGTATAATGACCTCTGTTTTTTCTGGGTTTAGGAGGAGATAATTAATTGTCATCCAGGTCTTTATGTCTCTCACACAGGCGCTAAGTTTCTCAACGCGGTCATTCTGATCAGGTTTAATTGATAAATACAACTGTGTATCGTCTGCGTAACAGTGAAAATGAATGCCATGTTTTCTGATTATGTTTCCTAAAGGCAGAATGTAAAGCATGAACAGAATGGGTCCAAGTACTGAACCTTGAGGCACTCCATAGCTAACTTTACTGCACTGTGAGGAATGTTCATTTACACTGACAAACTGGTACCTGTCTGATAAGTATGATTTAAACCAGCAGAGAGCGGCTCCTCTGACCCCTATGTCACAGTCTAATCTCTGGAGTAAGATGCTGTGGTCAATGGTGTCAAAGGCTGCACTGAGATCTAACAGAACTAGGATTGAGACCAGTCCATTGTCTGAACTTAATAACAAGTCATTTGAGACTCTGACTAATGCAGTTTCTGTGCTATGGTGGGGTCTAAAACCTGATTGAAAATCTTAAAATAAGCTATTGTCCTGTAGGTGGCGACATAACTGTTTAACTACAACTCTTTCTAGGATTTTTGAAATAAAAGGGAGATTTGATATTGGTCTATAGTTGGCTAAAACGTCAGGATCTAGACTGGGTTTTTTCAGAAGTGGTTTAATAACTGCATATTTAAAAGACTGTGGCACATAGCCTGTTTCTAGGGAGGTGTTTATTATGTTCAGTATAGATTCATTAATTAGGGGAAGAGTTTCTTTAAAAAGTTTGGTAGGAATTGGGTCTAAAAGACAAGTTGAGGTTTTGGAGGACATATTGACTGACGTTATCTCAGTCTGATCTACACCGATGAAGCAGTCTAACGTTACAGATGGTTTTATAGTGGCCTCCATTTTTACAGCTTTGGCTTGCTCTGAGCTGATCGTAGGGAGAATTTTATTTAATTTGTCTCTGATACATGTGATTTTGTTGTTAAAAAATTTAAGAAAGTTTTCACAGCTGAGAGTAACAGGGATACGGGGTTCTACTGAGCTGTGACTGGTGGTCAGCCTGACTACAGTGCTGAACAGAAACCTAGGGTTGTTCCTATTTTCTTCTATTAAAGTTGAATAGTATCTGGTTTTGGCCTCACGCAGAGATTTTTTATAATTTAAAAGACTATATTTCCAGGCTGCTCTGAGCTGGAGTGACGCCATAGCCTTTCTAATTTACGGGTTGCTTGTTTAAGGGAACGTGTTTCAGCATTAAACCATGGTGCTACTCGATTCGGCCTAACAACCTTTTGTTTTAATGGAGCTACATTGTCTCGAGCCGTCTTTAAAGACTGCATGGCGCTGTCAACAAACCGATCACTTTTACTGGGACTCGAGCTATGGGAGCTGTTCTCAACATACTCACTCAACATTGTACTAAATATTGGCTTTATTATGTGTTTAAACTTTGACACAGATTGGTCTGATAATGTTCTTCTAATCTGGGTTTTGTTCATTGGAACAGTAAAGTCTTTGAGTATAAACTGAAAGGTAATTAGAAAGTGATCTGAGAGTATGGGGTTATGAGGAAGGACAGCAAGCTCACTAATTTCTATACCATAGGTTAAAACAAGGTCCAGGGTGTGCTTGTGACAATGAGTGGGTTCATTTACGTTTTGAGTAAAACCTACGCTGTCTAATAAGGCTGCAAATGCTTTACCTAGACAGTCGCTGTTGTCGTCAACATGAATATTAAAGTCCCCTACAATTACAATCTTATCTGAGTCTAACACTATACTGGATAGAAACTCAGAGAATGCAATTAAAAATTCGGAATAGGGACCAGGAGGCCGGTAGATGATTATAAACATAACTGGTTTTTGTTTCTTACAGTTAGGATGATTTATAGTTAGTATAAGGCTTTCAAAGGAATTATATGTGTGTTTAGATTTGGGGCTAAGAAGTAAACTAGACTGTGATATTACTGCCACTCCTCCACCTCGGCCTGTGCTCCTAGCAGTCTGAAAGTTTACATGACTTGGGGGAGTAGCTTCATTAAGTCTCACATAATCATCCTGTTGTAGCCAGGTTTCTGTTAAGGCCAGTAGGTTAAGTTTATTATCATTAATTAATTTATTATCTAACAGGGATTTAGGGGAAATTGACCTAATGTTTAGTAATCCACATTTGATTACGTCATTGTTCTGATTATTATTAATATTATTAATAGGTCTACAAGTTATTTTTATTAAATTTGTTAAATTTGTGGCTCTCACTCTTATTTGTCTTTTGCTGTTGGAGTTAGTGTTTAGGCGGGGGACAGACAAAGTCTCTATTTGCTCTGCTAAAATACCTTTATACTGGGTTTGTACCAGCTCATAAGGAAGCTCAGAGAAGTGTTTTAAACTACTGCTCTGTGCCTGGGTCCCACCTCTGGCTCGCTGAACATATGGCACATTGAGCAGAAAAGAGGGGTGAAGGCGGAGGACGGAGACGCCATGCTAATGCTAGGCTAAGATACGCTAAAGGCTAACAGAGACTAATAAACTATTACTGAAAGTGGTTTGGACACGAAGCGATTATATACGATACTAGATTTCTCACAGAGTAACTAAGTTAAACTGCTAGAAGATATGTCTTAAATAATTCGATTTGGTCAAATGACAAAGACCAGTTGTGTATACAGTAGAACCAACAATGGAGTGAACTCACCGGAAGTGACGTCGAGGGATTCAAAAATCCCTGAACAAACACCAGAACACGCCCAGAGCCGTCACAATAGGGTAGCAAGGTAGGTTTCTGTAAGTCTTCACAAGGTTTTCACAAACTGTTGCTGGTATTTTGGGCCATTTCTCCATGCAGATCTCCTCTAGAGCAGTGATGTTTTGGGGCTGTCGCTGGGCAACACGGACTTTCAAGTCCCTCCAAAGATTTTCTATGGGGTTGAGATCTGGAGACTGGCTAAGCCACTCCAGGACCTTGCAATGCTTCTTACGAAGCCATTCCTTCATTACCTGGGCAGTGTGTTTGGGATCATTGTCATGCTGAAAGACCCAGCCACGTTTCATCGTCAATGCCCTTGCTGATGAAAGGAGGTTTTCACTCAAAATCTGACAATACATGGCCCCATTCATTCTTTCCTTTACACTGGATCAGTCGTCCTGGTCCCTTCTCTGAAAAACAGCCCCAAAGCATGATGTTCCCACCCCCATGCTTTACAGTAGGTATGGTGTTCTTTGGATGCAACTCAGCATTCTTTCTCCTCCAAACACGACGAGTAGAGTTTTTACCAAAAAGTTCTATTTTGGTTTCATCTGACCATATGACATTCTCCCAATCCTCTTCTGGATCATCCAAATGCTCTCTAGCAAACTTCAGATGGGCCTGCACATGTACTGGCTTTAGCAGGGGGACACATCTGGCACTGCAGGATTTGAGTCCCTGGTGCCGTAGTGTGTTACTGATGGTAGCCTTTGTTACTTTGGTCCCAGCTCTCTGCAGGTCATTCACTAGGTCCCCCCGTGTGGTTCTGGGATTTTTGATCACCGTTCTTGTGATCATTTTGACCTCACGGGGTGAGATCTTGCGGGGAGCCCCAGATCGAGGGAGATTATCAGTGGTCTTGTATGTCTTCCATTTCCTAATAATTGCTCCCACAGTTGATTTCTTCACACCAAGCTGCTTACCTATTGCAGATTCAGTCTTCCCAGCCTGGTGCAGGTCTACAATTTTGTTTCTGGTGTCCTTTGACAGCTCTTTGGTCTTGGCCATAGTGGAGTTTGGAGTGGGACTGTTTGAGGTTGTGGACAGGTGTCTTTGATATAGATAACGAGTTCAAACAGGTGCCATTAATACAGGTAACGAGCGGAGGACAGAGTAAAGTAATAGTAAAGTCAGTCAATTTTGTTGCTATATGAACAAACCACCAACTTTTTGTCTGCAGGTCTATACAAGGCCTGGGCAGCAGGGGCCCAAATTTGGCTGTTTTTCCACACCCTTATATCATCCATCTTCTTCTGCTGATCCTGGGCAGCAGGGGCAGCAGTCTTAGCAGGGATGCCCAGACTTCCCTCTCCCTAGACACTTCCTACAGCTACAGAACCCCAAGGCATTCCCAGGCCAGCCAGGAAACATAGTCCCACCAGCGTGTCCTAGGTATTCCCAGGCACCTCCTCCTGGTGGGACATGCCCGGAACAGGAGGCATCCGTAACAGATGCCCGAGCCACTCAATCTCTCAAGTCACTCTCGAGCCACTCTCCTCTCAATGTGGAGGAGCAGTGGCTCTACTCTGAGCCCCCCCCCCCCACTGTGGCTATTTTTGGTCGCATACTTTAGTGAAATGTTCCTGTGTGCTTTATATCCGCTGAAATAAAGTGCGCCGGGTGACGGCTTTAGTTATTGACACAACAATATCCCGCATGCGCTCTCAGCAATTAGTTAAATATTTAACACACAAATGCTTGTTTGAAGGATAAAACTGCGTTAGTCCATAGCAGTGTTAGTTTGGTGATTTTATTTTGCGATGTGTACAACATAAATATGCTTTTTGAAGCTGCCCTTGTCCGGCTTCTTGTTCCGTCTAGCCGAATGCGGAAGTAGATAGTGCATAACCCCTATTGTCTGGCCAATCAGAGCTCAAGTAGCCCTGACCAATCACAGAGCTCGTTACATCGCTTTTCTTTTTATTTTATATAACTTTAGCCAGGAGGACCAGGAACGCCACGGAAAAGCTAAAAGGAGAAGCTAATCGGAGAAGCTAATATGTTTTGCAAATGCTTTTCCGAAAAGGTTTTGTAAATACATTTAGAAATCAGTTTCCTAAATGGATTAATGAATAACGCTATTAATCCTTCTTTTATTAAAAGCATTTAGTAATCCATTTATTAAATCCTCTTTTAAAAACTCATTTAATGAAAGCATTTAGTAATCTGTTTATTAAAGGCTCTTTTAAAAACTCTTTTAATAAAAGCATTTAGTAATCCAATTATTAAATGCTCTTTTAAACACTCTTTTAATAAAAGCATTTAGTAATCCATTTATTAAAGGCTATTTTAAAAACTCTTTTAATAAAAGCATTATTCCTTTTCGCGTGGCGCTCACGGTCCTCCATACCTATATACCTGGTTAACCTGTTTAATAAGGGAAATATGTGCTGCTCCCAAATTACACTGTGAGCTAGACAGGTACTGACAGGTTACACTCAGATGTCTGTAATCAATAAGACAGAAATTGGGGGTGTGGTCTTTATATTTTAGTAGCAGAAATATATATTGTATTTTCCACTATGTAGCTTGACTAGGGGTGTGACGAGATCTTGCGAGATAAAAATGTCACAAGATTTCTCGTCAGAGTGGAGTGCAATCTTTTGAATACTTTTTTTTTTTTTTTTAACCACTGGGCTGCATCTCAGAGCAATATGTAGGTTATTATTCCCATGGACAGAGTTTGGGGATAGTGCAAAAACATCAGAAGAAGGCGTTAGCAAACATAATGAAGTGCACAGGTGAAATCCAAGATGCACTTTTAAATCACCTGCTCTCATTAAGCGCATCACGCGCTGTGCGTAGGGCACCAACTGCTGGAATGGCATTGTGTCTTTGCGCAGCTGTATTTGTAGAACTCACAAGATTTCTGACAGTTTTTGTTTTTTCATATTTACATATTCAGTTTTGGACAGGAAATGTTAAGAAAAACAGTGTGTTCAGTTGATGCAGGGTTGTGTGTCACTGTCCCTGTGAATCATGGTTGGACCATGACCAATACTGGACTATGTTACATATGGAGTTTTGAGTACAGCTGACTGTTTCTTCAAAATGTACTTTCAGGAACAAATGTTTGTTTTTTTGTGGGTTTTTAATTGATAAATAAGTAATTTTTTACTGAATAATAAACTTTTATGACAGCATCATAAGTCGAGTGAGTGAATTCAAATGTATGCCTCTATGTCTATAACATGTCAGGTCACGTGTGGCATTTTTCACCTGTGTCATGGTGCTATGTTATTTTTCCACTTTTCCATAATTTTAACACTAAAGAGAGAGTAAACTTAACAGTATATAGATAAGGACCAGAAACATTTCAATAAGAGTAAAATTTACTGTTGGAAATGTACTGTAACTTACACAATTACACAATAAAATCTCAACAAGGCTCTTTTCTGAAATAATGTCAGGGGAACTTTGGATTTTAACTTAAGTTTGATTGGTGGATTACATTAGACAGTAGACATATCCAGTGGCATAATGATGCTGTGTGTTACAGCTACAGTGACATAAATGATAGCACCCAGACCTGAGAATCAGTTACCTTTGCCAGATGGATTTATTAAAAGGGCTAAATTATGCAAAATCAACTTTTTTATATTGTTGTTCCCTCATCAAAAGCATACCTAGAGTTATGTTTTGCTTTATTCATGCCTGTATGAGTAATCCTCTTCCCATGTCAAATGTCAGAAATGTTTATTTTTTTAACCTGCACCTATTTGTCCTCTATATGACAAGTACCACTTTTCTTTTGTGGAAATTCATACTGTCTTTTTAAGTAAACTCCTGTTCAAAAGTTTCTTTTAGTCAGACAGGAGTGTTTGTTTACCTGCTTTACTTCCTGTAGCCGAAACTAGTAAAGCAGGTAAACAAACATTCCTGTCTGACTAAAAGAAACTTTTGAACAGAAGTACCACTTTTGTTGTAACAATGTTTTCACTGCATTGTAACCAGTAGCCCCACTTCATCTACATCTCAGTTACAAACTTCTTCTGTGTCTCCTCCTTCGCAGCTCATTGTTGGACAAAAGCTCCTTGTTTCTCATTGGCAACGACAACACTACAGAACAACTGGGACAGACTGTGCCAGAACAGCTAATTGTATCATGATAATGTAGCAGGGCTTGTTTTGACATATGGTGAAGTTGGAATGGCGGTGGGACGGAGGGGTGGGGGGTGGGGTCTAGTTAAAACCTGGCTGCTTCTGAACATAGAGGGTGGGCCAGACGCTGGTGTGGACAGGAACATAAGCGGGTCTAGATAAGACCAGAGCATTCCTACACGTTATCTGACAGCGTTGTGCAAATAAACATGTATTCTTAAGTGGATCACACAGCTTACACTTATGCCAAAGACTGTGAACATGATATATTTTGATGATACTCTTTGATATAAAAGTCCGAACGCAATCCAACACTAAGTTAGTAATTGTTGGTAATTGCAGTCTTGTTGGCTTTACCCACCACAGTCTACAACAAGTAAACAAGAAAAGATAAAAACAGAGGTATCAAAAGATCAGAAAGTGAATAAAAGAATTATTGTTATGATAAAACTGCAAGGCTGAGATTCCCGTATGCAACACTGTGAATACACAGTATCAGCTGGGTCAGGCTGCCTTGCAGGAGAGCTTCCTCACACACTAGTGTTTTTCCATGACGTGTCTTCTGTATGGAGCCTGAGCATGTGCCATTTCCTCAGTCAGAACACACTACATTTGTTCAAAGATAAACAAGTTCTTTTCTTATTATTTTTGATAGAACTAAATGTGAAATGCCTTGCAAGTGACAAGTAAGTAGATAAGGTACGTAATGGTCCATAAAATGGTGGATATGTATTGTACAATATATTCAAAGTAGTTTTTCACACTGTCCCAACTCTTTCAGAAATGAGGTTGTACAAACAAGCTGTTGATGCATACTAATGCAAGCGTAATTGGAATCAAGAGCATTGCTATTTATAAGCTCTCTACAAACACCACATCTGATAATGCAACTTCTGCCCACATTGTTAAGCAACAAAAAAACAAAGCAAAAAAAAAAAACAAAAAAAAAAAAACAAAAGTACAATTACAAAAGTCTAGTTACCAAACAACTTGTGTGACATGCTGTAACATTATGCAACAAGCTTAACCACGGTGAGCCACATGTGTTGGATATTGATAAAGAGGAAACCGTTGAGACGCAAAGACAATGTATTGTTTTACTGTTCCTTCCTGAAGATAGCGTCTCCAGGGCAGTTTTTCATCAATAAAAAATACAGTTAAAAAATTGTAAAATACTGTCAAATATCTAGCAACAGTAACTGTAAAAGTCCTGTTCGGTAAAATGTAAAATAGATAAAAAACAAAAGTGATGGGTAGCAGTAGTATTAGTGTTAGTAGTAGTAATGGACGAGGATGTAGTAGTGATTGTCGTAGTAATGGTGTTAGCTTTAGTAGTAGTAGTAGCGGTAGTTCTACTGGGAGACTTCAATGCCCACGCGGGCAATGACAGTGATACCTAACCCTAACCCTGTGATGGACACCGTAAGTAAGGGATCCCGTCAGGCTCAACAAGGAGTCCTATCGAGCTTGGCTGGCTCGTGGGACTCCTGAGGCAGCCGACAGGTACCGGCAGGCCAAGCGTGCCGCTGCCCGGGCAGTTGTGGAGGCAAAAACTCGGATCTGGGAGGAGTTCGGGGAGGCCATGGAGGAGAACTATTGGTTGGCCTCGAAGAAATTCTGGCAAACCGTCCGGCGCCTCAGGAGGGGGAAGCAGTGCTTCGCCAACACTGTTTACAGTGAGGGTGGGGAGCTGCTGACCTCGACTGGGGATGTTGTCGGGCGGTGGAAGGAATACTTCAAGGATCTCCTCAATCCCACCGACACGTCTTTCGTTGAGGAGGCAGAGGCTGGGGACTCGGGGGTGGACTCATCCATCACCCAAGCTGAAGTCACCGAGGTGGTTAAAAAGCTCCTTGCTGGCAGGGCACCGGGGGTGGATGACACGTCTCTGCAACATCGTGTGGCGGTCGGGGACAGTTCCTCTGGACTGGCAGACCGGGGTGGTGGTCCATGTTTTTAAGAAGGGGGACCGGAGCGTGTGTTCCAACTATAGGGGGATCACACTTCTCAGCCTCCCCAGGAAAGTCTATTCCAGGGTACTGGAGAGGAGAATTCAGCCAATAGTCGAACCTCGGATTCAGGAGGAAACAATGCGGTTTTCGCCCCGGTCGTGGAACAGTGGACCAGCTCTATACCCTCCATAGGGTGCTTGAAGGTTCGTGGGAGTTCGCCCAACCAGTCCACATGTGCTTTGTGGATTTGGAGAGGGCGTTCGACCGTGTCCCTCGTGGTATCCTGTGGGGGTGCTCTGGGAGTATGGGGTCCGAGGCCCTCTGCTAAGGGCTGTCCAGTCTCTGTATGACCGGAGGAGGAGTTTGGTCCTGCATTGCCGGTTGTAAGTCGGACCTGTTCCCAGTGCATGTTGGACTCCGGCAGGGCTGTCCTTTGTCACCGGTTCTGTTCATAATTTTTATGGAGAGAATTTCTAGGCGCAGCCAGGGGCCGGAGGGAGTCTGGTTTGGGGACCACAGGATTTCATCTCTGCTTTTTGCAGATGATGATGGTTGTCCTGTTGGCTTCATCAGGCCAAGACCTTCAGCATGCACTGGGGCGGTTTGCAGCCGAGTGTGAAGCGGCTGGGATGAGAATCAGCACCTCCAAGTCCAAGGCCATGGTTCTCGACCGGAAAAGGGTGGTTTGCTCTCTCCAGGTTGGAGGGGAGTTTCTGCCTCAAGTGGAGGAGTTCAAGTATCTTGGGGTCGTGTTCACGAGTGAGGGAAGGATGGAGCATGAGATTGACAGACAGATCGGTGCAGCGTCTGCAGTAATGCGGTCGTTGTATCGGGCTGTTGTGGTGAAGAAGGAGCTGAGCCAAAAGGCAAAGCTCTCGATTTACCGGTCGATCTACGTTCCTACTCTCACCTATGGTCATGAGCTTTGGGTCATGACTGAAAGGACAAGATCCCGGATACAAGCGGCCGAAATGAGTTTCCTCCGCAGGGTGGCTGGGTGCTCCCTTAGAGATAGGGTGAGGAGCTCAGTTACACGGGAGGGGCTCGGAGTAGAGCCGCTGGTCCTCCACATCGAGAGCAGCCGACTGAGGTGGCTCGGGCATCTGTTCCAGGTGCCTCCTGGTCGCCTCCCTGGGGAGGTGTTCCGGGCATGTCCCGCTGGGAGGAGGCCCCGGGGAAGACCTAGGACACGCTGGAGGGACTATGTCCCTCGGCTGGCCTGGGAACGCCTTGGGGTGCCCCCGGTAGAGTTGGAGGAAGTGTCTGTGGTGAGGGAAGTCTGGGCATCTCTGCTTAGACTGCTGCCCCCGTGACCCGGCCCCGGATAAAGCAGAAGAAGATGGATGGATGGATGGATGGATGGAGTAGCGGTAGTAGAAGATATTACTGTACTGGTAGTGGCAGTGGTAGTAGCAGCAAGTACTTTCTACTTAAGTACATTTTCACTAAATACTTTTTACATTCTCAAGTAATAATTATTATTGAGTACTTCTACTTGGGTAATATTATTTTGCAGTAATAGTACTTTTACTTGCAACTGTAAGTACAAATTTTCAGTACTACTACCATCGCAGTATAAAAACAAGAGAAAAAATATCTATCATTTATCAAAGGTTTGCGTGCACGCTAAATGAAAAAGACGTGCTAAAAATGGAGCAAACCCAGGCGCAGCTGAGATTTGCGTCTCTCACAGGAGCAAATTGCGGCGCAGATTTTGCTCCTGTGATTCAATGAATATGTAAAACAAGGCATTCTTGCCAAAACGCGCTAAATTCAAGGCGTGGAAAATGCAAATGAAGTCAGTTTGCAGTAAGTTCTAATTCCTAAACAGGGCTCATTTACAAAGATACAATAGTAATGTGTTGATAGACCCTTTTCATGTGATGTCAGACAACTTCCGTTTTGAGATGATGGAATGTATCTTCAGTTCCGGTGTCGTGCTTCTCCCATAAGAAATTCACCCAGACTTTTTTTAAAATTGCCGTTTACAAGTTTACACAATGTACAGCGATTTTCAAATGAATATTTACCCACAAAATGTTCAAAACTTGCGAAAGAATATTAATTCTTCAACCAAGGATACTTGGATTATGAAGTGAGTGCTTTGTTATGTAGCTAGATAGCGTTAGCAACATGGCTAAGTGATAGAGCTGCGCTATAAAACAGTGTTAGATCATGACATGATCTGAGTTTATCTGAATATTTGACAATCTGCTTATCAGGAAATACCACTGGATAGTACTACAGTATATTTGCATTTAGTAAATCTCTGTGCTTGAACACTGACTCTGCTGTAGTGATCAATCTGTGACAAAATAATAGACTTTTCAGGTCTAATTAGAAGTTCATTGCAGTACTATGCAGTGAGCCTTTCAGACAAGCAGATTGTCATTCATTTAGATCGTAACATAATCTAATATTACTCACCTGTCTGGATGAGGCCCACCTGCTGCATCCTGGATTTCCCGGACCTATCTCGCTCCACTCACCTGTCTGGATGAGGTCCCTGCTGCAGCCCGGATCTCCTGGACCTATCTCGCCCACTCACCTGTCTGGATGAGGCTACCTGCTGCATCCTATGGACTTCCTCAACCTATCTCACCCACTCTCGTCTGGATGAATCCTTACAGAGCTGATCTATGATCCTATAGATGAACTAAGGGACTAGCAGTCCTAGATGCATTACCTGTCCGTCCTGGGAGAGGATCTCTCCTTCAATATGGGCTCCATAAGGTTTCTTCTTTTTTCCCGTAGCTGGGTTTTTTAGGAGTTTTTCCTTACCGAGAAGGAGGGTCTAAGGACAGGAGTGTCCTGGGTCTGTTTAGTTTAGTGTAGTTATTGTTTGTGCTGATTGTGTGTTAAGTCTGATTGTGTGTTTATGTTTGATCAACTGTTTGTGAAGCCCTTTGAGGTGACTTTTGTTGTGATATTGGGCTATACAAATAAATCTGAATTGAATTGAATTGTTTTATCGCACACCCCGTTAGACCTATTGCTAACGCTACAGCATTAACAACTACTAGCTTTAGCTACAAGACAAAACACTTACCTTCATAATCAAATAAGTAACCCTCAATGAAAAATGTATATCCCTTTTCGAGTTTCTGTACATCATGTAGCCTTATATTTGGCCAAATTTTAAGACTCCGAGTAAATTCCTTACTGGCGAGCAGCAGCACCGGAAATGAAGATACATTCCATCGTCTCAAAACGGAAGTTGTCTGACGTCATCGTGAAAAGGGCCTATTTGAAGTCGAAGGAAACAAAGAAACAGACTTTACCTGCGGCACTTTTTCCTCGATTCTCGCTCGTATTTCCCTGAACTTCAGCCTTTTACAGCTGCTGTCTCTGGGCTTTCAGTCTGTTTAACATCCTTTGAAATCCTTACGGTGACAGAACAGTCTTTAAAAGCTGCGCAAAGTCTACTCACTGTGTTTATCTCATTGCCTCCCAATGCTCGCTGCGGCGCTTGACTGACAGCTGCCCCTACAGAGGCTCAAGGCTGTGTGGATTTGATCAAGCGGAGGACATCGAAAATGTTTTTTAATTGTTATTTTTAGTCGATCACCATCAGCATGCCATATAGGCTACTGATACATTTTATATAATTGTTTGAAAGGTTACTGGCTCTGACAGACAGTGAAAAGGACTTTCCTCTCCCTTCACTTCACTGTCACTGTCTGAAAGTAAAATGCAATAAAACAATTCTCCCTCAGATACAGTGAACACAGCTCTACTACAGTCAGTCCTGTTATTTGTTGGACTCTCAGATTGTGTTTTGTGTTGCATCTCTGTAGGAAAGATGCAGTCAGAGCTGGCAAACAGCGTTGCTCTTGCTGTCAGTGCATTTTATGCTCACGCAAAATTCTCATTTACATGCAGTTACTTGCACAGATTCTCTTCGTATGTCACACGCAACACGCCCACAAATACCAGATGCTATTTTTTAAGCTGCACTCGCAATTTTGCACTTGTCTTAGTAAATATGGCCCTATGTTTTCAAAGAGATTGGTCTCTCTGTTTTATGTTATTAAATGACATTATATGGTCTTATATGTATATCCATTCATTTTACCAAGGCTCAAGGGTTCAGGTGGAAAAAGGTAAACAAAAACAAGCAGATGTAAAAGTTATATAATATCTTTCACCAGCTGTCCTCGGGCTAAGAGGTAAGCTCAGACAAGCAGCATCAGTATATTGAACAGGCTGACTAAAATCCCAAACTCTTACTCAAGCTTGGCATAAGTAGATTCACATGACAAAAACATCTAACAACAAAACAGGAACTTATTCACCACATAGCAGCTCTGGGCCAATTCAAGTCTGCACAAGTGGGAAAATGGAAACATTCTTTTATAAAGCATATAAGTAAATACAGTAATGAATCTATTTGATGAACCAGAGATCTAAGTCTTTGTTTTGACATTTGTGTGGGAACTGTCCAACTTTAAGCGCCAGATTACAAGAGACACACTTGTGACATAAGCAGTTGGTGTGGGAGAGAGGATCTTAAAAAATGTTGACCTCATATTTTATGTTCACCTCCAGACAACCACCATGGCTTGTGTTTCAAATCGCAGGGTCCCCATCGTGGTTACATAATTTCACAAAGTAGCATAATTTATAATGTAGACCTATATGTTTAAAAAAGACTGACCTATATATTCCCAGCTGTTTGAGATCCTCTTCTGTCTCTGTAGGAACATATGCTGACAACCTCATGCCGACAGAAGTTCAGGGCTGGACAAGTTGTTAAACACAGGGCAGTTACAGTACAACAAGCATCATTTAAATTTGACAAATATATTATCTCAAAAATGCTTGCATTTAAAGACCTTATAAATGGTTACAGGCAATGTATATAAACCCAGTGCTTGCCCCAGCACTTGATTTAAGGCCACCTTACCACCATGACAGCCATTTAATGTAGGCTATATAAAGTAATATATATATACATTTCCTTTATACCCCACAAACCCATTATAATGCTTTTATGATGCAATGTTAAATTAAGTTTTTGTGGAGTTTGGAGTAGGAGTTGTCAGTGGGGTGTATATGACATTAATTTGTAGGTTCACAGTTTGGAGGCACTATGAGTGAACAGGCACACTGACACCTGTTCTTCTAACATTAACGTTAGCTAGTTTAGTGACACTCTTCTTTATTTATAGCTTTTTCTTTTCATAGCCAATATTCTACCTGCTAACATTACTTAACATGCAGTGATTTGCCTATTCGTTTTTACTCCATATGCTCTTCCTGACACAGCCACCTCCATTTATTCCGACTTGGGACCAGCTCATCAATTATACTGGCTTGTGATCTTTTGTGGCTGGATGGTTGACGTTAGCTAACGTTACTGTACTATTTTTCACACACAAAATACAGGAATTCCAACATGACTAGAACATTTTATTATGGATATTTGTCACCTAAACTGCTGTATAAAAACAAGAACATTTATTACAGTTTACTGAGAAATATTGTGATTACTTGTTTTAAATTTAACAGTTACTCACCGTTAGCATAACAGTTAGCATAACGCTAGGTCCGCCCGGTTGCCCTGACAACAGTGTTTTGAGGTCAGAGGCCATAAGTCACTGGCCCTTTCTGTAGCTTTGTCTTTCAAATATGATTTATTTTATTTATTTTAAAAGTTTGGAGAAGAAAAACTTGTTTTTACCTTCTACGTTTTAGGACGGTGTTTCTTAACTGATCTATTTTTTTTTGTGTGTGTGACCTTTTTTACACAACCAAAGACCTATTTTTTATTTTTTATTTGGAACATTAATTTACATTTTCTATTAAAACAATATCTAAGCTTCAAATAAATGGATATTCTGTATATTCTGCTTCTTTTGACTTTTTTGTGTCCCAATCCAAAAGTCAAAAATTATTAGCTTTAGAATATATGTTTGTATCTTTGGATACAGTTGGAGGTTATTAGTTTCAGTTTGGGCTGCTAGTCTGTGCTTCTGTTTGTAGTCTATTTGAATGATGCTCTTTCAAATGTTAGAAAGAGCATTTGAATGCACTGCAATGATCTATACTGCTAATTTGTAATCCACATTAATGTATGTATAAGAAATGGGTCTGGCCACCTTTGCTAAAATTTTCCTTCTACTGCTTATGATAAATTAGGTAAATTAGGCATGTGCTCTTGGACAGCAGAATATATTATACACATGTTTTCTTATGCCCTCAATATGTTATATGTCACTGTAGAATGGGATTATATGGGGTGATTCCCGTGGAACTTAATAGGCTACACCAATGATGAAACACTAAAGGAAGCTGTTAATGATGAAAGTCTTAGCCTCCCTTTAGAAATAAGAATGTTTATACTATGTCTTGGATAACACAATATACATAAAAAATTTGGTCCCTCAAGAATTAGGTGGAGGTGAATAAATTTGTAGTCAAGTCACTCAGTGAGTCGAATTTTAAGTGCAAGTCATTCTCGAGTCCAGCACAGTATAAGAACCAGTTGAGTTTGAGTCGAGTAATTTGCAGACAAAGTGAGTTTACAAATGAGAGTCCAAGTATCAAGTTTATGTTAAGTCTTGAGTTGAGGTGTGAGTTGGAACTGGAACCGGGTCCAGTTCCAGTTCAATTCAAGTCGAGTTCAAATAAATTAAAGGCAAGTGGGATGTGTAAACCTGAGCCAATCACCACTCATACAAGTAAATATTGTATACACGCTGGTTTCAATTATAGCACATGACAGTTTACAGCTCTATACCTCATGATACATAAAACTTCAGAGACACAAGTGATCAGGAGTGAAGAATTGGCTGTAGGGCTTCTCCATGTCTGTTGTCATCACAGGGTGCATTCATTTCAATCTCCTCTCTGTCCTGTGAGTTGGGCACCTCTGCTGGTGGAGTGGATGTAGCTTTGACTTTGAAAATATCCCATTTTGCTGGCAACAGACCACGGTTAAATGCGAACGAAGCCATTGCTGAAGAAACTAGGACAGTCACAAGGGTGCAGACCATAGACACGGTCCTCACTGGAGCCTTTTGGACATAGATGCCATCCTCCAATGCGCAGCCCGGGAGACAAAACACAACTGGGAGACCGACTGTCTTTTCTCCGAGCAAAATTCTCACAGTGAGCCCGATGACATAACCTACAAAAGCCCCGTAGCCATTTGACACTTTGAAGAAGAGAACAGAGACCAGGTGGGGGAATATAAGGGTGTAGGAAACGTCTGCTCCAAGAATCCAAAGGAGCAAGGTACTGTTGGTGTAGAAGGTTATGGACGTCCCGACTAGACCCACCACAATCACAGTGACCCGGATCACCCACTTCATCTCACAGTCAGATGCCTAGGAATGTGCAGCAGAACAAAAAAGACACTTAATTTGTCTGGCAGATCTATATCTCATGACATAAAAAGGAAATGCCCAATTCCAGTCTCAAATATTTGAGCAGTTTGGGTACATGATAACAACATCACACAGGCCTATAGTGTGAGGGTGAGATGGAGGCAAGCAAAATTTAAATGGATTTGCTGCTAAAGTGTCACTATTTGGATGTTTTGGCCACAAATGATCAGACTGAGACACCTGTAATTTTCCCTGTGTTTGTGTGCACTGCTGCTTCCCTCTCTGTTCCCTGAGCAGCACCTGTCCCCATGGTTCCTAAAGCCAGTGGTGAAAGTAAGCCGGTACAGCCCGGTACTACGTACCGGCATAAGATTTAGAGGGGTATTTACCAGGTAGAAAGAGATCAGCTGTCAGGCAGGTCTTTGCAGCTTTTACACACATTAGAAAGCAGCCGTGGACCGCGGGCGCTTTTAAGAGAAAAAAAAAATTACGCTAAAGCATGTGAAGCAGGCAGTGCTTTATCTCATCATATATGTGTCTGTGTGGTTTTTAGTGCCTTATGATCGCTCCATGATGATTTAATGCACAGAATGTCCCTCTCCCCTCTCATCATTCACTGATTGTCTATGCCTATGGCATTTGAATGACACGCAGATGGATCAGTCTGAGATTCCTTCTAAAACACGAGACACTGCGGAACCGCAAGGAAACCGCACGAGCTACGAACTAACCCAATACAAGCAACTTAATCACAATCAGAGTTTTGGCTGCTTTCACTTCTGTTGTGGAGGCTGCGGGCGGCTCGCACTCCAGCGGCAGCTCTGAACACTGCCATGGGGCTGACGCACACAAACACACACACACGCACACAGGAGGAGAGGCAGCGGTATCAGGGAGGAGACAGGTGAGGAAGGTGTCAGAGCCTGATGTATGTCACCTGTTTGCTTTGTTTTTGTCCTTCAGTAGTTTGTTGTTGCCGTGCGTGAGGAAAGCTGATTTTGTCGAAGTCTCACAAGCTCCTCCCCTGAGCGTTACCATGGAGCTCCTGTCACTCATCAATGTTATTAAAATAATGCTGAGCTTTGATGATAAGCTGCATTGATACTGCAGTTTAATTCAGGCATAATTATAAATATAGTAGGCCTATTATAATCCATAATAATCAGCAGTTTTAGGAAATGATGGAATTTTGTAAATATCACTGACAAAAATGCTACATTTATTAGATTCAGTTATTCCTGTCCTGAGTTGATAATTAATGTTTATCATTTTAGTTTAATAAAATGTGCCTTTATTAAGGTGGTTATTTCTATTTTTATTTTCATGTTTAACCACTGCAATAATAACCCTGATAAATGCCCACCATGTTTAATAGAAATAAAAAAAAGGCAGATCTCCTGGCCTTGATGACTTTAAAAGTAGATCGCAAGCCGAAAAAGGTTGGGCACCACTGGTCTAGATAGAACTGTTGTTCAATACTAATGGTAATTTATATTTTGCTTATTGATTTTAGCCTATTGTTTTTTATGTATATTGTTGCGTCAGAATTTTATTGCCCCCTCTTTATTTTAATATAGACCCCCCATTGCCCCCTCAATGATATTTGTCTGGAGCCGCCCCTGTCTATAGCAGGTTATTAGCGAGTTAGCGACAGAAAGGAGTTTCTCCATGCTCTGACTGCAGCAGGAGTCGGGAGCTGCTGCCTGTGTCCCCCCGAGCAGCAGCTACTGTCCCTCAGTGTTTACAGCTGTGTGTCTGTGTCACACAGAGCAGAGAACCATCTTTGTTACTGCAGAAGTACGGGGGCTATGTGTTTTCAGCCACCGCCGTGCGCCTCATAGAAAACAATAGGGGTGTATTTTTTGACGTGCGTCCGGTGTGTGTTGGCCTTTATAGGGTGCGTTTGATTTGTTTTCAAACCCTGTCAAACCCCGTATAAGCCATGACTATATTTTTCATTTATAGTCAAGATTCATTTCTCAACCTCGTATATCTGCTTTTTCTGCTATTAAATATATATATATATATATATATCAAATGTGGGATATACCAAGGAGATGCTCTGTCCCCGCTGCTGTTCTGCATAGGTCTGAACCCCCTCAGCCAGATAATCACCAAGACTGGCTATGGGTACCGACTCAGGAACGGGGCCACCATCAGTCACCTCCTCTACATGGATGATATCAAGCTGTACGCCAAGAGCGAGAGAGACATTGACTCACTGATCCACACAACCAGGATCTACAGCAATGACATCGGAATGTCATTCGGACTTGAGAAGTGTGGGCGGATGGTGACAAAGAGAGGGAAGGTAGTCCATACAGTAGGGGTCCCACTCCCAGACGGCAGAATAGCAGACATTGAGGACAGCTACAAGTACCTTGGAATCCAACAAGCAAATGGCAACCTGGACCAGGTCACAAGAAAAGCAGCCACAGCCAAATACCTCCAACGAGTAAGGCAAGTCCTAAGGAGTCAGCTCAATGGCAAGAACAAAGTCAGGGCAATCAACAGCTATGCCCTGCCGGTCATCAGATACCCTGCGGGAATAATAAGCTGGCCAAAGGAAGAGATTCAGACCACAGATGTGAAAACACGAAAGCTCCTAACCATGCATGGAGGGTTCCACCCCAAATCCAGCACCCTGAGACTGTACACTAAGCGCAAGGAAGGAGGCAGAGGACTAGTGAGTGTCAGAACCACTGTCCAGGATGAAACATCCAAGATCCTTGACTACATCAGGAAGATGGCCTCAACAGATGAAGTTCTCAGTGAATGTCTCAGGCAGTGGAAAACAGAGGACGAGGTGCTGGAGGAACCATCATGGGAGGAAAAGCCCCTACATGGGATGTACCATCGACAGATAACTGAAGTGGCTGACATCGAGAAATCCTACCAATGGCTAGAAAGGGCTGGACTGAAGGACAGCACAGAGGCACTGATCATGGCTGCACAGGAGCAGGCCTTGAGCACCAGAGCAATAGAGGCCAAGATCTACCATACAAGACAAGACCCCAGGTGCAGACTGTGCAAAGAGGCCCCTGAGACAATCCAACACATAACTGCAGGCTGTAAGATGCTGGCAGGGAAAGCATACATGGAGCGTCATAACCAAGTGGCTGGTATAGTGTACAGGAACATCTGTGCAGAGTACAGTCTGGAAGTCCCGAGGTCAAGATGGGAAACACCTCCAAAGGTGATAGAGAATGACCGAGCTAAGATCCTGTGGGACTTTCAGATCCAGACAGACAAAATGGTAGTGGCAAACCAACCGGACATTGTGGTGATGGACAAACAGCAGAGGAAAGCCGTTGTGGTTGACATCGCAATACCAAGCGATTGTAACATCAGGAAAAAGGAACACGAGAAACTGGAGAAGTACCAAGGCCTCAAAGAAGAACTTGAGAAGGCCTGGAAAGTGAAGGCAACAGTGGTGCCCGTGGTCATCGGAGCACTCGGGGCAGTAACCCCCAAACTGGAAGAGTGGCTACAGCAGATCCCAGGAAAAACATCAGACATCTCAGTCCAGAAGAGCGCAGTCCTAGGAACAGCAAAGATACTGCGCAGAACCCTCAAGCTCCCAGGCCTCTGGTAGAGGACCCGAGCTTGGATGGATGAAACCGCCCACGGAGGGCGAGAGGACAATTTTTTTTTTTTTTATGTAGGCATAATTTGTTATAGTACCGGCATAAGCAAAAATCTACTTTCACCCCTGGTTTTAGCCACAACATTAACATACTCAGGTCATGGACCCTATTGCTAACAAAAAATAATCAGGTTCAATATTTCTGGATGTTTTATTTGATTATTACTTGCTTGTGCCCTCTATAAGCTTTTGACTTTTGAAAGCTTTTGAAAATTTTGCTTGTAAAAACAAGCTACTTACTGGCCATTGCACAGTGCTTACCCGTTTACGAAGTATGTTTTTGTAGATGTTTGAAGAGAAAACAGAAGTTGCAGACAGGAGACCAGAATCTGTGGATGACATGACGGCTGCTGCCACAGCTCCGATGCCAATGATGGAGATGTAAGGAGGAGTGAGGTGTTGGAGAGTCAAAGGAAGGACCAAACTGTGCTCCCCACGAGCATATGGAGGAGGAAGACCATACTGGGTCATATTCCAGTCTAAATAATAATAATGATATGATAATGTATATATATATATATATATATATATATATATATATATATATATATATATATATATATATATATATATATATATATATATATATATATAAAATCCCACCTGTGGATGCAGCTACAGCTCCAACTAAAACTGGAGGGATGCCAAGAATGGCAATAACGATGGCAGCTGCAAAACAAGTTAGCTTGGCTGTCTCAGATGAAGAGGCAGACAGCGTCCTCTGGTGGAAACTCTGAAAAGAGACACTTCCAAGACCCTGGAAAGAAGCATGCAGTACATGTGTTTGTTTTTAAATTTTGAGTTTAAGAGGAGCTCCTTTACCAATGACTTACAGTATTTATCTGTCCAAAACGTACATGCATTTCATGATTAAGAATTTTCTAAACACATTATTTATCACCCAGAACAAAATAATAAGACTGGAAATATTTTCACTTTTCTTTTCTCCTTCCTTATCAAATACTTAGAAATGTCATAGGAAGTTCCAGTATACAAAATGGCCCCTAAGGGGAAAAAGCTGTTTATGTACTGATGTACAGTAACCAATCAGATTTCCCATGTAAACTTACGACAATGAAAACAGACAGAAATCCAGCAAATATATATATAATCTTACCAACATTAAAAAGTCATCAATCCACTTCCACACTGTGTCCAGCTTGAGGGTGCCCACCCAGGGGCTCTGGTATGTGCTTGTAAAAGCTGTCTGGGCGATATCAAGAGACTTGGGATTAACCAGGAGGAAAGGGATGCACAGCCACTGCAAAGATAGAGGCAATGTTTACAAGTGTGACTTGTGTTAGATTTGTGGTCAAACTGTATTTGGAACAGACCAGGCTGAGAAATACTAGTGAGAGCTGGATGACGTCTGTGTATGCCACTGAATACAGTCCTCCTAATAATGTGTAAACAATGGCGACAGATGAAGAAATCCACACAGACATCGAGTAGGGCAAGTCCAGAATGATACTCATAGTTGCTCCTGTTAGACACATATTAGGTTTATATATATATATATATATATATATATATATATATATATATATATATATATATATATATATATATATATTTATTTATTTTATTTTTTCATATATTTACCTAAGCCTAGCAGAGTGCAGGACACCCAGAGCACATCGACCAACAAAGCAGGCAACACCAGAATCCCACTCAGTATTTTGCCATACTTCTGCTGGAAAGGGTCCATCATGGTAATATACATTTTGTCCCTCATTGGCTTTGCAAAAAAAATACCACCTTATAAAGAAGAAGTTAGGTGTTAGTGTATGTCAGAAAGGGCATCTGTCATAAAACCTATGCCAAATAAATATGTAAGTCACTGCATGTTTGGAGGCAGATCATTAGCTGTGGAGACCCCAGAAGGAAAAAGACAAAAGGGAAGAAGAAGGCTACAGAAAATATAAAATAAATGCCTTACCAAAAATAAACGATAAGGAATACTGTATGGGCATAAGAGCCCATATGAGTCCCAAATGAGGATTGTAGACAGCTTCGGCCACACCCAAAATAAAGCCGCCTCCGACCCATGTGGCTGCAACAAACAACAAAGAAATAGTAAATGATGTGATATTTCTTATGATTGTAAGATTTCTAGAGCAACTTTTCTTAATGGGAAGTCATTATATGCCAATGTTTAGATATTAGGAAAAGAAAAAGACTTATTACTTATACAGGCAATACAGTTTTTCAAGATGCTTTGAATATTTTATGTTATATTTTACTAAATATTAACACTAATTATGCTATTGACTTGGTGCAACACAGATATCTGTACATTATTGTCATTATTATGTAAAGATGGTTTAACCAACCAACATTTAAAGCAAATAGTGTTATTTATAAAACCTCCTTCTCTAACACATATATGGGTGTTACAATTCACAACAGAAAAAGGCAGCAAACAGACCATAAGTCCTGTTGACAAATATTTACTATCATCTGTTTCCCTAAGTTGGAGTGCACTTTTTTCATTAAAGGCACAATGGACAAAGCCCTGGCAGCCTAGAGCATAAAGAATATATTTGACTTCCTGCAATAAGGATGGGAGATATTGTATACAAAGCCAAATGGTCCACATCTTTACATATAATTTAGATGAAATACTGTTTTCAGTACCACAAAATTATCAACTCAAACCTTAGGTATGAAGTGTTTTGAAACCTACCCGTCATAGTAAAGATGCCCACCACCAGGTTAATATTCCTGTCTCCAAGCAGCACTACCTCAGTCCTGTCTCCATGACTCTTCCTCTCGGCTTTTCTGGATTTTTGAGCCGCCCACACCCCTGTCCCGAGGATCAGGAGGTAGAAGATCACCACTGCAACAACTCCTGGGATATTTAGCACCATGCTGCTCTGCTACTATTACCAACACTGTCACATATATGGGGCTCAGTGTTAAGCAAATACAGATAGTGTACTGCAGCATGAGGGGTAGGACCAAAGTCTAGAGAAACTGAATTGACAAATATGCAGGGCAGTGTAGCTAAAACTTACCAATATGTTGCAGATTATGTGCATACCTTGGTTTGGGCTCACAGCAAAGGCATGTTTTTCTTGTTTCAAAAAGATAAGAAGATAGGAAAAGCTAACAAAATATGCTATTGTCTAACACAAAAAAACAAACTTGGGCGCATAAATTCATAGTTACAAAAAATAACCACAAATATGAATTTGTCATGTTACATTAGTCGTCTACTTTGTGTGCTTGTTATTAGTAATTTGTGATAGTGATGAATTTAAGAAAAAGGACAGAGGCCCAAAATTTGGTTGTGAGTTTATTGCAGAGCTCTGGTTCCTCTGACAGTGTTTAGTGCCATATACAGGAAAGTGGGTTACACAGTGTTTTATATATTCTCACATTTTCAAGAGGTATGTTTAGTGTAGCAGCTTTTCCATTTATAGGCATGTTGCAGACACCTGTTTATGTGTAAAAGTCATAATGGGGTCAACAGCAGGACAACTGTGCAAAGCACTAGTGCATAAGTGAACAGGTTAACTCTTCAGGGTTTTTTTTTTAAATATAAAAGATATAAACACTATCAGTGCTTCTGAATACTTAGTGTTCAGTTCAAGTACAGAGGCAAAGATCTACAAAACAGACCTCTATTGTCGCAGTATGACCTTGACAAACTCCCAGGAAATCAAAGTTACATTTTAAAAGTTGTGTTTTCTGCTGTAAAACAGTTTGAGTAATGGAGCTGTATATTTTATATTGATTTTATTTGCATAAGGCTCAATTTTGAAAGGCATTTACAACAATATACAGTCATTATCTTCTTCTCGAGGAGTCACTGCTTTCATGAACAACAACAACAACAACAACAACAACAACAACAACAATAATAATAATAATAATAATAATAATAATAATAATAATAATAATACATCAATTTTATATAGCACTTTTACAGAACTCAAAGACGCTTTACAAGAAACAAACATATATGACAAACAAAATGATCAAAAATAAACAAATCTCAGTGGAGACAATACATTTAACAAATACTAAGCCACAGTGTGGCTCACAAAGGACACAGAGACAGTCTAAATCCAGTGCACTACCAACCAAATGTGGAACAAACATTTTGGCCTTTGGTCTCTCAAAAACACAATAAAAATTATAGCAAGGCACAGAATGTCAGTAAAACAACTCAGAACTTTAAATCCACTCATCTTTACTCAAAGTAAAACTACTGGATCATATTTTGCTGATCCTAAATGATATTTACTGTAGAATAGTATACAATGTAAGGACGTGAAGAAAAAATAAAACTAAGCCAATATGGCATGTCTTGTGGTGTACTCTTTGAGGCAGTGCAGGCTTCCTTTCTCTTAAAAAGGACATACATGTAGTTCAAACCATGATCAGTATTTTGGACAACTTTCCTCAAAGACTTAATGTTTTTTCCATTAACACAAAGCTCTTTCTGGTTTGCATGATATTGGTCTAGATTTTAAATGTTTCTTTGGCAGGTGTTATGCCATGTTTTGTTGTGACATAGGGCACTGACCTGTTAAATAAAAGTTGGCATTGGCTTGTCAACATGAACCGGTCCCGACCGGTACTTCAAAAGCAATGCACACATCTATTATGGTGCAATTACTCAAGTAAGTTGAAATGAGCCCGTCACTTCAGCAACCCAATAAAGAAATTATGGGCAAAGATGGCAGCAATCAGAATAACTACCATGATGAGCAAAGCCAGACCACGGCGTAAAATTAGCTGAGTTCGGGACAGGATATGTCCCACGGTGGTAGTAGTGAATCTGGACTTGCCTTGAACCTGTAGGTAGTCGTCAGGAGTCTCATAGACTGATTCATCAGCACTTGCCTGGGTCTGTTTAAAGTCTGAAAGATAAAAAAAAACAAACATTTAGTGTTCATCATTGTAATTCAAACTTAAAAATCTTCTTTCCTTTTTCCCTTTCCCTGGAACCAGCACAGAAACTACACTGTATTATTATTACTTTGAGTGAGTATGTTTGTGTCCCATCTCACTGAGGTGTCACTGCCGTCATGCGGCAGGGGACAAACAGAAATCGTTCCTTAAAATGTCCCTAAATTCTGCCTGCCAATTTGTAAATGCTTATTAAATAGCTGTCAATCACAAAGTGGTTGTCATAAAACTAACACACTGACTTCTTTCAGTTCCTACTTACAGTGCCAGACAAACAATGTATCAAAAAAGCGCTCAAACATTGCATTGAATGCATTACCTGTATTTTTCATCTCTTCTTCAGCTTTAATCTGAACACCAGCTCTCACCTGAGCCTATACAAGAGAACAAGTTGTTGTTGATAGCATGTGTAACACACTGTTTGAAATTTGTAAGGTGTCTAGTGAAGTACTTACCTCTTTAGCAGCCTTTTCCCAATCAAGTTTGTACAAAAAGGCAATAAAGAATATGGCCTGCATTAACACACAAATAGTAAGACCAGTCCAAAGTCCTAAAACAAAGAAAGACATGTAATTGTTCCTTAACAAAGAGGCAACTGTTAATTAATAGCACCGACTTACCTACGATGCCCATCTTGGCTGCAAACATTAAAGATGCACCAATCGGAAAACCAATGAAGTAATAACCCACTAAGTTACACAACGCACCAATCTTCTGTTTCCCTGCTCCTCTGAGGACACCTCCAGCCACCCCCTGTGAACACATCCACTTTTATTATACAGGCAGGGGCCAATACAACGGTACCCAATTTATACTTAAAAATTACAATCTTACCGCAACTGCGTCAGCAAGATGCATGAAAGCAAAAATAATCATAACATCAGCCACCCTTTGTAATATTTCCCTAAAAATAAACATTTAGTTGTGTTAATTTGAAAATACAGCCATTAATTGACAGGTAAATATTTTGAGCAATGTTTTCTTCCAGTTTACTGTAGCTCATATCAAGGGGAGAGAAGTGTAACAGTGTAAGTGACATTGTGGATGAAACTGAGATACTGTGTTTATTAAAATATGCCAAAACATTACATTATTTCTCAATTAAGTTATGGTGTGCACTGTGGCAGAGTGGTTAGCGCTCTTGCCTCTCAGCAATGGGATTGTGGGTTTGATTGTCAACACTCTCTCTGAGTGAAGTCTACATGACCCACCTCCCCAACCACGCCCCGCCTATTGCAGTTTCAACAATATATAGCCATTATCTGCCTACTAGTGTCCAGGAGTCACTGTGAACAGTGCTGTGCTTTTATCAAAAACAAACAAACCTCAATGCAGACAATATATTTAAGGGTTATTTAAAGTGAATACTAAGCCACAGAGACAGTCTAAAGCCAGTGCACTACCAACAAAATAGTGGAAGAAAAATGTTGGTCTTTGGTCTCTCAAAAACACAATAAAAATGATAGCAAGGCACAAGATGTCAATAAAACAACTCAGAACATAATGTCTGCTTTTGTTGGTTAAATTCGTGAATAATTAGCTTACTGTTCTGTGGTGAAGATATATCCAATGTAATCCTTTGAAATACCCATAATTGCGGCAACAACACAGGCAATTATAACTAGAGAGAAAAAAAGAAATATTTTGTAAAAAGTTTAACTTAGCAGTTGATTTATTTTTTTATTATACTGTATATTCAATTTTCTTACATGCACAAATTATAGGAACTTTGCTAGAGAGTTTTGCCTGCTCTATATTTCCAGCACCAAGAGCATTTCCTACACGGACACTGGCAGCAGCAGAAATTCCCAGTGGGAACTGTGAGAGCAGGGATAGATTTCCCTTAGTGAAGTGAATTAATGTAAATTAATGTAAACACAAATTGTTTATGTAATTACCATATAAGCAACAACGGTTAGCTCGTAGACCACACTCTGAGACCCCAGCTCCACCTCGCTGATTATACCGGCCAGGAAGCCTCCGAGCTCAAACATCCACCACTCCAGACACAGCATTAGCATACTGGGAATGGCCAACTGCACGAAGGGCCCCCACTCCTGGAGACATTCAAGGGACCAACCTGTGGGAAAAATCATTTGGTCATAAAAAGTACAAACTAGAAGCATGCAGAAAGATATTGGCCCTGTATAGTAGTAATAGTTTTGTCAAAATAATACCCAGACCTGGACACAAACCAGTGAACATCAGGGGTAAATGCTCTGTCCAATGAGCCACAAAGCCCTTACATTTCACAATGCTACAAATCCACTAAATGTTATTTGTTCAATTACTGACCCCTTGTGGCTCAAGTTAATATACAGTATTTTGGCAAAAACATAATCATACATTCATCAAAGACTGATTTCATAAGATTTAAGCACTTTTGATAAATTGTATTATTAAAAAAATGGCAAATGACAAAGTGTATAATCTTTACATAAACAAAATTGTATCTGGGTGTAGCCTCAGGTTTTGTCTTGTGAAATTTAAAACTTTTTAATGCAATTTAGAATAAATTTGAATGCCAAGATTATCAGCAAAATAATAATAATCTGTATTATTTCTCATACTTCTCTATGATTAGTTATGTATTACTCCAAAATATCCATTATTTATTACAAGTACAAGCTTATAGTTGGGGCTGAACCCATGTTGTTTCGTCTAATTACACTTGTTTAAATGTAACAATAGCATTAACACAGTTATTTGAATAATTAAATTCACAAATGGCAATATTTGTTGGCAATTGCTCACTAATATATTACCTACAACAATGGAAAGACTTTGGACAATTTAAACATTTGATGAACAAATTTCATACCTGCCCATAGAATTTCGAACATTTAAGTGTCTTGATTTTTAGATCAAATTTAAAACCTTTTTAATACTTTTATGACCTTTATGACCCTGTATTTAATATATTATTATTATTATTCTCATAAGATAAACTGCAGAGATTGGACCTACATTTATTATGTCAAGCAATTAATTAGTTTTTATGACAAAGGTTCGCATTTGCATTCAACCCTGTGAACCTGCGGCTTTATGCTGCATCCCTACTATTGCCCCTGCTCCAAAGTGCATTAAACAGTAACAAAGTCCTTTTTCTGGCAAATATTACTAAACACAATGTTTTTGTTCAAAACCAAAAGTGTCTAGACATAACTGAATGCTATTCTTAGACATAAATGACAGAGAAAAGTAAATCATTTTCGACTGACCTGACCACGTTGCTTTGTGGAGACCTCTTACGTAAATGTAAATAAACAAAATCACAGCCAGTAAATACTGAGAAATGGCATTGGCTGTTGCTGACCCACTTAAAAAAAACAAAAAGGCAGAGTGAAAAATAAATAAATAAATAAAAAAACTAGTCATCAAATGATAAATCAGCAGAGACACTTACGCAACACCCATGTCCAGAGGGTAGAGGAAGACATAGTTGATGACTGCATTTAGGATGTTACCAATTGCTCCAGTTACAACTTGAGGCCAAATAATCCCCTGTCAACAAAAACAACATTTGAAATAAACTTGGACCTGGATATTTGGAAGACTCAGACCTGGTTTTAAAAATGTCACCTGGTTTTGTAGATACCGCCCTTGAAGCTGATACATGAAAGAAGCCTGCAAATGAATAAGAAAAGTAAAAATTAGGAAATGATACAAACTTAGTGTGCGGTACTATGCATCCTCCACTTACGGGTAAAGCTGGCATGAAGATCTGGACATAAAGTTGGGCAAGACTGCATGAAAAAAAAAGGAGAAATGAATAATATACACCACACATCATGATAATTACTACTGACAGTTTTCATGACAAAAAGTGCTATTACTATACTATTACTACAATGCTTCATTATTCATGCTTCATATATCAAATATTCATTTTGATTAGCCTGTTTATTTAAAATAATACAAATTAACATAATTAAAAAAAATGCTTTTAGATTTTGCACTCAAGTGATTTATCTTTTCTCTTATTGGGAAACCATTAAAATCAGTGATTCTCAAATGGTGGGTCTGGGGCTCATATTGGGTAATGCGAGGTTGAATAGTTTCAGAATAAGGCTCAGTGCTTCCAAAATTCTCACACCAGGTACCAGACAAAAATGCATTACTAAATAAGAACAAAATAAGGACTATACGAGGACTAAAGTGAGGACTCCAGGTAAAGTGGGCCTAAACCAGGACTAAGAAGTTGGTCTACATCCTAAATCCAAGCCTCAGAGTTAGAGCAAGAGTAAAACAGAAATAAAACTTGGGACTAACTCAGGACTAAACTTAAAATAAACCAACCTGTAAGTATTGTATACGTTAATGTTTTTTTATCTTAATAATAATAATAAAACATAGTGTTTATTATTTACAGTTTTTCTAGACACTCAAAGTTGCTCTACAATTCTGCACATTATTCATTCACTCCTCAGTCACACTCTGTGGTGTTCTGTAGCCACAACTGCCCTGGGACAGACTTACGGAGAAGTAGCTGCTTTTCTGAGCCTATGGCCTCTCTGACCACCACCAATGCTGGTAGTTGGGGATTGGCCCACCAGCCTTCCAGCTAGTGAGCAAACGGCTCTACCTAGTGATCTACAGCCACATCTACTTCTTCTGCTGCTAGATAGAGCCTGTACTTGCCATCAGTGGTAACAGTAGCACAGAATAAGAAACACTGCTTGAGATGATTTAAATGCAAAATATTGTTATAATGGAATGTAAAAGAAGTACCACAAAGTATAAATAATTACTTAACTTAAATAGTTTTGTCAAAAGTGGGTTACATTAAAATTATCAGAGATAAAATTTGACCCCACAATTAACATAATGGTGCTTTGCTGTAAAAGCCAATTTATGAGTGCTATGGAAATAAGATCAATTTTTGTTAATTTTTGTGATAACATAGTTGAATTAATTATATAGTTATACTGTGACCATGTTTAAACTACTAAATTTTTAACAACATAGTTTCTACTAAAAGTATCAAACCTGGCAACTTCTTGGCTCTGTTTGACGAGAAGCAGAAGGGCTTCAGTGTTGATGAGAATGGCCCAACAGGGGAAACAGGCCAATAACAAAACCAGGACCCCCCTCTGAAGAATCACACCGACCCGTTTCAAGTTCCCACTCCCATAAGTCTATTTGAAACAGATAGACAGATCAAAACTGTTAGAAATATTCTGGAGATTTAAGATGATACAAAAGCTCATTGTTGAAGTGTTTATGAGTGCACTCCAGGAAGAGGAGAGAGCCCAGCGGCGGCACTGCAGTTCGTCTCGGTTAGACAAATATAGTGAAAGAACAACCCTTGGGTATTGCTTTACCTGGGATATGAGAGTATCACAGGTTAAAGACAAGCCCGTGCCAATGGATATGCCAGTGACATTGACCACCTGCAAAAGAAAGCAAAGAGCAATGAGATGAAATATAAGGAGTACTCTAATGCCAAAAAACAAAACAAAAAATGTATTACCGCAATTGCCAAGGCCACACTTGCAAGTTCAGTTTTCCCGAGGTGACCACAAAATACTGTACTGACAAAGCTTATCATGAAGATCATCGTCTGGGAGATGACCTAAAGTACAGACAAAATCATTATTTTACTTTACTTAATGTAAGCATCCTGCTCCTACAGGAACATTATTATCAATTTAACATCCCTGTACAAACCAATAATACCATTTTTTTTTAGCTTAGCAATTATTAAGCAATAAGGGAGGGTATGCCTTCCAGAGATGGATTTGGCATGGTTACTCTTGTGGTGTGTGCCTAATACAATTTATTATATGACAAACTGACAGACAGACTACTTCACTATTAGCTCTAACACCAATAGGACTGCCCTGGCTATTAGCTACAAGCAAAATTAGGCATTAGGTTGTCTGATTATGTCAAAAACTCATGTGACATAATACACTATGTTGCCAAAAGGTTTCGCTCACCCGCCCAAATAACTGATTTCAGGTGTTCTAATCACTTCCATGGCCACAGGTGAATACAATCAAGCACGTAGGCTGCAGCTTTGTGGTAAACTTTGTGAAAAAGATTGGGAACCAGTGCACAAAGCACGGTCCATAAAGACATGGATGAGCGAGTTTGATGTGGAAGAAGTTGACTGGGCTGCACAGAGTCCTGACCTCAACCTGACAGAACACCTTTGGGATGAATTAGAGTGAAGACTGCGAGCCAGGCCTTCTCATCCAACATCAGTGTCTGACCTCACAGATGTGCTTCTTGAAGAATGGTCAAAAATTCCTTTAAACACTGCTAAACCTTGGGGAAAGCCTTCCCAGAAGAGGAGGAAAGGAAAGGAAATATAATGCATGTGCTCTATAGCTGAGACAATTTTTTCAAAAGAAATGTCCAAACAGGAAATCCACAACCAGGCCTACTGAACCTGACCATTTCTTGTTCATAATTTTATTCCACAACCTCACTGTATTTATCTTATGGCTTATTAGGCTACATTTGGGAGGCCTGGGACCAGGTGCTGCAGCAGCTCAGAGGAACAAAGAGAGAAGCAGCAGGGCTCACAGATACAGATACAGGGGAGAGGTTTTATGTTGTTGGTTTATCAGTCGAATAATTTGTTGCAAGAATAAACAACACAAAACATCTGCAGCTGTATAATCCCATGAATTTCACACTGTAGGTCCTAAATAAACACCTGACTACTATGTAAGCATTGTAATATTATGCAAGATCAGAAATAAGACTTAGCCTATATAAATACATTTTTAGACATTATGACATGAAATGGCTTACCCTTATCTACCATATTGTAATATAGTTTAGTCAAGCACTTTCCCATCAACTTTAAATAAAATCTTGATTTGTTAGAATTGCAACCCATTCTAAGCCATTGACATCACCTGCTAATTTATTTTACAAACACAAAGTTTGTAATATTTATGATATAAATGTCTATCAGATTTGTATTTTTATGCACAAAATCTGTTTTAATCAAAGTACCATACCTGAGCATTGCATATTTTATTTTAAAACTAATTCAGAGGTTCAGCGCTACAATACTCAATGCAAGACTTCCAAAATGCATAACATCCAGAGCACAATTTTGCTTAAAATATAGAGGCTCTGAATTGTGGAGTGAATTTTCCCATCTAGTTAAAATCAACACTTCATGAATGTCATTTAATTTTTTTCTTCTTCTTGGTTAAATCTTGTTTTTTTTAACGTTTAACCAGGGCTGTCAACTTTTCACCAAAACTTGGAGTGAGATTTTGACCACGCCATAGCCGGGCAGCCATACACTGGGTTACAGTGTCTTTAACCCACAAGTGACTATAAGCCAGGCCACTGGCAGTTCTAAGTTAGTGAAGAAGGGCTGCTAAGCACCTCCGAAGCCAATCAGGCAAAAGCCTAAACGTTCTGTACCACAATTAAGTCTTAACACACAGTAATTAATAATGTGATAAAGGGTGATAGAAATTTTGTACACAACAAATGTAATTTTCTGTATTCTGGAACATGTTGGCTGACTGTGATGTGTAATAGATCTGGGATCTTCAATCACATATTAGAAATAAAAAAGCAGTGCTGCAGAGGTTAGAAAAAGACAATGGGGACTATTTGTGAGTGCAAATGTCCCCACTGCAGTATTTATATAGTATTGTCTATATATGGTATGTTTGTTTCTGTCTGATGTAGGCTACTGCGCAGAACACACCACTGAGGGCTGTTAACTTTGATGCAGAAAACATTTCTTTCAACGCAAACAAAGTGCATCTATATTGGTGAACTGAGCATTTTTCTAAGAGACTATGATTCATGACTTGACCCGCTCTGATCCAGAAAGCGGTTTAACATGTATCAGAGATGATCACATTACTTTACAAAACCCATTTGTGCACACTCAGTATCCACACTGACACTGACGGGGGGCAGCTCTGTCTCTGTGTCGCTGCTGTCACTTGAACCGCGGTGAAGTTAGATGGATATTGGATATTCGCATATTCGCATATTCGCCCTGGGAACCGCTACGGTACTCACAGCAAATGAGACCGAGCAAAGAGCATGACAGACGGCTTGTGCTGACACAAAGTGTCGGCGTCAGCCTCGGTTCAGCTTAGGGACCGTCAGTGAATCACTCTACAGCACTAATTGTCTGTTTTTCTTCAATAGCTTCCAGGTCATGTGACCTAGTGATTCCAAACCACAACTGAATATTTCTACTAGATGAGTACAATCGGGCACGGCACTTTATATTACGTTTTAATGCTTGTTCAATTTTATTTGAATTTTTTACAGTAAAACTGACAGTTTTTCGTCAATAGCTTCCAGGTCATGTGGCCTAGTGACCCCCAAACACAACTGAATATTACTACTAGATGAGTACAATTGTGCACGGCACTTTTTATTACATTTTAATGCTTGTTCAATTTTATTTGAATTTTTTACCGTAAATTTGACAGGTTTTCTTCAATAGCTTCCAGGTCATGTGACCCAGTGACCCCAAACCACAACTGAATATTTCTACTATAAAGGTAAAATCGGGCACAGCACTTTTTATTACATTTTAATGCTTATTCACTTTTTTTTTTCTACAGTAAATTTGACAGTTTTTCTTCAATAGCTTCCAGGTCATGTGACCCAGTGACCCCAAACCACAACTGAATATTACTACTATAAAGGTACAATTGGGCACGGCACTTTTTATTACGTTTTAATGCTTGTTCAATTTTATTTGAATTTTTTACAGTAAAATTTAACCTGTTTCTTCAATAGCTTCCAGGTCATGTGACCCAGTGACCCCAAACCACAACTGAATATTACTGCTACAAAGGTACATATGGTCATGGCACTAAATGTTTTATTTTACGGCTTGTTTTAGTTGTATTTTTCCTTGTAGTAGTTTAATTGTATTAAATTTTTTTAAAAATAGTTCTTAGTCCTTTTTTTTAATTATTTTAATTATGTGGATCTTATTCCTATATGGTTGCCCTTAAATAATATAGTTTAATAAACGTATGCAAAAAATATTGAGGTCCAGACATGTTATTATTCAAAAATAGATTTATTCTTTCAACCAAAGTTATATGTTCACCTCCACATTGTTTGGGAGAATTCCAAGATTTCAAAGGATTTATATTGCACATGTAGAGTTGCAATCAGAAGTTTAGAATTACTGAAGTTCAAAAAACAGGATACAAAAAAATCAATCATCAAAAAACTTCTCTGAACTTTCTAAGTTGAGAGAGAAACTGTAACATGTTACATTCAGACACAACCTGGTTTAGTCCTGTGTAGTCCAGAGTTGGGCCTAGTTTTCACTTCATCTAATCCCAGTTTTCTCCAGACTGTGTCCTGGTTTGGATCTGCTTTATCCTGGTTTATTTCAGATGTATACAGTTCAATCTTTGTTTATTCCAGGTTTAGTTCAAAGTTAGGTCTGTTTTATTGCCCAATTTAGTTCCAGTTTGTTCATTATTTTGTCCTGGTTTGGACCTTAAAAACCAAAAATGTAATAAAAAGTGCTGTGCCTGATTGTACCTTTGTAGTAGTATTATTCAGTTGTGGTTTGGGGTCACCGGGTCACATGACCTGGAAGCTATTGACGAAAAACAGTAAATTTAACTGTAAAAATTTCAAATAAATTTGAATAAGCATTTAAACATAATAAAAAGTGCCGTGCCCGATTGTACCTTTGTAGTAGTAATATTCAGTTGTGTTTGGGGGTCACTGGGTCACATGACCTAGAAGCTGTTGAAGAAAAACGGTCAGTTTTACTGTAAAAAATTCAAATAAAATTGAACAAGCATTAAAATGTAATATAAAGTGCCGTGCCCGATTGTACTCATCTAGTAGAAATATTCAGTTGTGTTTGGGGGTCACTGGGTCACATGACCTGGAAGCTATTGAAGAAAAACTGTCAAATTTACAGTAAAAAATTCAAATAAAATTGAACAAGCATTAAAATGTAATATAAAGTGCCGTGCCCGATTGTACTCATCTAGTAGAAATATTCAGTTGTGTTTGGGGGTCACTGGGTCACATGACTTGGAAGCTATTGAAGAAAAACAGTAAATTTTACTGTAAACATTTTAAATAAATTTGAATAAGAATGAAAACGTAATAAAAAAGTGCCGTGCCCAATATTGCTCATCTAGTAGAAATTATCAGTAGTGATTTGGAATCACTAGGTCACATGACCTGGAAACTATTGATGAAAAACTGTCAAATTTACTGTAAAAAATTTAAATAAATTTGAAAAAGAATAAAAACGTAATATAAAGTGCCGTGCCCGATTGTACTCATCTAGTAGAAATATTCAGTTGTGGTTTGGGGTCACTGGGTCACATGACCTGGAAGCTATTGAAGAAAAACTGTCAGTTTTACTGTAAAAAAATTCAAATAAAATTGAACAAGCATTAAAACGTAATATAAAGTGCCGTGCCCGATTGTACTCATCTAGTAGAAATTATCAGTTGTGGTTTGGAATCACTAGGTCACATGACCTGGAAGCTATTGAAGAAAAACAGACAATTAGTGCTGTAGAGTAATTCACTGACGGTCCCTAAGCTGAACCGAGGCTGACGCCGACACTTTGTGTCAGCACAAGCCGTCTGTCATGCTCTTTGCTCGGTCTCATTTGCTGTGAGTACCGTAGCGGTTCCCAGGGCGAATATGCGAATATGCGAATATCCAATATCCATCTAACTTCACCGCGGTGTCACACGAGCCAGCGGCACACAGCAGAGCTGCAGACTACTGTCTGCTCTGTTTGAGCAAACGCACAACTTAACGAATTCAAGAAAGTATGACTAATTAGGGCTGGGCTGAAAAAGAGCCAGGTCACAGAGCCCGACAGAGAAGACTTTTATCTTCCTAATAGTGTTTATTTCATGTGCATAGTCCCAAGAATCACTGAGATACAAACCGCTAAAGTCTAGTATGTTAATGATGTTAAAATAGCCTGGTAAATATACACATGTACGCGGGAAGTCAATTTCATTCAGTCATTAATCTGGTAAGCTTTTTGTCATAATAACCTTAATATTATTTAAGCAATTAAATTGAGTTCTGTTAATTTTAACAGTCATTTATTCTTAAAAGTGAGTGAGATCGGGAAAGGCAGGGGTCCGTGTACCTGCTGGCCTTTCGTTTTCACGTTTCCCAATAAGAAAACAAAAAACGGAAACAAGCCCTTCTCCATTTACTTTTTTATATTAGGCTACTATACATCAAAACTCAAAAAACAAAAAAATGAAAACCCTGGGTGCTGTATTTTTCATTTTTTTCCCGATTTGTTTGACCTCAAAGTGTGCTTCGGGAAAACACGGCCTTGCTCACCGTCTGGACCCAGGCAGCATAGCTTTGTGCGCGGCTGTTTCAGGGCAGTGCTCGGGCGGTGTGCTCCTGTCACAGCTGCAGACAGGTGAGGGGCGGGGCTCCTGTCACAGCTGCAGACAGGTGAGGGGCGGTGTGCTCCTGTCACAGACAGGTGAGGGGCCGGGGCGTGTGCCTCAGTGATCTGCTCCACTGCTACTGTCCTGGCTGCCTTTTAGACTGAGAAGCATTTAGCCAGTTGCACACTTTGCTCCTTCAAACCTTTCACATGGGCTCGTTTTGGATTTGTTCTTATGAGCAAGTAGTGGCCACGCAGTTGTTGCGCGGTGCGCCACAGCCCATAGATCTCTGCACAGTGCGCCAGTGTTACCTCGGCATCCGCGAAGGCTGCGCGTAAGAGAAATCATCTTTCGTTTGCATTAAATTTGCTGTGTGTCCTGGCGCTCACCACTTTTAAGGATAGTGCTCCCATCACAGCTGCAGACAGGTGAGGGGCGTGCGCTGCTCCACTGACTACTGTCCTGTCTTAGACGGGACATGTTATTGCTATAGCAACTTGCACGCTTTTCACACAGTATCCTTTCCTGTGGGCTAGTTTTTTTTCTACTTGTTTCTGAGTATGACCATAGTGCAACGTGATCTCTGTCTCTGAGTCAGCCACTATGTCCCCATATATTTCTATTGCTGATGTGACATATGAGGCGTGCCATTTAGGATCAGAAAGTGATTCAAATGAGAGACGCAAAAAGTGAAAAATGCGTTGAGATGGCAGCAAAATGGCACTAAATCTGGCGTGCTATTTACACTGTCGTGCTTTTCCGTTGTGCTAAAAAGCAAAGGGAAAAAAAGATGTAAACTGTATACTGTACTGTATGTCAGCCGCGCCTGGCGCCCTGAAAGAGCGGTCGATCAGGCCCATTGTCTTTTGAGACGAAGCCTGAGAACATTAAAACGCTTCAATAGCTCAGCAACAACACGTCTTTAAACAGCGTTGGTAAATTACAATATTTATAACTAATGAAGAGAACGCAATTCATCTGAAATTGTATAATAAAATATAATTTATTTTTGTAAACCTTTTGGAGTTGCAGTTACAACGTCCCCAACAGTTGGGAGTGCTGGAGTCAAATTTGGGGGTGCTGCAGCCCCCCCAGCCCCCCTTCCTGCGTCCATGAATATACATGCGGCTAAATAACGCTATTGGCGGCAACAGGCAGTGTTTTCAGTTCATATCAATGATGTTTTACTTGACCAACGCCTAATAAAGAGATATTTACACCCTATAACTATTTTGTAGTCCTAAATAAGAAAGAAGTGAGCAGACTGGAGCAGACTCAGCAGCTGCAGGGAACATGACAGCCACAGGAGAAGAGACTTTGGAATTGGAAAAATAGGTTCAGCTCTTTTAGCAAGACTGAGATTAATTGAATAAAATTTAATCAATGCCCAGCACTGTTACTAATATAAAAAGAGGTGGACTACAAACTGTCCCTAGGCTTAGGCTCGTGGCAGTGTGTAGTTAGGGACCAGGGAGGCTATTAAGCCCCAGCATGGAATGGATAAACTGGCTCCAGTGGAATAGCACAAACAAAGGGACAGACAGAGAGAATTATTGTCATAATGTTTTTAAAGTTGTGCAATTATAGACCATTTACTTTTCATAGAGTTCATAGAGTACAGTAATATTTTGAACAGGGTTGCAAAGGGGCAGAAATTTTCCAGTAAATTTCTGGAAATTTTCTGGAAACTTTCCATGGGAAGTTAAGCTTGGAAATTTGGGGAATTTTCAAATTTGGAAGCCAGTAATATATTTACTGACATTCTGCTACTACACATATAAATCTCCATAATTTAAAACCTATAAATCATCAGCTGAGAGACAAAATTAAGCTCTTTAGAGGGTTCTAATTGATTTGAATTGAATTGATTTTTCCTTTTGTTAATGATAAATTATAGTTTTAAAAAGTACCTTTTCAGTGGTCATTTTCAAAAGAATTGTAAAAACAACTGATTATATCGTCTTACACATAATCAGCATTCTAACATCGAAATTATGGCTAGTGAAAAGCCGAAATAGCTAGTAACCTTTAAAGAACACTAGCCAAAATGGCCAGTGAGCAAAAAATTAATGTCAAGCCCTGCTTATATGGTAAATTTTATTATGTGCAAAATAAAATAAATAAATAAAAAATAAATAAGATGTAGGGATCGCAACAAAAAGTTAAAAAAGCAGTCATCTGCATTTGATTTTTAAAAGGGCTTTCTTAATTCTGAAACTGAACTGGAGAGCTGGTTTGTATGCTCCCAGGAAAGAGGAGTTTTTGACCTGAAACTAAATTCTATTGTTTCAGGAGACTATGAATATCCGGAGTGATTTGGGGTCATTAGGAGTCCTTTGGCCTCAGTTGGAGTGAGAGTCGTTAACCCCCCTGGGCCTGGTCAGCTCCTTCAGATGCTAATGTCCTGAGTGAAACTGGTTTGTTTTGTTTGAGTTTCAGGAGACAGATGGAAGGTTGTGTCTGAGACTACCATTTCTGTTTAAAGAAAAAAATTGACACGGATTGCTTCTTTGACTCCTCATTCAAACCATCCTTTTTCTCTGGCTAAGATTTGGACATCACTGTCCTCAAAGAAGTGGTTTGTGGCCTTCAAGTATAGGTGTACTGCAGATTCTGGTCCTCTGGAGTTGGCCCTGAGGTGTTGGTATAACCGCTTGTGCAGAGGTTGTTTGGTGTCTTCATCCACTGCAGTTTTCATATAAATATCTCCAACGAGTAAGGCAAGTCCTAAGGAGTCAGCTCAATGGCAAGAACAAAGTCCGGGCAATCAACAGCTATGCCCTGCCGGTCATCAGATACCCTGCAGGAATAATAAGCTGGCCAAAGGAAGAGATTCAGACCACAGACATGAAAACACGGAAGCTCCTGACCATGCATGGAGGGTTCCACCCTAAATCCAGCACCCTGAGACCGTACACTAAGCGCAAGGAAGGAGGCAGAGGACTGGTGAGTGTCAGAACCACTGTCCAGGATGAAACATCCAAGATCCATCCAAGAGGAGCAGGCCTTGAGCACCAGAGCAATAGAGGCCCAGATCTACCATACAAGACAAGACCCCATGTGCAGACTGTGCAAAGAGGCCCCTGAGACAATCCAGCACATAACTGCAGGCTGTAAGATGCTGGCAGGGAAAGCATACATGGAGCGTCATAACCACGTGGCTGGTATAGTGTACAGGAACATCTGTGCAGAGTACAGTACTGGAAGTCCTGAGGTCAAGATGGGAAACACCTCCAAAGGTGATGGAGAATGACCGAGCTAAGATCCTGTGGGACTTCCAGATCCAGACAGATGAAATCAATAAAAATCATCTATTGCTACTGTTAAAGTTAAAAATCAAGTTGCTAATGTATCACCTGTGATTTGCACTAGTTTAGGCCTTGTATGTCAATCAAAAAAAGTTCTTAGATTATGACTCCTCCTGTCCTCATTTCCTTATGATAATGTTTGTAATCACTGTCCTTGTGTACTTTGCATCACTTAGCTACTGTGTATTATCCATTTTTAATCATTTATTAGAATAGTATCTGGTTATGCCTGACTTTATGTCAATGTGTTCTCTGATTTAGATCATAGCCTTAAGTTCACACTAAGTTAACATCATAATACCCTTTTGTTTTAAGAAACATGCTGTTGTTTACGCCGACTAGCCGGCACCTTGCCAGTTGTGGTATGTGCACTAAGTCCATTCTACACTGTCTCTTGGGACAATTACAAAAAGGGTCAGGTTGACCCAAATTAGATATATGTTATTCAGGAAAGTGTATTCTCCTGTCCTTGGACATACCAAATATGGACTAGCCTGTCCCAAAAACAAGGTATGTGCACAATGGACCTGGTCATAACAATGTTTACCGAGTATAAAACCTGTGTGAAAACCTTAAACAGGAGCACTCGGTGTCATCCTAAGATCGGCGGAGCTCTCTCTCTGAGAGATGCTTAGACCGGTGGCAGAGCTACGGCAACGGGTGTTCCAGTCTCGAGACTGAAATCTGTTACTTTGACTTACCACTATACTTTGCTTTTACATCAATTTTGAATCCTGTCAATCTGTATTTTTGATCCTGTTGATCGTCAATAAATTTGGGCGGCATTTTGAAAGACATCTTCCTGGTCCTCAGTGTCAATTTTTGGCAGTGAACACACTACAGGTGCCTTCTGATTCACGAGGTCTAACAGCTAAGGTTAACTTTAAAAAATCCTGTACTACACAGACAAAATGGTAATGGCAAACCAACCGGACATTGTGGTGATGGACAAACAGCAGAGGAAAGCCGTTGTGGTTGACATCGCAATACCAAGTGATTGCAACATCAGGAAAAAGGAACACGAGAAACTGGAGAAGTACCAAGGCCTCAAAGAAGAACTTGAGAAAGCCTGGAAAGTGGAGGCAACAGCGGTGCCCGTGGTCATCGGAGCACTCGGGGCAGTAACCCCCAAACTGGAAGAGTGGCTACAGCAGATCCCAGGAAAAACATCAGACATCTCAGTCCAGAAGAGCGCAGTCCTAGGAACAGCAAAGATACTGCGCAGAACCCTCAAGCTCCCAGGCCTCTGGTAGAGGACCCGAGCTTGGATGGATGAGACCGTCCACGGAGGGCGAGAGGACAATTTTTAAAAATAATAATAATAATAACAATAATAATAATAATTATATATATATATATTAGGGCCGGGAATCGATAAAAAAATAATAATCGCAATTAATCGTATTATGAATTCACGTACAAACACAAAATTGTAAATTTAGATCATTTATTTTGAATTAACCTTCACATACTTTACTGTAAACTTGTGCAATGCAAACAAAACTTGCAAAGAAAATAAATGAATAGTCTTTTTGAGACCTGTAAAGCTTACCTAATTAAGGTACAACCAACAAATACACAAAACTTACCTAAAAAAGCATATGTAATCTCTTTTAGAACTTTAACAAAAATAAGTTTAATTCTTCAATTAATAACAATTGTTGTGGTTCACAACAGTGTAAATACTAGGAACTGTGTTACTCCAGTGGTAATTGAACTCATCCTTGCATAGACTGCACATAACTTTTCTTTTGTCTATATTGCTGTCTGGTGACGAGTTGAAGCAGAATTGTCAATTTAGCAATGTGTCTTTTTGGTCACTCATGTTGCTTTAGTTCGTTCACTTGTTGCATTAGGCTCGTTCGAGATGAACTGCGCCTCGTCTGGATTGTGAATGAAAGTGCAATGAGAGGAGGGGAAATACGCCTGTACTGAAGTTGGACAGTTTGTGGCTCAGATCACGCACCATCACGCCCGAAATCCACTTCTCGCGTGTGTTGGTTTATCCAGGTCAAAACTGTAACTTTAGTCTGTATTAAAAAAAAAAAAAAAAAAAAGAGGCGGGGGAAGAAGGAGAGGAGGGCAGTGAAGTGTCGTGCGTTACGTTTCTGATCAGCTTTAAACTCAGATCCAATCCACTGTCCGTTCACCGCTGACAGGTGTGCGTTTTCCCATCATGCACTGAGCCGTGCAGCCTCCGCAGAGCAAGTCGGGAACAAGTCGGACACAAATCTAAATGGCGTGCACTGCGCACAGGCCGACACTGATCGAAACTCTGTCTCAAGTCTGGCTCATCTCGAACGCGCCTGATGGATGGAAACGGAAATGTGTCGTCTTCTACGCTCCTGCGGAGCATTTCTGCCCCGCTGAAAGACCCGTGGCGTGTTGCTGCCTCTGTCAATGTCGGCGTAATATTTTTGTTGTCATTAATTAATTAATTAATTAATTACTTAATGCGTCAATTGAAATTAACGCGATTAAATCAATAAATTAACGCACTGCGTTAACGCGTTAATTTCCCCAGCTCCCTTACCAGTTCAGTTTCAGAATTGAGAAAACCTCTTGGATAAGAGGTGAAACTCTTCAACTTTAAAAATCAAATCCAGATGACTGCTTTTTTAAATTTTTTGTTGTGATGCAATTACCCTGGACGAGTGAGAGTTTTCACAGACAAGACATAGGGATGTTTTTAATTTATTACTAAGAATAGTCTCATACTATACTATAACATTAATTGTGACCTTGACCTCATCTACATAGGCCTACAGTAGTGTAAACCCACAATAATGTCAGCAGCTCTTACCACAGGTCCCGCCAGTTTAAACAGCCGCGCGAGCTCATCCCGGTACACGGCCGGGATTAGGTTGTTGGCGCCCAACAGAGACGAGCCCCGCTCAGAGACCCGTTCTCCCATCTGTGGGTCCTCTCCGGCCTCTGTGGGATTTTTGGTCATATTCGGTGTTTTATCAACGCCGTTCATGGCTTTCACGGTAAACCTTTGTACAGTCACCACCACTGCTAGGAGAGACAAGAATAAACTAACGGGGCACACTTTGGGTTAGATAACCAACCAGAGAGAGGAGTGGTTACGCACGGGCCGGGTGTCCAATCACACCCCCTCCCCCAATTTTGGGGCGTCACTGCACACGTCTCTAGGAGTCTGAGCATGACTCAGGGAAAGAAGTAAGAGGTCCTGTCACGTCAGCTCGTCAATGTTTGCCAGATTTCTCAGTTTATGACGGCGCTAATGATTATAAAGTCATGTTTTCACCGGACAAGGTGAGAGTTTAAACTCCTTCCCAGCAGTGATGGGATTTAACTAAGATAAAGTTAGTTACTTTAGCCTACTTAAGTACAATTTTCATGTATCTGTACTTTAGCATAGTAAATTTTACAAGGGGTACTTTTACTTTTACTTCACTACATTTTAGAGCAAGTATCTGTACTTTTTACTCCACTACTTATTTTAATTGGTTTGAAGTAAAAAGTATTTTGAATTTGGTTTAAACTCATTAGTGTTTGCCGTCGTCATTGTAGACACAGTAAGTACATAAGTATAAACGATGCAGTAAAGTAGTACTCTTCAGAAAAACCTCACCTCCAGATTCAGTTTCTCCTAATACACTGTTAAACTTTAGTTTTCAGCACAGTTTTTCAGCAAGCTCCCTCGAATTTAACAGATTCATTAGTTCTTGAATCTGTCTGAAATACTTTTACTTTTTTACTCAACTACATTTGAAAGTACGTACTTTTATGCTTGTAGAAAGTATAGAAATTTGTATGTGATACTTTTACTTTTACTTGAGTAAATTTTTGCTCCTTTATTGGTACTTTTGCTTAAATAAAGAAATGGAGAACTTCTTCCACCACTGCTTCCCAGGTCTTTTATTCTCTTTTAAAAAGTGCTGCGCAGATGCAGAGTAAAGCAAAGATACAAGCCAGCCGTAAACTGTTTATGATTTTGAGTTTTTGCATTATCTTAGAGAAATGTTAATGAACAGCATATTTTGGGAGATAATGTGTTTTTTTCTATTGTAGTGGTTCTACAATTAAAAAAAACAAAGGTTCTATATCTTTAATATCAAAACAAATCAATGTTTTTACAGCTAGTACAGCTGGTACAAGCTGTGGTACGATTACCACTGCTGGTACCAAGGCTTCTTCAGGACAGGAGTCTGGGAGTTCAAGCTCTGGATTAGTCACATTACAGCTAGTTTTCGTCATGTTTTAGAGTAGTTTAAAGGCTTAAATTTAAAGCTTAGCCCTGGTTTAGTCTTGGTTTCTATCTGGCTCAGTCCCAGGTTAGTTCTGGTTTAGACTGAGTTTATGCCTAGTTTAGTCCCAGTTTAAACCTGCCTTAGTTCTGGTTTAGCCCTGGTTTAAACCTGTCTTAATCCTGGTTTACAACTGGTTTAGTCCTGGTTGATACCTAGTTTTATCCTGGTATAGTACCACATAATACCTGACTTACTACTGCGTTGGAGCTGGATTAGTCCTGGTTTATCCCGGGTTTATAACTGGTTTAGGGATGGATTAGACCTTGTTTAGAACTGGTTTAATCCCTGTTTAGTTTTTGTGTGCTAATCCCTATTTTATCCCTTATTTTAGACTTTGGTTAGTCAAGCTTTAGGCTAATTTAGTCTATAGAAGATGGTTCTCGGAAAGACTATTATTTTCTGAGGTGGTACTCTGTGTGGAAAGATTGAGAACTACTGCTGTAGATTACAGAAAACATCAGGAACCAATATAGATCATTACAAAGCTTGAATCAAATACAGCTGAACTCTGAGGTGAAGAGTAACTGGATACTTTAACTCAAATCAATTTGTAAATGTTCTAAATGAGTAAAAGTATTTTTGGGAAGTGGGTAGCAATAGTTAAAAATAGCAGTGGGAGTAATAGTAGCAGCAGCAGAAGGTGGTGGTAGTAGCAGTATTAACAGTAGTCATATACCATAAGTAAAAGTACCTTTTGACTACTTTTTCTTCCAATTAAGTTATATTATATAGTCACTACTTTTACTTGAGTGCAGGTTTTGCCTCCATGTATTCAAATATGCCTAAATTTAATCAATGTAACTGTGTTGAACTGAGCCAATGTGTGTAACTGCTATATCATAGTTGTTATGAAAAGATGTTATGAAAAAAGTCTTGTTTAAACCTGTGTTGTCACTGATGCTATTCACTCAATTCACTTTTTTCTCTATTTCCCCACAAGCTTTGGCACACAGACTTCATATTAACATGGTGACAGAACATTCTTGCATATTTGATGAAAACATACATATTGAGGGCAGGTGCACAGTGGTAGAGGGGCTTGTGGGTTCGATTCTCAGGCTGGCCAACTATGATTTCTCTGAGTGGAGTCTGCATGTCTTCTCTTTGTTACTGTGTGTCTGCTTCCTCCCACCATCCAAAGACATGAATATGCCAACTTGCCCCTAGTTTGTCAGTGTGTGCCTCTGTGTAATTGCCCAGTGTGTACCCCACCTAAGGCCCATAGTTACTGGGATAGGCAGTCGCCACAGGAATAAGCTGATACAGTTATATAAAAAAATGACAGGCCACTATCAGAGAACAATAACTTAAGTATGAAACAACAAATAAAATATTTTTGCTCAAAGAAATATGTGTTTTTTTAACCAGCAGCCCTTGTATTTACAAAAGCTTTAAGAAAAATCAGTAAAATGTTCATTATTATGTGTTTTCAAGTGCTATTCTGCTTTGATTGTGAACTATTTAGATTACCCATAAAAAAAAAAAAAAAAAAGGAATTGTCTCTTCATTTTCATCTGAACAAAGTCATCAACAGTTCACTCGTAATTATTCCCAGGACCAGGATCGCCAGCATGAGCAGCACAGTCAGTCCACGCCGTAAAACCAGCTGTCTCATTGGCAGGATGTCTCCCACTGTCATTGTGGTTGTAGTGGTTTGATGCACTTTCTGGTCAGGCTCCTCCTCTGTCTGTGCGCTGGCCTCCTCCACACTCAGACACATGGACGGAGCAGTGCCAACCCCCGTCCGGAGTTGATTTGTGCCTGAGGATCGGGGCAAATGTCAGAAACACAAGGCGGATCTCAATAGAATATTATATGAATGTATTTTCCTAGTTTAATTCAGACACACATGAACAGCATTATAACTAAATACTTAAGACAACCATTCTCAAAGTCTGGAGTGTCACGGCCCCCTTAAATTTACCAAAATCCCACGCGGACCCCCAAAAATACAACTTCCCTCGATCCCTTTTTTTTTTTTCATTTTGTTTTTCTCCATATATTTCTATAAAAACATTACAAAAGACACTGACTATTGGCTAAAAAGTGTTTTAAAGTTATATTTTTAAACAAATACACTGTAAAAAAAATTAAATGCTGCAAACACTCAACAACTCAAGGCAAAGGATCCCTCAAGATTTTTGGGGCCAACTCAAAATCTCAAGTTTTCCACACTTTCACCTAATTTGGTGTTCATACGTCTAAAAACTTTTATAATTTTTAAGTTTTTCTCTCTATCATTATTTTTTTTACTCATCTTACAGCCAACTTACAGTGTTCAGAAAAAAGGTATTCTTTTGTTAAATATAGTATATTTATTTTTTATCAGTAAGACTTTCTGAACAGTGGAGTCAATTGGCTGAAAGATGAGTTGGAAAAAATAAAGATAGTGAGTAAAACTTAAAATTTCAAGTTTTTAGACGAATTAACATTAAATTTGGTGAGTAAAAAAATAGTTGTTGAAAACTTGAGATTTTGAGTTGACCACCAAAACTCAAAAATCTTGATGGATCCTGTTGCCTTGAGTTTTTGCAGCATTGTTTTTTACAGTGCATTTCCAACTCAATTTTTTATGTACTTAATATACACAGCCTCTGGGGGCCCCCTGCAGTACCTTCGTGGACCCCCAGGGGGCCCCGGACCCTACTTTGGGAACCACTGACTTATTATATTGATTAAGTACATTCAGGGTGAAATATTTTATGCATTTAACTTTTTTATATTGAACTACTGAAATAATGAATCTTTACTAGGGCTGCAGCCACCGATTATTTTGGTAATCGAGTAATCTATTGATTATTTTGTTCGATTAATCGATTAATCGAATAAGAGATACTCTTGCGTGTCTGCATATTTTAAAAAGCAACACATTTTAATGCACAACTGTGAATCTGTAAGTCTAACATTAAGTTTAATTAAGTTTTATTATTATACATTATGATATGGTCTATTAATTATATACTTATACTTTAAACTTACTTATACTGGGCTTTATTATATACTAATTATATATTTAATCAGGATATTTATAAATGTCTATACAAAACAATGCAAAAGCTGCAGCAGTGTGCATTCCCCTCACAGTTTAAAAAGTATTTTAGTTGTTACCCTCTCTGCTTCTAAAAGTGATATCTGTTATAGCCTAACCACCGCCTTACTGTTGCTAGGGTGTTGTGCATTAACTGTGCAGAAACTTCGTTCCGTGCATACAAAGTTCCCAGTGCCATGCACCAGTCTTATCAAAGTTGCATTAATTAAACGAAGCTTCAAGTTCAAAGAATGTTAGTCAAAGCTTTTTACTAATCGAATTACTCGAATAACTCGATGAATCGTTGCAGCCCTAATCTTTACATCCATATTCAACATTTTCAAAGGCACTTGTACAAGAGACAGCATAGGTTGTTACCTTCTTGAGTGTCGGACATCTCAATGTCTTTTTTGACCTGGACTCCAGCTCTTTGCAAAGCCTGAACACAGACGTTTGTGATAAAAAATGGTTCTAATAGACATAATGTCCTGTTTTGACTATGTTATGGCTACATTAGTGTTTTATGTATATTCTGTTTTTTCCAAAGTATCACATTTTTAAAAGCAAATTGAATAGACAGGACAATACAAACCTCTTTAGCAGCTTTTGTCCAATCAAGTTTGTACAAGATTATGATGAAGACAGTGCTCTGCAGACAGACACAGATGGTAAGTCCTGTCCAGAACCCTGAAAACCAAGCCAGAACAATTGAAACACATGCCAGAATTAAACAGAAGAAATAAAATAGTGCACTGTTGCAGTCGAGTCACAAGTTTACAAAAGTCATTCTCGACTCCTCAACATTCGGTCCCAGTCTGAGTCACTAAAGACTAGTCCGAGTCGAGTCATTAGTGCTTGAAGTGGAAATCCAAGTTCAGGTCACTAAAAAGTTGTGTTTAAGTCGAGTTAAGTAAGTTGAGGTGCGAGTCTGAGTCCAAATCAATTCAAATAGAGTCCAAGTCAAGTAAAAATGAACCAAATATGCTTGATTTACAAGGTAAGATATAACTTCAAGAAGAGCGCCAGCTCCTCTTGCAGATTTTATCAGCCAAATAAACACAACTGAGTGTGTAACCAGAGGATCTGTGAGAGGTGAGGGTGTTATCCCTCTGCGTAAAAGCACCTTTTGTCAGTCAGCCCGGTCTGTGAGAGGCTCCAGAGAGGAACTCAATACCAGAGGAAATTAAACTGTTGCCAACATATAGAGGTTTCACTAAACATCTAAAACAACGGATCATTAATACATACACCTGTCAACACTAAACCTGCACCTGCTGTGTAGTATATTTTGTGATTCTTGATATGAACTTTTCTCATTATGTATATTTCTCAGATGTTTCTATTTGCTTTTAACAGTATGCATTTCTATCATTGCTTGGTTTGTACTGTTGTCGTGTCAGGAAATTGTTTAGTCCTTACTACTATATCTCTAACTGTGTATGTCTGTGCTGTCCTATAAATGTATTTTATTGCTTTTATAACATTAAGGCCAGGGGACTAGAGATGAAAAATACCCTTTTGGCTAATTCTGGCTTTTTTACTCATGTATTATGTGTTTTATTAAATTGCATTGTCCCCATTAAAGAAATTAATCTAATCTAATCTGAGGTCAGTCCAAGTGCGAGTCGTGTCACCAAAATCTGTATAAATATAAGAATGCAACAATGAGATTTTCAGTGGCAATAGCTTTGTATCAACCTTAAAATTAAATTAAAATTAAATGTTTTTTTGCTCATACATAAATATAATGAGGGGCTGTTTCTGCTTTTCACGTAAAAAAGCAAAGTCGACACAAGTATGACTCGCAAGTCCACGAGTCTGAGTCCATGTCCGAGTTATTGTCCACAAGAGCAAGTCTACGACCAAGTGTGATGGGTCCAAGTCCAAGTCTGAGACAGCTCTGTCAGGTACTCCATCTCTGCAATAGTGTGTCCTTACCAATTATGCCCATCTTGGCTGCAAACATTAAAGACACACCAATGGGAAAGCCAATGAAATATAAGCCCACCAGGTTACACAGAGCACCAATCAGCTGTTTCCCTGCTCCTCTAAGCACGCCTGCAGCCACACCCTGGGGATAATAATAATAATACCACAAATATACTCATTTGTGTATACCGTATGGACATGATTACACTGCTTAGCAATGTGTGCATGTATTACCGCTGTGGCATCCCCGATGTGCATGAAAACAAATAAAAGCATGACTTCAGAAACCCTCTGTATGATGTCTCTAGATAGAAAGAAGTGTATAGACAATGCATGTAAAGACAGTATAATACTATAAAACCAACCAAAGCCATACAATTTTAAAATAATATTTAATTAATCAACTTCAATATTCATGTACTCACTGCTCTGAGGTAAAAATGTATCCAATGACATGTCGAGCCATGCCGAGACTGGCTCCAACAAAGCATGCACATACGACTGTTAAGAAAAAACATTAAATAACATGCACTTTCTGTTATACAAGTAAGACTTTGTTGTGTTGAATATGACAACAAAGGATGCTCTTACAAGTGCAAATGATAGGGACCTTGCAGGACAACTTGGCTTGCTCCACATTTCCCGCGCCAAGAGCATTCCCGACTCGAACACTGGCAGCCACAGAGAAGCCTAGAGGGAACTGAGAGAGCGATATAAGTTATAACACACAAACCCACCTCCAAAAATGTTGAGACACTGGGTAATATGTAAATGAAAATAAATGGTAAATCTTATAAAACCACAATGTAACATAAACAACTGAGATATTTTACAATTTCATTAAAATAAGAGGTCATTTTTAATTTGATAGTAGCAACAAATATCAAAAATATTGAGACTGGTGCTAAATAATATTTGACAACATTTTAGGTAAAATGCCTGGGTATAAAAGGAGCATTTTAGAAAGGTGGAGTCTGTATTTTTGGTATTAGAGGTATTGCATGCTCATGATCTTCAGGTCGCCAATCACTGTGTTAAAAACAGACATTATTCTGTAATGGAAATGACTGCATGGGCTCAGTAATATTTGATTAGCAGTCTGTGTAGGTTCTCAATCATCCAGGAGAATACAGTAAAAAAGGTTAAACAAGAAGCTCATCTGGACAAGATTTGTTTCTAGAGGATGTTTTGCTCTTAATCCAAACATCTCAGTAATTTATTTATTATTTATTTGAACAGGGACAATGCACATTAATGAACATTTCTGTAAATGTGCCAGTATTAGCTACAAGCTAATTTTCAACTGTACAACTGTAATTTCTACTGATCACTAAGGTTATATTCAGTATAGGGAGCACTGAAACCTGATGAGACTCGGGGCAGTGAACAGGAATCAGCAGCTGAATGGCCTGTGAGTCATTAGCATAAGTTTCCTTCGAAGTTAATGTCCTATTGTTAGAGTGAATCTTGGAATTAAACTGTTTTTATTTTTGTTTCAGCACTAAGCTGGAGACTTAAGGAAGATCTTAGGCCTCTTCCCCTGTTTAAAAAGAGATTTTCCATTTTCACAAAAATGGTCTCCCTATGGCTACCCCGTTTGTTCTAGTCCCTCTCTTAAGCTGAAATCCAGATGTTACTGTCCTCAAGTCCAGTTCAGTCCAGTTGAGTTATGAGTTATGAGTTGAGTTATGTCTTCTACAGGGCAAAGTTTGTGTTATAATTCAAACCTGGCAACAATCTCTGACAGAGGCTTGTTCGTCCCCTCAGGACAAAATCCCCTCTCACAAACAGTGCAATGAAGAATGCAGTAATGTGTATACTGTATTAGGAAAACCAAACAACAGCAGTTTTTCAGTAGAAATGAAAGCCCTTGGGATAAAGAGCAAAACGTCTTCTAAAACCATCCTTGTCCACATGACCTTTTTGTATATTTTTTACTACTCGATACCTCTGTACCATTTTTACTTTTTTAAAAACTATTTTTACGACTTTTGTTGCTCCTGTCTCAACTTTTTTGACATACTGTATGTTTCTACCATTGAATTAAACATAAACTACCATTTTTCCTTATTGGTGAAATTCATCCTTTTGAACACCGGATATGTTTATGTTTATCTTCTATTGTGAATAAAATATGATTTCGCATTATGATTTTATTTAATTTTTTTGTAATGTCCAAACCTTTTTGGAATTGGGTTTGTATAATCTTGTACTTTTCTTGTCCCCAGTGTTTACATCATTATTGTGCTTTGGTAGTAATCTCACCATGTAAGCTACCATGCAGAGCTGGTAAGCAACAGATTGTGCTCCAAGTTCAGTCTCACTAATGATACCGGCTAGAAATCCTCCAAGTTCAAATATCCACCAAGACAAACAGATCATGAACATACTGGGGATGGCCAATCGGACAAAGAGACCCCACTCCTGGAGACAGTCCAGGGACCAGCCTGTGGGGTGGACATCTGTAGTCAGTTTGAAAAAAATATGAAGATTATGTGCACATTTCCATTAGAGAACTGACCTTCCCATGTGGCTTTATGTAGGCCCCTCCATATAATGTAAGCAAACAGTAATAAAGCCAGCACGTACTGTGAGATGGCATTGGCTGCTGCAGACCCACTTGAGTGATATTAGAGAACAATCAGGGAAAAAAGACACAAGACAATCAGTATTTTCATTAGAGGCTGCAGGTGACTGGTGCCTATCACAACAACTATGGGCCTGAGGCGGGGGTACAGCCTGGACAATAGCTACAGAGACATACACAGACACAGATATAGACACATGCATGTCTTAGGATGGTAGGGGGAAGGTTAAGGTTAAGATTAAGTCAGGTGCCACTGGGGCAACTTGTCAGGAGCAGCGCCTGAGGACCCCTCTCCAGATCTTGAGCCAGGTGCTTGGTCAGGAGTACCTCGGTGGAGGATTAGCCTATAGTGCATGTTTTAGGTAGGGCACCCGGACGAAACCCACCCAGACAAAGGGAGAGCATGCAAACTCCACACAGAAAGTCACACAGTCCGGGAATTGAACCCAGGACCTTCTTGCTGTAAGGTGCTAACCACTAAACCACCGTGCCGCCCAAAGAAACCAGAATCGCTGGAAAGAACCCTCTTTGAAATGGGAGGACATGCAGACTGCACTCAGAAAGACATTTTTAATTATGTAAATAGACAATTCCAATTATTTATGTAAAAAAAAAGTCAAGTCATATGTTATTATTTAACTCTTTACAATTAATTTTACAATATATAAAAACTCACGCCACGCCCAGCTCCAGAAGATAGAGGAAGATGTAGTTAATGATGGCATTTAGGACATTGCCAAACAGCCCAGTTATGACCTGAGGCCACATTATTCCCTATAAACCAACATCATAAGAACACATTGTTAGGAGTGTCACAGCACTGTGTTCAATGACGTCAGTCCTACCTGATTCTGAAGATACTTTCCTTGTAGCTGGTACATAAAAGCAGCCTGCCAAAAAGAGAAATAATTTGTAAATGAACCCATTCTGATCAAAAGAGAGAGAAGAAACTTAATCTGCATTATGTAATCTTTTAACTCAATTGTGAAAGGGTACCCAGTGTAAAAGGTAATGCCAAATCATTATGCAAATCACTGCACGTAAGCAAGCAGATGATTAGCAGGGATGACTCCAGAAGGGAAATGCCAAAGTAATCTTTTAACGAAATTAACAGATTTGCTTCATACCGTTTAAAATATTATATCATCTAATGACTGTGTATCTGTATCCTACATTGACAACATGCAGGTCTTCATTGGTGAAGGTTAGAAATATATTTAAAAAAATAAATTATACAATGCCAATGGACCAATACAGCAATAAACTCACCGGTAGAGCAGGCATGAAGATCTTCACATACAACTGTGAAAGACTTTGTAATAAGAAAATAGATTAGGTTATTTTATTGCAATATATCATTGAGTAATGAGAATTACTACTGCCAGAGGTGCAAAGTAAAAATGGAAAGTATATTTACTCAACTACATTTTTGGAAACATTTTGAACACATTTTCTAAAACATATTTTTACTTTAACTTGGGTTGTTTTGAAGAAAAAAAATTTACTTTTTAAAATAAAAAAATAGTATTTTTATATCTCAATGGGAAAGATGCTCCCATTGCAATCAGAAGGCTACACATTACATACAGGTTTAGGGGCAGTAGTAATCCCAGTAGTAGCAGTAGATTAAAGTGTGAAAACTAAAAAATGGGGGCAAAAAACCCCAAAACAAACATTTTTACATTCAATAAATTTTACTACAACTCACGTAATAATTTTGTTCAGTACTTTTTTGCTATTTCTAGTATTATTTGGAGGTTTTAAGTATTTCCACCTCTGACTGGAGTAGACGCTCAAATAAAAAAACAAAACAAAACAAAAAAAAAAAAAACACTTGTTGAAACAAAGCAATAAATATTTGTCACACTGACCTGGCAACCTCAGGAGTCTGTTTTACAGCGAGCAGCAGGGGCTCAGTGTTGATAAGGACGGCCCAGCAAGGAAAACAGGCCAACAACAAAATGAGGACTCCTCTTTGAAGAATCACTCCAACTCGCTTCAAGTTACCACTCCCAAATGTCTGCCAAATATCAGAAAGCCATGTTATCAAAAATGTGCATGTACTAAGACATTTTATATAATTTCCTGCCATTTCTACAGTTAAGAATCTCCTACCTGAGATAAAAGAGTGTCACATGTCGCTGACAAACCAGTGCCGATGGAGACCCCACTGACATTGACCACCTGAGCTGAGAAATTGACAGTGCATTTACAGTGATGGTAGGAAGGGAAGATGCTAATAAAAATTAATGTCTACTTACAGCAGCAGCCAATGATACGGCTGCAAGTTCAGTTTTCCCAAGATGGCCGCAGAACACTACACTGATGATACTGATCAGAAAGACCATCATCTGTGAGATAACCTGCAAGAGGCACAACAAGTGGATGGTTCATTTATTCAAAATGTTAATGACAAAGCAAATCACTACCAATTATAAAGCAAATAATGTATAGGAAGAACTCTTGCTCTGGGTAGCTCCAGGTTTTGTCTTGTGAAATCAATTTTTTAATACATTTTTAAGAGTTTAATGCCAAGCGTTTAAGAGTTAAGTTTAATGCCACTTTGATGGAAGTGTAATGCCAGGATTGGCTGTAGGAATTTTACTCTGACCATCAAGCGTTTTATCTGAAAAGCCAAATATACAGTAGGTGATATAACAGTGCTGCATTGATGATTTTTGCAACATTATGCAGCCCATATAAACAGTGGCCCTGTCACAAAAGCGTACAAAAATGTACAAACTAAAAGGTTAATTTGAGTGGGGGACTTAAAACCGCTTACAAAATTGAATGTCAAATTTATGTCCAACTGAGAAAAAAAAACAACTTATATGTTATCAGATATTAATCTAAAATATATTTTTTCTGATAAGAACTAGCCTCTAGTTGGACCTGAACATGAAAGTTGTTTTTAATTACACATTTATTTGTGTGGTTTAGATGTGATTAGATGAATGTAAAAGTTTACAAGTTTACAAGCACATATCCACTATCTCTATATTACCCAGAACAATGAAGAGACCTTTGTAAATTTAAACAAAATAAACAAATAAAGAAAATATAATATCAGCCCATAAGATTTAATACTTTTAAGGCCTTGATTTTGACAACATCAAATTTAATATATTTTTTATATTTTTAAGATATTGCAAGCATTTTAAAAGTCAAGCATTTGCTTCATTTCTACTTCTTTTCCTTTTGGTTTTTCCCTTCGGGGATCATCACAGCAATCATTTGCCTCCATCCATCCCAGTCCTCTGTGTCCTCTTCTCACACCAAACAAACTTCCTGTCTTCTTTCACTACATCCATAAATCTCCTTCTTGGTCTTCTTCTAGGCCTCCTGGCTTCTCTAACTTCAGCCTTCCTTATACTATACTGTATTCACTATCCCTGCTCTGTATATGCCCAAACCATCTCAATCTAGAAAATCTGACTTTATCTCCAAAACATCTAGAATAAGCTGTCCCTTTGATGTACTTACTTCTTATCCTAGCGATCCTCATCACTCCTAACCTCAGCATCTTCACCTCTGCCTCCTGACTATTCCTCAGTGCCACTGTCTCACCATACAACATTTCTCATCTCACCACTGTCTAGGGTGACCAACTCAAAATGTACAAAAAGTGGGACAAGTTGTGTGATTTGGTGGGACAATTCCAGAAATACATGTTTTGATATACAAATCTGACTTACCAAGTTACTGAGATGCAAGTTGCCTCAGTTTAAGGCCTATAAAACACATGATGTGCTGTTTTTATCCCAAAAACACAGCACAAGCAGTAGAATAAATATTTGTGAGCGTCCCATCTTGACAGGTTGGAATACAGTATATGGTTGGTGTGTTGCTGTCCTTTGTTTCAGAAAATGCCTCTCCCTGGAGCTTTGTGTTGGCCTTGATTGTTTTGAGAAAATACAGACTGAGAGCTTAGATTTTTTTTTTCTGTTCCAGATTTTTTATTCCAATAAATAAAGTCTCAGTTTACCTTGTTCTTAACTTTAATCGCACTTATTTTACGATCCACTGAGCACCAATGAAAACGAGGGACATTATCTTAATAAGCAAGGTGTGGGACAGAGGCCTAAATGGCTGTGCAGTACAACCAAAAGCAGGACAGGTGGTCACCCTACCACTATCTCATGAACACTTGCACACTTCATGTCTCAGTCTGAATCATAATTGCATTAAGGCACCTTTGAGTTTTATGCTAAGTCTCTGTGGCTTTTGAAAGATGACTCTCCTTATATTAATCGATATAACAACATACTTCTATTCAGCTGCTGAGGAAAACAGGGTAAGCGTCACTTTAAGCTCCCAACAGCTGCCTCTTACCACGGGTCCCGATAGTTTGAGGAGCTGGACTGCCTCCTGGCGGTGGCTCAGAGGGACACAGCGTCCTATGGTCTGCGGACAGGAGCCTTTGTGCCGCTGATCACAGGAAGCGCGTCCAGTGGTTAGTTCTATGTATTTAACCGCAGGCCTATCCATCACGGAAAGTAAACACCGGGATATTATCCGGTGGAGATGACAGATTTATCCCTGGGGCAATAATTTCAGTCGGTTTGTGTCCGCTCGGAGCGATAACCAGACGCGCAAAGACATGAGATATGACCCGCCCAGACTGACGCATGTAGGACGAAGTAGCCTAAAACAGGAAATCGTTCAAGACTTTGACCCGTTGCCCCTTGTCCTTTGTGGCTTTATCATACGGAGCCCCGTGCACGCCTCGTAGCCGATGATACAAGTTTCCTGAGGTGCCTTTAAAAAACAATCATACCGCTTCTTTTTGGGTTAGAGCTCCTCGCAGTGGCGAAGTGGAAATATCGCGAGACACACGCAGAACAAGGCTACGCAGAGGGATAAGTGTTCGTTTCTGCAAACTAGATATATAGGATACATAGTTTTCCCCCCACTATTAATAGATTTTAAACGTGACTTCTTGATCTATAAAATATTTGGCTCTATAAAATTATGTGCAACCTATTATGTAAAATAGATTATTGCAATTATTATGATTACATTTATACAGTTCATCAGCAAAAAAAAAAAAAAAAGTTGCTTCTGGGTTTAGTTATTCTTTAGGCACTACACACAGCATTTCAGTTGTTAATTGTGGCTTTTTAAAATGGCCTCAATTTCTTAAAGGTGCTATGAGCAGCATGTACTTTTTAGATTTCATAAAAATTACCTCGAATGTGTCTCAGAATGTGAGGTAAATATGTTTATATTTAAATATGTTTAAATCAAATGATAGTTTTACTGATAACAATGGTACAGCTGATTTATTAACTATTAAACATTTTTTGTACATCATGGCCAAGTTGTTTATGTTTACATTTTTTGTTTTGGTTCTAAACCCTGCATCGCCGATCGTCCAATCAAAAAAGCAGAAAGACTGGGAACCTACAGACCATTGTTTTGATTTAGACTGCAGTACTGTTTTCAAACCAGTATGAGCACACACTTCTTACAGTACCTTTAAAGACATATTTATACATTTTATCAGCAAAAAAAAAAAAAAAGTTGCTTTAGGGTTTAGATATTCTACATACAACATTGCAGCTGATGATTGTAGCCTGTTAAAATGGCCTCATATGCAAATAGTTAACATATATACTAACATAACCAGTACAGTTCCCCAGTGCTTTTTAAAAACTGAATAACACACAAATATAAAATGTAAAAAACATAAATCTGCTGTAAATTGAAACTCCAAAGGATAATAATATTGGGGCTTTTTAGTAACAACTAAAAATAACATTGCTGGCCATGTGCTAAAGCTACATTTGTCTGTGAGCTTTGCTTCAGCTGAGATTTAAAGTTATTAGAGGACACAGTTATTTTAAATTTACCAACATAAAATGACTCGAGCTATTCCAGACATCCTTTGATAGAAGATTTGACAGTTGTGTTTTATCTTGTTCAGCTGTGAACTTTAATGCACCTTAAAGATACAAACTGATGAATAGATAAGAAATAAAAGGAGAGATGTGCACAATGGCTTTAATAGAGTAAGCATGACAAATCAGGAGTAGACATCAACATTCAGTAACAGCAAAGTCCCTGATGAAATAACAATGCATTTATGGCTTAATGCAGCATGCTTTGAGAGCCCAGATGGTAAGAAAAATCAGGTTTGCATATTTAGGCTGAGACTCATAAAAGAATAATTTTCACAGTTGCAATGTAATGAGCAGAAACTATACAGAGAGCATGTAGTATGTGTGTTTACTGGAATATTAATTATTAATACAGTTTAATCTGTGGTGAACATGTAGATCCAGTGTCTACAAATATTAATGGTGAAAATGGAAAATCTTTAACATTTTTGACCATTTATAGCCCTATTTAATTTGTAAATATAATGCACTTAGTGTGGGTCGAGGCTAGTAAAAAGACCACTGCTTACTGTCTTTAAAACATAGACAGGGTTTAGCAGATTATTGAAAATTTTGTTTAAAAGTTGAAAGTTGAAACAATTTTCAAAGTCTAAACATGGAAATATGGTTGTTGGCGTTCAGATGAGGTCTGAACAGTAATTTTTGTGTTCACCAGCTCTGCTCCTCTTTATTTGAAGTGGCAAATGAAGCACTGTAATGTGATTGACTGTTTTTTTGTTTGTTTTGTAAACAGTAACATTAAAATCCTGCACAACTTGAAAGATTAAAAGGTTTTGTACGTAAGCATAGGTAAACTGCAGGAGTCAGTCAAACAAAAGGCCAGTAGTGTATGAATTATGTATACAAAATGTATGAAGTTAGAGTTTATCTATGTGCTTTTGTATCTGTGTAAAAGGCCAACTATTCTCACACCATTACGGCAAAAACTAAGATTGTAAACATATGCACATCTCTTTCATCTTCACATTCCTCATTTGTTAAATAATTGAATAAATAAATATACCATAAAATACTATATACTGTAGTACATTCAAGTAGACCTGTTCCTCAGCACTGAATACAAGCAGGGTCTGCCTTTGGTTTGTGGGCAACAGTACGTGCACAGCATGAAGCCACTCACCACATGCATTCAGAAATCTGCACTATCTGTCTTTATACAGTAGTTCTGTGGTCATTTGGGCTGTTTCTGTCCCATTGTGAAGGGCCTATATCAAGTCTGTGGACCCTCATGTATTCCCATGTCTGCACCAGTTTGGCTCACTGGCTCCTTTGTGCACAGTCGCCTGAGGTCACATCATAGTCTTTATTATTTGGAGGAGGGCTACAGCGCAGTAAGTGTGCGGAAAAGCTGTGTTAGACAGAACACCGAGGCTGTCAGTGCAGTGCACTGTTTAGCGAGCAGCTTGGTGCTCAGGTCCTGACAGCTGCGTTTGCTGCTGGCTCGCTCTGCTGCGACACAGAAGTCTCTAAAGGACCGGGTCACATCCACCAGACCAGAGACAGCCTCGGCATTCCTCCTCTCACAACGCTCACAGCTCGAAAACCAAAGGACTAGACTGGCTAAGCCCACAAGGATGTGGAAACTGTCCACCAGGGAGCAAAGAATTTCCTCAGGGCTCTGTCCAATCCCTACAACCCTGTGGCATCCTGCCATAAAGTGGCGGGCCTCAATCTGAAGCACCCGCTTGTTCTCTGTAAAGTGTGTGGGGCAGGTGTCCCGTGGGTGGCAACCTCTTTGGCTTTCAACAGCCTGGTCAGTGTTGGGGCTCTCCAGAACAGTGAGCAGCTGGTACTACGTCAGCTCTGAGGACCTGGAAACCTGTGGGAGGGCCTGGGTACTGCTGTTTACCCAACCGTTGGATTATCTCCCTATGTGTGTGAGAGTGTAAACAGTCAGAGGCGTCAGAGAGAGGGGAGAGCAGAGGGCTGAGCTCTGAGGCAGAAGAGGACAGCACTGAACGGGGGAATGAGGGATTGTAGCCTGATGAAGTGGTCAGAAAGGAGTGGACAGGTGCAGTAGTTATGAGAGGAAGACCGGCTCCACTCATCTGAGAAACACTGCTTTGTGTACGACAGGAGAACTCATAAACTGTCAGCTCCTCATCAAAAGTGTCCCCTTCACTGAAGCAGTTGGTGTAAACTGATGAACAGCCACAAGCATCCAGCGGGTCCCCAATAGACTCACACCCAGAAGTTAGGACGGAAATACAGCCTAATTCAGACTTTACTGTTGGGACAACATCCAGTGGTGTTTCTGCCTGGGAGGGCTTCTCCACAAACAGTAAACACCCGGCTGCTTCCCGTAATGTTTTGAGGTGAATCTGAATTAGACTCTGTGGGTCCACACTTTCCCATTAAGGCCGTGCTACTGTCACTGCTGCTCTTCTGTGGCTCACTTAGAAAAGACACTCCTGGTCCATTTAGAGTCTGTGTGGTCACCACCACTGGAGGGTTAATGGAAGATGCTGGACTAGTTTTTAATCCTGGTACATCCTCTCCTGGCTGAGTGAATCTAATGTTCGACTGTGGTGCGGTTGTTACAGGGCCAGGAGTGTCACTGTGTGGGTTTTGAGTTGGTTGGAAATGGCTCACTATAGAGGCTGGAGGCTCTATAACTGGACTGCTCTGGTCAAGTCCGACAGCTGCCAGTTGTTTTTGGTGTTCGAGCTCACTTTGTATGGGTGACAATGGTAGATCAACAGCCACTGTATTTTGTCTTGTATTTTCATTTTCCTCAGAAACAGGATCCACGTCTGAGCCAGTCACTGTGGTGTCTGACTCATCCGATTCAACGGCTAAGTCTAACATCTGTGTGACATTATCAACATCTGTAACACTGATTGTAATGTCTTTCTCTTCTGTGATTTCTTCTGCAGGACTCAGAGCTGGACTCACCAAACCAGCTTGGTTAATAGTCTCCAGGGAGCGAGATAAGTAAAACGGCAAATTTTGAATCTTACTCCTAAGTGTGGAGGCAGACAAGCGTCCCATAATGCTGGGAGACCAGGCTTGGAAGAGGAAGTGAGATGGAGAAGTAGAACTGGTGGAGACATCCGGCTTTACTAAACTAGGACTACCTAAACAATCTTTAGTTACAACACTTGACATGGTACAGTCTCTTGTGGTTTCTCTTACATTTTCACATAAAACCTTACTTTCAGTATTTGGTGACATGTCATTTGATGCAGCACCATGCTTCGATGTGATGGAGTAATAAGCACAACTAAAATCAGAGCTGAGAGAATAAAGTCTTTTTGTTTCAGAGTTAACTATTTGCGAGTCAACCTTAACTGTATCAACAATTAATCTTTTTCGTGTTGCTACAACCCATTCGTGTTTATTGTCACCTAAGCTCGAATTTAAGGAAACATCGTCATCGAATACATTATCAGAAGTGGTGCTGTCTGTAACTTCTTCACTTGCCGTCCTAGTGGAGCAAGCTACGACCAAGGCCTCATCCTCATTAGCGCTGCCATCTGTCTGCGAGGTGGTAGAGTGACTTTGCACAACCTCCAAACTTTGTCCCATAAGCCCCATAATATCGGACACATTGTTTTTTGTGTTGTTGCTATCATTTTTAACCTTACCTTCTTCAAAACAGTCACTCTGGGATACACAGAGAACAGTTACAGATGGGGATGAGGGAGGAGCGGGTGGAGGACAGATGGATTTAGTATTACATATAACACCTTGAAGAATATATTCCTCTGTGTATGAATTCTGCTCAAGGCCAATGAAAGATGATCCCAGAGGGCCATTGGTTATTTTTGTATTTTCACTCATCTTGCCTCCATTTTCTGAGATTCTCGGTAAAAACATGTGACTATCAAAAGGACCTTTTTCCAAAACACCTTTAGTCTCCTCCTCCTGTACTTCCTCCTTCCCATCGCCTGTCCGGTCAGCACTCTCCTTTCCGTCTGGATCCACCCTGCAGCGAACAACGGTGATAGTTCGGAGATGGGGGCTTTACCAAATCCGTCACAGATTTTGATTCCATTGAGTCTGGTTCCATCTCCATTTCCCGTTGCCTTGTCCTGCTCTGTGTCCCCTTTTCAGAAGTCCTTAATTTACTAATAGACTCTTGGGAGCAGTGTTTAGACAGGATTGGTTTTGACTCGAGTTGGGATGGTTCTCCTTCAGAGTGGGTCAATGAGGACACAGTTGGACTTGGGTTTCGGGTTTGCTCTGAAGGTTCAGGGTCCACACTTAGCATTTGTGCATCAAAATATCCCATTGATAGGTTTTTGCGATGCTGCTTTTTGCATCTGTCGTCCGGTTCAGGAAACGACACAGTAGAGGTGTAATCTGTTTCCACAAAGGAGCGTCGCTTCCGGGATCGTTTTCTGTGATGGGACAGTCTTTCGGTGCCGGTCCTACGACCAACCTTTTTGTCCGCTCCTTCAGCAGCTCCCTTTTCAGTCTCAAGTGTGCTTACAAAGTCAGGCTTCATCTCTGTGCAAATATCTGTGAGAAACACAAAAACATAGTCTTCATAGTATCAGCATAGTGTACAATAGCAGTGATGTGTTCATTTCTAAATAAGTCCTGGCTGTGTATAATGGGCATACATGACAGATAATACAACCCTTATAGGTGAATGTTGTTCAGTGTAAGTCAGAGGAGAATACATTCAACAAACAAACTCTTTACTGTAGATTTCCCAAAACATTTTAATTATTTTAACTATTATTATTATTATTATTATTATTATTATTATTATTATTATTATTATTAGGGGTGCAACAGTACATTTTTACAACAATACAATACATAGTGATGAAAATTGTTATGATTCTATTCAAGAATGATATCAGCTAATTCAGAACGATATGATTCGACACCTTCATATCAATACAATTGCGACAGCAACTTTTGCATCGCGGCTGGTGTTGGGGTTATGTTCAGCAGACATTTTATTTCATTAAAAACACAAAAATGACATCCAAAAAGACGTATCTGGTTTTATTTTAACATGTACATTTCGATATTTCCAATATTAACTTTTTTTTTACAAATATATCGATAAACACTACCAAGAAAACAACAAAGTCGATATGAAGTGATTGCTTATCGAGATAGTTGTATCATTAATAATTATTACTATGATCAGCAATATTATTTTTTTAATCATAAACATTAAACTGTTTGCTCATAAGCTAATGTTTAGTAACTTTAATTTTGTTAAGAAGTTTTACCTGAATAATGTCAATTCAAAGTAACTGTTTTTTAACTTCAGTACTTGACTACACTACCCTTATATGATTTATCTTTGTATGGCTAACACTGTCAGTGTGAATCTGGTGCAAAGCTTTTATGAGCCTCTAGATGGCAGTAAAAGAAGTTTTTTTTACAGTAGTACTGCATGTCATGATGAAAACTAACTCACCTCTTGGCGACGCCCCTGTGCTGGGGTCTTCTGGGGAGGTAAACTGGTCTCTGGCATCATAAAACTCCTCATCTGAACTGCTGTCTCCAAACCCAGGAGGGGGCTGGAGGATTGGGATTTGATTTTGTCCCAAATCTGCTCCCCCTTCACTCCCTTTGTGAGACAAGCTCCGAGCGCTGTCTGGGGTGATGTTGGAGCACAGGTTGTAATAGCAGCGAGTGTCGTTTTGGTCAAAGTTGAAGACGTACTCTGCATGGGACGCTGGGGAAGATGGAGAAGGGGATGGCAACTGATCTTTTAAGCTGCTGTCCCAGTGCAACTTTTCCCTTCTCTTTCTTAATTCCTCCTCGTCATCCTGGTCTTCATCGCTGGCCTCTGGCGGGCTCGGGAGGAAGTCTGCGAGGCGGGACAGTTCGGCGAAACACATTGAATTATCATCATTGCATGGGTTTTGAAAGCTTGTAGAAGGGGACAAAGGTGGCGTGAGGATTTGGGGGTCTGCTCCATCTCCGGACTTCCTACAGACGACCTCCTCAGTGTTGGGGTGAAGCAGGGGGTGTGAGTGGGCTGGCGGAGGGGCGAGGAGGTTTGGCTCAGTTTGGATGGGAGTGTAAGGGTGTAGCTGGAGCGGGACAGTCTGTGAAGGATGATGGGTTGAACATGATATGAGGTCATCTTCCTCCAGGGCGTCCAGGGAGTCACAGGAGAGGCTGGTGAGGACATGGCATGAATCTGATGCCTCTGATTGGGGCTCCTCTGACCCTCTCACCTCTTCCCCTCCATCGATTTCACTTTCTCTCCCTTTTATTTGTGTAGTCTCTGTTTCGCTGTGTTTTTCTGATATTATCTTTTCAGTATCTGCATCCTTCTTCTCCTCCAAAGGTTTAGCTGTCTTTTCTTTCACATCTCTCTTCTTCCTTCTTACTCTGTCCCTTCTCTTGACCCCATGTGGCTCTGAGGAAGACCTGCTTCGTGGAGAGGTCACTGAATTTATGATGTCAATGTCAGTGGAGCTGTCAGAGTCGCTGCCACACCGCGACACATAACCTACAACGTAAAAACAACATGCCATCAACAATTTATGACATAGCAAAAGTCCAATACCAATAGCCAATTTATGGCCTTATATTTATATTTTTTACACTTTAATAAACAACAAACAATAACAATTCATATGGGGTCAGGATGAATTGTTCCCTTCCTGCTGAATCTTATATAGATTTATACTCTTCCTCATTTTATAAATATTATAAACTTTTAGCAAATGGGCTATATACAACTGTCCTAGACACATCTACAGCACGGCCTGTCCATCCTGGGAGTGGAACCCTTATTTCTCATTTTTTTCCCATGACTTCTTTGTTTTTCGTTTTTCCCTGATGGAGGGGGATGTTGTCTTGTACAATCTGTTCATTTTTGTTTGTCTATTTCTGTAAAGCAGTTAATTTGAGGCAACTATTGGGCTATATAAATTCATTTTCATTCATTCAACGGAAAAAGCAACATTGTAATTAAGCATTGCAAAGATTGTTAAATGACCAATTGACAAATTACCCATATGTTGTAATCCCACATTTTTCACACCCTTCAAATCCATTACCTCTTATTACTCTATTTTTAATGGCCAGTTTCAAACTGGAGAGGGGCAACATATTGTAAATATCCTGCACAGAAGCTTATAGGTGGAGTGTGTAGTATTTGGCATCTAGAGGCTAAAACCTCACATTCCTCTTTTCTGCAGTTGGTGAACATGGTACATTGGTACATATGGTCTATTAAATGTCTATGTGTCAAGAGTTAAAAGAGAAACTATACCTAAGAACTATAGGTTTGGATGACATGTTTATTGTTTATTCAAATGTGATCTATCGATTTGTATAGAAAACAGCTCTCAATAGACACTGTATAAGTGTCTGTATAAATATTATAATACTATACATATTTTTAATCTTAGTACCTTCCTCAGCAGAGATTTTGTGTTTCTTGGTGTCCTCTGTCCAGGGAAAAACATTGACGCTGGGGTCGATAAACACTCGGCAGTACCCAGCGATTAAACAGGACATGTCTTTTGCCGCAACAGTCTCCAGTAACAACGTGATGGGCTGTAAAAAAGAGAAGAGTGATTAGATTAAGAGCAAATGGTATCAGTCCAAGCCATATATGTTGATCTAACACTGCTCTTACCTTGATGTCTTGCACATATATTTTGACCAGGCTGACGCGGTCTGATTCAGGCAGCAGTTCGACGCGTGTGATGCTGTTAAAGTCTGTGAGAGAGGTCATGATGCTGAGTTTTCTGTTGACCACTTGGCTCACGCCATAACGAGCTCCAACCAACAGGTTTACAGTTGACTCCCTGTCCTGCAACTGTGAAGTACAGAGAAAGTGCATTTACTATGAAAAATGAAATATAATACTGTGAAAAAAGAAATAATGAACTTGATGCAAAATGTGGGTTTATTCAAGACATGTTTATGTTCATTTGCCATTGCCAGCAAGTTAAACGATTTCTGAAATGTCTTAGCCTTGTCCTTTCAGCTGTTCCCTATCAGAGGTCGCAACAACAACCCATCAGCCCCCATCTACCCCATCCTCTGCATCCTCTTCTCTCACACCAACTAACTTCATGTCCTCTTTCGCAACATCCATAAATCTCCCTTTTGGCTTTGCTCTAAGCCTAATCTCAGCATGCTTTCAGCTGTGTATTGACTATCCTTCTTCTGTAGATGTCTAAATCAACTCAATGTGGCCTCTTCGAATTTATCTCCTAAATGTCTGACATGAGCTGTCCCACTGATGTACTCATTACTACAGAAATCCTATCCCATCCTCGTCACTCCCAAAGAGAACGTTAACGACCGCAGTTATGCTACCTCCAGCTCTGCCTCCTGTCTTTTCCTCAGTGCCACTGTCTCTAAACCATTAAACCATTAAACATTGCCATCTCAACCAGAGGTGGACTGATATTGGGCCAATTTTTGTATTTTTTTAGACAACTGTTGCACTTTAATGCAGATTTTTGGTTAGGCACATGTCCGGGCAACCATGTGACTGACGGACCCCAGCTTCGCCAACCAGCTTGTAGCAGTTTGAGCAGCTTACACTGCAGTTCATAGGAAACATTCAAAATCGCTTCATCTCAGCCTGAAAAGCTCAAAACGACAAAAGATTTTGCTAATTTCTCTGGCATAGAACCTCATAGAACAAAAAAATGAAATAGCCTTTTGTAGCTCTCTCCAAGCTCCACTAGCTGCAAGTTTTACTGAGATTGCCTTTTAGCAAGACAAATGGCTATATAATATTAATTTCTTTAATAAAATTAAGAAAATCTGTCCCTATATTAACCTCTTAATATAAATCTTATTCACTTGTGTGGACCTTTCATTAACTTGACATCACTGAGTCTAAACCTTAGAGTCCATCCTTACCATCAGTGTAGCGCTGAAGGATTTCCCTCCAAAAGACTTGAGTTCACAGAGCTCCTCCAGATAATTGATCCGTGCTTGATCAACCAACGTGGCCTTCTGTTTGGGATCCTGGAGCGATTGGCACTTCTTCATGTGATAGCTGATGGCCTTCTTCAGATCCTTCTCCTTCATGTTTCTCAATAAGGTGGTGGACACAAAGTTCTCTATACCCCAGGTTTTACTAGAGCAAATACCAAAATACATATAAGTCAAACCATCATCAGGCGACTCTAATGTGGTTCTCCGTGTCTGTATCTGCTCTTACGTGATTGTCTTGAGGTTGGTTTTCGGGGAGTATCCACAACTTGCCAGTCTCTCCTGGATGTGCAGTGCCGCCAGTCGTAAAGCTGTGTTACACTTCATCTCCACTGCAAACCTTTCCTGCAGCACATCATTCACTCCCTACGGCACGAAAAGCAAGTCAAAGGCATAATTAACAGTATACTACACACAACTCTGCCTCGCTAAAAATGTCATGATTATTTCGTCAATATTTGCTTTTCACGTCGCTTCCTTTATCTCTATCTCTATTTAGCCTGCCTTGAAATAGCCATTTTTTCTGTATCATGAACAGCTATTTAACCAGTGCTGACAAATGATGTAGATCAACCGATGGGAGGCTGATAACAAGTTTCTATGACCCATTAAATTCTTGTTTTTAACTGATGATTCCTTTTACAAGATACTTATAAAGTAATTCAAAACATACATTTACTTTAAATACATATAGTAAATAAGTGCTCCTTCAAAATCTTTTCCCTTTTCTCCTTTCAACTTTTCCCGTGTCCATTGATTTGCATATTAATCTGGCATTGGCTTTACACTGGATGCCCTTCCTGACGCAACCATCTACAGTTATCTGAGCTTGGAATCGGCACAAGAACTAAACAGGCTTGACTAGATAATTTAGTTTATTTTACCTGCAGATAGAGGTACTCAAAGGCAGTGGGGTCCTCCTCGAGCAGACTATGTGGGTTTTTGGGAATAAAACAAACACGAAACAAACATCTGTAGTCGTGGGCCTCTTTCCTCTGCACCAACTACAAAAGCACAGGCATATTAGAATAAAATATTTAACTACAAATCAATGTTTATAGTGTATGTCTGCACCTGCTGTATCCTCTCGTCTTCATGCAGCTGCAGCAGTTTGGTGACGCCAGGCTGCTGCTCGAGCACCAGGCAAAAGTGTTCGATTCGGCTCAAGGAAAGTTTTTCTTTCAAAGTCAGCACTATGTCCTGATATGGAGAATAGTACAAATGTGAACACACACACAGATACAAATAAAAAAAAAAAAACTATTTAAGGAAACATTTGATAGGGTTAGTTCATTTTCAGAAGAAATGCTTTTCATTACAGTGAACAATTTTTAATCTTTAAATGAGTAAAAGTAGTGGTAATTATAGTATACTATAGTTATCTATTGTTACTATAACAATAATAGTATGATGAGTTTTAGAGGTGGTAATAATAGTAGTAGTAGTAGTAGTAGTAGTAGTAGTAGTAGTAGAAGCAGTTAACAGTAGTAACAGTAGCAGTAGTGTTAGGGTTAGTAGCAGTAGCAACAATAGTAATGGAAGCAGGAGTACCAGCAGTACTACAATTTCTAGTAGTAGTAGAAGTAGTAATGGAGGTAATAATAGTTAGAGTAGTAATCGTGTTAGTAGCAGTGCTACTTAAGTAAAATTAACATTCACTTTTTTACTTGTACTGAAGTAACATGTATTCAAAGTATGTTTACCTCTACTTGAGTAATATTATTTTGAAGTAACAGTACCTTCACATGAGTACAGATTATGAGTATTTCCTTACAAATATGAGTGACCTTTGAATGGAGTCTGTATGTCCCATGAATGTAAGGCTGTTTGTAGTGAATGAATGTCAGTGGTTGTCTATCACTGCAAGTCTCTGGTATTTAATGATTATAAACGTCCCACCTAAATGTACAGAGTTTATCTAAACATTGTCTTGTTTCTCTGTACCTTTACTGTGGTGCTGGGTTCAAATTTGAAGGCTTTGGTCTGTCCATTCTCCAGATAAACCTTCAGGACATTGGGCAGAAAGAGCAGCGAGTTACCCTGTCAAACAAAAGGTCAGAGGTCATGGGAAGAGAGCAACATAAACGCTGCTGAGTCATAAATAATTACATAACCGGACATTACAACAAGTACGGGTCAACACAAGTCAAGCTCAGGCTTTTAAGGCATTTTACATCATGTAGCCTGTAGGATGTTGAGGTTCTCTTTGGGAGTGGCAAGGATGAACAGGATCAGGAATGAGAACCTCAGAGAGACAGCTCATGCTAAATGTTTTGGAGATAAAGTACCATTATTTAGATTTTTAATGCAAAATGGACAAATGCATACTATTTTCCATTTCAGGCATATTATTTCTTTCCCTTTTGTCTGCCTTGTTTGTCTGCCGTCCCACACCCATCCTCTCCAGCCTCTCCTTCACTAATATGGCCAGTATTGTGCAGTAATCGTGGGCATTAGGAGACAAGAGGAGGGGCACTTATTGATCCGTGTTTTCTCTGTGATTAGTAATGGGCACTTTGATCTCTGTGGTTTGCCCCATCCAGCTAATTTCATATCCGCTCACAGGAAATAACTACAATATAACCAACTAAACGTGTACTTGAAAAAACTGCACACACAATATAGTTCGCTGGCAAAAATGAGCATCAATTACTCCAACTGATACTGTATATAGCATGCTTTTGCGAAAACGTATTAGCTTGAACTTTTTAACTAAACTTTTAACTGTAATACTATATAACTTATGTGTAAAATACTAAAAGCACTTGGAAAGCTCATACCTCTCCCTGTATGCTGTGTAATGCCCAGACCGGGATCTCCTAGTTTACTGGAATATGCTCTAATTTTTTATGAAACTCAACCTACTACACCCCTTTAGTTTTTTACCATAGGTGAAAAATAACTAGATCATTTTACTCAATTATTTTACATTTTTAAAGAGACAGCACTTTTACAGTAATTACATGTATTAAGAACTTTTTATTTTTTCTTTTACAATGAAGGCTCACAGTATCTACCTGAGACTGTCCATTGACTTCCACTTCCTCAGCAAATCGGACTTTGACAGGGTTGCACTTGAGCTTGGCCTTCTTCTCTGGGGTGATGAATGAAGATTTTGGCCCCTGAAAACACATTTCAGCCCAGGGATTTGAGCAGTATGTAATATACTCGAGCAAAGAAAAATGTCAGCTCTCCAACTGTGGCGCCACATATTAAAATATGTATGCAGTAACACTTCATATTTACTTCACACACTATAAAGTTTTACTTATTAGGAATATGTACTTGATACTTAACACGTGGTGTGTTATCAGATTTGCTTCTTATTAAGCTACACAGAAAATTTGTTAAAAATAGTGGTGATCCAGAAAAAAGTGTTAATAAATATTACATAATATAAGACACAATAGCTCTGTTTCACACTTGCTTTTTTCCAGGCAATAAATTGTGTGCTGCTAGATATACAAGATGGCTATTGCTAAGAAAGGTTATGGACTATATTTTTACAATGTTTTTCACATTATTGACATAATCACTTATTCATCATATATTAATTATTCCTAAATAATATTTAACTAAATTTGGATGAGCTGTGAGCAGTGAATTACATGGTAAATCAAGACTAAACCAGGGCTAAATCAGAACTCAACCAGGTCTAAAGTGAGACTAAACAAGGGCTAAACCGGGACAAAACCATGTCTATACCAGTTCTAAACCAAGGCTAACCCAGGACAAAGCCAGGTCTAAACTAGGACTATACCAGGACTAAACCAGGTATAAAGTGAGACTAAACCTGGTATAAAATAAGACAAAGCTAGGTCAAAACTAGAATAAAACCAAGACTAACCAGAACTAAACTGAGACTGATGCAGGCATTAGATTATGTGCTGTTAGATATAGCAATATATAGATTATATGTTTACAATAATGCCAAAACCTGTTTAAATCAGCTGACAAGACACGTCACAGTAACATCACGTGACACTTCTGAGGAAGAGCGCAGAAAAATAAGTGTCTGAAACATGTCAAGGTACGATACAAAATATTGGTCTGTCTATAAGAAATCCACATATCGATAGTGTTTTTCAATATCTGTTGATTATGTATTCGCTGATTCCTGAGATTGGTCTGTTTCATTTCTTAACAAGTCCAGCAGATCTAAATATTTCTAGATAATATTTTTCTAATCTTCACATATACTACTTGGAGGAGCTGTGAGGAGCCATGAATCACAGGGTAAATCTGCCTCCATCAGCAGAGCCGCTAATGAGAATCGCTGATGTGCTGATCCACTTCACCTGCACTCACACCATACATCACACCAACAGATACAGACTGCATGTCCTCATCTCACTCATACAGACACTGAGCGACCGTGATGGGCCCTGTGTACAAGGGTAAGGCTGTTTGTGGAGGGACTTTCTGGGGGCCATAATACAGGGTCAACAATAACATTGATTGAGTGGTGAGACCTTGGCAGCGGGGCATGTGTTAGCTGTGACGCTTGACCCCCAGCCTAATTGACTTGTTGATTAATGGTTTTGTTGACACCAGCTTTTTTATGTCACATGTCGGTACACATTGCGCATGTTGTTGTTACATGTACAGCAGACTCACCTGCATTGTCCTGAGCACTGTCATTGTCAACGTATCTTGACACTCCCTGAAAAGAAAAACAACTTGACAAAGACATAGAACATAGAGTATGCAGACGTTAAAGTGGAATTTGAGATGTAGCACAGTCACGGAGTGTTAGGCCTTAATGTACCATTTCCAAAAGCTTATACTGTATCTGCAATGTGTGTGACATGGATGATTTTCATGGATAAAGTGATGTGGGACTATGTAGCAGGTATGGAGGTGCTCTCCCAGGAATATCTGAACAAAACATATCCATTTTACTGTATTCTGGTACATTTTAGAGAAAATAATATTATAGATGGCTACCGACTTGTAGTAAAAATATGGGTACAATTTGTAGCTCTTTTGGTGCCCAAGGCAAGTATTTAAATGTAGATTCTGATGTGTAGCAGACTGTTTTTTATATGGGAAAAGAAAAACAAAAGAAATGTAATTTCCGGCATTCTGGTGCATTGTAGATGACGTAATATTTCAGCTGCCTACTAGGTTGTAGTATAAACTAAACATGGGCATAATTTTAGGTTTTACTTCTCTCCTAGACTCAGAATCATTTTCATTATTAGGCCCGAGCCCCAAGGGTGGCGCAGGGCCTATTGTGTCTGCACAGCAGTGCGCGAAGCGCACTGCCCAAAAGTGCGCGAAGCGCACAAAAACAAAGCGCGAAGCGCTTTGCCATGTACACACTCATCGTATCAAGTACTACACAAACACAAATACCTCAGGTATGGAAGCCACATACTTGTTTTCGCTCAGAATCAATGGAAGTCAGTGGGCGAAGCCCACTCATAAGTGCGCGAAGCGCACAAAAACAAAGCGCGAAGCGCTTTCCCATGTACACACTCCTGGCATCCAGTCCTACACAATCATATATACCTCAGGTATGGAAGCCACATACTTGTATTGGCTGAAAATGAATGGAAGTCAATGGGCGACGTCCACTTACGCGCGCTCGTCATTGACATTTGACCCCACGGTCACGTGGGGGAGCTTGAGAGCTTTCCGAAAATATATAATTTGTGGGTATAATGTAAACGGATATATTGTTTTTGCTAAAATTATTATTATTTTTTTTATTATTCTTTCTTTATTTTTCTTCTGCGCAAGGATCGCTAATTTGACCCCCTGAACATTTATGAAAACTCACCAAATTTTGCCCAAAATTCACACGTGCGTGAAATTTTTTTTTAATATAGGTGCCATACAGAACATCACAAAAGTGGCGCGACAGCGCCCCCTGGAAAAATGAAAATACATTGCGCCAATGGGAGTCGGCCAAGCGTAAAGTTTGTCGTAGACCCACCAAATTTGGGACACACATTGCTGAGGTGGAGCCAAAAAAAAAATATTATTATGGCCACGCCCCCTGACTAACCAGAAGTCGGTAATCTTGGATTGAAATCTGCGAAGTGCTGAGTCAGCAATTTTGCACGCGTCGTACTTTTTCTATCTCCTCCTTGGGCATTTAACCTAATTAGCTCAAAATGGCTCTATATCATCTACAGAAGTGGGGCATTAAAAGTTATCCAAATTCTTCGCAAAAGTTTTACGGTTTTTGTGCGGCGCAGTGCCAAAGTTTACGAAAAAAATTTCAATTTCGCCATACTTGCAATTTGCTACAATTTGTACATATTAACTCCAATTTGGCTCAAATTTTAAACACTCATAAACCCTCCAAGCCTAAACCCATTAAATAAGAAAGAATGAAATTTGGCACGATAGCGCCCCCTACAGAATGAGACTAATATTTATATGGTCAGTAAAAAATTTAGTTTTTCCAAATTTTACGAAACTTGGCAGAAAAATACTTTATGTGACGCCGATCACAAAAGCCAATGAGACCCATGTCATATTTTATACTGTGTTGTCATGGCGATGACTGAAACCTGCCATTTTATTCCAATGGGATTACAGCAAAAATTTCTATGGACAGAAAAAATTATACTTGAACGAAAATTTGTCAAATTTGGCACAAGTATTCTTTATGTCATCCTGATCAAAAATTCCAATGGTACCCAAGTCGTATTTCATTCGGTGTTGCCATGGCGATGGTCGAATTCTGCCATTTTATTCCAATGGGAATTCCATTCAATGCAGTTCTATGGAGTATTAAGACGCTTTTTGCCGTTTTTTTTATCAAAAGGTACCAACAAAAAATTTGGCAAAATGGTTTCTCCTCTGCTCCAGCTCCGGTTGCGGCCGGCGAGGGCCTACCAATGCCGCTTGCGGCTTTAATTTTTATTCTTCTTCTTCTTCTTTATTTTTCTTCTGCTCTTTGAGCGCTAATTTGACCCCCTGAACATTTGTGAAAACTCACCAAATTTTGCCCAAAATTCACGCGTGCGTGAAAATTTTTTTTAATATAGGCGCCATACTGAACAATACAAAAGTGGCGCGACAGCGCCACCTACAAAATTGAAAATACATTGCGCCAATGGGAGGCGGCCTAACGTAAAGTTTGTCGCAGAACCACCAAATTCGGTAATCACATTGCTGACATCGAGCCAAGCAAAAAATATTATTATGGCCACGCCCCCTGACAAACCAGAAGTCAGTAATCTTGGATTGAAATCTGCGAAGTGCTGAGTCAGCAATTTTGCATGCGTCGTACTTTTTCTATCTCCTCCTTGGGCGTTTCACCGAATTAGCTCTAAATGGCTGTATATCATCTACAGAAGTGGGGCATTAAAAGTTATCCAAATTCTTCGCAAAAGTTTTACGGTTTTTGTGCGGCGCAGCCGCAAACTTTACGAATTTTTTTCCCATTTCTCTGTACCTGCAATTTGCTACAATTCGCACATTTTAACTCCAATATGGCTCAAAATTTAAACACTCATAAACCCTCCAAGCCTAAACCCATTAAATAAGAAAGAATGAAATTTGGCACGATAGCGCCCCCTACAGAATGAGACAAATATTTATATGGTTAGGAAAAAATTTAGTTTTTCAAAAATTTACGAAACTTGGCAGAAAAATATTTTAGGTGTCCCCAATCAAAAAAGCCAATGAGACCCATGTCATATTTTATCCGGTGTTGTCATGACGATGACTGAAACCTGCCATTTTATTCCAATGGGACTGAAACAAAAATCTGTATGGACAAAAAAAATTATACTTCAATGAAAAATTGTCAAATTTGGCACAAATATTCTTGATGTCATCCTGATCCAAAATTCCAATGGTACCCAAGTCGTAAATCATTTGGTGTTGCCATGGCGAAGGTCGAATTCTGCCATTATTTTCCAATGGGAATTCCATTTAATGCAGTTCTATGGAGTATTACGACACTTTTTGCAGTTTTTTTATCAAAAGGTACCAACAAAAAATTTGGCAAAATGGTTTCTCCTCTGCTCCAGCTCCGGTTGCGGCCGGCGAGGGCCTACCAATGCCGCTTGCGGCTTTAATTATTATTATTTTTTATAACAACTCCTACATTTTAAATATATGGATTCCCTTTTTTATTTATGTAAATGTTAGACCAAGTTTTACTTGTAGTGGTTCCCCAAAGCTAGAGCCCCAGCCCCTGATTCTGCTTTGCTCCAGCTCACTTTAACCCCAGCATACACTCCTTTAGACATGGTAAGGTACAAAGATGGGTAAAGGGCAGAATTTCTTTAGAGTACCTCCAGGATTTTCAAGGTACATTAAAGACTTTTTAACGTCACACTTGATACAATTCAAAGTCAAATTCTCGTCCCTACTCCCCCACCAAATAATCGTTTTTTATTCAAAGCCACATATTTCAATTTAAACTTCAATTTAACTCTTTTTTTTTTTTTTTTTTTTTGGGACAAGCCTCTTGTCGTGACTATGCGTGAACCTTTACTTCGAAAAGTTATATCGTGCATGAAGGAGGAATAATTGAATGACTTGAGCATAACTGGCAAATACCACCTGCAACACTGAAAAGGTTACACTAAGATTACGTATATGTTGTTGAAAGACCAAGGCCATCAAATTTAATAGATAAGATCCTGGACCTTGTGTCAATATAGACCTACATAGTGACTTGCTGTAAATACTGTAAGACAATCTGAGTGACACACCATACCACATTCCCAGTAGCTCTTGGTGTGTAAAGCAGTGTGTGTTGGTGACTGCAGGTGTCAGTGCAGACCTGATTATTTCAGCAGCTTGTTCAGGGGTCAGGTCCTCCGCACAAACGTTATTGATCTTCACGAGCTGATCTCCAGGGACGAGCCGGCCATCTGCGGGACCACCTGCACACACAACATGTCCTTGTGTTGTCAGACCCACATTCATATCACATCTGGGCTGATGACAAGCAATGCGGAGAGTGGGGTCCTTTCATTATGCACACATGAATATTTTTCACATCACTCATATTGTGCTCTATTGAAATCCTGGCAAGCTAAGGTTGCATACTGTATATTCATTCATCTTCCCCTGCTTCTCCTGTTAGGGGCAAGTGGCTGAAGCCTATACCAACAACTATGGGCCTTAGGAAGGCTACAATCTTGACAGTGGCCAGTTAGTCGCAAGGCTAACATACATACATAGCTAACAGACATATGTACAATCATTCATGCTTTCAATTTAGTGTGACCCACAGGTACCAATCCAGTGGGTGTTATGGGGCCAGAGCACCCACCTGAATGTTTGTGCAGTTTGTGCGGGGGAAGATTTTCTGATCACACATGGCTTAATTCAATCGACAAACTTGATTGAGCGCAGACAGTGAGCCGTTGCATCTCTCAGCCCCTCTACTCTCACAGCACAGTGCCGACCTGTCACCTCAATAATCAGTGCAGGCCTGATCTAGAGCAACTCTGCAGTCTGTTTGTAAAGGGCTGTGCTGTCCCCTGTCTGTCAAAACACTTGTTAAACTTTCTCACTAATACAAAACAACTGTATTTTGGGTCCCGAAATGAAAAGCAGGGGATAACAGAGAGGGCAAAAGATGAGAAAGTCTGAGAGTGCAGTGTTAGGATGGCATTGTGAATGATACCTAGCTTTTACACAGAGACAAGAGGCTTCAGGAGAGACAGGAGCAGCGTCATGGTTGAGTTTAGAAAGGTGTGGCGCTGAGGGGAGAGAGGTGGACACTGTGGCGCTGCAGGAGGGGTGGATCTTTACAGGATTCTGTGATTTGCGTTAACAGCCCGGTCTGCCACAAGCATTTATACAAAAAAAGTCTGTTTTAGCTGTCTGTTATTTAGTACTATATCACTTATTATTACTTCTGTTTATTATGAGAGACATGGGTCTTGTTGCTTATTCAAGTTCGTGAGATTTTGCCTGATATGGTGAACTGAAAGTAGTGAACCAAAAAAAAAAAAAAAAAAAAACAGCCAAAGAGGGGATAAAAACACTCAGAAAATGCTGTTTCTGCAGGCCAGAGGATCAAACCCACAACCTCCTTGCTGAGAGGCAGGTGCACTAACCACTCTGCTACCCTGTATCTCACACTTTATAACAAGTTTGGTTTTACTTCTGTTTAACTCTTTTTGTGTGGTCTCCCTTAAATCATGATAAAAATGCCTAATTGGTAAACATTAGTTATCTCATTCCCTATCTACTTTACTTAATATAGTTTGGTTATCATGTGCCTAAAGTACAGATTAAAAGCAGCATTTAAGTCACTAATTGAGGCAGTTTGAAGTTTGTGTGTGATTGTGGTTATGTGTAGCAGGAGCAGATGGTGTCGCAGTGGACCTGAATCAGACCAAGAGAAAGTACTGTGATCTGTCCTTGGACCTCGAGGGGGATTCAGGCCTGCATGGCTCTGCAGCTCAACAGTCACTTCAGCGAACAACAACAGGCTTAACAATGCCATAATAACACCAGTCAATTCACTATTTAGACAGGTAAATGCTGACAGGATAATCTGCTGGCTTCTTTTGTTTATTGTGTGTTGAGTACAGAAACAAAAGTGTGAAAAATAAAATGAATGGGAGAAAGTTGTTGTTAGGGATTTTAATGAATTATTGATTTGACAAAGAAAATAGGACTCGGTGTGCATATGTCAAACTTAATGAATTAAACACTGCATACAGTTGAATGGCAAAGACTTGTACATAATTTATTAATTATAATTAATTCCAGAGTACCCATTATTCTGGTCTTTTTGCATTTTGGTGAGACATAACTCCATGTAATTCCTATACAATGCCTAAAACAGACAAGTATTTTGAAGTAAGGGCTCACACAAAGACATCAAATCAAAAAGAGTAACTCTGAGATGACTGTGGACGGTGAAGGCACTGTTCAGCACAATGGACATGGCACGATGTTTCTATTTTGGGAGTCTGACGGGAGTGCGGCTGTACAACTGCAGCTCTGCTTTGATGTAACAACTCTCAAACTCAAACTGAGTACTTTGTTATTTTTAGAGGAATAAATTAGCTATGCAAGTATTTGACAACCATCCCAACTACAGTTACCTTCCAGAGACACACCGCATATAAACCTACTATAAAACTCACAGGTTATCTTATGATTGACGACACTTCAAAACATTTTGATGAACTAAAATGATAGTTAAATTCAAAGCCAAGCCTAATCCAACACTAAACCAGGACTAAGCAATGGGCTAAACTTCCAATTTATAGTAAAACACAAATAAAACTGGCTCTAGATCAGGACTTCAGAAGACTAAGAAGTTTGAGAACCACTGATGTGACATATACCATGAATAATGTATTATCTATATTTTGAGAGGATAGGGCCTACAAAAGAGTTTTTCCATACATTTTCCCATGTTTTGTTAGTAAGCTTCCTCTGTAATCCTGATTTATTGTGCTTGTGTGCAGTGTAAGCACGACAGTCCCCCTTGGAGGTTTCTAACATTTCGCCTTGTACTCGGGCCAGTGGTCCGCAGTAGTCTGGCAGTGATCCATGCCTTCATTTGCTGAGGACATGTGGTAAAATAAACTAGGCTCTAATAAGGAGACTCAGATGGAAATAAATAGAGAGGAAATGCAGATGGATTAATGGATTAGTCATGATTTTATAGTTTGTCTGAGAATAAACTGAGCTACACCACACTGCCAGTCTTCTAATTATAGACCAAAAACATAAAAGAAAAAACAATGCTGAATATGGAAAACATGTGTAAATGAACCATGTGTTAAAACGTGATGTGGTAACGTGAACATTTGGTTCCTCTCTATTATTAATAACTTGGCCAGACCCATTAAGTGAGTTGGTTGGCTCTATATTGTGGAAAAGTAACTCAATTAGAAATGTGAAACATTACAATAAAACATTACATTACATTACATAAAAAAATATATATACACAGTAGATAACGTGTGTGGATACTTCCCCCAGTTTTCTGAATGTAATCAATGGCATTCAGTAGCGGGTAGTTTAATATGCATTAAACTGTTCCACCCTGGGAAATGTACATCAATATGGACCAGACTAACTCTTTGTGTAGAAGCATTAATATAATATAGCCATTAATTTTAGTAATGTTAAACTTAAACACAAACAAATATGTTCTGGACAGTGAAAACAGTTAAAGATGAGTTTTTTGAGAAAACTAATGAGGCAATCTCAATCAAATGTGCTGTGTGAGTAGAGCTTGGGGAAAGCTACAAAATGCTTTTGGATTTTTTTTTCAATGAGTTTCTATGCCAGAGAAACAAAATCTTTTTATTGCCGTTTTGAGGTTTTCAAGCTGAGATAAAGCAATTTTGAATGTTTACCTACAAACTGCAGCGTGAGAGCCCAAACTGCTACAAGATGGTTGGGGAAGCTGGGGTCCTTCAGTCACATGTTTGCCCGGACATGTGCCTGACCAAAAATCTGCATTAAAGTGCAAAAATTTACAGTTTTGATGTCTGATTGTCTAAAAAATGCAAAAATTGGCCCAAGACCACTACTATTTATTGTAATAACATATGATCCTTTTTAAATAATTGTTTACACAGTTGCCAGTATTGTTAAATTGTAAATTAAATATGATTTTTCTTTTAACCCCTGCATTCCTTGCACCCAGTCAGTCAGATCTGGGCCTCCTGAGTCCCAGCAACAATGTTAAAAATTACAAATAGAGTCATATTTTATAATTTTATCTCTAGACACTACTACCCATACCAAGTTTGAGAACCACTGGAGTAAAGAAACAGATGGGATAACTGGTCCAGATAGCTATTTAAGTTTGTTAAGACAATTTTGACATACAAAGTGCAAATGCCACCACATTTTTTTTTTTTTTTTTTGTCACCATTACTGTACTGTAGTGCAATTGTGTGCTGTAAATTGGGATATATTGTATTGTGCAGCCCTGCCACAGAAAGTATTGCCCCCAAGGCCAGAGCTATGTATGTCTTGATCAAAAGTAACAACTAAGCAGCAAACCAAAACACTGCATCACCTTGGCAGGGATATCTGGCACATAACAACAAGAAGAAGAAACCACCCGTAGAGAGAAAGAGGAGCTAAAAAAAAAAAAAAAAAAAAAACTGGCCTCACCTAAAGTTGCTGTGTCAGCTCTGAAACAATACTCCTGAGCAGCACTTTATACCTGCTACTCAAGAACTGCCTGCTTTAAGATGCGCTGCTATACAAAGACACTAACACGATAATGCAGTCCAGAGAGCGCACTTGATAAGGGTTTATAGGTGGAATAATGAAGGTTGTGCGGTGGATTTGTTTTCATATGAACTCTTAACATACCAGGGGTGACGTCCTGCACCAAGATAGGGGTCTGGGTGGACAGGGTGAGGCCGTGGGTGCAGAAGCCCGGCTCCCGTTGTATCTGAACATTGAAGCGAAAAGCGTAACTTCTCTGATCCGAGCCACTGCTGGACTGGGCCGTCTTCCCATCCTCTGCGCTCCTGTCCCTGTGAGCGACCAATCAAAACATCTGTGTTAAACTTTGTTTGACCAGAGACTTTTAGTACACAGTAGAATAAAAGATGTACTCAAGTAAAAGTGCTATTACTACAAAAAGTACTATTACTACAAAATAATTTAAAAGTCACATGAATTAAATATTGTAACTTTTGCATTACCTGCCCGCAGAGTGAGACCTGCTCCCTAGGTCCCTGGAGCGTCTGAGCCATCGTCCCACCACCTGCTCCACCCGACTAGTTCGACGGGACGGGGAGCGGCTCCTGTCCTGCGCCTCCATTTACCTACCAAATCATAAAGTAACAAACCAGGAATAAATTATACCACATTGGTGTATAGAGTAGGTAGTCTACTGACGGGATCCCAAAGACATGAGAGTGGGACTTGGGGTTATCCGACACGGGCTGAAGGCAAACATGATGTCATTTCTGGATATATCGCTGCTAATAGGCACTTAGCCGGAGTGATGAGCCAGTTGCCTGTGTTTTGAGTCTGAATTGATCAAATGTCAATATCAGTGGCTCATAATTATCAATAACAGAAAGGTCACTTTGTGTCTGTGTTTGGTCTGCGGAGGTGTGGCCTGAGCCTAATGGACCTGTCATGGCTCAACTGAGAATATAAAGCCAAAAGACTTGAAAGATACACATAAATATATTTGGTTAGTCATTTCTATAGTAGAGGTTTTCACACTTTTTAGGCTTGGGGCCCCCTGATACATACGCTATTTTATCCATGGCACCCCTAAATTCTTTCACTCACAATGCATCATTTGAGCCATCATCTATTACGTGATATTAGACGTAACAGCATCGCAGGCCTTATCAGAACTGTTTTATATAATTATTTTATTATTATGATTAATACACAAAGGTGATGATAACTACACAATTCAAAACTTAATCCTTTCATTTAACAAAACATATTCAACATATTCTGTATATTCCCAAATGGTAACGTCTCTGAAGTTATGTTAACACTTTTAAAAACTAGTTGTGAACAGAACAGATCAGGTTTAGGAAAACCAGGCAGAGGTGAGATATGCTGCAAAGGCCGCATCATATTTTACAGCTTTAAATAAAATTTCTATTTAATTATTTTTATTTAGTTCAAATAATAAATTATTATTATTGATTTTAAATGGTCCCTCCCTGAACTGCCACCTTATCGTGGTGAAGGGGTTTGAATGCCAGATTTATCCCAGGAGCTATGTTGTCGGGGGCTTATTGCTCCTGGTAGGGTCTCCCACGGCAAACAGGTCCTAGGTGACGGGCCAGACTAAGAGCAGTTCACAACACCCTTATGAAGAGAATAAAAACAAGGCCAGTTACGTCGCCCGCCTGGTGGTCTAGTTTCTCCTCACAGGACATGGCCGAGCGTAGCCCGAAAGGACGATGTGGGGCTGTCCTCCTGTGGACCCATCACCTACGGGAGGAGCCGTAAGGGGCTGGTGCAGAGAGGATCGGGCAGTGGTCCAATCTCTGGACAAAGAAACTGGCCCTTGGGACATGGAATGTCGACTCGCTGTGGGCTGAGCTTGTGCGGGAGGTTGAGCGGTACTGGCGAGAGATATTCAGGCTCGTCTCCACGCACAGTTTGGGCTCTGGAACCCAACTCCTTGAGAGAGGCTGGACTCTCTTCTACTCTGGAGTTGCCCACTGTGTGAGGTGGCGGGCTGGTGTGGGTTTGCTTATAGCCCCTCAGCTCAGCCGCCATGTGTTGGAGTTTCCCCCGGTGATTGAGAGGGTCGCGTCCCTGTGCCTTTGGGTCGGGGACAGGTCTCTCACTGTTGTCTCGCCTTACGGGCCGAACAGCAGTGCAGAGTACCCGACCTTCTTGGGGTCCCTGGGATGGGTGCTGGAAAGTGCTCCAACTGTGGATGCTGTCATTCTACTGGGGGACTTCAATGCTCACGTAGGCAGCGACAGTGATACCTGGAGGGGCGTGACTGGGAGGAACGGCCTCCCTGATCTGAACCCGAGCTGTGTTCTGTTGTTGGACTTCTGTGCTAGCCACAGTTTGTCCATAACAAACACCATGTTCAAGCACAAGAGTGTCCATTGGTGCACGTGGCACCAGGACATCATAGGCCAGAGGGCGATGATCGAGTTTGTTGTCGTGTCATCTGACCATCGGCCATGTGTCTGACACTTGGGTGAAGAGAGGGGCTGAGCTGTCAACTGATCACCACCTGGTGGTGAGTTGGATCCACTGGCGGAGAAGGGGGACGGACAGACTTGGTAGGCCCAAATGTATCGTGAGGGTCTGTATTTCAGTAAAGGATAATCAGGCGGGTCTGACTGTAGAGAAAGATGGATCGTATTAACAAATTGAGCACTGGTGATGAGTCTGTTGGTACGAGAGGGAATTGAGAACAGCATTACGCGGAAGTCCTGTTCTACTGACAGCCTCAGTTTATTCTTCATGTCTGTGAGAGGAGAAAGCCAGATCACAAAGATAGGAGGTGGAGAAATTAAATCAACAGATGCTCAGCCTTTGGTGTCAGCTGATGGGACGGATCTGAGCTGTGTGGCATGCCATGCGCTGGTGACGCCACACCCCCCTCGACCAACATGCATTCTTACATAAATTGTTGCATCAATTATTTTGTCTAACTTTAAATAATGTCCCTTTTGGCCTTTATTTCAAGTTTGAGAATGTGCTGTGTTCCATAGCACATTTTACAAACACAGACAGTCTCCAAAGTGCTGCACAAGATTATGAAACAATAAATAAATGCTTAATTTAACTCCACTAGTTCCCATTAAAACAATAAAAACTAGTAAAATATATATTACTCAAGAAGTACACAACAAAATGTATACTTGATTAAAAGGTACATTTAAAGTTTTACTTCTTTTTCTAATACTACAACTGCTACTACTACTACTGTTCCCAACCTGGACTCTATGATTACAAGGCAAGCATGTTACCATCAAGGTCATAAAATACTTTTATTCATTTGGAGAATTAACATTTTGACTTCAGTAAAAGTAACATTCTTTTTCTAATTCTTACAATTATTCCTGTATAATTTACTAATAAATGAATGAATTAAACAAATACATTTCCTTAGTACAAAAAAGTTTTAAAACAATTACTTGAGTAAAGTATCAACTTACTTTCCACCTCTGTAATTAGGACATTTAACTGCATTCAAAACAATGGGCTAGAGTAAGAAAATACTGCATGTGATAACATTTAAACTGTATATTTAAACAGTATATGCAAATGCATGAATGAATGAGTCACTTGTTCACTCCATCCACAAATGAAAGAGTTGAATGGATAAAACGACCAGCATCCTAGATAAACGTGTTTGTAGGAAGCTTGTTGTAATGTGAGAGTGAATGATGTCAGCACTGTCCCAAAGAGAGCAGCTGCAGGAAGGGATCTCCCACAGATGGACGTCCCATGATGAGCATTAGCACCATCCATTACAGGAAATGGAGCTGGGCAGAGAACAGACATGAGCGGGGGCGTCCGAAGAATGGGATGGTGACTACTAAAGACTGGGCACTGGGACAATAACAGAGAAAAAGATGTAATTTTTGTTATAGAAAAGTGTGGTAAAAGGTGTGGGTCAAGTAGAAAAACAGTTTTGGGACACATAACAGTGTTTTGGGTGGGTGGTCTACAGCTTGACTCAAACTATTTACGTGGCTCTATTTGACAGAGGGGTTCTGTCCTGTGGTAGATAAATGAATGAATAATTGACAGATCAACACGAACCATGCTTCTCATTAGTGAAGTGTTGCGTGCCCTCAACTTTCATGTTAGAGATCTTTTAGCCAAAAACTCACCTAGATAAACGAGGGTTGTATCAGAAATGGTACCTGGTGTAATAAACTAGACAAAAAGTACCCATGCGAAAGAAATGGGCAGCCAAACAGAACTTGTAATTAACTTGTTGACTATTTTATCAATACAATTTATTCAATGCCTGTATGAATGTATCAGTGTGACTGTGTTTGGTGGTGATCAGAGAGTGGCAGGCACGCTTTGATCAGTCTGCCCCAGGACAGCTGTGGCTACAGAAGTAGCTCACCACCACCGAGTTTCACTGAAGAGTGAAACGAATAATCCACCAAATTGTAAAGTGACTTTGATTTAATGATATTGTTATTATTATTATTATTATTATTATTATTATTATTATTATTATTATTATTATTATTATTATTATTACCTGTACAGTGAGTACCGCAACTGAATTTCACAAACATGTTGCTTTTCTCCACATAAGCAGCAAAATCTTGTATTTGTAGGATTAAAAAAATAACATGTAAAACATTCATGTCAGCATTTTAAACGTTAACAGTATAAACCCCAACTAATATTAGGATACTTTACATATCCTAATTCTATATTTTCTTGCACTCCTATAAGCTACTGATTTATACTTATCATTTTCATTTTTAACAGACTAGCTGTAACTAGTTTTGGGAGTAAACACAATTTAGGTCAACAATAAGTGACAAACTTAAATATGAAAACAAAAGTAAGACTAACTGTCCTGAGACAGTGTGCAGAGTGTCCCCTGGTGATGAATGCACTGAGTGTCAGAGTCAGGCAGCATGGTCTCGTGGGGAATCTCCAGTCATAAGCCCATTATCCATCCATCTGTCTGCGAATACCGCTGTTCCTTCTCTCTCTTCCTCCCTGTTTTTTCATTCTATCTGCTTCTGTCTCCTCCATATTTCCCTTCTCAGGTTTCAGAGACAAAAAGGACAGACTGTACAGTACATGGATGTAGAGGTCAAGATAAAGTAGCTATGTAGCCAGCCTGGTGATCTGAATAAAGAAAACCTGAAGGAGCAGTAAGACTACGTAAGCTGGCATAACTGTTGCTGACCATGCCTGGAAAGGTTTCCAATGATGAGACTTTTAAATGAGCCACTTTACACAACAGTGAGTTAAAGGAAAGGGGGAACCCAGGGCTTAAAGGGGCTATGAGCAGTATATCATTTATATATTCTATAAAAACTACCCACATGTGTGCCAAGATATGATGTAAACATAATATTATAAATATATATGTTTTACTTAATGGCCAAGTTGTTGTAGTTTACCTTTTTTTTTAGTACTAAAACTGCACTGCTGATCGTCCAATCAGAAAAGAGACCACTGTTTTGATTTAGGCTGCAGTACCTTTTTCAAACCAGTAGGAGCGAATGCTGCTTACAGTACCTTTAATTTGAAGGGAAACAAGCAGGAATGTGTTGCCCCACCAATCAAATTGGGACCAGGACCTTTTTGACAGGATCCCCCACCTTCTGGAGCAGATTTTTATTTACAACTGCAATGTCAAAAATGTTAGAACACTGTGTAAAATATAAATGCAATGGTCATCATTTTTTAAAATTCTGAACTATCCCTTCCTGCTTCAGAAGGCTTAAACTACCTTCTACAAGTCATTGAGAAAAAATAAAGTACAATTACTTTTAAGTATTTTTTATTATTGTTGCTGGAAATTAAAGACTCTCGGGACAAATTCAGCAGTAATTATTTAAACTATAGGTCTGAGCTGAGTTATAATTCATTTGAGACATTTTCATTCTCACAGAATCTAATACTACATTGTGGTGGACACTATAGACAATGATCTCACACATGAATGTACACTTTTATTCTGAAAGTATTGGGCAAGGGAAGTGAGTGTCCAGAGGGCGGAAGCTGTTGTTCTAGTACCACGAAAATATTGCTTTGCAGTTCTTGTTGGAAGTTTCAATGCAAAATAAAGAAGAGACTCAAATACCACTCTCATTTGTGAACTTCCACAACATTGTTTATCTGCTGTCATCAGTAGTTAGCTAATAATAATTGTTGATTTCAGCTTTCTTCTTTACGTCCCTGGATAATCGTGAATACATTTCTTCATAAAAAAATGTGTAGCCTTTGTCTGATTTATTTGTGCGTGCCTTTGCCTCTGTCACTATGTCTACAAACATGAAATTTGGAAGCTCGTTGAAAACCCTCGCCCCATTTGGCCTTAGACCAGAGCTATCTGTAAATGGGATAATGCAACGAGTAACTACTTCAATTTTTTTGGTGAAAAAGATCTATTGGCATTATCCATTAAATATCGCAAAATATGAATCAACAAGTTTTGGCAATTATAAACCTACGTGTGAAATATCAGAGCCTGATTAGGAGTGCATTGATATTTAGCCATTTTATCTTATGTAGCAATTAGCAGGTATAATTGGAAGAATAATAGGCTACTGGAAGTTAAAAAGACGATAATACATTTTTAATGGAGGAAATAGCATTAGCCACCAAAGACTGCCAATTATGAACAAACAAAATCATTTTAGAAACTGAAACCCAATGGACCACAAGTGAGTAACAGTATCATAGCCTGGTTGGGAAGCATTAGTGAGTCTATCAACTTTTTGCCGTTCTATTTAAAACTTAGAGTAGAGCTATAATTAGCATATAAGCTAAAGAATACACAGTTTTCATTTCTCAATGTTAATGTTACGCTGGACAAGTTGTTACAGAAATATGGCAGATCACAGTTTCACTTTCAAATCTAAAGCTAAAACATACTTTTTTAGGAAGGCCTTTCTACAGTAATCTCGTTTTGGTTTTATTGATTTTAATAATGTTTTTTTTAAATCATTTTTGTGCTTGTTTGTTTTTAAAATTGTTATTTTATGTTGTATATTTGTTTTATTTTCTGTAAAGCACTTTATAAACCTTGTTTTTGAAAAGTGCTATATAAAAAAGTTAATATTATTATGATAAGATTTAATCTATCAATCACCATTAATCCAGCTGACAGCCAGATCTGGGCCATAATAATTCATAGTAAATTTTAACAAACATATAAACAACAGCCATTCATTACAGCTGTCTAAAAATATCTAAATTAATATTTTAATTTTGCTCCCTTGTAAAAATGAATGGGACAGACTGTTCTTTGGAGCACAAGCGTTCTGTTTACAAACACTACAGTAAAGGCTAAATATATTATCTTAAGCTGGTCAAGTAGTCACATTTGGTTCAGCCACAGTGGGAACTTTTTGTGCAAGTCTCAAGCCAGGATAAATGCAGAGGGCTGTGTCAGGAAGGGCATCCGGCATAAAAACCTGAACCAAATCAATATTCAAATCTGCCAGGAGGCAGATGTTTTGATATCCCAGAAGGAAAAAGCCAAAAAGAAAAAAGAAAATGAGGAAGCTGTAGTTGCAGAAATATGGTGGACCAGTTTTAACCAGCGTTTGCTCAGATTTAAGCCATCAATCATCGCAAACCCTACTTTAATAAGTTCACTTTAGCAAATGGAACTATTAGTACTGTACATTTGAACAAATATAACAACGACAATTCATTCCTGCAATCTAAAAACATCTTTCCTAATGAAAAACACTACCAAACTGTGGCTACAGCATTTTTGAATATGACACTTGTGGAAGCGTATTGCAATTTACATTTTCTTTATTTCTTTAAACACTATATTAATGACGTGTATTTTAAAATCTGCTTCACTGTCAAGTTTCATATAGCATTGGACAATCACTACCATAATTTGTAGGGGTGTAATGATACAGTGACTATATCACTTACCCATGCAACAATATCAATACACATCACCTTGGATCAAATCGTATTGTTTTCTATGGAGTGTATAATGATATACATGGAAAAAAATCGATAATATTGGAAATATCGATATTAAAAATGTGTATGTTAAAATAAAACCAGATATGGCTTTTGGATGTGATTTTTGAGTTTTTAATTAAATAAAATGTTATATTCAACTTTTCTTCACTCTTTGTCTGCTGGACAAAATCAACCCTGGGCGCGGTGCTACATTTGAAAGTAAACTTTTATGATTTTTGGCAAAAAGTTGCTGTATTGATTATCAATATGAAGGTGTTGAATTGAGTTATATCGTTCCAAATCAGCCTATTCTTGAATCATATCGAAACAATTCTAATAGATACGTATCGCATCATTGCAAAAACGTATCGTACACTCAAAATAATTTGTCATCAACTAAAGAAGCATAGCAAGTACATTACAGTATATCATAATAAAGTGTAGTAAGGAATAAAAATGCACAAATAGTGATGGATAAGAGCCAGATGTTTGTAGTTTCATATCACATGCTGGGATTAAGACCATGACACAGCGATAATCCCCTGTAATCCCATAAACAGCCTCTCCTTCATACAGTAAGTACCTCTGATTGACTACAGCCATGAGGTACAAGCCCAGTGGTGTGATCAAATCTACTCAGAGTTGACACTAAAACACAGGCCATACTGCAGTTCCTCTTTTGCAACTGCAGCATTCGAGATAAAAGCTTAGCACAGGAAATGTCGGCAGATTTTTTTTTTCAAAGGTGTAACATAAGACCGAACTAGAAATGTTAGACTTTGGGCTCGCACTAATCACAAGTTCACATTTCTCTGTGTACGCATCTTCCTCTTTCACTTCACTTGTTGCGGCTTCATTGAATTACAATGTAACTTTTGCTCTCCCTCAGGCTCTCTCTCAGGTTAATAACACTCCAGAAGTCTAATTTTGACAACTCTATAAAAAACTATAACTATAAATAAAAAATAATGATGTTAGCATTAGGATTTTCAGTTCGTATATGCTATTGGACATTGGTTGTAAATGTTATATGTGTATACTGGAGTTAATTGCTATTCATGCAATAGCCTTAATGTCCACAACACACACCAGACAGAGCAATGTACAGCACAAGGCTGGACAGCTTCCAGTCAAAGATATTTTAATTTTTCAGTTCTGTTCTGTTTATGTGTTGTGTCACTCCTATGTGTGTCCCTTCACCGTCTCTCTATTAGATTACTCTTTGTGGGAGTAATCTGATTTTGCACATCTGTTTCTCTCAGCATCCAATACAGCTACCAACTGAATATTTGGCATAACACAATATTATAGTTTAGGTAATGTTGTATTACTTAAGTGGTCTTTAATAGTCAATCCGTTTTAAACTGGCCCACTAATTTGCCATTGCTGGAGCTACCAAATATGAATTGGCCCACGTCAACAAATAAGAATATCATGGAAAAGTTAATTTATTTAAGTTGTTCTGAAAGTGAAACTAATACATTATAGACATTATAGATTATAGTGCATATACATTTTAAGCATTTATTTCATTTAATGTGATGATATGGCTTTCAGTCAATAAAACTGCAGTATCTGTAAATAACAATATTATATCTAAATATAAAGAAAATGCTTGAAATATTTCACTTAATGTGTATTGAATCAATGAAATATAATCATTTCACTGTTCTCATTTTCTTCTCATTTATTGGCATGCACCTGTATGTCTCATGTCTATATCCAGTAAGTGAATAACGAGAGGAGAGAGAAAGAAATATACAGTAGTTAGCCTCATATACAAAAATATTACTTCTGAGGACAGATAGCGTTTTTTTTTTCTTTTAAAACGTTTTTGCTTTGCTTTACCTTCACTTTTAAACAACAGCCTAGGATTACATCTAAGAGGCTAAGCATTTCTGCAGTTAAAGCAGCAATCTGCCACAGTAAAAGCCTCAGACTCTGAGGTCTTGTTTGACAAAGCCAATAGCACTACATCATCTGTGAAAAAGATAAGAGACTTTGGCAACAGAACCACCTTTGCAGTGCCTGAAATTTTGTTAATTAAAATAATGAACTGAATCTGTGACAAGGGGCAGGCCTAGAGGAGTAGATCAAGGACTCCAGTGAAATGTGGGCAATGTGGTCTAAGCCTCCACTTAACTCTGACCTTACTGACATCTATTAACGGTACAGGCCTGGACCCCATACATCTGATGAAAAAGTTAACAAGGTGCCATGAGTCAACTACATGGCTATATATCTTCTGTATATACAGTATTTTAATGCTGTGGCTGGGGCTAAATCAAAACAAATAAGCCAGAGGCATGCACATGGGCTGAGTCTGCAGCAGGTTATAGATTCTTCACACTGCTCAGCTCTGTGGATTCTAATACATTTATTTATTTGAGTCTCTTTCTCCGTTGTATTGTACTGTACAAAAAAGAATCAATTAAACACTATTTATGTAATTACACTGTAGTGCAGTTCACATAAATAATTATTGGCTTATACTGTGATCCCAGTAAACAATGTGAACATTGTGTATAATTGAAGATAACAAGGCAGGCTTTATGTGTTTATGGATCAGACAGCTCTATAAACAATGTTTAATGAGCGACCGGAGCTACAGATATCTATCATATCTGTTACTACTAGACGAGGTTGTAACTCTAACTGTAATAATCCTGTATAAGTCCTCTATCCACTATGGGCAGACATTATGGGACTACATATGCCAAGTCTGAGATTGATGAACATGCTTGGCCTTACACTTTGTCTCATCAGCGAAAACCAGTCTGAAGCTGATTGAATGGTTAAACGCCCCTTACTTATTTAAGTCATATGTTTAAGACACTGTATGTTTAAAGAGGACTAAGTATGTTTTTTTTTCAGGCTTTTTGAATATTTGGACACCTTTGCATTAGTATTTCACATTTTATAACTTAAAATAATTAATATTTTTGAAAACTGAATTGAATCTTCTTTTGGGGAGCTGTTGCTTTGACTTTGAAAAGAACGCTTGGATTAGGTGTCTGTCGCCCCCTGCTGGCAACAGTGGGGGTTGAACAGAGCATAAAATGGCTAATTAGCACAGCGACTAGCAACATGCACTAACAGATTGATAAATGAGCTTACTCCTTTGTAATGACTGCAATTTAAGAGCTGACTTCCTGGTGTTGTGTGTTGTGAATCACAGTGTTTTCAGCTCTTGAGAAAGAGACAAGCTCAGCAAACAAGATTACTCAAAATACTACTCCAGGTATGTTTTTGAGGTGCAAACAACATTACAGCATTGTTAAAAGCTCAAAAAGGTTGATTTAGGCTGCATTGTTACTACTTACTTTCCTAGATTTTAAATTCTGAATTGGGCTCCAGGAACTTGACAAGAAAGTCCTATTTTCTTTGGTAAAATAGGTAAACACTTAACTCCAAAGCTTGAAACACTGTGGTCAATAAGCTTGTCTTAATTTGCATAGGTTATACAAAAAAAAAAAAAAAAGATATTAAGTTATGTTCAGCTTGTTGCTTTTCACTTATGCAAAACCATACAATTCCTAAAACGTGTTAGCTGTGCTGTGAATGTACCTGGAAACACAGACACAGAGAAACATAGAAGTAAATGGGATTACAGTGAGTGTCTGGAGGCTGTGTGAGGGTGTTGTGCGTCACTCTCTGAGCCAGATTAGGACTTCACCTTTACCTCCCAGCACTGTTTAGGGCAGCAGACGGCTAACGCGGTAACGCACACACAATATCTATCTCTGACTTAGTAGTAATGCTTGTTTCTCTTTCCTCTTATAGACAGATCCTCACCTTCTCTCGGCCCCAAGCCTCAGGGCTCCATGAAGGCGAGGTTACTGTCCCGCTCCACTCTCCCTCCATCCATCGTCCCGCTCCAGAGAAACAGGAAGGCCAGTCTACATCTGAAAATACCAGATGATGAGTCAGTTGGTTGCAGGAGTTTAGTTGTTATCAGTTAATATACAATATGGCATTACAAAGGAATTTCACCATATAATGTAATGTATGCAGAGTATCCCCAAGGTCTTAAAAGCATTAAAAAAGTATTAAATTTGATTGTAGCAAACTCAAGGCCTTAAAAATATGAAATATTATGAGTTAGTATTAAATTGTGCTCATCTAGGTCTTAAATTGGTCAAAACATTATGTTAATATAACAAAAAGTAGTATCACCACAATAACAAAATATATTTATTGAAGAAATATTATCATTAAAATGCATGATTCATTTATTCATGATTTTTTTATGCAACACTTGAGTTCTTTCATCTGTATTATACTTTTAAAACAAAACCCTTGAATTACAGAGAGTAGTATGGATAATTCCTTAGAGTAAAATTCATATTACTGTTCTGTTGTTGACAACCCTGGCATAGATTTTACTCTAAGTGGCATAAAAGATTCTTATAAAGGTCTTAAATTTCAGAAGACAAAACTTGGAGTAGCCCTGTGTATGTGTCAGGGCCAAAGTTTGAATTATGTTGAAACCTAAGAAGATTGTACCAAAAGCCCGTGATGGCAGCTCCCTAGATGTTCCCCAAAACTATACACCACACCTTTAAATAGTCAAATATTATGACCAACAAAAATTCATTGTAAATCTGACAAGATCTGACAAGACTTTGGACCTTGAGGTTAATCAAATAAATAAGAAGGAAAGTAAGCAGAGACAAAGGTTGGATGATGCAAGCTGAAAAACACCTCAGCTGAGTGTTTGACATGATGAGTGAGAACAAGAAAAAAGTGAACCAATGGAGGAGATGAAGGAAGGTGGAGAGACTTTTGAAGTGCACAAAAGCCAAAGGGACGGTCCTGGTCTGGACTGACTGTGGTGCTGTTTGCAGACTCCCACTTACCCCTGCTCTGCTCAAAACATCATTTATAATTAATGAGTCCCTCCCAAAGCCCTGGGAAAAGAGATGCGAGCTATTGTACTCCTCTTTCCTCACGCTCAAATTCTCACCTACAAAGATTTCCTGTTTCAATAATGAATGTACAACACTTACCATTTGCCTTTGCTTTTTTGACTGACCTAAACTGAGTTGTTCTTAGTTTTTTTGTGTAATATAGTGGTAGAGGAAAAAAAAAAAGATATATGTTGATATTTTACTGGGCCAATACTGTATCAATATCAAAAACGGAAAGACAGAGAATTTGACTGACAGATATTTTTATGTTTACTGAAAAATATTTTGTAAAGAACAGGATCAAACACCGGATATTTTTAGCACTTTCATGATGCTTATTTGGAGAAAGGCATCCTGTTTGTGAAATACAGTGGCAGTAGTCTGTTCTGTTTTATAGTGCTGTTCTGATTATTAAATACAATATTTCAAAACAAATGTGCACGTAGTGGTGTACTAATATGCACTAATATATTAATATCAATCCAGCAACTTTTTGCCTGAAACCATAATTTACTCTTAAGTCTAGCATCGCGGCCAGTGTCGATTAAGTCCAGCAGACAAGAAAAGTTGAATATAACATTTTATTTCTTTAAACACACAAAAACTATATCCAAAAAGATGCATCTTCTTTTATTTTAACACATTTAGCACATTTTTTCCCCATGTACATCGATATACACTACCTAGAAAACGATACAATTAAATACAAGTAGGGGCGTAACGATACAGTTACTATATCAATTTTTTATTCCTACGATACCACTATATTGCTCTGAATTGCTCTGTGTATGAATTGTGCTATACAAATAAACTTGCCTTGCCTTGCCTTGCCTATATTGATATGTATCACCTTGTATCAAATCTAGGTAGAGTTTAAAATCGTTAGTATCAAAAATATCAATATTAGAAATGTTTAGGTTAAAATAAAAACAGATACATCTTTTTGGATATAGTTTTTGTCTTTCTAATTTAATAAAATATTATGTTCAACTGTTCTTCTTTCTTTGGACTTAATCAACCTCAACTGTGGTGCTACATTTGAGAGTAAAGGTAAATAATTTTTGCCGAAAGTTACTGCATCAATTGTATCAATATGAAGATGTTGAATCGTATAGAATCATTATAAATCAGTCAATACTGTTCTTGAATCGGATCGAAACAATTCTAATTGATACGTATTGCAAAAAACGTATTGTTACACCCCTAGATACAAGATAATGCATATTGATACACTGATATATTAACTGTACAAACAGACAGAACAGATCTTTATGTCATGTCTCATTGCTTTCTGTAATGCTATTTTCTACTACAGAATATTGTGATGAGATAAAATTGTAAAAGGTCCATAGTTTAAACCGAGCTGGAGGCAGGAAGAGTTCTGTGGAAGAATCTACTGCTAAAAATTCAAAAAGCAAATTTCTTGGGCTGGTTTATGGTTAATATCTCTTCAAGTACTGGGCCTAGCGACATGAAACTAAAACTGGCACAAAGTTGAAAGTCTTCTTTGTCAGTACAAATAACCTAAAGCGACAAAAAGGGTTGATAATATTCAAACACACAGGCTATCAGTAGACTCTGCATTAAGCCACAGGATTATTATGGTGTGGTTGTGGCTCCAGTTGCTAACAAAAGGGATCAGGTTCAATATTTGTGGATTTTCTGATATTTCCTTTAAAAATTGTATGTCACCTAACACAGGCCCCTGACCTCCATCTGAGGTTTTGTCATTATCAAATCTAGAACGTAAGCGCAACCTATTTTCTTGTGTCATGTTATGGGATCTGATGATGTCAAAAACCAGATGCGGGGCAGGAGACAGTATAACTCTATAGTCCAGACATAAAAATCCAGACAGAAAATCCATAAATATTGAGCCTGATTGTTTTTTTGATAGCAATGGGGTCCACTGCTTCACTAAATTTATCTTGTGGCTGAAGCTATACCTTTAGGTGGGACCAGGTGCTGCAGCAGCTCAGAGGAACAGAGAGAGAGAGAGAGCGAGAGAGAGAAGCAGAGAGAAGCAGCAGCTCTCACAGACACAGGGGAGATTACAGGTTTACTGCTGATGCTTTCTGACTCTGATTATGACTGATTATTTGTAGCAACTTTTAACACAACATATAAATATTGACACTTCAGCAGCTTCTTCCATAGAATTCCTATTCTAATCTACTGTATTCTATTCTGTTCTATTGGAGTCTGTAAAGTGCTGTGAGCATTAATAATGTATCCACATAATGTAGCCCTGTCACTCTACTGTATGGGGAAGCCACGTAGACAAGAACACAAGAGCGGACAGTGAAGGAGTTGGAGAGAGAGAAAACATGAGCTTGCAAAGAGATGAAAGATGAGAAAGACAAATGTGAGTGATACAGGGAGGACCGGTGAGAGGGAGGGGCAGAGGAACAATGTAGGCCATTTGCATCTCCTCATTAAATGTGTATTTGCACAGTAGTGTTGCAGTAGTTGAATGTGCTGTGCTGCATTCCTCTAATGAGTTGATTCTTATTTGAGTCTGAGCTGACAGTAAGTTGGCTTGCAGTCAGAAAACACATTTAGGATTGAGCTCACGTATATCAATAAACTAAATCTGTCTTATGGCAAATATGAAAATAGGATATGAGACAACGTTTACTCTGATGCAGCAGCCTGATGTGAGGGTCAAGTGATGCTGTTTGTTAGCGTTACAGCACAGTTTGAGATTTTCAATGGGACAAAACCACCTGTTTTAGTTGGGTAAATAATCCAGTAACAAAGCTAATAAGCTCTTTGAAGTAAAATAAATAAGGAAGAAGGAATAAGGAAGGAATTTACCCTGCAATGATATTTATCATGGTTATAGCTATGCATTTCGCCCTATCCTCTGCATCCTCCCACCAACTAACTTCATGTCCTCTTTCACTACACCCATAAATCTCCTCTTTGGTCTTCTCTCGGCCTCCTGTCTGATAGCTCTAACCTCAGCGTCCTTTTACCAATATTTTTACCACGCCTCTCCAAAACATCTATCATATACTTACTTCAAACACCCGTGGGAACCCTATTTTTCATATTTTGTGAATGTGTTTCCCAGTCCTGTGTCAAATGAGTTTCTTAAGGGTGAAAAGTGATTGCCTTCTTCTGTTTCTAAGAAGAGGTTTGTGATTCAAATGGAGCAATGCACTAGTACAATCTCATTAACATTTTTCAAGTTGCAAAGAAGTGCTGTTTTGGCTTTGAACACAACACAGTTTGAGTTTTTGATCTGTAAAAAAACTTGACAGAATTGAAACATCAAAACTGAATCTAGTGCTAAAAATAACATCATAAATTAGTAATGCGTGTGAAAGAGAACTGAGACAGCCTCATCTTCTGTTTCGATTGTACTCTAAAAACTGCCAGAGCTCGCTGTGTGTTGATGCCTCTTCACAAATATCGCCACTACAAAAAGATGTATCAGGTCCACATCTAGTCCTGCATAAGCCTAAAGCCTTCATTAAAATCACAGTGAGAGACACAGGATGCACCGTGATGCAGCAAAATGTCTGGAGCATTTCACAGCTCTTCCTGTAAAATGCATGTGGTCCTAAAGTGTGTCTTTGTGTGCATATATTTATTAGTGCCCTGGTGGCTGACCATGTTTCTGCCTGTAATACATTAGTACACAAGGGCTACACTAAGGATGGGACTAACTTAGGAGTATTCAAAATAACAACAGGATACTATAGGTTTACAAGAAACACCAAATATTAGTAACTGACTTCTTTCCTTCTGGCGTTTTCCTATCTGGAGTCCCCACTGCAAATAATCTGCCTTCTATTATGCTGTAGTATGCATAATGATTTGGCATAGATTTCTATGCCAGATGCCCTTCCTGACACACCCCTCTCCATTTATCCATTTAGGCTTGACTTTTGAACCCTGCAGCTGGATTAAATATTAGTAATTGTCTAAAAGCTTACATTCATCACTCGAGGCTGCTTTGAGAATGTTATACTATTGCATTTCCTTATTGGAAGTCATTTCACTGTGGCATATGAATTATTGTCTACTATGAATGACATAAGTCATAAAAACTTGACCTGACATGTGTGGACTCCCTTTTGCATGTTCACTTCACTTGCTTCAATAAGATCACCATCCTCCTTTTGAAAGCCTTGTCTCTGACTATGTCTAAGCTTCAAAATCCCTCTTAGATCAACCTGCTAGTGCCAACCAATCCTATACATTTAAACTGCTGAATTAGTGAATGTGTGCAACTTGGACCTTTAGCCCACAAACTGCATAAATGTAGTGCTCCACACAGTTAAAAAGTAGAAAACAAAAAACAAAATGTATGCTACACATCTCTAATGTCTACAAAATATACCTGCACATTTCTCATCCTCCCTTTAACAAGCATTTAATTGTTTCCTTAAAGCAATTTTCTTTTATTACACTGTATTAACACTCATAAAGTTGCTTTCCCATAGGCTGCATTAGCTATTAGCTCACTGATTTTCATTAAATTAGATAAACAGGCTTGATAAATTAGGGCATGGCTTGTCAAGCTAACCATGTCCTCTACCATTCAACTTTATTTACTAGTTACAGCTATAAAAGGTGAGAGAAATGGAAGCAAACGCATATCTTTTGGGCTGACATATTTGTTTGCTAGCATGGATGGAGCCAATTAAGCAGGATAAAGTGAATGAGTGAAAATCTATTTTTGGCACGGCGCGTCTCCTTGTTATTCGGCTTATATGCTGTCCTGTGTAAAAGAATGAGGTGCAAAGTCCTTACCTCGCAGCGGGTCCGCTCTAATCCACCCCTCGGGAGCGCAGCAGGGCGACGTCCAAGACCACCACCGTCCGGTTTGGAGAACAACTTCGGCTGCACCTCCCTCAGACAAACAGACAAGTGAAAAAAGTGTCTAGTCCATGCTATAGTATAGGTGTGAAATAAATGAGCGTATAGTCGGTTCCTCTGTGTCCCGGAGCAGGTGTGAGAGCGCAGAGGAGCGGCTTAAACCAATGTAATCCTCTCTCTTGAGTCAGTCTGTGTGTCTCTCCCTTTCGGACACACGCACAGAGAGAGAGAGAGAGGCACGTCCATCCAGCGTGGAGTTTGATAGTAATGGCGCGGTCCACTGTTCACGTAAGGAGAAAACAAACACAGCCCACAGTCTAATGCCGCCAGTGCATGTTTACGCACCTGCGCTTATCGCTCCACCTGTACTGTCCGCGTTATCTACAAAGACATGTTAAATTACGTTTTTAATTTTTTTTGTCAATGGCTAAAAGGCGAGATCAAGACAGCCTGATAGTCTCAATGGAGAAAGATGGGAGGTGGATGAGTAGGTAAGGTACAGTAGCTTATATTTTTAGTTTGTCCTTTGTCGCCCCGTAGTGGTATTCCGAGAGCACAACCAAAACTTCCACTGCATTATGGGAAAGGTGAGTTCAGTGCGTCGCAGTTGAAGTTGCAGTACAAAAACAACAAATCCAGGACGAAAGGCAATGCTAAAATGACTACATGGGGGTACAATTGGTAGACTAAAACTACAAGACTTAATGGAGACTATTCTTGAGCACTCCACTAACCAAACCAACCAAAAGATGGCCGCGCCAACTTTCAAAAAGTGAGTAAATCACAGTTGTGGGATAAAGCGAGGCCGAGTGCACGGAGACAGAAGGAGCAACAGTAGGGTGAACACCTATCTCACTTTGGGTTGTACTGCACAGTCATTCAGGCATTTGTCCCACAGTCCTACTTTTTCAAATGTCCCACTTTTTCATTGGTGCTCAGTGAGTCTTATAAGAAATGAGACTCTGTTAGAAGAAAGTTATGGAACAAGTTAAGAGAAGATTTCCTTGTGTAAAATGTAGAAAATATATTTGAGGGCAGTCTTGCTGGGTTGAATATGTAGTTGGTGTGTTGCTGCCCCTGTGTTTCAGGACAGGGCTATCATGGGGCTTGATTGTGTTGAGAAAATGCAGACATCACTTTGCAAAATGTGTGTTTTTGGGATAACAGCACATCAAATGCTGAATAGACCCTAAAGTGTAACAGCTTGTATATTTATCTAAATGAGGTTTGGACTCTGTTTCAAAGCTTTTATTTCTCAGTCTGTCCCACCTTCTCCCACCCCTTTTGTATTTTTGAGGTGGTCGCCGTAAGCAGCGGGGAAGACAACTCAAACAAAATAATGCTGCTTACGACTCATTATTATATCTAAAAGAGCATCGATAAGGAAGCAGTGTTAAGACAAGACACTGGTACCCAGGGTGGCTCTTGAGTTTAGCTTGTGTTTCTTTTTTTATTGATCCTGAAACAGTAACTCCAACCTGGCAACTTTTCTTTTGTCAACTGTGTGCCATTTTAACAACTTTATCATTTAGTTTTTTGTATTGTGTTTGTTTGGACCACTGTATGCTAATCACTGTATGTAGCATTCACATATCTTAGATAAATAAAAGTAATGTTTGATTTCCGCTTGGTTAGGGTGCAATTATAGTCACCAAAAAAGCTTAGGAAAACTATACGCTTTTCTGTCCCGTAATTCTAAGTACATGAAGCTATAGGGCTTAAGGTTTGAATATAATAGGCTGTGTTTATTGGTTATAACAGGTGTTATGGTAATTGGGGCGTGGTCAGTTGAAAAGTGGGACATGCTGGTGCTTAGACATATTAGTGCTTAAGACTACAAATTAGTTGGGACATGGTTAGGACAAAAAATATTTTTACTTATTTGGAAACTGAAGAAATCATTACTTGGGAACCATTGACACACGTTTGCTGGGGCAAAAAGGATTCCTATGAGCCATTTCGATTTTTCGGCCCCTCTGACCCTAAGGCCCGTGACAACAGACCCCTTTGCCCCTCTGTCAACTGGTCTGTCCTGTATTCAGACTTAACTCCTGTGTGTTGTTACTCCTTTCTGCTCCTCCAAACTGGGCCTTGACTTCCTGATTATATATACCATAGGCAAAAATCATAATTATTAACAAGGATCTAAAAGACCCTGACATCAAAACCACCCTTTTTAAGTATTCAACCACACAAAGAAAGTCTCCTAGTGTTTTCTTCATGCATGCAACAGAATATAACATCAAGGCACAGCAATAATGAATAATACATCACAAGAGAAAAGTTTTAAAAATTAGAAAGTGTATATTTACAGAAGTTTGATGTGAAATAGGTCTACATAAAAGTGAATTTATATTTGTTTTCTAACCCTCTGCATCAAAAAATTAGGATATGATAGAATCTTTTTCAGTAGTTGATTTCAAAAAGCAAGTCTATCAATAAAGTAGTAGTGAAGTTCATTTATCTTCTTTTTCTTATTTCTGTAACTATGGGATTTAGGCGGGATACACCGCAGACAGTGCCCACTTAGTCGCAGGGCTGGAATAGAAACACAAGCATTTACTTATTTTAATTGTGGTGATTATATGATTATTATCTAATAATCCTATAACTTTATGAAATGCTGCATTTCTATGACATGCATGTGCTAGGTGAATTGGTAACTCAAAATTGCTTTAGTATAGGCTTTCCCAAAGTCAAGAGCATCACGGCCCCCTGAAAAAGTCCAACAGTCCCGCGCGGACCTACAACAATGAAACTTCACTATATTCAAAAGTGTATGTTATGTTTTTCTCTATAGATATCTGTAAAAACATTGCAAAAAAAAAAAAAAAAAAAAAAAACGGACTGCAAAATGCTTAATTAATTCAAAGTTTTCTTGGTAGCCCACCAGGGGGCACAGACCCCACTTTTGGACACACTGCTCTAGTAAATAAATGTGAGAATACAGTCATCTGTCTGTGTGTTTGTTGGCTCTGTCACTAACTGGTCACTGTCCAGGGTGTACCCCGCCACAGGCTGATAGTTGCTGGGATAGGCCTTTGATTAGTCATGACCCCTAAGGAGACTAAGCGGAAATTGGATGAATTATCTGTAATCCATTATCATTACAATTAAAATTTATTTATGGTTAAAAACATTTCACTTTGTATGCACTAAATCTACTGTGTTTTATATGTGTTTCACTTTTTGAATTGAACTACTGAAAGAAATTGATTTCTCTGATATTCAAATGTATTAATGAGTCTGTAAGTTTTTATCAACCAGTTTCAATTTGGAGCTCACTCCACAAGATGGCAGTGTTGTACAGCATGACCACTGCCACCCCTCTTTCCCCATTACCTTCCCCTCTTCCTTTTCACAATGACTAAACTCTTTCATTCAGCATTTGCCCTGCTTTTACGCTGTCTACACTAATAATGTCACAACTGCACAGTCCGTTTCCAGCCATTTGTCCTCTCCAGGAAGCACAGGGCTCCACGCACGTCCACTCCGTTTAACACAGATTAGGAGAGGAAAAGGCCCGTTGTTGCTCTTGTTACGACCCTGCTGCTTTGTGGTCGGTTTGATCTCCGTCCTTGGTCGTCAGCTGGTGTGGACAGACCTATTTTGGGTGGGTGTGAGGGGATTTTCTGGCCACTTCATAGCACTGAGTCATAAGAATTGGCTGTGTTTTATAGTACAGGGAGAGAGACCGACTGAAGTGGGGAAGGAAGCCTAACATTGACTTTAAACATAAAGCCTTTATTGCATTAGTGAAAATAAACTCCACATTTATTCTGTATTTATTACATGTAATGGCAACAAGATATTTAAATGTGATCTTAACATTGCAGGAAAGTATGTACAGTTGTTTTGAACACTTGAACTAAACCCTGATGTTTCCTCAGTATGAGACCTAGTTCCACATGTTGTCAATAGCTTGTTTTTCTAACTTTAGTATTTTAAGTGGCAGAATAGTTAGTGCTCTTGCCTAGGGCTGGGTACCATTCAGATTTCTTTCAATACCAGTACTTAAACAATACCTTTTCGGATACCTACTGTGTGCTAATTCATCATCTATAATCATAAAACCCAATAATATTGAGTAAAAGATCAATTTCTGGAGCATATTTCTTAGGTGTGTGTTAAAACCAATATTTTGTATAATTTAGTCTGTGTTATTTATTTGATTGATGCATGCAAGGGAACATTAAGGTCCCACTAGGTATTCATTTTTTCCCCATTACCAGTAGGATTGTAACTTTTTTCAATACCATAAAGGTATTATTTAACAGTACCCAGCCCTACTCTTGGAGGTTGTGGGTTCGATCTTATGACCGCCCGACACATAATCTGTCTGAGTGAAGTCTGTCTCCCTGTGTTACTCTGGGTTCTTCCTGGGTACTCCAGCTTCCACTGTTCAAAGGTTAGGAGAATGAGTGAGTCCAAATTGCCCCTAATGAATGAATGTGGGAGTGAATGGTTGTCTATCAGTGTGTATTTTTAAGTGTCAGCCTTGTGGCCATTCTCCAGGGTGTACCCCACGTCAGGCCTGTAATTGCTGGAATAGGTTTTAGCCACCTGTGAGCCCATAAAGAAATATGTAGAAAAAGATGAATTAAGCAATAAACACTCCAAGTCACAGACTCCATTATATTTAAATTATGGTTATAAACTCATTTGTCACAATATTCTCTGATTACGCTGCCAAAGCTGTAATCCTGAAGTATACTCTAGACCGAATATAAGTCCACCAAACTATTGTTACAGCCACAGAACTCAGCGAATTCAGAGTCTGGTTCCTTCCCTCTTCCCTCTGTATATGGAGATGAAAAGATCTTTCATGTTGTTTCCTCTTGTTGCATTATTTATTGCCGTGTGGCGCTTTATTAACTGGTTTCATCTCAGATTTCGCAGGGTGTTTTTTGGGAAAGCCTTTGAAATGTGCTTCTGACTCCAAACAATCCTTTTCCCGCTCTCTCACTTGCTCTACAGTCGCCTCCACTTGTGATAAAAAAAAAAAAAACCAAGACTTTCAAAGCGGATTGAGCTCCTCTCTGAAGCCAAAGCACTCAATAGTGTCCTAAGGAAGGGAGATGTTGTTCTTGTTTTATGGCTGACATGAAAAGAAGAACAGAGGATCCTTTTTGTCATTAGCCTTATTAGCTTCATTAGCGCAGTATGGATAAACTTCAAATGATTGGCTCCAAGTTATTTGTGTAACCATAGATGCAACATGAGTACTTTTTCATGTTCGGTGTTGGAGACTGTTGCACTGAGAATGAGGTGAGAGTGAGATGTTTTTAGATGTAGGCACTAGATGGCAGACCTGCTCCTGGTTCAACATTAGCTGTTCTGAAAGATAAGATAGTCAGATCAACGTGTCCTCTGAAGAATTATTAGGATGTTTCAGATTTTAGAGACTACAAAAACATTATTAAAATACAAAAAAATTGAAAGTGCTGCTTGTAATTGCAAATTTAGCCTCTACTTATTGTTTTATCAGTGATTTAAACCAGTAAGGAAGTTGTGGGAATGCAACTGAGTAATTTCAACTAGAGGATGATCAGAATAGATTAGGTGCATAAAAAAACAAACAAGAATTTAACACGACATGAGGACGACCTTTGCTGCCAAAAGTGTGACTGCTTGGGAAATATGATGTAACTCTTACAAAGCCACATGTAAATACAGAAAGCTAGGCTAAGATTGGAAAATGGGATGGATTTTATTAAGTGACAATAACAGATATAGAGGTAAACAGTAGCTTCTGGCATGATTTGTAGTAGCAGCAGTAGTAGTTGTGAATATAGTAACAGTGGTAATAATACTACTACTTCTAGAAGCAATAGTAGTAGTTAAAGTGGTAGTAGTACTTTCTACCTGAGTAAATTTACAACAGTTTTACATGGGGACAGATTTGGAGTACTTCTTCCACTGCATATTAAGCACACTTCTCTACTTCACTGGTAACAGGTTGAACAAACTGACTGCTCGTCCAGACGCTCACTAACCCAAAGGCTGGCGGTTCAATCCCTGCTCCCTCTGTTGCATGCTGTTGTGTCCTTGGGTTAGACATTTAACCCTCCTTGTCCATTGTAACCACTGACAATGAAGTAGCTGGCTGGCAGTAGCTCAGATGGTAGAGTTGTACATCCACTAACCAGAAGATGTTGAATACTATTGTTGTGTTCTTGGGCAAGACACTTAACCCTACTCGCCTCCTGTGTCTGCGTACACTGATGTATGAACATGTGATTGTGAATGTGTGAATGGTTCCTTGATGTAAAGCGTTTTGAGAGCCCATGGAAGTAGAAAAGTGCTATATAAAAGTGACCATTTTAATAGTAATGCCTCCATATCAGGTACTGTGAACGGGCTGCAGATGAAGATGTTACAGACCCTACATGTAATTATCCATGGACACTATAATGAATGAATGTATATCTTCTTCAGGGAACGCATTAGAAATAACATGTAAATTGAACCATTAGAAAGCCTCTCTTGGCTGGTTAAGAGCTTAGAGCACCAGCATGACCTGAGAATCAAAGAGTCCACCTCATAGTGTGAGCGAGATGGAAGTGAAAGGAAAAAAGCCAAGCAGATTTTGGATGGCATGAGAGAGGTTGGGGGTAAGGGTTGAAGCCTATGTAAACGTAATGAATCTGCACTTCTTCCATGCCTCATCCCTTCTTCTTCTTCTCTACATGGCTCCTTGCGTCTTTATCAGGAAGCCCTAACCCCTCACGCTGATGGAGGATAAGACCAGCAGCAGGCCTGATTTGGTTTGAACTCGTCTTTTATTCATTCCCATCTCTCCCAGTGCCCACATCTCCACCATGGACCGGTTTCTCCTGGCTGCCCGTAATCTCTCTGCCTGATCGGCTGCAGACGTGAGGCTTTGCCATTCCCCACAGACCCGCTCTTCGGATATGACCAAAAATGTGAGTGAAGAGGTAGGACTGGCAGGAGTTTTGGCATGTTTAAGGGAGGTGCCACAGTGCTCTCTTGCTCTCTTCTGTGGTAACCTTTTGGATAATATCATTACGTAAACTTGTTATGTAAATGCACAAATTCCTGGGCATGTTAAACAAGTTAAACACCAGGTTAAGATTAGAGTTTTTGAGCTTTTTACCATGTTTCAATACAGTTTCTACCTCAAAACCATACCATACTGTATTTTGTTTCATTCACTCATGTTTGAATAATCCTGTACGCTGAGGCACTGCCATTCTCAAGAGCTGAAAATCCTGGGTCTCACCGATCTAAGAAGACACGTGAAGCCCCGCCTCCTCCAGGAAGTGCTCCTATGCATTTCTAAAACAGATACACAGTCATCAGACTTGTTCTGATGATTTCAGCACTTAAACTGTGGCAGTCAGCTCATTTATCTATCTGTTAGCATCATTTTGATAACAGCCATTTTAATTAGCCATTTTGCTCTGTCAGCATGCTCTGTCTAACGCCCACCTTTCAGTACAAGCACTCAGAGAACCCTTCTCTCATGTCTGAGCTCAAATCCTCCCAAACTTTATTCACCTGTGAACTAAAGAGAAGATCAAGAGGCAGTAGTGTCTGTAGAGGGCTTTTGTAAGAGAAAGGCCTCAGCTCTGCATTACTTCACTGCTGCAGCTCTGATTTAAATTACACAGTGTTCGCAAAAAGCACAGAGCTGCCGGTAAAGTGGGTGAGGCCAACAGGGCCTTAAAGCGACAGGCACCTAATCCAAGTGTTTTCTGAAGTGAATAGTAACAGCTCTCCCAAAAAAAGATGTTTTTAATACATGTACCATACATTATTTTAAATTATAAAATGTGAAATGTTGATGCAAATATATCCAAATTTATTTCAATAGGTGGAAAAAAAAGCAGAAAAAGGGCCCTTCAAACTCAAAAATGAAAAAGCCAGTGAACAACGAGTAACTATTAGGTCTTTCTTCTACCTTAGCCAAAATGCTAACTTAAAATGTCAACTTCAACCCATGTCCTGGGTAAGGCCTTAACCTACTTTTTGTACATTAGTTATATCAAAAGGATAAATCATTATTTTGTGACAACAAATTTTAAAAGATAAAAATATATTGTAAAAAATAAGGTGTCTGAAAAACTATATATGGCACAAGCATTTCAATGACTGTCCAAACTTAAAATCTCTCACCTTGAATAAAATTCAGTTAATTCACTGTGGTAATAAATAATTTCTATGGAGCACATATTTTTGGCAGCACCAGATGAGGCCCACCTGCTGAATCTTTACAGACCTGAACTATGATCCTATAGATGAGCTAATAGACTAACAGTCCTAGACAAATGTTGCCTGTCCGTCCTGTGAGAGGATCTCTCCTTCAATATGGGCTCCATAAGGTTTTGTCTTTTTTTCCCACAGCTTAGTTTTTTAGTTTTTCCGTACCAAGAAGGAGGGTCTAAGGACAGGAGTGTCCTGGGTCCCAGTTATTATTTACAGAGGGGCAAAAAAGTATTTAGTGAGCCACCAATTGTGCAAGTTCTCCCACTTAAAAAGATGAGAGAGGCTTGTAATTTTCATCTTAGGTATACCTCAACTATGAGAAACAAAATCCCCCCCAAAAAATCCAGAAAAATCACACTGTCTAATTTTTAAAGAATTTATTTGCAAATTATGGTGGAAAATAAGTATTTGGTCAATAACAAAAGTTCATCTCAATACTTTGTTATATACCCTTTGTTGGCAATGACAGAGGTCAAACGTTTTCTGTAAGTCTTCACAAGGTTTTCACAAACTGTTGCTGGTATTTTGGCCCATTTCCTCCATGCAGATCTCCTCTAGAGCAGTGATGTTTTGGGGCTGTCGCTGGGCAACACGGACTTTCAACTCCCTCCAAAGATTTTCTATGGGGTTGAGATCTGGAGACTGGCTAGGCCACTCCAGGACCTTGAAATGCTTCTTACGAAGCCACTCCTTCGTTACCCAGGCAGTGTGTTTGGGATCATTGTCATGCTGAAAGACCCAGCCACGTTTCATCTTCAATGCCCTTGCTGATTGAAGGAGGTTTTCACTCAAAATCTGTGATACATGGCCCCATTCATTCTTTCCTTTACATGGATCAGTCGTCCTGGTCCCTTCTCTGAAAAACAGCCCCAAAGCATGATGTTCCCACCCCCATGCTTTACAGTAGGTATGGTGTTCTTTGGATGCAACTCAGCATTCTTTCTCCTCCAAACACGACGAGTAGAGTTTTTACCAAAAAGTTCTATTTTGGTTTCATCTGACCATATGACATTCTTCCAATCCTCTTCTGGATCATCCAAATGCTCTCTAGCAAACTTCAGACGGGCCTGCACATGTACTGGCTTTAGCAGGGGGACACGTCTGGCACTGCAGGATTTGAGTCCCTGGCGGCGTAGTGTGTTACTGATGTAGCCTTTGTTACTCTCTGCAGGTCATTCACTAGGTCCCCCCGTGTGGTTCTGGGATTTTTGCTCACTGTTCTTGTGATCATTTTGACCCCACGGGGTGAGATCTTGCGGGGAGCCCCAGATCGAGGGAGATTATCAGTGGTCTTGTATGTCTTCCATTTCCTAATAATTGCTCCCACAGTTGATTTCTTCACACCAAGCTGCTTACCTATTGCAGATTCAGTCTTCCCAGCCTGGTGCAGGTCTACAATTTTGTTTCTGGTGTCCTTTGACAGCTCTTTGGTCTTGGCCATAGTGGAGTTTGGAGTGGGACTGTTTGATGTTGAGGACAGGTGTCTTTAATATAGATAACGAGTTCAAACAGGTGCCATTAATACAGGTAACGAGTGGAGGACAGAGGAGCCTCTTACAGAAGAAGTTACAGCTCTGTGAGAGACACAAATCATGCTTGTTTGTAGGTGACCAAATACTTATTTTCCACCATAATTTGCAAATAAATTCTTTAAAAATCAGACAATGTGATTTTCAGGATTTTTTTTTTCTCATTTTGTCTCTCATAGTTGAGGTATACCTATGATGAAAATTACAGGCCTCTCATCTTTTTAGTGGGAGAACAATTGGTGGCTGACTAAATACTTTTTTGCCCCACTGTATGTTGATTGTGTGTAAGTCTGTTTGTGTTTTTATGCTTGATTAACTGTTTGTGAAGCCCTTTGAGGTGACTTTTGTTATATAAATAAAACTGAATTGAATTGAATTGAATTGAAATGTTAAAGTGCATGTTAAACGTCTCACTAGCTCTAATACAGTACTTAATTTTCATAGTGGGAAAGTGCTGACGTCTATCTACTGTGGGGAATAAATTAGCCAATGGAACCACGAAATACTGAAGTATCCTTTTAAGCGACCAGGTATTGTGTACATAAATGTAAAATAGTAACATAGGATAGTTTTTAATAAGAAGAGTACATGTGATGGTGAAATTGTTGAGGTCAAACCACATCATACCCAAAAAGTCATCAGGATTAATGAACTCTCAGTCCCCAGCTGATCCCAGTGTTGGAGACCACACTTGGGTCCAGCTTCAAACGTCCACGAGCTCTTTGATTCTCCGAGGGACTCTCCCCTTAATGTTTGTGTTGCCAGAGTCATAATAAACACACATAAACAGCCGTCTCTTTCATGTAGAGAAAAAAAAAGAGGAATAAATAAGTTGGATCCACTGGAGTATTAGAGGAGAGGAAGCAGCTGCAGATGGCACTGGGCCCTGGTATTGTTTGGCAGCAGTTCCCTGATGGCGGTGCTGGGCCAGCGTCTTCCAGAGAGGCAACACATCAACAACATGACAAAGACATGGAGCGTACAGAACAGTGCTATTTGTTAGGGATGTAACCATGCCCTCAAGTAACGAGTCGGTGCACAATTTTAGGTTCAAGATACAAGAGTTTTTATCAAAGGGAGCCTCTTATACTAACCTGACTTTCTTTTTATTTGTGGTCCCTGTTCATGCTAAAATTAAAGGGGTATATTATGTTTTTTTCAGTTTTTCTATAATCTAACTTACCAACTCCCTGGGATACAAGTTGCTTCAGTTCAGGGCCTATAAAACCATATGTTCCAACTTATCAAAATGTTTACAAATATTTAGGCCTATTTTACATTTTTACTCTACATTCTACATTTTGCACAAGGAATTCTGCCCTTTGTTGGTCTTAATTTGAATTTCACTTTTTAATAAGATTCACTGAGCCCCAATGAAAAAGAGGGACATTATCTTAATAAGTGGGATGGAGGGACAGAGGCCTAAAAGGTTGTGCAGTACAACCAAAAGTGGGACAGATGGTCACCCTACATCTATTAGCAACATGACACACTTTCTGTGGTAATCCTGGAAGGGAAAAGCCAAAATGTAAGAAAAAATACATTAAAATTAAAACAAATCTCACATCATAATAACACAGAATTAATATTAAACTAAAACTTGACATGCTGAAGGAAAATCAAATTAACAAGTGAGCCAGATTCCATTATATACTGTATATAAGGTGGCGGCCTATACTTATTTTAACTATACGTTTTAAAATTGCATCATGATTCATTTTTGTCTCTTAAAATCCTAATTCTTTAAGCAATTTTAAAACAATTAACACCAACAACAGCATCGTCACATTCCTACTATTTGTTGTTTTTTGCCTTTGATGAAATTCTCCACGACTACTTCTTTTCTCAGTCATTATGGTCCTTGTCAGTCTCATTAATCGCTTCTTGAGGCATGTGGTGATCATATTGCACTCGATAATTTCAGAAAAGTACAAGATCAAAGACAGTTTCCTAAAGCCTGGACTCCAGTATTTACTTTGCACTAACCCGTGTTGAAAATCTCCTTCTTCCATAACCACTTTTATGAAACTTCTTGCCTAAGAATTGAACAATGTGTTATTTTTTTCCCCCTCTTTCCGTTGCTCTGTTTTTCTGCTAATTCGGCCTCTCCTTTAGATGTGGTCGAAGCTATTTACAAATCCAGCTTTTGGAATGAGTGTCCAAGTCCCATTCATGTGGGATTACACATTAGAGAGAGTTTGTGGAGAGTTAGTGTCGGATCATAGAAAAAAAAAAAAAAAAAACTTCTGCTTCTGAGGAAAAACTTGAAAGCATTATAGAAAAAATGTCTAGCAAGTTGTAAAAGTCTTTGTATTTGTTATCATCTACAAAGTGATGTTTAAAAGTCCACCTTATATCACCAAAGAGCAATGCACATTTTTTCAATTCTGATAGTATAACTTGAGTTTGCAGCCAGTTGGCACTAAACACTGAGACAAGGTGTTAAAGATTTGAACAACATAGACGGGGAAAGCTGTATTTTATGTTAAAGGACTAACTTAAATGCCAGAGGGAGTGAAGGTGCTCATTAAAACACTGTGAGGTTTATGTTTAACAGATGAAGCCTTGACCAGGTACAATGCCCATCATCCAATTACTATCATGTTTGGATTGGAAATGTCTTTTTTGATCAGCCCCTCCTCCAGATAATGTTGTGTATAGTGTTCTTGGCAGAAGTTGAAGCAGTTGCTCAAAAGTAAAGGTACTTAATTAACAGACCAAAAGCCTGAGAAGATGCATATGAGCTTTTTAATACATCTGCCAAGCCAAGAAAGTTTCTAAACAGTGTATTGAGAGACAGTATTTTTTTTTAAAGTTCAGTTTTGGAAGCATAGGCCAACATCATATACTGTATTTTCTTCGCCCAAAAGATGATAGTCAGGTTCATTTCAATAAAAGTTGGATTTCCAGGGGATGGAACAGGGGGATGCAGATTAAACTACCTCTATATACAATTGGATAAACATGCAACTAATCAGAAAACAGGGAGCAGAACAGCAAATAAACCTGGACCAATCAGAATATAACCTGCACCATTTTAGAATAAAAGTTAGGTAGATTTGTCTGAAATAGGCTTAAATGTGAGGGGATCCAGACCTACCTCACTTTGCTGAGAAAAAGGATAAGTCTGTTTTAGTAATTTAAGCTATTGATGCTAATGGGATAGCTCGGTAGGGTCATAAAGCTCCGACCTATCGCTACTTCACAGAGGTAGAAGATGTGCTCAAAATCTGTACTCAGGTACGTTATATTACTTAAAAATAGTATTACTCAAATAGTAGTAAAAGTACTCTACTGCAAAAGTATCACTTGAGAAAAAGTTAAAAAAGGATTAAATGTAGACTTTTGGAGTAAAAATCTACCATTACTACTACTGTCCCGTAAACTCAGGATGCCCTGATTGTGAGCACAATACTTACTTTGCCATCAGGGTTAAAAAAAAAGTACTTTTACGAATTCACTTAGTAGGATTTGGAGTGACATTTTTCCCCTAAAAAAATAATTTAAGTTAAGTATGTTCTAGAAAATTTACTTGGAAATTATTAAGTTAAAGTATCTACTCACTTTCAACCACTGTCAAATTTGTGCTGTGTATTTTTTCGTGTTGAAGAAATACAACTTCCATGATTCTCTATGGTAGTTGAACATGTGTAACAATAAATCATTATATTATTTACACATGATCCACAGTGAAACAATTTGAAGCCTCTAAATCCAAATGTAATCATCTGAGCTGTATTTATTTTATATTAATCATCAGGAAACACAAGTTAATAAACATTTTATTTGTCAAAGAGCTCAAATCCCACTGTAGTCCTCTCAGCAGCACTCATTTTTGGACGGATCAGGTCCTGAGCCGTAGCAGACTGATGATGTGGCGCTGGGCTGCAGTTAAAAACAAAGCCTTCTATAGGCGCAAAACACGCCAACACATGCTGGCCTTATGGTGAGGACGAATTCTTTCTGTTTTCAATCCACTCTCGTAGACTTTTGTGTGTGATGCAGAAGAATGAAGGAGACAGACAGAGAAACCTCTCTCCATCTGGACAATGTGTGTCTGCTGCACACATGGATACAGTGAACCACATACAAACAGCACTAATGTGTTCCTAAAGACACAAAAAACAGCACATCATGACCTGCATTTACACTGGCTTTGATCAACGATATAATGTTTGAATTTGAAATAAACGTACATATTGCGAACTGCAGTAACTATCAGTGCACAGTTTTGACCACCGATAGAGGAGAGAACGCAGTGTTGTATGGTTTATGCCAGTGGTTCTTAAACTGTGGTATGGATACACGCACAGGCCTCTTCAAGTGGTACTCACTCGCTTTATCCAGTGTTGAACACTACTTAAGTCGTTCGCAGTTGGTTTACACATGGTTTAGTCCTGGTTTAGCCCATGCTTTAGACATGGTTTAGTTCTGGATTGGGCGTGAACAAACCTGATTTCTTTCTGGTTTAGCTGTGCTTTAGACCTGGTTTAGTCCTGGTTTGTTCCTGGGCAAGTCCTGGTGTAGACCTGGTTTAGCCATATTTTAGTCTTTATTTGTGATTGTGATTTTTCCTAATCTTAATTCCTACTTTATTCCTTTGTTTAGTTCCAGGTTATTGCTGATTTAGGTGGTGGTGTAAAAAGTTTGAGAACCACTGGCTGAGGACATTAATGTACAGAATTCAGTCAGTTATTTTACCACTAATTGATAATAATACATTTTCAATTTGTTCGTCTTTATGTCCTTTTGAGGCTGCCATAGAAGTCCATTAGCTGTAGAAGAGGAAGAGGTGGGACAGGAATTAAGGGAAGGAAGATAAATGAATTACCAGCAATGTGGTTTTATATTCATTATATGTAGTTAAAAGCATAGTTAATAGTTGAATTATGTTCTAACTTGTAGGTGCCTTGCAGAGACATTGGCCATCAACAGGAAGCTGACACAAAGGGTTCTTAAGTTGTGGTCTGGGGACACATGCTGTGACAATTACCCAGAGGCTGGAGGAAGCATTAGTGGCAGCACAATGTGGTGAGTGGCCTGATGTATGACTGTGTGACAAACACTTAGGTCAGTGTCAGACGGATACGCTTTTGAAGTCTGTTTTTATTGTTTTTTTTTTTTTTTTACAGATAAAAGAGACAGGTGCCTTTGTTGTTACTGGCCAGAGGAATGTGAGACAAGACGCAGCCATTTTGTGTCATTATAGCCTCTTTCATATTGGTTCCCATTGACTAAAGCACGTACAGTATTTACAGGAAAAGGCCAAGCTCTATTACCTGGCAGTTTTGGGTTACCCTGAGGTAGCATAGGTTAAAAAGACTGCTGGCCTTTGATGAAATGGAGCAACACTTGAGCCCTAGAAACTAAGGGTCGTCTTTGATCACTTAACCCGATCTTCTTATATTTAATAGCAGAGACCCTAGACACAGGGCTGGGAACAGACTGTACCTCTTTTGATGATCTGTCCAAGGCGCGGAGCAGAGGAAACATCACAATAAGTGCATAAATCACCAGGCCAGGACAAAATGTGAGACTACTGTGTACGTGATGATATTTTACATGGTTTTTGTAAATTACTTTGATGTTTTCTGTTGGAAAAAGGTATTTAGTAGTCCTTAATTTAAATTATACTTGAAGGACAGGTGCAAAGGGGGTCACATATCATCTGACTGTGTGAAATTTATAATGTTATTTTTCAGTGACAGGCAGTAGACTTTAACAGTGGTATCGGTATGATGTCTTCTGGTGCGTCTCTACAAACCAAAACATATAATGTTATAATAATGATATAATGTCATTCAGTATATCAATCCAACGCAAAGATTAATCAGTGCTTTTGAATAAATGCTAAAGGAATGAGACATTAAATTAAGTCTAAAGACAAAATCATGTGTGTGCAGCAACCTACATTCTTGTATAATTGTTCAGTAATGAGAGCTAGATTACAAACCCACCACAGAGAACAGCTGTCCTCGAATGAATAATTATATTATAGATTACAACTTAAGGGCTACACCTGCCCCAGCACAGGGCAGAGTCTGACAACATGCCCTAAGGTTGTCCTTTGAAGAATCCCTATTACTTTTTTGAGCTTTTAACCATGTTATAATGTTGTTTGGAGCTCAAAAACATACCTGGAGTAGTATTTTGTTTCATTCACACGTTTGCTCTCCCGTATACTTCTGTATGCTAGATTTAGATTTATTAAAGATTGACATGGAACCTGAAATGTGTCAATTGCAACATCATAAATAATAAAAACATAACTAAAAAAAGTCATTATATGTTATACCAATAAAGTCACCTATAAAACAATCTAAGAGCAGGAGGAATAAAAGACATTTCGTGGTTTTTAGTCTTACTCTTGTTTGCTAAAAATTGTCTTTGGTGTCTCAACTCATATCCAGTGGAGGGGGCCTGAGTTATAAAAGTGTGCAGAGGAGAGGAACTGTCTTTCAGGACGAGGATGAGGGTGTCCAGTGTGGCCTCGTCCCGCCTCTCACACAGAGATGGAAGGGAAGAGGGTGAGATGCTAATTATCCTACAGCATCTTTTTTGCACACGTTCTAATTCTTCAGAGAGGCCTTTTGTCAGACCACTTCTCACTGGGCTGGCCCACTCCAGAACAGGTCTAATGAAGGTCAGATAGTGATGAGCCCGTCTCTTTCCTTAAGAGCTGAAAATGCTCAGTCCCACAGCTCTATGTAGACATGCAGAACCAGGAATTGTGGGAAAATGCTTAAATTGCCATCACTACAAAGCCGTAAGCTCATTTATATATCTGTTAGCGCCATGTTGGTCATAGCTGTGCTAAATAGCCATTTTATGCTCTGTCCAGTCCCTAAGGTTGCCAGCAGAGAGCAAGAGACACCTAATCAAGGCTTTTTTTTCAAATTCAAAGTAACAGCTCCCCAAATCTTTTAGTTTTCCATATATATACACATTAGTTTAAGCTATAAAACTTGAAATACAAATAGCCTAAAAAAAGCATAAAAACAACAAACTCAGATTCAGGGCTCTGTTGGGCATCCGAGACAGGCAGGGTCTTAGGCACCCACAGCACCCCCTTCTACACTTGTACCAGTTTGTACGGTGAGCACAAGCCTTTTGTGATTGTGTACTTTAATGGGAAAAACATACACAGAGCAACTTTAAAGAACTTCTTTTGTAAGTAGCAGATTGGTTTTTCATGTTGGTGCCAAACTCTCCAGATGGTCAGTGCAGCTCTGGCCACTGCTCTGATTCTTCCATAATGTTATCTGTTATATTGGCTGTCACTGGCAGTGGGTGGTCTTCTGATACTTTAGTTTTCACATCAACACATTAAAGACATAAAAGGTTTGATGCCTCTACGGTTTTACGTGATGATCTCTGCTCGTCATTACTGTAATTTACTTCTGCTGTGAGAATCAGCTGCTGTTCTTATTGTTCTACTGAAGTTAAGTGTCACGAATGGCTGTTTGGGTGAGAGCTAAAGATGAAAAGGTTTGCCTTGAGCAAAGACAGGCACAGACTGACACAGAGAGGATGATCTTTGTATGAAGCTGTCTTTGACTTCTCACTGTGGTTTCTTCTTCTTTTAACAAATACAGTCTTCTAAAGGCCTCTTTTTATCTCGCGGTACACTACATGTCACATGCTTCAACACGCCGTTACTCACAAGGACTTGGCCTATAAACAAAGATATTTTACAGCTATCCGATGAATCCATGCTTTCTTTTATTATTGGCAACACTACATGATTAATACAAAATTCTTAGTTTTTTAATAATCAAACCACTTTATTGTTAGCGCAGATTGTCCTATTTTGGGTAAATTGAGTACTAAACATTACAGTAGCTCACGTCAAAAAGTGATATGACTGATCTTCTGTTAATATCTTTGTATTGTCCCACACCAGAGAAAGTTGTATACATAGTGTGTTAATATTTTTAAACGCCTTTAAAGAAGTCATCTGGACTGCCTTATTTCAAGTGTTTTTATTTATATATACTGTATGTATATATGTATATAGAATTTTTTTTTAATACTTTATTGATTTCGTAGGGAAATTCATTTTCTGTATTTGACCCATCCCTCAGTGCCACTGGGGCAACCTGTCTGGAGCAGTGGGCAGCTGCGGTGCAGCGTCTGGAGACCCTTCTCCAGATCTTTAGCCAGGATCCTGGTCAGGACTACCTAGCTGGACGATTAGCCAGTTGTGCATGTTTTGAGCTTGATGAGGGAAACCAGAGCACCCTTCCTACTGTGAGTCGAGAGTGCTAACCACTAAGCTGTGCCGCCTAATTATGTTGTCCTGGATGGTTGAAAACCTTTACATGTATGTTATCCCTGTGATATGTAAGGTGAATTGAAGAATTTATTTATTTTATTTATTTATTTCTATTTTTACATTGAGAAAACGTGAAGGAAACAATATATATATATAGTATATAGGAAAGAAAAAAAAAGTGACAGTGTGTGGCAGAAACCCATAAAGGCTCTTCCTAAAAGCCACACCCCAAAGTCCAGAAATACAGCCTTAAAAAATATGATGTGTTTTTGAGGCTTTTGGAAGTAGTTTTGGACACCTTGCTAGTACCGGGTTGGACCTCCTTTTGCCTTCAGAACTGCCTTAATCCTTCGTGGCATAGATTCAACAAGGTCCTGGAAACATTCCTCAGAGAGTTTTGTCCATATTGACATGATAGCATCATGCAGTTCCTGCAGATTTGTCGGCTGCACATCCATGATGCGAATCTCCCGTTCCACCGCATCCCAAAGGTGCTCTATTGGATTGAGATCTGGTGACTGTGGAGGCCATTTGAGTACAGTGAACTCATTGTCATGTTCAAGAAACCAGTCTGAGATGATTCGAGCTTTATGACATGGTGTGTTATCCTGCTGGAAGTAGCCATCAGAAGATGGGTACACTGTGGTCATAAAGGGATGGACATGGTCAGCAACAATACTCAGGTAAGCTGTGGCGTTGCAACAATGCTCAATTGGTACTAAGGGGCCCAAAGTATGCCAAGAAAATATCCCCCACACCATTACACCACCACCACCAGCAGCCTGAACCGTTGATACAAGGCAGGATGGTTCCATGCTTTCATGTTGTTGATGCCAAATTATGACCCTACCATCCGAATGTCGCAGCAGAAATCGAGACTCATCAGACCAGGCAACTTTTTTCCAATCTTCTATCGTCCAATTTTTGTGAGCCTGTGCGAATTGTAGCCTCAGTGTCTTGTTCTTAGCTGACAGGAGTGGCACCCGGTGTGGTCTTCTGCTGCTGTAGCCCATCTTCCTCAAGGTTCGACGTGTTGTTTGTTCAGAGATGCATATTAGATTGCATATCTTCTGCATATCTCGGTTGTAACAAGTGGTTATTTGAGTTACTGTTGCCTTTCTATCAGCTTGAACCAGTCTGGCCATTCTCCTCTGACCTCTGGCATCAACAAGGCATTTTTGCCCACAGAACTGCTACTCACTGGATATTTTCTCTTTTTCGTACCATTCTCTGTAAACTCTAGAGATGGTTGTGCATGAAAATTCCAGTAGATCAGCAGTTTCTGAAATACTCAGACCAGCCCGTCTGGCACCAACAACCATGCCATGTTCAAAGTCACTTAAATCACCTTTCTTCCCCATTCTGATGCTCGGTTTGAACTGCAGCAGATCGTCTGGACCATGGCTACAGCCTAAATGCATTGAGTTGCTGCCATGTGATTGGCTGATTAGAAATTTGCGTTAACGAGCAGTTGGACAGGTGTGCCTAATAAAGTGGCTGGTGAGTATATATGTATAGAAAACAGCTTCTTTTTGGGGAGCTGTTACTTTGACTTTGTAGAGAAAACTTGGATTAGGTGTCTGGCGCCCCCTGCTGGCAATGGTGGAGACTGGACAGAGCATAAATAAGTATACTGGGTTATAACACCTTGTGGCTGGGATTGACCATAGCGTAGTGTCAGCACCACTGCTTTAATAACTCTAATATCATCTTATATTCTATCTTAATTAAATTCAATTTTGTGGATTTAGCTGATAATCTATAAATAGCATTGTTGTCAAAACTCTGCAACAATGCCGGTTTGTTTATCTTGTGTTTTTATATTAATTGAATCAGTTGTCTGTCTTCGACAGACTTTCTTGGGTTACTCAAAGCTCTGATATCTTTCTCATATCTTTCTCTAATCACAGATAGTCCTAACAATTAAACTGAAACTTTTGTCACTTAATATTTAGCAGAATAATACTGGCCCGATCTGAGTGCAAAATGAGAAATGATAAAGTCCTATAATTGCTCAATAGTAGCTGAAGGCAATCCACAGCCCAGCATGGTACAGTTTTGTAAACACCCTCCATGCTAAACCGGGCACTCTCACAAAGCACCATTGTGGGATCTTTAAAGAGTTGGCCGACATTAAAGGGGAGGTATGTGGTAGCAGGTGGTGGGCTGGAGGAAGAGGATCTCCCTGCGGTCCCACTCAGGCCTGAGAGAGAGAGGACTGGGACAGGTGGTCAACCTCTTTAATGTTAAAAAAAGCTTTTAATCTGCGCACACTGCATACACTAACCAGGAGCTCTTTACTGAGAGTTTTAGCTGCTGCTCATGTTTCCTGTGGGTCCACTCTGCATACATCTGCATAATAGTACTATGTGTAATAGCAGTAGTACTGACATGAGTAATTGTAATAGTACTAGTTGTAGCAGTGGTTGTAGTGGTAATAGTAGTAGTACCAGTAGAAGTATTATTAGGGGTGGTTTCTATGTAGAGGTATATGTGCACAACATGAACTCTTGGCTCTAGCTTCAGGATTAGACCATGACCTTTCCTGACCACCAGAGATGGAAAATTTTTTTAGACAATCGGCGATTCTTGCACTTTAATGCAGATTTTTGGTCAGGCACATGTCCAGGCAACCATGTGACTGAAGGACCCCAACTTCCCCAGACATCTTGTAGCAGTATGGGCTCTTACTCTGTAGTTCATAGGAAACATCCAAAATTGCTTTATCTCAGCCTGAAAAGCTCAAAAGGGCAATAAAAAGATTTTGCTTGTTTCTCTGGCATAGAACCTCGTAGAACAAAAAATCATAAGCATTTTGTAGCTCTCCCCAAGCTCTACTCGAACAGCACGTTTGATTGACTTAATGTTTTAAAAAAAAAAAAATCATCTTTAACTGTTCTCACTGTCCAATTCAAGACATTTGTTTGCATTTTATTAAGCATTACTAAAACAAATGGCTATATTATATTAACTTCTTTCAAAAAATTAAGAAAATTGGCTCTGAATATCAGTCCAAAAATATTGTCAGTGTGTATCGGCCATTAGCTGCTCTGAATAAAAAAACAACAACAACATATTAACGACTTCTAGTAAGTTCTTTCTACTTTACACACAATAGCTTTTACTCAAGAAACAGTATTGATATTCATAAGAATCAGTACTTTTATTTAACTGCAGATTTTGAGTACTTCTGCTCATACACTGATAAATAGACAATACATCATCAAAGCCAGTACCGACAGTTGGTGGGAAAGTTTGGGAAAGCGCTCAATGTTTTGGCAACACGCAGGTGCGTTAAGAGCCTCTCAAACCACAGTGGTATCATTTTGCATGTGGGCTGCTCCTGGTTACTCCTCCAGCCTGACGGATTGCATCATTATCCCGGCATTGTTTTCTGTGTGTCCCAACAAGAGCAACTATCAATATGACCTCTACAACTGTTTGATGTCCCAGTGTCCCGAGTGTCCTGAGTGTCCCGAGCCGAGAGAAGAATGTTGTTTTGGTTTTGGCGAAGTTCAGGCTCATTTGTAATGGTTTGTTTGATGTTAGTGGTATTCAGGCCGTTTTGCAGCTGCCAACAGCGAACGGGAGGCATGCTCAAGGGCACACATGGCACAAATCAAGACATTTACTGTATATGAAGCATGGGCGAGCTCTGTTAAAGAGATTAATTTGTTTATTTGTGGTGTAGAATCACAAGAGGCTTTACTCAGCAGCTTTACCTTCTAGTGTCAAATATGATGTACTTGCCAAAAGTAATGAACAATGCGGAAAAAGAACTACAGAAACATTACTTTGTCTGTTTTCTGTAATGCATGTTATTATCTTGTTGCAGAAGACACAATTTTGGCCCCTTTATTGGCAGACTCGGCACTACTTTTTTGGATAGGTTTCAAGAAAGACAGGACTATCCAAAGGTGAAAGAAGTGGTCAAACCCTGTATTTGCAGTAAGTAAAAATACTCTTGATCTGATACTATTACTCAAGTAGAAGTAAAAGTACTTGTAAACAACAAAATTCTTACTCGAGTAAGAGCTGCACAACAAAATTACTTCTGCTTAGAGCTGTTAGCTGAACACCCAATGCAAACAAACACAATACTTTACTTAATTTTATAGGGTAGTGATTGAAAAGTATTAAAAAGTTTTAAAATTGTTCCCCATTGGTGACTGTAAATAGCAAAAGCATTATTTAAACTTTTAACTTTCTGTGTATAAATCCAAATGTCGTTGCTTTCCCATCTCCTCTGCACCAGGAACACACTCTGGCTCTCTTCATTACTGTGTTTGTTCCTCTTTGGTAATGATCTCATAAGGGGCTTTTTAGTAGAACATGGTACTCTGTGATTGAATGGTTTTATGTGGACTCAAAGCACTCAGGTTTGCACAGCGGGGCGCCACTTCAGATCACTCAGAGCAAATCCCTCTGGAGCTCTGGGGTAAACCCATCGATTTCTTCTCCTTTTCCCTTCTTTTAGCCCCATTTTTTTGCTAAATAATCCACTTTAACCATCCCACTCCCCTGAAACATGTGATTAAGTGCTTAAAGGTTTCCACACAAAGCGGGACGTGTTCAAAATGCAAAAAAATTAACTCGTGGGATGTCTGAGGTTGTGTATATTGTCTTATGAATTACTGTGTTCGGCTGCTGGTTCACCTCATTTGTATGTAAATGGGAATGCTTTCAAAAAGGATTAATGAAAGTCAATTAATGAAGTGTGGGATTGTGACCTGCAGCCTGTATTTACATGTAGCATTCAAAGCATTAGCCCAGAGTCAACAATTACAATTTGAGGACAACTTCATCTTTTAATAAAATAGGCTCTTCTCCTCAGTTATGAGCCATTAAAAGGTTTGTGTGGGGGGGCTTCAGCTCACTTGTGTCTGACAGACTGAAATAACTTGTCAAGACAGTGAAGAATGATGGTTGAATGGCTGCTTAACTCACCCAAAAAGCAGGAGCTCAAGCTCAGTGTTAGATATATTTGTTATCATTTGCACTTCCTCTTTTGACAGATATGAGGAACTCTTACCTACACCTTCTAAAGTCAGCAAAACTATACAATATTCATGCATTCATTAATCTTCCTGTCCTTTTTCACAGCAACTATGGGCTTTAGGGAGAGTACATCCTGGACAATGGCCAGTTAGTCAGAGGGTTTACACAGACAGAGAGTTGACAGACAACCATTCACTCACACAGATTCACTAGGGGCAATTTAAATTAACAATTTCTAATTGAATTCACATACATGTCTAAGGAGGAGGAGTTCCTGTAAAAACCCACAACCTCTTTTCTAAGAGGGAGGAGCTCTGCTACTGTGAACCTCCTTGGATAATATTACTTCACCAATATTTCTCACCTAATAAAAAATATGTGATCTTACTTACAAGACGGTGTATGTAATTGTACATACAAATGACCATGATGTAAACCTGTACTCACTAATATGTATTTCTTATCATGTATAAAGTAACAATGGTAAAACATTGGACTGGAGCAGTTAGTCAAGTTAGTCAGTATATGCATGAAAAAGAAGAAAGGCATGTACTCCTGTTAGAAAGATAGAGGCACAGGCAAAGACACAAACTAATAAAAAACAGACTTTGAACAAAGGGACTAAGAGGTGTTTTGGAAACAACTCAAACGACTTGTGCATCTGTGGACATGTCTCATTAACCCCGACGGCCCCCAACCGCTTCAACCACCACCAGCACTCAGAGATACGATCAGAGTCCCATCTGCAGCACTCAGCCCCGCCTGTGGCATCACTTCCTGTCCCGGCGCACGGGCTGGTGGGAAATCTCCACCGCCATGACGTCATGTAATGTCTGCAGCATGTGGTAGGACGGCACACTGGGGTCCTCTGTTCACCTTAACCACTGTGGTCCTGATTGAGCCCCTCATTCATGACTTACATTTCATGTTTGGACCAAAATCAAGCCTTTCTGGTCTACTTAAGTAACCACAGACCACAGAAAGATTAGAGTCCGCTTCCAGCTTTACTTTTAAGGTGAAACTGCACCTTAATCCTCTTCTTAATGATGTCATTGTGGCCTTTGACCTTCCTGCGCTCTCCTACTATTATCATATTGCTCAAAGTCTCCATAACTCTTTCATCTTGTCTAAATTTCTTCACACATCTTGTATCCATCATGCATCGCTCCCAGTACTCCACTGTTCTGACAATGAACTGGACCTCACTCACTCTGGCTTGAACCAGTAAAGGTACTATTACCAACTAATAGTACTATTAGTAATAGCAGTGTTGCTGATATTAGTGACTCTAGTAATTGCTGGGGCTGTGGTCCACCAAAGTCACGCCCAGCACAGCAATTATTCAACTACATCCAAAGATTAGATCAGCTTTGTTGATGCAAAGATAATTGACCAATTAAATTAGTCAGGCTGTCAGCCCTAGTAGTTGCAAAAGTATTAGCAGTAGGAGTAGTAGTAGTAGTTGTGGTAATAGTAGCACTTTTTAGATCATAATTTTGGCTGAGTAGTTTTTGAGAAAAGAAAAGAAGTTGTGTTGCTTGTAATTTACACTCAGTACTTTTTTACTTTTACTCACTTTTTACTCACTCTTACTACTTGATGACTACTTTTACTTCTGCTTGTGTAATATTATTTTTAGATAACAGTAATTTTACTTATGTACAGATGTGGAATATCTTTCCACCTCTGCTTATTGCTCAAAGTCTCCATAACTCTTTCATCTTGTCTAAACTTCGTCACACATCTTGTATCCATCATGCGTCGCTCCCACTCCTGCACTGCTCTGACATCAAACTGGACCTCTCTCACTTCCATTGGCTCAAACCAGTTCATTTTTCTTTTCCTCGACATGCTGCACTGTAAGACCTGCTGAGAACAGCCAGTTGTGTGGGTTAGCGTTTGTCTTGGCTGAGGTTCGGGTCTGTAATATTGTCACTGCTGATTAAGCGCAGAGGTTGACAGAAGAAAGGAGCTGGATTTCAAAAGGATCAAAGAATATGGAGGAGATGTCCTCTAGCCCAGTTACTGTAGGTTTTTTGTCATCAGTTATGGGAAATTACTTGTGAGCTTCAGTACTTACCGGTCAAAAACAGTTAAAGAGTAATGGGTCAATGAACTGTGACATCACATAATCCCAGACAGATTTTTTTTTTTTTTTTTTTTTTTACCAAAGTCAATGTACAAACAATAAGGCACATTACAATTTAAATTCATTTTGAAGTTCTATGCTAAGTAGAACAATTCACAATAAACAATATCAGTAAAATCCCAGACTGAAAAGCAATAGAAGTGGTCATGGTTCATAAAGCCAAGTGAATGCAACACTTTGCTATAGCGAGATGGTCACAAAAGCCACATTCAACCGAGCGGTACAGTATGGGTCAGTATGGCATTGTTTGGTATGGGTCATCCCTGAGGAGGGTTTGGATTCCACTGTGTGCAGGACAGGAGCCAGCAAATGTGACTAAAAGATGGAGACAGCTGTTGCCAAATTATACATAATAACACTTTCTTATCAATATGTGCCCATTTACTGCTGGACAATCTTCATATGAAGAAATGAGAAAAACATTTTTGTGTATTTAAATTGCTATTTTTGCCTTAACTGTGGACAATTGCCATTTTTTAAGCATAACTTTTTAACAGTGTGATTTAAAATCTTGTGAAACAGAGCAATAATCCACACAGACTTAGAAAAGTTTGTTCAGTAAAGACTGACGTGATAATTTATCTGCCTTTTGTGCTGCTTTGGAAATATGAAAATTGGCTTCCTTATTTTTATCTCCATTTCAGCAGTATACCATTTTCAGTTGCAGGAAGGCGATATGCGCACAAAGGCAGCCACATTTCTGTCAGTCTGCCCCAGGACAGCTGTGGCTACAGAGTGGCTTACTACCACTGAGTGTGACTGAGGAGTGAATGAATAATGCACCTAATCATAAAGCAACTCTGAGTGTTTGGAAAAGCTCTCGACTGATGCATTATTATTATTATTATTATTACTATTATATACAGCATGTTAAAATGACAAACATGTGTGGATAAAAACAAGACTACTGTTTAAATGTTTATTACATTTTTAATGTCCAGTGAGAGCCACTGATGGTTCTCTAATGTGAATTGTGCGTCACTGATGCTGTTCGGTTGTGTCTCTAAGGAAGACATTTTCTCACAGTGTAAATTTTCCTATTAAGGAAATATTATGCAGGGCAGCTTTTTGTCCTTTTCTGATGATCCAAACTGTCCTCTTTGTAGTTGCCTCACACCCATGTTGTCAGTGAGGGTAATAGTTCTGCCACTTGTAATGAACTTCAGAGGGAGCACCAGCCCAAATATGTGCGCCTGTGTTTGCCTATGTGTGGGTGTGTGTAAGCTGCTGTGCAAATGTGCCGGCCTTTGAAGTAGTGCCGCTCAAATCTTCTCGTAGTGAGCCGTTCCCAGGCTGTCTCCGCTGTCCTCCTCTGTTTCAAGGGCAGGACGCACAAAGATACAGACAAGAAAATAAGAGAGAAAGGGTTTACTATCTTTGGTCAATTCTGTGAAGAAGTCTTTTTTTCCTAAATACATCCAGAAACGGTTTTATTGTGGTGTGTAAATCATACTTTGTGTTAAACCAGCGAGACAGACATTGCTTTTAGAAAATCTACAGTGACATTCAGTACATTACTTTTTAAAGAAATGCTATAAACAAAGAATGGTGCATTAATGTGCAACTACTAACCAATCCAGAGGCTGGTGGTTCGATCCCTGCTGCCGGCATTGCATGGTGTTGTGTCCTTGGGCTAGACACTTCACCCACCTTGCCTGTATAAATAAAATGTTGTGGAAAATATGTAAATAAATAAAAATTCTTCTTCTTCTTCTTCTTCTTCTTCTTCTTCTTCTTCTTCTTCTTCTTATTATTATTATTATTATTATTATTATTATTATTATTATTACAAAAATACACATAAAAAAATAGGAGAGCCTAGACCTTTGCCATATGACAATAGTAAAGATATAGTGCCAAGACCTAGACTCTAACTTGAAGATCTTCTAGTTCAGGGGTAAATGCTCTTTCCACTGAGCCACAAAACCCTTATATTTCACAATGGTAAAGAATCTACTAAAACTAATAATTTGTTCTCTTAGTGTATGAAGTTATTATCCATATATTGTTCATATATATCATACCAACATTAATTATTTTCTCCTAGGCCCATTACTCCCACTACAAAAAAATAAAATTCACACCGGCCTAAAACATTTGCATTCTACTGTTCATGCATAAATTATACTGTGGGCTAAACCAAACAGACAAACATGGCTTTAAAGTGTCTAGAGCCCAGAGCGGTACTGTGCATGATAAATGTTGTGCCACAGTAAACCTGGGAAACACACTGCAGACGGACAGAGACGTGTGAGGAGCAGTAATGAAAAGACTGGTTTGGATGTGTTGACATGGGAGGCCTGTGTTGTCCAAGCGGGACACAAGCAGCACAGACAGACCGCTGTAGTAGTGTAGTGTCAGAGTAATGATGAATGGGCAGTACTGAGCAGCACAAAATAAATGTATTCACTTTATAAAACCTTTTAAGGTGATTTTTTGTTAGCCTCTTTTCCCCATCTTTGTCTTTTCCTCTCATTCAGAGTCAAATCCAAGTTTACCCTGGCTTTCAGGGCTGTAAAGCTACTTTTACTCAAGAAGTTAACATTGTTATGATAATGATCTGTGTAATATTTTGTAGCACATACTTTGACTTTTGAGTACAGTTGAGCAAAAGTATTTAAAACCTTGATGGTAAAGAGGATAGAGTGCTTGCCTTGCGATCAGAACGTCCTGAGGGCAAACCAGGATTACGGGTTGTAGTCAGTTACTTTTACTTCTACTTACGTAATAAGTAGCAGTACTGTTACTTGAATGCTGAATGAACTGGTTTGCAGATACAGAAGACTAAGACATCCATCTATGACATACAAATAGATGAGTTAGCTTCTGATCTGAAGTTCGATAGAGGAAAATAAACAGCATTATTACAGCTAACAATAGTACGATAAATAATGTAATACCCTAGATGGAGAATGTGTAAATTAATTCAACATATTTTTGATTCAAATCTATTATTAAGTGAGTTGGATTAAGTGCTATACAGTATATTATTTATTTATGGATGATAAACTATATGGTGCAAGATACTATTGCTATTGCTTTTTTATTGAGACCGATTATTTAACTTGACAAAAGGCCAATTAATTAAAGCAATACGTCTTTGTTGAATTTGCAATACCAAACATAGAAACAGACATTTAATGCAGACTTTTTTTTACTGAAGTGCTAGAATCCCACTTTTGGCCATGACCACAGAACGCCTAAACCTTGGTCAGAGCCCAGCAGTGATCCTGGGGGCTTGCTTTTACAGTCCTGTATAAACCACTTCCTGTGGGGTTCAAAGGTCACATATTTTTTCCTCCTCACACCTTTGCTTTGCTGTCTTTATGAAACAGCGCCTTTGGAAACATCCTCCTTTGTCTGGGAAGGGCTTTTAACATAACAGATAAAGCATGTTTTACAGTGTGTGTGCGTGTGAGGGGAGAGAGCTGCAGGTGGAGGAACATCCCGTAACCTACACTATATCCAGCTCTTCAAAAAACTAAAAAAAAAAAAAAAAAATCCTTTATGTCCATGGCCAGATGTGGGAAAAAAATGCAAGAGAGAAGAAAGCAAGAAACTGTGGCAAAGATCCAGAAAGATCCGTGTCAAAAAGCATTTGAAAGGGTCAGGTGTGTTTCCACTGTTCTTTTTTTATTTTTCAATAAATGTATTATTCCTCAATAGTTGGAAGATGGACTGGTTTGAACAGCAGCCAATAGAGAATCACTGTATTTTAAATGAAAACTAAATCTCAAGTGTTATTAATCCTATAAACATGTGATTTAAATCTTCTATTGGCCAGAGCTGGCACAGTGTGAGATGTGAATAAAGACGCCCTCTAGGGGTGGACAAATGGAACAACAGTCTCCACATCCACAGCATCACCCTCAGAGCTAAACAAGAATAATAGTTTTATGTGAACTGTTATGCTTAAGAAAGACTTGACAGACCTATATATAATGAAATATAAAAGGGTATAATTCTGGGCCCTTCTGACTGCAGTCTGCATTTGTCTTAGAAAGTTGAACACACTATTATTTATAAAGGTTTGGATCTGTTATGGTCAGGGCTTGATGTTAACTTTTTTGCCTACTGGCCATTGTGACCATTTTTTTTCAATACATAGAATAAATGTTATGTTTTTGCATTGTATTAAAAATTATTATATTATATTAATTCATTGTTTGTGTCACTTAAGGTTGCTTTTTTTCCCCTAATCATGATGAATTACTATCTATTCATTTATGGAAACACCTCAGGCCTAAATTTGTCATGTAAATATAGATAAAATCCAACCAACCAAAGTGTCTAGTGTAAGTCAGTGTGTTACCAGCCAAAATGGAAATCTGCCCGCATTTGGCCGATGTTAAGCCCTTGTTGTGGTGCATATAGGCACATTTCTGTTTGTAGGCCATTTTGGGAGTATGTGGCACTCTCCGTATCCAGTTTAATCCTAATTTAAGCCCATTAAACCTAAAGAAGGTGTCAGTTCAGCCTCAGTGCTGCTGTGAGTGCTGTTTCAAAGCTTTATTTTGACTGAGATGTTTCCTCTATAGTCTTTCGGCCTGAAATATGTAGCTCTCCCAGGTAGAGGGTAACCTGTGGGAGCCCCTCTGTGTGTTATCTCCCTCACATACATCAATACACACTTGTATCTTTGTGTGTAAACATCTGCTAAACTCCAGTCTTCTGCCTTCCACCTGAGCGGGAGTAATCTTTCTTCGATTGATCCTTCATTAGGGTCCACACAGCTCTCCCCTGAACAGATGTCAACCAAACATGACGTGGGATTGATGTTTTTAATAAAAGTGAAATAAGAACGGACACTCTGAGCTGCAGGTAAGTTTCTGCCTCTGTGTGTGTCTCTCTTGGCAGCCCTTTGCACAACTTTCGCCTCGACTGATGCGGTTTACAGAAACTTTCTTAAAAGCGCATTTGAAGGAGCTCAGATGTTACAAGACACCCACATGTGTTTGTGTGTGAGATTGACTTGACTTTTCACTTCAGTAGCGTCTTTGTAGGCCTGCTTGTGGAGCCTATAAGCAAAGCACAAGGGGAGAGGTTGCATTGCACATCTTCAATGGGTTCTTTGGTTGAGCCATAAGGGATCTATAGCTCCACAACCTTGACTGGCAGGCAGATGGGTAAAAGATGAGACGATACAATATCACATACAAATCTGTCAGCGTTCAAAAAGGCAGCGGTCAATAATCCATGTTTTTACTGGAGCACCTGAACGCGTCCTCAGGAGCTGGAGAGAGAGACCCAGAAGGACGGACAGACGAGTAATAGAGATCAACAGAAAACACACTGAGAGAAATGCTAGTGTGAGAGGAATGAGAATGTTTTTAAGACAGGTAAAATAAAATAAAAATCTAGATGTACTGTATTTTTTGTACTGGTCCCAAGCTTGTATAAACGGAGAGGGTTATTAGTGGTCATGATGTCATGTGTTATGATCTGTCTAATATGCAGCTCCATATGTAACAAACTCCTGTGCATTGTGTATTCAGACACCTTTCAGAAACAGCATTAGTTTCTTCAGCAGCAGAAGTACATTAGTTCGTCTGTTGGATTAAACTTCACGGGACAGCCTTCATCACCGGTCTTGGTTCATCACTTCCTTCCTTGGACCACTTTTGATAAATACTGACCCCACTGCAGACCGGGAACACCCCACAAGAGCTAACAATCATTGTTTGGTCCTTGTCAAACTTGCTCAGATCCTGTCACTTGCCCATTTTTTCTGCTTCTGCAGGGTATATTCTGGAATCCTAAGGTTAATTTCAACACATTTTTAAGACTTTTTGAAGAGATTCTCAAAATATACTAAGACCTCATCGCCACTTCAAGAAAACACTAAACTGTTGTACTTTGCGATCAGGTCACGTAACTTTTGCAGCTCTTGCAAGATGTACATAACATAACATTGACCTGGCAGTCCGAGAACACCTGCGCATTGTTTTTTAAGTGTAATGGGAAGGAAAATTAATCCATTAATGCCTACTTTTGCAGTCAAACTCTCTTTGGACAAAAATTTAATACCTCACAAAACTGCATTCAAGACTTTTTAATACTTTTTAAGGGTTTTAATTTACCCAACATTGATTTATCAACTTTTAAAACTTTTTAAGACCCCGCGGACAACCTGTTCTATCTTTTTATCTTCACTTCACCTGCCAGTGGTCATAATGTTATGCCTGACCTGTGTGCGAAAATATAGAGGCGTAAAGTAATACATGTTTTGTGTTTCATTATAAAATCCTAGCATATGTCCCAGCATGCTCCAAGTACAAGCACCAGCACACTCAGCTCCTCAGTACTTTCCTGTCGTCGCCCCAAACTGAGAACTGCAGTTCACTGAGCAGCCACTAGGGGGTTGTGACACAGGCACGCTCACCTCAGCCTTAATCCAATCCCACTACTGACACATACAGCAGGCCTTCGACACTCTCCTGCTGATGTATTTACCAGTCTGACAAATACGCGTGTCAGCCCCTCAATGAATGGAAAAAGATGTGCATATGAATAATATATCTATGGCAGCTGTGCATTTTTAATTGATTCTTCGTGAGTACAAACGGCATGGAGATGGTGAGGCTCAGCGTGCCTCTGGGGGGAACGGTTTGATTTCCTTTTATCCACTAATGTATTTATTACTATCGAAGCTGGAACGAAACGGGATGTGATTAATATTTGACAAGTGGAGTTTGTGATGTGCAATATGTCAGTGAAGTCTGGGTTTATCCTGTACAGCACTTAGACTGGTGCTCTCTGCCTCAACCTTTGTCCCAAAAACACACTTTCAACACTGCAGGGCACTGAGAGGCTCCATCATAGAGACATAGATAGATGTATTGAAGAGGTTAAGTGATCACTTTCTTTATTAAGAGACCAAGCCATTGAATCTTGTCAGGTGTCAGTCCCAAGCCCAAATGCACCAAAAAGAAAGATGTTTTGTTTTGTTCCCTAGCTGGTGCTCACAGTGCCCACAGAGGCTAACAAGAAGCACATGTGAGCTCAGATATCCCCAAGGCATTGGTCCTATCTTGCAATGGTAAAGAGATTTTGCCATAACTTGATCTTCTGGACACTCTCTAGAAAAAAGGGCCAAAGCCATCTTTATTTTCTGAGGCGGCTGAGGTCCTTCAACATCTGCAGGATGATGCTGAGGATGTTCCATGAGGCTGTGGTGGCCAGTGCCATCCTGTGTGCTGCTGTCTGCGGGGGATCATCAGGAAGGCCAGCCATGTTGTAGAAAGGAGCTGGACTCTCTGACTGTGGTGTCAGAGAGGAGGATGCTGTCCAAAATTAGGAATATACTGGACTCCCTCTCACACTCACCACAATCACCATCAGCTACAAAAGCTTGTTCAGCAACAGACTTGTACTGCCACGCTACACCACAGAGACACAGGAAATCATTCCTGCTGTCGCCATCAAACTCCTGAACTCTGCTCTGTAACAGACACACAGACACTGTACTCTGTTTAAATCACTTATGTAGTCCATCTGCTCCTACCTGTACATTGTTCATATTTGTAAATATGTTTAAGATTGTAAATTCTTTATTATATATGAAGAGATTATTTTTCCTTATATTTTTTTAATTTGTTGTTTATTTTTACTAAGGTATTTTAGACACATCTGAGGTTTGAGCTTTTGATATTTATTAGATTTATATATTATATTGTAAATTTCCTATTCTTGGTTGACTTGCATGTCTGTAACAAAAAAGAATTTCCCCTCGGGGATAAAATAAAGAAATTCTGATCCTATTTTAGAGGTAACTGTTCTAAATATTGAGTCACAAAGCCTTAGATCTCATATTGGTAAAAATCCACTAACTGAGCAAACTAAGTTAATATTTTTTGTCCTATATCTCCCAATGGGACCGATTCTGGATAGATGCGGTTCCATGCCAAAATGATAAATAAATAGCACATATAGATTATGTTTATTGTGGCAAGTATTCATTAAAAAAGGAAATTGCAGTAATAACCCAGGGAGCAGCTGCAGTAATAGTCCAGATACAATCCAAGCCATGTGCGAGAATGTCTATCTCTCCTTATTTACATTTACTAATACCAGAGGTCGCCAGGGTCAAATCAATTTCTGGCACAAAAATATGAGCAGCTTCCTCCACCGTCAGTTATCTTGTATGAATCAGTGTCTAATATAAATTGATACAGATCCACCCACACTGTTTATCTGTTTAATTTAGATGCAGTTAATTGCATCCATGTTGCTGAACAGATGGTCACCTCACTTTAGTCACTTCCTTCAGGGATTCACAGTTAACTCCAGTCAGCTCAGTCTGTCTGTCCCTGCGCTGTGTCACACTGCCCTGTAATAACTCTGAGGCGACAGTGTTCCCAAGTGTGTTTTTTTGGATGTTTCTGCACTGTTGTTGTGGATAACACCAACCCAAACTGATGAGTATGTAGCAGAAAGTGCAACAAGCAGCATATCCAGACAGTATCTATAGTGTGTACTGGGGTAAAGGCAGCACTGTGGATATAATTTACAGAAGGAGATATACTATAAACATAAGGCACAATAAAAACAATATATATTTAGGTAAACAAGTGTTTTGTTTATACAAGACAAAGCAAATTAAAGTTGATGAATTGTGAATTGAGCAAATATTTGAGTTGTACCTGTTAACTGACTCAGGACCACATAAATGCTGGGGGCACTTCTAGTCTTAAAATGACTGCAAACTTATGGGGCAGTTTTCTTGCTATGTGGTGGTGGAATGTAACAAAGTAAAAGTACTTAGATACTTTACTTAAGTACAATTTTCATGTATCTGTACTTGACTTAGGGTTATTTTATAAGAGATACTTTGACTCCACTACATTTCTGAGTTGGTTTGAAGTACAAAGTATTTTGAGTTTTGTTTTTACATCGCGTGTTTGTTGTGGCCTCATTGTAGACACACAGTACTTAAATATAAAAGATGCAGTACTCCTTTATTTAACTGAAGAGAGGCACCATTAATGTTTCTCCTAATATTACTGCACATACTGTACACACACAACAGAATACAGTGAAATGATAAATAAAACAGAATAAGTGCAACCACCTCCAAAATCTAAATTTAAGGGCATACGCTGATGTTTAGGTGGGTTGTATCTCCACAGTGTTGGAAAGTAAATGCTGAAGAACATTTAGCTCTCAGTTATAGATGCTTATAGTTGAATGTGAAGACTTGCTACTATTAAAAAAATACAATAATTGGCCCAACAAGTATAGAGGACAATATACGGCAGAAGGAAGAAGCTCTGGGCTGGTCCGATAAGAGCACATGATCAATATTATATAATTTAACTGTGGGTTTGATTTGGCTCAGTAATGTTATCATCGCTCCCAGACAAGACAGGAAAAAGCCATCAAACACTGACATTTCCTTCTGCTCATGTCCTTGGACTGAGCTTAGATTGAGAGACAAAGTCATCCTCAAAGACTTTTTTAACATTTACACATCGATGATGAGCCAATGGTCACAGCATTCATGGATTTTCTGCCACTGGCATTCAGCAAAACTGTGAAGTATAAGTTGTTGAATTGTCTGCTTTTAGACTCTACAGTATATATTGTATGTGTTTGATAATGACCTTTTATTAGAGAGCATTCTGTACAAGTCTTTATACATCACACCACCAATTTTTCACAGTATATAGTGATACAGCATTGGCACTGAGAGTTTCCATTAGCTTTTAAAATGTTTTTCTATTTGTCCACTGCTCAAAGTCTTTACTGTATGTGCAAAAAATTCACATTATTCAAGTTAGCTTGTTTAAAATCCATTTACACATTCATTAATCTTCTTCTGCTTATTGCTGTTAGGGGTTGCAAGTGGAAAACAGTATAACTGTATTCAATGCTATGTAAATTTTTACTCTCAAACACATGTCCTGTATGTGACAGAAGGTGCTCCACCACAGTAATAGTGTGGTGTATTGTTGGTGAGTCCAGTTGTCAGATTGCTCCACAGATGTGCGACTGACTGACTTCCAGTCTCCTTGATGTGGCGCTGCTCTTTCACAGTCCTGTCTCTCTATCGGAGCTGGCTGACAATGTAGGCGGGTGATGGTTAGATCTTATTTGTGGAGCTCGGTGTAAACAAGATGGCAGACACGAGCCAAGTCAACCTGACATCCAAAGAACAGCGCAGTGAGGAGAGCCGCTGTAATCTGTGATACTGAGATTGTATCAGGGCACAAGAAAAGATGGAGGTCTCCACGATGCATGGGGAAAGTTATATCTAATCTTGGCACCGAGTGAAACGTTGTTAGGTAAACAGTTGGTGTCCCAGGAGGGAGCTCTCCCAGGGGCGTCGGGCAGCAGAAGTTCAAAGGCAATGCAGGGGTCATGGGATGGAACAGGCGGGAGGCGGGATGGGATTTTTGTTGGGATAGGGCTCCTGTTGTCCCCAGCTGTCCTGTCCACGTCCCCCCCACACCAAAGGGCAACCCCGGGTCAGGAGGCCACCAACAAGAAAGGAAAGAGCGACGAAGGGGTTCACATACAGGCCGCGGACCCAACAAGTATATGACAACACAACATCAGCCCCCCCTCCAGTTCACACACTCACACAGGGACAGCCTGACCAGACGTCCCTTTGGCCTCTGATGTATTTATATGCTCAGAGCAGTCTGGACTCAGAGAGGGAGACCCTGAGATGCACCTGAGCAAATATTAACATCCTCCACGCGGAGCCTTTGATGTGTGCGGGCCAGGGCCCAGGGTCGGCACCCCCTTGTTGGGCGGGACTCCAGCGCTCAGTCTGAAGCGTCGATGAGGAGTGGGAAGAGGCTGAGAGAGCAGCAGGTCAGACTCTCAGCCAAACATGAAGGCGACCCATTTCAGGGTCGGGAAATCTGCGCCAGAATTATGAGAGAGGTTGTACCAGAAAATTAAAAACCTAGAAATGTATTTCTTAGAGTTGGAGAAATATGTGTTTAGGGCTGCAGCTATTGAGTATTTTGATAATCGAGTAATCTATAAATTATTTTATTTGATTAATAGAGAAATTGAATTAGAGATACTCTTGTGTGTCTCTGCAGATTTTAAGGCCTGTTAAAAGATGCTAAAAAAGATGCATTCATAAACAGTACGAAGGAAGCGGTGCAGGCTGCACACTTCGCTTCTGCCAGTTTATTGCCACCTCTCCAAAAAAAGACATTACAGAGGTAATATAAACCCTCTCTTTGAGATTGTTAGTGTTTTAGCATCTGCAGAGACTCCACAGTCAGTATTTAAGCTGCTCTGGTGCTAGCAGCAGCATTAGCCACAACACAGTGCAGCATTAAGAGGACGTTATTTCTGCTAAATTCACTTTCACGAAAGGGCTGTTTTTTTTAACAAAGTTAAAAATTTAAAGAAAAATTACTTAATTGTATTTAATTTACAGCCCCAGTTTTACTTGCATCAGCGTGTTGTGCAATAACCATGCAGAAACATCGATCTGTGCATAAAGTTCTATGCACTACGCGCACCTCTGTTTACATTAATTAAACTAAGCTTTGAGGCAAAGGATTTTAATCTAAGTTTTTTTTTTACTAATCAAATTACTCTAATAACTCGGTGAATCGTTGCAGCCAGGAAAAGCACACTGATATTTCTTTTTTAACACATTCCTACAGAACAGTGCAACTACAACAAACCTTTGTAAAAAACATTCACTTACAGTCCACTATATACTGTACTGCATGCTGCACTGTGTAGTGATCAAAGTGTTAGGGACTGGGGAATTGATTTGGACACAGACAATGTGAAGCATTTTGGAGACTTTTACCTTTACATTCACAAAGTCTTCTAGTCAAGGTAGCTTACAATTTCAAAATAAAATTCAGATAATATTAAATCAGAAAAAGTGGGAACAGTTTTGAATGTAGTGCTCCCAAAACCTTGCTCTCATGACAGTTTTACACCAACACTTTTTATATGACTGTAGATGTTAAAAGGCCACAGTTAGCATGAGGGATTCTCTCCCTACACTCCCTGAACTGCCGCAGAAAGTTCATAAAACTCAACATCGCACAAAGAAATGAAGAAAAAAGAAAAATCCACAACTTATTTGAAAGAGGAAAAAAAAAAAAAAAGATTAACTTCCACAGACTTAAGTGTCTTCACTGCTAAATCCCTTTTCAAACGTCGGGAAGAGACTGGAGGGAAATAAATATATAAAGTCATCCAAGAACGAAGCTAAGTGGTTTATCTGCTTTCATCTTGCCACCGCCGTACCAGCGCTAATCCTGCCTTGTGTCTTCAGTGCTAAGGCTTTCTGAACTACATTAAATAGAATAGATTAGCTTCTCCCAAAAGTCATGAGGTGGCATTTGAGAATCTTGTTTTTTCGGGTGCCATAGATAGAGGATGGCATGAGTCAGTATCTGCTTTGTCTTTGTCTTCTTTGCGGCTGACATCTGAACTCAGAGTACACTCAGCGCACATGGGGAGTTGGATTGCTCCCGATAAGGGCCCATTGATTTTCTTTTTAGGTCTGTTTGAAGTGTGAAAATGTCTTTGTGTGAAGCGCTATAGTGAGCGAGATATGTATTCGAGGATCTTGATAAAAAAAAAAAACACAGCGGCAAATGTTGGACTATTGTTCTTCGGGAGAATGGGACGCTTCGCTTCAAGAAATGTGGGTGTGTAATGCAATTAAATACATTTTATACATAAATACAGCTCTGGAAAAATAAAGAGACCACTGCAAAATGATCAGTTTCTCAGGTTTTATGATTTGTAGGTGCAATGGTGAACTGAACACTTATTTTGTTGTGAACGGCTGACAACATTTCTAACAGTTGTAACACAAAATGCACAGGGTTAGGGTTACAACTTAAAATCCTTTGTTTAGAAAATCCTTTCTAAACATTACACAGGCAAGTCACTGATATCATCTTACAATAAATCCATGTACAGTCATATGCAAAAGTTTCTCAATTTCTTTGAGGTTGCATAATAATTGACTCTGTCTTCACAATAAAATATCACAGAGGTATGTCATTCATTTTCTAGTGACATCTGAGTTCTATTGTGTTTTCCTAACAACCGTTTTTAGTGTAGCAGTATTTAGGTGTATGAAATTAAATGAAATATGAAAAAAAGTCTGTGCAAAAGTTTGGGCACCCTTATAAGTTTGCCGATTTGAATGCATGCAACATCTCAAAATGGATTACTTGCAACACAATACTTGTTAGATGAGTTAGTTAAGCCTTGAACTTCATAGACAGGTGCATTCAATAATGAGAAAGGGTATTTAAGGTGGTAATCAGGAAATGGAAGGACACAGGCAAAGTTGATGTTAAGACCAGATGTGACAGGCCAAGAAAAATACCAGAGAGACATAGGCAAGGAATCGTGAGAATGGTTAAAGACAACCCACAGATCACCTCCAAAGACCTACAAGATCATCCTGCTGCAGATGGTGTTTCTGTATGGGTCAAAAATTCAATACACTTTGCATTAAGTGAACAGCTGTATGGGAGGGTGATGCTACACCACAGAGTCGCTTGAGACAAGCCAGAATCATTTTAGAATAAGGTGGTGTGGACTGACATACCCAAAAAAGTAGCAGAAAAAGCTTTGCAACAAAGGTCTACAGTTCATGTAGCTTGTAACGCTAATGGCTAACTATTGCAAAATATCACAGTTAAAAACAAGATGTAGGCCTGTGCTGAAATAAAAAGTCTATCTCACAGACTCCTCAGTGTAATAAATTGTTCGCTCTAAAAGATATTTTGAATGAATAAAATCTAACACAACAATAACCCACTCAACAAAGTGAAACAGGACAGCTGATAAAAACCTCAGAAATTCAGTGACAAATGTTGGGCCATTGTTCTTTAGGACAATGGGACGGTTTGCTTCAAGAAATCCAAGACAGTTAAATGGCTTTTTTACTCTGTTTGATGTTCCTCATTTCATTTGGGCCTACTAATTTGGGCCAAAACAATCAGATAAGACCATGCATTTTTACATCAAAAGTGATGGTTGACAATGTTTCCTTTATGCGTCTTCTTCTCCTCCTTGTGAAGACTGAGGGCCAGCGGTGATTAGATCATCTCCAACTCTCTCCACAATGAGCTATTGTGAGGAGAAGCCATAAATTGGACTTGTCAAAGCGATCTAGTTAAGGCTGGATCAAAGCTTGGATTGAAGACTACCTCTTACTTGAAAAGGCAGACTTATATGTGCAGGAGAGAAGAAAAAAACGCTGAGTTGAATGGTTTATCCAAGGACAGACCTGACAGAGGGTAACTCAGGCTTTGAGATTGCATTTAAGTATGTAGACCGCTGAATACATGCATAATTTTTCAGGGACATGTACAAAAGGAGCTCCCAGAGTTGAAAGAACAAATTAATCAGACTGCAACTTTTCCAGATATGTCCAAAGTAAACAAGAGAGGAGGCAGGACTATCAACAAAGAGAGAAAAATGAAATCTGAATTGTACAAAATTGTGTCACAGATATTACATCTGAAATATTTGAAACAATCCCAGTAATGGAAGCTAGTTAGATATAAAGGTCTTGCAGGGAGGCCGCCAGAGATTGTCCACATTAAGTACATAAAAAATAAATAAAAATAGGGTTTGAAATAAAGTGTCATTAAGTAGTTATTTAAAAATATCACTTGGAAGCAATTTTTAGCCCTCACTGTTTTTGTGTTTTTTGTTGTTGTTTTTTTTTTGTAATACTTTTTTTTATAGAAATCTATTGAGAAAAACATAGACAGACTTTTTTCCCCATCTCTTTTTATTTGGGTTGTTGAAATATCATCATACCTTAAAATGTTAACACTTTCTTAATATTTCAACATTATCATAAACCAACTCGAACAAGCAGCAGATAAAAAAACAAAAACAAAACAAACAAACCCTCATCACCAGGTCACCAGACAAGCTTATAGCATTTTACACCTGCAATTACAACTGCAAACATAAGTAGTAGTAATAGTAAGGTATTCAATATTAGAGTTATTTTACAGACGTAACAATGTAGAGTTCATCTTGTCCAGAACCGGTTGCCCCATGTCCAGGAACCCCTCAGTATTGTCATGAAGGGGGTGAGTTAGTCTTTCCTGAGGGGGTGTCCTCACATAGACAGACTTTTGAATATAGTAAAGTTTTATTGTTGGGGGTCCATGCGGGTTTGCCTGATTTTTAAGGGGGCTGCGACGCTCTTGACTTTGGGTATATTTACATTAAAATTGCCTTTTGTTTTGGGATCATATGAGAAAAAAAATGTAAATAAAAATGAAAAGGAAAAATTGTCTCAGTGACCAGCCTTTATGTTAAATATGAAAAAAAAAGCACAGATTTCAGTGTGTCCATAAAAAGTAGTGGTCTGTCCAGGATGATCATAAGGATTTACTTAGTTGAGTGATGGGCTGTGATATCAGTTCCCATGTATGATTGATTCGAAGGAAGTATTTATTAGCATGTAAAAAAACCCAGAAGGCATTTGATCCTATTTATGACCACTTATAAATCATATTATATATCTGATGTACAGCACAGAGGAAGCACACAAGATCACAAGACTTTGATCTTTTACTTGATTATGCAAGATACATTTCTTTTATGCTATTACCCAAGTTTGGGCCAGTGGGTATGAATACTGACACATGGAATAAAACTTCGGCTATGGACCATGTGAAACTCCCAACAAGAGCTGACTTAAACACTTTGATATTGTCTAACCTATGCCAGTATTTTGCACAGAGCTTTACAATAGATTTAAAATAATGCCTGGAGAAGTTCACGTCTCTTGGCCAAGCTTTAAAATGAAAATATTTAAATGTGAAATGTTTATGTCAGTCTGGGAGATTTCTGTAACTTCTTGGCTGCTCCGTGTCTGTCACTCACCATCCTTGGTTCGTGTAAGGAGAGAGAAAATGTGTTCTTCTCCCTCTGGATAGTCCAAATAAACAGATTTCAAAGACAAGCATTTTACAATATATCTGCCAAAAAACTATTGGACCAGTTACAACATGGGCTGTAAACACAAATCTTTTGCAGAAATAAAGAATGTACGCACAGTTGTGGAGTACACATCTCTTTATAATGGTACTGTGGACTCTCCTTACAAGATGTGGGGCTGTTTGCAAAATAACTTAATAAGTAAAGGGCAGGTTTTCATTACATTTTCAGGACAGGTTAACAAAGGGCAGATGACAAAAATAACAGCTTTTGGTATGGATCCTGAACACAATATAGATCCTGGGCTATTTAAGAGATTAGTAACAATGCTAACTCTAGCCACAAGAGGTCAGTAAATAAAGATTTTTTTGGGTGTGTGTGGATTTTTTATTTGATTTGAGAGATGTTTTGTGGCTCAATGTATAGAGCATTTACCCCTGAACTAGAAGACTCATAGTTTTTGGCTATGGATGCTATAACTTTACCACTGCAAGGGTAAAGGGCTTTCTGCTTTTCTCTTTCTAGGGTCACCACAGTAAAAAGAACATCTAACATCCAAGTGTCACATAATGATTTGGCTGGATGCCCTTCTTGACAACCTAAAACATGCACAGTAGGCTAATCCTCCAACTTGGTACTCCTGACCATGATCCTGGCTTAAGATCTGGAGAAGGATCCCTGGGCGCTGCACTGTGGTCGCCCACTGCTCCTGACAGGTTGCCCCAGCGGCACCGATTGAAGGAACGGTCAAATGCAGAGAAGAAATTTCCCTACAGGAACAATAAAATCTATCTCAACCTTAACTTTAACCCTCTTTATTTATTTAGGCACTGGTTTGTGGCTCGCAATAGTAATAACAGGGAGAAAATGTATAATCTGGATGTTAGTTCAAAATAAATCTACCTTGACATGGATATAATCAAAGCTATAGCAGGGTATGGGGCCAGGCTGCTGTTCTATTTTGGTGTATTTAAACAGGGCCCATAGTGGACCTCTATCTGTCAGCACAAACGCATTTGGAGGAATCTTCTGAAGAGGGCTGGAGCTGGAGAGTGGGCCTTCATTTTTAATAATTAATCAAGGTGTAGTTCAAGGCAGAGCATGTGATGAAAGCGGCGTCTGTCAGGCCAAAATTAAGCCCTTCTATCACGCCATTATTGTTGTTAGTTTAGGCTGATCTCGCCTTTCATTCCTCTGTCCTTCTCTCTGCCTCAAAACTCTCCTCTTCTTATCATAAAGTTGAGGTTGTCAATGTGTCAATTAAAGCGAGCCGTGGCATGTTGTTTCATGGCGCCGGGACGTTTGATGTCTTGATATAAAAAAAAAAAAAGTGCTTTGAAATCTGTTTATATTGCCTTTGCATTGCTCTTTTCTTGCGCTGCTTGTTCCTTGGCGGCTGGTGTGCAGTGGGATCCTCTTATCTTTTGTGGCTGTAAATTAAAAGACGGGGGAGAGGAGCGTTACAAAGGTGTACGCGGGGCGCCGATGATGTCACTCGTGTGGATGATGAAGACTTAAAAGTGCACAGAGCTCCTCAAGGGCATGTCGACAAGGCGCTTTAATCAGGAGTCCAATAACGCGCGTACCGTTTCAAAAGTGTTACTTCAATGCACTATCGCTGCTAATTTTAGACTTATTTACATTTATACAAACTTCAAAATACTGCATAAACATCTATTTCCTGTATGTAGCCTTGACTTAATCAGTCACTTCACATCATCTGTTCACAGTCTTGGTTTGGATCCAAATAATTTTGAAAATGAGCTTTAAAATCAGGCAGTATTATCTGTGAACTATAGACCCAGACAGCAGGTACATACATATATATATAAAAAAAAAAAACATCAGAGCACTTGACATAATATTTATTTTACTTTGTCTGGGAATATGTGGCACTATAGCTTGGAAAAAAAAAGTTTTTTAATGGGGGGAAAAAAAGAACATTAAAGGGGCTATATTATGTAAAATAGAATTTTCTGAGCTTTCTACCATGTTATATTGTTATTCCCTCATCAAAAACACACCTGGAGTTGTGTTTTGCTTCATTCATGACTGTTTAAGTAATCCTGTATTCTCTGGCATGGCTGTTCTGAGGCTTCAAATTCCTCTCACGAATCCACACCCACTCCAGGAAGCACTGACCAATCAACATCCAGCTCTTCATGTATTCAATCTGCTCTTATGTGTATACATGTGTACATGTTGCTCTGTTTCCACTGATTCCTCACAACATTTAAAAAAAAAAAATTGTAGTGAAATGGCATCATACAAGGAATTGAAGTTCCTTTTATGTTAAAAAGAGGCAACAGTCTCCTCTCTCCTGCACTCCACTGCCCTCTGCTGGTCTCTGTTTCTTTATATGGCACCAGTAGAGTATGTATTTAAAATATGGCCGGGAATCGATTTAAAAAAATGAACTAATTAAGTCTGAAAAAAATTAATCGCAGTTAATCGCGATTAATAACTACCAGTGATTAATCGCGATCAATTGTATTATGAATTCACCTACAAACACAAAATTGTAAATTTAGAACATTTATTTTGAATTAACCTTCACATACTTCACTGTAAACTTGTGCAATGCAAACAAAACTTGCAAAGAAAATAAATTAATAGTCTCTTTGAGACCTGTAACTCAGACAAAGTTTGCCTAAATAAGGTACAACCAACAAATACACAAAACTTACCTAAAAAAGCATGTGTAATCTCTTTTAGAACTTTAACAAAAATAAGTTTAATTCTTCAATTAATAACAATTGTTGTGGTTCACAACAGTGTAAATACTATGAACTGTGTTACTCCAGTGGTAATTGAACTCATCCTTGCATAGACTGCACATAACTTTTGTTTTGTCTATATTGCTGTCTGGTGACGATTTGAAGAATTGTCCATTTAGCAATGTGTCTTTTTGGTCACTCATGTTGCTTTAGCTCGTTCACTTGTTGCATTAGGCTCGTTCCAGATGAACTGTGCCTCGCCTGGATTGTGAACGAGAGTGCGCGGCCGCAATGAGAGGAGGGGAAATACGCCTGTAGTGAAGTCAGGACAGTTTATAGCTCAGATCACGCACCATCACGCCCGAAATCCACTTCTCGCGTGTGTTGGTTTATCCAGGTCAAAACTGTAACTTCAGTCTATTTAAAAAAAAAAAAAAAGAGGTGGGGGAAGAAGGAGAGGAGAGCAGTGAAGTGTCGTGCGTTACGTTTCTGATCAGCACTAAACTCAGATCCAATCACCTGTCCGTTCACCGCTGACAGATGAGCGTTTTCCCATCATGCACTGAGCCGTGCTCCTGATGAACTGCGGCGGCTCAGGCGCTGGTCTCGTTTGGATCTCACCGTGACCGTCGCACTTGTGGCATCAGAGCAAGTCGGGAACAAGTCGGACACAAATCTAAATGGCGTGCACTGCGCACAGACCGACACCGACACTGAAACTGCTGCAAGGTCTGGCTCATCTCGAACGCGCCTGATGGATGGAAACGGAAATGTGTCGTCTTCTACGCTCCGTGTGGTGCATTTCTGCCCCGCTGGAAGACCCTGTGGCGTGTTGCTGCCTCTGTCAGTGTCGTTGTAATATTTTTGTTGTTATCAAATTAATCGATGCGTCAACTGAAATTAACGCGATTAAATCAATAAATTAACGCACTGCGTTAACGCTATAATTTTCCCAGCCCTAATTTAAAATGTTCTTTTTTGGTGAGACAGTGTTTTTAAAGGTTGTAAAATGGTTTAGAAATCTAAATAAATGCAGAATATAGCCCCATTAAACAGTTTTTAATCTGCATACAGTTTTCAATCTATGTCTACATGCCTCTTGTTTACCTAAATTAACATATAAGGTTTCAAAGTTATTATACTTTATTTCAAGGCTAAGTGTTGTTATCAGTTTGTACCAGTAGAGGGAGTTGTGAGCTGCTGCAGCGCTTAGTCTCCTCTGCCACCAATAAAGAGACTAGAGTTACTTTTCTGGCATTTCTTTGAATGTACATGATTTACGGGGGATACACTGTATTATGGGCCCCTGAATGTCATATTATTACCTTTAGCTAAAGTCCATGTAACTTGTTGTGCTAACAGTTGATGTAAACAACCCAAGTCAGGAGTGTCACTGCACCCTTAAAAAACAGAAAATCCCATACGGACCCCCCAACAATAAGACTTAACTCTAGTTAAAAATATTATGTCTTGTTTTTCTTCATAGATTTCTATAAAAACATTACAAAAATGCAGGCTGTTGGCTAAAGCAGGGTAACCCCAAGGTCCTAAAAACATAGGTTAACCTACATAAACATAGGTAAACCTTTAAGACCTACCTAAAAAGGTAGGTCTTAAAAATGTCAATACATTATGTTAATATCACCACAATAACAAAATACTTTTATTGAAAAAATGTTATCATTGGAATGCATGCTTCATTTTTCATATATATATATATATATATATATATATATATATATATATATATATATATATATATATGATTATATATATATATACTATATATATATATATAATCCAGGACAGGAGTTCTTTAATCTGTTTTAGACTTTTAAAATAAAATCCTTGAGTTTCAGAGTAGTACGGATAACTCCTTAGAATAAAATTCAGTGTTGATGCTGCTGGCCTTATATTTCACTCTAAGTGGCATTAAAATGTCTTAAGGTCTTAAAATTCGCAAGACAAAACATGGAGCTACCATGAAAAATTGCCTCAAAGTAATATTTTTAAACAAGTGCCTGATTGTAATTCATTTCAAAACTCTGGCGGGCTCCCTGCAGTACCTTCACGGCCCACCAAGGGGTCCCTGACCACACTTTGGGAACCACTGCAGTAGAGCATATATTTGAAGGTAGTTGTGAAGGTAGAGCTGTCAGCTATGATTAATATACAGTACATGCCAAATTAATTACTACTAACTATAATATTTGTTTATCAGATGAATGTGTACAAGTAAAATAATAGAGCTTAAATTATATATATAAAAAAGCAATTATTCTTGGAGCCAGCTGTAATTTTTTAACAGCTTCCTGAACAATTTCACATTATTTACTGTCTATGGTCAGCAACAGCACTTTTATTTTAGGGCTGTTCATTTTGTTGGTGTTATAAGCGATATCAAAATGGACTCCAAAGACAGGACAGGTGTTGTTAGATTAGGTTTCTGTTTAAGACCGGAGCAGTCACCTTCTGTCAGCACTCCTCATTACCATCACCTCTCATTTCTGGACTGAAAAGCCTTAATCAAGTCAAGTCTCTCAAGTCTTTCATCAACAAATTTATAAATCTCTGTCTTAGATATTTAGATGGTACTCTGTGTGTGTGTACTCATCCTATATCATATACTCTCACTGTTCTCTGCATGTGTCTATCATGTTCATATGTCTGTTTTGTTTTTTTCTCACTACCCACGCAAAAGGCTGTCAGACATGTTCAGCTCCTGGAACATAAAACACACACAGCTGGACTGACAGGAACAAGATGTGGACGGACTCTCCCCCTCATCTACACTTATACTTTGTGCAACTTTTACTATAAGACGGTGTAATATTTGCATTGCTTCAAGATATTTACAATGGCCCTTAGAGCAAATTACTGACATGCACAAGCCAATAATGTAGATGTATACTAACACATTTAAATTTATTTAGCATTTTAGTGTATGTCCCATTTGTGTGCTTTTACTTATTTTTCTTAAATGAGCTATATTATGCTTTTATTTATATTTGAAATCAATCTTAATCACCTCTAGAACAGCATTTCACATTATTTCAACTGTTAAAACATGATTAAAAAAGGCTTTTTCAATAATTACTTTATCACTCTAAATAAACAGGTAAAGAGGCCAGCAGAGGGCAGCAGAGTGCAGAGTTACACTATTGTTACATTTACGCATAAACATAGAAAAATATCTTTTTCTTCCCTTAAAACTTTTTGCATGATGCCATTTTACTACAAAATGAAAAATAGCTGTGAGGAATCAGTGGAAACAATTGTACACAGGAAGTACGACCATATTAGTCCTGTCCTCAGGTCTCTGTACTAGCTTCCTGTTGCTCAGAGAATATACTTTAAAACAGCTCTGCTTGTGTACAAGTCTCTGCATTGCTTAGAACCAAAGTACATCTCTGACCTGTTGGTCCCATATGAACCATCTGGGACTCTGAGAACCTCAGAGTCAGGTCTTCTGCTGGTGACACAGAGTTAGATGAGAGCAAACTGGACGTAGAGGGCTTTTTTGATGAGGGAACAACATTATAACATTGGTAGAAAGTTGAGAGAATCAATTTTGCATAATATAGGCCCTTTTAATGGTTAATTACGTAAACTCGCTTTTTAAGGGTATATTTCTCATTCTTTCTTCGTATTTCACAGTTGTAAAGTAATTACTGACCCGCTTGTGAGTATTTTTGGCCCTGAATCCTGGATCCAGACAGCGTTTCAGATCAATCCAACTGGACAGACGTACAACCAATCAGAATTCAGGGAGAGGAGCTTCAGAAATGTTGGTCCTGTAAGATTTTTCGCTCATAGTAAGAAAGTAAATGGATTTTGGCTGGCCAGGCTATTTTCCTCATTGTATAAAAACATGTGTGGTATGTGTGTGTACGCCACTGTAGATGCACCACTAGCATTCAACACAAAAGAAGAAATATCTCAGCTATTTTCTTTGTTGCTGGTTGAGCGTAAATGGGACTCAGTGCTAGCTGCTGGTTAGAGAAATTCCCACCAATATCACAAAACTAGGTACAAAAGACACTGACACTAACATTTTTGACAATGTGGGCTTCACTGAGCTTCTGCCTTTCATCTGCCCTCATGATGTTTTATGGGAATTTGCAAAGCTGCCCCTACACCTCACAGTCATCAAAGGCTGTGTTTAAAGACAACAATCAGATTAGTGGTCAGTGAGATTCAGTGCATACCTGTGGTGTGTGGATAGATCCATCCTGCATAGGTGTGGTTTCCTCTACTGCCTTTTATGGTGTATGGAAAAGATACTATCGGTTTATACTGAGAAATTAACTGTTTTCTGGTTTCCATGCAGTCACATAAATCAGATAAGTCAAGATATATGGCTATATGTAGGCAAAAATAAACATGATTTCATTCCAGTGTTATTAATACAGACGCAGCTTGCAACTCTGTGATAACTTTCATCTGAAAGCCACACCATGTTATCAGTGTATTTGCATCGGGCTTAAAAGAAATACAATTATACCTGCAGGTGAAATGGTAAGATTTCCAATATGGAATTTCCCCAATGGCTTCATTATGGACAGCCTAAAGGGAATTTACATTTCAATAGAGAATGGTAAGGTTTGTATACATACGTTCACATAAATTATACATCAAGTCTCTTAAAAGAAGGAGAAGCAAAGGAATTATATCATAATTGTTTAAAACATATGTCTGAATATTATGTTAATAATATACTGGCTCAATATTTGTGTGGCTTAAATGTCAAAACCTATTTTACTTTGTATTAAAATGTATCAACATCCAAAGACAAACATTATTATAACATAATAGCATGGATATCACTGTTTTATTTACGTCATCTGCCTCCTTTTCATATTTATTTGTCTTAGGTTTTATGCTGGATGCCCTTACTGGTGCAGCCCTCTCCATTTATGCAGGCTCAGGACTGTCCCAAAGAGTACACTGGCTTGTGACGCCTTCTGGCTGGATTATTATGATTTTATTATGTATCTTACTTAAATTAAAAAGAGTAATGTAGTTCTTATGTTATTATACTCAGCAAAAAAGAAGATACACCATAAAACTATGAGGATAAAATGTAAAAAGACAATTGTAAGTCAGCGTGTAACCAGTATAATTGACTACTTTGCTTTCATGTTGCTTGTAATGCTAAGTGCTGCAGCTGCTTGTGTCTGAGGCCCTGAATGTAAAGGTGTGTCTATGGAGCAGCAGACTGGCCGGTCCTGAGCCCCGGGCCCTTTGTTAAGTAGAGGGGACAGTAATTAGGACGGACTTCGTCTGGGGCCAACGGCCTAATTCAGTGGTGCTGTTAACAGCCTCAGTAAAGATCAAATACTGAGCAAACAGATCAAAGGCAGCAGCACGGTTTGAAAAGGGAAGCTCCAGCCCAAATTAATTAGAGCTTTTATTGTGCGCAGTCAGGTGGCGGAGCAGACAGGTATGTGGACAGGCTGAAGGCAACACCTGGTCAGTGTCCAGAGTGTAGTGTCAATTAAAGCTGTGTGAAGAGTGTGTCCGAGTGTGCACACCTGCCCTCTCTCCTCACACAGACACCTGCACAGCCCCGCCTCTCCCCCTCCACACTTCAAACATCACTCATTATTTTTACCACCTGCGTCTGGGTTTGTGTTTTTGCATATCTGCTTATAACATTTTATAAGCCACTGCTGCGATCTGGAAACATGAAATGCTGCTACATCAAAGTGCTTTTGTATTTTATGTGCCTCAGTGGTCAATTTAGTTTTGTTATTATTTTTGGCGCAGTATCTGTCCAATAACCAGTTTGTTTTATTTCTCCATCAAACTCAGCTCTTAAAAGAAATGGCATTAGTTTATAGTCTAACAGCGAATACTTCTTCTGACGTTGCGCTCGTTGTTCCCATACATGATGTCATTGTTTACTGTTGTTTACCTGGCTCCTGGCTGACAAATCTCACACAGGGCCTACACGTGGCCTCGGTGCTGATGAACGGACTCCACAGTCACCGGACCAGGACCTCATTCTGGGCTAATCTGTTTGGCCGTGGACAACAGTAATGACGTCGCTGGTAATTTGGCCCCTTGTGTGAAGTATGGTGAAGGGAATCTGGCTTTTATCTCCGAATTCCTCTCTCAAGCCCCTTCTCACCACAAAACTCTGACTCTGTTTGAGTGAAATTCCCAGAGATTCCCACTTGGGATTTCTCAAATTTTGTTACCACCACAAACATTTCAGCCTTGGGTCCCCTTTGCTCTCACCCCCTTGCTTAAAAATATCTTAAATATTTCGGAGATGACAGACCCCTGTGTGAATAGCTAATGAGTGTACAGTTTTATAACAATTAAGCCTATGGTGGTAATTACAGGCCAACCTTTCAAACCCCCACATTTCTCTAGGACGTGTCCAGATTTTCCTCTTTAAACTCACTCAACCCCTGGCTGTGACCTCCGGAAAGACAAACACTGAGTGATCTCTGCAAATGTTAGGGCATTGTGGCATTTTTATTTGAATAAACACAAAGATTATGGAGATTTCCAATTCAAATGCCTCTAACACTGGGTGTTAGAGGCATAATTTTGTAACACTGCACTGATAATGAGATCCAGCAGTGGTCCAGGAAATTACCTGCAGTCATTTTATTGTCTGGGAATAACATTTTTCAGGATAAACAATGAAATTTACAACAATGGACACATAAAACAAAAAGATATAAGGATATGACGCATACCAGAAATAAAAAACAAACAAAAAAAGCACTAAAGTTACATTTGCTGCTTTGGGAACTAAACACTAAAATGCAACCTAAAGGAAGCATTTTCTATTTACTCTCATCCTATCCCTGTCAACCTTGTGCCCAATTTATGCTTCACCTATGGCACAAAATTCAGAAAAACAAATGTATGCATGACATATTATGCACAAAAGCTAAATCAAGGTGATGTTTTACTTAAATCAAAATCCCATGACTAAATGGTTTATATACAAAAAAACAAACTAGACCTATTTTCCATTATTGCAGAGTTACCATCTCAGACTCACTTTTGTGTCACCTCTGTTGTGAGATAAAGAAGAGACCACTGCATGTCCTTCTGGTAGTAGGCTGGATCAAAAAATATGCAAGCAGGACAGGAATATCTTGGAACTAGTCACAAAAAAATGTTAATATGTTGTAGCTGTGTTAAACTTTTCCTATCAGCCTTTTTCTTTCTGGGATCGCCACAGTAAATCTAAATCTGCCTCCTAATGTGCAGTGATTGATTTCTGACACCATTTATCCTGGCTTGGGACTGGCACAAAGTCTACACTGGCTTGTGGCGAAGTAAAAGTACTTAGTTACTTTACTTGAGTACAGTTTTCATATATCTGTACTTTACTAAGTTTTAAGAGTAAGTTTTGCAAGGGGTACTTTTACTTTTACTTCACTACATTTTAGGGCGAGTGTCTGTACTTGTCTCTAAAATACCGCCCAGAACCTCCTGATCTTCTTCCCCTTTTTTACATCTCCTCTAGCGCCTCATTCCAGGGCAGGATCCGGTGTGTGTAAAACTCCTCTGACATTAACCTCTTTCTGTCACTAACCTCACTAACCTAACTGTTGCGTGATGAATTATAAAGACTCAAACACACTCGGCACATCTTTGTCTCGCTATTATCCCCGGGTGGAGAGGAGTGGGAGGAGAGCCCTGACAGAAGGTGTGTTTCCGGTGCCACCTTCAATAATCTTGCATGAATATGAATGGGACCTGAAAGATTTCTTGCTAATACTTACACTTAGAGAACTGCTACCTGCTATGACTCCACGCTGCTCTTATAATCACTTAATGCTTGGTCTTAAGCTACACACTCTGCGGACAAACAGATTGGGCTGCATAAATTTTACTATTCATTAACAGCTGCCCAGTCTGGGACGCCAATAAATGATAGCGATAGAGCAAGCGGCGTGCATAGGGCCTAGGGATAATTAGCAGCTAATTAAGCATTCCTGGGTTGAATGGGATTGGTACAGAGGCTGCGGTTGGTTGGTAGTAGGAGTGGTTAGTTTGTTTTTCGGGGGGCCTTGTTCCGAATCCGGCAGTCGGCATCACACGTTTTTATGAGGAGCAGGATAATCATAGCTCCGTGGCTCTGTGAAGTACTTCAAAGTCAAGGCAGCAGCACAGTGCATATCAAGTGAACTGTGCAGAATATGAGCAACATGCACTGTAGAAAAAATAAATGTGTCTGGGCAAAAAAAAAAAAAAAAAGTAGTCAGTAGTGTTTTAATTTATGCCAATCCTCAACACCATGAATCCTTTTGTGTAATATCTATTTACCAGAGGTGGAAGAAGTACTGAAACTCAAGTAAAAGTATTGTTACTTCAAAATAATATTACTGAAGAAGAAATAAAAGTACTCATTACTGCTACTACTGCATCTACTACTGCTGCTACTACTACTACTACTACGACTACCACTGCAACTTCTGTTTCTACTGATATTTAACTATTATTACCACTACTACTTCTACTACTGCTGCCACGATTATTATGGGTGTGTACCTATGTTCCACAATACCTATGTTCCCCGGGTTCTATGGACTGTAGAACTTAGGTACCTGCACATTTGTGAAAGTACCTATGTTACCCAATATCTATGTTCCACGGTATCTATGTTCCTGAGTACCTATATATTTACCAATATCTATGTTTCCCAAAACCTATGTTCCCAAGTACCTATGTTGCCCAGTATCTATGTTCCCCAGTATCTATGTTCCTCAGTACATATGTTCCTCAGTACCTGTGCTCCCCAGTACCCATGTTCTTCAGTGCCTATGTCCCCCGGTACCTATGTTCCCCTTTACCCATGTTCCCCAGTATCTATGTTCCTCGATCTGTAGAAACCATGAAAAATATAAGTACAGTAGAATGTAGGTACTTAGGCATTATGGTAGGTCCTGAAATTCCCCAACATCTAACCTTAACTTTAATGTTCCCTGGGGAACATAGGGCTGACCCTGATTATTTTACCCACTTTACCACCAAGGTCAAACAATAATGTTACTCATTTACAGATGTTAAAAATGGTAGCAGTATGTTTTAAAATTTACTCAGAATACTTAGAAACTGCATTTCATTATAAAAATGCAGAAGGGTACTTCGGTAAAAATATCTACTTATTTTCCATCTTTGCTAATCACAAACATTAAGTCTAGGAGCTAGGTGGCAGAGTGGTTAACCTCTCAGCAAGGATATTGTGGGTTTATTACATTGCACGGACCTACAATCTTAGTAAAGTAGGTTTGTGTAAGCTGTGTTTAAGGACTTCAAACTGCTGTCTCTGTGTAATTTTTTCTTAAACATTCTTAATGCTATTATCAACTGGTGACAATGAAGCCTGCTGAAACATGCACATTATGTTAAACTAATGTATTGTTTGGCCGAGCGACTCACAGTACCACCTGAGCCATGACTGCGTGTATAGATAAAAATGAAACAACTTTTCTTTTAGTTTTGAGTAACACCTTTGCTTGTATTTTTCTGCTAACAAGCCAGTTGTGAAGCGAGCCAAGACAAAGTAGCAGTAGTTCTTGTTAAACTCGCTTGTAGAGCTTGTAGAGGGTTGCACTGCAGCTTTGGATGCCATTTGTTTTTCCCCCACTTTTTTTTCTTTTTTTCAGACGATTTCTTTGACTCTCGTCCCTCTTCTGTTTCTGTTTAAGGTCTCAGTTTCTCCATGCAAATGAGAGGAGCCACATTGATTTAGCCTCCAGTTTCCCGTTACTATGGCAACTACATAAAAACTACAAAGTGCTTAAAGCACACCACTTTTATCCCCGCGTCCCTCTGATCATCACAGGAAATTAGCATACCGGGAAACAGGAGAGCGCACAGAGGGAAGTAATTGTGCATTTGGAAAGGCCGCGCTGGCTGCCTGGACAGAGAAATGTGGGTTTGTTTGGGGGAAGTTGGCCGGTGAGTGGGAAAAACAGACAATAGGCAATGCAGAGCAGTAGTCAAAAAGAGGCTATAGAAAAGTTTTCTTATGCAAACTGATGTGTCTTCTTGTCAATATGCATTTATGTACTGGACAAAAGATGGATAAGTACTTTATTGTTCACAAAGTAGGGCTTCACAATTAATCGAAATTGAATTGAAATTGCAATTTGAACTGTTGCAATTAGCAAACACAAACAAATCTGCAAATCTGCCATTATTTAGGTGATATAATATAACAAAATATCCCATCCCACTTGATCTTTCTTTTATTAAAAAGACTTGAATTCAATTTATTAATCTTAATAATTTTCACTAGACTGGGCTTATTTACTTATTATGGTTACTTATTACTAGATTATTTGTTTCAAGTTATTTCTTTCCTGTTTCAACCAAATTTTTACTCATTTCAAGCAAAAATCATCTGCCCATGGGGTAAGTGGAATTTTCTTACCCCATGAGCAGATCATTTTTCTGGCTTTTGCTGAATTCAAGTCATTATAACTAATGTAGATTTTGATTTTTTGCAGCATTCAGCTGAAGTTCAGACCTCTACAGAAATGAACTGAAGGCATGTGTTTCCTTGGGTTAGTTCAGCAGTGAATATTTCAGTGTCAGTGCTCCATCAAATGCTTAAAATGTTTACTGTGAACTGAACATTGATTTTACAAAATATATCGCAAATCTAATCACAACTGCAATATCTCCCAGCAAAATCACAATGAGATATTTATTCAAAATCAGTCCTATCCCAAAGTAAAAGTTTTAAATTGTGTAAACATGTTGCATTCTGAGAGTGGGTGTCTTCAGTACGGAACTTAAACACACAAACACAATACGGTCCACAAAATGTATAATAAATTAAATGTACAGATATTCATTTAAAAGAAAGCCTGTACTGTAGCTTTGTCTTTTATTCTTTTTGGTGAGTAACCTTTTACTTTATTTTTCACTGTAGAGACATGAAAACAATTTATGACACTTTTATTAATTTATGACCTTTTTACCTCAAAGCAAAAATGTTGAGGGCTCAATCCCTTGACAGGCAGCCAGTAGCCCTTTGTGCGCTCTCTTTGTTGGGTTTTCTCTTCTCAGGTTTTCCTCCACCATCCAAAGACATGTATGTGTTGTTGATTCAAAATTAATAGATGTATGCCTAGGTGCACCTATAACTGGCTATTATCCGGGGTGGACCCTATCTTGTGGACAAAGCAGGCGGGAGAGACTAAACAGATAGTAGAATATATATGCTACTCACCTCTTCAGCAGAAAGTGCAAAATTACTTATAACTAATTTAAGAACGGTAAAAATATATTAATACCATGCAACACACTGTTAAACAACATTGGTGTGGAAGTTGGTCAGTCATTGGAATAATAAAAAATGTTTTGTGGTGTTCCAGTGTCACCCTGTCCACATCCGTAAACATGCTCCTACAACCACACTCGGCACTTATACACCTTATAGGGCTGTTCGAACACCACAAAAACAAACAAGGCTTGATGTTTTCTTTCTCATTTGACCTTCAGAGCGACGGGAGAGCAAAGCCTTCGTATTGCCAATGTAAATGAGTCTACGTGAGCTCCAGCCCAATCCTGTGATGTCGACTGGCTGTGTAAAGGCTGTATTTGTGTTGCGAGAAGAGGCAGATAGAAGAAGGAGGATATAGAGGGTGGACACCAGGGCCAGGGAACCAAAGGAGATTTGAAGGCCAACATCAAACGGCGCATCAGCTCATTAATGCATGTAGGGGTGACCCGGAGCCAGCGCTAGAACTATACAAACACATCAAAAACGCCTCCCAAAGCCCTGTCCTGACCATCATCACACCGAGTCATAGGAAGCTTGTGAAAGCCGCCCACCACGAGCCACACATTTGAATAGTTGCCTTGCTAACGGAAATAGGTTGCTTGTGCATGTTCAAGATTGAAGATGTTATCATGGAGGCCAGGAGAAAGTATTACTGTATAAATTAGACATTATTTTCTAAAGAAATATTCAAACAGCAAATCTACAATTGTTAAACCTGACCATTTTTGTTAGCAACTGGGCCCACAACATCACTATATTTATCTTATGGCTAAAGGCCCTGTCTAATGACGATAATGCCGGTGTGATTGAATAATATCTAGACTTTGCACATCAGTAGGGGAGCGGTGATGTTAAAATTTGTGCCAGTTTTTGTTTTATGTGAATAGGTCCAGTAACATCAGAGATATTAACCATAAACCACGCCAAAACATCTGCATTGTGACATTTCAGTAGCAGACTCTTCCATAGAATGTCTCCATCTCAGTCTCACATTATACTGGTGTATACTGGAGCCTATCCCAGTAACTACGGGCCTTAGAGTCACCAGTTCACCCAACACACACATGTCTTTGGACGGTGGGATGAAGCTGGAGAACCTGGAGAGAACCCACAATAACATGGAGAGAACATGCAGACTCCACCCAGAGAGTTTGTGTGTGACGTCCAGCCTGGGGATCAATCCCATGACCTCCCACAAACCGCTCAGCCACCATGCCCCCCTTTCCCTGAAGATTAAATCTATTTTAATCAATGTCATGTTTGAATATTTCCTCAGTGTGTTGTTGTTGTTGTTTTGTACACTGACCATGCGCCACACATTTGAATAGTTGCCTTGTTTATACCTGAAGTTTGTAAGGCATGGCACGGGCCAGACGAAATTAGATCCACACCTCCACTTTCTCATAGGAGCGTGTCTCCACTACTTTCTGAAAAAAAAATTACCTTTCCTCACACTGCTATCTGAGCCATTACATTGGTCAGATATCAATATTGTTTTCCAATTTTGCCTGCCGCACGAGGTGGTTAGCAGCAGATGAAAAACTTCAAACTGTCTCACTCACTGAATGCGCCTGCCTGAAGGTTTTCCCAGCATGCAATTCTGAAACAAAGAGGCCCCTTTTTGATTTCTACACAGCGTGACCTTTTTTGATTGGGTGAGATTGGTTGGCATGGAAATCAATAGTGCGTTGTGTATTTGATGCAGCCTTATCTCTTCTTCACACTGTCTGCAGGTAGAGGCTGGGGAGGCTGCTGTTTGTACTGAGCAGCGTGGACCACATAACAATAGTTCCTCTTCATGAAGTAAATGACTTTTGTGTGCCAGACAAAAAGAGAGGAAAACAGTTTGAAATGAGTCTGAGGAGCCTGAAAAACTGTCTCAGTGAGAAAGTTAATGTGCTGTGGCCTTTTATGATTAGTTTATCTTCATGGGTGTACATGCTTGTAAAAAAAATATGTACAGGTATAAATGCATGACCCTTCGCTATTTAGTTTCTCATAGTTGCTTGATATGCAAAAGGGACAGGAATACAATGTTTTTAATTTTCTGCCCTGTTAAAGCTGCAATGTGGTGCAAAATTAGCTGTCTTTAGTTCAACAGATGAACCACTAACTACAAGTCCATGCCATGCAATTTACTGAAAAGTAAATCTATAGGATTTAAAAGTCAGTTTCGTTTTAAAAACTGCAGTAGCTGTAACCTCCCATTTATGCTTATTCTGCTAAGGCCCTGCTACAAAAACAAGCAAAGCAAACCTAAACAAATGACTACTGTAAGATACTAATGTTAGCTAGGAGCCAGACCAATGCCATAATACAGTTATCTCTTCTGAATGCATTACTAAATTGGATGTTTTTTTGTCACTTTACTCTCTGTAAGCAGATGTAGCCATTTCTGGGTTGGGCTCTTTCCCTGTAGGATTTTCTGCCAAAACAGATTAATTGTTGACAAGCAATGTAGACCAACAAGCCAATGGGCATGTCTTTTATTCTAAAAGGAGTAGTGCTTCTTTCATGCGAGAATAGGCGCATTTCCACTGGATGGTATGGCATGGATAGTGTTGGTTTGGTACAGGTAGCCCTGAAACCTGCTGTGTATCCATTACTCCAGGTCAAGGAGACTCTCTCGTCCCCTCTGGGAATACGTCTGTTTATCACAAGGACAAGTACACTTTTGATTTCAAATTTTATTTTTTTCATTTTATTTCTGTTCTTTGGCTTGTTGTTTTAAAGTTAAGGTGGACTTTCTTGCCCCTGTAGGGAAATTTGTTCTCTGCATTTGACCCATCCTTCAATACCACTGAGGCAACCTGTCAGGAGCAGTGGGCAACTGCGGTGCAGCACCTGAGGACCCTTCGTCAGTTTTTGAGCCAGGATCCTGGTCAGGAGTGTCTGGCTGGAGGATTTAGTCTATTGTGCATGTTTTAGGTTGGAAACCCACACAGACATGGGGAGAACATGCAAACTCCACACAGAAAGGCCCCATACAGTCTGAGAATCGAACCCAGGACCTTCTTGCTGTGAGGTGAGTGCTAACCATTAAACCACCATGCTGTTTTTGCCCGAGTGTGGATTCTCACTCATCCAATCAACTCACAGCAGTGGGTAGCTCTACTTTTTCCAAACCGAACCCAGAGCTGGACCCAGAGCCGGACCCAGAGCTGGACCCCCTTGCCAAAAGTTAGCACGGTTTAGTGCGCCCTCTGGGGTTGCTTTGGATCGCTTTGGGAAGTGGAAACACCCTTAACAGGCCTGACTCACACTGTACTGCCCCAGTGCAAATGCTCCTATTGTAATTGGCCAAATCTTGTCGTCAAGGTTTGAAAATTCTCATCTACTAAAAAAAATAGTACAAGGACTTATGGTCAATTTCTCACAAATCTTTAAAATTACAATGCAGGCGTAATTTTGCAGTTTTAAAAGAAAAGATGTCACTGCACTTTTTATAGCATCCATGCTTTAATACCACAAATCGCATTTGTAAGACTATTCCTAAAATATGATCAAAAAAGATGAATGAAAATCTATTTGTGCATTTTGAACAATGTCATGTTTGAAAATAGCTCCAATGCATTCTTACATATTGGGGTCACCAAACATGAAAATGCTGTAAGTCATAATAAGATCAACCTCTTCATGCTCAGTCAATGTGGCTGAATAGTGAATGGCAGCAGATCCTCTTTTCACCGTGACATTGGTATTAGACCAGTCCAACCCGGGCAAGAGCCGGAGGACACCACAGGGAAGATCTATGGACATGATACATAATGCTGTTTTTCTTACTGTTCATATCCTGTTAGTGTATAAGCAGTAAGTTTACACAGACATTTGCAGTGTTCACTGGTGCCTTCAGGTGCATTTGGATAGAAAACGACATATGTTTTACAGATAGAATTGTGTTTCTTATCCTCTGGAGATCTTCTGAAATCAATTCATCTAAAGCAATCTAAAATCCTTAAGACGATTCTTCAAAGACCTTTCATGAAAGCAGTGGAGGCTTTTGCTCATTGTTGCAGTTCAAAAGCTCAACTGTAATTTTCATACCATAATTTAGCAGTATCAATTCGAGATAGCAGACTCGCTTTTTAAAGAGGATTCATGCAGAGTGGTATTATGATAATCTAGCATAAACATCTTTCTGCATAACAAAAAAAGAAATGTTTTGGCATGTTTTGGTCTAGCCTACGGGGCTACTTTAACAGCCTTCAACAGTCTTTTTTTTTCTGCATATCAATAGCCAAAGCAACCAGCTGTTTCTTACTGAGCACCTCCAAAAGCGCATCTGAAACCATTTAAATCAAACGCAGTCACAGTTTCCACAGTGCATTATAGGCATTCCATCATGGCCTCTCGCTCCATGCTGCGTAGCCTCTCTCGGCGGGGGAGCGCAGTATAAAGTGGGCACACGGCTACAGAAATATGTGGCCCACTGTGTCTTCCCCTCAGGAGCAGTAAAAGCAGAGTGAGAGGGAGGCAGAGAGAAACACACCAACAACAACCTCAGAGTTTCTTTAGCTTCGGCTTCGAGGGTTAAAACCTTTCCCTCCGTTCAGATAAGACACCTTTCTTCTCCGAATGCTTTGTCTCGCGGTTAGATCAGGGGAGAAGGCAGAAGAAAGGCGAGCGGTCTGACTGGCAACACCCCTGTGGAGGCTGTTCCAACATAAGCACACAGAAAAGCAGAACAATGGTCAATTCGAAGCTACATTTAAACACAATGTGCCGGACATTTAAACACATTTGTAAAGACATTTGAGGCTCTATAGAAGTGCAAGGTTTGATGATAACACACAATGAATGTCTCCCACCTGCGCTGTGTTACACTTTTTTACTGAATAGACTGAAACATCTGAAACAAACTACTGAAACACAGCTGCATAGTCACTTTTAGTTGTTTGCTTTTATAGCTGATGTTCGAAATGTAGCTAATGATGTAAAAGTTGCTTTACTGTCAACAACAAAAATATATAGTCCTTGACATTTCATTTGGTTTCTTTAAAGGGGTTATATTATACTAAAATGGACTTTTCTGAGCTCTCTGAATCATGTTATGATGTTCCATCATCAAAAACATATCTGGAGTTGTGTTTTCGCTTCATTCACGCATGTTTAAGTAACCCTCTATTCTCTGGCACAGCCAGTTCTGAGGACTCAAAACGCCTCTCACACTTACCCCCGCCCACTCCGGGAAGCCCTGCCCAATCAACAAGCCCTCTACATCCAGTCTGCTTTCATTCATTTATCCAAAAAACAGGCGTACAGCTCCACTGATTCCTCACAGCTATTTTTCATTTTGTATTAAAATGTCATCACACAAAAAGTTTCAAGAAGTGTTTTTCTTTCTTTCTTTCTTTCTTTCTGCACTCGCCTGCCATCTGCTGGTCTCTTCGCCTGTTTCTTTAAGGCAACAATAGAGCACTTATATAGTACTTGTATTTTTGTTCTCAACTTTCATTTGCTGTCTTTGTGCCCTGCTCTTTTCCTTAAACAACACATGTTGGACACAAAACAAAGAAAGGTTTATATACAAGATATTAAACATACACATATTTATCTCTCTGGTGTATTACTCTGCAATCTGGCCTTTCTTTTGTCAGTTCCTACTTGTACATTGAATTTGAGCAGCTAGGTTGCATACAGTACGTACAGTTGTCCACTTATCTGGCGTAACTTTGTGCATTAAGAAGTGTACAGACCTTGTGTTTCAAAAGTTACTGGCCAAAATAAAAGATTGAAACAAATTTCCACAACACTTTCTGTAAATGCCTTTATCTGACATAGATAGCACTGAGCTGAGCTAACCATAAAAAAAAAAAAAAAATCTAGATGTCATCTGCACACTTTACAGCTTAAAGACAGAAGAAAGTTCCTTTGTTCCTTTAATGTGTTGAAAGTTAATTTGTCATTGCAAAGCAATTTAGCTCAGAGTCAAATTTAAAGGCAGTTAAAATGGACTGTCAGTGAGATAAGTGATCACAGTGTTTTTAATGTTTAAACCCAACATTAACCTCAACGTTTAACTGATGCTAAGACAGTAGCTTTGGGGCAAAATCAATACATGGCTCCTGTAGAAGCTAGGCGTTTACCTCAGAGGCGAGGACATAAAAGACGTGTGTGTGTGATAAATGGGACAGCCGTTGACACTAAAACAGAAAGGGCAACAACTGTATTAGGTCCTGAAGCCTTTGGCCAAGTTTAGTCCAGCAGTTGCCTCCCTCCGGGGCTAAGGGCTCAGGCGTCCCGTCCGCTCTCGGTGGTCTGCCCTCATCTCGTCTTTCATAGAAACAAGAGGCAGGAAGCATCCACAGGGATCAACAGATGCAGCAGAAAACCACAAAATGGCTTCCTCCTGAGCGGGCCATGTGGCTTTGAGATCGTAAACCTCGGAGCCTCAAAACAACAAGCAAAACACAACAGAGTACCAGAATGGGTACTTTAAAGACGTGGGATAAATTAGTGAGATCTCAATAAAAATCACTGGCATGCTTTACAAATGTGAGTAAACTGGGTTACTTTTGCTATTGTTATTTATGAAAACGTTACTCAGTGTTACACAGCTTTTTTGACTGCTTTTTTTCAACCAGTTTTTATTGATTGATCGGAACACCAGTAATCAGAGAACAGAAAAACTCCTAAGCCATCCTGAAAAAGGAGCCAGTAACACCTTTGAGTGATACTTAAATTAATACTTAAAATTACACTGACTTCCAGCTCCTGAGAAGAGTCGGGCCAAGCGTATAGTCTTACTCAAACAAGCATGAATGGAGGAGGAAACAATATTATAACATGGTTAAAAGCTCAAAAAAGTTGATTTAGTACAATAAAGACACATTAAAGTCACATTACCAAAAAGCTCTTTTCTTTTAATGGACATAATTTTTTGTACAATGTGCTAGTTTGTGATGAAAGAGTTTTGTTCAAAAGTAGTTTCTTAAATGTACTGGTACAAGTGTGTAGCTGTGTACTGAGCAATGAGAAGTGTAAAGTGTTTTAGTGACTGTCTCCAAGTGTTAGCCATGGCATTAATTTGCGATTATCCACTGTGTATATCTTAAGCCATAAGCATAGCTGGAATAGTTGCAACAGGCTTTTATAGGTGGTAGAAAATGAATAAATAAGCTAAATACTAATGTTTAAAGTAAGAATTGAGTACTTTTCCACTTCTTCTTAATGAAACAGAACATTTACTTTGTGGCTGACGTTGGCTCATCTGCACACCTCTGATGACTTCTTGTGCTTTTGACAGTTTGTGCAAAAAAGTTTAAAGGCTTACTTAGACAAACTTTTTTTTCTTCTTTTATAAGCACCAAGTCATTTTGAAGCGTGGACATTGCCGTGAGAGGAACCTGCCAAAATCAAGTAAATAAATCAGTTGACTAATGTGAAGCGTTTGTAAGGGTGTGCATAATCGGGGATTTGGACTGTCTCCTCTCTCTCACTGCTGGTGTTGTGACTCCAAACCCAGGCCGCAGCTCCCAGCAGCTCACTCTGTCCCCTCTGCCGCCTCCTCAGTGTCTCCAGCCGGAAAATAATCTGTTCCAGTATACTTGCCATGAAATGAGCAATGCAGCACTTGTAATGCAGTGGACAGGCAAAGCTTAACAGATAACATAAGCCCTGATTCTTTACCCCCCTCCTCCTCCTCCTCCTCCTCTTCCTCTCACTGTTAGCAGCGCTCGCCCCATCCCCTGTTAAATCAAGACCAAGACAGAGAAGATTTGGTTCACTACAAGGGAAGCTGTTTTACTCTGTCTTTGTGCTTTCTTTGTCAGATTTGTTTCATGTTGACTGTGTAACCTCTGCTGTCTGCCGTACTGTAAGAGCTGGTTTTGTTCTTCCCTGCTGTTTATTGTGGTGATTGTCATTTGGCTAATGTATGCATAAATACATATATACAGAGAAGGCTTGAAGCAGGATCCTTACAGAAGTGACAATCTCGTGGGTGGGAAGAAAGAATGAAAATAAATTATTTTAGTAACTGTTGTAAATATCCTGTTCTGTTGCTTTTATCTGGCATTGGTTTGAGTGTGATACCATCTGGATGGGTTCAACTTAGATACATATCACTGCGTTTCTCTTGACAAAAAAAAAAAAACATGTTTTTTTCTGTACACAAAAACTTGTGTGTAGTTGGTGTTAAAAAGATTGGCTGGTGCACGCGGGTTCTATCCTCTGCCGGGCAAGTCTGCGTGTCTTCACTTACTCTCTGTTTTCATGGGTTTTCTGTGGCTTCCTCCTGCCGTCCATGGATGTGTATGGTGAATTGGTGAATCTAAAAAGCCCTAGTGAATGAAAATGAGAGTGAATGGTAGTCTGTCAGTGTATATCTCTGTGTCAGCCCTACAACTAACTGGTCATTGTCCAGGGTGTACCATGCCCAAGATCCATAGCTGCTGGGACTGGTGGAAGAAGCTGAATGATGGAACCTGCCTAGTGACGAACCAGTCACCTGTTTGTTGAGCACTGAATATCTAAAACATTGCCTACAATAACCAATGAAATAATAAACATTTTCAGTCTTAAGCAACCAACTACCAGATGGAAATCAACATAGACTGGATTCACTTTAGAGCAGCTGTCAATGCATCAAACTTCACTTCTATTCTCTCTTCCTTCCTTTCAGTTTTTTTCCTTTGATTCACATATTGATTTGTCATTAGCTGGATACTTTTCCTAGCACAGGCCTCTTCATTTATCCAAGTTTTGGTCTAACACAAAAGGTATACTGACTTGTGTCTGGATTTAACTTTTTCATGGCTTGATTAGTCTATCTAACATTTCTTGGTCAAACTTAATTCCAACCAGGAGAGAAATAAACAGACACAAACAACAGAATGAGGTGCAATGAATGATTTATTGAGGGAATAGTTTTTGGCGCTTAGACCCCAGCCGGTAGAGCATGCAACACGATGAAGGGAGAGTATGTTTGATTGTTAGGGAAAAAACTCTCCCCCTAGTCTAGATACCGGTGGTGTTGATGAAGAGGAGGAGATGGAAAGGCTGGAGAGGTTGATTCTCTGCTGCTGAGGTTGCGATGGGGACAGAGGAGGGTTGCAGCATGGACGCTGAGGAGGGAGCATGGGCTTTTAAATACATTGCTTGGGAGGTGATTGGTTGAGAGGCACAGATGGCAACCTGTGATTGTGATTGGTCTTCCTGTTGAGGATACACTACAGCTTCATTTGTGAAACTCCCATACAACAGCAGTGTAAGATTGTCAGATGCATCTGTCAGTGTGGTATACTCAGAACACATATACTGAGAACACTCTATGAGAGCACAGCAGGAAACCTCAAAGCCAGAAACTTGTTTAGTGTACGCATGTGCCCCTGAGCGACTTGTGATTTAACATCATAACAACTCATGTAAGCAGTGTGACAAAGAGGAAAAAAGCCAAACATCTTGTATGGAAAAAATCCACACAGTTTTTTGTGTACTGATGAAAGTGTGCACCTCCAAAGAAAAATAATCCTAGGCCTGAAGCTATTTATTTGCGATGTGCATAAAAGTAGATCAGACTCTGGAGTGTGTTCATCTCTGTGATTATACTGGACTGTTATGGGACCTCCCTGGCTGTGTGTTTGACAGCGAACAGCAAACAGCCTGACTGTGATCGATCGGCTCTCGGGCCTGTCCTCCCAAGTGCCTTGTGGTTTCAGAGGTTCGGAAAATCCGCCACGAAGCGGGGCCCTCCCATCTTGTCTGAACCAAACATTGTCCGGGTGGCACTTGCTCCCATGCTCCTTGCTCGTTGGAATGCCGGCACGCTGAGGATAACAGGGTTTCCTCTGATCTGACCGGGACCTCTCTAATTTGGGTATCCACTCCTGCCACTTCCCCTGACCAGAAACCATTTAAATTGGCGGCCACGTAGGAGCTGGCATTCCCCTTTTCCTCTGAGCTTTAATGGTTTGTTCACTTCTGTGGGCCCATGTTTGGTTTCTCTGTCTTCTTCTATAACCCCAATTCCAAAACATTTGGGACACAGTGTAAGGGACAATGTACAAAATAAAAATTAGATATTTGACCATTTAATGAATATAAGACAAATAATAGTGACTTGTGGAAATGTTCCTTGTCCATGCCATTTCTATTACAGAATAATGACATAAAACATAATCATGTCTTTAATGCTTGCAGTGTTGCTTGAGGACCTGAAGATCATGATCCAATTCTAGTCTCATTAGTCTCATTTATACTCACATTTGGATCCGTCGCTAACGTTATGTCAATCTGAAATGGCTCCGGTTGAAAAGGTTTGTAAAGGGACGGGACTTTCAGTAGAATACATGAAAGTTATTGGATAAAGCACCAGCTACATAGCTAAACAACAAACCACTACAACAATAAAACATATGAATGTCTATTAGTAAAACAAAAACACAATAAAGAAATTGTTAGAAGATTTTTGCTGTTTTTGTAAATGTATAGCAGCATGTTATGTTTTTTGTGTCGCCATGTTGATAACAAGTATCACTAAAAGTTCTTGTTGCTGTCGGCAAACCTAAAACCCCGCCCACCCGGAAGTTGGAAGTATAAATGCTGTAACTACTAACAACACCTGGAACGGACAAAAATGCTCCTTTTATACTCACACATCATCACTGAAGTGTTGTCATTTAACTTAATTAATTGCAAAATGTTCCTCCAGCTGTTTTTTTGTAGTAAAACTTTATTTTTAGTGCCCCATTCTAACTTTTTTGAGATGTGTTGCTGCCATCAAATTTAAAATGCACTAATATTTTGTCATAAAATGGTAAAATATCTCAGTTTCAAACGCTGATGTTCTATAATGTTTTTTATGAGATTTACGAACTTGGATATTGGGTATTTAATTTACATTTTACCCGTAACTTTTTCTGAATTGGGGTCGCACCGCTGTCTCAACTCAGGAGGTGTTTTTGGTCCTAATTATTGTCCGTGGCATTAAAACCGTGGGCTTTAAAGGTACAAACAAAAAACCTCAGCTCCAGCATCAATGCTTGTCCACATTGGCTACACACGTACAGTGACAGGCGTAGCAGAACATCAGACTCTCCAGCTGCAGGTGCCGGAGCAGGTTGTTCTTGCCAGCTCTCTCGCAGTGACAGACCACCCACCTGCTCCAGCTCTTCCTATTCATGTCAGTGTGGCGTCAGTGGGAGGGCAGCTAATGGGATTTCGCTATCAGCACCTCAGTGTAGCCGCCATGTCAGCTCTCCTCCTCCTCCGTAGAGCTGCACACAGTCAGGCAAGGTAACACTGCTCGCCGCGGATCGCTGCAAACTGTGAAAGGCACAAGACGTTAGCTGACACATAATGCACTTGTCAAAACACACTGGTACACAAACAGAGATGAAAAGGCTCTGAGAGTAAACAGGAGTGGACTTCGACAGCTGTGGTTAACTTGGACTCCCAATAAGGATGGGCTGGCTTCATTAAACCCACAGGATTTTATTCAGAACACATAACAACTAATAAGCTACATACTGTGGCTGGAGTAGGCAATGCAGGTGAAGTGTCTTGCCAATGGACATAACAAGAGTATGCACAGGGTCAGAGCGGGAATCACACTGCCAGCCCTTCAGTTTCTGGGCTATCTGCTTAACTTTCTGCACCCCAGTTTGGGAAAATAACTTCTCTAAAAGACTTCCATAAAATAGTGGGCCGCAATAAAATTATCATGAAATCAGTTCAGATCCTAGAATAAGACCATCTGAGATCTAGAGTGAAGATTTCCCAGCACTATCCTGGGTGTGGATCTCAATCTTGTGACCTGTTTTTTTAGGCTGTAATGCTGAGAACTATAGTCTGCTATAGTCTAACCAGGCTGTTACTTTATCCCACAGTGAATTGACAACTCTTTGAAATTGGAAAACATAGTTACAATGTTTGAATGAATACAAGAATGTCATTTTCAACATAACAGTGATTGTTTCAAAGATTATTTTTACTACCACAAATGACTAAATCTTTCACCATGTCCCACTAATACAGTATACATTTTGAGGTGCTTGACGATGAATTCAAAATGGCCTCAAAATCCAAGGCAGTGTGACTTCTCTGATTACTGCGACAGTAAAACACTTTTATTCCTTTCTCTCTGTACTGTCTGCGGCCACAGAGGAGATGCTCCAGGCCTGCAGCTCTTCTTTCAAGGTCATCTCCCACAACCTGCCGGTGCAGAGACGTACATCATTTTAATTCATTGAGTTTTACAGTAAGCTTAAAGATCCCTGCAGTAAAAGTAGAAGAACAAATAGAGGAAGTCTGGGTGCAGAGCTGTCACATCATCTGGAGTCCACACACGATGCAGACAGTGTTTGAATGGCGACTAATCAGTTCAAGGTGTAACAAAGAATGTAGGAGCGGAGTGTGGAAAATGAGGGCCTCATTACTGCATCTCATCAGTATTTCTTCACCTGGCTCTGTCACAACACACTGAGTCTTTCTCTGTCTGTACAGCTCAAGCCTTTCATTCTCAGCCTTCGATGGCGCTCTCTTCTCTGTCTTTCAAAGTTTACAACTATTGTCTGAAAGTTCACACTTTTAGTTTGGTGGCAGTGCGGCACATTTTCCTGCTTTTTGGCTCTTTCTTCCCTGTGTGCTGCTCCACATCACAGATCCAGAGAAGGCCTTTTGTGTCTTTGCCCCAAAGGCAGTCGTCTTGTAGATTAATAATTACAGAGTACACAACATTGGGGAAAACAATTTCAGCATCTTTGATGTCAAACATAAGAGAAACCAAAATTACAAAGAAAAAAGGACGATGAGGAAAGGTCTTGAAAGATGGTCGTTCTTTGTGTCTCTGCTCTGTTTCCTTTCCTGTTATTGTTGCTTTATACTGGTTCACATTCACAACATTAAGGGACTTAAAAGCAGAGGGCGTCTTCCCCAGGAGGGCTGTATTTGAGAAGTGGCATGGCAGCATGTCAGAGATGAGAAAGAGCTATATATATTTTGTTTACATGTTTTACATCAGCGCACTCTGGGACTTTTGTTTGTTTAGTGAAGAATTAGGATAAATAGAAACAGTCCAGATTGAGGAGGACAGAGCTGTCAGGCCTGAGTTATGATTATGGGCAGTAATTGAAAGGTTGAGACTGCGCTTTGCTTTGCATCTCGATGAAACTGCTCTGAAAGAGAAAGCCATGGCTCATTGGAATGAGGATTTACAGTCTGCTCTGTCTTGTACTTTACTAAACCAATGCTTTTTGTCTTGTACAACACTGAGTGAGAGGCTCTGGGCAGTACTCCAGACATGGACCAAATGATTGCTCTCTGTCTTTTAATGAAAATAATAAAAGAATATTTATACACACACAAGCCACAACAGATAATCAGAGGTTTCCTGTGAGATGATGCAACCCATTTTGACAAAAGCCAGTCAAGTTCTTTTATTCTCAATTAGCAACTTGTTTTGAGTTATTTTACTCCCACTTTCCTGTGTTTAGCAAAGCATTCCCAATAACAAAATATATTCATAGCTTGTTGCACTTTTGAAATTATTTAATTCATAGTGGGCCCTATAGAAACAGTGTAAACATAGCTCTTTTGACGTAGTTAGAGACCAGATTGTGAATGTACTATAGGAGAGCATCTGTAAAACAGGTATAGAGTTGGTGGGAATCCAGACAGAGAGAACAAGAGTCAATTAAAACCTATTGGTGGTCCTCAGTAGCCCAGGGGAACTGCTACACACTTAACATTATTGTATTATTTTAATAGTAGTCTGTCTAATTACATTCAACAAGCCTGTGTTTCCATGTTTCAATGCTCTGTAACGCTAGAAACAGTAAAATTATACTCATAACAGTTTTATGGGACCTTGAGTAATAGAGGGTCCTAACCTCATGTTTAGGTCAGCACTTCCCTTGTTAACACTGGGACTGCATTTGAGGAATTAACAGACCACATTAACACAAGTGTAGGAGTGAGCAGAAAGAAATGCAGAAACAGTGAAATTAACTTTGAATTAGAGCGTAGCCTTTACAGATGATGTCATGTAATTACCCCCACACTGAATCATTTAACACGGGCTAACTGACTGGATTTATCATAGTTTTAGCAACAAAAGCTATAAACTGTTGCTATGTTGTTGTCTTTTTTTATTTATTTATTTTTTTTGCATGCCTGACTTTAGGTAGCTGCGGTGAATGGAAGTGACTTTACAGAGAGATGTGCAGCAGGGGAATGACCAGAGACTGCAAAAACACTGAAATATAGCAACATTTACAAAGGAGTGGTACAATATGACACAATTTGAAGGCTTTTCCATAAAACACTGCTACCTACACTGCAGATTCACACAAGTGCAGCTCTCTCAAAACCATAAGCAATAGGTTTCTTTTATACAGTAGTTAAATAGAGCACAACTGTTTACTACTCTGTTATTTTTGTTATTTAACTTGTATAGTAATATCTATCCTACTTTCTAAGTACTAAGTAGCATTGGGAAGCTTACCTCCTTCTGTTAGTTGTTGTATGCTCATTACTACAAGCATGTTTTATAGAGACACCTGTTTAATGAGCTCAAATGACTTTGTTTAATATGCTTTAATGCTTTCTTGACTGAAAATAAATTGAACAAAACTTACGAACCCAACAGCAGATGATTATATATAATACAACAAGTGCCACTGGCTGGGAAACAGTGAACAAAAGCAGGTGCTAGTGTCTTGACCGGCATTGACTTCTTTGTTGGGAGTCGAGAGCCAGAATATTGTCTCATGATGCCAAGGATAGGCCTGGAGGGGTGAACGAACAGTGAAGTCTGTTAGTGGGTGTAGCACACATGAAACAGATCATGGAGATAGAGCACATTTCCACTTGTTAAAGTTGGCATAAACAACTTGACTTCCAGTGGTTTGCTTTAGATAATATGGGCCTAAATGAGGAAATGTGTCAGCAGCGGGGTTAGTCACTGCAAACATCAAACTGACACATTACTTAAATAGATGGGGTGGGATCGCCAAATGCCCGGGTTTTCCCTGTAACGGCTGACAAAGATGTTCGGCTGAAAAACTCCCAAAGAAACCGCAAGAGCAGGGAAAGATTTATGTATTGTTTATTTCACAGGCCGTTTGTTTAAACAGATAAAACTCAAAGCTTTTTAACTTTTGACCAGCATTGATATCATAAAAACATTAAAACACTATCCTTAGAGTATTTCTGTTTACTTGACATGAAAAAGGGAGAGTGAGCCATCCTTCATAGACTCAGTGCACTTAGTTTACCACACTCATCATTATAACACCATTTTTATACCATACATGCAGAGTCGTAAGTTTAACATTAACACAGGCGTAATTGGGGTTACCACACAGAGGCACACCTTTGTCACTGCCTACAGGTCTGTGTACCTTTTGTTCAACTGATTTTTGTTTACGAAACAAAAGTAAAAAAACAAACAAACAAGGTTTATCTTTTTATTTCTTGTTTTTGAATGTTAAAGCGCAAAAGCAAATAACAGTTTGTTTTTTATTTTTTTATTTGATACTTGAAAATATTACCATTTCAAGTCTTTGAGACTGAATTCAATATTTAATTTTTCATTCAGTCTTTAAATGTTCATCAAATCAAAAAATGAAAAATCAATTATTATTTGCTTATTTTATTTTACATTCAAAATAAAAAAAATTAAAAAAGAACCATTTTTTAATTTTTTAAATTCGTGTTTCTCAAATGAAAATCAATTGAACGAAAGGTGCATGGACTCCTCCACACCTAATGATCATACAGTATTTCAATTGTGACACAGAGCTGGAAGAAGAAGCTGTTTTAGATCATCTTCTGGTTTCTTCAATTCTCCAAGTAAGCAGACAAACTGAGCACTACTAGAGAAGCACATCCATGTTTCTTCTTGAGCACACATTCTTGCATAAAGGTTTGAGGATAAGCAAATTCTTTTTTTTAAATATATTTTAAAACCCAAGAAACTGCACAATGGCAAAGCGGTTAGTGTTCTCGGCTCCCAGCAAAGAGATCATGGGTTCAAGCCCCGGGTCAACCAACACACCATCACATGAAATCTCTGGGTGGAGTCTGCATGTCCTCCCCGTGTTACCGTGGGTTCTCTCCGGCTTCCTCCCGCCGTCCAAAGACATGCATGTGTTAGGTGAATTGGTGACTCTAAATTGACCCTAGTGAATGTCTGTCTGTGTTTGTTTCTGTGTCAGCCCTGTGACAAGCTGGCCCCTGTCCAGGGTGTACCCCGCCTACGGCCCAAAGTTACTGGGATAGGCTCCAGTTACCTGCGACCCCTAACGGGAATAAGCGGTAGAGAATGAATGAATAATATATTTTAAAACTATGTCCAATGTGTGTTTGCACCAGATGCAGCAACAAATGCCAAAAACTACACATCTCAACCTTGAAACAATATGGAAACAACATATTTACACTAAACAGGAACTGCAGCTCATCAAGCCGCCTTAACAGGAGACTCTCACCAGGGGGAAACCATCTGCAGCACAATCGCTACTTATTAAAATGTCTGTCAGAGGTCATGACACCACATTTCTGAGCAGCTGAACTCACGATAGTCCAGCTCAAGACAATAGCTGGGTTTCCATCCAAACGTCAAGCCAATCTATTCAAAGTTCTGTGTTTCCAGATAAAGAAACTAGAAACCAACAAGAAAACCATAGAAAACAGAGTGATTAATATTAGTTATGATTGCACATGTTATAAAGTCACTCTACAGCAGCACAGTTTGAGATTTCCAAATTGAAAACTTTAAACAGAAGAAGATGTTGTAATGTACCCCGGACGGCCAGACAAACTCTTTTCCAATTCTTTACTAAGAAAGTAGTCTGGTATCCCTTTGCATGAGTTTAATTTTGGTGGGCGCAACAATCACAGGAGACACAAAGGGCGGGATGTAAGCAGTGCACCGCTGATCTGTATAAACATGGTGGATTCTTGCCGGTTTTGCCAGAAAATGCCAGAATACACCATACACTGAGCAGCTCTGTTCTTATTTCTGAGTGGGGACAGCAGCAGAAGGCAGTTTTACAAAGACAGAAAGTGGGACTTTACTGTTGTTAAAATGAAAACAGGATGAAGACAAAAATCCCACAGAAGACCGAACAGCAACGAGGACTTCAGCAGAACCAACAGGTGACAAAGGAACGCACTAAACACTGTTAACTGGAAAAGAAAAGTTATTCAATTTGCCATCTTGTTTTTTTATTTTGCTAGGAGATCAGCTTCTGTATTTGTAAGACGCGGCGCAGATAAACAGCTGTGATAGGCCAGTTCCCAATCAACTGGGGAGAAATGGTTTGCTGTGACAGAGGAACCAGACTGTCCTGCTGTCGAAAGGAAAGTAGGAGGGGCTGGCTGATCAGGCTAGTTGCTAGGTCGAGCCTTGTACATACGGGAAAAAAAATGACAGAAGGGTTTTTGGGAGGTCATAGTGGCCAGACATTTTACTCTATAATTTTGGTTTTGAATATTTTGAAAGGTACAGCACAAACATGTCATGTGCATTTAATATAATCTATGTCAGACTTTATTTTCCCACAAAAAAAAAAAAAACACTTGAGGAAAACCACTCATGCTCACACGGGACATCTTTGATTGACCAGTTCACAAGAGCTGGAGAGTGCCCACAGTAACAAGGGAGGACCTGCAGACTCCACTCAATGTTTTCTTGTTTCAGCCGGATCTGAAGATTTAACCCACAATCTCTACAAGAGCATTAACCACTCTGCCACCGTGCACACCTCACCAAGAGCTGAACTGATTGCAATATGTAGATGATGCTCTTCAGTAAGAGCCGATAACCCATTACAGGACACACAGTGCATGTAAAGCAGGATTTGATGCGTATTTTGTGATTTAGATTTAGTCCTTAGCTGTAAAAGTGCAGAGAGGGAGAGGGGCAGAGGATAAAAGGTTGAAACAAACAAGCGGGATGCAGCTGTGTTCAATTTCCTGCAGCATGCTGTTCCTATCACAGCTCTGTTCAGATGCACCAGTTAGACCAAGGTTAGGAACGGCTGTGAATGTAAACCAGTCGTCCCATCATCACGTGGCTTAATGAGGGCTTCATGTGGGAATGTCAGTTCTCACCCAGACCTTTTCCCTCTGGGCTTTTCTACAAACTGTACAATACAATACTAAACTACCATATAGTCCTACTTTCACTTCACTTAATAATAACAACACATCCGCAACATAATATTTTTTACATCTGACCACACACGTCCCACATTCACCATTATAAAGAGTATAAGAACTGTATAAATGTTTTTTGTATTTATTTAAGGAAAACAAACAAATCTTTTTGAGTAGTATAAAAATCACATCTAAATAACATTGACAGTTGAAGTTAAACCAGAGGTGCAAAGTAATCAGACACTTTTACTAAGTAGATTTTTGAATAAAATACACCTGAGTATATTTTCTCAAACATACTGCTACTTTAACTTGAGTAAATTTTAGGAGACACTTTTTTACTTTTATCATTTTTAGTACATGTAATCTTGAAATAAGTAAAAGTGTTTTTTTAACCTAGCAGCTGTAGTAGTAGTAATAGTGGTGTTAGTGATACTTGTAGTAGTAGTAAACAATAGCAGAAGTAGTAGCAGCAGTAGCAGTAGTTGTACTAACAGAAGGAGAGAAAGTAAGAGGTAAACTGCAATAACTGTACAAGTAGTAGTAGTAATATAGTTTTTGAAATTGCAAAAAAAAACCTCTTAAAATATATTTTTTACTTTAGTCATTTTTTACATTCAATACTTTTTTATTCAAGTTATACTTTTTGTTGACTACTTAAACTTCTACTTGAGTAATATTATTTTGAAGTAACAGAACTTTTACTTAAGAAAGTAGTTCTTCTGTCCCTGCCCCTTTTAACCTGAACTTAGCTTTCCATCACCGCCCAGTAACATCTTTGACTGTAAAAACTCACAGGATTTTCCATACTTTTTCTGAAATGATATCTTCCATCTGGTTGCAAAGCGGGATTGTTTTTGTATGACCAGATGAAATTGCAAACATCCCGGCATAATTATTTCAAAAAGAGCATCCTGTTTTGAATAAGTTTGTGCTATAAAGGAAACGGCATGCTGGTAAACAACAACATACTCCTCACATGGCCCTGTTTTTCTTATTAGGAGCTTTTTGTATCGGGTCCAGAACCTGTTTTTAATAGGATCATGCAAAATGCGTCACTCTCACTCAGGAGCCTTGATGATTGGCAACAAAGTGTTCTTTTAGTGCGTATCCAGTGTCGCTCATTAGCTCGTGTCCTTATTAAGTGTCTCCTTGCTATCCCCTGGAGCCCGCTGCAGAGTCGTCCCATGTCAGCACCCCCACCACACCAGCACAGCTACCCCCCCGGTCCCATCTCAGGCTCTTTCTCTGTTTCTCCTTCCCTTGACGTGACCTCTGACCTTCCTTCAGTCTGCCGTCTCACATCAAAGCTTTGATACAGGCTTCCTCAAGGTGAAGCGACGGCTGCCTGTGTGGAGCCCCACCGTGGAGAAGACATCCAGAGGTTTTTCCACTCTTTAGGCGGCTGCTTTTACTCAAATTTATTGTGAGGGTCAGATTTCTGTGTTTATGTTCCTATTGCTAAGTGCCATAAGCTCATTTATACAAACCTAATTTCAAAAATGTGTGCAAAATGTATTTTTTTTTTGGTTGTATATTGTTATTTTTGTTATCTGAAAAAGTCTTAACAGTAGCTAGTTTAGTACACTTATGCTCAGAGGTGGGCTGTAACAAAGTAAATTTACTTGAGTACAGTACTTAAGTATATTTTTTGAGAATCTGTACTTTACTTGAACTTATTACTTTTACTCCAGTACATTTTAAAGTTAACATCTGTTTGTCCCATTAATGTATTGACACAAACTACTGTTTCTCATTTACTGGTTCTGTACAAACATGTGTCTTTCTAGTTATTCTAAATCTAAGATGGGGCCTCTATAGGATTAGACTGACATTTGTTTTTGACATCTCATCTTTAAAGGGTCTGATAAAGAAAGTATGAAAATGTATGTGTTATTCATATTTTACCAAAATTCTTGGCTACACTGATTTGAAATCCATTGTAAAAAACAAAAACAAAAAAACAAAAAAACTACATTATTTTAAGTACTTTGAATTCTTAAGTATTTTTGAAAGCACATACTCCAATACTTTAATTCAAGTAATAATTTGACTGAGCAACATTTATTTACTATACCCTAACCCTAACTGGAGTAATATCTGAATAGGAAAAATCAATACTTTTACTCAAGTAATGATGTTGAGTACTTTGTCCACCACTGCTATTGAAAGGCAGGAAATGCCTTACTGGCCTTACTGGTAATATGGGAGCACAGAACCCATTTATTGCCAATAAATCCGTGATTCTGTTATTTTTCCCAGTTCATAGGAAGGACAGACTTTTTTTAAATGACAGAGTAGCATTTTTTATGGGCAGATGCTTACCCTTGAGGCCTACTTGGATCTGTTTAAGTGCATTTAGTATATTAAATTAAAATGAGTCTTTAAACAGCCCTGGAGGGATGTGTTATTATCTATGAAAGAAGCAAGTGGTCTCAAATTCATGAGAACATAATTTGAATGTGGAAACAAAAAATCTGTTTAGTCAAATTGATATAGTTTCATGGAAAATTGCATTTCGCTCAAGGGAAGTTTAACGGGAGGGGCCTTAGACATTTTAACTAGCATACAAACGAGGAGTGTTTTTGGATATCGACCTTTAGCTTGGCCTGACATCCAAATCCACTTTTGTATTTAATACAAACAATTGCCAGGTTCCTGTGAAGCTGAGTTGGATGGAAAAATGAAAACAGAATAAATTGCCACTGACTGTAACTGGATAGACATACAACCTACTGGAGAGCAAGCACAGTACCAACAGCATGCACCACAAGCTGCTGCTGGATTGGCGCAATTTGAAAAACATATAACCAATCAAACAAAACAATTATTACTAAGATACAATTGATTTTGGTTGAAACAGGTTTGAAGTCAAGACTTGCTTCTTCTTGTGACAAAAGTGAATGGGTCTGGCTGTTCAGGCAAAACATCTTTATTATAATTTACTAATATCTGGGTAATTAATCCAGAAAAATCTACTTTTGTGTGGTTTAATGCCACAGCGTAACAACCGCTAAGTGTAATGGCCTACGCAATTTTTAAATGGATAACCAACCTGGGTAAAAATAGAAATGCTGCTAACCAAAGTGACTGACAGGTTGAAGACAAGCCTACTGAAAAACTTAAGTGAACTCAGTGGTGGAAAGTACCATATACTTCTACTTACTTTAGGGAATTACTGTATATAAATTTCCAGTCTTTCCTCAGAAATGATTAAGCTCTTCAGAGTAAGAGTGAAACATCTTCCAAAAACAAACCTGGTCCAGATGACCTTCTTGTTCAACCTTTTTTACAGATTTTTCCTGGATGACTGAGAATCAACACAGATGTCTTACTCTACTCAACTAAACATTTAGAAGTTTTTTACTTTGTTGGCAATGTGGGAAGTAGCATAAGTATTAGTTGTTATTGTAGTAATACTGTATAACTGATAATTAGAAAGGTAGTAGTAGCACTAGTAGTAGTATTAGTAGCAGGAGTAGTGGCTGCAGTAGCATTAATGGTTGCAGCACATAGCTGTAGTAGCACTCAGTAGTGGTGATGGTAGTATTAGTAGTAATCAACCTCAAAGTAGTAGTAGTAGCAGTAGTGGTTCAATTCAATTCAGGTTTATTTGTATAGCCCAATATCACAACAAAAGTCGCCTCAAAGGGCTTCACAAACAGTTGATCAAACATAAACACACAATCAGACTTAACACACAATCAGCACAAACAATAACTACACTAAACTAAACAGACCCAGGACACTCCTGTCCTTAGACCCTCCTTCTTGGTAAGGAAAAACTCCTAAAAAACCCAGCTACGGGAAAAAAGAAGAAACCTTATGGAGCCCATATTGAAGGAGAGATCCTCTCCCAGGACGGACAGGCAATGCATCTAGGACTGCTAGTCCCTTAGTTCATCTATAGGATCATAGATCAGCTCTGTAAGGATTCATCCAGACGAGAGTGGGTGAGATAGGTTGAGGAAGTCCATAGGATGCAGCAGGTGGCCTCATCCAGACAGGTGAGTGGGCGAGATAGGTCCAGGAGATCCGGGCTGCAGCAGGGACCTCATCCAGACAGCTGAGCGGGGCAAGATAGGTCCGGGAAATCCAGGATGCAGCAGGTGGGCCTCATCCAGACAGGTGAGTGGGGTGAGGGAGATCCGGGAGTGGTAAATGTAGCAGAACCAGTAATGGTGGTAGCAGTAAGTACTTTCTACTTAAAGAGGCTATATTATGCAAAATTGACTTTTCTGAGCTTTCTACTGTGCTAAAATGTGGTTCCCTCATCAAAAACACACCTGGAGTGGTGTTTTGTTTCATTCATGCATGTTTGAGCAATTGTCTATTCTTCTTTCTTCTTACATTGAGTTTGACAGAGGCCAAAACGGCTCATTTCACTGGTGTCTGCCTTTTCCACCTGACCACGCCCCTCCCCCCTCATGGGCCAGTCCTGTTCAGGAAGCACTGCTACAGCTCACGACTCCCTTGCAGCAACAAAACAAACCCACACTTGAACTGCAGTAGACAACGCTCAAACACTCTGCATGTGTTGCTGTAATAAGCACTGAAGGGGCGTGACATGGGCGTGACAGCAGTAGGACAGCGGGAAGGGAGGGTTCTTAAAGTGACAGAGACCTAATCTGAGCGTTCTTCAAAAGTCAAATGATGAGTTTCTTCAAATAAGGTTTTTTCAATAATTCTTGGGTTTTCTGACCAACAAAACATAAGGTGCAGGTCTAGATGTGTCCTAAATTAATTCAAAAGACTCACAAAAAACATAATATTGGCCCTTTAATAGAACGGGTGGGGGTGGGGTGCTCTGGGTCTGGGCCTGCGTTAGGTGAATGACTTGGAGAGTGAGTGGTTGTCTCTCTGTGTGTGCCTCTGTGTCAGCCCCGTGACTAAGTAGCCACAAGGTCCACAGTGGCTGGGATGGTCTCCAGAACCCGAAACCACGAGCAGAAATAAACAAAAGAAGATGAATGAAGTAACTAATATTAATTTAAAAATATCAAATCAAGAGAGTTAACAACATCCTCTTTACACTGGCTTTCCGTCAAATTTAAAAGTGATTTTAAAATATTAGTTTTAGTTTTCAGAGCATTGAATAGACATACTTGCAGGTTTTATGTTTTATTGTTTTTTTAATATAGTTTTATATTTGTAGTTTTAAATGTTTTCTCATATTTCATATTCCTGCACTTTGTGAAGCACTTTGTGATCTTCATCTGTGAAAGGTGCTATATAAATAAAGTTTACTTATTTACTTACAATGAAATGAAAAGTGTCATTATCCTTACAGTGTGGGTTTTCATGTCAGCATTAGTTATTTAACATGTGTAGATCTGTTCTTCCTGTGACTGTGCTCTGTGTGTGCTGCTGTTACACCAGAGCTGAAATGCCAAGCTCATGTCAGTGCGGCAGAAATAGGTCAGGCCCAACACACACATACACACACAGACACACACACACACACACACACACAGACACACACTCATGGATAAATTACTCATTCCCTTTCATGGCCTTTGTAGATGGAGGAAACGGATGCCCATGCAAAAAGATCAAACCGCCCGTGCCAGAGAAACTAGTGTCCTCCTACCAGAAGGAAGTGCAGCTCAACAGGTCCCAGTCACTGCTCCAACCGTGTCCTTGTCTGCTCCATCCCGGCAGCCAGGTTTCTGTATCTGTTTTTGGATCCTTTTGTTGAAAAAAAAAAAAAAGAAAAAGAAAGAGCAGTCTGCGATGATGTGCAATCTGAAGCTGTGTTTCCTCTTCCTCCTGCATCTGAGGAAAACACAATCAAAAGGAAAAATCAATGTATCCTCAAGCAATGAAAAAGTCAATAGATTTCATAGAATCTAAATTTACCACTGAGTGATGTAGAGGTTCTCGGTTTAGCCTAGCTGCAATTTTAATAGTATGTATCTATGACTTCATTTTACTGGCTGTCGATAGTCGTTGAGTGAATTACAAACAGAAACGCCCACTAAAGACACAAGCTGAAAATTAGATACAGCCAGTGGTTCCTAAATGAAGGCTCGGGACCCAGCAGTAGCTCATACACAGGTTGAATACAGTTTGAATGCTCAGCTTATTTGAAGCCAAGATTTTGTGGTTTAATTACATGAAATTGAGAAATTAAATTACATGCACCATAAGAGTCTTTGGGGTCAACTAAAATACATGTACCATTAAAGACATAGTTAAATAATTTAGGAAAACAACAGACTTAACTTGTCTACCAGTGTAGTAAAGCAGGTGTGGCCAGCAGGGGAAAAGAGGGTCTTAACAGGACATGCACCTAATGCAAGCATCCAAGCTCTCAAAAAGAAGACATTTTCAATAAATATGGATCATTTTTACTTCTGAAACTATTGAGAAGTTAAAAAGTATTTCAAAAACCTTTATGTTACCAATTGAAAATACAACATATTACTTCATAAATACGATTAAAAAAAAGCTTCCATGCTGATGTAAAGGTATGGAGGTAGGGTTAGCTATAGGTGGTACCATGGGAGGATGGGCAGTAGTAATAGTAAGATATCAATTTCCAGAGCAGATTGAATGCTTGTACCAATTATTGTCATCTGACGTTCCCCAGGTTTTCTACTATTTCCATTATATGTGTGATATTACATCCTGGGCTTATCTAATATTAGTATCATTTAATCTTGATTAATAATCGTACCTCATTTTCTCCTGTGATTGAAATGTATCAAGCAGATGACTCAAGGTAATATATGCAGAATTGCTCGTATTGTTTGGGGCAAATGGTTTCTTTTGAAGGAGAAACTCTTTATTAAAACCCTATCCGGGGCATTATCGCAGCAGCAGGCATGTATACAGAGCAGCACCCCCCATCCTCACTGGGAAAACCCACGGCCCAATCAGAAAGAGAGATGTGCTGCGGGACGAGGAGCATAGCAACAGCACCATGAGTAACCTGCTAACCAGCTACTGCTCCAGATACTTTCTGCCTGGACTGGCTCAGGAGCATTTACCCTGCTCCTCTCTGAGAGTCAGCTGTAGCTCACCAAATACCAGAGGTGAAACTGTTCCTTCACAGTAAAATTCAAGTAGAAGTAAGACTACTCAACAATATTGTTACTTGAGCAAAAGTCATAAATTTAGAAAGTAGTAATAGAAAGTACTTCATTTTACCATCACTACTGCTGCTACCAATTTACATGTACAACAACCATTACTGTTACTACTGCTACTACTTCTATCATCACTACTACTTCACCACCAAGATCAAAAAATAGAGATATTAAAAGTGTTTACTGATTTAATAAACACTCCAGTAATTGTTTTTTCTAAAATTTTCTGAAGAAAAGTATGTTTTAGAAAATGCATTCAGAAAGTACAATGTTTTCCAAATTATGTACCTAAATAAGTGAAAGTATTTAGTTACTTTCAAGCCCTGCCAAATGCAATGTTAAAGAAGTAAAACCACTGAGAAAGTTTTAAATGTAAAATTTGCTTTAATGGAGATGGGGTGGTGCAAGACCTGCGCTTGAAAATACACCTAAATAGTGACCTTTTTTTTTAAAACAGGCACATGTAAAACACCTCCATTGGCGTGGGAAACTTCAGTGTTACCATGGTTACCGAGTACACTGTTGGCTGCTGTCTGAAACAGTATGGCGGGAGAGGTGTGAGTTAGAAAAAAGTTGAGCCCCAGAGCAGATTTATATAAAAAGGGAAGAAGGCCGAGGCAGTTTATTTGATCAGTCATCATTACAGCTGTGTGTGGTCACATGATGAGTGTCACTTTCAACAGGCGGAGCTGCTGTTGAAGTAGCAGGTGGAATAAACCACTCTGCACATTTCATTGGGTTAGCCTACTTGTGATACAGATGGGTCTGCGTAAAAACAAATAAATGATGATTATCTCAAAAACGGAATGAGCACAAACTTTCATTTTACATGCACATACGTGCACAAATGATGCACAAACAAACTCACATAGTTTTGTTAATTTCCAATCATGTGTAACTTTACGCAGGTTCCAGCAAGGCTACACACCATCTAAGCAATTGTTCAGATGTGTAGCCAGTTTATAATTTCTTATGTGTGTCAAATTCTTGATTAAATTATAGCCAGGTCAAGTTCAAAGCTGGGTAATTCTCTGCGTCTCTGCCCATCTGTCCACACAGACAATACTTTATTTTTGTCATATAGCAAATGGTTTATATGAAATGAAAATCCTTTCATTCATCCATCTTCAGCGTATCCTGTCTCTCATCATAAAAAAAAAAGCTCTGTCCATCCATAAATCAGTTTTTTTTCATGTCACTGTGTCCCTTGTAGTCTGTAATTTTATGCAGCTCCTTCATGTTCTTTGAAAATGTCAGCGTAACTTGTTTGCTCCACAGCACATTTTTCACACTGAAGGAAGTTGCCAGACAATGATTTTCCAAGTGTTGATCACATGTGAGAAAAAGACTTCTTTAGTGCCAGTGTTTTTAAAGTTCTTGCCTCCAGCAGTGTCTTTGAATAGTAACGTGATTTGGTTAAGACTAAGGAAAGATTGTGGTTGGTTATACTTCATAAACACAAACATCAAGTTTATCAAGTTTTGCCAGAAGCAACTTCAAGGGCAAGAAATCCCAAAACTGTCTGGTTGTGAGTCAAATTGGAAATGTAACTTGTTAGTAAGCACAGTGATTTTTTTAAATTCCTTTTTAAAATATGTACAAATAGTAAATTCACACTATCACACACAAAACAATAGCCAACAACCATATAGCTGATTAGTTAAACATAATCATTTAAATAATAATTAAATTAAGTATGATTTTTTTGTAAAGTCATGCAGTTTGTGTCACATAGCAAAACAAGTTTTATTGCATCATATAAAAAGGTCAGAAAAAAAAATAACCTGGACAAAGAGATGTTTATTATAAAACAGCTCTTTGTGTATATTTGTTTTCTTTTTTTTTTTTTTTTTTAACAAAACTTAAAATCTTACATAGATACAGTACTGACCACTGCAGACCGGGAACACTCCACAAGAGATGCAGTTTTGGAGATGCTCTGACCCAGTCGTCTGGTCCAGCCGTCACAATTTGTCCCTTGTCAAACTCAAATACTTAGCGACATGCGTTAGTTGTTATAGAGGATTCATATTCAGCCTCATTATGTTTTGGTTAACCTTCTCTTAAAGATCATCCCGTCAACACCAAAATTTTTTCAGACTTTATATGCAGACTGTCCCACCCCTGCAGCATCATTACATAGTTACAAGCTGTAGTCATTTGCAGCCCGTCACTGCTAATAGCATCCCCTAAAATGAGCTCCCATTTCCTCATCGCATCCGAGCCCAGCATGACCCACAGATCTGCCCTTGTAAACCCCCCCACCCCCCATATGGCCCCTTTTAAGTCTATGTCAGAGTGTCCATAATTGCCCCGTCAAAATGCTGTCCCGTCACTGGCTCTTGTCGTGAGCTAGAGCAGAGACATACCAGGGACTGACTGCTGCGGTGCGCCTGCCACATACGTAACATGAGGAAATGAGTTTGTGTCAGGACTATTTTGGAGTTGGCTTTGAAGTCTTATTTTACCCCTTTTGCCTCCAGGGGGGCAGCACAGAAGGCAAAAGGGGGGCGGGGTGGTACAATGTGGGGTAAATCTGTAAGAAATGCCCTGATAACCCAAAAGGAAGTGTACTCCCCTGATCTCCTGCCTGGGTGGCCAAAATACAAGCTTGATATGTATGTCAGTGTAAAACTACTACTACTGTTTTTCTTGGTACAAAGGCATTGGGTGACACTGTATAATAACTACACTACTATAAAGCAGTTCAGTTCAGTATTAAGGATTATTTACCACTCCAACCCACAGTTTATTATTTACAGTATTACCCCAACATTATAAAACATCATTCAGTTACAAACATTGGTATTCATGTTTAATTGGGCAAAATGAATGCAAAATTGTGTATATTATTGTTAATTCAGGAGAGGGACAGCATTCAACCGGAGGGTCGGTGGTTCAAACCTCGCTTGAAGCACATACTGTTGATGTGTTTCGGCAAGACACTTCACTCACCCCACTACAGCTGTTACTGTAGGGCATCCGATACAAAAGCCTGCCAAATCATTGAGTGACTGGTTTGCTGTAGCAAAAAAATAAAATACAAAAATGTAATCTTTAACCTGTTTTATTACTTAAAATATTGTTAATAACATATTTGATCATGTCTGTGAAGACTCACTCATCCAGGCTAAATGAATCACAACAGAAGGTTTAAAAAGCAGTCATTTGGACTGGGTTTTTAAAGTTGAAGGCGTTTCGCTTTTTATCCAAGGGGCTTTCTCTATTCAGAATTGAGATCAAGTCCAGTTGACTGCTTTTCAAACCTTTTGTTGTGATATTTGATGATGCTTTATTGTTAAATAGCGGGCAATTATCCTAAAGTGTTCAGACATTTCTATAAGAACAACTTGATTGACCTGAAACAATAAGTAACACACTTCATTTATTGTTTTGCTATTTCCACTAATGCTTCATTCATTTATAAATTGGTTCTTGCTATATAGACAAAACTAGCAGCTTTTTGGCAGCTCTGTATAATTTGTCTTCAGTAAAACATTAAAAAGAACAAAATAAATAGGAATCACAATCCCACTGCTGAGAAAGACATATTGTTATTATCCTATTGTACAAATTCATAGATCAATAAGTGGCAGAGGATCCGTCGATATGAGCCAGAAGCAACACACCCCTTGGTAGAGGAAGGAGGGGGGAGGAGATATTCCTTGGGCTGAAGAAACAATGATTTTTTATTCTCACACTGGCAACAGAATTGCACACTCTTGGGAATTCCTAAAAATGTCTTCATACACACACGCACACAAAGAATTAAATAAGAATAAGTCCAGTCTGTATGTCACATCTTGACCTTGAAGTACTTTGTTTGGGCCTATGTTGTCTGGTCAGCTTATTTGAATCAAAAACAATAACATTACTCACTTTGAAAAATGATCGTAACACAACACAAATTGACACAAATGTGCATGCACATGCAGCTGTACACACAAGCGGACTCCTTAGTGAACATAGGGGAAGCTTCCCACCCCCTGTTGCGTCTGGAGCGCGGTTCCCGGAGTGGGGACAGCGAGAGGGGCATCCCGCGGTGCTGCTGGAGCGTCCTCGCCAGTGCCAGACAACTTCACTATCCCAGCCCTAGCAGGGGGCGATAATCACATCAAGCTTCCCTGACAAGAGGCATTGAATTCAGCTCCGGTCCCCTTAAGAGTCTGGCATCCAGCAGTCCCTCTCCAAGCATGCTGCTGACGTTACAATGAGGTTTGTGTTTTCATTTTTCAATCAATGGCATTTCTTCTTCTGTTGCTCTTTTTCCAGTGTATTTCCTTTTTTTTTGGTTGGCGCCGTCTGAAATGTGTTTAGGATTGATCCAGCATCCCACATTGCTAAAGCGAAAATGTGAATCGGCAGAATCAAGTGTTACCGTCATTGCCCAGTGCGATGTGTTATTGTATTGGCGTCTTCGGTTTGTCATGGCAGATTCTATACACTGTCAAGCCTTTGTCAGTTTTTGATAAAGATTTATAAACGTTTTTACCAAAGGAAATTTACCGCTCTTTCGATGTGTCGTTCTGTAATACCCGTAAATACTCAGATGTAGTCGCCATACTTTTGGGAGCAATTGTTTGTTAACCCAATAAAAACATGAATGGCAAAATGTCACAATAATCACTAACATAGTTTTACAGTTAATACTGATACATTCTTGTCAGGAATAAAAACATGGGATGACTTTTCTGGTTTGAAAGTATTTGTAGTATCTCTTTCAAAGTGTGTTTACATCCAACATGATACTGCTTTATACGCCTATTTTGGAAGCCTTTCTACTCATCAAAGAACCAACATGACAAATTCAAACAAATGAGATCCGCACTACACTTTTTAAGCTTCTTTGTGGGCCTGCCGAGTCCCTTTGCTGCCCAGGGAGTCTGGCTTCCAGCAGCTATGCCCATTCATCACCTGCTTTCAATAGTCACCTCCAAGCCGCCTCAAGCTACAAGGCCAGGTAGGGTGCCTAGCAGTGCATAATGTTGAAGGATTAGCAATCAAAGGAGTGTGGAGGCTAGGGCCCTCCATCCCAACACTTCATTCAGTCCTAGCAGGGGAGGAGAGCTCCAGCAGTGGCCAAGGTCATCATCTCCCGCTCGGCAGGAGGTAGCTGGGAAAGAACCCTGGGAACCAGCCGTCCGCTCTGCGCTAATCGCGGGCTAGCAGGCTAGCAGCACAGCAGGTGTCTTATGAGCCCAACATTCAGCTGTTTGTGCCGCTGCTAGCATGCCTGACAACAAGATAATGCCCTGCTTTTACTTACTTCTCACTTTACCCCCTTTTTCTGTTCTTTCAGTTCATTGTTGCTCTGTTTCAGCCCATTTCTGAAGACATCCTTTTACTTTTTTCCGACTATAAACATGTACAAAAACCTTCTTTTACAAGCCTAAATTGTTTCTTTCGAATAGCCAAGAATGATCTTTTCTGAAAAGTTTTCTGAATGCTGATGAAACACTGTCCGAAGTATGCTGGCGAACAATTGCAACACAGACTTTGTCCATGGTCCCTCCTCCCTGGATTTGTCCAGAATATCATGTGACAGAATAGCAATTACGGTTGTATTAAGCTGATTCGGCGTCCTGGGGTGCAGGACATTGTGGCTGAAGACATTGTACTACAAGGTTCAGAAACCCTGATGGGACAGCTGCTGGTGGACTGGGATCGTGGCAGATTGGCCCTGGCATTCGGCGAGATTGGATACTAAACAGATTAGCTTAGCCGCTCATTCTGACAAACAGGAGACCGAAAATGATGTGGCGATGATGTAAACGTATTGTCGTCAAGTTGCATTCGAAGAAATGAAAAAACCTGCCCGCCGCCCCACCCTTCGACAAACACACCCCTGTTGGGATATTGGCAAGTTGTCATGACGACAGGGATGTTCTGCTGATGAAGTCTCGCTCGGCGCCGTCCAATCAGATCGTGGAGCTACAACCGCAGCGTGAACAGGGGAGGACGCACCTATTCCAGTTGCACAATGCTGAAAAAGGACAGGCGAAACCCTGGACCACCAACGGGAAATTGGCAAACCAGGGGAGGTTGTCAATGGGCCGCCATGGTTCGACAAAACACAAGCAGCGGGGGTCGACAATTCAGGGAGTGCCAGGTAGGGGGTCTCCATCATGTGTGATGCGGTTAGCGCTTATATATGATTGCTATCAATACAAACTATTGACGTGTAAAGTATTTTTTCTGTTTGCATGCTTTCATTTAAAACTGCCAATATGTCATGTTGCGGGATAGCAATGACGCTATCGGACTGCTTTTCTGTAAAATGACAAATGACTCCTGCAGGTGGTTTTTAGAAATGTCTGTCAGTTTCAAGATCTACAACAAAAGAACTTTAGTGAAGAAAAGGGCTAACGTAATCCTATGACGGCATTAACTTTAAAGTATTTAGTATTCATTTCACTGCGGGGCGATGACCAGCTGTAGAACAGCCTAATGCGCAGAAACTGCAGGTAGCAAAGTAAACTAAAAAGTCTCCTGGTGCTTTTCCGATACAGGCCTTTTATTTGAAGCCCTGGGGAGATTTTCTTTCCATTTTTTCGGCTTGCTGACCAAAGGAAAAGCCAGGGCTGTTTGTTGCTCTGTGTGAAAGATGGAGGGCTTGGCGGGGGCGCACACTGGCTCTTTCCAAGCACTGCAGGTAGCCATTACGGTTATCATCCACTTAAGCCTATTATTTGGACTTATCAAATTGTACATGCCTACAAATAGTATCCTTTCCTCATATATAAGTTACAATAAAGACAATTTACATTTATTTCTTTTTAGCTGTTATTTTGTGTGCCTTTAGAAGCTCCACCATAGTACCCCTCCCTTACAAAGCTTTAGTCCTTATACCATGGGGTCTCTGTGGGATGCCATTCGGCAGACTGACCCACAATTGTGGCTGTATTTAACTCTTCAAACTTGAGGATCAAATGTAGGTTGTCAGCATGGCAGACACTCTTTTTTCACTTTTTTGGCTGGAAATTTTGTGCGGATGAAAGCTCCACTCTGATGATTAACCTTGCAGGATGGTTTGAGGGTCACTGTTTTGGGCAAAATTGAAGCTAATTATTGATTTAGGTTTTTTAGGTTTCTTACAATTGACATAGTATAAAGATACGTTTATGTTTACTATCATATATGTAATATTTTCTGTCACTTTTTAATATTTACACTTGTAATAATAGCATTTTTAACATCATGGAGGATTGGATGTTTGACTTTAGGTCATATAAGTGTTTATTCTCGGGTAAATGTAACTTCTGGATTTATTCCAAGAGACAAAGATTTTTTTTTGTCAGAGTCACAATGCTGTTTCATCTCTGCCATAGCAATAAAAATAGAATACTATAAAATATAAGCCATAAGAAGATACAATTGTAAAAATCTACCTTAAATACTATACGTTAAACACCAATATGAAGTAAGTTTGAATACATCAAACAATACAATCAGTTAACCCTAAGCATGCAAATAAAATTATCAGTGCACATTGTAACAGCACAAAATATGAAATCTATCTATGAATTTAAGCTGCATACATCCAAAAATGTGTCTGTTTACATGTGTCACTGGCTAACCCAGTGAAAAGTTCCCAAATTGACGTTCAGGGATTTTCCCATTGCTTTGAATATGACACACCACAAATGTTGTTGGCGGCTTTTCAAACAATGATGTCACGTTGTTATGGCCATGGCAGGGAGGTGACGGACACAAAGATCTGACGACGTGAGATGATTGCCATTCTTCTGATGCAGATTAGAAACATTGTGGAGAAATGGGTTTGATGTGGTTAGCTCTTCTGAGTCCTGTTTACTTTCTGACCTTGAGGCCTGGGACGTTGTCAACAGCATTGCGTTCTCTGTTTATAGTGTCTAAGTTTGAACATGAGCGATTTGTTGATAGAAGTCAATCAAAGCCATGTTTGTTGGTAGGATTCTTCTTTTGCAAAGTCGAAGATGTTTCTTATTACTGAAATTTAAAGGCTTAAAAATGTGAATGAAGATGTCAAAGAACTTGGCTGGAATTAATTCAGTGCATCAGTGCATAGAGAAAATTGTATTGTGAACTTACAACTGTGACTTGAGTGCATTGTTACATCCATATTGTTCATTATTTTGAAAGAGAAGCTAATTGCTTGAGCCAGAATGGTTAATGAGCTCTAAATTCTTTGTTACCTTTTCCTTTTTTCAACCAAATCTGTCCTAATTCTAGTAAAAGTGAGTCTGATTTATGTTTGTAACTAAAACCCAAAGTCTTAAAAATGTAAATGGAGATGTCAGTGAACTGTAATTCATTCAGTGCATCTTGTAATCAATCACACCATGCACTCTTCACATATTGCACAATTGAAAACATCCTGAACCGGGACTATACGGTGCTGACATTTCAATGACTGAAATTAATTGCTGCAGACACATATGTCAGTAAATGTCATCTTGAAGTTGATTGGACCACCCAGACTTGGGCCATTAAAAAGCCATGCGGTTTCCATTGAAGAAGTTCCAGGGTTGCAGCCCCCCAAAGGCCATTCTGCCTCGTTCACCAGACCCACAGCCTGTGATCTACGACTGGGGTCCCCTTCCGCAAATTACCAGCATTTGAAAAGAACCGGAGCATGGCTGGAAAAGACGAGAGACGAGGCCTGCAGAAGACATGTCATTCTTAATGGTTGTATGCATTTCTCCTAAAAGGACCTAGTGCAAAGTATGTGATGACAGCCATACTCCAGACCAGTGGTTTTCAAACTGTTCACACCAAGTACCACCTCAGAAAATATTTGGCTTTCAAAGTAGCATTTTCAATAGCCGAACAAGAGCATGACTAATGGTAAAGAAGGACAAAAAGGGGCTAAACCTAAACTGAAAATGGAATAAACCACGACTAAGCCAGGTCTAAACCAGGACAAATGCAGACTAAACCAGGAACAGACCCAGACTAACTCTAGACAAAACTGTAAATAAACCCAGACTAATAAAGGACTAAATCAGTACTAATCCAGGACTAAACTGTGCCTAAACCAGGACAAAGCACTCAAATTTAACTGTAATATAAAACCAACAAACTGCTTCTACACTAAATAACAACTGAGTACCATCAGAAGAGGCCTGCGTACCACTACTGGTACCCGTACCACAGTTTTAGAGCCACTGCTCCAAACAATGTTCTGTCAAATCTGGAAATCTGTTTTATGACCACAGAAGAAATGGTGGGGGGGGGGGGGGGGGCGTTGCAGTTGGTACAAATTAATTGCCCATCACTTGTCAGAGGAGCAGTGCAGGAAAAACCCAGTCTTTTCGAAAACCTGTCAAGCCAAGGACAATGAAAATGTCCTCCACCTTCCAACATGTGATTTAATACAGACAGACGTGGACCACAGGCAAAGAGCTGTGAGAGAAAGAGGCAGCGATGTGGTCATGTAGTAAACACACAGACAAGCAAAGGAAAAACCAGGATTACAAACAGTTTTGATCTGCTCGGGGCTGTCCAGACCATCTGACAGGGGAGGCACAGGGAAGGAAAGGAGGAGATGCTCTTTGTTCATTCCTCTCCCGTCAACTCAGGCTCACTTTTGCCGGCAGCGTTGTCATTTAGGCTGTCCGGATGTGCAACTCAAAGTCCGGCTCTGAAAAAGGAGCACTAAAACGAAACAAGAGACGGACAACCGGGCAGACAAAAATGCACCTGGAGGCTGGAACACTGGAAAACAGCTGAGGCCAACCAATTTGTTAACAGCACAGTTTCACAGCAAAGTCATAACATAGCTTCCCCTCAACCCAATCTCCAGCCATCCATTGTTTATTAGGAATATAACGACGCATTGTAAAATGGTTAAAAATCAATTCACAACAGTGAAGATTTGAACAGCTGAGATAAAAATGTACAGTACATTTTTAAGGCAAAACCATGTAACTTTTGCTCTCTCTTGCGGTCCCTTTCCAGCTGGTACAGGACTCCAGAAGCTTGATTTTGAAAAGCTAATGTATGTGACAGTTCATAGATTTTCTGAAATTAACATAAATAATTTCTAAAAGGACAATGTTTTAGTTAGCATTAGAGTTAGCATTTCACATTTTCAGTTTGGATAATGCTATTAGTGTTTATAATGGAATAAATAGCTGTTTACCATATTGTGTAGCCATCTTGTCCATAATATACATCACACAGTGCAATGTATAAGGCTGGGTATTTCTGGAGAAGCGCTTAGTTGTCAGGGAGGGGCAGTTCGTCCAATTAAGAGTATCACTAAAATAATTTTCAACACTTTATTTTTATTTGCTTTAAAACAGTCTGTAAATGTAGTGTGCCACAAGGTATAAAGGTGAGTATCTGGTAACTGGCTCACATGTTTTTGGCAGAAGACTTATATTTTCCTTAAGAAAAACATTTCAACCAAATTTTATTTGACTTTTTTGTTATTTTGATTTGATGAGATTTGTTAATATCTTGTTACTATCTACTGTAAAGTTATGAATACATTTCTGTCATAATTAAGACAATTTTAAGTTTGATAAGGGGACACAAATTATATTTATGTAAAAAAATGTCACTGGACTGCAGCTCATCAAAATTTAGGAAAATTGTATTGTGAACACAACATAACATAAATTGTGATTTAAAGCATGCCCATCGTGAGTCCATTGTTACATCCCTATTGTTCCTTATTTTAAAAGACAAGCTACACTAATTTCTTGAGCCAGAATGGTCAAAGCGCCCCCAAACTACCTCAACTAATCAAATTGAATTCTTCATTATCGCTTTTTTCAACCAAATCAAAAGGCTGTTTTAATTCCAGTGAAATTGAGTCCCATTTATCCTTATCCATTTGTAATATTACGCTCTTTGTTGGTGTAGGAATGACGAGAAACGAGAGATCACGAGATAATGATAGAGTCTTTCTTCCACTGATGAGGCCCAGTGTGGGGATGACACGGTCCACAGATGAAGCACAGTCCTCCCCAGACAATTTAGATTCAAGAATAAAAGGTCTGGCAGCACTGGAAAGTGAAACGTCCTTCAAGTTAATGTCAGACATCTAAAATCATTTGTGACTAAAAAGCAGGGTGTAAAGAGTGGCATGGTACAGTATGTCTCCAGGAAGAAGATGACCATTTGACCATCACTTCAATCTCACCTCGTTTTAATGATATAAAAAGTTTGATGGCTCGCTCAGATGGCATAATGAGTAGGTTACATAGCAATCATCTCAAGCTTTTATCAAATGTATCAGGTATTCTGGCAAATAAATTACAAATGAAATACCTCTAACCCTCTCGGTCTGGTCTTGAGATTGGTCTTAAGAAAACTACTGAGGTTTTGTCTCCAAATCAAACTCATTTTCATTGGGTTTTTCAGATATATAGTAACAAATTACTGTTTTCCCACATCATTCTTGATTGTATAAAAATATATATTTAGGTTTGTCTTCTCTTGTTGCAAAAATTCAGCCTCATTTACTAAGTATGGATTTGATCCATAACTGGGGTCCAAGAGTGTTTTGTCCTGGTCTCACCTTGTCATAGGCTCAACTCAGTCCTAAAATATCTTGGTGTCCCAAGAGTCCCCATAACTCATTAAGTTTTCACATATAAGATTCACACAGTAATCAGGCATATTTTGTTCTGAAAAGATTAGTAAATGTGCAACAATGTGCTCAAACACCAAGCAGAAACCTTTATATACCACTGCCATTTTGTTCTAGTAAATTGCTTTGCTTTGTCTTAAAACTAAAATGGACCCAGAGTGGTGCCCTAGGGTTCTCCTTTTACTTTACACCCATTCTGTGTCATGGTATGTTTTTGATGCTTCATGTGTTCATGTACAAATTAATTTACAATTATTTCAAAATTATCATTTCAATATGATCTCAAGACACAAGAAGTCACACTGAGTATTTTTGACAACTCACTCTACTCTGAGACTCCACAGATACGTATGCTAATCAATGTAAAATAATCTAAATGCTGCTTAAATATTCTAAGTGTAGAAATTTTACAAATCCCCAAACACATGTTCTGAGACTTCATGCACCAGCTGCTCTCTGAAATGTGTTGGTCCATGCAGCTGCAGTGTAATAAAATGACTGATGATGGCTGCATGTATTTTAATGAGATCCCCTGATAATACAAATTAATACTGTTCTGTGGGTATGGTATCATCACTGCTTAGGCCCTCCCACCATGTTGCTGTACATGCAGCCAGAGGTGGAAGAGAGGAAGTAGTCCAAATCTGTACTCAAGTAAAAGTACTGCTACTGCAGTAGCACTGCAATAGCATTACTCAAGTAGAAGTACAATTACTTACCAAAATTGCTACTACTAATTCTATCCTTATTACAACTAGTAGTCCTACTACTACTGCTGCTACTATTACTGTTACTACTACCAATGCCAACGGTAATACTACTAATACTACTGCTATTATTACTCTACTGTTATTGCCACTACTACTGTATTACTATTACTACCCACAGTGGCATCAAGATCAAAAATACTTTTACAAATTAAAAAAAAAAAAAAAAACTCTTTTGAAATACATTTACTTAAATAACCTGTTTCCTTTTGGCTTTTCCCTTCTGGAGTCGCCACAGTATATTACCTGCCTTCGAGCGTGCAGTGACTTACATATTCATTTGGCAAAGGTTTTACACAGGATGCCCTTACTGACGCAGCCCTCTCCATTTATTGTGTCTTGGGACCAGCACAAAGTGTACACTGGCTTGTCACCTTACGTGGCTGGATTTTTTTCTTCAACAAATTTAAGGTAGCAAACTTCTTGAGTTAAAAAATGGTACTATCTTCCACCTCTGCATGCACCCATTGAACCAATACTGGGTTTATTTGTATGGAAGAAGTCATCATAGAAGAAAATGTCAAATTGCTGCCAGTGCCCGTAGAAATAAACACGTTTGCACATCAAAAAGGGCTCGAACATCTGTCGGACACCGGACCAGTGGTTGAGTTAAAAGATGAGGAAGGGTCTGGTGAATGCTCTGCTATTCATTTATCTCGCATTGCTGCCCATTGGTTTTAATTATGGCTGGCTCTTTTAAGTTGGAAATAGGCACACTTCAAAAACCAGAGCTGGCCTTTTTGTGTTTTTTTTTTTTTCTTTCTTTTTTTAACCATTGTTTCTTTGGGATTCAGTGTACAACGGGGGCATGTGGCATGTTTTTTTTCCCCTTTTCAATTCTGCCTGTCTGTCCAGCCGTGCCTCACTACCCTCTCCCCATTCGTCTGTCTGTCCGTGTGGATGCACTTTGGTAATTGATGAGCATCTCTTTGTGGTTTGTGCATGTATGCGTATGTGCTTCTCCATGTATGAGCAATAGCCGTGGATATTTTTCTCCCCTTGCACAGCTGCAATAGAAAGGGATTGATGTGTAACCCAAGCCGGCGACTTTAAAGGGGCGAGGGGGCCTGGACAGACGTGGCCGTGCTAGTATACCAGATGGGGCTTAATGATGAAAAGAGCATAATCCCCCATCCAGGCATCACTTCCATCACTTGTACTACAAAGCCATTCATAGCTTTTATTGCAAGGAATAATCTCTCTCTTTTTTTTTACACACACTTCCAAACAGAGATGATTTCTATGCCTTTACTCTATCTTTATCTCCATGTTTTTAGATCCCTATGTTTCTTCTTCTATCCTTCTGTATCTCCTCATCGTTCCCTTTGCCCCCACCACCCGCCCACTCTCCCTTTTGCTCTTGAAGACTTGCAAATGTGGCATTAGCTAATATTCACAGAGTCAGGGAAGCAATCCCTTTTTATCCGCCAGGGCCCTGCTGATTGAGCTACAGTATGTGCATTAGAAATGAGAGCTGAGCTTTGGCTACTGAGCCCCATGACTCTGATTGGTATTCAATATACATGTCACTGCAGGACATGCTAGTTTCTATGAGTTTACGCTCATGCTTAAGCTCTATGTCTCTCTTATCTCTTATGCCTCATTCTACCCAAAAAGTTTGCCCTTTTGCTAATATTAGTTGTAAAGAGGACAGTGAATTGGTTTCAGTGGTAATTAATAGACCTACTCCAGCTGCTATAGTGCAAGTGGTGGACAATTCTTACATTATATTTAGATACTGTACATCCCCTTGTGGCTGTAGTGTCTTCATACGTGCCTTGCTAGAGCATGTACAATGAAGTCTCGGCTAGTTACTACAAACCCCCTCATAGAAAACATTAGGACACGGCAAAATGTATATAAAAACATAATTCAGTGGTTCGCAAATCTCATATACCTACATTTTATTCATTACTATAACATATACAGTACATGTGAGGCTGAAATGTCGAAACAGAGATATCATATTTTTAAAGAAACAATTTTTTTTAATTTGATGGCAGCTACACATTAAAGGGGCTACATGATGGAAAACAGACTTTTCTGAGCTTTCTACCATGTTATAATATTTCCTTCTCAAAAACATACCTGAAGTTATGTTTTGCTTTATTCACTTGTGTGAGTAATCCCGTATTCTCTGGCACAGGCGTTCAGAGGCTTCAAAACGTTCGATTGCAGAACCGGTGCCTTTTTCGCAGACCTCTGCCCAATCACAGAAACACTGACCAATTAACAAGCCCTCTACATCCAGTCTGCTCTCATTCATTTATGAAAAAAAAAAAAAAAAAGATACGTACAGCTCTGATTTCTGATTCCTCACTTTGTAGTAAAATGGCATCATACAAAAAGTTGAATAATGCTCTACTGCACACTTCTGCCCTCTGCTGGTCTCGTCTCTTGTTTCTTTATGACACCAGTAGAGCACTTATTAAAAATGTTCTCTTAGTATAATGTTTTTATAGGTTGTAAAATGTGAAATGCTGTTCTAGAGGTGGCCGAGATGGGTGTAAAAATATGAATAAAGGGTCAACAAAAGGCTGGAAATGTATATTGTAGGCAATACAATAGGCTAATGTAAACTTTGCCACTGTAAAATGCTAATTTTATTCACAGGCATCTTACTGAAGTGGTGCCAATTAACCTAACTAGTAGCAAAACGCTGCTCTTGTTGTTTTTTACAGTTACAGTTTTACAGTTAAGATTTCCAGCCTTTTGTTGCCTTTTTCCCAACCTTTTGAGATGTGTTGCTGCCATCAAATTAAAAATAACCTATTTTTCATTAAATGGTAGAATATCTCACTTTTCCATTTTTATTTACATTTTACGTGTCCCTACTTATTCAGAATTGGGGTTGTAATTCTTATCTTTCCTGTCCTCCTTTGCCATTATGAATACTTCAGACATACAAATTAGTATTCACAAAGCATACTTACATGCTTTTTTCCATCAACTCAATTGAAGGTACTGTGGAATTATCCTGAAATGCCCCTTTCCCCCCAGTGTATTCTGAATTAGGTTCCTTTTGGTAGTACATAGCCTGACACAGGTGGACTCTGGCTCTTGTATGTGGCTGTTTTCTTCATTTTGAGAGTCACTGTGGGCACCGGGGGGATCTGAGGATTTGGTTCTGTCTTGGACTTACATCACACTTGCAGAATATGTCGAGGATTGGACTCGTATTTACATGATGGGCATGAAAAGTGACGTGGCCAAGTGCTGGTGGCTTAGCAACTTAGCTCTGATAGCCCCACTGGGATTTAAGAAGTGACGTACAAATGGGCAGGACGCTGGTGGTGGATTTGTTACTGTGAATTCAAGGAGCGATTAGTCATTTTTTATATAAAGCAATACATTAGGTTTCTCAGTTTTGTCTTTTACCCCCAAAAGATGATTCCAGGTGTACATAAGCATACTTTCTGTGAATTTCATAAGGCGTATGTGTAATGCATTCACAAATATACAGGAATATGGCCACTGAAATTGTTACAGTACCAAAAGCACTAATGCTATATAATACATTTTGCTTTGTTTTGATTTGAGTCCATGTGATCCTACATTGTAATTAAACTACACATATGAACATAAACTGGCTCATGCAACATTAGTTATTATTGAGAAAGTACGTAGTAGCAGAGTGAACCTATTTGTCTTTGGCAGTTTTTCCCTCTTCATGTGTAATTGTTTTCTAAAGATGTGGACTCAACATCAGGAAGCAGGAATTTTAAATATTCTGAACCATTGCAAGACAGGGTCCAACTTGCTAACTCCATCTACAAGGACTCAGTAAATAAATTAATTAATATAAGGGCTTTTTGGCTCATTGGATCAGTTACCTTTGAACTTGAAGATATGAGTCCAGGTCTGGGCACTATATTTTTATCACTGCGAGATGGGGCCAGTTCCTATGTGAATGTATGTGCTCTGGAGGTTTCAAAAAGCATTAAAACTTTGATAACAATTTTCATTTTTTTTATAAGAACTATTCTCATCAGTGAGATGAACTGTTATCTGCAGTTTGGTGGTATTTGGAGTTTTCAGACTACTCTCAACCACAGACAGCCATAGCCTCTAGAGGTAAAACTACCACTTTCATTTCTACTTCAAAAACCTGAACTACTTTAGGTCTCTACATCAGATATGTGGGGAGATTTTTGTGGCTACACCGAGTCTTAGTTTTGTGGCCTACATGGATCTGTTTCAAGCTCCAACTTCCTCTTGTGCATTCCCTTCAGGAGATGGTAAAAAGAAAAGCTAGGTGGTATTGGCGAGTCGATACTTTCTTCTTCTTCTACTGCCCAAGATGCAATTGCTGCTCTGCTCTCCTGCTGAAAAAACGGAGGGTCTATGTGTTCATGGTTCCTTCTCACGGGCCTTGTTCCAGGTTTGGCTTGGCCCTCTTCCAGGTGTTGGAAGTGAAGTGTAAACAGTTTACAGATCTGCAGTGGCTAGGGAGGGCCAAGGGCTTTAGCTGGGAGGAATGTAACCTTAGCACTACTTCACAGAGAGGCAGCGCTGCGAGATGCAAGTATTTATGCATATTGTGTCAGGGCTATAGAGAAATCTGACCCAGTGGTTCAAGGGAGAGAATCGGACTGCTGACGTCTGCGAGCATGTGGGAGGTTTCTGACACAGCCGGGAAGGCCGCTTGGCATTTGCACCGAAAACTATTGCCGTGTTACTTCCCGGTTGATGCAGGCAGCTCTGAAGTCCATTTAACTCTGAGTCTATGAGCTGTACATGAGTCATTTGAGTTTACACCATCGAGTGAATCACAGAGAAAAATGCCCTCTTCAAAGAAACCCACTGTGGTACTACGGACTACACTTGAAAAGCTGGGCATCACACATTCATTTTTAAACTTCTCCATCCTCTCTCATAGGAATATCAAGTGGGTTTATGTAACTCCAAGAATTCAAATATGCACAAAATAAACTTCATAGCTTAAGCCTCCCCCAAAAATGGAGGAATGACACTAGTGATGCAATGTTGAAGGCATGTGTATTTTCTCAGATTGAAGTTCAATTGAGTTTGTAGCTCCAGAGAAGCTAATTTCTTGTTTTGGGGTTGTATTTATCCCCCAGAGGTTATTTTCTTGGCAATATAGAAGGATGCAGAAGCAGTTTCTCTTTGCTAATGTTTGTTTACAAAGACAGAAAGAAGTTATTTGATGCATATTTCTTTTGTCAAAAGACCCCAAACAACCTTTATATTCTCTAGTTTTCCATGTTTTTGCTGCATTTCACGGCTGTAACTAGAGCCTCTTTTTACACGTGCTCAGGTGAAGGCAGAAGTGTCCCATTCAACATTGAAACTATATTCATCCACCACTTTTGGAGGTTCTAACCAATTGATAAGTAATGTTTATTTGAGTGTATGTATTCTTTACATCCTGGTGAAGGCAGGTGTCCACAATATAATAACTTGAGAATATGTCACAAGATGTTGGTTAAGGCAGGGGAGGTGGGGTGAGTAAAGCACCCTGTCCCTGCCACTTCTGGGCCAAAAACAACACTTGCAAGAGGTGAGTGTCACCGACCCGGCGTCACTGAAGTCTTGAGAGAAAGTGAGACATCGCCTTACCAAAACAACAAACCATGGCTTTATTTCTCAATTTTGTAATGGCAGAGCAGCTAAATGGCAGATGAAACTTTGCACAGATATGCAGAGGGACAAATGAAAGTAAAGCCAAGCAAGGGGTCGTAGGAGTACACTGGACTTGTGAGTACTTAAGATTGTACTTTTACTTCAAAATGTAGGGAGTGCTCCATAGAGGAAAATGAGGAAAAAACAGCAAAGAAACGAAAAAAGTCACTGAGTTCTGCTTTAAGTCATTGAATACCTGAACTGACCAAGCCATTGTCATTACTGTAGACACAGTGTGATACAAAGTGTTTCTATTATTATGTCTAATATCCTGTAACTCTGGGCTTCAATCTTGTTTCATCAAAAATTTAGCTATTGGGCCAAAATTCTGTCTATTTTTGTTGTATGTTCTCTGTGTGCTTTTGCATCCATCGTTGGTGTATTCTGCATCATGAATGTTTCAAATCACCTGCTGTCGCATGATGTGGATGTGTGCCTCTTCTTCTTTTGTCTTGAAATGAATGCAAAAGTGAGCCTGCTGTTGCTATAGCACTAAAACTCGGTGCAAGAAAATGAGGTGCTGGCAACAAAGAGCTTTGAGGAAGTAAGAGACGTATCTCCAAGGACACATACCACCCAGCAGATCAAAGCACCTGGAGGACGGTTTTGATGGGGAAACTACACCAGTTTTCAAAGCACCGCAGTCCTGCATCTCACTATGGCCCATGGTAGAAATTCTAATACGTCTGCCTGTCAGTTAATTGAAGTCCCTTCCTATCCCTGGGGGTGGACAGCAGGCTGGTCTTTAGAGAGTATCTTTGCCCTCGCCGTGTTCTCGTCACTAATTATTATTCCTCAATCACCTCCTCAATAACACCACTTATTGTTCGTACATGTTCGTGTTGTCACCAGTCTCTTGTGTTAGGAAAAAAAAACAGAATGTTTGATGGCAAAAGGGATCAGACATATATGTATATCTTTGGGGATGTTTTGTGTTGTTTTTGATCAAGCATTCGTATGTATTTACAGTAAAGGACATGAGAAGGACATGAGGAGATATTGGGAGATATATATATATATATATATATATATATATATATAAAACAATATAAGTATGCATAAGAGCGAGCAGCCCCTGTCATTGCAGAGATATGTCCCCTTTCCCCCCAGAGACAGCCAATCTCGCAGACAGACAGGAAGTCAGCGCTGTCTGTGTGTGAAGCTTACGCAGTGGAAGAAGTGATGAGCAATGGCAGACGATCTGAGCGCCGCCATGTTTGAGCGTATGGCAGATGCGGAGCGCGTTGTAAAAAGTATATATATTTGATCTTTGTGGAAATATACTAGGCTCAGCATATCAGGCAGCTTATCTTGTCAGAAACCGTATTCACATGCACTAATGTTTGTTTTACTGCTTCAAGTACAAGGAGTGACTTTGCATTCCGATGGAAACAATGACAAATGATATTAAATAGCTGGGATGTCTTAGCTGGATGGCAGTTTGACACACTCATTTGATATTGTGTAAATATTTATTATGAGATAGGTCTGTTTTCAAGTATTTTTAGACATTGTTTTTCCCAGCTTTCTAACCTTGAAATTTAGAAAGCTTCATTATTAGGGGCTTCAATCTGTAATAGGATTGACCAAATTAAGAATGAGGACATCTTAGGGACAGCTCATGTTAGATATTTTGGAGATAAAGTTAGAGATTGAGATGGTTTGGACATGTACAAAGGAAGGAGAGTGAATATTTAGGTTGAAGGATGCAACCACCAGGTAGGAGGCCTAGAGGAAGAGTGAAGAGGAGCTTGGAGATCAGTGTAGTAAAACAGGACTTGAAGGTAGTTGGTGTGAGAGAGGATGCAGAGGATTGGGTTAGATCTCTCTGTGGCGACCCCTGAAGGGAACAGCTGAAAGCAAACAAAAGGGGAATCCTGCAAACAGTGAAAGCAATATTTTCATTGAATGCAGCCATAAGACACAGAAACAGCTGTTGCAATAAATTCTTTGTTTGGGTTTATTCCACAATGTTTCATAATATATCAACAGGAAAAGACAAGCTTCAGTGTGAGATAGCATTGTGTTTCATGCACTCAACAGACTGCACTGATTTGAATTAGCTTTTAATATTAAGACCTATTATACTATACTTTTTTGTGTACTTGGATGTCCTGTACTTTCTGACTTTGAAAACTACTCCAAATGCCTGACAAGCCATGCTGGACTGCTTCAGTGAAATAGTACCAATAGACCCTTCTAGTGTGCAGTGTGCTATGCAGACCTCAGTGCATTGTCAATGGAGGAATTAGCATTAGCCACCAGATTTAGCACATCCTGAAAAACAAAGCTGGTTTTGGCAACTGGCAACCAACTACATTGTTGAGCTTACTGATGTTTAGCCATTTTATTTGATCTGGCAATTAGCATATGTAATTAGCATATAAACTAAAGGGCAATTGAAAGTATAGGTTGTCACTATTATTATTATTATTTATTTTTATTATTTATTCTATTTATTTATTTTATTATTTATACTTTTAACTTTATATAAAGGTCAGTGGCTCCTGTTAGTGGTTGAAAGAACATATCCTTCCTCCTTGGACAGTAAACATAGCTACTCCTTCACTCTGAATGACTGGTCAGGACAGTGAACAGAAAAATCGCATGCATTCCTCCATAATCATCTGCGATATTTACATATGCTTTCTCAATAATGAAGCGACCCAGCTGGGAGCTACCAATGAATTTTTCACAAAAGCACTTTCTGCTCTTTACATTCCTTAAATGTAATGGGATTTACTAATGCAGCTGGATGGCCCAAATCAAAGCATTTGTTGCCAGGGACCTAGAGCACAAGGGAGGGGGGTGGGGGTGGGGGTGAGTAGTGGAGTAGGCGAGGTGGTGCTAGTGGAGGTGGTGAGTTTTCAAAGCATGTGGTGTCAAGCTCAAGGGTCATTCTCTCTTTGGCAATTGACTTTATAATCAGGAGGGGCTTTATAAAATATGCCGTTTAATAATAAGGGCTATCATGGGTCTTGTATTTCCACTGTGTTTTAGTTTAGTAGCATCCAAAACTAGAGGTTGATTAAATAATGATGATTGGATTTAACTTTTGCCTCTCATATCCAAAATGACAACCGACCATTTCCCTATGGTCCTCGCTCATAAAAATGCCCCCTCCCTCTCTTGAACGCCTCTTGTGATTGGATCAAAGTGTTGACCTGTGTTGCTGGGTGACCTTTCCTGATCCCACCGCTGCCTCGAGAGCAGGGATCCTTGCTTGGCCACCTGGGAATTACCTCTGCGATAGAGGCGTAGACTGTCACCAAGCCCTTGTCTCTATTTGATGTCTCCTCTGACATTAGCCTGTGTAGCGATCGCTGGGGGAGATCTGACGTCGCACTGTGAATAATAGACGACATCCACCTGTCTGGGACGTCCGTGTCACCTGCGTGGTCTATGATGAAATGCTCTTATGCCTTCCAGGAGTGATGTGTGCTTCCTGTGTCTTTCAGGGTACAAAGCCGGGCTCCTCCAGGCAGACACCGAAAGAGGAGGATGGACACGGCGGCTCGGCTGGCATTGCCCAGAGCTCTCGTGTGGCCAGCGGGTCGCCCCAAGTGGAGAGGCAAAGATGCTGAAGGATGACAGGGAACAGCTGGAGGAGCGCAGGATGTCACTCTTTGGTCAGACACAGTGGACTTCAGTGAACAGTGAGAGACACACAGTGATGTTCAGTGTCCTATCTCTTTTGCATTTGTTCAGTCATTAGGCCTCATGGGACTCATTAGTGGTTAGTTTTGCATTTGATGTCTTTCATATACTAAGTGTAGTCTGTAAGAACCTCATCATTCACTCATTATGTGTTGTATTTCATTGTGACTGCACCTGTCAGTTTAAGCATAGATTTGATATTCTGGCTGCCCAGTAGGTTTCTATTCTTTTAGGAGGTGTTACTTATACAGTATATAGTGATAGAAGTACTCACATAGACATTACATGACTGACATTTCTCATGAAAACATTGTATGACTTTATAATACCAAGAGGCCCTTCAACTATTGGCAGGGTGTATACCGCCTGGGGCCCATAGTTGCTGGGATAGACTTCAGCCATCCGTGACCCCTAATGCAAAAAAGGAGAAGAAAATAATTGAATGAATGATACCATGAAGGAATCATCTATAGAAATATGGCCTGACAAGAAAAAGGCATTTTGCTTTTACTACAACCTACCACTGTGGCTATGACTATGGATATGTGGATAGACTTATGCTTATATATTAAGGGTCTTACTACTGAAGATGGTAGTGTAGCCTGTAAATCAAATTTTCATAGTAGACTATGTAGAGTTGAGTCAACTGGGTCGATAAAAGAGGTGTTATTCTTCCTTTTTCATGTCAGGGAACTAAGAAAATAACTGCAGGATACATATAGGATACATATTTTGAAAATTTGAAGGCTCTGTCTCTTATAGTAGAAAGTAAGATTGAGTTGCTTAACTTGGAAACCACCGCTTTGAAGTCAGAGGCAAGTGAGCTGTCAAATCCCTGTTAAGTGGGATTATACCGTAACTCATCTAAAATCTTGTGAAATAGTGTTCAATGCAATGAGACCAGAGTTATAATAAAAAAAAGAGACAATAGGAGCCACACTTACGTTACTATATATTTGTCCTTTTCGTGCTGTCTGACGCCGCCATAAATCAATGAGTGCTGTGGCCACTTTGCAAATTATTTCAAATGATTGGATGATGACGCATTAGAGAATTTAAAATGTATATACACTATTTTGGACTAATCCCATAAATCTACTCTTCAAGTAATAGTAAAAGGCTTAGACACTGTCCATCCTATCAACAATGATGAATACTTCAAAGACATATATTATGCAAATAGCAGACAGAGGGATGATCTCCATAATGGCTTCCATCAAAGCGCTGCTCCTCCTGGTGAGCACATGTGTGTCAGGAATCATCTGCTCTGGATTACTGTGGTCTGGGAATGTCTCGTGGGTTGGTCCGCCCCCACCATTTTGTCACCATATGTCACACTCATAGCCTTTTGAAATATCGCAAAACAATCTTAAGTGATTCAGAGTTTGAGGGCTCTTCTGTGTTGATAAATCTTGAAATTCAATTAGGATTCATCATATTTCATTCATTTGGAGGTTGTATTTGTAGCAGGCCCATGGAAATTAAATGTAAGCTCTGAGCAGTGATGGAAAGTAACCAAAGATAGGAATTCACACACTACTTAGTACATATTTTTACTTTTAACTGAGTGAATTTGATAGGAAAATATTTTAATTTTACTGAACTATATGCTTTTAAGTAGTTAAACATGTACATTACATGTTACATCAGGGGTAGGCAACTTCTGGCCCACAGGTCAAACTTCGTCAACTTTTTAGCTGATATCCACTTTTATTAAGTGCTATTACTTGATAGCATTTAGCCCTGTGGTGTTGTCAGTGAATGAGGCTGCTCTATTTGCAAGCATACAGCTCTCTGTCATGGTTACCTTTGCCTCTATCCAATAAGTATTTAATGTTTATCTAATTTGCCGTGTAAAAATGTAGCAAAATAGGGGCTGGTGCAGTTGGTGTGAGGATTTTTATTTATTTATTTATTTATTATTAAGATATTTATTTATTGATCTATATATTTTGTATATGTAATTGAACATGCTAATATGTGTTGATTTAAAGCTGCCAAGGAACCATGACAGAGAAGTGTATGTCCATTCTTGTGGTTTAAAAGTATTTGGCCCAACTGTAATCAAACTTGCCTACCCCTGTGTTACAATAAAGATGTATTTTTTGCAACATGAATAGAAATAGTTCTGATTGTGGTACTAATTTTACAATAGTAGTGGTAGACGTAGCAATAGCAGTAATGGTAGAAGTATTAGTGGTAGTGGTGGTAGTAGATAGTAGTAGTGGTAGTAGGCAGTAACTATTGAAATTATACCCAATGCTTTTTTACTTTGTTGTTGTTACTTTTATTGTGTTGAGTACCTTAAGTGTACCTTTTTTTTTCCTTTTGGCTTTTCCGGTCCAGGGGTTGCCACACATTTTGATTTGGCATAGGTTTTTACACCAGATGCCCTTCCTAACAACCCTCTCAAATTATCTGGATATTATTGTTATCTGGTTTTGGACTGGCACAAAAAGTACACTGGCTTGTACTAAAGTAATATTATTTTGGATTAACGCTGCTTTTACTTGAATACAGATGTTACGCGTGGCATTGGGATAGAGTGTTCAGTTTTATTTTTATAAGAAGTGTCCAGACTGTTTAGCAGGGCAGAGCTTCTTGTCTTTTCTTTTTCTGTCTGTATTTTAACCTTACACATTCACTTTCCTCCACGTCTCCCTCTCACATATCTCTCTAAGCTTGTTGCATTCCTCGTTCCTTGAATGCACACAGAAATGCCTGCTGATCTGGCGTCAGCACTTCTTAAAAAATGGGCCGCTGCCACCGCTGCTCCGGCTGCTGCTGGAGCTTCACCCCCTCCTCGTCCTATAAATCCTGGAGACACAGAAGGAGAGATGAGAGTAGGAGGAAAATCTGCTAAATCCGCCAAACTCTGGAATGTATTTTCATTAAAACAAGTTTGTTTGAAGGGATTGGCAAGGTGCAGGAGAGGGGGAGTATCAGACGTGATCAGGACCAGTGGCTCAGTGGCAGCTCAGTGACTGCAGAAGGTGAACGTCAGGACACACTCAGCACTTATACAAATTTACACAGTGTATATTTTCACAGCAATCTCTCAAAATAATTTACCTTGTGTTGCTTCTGGATTCCTGTCATTTGTTGAAAAACTGACAATGGGGCCATTTACACATCGGATCTGCCTTATATAGTTTACACGATGAAGGTCATTTGTGCAGGTTTAAAAAAACAAAATGCCTCAGGAATTGTTTTTGTTTTGCCGCACTTGGTAAACATGTAAACAGCTATTTTTGGCTGAGGACTGAGCCAGCATTAAAAAAATGTGACTTTATGCTTTATAAATGTATATTCTGGTTATTTACTGTAATAATATATAAATCCTAATTTATGCCTGAGAGTTTATCAGCACTGCTCCAGAAAACCACATATTTAAAAAGTAGTAAAAGTTGCAGAGTTATGACTTCTGCTGTGTAATGGCCTCCTCTTGCAGGTCAAACAGAGTTACTTACTACTTTCATACCTACCTTTGTTTTCTTCACACCATACATGTTTCTGTGTGGATGTGAAATGGCTACAGCAGCTATTCCTAAAGTCAAGACAGTTGCAGCCCCCTTAAATTTCCGAAAATCCCACACGGACCCCCAACTATACAACTTATCTTTATTCAAAAGACTATGTCAGATTTTTCTCCATATTTCTATAAAAACGTTACAAAAACTCTGACTGTTAGCTAAAAATGGGATGAACAGATGTCCCTATTTAACTGGTGCAGTCCCAGTTTTTGGCTCCCTGTCCCATGTCCCAGCACATATCTGTAAAAACACTCATATGTCCCAGTGTTTAACACAACATGTCCCAGTTGTCCCCATTTTAAATAATAAAAAGGCATAGGAAATTTAAAACACATTTGTCTAAAAACGTTTGTCATTAAAATAATTTACAATATCATTATTTTATCAATAAATGTCCATTATATTCAAAATTTAAGCCTTAGCACCGTGTACTCTGAAGGACATGATAGAAAATTGCATGGATTTCAGAAGCTTTTTTGTCACTTGGTGAGTTCAAATGCACCAGGATTAGTGAAAAAAATGTGTGTTCCAGTTTTTGGTCTTAAAAATCTGGTCACCCTAGCTAAAAATGGTTTTGAAGTAATATTTTTAAAACAAGTATGTAACTGCAATTCATTTCAAACAAAATTTCTTCTTATGTACTTAATACAGGCCCCCCTGCAGTACCTTTGCGGACCCACACTTTGGGAACCACTGGGCTACAGCATCACTGTTCTATTTTCCTGACAACCTATTAATCTTCCCCTTAAATCCATCTTGTACTACCCTGGGCAATGAATTTGTATCCGAACAACTGGAAAGCAAGGGTGAGGCAGGTTGTAGGTCTGCTCTGGCCTTTTTGGCATCAGTTCTTGGTAAAACGGCTTCATTATACACCCAAAAAGAAATCTCCTGTCTCAGTTCTTGGTTTTTCTTCTCACTAAAAAGATATAAGCTCAGTATATTGTGCATTAGCAGACGTCTGTGTGTGGTTATGTCACCTCTAGCACTATACCTAAACCCATTCTATCCCTAGATCTGGCAGTATCCAAGCCACACAAGTCTAGATTTATTCGGTCTCCACGAGAGGTAATTACCAACCAAGGAAACACAAGACTTACTGGAAGAAGCTTATCTCCACACACACACCGTCCACTGTCTCAAATGTAACTGGCAACCTGGGACTGACACAAAGCTACATTATCCTTGTAGCCTCTGCAGTGGGGTTATACCTGATATCGCTGTCCCAACAGTAAATGGCATGACAGCAGTTTTTCCTACGCTTTGTTCCAACACATTCAGAGGCAAAGCGGTACATTGTTGTTCTAAAAAATTATAATTAAGACAGTGACTAAAAACAATCAACGACATAAGTTAAAATGCAGCAATATAAAGTGCTATGAAATGTGCAAACAGGTGCTAATGTGCTGTGCAAGTTCATGTTAATGCTCAGCTTTTTGTAGCGAGTTTATTCACTGTTTGCTAATCTTAGAAACCTTTTGACTATTCTCTCGAAACATGCCCCGCTGACCCAGCCTCGGTACAGTCATCTCTAGTAACAACACAATGTGCTATTGCAAACATGTCTGAGTAATTTGATTCAAGTTACATGTATATCCACTACCTTTCTATTTCTGTATTACATTTGCCCAGTTTGTAAGATTTCCCTGCTGGCCGGTAACAGCAAAAGAGCACTTTATATGATTCCTCAGTTTGTTATTGCTCTCAAATAAGCCCCTTAGGCTGTATATCATCACCTAAAAGACACAGAGAAGGAAGAAATGTATCAATCAATATGTGGTTTTGGTAATCCCTGTCTGTGTCTATAGTAGTTTGCTGAGGAGAGCTTTTCTGTGAGCTGACTCAGATCCACCAGTGGGGATTTTGGCTGCGGCTCTGCCCCTGATTAGCCTCACGGTGCTGGTGGTAGATACGCGAAGACCACCCCCGCTCTATACAAATCTGTTGATGCCTCCATGATCAGAAATACATATGGCATCCAACATACACAAACACACACAGACAGGGACATATGTAGTCGATTAGCGGAGCAAAAAACACAAATGGGAAGATCATACAAAGTCATTAGCGTGATGTAAATAATGAAATATTGATATATCTGTCTGACTGGGGATTCACATGAGCTATGAATAAACTGACAAAACAGAGTAGCAGTAAAATGGATCTCTGTGAATTTTCAGTGACTTTGGTTGTCGTTGTTGGCGTACCAGCTTTGCCATCAGGTGGCTTTGTTATTCAATATATGAGAAAATGCTCCTACCTCTCAGCCAGGAGGTTGTGGGTTCGATCCTCAGGCCACATCTTTCTGAGTAGAGTCTATATGCCCCTCCCGACTTCATCCCACTATCCAAACACACACATGTAGGTGAATTAGTGACTATATATTGCACATAGTGAATGAATGTGAGAGTGAATGGTTGTCTTGTCTTGCCTTCTGACTAACTGGCCACTGTCCAGGTTATACACGCTTAGTTGCTTGGATTGCCGGCATAATTATGTTTCTCTACATAGAATTAGACTGCTCCCTATCGATTTAGGTTAGGTTCCCAGGAGGCAGAACAAAAGGATGCAGGTTAAACTATCTTTAAATACAGTTGGATAGATAACTAATTGGATTTCAGAGGGCAGCAATGAGGGTAAGTAGCTGTTAAATGTTATCTTACAATGAAGATCAGTTTGCTAACTAGTTATAGCCAATCCTAGCAGAATCACGCAACTTTGCTCATTTCTGTTTGTTTTTTTCTCCTTCCCATTCTTGCAAGGCTGTGTTCGTGCCAAGTTATGCTAGAGGGAGGTGTAGGAAGCTTCATTCACCCTCATTTAGTCACCACGCAGACTCTTAAATTGTTTATTTAAGGCAGTGGTTCCCAACCTTTTTTGTGTTGCGTACCCCCTGGGCTTTTTTTACTGTGAGAACCCCCTCATCCCCTTAATTTTTCAAAGAGTCATCATAGAGTGGTCACCAGTGTTTATTAGTACAAAAACATTTATACTTAGCCTACCTTATTGGAAAAGCAAATTTTCCTAAATGTTTTGCATTGAAAATTAAATTCAAGATACAAATAAAATTTCTTTAAAATAACAATGCATACAAATGTATTACAATACAAAAATATTTATATATAACAATATAAACTTATGTTACATTAACTTATTTCATTATATTTTTTAAATAAAAACTAAAACTCTAATAAATTGACAAGAAAAAATTATAAAAAAAATAACCATTTAAATAATTCTCCTTTGAAACAAACTTTATAATAATAATTCAAATAATAGTTCTAGTAGTTTCATCTCATTTTAATTAATGATTTTTACTCAATCATCAGTCAGTGAGACACTTGAGCTTGTCTTCCACAAGTTTCAATACTTTAATGTGAAAAGATTGCAAACACTTTTTAAAATATTATGAAATAATGCCAGGTACCCCTTGTAAAGTGCTCGCGTACCCCTAAGGGTCCCCGTACTCCTAGTTGGGAAACACTAATTTAAGGTAAAAGTTGCATTGTTTCCCTTCAGTCCAAAACATATAACTGTCATTACCAAGCATGCAAAATTTTAACTAAAAATCTTGTTACGTAAGCCATGAAGTAATCAGAGTTGTGATATTTTGGTCTCTGCATTTGGCCTTTCCTTTCAGTGCTGTTCAGTCGTCCTGTCAGGAGCAGCGGGTGTCCGGGAATCGAGCCCGGGACCTTCATGCTGTAAGGCCACCGTTCATACTGTATGTTATATGCAGAGCTTTACATTAACACTAGCCAACTGGCCAAATGCGGGAGATTCCCATTTTGGCCTGTAACATATTCGCTCTCACTAGCTACTTTGTCTGGTTGGCTACTTTAGACCTGACTTTCCACTGCTATACTTATAAATCCCATTCATGTAAAACAAAATTAAGCTCTTAACTGAAAAAAAGACAGACAAAAGCAAAAATATACAGATTTTTGGAGTCTGAATGAAGTTATTTTCTTTTTAATGCTAGTAAATTACAATTTTAAAACAAAAAGAAAGAATTACGAAGTACGAAAAGAATTGTAAAAAACACAGATTGTTGTCTTATACACTACACACAAATCTGCATTTTCACATCTAACCATGGCTGGTGAAAAACATAAATGGCTAGTAATCTTTAAAGAACACTAGCTAAAATGGACAGTGAGCAGAAATGTTAATGTCAAGCCCTGGTTATATGTGTAAACTTGGTTCAAGACCCATTAGACTTTGTCCAGTCAGTCTCTGTTAATTGTGGCTCTGAGGCAGACAATGGCAAAGAGGCCAGCGCTATAGGAGGAGGTCTGGAGGAAGAAGAAGAAATAGCATGAAAAGGACAAGGATGAAGGAGGAGGAAGATGAGAAGGGGGGCGACTGGAACCAAAACGGGGCTCTGGTGGGTGTTTGTGCTTTTATTGTTGTTGTTTTAGAAAATAGCTTTAAACGCTGCGCCGGGCTGATAGCAGTGTTACTGGCACATGAACACACATTACTCATGCATATACACACACACAAACACACACAAACACACACAGCTGTTTCTCCTTTTTGCTTGCTCTACATGGCAATCACCATGGTAACAAAATGTACAGAACGCAAGCGGGCGGGATATTTTTAAGTTTCAAAGGCATGAAGGCAACAATAGGAACGACAAAAGGAGGAAGAGACCAGAGCTGGTACAGTGAGTGAGGAAAAGAGAGCCGGGCCAAGTGCAAACAGATGGACCTTATGGGTGTCCACGGTCACGTTCCAAAACTGTCTGCACTACAAACAAACGAGGGTCTACCCGGTCTTCCACTTTCCCCCTGGAACAACTTATAAACAAACACAGAAATTTTTGTTATACCCACTGAGAATAGAGTGTAAACAGCATTTCTTCATCTTCCATGTTAGACTTTATGCAATATACTTCATGTCTAACCAATAATGTAATGATTATTAGAAAAGTGTAATGGGTAGACTTGTTTTTAGTCAATTTCATTTTACTTCATTTTACTTACTTTTTTTTTTTTTTTTTACTTTTGCCAACATTCAGTAAAGTACAAAGGACAAGGACAGATAAAGGACAATGACAAGAAAAACAAGAAAACAATAAGGGCAAAAACAATTGTGAATTGTAGGTAGATACTATGTGTGTGGGAGTGTGGAAGGGAATTGGGGAAAAAAAATATTAGGTTGAATGTTAAGTAAGTAACAAAAAGCCAATAATGATAATTAAATGATAAGCAACATGATGATATGATAAAAGTGAATTAATAGATACACAATACTGATACATTAGAATGGAACATAATAAACCAAAATAAAACAGCAACAATAATAATTATTATTATTCTCATCTTTTATACCAAAGTAAAAATAAATACATAAATAAAAATAGTAATGTAGTAATATGGATGATGGTAAGACACTGATAGTAATGAGATAGGTGGTGAAAAACGATCTTCACAGTTATATGACTGTAGTGGTGACAATAATGGCTACGGTGATAACAATAATACCAATATCAACAATAATAACAATGACAATATCATAATTTAAATGTTTTTTTTTTGTTTTTTTTACTGTAATGTACTGTACTGTAGCTGCACTGGACAAAGGTGATACAGTTAGCATCCATACAACCAAATAAAGGTTAAGGTTAAGGTCCACTTTATCATCCCCATAGGAAAATGTATTGTTTGCATTTGAACCATCTCTCCAACGCTGCTGCAGCAACTGTCAGGAGCAGTGGGAGGACTGAGCAGCGCCCCAGGACCCTCTGGAGTACCTGGAGGATTAGCCTACACAGTAGTGTGCGTGTTTTAGGTTGATGGGGAAACTGGAGTACCTGGAGGTAACCCACCCACGTACATAACAGTAATATTATAAATGTACACTTAGATAACAGAAAATATAAATGTGGATAATAATAATCTAATGGATTATAAAGGATGAGATAAGATGACCACTGCCCATATAAAGCAACCAACGTTTAGACATTCATGCCCAGGGTTTGTACAGTCTTGGAAAACCTGGAAAAGTCATGGAATTTTAAATGCAATTTCCAGGCCCTGGAAAAGTTTTGGAATTTTATATTTTGGTATAGAGTTTGGGAAAAGTTTTGGAAATTTAAACAGTCTGAGTAACATTTGACCACTACTAGTTAAACCTGCACCAGCCTGCCTAGATGATTACTTTATAGCTTAATTTACTTTATAAAAATGCGTTCTGAACCAACCTACCAAGTATTATTATCTTTTAATCACTGGTGTGTAAGTCAGTAAAATTAGTGGAATAAAATATTTCTGAGGGAAGAGCCTCAAATGTTGTTTTTTTCTCCAACTGACTAATTTCTGAGTTTAACAAATAAAATTGCAGTAAAAGTTTCTAATGCACCACACTGGACATTTTGAATACTATTTATCATATCAAGTCATTTCAGTCATTTGGCTCTTGGAAATGTAGTCAAAAGTCATGGAAAAGTCATGGAAAATTCTTGGTATATGAACCCTGCATGCCTATATTTAGTGTTACTATAATCAGTATTGATGAACTAGTTACATGTGTTGAAATATGTCGCTCGTCATTGTCCCAGACCTCACAGCGTCACTGTGGGCAGAGGTTGAGTGACGACACGCAGCTGCACGTCAGATGAGATCAGACTGGGCCTCGATCCAGACACACTTCATGTTATCGTGAAGCGTTACAGTGCTAACATTTCGTGTGAATAATTTCTTCGTGGGTGGTTGCACAATTACACACATCAACTAATAACAGCTCGCGTTTGAGTTTGGACCTATAGCGTGGACAGCTGAATAAATTTTAGGGGCAGTAGAGAGGTCAAAGGTCATGTGCTGTTGTAGGTGGCCCTCTTGTAGTTAGACCACCATCACTAACCGGTAAATTGCAGTGTTGCTGAGTGGTTTGGCTTGACATACCGCTCTTTTCACACTCTCTTTCATTTTGCCATCCCTCACTGTCATTCATTCACTTTGTCTGCTCCAGGAACAGCACAGCGAAGCCAACAGCAAACATGAAGGCCACATCTGCTCCGACAACACTGGCACTAAGGAATGGTATTTAAGGCTTGTTCATTAACAGTTTGTTAGTTTGTGACCCAAAAGTTAATGTTTGAATTATTTACTGCATATTTTTTGGCACTGGTGCACAGTAGCAGAGTGGTAAATGTTCCTGCCACTAAGTAAGGCAGTCAGGGTTTGACATTAGCACTAGCCATCCCAGCCAAACACAGGTCGATTTCCATTTCGGCTGGTAACACAATGACTTCCACTAACCACTCTGACTTTTATCACAAATTTGGGTCTGTATTTAGGTTTAAATGGTTCCATCACTGAATATACAGTAATTCATCAAGTCAATGTCAAGTTTATTTATTTAGCACCTTTCTTGTGAAAGACAACTCAAAATGCTTTACATGGAGTTCAACAATAAAAAGAATAACAATTTAAGTGAAGTGTACAATAAAAAATAGAACAAAATGAGGAATATCCTTAAACAATTAAAATATTGTGCATACAGTAAAAAAGAGAGAAAAACAAAGAAAAAAATTTATCATAGGCTATGTTAAAAAGGTATCTCTTTATTTTAGACTACTTCATGATTAGGAAAAAAAGCAACCTAGTTAAGATATGTTTCAAATTAATACATGCAAAAAGAGATCACTTGTTCTATGTATTTAAGTTAACTAGTTGACTGTAAAAGCTTGTAAAATTAAACTTTACATGTCTTTTTGTTTATCATAAAGCCTACTATACAAAAAACACATCAACATTTCAACAAACTAAACCATGGCCCACAAAAATCTTAACTGACTAGTAACATTTGAAAAAGACTGGTCACAGTGGACAAAAAGTTCATGTCAAGCCCTGAAAGCAGTTGTAGGTTCAATTCTCAAACCAGCTGAGAAAAATGTATGAAAAATATAAATAGCTCATTTAAAAACTGCCATGAACACAAACAGTAACTGTATAGTGTTCCTGAGCCCATGCACTGATTTCCAGTGCAGAATTATGCATGACTGTTGAGATGTGTTGCTGCCATCACATTCAAAAATTAGCATTGATTTTTCATGAAATGGTAAAATATCAATATGTGCATATTTTAGGATGATAGGGAAACTGAGCACCCACAGAAAACCCACACAGACACAAAGAAAACTTGCAAACTCCACACAGAAAAGCCCCACACAGTCCAGGAATCAAACCCAGGACCTTCTTGCTGTGAGGCGAGTGTTGACCACTTTGCCACTGTGATATGTTATAAATACTAACCTCCATGCATCAAACAGAGGTTCAGCTTGAGTTCAGTTGGCCTCCCCTATCGACCTCAGTGCTCTCCTGTCACACGTGTTTACTGCAGTTCAGATTAGCAGCACAATTACGTAATGCTTTCCTTCATCAAAGAGAAACTGTTTATCACCGTTGCTTGGAAACATAGCCGTCCTATAGCCTGCACCATCGGATAAACCCAAATGAGAGCAGCTAATGGCAGGGTGCAGACGTGTTCCATGTGAGATATCTGAACCATCATCTGCTGCTGGTGAGCCACAGACCAGAATCCTCCGCTACAAACATGCAGTGCACTCAGGGTAATCTTGTTCATGTGTCCGTGAAGGAAGTTTATTACTTTACATGAGACTTGTTCAAAGTTTAGGAGTGAACAACTGCATTAGTAGGTCCAACATGTTCAGGTGTTGGAAATTAAAGGAAGGTGCTAAGTTAAAATAATGTGTTTGAGACCAAGTAGCTTTGGTTTACATGCAGACCATATTTCAGTATTTTACATGGCGGTTGAAGGTTAAAATGTTGATAGTTTATGTAAATTAAACTGACTAAAGAAAAGCTTGGGCTCATAGATGGGCTTGTTAGTTGTTGCTTTTGCTACTGATGTCATGCCTCCATTGGTAACGTTTGTAAGACAAAATGTGTAGAGCAGACATGTCCAAAGTACAGCCTTCGGGCCAGTCACATCATGGGACGGGGTGAGATGTTTATGTCCCTCAGCTTTCATCATAAACAATAATTAAAATATTAAATTAAAATATTATAGCAAGTTATGCACGTCTCCAAATTAATTTAGAATAGTTTAAAATAAAATATGTATAAAAACAACTGACACAAAAAATAAAACATTGTGAGATACTGTCACCCCTTGAACATTTTCACATTTTGAAATTTGGCTCTTGTCTTATAATGGTTTGGACACCGATGTGAACTTTTGTCAGAGTTCAGAACAGAGTTTGATGTTAGACAGAATGCAGTGTAACAGATTATAAAACACTTCAAACACAGTCCAGACCTCTAATTTCTTACAATTATGCGTATATTAAATCAAGCAATAGCAGCGCAGTGTCTGTCAGCACATTTTAACCACCCACAGCTGAGTCTGACGGAGCTCGCAGGATGTTTTTCTGTGGCCACATATTCGTCACATCCACTCCGACTCCACTGAACAATGCCTGTGTAGTGTAGTCAAGGACGTTTGTGTTTAGAAGTTTAGCGCTGGCACAACACCAATCACGTATTACAAAATAATGCTCCAAAACTTCAGACGACAGAGCAGCGACGTGTGCCATACAGATACACCAGTTACAGCGTGTGTTTTTGCACGACTTGTACCATGACGATATGCCCGAGCAGATAATTTGTGGATGTGTGTGTTCGGTTGCCAGGTTAGCCTACCACCTCCACCTTCCCCTCCCAGAAGCTCCTCCCTCACGCCCCTCTCCGCTGTGCAAACTTATTAATTTCTGTCAGCCGGCTTTTTCTGCCATTTAGAGATACTACCAAATCACATTATGTCTGTCATGGATTATGTGTACGGGCAATGCATCTCCTTGAAGAAGAAAGGGGAAAAGATCAAAGATGTTCTCACAATCACCTCTTAGTGCAGATGGGAGGTGGCTCATGTGTGTGAGTGTGTGTTTGTGTGTGTTTGTGGCTGGCATGTGTGTGTTTCAATGCCACATATGGTTTATGCTGAATGCACTGCCAAAATAATCAAAAATTGGCAAAAAAAAATAAATATATCCAGTTGATTTTTTTCTTAATGTTTACATAAATAACATCATCTTTAACTTTTTTGTATTGTACACTTTCTCCAGGATCTATAGACTGAATGCAGTGTACATAAGTGCCTCTAGTTGGATTTTGCCTTTCTAAAGCGTTCTTTTTATAAATAATAATGATCTATTTTGGTATGATCTGTTCACATATCCACATAACCATGTTTTTTATGCCACCTGAACTTTACTATGGTGACTGAAAATTATAACTACAGTCTTAAACTGCATGTAAATTTTTCTTAATAGCAACTATTCTGCTGCATGTATATGGCTTATTGTAGTTGAGTTAGGAGAGACATTCAGCAGCACTCAAGCTCTAAAGTCCAAGTAAGAAAGGCATTGCTGTGGGTAAAGTGTTCACAAACAGGTCACTAGCCAGTGTACTCTTTGTGCCTGTCCCAACCCATAGAAAAATAGAGTTACGCTAAACACTGCTCACTAGAAGGCAGTTGTGGAGTGCCAAAAGAGAAAATCCAAAAGGAAGGAGGAAGACGCTACTGACACATTTAGGACCAAAGACATTCCCATATTCAGCCATTTTTAGCCATACGTTTGTGTGTCAGTGAGTGTGCCACCGGATTTGAATCTGTCACTTTGTAATTACCTCAGCAAATACAGGCTTGGAGAGAGTTGAGTGAAGTCTTCCAGTTGGACCGGCCTGGGAGAAAATGAGAAGTGACACACCACATAACACAGCACTGTCGGGCATAAATAACTTTCTACCCCCTTTTTCTGTCTCTGTCTCTCTCGCCGTCATAGAAACATGGACGGATGATACTTCAAGGATTTCCAAAGAGAGAGATGAGCGCAAATGAGAGAATATCCCTGTCTTTCATCTTTAGAAAAAATCTCTGACATGCTCCTCTCTCCTGCTTTGATGCAAGTCTTTGGTTTTTTGGTGTTTTATCCTCTTATATGGGGTAGATGCAGTACATGCCTGTGTGTGTGTGTGGGTGTGTGTGTGTGTAAGATGGGTATGCTGAACGCTATATCATGGCTCATTCAGATATATGCATGGCGTATGAAAGCATCTTTGTTTTGTTTGAGAGGCCTACATTTTCATCTCATGGATTTATGGATATTTGTTTTCTATACAGAAATTCAAGGAGATAGAACTATATGTATGTAATTATTTTAGTTCTTATATGGGAGTAGGTTTGGCATTAATATGTTTTGTACTGTGTTGTTTATATATTTGTTAATATAACCCAGATCTGTAAGTTTCATTTATTACAGTGAACTTATTAAAGTATGTTTTTTCTGTGACTGATGGATTAAATCTAAGCAGAGACAAACTATTGTGGTCTGCCACATTTCTGTAAGTACTAGTCCACTGTAACCTATATGATTTAAAGTCTTAGCTTTAGCTTATAAGCTAATTTCATATGCTAATTGCCACATTGGACAAACTGGCTAAACCTTGGCACTCTCGCTTGTGTTTTCTAACCAGTTTTTGATGTTACATGTAGATCAGTTGTCAGTTGCCACTTGATTGTAGATCATTTATTTAGAATGTGTGATATTTGTTGGCTAATGCAAATTCCTCCATTGAAAATGCATATTATTGTTGTTTTAGTGCTACTAATCTGCTCCACAGCTAGGTGCCTTGAACAAAGGTGTCTGACTATCTAGAATGTTTTTATCCACCTCTTTCCTTTTTTTTTTTTTTACAGTTTGTATGACATAAGGAATTGGAACATGAGCAAAGAAGACATACACCCTTTTTTTTTAAACTTTTATTTAATCAGGAAAGTCCCTCTGAGATTACAGTGGGGCAGGAGTACTAACCACTCTGCCACCATGCCACCCCACCTTAGGCACTGCCAACAAAAATGGATGGTAAAGCCTTTTGTTAATGTAATTTTGATTCTTTTACTTAGGCAGCGGGCAGGACAAACCCAATCCCACCGAAGTGTTAGTGACGCTGGTAGCATTTTGGTTGCTGTCTTTGCTGATAGCCAAATGTTAGTCTTTCTAGTGTCAACAGCCACATCTACTTAAATTTATAACATGCACAATTTTATGAGAAAATAAATATGATTATTTTTAAACTCCAGTTGCCTTTTCAAATAATGATGTTATAACTATAGTGCCTTTTAAGAGACCCTGAAAGAAAGAATGTATTTGCAAAGGAATAACAGCAGACAGACAGTTGTGAACCAAAGAAATAGATTTGAAATGCACTTATCTGACATTCTTTTTCCTTCCAGGTGTATAGATATTTCATTAATGCATGTTTTTTATACATTACATAGACTTGATTTGAGAGGCAGAAAAAACATTCACGGTAATAGGCAGGCTATACCTCCCAGCGACTTAAAACATATATAAATGAATGCACACACAGACGAGACAGACATACCTCTTTACCATGTTGCCGCTGGCTTCATACCACCACCTCTTTCTTCTTCTTGTGTTTGTGTCTTGTAGCTCTCCCGCCCTGCATGCACCTCCACCGCTCTGCCTGGCTCCCGTCCAGCTATAGATTGTTAATTACAGTCTGTATGAGAAGCGTGGTCTCTCTTCTCGATACTACAGAAAGTGTTTCTTTGTCCGACTTCAAAGTGTCGGCGCTCGGTTCCTCAGGGATTAGTGACCCTGCCTGGTGCAGAATTAAACGCCCATGGGCCAGCGCAGGTACAGCCATATAATGAACACAGGCACACACACGTTAGACACACGTTGGACAATGTAGACAACTGAGACAATAGAGGCTGAATATGACAGAGACACACACACATGTAACAGGCAAGAACATGCGGTGGACAACTACAGTAAAGCAACAACTAGAGTGTTTAGATTGTTTATCTGTACTGATTATACATGCACGCTCCAGAATAATGTAATAGGTTGTTTTCTTGTTCTACAGTGTGATTGTGTCAACAATGCAAGATGGAAGGCACAAGCCAGGATTGACTTAAACTTTATTTTTAAAAGAAATATCAAAACAGATGATCCTCAAATATTGAACCAGATAATTTTTTGTAAGTAACTGGTAACTCCACAAACTTATATATTTATCTTATGGCTGAAGCAACCTTTAGGAGCTATAGACCCTTCTTGTGTTTGTAAACAGAACATTTGCGTTTCAAAGACTGGTACCGGAAGTTAAAAAAGACGATAATACATTTTTAATGGAGCAATTAGAGCTAGTCACCAAACATTGCAAATTATGAATAATCAAGACAGGTTTGCCAACTGACAACCACTCTGCCACATGTGAGAAATATCAGAGCCTGATTTAATAACATTAGCAAGTGCGTCAACATTTAGCCGTTGTGTTTAACGTAGCAATTAGCATCTGAAATTAGCATTTAAGCTAAAGGCTACTTAATTTACATATCTTAATTTCAATGTTATGCAGGAAGAGTAGTTACAGAAATGTGGTGGACCACAACAGTTTGATATTGTATACTCAGATTTAATTCATCAGTCACCACAAATCCTACTTTTATAGGTTAACTGTAGTGAATGGAACTGACTCAGATCTGGAATCTAACATTTCAGAGTAAATTTAGATAAATATAGAAACAACAACCATTCGTTCCTGCTGGCCAAAAATGTCAACATTTCTATTTTTATTTTGCTCCCTCGTAGAAATTAATGGGATAGAACATTAATCTCTGTCCCAGGCTGCACGCGCCACTTTTTTAAACACGTCATTCCTGGAAGGGTGTATAGGGCAAGGTGCTGCAGCAGCTCAGAGGAACCAAGGGGAAGAGAGAAGCAGCGGTGCTCACAGACACAGAGGGAGATTCTTTTTAAACCAACTTTAAAAACATTATGTGACTAAAAGAAAGCGTTTCCAATAATTATCTTACTCTGCCATAAAGAAACAGATGAAGAGACCAGCAGAGGGCAGCAGAGTGCAGAGCTGTTACTCTATGTTTTTTTTTAACAGAAACAGAGAAAGAAGGCTGTTTACTTGCTTAAACCTTTTGTACTGTATGATGCCATTTTACTACAAAATTAAAAATAGCTGTGTGGAAACAGAGCTGTACACCTTTTTTGGGATAAATGAATGAGAGCAGACTGGATGCAGAAGGTTTGTGGATTGGTCAGTGCTTCCTGGAGTGGCCAGGGTTTGTGGGAGAGGTGGAGGTTTGTAGAACTGAGTGTTTTGAGACCTCAGAATAGCTGTGCCAGAGAATATAGGATTATTAAAGCATGCGTGAATGAAATAAAACAAAACTCCATATGTTTTTGATGAGGGAGCAACATTACAACTTGATATAAAGCTAAAAAAAAAAAGAGTAGTTTTTGTATAATATATCTCTTTTAAACATAAGCCATTTGAGATAGTTTGGCTAACAATCTTGTAGCTTTCTAAATAAAGGTTTGGTGTCTAAGTCAATAGTTTTAAGAAACTTTTTCAATTTGTGTTTTTCTTTTTTTATTTTGGATATTCAAAGTCACTAAGAGTTAGAAGTATTTTTTTTAAATAATTTAAAGCTCGGTATTTGGAAAAATAATGACTTGAAATTTGAAGTTACTAAGTTGGTATTTAACTTTAGCAGTACTTCTGTTTAATTATTTTAGTTATATGTTGGGCTTGTGTCTTTTTATTGTGACAACATGGACAAAAATGAGAATATACAGTCTACTGACATTAACATTAAGATTTTGAAGTTTCAGAAATATGTGTTGGCAGAAATCATTTAAACCACACTAATAGCAGAAACACACTGACACAGATGAAGCTACATGTGGCATGACTTGACTTTGACAAGAGAAGGCTGCAACATGACAGAGCGCATACAACAATAACATGTAACAACAAGCCAGCCAATTACAGAGGAATAATATTCAGTCACTGTAATTGAACTGTGGACTCTGGACAAAGAAAAGTCTCAGTCCTTTTATGTGCTTCATGTTGGTCAATACGTCCAGAGAGATCACCGCACATCGACTGTCCTTCACTCATCTCTCAGCTCACACCCCCACGGCCAATTGGATTTTTAAACGCTGTGTTTTTGATCATTCCCCACATTCATAATTGACTGCTTCTCTGTCTTTGTTTTTCTCTTTTACTCCTCTCTCTATCTCTCACCAGCAAGCTTAATGAAACAAGAACTGATGAGAAAAGTACTTTTGAAAAAGCAGTCCCTTTAGCACCCCTCACCATGATTCGAACAAAGGACAAATGACAAGTGTTTAAAGGGCTGAGGGTGTTTGGATGTTGGGCTCGTGTCTTGGGAGAGGAGCAGAAAAACAGCCATGAAAGGAGCAGTGCACAGACAGACACAGACAGAGGCGAAGGCACAGTAGACAATGAGAGAAAGACGTCCTTGGTGATCAATGGCCACACTGTTGTCTGTTCTGCGCTTTGTCCACAAGGACGAAGGGAGTCGAGACGAGGGCATGCACAGAAACAACAGCATATACAGTATACAGCTGTGTAAGAGACACACCTGATTATTAGAGGGATACTTGCTCTACTTTTAAAACTAATTAGCAGCTAAAGTGTTCCTAAAAAGTTTTTAATTAGACATTCAGAATTTATAGCAACTTTATATGTTTCATTCATCTTTTTTCTTTTTATTTCTGTTAGAGGCAGCTATGGGCATTAGGCGGGGTAAACAATAGCCAGTTAGTTGCTCTGAAGCAGTTTAGCATCTTTTAACAAGACTCTATATGGTGTCAAAACTACTGTATAGAGCTTGTCCCTGGAGACAGAACAAGCGTAAACAACAATCACATACGTTTCAAAGGCATGACATGCAGGGTATTTGGGTAACTCATCAGTGACTAAACAACAAATCTGTTTATTTTGGCTTGGAATAAAGCATAGGCACCTCCCATAGGTTGTAGTTGTGATTGGCTGAGGCCAAACAAACCATTCATTATAAGGTAATGTAAGGTAGACTTTATTGATCCCCATAGGGAAATTCATTCTCTGCATTTGACCCATCCCTCAACGTTGCTGGGGCAACCTGTGAGGAGCAGTGGGCTGCTGCTGTGGTGCAGCGCCTGGGGACCCTTCTCCAGATCTTGAGCCAGGATCCTGGTCAGGAGAACTTAGCAGGAGGTTTTAGCCTATTGTGCATGTTTTTGAGGTTGATGGAGGAAACCAGAGCACCCAGAGGAAACCCACCCAGACACAGGGAGAACATGCAAACTCCACACAGAAAGGCCCCACACGGTCCGGGAATCAAACCCAGGACCTTCTTGCTGTGAGGTGAAAGTGCTAACCACTAAGCCACCGTGCCACCACATATATCACATTTATATATTATATAAATGTGTATATTATATATCACATTTCATGACCTTGCATATAGAACAACAGTCTTTCCCTCCCTTTCTCTAACTAGTATGAAGCATGTTATTTCTTATTCACAGATGTCAACAGAACCAGCGCTTGCCTAAAAAACAGAATGTAGAAACAAAAAAGAAAGTGCCTTAAGGTTGTTTGGCAAACTCAGACTTACAGTGGAGGTGTAACCTGCATCATTTATGTGATTATTTCTGCACTTCACACTCTTTTAAGTGTGTCTTGCTTTTTGACTACACAGTAATCCTCTTTGCGTTTGTTGTTGACATCCTCATCATCAGTGTGACACGTCTGTTCAGAGCTCTGACTGTCACTCACCTCCTGCTTCAGGGGCACACTCAATACAAGCATATACTTACTTTATATGTGTACTTTCTCAAGGCTTGTAACTCATAATGACAATAGTTCTATAATTTTGACTTTTACTAATCACATTTTCCACCTAAGCAGTAATGTTTAGGTCACCACTGGCCAGTTTGAAATGTCCCAAACAAGAGTAATGTTCAGGACAGTTTTAGTTGGTTTCAGCATGGATGGGTGCAAAAAGCTGAAGCTAAACATGGCACAGAATCCTAACTAAATGACAAGTAAAGTGTATCTTGCCTTATAACGTTTATTCATCTTCTTTCGCTTGTTTCCAGTAAAGGGTCATGGGACACTGAGATGGGGAACACTCTGGACAATGGGACATTCACTAGGAGCAGTTTAGTGTCACCAGTTTTTTTTTTTTTTTAAATGGTAGTATTCAGTAACAGCAGTTGTTTCTGTTTATAGATCAAGTTAAAGTCTTACGGCTCGGGTTTTAAACATTTTGTATTCACTGTCTGTACTTTACTAAAAAGTAGAAGCTTTGGCATTAGACTGTGAGTTGCTAATATGTAGGAAATAGTTGGAGAATATACAGTACAGTTTGAATATAAAACTCAGAAAGTTGACAGTAAACTGGAAACAATATTGCTTTTCATAAACATACACAAGAGTCTGTTATTATACCTCCAGCCTTTCACTCCGCTTCAAACAATCTTGCGTCTCACATCTTTCTCCTGGTTAATGACAATACATCTACATTTTAAAGGCTGGCTTCAAATACAATCTATTTCTGACATAATGATATGTGGTGCTTGTTTGTGTTGCTGGAGGGCTTAAATCTTAGCGTACACTGACAAGCTGCAGCCATCTTACCGTAATCTGTCCAACTAAACAGAAAAATCCAGAAACCTATCCTATTTAGTCTATAGCTTATATGATAATTTTATATGCTAACCACTATTAAATAAAACGTCTAGACATTGATTCATTTGTAATTTTTGTCAACTGATGTAAGTAAATGCATTGAAGGCTGCTATTGTTTGTCACTAAATGGTCCACTGGCACAGCTATTAGCAGCAGAAATATAAATATAGCTATTTGGGAAATAAATTAATAAGTTGTAGAAGTTTTTTTTTTGCCATTTTGAATTACTTTGTGCTTTGTCCCTAGCACAATGGCGAAAACCATCTTCCATGAAAGTAAACAGGAGTTAAACATCAGCTCAGAAATATCCAGACAAACAGATGGACAGAGGCACGACAGATGACCTTTACTTGTCCTTGATTTGACAGCACACGGCAGCCACAAGAAAAAAAAAAAGATAAGCTGACTACAGTACGGAGAGATAGTGACAGAGGTGACAATAAAAGGCCACATGAGAAATATAAAAGGCAGTGAAAAGAGAGTGTTAGCGGGCGGAGCAGCACCAACCACTGTGTACCTGTAATCACCTCCAGCAGCTCAATCCTTCTGACCCACACCATCAAACTCCTTTGCCTCCTCTTTCTCTCTTCTCTCCTCTCTCTTTACATAGACAGCACAGACCTTGATGTTTTCTCAATAATTGGCAGCAGAAGTTGACTTTTTTTCTCCTCTCATCCCCTCCCCTCTATCTCTCTCTCTGTCTTTTTTTTCTGTTTATCTTTTTCTCTCTTCCTCTTCCTTTAGAGATGAATAGTTGGCCCGGGATCAAAGGCGGACCCCGACCGGACCGTCCTGGCCACCACAAAGGGGGCGTCAGGCTCTGGCTCTGGTCCAGGAGGCGCACATGGTCATGGAGAATGGGGACAAGGCGTGCAGATGGGTCCAACCCCCTCCCACCGCACACCAGACCCCCAGACCTCCCTGAACACAGGAGAGAGAGAGGTCAGCGGCTAAAGTATGGGAGCGTGTGCTTCCTGTAAGACGAGACCCTCTTGTTCCATTGATTCTCTTTTGTTTCCATCTGTCTGCTCCCAGTACCACTTTGTTTACGTCCTGATTTCTTCTTCTTTTTTTTTTTATAGTGGATCTGTCCTAGAACAATCAGCAGTCATTGACCCATGAAGAAGAACAAGGTAACTATACAGTCTGTATGCAGAGAAGATCAGATTAATGCCATAGTCTGATTACAACAAGAGTTTTTTTGATGAACATATTTTTAAACGGAGTAACACACCATGCTCCAGAGCCAGGCAGTGGAAATAGTAACAATATAAACATTAGGTTGTGTTCACATTCTAGTATTTTATGACGTCATGTGCACAAAACATATTCATTCAATTTGTTAGGCCTATATTTCTACAGACACAGAAATGTAAATGGAACACAACTCATCAAAGTAGATTCAGTGGGACCCCTGGACTTGCAAGACCCCTTCATTGTCAGGTTTCTCCTTTAAAAAAAACTCTTGAGTGACAATAGTTTTTCACTCCTGTTTGCTGGATTTAGCAGCCAAATTTAGTGATGGAAGTGAGGAAGTGAATCAAGTGCGCTCCAGCGGAACTAGTAGTTTTTAAAAGTAAAACACATGGAAATCACGGCAAACTAAAAAGAACTAAAATGTTAATAAAAACTTATATATTTTTACATTTTCCTCTGTGGCCTGGTACCAAGCGGCCCATGGCCCGGATCTGGGCCACGGCCCGGTGGTTGGGGACCTCTGCTTCAGAATATTATAACATCATGTGAACTCAATGTGTTAAAAAAAATCATAACGACGTCCAGAATACTAACATTTTAGCCGTAGCTCTTTTTAAAAAATACTAAATGCTAAAAGTAAACCTTTTTCTTTTGCCTCTCTTTCCCATAGGTTGTCTTCACATGATGTCAAAACATTTTAAAGAGCTCATGTTATGAGACTGAGCTGGAGGCAGGACAAAAGTCCATGATAGAGTCTGCTGCTAACCCTGGTTCATTGTGAATATCTCTTTAATGCCTGTCCTTCTCTGTCAGCACAAATTAACTAAGGTGAAAGATTTTCACACAGGTGTGCTTGTTGTCAGTAGACAGGGCAATAAGCCACCAGATGAGTACAGTAGGTTTATGGACCCTAACAATAAATTATCAGGCTCAACATTTGTGTTTTTTCTGTTCAGGTATTTCTTTGGAAAATAGTTTTGAAGCCATAGAGTAGGATTGGCCCCTGCCCTCCATTTGAGGTTTTAACATCATCAAATTCTGGAATGTAGAAATCAAAATCTACTACTACTAGTACTACTTACTACAAATACAACTACTACCACTACTAATTCAGCTATTAGTACCTGTATCAAACCTTTGATCATTTGGAGCAAAAGTATGTTTACAAAAATGTGCTCAGGAATTACCATTGCTTTAATAAATGTACACAAGTAAACACGCTAGTAACTGTCCACTTCAGCTATCAGCATCAACCCAATCAGATTGTTATTGACTTCATATTTCACTCCTATGCATGTAAACTTGGGCAAGGAAAGAAATTGTGTTGGTTCCAGTTGATCATGCTAGTCAGACTAAGCTCTGCATTAAACTGAGTCTGTTTTGTTTTCATCTGCCTCATGTGAATGCTTACACTCATATGAGGACTTCCTGTCTCCCTCCTCTTTTAGTGAATGTGTCCTAGAACCATCGTTCGACCCGTGGAGCAGGAGAAGCCGAGGTAAACCTCCCAGCCCTGTACAATGTTGAAATATTTGAGAGTTCCCCACACTTCCACTCTACACTCAACAATCCCTGTTTAAATATATAGGAGCTGCTGCCAAACTGCACATAACTGGGGCCAGTACAAACAAACTGAGGTGGAGGACACAAAAAGTGGTACAGATAAAACAAATGAACAAGTCCTTGTAGTACAAATGTATATGCAACACCCAGACGCCTTTCAACTCCTTCCACCAACACTTTAGTTCAGTTTCCTCTGGAGACAGTGAGGATGGGACATGATGGAAACTGCGATCTTAAATGCCTAGAATGAAAAATGTGAGAAATATGACCAGTGGCTCAAATACAGTTTTGTGGGGTGGGGCTGTAAAGTAGGATCAGGTTTGTTTACATGCATTTCCCTGAACCTTCTGCATAGTTTCCTTTAGAAGTACTTACTGTATATGTACTGTTAATAACACTAAGTTGATAGCAATGAGAAGGGAGAATGAATATACTGGCAATGGGTTTGAGAGAGTGAGTGCGAGAGAAACAGATGCACAGGTTAGGGCTATATGGAGGCAGATCATTCACTGTGATGAATCCTTAAGGGGCAGAGAAGAGATAGCGATGAAAAGCCATATAAATAATCTTGCTCCACATTAGTTTCCACACACCTTTTCAGTGGATTCAGTGTTTACAAGCCAAGTAAACCAACAGCCAATAGGACCACTCCTCAGTTGCTTAAGTACTTGTAATTAAGTGCTTCCTGATATATCAGAGCTTTTTGCCACTTCACCAGCTTTTGTACTTAGTCTTTGATTGTAGTCTTAAACTCCTTTGACTATATTGATACTTCTGATACTTTACATACAATACTTGCTGCTTACTTTGAATCTGACTACTGAAGTAATTTAACTTTCCCATTACAGTATATTCAAATAATTCATTGATGTGCTCTTGTATATTCTAAAAAGAAGAAAAAAAACATACATTGCAGCATGTAAAGTACTTGTATGAGAGTAATGAGGTTAAAGTAGTACAAGATACACCAGTACCACTAGATTAATGTTAAGGTAGACAGGAAAAATTGTCTTTTGCATTTGACCCATCCTTTAATCAGTGTCACTGGGGCAAACTGTCAGGAGCAGTGGGCGACAGCAGTGCAGGGCCTGGAGATCCTTCTTCAGGTCTTAAGCCAGGATTCTGGTCAGGAGAACCTAGCTGGAGGTTATCCTACTGAGTATGTTTTCAGTTGAAAGGGGAAACAGGAGCACTTGGAGGAAACCCACCCAGACCTTCTTGATATGAGGCGAGAGTGTTAACCACTTTGCCGCCAGGCTGCCACTAGATACAGTATTAGTATCTGGACAGTCCTACTGCAAAACTATGTCCAGGTGCTAATGTCTATACTACTTTATTAGCAGGGCTTGACATTAGCACTACTGCAACTAGCCACTTTGACCTGGATGAATACCTCACATCTTAACTTCAGAAATTAGCACTGAATTTATGTTGCTATGCTTGAGTGTACACCAATTATTATATAGTAATTCATCATGATTAAATAAAGAAAATTTGTCATTTAAAAATAATACATGTGATGTTGCAGCACATCCACAGAGATACACTTTATTCTGCCTATAGGTGTTATAGGCACCTCGTTTTATTTTTGATAAATCCCTGTCCATGCATAAAACCATTTTTTTATTTATATATTTTTTATTTAAGCTTACTGTTTACTATAAAATATACACAAAAGCTTCACTAACTAAATTATGGCTACTAAAAACACTAATTGGCTATTAACTTGAGACAAAGAATAGCCACGGTGGCCAGTGAGAAAAAAGGGATATTTCAATCCCTGTTTATTAGGCTAAAACAGTCTCGAGAATGAGCCTGAAAGTGACTCTTCACAGATATTATTAGAACAAAAGTCCTCTAAGCCAAAGAAACCATTTACAAGGCAGGCTCAAGCAGGACAACCGTCGAATTAACACAGACCAGGAAACAGATGCAAGACCAAAAAGAGGCATTGCACTCTGTGTGTAAAAATATCAGTACATATAACATCACAATGCAACTTTATGAGACCTATCTATAAATTTACACTGACTGAACTAGCGCTGTAATTTCCTCTCCCAGTCAGTTGTATGTTAACTTGGCAATGAGTTCAAATCAATTTTTCATTTGGGCATTTCCTAACCACAATCTTTTTTTTCATCAAAACACACAACACTTCCTACTTGTCATACAGACAGCTTGTCATAATTAGCCTGAAATGACATAATCCTAATTTGCGTCAGTGAAGTTATTGTGACTAATAAGACATTACTTCATTACTTTAACAACATGCTCTTGTGTCAAAACATAACATCAAAGTTTATCAGTCTTCTTCTTTTATGCCGCCTTTTAAAAATGTCCTGTTTTGGTGTTGTTGTGACTAAAAGCCCTCTAGTGGTAGAAATGCCATACTGCCTTATACATTATGCTGATAATAATTACTACCTTGGATAACCTCAAAAATGTGAGTGAAACATGTGGCCCAAGGTATGAAATGTTGAAATAATCTCAATAAATAAAAGCCTCAAATCATATGTGGTTATTGTCAAGTTTTCAAAGTCTCGGACCATCAAAATACTTCCAGGATGTAAAGGAGCAGACACGCATTTTTGGGGAGAGAAGAAATGACCGCAGCAGTATTTTTCCTCTGCGTGCTGTCATGCATGGATCCAGGGCTTGGGCCATATGTTTAAGATTAGATGTACTCTTTTGTTAGATGAGAACACAGTCAACAGAGTTCGCCTTCCCTTCCCTGCTGCTCGTGAATCAAACTGCACAGCCCCCACGCCCTTTTGCTCGAGCTTAATTCTATTAAATACACTGATAACAGCCATCACATCTGGGAGGGAAACATTTAGAGGAGTCTTAACAGGGACATGAATCACCGAACGATTTATAGCACCAACAAGTCTGAGATCATTTTTGAGGTTTTGTATTTATATAGTAACATCCATCTACTCTTGACTTGAGCGTTTAAAGCATAATCTACGATACTTGATAATAAAGAGAATGGAAAATATAGGCTGTGATGTTACAGTAGGTACCTGGTGTAAAAGCATTTATGACATACAATAGTCACTTATAAGGACAAGTTGTAATTGTGCAAATAAAAAAAAAAGGCTTAGATTGAAATTCACAACTGAAACACAAGATCAACATTTTATATATTCACTGGAAATAGCTATATTTTGCAGAGGACCCATATTTTTAATACAATAGACATATGTGCTTCAGCCATATTTTGTGTGACAAAATAATCTTGCTCGTTTGATCTAAATTCATAAAATCCTCTGTTACAACTAAAATGCAAGAAACAAATTGCTGGCACATAGCCTGTAATCCAATCATGAAGAAAGAGTCTCATTATAAAATTGTCCACAAGTGGGCAGTGTTTTAGATCAATGAAAATAAAAGTATAAAAAGAAAAGTATGGGCATGTGTCTTGTCTTTGTAACACTTGAATTTGAAAGATGTTGTGATGATGTTAACTTAACTGCAGCTGTTTAATGTTAGAATAAACTTGTGTGATAAGTGCTAAGGTTTTGTCAGGATCTGTCTCCAAGACGATGCTGAAGTAGGCTAGCATTAGCATACTATAAGTGTTGCAAAAGCTACAGCTATGCACCCATACCCAGGGCCATACACAGGATTTTAGAAATACTGAGATCCTTGTTTAGACCCAGTTCAGTCCTGGTTTGGTCCTTGTTTAGTCCTTGCTTTGCTTTAACTTGGTTTAGTCCTGTCTTTTTCCTAAATAAGTCTGGGTTTAGACTATTTTTTTTCTGGTTTAGACCTGGATTAGTCCTGGCTTAGTCCTTCTTTAGACTTGGTTTAGTCCTGGTTTCATCCAGGTTTATACCAGGTTTAGTCCTGGTTTAGACCTGGTTTAGTCCTTGTTTAGACCTGGTTTAGTCCTGGTTTAGTAATTGTTTAGACCTGGTTTAGACCTGGTTTAGACCAGGTTTAGTCTTGGTTTAGTTGTTGTTTATACCTGGTTTAGTCCTGATTTAGTCCTGGTTTAGTCCTGGTTTAGACCTGGTTTAGTCCTGGTTTAGTCCTGGTTTAGTTGTTGTTTATACCTGGTTTAGTCCTGGTTTAGTCCTGGTTTAGACCTGGTTTAGTCCTGGTTTAGTCCTGGTTTAGACCTGGTTTAGTCCTGGTTTAGATCTGGTTTAGTCCTGGTATAGTCCTGGTTTAGACCTGGTGTAGTCCTGGTTTAGACGTGGTTTAGTCCTGGCTTAGTCCTGGTTTAGACCTGGTTTAGTCCTGGTTTAGACCTGGTGTAGTCCTGGTTTAGGGCTGGTTTATTCCTTGTTTAGATCTGGTGTAACCCTGGTTTAGTCCTGGTTTAGACCTGGTTTAGTCCTGGTTTAGTCCTGGTTTAGTTGTTGTTTATACCTGGTTTAGTCCTGGTTTAGTCCTGGTTTAGACCTGGTTTAGTCCTGGTTTAGTCCTGGTTTAGACCTGGTTTAGTCCTGGTTTAGATCTGGTTTAGTCCTGGTATAGTCCTGGTTTAGACCTGGTGTAGTCCTGGTTTAGACGTGGTTTAGTCCTGGCTTAGTCCTGGTTTAGACCTGGTTTAGTCCTGGTTTAGACCTGGTGTAGTCCTGGTTTAGGGCTGGTTTATTCCTTGTTTAGATCTGGTGTAACCCTGGTTTAGTCCTGGTTTAGACCTGGTTTAGTCCTGGTTTAGTCCTGGTTTAGTTGTTGTTTATACCTGGTTTAGTCCTGGTTTAGTCCTGGTTTAGACCTGGTTTAGTCCTGGTTTAGTCCTGGTTTAGACCTGGTTTAGTCCTGGTTTAGATCTGGTTTAGTCCTGGTATAGTCCTGGTTTAGACCTGGTGTAGTCCTGGCTTAGACGTGGTTTAGTCCTGGCTTAGTCCTGGTTTAGACCTGGTTTAGTCCTGGTTTAGACCTGGTGTAGTCCTGGTTTAGGGCTGGTTTATTCCTTGTTTAGATCTGGTGTAACCCTGGTTTAGTCCTGGTTTAGATATGGTTTAGTCTAGTAATAGAAAAATATTGATGTCCAGACCTCTGTGCCCTCTATGGTACATACAGCCATGCCCATATCCTGTATCATTAACTCTTTGACTCGCTGACAGTGGTAATACAATGATTAGCATTGGAACAAAAAATTCAAAGATGAATTTATTTTTGTATCGTCCACTAGTGGGCAGCTTCTCAGACTAATACACCTGATAACCCTTGTAGTATTTGAATTAAAATGAATAAAATGTGCATTTGCTCCATTTCAGACCACATGTTACTGTTGTGATGTTTGCATAACAAAGACAAAAGTAAATCCACTGCATGTGAGGTCATGTCTATAAACTACCTGCTTCTGTCTCATCTCTTACAAGTCTTAAGTCTTGCTGATGTAAGCAAAGATAAGTCAGTGAGAAAAAACTGTGTAGCCGAACTTTATTAGGCCCTAAAACCCTATAGAAAAGGTCTATGTCTGGGTTTCTCTGTTTTATTTGACCCATAAGCAGCAACTGTTAATATAAACTCTTAATTAGTGCTGCTTTGACTGTGTTAAGAGCCGGGGCTTCACTGTAGGTCCACTATTTACCGAAGCTAATGCTATGTAAATGCTGTTTTGAGGTAAATCAAGCTCACTAAATAAAACCACAGGACAAGACTATGGAGAAAGCACTCGGATAATGACCCACTAATTGCAGTAGCAGAAAAAAAAGTGCTAATACTTAAATAGGGTCAACTGGTTGGCGGTTTAGCTTTTGAGGTAACTTTTTGGCTGTTATGAGCAAAGAAGTCTGATGTTGTTTTTCTGTAATAATGGGCATTATTTTCACTTTTATGTGTTCCTCCTACAGAGAAAATAGGCCTGATCTCTCCCTTTGTGGTTGCTCCAACTGCTCACTTCCACCACCCACACAACGCATTTTCCCAGGCAACAATGTTCGCTCCGAAGTTTACACACAATAAATAACGATATGCCCAAAGCAGTTAGCAGTGGCCCCGCTTCTCCGTTTCCTTGGCCGGACTTGAAATGAAATGGTAATTTTGACTTGAGGAGGATTTCAAAGGGATGGCCTTTACTTTTCATCTTGGTGCATACCACGAGCTCGCCGACACATTCACGCTGGGATTTGAGTAAAAAATATGAAGAGAGAGAGAAAAAAAAGCTGAATTTTAAGTTTTCGCTTGTGAACTTCCTTCTTTCTTTTTCTCTGCCATCTCCCTGCAGAAAGAAAAAAAGATTTGCAGAGATCTCTCCCCCAGATGGACACCGTTTCTATAAACAAACCACCCCCGGTTCAGGAAGATGTGATTGATGTGTCATTGTCCGGAGATTGTTTCCAGGCATTTGAATAGATAATTCTCAGTATTTGATGTAGACATTTTTCTTCAAAGTGCCATAGGTCAGATGTGGGGGTAGAATAAGGGTGTCCTCTATCTCCCATGCTATTTTTGCATCTGACGCTCCAAGCCGCCGTCTGCAACTCGCATGGGAGATTGACTGGCACTTCACTCGTCCTTCTGCTTAAGATTACAAGGTGGATTCCAAAACTCCATCTAAGATTTGTTCGCCCTTTTCTCTTGTTATGCAAAATAGCTTTGTCTCAAACGCCTATAACATTGTGTGGGTTTGTTTGTGTGTGTTTTAGGACGGCTCAGTGTCGCAGACAGAGATGGAGAGAGACCACAGATGAACTGATCTGACGCAAACTCCATTATTTCTACGCCAATAAAGGACAGAGCAAATTCAGAAGGTTTGTAAGACACTGGCACACTACATGCTACATGCTAAAGCCCAATTTAAGCTGTAATTGGTCACACTTAGCAAAATGTCTGTAGAGATTCTCAGTCATCCAGGTCTCAAACAGGTAAAAGGTTCAGACAGCATCCAGATAACTTCTTCCTGATGGCACGCTTCTTTTTTGGCCATACATCTATATCTATACACTGTATATCTTTGTTTAGGCTGCATAAAGTTTGAAAATTGGCATTGGTTTATCTTATAATATTATAATATAATGTGGACCTGGATTATCATCATAATGACAAAATCCAGTTTTGATAGTTTCCCCATATGAAGCACTGGGAATATCCCCTCAAAGACTAAATGTAAGTAGGTTTAACACATGTCCGACTGTGTAACTGAAGTTATGAAAATACAAATCTCACCATTTCAGACACAACCTAAATATATAAAATCTTGAAAGAAACAGGCCCTTGTCTTCTGAAGTCCTTTATAGCCGTGGTTCTTATCTTGTCTAATTGTGGGTCCTAATTTGATGCCTGATCATCTTATTGTCGCACACTTTTTACAGAACTGAAGGTTGATCTTAATTCATTGACTACGATCGTTATGGAACAGCATGTATTGTAAAATTAAACAAAACTGTTTATTTATTTAACCGTCGGCTCACTTTTGGAGCCTGAACTTCCCTTTTGAGAATGACTGCTTTAGTGTTTACACATCCTGAAAAGTCACACAGCGATTGTTTAAACTGTGAAGCAAGTACATGGCATGAACTGTCTTTATTGGATTTTGTAGGGATGTTAGGTCAACGAAAGAAAGTCAACAAAGGAGAAGAGTCACGCACATCTGAAAAAAGAAAAGGTTGTCTGTTTGATCAAAGAGAGACATCGAAAATGCTTTTTTTTTGTGCCTATTCTAATTTCTTCAACTACAGAAAATCCAATTACCATTCAGCTAAAGTCAAAAAAGTACAAAAGTAGCCATTCTGCAGTATACTTTTAGCATAATCTTCTTTGTAACCAGTGTAGTGTGGAGTTGGTGTTCACAGTGCCACCTAATGGCCTGGTATGTATACTACACCATTTTCAACAACTTCCTAAGATAATTACTTTAGCATTTTGAGGAAAAGCATCAATTTACCCTCTAGAGCCTATCCACTCAATCAGGCCCCCGTCTTTGTGTACAGTGTCTCATACATCACAGACGTGTCGCCCTGACCCCCAGTCCGCACCAATATCCTGACACAATTTCCACATTCACATTCCTTTGCCAGTGAGCCATGAGCGGAGCGTCCGGGCGACAAAAGCAGGGTGTGAAAGACAAATAAAACGCTCGCCTGTGTCTTCATTATCTCGTGGCTCTGTGGCCCCTGAAGAGGCTGGGGTTAATTGCCGTTGATTAGATGTCAGCGTACGCATGGGTGACTGAGCGCACACATGGGGGGACCGCCAGGGGACCACCGAGGGAAGAGGGGAACAGGCGAGGACAATGATGTGAAGTCAGCGTCAAGTGTTCCTCCTCAGGTTTTACTGGTGGGGAACAAGATAAGGAATACAGATGGATCGATAACAGCCTCTATGTGGGGTAGGGGTGAGAGGATGGGCAGGTGTGGACTAAAATCAGTATCAAAGCACCATAAAAAATTCACATTGTCTACTTATTGAAATAGCTTTGTTGTGATATATTGTTCTGCGGCAACGGCGTTTAACAGAGACATACCGTAAATTTAACACAAGTGGTAAGGGCAAAATAGTCCAAAGTTCAGGCTTAATCCAAAATCAAACCCAGGTTCCTCTGAATGACTAAAACAAGACTTTTATGAAATATGTACCATAAATGTCATAGTTCATCAAGATAGCAAATGCAATCCATACCCGAAGGAAGTTTCTCAGGAAAAGCTAGAATTTGCTGACTGCATGTTCCACAGTGCAGGCAGAACTAACCTGCACAGTAAGCACAGTAAATCTATGAGAGAGGTTAACTGTTTCATAGTACACTATATTTCCAAAAGTATTCACTCACCCACCCAAATAATTGATGTTGGATTATGATGTGGGGTTGTTTTTAGGAGCTGGGCCTTAGTTCCAGTGAGAGGAACTCTGAAAGCTTCAGCACCAAGAGATTTTGGACAATTCCATGCTCCCAACTTTGTGAGAACAGTTTGGGGATGGCCACTTCCTGTTCCAACATGACTGCACCAGTGCACAAACCACAGATGAGCGAGTTTGGTGTGGAAGAACTTGACTGAGCGGCACAGAGTCCTGACCTCAATCTGATAGAACACTTTTGGGATGAATGCAACATGAAAAGTCCACAACTATTCATTAATCTCCTCCTCCTCACTTTTATCAGTCCAGAAAAAGACAAATAATGACTTAAGTGATGTGTAGTTATGGGGGTACATAGTGGCAGAGTGGTTAGCAATGTGTTACCATGGGTTCTCCAGTTTCCTCGCACAATCCAAAAGAACTACATGGGTTAGGAGAATTGGTGAATCTAAATTACCCCTTGATAATGTCTGTAGGTTTATGTTTCTGTGTCAGTCCTGCAACTAACTGGCTGTTGTCCAGGGTGTGCCCTGCCTAAGGCCCATAGTTGCTGCCACCTGGGACCCCTAACAGGAATAGGCTGAAAAAGATGAAGGAATGAATACATATATATAATTATTTTGTTGACTGAGAATAATGTGACAGAAAGTACCAAGTTGGACAAAAAAAGTCACACTATTCTATTCTAGCAGTGATATGTTATAAGATAGTGTATCACATTTACAGTATATCTAAGAAAACTGTAATATTAAATACTCTCACTACTACGTGTACAAAAGTGCAGTTAACCCCTATCACCAGGACATGCTGCTGGTCGGTTGCCAGTTTGTCTGTCTCCATTTCTGTTTGATAGATCAACAGAGCCTCGAGGTCATCCCAGGGCTATGTTTGTCTTTAATGCATGATTTTTATCACCCTGATGCCTTTGTAGACACAATAATTATCACAATACAGGAGCAGTACACAGTGGGAAGGAGGCTATAACCTTCACACCATTTACTCAAAACAGGCTTGCTTTGTTTGAATTTCCCAAATCAGAGAGCACGGTGCAAATTCCTTCTTGTTGCAACTCTATTAGCACTCTCTGGGAGGCGTCCCATGATACAAGAGGCTGTTGGGGCAGAGAGAGTCATTTAGTTTTGTGGGGCTCTTTCATCTGCACCAGTGCTGAGGTATTTGATTTTTTTTTTTTTTTTTTTTTTGGGGGGGGGGTACAGGTTGCTTATACTGTCCCTTTAGTGTGATAATAGTGCCACAGTGTCTAAGCTGTTTGTAAGTATGTTCATCAAGACTGATTAGAGAATTATTACACAACATATTGTTTTTATTGGTTTCTTTTTCCATAAATCCATTTCTTTGTGGTTTACCTTGACAATGGACGGTTACTGCAGAGCCAACACTTAAAATTACTTTTTGCAAGCTACATTATTGTGGAAGCTGTGAATGTGCCATCCTTACATCTCATCTGGATCAACAATAGCAAAACACAGGTTATTCTGTTTCAGAAGAATCTGGTTCACAGCGCCCCTACTGGCCTGGCAGACATCCTATGCCCCCTTAAAGATTTGTATTTATTTATTTTATTTAATTTATTTCTTCTACGTAATAATAAATAAATAAAAATAAAGACGTTGCAAAATTATGAGGTAAAAAAAAAAATCAATAAATAATCAAAATCAAAGAAGGAAACAGTTCATAAATCATGAATAATTCAAACACAGAGGTAGGTTCAACAAATTCATAATCAGATTCTGATGTTTTGATTGCTTTTCTGTTTTCCAGTCCATTAATTAGGTTAATATTTTGATTAATTTCTATGATAAATTCTTTCATTTGTGAATTTTTTTTTGACCATTTGCAAAAAGATTGAGAATGTATTTTATATCACTGTGTACATCTTTCTTAGTGTAAACAAATAGAACATCTTTTTTCTATACCTATTCTTTTATCTTGTAAAACATTATTAAATAAACTTTCAATCTCGCACTAGAGATATCTCAAATATGAACATTCAAAGAAAAGATGACAGATCGATTCATTCAACAGTAAACCACACGTCAATAACCCTATTAAATCTCTGCAAAAAAAATGTTACATGGGTAAATCTTATGAATGATTTTAAATGAAACTTCTTTTCCTTTATTTGTTACACAATATTTTGGATTCTGGACAAGGGCTGTGTTCCAATCAATGTTATTAAAGACTCTGTTCCACACTCACTTTAATTCAATATTAGGCTGTTTAGCGATACAAATCTACTTTTATATACTTGTGTTGTCAACATTTATCTTTTAAAATCTCTCTTGATTGATCATTGATTAATAGTTTATGTTTAAAGTTATTTCCACCTATAATATATATTTTGTTGTAGTGCTTCATACCAACCTTTTGTCTTTTGAACTCACTTTTATCAGAAAACCCCTTGCTTTTCTCTCTTGTGCCAGCAAAATGTCCATTAATTTGCTACTGGGGCTATAAAGATGCATTTGTAGCATTTCTGCAATGATTTTGATTCTAAATTTGTCCTGCAGTACGTCACACCTTAGTCTCTGTCCTGCCCTGTTTATGGTCTTGATTACTCTACTATAAAATTGTTAGTATTCTCCCAGTGTCTCCTTGTGTTTCTCATCTCTGCAGCTGCAACACTGGCATTGTTGTTGTTTGTGTGTTAATAAAAGCCACTGTGAGTTGAAAGGGTAACTTTGCCCGTGGGAAGGACGTAGCTCTGGTGGAAGTTTCTGACAACACTTTGCATTCAGCAGCAGCAGCAGTGACAGCTCTGATGCCTCCTGTTTGATTGCTCCTTTCATGATTTCCTCCTATAAGCAGCGCATGGTAGGTGATTTTAAGTGGACTCGCACAGATTGAGATGTGATGGACTGCGGATCACACAGCGTTTCACTTACGCTCGGCTTTTTCCTAATATGTTACAGTGAGTCGCAAATGACCCTTGTGGTAAACTTTGTCAAGAAAAGTTAAGATCACAACAGGGATCTTTCAGCGTGGACCACAGAGCATGTGTTGGCAGGAGACGGCTTCCTGTGTTAGTGGTTTGAAAGCAAATCTGCCACACTTTTATGTTTGCAGATTTTTGACAAATCCTGGGCTCACATGCACAATGTCAGAAAGTCTGACATAATATGCAAAAGAATACTGGAGCATGTTCCATCAGTATAAGAAGCAATGGATTTTGGTGCATGTAAGGACGATTTTAAACCAGAGTAGAGTGAATATTATAAGCTTTACCCATCATTTTGACTGTAAGTTTGTCCTCAAAGTTTATGTGGAAACATGGGCAAGACATGACATGAAGCATAGCAACAAATGTAGTTTCTATCAGTTTTTGAGAATATTCTCTTTCACCAGTCACTTGTGTGAGTTTGTTAGAAAAATGTTTGATGTCTTTTCAAAGGTTTCTGAACAGAGCTATCTATTGTTTTTACATGGCTCTGTTTTCTTTCTGCCTTTGTTTTAGTATATCATTATTTGACTGAGGTGTTGATTTTGTTATAAAATTGGTTAAAATGCATTTGAGTACATAGTTCTCTTTAGCCCATTTACCCCTGTGGCCAGTGAAACTTAAAAATAAATGCTAATAATTATATAAGAATCTGTAAAGGAGAGATGAGAGATGACTACAGATGCACCTCACATCTGTTGCTAACAGCAACTGAAAACATTTTCAGACTTCAAACTTGGTCACATCTGCCTCACATTTGGTTAATTGTTGTGTCACTGGAAATGATATTGACGCAGAGCAGAGCCCGTATGGTTTAAAGATGTCCGGCCCCTTCAATAACAGTATAGAGCTGCATGAGTGAGTTGTAGATATATTTATATAGTACTTAAGTCTTATAACCAAACTTTGGCCTTTTCTTAAACTTCACTGTTTCATGGTCTTGTTTATAAACATCTGACAAAGAGTTCTTGAAAGTTTAAATCAAGAAGCCTCTGTAGCTCCTTTTGTCCATGTCCTTCTTGTAGATGTATAAACCTTTGTATCTTTTCATTGTATATTCTTTATAAAGCATCTCTCTAAATCTACCTCCTTTACCAAATATGAACAGTTAGTGTGTTTCTATGTTGATTTTATGTCTGTTAGCAAGATAAGATAAAAAACGTTATGTGCTGGATTTTTATGAAATTTTGAGTAAGTGGATACAGGATGGGTATATATTTTTTAAACTTTTGAGAAAGACAAACTTTTGTTTAACTCGCCATCTGAATCCTGGAAGGTTCTGTAATGGCAGAGGTCAGGTAATCAGGGTAAACATACTATGGGACTATGTGTGTATTTGTGTTGCTAAACTTCTGTCACTTACATTACAATGCTACTATGTCACATTTAAATTATAAATATTGTGGAGTAATAATATGTTAATGAAGCCTTAGCATAGTAGTAGTAGCATTGGTTGTAGTAGCTGTGGTAGTAGTTGTAGTCATGGCCATACGCACCATAGAGGTCCCTGAGATCTGGACCTCAGTATTTTAAACCAGATCTAAACAAGAACCAAACCAGGATTCAACAATGAAGTAACTAGGACTAAACCTGGTCTAAACCAGGACAAAACCAGGTCTAAAAAAGAATTAAACAAGGACTAAAACAGGTCTAAACAATGTCTAAACACAGAATCCAGGACTAAACGAAAAATAAACCAGGACTAAACGAGGACTAAACAAGGACTTAACCAGGACTTAAACAAAAAATAAACCCAGACTAAACCAGAATGAATCCAGGTCTAAACAAGGACCAAACTAGAAATAAACCTCAGCTGATGGACCTCAGTATTTCTAAAGCTGGGTAGCAGGAGTTAACATTCAGTACTTTTGTTGTTGTTGTTGTTTTTCTCAAGTATAATATTTGTTGAGTACTTCTACTTGAGTAATATTATTTTGCAGTAACAGTACTTTTACTCAAGTACATATTCCAGTGTTAGTAAAACTTCTCTCTCTCTCTCTCGCCTTCAAAAACACATTTAAAATCCTTGTGTCCTGATCTTACAGCTTTATTCCTCTCAGTGCTGACCATTGTGGCGACCTGGAAGCTGCCATTCAGTTCAGTGAGAACCTCTCCTCCTCCCTCTGAGAAACATATAACAGTATTAGATCTAGTTTAATTACACAGGGCCTCGCGGATGGGCCCCTTCTTTTTCTCTTCTCTGGGTGTAGAAAATGCTTATAGCGTTTGTTGTCGGTTCAAGGCTTTCTAAAGGATGTGCTGGCATGTGGACGGATCTGGCAACGAAAGGAAACTTGAGCTGGGGAGGGGGGGCCTTTTTTTGGGGAGGGGGGCTTGAACTGTTATTGTTTGAAAAGCGTGTAAGCGGCCTTCACAACACCACAGCCACGGAAATGAAGCAAAGACACAGAAAGCAGAGGGAGAGAGAGTGAGATCGCAAGAAAGGGAAAAAAAAAACTTGTGCGGCTTTGACTGACGACTTAACAGGCGAAACCGAATTTGTCTTTTGCCGGGAGATGTCAGATGCCTTGCCAGTGAGAGAGAGAGCGCGCAGCACATACAATCTCTCCTGCGTCTTTCTCGCCCTCTCTTTTCTCCTCCGGTTTAAGACGGCTCTGTGAATGCAACAACATCAAAGGCCTAGCACTCCGAATGTACATTGTTGTTCCAGTAACCACATGAAACAGAAAAACGGGGAGCGAGATGGTGCAAGTTTTTTTTTTTTTTTTTTTTCTCCCGATCCTTTCTTTGCTGGTACATAAATAGGCAGCGATGGAGGGAATCGGTTTAGAAACGGTAGAAGATTAACTCTTTTATCTCTTCATTTCAAACGTATCCCACAACCTCCACATTTCACAGGCTGGCGGGATCCTCATTTCTGACCAGAGACCGTCAAAAGTAATGATATTATGTGACAGCACGCATTTTGACTCACAGTGGACCAATAAGAAGTCATGAAAGTCATTGTGTTTAAGAAAGGTGTGACAAAGTAAGCTATATTTACAGTGCACTGGTAGCTACTCCACAGCACCATACAAAACAGCCCTTAAAGTATGCTTTTGCTGTGACTTTTTTCAGCAATTCTAATAAGTAAAATAATCAGAATACATTTTAGGCTTTATTCTCTTCCACAAACGACATCATTAAAAGTATACACACTTCCAATGGCAACAAAAAGCAACAGTATTTACCATTTATTTCTATGAATAAGCAAGTTAAAGCTCCTAATGGGACACTTTTGTGCCAGAGAACAAACTTGAGACTCATTTGTTTACCATTAGCATATGGAGCAATGTGAAGCTATGGCCTTTACATATGTTTGCATAACTCACATAATCCCTTGCATTTTACTTTAATTTAGATTATGTAGCTTTAGCTATCCGCACGCTCATCTCAACAGAAAGAACAAGACTTAACTATGTGTGTATAGCTCAGCTTTCTTTATTCTTTTTTTTTTTTCGTTTATTTTTGTAGTTCAAGTTCAGCATATTATCAAACATTTAGTCACACATGTAGCCTTAGTTTGTATAGCGCCAAAGCTCATATGTGATATAAAGTAGGTCATTGGCAGGTCACGTAGTCATAGTCATGTGGCTAATGACTTTTTGTCCATTGACTATTGTTGTGGTTTTTAATTGTTGTCATAATACAAAGGCAGCTCCTGATGTTTACACACAGTAAAACCAAAACGCACTACTAAATATAGTGCTATGGTGCTATATGGCGGTGATCTTTTTAGAGATCCAATAGCGCCAAGCTTCCATCTTTCAGAAGCCTATAGATATAGTCAAGACATACAAACTTAAACAAATGAAATCTACATAGTTGCAAGGCTTTATTTGCTTGTCACTGCAATATCTGGCAGCATTTACAAAAGCATACACAAAACATTAGCTGTTCAAGGATGATGCTTGAGGCAACTTGGACAAAGAAGATAAAGCAATATCATCCCATATAATGAATAGCAGATTTAATACAATTGTCAAAGGCCTCTTATAGTTTCTTAAACTGGATTGTTTGAAGTTTTGGATCTTCATTGCTTTGTATTGCCTACGTTTTAGTCTAAGTCTTTTGGAGACACGTCTCCAAAAAGCCGAAGAGTGCAGAAAGATGACTGTTATTCATTGTCAGAGCCATAACAAAACTCAGTGTAACCAGCAGCGCGCTCTGGTCCCATCTGACCCTATATCTTTACACAAGGACCACCCAAGAGCCACGAGTCACTTCTCACCTTCAGTCTGAGTGTCTGTGTGCAAACTTTGTAATTCATAAGCACAAGTGTGAATGAATGTGTGTGCATGTGTGTGTTTGTGTGTGTGCGGCTGCCTCCCACCATATGGACCGTGTTTAGAGAGATTTTCTGTAAAAATCACAGTCATGCCGTGGCAGGATTACCACACTGAGAAGCAGCACCTGGAAAAGACTGGCTGCTCCTGCTCCCTTCGCTTCCCTTCAGATACTCAAAGAAGTTTCTGGCTTCCCAGCTTGAGGCGCAGGATTTGTTTTTGACCTACATGGGCGTCCTAGGATTCACGTTTCCCATTTCCAAAAAAGCAAAAAAAAAAAAAAAAAAAAGCACATCTTATATTCTCACTCCAGTTACAGTACGGAGAATTACAGTAGATAAACAAGTGTGCCTATGTGTGGTGTGTCAGTATGTGTTTACACAGCACATATCATATTTCCATAGCAAACCCACAGGCTGATTATCCACACAGAGATGTAACTGAATGTCAATAATCCCTGATGGAAAATGAGAGTACAAGATTTCTCATTAAAAACAACCTAAGCCCAAGATAAGGCACAATCAAAAGTTCTGATGTTTCTCTATGTAATGATTGGTACAAAGCTAAGGCTGGAAATAAAGCTATGTATTACATAGACAAAGATTTTTTTCCTTTTCCTGATGCTGTATGAATCACTGTAGAAGACCTAGTGTATCGCACACTATATCGAGAATGATAAATCTTTTGTTCATTAAGGGATTTGAAAATCAGACCAGCTTAAAAAAAAATAAAATAACAAGGCATAAGAATGGGACTTTGAGATCATGACACCGTGGGTTTTCTTGTCCTTTAAGCTTTTAGAAAAAAATGCATCTACAGTTTGCATTGTGTTAATTAGCTTTGTCACAAGGAATGAACTCTGGACCCCATTTGCAGTCACTTCCTCTGCATTGTCTGGTTGTATTTTGTTCAAGTGTTAGATTTGGAAAAAGTCCTTTGGCTATGGGTTCTTTTAATTATTTTCTAAACTTTGATCATCAGTGTTTGATTGGAGATACTGATGTATACTTCTATTAAATGTTCTGCTCAATTATAAACAAAAGTACGACCTCAGAAAATATTTGGCTTTCCAAGTATCACCTTCAGCAGGCTAAGGGACTAAACCTAGACTAAACCAGTCAGATCTGAACCATGACTGACTAAACCAGGACTAAACCAGGGCTAAACTGTGCCTCGGACTAAGCAGTGGTCTAAACTTCAAATTGAACCCCCATCAGAGGCTCTAAATTAAAACTAAATCAGGACAGGACTTGTACTTGAACTGTTAAAGACTCCGGTTGTATCCGTACCACAGTTTGAGAACCACTCATCCACAAAAACCTAAATTATCAGTGGTATTCTCTAATGCTATTCCTCTTCCTCTGTGGTACAAACCCAAGCAGTGCAGTGTTTCTATTTTCTAGTGGGGATTTAAAAAAAAAAAAATCAAATTCATCCATTTGTTTTCTTTCACATATTTCTATGAGGGGTTGCTGGAGCCTATCCCATTAACCTTGGGCCTGAGGAGGGGTACACATTGGACACTGCACATACACATACACAATCTACATCACCAGTTCATGCATGTCTTTGGTCAGGAGCAAACCCACAATATTCTTGCAAATGAATGCTAACCACCCGTACACCCCAAACTTACCAAATTTATATATCACAACAGGACTCACATTTTAGTAGCACTGTGTCCCAGTATGAGAAGCTTGTCAAAAATAGTGAATATTCTGTAGAAGTAGCTCAGATGTTTGGTCCATTTTCCAGAATGGAAAACTGCATTTACAGCACAGGATTCCTATAGACGTGAGGTCCAGCAGTATTTGAACTTCTCTGTCTGTGCTACTGGTTTCAATCTATAAAACTCTGGTTCAAATCTCATAATTTTCAGATAAAGTGGGAAGAAAGAATGTGAACTCCCTTTGACTCCCATGAAAAGTAGGGCCCCAACAGCTGATACAAATACAATATTGGCCAAAAAAAACATGTCTTTTGATGCACATTGGAGTCTTTATTGGTAAATTCATGTGGTAAATGGATGAGAGGTTCTATAGTTTAAGCTCATATAAAGCACAGTTCCTCAAAGTACAAGAGGATGTGTCAGAACTGCAGCCATGGGTGATTATAAAAACAGGTGAAATACAGTTCACAAATGTGCTGTTCATAAAAAATGAGGGGCTGCAGCAAATTTATAAGTAATAAAAAGTAATGCAAAGCTGGAAAGATGTCCATATGCTGTATCATGACAGCCTCTCTTTAGTTTCCCAGTATGAAGACTTGACACGTAGTCAGCACAGAAACGGACAACAGCTATGGATGCTCCTGAAGCAAGATTTTGACCTTAACTGAGTGCAGTTAGGTCAGTAATCAACACTGCAATGCTTTTAGCTGAAAACAACTAGTTTTATGTTGAATACAGCCTAAGAGAGGTGTTTCCATTTGAGTGAGACTACGAGCTGCACTCTATTTTTAGTGGACTGCACTGTCTGTTTTAGGAGACTGGCCAGACAGACCCATTCACTTTTCAAGTAGGTCTGGATCTGTTCCTGTTTAAATCTATTTAACAGACGTTGCCTGACCGTCTACAACTTTTTATCTAAAATGTTGTGGGCTTTATGTGATGCTTTGTTAGTTTGTATCAGAGCTGTTGAATGAGTGCCACTGGCCACTAACATGCAAAGTTGAAGAATGAAGAATTGAAGAATGTGTCACTGTGAGTATGTTTGGTGGTGGTCAGAAGGGCTACAGGCGCAGAGTGGCAGCCACACCTCTGTCAATCTGCCCCAGGGCAGCTGTGGCTACAGAAGTGTGAATGAGGAGTGAAGGAATAAGGCAACTATAAAAGTGACTTTTAGTGACTAGAAAAAAGCGCTTTATAAGACTGATGCATTATTATTTATTATCAAATGTGTGTCATGGACAGTGCCTCTCTGTACAGTTGTATAGCACTGCTACCCAGTGCAGCTAACTTCCAGGAACTATTTGCATAAAAACTGTCACATTGGAGATTATGGAGATAACTCTCTCTTTCAATAGCTCCAGTTATGTTTTCAAATGGCATTTAATCCTGTGTATGCTGGTGTAGCCCCTTATTTTCTGATTGGTTGACAGTCAATCAAAGTGTATTCAGAGGTTGGTATATGGTCACACTGAGGCTTAGATTTTACCAGTGCTGCTCCAGAAAACACCACATTAAAGTGATATAGTTAATGTCTGTAGCAGTGGACTTGTTTACAGCAATTCTACTAAACAGAAAAAATACCATTATAGTCAGTCTCCTTTTCTATCTCTCTGTGTACCATAAACAGCCCATCAGTCTACTGCGTCAGATGCCTGCACACTGGACAAGGACATAAATCCAGACATAAATCCAGTCGACTGCTGGGCCTAAGTGTAGTTTCTTGATGTACTTTGCTTATCTCAAGTCTAATTTCACCACCAGATTAAGACACTGTCCATTCAGTGTTTGAGCCCTGAATGGACAGCCTGAGGCCTGTCCCCTCTGTGTCAGTGTAACCACTTCGCCCCTCTCCCGCCCTCGCTCTTGACCTCTGACCTTGTACTTGGTGTCTGCTGATGTCTGATGCTCTGATGTCTGTGACTTCATCCATCACATTAAGCCCCCTGCCTTCCTCTGTCTCTACTGTCCATTGTGCCGGAGACAGGGGGCAGCCTTGTGTGTGAGGACGGCGGCGTTGGCGTGGCACGCTCCCTCTGTAAATGATAAAAGACACCAAAGGACTCCCGATTGAAGCGCGGGCCTTGTTTGTCTGAAAGCACTGGACAACAACGAATGTGCCTCCCTCCCTGGACAGTAACTTCTGTGATGTGTACAGAAAAAAAGAAAAAAAAAACAGCCCAAAGAATGTGTTTGATGCCTCTGATTTAAATAAATATCTTGATGTTAATCGTTTTACAGTGCATTTGGTGATAGCCAGTGACGTGCGGTGAGGCTGGTGAAGCTGTTTCGCAGTTAGAGCTCCAAATATACTGTGTTTACTCAGTAGCACAGATACATGTTGCCAGCTTGCACTTGACTACATACAAATAAGGAACATATTTGTCTGAAACATGTTGATTTTTTTATATTTATTAATATTGCTTTACTCTGAGGGATCTAAACTGAAAACAGTAATGAGGCGATGTGTTGTTCCTGTCCACAAACACTTTATCAAATTAGCTAAACTGCCATATAGCTATCATTTTCAGCAGTGTTAAGGCCATTAGACAAATCTAACTTTTTTTTCCCATCTGTTTTGTTTACATTTTAGAAAATCTCTTAGACCATGCAGTAAAATATAACATCTGCTGGTATCAATTTATTTAGTCCATATTTCTTGCAGAAATGTTTGTGGCCACACACACACCCCCTACATGGATGCAGAGGTACTGCATGCCTCACCTTCTGCTTTTTTCTGCATAAATTAATGTCAGATAAACAAGATTAAATATGCTCATAAACAAAATACTTTATCAAGACCACAGACATTCACTTCAAGACATTATAATTAATAACAGTACATAATAATAATAGTAATACAGAGAAGCAGTAACAGGAACACGCTGAATTAATGTGCTCATGTGCTCAAATAAGAAAATCTGTGACCATAAAACTTGTTAAATTATTGGAATTATACAGAAATCACATTCATAACAGATCACTGGATAAACAATATTTATTTTAACAGTGTTTCTGAATGTAAATATGTGTTGTGGTTAGTATGCAGAAGCATGGCAGTGCATATGGGCGGGTATACTGTTTCAACATTGACTTTAGTCGAACAAAACAAAACAAGCCGCCTCTTCAGTCTTCTCAGCAGGATTCAAATTGAACGGCACTCCCATATTTGTCTTGTCTTAATAACTGTGCTCGAAACCTTCATATGTAGCCGCTTAACAACACGCAATTAAAAGCCTCAATGCACTGTAGACAGCCTTTGATAATTCAGCTTCTCAAAATGAAATGAGGAGTGTATTTGTTGATTTTAATTTGCCGTTGTAGCCGTCTAAACCTGTTGTTTTGCACACACAGAGGAGGGATCCACGTGGAGGAGCAGATCGGCTGAGATAGTGTGAGTTTCCTGGAATTCCACAGGATCCACATCTGGTATTGATTTTTCTCACTGCGTTTATGAAGGCGCTGCTGCTGGGCTATGGCAGATCACACTGAGGTCTGTTCTCCAGCTCAGGTAGACATCGCTGGTGAAAGTGGGCAGCGGAAAGGCAAAAGACTACTTAAAAAAAATAAAAGATAGCTTGTGTTATTGAAGGAAGGTTTGAGATATATTAGGGGTGTAAGAAAATACTGATTTCCCAATATAGGTATCACAAGAATAGTGTATCAATATCAAAATGTCTTGTTAAATGATGATACCCTTCCTGTTGCAACCAACCACACACTGACTGGTGTAGGCAGTGTGGGTGAAGTGTCTTGCCCAGGGACACAACAACAGTATGCACTTCGAGCGAGGTTTGACCTGCTGACCCTCCGGTTGGTGGGCGAATGCTCTTTTAGATAAGGCATGTACAGTTTTTTCTAAGCCTCAGCCTGCATTGTTGTCAAATATGTCTATGAATAGGGTTCTTATAGTGTTGTTGCCATTAAGTATTTATCAAGTAACCACACAGAGAAAAAACACAGGAAAACTAAGAAGTAGTTGGGAATACCTTAAAGTAGCTTGCTGGCTGCCATAATTCAGTGAGGAAAGTTGTATAAACTGCCCAAAATATCCTTATTTCATGGCATTTATATACATTTCTGAGGTGTATTGTCATTATTGTTATTTATATGAATATGAGTAAGACTGGGTTGCAATGTAAGATCTAGAATATTATGCTGTCCCACTGAGGATCCCAACAGAATCTGGATCCACACCAAAAACTATTTGTTCCTGCATACAAATTTTGAGTCACTGTATGTTGCAAACAGGTAAAAGTCCTATATCCAGACCAAAACCCATTGTTTCTTCCTTGGCCCATTATCGATATTTCCTGAATATTTTGTTTAAAATTTTTATTGGACCATAACTTTTTGAGTCATATTGTTCACACCCAAACAAACCAAAGATGGCAAAACATAACCTTCTTGTGTGAAGTAATAACTTAAAATCAGTAACTCACTGCAAATCCATGAATGGGTAATAAGCTGCTGAGCTAGACCTGGGCCTTACTAACGCCAGCACTGAATGCATTGCGTTTGCAGTACGTCTCCAACCAGAGCCAGCTGGGAACACCATGAGTTCACGGGAGAGGAGCGAATTTATGCTAGAAATTATGAGTTCACACGATAATAACCATGTTTATAGAGAAGTGCATGTAAAAAGCTACATTTGGCTGTCCGACCACAAGATTGGAGATTGGAGATTATTCTGAGATTTAACCAAGGTTTAAGCACAAAAGTGACAGAAATATATACTTCAACCCTGGGTAAGGATGCTACGTATATAAATACTGTCTTTTAACTCACGTTTAATGGTGTCTCATCTTGTTTGTGACCCCGGGGTCCCAGTTAAGACGTAATGTTTACACTGTGATGTGAGCAAGAGGCTGCTCAAGTGTTTTTATTTTGAAATTTACCGAATCCTCTTCACTGGTCCCAGGTCTGACTTCCTATCTTGCTCTGTTCAACTTTATGCATGATGGCTCCGGCATCTGACAAAAAAAAGACTTAACACATATTTCTGTCAGAGAGCCGGACACAGACACGTATTGCCTTACGTACGGGCCACGCAGCGGATTCAGTGTGAATTGGGTGTAACAGTGATGCAGTGAGGCTATACACTCATTTCAACTATAACAGCAACTCCACTTGGATAAAGTCAAACTCGGCAGTAGCTCAGTTGGTAGTGACGTGAATGAATAATGCACCAAATTGTTGAGGGATTTTGAGTGTCTTGAAAAGCACTGTATAAGACTAATGCATTATTATTATTACTTTAAATGATTACTTTAAAACATTTTATCTGTTTAATAAAATATGTATAGCTCATTCTTCAGATCTGACACTGGTTTGATCATGCAGTTCATTGGAGACAGTGTTTTTTCAGATGTAAATCTAATATCCTATGGCCTGGGTGTCCTTTGAAAGCAGCAGCCTCTGTGACAGACCTAGACAGAGAATTTTCTTAGGAATTCACCAAAGCCTGCCCCCCTACCTCGTCAAAAAGGAGAGGAATTGTTCATGCTGCCACACCATATGGAGAATTGTCCCATTTTCTCTTTCCTTTATATCAAATGCTACACTTTTCAAGTCGAACCTTTTGTAGCGTATACCACATGTGATTTGGGGCTCTTGTGTGGCGACGCTAACTTGGTGACTTTTTGATTCGGCTGTTGAGTGCTGCCTGACAACTTTCTGTCACTCACATCCCTCCCTCCCTCCTCCCCGGCCTCTCAAGCACTCACAAGCACATTTCTTAGCCATCGATTGATTAGCATACATCAAGCACCTGTCGTCAAAATGGCAAAACTTCATTGGAATCTTCAGTGTCTTTCAACCGGCAGCTGTCAGGCACATCAACACGAGCCGCGTTCAGAGCTAGACAAAGTTAAATTGAAGCACACTCTAACACTATATATAGATAAAATGTCACTTCTTTCAAGAAACAAGGCGCCTTCGAAGTTGTCAATACAGAGCGTTTTATCATCGGAAAATAACTTTGAAAGTGGAAAAGATAAAACAGTTTTTCGTTCTTTCCACTTTGTGCTTGAAAGAGGAAGGAGCGCAGTGATTTGAAAGTGGGTAGAAGTATTTAAGGGGCTTGCGTTTTGATCTGCCTGTCCGTCACACAGCCCCTCCTGATGCGTCTGATCGTTAGGTGTCCTCAAAGTGTCTCCGAGTCTCTTTGTTATCGCTGAGTGCGTCGATTAAAAGGAGGACTATCATTTATTCATTTTGCCATTGAGCAAAAGAAAGAAAGGATTCAAGAGCTTAGCGTTCATTTTCGTCAAACCGGTGAGGTGCGGTGATGAAGTCAGCTTTCCTTTGAGAAGACAAGTCGCGTCGAGGTAGAAAGATGTGGAGTGAAAGTTTTCGCTCGGCAAATTTTGAAAGGCCCCACTGATGTGCGAGATAAAATAAATGATGTTCAAACTTTATTAAACTTTTCCTTTAAAAGCCGCCGCAGGATGACAGTTGAGAGAGATTTATACTCTGTCTAACAAGGTGTTTCTGATGGTTGTGGTGAATACACACAGACATGCACACACCACATCTTCCTCTATTATACAGTAGTGCTCTCAGCCTGTATAAAAGATTTCATACATGTTTATCAGGATATGCTAAATTGATTTTAGGCATGCAGGCTCACAAAGCACGCCAGAGTCAATACACTTTGTATGTGTCTGGTTTCTTTTTTCTCCAAAGGACAATGCCACATTCATCTACACTACATTTTATCTGATTCTTTCACGCGTCTCTTGGTCTGGAAGTCCCTTCAATTCCTACTGTTTCAAGCCTCTTTTTTTCAAATACTCAATCCTGTTGCGAGGTGTCTCTCAGAAGTTGAAAAGTTCTTTTCAAGCCAGAAGTTTTTGCCGTCTCCACTTTTCAACTGGCAAGATGAATATCAGTGGGACAAAGCAGAGAAAGGAAAGGCTTTTTGACAAGACTTCTGACGGCCCAGGAGCTCGTCCTGTCTCTGCCTTTTGCAGTTTTCCCATAACTGGCTTTCTGCGCGCCTGCTAAAAGGCGCTGTATCAAATGCAAACTGAGAAGTCACAGTCTTTCAAGATACATCAGTGGGACCCTTGTGGAGGCTCTGCTCTGCTTAGGTTTTTGGCAACTTTTTGAAAAATGTGAAATTGCTGCATTCTGTCTCGTGTTATCAGAGCTGGTGACAGTAAGTTCATGTTCTGTATGAGCCAAAAGGCGACGCCATGATCCATGACCTGCAGCAAAGCACAGTTAAAAGACAACTTGCCAGGCTTACATTTCATCTGATGCATGTACGCATATGTAATGTCTTATATATTATATATAGCTGTCACAAAACCACATAAGTGTGAGTCAGATCCTTAACAGAGCTCTCTTTCTTATTCAAGTTACTGAGACAATGACAAGGTTACAGGCACACAAGCCTTCCTGGTGTAAAACAACATAAATGACCACAAAGTTTATTTTTGCTCTTTGTAGCTTGTGCAGTCTGCACAGTGTGTGTTGGATATTTGAAGTCCAAACACTGATGTTTGGTGTTCACCAGACTGGGCCCGTGGTTTAACACTTTCTAGAATCACTTTGTGGGGCAGTGCGGCGGTGCAGCCCGAGGAAACCTGAAATAGCTGAAACTAGAGCTCTGTCCAAATAATCACCCTGGGCCTCTGTAAACCATCATGTTTATGCATTGTAAATTGTGAAAAGGAATGCTTTAACATTGTGTGGCAAATGTATTTCAAGACTTTGAACACTGGATGCTGTCCGAATTTCACCCACACAACCACAGGCCTTCGCTCTCGCCTTTGGACTAAAATATCATTCAGATCCCAAAGAAACTTTAAAAAGCAGCCTTTTTAAAGCCTCCTAAAGAATGCATCTGAAGTGATTCCCAAGTCTCTTCTATGCATTGAGCCATCAATACTCTCAGGGTCAGACCTTCCTCCAACATCAACGCTTCTAAGTTTGACTCTGGTGACTGTGCATGTTTGGAAATACACAAGTGGCTTTGAACTGCTCTTGGCTACAGAAAGATGTCCAAAGAAGTAACATTATAATCTCTCAATCCTTTTCTAAAATAGGACATAGAAGTTCAGAGCAGAGCGGCTCATGTAAACACATATTTGGATGTTGTGTCACTCTTTCTACCGCTTTGAAGAGTTTTATTAGACATGGTTTGGCAGCGGTACAGTGGCCACACCAGTTATCGGTTTCCTACTCTGTAATTGGCAGCGTTTTTAACACACCTCTCTCTTTGAAGTGCGCTTTCGTAAGCTTGTCTCCCAACCTGTTTGCCCACTGAGCCATTTGGGACGGGCCATGATGTCATTACACATACTTAGAGTACAAGGAGTAGCACCTATTTATCCTCAACCGGTTACACCATCATGTCCCAGACCTAAGTTAATGACTAAATTGCTGAGTAAATGTTTTGCTGAGACTCACACCAAATGACTTTCCTACTTTGGTCACGTAGAAAGCTGATGCAAACCCTAGTCAACATTTTAGCAAAGACCTCAGTAGTTGGCACAATAGTTATTTATTGATGGTACTTATATTCTATTGCTGTAGCTGTTTTCAACCTGCAACTTACAATTATTTAAATACATCATACATTATTTCAATTCATAAAATTATAGTAATGTTGAATAATTTCAGCATAGAAAAGTTTCCACTTTGGCACAAAAATAGCATGAATACCAGTGCACATTCTTACACTAAAAGGCAAGAGCAGTTAAGAGGAAATAATTGTCTTGTTTATCGTTAAGTATCTGTCAAAACAGACTTAAAACGCTGTGCAAGTCAGCACATATCCATGTATTTAAGTCAGCCTTTGTTTAGTGCGCACAATATGTTTTGTATATGGTCTCCTATTGCTAGGTAAGCACTGGTGTACTACTCACACTGACTTTTCTCCAGACTGCAGTGTTACAATCCACAGTCTAATTCAGGTAATACGGTATCCGTTTCCATGTAATCCATGCCACACTACTTATGCATCTCTAATATCCCTTTAAAACTCAATATAATTGATATGCATATCTGCTTATGTCCTTATAACTATTAAAGGTCCCCTATTATTCAAAATCAACTTTTATGAGTATTTAACCATGTTATGATGTTGTTTCCGCCTCTATAACATACCTGGAGTCAGATTTTGTTTCATTCACGCATGTTTGAGTAATCCTGGTGAGTGCGCTTATACCTTCACCAAACTCATTCTGATAATTTCAGCACTTAAATTACTGTCACTATGAAGCAGTCAATTTATTTGTCTATCTGTTAGCATTGTGTTGCTAATAGCTGTGCTAAATAGCCATTTTACACTCTGTCCACTCCCCTTCATTGCCAACATAGGGCGACAGACACCTAATCCAAGTGTTCTCTGCAAAATCAAAGTAACAGCTTCTCAAAAAAAGAAGTTTTCCATACATATACATTATTTTAAGTTATAAAACCTGAAATACTAATTCAGGGTGTCCAAATATATTTCAAGAAGACAGAAAAAAGCATTATATAGGACCTTTAATGTGTTAAGTGTGTAAATATGAGTGACAAACACTTTTTATGTGACTTGTGAAGTGTGTTTTGAAAAGTTGTAGGAAGTTTCAGTCTTTTGTGTTATAGCGGAAGCATTTGCTCATGACAACATGCAGCTACTATTTTAACAAGAGATTTGTAGCATTAATGATTACTGCGTTGTTCAGGTTGTTTTCATTGTTTAGGTATGTTCTGTTCTCTGCTAAGTCCATTATTGTACAATAGTAAAGTTTCCTCATGTATTTTCCTACAGGTGTTGAAAAATTAATATTTGGGAGTTGTCAGACATTACTAGATGAATAACTAAGATATTTGTGGTTTTGTGTCCTGTTATGAGCTTGAGATAATTACCAGCTCATCGTAAATAGTTGGAAGTCTGTCAAGTTAACGCCTCAGATCTAACACTTAAAAGTAACAGCAGTAAAGTGATCTGTCAGGATTTGAAGAAAGCCTCAGGTTAGGGATGACATTTTTGGAGGCAACAACAAAGGGGCAGAGTTAAACCGAGCAGCTGGTTGTAAACCTGTCAGATCAACTTTAACCTTTGACTTACTGTAGCCTATGTGTGCACACTAGTTTAAGTTTATACAATTGTGACTGTGTATCTTGACTACTGATTTAGTGACAGTTTTATTTTTGTTTTAGTCCTGCTCTTGTTGGAGCTTAAATTTAAGGTTTAGACCACTGCTTAGCTCTGGTTTAGGCACAGTTTAGTGTATGATACATTCTGGTTTAATCCTTGTTTAGCACAGATTTTTTTCCTGCTTTAGCCTATTTTTAGTCCTGGTTCAGTCCTGGATTCACCATGCTTCAGTCCTGGTTTATTACTGGTTTAGTCCTAGATTTACCCTGGTTCAATCCTGGTTTATTGCTGTTTTAGCTTTGGTTCAGTCCTCATTTATTTTTGGCTTAGACCTGGTTTATAATTGCTGTTTTGTCCTTCTTTAGTTATGCATTTGGCTATATTAATCCACATTTTATCCCTCAGTTTAGACCTGGGTTAGTGAAAATCCTTTTCTCATCCTCCTTATTTTAGTCCATTAAAGATTGTTCTTGAAAGCCACATATTTTATGAGCTGGTACTTGGTTTGAAAAGTTTTAGAATCGCTGCTATAGTCCTCTAGACTTTCATATTAAATGAGGCTTTTATGCTTTGGTTCTTACAGTGATGTATATTTCCTTTATATTTCAATTTGTTGACAGTAATTGAGAAGATACACGACACAGAAGACAGAGAAACATGATCGGAGGGACTGAATCCAGGACGATGGCTCCATGTTGGACATACTACATACACGTGAGTTCCCAGTCCACTACAAATACAGAATGTTACTTCACATTTCCTCCAAAAAAAAAAAAAAAAAAAAAAAAAAGAAAAAGTCAACGTTTTACTAAATAGTGATGGCATTTGGTTCTAATTAACATTTTGTAGTTGTTGTACTTACTAAGAATCCAGCCACAAGTGGTCTCAAGACAGTAGACTTTTTGTGCCAGTCCCAAGTCTGAAAAAAATGGAAAGGGTAGCGCCAGGAAGGGCATCCGACAAAAAAAAAAAAAAAACTGTGCCGGATCAATATGTGACCCACAGCACACCGAGAGGCAGATGATTTGCTGTGGAAAGTCCCAGAATGGAAAAGCGAAACTGTGGTCTAAAGATATAGTATTAATAGTAGATTAATAATAGATACATAGATACATACTGTAGATCCATATTGAATCATCCCCAAAAAATGACAAATTTTGTTTTATAGTCCTACAGTGCCCCCAGTGGAGTGGCATACAAACTACAGCTTTCTTCTCAGTCTCAGAGCATGTCTGTGCACAAATAAGGCAATTTAATTTTTTCTTTTTTTCTTTTTTGCCTGTGGTATTCTGTTAACATGCAGCATTTCTTGCTCTTGTGGTCATTTTTCACTTTACTTACTAATAAAATTGAATAGGCTTCTGCAAATTACATTGGTGAGACAATTGATACTGTACTGATGACCATAACCACAAGAAGTCAAATCATTAAAAAGCATAAAAAACATTAAGATGGTAAATTTGTATGAACCTGAATTGCTGACCCACAGACACCTCCTTACACAGCCGTGGTCCCGGGCTGCAGCTGCCCAGGGCTCTAAAGTCACTGTGTCCTGGTGCGATTGAAGGTCCAGCTGGAGACCGGCCCTTTTGATCTTTTCTCTTTTATGAGAAAAACAAACAGCTCCTCGTCCTTACCCACACTGCGCACACACACATGCCTCGCTATCCTTTTGAAGACCCTCATTACCATAATGTTTAACATAACGCAGCACTGTCAAACTCAAATTAATGAAGCACTTTTACATTAGCAAGTGAAGCCATCATTTTGTTTCTTTTTGTGAAGTTATGCTTCTTTTAATCTCTTTCAATACAGACTTTTTGTAATTGGATTTTGCCTTCACTAATTTAGTTGGTGATAGGTGGTATTACAACTTCTTTTTTCCATTTGGCATTTCCCTTCTGGGGTCATCAGAGCAAATCACCTGCCTCCTAGTTTGCATAGATTTGCATATTGATTTTGCATAGGTTTTACCTTCCTGATGCAACCCTCTCCATTTATCCGGGCTTGTGACCGACACAAAGAGTACACTGACTACTTGCAACAAAAAGGATTTGACCCACTGGCATTATTTTGCATGTAAGACATGGAGCATTTTCTTTTTCATTGTTGGAATAATTGTGTTTCAAGACTTCTTCAAATACTGCCAGCCTTATTAGCCTGACCCATTCACTTTGAGAGGTCAAGTGGGGCTGGATCCCCTCTAGTTCACAACGTCTTCCACTGACATTGATTATTCCTAACCAGTCAGAATGGTTAATTTTTTTTGGTTTCTCCATTCAATGTTTTTCTAATTGGATTGGTCCTGAGGCAGTTGATACTGTGTCTGATGATAGTATCCCTTAAATTCAGATTGTGCCTGTCCCATTGCATTTAGAGGCAGTTTAATCTGGGTCCATTTCAATTGACATAGAATAGAAGAAGTAAACTGAATACCTGATCAGACTAGCTGCATAAATAGACATAGACAGTCATAGACTTATTATATGCCTTGCTAATGTATGCGTCACATGATGATGACACGTGCACTGTTGATAATGGCTGCCCCCTCTCTCTCTGTGTAATCACTGTTAATGACTGCTTCAAATCTGAATGAGCCACAGGCAGTGACCAAAGGTGGAGGCTGTGTGCCATACTTGTTTGTTTTGTGTTAATGATGTTTTTTTCCCCCTGGATCTTTAGTCTTTTTAAAGACTTTGATTGGGGGAAAAAACTGCTGCTTAAATCAATATACCTTGAGTTGACATGATTTCATACTTCTTGACACGGAATGACACTGTTGAAATGTTTCAGCAAGCACTATGTTTCCAAAAGTATTCGCTCACCAACCCAAATAACTGAAGTCAGATTATGGTGTGGGGTTGTTTTCAGGAGCTGGGCTTGGCTCCTTAGTTCCAGTGAAAGGAACTCTGAAAGCTTCAGCACCAAAAGATTTTGGACAATTCCATGCTCCCAACTTTGTGGGAACAGTTTGGGGATGGCCACTTCCTGTTTCAACATGACTGCACCAGTGCACAAAGCACAGTCCATAAAGACATGGATGAGTGAGTTTGGTGTGGAAGAAGTTGACTGAACCTGCACAGAGTCCTGACCTCAACCTGATAGAACACCTTTGGGATGAAGACTCATGAAGACTGCGAGCCCGGCCTTCTCTCTGGAAGACGCACTACATAGATGCAAAGGGTGGGCCGAGGTCATATTAAGCCCTATGGATTAATAATGGGTTGTCACTTAAGGTCATGTGTGTGAAAAGGCAGGTGAGCTAATACTTTTGGAAATATAGTGTATCTGACTGTAGGCTTTAGGAAAGACAATCAACAGAGAATGAAAGTATGAAGTAGAAATTGATTGACTACTACTACTACTACTAGTACTACTTCTGTCACTACTCTGACTGCTACAATACCACACTACTGCTGTTACCACGAGTACTATTACTACCCACTTTACCATCAAAGTAAAAAAATACGTATACTCATTCAGAGTTATAATAAAACAGTGAGTAAAAGTTTTCTTTCTTAAAAATCACTCAAGTAAAAGTATGTTTTAGCATATTTAAAAAGTATCCTTTTACCCTCTGCGTGCTGTAGATAACACAGCACGCTTTTAGTTTAGAGAAGTGTAGCACAGACCATTAGTTACTCTGGATGCTAATACGGTCATTGTAAATTTTTCTTTGACAACCAACTAACAAAGTTTCTGGAGGGAAAACTACTTAGTTGAACTGTGTGTCAGATAGAGGGCATTTACATACATTTATTTAGCTAAAGACTGTTATTCTACCTCTTTACAATCCCTTGCTATTCATGTGCGCAAGCAAGTCTCTCAGCAACATGTTTATGTACCTCTTTATGAAATAGACAGTGATGTAGCTCTGTGTTTTCAAGTGTATGAAATACATTTTCATTGGTTAGTTTATGTGCCATTGCTTTTGTAGTGAATATTCTGTAAAGCAGTGATTCACAATTGGTGGGCTGGGAGCCAAATGTGGGTCAAAGGGAGGTTTAAAATAGTTTGTAGTTGCTTATTATTAACATTTGAACAATACGCTTGAAGCATAAATATTGTTTAAATTTGTCTTCCAGTGTATATCTCTGGGGATGTCTCTGACTAACTGGTTGTTGTTCAGAGTGTAACCCGCCTAAGGCCCATAGTTGCTGGGATAGACTACAGCCATTTGTGACTCCTAATGGGAATGAGCAGAAGACTGTAAATGAATGAATATTGTTCACATTTCAATGAAAGAGTGAACCAGGTTCTAATATACATGTGCCTGGTTGCACGTTTCTAGTAAAATAAAATAAAAATAAAATAAAAAATTGTCACAAAAACCTGTTTGACTTTGTAACATTTTTGCATTTTGTTCTCCCTTTGGCAAATTGAAACGCAAAAAAAAAAAAAAAAGAAGAGAGAGAGAGAGAGAGAGAACAACAGAGGGCAATAATTCAGAGAGGAGGGAGGGGGTAGCGTCCAGATCTCCACTTCCTATGTCTGCCCCGGAGCACATATCAGTAGTGGGACTATCCTTACACGGTGTTTGCATTGAACTGACTTTGATGGGACCCCTGGAGCTATAGTGCTGCCAGATAGACTCTGAGTATTGGTGTTCAGAAGTGGGCACCGCACGAGGGATGAGAAGGGGCTTCCGCCTGGAAACGGGTGTCATCTTTCTCATTGTTGCACCACAGGGCGTCACGATGTCTGGGACTGTTTTTAGAAAGACAGTTTGTAAGATAATCTGCCAGAGGTGGTACATGGTCTTAATGCATTAAATGCTGGGTATACTGCAGAGGTGGAAGAAGTACTCCACATCTACTTTAAAAAGTGCTGTTATACCAGAATGTTATTGCTCAAGTAGAAGTCAAAGTACTAAAAATTGTAAATAAAAAAGTACTGAGTGTAAAGTTTAATTAAGGGGAAAACATTTAACTGCTACTAGCACTATTTGTTACTACTATTACTATGTACTACTATGTAAAGTCCATACAATAACTGGACAGCCATCCCAAATATTTCTAATCTCTATCCACTTCTGTAATTCTGGACCCTGTCGTTTTTGGTTTGGGTTCAGGACTCGGAACAAATGGACATAAATTAAACTATTACCATAAGCAGAATAAACCAGAATAAACTGAATCTGTAATACCACAATAAAAGAAAATACTTGAAGTCAGTGAAAAAAGCATTGGGACATTGTCAGTGGAGCAGGTACCAGACCAATTCACTTGAATTTGAAGAGCTCTGGTTGGCAAGGCAAGGAATAAGGTCTGAAGGCCGGGACACACCGGGCCGATAATGGGCCGCCTGGCATGGTCGAAGAGTTAGCACGGTCAGCAAAGTGAGTCTGTTTGATGTGTTCTGCATCATTGGACATACTAGGACATACAGTTGGACTCAGATGTGGATGATTGAACATCAGCGTTGAATTGGCGTAAGGCGTCGGAATTAAAGGAGCGCTCTGACTGGCCGTGAAACACTTGAGTGTTGCGGATATTTATTTATCTAAACTTAGCCCATTATCTGCAGAACAATGTTGCTCACTAGTCATCTTCAGTGTGTGTGAAGTCTGGTCAGTGCTGCTGACCAGGGGAGACATGAGGTGATAAAGCAGTCGCCCTGCTTCTTCTAACGCCAGTCAGGCATTGGGCTGGTGTGTCCCAGTCTGATCTTGTTTTTTGCACATATTTTTATTACAGTAATATACTGTACAGACCAGTTAAAAATGTAGATGAAAAAATAGATGAAAATTCAAAAAAACTAATTATTATAGAAATAGATGTTAATTTAAAATAAGAAAATGTAACTCAGTCACATTCAGTCATTTTTTTCTGCCACCTTTTTGACCAGTGCATAAGGTCAACTGCAAACAGAAATGTTCTTAAAATGATGGTAAAATATAGTGTAGTAATATCCATGAAGGCTGCCAGACAAAGAACCAGAGATCCAGGACAGAGGAGGACATGCAGAGTTCAAAAGCACAGCACAAAAACACAAAGATGAAATGAATGAATCGAGATACTGTGGGTCCAGAGGTCAAACTTTAACTTCCCTTTTTTTCTCTCTGACGGTAATCCCACCAGTAGCAGTGAGCTGTTAGGCTTCTGCATAAATCAGCGTTTGTATGAAATACCAGCGGGAGCCAAAGGTCAAAGGAGAAAATTAGCAGCTGTCTTTCCCTTTCCTTTCATGTTAGCTTCAGGGCTAATGGCCAAGTGCAGCATCAGCCTCATTTACACTTTAAAACAAACTCCCGACAAGCTGGGGACGAGCTGTTTGCCCACTCTTGCAGTTTATGGCACCGGATTTTCCTCTGGCGGGGGTGTGCAGCAGAGAGCCAGGTCTGTGTTCATTGTGAGCTTTGTCTTGTCTGTTTTTGTAATTCTTTCTCACCACTCTTCAGGTGTGGGAGGACAAACAGAGGAGCATGCCCCTCTCACGCTGTTCTGTTGACACGTTTCAGCCGAGACAGGCAAGATGCAGTGATTGGTTGTCTTTTGGCCTGGTGAACTTTGTTGACCTGTGTTTTCTCTCTGTACTTTGCCGCACTGTTTGAGCTGCTAGTATTTTAAGCTTCAGAGTTTAGCTAAAGAAGAAAAGTTTTTGTCTTTTTTGTACGGTTCTTAGCAATGTAAAGCTTCTTGTTCTAATTATCACTTGTGTTTCTGATTGGTTGATTGTTAAGATCACACTAAACCAAGCTGTCAGACACTGTGTTTACATGGAGGTTAAGAATAAGTGAATAAGTAATTTGGCTCTCTGCTCTGCTTCTAGACTTAGACAAAGATAGTTTGACCAGTTTCCATGGAGAAACTGGATTAAAGAGAGACTATGAGCATTGGCGAAGTATATCTGCATGTAAACATATGCGTATAGACAGACCAGTACATACATATAAAATTAATGCAGGAGCGGAAATGAGACCAGAAAATAATTTGAAACATAAACAGTTCACAAATCTAATGCGCCAAACTCATGGTAGCATTGGTTTGATAGGACTTGGCAGGAAACCCTTATCACTGAGTCCGAGACAGTACTGAGTAAAGTTAGTCAAGCTGCTGACACGTCTGGGACTTTTAATCATATAATCCAAAAAGCTCAATCCTAATCCTAAATCTTCAGACCAGCTTTCTTTAAGAGCAGGTGTGTAATTCTCTAATGTAACAGTGTTATAGATAGTACTCTACTTTATGTAGAGTACTATCTATAAACAAAATAGAGAGAGAATTTGTGGATTATATCTCCTCCCTACTACTTTCCAGTAGCCCAGCGTATTGATATTTACCATGGGAATGATAGTACAACTCAATAATGTAATGTATCACATATATCAATATATCATTTATTACCTGTGTGCTCCTCAGTTTCTCATAAAATCAACTTCCACGATATAAATATTCAGATCTGCATTACAATGTTATTAAAGGATATAGATGAGAAATAATTCATTGAAAAAAGAAGCAGAAACATCTCTCTCTGCGCATCCTCTCTCCCTCTACAGCTCGGCTCATTCGTTCACCTCTCTACATCTTTCCTCTCTGTGGGAATGTTTTCCTACCGCTCGTCAGTGCCGTCACTGAGGTGCAGAGCTGCGGCTCTTTGTTGATGTTCCTCTATCTGTGTGCAGTGTGTTTTGAAACTCACCCTCCCTCTGCACACCTGCTGAGAAGCTGCATGACACTGGGAGACATCCCACAATAGGGTCAAAACACTTTTATCTCAGTTTTAGTTATGGATTTACAAAGTCTCTCAGGAATAAATGAACAATATGCAGCTGGCCACAGCTGAGTCCTGCAGGCCGCTCTCTCACTGTATCCAGGACTGCCTTTATTCTCAGTAGGTGGCTTTAACTATTCATCTTATGAAAATATCAAAACTTCACGAAATAAACCCAAGGACATTAGGCTAACAGGGCTTTTTGTGATGCAAAGCAAGAGCAAAGGAGCAAACACAGTTATGGTTTGAGCATCATGAACACAAATACAATAGGTAGGAAGGTTATTAAAATGTATACATGCACACGTGTGTGGGCACTCAGCTCTGTGTGAACATTACTACATGCAGTATGCATGGACTCTCTACACTGCCTCTGTGGTACATGAGAGACCTCTGAATCTCATGGCTACTATTTATATAGGAAAACAATGCTATTTCTACATTACTTTTTTGTTATTGAGAAAAGAACAAATAAAAAGTAAAGAGAACACTCTTGTTTTGTTGTAAAACAAAGTTTTTACTCCAAAAAATCTTAAGGATTTTATTTGATAAAATCTTGCATCTTCAAGATTGTATCAAATAAATAGAGTGCCAAGTTCCTTTAGACATGCAAATGCCACTTTCACAGCCAGTTTACAACTGAATACAACTCAGTGAGAGTCTGTGTATGAAAAGCATATTTATGTAAATGAACTGTGTTTAAACTATAATTCAGACAGACATTCTCAGTGAAAGTGAATCAATTTGCAGCTGGTGGAACAAAACAGACTTCTGCAGTGTTTAGCAGAAACAAACACAGCCCACATCACCACATGACTGACGGCTCATCAGTCTGTGCCTCAGAAACTGTGACAGATTCTGTAATTATGAGTTTCATGACAAGCATTTGTTACATTTTCAGTCATTTGCATGTGCGTATTATAATCAGAGACAAGTGTTTCTCTAATACAGCTTATACAGTATACATCATGCATTTACCTTTTTCTACAATAAGTTGTTAATCTGTTTAAAATTACACTCTATAAACACAGAAAGTACTGACTCTTACTACTCTTAGCCTGTAAAAGCACATCATTTAGGATTTTTAATGAGGCTAAATTGTGCCAGAAGCATAATATTGTTTTGTTTGGTACTGAGCAGTTTAAATGCATTCATATTGTACAACTCAGTAGTGAAGGATTTTACCACTGTACGCCACACTTTATAGACCTGGCTTGGCCCTGACCCTTGGTTTTCTTGAGCAGACTTTTTCCCCCAGCTACCTATCATGAATTAATTGTATTGTAGAGGGTGCTGTGTTCTTCTTTTATTACTTATCCCAGCAGTAAAAGCAGTGGTATATCAGTTTGGCTAATGAAATACCTAAGGTTTATGATCAGCAAACACAAAGGTTTGTTTGAAGAAGCCGCGGTGTGGACAGAGCTGACTGTATCCTGCGTGACGGGCAGGATGTGGAGATGTTGATATCACAACAGTTGGCGACTAAATTTGTATTTTAAACAATGAGCCACTGTTAAAACTGTCTACGCTAAAGTGTTGAATCAACATGGACAATTTGTTTCCTTATCTGTGCGTGGATTTACTATCAGATTAGCTTTCAGACATTTAGCCATTGTCCATGTGGTGCATGGTTGGTCTACTTTGAGGACGTCTATTATGTCTATTTTTCAATTTTCAAAATATCTGTCTAATTATGCATTTTCATCCGATTATTCCTGTTAGGGATTGCGGGAGTCTAATGCCCAGCAACTATGGGCTTTAGGCGGGGTGCATGCTGAACAATGGTCAATTAGGTGCAGGAATGATACTTCAAGACATCATTTACTCACATTCATTCACTAGGGGCCAGTTTACCTACAGTATACAAATGCATGTCTTTAGACAGTGGTAAGAAGCCAGAGTATCCAGAGAGGACACTTTAGTGAGTCTGGCTGGAAGTGAACCCACAACCTCCTTGCTGAGAGGGGACAGTGCTAATCACTCTGGCACCATTCACTCATCTGACTATTTATTAAAAAAGATGTTAATTCAGTGGTTGTACCAAATATTTTAGAGGAGTGCAAAAGTATTGAGTTGTTCTGTATGTTGAGGTCTACCAACAATTTTACAAAGCTGCAATAATATGAGGCTATGACATGGAAAAGTTGACAGACACATAAACTTCTTCTGTGCAAATAAACAGCCATGCCTTTAGAAGGTTATTGTATAATTTTAATCTACATGAGTATCAACGTAGTGCACAGTGGTTGGCGCCTCTCTGCCATTCCTCCCTGTGTTAAGGCCGGGACACACCGGGACACACCGAGACACACAGGGACACACCGAGACACACCGAGACACACCGAGACACACCGGGACACACCGGGACACACCGAGACACACCGAGACACACCGGGACACACCGGGACACACCGAGACACACCGAGACACACCGGGACACACCGAGACACACCGGGACACACCGAGACACACCGGGACACACCGAGACACACCGAGACACACCGGGACACACCGAGACACACCGAGACACACCGAGACACACCGAGACACACCGAGACACACCGGGACACACCGAGACACACCGAGACACATCGGGACACACTGGGACACACCGGGACACACCGAGACACATCGGGACACACTGTGACGATTATTGGCCATTGGGTGCGGCCGTTGATGTGTTCTGCACCATTGGATGTGGTGGAACACGATTGGACATAATTCTGGCTGATTGAACATGTCGAATCGGCGTCAGGCATCATGCTCAAAGAGTGCTCTGATTGGCTGTGTGTCCCGTTCACAATTTGTCAAACAGCTCACGTTTAACATCAAAATATAAGGAACTTTCTGTTGTTCTACAACTAAAAAAATAATCCTCCTCTGAGGCAAACAGCTGAAATAATCCAGTTTGTTTTATTCTTTACTGTGATCAGACGAGTTTAATTCAGTGCATATGAATATTATTCACTGATAAACACTTGAGTGTTATGGAGTTTTGTTTACTAGAGTTTTATGTAACCACGGAGTTTAGTGACTAGCGCCACCTGCTGATGTAAATAGTTATTCTTGCACATGCGCACTGCTCGGTTGTGGGTCTGAATCACTCTGGTGTGTCTGTAGCTACTTTTAGTGGCGACAAGGGGAGACGTGAGGAGACAAAGCAGTCGGTGTGGGTCGGTGTGTCCCAGGCTTTATAGGTTCTCTCCAAGTTCTCCCTGGGTTCTCCCGGGGTTCTCCGGCTTCATCCCACTATCCAAAGACATGCATGTGTAAGGCGACCTGGTAAATCTAAATTGCCCCTAGTGAATGAATGTGAGAGTGAATAGTTGTATGTCAGTGTATGGCCACTGTCCAGTGTGTATCCTGTCTAAGGTTTCTAGGATAGGCTCCAGTCATCTGTGGCCCCTAATGGAAATAAGAATAATAGCTTTCACCTATTATATTGAATTATAGTGAGTTTCAATGTAACATAAATCATTTTCAAGTTTTGCAAACATTTGATATACAAAGTCAATTATTCTACTTTCTTCCTTTTTACATAAGACAAAGCGCAGTAGCTTTTGTAATAATTAAATATTGAGACACATTGCAGACTTTGGCTCAAACTAGACAGAGTTTGGGTTACCAAAAAGTTTGCCATGCCAAAAAGAGATTAGGCCCAGCATCATAGGCATTGTTTCTATACATTATTAAACTTTTAAGCCACCGAAAAACAGGATTTTAAGGAAAAAAGAGAGAGACAGCGGGAAGAGAAAGTAATTATTCCTCCTCAGTGCTCAGACACCCCCGCACCTTATTTTGTAAATCCTTTTCTCTCTTGACCTTGTTAAAACTAACCTGATTCATGCCCACTTCAATTGATTTAGACCTTATTTGACAAAGTTGAAATGAAAGTTTATTTCCACAAATTGGGACTTTAAAAGGGAATGCTCTCAACACGCCATAACAAGAGGATGAATGGCTGCTTCTCAAACTTTAAGGCTGTTATGCACCATGTCCGACTTCAAAGACCGTCTTAACTCCACACTTTAATTGTATCTTCTTCAAGCCTGTCTGCCTGGCCGCCATCTGATTCTGCTGACAACTGCACTCCTCTCTCCTCTTCACGCTCATCCCTCTACAACCCCCAGTCTCGAAAAAGTTGGGACACTGTGTAAAATATAAACAAAAACTAAATGTAATGATCTGCAAATCTCATAGAACCATAGCTGTTACAATGGAGCAACTGTATGTTACCATTTCATGAAGAAATGTAGCAGATTTTTTAATTCAGAGGCAGCAACACATCTCAAACAAGTTGGGATAGAGCAACAAAAGGCTGGAAAGAACGTTTTACTAGTAACAACACAGCTGGAGGAGCACTTTGCAACTAACTAGTAAGATGTTTGGAGTATAAAAGGAGAATTTTAGAAAGGCAGGGTGTCTCATTGAGGTCTCATAGATCCCGAAGATCAGGGGCATCCAGTACTTCTATTACAGACTCTGCCTTTCTTAATCCTCAATTTATACCCAGACATCTTACAGAAATGTTGATAAGAATTAGCATAATTAGTTGCAAAATGCTCCTGCAGCTGTTTCTATAGTAAAACTTTATTTTATCTTTGTTTGTGGCCCCATCCCCAACCTTTTTGAGACGTGTTGCCATCATCAACTTCAAAATGAGCCATGTCATTTGGCATTTGTCATAAAATGGTAACACCTGATATGTTGCATTTTGTTTTTACTTATGTTTTACAGAGTGTCCCGGCTTTTTCGTAATGGGGTTGTATCTCCTTACTTGTCTATCTTCGTCTTTCTCTGTCCGACCATGATATCCCGCTTCTAAAGTCACTTTTTGCTACAAGTGTCAACTCCGGCACGAGTCCTAAATTACTTTTTGGATCAGCGTTGACATGCACCACTCACCCCTTCAGCTCACACAGTGTTTTTCTATTCATCCGTCTCCCAATGCTATTTATTCTCTCTATTGCCCTTTTGCGATTTTTTTTTTTTTTTTTTTTGTCTGAGCCTACAAACAGACATTCACGCTTCTCTCCATATGGGCTTTAATTTGCCATTGTCCCCCAAGATATTCCTCGCTCCGGCTTGAGATAAAGGGATAATCACTTCAAAGGGAAGCTGTGGGGGGACTGGCCCCTCCCCTTGAGCTGAAAAGGAGAAGTGGACAATACGCTAATTGAGAGGGGGAACTGATCACAGGGTCTGTTCAAAGGGACAGCTGGCCACGCCCCCTCTTGCCTCCGATGCACTTAATTTTATTAGTGTTTATGGTAATGCTTCAGCCAAAATTATCACTCGAACACACCACAGCCTTTGAACTCACAAATATTGGGTTATTTGCAATTATCCACCCTCTCCTTGGCTTTTTGGAGCACAAGTGTAGGAGAAAAGTGGAAAAAAACAAACTAAATGAATTGTTCGCAACTGTTGGGACAAACCATGGGCAGGCTCATGATGTTAGTCCACATGTTTTTATAAAAAGTAACATGAAACTAACAGACGGGCCTGTGCAACAAATGATCAGAGGTGGAAAGTGACTAAGTGTAAGATTACTTGTGACAAGTATCACAAGTAATCTTTTGAGTTTGGAAATGTGTAAAAGTTAAGTTGGTCGTACACATGCCTTATAATCACAAGGTCACAGGTTGGATACAGGTTTTGAGGGTAGTAGTAGTAGTAGTAGTAGTACATTTTGCTGTAGATTTTGTTGAGTACAATCACTTCTATTTGTTTAATATTATTTTGCTTGAGTAGTAGTTGGAGCACTTCTTATTCTTCTGTTAATGGCACACAGTCAAAGTATTTGCACTATGTTTAACTCCTCTGTCTTGTTCCTTATATTTTGACACCTGTACCTAAGCCAGTAAATACTTTCCCTGTGTTGTTAATGCAAGGCCTAATTAAAGAGCAGCTCCGTTTCCAGTCTGTGGAGATACAGCAAGATGCCTTTAATTTCTTCCCCAACCACGAGCTCTCAATTAGCCCCCGGGTCACCTCGTTTTATTGGGGCTTTATAGCCAGTGAGCAGCAGCACTCTTGTCCTTGTATTGTGGCTTTAAAGCGTTGGGATCTTCCTGTGAAATGGTTAGGGCCCCAACAAAGGGGTCAGGGCAGGGTCAACATCAAAAAGTGGCTTCTTGTGGCTACTTTACAGCGGCCTCCCTTTGTCGCAGCCAAACACAAGAGCGGGTCTTCAGGGGTCAACAGGTGTGGTCTTATAGGTTTAGCATCTCATGACTGCCAAATAAATACATAAAAGGACAGCTTGTGTGTTCATTTGATCCTTAATGAACAGCAGTATTGGCCACACTTTGAATATATGTGGAATAGTTAAGCAGCTTTAATTTACATTTTCTTAGTACGACACTGAACCATGCATGAACTGCCAGTCTGCAAAATTTCAAACGTCTGTCGACTTTTTATTTCAGTGATATGTGCGGCGTAATTTAATTTAAGTTCAGATATAATCTTATCCTAAATGAGAAATATCCCACTTTTAAGATTGTCCTATACTTCAAAAATTACATTTTATAGCCTCTCTGTGATGCTTCCTTTTTAAAGGACACTTTAAAGAAGCTGGTGTGGAGATAATAATATGATTACATATTTTACATTTGTCCTCACAGATCATGATGATACCCTGTGCTACTGCTGCTGACCCATTTTGCAATTGTGAATTTTTGCCATCTTATTTGCAGTTTGTATGATGTAATGTTTCAGTATGATGGTGTTAATAACAAAAGTGCACATCTTTAAGTGAACTACTTTCTGACTAAGTAAAACTGATAGAAGAGCCATTATAAAAGCCACCAGCCTTGACAACAAGCCAAATATATATAATAGTAAAATACTTAACAACACCAACAATTCCCCCTCACTTTGATGCAGTCAGGAGTTCAATTACTCAATGTGGAGCCAAAATAAAGCCATTAAAAGAAGAAGTTTGTGTCAGGAGGACAGGGCAATGATAAAGCTCCATCTTGGCAGGTGTGTTTTATGTCTTTGTACCATTAGATGGAGATGTGAGCAACAGTTAAGGCAAGTTGCTGTCCAAAGATTACTTTGCTTAGCATTCATTGAGAGTGCTTTCACGCCTGCCACATTTGGTCCAGTTCAATTGCACTCAAGTCTGGTTAGCTAGTTAGTGCAGTTTTAGCTGGTGTAATAGCGATCCAGTGAACTTTAGTGCAGACTAATGTACCCCCCAAAAAGGTATGGGCCAAATTCTATGACACAATGTAGCAATGTAACAAATTTAATCAGGGTTCAAACCAGATCACTCACACTTCAGCTTTTGGCTGCTCCTTTACGGGGTTGCCACAGCAAATCAAATGCACAGTTTAGTGCTGGATGCCCTGTCACATACTGTGACTGGAGTGTGTGGGTGAAGTGTCTTGCCCAAGGACACAACGACATATGCAATGGTCAGAGTGGGAATGGAACCGCCAACCCTCCGGATCGTGGACGACCCACTTAATCCACGCAACTGTTGTCCCTCATTAAGAACAGTAGATAATCTTTAATTTTTCTAGATGTAAAAGAGAAATCGCCACACAGTATGGTCATGTAAGATTCATAAATAAAAATCTGAGTGAAAGTTTTAAAATGACATGACATGCAAAATTAAACAAACTGACTTTGTTGTGATTATCGTTCACACTCAATATAAACCATAAGAGTGTACTTTAAGTGAATGTAAAGATTTTAAGCATGTGTTTAAACAAAGAAAGTGACATGACCTCAAATCCACTGGGACCTGCCACACTGCGTGCTCATTTCTTCATGTGGCATTGTGAATTAAAGTCCACAAAAGGACAGTGAGGAAGTTGGATTGCATTAGTTCCCTTGTCCTGCTCCATCATGAGAGTTTTGTGAATCCGAATCCTCTGACTTATATAATTATATTCTCCTTTAAAGTTGATTTCCAACATCAAAGGGACAATATAGCCTTTGAAGTAGCATGGGATTGGATCACTGTCTAACCCACTCTTTAAGATTCTGTCACAATGACATTAGGCAAGTCATGTGAATTAAAAGACTGGAGCTGAACAGCTTTTGCCTTTGCTCTCTGTCCAATTTCAATCAAAATGTCATGCTGTGCCATTTTCCCTCAATGTGGACCTGGCAACTGAGTTACGCTGACATCTTTGTGGCCAAAAGCCTGTGACTAATATGTAAATGATTTGACTGTTACACTCAAAAGGATTATCAAAATGGGGCTATAACTTAAATAATAAGTTTTAAATAGCTATGTATATATTATTTCCTAATCATAATAATAAAAATTAATAATATTGACAGAGACTATAAATATCACCAAGACAACATGGATTACATAGATGTCTGTTGAAACAGTATTAAAGTATATAAAGAGGGAAATACCCTAAATCTTTCCCTGTTCCATTTGGTTGTAGCCTAAACAAACAGTATGCAAACGTGTAATGTCCTGGGTTAGTTATGAACACCAGGGTTTAGTACTAGTATAATACTGGTTTATCATAGTTTAGAGCTGTTTTTTTTTTTTTTTGGTTTAGTCTACTTTGGTCAGTTCTTGTCTTGTTTTTGTCCTAAAGGCTTAGTCCTGGGAGTGCTATTTTGACATGGTTTAGATTATTCCAGTTCTAGTCTTGGTTTAGTCACAGCTCCAATCCAAAATGTACCTCTAGGCCTGGATTTAGTTCTGGATTAAAGGTGAAACCACAGTCTAGACTTATCAGGGTTAGTCGTAGGTGAGAGGTGAAGAAAAAAAAAGAACATTTTAAATAGGCCGGCCTTTAGAAATACCTCCACCTCGGGCTGCATTGATTGTGATCTCCAGAAAAGCAAAAGGCGTACGTGTGTTTGCTTTATGTTTTGTGTTGAAAGTTGGTGTAGTAACAGACGGGCTGTAGGAATAATGCTATTGGCGCGGAAGATCACTTACTTCTGACGCTCCAAAGCCTCAGGGAGTTGGCTCGAGATTGCCTGTCTTTGATAAGGTCCTGGCACTCATGTAAATCCTTTATCTGCCTTGAAAAGTTAAAAACGTCGCTATGGAGCATTTGAAAACCCCGAAATCGTTCACGAGGTGCATTTAAATCGCATTTTTATTCCAAACTGATGCAGCGGGTTTATGGTTATTGGCGCTTTCTCACCTTTTGTATCGCTTTGCTCCGCTGGTTGCTGCGAGGACGCGCCGCTTTGTTTTTTATGTATCTTCCGGGACCAGGCCAGCGGTTCTTCACTTTGAAGTCCACAGTTAAACCTTCAGCCTAGTTGGTTTAGAAACAGCCTGGAGGATTTCTGCTGCCTGTCCTGACTTCTTGAAACACTACCTGGGCGAGAAAGACGAAGGAAAAGCCCTATTGCCTTTATTTATTATTAGTATATTTTTTTACGCACGGACTAATGTTTTAATTTTGCCTTACTGCTGGACGGAGTGAAGCGCAGACGCGTGTTGTGCGCACAGCCTGTTGTTGTTGGACTACTTTACTTTTCTAATCAGGGAGGCTATTGGGCTACATGGATGGTAAGTTGTCGGAAAGCTGTTTCTCAGGCCCCCTCTCTCGGCCGCTTTGATGTGCTGCTGCTGAGCTTTGAAGTTGAGAAATGCGGGCTATGTTTCTTGTTTGTGGGCGAGAAATACGGTGAGATAGATAAGAAGCTTATGTGTGTGGCTGCGTGAATGTGTAGACCAGATAAAAAGCGAATATTTGTCGGATCTAGCTGGGAAAAAGTGGGATGTATTCCACAGTTGAAGTCCCCCCTCCCCTCTCCCAACCCCTCAAGATTTTGACACCCCCAGTGATCTACATAGGCGCCGAGCCTGCCTACTCTGAGGTCAGTGTTGAATGGGACAGGGTACATTAAACTACAGTGGCTGTTTTGTAGCGACACGGGACACATGTGGCATCGCACGGAGCCAGTCGGCGTCGTCTTCAGTGTCGGTTTTTGCGCTGGACTAATGCTTTGAGAGTTCTGCACCGGTGTAAATGGACTATTAGTTGAACTTTTTTACGGATTTCACTTCTGCGGGAGCCTCCTGCGATGGTATGTCTGTAGTGTTGCCCTTTTGAGTGGATTTACCATTTTTACTAAGTTTTACAGTTTTACACTACACGCCAGAGCTGCGTTCATGCTGCTGTAGCTTTTCTATCAAACCACGGTTCACTTTTACTGCGTTTAACATCAGCGCTGTCTCTTTTCAATTTGGGTTCTGTCTTTCGCATGTTTAGAGTTTTAGAGCTAATGCGATCTCTCTCGTCGTAGTTAAAACAGGTTAACATGCGTTTGGCTTTTTTAATAGGCTATTAATGCCTTGTGGAGTCGATTGGTCGCTTACATTACGCACAAGTGCCAGTGCTCTTTTCCCTCTGGGCATTTTACCGCTCGCACATTACACGGTTTAAGGTCATTGTGGTGCACATCAGATATAGTGCTGTATTCAGCTCTGGGATGATGACGACAAGTGTGGAAAAGTGGAGACGCGGAGGTTATACTGATGCAGACAGTGGCAGGGTGCGTCCGAAACAGATTGGGAATTAATTGGAGTTGAAGCCTGTGACATGGACTCGTTAGGAAAACACGTGTAAGCCACAGTTGTGAGGTTTTAGTGAAGATTGAGCGTCTGCGCGTTGATTATTCTTGTAAAAATCTGTTATGATGTGACAGATCAATGCACGTAGAGAATGTAGGCTGCAGTTGATCTCTCATTTAGATTATAAATAGATAAATGAAACGAAAAAAATCCTTTCATATTTCCTTTCTCTGAACCCTGCGAGGGTTTTTGAAAGGGACTGTTTACTTGATGTCTTTCTTTGAAGTTCAGCAGGATCTGGCTTTGATTAGATCAATACTTTGTGTTTCAGAGTGAAGAGGAGCTGAGAAGCTCCCCCGCTGCTTTTAGAGAGTGAGGAGGATTAGGCTGGAGCTCAGTGGAGGCACGACGGCACTCTCACTCGCCAGCCGCAGCTAGAGCCATGAGCAGGGCGCTCACGGAGCACAGCAGCAACAGCTTCCGAGAAGATGCCCCTCGTCCTCCGGTCCCGGGCGAGGAGGGCGAGTCGTCATGCTACAACCCAAGCAGAAGTGGCAAAATGAGAGCCCAGAGCAAGGTTAAAGACATCCCCGCTCCTGGCTCCACGCCGCGGAGGAACGAGGATGGACTCGGGGAACCGGAGGGCAGTGCGTCCCCGGACTCGCCCTTAGTCCGGTGGACAAAGTCTCTGCATTTTCTCCTGGGTGACCGAGACGGTGCTCACCTGTTCAGGACCTTTTTGGAGCGAGAGAACTGCGTGGACACTCTGGACTTTTGGTTTGCCTGCAACGGCTTCAGACAAATGGACTTAAAGGATACCAAAACGTTACGAGTTGCCAAAGTTATTTTCAAGCGGTACATCGAGAACAACAGCATAGTCGCCAAGCAGCTCAAACCCGCCACCAAGACGTTCATAAGGGATAGTATTAAGAAACAACAAATCGACTCTTCTATGTTTGACCAGGCACAGACCGAGATTCAGTCCAACATGGAGGAGAACTCGTACCAGATGTTTCTGACCTCTGACATATACCTCGAGTACGTGCGCGCTGGCTGTGAGAACGCGGCGTACGTCAACCACAGCGGTCTGGGCAGTCTAAAGCTAATGTGTGGATATCTTCCTCCTCTCATCGAGGAAGAAGAGTGGAGTTGCAATGACTTGAAGGCAAAATCACTAGGGACTGTTGTTGGTCTGTCTTCGAAAAACCTGAGGGCTACTGCAACCCTCCGGACAGCAGCTGACATGTTGGAGAACAGTTGCAGGTAAGGGCACCTCAAAAAGGCATGTGTTGTAAACAAAAACTCTCTGCATCACTATTGAATGTGGATCTAATATCTCTCATAGTTTGCAATAAAAACATAAACAATTGTTTGTTTTTTTTAATAAGAAGGAAAAAACTTTTTGTACTGAAGTTTAAAAGTTTGGGAAGCGCTCATGTAAAGCTTGTGAATATGTCTTTTTACTGCCCGCATGTATTAGTCCAAGTACAGTGGATTTATGGCAGGTTATTTAACAAATGCCTAAGAAAAAGATAAAGGCAGCTGATCAAAGGGTCTCAGAGGAGCATGCCTGTATATTTGTGCCCTCCTGCCTTGCAGTTAGTCAAGGGTTTGGAGGGGTAGAGGGGCGGGCTGGCTACAAAACATCAATGGATCTGAGCCTTCCTTTTAAGTAAACGGTGTCTTGAAGGCAGCCCTCTGCTGGCTTGCTCAAGTTTCCTGTGCTTTGAAACCCTTCCTCCGGTTCAGGCATGAATTCAGACACCAATCCTCATGACTGCTATAACAACACAAAACACTATCAGTCTATTGTGAGTCTTGCTCTGTTTTCTCTTTATCCTATTGATTAAGCATATTGTTGTTATCCACCGTCGGAAAATCTCCTATACTCCAAGGAATGCTAATACAAAGTTAAAACAACTTGAGCAGTGGGTCTCATGCCAAGCGGAGATATTGTTCTCTTGGTCGGAGATGAAAGCAGAGCTGTTTGTGGAAAGCATTTGGGCTTTTATCTTGAGCGCTCGTCCCACACATTGTCCAACAGCTGAAATCTTTTCAAGCCAAGAACATTCTCAAAAATAGGATTTTATGCGCCGGCCCGCATCAAAGGACTCGCAGAGAAGTTTTAACTACTTTGTCTGCACATCTGGACGCAATTATTACAAAAAGAGAGCAAGCGTTGACAGAGTCTTTATACTTTGCTGTTGGTAGGAAAAGTGCAATTTACAGATAATCCATAAATTTGCTTTCAGGTTAACTAAACATTTATAGAGACGGTGGATCACTAATAACCTTTTGAACAGGAAGGAAACCCAGTGTAATAATTCACCTTAAACTCTCCCTGAAGGATCATATTTATCACAAGGGCACATGTCACTGTACAATTATTGATTTGCTCAAAAGCTGCGATGTCAAGTGAACAAACCATTAAGCACTAGGGATTTGGCATGTGGACGTCTCCTGGTTTCCCGGTGTGATCCTCCACATTCTTGTTTTTCACTCAAAGAATGGCAGACCAAAGAGAAAGCCCCCACTTTTTTCTCTTACCCTCTCTCCCCCATTGCCCCTGCCCCACGCCATCTCTTTAGGTCAACCAATTTCCATTTCAAACATGTGGAACTAATTTTGCCACTGCAGACTCCTCATCTTCTTTGAGTCCCCCCAAAACAAAACAACCGCAGCTGTAGATTCAACTAGTGACAATTTTTGCTGAGGAGTTTGTGCCTGTTACTTCCTCCTTCTTATATCTGACGGAGAGCATGTTTTTGGAGAGAGACTTGAGGAGGGGAAGACAGGAAGGGGGGATTGCAGAAGAAAGAAAAGAGATGAAGAAAGAGGAGTGGGGGTGCACAGAGCCCAGCTGTGCTAAATACCTGACTCTTTGCATGGAGCTTCCAAAGGTCAGGTTTGTGCTTGGGGCCTAGGCTTTAGTCATGCTGGGGTTCTCCTCTCAGCAGTCTCGGCAGAAGGCATTCTCATAAAGAAAGAGGCCCTCCTTCCCCCTTTCCCTCCCTCTCTCCCTCTCTTTCTCCCTCTCTCTCTCTCTCTCTGCAAAGCTCAAGTTCCCCCTTCTCTTCTGCCCCGCGCTCATCCTCGTCCACCCCCTTCATGAGTGCAACAGGAATGCAACACAGCGGGAGAGAGGAGAAAGACTGAGAGAAAAGGGAAGCAGGGGAGAGAGCTGGTGAAGGAGGGGCCCCAGACTGACTGATAGTAAAAGAGAGATAGGCACAGGAAAATACAACAACACCACAACAGCAACAGTAGAGAAACATACACTAAGTAACTAATAAGAACGAAAGAAACATGTGCACTACTTGCATAGTTGAGGAAAAGTGATTCACAAAACGTATAGTAATCATTTTCCTATACAATAACATGGCACCATAAGAAAACACAGCAGCTGAAATGAATATCCATAACCTTGATTGAACTAAAAACATATGATATAGGTGAATTTATTGTTTTTCAAAGTACAAAGACACAAATGAACCAAAGTTCAGGTAAACCAGCCTATAGAGGAGCAAGTGGAGAAAATTTTTTGGGGGAAGACTCTGTATTTAAGTTTGTTTTCTGGCTCTTGTATTGACAGTATTCATCTTTTTGTGCCTTTCTGAAGGTCCAGCCGCCGAGGAGACCCCGCCAGCCCTTACTTTGTCAACTCCGGCTACATCTTTGCTCCTGCCACGAGTGCCAATGACAGCGAAATCTCCAGTGATGCCACTACGGATGACTCCATGTCGATGACCGATAGTAGTGTGTATGTATTATGTCTATAAAAAAGTTTGTGGTCATTTATATTAAGAGGCATTTTCTACCCGAATTCTTTAAACCTGCTTGGATCGGACTTCAGTCAGGGCTTTTCAGGAAACTAGTTGAGGGGTGTGAAAAACTATTTGGCCCAGCAGTTCAGCTGGCTCAGCTTTGGGACTCAAGTGTTGGGAAATAATGGATGTAATGTATTTTAATTAGCCTCTTTGATTGACTTCAGGTAATTCTATTAATGTGCAGTTGTTTCTGTGGCCTCAAGGGAGACAACTCTGGCAAAGTCATTATGTCTAAAGACCTTTTGAAGTTTATTCTGATGCGTTACAGGCTGCAGAGAGGGAAAGAAAAACTGGGACCGTCTTCATGTGGGTGGGGGCGTTGCCTCACTTTCCTCAAAGTTGAAATGTATCCATCCCACCCACCCTTCTGCCACAACAGACTTGTTTTTTTCATATTATCTAATCGCTTTTTCCCTTTGAAGAGCTAGAGGAGAGCAGGGGGAGGGAAATGGCCATTCAGGCCTCAAGACAAACTCATTGAAAAATGTTGGCACCAAATGAAAGGAGGCTTACTCACATGGTGGGTCGGTTTCCTGCCACTGGCCTCTGCGACGTGCTGAGATCATGTGTCTGCAAGGCTTTCACAGGGGTTACGCATTTCTAGACCTTAGGACGAGGCAAGGAGGAACTACCCCCTCACAAGACACAGACCCCCCCCCCCCCCCCCCTTCAAAAAATCACCTAACCCTTCAATGCTTCTCCGCTCCACCCTGGAGTCCAGAACCAGGAGAGGTGAGGCTCACAGTGCTAGGGAGTGAGAAAATAAAGTGCATGGAGTATAAAGGGCTTAACTGAATCGCTTTCAGCCTATTGTTAGGTGAGGGGAGCTTAGGGGGATAAGAGGGTGGCTGGCTGCTTTGAAAATGACTTGCACAACTGAATAGGAGATTCCCCTAAAGTAAGGGCCCCTTCTCCAACCTGCACAAAACATCCAGCAGTCACATGACTCACGAGAGTATAGGGAAACTTTGGATTGACAAAAAACTGAAGTTAGAAGGAGGGAAGATTGGCCAGAGTTGTTGGGAATGATGTTTTGGAGCCAAGTTTTGGTTTCTTGTTAGCGCTCGAGTTCCTTTGGGCTGTTGAGCTAAACTTTTGAAGAGTTTCCTGTGTTTCTTCCTGAGCCTTGAGGGATGATGGCCTGTTGTCTCAGGGGTACAGTTTGCGCCGCATTAGTTTTGGTTGTGAGTCCAGCTGCAGCAGCGTGGATGATATCAGTGGTGTAGATCAATAGTTGTGACTGTCACTGTGAAATGTGACTTGTAAAACTTGTTTGAATAATTACAGAATAAAAAAGGGCCCATTGTTCTGTAGCATTGTGAGCCAAAGTCATTCTTTTAATAGTTCGCAACAAAGTATTCAGCGCACAGATCTGTCCTGTCCTTGTCCCCAGCTCTTTGCACCCCTAACTGATTTTAATACAAAAACACAGCTTCGAACTCTATTTCATTTGGAGGAACAGTTTGATTAGTGTGTCTTCTCATTGTGGTTTAAAGGCACAGTGCAAATTTGAATCTCATTTTCCAGATAAAGAACAAGAGGAGGATTTGGGAAGAGGGGTAGAAGAAGGGGGTGGGGGTTCTCTTTTTGCTTATATCTTATTTATGGATTTACTTGGACACTGGGGAATGCTGCTGCACCAACTTCAAACATTACCTTATCTTACAAACCAGCCTTTTGATGTTGCTGAGATCAGAGGCTCACAGCAGAGCGCTTGCCAAACGAAGATGGCAGCGGGTGCATATGTGCATGAGTGTGAGATTTCAAAGAGGCAGCAGAAAAAGTAGCGTTTGGGCTAGGTCAGACACTTCTGAGCAGCCAAAATGGCCAAGATAATTGGCCCAGCTTAAATGGCAGCTGACTGGAAAAGCTTGCAGAGACAGAAGGAAAAATGGAGAATAATATCCTCCGAATAAACGTTTAATTGTCCTGAGACTGCTAGTGTTCTCGCTTCATGACTGTTTTCATTTATTATGAAAAGGCTACAAATGCAGAACCGTGCATGTGTCAGATTGAGGCTAATTCTAATTATTATCATTTATATATGTCAGGGTTGACAGGGACCAATGTTATCTTATCAGTGGGGCACTTTTGTGAGGCCCTCTGTGGGACGTTTAACATTTCTCCCCATTGTCCCGCAGTGTTTTGTTATTTGCTTTTTTGTTGCCTTGGCTTCAAGGGCTCCTCTGCCTTTTGATTTAGTTGTAATAGACCTAGTGGGTGGTTAGCGCTTTTGTTGGGTTGGTCACTTCAGTGCAAAATGAAGTCCCTCCTTTTGGCTGAATTGATTGAAGGCGATAATTCATTAAGGGTTGACATGTGAATTGGTCCTTATTAAGATGTCTGGGTTAGTTTCACAAATAAGTAATGTCTCTGTTGTTTTTTTCAGAGATGGGATTCCTCCGTACAAACTGGGCACCAAGAAGCAACTCCAGCGAGAAATCCACCGCAACCTCAAGATCAATGGCCAGGTTTCTCTACCCCACTTTCCTGTAAGCACGGCTCCCTTAACTTCTACTTCCTGTCTCAGTGTTTCTTTTTTTGTAATCTGCTCCAAACTTTTACCCACTGACAGACAACTGGGTCCTGATTCCCCCGAGGAGCCCGACTTATTTTATTTTATTATTTTCAGAGCGAATGTTGTGACAGAATACTATATTTCATTCCCTTGCTCGTTTTCATATAAAAGTCGGGGTAAATGAAAGGCAGGATTTGCATAGCACTTCACTTGCTCTACTGCTGTTTTAAGCCACCAGCCCCCCTCCCTCCTACTGTTTCTGTAGGGCTGTAAATATAAACTACTGCTGGCATCTTTGTATCGCTTCTGGTGTGAAAGTGTGGGATGCATGAACCTGCATTGATAAGTGTGGTTTTAGCCTAACTTATTACACCTATCACTTATGGTAATTGTAATGATGAAACAACTTTTCTAATCCTATATTTGGATTTAACAGTAAATCTTCTTTGAACATTTTATGTGAGTGGACTAGAGTGGACAGGTGAGGGGGTAGGCATTAGCCAGTATTCGGCTATGATAGCAGCAGCATGGCACTGTGGTCACAAATCTCTTGAGGGCTTTACACTTCACTTTTCTTCTGAGTAGTCCTATCAGCTTGTATCACAGATATGTCTTATCTTATCTTTGAGTTTTCATACCTTGACTTAAAAATTAAAAATGTTGTATACGTTGGAACTGTTAACAGGCCAATGCCTAGTTAGGTTGTGTAGCTTCGTCTTAGGCAAGAAAAGACAGGAAGTTCTTTTGTCTGGTATTCAAACACAGGTATGTGAATGTAGCTGTGTGTGTGTGTGTTTGTGCATGCATTTGATAGTGTTGTCTGTTCCCCCTTTTTTGCTCTCATTCCCTGTGTCTTTTCCTTTCCCACTTGCACTCCTTTAATGTCTCCCTCCTGATTTGGAGATGGCTCTGTCTCCCATGATGCACCAGCCCCAGGCAGCGGGGGCCCCGTGCAGGGCTGGCGCTCCTTTGCCAGCAGCTCCGCTCGCCTTTCTTCTTCTTCCCTTTATCGTGTCTACAAAGAGATGAGAGGAACAACAAAAAAAGAGTCAAAATCAAGAAAGCCAGTGTGCCAAATAACAAAAAGTAAGAAAGGGAACGAGAGAAGCCGGCGCATATAGTTAAAGAAAAAGGCAGATAATGTGAGTAGAGTACCTCTGAGCTGCCCTGCATGCAGTCGGGAAATAAATTACTACTTCTCCTCAGATCTTCCCAGTATTTGACTCTTCTATCCTCTCCCTCCCTCGTTCCCCTCCTTCTCTGTCTGCGCCACCATTGCCACTTCACAAATGCACATCTCAATCCTCTTCCTCTTTTTTTCATGCTGTTAATTTTGTCCCCCTCTCGCGCTTTCTCCCCCTCTCCTCACTCTCTCCTCGCTGTCGATATCTGGCTTTTATTCGGAGATTTAAAGCTGCGTGTCCCTCCCACCCCTAGTGTGCGTTTGATGTTTGACAAGGGCCCTTTGAAGTGTGCTGACTTCAGAGGCTGCCTAGCTGATGGCTTGGTTGGGCTACAGAGGGTGCAGGCAGGGGGCCTCCCCTCCGAGCGAGACCAACTGCTACCCCAGCATCGCTACCCCTTTCCTCTCCCCCTCACCCGCAGCCTGGCACTGCCAAGGGCACTGGGCACGATAAGATCTAGGACGGGACAGGCGGCAAAGAGGGTTCAGGTTAGCCATGGGGCAAGGGCATCTGGATTAGGCCTTTGGAGTAGTCACAGGTTTTTGGAACAAGATTAGGACAAGGACAGTGGATTAATGCACCGTACTGCATCTGTCACAAACACTAAGTAGTAACACTCACACAAGCACTAAAGAGTGATTTCTGTCTCCCAAACAGAGGACACACCGGCTGCCTAAGGAGATGACACCCGTTGAACCATCAGCCTTTGCGGCCCAGCTCATAACACGACTGGAGAAGCTGAAGCGAGAGCAGGACACCATGAGCTCACTGGAAGAGAGGCTGCAGCAGATCCAAGAGGTACAAACCCACCAACACAGCTTTCGACTTTGAACAAAACTCCCTTTAGCTTCTATTGGAAACTTGTGTCTAAGTTAGCTTGGGACAAGGGTTCTGTAGTGCACTACAAAAACTTTCATGGCAGCTTTCACATATCCAAGAAAAGGCAAAAGAAATTTAAAAGCTTGGCTTGGTTACTTCTGTGTCCGCTACCATTTCATGTGTGGGAACATTTCAACTTATGCTTCTAGACACACTTGAAGTTGCTTCAAATAGTTAGCACTTAGCTGCTCTCCAGTGGCACGTTTGCTGAATATGTGTAGTGCCAGTCTCCTTGTGAAGCACAGGCACACTCTGCATTATAGATGAAGCGCACCCAAAGCCTGTTAGTAAAGATAACAGTACAGCAAAAAGGAAAACTCAAATCATGTTATCCAAGCGTTTGCTCATGCAGACTTCAGAGGGGGATATAAGTTGGTGTAAGTTGAGACATACATTTCTCAGTTTGCTGCCTTTTCCTCTGTGACTGCTGAAATGTGTCAGCTGACCACAGTTTTCTTTTTCCTTTCAGGAGGAGGAGAGAGAGGAGACAGGAGACCTCTCCACCGCCCTGCACCACCCACTGCTCCCCTCAAACAGCCAGTGTGAGGAGGACCCCCAGGCCATCCTGGACGAGCACCTGTCCCGCGTCCTGAAGACCCCCGGCTGCCAGTCACCCGGTGTGGTCCGCCATTCACCCCGCTCCCGCTCCCCAGACCGGACAGTAGTATCTTCTGGGAACAGCTCTTTCTTCAGCGCTTATCCTGGGACAACCAAGGTCCATATGATGGGCCGACAGTCCGCAAAGCACATCCACCACCACTACATCCACCATCACCACGCTGTGGCCAAGACCAAGGAGCAGATAGAGGCCGAGGCGGCTCAGCGTGTGCAGTGCCTCTGCCCTCCAGGGGGCGCCAATTACTCCGACTACACCCCTGCGTAAGTGTCCAGAATAGCAGATTAGCTTGGCCCATTCACATTTGTAGGGAAGTAAAGTGGAAGATTCACCCCTACTTAGTTGTACCTTTCTTTTCTTTGTATAAAATAGAAAAATAATGTAGATTGCTGGCCAAGCTTCTATTTTACCTGATCTCAAAAGGTATAGCTCTTATGTTTCTAAAAAAGCATCTCATTGTATTTCAGGCGCTGCAGCACTTTGTCCAAGCGGCCAGTCAAGGCCACAGAGAACGCCCTGTCCCCTCCACACCTACCCCTCGACGTTACTGATCGCTCTCAAAATGTTTGGCAGTGGATACTGGAGAGTGAACGGCAGGGCAAGCACAAACCTCACAGGTACAAGCCTCTCCACCACATGACCTTACATCACAATATGTAAAACAACTTATTTCACTTTCGCCCACCTCTGCTCTGAGTAACTTTATTTCTCTGTCTTCCATCCTAATAGCACTCAAGGCCTAAAGACCCTGCCAGGCCGGACCCACATGTCCTGGGGCGGTGGCGGCATTGGCAGCGGGGCACACCTCCGCGGTCACCACCCAGGACACCCCTTCATACAGGACCCCGCCATGCCCCCCATGCCCCCACCCAACACCCTGGCCCAGCTGGAGGAGGCCTGTCGCAGACTAGAGGAGGTCTCTAAGCCCCCCAAACAGAGGTAATTGCCCATTACGTTCCTATATAAACCCTACAGTGGTACTTCTTGCATTGATATAAGCACAGATAAATCATACTCTTTTCCTTTGACAGGCATTCAGCTGGAGCCAACAGCCTTCTAAGAGAAAGAAGTCACCCTGCAGCTTCCCTTTCTTCTGGAGGGAGCTCACTAACCAGCCCTGGACTCCAAGCAGACGAGTACGGCTCTTTTATTACAGTCTTTTTTTTTTTCTTTTTTTTTTACTTTTTTTTAATTCAACAAACATTTAGACCCTTTCTTGATCATGGCCGCCAACTCAAGCCTCTGTTTTAGCTTTCCTCCTCTCAGATTTTCCTCTTGAAAGAAAGATGTTGTGAGTCAGCATAGCTATGTCTTTGAACTCCTCGCTTTTTAATCATTTAAGATGCTTTAATACCGAATCCTAACTACCCACCAGTTCCCCAACACACACTCAATACTGGAAACCAAAAACATGCGCTCAGTAGCCTCTGGTAAACTTTGCAGCTCGACTAGTGCTGGTGTTGCTGAACGGTGTGGGTGTTGAATGCTAAGCCAATGGTAAATCTTCAAAAGGCGTTTTTAATAATATGTGGACATTGTTAGGGCTTTCCAACATAGCAATCAAACCAATTACATTATATTGTACATTAGCAGTTGTCTAAAATCTATTCTTGTACTTTGTCCTAGGTCAAAAGAGCTTGTGGTCACCTACTTCTTCTGTGGTGAGGAAATTCCTTACCGGAGCATGATGAAGACCCATTGCCTCACACTTGGACACTTTAAAGAACAACTTAGCAAGAAAGGCAACTACCGGTAAATACCTCCAAAGCATCTCACTGTTGCATATATACTGCTTTGTATCCCTATGTATGTGGTATGGGATGTTGTGGCTCCATTGTTAAATGAGACTGATTTCATGTATTGAGAGCTTAGAGAGAGGGAGAAAGAGGAGGGGGAAGCGGAGTGGATTTTTTTTCTCACATCTGGTACTGATTTTCATGCTAAGGCAGCCTTAATAAATATGGCTTTGAAGCTTGGGCCATTTTATTTTGTGCACAAAGACTGTTGCTGGGCCTTTCTGAGTCCTCCTCCACACTCTTGCATCAGGTATTAAAATCAAAAGCTGCAAGCACTTTGTACTCCTAATGACTGATGTAAATTTCGCTACAGCACAAGCGATACTTCATTGATAACCAAACATTTTTTGTATCCTGGCTCAGTTTATTCATGTGTAGGTTGGCAATAAAAAGGACTAAAAGCTTGCATGGCCTTGACACCAGAATAGAGTAACATCTGGTTGTTTAGGAGAAGAAAAAAAAACAACTCAACAAACAAGTCCATGGCTATCCCGTAACTGTGCGAGAGGAGAGAGAGAGGGATGTGAACGTCTGGCTTCAATGGGAGCAGAATGTGTGGAGTTGGTTAATTTGGATATGCTACAGCGGAGAACAGTACGACGCGCCTCTGCCAGACGATATTAGTGCCAGATGTTGCAAAGAGAAAAATCCTGCCACATAAAACATGTTCCAGTGGAAATAGCCCTCTGCATCTTTTCTGCGTCTCCTCTCCGAAACTAAATAATGACTTTGAACTGTTTGTGAGCGAGACGGCCATAGCTTTTAGCAGTTAATCTGACGACAGTCACACTTTTATTCAGTTTTGATGAGAGTCACATAATGATTTGAGATAAGACACAAGTCGGACAACTGCCACTCCTCCAGCTTTATTTGTAGATACACAATCAGCACGGAAAATCTGTAAGTGCACGTTTCTTGTACACCGCTCCTCACATGTGTTTGAATGACTCTAAATGGAGCGACTCGTAAACCACATCGCCTTTTTTTTTCCTCCTTTCTTGTATTCAGGCGGACTAAAATGAGGCATTTTTCCATTACAAAGCTTATCATTAAGTCCCCTCCTGCTGATCTTTTGCTGGGTTTAAAGTACACAGGAGCAATCATTAGGAGCTGCAGGGGACGGCACAGTCACCGGGACTATGCTCACCTCAGGAGTTATCTCTGCTTGAGAGAGAAAGAGGTGACCCATGACCCTGCAGGAGACTGTCTGAGCAGCCCACAACTTGACACCCTCCCCTCTGCCAGAGTGAAAGCCCCTAAGGCACCACTGGCATCCAGTCTATCCCCAGCATTAGGAGAGAACAAGAAAACATCCACTATGCCTTTGACAAATCTTAAAATCTCATTGTATTTCAGGCGCTTCTATCTTAAAATGCTGAAAATAGAAATTGTAAATTGTGAAGCCCAAGTTGCCACACTTATAGTTTTGTGCTCTCTGACACCCTTCTGCTCTCTACAGTCAAAAAATCTACCTGCCGTATGTTTTTGTGTCTGGGGCGAGTGCGTGTTTATGGGATGGAGCAGCATAGGGAGCTTCAGCAGTCACCGTCAGACTCGAAGGCACCTGAAATGTCAGTGTGTGTGACAAAAAGGCCCTTCATTTGACAGCCTACCCAATTAGAAACCATAGACAAGCGGACCAGGGAGGGAGGGGGGCACTGGTGAGGAGACATGAGCCTTAAGACAACCTCTAATTAACCCTTCAACTTAAATAAGAGCTTGCAGGACAGATAGGCATGTGCAGAATGGGCAGCAGTCGGGATGAGCGGGACAGGGAGAAGAGAGGCATACAGGTTGTTTCTTGAATTATCAGAGGGAGGTTTTAAATGGTGGGTTTGTGAAATAGTGTGATGTGGAGTCAGCCTCTGCCTTTGAAGTGAGCTGCGATGGCATTGAAGGCTATGACTAAGTTGTTTTGAGCCGGATCCATTTCTGGCGCGCGGTGAAGGTGTGTGTGTGTTTTGAACGGAAGAAGTCATGTAGGAACCTCAAAGCAGGTGAAATGTATCAGATGCACTCATGTCAGCCCGTGTTTGAGTTTTCCCACAAACGCCTCCGCTCAGTGTTTCTAATCATGGCATTTTCTTTGTTTTTCTCTCGTCAGGTACTACTTCAAGAAGGCGAGCGACGAGTTTGAGTGTGGTGCCGTGTTCGAGGAGGTGTGGGAGGACGCCACCGTGCTGCCCATGTACGAGGGCAAAGTCCTGGGCAAAGTGGAGAGGATGGACTAGAGCCATTCACTAACTATTGTCCAACCAAAAGCTACAACACGAGCTAGAGACTCTGTAACTAAAGACACTCGGGACTCTTTTTTTATTTTCTTAATATTAAGCTAAACAGAGTTAATATATCCAGCACAAGAGGAGTGATTGAAGGAAGACGAGCCAATGAAGTATGCCGAAATCCAGAGGAGTACACCTCTCTGACTTTCTCAACCAATCAGCCTTAGAAACAAGGAGGAAAGACATGATTAAGGATGGTGATTGGAGACCACCGGGGAAAGTCCCGCCTCCTGAATATAACCACTGAAGACTGTTGTGATGAGACTGTGGTGTGTTTTTGGCTTTCTAGCCGAGTACAATGCACCAGAAAGCGCTGAAGAGACAGCGCACCAACCTGCTCTTAACGTTACACTCCAACTTTGTACGTGTGCATATACATACCTGCATATATGTATATATACATGTATTATATATTGATGCTTTGTTATAAGTTGAAAGTTTTTATTGAGTATTTATTGAAAACCCCTGTCCCTTCCCAATTCTTTGTAAACCTGTGTCCTCCCTCCCCATCTCCAGCCAATGGGCAAGCTGCTTTGAATGTTGGGAGAATACTGTGGTGATGTTTAGTTTATTTTTTAGTTTAGTTTTACAAAAGGACATGACACTAGCCTAGCACCTCCCATAGCCTTTTAGCCCAGCGTGACCCAAACTAACGACCTTAACCGTGGTCTTTTCTCACTATTCCTACAGTCAGAGCCAGTCCTATATGCTGCTGATAGTTTGTCACATTAACTTTATCACACTAGCATTTCTCTCCCACTCTTTCTCCAGCCCAGCCACAGAGCTCAATAGTTTTTTGTTGTGCCTTTGTTTGTAAACCAGGCATTGCACAGGGGGGAAATGAATACAGATAACACACAGAGCGGAGACCTGGCGCACAAGTCTGTACCATCTAATAATGGCAGTGTTTACAGCCACACACCAAAATAACTTGTGCTAACAAGAACCAGTTTGGGTCACTCAGAACGACTTCTTGAGGAAGTCGGCTAGTCTGTCAAAAACTTCAAAACACACAAAAAGTGAACATTGAAGACTTTGGGCTCTAAAATCCTTTGAATGTTTTACAGTAACTTATCCAGAGCTCCTGTACACAGTGTAATTATGCATCTGAAGTATAATACTGACATGCACACATGAACTTTCGCTGGTGTTTTTGACTACAGCACCTGTGCCTACATGGACCATACCATGTGCTACCCTGTTTCAGGGTTTAATATATATCCCTTGGTTTTCAGAAGGGTTTTATGTTTAAAAGATATTTTTATGCTTTTAATAATATCCTGTAATCATGTTTTTTGTTCTGTTTTTACACCACAGCCTTTTTTAATTTCATGCTATCTTAACTGTAAATTATACATTATATAAAGAGTTTCATTTAAAGATTTACATGGACCTATAATTATTGTAATTATTGAGAGATGTAGCCTTTATTAAAGTTTTATATTTTTCAAATGAAAACTGCCTCATACTGTTGTCTGTTAACGTTCATTACTCAAGATGTTGCATGAATTAATATAGCCCAAATATGAAAACAATTTTAGTAAAAAGTAAGTTTAGTGTTTTCTTGTGACATATTTAAAGGTCAATTTCTGACCTCAAAATCTATTTTAACCAAAAACTACTGACATTAACAAAATGAGTTGTACATGTAAAGTGACTTTGGTCAATGCTTCAATGAGCTACTGTACTTTTGCTCCAGATCCTGCAGTCAGTCGCCACCTACAACATTGTTCATCTCTAATCCCACTCTAGTGAGAAGTTGCTTCAAAAACCATATGTTTCTGGGCCTTGGCCAGTTTACAGGCTGCAAAAATGCAAAAAAAAACAAAAAACAAAACTGCTTTCTCAAAGCAAGTGACTGGAGTCTGTCCCACCAACTATGGGCCATAGGTGGGGTACAGCCTGGACAATGACCAGTGTTGAAGCATAATCTGACAGGCTTTCTTTGTTCACTGGACAATTTGGAGTCTCCATTTCCCATAACACGTGCCTGTCTTTGAGCAGAGGGAGGAAACTGTAGAGAAGTAACCATGATATGTACGCCCAAAATTAAAGTTTATTACAGTACAAAAAAGTAGTAATAACTGTATTAATGCACTACACTAGTCTATGTCTACACTACACTATGCTGTGTTGAAATCATTTCCAGTCACTTCTATCTCAAGTCTCACTGTAGACTTAGTCAAGATATTAAAAATAAAAGCTCTACTCATTGACCAATACCTGAACTGGTCCATGAGTGCTTGTTGTTAATGAAGTGTTAATAGAAATCACTAAAAGCCCCCAACCTCTTCATGCCTTTGAGCCTTCAGTGGTTAAACATGCACACTGTGTATTCATCTCTTAAATGGGAGACGTTAAGGATGGAAATGGGGCCATGGGCTAATTGGTCCCATTAAAGAGCAGTGAGGAGAGGCACAGCTCTCTACAGTCAACACAAACAGTGATGAAGCAGCCTGTCTTAGAGTCAATTATCTGCCTTTATTTCAGGGGAGAGGAGCGAAAGACATTTACTACAAGGAAATACATTTGGTGTGGGGGGTACAAAAGTGACCACAGTGTATGTTGATTAATTCTGGTTAGTGAAGAGACTTGTCTTAAACCACATTATAAATTATCTTTGAAACACATTTTAGGTAAATATTGAATCAAAGCTGAATCAAAGTTTTTACCAAGCTCAAGAAAATTGGTCCATCAGATTGTCAAAAACAGTTTGTACTGTGATATCTTACGCATCATGCACATGGTCTTAGCCTTGACTTAAAGCAGGGAGATTTATATACGTTCAGCCTATTAGAAGCCTTATTGTGTCATTAATACAGGTGCACTATAAAATATTTATAAAAATATATTTAAAAATATATGCATATTGTTGGTGGGTCTCTATAAAATTATCAGGAATATCATTGGGTCCCACAATGAGACCTGTTGAGAGCCACTGATTCTGGCAACACAGCTCTGAGTGTGGCTCAGATTGGCACAGTTTTGGTCGAGGTAACCCAGAGGAAAACTTTCAAACCTTCAGTGTGTTGCCATACATTTGAATAAAGAAATGCTCTTTATTGCTGTAACTGTGGATGAGGTAGATTGTTTTTGGTTTAATCACAGCTTTCTAAATTAAAACCTCAGGAAATAATCTATAATTTAAAGGTTCACAAGTTACAAGTTGTGCTTAATACAGTGTAAAATAAATGCTTTATTTTTCTGAAAAAGTTCAATATTTAGCTTTTTTTCTGAGACTGAATTTTGTTTTGACTGTTCTCTAATCATCAGTGATGTTTAAATGATGTTTGTTGTTGTTTTTGGCTCTGATTTGGGATGTTTTGTACTTGGGGAGGCAGTAGCTCAGTAGGTAGAGCTGTTCACCTAACCAAAAGGTTTGCAGATCAATCCCTGCTACCAGCATTGCATACTGCTGTTGTGTTCTTGGGCAAGACACTTCACCCACCTTGCCTGTATGAATGTGTTACTGTGGTTGGTGGTGGTCAGAGAGGGTCTTGTCTTTGTTGGTGTTAATTAACCACTTATAAATAGTAAGAATGAAACAGAGGTATCAGTGGTCATTAGTTTGGTTTAAAAACAAAGCACAAAGTGAGAAAAACCTATTGACTGTCACATGCAGCTGTGGGATACTGCGGAGCTCTCTGTTTGCATTTCATCACCACAGTGGTCTTATGTCCCCTGAGTTTGTGATAAAAAGCTCAGTGTGCTGAAACTTCAAAACATGATCAATGCGTTGCCTTCTCTCCAAACTCTAACATCCATTCACTCACGCCTTTAGCCACACAATGAGAGGGTTTAATCAGGCCGAACCAGCTCCGGAGCGGGGCAGGTGTAACTCCCCTACACCCCCCCCACCCCCCACCCCAACTCCGCGTCCCACCACCACCTCCCCTCACCACCCCACCAACTCTATTTTTACTGCCTCTCGGGGCTGGGACTTTGAAGAGAAACCTATCCAGGAAAATTGCTTGCATTTTTCCTCACTGAAGCGTTGATAGATGGACATTGACCGTCGCATTCCCTACACTCAAAGTCCCGGGCTCCTTCTTCAACTTCTTCCTCTGTACTCTCTCTCACAGCCTTTCTGTGGCATTCCTGTCCTAAAAGGTGCTTTGTTGGACAGCTTCTAAAGTTCCTGCCTTCACGGAAACTTGACTTCCATTTTATGCTTGAACCTAAATTTTAATTCGAACCACAAGACTCCCTTTACAGTGTCGTTGTATCAATGCGGGAACATTTCGGCGCCATGACTTTGATTTCTTTGGCCCATCTTTTGCTTCAGTGCATATGTACCTTCAATGTCATCTGTAGAGCAAACAGCAGAATTTCTCATTGCACTGTAGCATAGAGCACACACGCCTGGGCAGTGATGGAAGAAGAAGTACTCAGTTTTTTATTACTTAAAAAATAAAGATAAAGGAGTAAAAATTTACCCAATTAAAAGTATCACATTAACATTTCTACTTAAGTAAAAGTATAGAAGTACTTACTTTCAAATCTACTTGAGAATAAAAAAGTAAAAGTATTTCGCACAGATTCAAGAACTAATGAATCTGTTAAATGTGAGGGATTCTGCTCAAAAACTGTGCTGAAAACTAAAGTTTAATAGAAGGAACTGAATCTGTAGGTGAGGTTTTGCTGAAGAGTACTACTTTACTGCATATTTTATACTTACGTACTTACTGTGTCCACAATGACAACATGGCAAAAACTAATGATTTTAAACCAAACTCAAAATACTTTTTATTTCAAACCAATTCAAAAAAGTAGTGGAGTAAAAAGTACAGATAATTGCTATAAAATGTAGCGAAGTAAAAGTATAAGTACCCCTTGTAAAATGTACTCAAGTAAAGTACAGACACATGAAAATTGTACTTAAGTAAAGTAAGTACTTTTACTTTGCTACATTCCACCTCTGGTCCTGGGTTTGAGCCAGGTTTGTAGCAGTAGTAATAGTAGCTAATTTTGCTGTGCAACCTCAAAAACGATCTTGCAAAAGTATAAAAAGATAAGAATTTTACATTCAAAAACATGTATGAATGGATTGGTAGTAGTGGTAGGTATTGGTAGTAATAATATTAAATTTACTGTGCAGCAAATGCAAGAAACATTTTTCAAAATAAACTTTACATTGAAAATTGTTTAATGCTTTTACTTAGTTACTTTTACTGAAGTAACTTGGTCCTGTTAGTGGGTGGAATATATGAGGCAGAAAGTGAACATTTTGTTGATGTGTTAAACGCAGGAAAAATGGGCAAGCATAAGGATCTGAGCGAGTTTGACATGGTCCAAATAACGATGACTAGACGACTGAGTTTTTGGGTCTATAGTGGTCAGGATCTAATGTGGTCCTAGGAGGTTAACAGTGGTGAACCGTGGCAGGTGACGCATGTGGAGAGCAAAGGCTGGCCTGCGTGATCCAGGTCAACAAACAAGCTACTGTAGCTCAAAATACTGGAGACGTTTAACTGATTCTGATAGAAAAAGGTCAGAATACACAGTGCATCAGAGTTTTTTTTGTTTTTTTTTTTGTATGGTGCTGTATATTATTTATATATATATATTATATATATTATATTATCATAATGTTATACCTGATTGGTACATATTGGGGCTGTTTCCACCAAAAATGTCATTCTTACAAGACATCCTTCATTGGATCAATACAGGAACATTTCAGCAACGTGACTTTGATTTTCCTCGTCTTGTCTTTGCTTCCCATATGTACCGTCAATGTCAATGTATATAGCAAACAGCATTTCTCTTTGGATTGTAGTAATTGGCGCAGCATGGTCGGCCCTATTGTAAACATGGATGTATGGTTTAAAGAGGCGCTCCCCAGGCTAAGCTAGTGTGCAAAGCAGACTGGGGCCTATTGTGCCGCTAAACCCTTTGTAGATTTGCAGTTATTTTTTTTTTATAATCGTCTTCTCATAGTGCGCCCGCCGACTCGCTTAGCATATTTAATTGCCAGGTAAAATCATTTTGACGACAATCCGTTTAATTATTCGATTGTACAGTAAACCGTAAAAAGGACGAGCGAAAGGATAGAGGAGGAAAAGGGGGAGAGAGATAGACAGAGAGAGCAGCAGGCAGCGGAGGAAAGAAAGAGGAGTGTTGCCAGAATAGACATCAAAGCTGCGCCTTGATGTTGATGTTGAATGGGCATTAATGGTTTCTGAAGGCAAGAGATTGCACAGGAAAAAAAAGAGAAAAGAAAAAAATAAACCTTCCCTTTTTTTCTGACAATCCCGCCAGCAATCTCAGTAAACGCATAAACATTGGGAACCAGTGCCAGATAGAAAGACTGAGGAGAGAAAGTGGAAAAAACAAGTTGGATTTAATGTAACGAGTGAAAGAAAAGTCATAAGAGGTTGTAATAAACGTTTGTGAACACTCGAGACTGTGCTGACACTGGCAATTGAGAGATATTTCAAGATTAGACTGGACAAATAGTTGCTGATTGAAACTTGACAAAATGTGCTCCTTCAATTGTTGGCAAACTTACATGGGCTCTTACTGAAGCAGCAAAACTAGATTTTCATTCATTCTTTTGCTTATTCCCAAGCAGCTGGTGGCTGGAGCTGCAGCGCTGACACTGAGACAATAATCCAAGTGTTAAACAAGTCATGCTTCCAAATCCATATGTTTTGACAGCATTTATAGTTGACATATTATGTTTCAATTCGTATTTTAAAAAAAAACTATCTTGGTCACCTCTAGAACATATTTAAGAATCTTTAAAAAAAAACAATATCTTAAAAACTACTCTATTAGCAAAGGGCAGCAGAGTGCAGAGTGTTGAGGAACCAGAGTTTTTTTTTTTTTTTTTTTTTTTTTGATAAGGAATGAGAGCAGACTGGTTATAAAAGGCTTCTTGGTCAGCACTTCCTGGAGTGGATGGGAGTTCATAGAAACAAGCATTTTGAGGCCTCAGAATGGCCGTGCCAGAGAATAGAGGATTACTCAAACAGAATGAAGCAAAGCACAACTGCTGGTATGTTTTTGATGAGGGAACAACATAATAACATGGTAGAAAGCTCAGAAAACTCGTTTGCATAATATAGCCCCTTTAAGACATAGCCTTGCAATTGCAGTAATTTACATTAAAGATTGTTTTCTAGTTGCCAAGTGTCTATCCCTCATACTTTGGGCCGTGAGGTGGTACACCAGTACATCGCAGGGCTGACACTTACAGACATACAGACAATCATTCTTTCTCATTTATTTATATGGAGTTTTTTTAGATTTCCCTTTACATAATTATTATCTTTGGAAAAGCTAAACTGGTAAATTTACAAAAGCACAGTTATTTGATTGTTTTAAAACACTTATTTGTGATGTTAGCGCATTTTCTGACAACAGAAATTCCTGTAAAAGTATGCCTTACTGACCAAACAGACACTGTACTCGGATCGCTTAAGGCAGTTTGTTGTTGCAGACCGGTCCAACACACTGTAGAGGGCCTGGTGAACCACAAAAGTGACATTTTTTATTTACTTACATGTAAACATCATCATCAGTTTGTTCTTGTCACAGGTAATTAAAGTCACTGAAGACTAACTTTGTCTCTTCCATATGTGAGGCCTTTACAAACAAATACAATTCAGAGATGGAAAGTAACCAACATTGTCTCTAAATGTATCATCAGTTTTTTTGCCGTGTGTGCAGTGGACTACTAAATAACTCATATTGGGGCATTTTTCCACAAAATCTAAGAGTAAACAGTATATGATACCCCAGGTGCGTTCGATGTCGTCCCATCTGGTGCCACTCTACACCTGACTGTTGTCTCCATCTCATGATGCAGGGCTCGGCGTGTGCGTGTGAACGGTCCAAACTGGAGGCTTTCACTGCAGCTTACCTCTGAAATTCATCCAAAATCAGGCTTGATCCTCTTTTCAGCTGGCACTGCTGGAGATCTCCCCGTCTCTGGCTCTGTCTCCCCCCGTCTGATGTCTGTCTGTCTCACCACCGCCCCCTGCGCTCCTCTCGTCAGCTCGACTTATCTCCACAGTTTTCTTGGACGATCCGCTTTCTTTGTCATTCACTTGTGAGGGTGATGTGTATGTGGGTGTGAGATTGTTCAGGGCTATCTTCTCTGGAGGGGATATCTAGAACCAACAGAACTTTGGCTGACGTCCTTGTAAATAACAATACTGTCTTTACTAACTTTACTCCACGTGATGTGTAAACTTTTGACAGAGAAACATTTACATCACCTATGGTCTCTTATTGCTAGACTTTGCTCATAATTAGAAATTACTTAACTCATTGTTCATACGCTCTATGACAAGAAAGCACACTAGGCTACATTTTACAAAAAGACAACAAACAACAAAAAACAACATCTGAGTCTCTACAGACAGCACAAACTGTGATGGCCACAAGAATTTGTAGTGTTTAGAAGCGTTCTGGTCTTGCTTTTCTAAACTCCTCTTTTAGGACAAGTTTGTTGCTTTATTTTGGGAGCATCCATCTGTCTGTGCGTTCCTCTCTACTTCTGCCAGCTCTGGGACAGCGGTGGACAGCCATTGTCTATCTGGTCTAACTACCCCCTGTTGGGTCTCCACCACCCCCAAGGGAAGCTGGTGTTTTTTGGGCCCAAACCACCGTCAACAAGGGGAATAATTTGGCTGGCAAAGGCCATATTTACAGATCGGTGAACCACATCTGCATTTAGCATGTTCTTTCGTAAGCAAACACCGCAGGATGGTCCGACTCTTAGATCTCAAAAGGGGAAACACAGATAGAATAATGCCCTGTGGCCCAGAGTTGGTCTAGGCAGACCACCGCTCAGACCACCATTGTTTAAGACTTGAGACTGCTGGAATGAGCCGATAACACGAGTTTGTCATGGCACAAACCCCGTCCACATTCCTGTGTCCTGCAGGAATGCAGTCTTCGCCTGTGGCCTCACTCTGAGGCTGTGTGCTGTATTTTTGATCCATCGCCGCTCAGCTTTTCTTGTACAATCATGACAATGGAGAAAGTGCTTCCAAAAATACTTTGATTAAGGTGCTGTGGTTTAACACAAATGCTGGAACAGAATTCCCTTTGGGGCATTATACACACGACACGCACAAGTATGTCAATGTGTCAATATAGAGCAGGCCTGAGTCTTGTTAACACATTTGTCCACATTACTTTGTGGACAGCCTACAATGCAAACAGAGGTTTGGGTTCAGGGTCACAACATACTTTGAAGCAAAACATACAACAAGTTACCACTGGGGCTATGGGCCCCATTCCTCTGGCAACAAGGGGCCAGTCATAACTCAAATTAATATTGCATGTGGTTTTTGTGTTTAAAATGTTACATTGGTAAGGTGTTTTGTAAAGAACACTTCCATCAAACAAATCAAATCAAACAAATATGGGCGCATCACATCTCCAAAGGCAGAGTGACTTTCATTTAAAAAGAGGCCAGGCTAGGCTGGTTTACCTTAATCACTGTAACCCATGATCACAGCGATAAACATGTTAAGAAGCTGTAACATTTACATAGTGGGTTATATTTGCTCTAAACCAGGTTGCAACAAACCAAATTTCACAGACAGTCTATAGTCGGTTGTATGAGATAAACTCCCTCTCTTAACCTTATGGCTCCAGTAATTAGACGCATTAACAAACTATCTACTCTTAACGAAAATGTTAAGATAAGCAAAACATAAAGTAGAAATTGTCTGTTCTAATTTGACCTGCTCTAACCAAACTGAAGACAATGACTTGGATGCTCTGAACCCTGTCTGCCTGACCTGCTGCCCCAGACGCTGTCCTCCACGTCGACTCACTGGGTGTGTCTGGATTCACTTTATTGAACTGATCTTTTTTATAGAACTGGGGAATTTCTGCTCTTTTATCCTGAGACAGCCCGAGCGCTTCAGTGTTGTGCCTCACACATACCTTCAGGTCTGCAGTCCATTCCCCAGACGGCTGTGGGAACTGTGGTCAGGCCACTCTGGCTTTGGAGGCCTCCCAGGGACCGCAGGGATCAGAAACCAGCCGTAAGTCATGTGATCTGGTCATGTGATCCTGCAGAGGGAAGGTGGAGATAAAGATGGCTGTGCGTTTTGTATCAGTTTCATCCAGAGGTGGAAAAAGTACCTGAAATCTGTCCTCATAATAGCACAAGTCCACCCGAGATAACAACTGCTTGACAATCATCACAACCCAGGACCTTCGTGCTGTGAGGTGAAAGCGCTAACCCCTCTGCCACTGTGGACTGGCCTATTCCAGCAACTTGGGGCCCTAGGCAGAGGGGAATACCTCCATGATGCCTCTATTAGTGGGGCCAACAAAATCAGTGAAATGACCTTGAATTTGGTAGTATGTGCTCACAAGTGACTGAACAACAGCAGCTATTGCTCAATGAGGTTTGTCCTGCCAGTGTCTGTTTGTGCTCCTCATCCCACATGGCATTTAGAGATGAGCCAACATGCCCCTCTGGCAATGCAAGAGGCCACCATTGTGAAGAGGCCGCAGCAGCCGCACGTCGCCAGCTTTCTCCGCTCCTCTTTTTTACTTTTTACACACAGGCAATTAAGACAGAGTTTCTCAATCCTGTGATCTCCAATAACCTCCCAGTTTTTTTGTATTTCGCCTGACTTCAGCGCTCAGTCTGTCTCACTCTTTGTTACATGTTGTTGCTGAGGTGCAGAGGTCACAGTAGGAAGAAGAAGAAGAAGAAGAAGAAGAAGCAGGCCTGGGAGGAAGGTTACTTTTGCAGCTTTATGACTAACCACATGTGTTTCTGGCCTGTTGTATTTGAACGTTTCTCATATAAAGAGGTTGGTGTTAGGGGGGTGACGGCAGAGGAAAGACAGGCATATGGTTCATGTTTGGCCGAGGTAAATTCAGAGAGCTGCACTGTTTGTTTACTGTGATGGGCTTTTTATAATCATCTTCAAATCGGACTCCTCCCCAGGCAGCGCCATGGCCTTTCCATAAAAATCTCCACTTATGTAAATACGTCAATACGAGAGGATGAGGAGGACGCACTTAATGCCAAATCGAGATCTCAGCTCCTTTGTTTGAAGCAGAAATCTATACTTTCATCTGACAGATGGAAAAGAAGTACTCAAAATCTGTACTCAAGTAAAAGTACTGCTACTTCAAAATAATATTACTCAAGTATAAGTACTCAACATAATTGTTACCTGAGAGCAAGTACAAAGTATGAGAGTGTAAAGTTTACTTAAGAAGAAAGTATTTACTAGTACTTCTACACTCACCACCACTACTGGTTACTACTGGTGATGCTGCTACTACTAATACCATTACTGCTAATACTGCCACTGCTGCTCTCATTTCCTGTATTACTGCTACTACTATTACTTTTGCTCTTACCATTGCTACTATTACATTTACTACTATTACTACCCATTTTTCTTCTAATGTAAAAAAAAACCTTCAAAATTGACTCCTCAAGTAAACTAAATTGTGTCTAAATGTATTGAGGGTGAAGTTTACTTAAAGGGAATATGCTTACAGCTAACTTTTCTAGTAATACTATTACTATTACTACTATTGTTATTATCACTACTACTGTTACTAATAGTGCTACAAGTACTAATGCCACTACTGCTGATATAACTATTACTATTTAAAAATTTACATCAGTACAAGTGACATTTTTACTCCCAAAATCTACTCATAATAAAAGAATGCTTTAGATTATGTACTTAAAGGTACTATAAGCTATTTTTAATACTTCATAAAAAATGTCCATATGTCCCAAGATATGATGTAAGCAAGTTTAAATCAAATATTAGTTTTACTGATTAATAATGGGGCAGCTGATTTATTCACAATTTTAAAAAAAAAAATGACATAATGGTCATGTTGGTTATGTTTACATTTTTTGTTTTGTTTCTAAAATCTTCGCATCACTGATCATCTAAAAAAGCAAAAAGAGCTCCATGCTCTGGTTGCCACACAGGCCACATCTGTACAGCAGCAGTTGTGGACACAGCTAACAGCAGAGCTACAAAACCAGCTGGCAAAAGAGCAAACTGTGACTGGCAAGACCATTGTTTTGATTTAGACTGCAGTACCGTTTTTAAACCAGTACCTAAACAGTACCTTTAAAGGCCCACAACCTGAGTTTTTTAGAAAGTGAAAAAAAGTAAGAAAAAGCTCTCCTCTCCTCTTATTTATTCACCTTTTATTTTGTTTAACATTAGTTATGTTTTGCTTCTGTTTTCTCTGCCTCAGTTTTTCTTTTGTGGTGTAAGCAGTTGGAGCCAGCACTTGTTGGACTTGCCTCTGCCATTACTCCAATGTAAAAGGCACAAGCTTGGACTCAACCAATGAAAGCTCCCCTGATCCAAATGGGCCCACCCCTCAGTCCCTGCTCTAGTTCCCCCTCTCTGTCAAAATGCTTTACAATAAAAATGACTTCTATTATGATGTACTATTGAGTGGATAAAACTGGATAGTGCATCTTTAATTAAACGACTATCTAGTTACTTTCCTCCTGTAATATATTACTTACTATTTTCTTAGTATCTCTTCCTTTTGCAAGATCCCTCTCTCTGTCCAAGGTCGAATACTGCTGTATCTGCTGTGTGTTTGCCTTGGGCTCCTCCACTTTAAGCTCTGGTCAGTATTAAACCAGAACCTTGGTCTAACTCTGGTCTCTTCCTCTTGCCTTTTCTTCTGCTGTGTCTATGAGAGACGGCGAGATGTGTGCCAGCCCCTCTGCATTCCTCTCTTCCTCTGCACGTCTTTGGCTTGTAATCTGCTCAAAGGGCTTCACACACACACACACATGCAATCTGGGAAGTTTTATCGTCAGATCCTTGTAATTTCCAGCGACTGTGGGAAGCAGAGGGCTTAATTTATTGGACCTCTGGCTCAGATTCAAACTGATGGAAGCCCTTACTCTCACACTGTAAAAGATAATCAATTGGTAATGCCAGGTGTGGCTGTGGGATGCATTATGGAGAAGTCATGTGAAATTTACTGTTGCCATTCTTCATAGCAGTTCAACTATTGGGATGTTTCTGCAGTCCATTTTCAGGTGGCGTGGTAGGCTGTAGTTTTTGGTGGCACCTGGTGGTGATAACACAGATTGCAATTCCACAGCTAACAGGTAGCTTTAACACAGATGTAGCCCTGACCACTCCATGTTGAAAAAACACTTCAAGATCCATTTTTAAACCAATCTTGGTCATCTCTAGAACAGCAGTGCACATTTTACAACCTTTAAAAACATTAGCTGACTAAAAGAAAACATGTTTAATGCTTACTCTATTGAAAATAAACAAGAGAAGAGACCAGCAGAGGGCGGCAGAGTGTTGTGGTGTTTTGAACATAATCAAAGAAAAAGAGCATGTCACTAACTTATTTTTATTTTTTTATGATGCTATTTTACTAGAAAAAGCTGTGAGGAATCGGTTTAATAGAGCTGTACTCTGATTTTTGGGTAATGGGACTGACTGGATTAGAGAGCTTTTTGATTGGTGAGTGCTTCCTGGAGTGGGCGGGGTTTCTGAGGATGGACCAAATAGAGGATTACTCAGACATGAGTGAGTGAAGAAAAACACAACTACAGGTAGTTTTTGATGAGGAAACATTATAACATTGTAGAAGGCTCATGAAAGTTGATTTTGTATAATATATTCCCGTTAAATCAAATGTTTATTTATGGTTTATGGTTTTGTTAAGAAGAGAACAATTACAGCACAAATCCATATAGACACATACTATAAAAGTAGAAGTATTCAGAGAGCGCATACCTCCGCCAAGCTCACCTGAGAAAAACCCCTAAAGATTATAACATCTACCACGATGTCATCTTGTAATTATTATTTGCCAATGATTCTGGGTGTTATTTGTTGAGTTCAAAGCTGGAATGCCAAAATTAACTCCATCTCCCAATAGTAAAGAATCCTTTTAAAAATTCCTGGATCCAGATGTTTATCCGGATCACCCCCAGAATCTAATCACTTGTTCCTTATTCCATGTGTGACATTTCCTGAAAATTTCATCAAAATCCATCCATACATTTTTTAGTCAAGTTGCTAACAAACAGACAAACAAACACCGCAGAAAACATAACCTCCGTCTAGGTGGAGGTAAAAATCCAATTCTTGCAACCAGACTGCTTTACTAAAAAAAAAAAAAAAAAAAAAAAAAAGTCAGACAAGTCACTCAATAAATGGGTGACACAGATCCAGACAACAGCAGGACACCCACCGCCAGATGGGAATAATTCTGGAGCTGTTGTGGTATTTTTTATTTCATTATAGTTTCATTAGAGCCATACTTTTTTGAAGACATTGAATTCCTTGTAAATTTTAAGCACAATTAAATAGGATGTAAAACACAAATGAAGTCATTATTTTGAGGCTTAACTACCCCTAACATTGTTGATCATTTAAAGTAGTTGGCATATTTTTAAAAATGATGGCATCTATTTTGTGGAAATAGGACACTGAAAAGCCAAACAAATTATTTATTAATGTCTGTAGTATTTTTGATCCTCTTGTCACACTTACTGAAAATGTCAAGGGACCATTTTTGGACTGGATGTTGGCTTTAGACGACCACAACAGGAAAAGGACTTTGGTTTGATCTGACTACACTGTGGTCCACCTACGAATGTTGGACGTACAAATGCTTAGTGTGAAGGTCGGAGGTCATATGTAATGGTGGACAGTGTGAGCCACAAAAGAGAAAGAGTTGGTCCACATGACTTTATTTGTCTGGGTGTAGGCTGATGTAAACAGACACGGAGCTTATGCGAGCTTTTGATCTTGTGAACCATGAAATCTTCTTGGAGAAAACAAGAAAATTAGGCCTCTCTGCTGAGCGGGGGGAGGGACACAACAGGCAATGGCTCATGGGAAAAGATATTTAGACGGCGATCGAGAGTTTGAAGCTATTAAACAAACTTCCCCCTTCTGACTTAATTTGATACAGCTTAGTGTTGTTTCATTGTTTAACCCCGAGGAACTCCAGGATTGGTACGACTATTGTTCCATCATCAAAGTAGCAGGCTTGTAATGGGGACCTTTGTAGTTTTATTGTCATTATTCAAAGCCAGGTCCTTAATGTGAGGCAGTATTCATCTGGGGCAAAGTGTGAATTACCAATAACTGGATGATTAGTTCATTCTCGCCATAGATGGGGCTTATAATGATAGACAAAGCCATATGTAGAGCCTTTAATGTACAAAACTGAGCAAAAGACTTTGTTAAGAGAGGTTATTAACAAAGAAAGTTGTGTTTTAAAATATACAAAATTACAAAAATAAATAAGAAAAAATAAATAAAAACTAGAAGACTTAGAGAGCGTAGACCTCTGCTTAGGCACCGGTCCATCCATCTCACAATAATAAAGATATAGTACCCAAACCTGGACTGAAACTTTAACATCTTCTAGTTCAGGGGTAAGTTATTTTTCCACTGAGCCACAAAACCATTATATTTCTCACAGTAGTAAAGAATCCACTAATCCTTTAGTGTGTGAAGTTAGGATCTTTGGGTTGTATCTAAAATGTTATAGAATGGAGCATGTCAATGAAAATGTTAAATTTTTAAGCAGATAATAAAGCAATGTGCTCTTTTTCTTTGATTATATGTTCAAAACTTGGCTCTCTGCTGCCCCCTGCTGGTCCCTTCACCTGTTTCTTTATGGCACCAGTAGAGTACTTAATAAAAATGTTTTCTTTTAGTCAAATAATGTTTTTAAAGGTTGTAAAACATGAAATTCTGTTAAAAAATTACCAAGATTGGTTTTAAAATATGAATAAAAGCAGAAAATTTCCCCTTTAATTGACTGCAGCTCATTCTTTAATAAAAATTGTGAGAAAAGCCTACTACATCATGAACTTAAAATCATGAATTGTGTCAAATTGTGACTTGAGTGCATTGTTACAGCCATACTCATTACTGACCTTTCCTGAAAATTTCCACAACAATAATTAAAAAAATTATTTTGTTTTTATTATTAAAACACTCCCCTCATTTTTTTTTTCATACCTAACAAACGTATCCGACTGCACACTTTCATCAGGCTGCCATATTTCCCTGCTCCAGTTTTGTTGCCATTGCACAGAAACCTGGAGGGGATAGGGCACGGCAAGGGCTAGCCTGGGTGATAAAAGCAGATCGGAGGCTACTTGAGAAGACAGTAAAGAAGAAATCAGTTGCTTTGCCCATGAGGTGTGCTTTTAATTTCTTCCCCCCTCACGTAGCTCCCTGGTAGGATGTGTGAGTTTGGTACAGAGGTGAGCGAGCCCACCCCCCTCCTGCTCCCCTTCTCTCCCCCCTGGAAAGCTCGTGCCCAAGAGCTATCCATTTGAACTTCAATGGGAGGCAGCCTTCTTGTGAGGACTTGAAACAGGCTTCTTTGGGAGGCTCTCAGAAGTGCCCGGGCATGCCTTCTTTACTCGATGTGATGTGAAGCTCACTTTTGTTTGATGATCCCGTACATAGATACAAACTGCTATCCTTGGCTGCAAAAGGGGGCAGAGAGGGGCACGGCAGATAGGGGAAAGGATAAGACCTGTGTTATAGCTCCATCACACCTGTTATGGGGCGTCTTGGGCAAACCTACAGGGAATGGCCATCTTGATTATGCTGTTAGCACTGGACAGGGACTACGTGAGCACAGCATAAAGACATAGCCACTCACTAGAGACCAGCAGAACATTATACAAGTGTCTCATCAGAAATGCTTTGGAAAGATGAAAGCTTTTAAATTCAATTGCTACCTGTACATATATGTGGTCTAGTATACAAAGATTTTCCAAAGAATAACAGTAGATTATGTGGTGCCCCTCGTTGGTGAAAGTACACTTTATTGTCCTTGCTTTGACCCATCTATCCAATAATGTTGAGGCAAACTGTCAGGCACAGAGGACGACCACGGTGTAGCATCCAGGGAACACTTCTCCAGATCTGGAGGCAGGTACCTAGCTGGCAGATTAGCCTGTTGTGCATGTTTTAGGGAATGGGGGAAACTAGAGCACCAAGAAAAAAAAACACTTGATTACAGGGAGAACCTGCAAAAGCCATGCCCGGTCACGAAAAACAAACCCGGGAACTTCTTGCTGTGAGATGACAATGCTCACCACTACCATTCCACTCACAGAGCTTAAACTCTAGCTAAGTTTCAAGCCCAGATAAATAAAGAAGGTTGCATCAGGAAGGGAATCTGGCATAAAAAGTAATGTCAAACTAAAATGAAAACTACTAGATGATTTGCTGTGATGACTTATGAAGAGACCACAGCCAAAATAAATAGTTTATAAGTAGATCAGAGGAAGAGTTTTGCAAGATGAAAAGAGATAAAGACTGGCTTCATACTCTAAGGCCTTCTGAATATCGTTTGCTTTGAATTTGAAGAATTAAGAATCACTCCCTAAGATCAGGATAATCACTCACAACATATCTTTGTGCCAAAAGGTGCTTGAAAGCTCCTAAACCCTAGAGGCATAGAGGAGAACTTCTAGAAGAGTCTAAGGAATCACCTTTAAGAGAAACAATTAAAAAACTTGAAAGGGTTCACAACCAAAACATCAATGTGCAATTATGGACTTCAGTGTACTCTCATGCCTTACACTTCCTGACCTCTGATTTCCATATTTGGTAAAAGCATGTGGCTCCCTACACTATCTGCCCTGTGACTTTGTGCACATAACATAAGAGGATTTCAGAGTGTAAGCCAAACTTATAAACACATCAGTCACATATTTTTGTATTTTAAGGTAACAACTACACTATATTTCCAAAAGTATTATGGCAATATAGTGTATATCCACATTATATTCAGTGGAAACATTAGCTCACTAAATTCAGAAATAATGGTTGCGGTTTCAAAACTTTTTCTGTTTCTTTTCATCCCCAAGAACAATTTGCAACTCCATATGTCAGTACTTTCACCCAGTAGATACTAATGCAATACCAGATGTGCCGCAATTGGCTCAACACTTGATGCTGAATACCCCACATTTCACAACACACATGAGTTTTTTCATTTAGTTCTTGGTCTTTGTTGGTTGATGTTCAACTTTGTATGATAATATATCAAAGGTTTCTCAATCCAAGTTTGTTTGCTTCTTGAAAAGCATTCTTTTGTAGAAATCGATGACAGGCATCATGTTAAAATGGCCAAGCAGCAAAAATGTCACCACAAAAAAAAGAACATTCTGCCATTACTTTTGATGGAGATCCGCCTTTTAACAAGTCCGCCTTTTAAGAGCGTTTCATTTCATACAAAGCGAGAGAAAGGGCAGAAGACAGCAGACAAAAGAACCCAAACGCACAAACTTCACTTCTCCCTTGAAGATGTTAAAATTAGTGTCTTAAAAAAAATCAAAGGCCCAACATTAAACACTGAAAGATGCTTGAAATGTCGACACTGCAGTGTTTTAGAAAAAAGGACCGAAGATGAGAGATACTTGCAACAGACTTTGGTGTCACTTCAAAGCGTTGACTTTAAGAAACTGGGCTAATATAAAACCGATAGGAGAATCTTTACCTGGCTGCGCTGACCTCCACACCAGCTTCTAACAGCTCAGGCCTAGATCCAGGGACCACAGCAGGACGCTTTGGGCTTGAGGTGGGGGGGCTGCAGGAGGTGCGAGGGTCCGGGGTTAGGTTTGACGTGTAACCCCGGAGGTCGTCTTTGGTCTCCCGCTCTGTGATGGCCTCTTTCTTCTCTTGTTATGCTCAGAAAAAGAAAGATGGCTGCCTTTGAACTCGGCGGTAGCTATAGAAACGGCTGGAGTTCGTCCACTTTAGCGCCGGGCTGTCAGAGTCTGACTGGGCCGTGGTGATGGGGCAGCATCATTAGGAGCGCCGCTCACAGGACACACATGGACACATTTGCTGACACAGGGGCTACAACAAGGCCCTGTGGAAGTGTGTACAGGCATGTGTGTTTGTTTTCAGGGGGGTAGGGGGGTCATTTTAATTGGCTCGGCCTATGAACTTATGAGCCGCGGAGAACCTACCAGCAACTGTGGCCTGATGTGTTTGGACTACTGAGAACTGACTTTTTCATGTCGCTTAAAGACTTTGCTGGCAAAATAAAACTTCCATGTCTGTAGTTAGAGTCAGAGGCCCAGTCAGACACATAAAATACCCACAATAAAGTTGATATTTGTTTAGTTTAAACTTGTCAGTGAATGAATTTCAAATGCTCCCTTTTGTCCAACTAACTAGGAACAGGACAAGCAGCGTCAACACCAAGACCAGTGCATGATACGTGGGGTGAAATTCTCAGAAACAGCTCTGAAATTGAAACATGACAAGTCAAAGTTTAGCATTGTTAACAAAGTCATGGCTGCATTTATGGATAGAAGACAAATTCAATTAACAGTCACTGGAGTATATTTCTTTCTACTGCTGACTTCACTGGCAAAATAAAACTTCCACATCTGAAGTTAGAGTTACAGGCCCAGACTGACAGAAATCCCCACAATAAATGTGATATTTGTATAGTTTAAAGTAAAGGACAAGCAGGATGAGTCAACACCAAGACCAGTGTATGATACATGGGATAAAAATGGTCAGAAACAGCTCTGAAATAAAAACATTTTAAGTCAAAGTTTAGCATAATGCCATGCCTGCATTTATTCAAAAAACTAAAATGTTGCTGGACTTTATTAGATGCCCAGTCAGACACAAACAAATCCCTACAATAAAACCAATGTTTCTATAGTTTAAAAAGAACAAATTCTGTATGCTACCTTTCAGTCCAACTAAATAGAAAATTATTTAACTCTAAGGGGCTTTTTAAATGACAACGTGTTTGGCCAAAAGTGCAATGATTCAGTCACGCTTTGGCTTTTTATTTACATGAGGATGGGATTTCCATTTCCGAGTCCACAATCTTTTGAAACTGCTGGAAGAGGTGTTTCAGCCTCACAGCAGGGAGCTGTTTAGAGCCACTCCACTCTCGTGTAAACTGTGAAAACAAGTTCTCACTGAAAATGATGATGTAACAGCCGCAAGTCAGCTGACCCATGTTTGCAGACTGCAAGGCTTTTATGCCTCATACATATACTCATGTACTGTCATATACTGTTATATACTGTCGTATACTGTCAGTAATATCTGTATAAGTACTTACTTTTACTAAAGACTTTATCAGCGGCTCCAGAAAACCACAAGATCTTAAAGTTGTTGGCAGGTTGCAGACCGTAACGATGATTTCCTCTGCTGTTTACTCACTGTGTGGTGTAGAGCAATTGCATGGGCCTCAGCGCCTTTGCTGAACAACTTCAGCTACAACAGTTCATTCAAAGAAACTCTTGTTTTCTTCACACCTCAGCATTTTTGTGTGAATGCAAATCAGACGTGGCATGACTGTTGCATTTTCCTGACACATTTTGTCATGTAAACAGCCTCTCAGCGACTGAATCATAAAGATCAGATCACGCATGGGATAAAATTCTCAAAACATTTATGAAATTGATAGATTACAGGTCAAAGTTTAGCAGTGTTGACAAAGCCATGCCTGCATTTATCCAAGGAGAGCCATTTCAATCAACTCAAGTTCTTGATTACATAAGTGGGTTAAGCATAGTCTTAAGACCACAACTAGTTCAGATCAGAATAACATCATTAACACCTCCACCGTTGTGCTGCAGGAATGGACTCTCTTTGATTTATTGTCCGTACTTGACATCTTCAGCCTCAGCTCTTCACAAGCCTACACAATCATAAAACCTTTTCTCCTCCCCTAATTTTTTTGTAAAGACTTTAATTTTCCACTCTCTGGGACTTCAAAGCGCTGATGATTCGCCAGTCCACATCCCTCCAAGCGCTCCTCCATTCTCCACTCTTTCATTTCGACGGCCCCTTCAGTAAATATGTGCAATCGGCCTGCTTTTCAAACAGATCCGTTTCCCATGTATTTATTTTAAATGAATATTATTAGCTGGCCTGGCAAGAAAAGGTTCTTATGCTAATCCACCAGAATCGCAGGCATTTCCATTTAATGCCTACTTATAGTCCATTCTTTAACGACTATTTGCCTCACAGTCTTAGCAAATGAGCTGTGCACCCCGGACTCCTCTGCTTATAATTTCATTGGAAGGAAGCAGACCCCCCTCTCCCCTTTTTACTTTGATCCCAGAATGTGTTTTTGAATCTGCTGGTTGTGTATTCGAACATCAATAGAGACGTTCTTGCAAGTGCTTGCTTTCATTATTTTTCACAAAGATAAAACGAAACAACAGAGGGATGGGAGGGGACGGGGAGGGGTGGGGTGGCAGAAGGGAAGGGGGTGAGGTGAGGGTCCGGGACGAGGCACACAACACTGCCACTGAGACACTGTATGTCAATGTAAAGCCATGGCAACATTACACTGGTTATTAAGGTCACTGATCTCTTTGGTCTTGTTCTTATGCAATGCCTTTCTCAGATCACACTTCAGATGAGTCTAAACTCAACAACATTTCTGTGGCATTAGTCATTTCTGCTGCTGTAACCACAGGTACACACAGACAAGGCCTGAGGTTTTTTAGGATTATTTGTACAATTTGTAGTCAATTAATTGTTCAGTGGGGTCTTGGTCAACTAAAATTTGATTGGCTCCACTCTTTGCATCAATAAACCTGGTCTCATTTATGGCTTGATAACTTTTATTTTTCATTTTATTTACGATAACACAGATGATTTTTATATAAGAATTAGTTTACAGCCATTTTTTCCAAATGTTTTATCACCTACATGCTTCATGTAGGCCACATGCTTTAATATTTTGTTGGACCACCTTGAGCTTTGATTACAGCACACATTCATTGTGGCATTGTTTCAATAGGCTTCTGCAATGTCAAAAGATTTATTTCCATTCAGTGTTGCATTCATTTTTCACCAAGACCTTGTATTGATGAAGGGAGAGTGTGATCACTGCGCAAAGCCTTCTCCAGCACATCCCAAAGATTCTCAATGGGGTTAGGGTCTGGACTCTGTGGTGGCCAATCCATGTGTGAAAATAATGTCTCATGCTCCCTGAACCACTCTTTCACAACGTGAACCTGATGAATCCTGGCATTGTCATCATGGAATAAGTCCGTGCCATCAGGAAAGAGCAAATCCATTGATGGAGTAACCTGGTCATTCAGTATATGCAGGTAGTCAGCTGACCTCATTCTTTGAGCACATAACGTTGCTGAACCCAGACCTGAACAACTGCAGGGATGCTCTTAATGATTTGCTTTGTTTATACGAAAACAGGGTTTCTATTTTCCGAATTGGCAATCTTTTAAAAAGGCTGAAAGAGATGTTTTGGTCTCAAAGCAGGGAGCTCCTCAATGCTGCTGAGTACGGTGTGAAAACAGGGTTAGGGTTAGGGTTAGGGTAAGGGTAAGGGTTAGGGTTAGGGTTAGGGTTAGAGATAGTTACAAACACCTTTTAGCATGACAGAAATATGAAAATGTTCCCTCTTTAGTTATTTGGTCTACTTCAAGGGGGTTAGGGTGAAAACACCGTACTCACTGAAAACGATGACGGAACAGCCCCAATCTGAACAGTGATTGGATGACTGCCGTGCACACGTCAGCTGACCCACAAGCACAAAATACGAGACTTTTAAGTCTCATACGTTCATATTTAGTCTGGTAACTGTCAGTAGTATGTGTATGTATACTCTATTTTATGAGAAACTTTATGAGACTGGCCCCAGGAAACCACAAGATCCTATATAGTTGGAAAGTTACAGACCAGAGCTATCACTTCCTCTGCTGTTTACACACTGTGGTGTAGAGCATTTGCGGATCCCACAGCACCATTTGCTGGACAAACACGGTTACTACAGTTTACAGTTGTTTTCTTCATACCTCAGTGTTGTTGTGTAAATGCGAATCAGAGGCGGCATGACTGTTATATTTTCCTGGCCAGTGTTGTCGTGTAATCAGGCCCAGAGAGAGCGGTTCCCCGTCTGTGGATCATACCTGTCTTGTTAAACTCTTCACTTGAATGACTGAGAACATGCACCAACATTGCAACAGACTAACTTTTTCAAATGCCCTAACAATTAGCTTGCCTTTAACAAAATAAATTGCGATAAGATTAGATTATTACCAAGGCAGGCCATACACCTCACTGTCCAATAAGAGACAGTGTTTAGTTCAAGCCTCTTCACTTGAGGATATTCATGAACTGGATATGGAAATTGAAAATTGTGCCTTTTACCTGTTCTCCTCTGTCCATCTTAAGCGGCACCCTGCTTCACTGAGGTGACTGACTGGGGTGATTGAGGCGTCCCAAGTATAATGAGTGATTGAAGTGCTTTGATTCCTCGAAAGCTTTCATCTTCAGACGCTGGTCTACGCTGGTACACTGTCCTCCAACTCTCTCATTGTCTCTAGCCTTGATGTTTGATGGTGAAGAAAAAAAAAGATCTTTAATACAGCCCCCCATTCGATTACAAGCCCCTTCTGTGATGCTCCTTTCATAATTGGGATGCCATCACTGCACCACAAGAATCAATTTGTTGCCCATTGCCAGTCTGTGCCTAAAAAGTTAGTGACGCCACATCTCCCAATCATTAGAGGGAGTTTTAAGAGCAAAAAGAAAGTCACTGTGAGGCAAATAAAGGGAGATGGCGAGATTTGTGTCGCGAAAGAAGAAAAAACTTAAAAGTAAAACAACAAAGACAGCATTTGCTCTTTCTCGACTGCTCGCAAACCCTCGGTCTAGGGTCTAATCTCTTATTGTTCCAGACCCAAACAGATACAAAGGAGTCATAGATCAAAACAAATGACTATCAAACTATCAAACAAGCACCACCCCGCTATGATTGCAAACGCTGACTGCGGGAGAGCGCGAAAAGAGTCGGAGTCAGGCGGGTCGCGCATTGTTTCCAGTCACTTTGATGCAAAACTTAAAACGCAAGGCAAAAAAAAGAAAAAATGGAAAGAAAAATCAAACAACGACCATGAAAGTCAGAGAAAAAACAGAAGAAGAAGGGAAAGTCTAAGAAAACATGCTAATGCTGCTTGGATATACTGACTCTTTCTTCATTAGCTGTTAGCTGATAACCTTTAATAGGCCTGATCTAAAATTAAACTAAAGGACCCATAAAGTGCTTGACTGTAGCTCTTTTTCCTGTTTGCAGGTTGTGGCACTAAGATAAAGCACTTCTGAAGGATATTAGGGTTTAAAAGTCCTTTGGCTGTTCACTGGTATTTGATGTGGTTCGTTTTGCTAAATTAGCATATCTTTCCTCAAAGGCTAACCCCCCACCATTTACTGTCCCTCTGACAAACCCAGTCCTTTGCCATCATGGGTGCACTAAAAGTAACAAATGATCTAACTTAAAATACAGAATCAGGGATGTTTTTAATCAGCTTGAGGGCTTAAAGATTTTGAGCATTCAATACGTCCAATACTAATAATAAAGAAATGCTGCCTATTAACCTAATTAGTTGCACAGTGCTTACTCCAGCTGTTTTATTTCTGTTATTTTGTTGCCTTGTCCAAACTTTGTTGAGATGTGTTGCTGCTTTCCAAATAAAAAGGGGCTATAATTAATTTGCTTTTATCATCTCAAACTTAATTCAAAAAAGAATTAAAAAAATAATTAAGTCAATTATGGATTTTTTTTTCTCAATTAAAATTTTTATTTCTCTAAACAAGTGGAAATGTTTTTGCTTGTTTTCAGTGGCAAAGTAGGCAGTGTGCTTGCCTTGCCTTGCCTCAGAAGGTTGCGAGTTTGATTCTGGTTTGGTGACTCACCCACCTCTGATCCTTTGCCTTCACTGCTTGTACTAAAACTTATAAGTGATCGAAGAACATCACTAGTGATACATCAAAGTGCGCTAACATGATGAGCAGTGATAACTCCGGTTTGTTTGCACTCCTTCCTTATTGTAATCAGCTGTATTTCTGTCTCTTTCATTTCAAACATCTTTTATACCGGTTGTGGCGGGGTGAGACAACCTTTGCTACCGCTTTCATTCAGATCCTCACTCCAGCAAATGTTGTCTAATTTTAGGAGCTATCACGTCGTCTCTCGGTAGTGACAGTTCTCTCTTATCGCTCTTCTTTTTCCCAAATCTAGTCGTCGCCGTGTGCTGCGGGTGACAGGGGCAAACCGTGGCGCGCTACAGTAGACGAGCTGCAAGTGTGTAAGTTAAACTGCGAGGCACATTTCTCTGCCTCATCACAGTCAAACATCAAAACAAAAGGCAGCGACAGCCCCATTGTGATCTATTATTTAGCCTCCCTCCGTATTTGATCACTAGCGCATGCCATGCTGATGATCATGCATATTAGGCTGCTTTCTTTCAGAGACTAAACTCTTTTATTGTGTTGGGATCTTCGTTTTTGCCGCACTGGCAAAGGTTGTTACAAACCAGGACTTTTTAACAGAAGCGTCATGTATGGGAGAGGAAAGTTGACACTGCAGGTTAAGGAAGAAGTGTGTGTAGAGGTTAACCTGCTGATGCACTCAGATGACCTTGTGTGGGATATATGGGATCTCAAGAGCATTTGGATTTGGTTCCCAATGAGATGTAATTATGAAATGTTAATGTTGTGGTTTATTTGAGCATTCTCAATAAAGGTCAAAGGACATAGAGTCACTAGGTTTACATCCAGATACCTCACCATACTCCAACTATCCTCATAGTTCGTCTTTAGTTTGATTTTTCCAGAAAAGTGGACAAATTACTGAGACCACAGCACTGTGAGGCATTCAAGTGGTCTGGGGTCTTACCTATACACTGAATGCTAATAAATGCAGCAAATTTACACAGTAATCATAGTTTTCCCAAAAAGTATAAACAGTAACACTTTTACTTTACTAAATAAGCTTAACAAAGTAATTGCATTTTTCACTTTCTTCTTTCACTTTTGAACACAATGGCCAAGGGAACCCATAATAAATGTCTTTGCTGGTTTAAAAAAAGAGCAAGTATTGGACTAATGTTGTTGTGTCTGTTCAGTACCAAGTGCAGTTGAATCCCTCTCTGAGCATAGTCGGAGTACGCTGTATACATGCAGCAGTAGTCCAACAATGAACTGCATTATCCAATCAGAGCCCCAGGTTTACATGCAGTTTAAAACTCCTGATATAATCTGAGTAAGGCAATAATTCATTTTTCTCGACCTGCATGTAAACGTAGTGAGTGTTAAAATTGTCCAATCTAATTTATCACACTTTGTGCAGACTGCTAATACCTCAACATATTTGTTCCAAAACTTAGATTACTGTTTTTGACTTACTCAGCAACTTGTAGCAAAATGTAATTCTAAGGTCAAATGCTGTTCTACAAACCTTTTGCTTTTTTTTAGCATGTGAACAGCAATAGCACACACTAGAAATAGGCCAGATGCTTTTACACAGAAATAAATGTATATAAAACTTCTTTAGTTGATAAATGATGTATACCTTTACACTGGAATGTGTGCTTTAGAAGAAACATGAGCGTGCTTCTCGCCCAGTTGTGTTCAGTTTGTCTACTCTTGTTTTCAGTGGGATTATTATTAACTAATTAGTCACTAATCAACCAAAAGGACAAACTTATGTGATATTACACTAAGCGTTTTATAATCTTTTGCATACACAAATTTACAGCATTGTCACCCAAAGTCAAAGGTACAATGGAATCTAAAACCCAAAGGTTGGCAACAGTGGGGAATGGACAGAGCAGGAGCACTTCTTGATTTCACGTAGAGAGCGCTGAAACCTGAGCGTTTTCATCTATGGAGAAGATGACATCAGCGAACTCAAACATGCATGAATGAAACAAAATAGAACTCCAGGTATGTTTTTTTGAGGTGCAAACAACATTATAACAAAGCTCACAAAGGTTGATTTAGCAGAATAGTGGATCTTTAATTGTGGCTAAAAATAATTACATTATTATGGCATCACTTTAAGCCACAGCTATTAACATCTAACAGGTTTTCTCCATTTTCTTACATACTTAATTGGTCACCAGCTAGGCACAATCAAAATTCACACAGATCTGATATTTTTGCCCAGATCACAGGTTTTAAGGAAAATGTTATGCCTGCTTACGTTTTTCCTAATTTGATGATTTCCCTGACTGACTTCAAACCTGAAGATATAAAGGATAGTTGAGGTACTTTATTAGGTAAATGATTCCTGAGAGGACTGAAGGGACACACCAATCAAAGCTAATCTGGTTTGATTGGAAACACGAACGCTGCTCCCTTTAACCTTAACCACTCAGCTGTGCAATCGTTCACTCGCTGGAGAGAGAGAGAGCGCAACTCTGTGTGTAATGAGCGGAAGAGCCCTTTATGAAGAGAATTAGCATCATCTTTGTCCTCTCACCGGGAGTATAGCACTAATTATCTGTCTGCATGTTCAGAGGAGGCCACGCTCGCTGAAGAAGAGGACAATTGTGCTCTGGCCCCTCTCCTGGCCTTTCGTTTAGAGTAAATTTTAAAAAAAGATGTGGAAAAAAGAAGCCAGACTTTTGTCCAGAAACATGAGGCCACACTCTGAAGTGTTAATTAAAGTCTTTCTGCAGATGGGGCTTGTTAGTTTGCCACCAGGTCACAGTCAGTGTGAAGAGAGGGAACTGTACTACTGTCTACCAGGCACTGATGGTGAGCTTTACGATCTGGGTATTTGCCAATTGTAGATGTTTGTTCATTTTACTTGGTAATAATAGTTATGTTTAAAAATACCAAGTGTAATATTCTTTACAAATGTACCCAACATAATCAGAAATATCTTTCTTACTTGGTAACACTCGAAAGAACATAAACGTATCATAAGCTACAACACTCACACTTTAACTTTTACATTTTTTTGTTACGATAGACCTAAACAATCAAACAACAGGTTAGCCGGTTGTAGAGGGAATAATATATGACATGGCTTGTCTAAAAATCTGTGAGTATTGCTGTAAACACTGGACTTCATGTTGTTTTATTTACTGAGTGCTCCTGAACTCCTCTCAGACTTTAATTGCAGTAATGTATACAGACACAGCGCCAAAATTTGAATGGGTATTTGGAGTAAGACATTTATATTCACATGTAGTTTTAAACTCCAGTTATAATTGGATAAAGGCATCAATTCAATATTTGCAGTCTGTGTATAAACATAGTGAGTGTGACCTGGCAGCCCTTCACGATCAGACATATTAGTAAGTTTTCATACAGACCTTGGCTTCTTTGATGAAATGTTCAGTTTATGGCTCACAAGCACTCACAGCTAAGGCATTTACAAAAAATTAAATTAGGAATGAACTTATCATTGTCCAGGGTGTGACCCGCCTAAGGCCCCTAGCTGCCAGGATATGCCCCAGGACTCCAAAGAAGATGAATGAATAGAAGATTTAAATGTGGTTAAAGGTATTGCTTTTCTAACTATCTAAATTGTATTAAAGATTAAACTTGGCCCTACTTGTACAACAGTTGGACACCATTGGTCTAAATGTTAGTTTTGAGAGTAAAAGAAGGAAGTGCCTGGAGATTAAAGTTACAATCCAGCCTCGCCCCTGATTAAAAATGCTAATATGGCTGCTTCTGGCTTTGATGTGAGAGGAACAATGGCATCATGGGTGTGTGTGTGCTGGGAGGGCGGAGCTTACCGTGAGACAATGTAATCCTTTATCTGTCGCCATGGAGGGACATCCAGCTGAGCGCAGTGACAGTCCAAATCAATCATGTCACAGGGAGCCGCCACCAGTCCGCCAGCTAACTATCCCCCCTACTCCTCCACTTCCAAGGCTGCGCAACTCTAATTAGCTTCCCCCCTCTCGACGTGGATCAGAGGGAGCCTGTGAAGAAAAAGTTATCGAGCAGAGGCATCAAGTGCAGAAAATGAACATTCTCAGGAAACAATTACTTCCAACATGCTAACAAGTTATCGACTCATGGGGAGAGACACTGTAAGATACTGTTCTTTGGTTGCACATCTGAAGGAGCTTAAATAGATGCTATGTTCAAAATGTAAGCCACTGCGACAATGGAAATCTTAGACAGGCAGGCAGTGGGGCAGGGAAACACATTTGGGGGTATAAGTGTGTGTGTGTGTGTGTGGGGGGGGGGGGGGGGGGGGGTAATGTCATTGACCAGTTATTCATCTCATCTTGCCTCCTGTCTGGCAGCTCTAACCTCGGCATCCTTCCACCAAAACACTCACAATCCCTGTTTTGTACAAATCCAAAACATCTCAGTCTGGTCTCTCTCCAAAACATGAGCTGTCCCTCTGAGGTACTCATTCCTAATCCTGTCCATCCTGGTCACTCCCAGAGAGAACCTCAACATCTTAAGCTCTGCCACCACCAGCACTTTAAAATAAAACAAATACAATAAAGTTAAACAGACAAGAACACTGTAGCGTTATCCATCATGATGTTTTGGGAGTACCACGTCCCGACTGCAATCAAGGATATATTTAGACAGTATTTATAGAGCACATGCACTCAGGCAGCTAACACCAATCCTACACAAAGTCAGATGAATAGTATGTGATCTTATAAGAGCCGATGTGATCTTATGGTATCAGTGACATAGTTAAAGGAGTTGAGTGTGGTGATTCTTACTTTTCATGCCAGGGAATCACAAAACTTCCTTAAGGCAGTATTTTTGTATTTTTACTCAGTAGCTTTAAGCAAGCATTTCATTTAAATATAGACCATTCCATACCTGGCACATAACTTTCATCTTATAGGCAATCTTTTTTACAAGAACTCCATACAGCACCACTTCAATAAACTGGAATATCCCTTTAGATCTAAGTCACTATTGAAGTATCACAGATTTCCAACTTCACAATGACAAGCTTTTGCTCCAATTACCAATCTAGTCTGCTTCACTCTGCAGCAGTATCCCCCAGACTGCACCTCCGTACTACACTTAGTCCGTCCCATTGCAGACAGACAGACACTGGCATCCTCTCATTGTATCGGAGCGTTTGAGAGATTTGACCAAAATTTCCTGGCATGTTTACCATGTTTACTCTGCTTTTATCAGTGCGCGATCAGGATGTGACACTGCCGTGACTCGTCTCCTCAGCTTGAAACCATCACAGTTGTCACACTCTGGCGATCTGTCGCTCAGCTGCACACGGCTCCCAGATATTTTCTTCAGAGAGCGAAGTGTGTGTGTGTGTGTGTGTGTGCGTGTGTGTGTGTGTGTGTGTGTGTGTGAGGAGAGGAGGGTGCAGGGATGTGAAGTACGGGTCTTTTATCAGCTTCTGAGTTGGAAGTCTTTGAGGGCCTCCTCAGAAGCTCAGCATTTCTTCCATTGTTCTATTTCCATCTCTCGCTTCACTCCTGTCACATGTAAAATTACAAAAGGCCTCTTATACCCCCTCTCCGCTCGTATCCCACCCCTTTTCCCCATGTTCCAACGTCAGAGAGGCACATAACCCACTTAGATGGTTCTCAAAATACTTCACAACTTTACAGTGCTCCCACCGCACAGTGGAGCTCAGGTAATGAAGTCAGACTGGAAACATGAGGTGGTGAACTTTGGGTTTAACAATGAAAACCTGTTATTAGATACCTGTGTTGACATCAGACATAACACTGCAATCAAGCACAGTGTCAGGTATATCAATAATAAAAAGCAGCATTATGCTTTTTTTTTTTTTTACATTAAAACAAAGGTATATGGCTCTGTGAAGCTGGGCTGGGCTGGGTCTCCTCAGAGTCAGCTATGTTCAGTATGTTACCTATGCATGTTGTGGTGAGTGACCATAAAACACAACATCTAACTTAAACAAATGTGATTTTCTTCTCATTGTGTTCATCTTATGAGAGAATCTAGCCAAAGGCAGTCACAAGCCAGTGTACATTTTGTCCCAGTTCCAAGTCCAGATAAGTGAAAAGGAAGTCAAATAAATATGTCAGTCACCATGCACTAGGAGGCAGATGTCTTGCAGTGGCAGCCTAGAAAGGAACAAACCCAAAGAAAAGAAGTGTTTGTCTTATAACAGACTTTCAACTATAGCTTTAACATGTAGTAAGTGGCCTCTTTATGAAACTGAGCTACTGCGTTTGTCTGCACATTGACTGCATATAGATGACTAAAAGGCTAAACTATGGCAAAGACCTGCCAACATTTACCTTACCCTCATGGGTCCACTCACATCCTTGTGCTGTTTTAGCCAGAGTAGTTTACAAAAAATATTGACGGTCAGTCGAGTTGCTCTGCGAGACAATTTGTAGAGATGCTGTACCTTCATGTTAATGCGCTCATATTACTAAGCGAAATACTGCAGCTCCTAATGTTTGACTAAATCATTATGAGTTTAGACATTATAAAAGTTTTATACAGCCCTGTCTCTACCTCAGAGTAACTTTCCTCAGAAAGTACATACTGAATTCTAAAGTGAATACATAACAAAAGTATCTAGTTACTCCAGTGATCTAGTGTACAACTCTGATAAAAAAATATAAAAAAAACATTGTCTAGTACTATCAGTAGTTTCCAAACAGTGCAAAGTGAACCCAGAGGGGCTGAGGTGTCAGTCAGTCACCAGCTGCTCTGCCTTAAGCTACTCTTCCTCATATAACACTCCAGTGAGTTTAAAACCAGCACGAGCTTTAGGAGTCTTCTGTAACCGCGGGCTGGACACTCAACGTGAGCAAAGATGAGGGAAGGACACGGGTGACACGGATTATGGCTCCTATTTTACCATTGTTAACATGAGTTTTCTTTGTATGATTTATGAATAAACTTGTCATAAACCTTAAATTTGTCTTTGTTAATTGAGTTCAAGAAGTCTGCAAGACATATTTTGAGATATATTTTGAAATGCATGTCAGTGTTTGACTGGATTGGCAGTAATTAGATAAAATTAAATTACATTTCATATTCAGGCTATTGCCAATACCATAAGCATGATTACAGTGTTAAGGCTTATTTATAATCCCATATGTAAAAAGATCTGTCCATTCATATGTTGTAATAATCACAGCATTTATTTCTGTCTGTGTAATGGTAAAAAAAAAAAAAAAAAAAAAAAAAAAAACCTACAGGAGGACGATAGGCAATGGTCAAAGATTTTACCAAGACAGAAAAAAAAAGCAACAACAAAAATAGTGGCACTTAAGGAGGTTTTTACTCCACATTTTTTGAGGCAAGAAAATGAGTTTAGCCGTTAAACTGTGCTCGGTTCGTCCACATCCACAATCTCTGGGAGAATGGAAAGTACATACGGACAAAATCAAAGCAGAAGACGGACAGCACGCCTTCGGCCTGAACAGAGATGTTTATTGTGTATTGTTCCTGACAGTTGTATCTCGTGATTAGGTACATCATTTTGTCCCCTTAAAATTACAGGGTTCTATCTGACATTTGGTCAAAATTGAGTTATACATATATTCTTGTTCCTGGATACCTTATCTACACCAGTGATTCCCAACCTGGGGGTCAGGACCTCCAATAGGGGTCACCATAGCTTCACAGTGGGTCACGAGGGCCTCTTGAAGCTAGGGCTGAATGATAATGTAAGGAAACTGGCTAATGCATTGCAATGATCACAGAAAATGTGCTTAGAAATTGTTGAGCAATAATACTTCTGTGATGTTTTGTTATGCAATGAAATTTACCCAATGAATTATTAAATTTTTCCTAATTATTGGGGTCAGGGAGGCAAAGGGTGTGGGCCGTCAACATATCAACTTATAAAAGGGGGTCACTTGGAAAAAAAGGTTGGGAACCACTGATCTACTGTATATAAAGGGTTTCTCACAGTTTTGTCCATTTTGTTTTTGTTTTATTTTGGAAAATAAAAAGTTCTATCTGCAATGTCAAACATTAATTTGGAGCTCAGGAGCAACTTTAGGACAGACACTAAATAAGGTTAGTTTTATCAGTCTGGAGAGCTGAAAATATAAAAAGTATATAAAAGTATACAACAGAGTTTATAAAGAGTAAAAGTTAACTGGAGTCTCTATGTGATTTTGACATTGGAAAAGTATAAAGGTAGTATAAAAACAGTATAACGTGTTAAACGTTAAAATATACTGTAGAGCTTTTGCTTACATGCCAACAAATTCTACATTAAATATTGTCAAAGTGTATTGCATTTTGTTTTCAAATGTGTGATGTCGTTTTAAAAACAGTTCAATTATAAAAATAAGTCGACTCCTGAAATGAATTTGATGAATTTGATTTTTTTAAATTGTGATTTTTGTTTGTTTTGTAAGATAACAATTTATAATTTCAACTGAAGTTTGGGTTCTCAGAATTATAACTGTGGTTATATTTGTGAATGACCAGTTCTCAAAACTCCCACAAAGTTTCAGAGATTTTGAAATTATGTATTTACAATCTCTTTAAGATGATTTAATTCCTCATCTATTAAAGAAATGTGTTCCTCATATCAGTTTTGTTATTTTTATGGTCAAAACTTTAAACCTAAATACCTCAAAACCCCTCAGACCACAGATAGAAGCCTATAATAATTGTAAGGGGACGATTTATCATTGCATATCCTTTGATCTCTCACACGTAACATATTTGTGTAACGTACAAGCTGCAGATCACACAGTTCCCATCAGATAAACATGATCCTCTGGCTGGTGTCTGTGTCGTCTTGAGGTGAGACACAGTACAGTCTGAGTCTGTCTCTCTCTCTGACATCTGATCCTTTAAAACTCCTGCCTGCAGGCCTGCGCCGGTTTCCAGGTGAAGCTGCGAGACACATCTTCACAACGAGACGCACAGATCCTTCCCTTTGCACTTTCTTCCTCTTCTTATGTTACGCCTCACCTCTGCCTTTGCCTCTTCATCGTGTCCTTTCACCTCTTGTGCATCTGTTGTCGTCCTCGCCTTCCCCCCGTTTGGCCCTAAGCTACGACATGATTTCAGGTTTCAGTGGCAGACACAGGAAAAGGAGAGATTAGCTGGCCATTTCCCAAAAACATAAACTGCAGCAGGTGTATTGGAAATCCCCCCTGTATGTCTTTTGTTGGAGGCAGAGATCACCTTTGATTTTTGAGACGTGTCGCCCCAGAGAACAAGGAGCCAAACGACAAGTCAGGTAATGTGACCAGAGCTGTGTCTGTGTGAGGAATACCAAAAATGCCCCTTTTTTATGACTATAGTGTTTTAATGGAGGTGTGAAGAGCCAAATTTAAACTCTCCATACCAAAATTGCACAATGAAAAACAAAATAAGACTGATAAGACACAATTTAGCAAAAAGTATTACTATGATTTTAGTATGCTTTTACAGCACTGAAGGTCAAAATTAAGCAAGTTACCAAGGTTTCCCATTGTCCCAAATAAAAATATATGCATTTTTCTTATGCACAGTTTCCCTGTACAGTGAAATTCTTTCTACAGGGTCCACAATGAATGTCAAACAAAGTAATAACAATATAAAAGGTTGGCACTTGAATAAATAAAAAATGCACTGTGTAAACAACAGAATAAAACAATGCAGAAATACAATGAAAATATAAACTATGTGTAACTGTATTTGCAAAGTTAGTGTGCTATGCAAAAACAATCTTGAGAGTGCAAAATCCTTAACCGTATCACCAAACAGCAGGGTTCGTACAGTCGTGGAATTTGAAAATGTAATTTCAGGGCTCTAGAGAAGTCTTATATTTTGGTGTAACATTTTGGAAATTTAAACAGAATAACATTCAGCCAATACTATTTAAAACAACTGACCTATTTTTTTTGCCAGAATATTTGAACAAAAAAATGTTTTTGCTGGTCTTTGGCTTTTGGTTTTGGTAATGTTTTAAAACAGGATAGATAATTACTTTATACCTTTATTTGCCTTTTTAAAAAATACATTCTGAACCAACTTACCAAGCATAATTATGTTTTAATCACTGATGTGTAGACTATAAGTCAGGAAAATTAGTGGAATAATATATTTTCTGGGTGAAGAACACCAACTGTTTTTTGTTTTGTTTTTGTTTTTTGTTTTTTGTTGTTGTTTTTTTTGTTTTTGTTTTTTGTTTTGTTTTTTGTTTTGTTTTGCTTCTGTTTTGTTTTTTGTTTGTTTGTTGTTTTTTTCAAATGACAATTTTCCAATTTTAAGTAAATTTCAACAAAAGTGTGTTTCTAATGTACCATGTTGGGCATATTGAATACTATTTATAAATGTGTAAGTTACTTTAGGGTCTTGCAAATTTTGTCAAAAGTTTTTGAAAAGTCATGGAAAATTCTTGGTAAAAAAAATTTATGAACACACAGTGACGTAGTCCAAATCCTTATTTGACTTTAAACAATCAAAAGCAAGACGTTTCAATGTACTGTATTTTCTGGATTATAAGTCACACTTTTTTGCATAGTTTGGCTGGTCCTGCGACTTATAGTCAGGTGAGACTTATATATCAATATATATATATATATATATGAATCAAGGAGTAAACATTACCGTCTACAGCGGTGAGAGGGCGCTCTAGGGTTGTGACAACTACTGTCAGTAGTATTCAGTGATGCAGAATGAGATCGGGAGCTTGGTGAACTTGCTTACCACTGACTAACTTGTTGGACTTGCTGGCTTGTTTTGTTAATTTTGCTTATTCAGTTTCCCAGATATGTTCTTTATGCTATTGTGTAGCTGAATAACTGTTAATGTGTTATGTTAACGTACCACAGACACGGTTGTTCTGTGTGCTATTACGTAATTGTATAACTTGCCTTTTCAGATTAAATTTCTGTGCTTGGTCTTGAATTTTGTGAATAATTTTTTCAAATAAATGCGACTTATAGTCCAGTGCGACTTATATATATATTTTTTCCTCTTCATGACGCATTTTTTGACTGATGCGATTTATACTCCAGAGCATCTTATAGTCCAGGAAATATGGTTATGTTAAAGTGTATTTCCACTACATTCAATTAGTTTATTCCAAAAGTATAACAAAATAACTACTTACTATCTCACTTATAGTCATAAGCCAGAGCACTGAACAGCCGTGTTGCTCTGCCCCACCTCCTGCTCATCCTCTGTCTGCTGAAACCAAATACAACACAATCATGTCCAAACAAAAACCTGCCAATATTATTTATGTCATTTTCCCCTCACCCCTTGATCCTGCTCCGGAGATATCAGGATGCGATTTCAGCCGTTCGGTATTTACTACACATACCACTGCAGAGCCGGTCCTCCTCTGCTGTTTTGTGTGTGTGTGTGTGTGTGTGTGTGTGTGTGTGTGTGTGTGTGTGTGTGTGTGTGTGTGTGTGTGTGTGTGTGTAAGGTGAATAAAGCTATCATTGTTAGCCGCAGGTGTGTGCTTGTGCCAGGCAGGATTCAGAGAACAATGGCCCACTGTTGGACGACACACCTGAGTCAGAGGAGGGAGGTGAGAGGGCCCGATCGCTGAGAGATTACACAAGACCAGACTTCATTAAACTTACGGAGCGGGGGGTGGGGGTGCAGCGGACATGGCGGGATGACGAGATAAAGAAAGGTGCAGGAACGTGGACGGGATAGGGGCTTGATAGCGGGAGGAGGAGGAGGAGCACTGGGTTAGGGAAAGTAAAAAGAGGACAAAAGACGTGAGGTTTACTGAAGGTTACAGAGCAGGTGCATACACTTAGCTTTACAAGGCCACTTTATTAGGTTTATTAGGTATATATATATATATATATATATATATATATATATATATATATATATATATATATATATATATATATATATATATATATATAACCTGGGCTTGACAATAACTTTTTGATCAATGATCCCTATTGGAAAAGTTTGCCATTTATGATTTTTAGTGTAAGCATAAATCAGGCCTAACTTAGCCTAACAAAGTAGCTAGAGGGTGCCACGCCTAAATTCTACCCATTGACGGGTTGGCAAGCGTTAATGTCCAGCCTTAGTTAATGTTACCTTTCTGTCCTCCTGAACCAGTCTGACCATTCTCTTCTGACCCCTGGCATCAACAACTGCCACTCACTGGATATTTTCATTTTTAGGACCAATCTCTGGAAACCCTAGAGACTTAAACCAGTCCATGCCTTGTTCAAACTCACTTAAATTCCCCTTTTCTTCTCCATTCTGATGCTTGATGTGAACTTGTCGTCAACATATCTCAGTACTAAATGCACTTATTTGCTGATATGTATATTTGTATGTCATTAGTTATACGCACCAACAAACACTTCAAAAGCTGTACCTAATAAAGTGGCCAGAGAATGTTATTACGGAAGTTTATTAAACAAGTGTTGATAAATGTCGCCTTTATCTGTTGCCGATGTTTGGACAAGCCGTGATGGGACAGGTGCAGGTGCAAATGGTAGCATTATTTAAAACAGAGCGCCTTGTGGTTTCACTTTACTCCAGGTGTTCCTCCTGAAACTCTATAATGAAACGGAGCTATAGTAGTTAATGTTATTAGGCGCAGGTGCCTCGCCAACAGGTCACATGGTCACTGAACTTGTACAAACCTGAACCGGCCTTTTGCCAAGTGAGGTGCATTACACAGCAAAGAGTACATTAAAGCTGTGTGCTCTTATGTAAACTTGAAGTTGTTTAGTTTAATGCTGTGATTTGTTTTTATTTTCCTGTATTAACTCAGCTTCTCTAAGAGTTTACATGTCGCCCCTGTGTGTCCTCCCCAGCTTCCTCCCACCGTCCAAAGACATGCATGTGTTTAAATTGCCCTCCAGTGAATGAATGTGAGAGTGAACAGTTAGTACCCTGCCTAAGGCCCATAGTTGCTGGACTAGGCTTCAAACATCTGCGACCAGTAACAGAATATGTGACCTAGTAAGTTTTTATTGTAACTGTCACTGATGTGTGCTTTGATCAGGTCACTGAGTGTAAGGACAGTCGTGTACTCCACCTCCATGTTCAAATAAAGTAAAAAACAAGGTCTGTGTATGTTGTTTAGGGAGTAGCCTGACCACCAAGACATGTTTTCTATTGAAGTGAAGTAGATCCACTGGCATTCAAGCGCTTTTCTGCTGAGGTTGATACAGAATATACTGGATTTTATGCACAAAATCTGGGGTAATCAAAGTACCATACCTGAGCATTTCATAATTTATTTTAAAACTAATTCAGAAGTTCATCACTGCAATACTTGTCAAAATCAAGACTTACATTTGCCAAAATCTGCAACATCCAGAGCCCAGTTTTGCTTAAGATATAGAGACTGTATATTGTGGAGTGATTTTTTTCCATCTAGTTAAAATCAACACACATTTAAAAAATATTTTAAATAGTTTTTGATTAGATCTCATTGTTTTTTTGTTTTTTTTGTTTTTTTACATTTGACAGTTGTTTGCATGTAACTTTTGCATAGGTAATATAAGGTGGAGGCTTTAAAATAAGCTCTTTTGGGGTTTTTTGCCTCTCCCCAGCACTTATACTGCTCTTTGTTGTTCATTTTGTAAATTTACATTGTCATTTTTATTATATGCAAAAATAAATAAATAAAAGCTGTATATAATGTTGATCTAGACATCTTTTAATTGGTTATATGTCTATCCATATAGATATCCTATTTTGCATTGAGAGGTAGTTTATACTGTATCCATGCACCTGAAAACTCAGACTTAAAGAGAGTTATTATAAAAGTGCTCATTTATTTTCCAGTTAACATCCATGGTAGCTGCTGCCTTGAAACATTGCCCTGAAAACAATATAAACATCTTTCTGATGTCCACAGATACATTTCCATTGTCCACCTTGATCTTCTTAGTCTTATTACTTAGTATACTTAGTCTTATTTTCTGTTGACTTTTCAATACTTGTTAGTTTAGGGGTAATTGAGTCACATACATGATTTGAATCAATACATCCAAAATAATATTAACAGCACTGTACATTCAGTATCAGCCTTTGTTACATGACATATACAAATGTTCCATGAAAATCCATAACCTTCAAGTAACGCTGAATCCTCCCCTCTTCATATATCAAGGGGAAGTTTGAAAAAGTCACAGAGAAGTCCTGTGTAACCGTCTGCTGTCCGTCTACAAGCAGCTGGAGGGAGGTAAACACAGAGGTATACGCAGGGTATAATGCACCAGCTCATAAATGACAGACTTTAAAATAACATGGATGCCGCTGGGGACCGAACATGATCATATCACAAGAGACGACTTATAAGGATGGAGCTGAAAGTGATCTATGAGGAGACACTGAAGAGTCCTGTCAGATGTGTGCCTCCATTTAATCATGCGGTAACAGGCGAGGCTTGTTTTAAGTTACGTGCCACTGACAATGAACATGCTTTACAGACAAATTATTTATATATTAAAACCATAAAATGTGGCCTAAATGATGAAACTCTAGATAAAGCGTTTTGCCCCATAACTATTGTTTGACTGTATACAATAGCTTTTAGTTGTGTTGTAGCTTGTGTTTGGCTAAAAAGCTAGCCTGATTGACCCAAAACAGCAAATTATTGGCTATATTTTATTACAATATGGGCCCAATCACCCAATTAAATATATGACCATCCATGCAGGAAAAATTGACCATGTATGAGCGCTTATGTGCCTTGAAAAAACAAAATATGCATTGTTACTATGGGTGACAGCTTTTCTATGTTACAAATGTTTTGATCTAATACAGGGATGTCCAAACTTTTTTCAGTGAGGGCTATACACTGAATAATAAATGCTGAGGAGGACCACTCATTAGAGGTGATGTATTTTGTCCCGTCAAAAATAAGTCCTTTTTGATTCAGGGATCTATCTACATTTAGGACCGGCACTGTACTGTATGTCCAAGATTTATATTTTTATACAAAGACAACAGTGCTTAGTGAAAGATGCTCTGTGCATATGCCTCCTCTGCCTGGCTCAAATGTTTCCTAAATAACCATTAAGGCATATTATCTTCCTTGTTGACAATCTCGAAAGTTGGCTCAGTAAGTTGATGAATTAATTGACTTTAGCATCCATATTTGTTAATAAAATATGGCATGAGCCACTGTAGGGGCCAACATTGTGTTTATTCTTCCCTTTTGCTGCTCGCTTCTCCTCAGGGGTCACACAGCAGCGAATCTTCTGCATCGATCCATTACCAACAGTTGTGTCATATTGATGATGATTGATATTTCATTTGGCAAAGGTGTCTGTACTTTCCACCCTGTCTGCTACAGTCCTTTTCATTTAGCCAGGCTTGGGACCAGCACAAGGGGGCTAGAGTTAGTATCTATTATGCCCGCTTGGATTTGAACCCTTTGCCTTCTGTGCACAGTGCAGATGCTCTACTGACTGAGCCGTACTGGTCTCGCAGTTTGTCAAGGAGCCGCCAAATACAACACAACACTCTTTTAAAAACAATACATTTTTTACGGTGTAAGGTTTTACATCAGTTTGAACCAAGTAAGTGTTGTACATTTGTCAGATGTACAATGTAGAACCTTGAAGCATTGTTGAATTACAAACAGACTGAATTTTACAGTAAAAGCTTTTGTCACTAATTCCTGACATGTTCACAATAAAGTTAGATGACAAGTAGTGACGGAACGACAAAACGAAAAGCGCGTTGAAAAACTTTGAGAGCATTTCATCCCTCTCTTCTTATCTGCCATCCTCCAAAGTTCATAAAGTCGTAGCATCGTCTCTTTCACACGGCAGGAGCACTGTTTCTGTCTCAGCTCCTCAAACATGAAACGCAAATGGTATGTAAATGTCGTCTTTGATTCTGTTTAATGTATCCGGGGTACAAGGTGCGAGAGAATAAAAGACTTCACTCCTGTGCTGCTATAAAGCGTTACGGTACACCTTTACAGGACAGTGGACCCCCCGCCGTGAGGATAATAGGAAGAAATTGTTTTGCTATGAGATGAAGTGATAAAGGGAAAAGTATGATTTTTCAAAGACTTCGCCGCTCCTCTCCGGCACCCTCCACGCGCTCCTTCTGGGCCACATGAGAGAGAAATTGTTGAGCGCTAATTGAGTGATAGCTGATTGTTGAAGTGCTCATCTTTGATGTTTCTCTCTTTTCTCAGCGCATGCAAATGAAACATCAAGAAGAGCGGGAGATGTTTTGCAAGGAATTAGGATGAAGCTGAAGTCTAATGGAGGATAGTCTAAAGTGTTTCTGAAAAGATATGTGTGTCAGAGAAGACCAAGGTGCAGAGCTTGGTCAGCTTCTGCTCTAAACTTGGTCAAAAAATTTTACTTAGGACCAACGGGAATTGTTTATAACAGTTTCTTTTCTCACATTTAAACATTTTGAATGTTTTTAGTTTTTAGAGCAGAGACAGTGAACAGTCAATTAAGTTTTTTACAGAAACAGAATTTATGGTTTTAACAATAGCAGCACAATCTAAAAAGCATTCCTATTTTCAGTGAGCTCAAACAATATTGTGGTGTGCTGCAATGCATCACCGTGAGGATAATAGGAAGAAATTCTTTTCTTGTGACTTTTTTCTTTTTTAGGGTCCCCACAGCAAATCATCTGCCTGCAGTTCACCTGTTGTTTTTCATAGGTTTTGTGCCGGATGCCCAAAACACTTTTGGCAATTTAGCATAAGCTTCAGCACAAACTATCAAGTAAAAGTTGTCAAAGGCATTGAAAGTCAAGCGCATGACATTATCTTCATATTTCGATGAGTTGTTTATGAAGGGCTAGAGCCGCCCCCAGCTTCTCTCTACTAGACCAATACTAAATAACAGCTGGTCACACTAATGCACATTGTCAAACACAAATTCACTCATGATGTGTGCCGCAGTATAGTCGAGTTGGTAAAGCTGCAGTGTATATATAAGGCAGCTACAACCTGCCTTTTTGAGTCTGAACTCCAACACTTGTTTCTCCCCACTGTTACCCCATTATTTCCTGTCACTTCTCCACTGCTCCATCAAATAAAGGCCTAGAGGTCAGACCCAGGCTAACCACTCTACTCCCCACAACAACAGCTTTTCCACACCAGAACATGCAGCAGGCCTTAGAGTAGACCAAAGTTGAGACAGTTTGCCCATCACAGGCTCTGCTCTGGCTGTTTCCACCCCAACAAAGGCAGCGTCTGACTGGACTGGCAGGCCTGATCCAGCTGGGCCTGACAGGGAAGCACACATGAAAGAAGGGCATGGAGTGGTGCGAGCACGGGACGAACAGAAACACACACTGGGATCCTGCTGTTCACAGCGGCAGGTGCAAGGGAGCGGCGTCGGAGGGGGTACGGGCCGTTTTGTGGAGAGCAGAAGAAGAGCGTGTGAGGGGAGATCAAGGGGGGCGACATATGGGCCGCATTCACAGAATCAAACTCAGGCCCCATAATGCAATGAGATGAGGCACTGCATGGGGCTCAATACATGAAATTTCTGCTTGATTTCGCACTAACACGAGGTTTTTATTATGATCCATTGAACTTGGTGCTGTGGTGATGTTCAGGCTCACCAAAGGTAGTAAGGACAAGGCAGTCAGGAGCAGGATCCAAGCTTTCTGAGGCCCGCTGTGTGAAGGTAAAGAAAGTAGAAAGAAGAAAGAGCCTTCTCATGGCTTTGCAGGAAGTAACATATGACACACAAGACTTTCACTGAATGATTCAGAAATACTTTTCTACCCTACCAAGTTGCAGTTGCCAAGTGGATGTTCTGGCGGGTAACTTTTCAGGTTTTGCACCCAAAGAACTCCTGCACTGCTGTGATCATTGGACCAAATAAAAATGGCCTTTCGGGGCTCCTTGGTGACGCACCTGATAGAGCACCACCTACTGGAGACAGGATTCGAATCACGGGTGCGCTCCCTTTTGTCTCATTACTAAATAGCTCAAGAAATAAATACATTGAAGAGGTGACATCTGTCCTGCTGCTGTAACATTAATATTTTTCAGTTCAGGCACAAAAAACTTAGCAAAAGTTTGTATTGTATAACTGTTTGAACGATGTGAAATTAATAAATGGAAAAATATATGAACTCTTCAAATTGTTCCACACTGCATGTAACTAAAGGCAACCTCTTTTGTTGGTTTTGGCGTTTCATCGTTTCTTAAAGTAGGATCACTCACCGACGACTGATCCAGCGCTAACATTATCGACTTCTCCCCTGAGCTAGCATGCGCCCTAACAAAGATATTTTAAAAAACCCCAGAGTAAAGAAGTCGAACCGGGGGATACACGAAATTATAGCACATCAGTGTTGGGGAGAAGCATCTATCTTGAAGACTGGGCGTTGACAGACAGCAAGAGAACAGGCGAGGGAGTATAGCTCAAGATCTCTGCCTTTGATGAGACATAACAATATCCAAATCCCCCACCGCCTCTTATTTAAGTTACTGAGGACTCTAAAAAAGGGAAGTTCTTCCAAAGTCGCTCAGAAGCCCGTGCGCTTTAGGTGAAGGGAGGGAATGAAGGGAGCAAGAATGAGAAGGATAGGAGGAGGGGGGAGAAGATAATGTTTATGCATTAGATTTTCAAAGCACTTTTTTCTGCAAGGAAATTCAGATTCAAAGGTGTACTTCTTGCAGGAAGATCTAAAGGATTCTTTCTCCCTCTCCCTGTTATTGCTTGAGTGACAAAGTCGGTGTGTAGCTTAGCCAGGACTTTGTATGCACATGGTAAAGGAGCGTGAGGAGGGCCTACATAGCTACAGTATATTCACAGAGCAGAGATGTAAAACTGTATGTATTATATATAGTATTTTTTATGCTCAAACTACACATTTAACATCAAAGTGAACAGAGAAGCTGAAGTATCACCTCGGCTAGACGGTCTAATGCAGCAGTGGTTAACCTGCGTCACACTGTGCTCACTGCAGACGGGCCATTCAGGGTTTACTGACCTTTTAGGGACTGTGGGGGGTCTGCTGGCTTTGATTTCAGGCCTTTTAAAGACTGAGACTTAGGTGCTGCAAACATACAAGGAAATGTTATGTCTCAATTTGAGTTGGGTTCAAGAAGACATGCTCTTATCAGATAGTGGCATGTTCTGTAAGTTACATTATTAGGAATCTGTTTAGCTGCCTCTATGAATGAGAAGTTTACTCTGCATTTATTTGTTCCACTGAAATCAACAGGGATCAGACAAAATCTTTGTATAGAAAGTAATTCTAGTAGTTTTTTTTTTCCTGTTGGCTGCTTCCTTTTTGTTAGAGGTTGCCATAGTGAACCAGTCGCACATTGATTTGGCAGGTTTTTACACTGGATGTCCCTCCTGTTTCACCCACTTAACTGTGACCAGTGTAGGCAATGTGGGTAAAGTGTCCTGCCTATGCAACAACAGTACACACAAACAAGATTCAAACAGCCTTACCTTCATAACGAAATCCTTAACCTACTGCTCCACTGATGTCCTGAAAGTAATTCTAGTAAGAAACAAAAGATTATGGTCCAACCTTTTCCAAAATCTGAGTTCACCAAGCAAACTTTCACTCTGAAGGCACAGCACCATATTTTATTTTTATATTATTACAGTACATTATTTATATGCATTCACCAAGCCTATCCATAGATCTTCTATATACATGCATAGACACAATAAACATACAAAGGACATATGTAAATATATTGTGTAGTGTTGGTTTAAGAAGACAAAATTGACTTTTTTGTTCTTGTTGGTAGGCTTCAGCTTTGTTTGGTGCAAAAGGACCAAAGATCAGTGAACTATCAGTGTACAATTCACGTCCCAATCTGTATGGGTGTTTTTAAATGAGTGAAAGCTTGTTTTTTACCTTGGTCGCAAAGGAGGCAGAATGTTCCCCATGTAATCAAAAGGTCCTGGGTTTAAAAAGGTTTAACTAATTGTTTTTCTGTTTGTAAGTTTCATCTTTTTGTTTGATGTAAAAGGAGCAAAGATTGCTGGTGTACAGTTTGGAGCTCCAAGCTGTTTGGGTGGAACAAATGTGAGGTTGGTTTATTTAAGTTGTGTGTGATATTTTGAATGAACACTCAGCTATTGCTCTGATTCAAGTCAATTGAGCAATACTATCAGACTTTTTTTTCTCTCTAAGTGGAAGTTTAAACTTGAAAACTTGTGAGGAAAAGCACTTTGAAAGAGCTGCAGGAGCGGAGATACTGTTGTGTGGCGCCTGGTCTGATAGTTGCTGAGCGCAGCACTGGTACATACGTGTGATTAAAAATTAAAATGAGCGCCTTTAGAATCGATGGAAGGCTTTGAGGTGCCGTAATGAGGCTGATATATGAAGTTTAAACATTCGAGCCGCTGGAAGTGCCACTGTGAAAAAGAGACACAGAAAGCCAAGGAGGGAAGGAGGAACAGGAGAAAAAAGGGGAAGATTTGTAGCTTTGATGAGAAAATCACCGTGGGGCATGGCTGGTCGGCTGGTGCGGGGATCCGGAGCAACTTTAGGAGCAACTTTCCCCAAGATGCCATTTTAAGCTGTCTGATACAACAGTCCTGGACAAACTTGTAGGGAGGAGGCACAGGACGGAAGTAAAAGTGAGTGCAGTTAAGAAAAGTTAAAAAGTAAAATGGACAACAGTAGTGATCTTTGGTTTATATGATCAAGCCCCACATAAGCAAAATGGCAGTGTACATCTAAAGCTTATCCATCAAAGGCCATAAATGCTACTTTTATTAACTTTGGTTCATTAACTGACTAACCAGATCTGTGTGGTATAAGTTGACAGTAAGTTTGTACTTTATCCACAACAACATTTTTTTATCTTAAAGGTCCTAATAACTGGTTTTATTTTGCTCCAGGGTCAAAATATACAGAAAAGACAGCTACATTCTTCATATTTTGTTACTTTTCTCATGGTAGGGTCTATATACTCTATGCCAGTGGTTCCCAAAGTGGGGTCCGGGGCCCCTTGGGGGTCCGCGAAGGTACTACAGGGGGGGCCCCAGAGGCTGTCTATATTTCTATTTCAATTTGAATTTATTTATTTATTTATTTATTTTTATTATTATTATTTCAGACACATGGTTTTGGTTTCTAAAAACAAATAAAACAAAATATTAAGTACCTAAAAACATTAAGTACATAAAAAACATGTAATTTGAAATTAATTTCGGCTGTATACTTTTTAAAATATTACTTTAAAACTAATTTTAGTCAATAATCAGTGTTTTTGTAACGTTTTTATAAAAAAAAACATATGGAGAAAAAACAAGGCAGAGTCTTTTGAATAAAGAGAAGTTTTATTGTTGGGGGTCCGTGAGGGATTTTCAGAAATTTAAGGGGGCCACAACAGTCTTGACTTTGGGAATGGCTGCTCTATGCTAATAACAGGCCCATGGGTATTCAAATAAAAAGCTCATGTGGAAAGAAACTAGACACTGTTACTCAAATAATTTACTAAAAAACATGTTTGAGAAATCCTGTTTTGTGCAAGTAATTTTTAAAGTCCCTAAAACAGGGGTTTCCAAGAGTCATTGCCACATACTGAAAAAAATATACAGAGCCCTACCATATACCTTTCACCCCTTTCGTTCAGTCTCCACAGTGAATCATTCACATGGGTTCTTTAGCATAGGGGCCCTTCCACAACACACATTAGTTGGGTTATAGAGACATATACCATATACCATAAACATATACCACATAGGGACCCAACACATGGAGCAAAAATCTTCTAACCTGTGCTTTTTATTGTGCGGTAAAAGGTACTACCTGTGCCAAGTTGGGCCTCTTGAGAATGAAGTTCGTGGCCCCCAAAAAATGGTCTGCAGCCCACATTTGGCCCACTAGCAATAGTTTCAACACCCTTGCTCTAAAGCAGTGGCTCCCAACCTGGGGGCCCCCTATGGAGGGCGCCAGAGATTGCAGGGGGTCCACAGAGCGCTGATGGTTTTGAGGTTATCAGAATTATATTTGTGCAAATTAAATTCTGAAAATTCCACAACCTAATTGGAAAACAAATGGAATAGGAACAAAAATCTTCTACTTCTGCTGATTAAAAATTATCAAATTATTAGATTTAAAAAGTATTATGTATGTAATCAGTTTATGCTTCTGATATGTTAGTGAGGGCCGGATGAGGGCTGGGGGGCCTGGCTTGTCTTGGACACAAGAAGGGTGCGCTTTGAGGAAAAAAGGTTGGGAACCACCGCTCTTAAGGACTAAAAGGAGTTTTTGATATTGGTGGCAAAGTTGGTAAAATGCTCACTCTGTAGTCAGAAGATCCTGGGTTTGATACAGGTTTAAGGAGTGGTAGTAGTAGCAGTAGTAGTACTAGTACATATAACTGTTACTGTGCAAAGGTAAAAAAAAAAAAAAAAAAAAAATTTTCAAAAGTACTTTGAAAGTAAACTTTAGATTCTACACTGAAGTAGATTTTTATGAGCACTTTTTCTTGCTTTACAGTTCTCTTGAGTACAGTTGAGTACTTCTTCCACTTTTGGTAAAGAACATCCACAAAGCAATATCTATATTTCAAAGTGTTCTAGTGGAGATACACAAACACAGAAACTATTGGTGAGTATATAATTTAGTGACAGAGGTGTTTTTGGTTTGAAGACGTGCTACAGAAAGTAAAGAGGTATTAGTTCTGATGCTGGTGTGACCACATATGGACACACACACAGGCACAAGCTGCTCCACTTCTATCTGTGGAAGCAGTGGGAGTCTAGTGCCACTTTGAACTTCCCTACCATTAAAAGCCTGACAGAGTTTTGAAGAGGCCTATTGAAAGGGAACCTGTGCATTTATGATGTAAATGTATTTTTTCCAAGCCTTTCTTCTTCTCCCCCCTTTTTATTTTGACAGCCTTTGAAATTTGTCATATGCACATCCAATTTAACAGCCAGAAAAGACTGCTTTGGCCCCCTTTTTTCTTTTTCGCAACAATCCATTTTCATATCAACTTGAAAGGAATTGGCGGAATATTTTTGCTTGATTTTCTTTAATGTGATCATCAGTGTTGCAGCCGCTCAGTGTGTTGGAGTTATATTCTTTTAGTCGGGTAATTTCCTGTCAGATTTACTCTCTTAACCACTTCTTCAAAGGGGAAAAACAGGCCACAGCTCAAAAGAACAACAATGCCGCTAGTTCATGATTTGCTATTTCTTCCACTTTATATGGCATGTTTTCGACCTCTTGTTCTAATTTGTGGCACGTGTCACCCGTGACTGCTCTTAACCTTAGGGGTGTGGAGAAAAATATACATATACTTCCAACATAGATAGTATTCAGTAATAACCTTGTTGTCTGTATCTGTAACGTGACTTCAAAATACTCAAGTAGAAGTATAGATAATCAAGAAAAGTATCACTTCAGTGAGTAAAAAAGTAATGCATTTAAAGTTTACTTAAAGTAGTACTTGCTGCTTTTACCACCTAGCTGGAGGATTAGCCTGTTATGAACGTTTTAGGTTGACGGGGGAAACTGGAGTACCCTGAGGAAACCCACCCAGACACGGGGAAAACATGCAAACTTCACACAGATAAGCGCTACACGGTCTGATTTTAGTTACAGGGCCGACACTGACATAGACCTAGATACAACTGTTCGCTCTGTTCATTTCCTAAGGGCAATTTAGATTCACCAATTTCACATATACTGGACATGTACTCACGCCAATGACAGGCTTGCTGGGCCCGGGGCAAGAAGGCTTCACATGGGCCCATTATTATAGGAAATATAAGAAGAGGGACCATTTCTAAGCCTGGAACAACAGACCCCTAACAAATTAGCAAATAGGGGGAAAAAGATATTTACTTGAACAAATGCCACCCTTTGTGAAAATGTAGCTAATCAATGGAGGGATTTATGCCTCTGTAGAGCTCAAAGGCAAGGCAAGTTTATTTGTACAGCACAATTCATACACAGAGAAATTCAGTGATTAACAGGAAAAAAAGGCAAGGTAAAAGTACATAGATAAGAATTATAATTAAAACAGTGACATCTCTTAAACATTATAATTAAAAAAAAATTGGAAGAAAAGAATACAGATAAAACTTTCAGTTGACATATGCACAGCTAAAAAGAACAGTTTTAAGTCTGAACTTGAACACTGTCAGAGTAGAGGCCTGTCTAACATCGTCAGGAAGACTGTTCAGAGTTTAACTGCATAAAACTGAAACACTGCTTCACCAAGTTTAGTTCTGAGTCTGGGCACCAGCAGCTGAGGTTCTTAGAGTCCGAGAAGGGACCAACATGTCAGAGATGTACTTTGGTGCTAAGCCATGGAGAGACTTGTACACAAGCAGAGCTGTTTTAAAGTCTATTCTCTGAGCAACAGGAAGCCAGTGCAGAGACCTGAGGACAGGACTAATATGGTCGTACTTCCTGGTTTTAGACAGGATCCAAGCACTCAAACCCGTAAGAGTAGTTATCTTTCAAGTAAATAATGTCCTATAACCAGAAATATGTATTGAAGTTCTAAGGACCATATGTCGATACACTGCTTCTCTGAGCAGGGACAATTCATAATCTACTGCAGGTTTTATGCCGTACTGTAAACCATAAACCACATCTTCATTTTAAGAAACTCTTTTAAAATCAATATGACCTGTATATTTAATGATACGATGCCAGTAATAGGTAATATGGACTGGATGTTCAGACACAGGGACACTTACCTGTATATTCAGACAGAGGAGATAGAAGGATCGATACATGAATTACATAATGGAAATCTTCAGTGGATGAAGTTTGGTAATGTATATGCCCTGTAATAGCATTATTCTTAAATGGGTTACAGGTTATTTCCAAACTCAGTCGAAGGAGGTTTAAAGACATTATACCAAACCAAAGATCTGAATATATTTGAGTCCAATGTGATCTAATTTACTCTAATCTGTGCAAAGTATAGTGTTTGTTAGGGAAGTTTACTGTATATGGCCAGGTCAGGACACACCACTGATCAGACGACAGGGGACAATTAAGACATAAGAGTGGAACAGAGGCTGGGACTGGGAGGTCTGCTGGAGCTGGGACATGCTGGGCTGGGACAGGGCAGGGGGTGTGATTGATGCGGGTGTGTTATCGGGGAGGGGGCTCAGGACAGCTGGCAGCCGACTGAGATTGACTCGCTTCGCCACCTGTCACACAAACAGAACCTGCAAATTCAAAATTAGCCCAACATACAGGCGACGTGAAGATGCTTGCATTTACTTCAGCATTAACATATATTTTCATAAGCGAGGTCAAAGGGCATCAAACTCTGTTGAAACTGTGCTGGCTTTGATGATCAAAGTCTAGAATTTGGATCTTACACTTTCATTTGATGTTTTAAACTATGGCTTTGACTGCTCATCACCCTAAAATGGTCCATATCTGCAGTGCAATGTGTGAGACCAGAAAGTAATTTATGCACTAGGCCACTGCAGAGTAAAGCACATAGGGCCACTTTAACTTTTTAACTTTAAATAAGGTAATACTTGTCTTCTTTATCTTCTCTTATTCAGTGGTTTGCCTTTTCGTCACATTGAAGTTGTATTTGTTTTGTTACCTTTGCCAGGTTAGGTTTTCATCAGCCTGTTAGCAAGATAACCTAAAAATAATTAGTCAAATTTGAAAGAAAGTTTGAGGAAAGATCAGTAATGATCTATGGAGGAAATTATTTGTTTTTGGAACAACGCCTGGATTCAGGAATCTTTTAAAGACTGTGTACCATTCAGAGATGGTACAAAAACCTTTGAAGTTACTAACTCCAGCCAAAAGGGGTCAGTAAAGAAACAAATGATTACTTTTTAGGGTAGATCTCGATCATGGAGATAGAATAGAATACTAGAGTGGACACTCTAATGGTGCACTGCAGTAACTGATTCCAGCACAGCCACCAAATGAGTGCAAACATTAAACCAAGTGCCAAGCAAACAAATAGGAAACTGTACTTGCTTTCACAGTATTATTTTAATTTATTTTGTGAATTTGGTAGCTTTTGTATATTTTTGTTTATCTAATGTCTAGTCTTACTTAGTGTACTTTCTTCAGCACAGAAACATTTTGGACAATGCTCTGTTTCCAACTTGGTTTAATGGCATATTTTAAATCATAGTCATTATACCTTTATACTTGTTGCAATGGTCATCTGTTCTAATACATTTACAAATACAAACATTCAGTGGTTCTGGATAAAAGTAGAGACCACTGCAATATTAATAATGTTAATATTATTTGTTGTACTTCAGTGAAAAATGTACTGATAGAGACTGCCAGACTTATTACGAGCTCAAAACCTACTTGTAACTAAGACTGACACCTGCACTGTAAAACTCAAAAACTCAAGGAAACAGGGTTCCTCAAGATTTTTGAGTTTTGAGACCAAATTAAATTTTCAAGTTTTCATCGTTATTTTTTGCTCCCTTAATTTGATGTTCATATGACTTAAAACTTTTTTCTTTATTTATTTTAAGTATTACTCACTATCATTATTTTTTCACTCGTCTTACAGCCAACTTATTTTCCATTGTTCAGAGAAAAAGTATTATTCTTTTGTTAAATTTAGTCTATTTAGTTTTTATTATTATCAATACTTTTTCTGGACAATGTTGGCTTTAAAATGAATTAAATAAAATTATAGAGTAAAACTTAAATTTTTAAGTTTTTAGATGTATGAACATCAAGTTAGCTGAAGAAAAAACTATTCGTTGTTAAAAACTTAAGATTGTGAGTTGGCCCCAAAACTCAAAAATCTTGAGGGATCCTGTTGCCTTAGGTTTTTGGGTCTTCGCAACTTTTTTATTTTTTTACCATGTGTATAAAGACCGCATTTGTAAATGAGCAGATTAAAACCTATGTGTATTGTATTTTCCCATGCATAGTCAAATAAGATCTAGGTCACATGACAATAAACCTAAGTATGGCTCCTTCATATGATCAAAGATACAGGCATTATCCAATTAAAATGACCCATTATCACAGCCTTGTGGTGTCAGGTTTTAGTTCTTGGAGACATATCTTGAGTTTGTACAGGTGTATAATGGTATAGTGCTGGGACATTCTCTAAACAAGTACCGCTGCCCTTTTAGACGTGAGATACCTATTAGAGTTACTTCAGTGCTGGACCTCCTATAGGTTGAGAAAGCTACTTTGTGCCACATCCTTCACTTATTCCCTCTCACACACACTCGCGCCTTGCTGTGTTGTTGTGCCCGTCCGCCGGTGACAAGAGTCTTAATAAAGCCTAATTCCCGCCGCGCATCCTCTCTCTGTTCCCCATCTCCTGCTGGTCCACTGTCTCAAGAGTGCCGTAATTTACTGTCACAGAACTCCTCAAAAACGGCCGCCACACCGAGCGCCGAGGGGGACGAGAGTCGAGGTAACGCACACAACACCGTCAAAAGAGAAAAAAGGGTTAGAAAAATAACATTTCTACTGAAAAAAAAAGAAGAAAGTGTTAAAAATAATGGCGGGAGGGGGAGAGCGAGAGACAGAAACTCAAACAGGAGCAGCAGTTCGTCCAGCTTTGTGTAGGTTTTGGAGGAAAAGACAAGGAAGGGGAAAGAATTGCTAGGTGGTTGTCAACAGTTGAAGCCGGAGCCGCACCTGGCATCGCGCGACTGGGCTTTGATCAGTTGTCGAGTGAAATCCCGCCACTGGATTAAAAAGGAGGGAGGGGGCAACAGGCTGGGAGTACACCAGAAACACTGACACAGAGAGAGAAAGAGTAGAGAGAGGACGACTTGTAAGAAGTATAGACTCAGTGCGTTTGGTTATTTTTAATGTTGTATGCACTGCACTGTAGGCGGTAATTAAATCACCATGAACTGTTGCATGTCTCAAAAGTTATACCCAATCAGGCACGTGCAGAGACTTCTACAGGGGCAGGTGCTCAAAGCGAAAAAGGGGCACATACGTGTAACCAGATTTTAAAACACTGTTGTGTTAGGGCTGTGGGAAGCAAGACTCTCTGCAATACGGTAAGGATGAAGCTGTACATTTTTAATAAAATTTTGGGAAAATAGTAAAAAACTAATGAACATATAAAATGTATAGAAAACACACACTGCATGACATTAAACTAAATAATGTAATTTTATCCATGCTCTGACAAGATGAAAATTATTCCCAGCACTATGAGAAAGTCCTGAGACATTTCTAGTAATAAATTAAATAAGTTATGTGGGAACAAGATTTTGGGACATCACATTTTTTCTTATCAGATCACATTTTGCCAGCTCCCATCACCAACTAGTTCGTATTTTTGCACAATTATAGCAAATTCTCGAAATTTAATTGCATTAAAATGCCTAAATGCTAACTGCAATCCATTATTTATAAGCAACCCGGTCTAAAAATAAAAAGATTTTATGCTGTCAACAATCTCAAAGCATTTTATGGAAGCATTTTGTAAATATCTAGGTGGTTAACAAGTAGCGGTCAAAAGCTCCGTATTTAAACAGAAATTATCTAACGTGCGTGCGTAATACTTTCATGGCTTTGTCTTACAAATCACGTGACACGAACAGCTCACTCACCGCTTCTTTCATTCCCAGTGACTGTACTGTGTTTTAAGTTCTGGAATCGGGACCAAAAAAATGATAACAGCCCTCTTTATTGGCTCCGCAGTCCGCTCTCTCTCCTCTGTTTTCAGCTGCGCGAGGGTCACGAGCGAGACAGCTGCGCAACTCACGAAGGCAAAAGGTTAAAGGTCACGAGGTGCTGGCGGCCGTGTGATGTCATTTATTTCAAATTATTAATAATTAATGAATGAATAAATGTCCTTATGAAGAGCGACATGGGGGCTTAAAGCCACACACACACAAAAAAAAAAAAAAAAAAAAAAAAAGACCAAGGACCAAAAGGGCACTTGGAGGCAAGGGGCAAAAGGGGAAGGTGCTCAAGCCCCCCCACCCCACCCCCCCACCCCCCTGCACGTGCCTGTACCCAATTCAAGCTTTGGTCCTCTTTGTTACCAGATAGGTACATGCAAACACTGACCTCACACTTTATGTCTAAATCATGGTATTCTCTGGGAAAAAAGTTATAGATTTTGAGAAGTATGACTCAAGGTGAGGACCGAAACCTATGGAGAGCCCCAACCTTGCTTTTGTATACTTTATCAATGTGTGCAGGCCTGTTATTTGAATGTTTAATTTATCAACTATCTGCTAAAACCACAACCTTATTTCATACAAATCCTATATTAATTGCTGCTGGAAGTCCTCTAGAGAAGTTATGATTGTGGTGACCTGGAGTTGTGGCCTTAAAGGTCCTCTATTATGCTAAATTTACTTTTTTTTTAGCTTTTAGCCAATGTTATAATGTTGTTTGCACCTAAAAAAACATAACTGGAGTAGTATTTTGTTTCATTCACGTATGTTGTTGTGCTGATGGTGTCTCTTTTGCACAGGTTAGAAACAATCAGGTCTCACGGCTCTATGTAGACATGTGAAACTAAGAGGTCCTCGTAATTTCAGGGCTAAAAATTGACATCACTATGAGGCAGTGTGACAGCAACTGGTGCATTGGTCTATAAATTACCAATGCAGGGCCCCTTTATATTATCAGGAGAGCCATTATCCTGATTGTAAAGGGATGTTTTGTTTCCTTATAGAGAATGAGGAAACTCTTATCTGTAGTGTACTTCACAGATGTTTTGCTGGACTAAAGATTTCAATTGTTCTTAGTGAAATTTTAAATAGTTACCTATTTGTTCTTGGCTTCCAACTGAGTATTTCTGCAGATGTTCCACAAAACTTTGACCAAAATTTATTACACTGGTCTTATGGTCCTCCTTGTTGCCATCTTTATGACCTCTTTATGATTCCTGCTGTTTTGTGTGACAGGTGAAGACCGCACTCTGGATCTCTGCTGTGTGAATGTAAAGCACCAGTTAAGACCCTCTTTCAAACATATCAGGACGTCCAAGCTAAACTGTTAGCGATACCACGTTAACACTTAGCGTGGGAGCCACGGCAGGGCCCCATAGGTCTGAATGGTGGGAGCGACCTTGAGCGGAGCACCAGGAATTCCCTCCACTTGACAGCTGGCTCTAGTGTACACCCTTGACTTAGCATGTGCTAATGCTGTCCGAGATGTTTGGTAGGAGAACCGATGGCACGCTAATCTGCCCTATGTTTGCCGCAAGGCTAAGTCGAGCTGTCCATGCATGTACAGTGAGGTGATGACAGCAGAGCCACCAGTTGTTCAGGCCTGCACTGGGGTGGTACCAGATCAAAGGGTCCAGATCTTTCCCAGGTTTCAGTGGACAGCAACAGCCTCCTCGTATTGGGGAGGGGTGGTCGCCATGGCAGCTGCTTTAACCATAATGTTATCATGGGGTGCACTGATATTAATAGGTTAAAATTATTATAGTTTTATGGAAAATTATGAAAGCTGCATTGACTAAAAAAAGGTTAATAGTGAGTTCATTAAAAGTTTTTAGCTTTTACCAATTTGACATTGCAAAAAAGTGATACATGTTTGTAAAATATAACAGCCTTACTATTAAAAAGCAAATTTCAATGTCCTAATGTAAAGTATAAATTCTGCTATGGTTATAATGAACATAAACAAAGCCAGCTGTGAAATACCAATATTCATCTTATTACATCACATATTCTCTGAAGTGCACTGTTAAAAAGTACATTTTTATTTAGCCTCATTATTAAGTTACTGTACTGAAATGTCATTATTTTTATTATTAAAAGTGTTTTTTATGCATGTAAGTTTGTTTGAAATAGTCCGTACATTAATTTTGTTGTCAGCCAGCAGATGGCAGCAGCTCCACTCTACTTGTGTACAATTTTGTGATGAGGGCCTACACACAGCCACAGAAAGATAATGTGAGGATTACTGATAGACAACAAGTGATCCTTCAGACTTAGCACACTTAAGCTTTATATATAGTATATAAGAAAGAGTTTTGTTATTTTTGTTTTCATTTGTATTATTCCAGAACAAATTTAATCCATCCACAGTCTAAAGCCAATGAACTCTTTGTTTCAGTCCCAAGCCCAATAAATGGAGAGGGTTGGCTCAGGAAGAGCAGCTAGCTCCAAGTCCATACGCAAATCACTGTATGCTAGGGGGCTAATTTATTTATTTATTTATTTATTTATTTATTTATTTATTTATTTATTTATTTATTTATTTTATTAAGCAGGGAAAGATTTAAAACAATCGGGCCTGGCTCAGTTTAAAAGTTTTTCAGCAGGTTCCTGCTCTGCAGAACATAGAAATCAGACACACATCATAAACTCCAGGACAAGACCACAACCAATGATGAACCTAATGATTTGCTGTGGTGAGTCTGAAAGGGAAACGCCAAATAGAAAGAGTAAAGAGATTGTAGATGTTACAGTAGATGTTAACACATGGATCTATCTGTTGAAACAAAGGCATGTATAATTTGTATGTTTTAAAGATGGTTCTGATGATGACAGTATTACATTTAAGTTTAATACACATTTAATTATGGACCTGTTTTTCATCAAAGTGATGCAGGATTTCTTTTTCAATGCGCATCTGTTGTTTTTGAAATATTTCATGTTGTCTTTGAGATTAAAATTGTCTGTAATGTAAACATATGGCTATTGCATTTGAGGACACCTGTCAAAAATGTACAATCTTTGAAGAACGGTTCATCTAAATTTAATCCAAAGACAAACATTGCATCAAATATAAAACTATCATCAATCACAACAGCATTTGGTGCCTGCTTTAGGCCCACCTGCTGTAGTGGGTATCATGGGAACTCACTGGGACAGGTGCAAAGGGGTTGTTTTGTGCTTTGCATGTTGTGTGTCTCATGTCTCAGTCTGATATGTTGTTCATGTTCTATTGTGAACAACGTGTGTGTTAATGAGATGCATGCTGTAACCTCTAGAAGTCCTCTCCACATTGCCCTCTCGGTTTCATGGGAACCTGTTCTGGTCTAATCCTTCTTTTGGCTGAAGAGGGCTTCCCCAAACAAATCATCGCAGCTCTAAGACCCGCAGCTCCTCAAGTGGGCTCCTGGCTCTCTTCACCAACAGACTCAACCAAAAAAAGCTCTCGCCTTTCTTCTCTGCCTTCTCATGTGCTTCACATAAAACAGCTACCTAGCGTGAGGCAAATCCCCCTCTTTTCTTCTCGGGGCGAGGGAAGGAGAAAGGAATGGGGTGTGGATAAGCAGGACCAGCAGGAGACTGTCAGGTTGAAGAACACAGATGACCCGTTCTGGAGGTGGGGGTGAGGCTGAAGAATGGTGCTGGTTAAGGGTCAGTGTTTCATGGTGGGAGGGGGAAGAGTGAGAACTAGAGATGAAATTTTCAACCACATATAAACATACAGAGAGAGTTAGTGTGTCCCAGGCTTTAGACCAAGCCATGTAGTCCCGAGGTCAAGATAACTCCAACAACCTTTAGGATAAGCAACAAGACAGGCCAGGACCAAAGCAAGTGCATACTGTACACAGATGAAGATACCACAGAGTCATGAACTGTGAGTCCTAACTTATCCCCAAGTCGAAAGACATAGTTTATGTATTTATAATCTTCTTTTGATGTTTTAGCATTTCACACTTTGATAGCTTTTCAAGAACAGTGTGATGGCCATGTGACACACCACCGAGCCGTTTCAGAACAGTCAGGCTTGTCTTGTGGCTCCTTTGATATTATAAGTACAAAGGTCACTGTGTCTCCAGTGTTTATAAGTCACATGAACATAAAGATGCATTCAGTTTTACACATCTCACAAACAAGAGATTATAAGCTTCACATGTGGATACAACCATGTGACATATAAAGGTTTGAATTGATTTGTGTGAGGAAATTTTGGTCTGAAACTTCATGTTCATTTTGTTAGTCGTTTGTAGTTACAGGTGTGTGTACTGTACAGTAGTAGTGCTCTAAGTATCCAGTTTGTAGCCTGGCGTCTCTTGATAAAGGTTCGCCCCCTGCTGCTGGTCATGTGACACTGCAACCCCGTCTTTCCTTTCTGATGAGTGCCGCTGCAATGTATTTTTCCACCACTGAGGGGCAGTCGAGTCGTGTCAAACACATAACTTTGTACCGTCTCAAGTATGTAGCAGTTCATATCTTCTCATTATTATGTACCAGTACTACAACATCATGGAAAAGTCTATTTATTACAGTTGTTCTATTAAAAGTAAAATGCATAGGCCTATATATAGAATCAAACTTTTATTTAATTCTGAAGATTACTGTATAGCTTACAGTTAATGTGAACCAAAAGTCAGAATCTCATAAATTAAAATATTACATAATAATACTTAATCATTATAATCAATCAATAATAAACTGGGATCAGTTTTAGAGTCACAAATTCACCAAACAAATACATGCATTATTGGGTGTAATGCATACAAACTGATCAACTGTGCATTCTATTACAGGCCTACGAAGTAAGAGTGAAGAAAATCAAACTGTGAAGATCCTACAAAAGTAAATCTAAAAGTTATAAATTATTTAAAATCTGTTCTTCCAAAGACTTAATTTAAATGTGATCTCGACGCAGATATTATTTATACTGTATGATCCTAATGTAAATATTTTAGTTCATATATTTCAGCTCTTTTGAGATTTTTCCTTGGTCTAAACTTAAAAGGCGTGAATAAGGCAACTTCAAAATCAAAATGTTTTTCTCTGTTCATTGTATAAAATTTTATAGGACAGAGAGGCACATCAATAAAATAGAATATAATGGAAGAATCTGTTTATTTCAGTAGTTCAGTTCATATTATTTCACTGTGTGTGAACTACATCTACGATATATGAATGTCACTTTTTCGTTGAAATACAAAAAAAAAAAAAAAAAAGAAATCCCACAATATTCAAATTTATTACAAAAAGAAAGACTTTTTAGCCACCACACATACAGTATTATTGATATAGTCATTAATGTAAAGTTTTATTTCACCTAAGTGCTATCATGACCTTTAGTGCACAACAATTAGCCTGGATGAGTCTTCACAGACTTCTTCCCCTATGGTGGTTATTTTGTTCTGCATTTTATTGAAAATGACTTTGAGGCAACTCAAAAATGAAACTAATTTTAAAATATTGCTGTAAAACATCATAATTTAAAAGACACATAAACTCTGGTTTTGTCTTTGTTGATGCTTTATTAGTAAAGTAATAGCCATATAAGTAAGTTATACTGTTACACAATTGTGAAAATGCAAAACAGACATTTCATGCAAGATTCAAAGAGCCAGACAATTTGCATAGAGAGCAACTAGAAAGATTTGAACTGTCATATGCCATTCAAACAAATGCAACCAATACATTTGTGCCTTAAACCTGACTGACACTCTCCCCCTTCATGTCTCCCAGTAGGACCCCGTTCCTGGTGTAGAAGTGCTTTGCCACAGAGGAGTGGAGAGGAGAGGAGATGTAGTCCTGACACTGCTGTCCACCGAGGCTTGGAGCACATTCGACCACATAGGAGAAGAAGAAGGTCCCATGATCAAACATACAGGAGTCGGACACGGGTCCCTGACGCAGATCGAAGGAGCACTCTCCGAGTAGGTCGCTGTTCCAGTAAGAGTCTGAGTCGTACACCATGAATTGGAGTTTGTCCTTCATGTTGATGGTGATGGGGCCGAACTCAAACCGCTCTCTCCATTTTGGGTTGTCGTTGTCTTGAATGATGTCTGTACGCTTCACCTGTTCCCCGTAGCTAACCTCGACAGAAGCATCAGTTTCACTCCATACATCCCCATGCAACTTTTCAGCGTACAGCTTGAAGACCTTAAGAGTTGCTTGACCTTTACCAGTGGGGCAGCAGTTTGAGCGGAGGGTTTGGCTGGAGTTGCACACACAGGCGCAGGGATCTCTCGGACTAGACCTGTGTCCGACTTTACAGGTTTCAGAGCATTTTTTACAAACGGCATTTCTCTTGATGTACGTCTCGACTTCTCTCTTGATCCCGTTCGTGGCAGAGTGACTGCTGGGTAGAATGGTATGTAGAGGCTTTAGATTGTACTTCACCACATCAGGGGACGTCTTCAAGGTGCTCAGCCAGTTGTTGTACACAGAAGAGTCTGAATGGTCAAACAAGATGTCACCTCGAGTTATCTCCCCGCCTATGGCCTCAGTGTAACGCTCATTAAATATGCTAGTGAAACTATTATCATGACCTAACTTTTTACTTTTAGCTCGACAATGCTCCAACATGGCTTTGATACTGGCTTTACTCTGTAAATTGGCTGAAGCTTCTACCGAAAGACAGTCGCTGACTTCAGTCTCTGTCAGCCCGTTGATACTGGCTTGACACATCTTTACTGAAGTGATGGCTTTTATCTCTCCACCTAAAAACACCTGTGTGATGTAATGTGTGCCGTACGTGTCAATGAAGCCACGGTACAAAGCTGCAGATTTAGTTGAATATGGAGGAAGAGAGTTCACGGCGGATAAAAAGTCCTGATTCATTGGTGGTTTTGTAGCCACTCTGTACCTGAGAAGCAACAAATTCAAAGAATTAATCATTTTTTAAACATATTTGTTTACTGCAACCCCAGGTTTAAAAAGTTGTGTAAAATGTAAATAAAAACAGAATGCAAAAATAAATCTCATAAAGCCATATATTATTTACAATTAAACATGCACTACATATCTGTGTTGGGTCAGTCTGTTTATTGGAAATTGCTCACACTTTTCTCCCTCTTTTGTACCTCCCTTTTCTTGTTATTTTAGGTTATTTTACTTTTTTGTATATTTTATATTGCTTAGATTTCTTTCTAAATATACTTTCAATATTTCTTAGAGATTGTTGCATGTTGTGCTGAATGGATCAATGAGACATTTTTTGACTCAATATTAGTGCACACCTATTGTATACTGATATTGTACACTTATGTTTTTTTTATATTTTCATATAGTTTATGTTATTGTAGTTGTAAGATTATGAGATTTACAAGATTTTATATTAATATTATAATATAATTTTACACTGTGTCCCAGTGTCCCAAATGGATTTGTAAAAAGAACTACTTACTGATAGTAACTGCAGCAGACTGAATGGCGGTAGAAGTTGTAGTGGTCTTGTTTGGACTTCTGCATGGCAAACTTAGCAGCTCTGGAGTGAGACCCACCAAGGCCCACGCCAAGAGAAACAGAAGGGTCCACTGGGATGTCAAGGCCGAGTTTCCAGTTGTTGCTCACAGATGAAGTCGAATCATTGACCAGAGTTTCGGCAGAGTCGTAAGCCGTACTGGAGACAGTCAGGGTGCACTTGGGGAGCACCCTCCAGTCCACCACGGCCACAGGGACCTTCTGCCTCTCTCGGCCCATGTAGCTGTTGGAGTAAAGTTTGCATGTGCCGTTCCTCAGGTCCCATGTCTCAGTGTCGATGACGTATGCCCCTTTGCGCTGCATGGTGACAATGTCGAAGCCCTCTCCTCCCAGGTTGTACCCAGGGACCATGTGGGCACTCCGGCACTCTTCTGGGGTACCATAACTGACTTTGGACGGATCACATGAAGGGGCCCATACGCCCAACAGCAACAAGAGCTGCCAGGTGATTGCCATCTGTAGAGAAAGCATTTCATATTGGTCAAAGCCAGATATGGCCAGATAGTTGCAGGGCTGGCCCAGAGACAGATACAGACAAACATTTACTCTCACATTTATTTAATGGCAGTTTAGAGTTATAACTTTACATTAAAGTTAAAATCTATATAACATCTTGTTGAAAATATATACGTATGTACTCTGAGGGACAGTGATACGGTCCAGACTTACCTTGACAAGTACCAGTGAGCTCTGCCAGTGGCACACAAAATCTGACCAAATATATAGGTTAGTCATGGGGGAGGAGCTGTCTTTGTGTGTTTGAAAATCACACCTTTTCTAAAGGACCATCTGACACACAATTTTACTTCCAGTAAAGTTTGATCAAACTAGACAAAAAGTACTGTGTCCTATTGATCTTCTTCTACTTTCTCGTGGGGGTTACTTTTGGCCTAAGGTGCAGCAAATTTTCAACTTTGGAATAAACTCTGTGGGAGTTAAAAACAACTATTTTTACATGTACATGGAGGAACGTCGATTCTACTCCAAAACTGGATATAAAGTTACTCTTTTTTTGGAGTATATCAGTGACCCCTTTTTATGAGTTAGAATAAACCCCTTCTGGTGTAAAAACCCTACAACTAAAAAATGTTTATTTTTCTTATTTCTACACTTTTTAGGTGTTACGTTTTAACACTACAGTGGTGTTATTTTATTATTGGGTAAATCCATAAAAAATACTACAAAGAGACAAAAATATACCAGAAACTGTTTGTTTTATTAAACAAATTCAATTTTTCAGTAAAAACTTTCCTTAATGCATAAATCAAACACATACTCTCTCTAAACAAAACAATAGACCTTTATAATACTTCTAAATGCCATACCATTATTTGTTAGTTTGATGGAACTTTTTCTTTTCATAGCACTGTCTTTGTCAAACCTCCACTACTGCTCATTCCAGCTCTCAGGAATATGGACATCTCATAAACTAAGGAAAAATAAACATGATATTCATTCATCTTATTTAAAAATTCTATATAAAATAAACTGTGTACAGACTATACATAAACACTCACCAGCACAAATGGAATATGAAAATGTGTTTTTTTTTTCTCTCCACATTGAAACTTCATCATCAGTGACATAGTCTACAAGAAACAAAAGAAAATAAAATGTAAAATTGTGTTATATATATGTAAACACTCACAGTTTTAAGGACTATTCACAGACACCAGCTAGCTTAGCCCGCCTATGTACTCAAGCAAACTCAAGTACTGTACACTGACAGAGTTGGGTTCAGTATCAAGTTTGGAACAATTTACCAGTTAAACTAAAGTTAAATGATAAGATAAAGCAATCAAAATACTGTAATTATTTAAAAATATGTAGTTTTACTTACCGAAACACAAAGCCCACGTTCAGTTGACTGGCAAAAGTTAAATAAGAAGGGAAAATGTAAAAGCTCCTTATCCCCCAAAGGTTTTAGGGGGCACTGTTGAACACCCACTCAATTAACCCCCAAATATTACCCCACTCTGGGGTACTCTACAGCAGAATGCTCTGTAAAACATATGAAACAAATTCCCAAAATGTTACACCTTTACACTTTTTGGCCTAACTCAATTTTTTTCTACCCTAGGGAAACTTTGGACAATGGTCAGATAGCGTGTTTGACAAATATATTTTAACATATTTTCTATGTCACAATTACCTCACTTTAAGCCACATACATGAGCTAACACCCTTCTTAGAGGAACTATATCACCAATGCTTCTTCTTTTTTTTTTTTCTTTTTTTTTTTCGATCTTCCAATGTTTAAGGGGGTTTCCTCTTGTCAGAGATCATGTGCTGGCTGACTAAGAGATCAAACCCACAACCTCTTTGCTGTGAGGCAGGGGCACTAACCACTGCCACTGCAATAGCCATTGAGCCATTGGTGTCTGACTGGATGCAAAAAAACAAAAGGTTTACATACAAGCAGCTTAGCGCATAATATGAAACATGCATGGAATATTCATATGATTGATTTTATTAGTTGCTTGGATTTTATGCACTCATTTTACTACATACAGAGTTTTGTCACTGAGCTGGAGTTATCTTTGCATCTTTGAAGCTCACACCTTTTTCTGAATGATCATATCTCAGGCACCATTTATTTCCTTTATGTTAAAAATAAGATGTGTGTCATACTGTATATAACTGAATGTGTTGTTGTGGTGTAGTTTAGTGACAAGTGAATACAGGACCACTGCCTTTTCACACAATCCAATTCTGTTGTAAGAAACAGAGAGGGCACTGACATGGAGGGTTTAAGACAATGCAGGAAGACAAAAGGGCTCTGTTTTTTACTGTAAAGTCCAAGGTGAAGTTTATGTACTATTTGTGCATTTAATGTTTATTTGTAACCTTCTTAAACAACATATTCCACATCTCTTATATGTTTTTATTAAGGAAATAAAGATGTTCAGAGAGCATCCATTTCTCCCTGCATTTAAGAGTACTGTCTGATTAAATTATTAAATTTAGTTAAATTATTATCATACTTTAGTTTCCATCAATGTTTGTTGACGTTTTCTTTTAACCTGTTTATAGTCTGAATAGTATTTAGGAGACAGAACAAATAATACAATACTCAGTTTGCTCACAATTTTTGAAGACCGTTTTAACTAATAATAATAATAACACAGTGTAATCTAAATCATTTTAGCATTAATTCACTTCAATTATGATTACAGTCAATGAAAACCAAAATTAGAATAATACTTGTAATAATAATAATAATAATAATAATAATAATAATAATAATAATAATAATAATAATAATAATACTTGATCAAAATCATAATACAATAAATAAATATTTGAAATATTTCACTTTGTGTGAGTCTATATCATTAATTACCTATAAACCATCTGAGCATTATCAAAAGCAGTGTGTGAAATGTTACTGTGGGCAGCCACAGGGGGCGGGCTCATGAACAGTATGCAATGTGTGTGCAGAAAACTCACGGTCTCCAGTGTTTATAAGTCACATGAACATAAAGATGCATTCAGTTTTACACATCTCACAAACAAGAGATTATAAGCTTCACATGTGGATACAACCATGTGACATATAAAGGTTTGAATTGATTTGTGTGAGGAAATTTTGGTCTGAAACTTCATGTTCATTTTGTTAGACGTTTGTAGTTACAGGTGTGTGTACTGTACAGTAGTAGTGCTCTAAGTATCCAGTTTGTAGCCTGGCGTCTCTTGATAAAGGTTCGCCCCCTGCTGCTGGTCATGTGACACTGCAACCCCGTCTTTCCTTTCTGATGAGTGCCGCTGCAATGTATTTTTACACCACTGTGTCAAACACATAACTTTGTAACTGTACCGTCTCAAGTATGCAGCAGTTCATATCTTCTCATTGTTATGTACCAGTACTACAACAACATCATGGAAAAATCTATTTATTACAGTTGTTCTATTAAAAGTAAAATGCATAGGCCTATATATAGAATCAAACATTTATTTAATTCTGAAGATTACTGTATAGCTTACAGTTAATGTAAACCAAAAGTCAGTATCTCATAAATTAAAATATTAGATAATAATACTTAATCATTATAATCAATCAATAATAAACTGGGATCAGTTTTAGAGTCACAAATTCACCAAACAAACACATGCATTATTGGGTGTAATGCATACAAACTGATCAACTGTGCATTCTATTACAGGCCTAGGCAAGGCAGGCAAGGCAAGTTTATTTGTATAGCACAATTCATACACAGAGCAATTCAAAGTGCTTTACAGGAAAAAAAAGGCAAATTTAAAAGTACAAAACACAATTAAAACAATAAAATCAAATTTAAAGAGTATAATTAAGAATCAATTTAAAATTAAATTAAAAGAGAAGAGTGCAGATAAAACACTTTCAGTTGGCATATGTACAGCTAAAAAGAACAGTTTTAAGTCTGGACTTGAACATTGTCAGAGTAGAGGCCTGTCTAACATCGTCAGGAAGACTGTTCCAGAGTTTAGCTGCATAAAACTGAAACACTGCTTCACCGAGTTTAGTCCTGACTCTGGGCACCAGCAGAGACCTGTCCCTGAGGTTCTCAGAGTCCGAGATGGCTCATATGGGACCAACAGGTCAGAGATGTACTGTGGTGCTGAGCCATGGAGAGACTTGTACACAAGCAGAACTGTTTTAAAGTCTATTCTCTGAGCAACAGGAAGCCAATGCAGAGACCCGAGGACAGGACTAATATGCTCGTACTTCCTGGTTTTAGTCAGGACCCGAGCAGCAGCGTTCTGGACGTCCTGCGGCTGTCTTACACCTCGCTTAGTGAGTCCAGTGAGCAGACCGTTACAGTAGTCTAACCTGCTGGAGATGAACGCATGAATAAGTCTCTCAAGGTCTGGTTTAGACAGTATACCTTTGATTCTGGCAATGTTTTTGAGATGGTAAAATGCTGATGATGTTATAGATTTAATGTGACTGCTGAAGTTCAAGTCAGAGTCCATGATTACCCCGAGATTTCTAACCTGACTTGTAGGTTTTAGTGAAAGAGACTCGAGGTGACTACAGACACCTTGTCTTTGTTTCTGTGGGCCAAAGATGATTATTTCAGTCTTGTCTGTGTTTAGCTGGAGAAAGTTGTTTTTCATCCACTCATTGATGTGTTGGATGCAGTGACAGAGTGAGTCTACATATTCACCCGCTGTCAGTGAGATGTAAATCTGAGTGTCATCTGCATTAGTGCTGGGTGGTATGACCAAAATTCTATATCACGGTATTTTTCACAATTATAACGGTTTCACGGTATTTGAGGTTTTTTTTTCCCATGCATGACATGTTAGTGTTAGAGTGGTAGAGTACCCTATTCCACAGTCATGAGAATTCTACACTGTACAAAAAAAAAAAAAAAACATTTCCACATGGCTGCATGGTTTGAATGGCAGTAAATAATGAAGGAATCATATGTCAGGTGTGAAAGGTGCTGACCTTTGTTTAATGCATTCTTGGTACTCCAAAACATGTTTGCGGCTGAGGTGGTGCAGCAAATTGCTCGTGTTGCCACTTCCGGCTACAACTTTAGCTCGACAGCATTTACAGTAAATAACTGTTTGGTCCACGTCCGACCTTTTAAATCTGAAGTACCGCCAGACAGCAGACACGCCTCCTTTTTTAGGCAAAAGTTCTTCTGGGTCATCATCGTTTACATTAACTTCTGGTGGAGCTCCTGGGGAGCACAGGGGGTAGTGTTTGGTGGGGGGTAGAATTCAGCACTGTTGATGATAGTACCCATGATCTTGCCATGTTTGGAGTAAGGGGTACCATTTTAATTCCTGATTTCACCAAGCTTTCAGGGTGGTTGGGAAAGCCCATTGGTGAAGCTGGTGATAGGATGGAAAGTGAAGAGTCTGCAGAGAGTGAAGTGAGAGTGAATAGAATCAAACTGTGAAGATCCTACAAAAGTAAATCTAAAAGTTGTAGATTATTCTATAAGCTGTTCCTCTAAAGACTTAATTTAAATGTGATCTCGACGCAGATATTATTTATACTGTATGATCCTAATGTAAATATTTTAGTTCATATATTTCAGTTCTTTTGAGATTTTTCCTTGGTCTAAACTTAAAACGCGTGAATAAGGCAACTTCAAAATCAAAATGTTTTTCTCTGTTCAGTGTATAAAATTGTATAGGACACAGGGGCACATCAATAAATTAGAATATAATGTAAGAATCTGTTTATTTTAGTAGTTCAGAATATTCACCTGCTCGTGCCTGCTCACCTTAGCTTGGCCTGCCAGACAAACTCTTTACCTATTCTATACAAAGAAGCTAGTCTGGTGTCCCTTGGTAGCATTTCGTTCCTGAGGTGGAACAATGACAGGCCGAGTAACCCATCAGAGAAACGAATGGCGTTGTTTGTTTTTTTGTTTGTTTGTTTGTTTGTTTGTTTTGTTTCATAAAACACCTGGAGCGGAGTGCACCAGCTGGGCTTAACTTAACCCTCTATGGCATGACTTTTTATTTTAGGAGGAAAAAATTATTTCAACACACTTTTTGAGAGCTTATGGGTGCCTGACAATATATAAATCATAACATTTGCCCCCCCATACCCCCCCACTCAGATATTGGTTTGTTGCCTCAGGGCAACAGGGTGCGACGAAGGTACTAAAACACCAAGGTTTTCAATACTGGATGGAATAAGAAAAAATAATGTAAAATGTATCAGAAAAGGTTTTATTCAACAAAACATTTAGCCAATGAACCCAAAAGTAGCTCATTTAATTCTATATTGCACAATTGCCTAATTTAATTTTTTTTTCCAAACGCAACATTTTTTTCCAACATGTACAGAGTTCTCCAGAACACAACAATAAGAACAGCAATGAGCCTCGAGAAAGTCACACGAGTGTCTCTCTGACCTATTCTGTGTGGAACAATAAGAAGCAGTTGCTAGTGGTCAAGAAGCAAAGATGGACACCGCATTTCCTACACTTGACCTTTGGAGTACCTTTGCATCCTGGCAGCTTGCATCTTCCCTAATTTTCAGCCATAACCATCCAGTGAGCTGTGGCATCCAGGCGCACCTCAGGGACAGGAATGGGAGTTGCGGGTCCTCTTCTACTCTTCTCCTCATGGTCCTCAGTGACTGTAGAACTGGGACGACCTCTCTTGCGCTCCATGTTCTTCCCAGTTTTGCAAAGGCTTTCAGCAACGTAGGACTTGAATGTATACAGCTTCATCTAATCCACTTTCCTTAGGCCATTCTCGGTGCAGTCTCTCCTGTAGAGCAGCCAAGCGGTTACAATCGCCATGTCGATGAAGTGAAACACCAGCCGGTGGTACCACTTTTTTGACCGGATCTTGTTGCGGTACAGTGCAATCAGGGAGTCAAGAAGGTCCACCCCACCCATATTCCTATTATACTCCCTCACTATGGCAGGGCAAGGCACTTGGATGACTTCTTTTCTCTTGCCATCCCATCTCTGCACCTCTGTAACTGGATGTGCACCCATGTAGTTGCTGAGGAGGCTGACAGAGCGGTTGTCATACCACTTCAGCACATACAACGTGGTTTCTCCAACCATGGCCGTCTTCTGTGTGAAAGATCCTCGTCCAGATCTTTTCAGCTCAGCATCGGACATCAAATTCACACCAGGTAGTCTGTTGCTACGAACTGTACCCGCAGAGTGGATTCCCTCCTGAGCAAGTGTAAGGACGAGAGGGACACTTGTGAACCAGTTGTCAAAGAATAACTTGTGGTTCTGTTGCTTTGGTATTGGCTGGGCCAGACGGAGAACAACATTTCCACTTGCACCTACATCTGCCAGGTCAGGGAGTTGCACAATTCGCCCCGTGTAGATCTCAAAGTTGTGTGGTATACCTTCAGAGCTGGCTAAGATGAGTATTTTGTATCCCCATTTCTTAGGTTTGGCTGGTAGGTACTGCTTGTGCTTATTCTTTCCCTTGAACGGAACTATCTGTTCATCCACAGCCATCTTCTCACTCATTGGGATGGATTGCAATTTTGCAGTAAGATGGTCAACCAGTGGTCGGATTTTGTATAGTGGATCTGGACTTCCTGCTGGTATTGCCTCATTGTCATTGAAGTGCAGGGCTTTCTTGATGGCCTCCCATCTGTTCAGACTCATGGTATCAGCTACTTGGTGCACCCGACAGGCCTTGGACCAAAACATGCGAGTGGCTGGTAACCCAAACAGTGACATGTAGACTACAGTACCAATAAATTGTTCCAGTTCTTTAGTGCTGAGGTTTAGAGGCTTGTTTGGGTTGCACTGTATAGCATACAGATTTGACTGCTCTGTGATCACTGACAGAATATCTTCTGAAAAAAACATCCTAAAGTAATGAAGGGGGGAGAAAACATCTTCTGATCTTGGGAGGCTGCTCTGCCATTCAGGATAGTTGGGGAAGTTGGCATTATGGGGTGTTCTCCACCGTGGTAAGCCACCCTCGTCATCCTCTGGTTCAAACACCACATCCTCGTTTTCCTCTTCATCTATTTCATCAGTTTCATCATCAACTTGCCCTTCTCCTTGAGAAAAAATAAGCAAGAAGCACATAATTTGAATGGGAACTATATTTCTCTCCATCCACTAATGGATGCACAGGTGTGTACAGACACAACCCCCCCACCCCCCCACACACTCACACCTTACAGAACCCTGACTGACCCCTGACCTACTAAGTGTCAAACCTGATTCTGGGAGCCACTCTTCTCCACTATCACTCTCCTCCTCAAGCTCACTGTCTTCACTGTCGGATGGAATTTCCCTAACCTGTTCATTCTTGGACCCATAAAACGTTTTTACGTCCATTTCCTACAAGCAATAGTATACAGAATACTCATTATTCATTCCAGCACATCTCCATTCTTTAGCACTATTTTTTCCCAACAAAAGTGCTACATCTGCATGATGTTGCCTTCAGGCAACAGACCTAAAACCGCAGTATTAGCATATAAATACAAGTAAAAATCATATGTAAACAATCAAATGTGCATCTTGACATATTTCTGGACATTTACAAATTTATTTTATCAAGTTATTCCAATTTAATCCAGCAGAAAAGTGATATTTATCATACCGTTATCTGGCACTGTTTCACATGTGACTATGATTCCAGGAAAGACTGCTCCAGACTCAGGCAAATGTCCACACCCACTTCAGCCCCTGATTTGATTGGACAGAAACATGTCTGCTAACATTATAAAAAATGCAAATTAAAAAAAAACTTAAAGGGCCAGTGTCTGAGCCAAAAAAGCAGTTTGTTGCCTAAAAGCAACAGTATGCCATAGAGGGTTAAGTCGGTCAAACAGACTTACGTCACCGCGTCAAACTAACCGACCGCGCCCAACTGCCGATGACCGCCCGGTCCCGGTCCCGGTCCCGGTCCCGGTCGGGTGTAGCTACGTCCGACGTAGTAAATGCAGTTAGTACCGAGTGCACCAGTGTTCACTAAGACCGGTCTTAACTGCGTCTGGTCGTATCGTGCGGGTTCACGGGAATACACGGGGCGCTGTAATTGTTGCCTATAGCAACACATTCAGTTGAGCGTGTATCATTGAAGAGGTTAATAAAATTAATGTCCATTTTCCCGACAATGAAATCCATAAACAATTCACAGCAGACGCAGCGTGTCTTGGCTTTAAAATGCTTTAACGTGAACAGCGCGGGGTTTAATCAGCTGTGTTCTCTGTTATTATTTGACAAAATGGGAGAACTACCTCCAGACTGTGTGCGGGGACACAGGACTGTTCAATTTACAACAGGCACAAGTTTTCCCCTCCTCTCACACAGTGAGAGGAGCTGAGACGGGACAGCGCTCGCCCCTCCCCCCGCGGTTCCCTCTGACCTAAGACGTGCAGCAGATAAACGGCTGAGCGTATGCAGATGACGTCACATATGCGTCAGTAACTGCTGTGAGTGGCAAAGCTGCGTTAAAAGCTACGTCGAGTAACGATACCTGTTACTGCAAATACTAAAAAAGTTAACTAAAATGGGAAAGAGGGTTGCTGGGAAATTTACTGACACACACATATTCAACAGTAAGTCTGAGATATTTTTGATAGACAACTGAAATCTGAAAAGAGGAGAAGCAAGTAGACAACCCTGCTGGCCAAAAGTGAATCTGTAGTTTTCCACGGACTTTTGGGTGAATAACCTTACCTTGAATAATTGGGAGTCCATGTGATGGTTAAAGGAGTTGTGGGGTAAATAAAGCATCCTGCATCTCCCCCTGCTGTCTCTGGGCTGAAAACTACATCTGCAGCAGCAAGCTCTGAAGTCTGGAGTCAGTGAGAAAGCAGCGTGTCACAGCTAACTTAGCATAATAAAAAGCTAGCAATGGCTTTATTTCTCGGTGTTCATCATGACAGAGCGGCCAAATGGCAGAAAAAATTTGTATATGGTTACGAGAAGGGGAACAAGAAAGCATAGCCGTACGAGGGATCGAGGGATCATATAGGAGTGACCTGGACTTGTTGTAAGTAACGTTACAACAGTGCTTTACTCTGAAATGAAGGGGGTGCTCCAGAAAAGGAAGCAAAAACAGCAAAGAAACGAGACAGGTAACTGAGTTCTGCTTTTAAACATTTTCTACTAAATATATTGACACAACAGTATGTCAGTGAGCTTCCTGTCCCTGGTCCGTGTTAGCTGCACGATAAAGTCAAATTTACATCTGATGCCTGTGAATTTTTGCTGAGTTTGTTTACTTCTTCTATAAGTACTCAAGAAAAAAAAAGTTACTGATTAAACTACTATTAACTAAAGTCGAAATACTTTGTGCTCAACCTAATCTAGTGTTGTTACTACCACTGCTTTGCGTTTCACTACACGATTTTCTCAGTTGTTACAGATTCTGAAAAGACTAGGAGCACACACTAACCGATGGTTTCAGCAGATTTAGTTCGACGACTGAAAGACTGGGGTCACACATTTAACGACTGCACCTCACACACTACAAGATCTGTTGAGACCGCAACTGACGCCAACCAAACGCAGCAAACTCTCGAGGGGAACTTACGAGAACTAAATGGTAAACAAACATGGACTCTACCTGGGTTGCTGTTGCCGTTTTGTGCGCAGCTATCTGTTTGGAAAAAAGAAAAAATGTCTATGTATCCAGTTTTGCTTGGGTAGCGCTTAACTTTCTACGGTGTTTACCATGGTTGTTTACGTTTTCTTCTTCTTCTTCTTCTTCAAATTTCCGCATATATTTTCCTGCCGCTTCCTGTTGCTTCGTCTTTGTACTCTGACGCTATTTACTGCGTCCCATCAACTGTTTTTCATTGGCCGCTGGACACCATGAATTCCCAGTTAGATATGTAAATAGCCCACAGTACAGGAGTGTGCGTCCAGAGTTGGCTTTAAAATTCAAACATGTTTGATTGCTTGCGACTGATGTCAGGCCGGATTTTTGCACCGCACACACTTGCCGATTCGAGTCTTTGAACATCACACGCTAATGGATTTCAGGGCCGACTGGTGATTATGATTCCCTGCAACTAGTGTTTACTGGTAAAGACTCGGCGCAACTGTGAATCATTATAAAATCGGGCAAAAAAATTGTATAGTGTCCCAACTAGCAAATTTCATCTGGCACAGATTCGGCCCACGTCGTTACGTTTCCTCCGGCCCACTATGCGCCCGGTTCCTCGGCCCAAAGTCGGACGGAGTACTGTGTGCCAGACTCTTAACAACAGTTGGCCCAGTTCAGGCCCAAGCACTGTATGCCGACACAAAACCAGACACGTCCACCTCTGGCGGTGTTTAGAAAGTAGATTGTGCGTGGTTCTGGCCCGGATCCAGTTCATATACTGCATTCTGAGGTTTAAATGTAGTTCTGGCAATAGCTTGTAGTTGTTCTTTTTAAGTAGAAGTTTTTTTCCCCCCAAATAGAACATGTTTGTGTAGCTCCACTGTAATTTCAATTGAAGAACAATAATGAATCTCAGAGACACAAACCCAGTTAACGTTAATGTTAACGTTACAAGTGTAATCCAAATTATAACGTTAAAATCATTATAAAGTTTGGAATAGCAGCTTTTTAGTTTTTAAATAGCTAAACTGGGTCCTATAAACACATATGTATGCCATTGGCACAAAGCTACGAAGAGATAAATAAGAGATACAAAGTCAAAACTGTAACTGACCACTTCAGTTACTAAGAGCGAGCAGTTGCTTCCTTGAAGTGACAGCTCCAAACTGTCATCGTCATGTCAACAACATCGCCGAGTGTCAACTCAGTGAGGAAAAGTAGTTGCTGTTAACGCCAGTGTGTCCCGGGCGGGCGGGAACAGTTTTGCACAGGCATAAATCTCTCATTCTTGCTAACTGATCTAAAGCTGGTTGATATGTCCAATCAAAAATATTGTAGAACAGATAGAACAATAACTATATTTAGAGTGTAGTGTTTTGTATAGTGATATTTAATGAAGGCCCCGCCCCTCTGTTTCTTCATACTATATTCCAATGAAGTGTCTTTCCATTAAGGTAAATAAAATGCCTGCCTGACGCTGTTTGTCGTTACCGGGCCAGCAGTAGTCTCACTTACTGAGAACAGGTACACATTTTTCGTATATGAAACGACTCTGGCCCATACACTGAAAATCTGATCGTCAGTCAGCTGAATGTGCTGCGTAAAAGCCAGAATCGGCTCAGAGACGACTGCTACTTGGAGTGTCCCCTGCTTTAGTTAGATAAAACTGTTAAAAAAGTGAAATCCTGGCCACATATCAGTGTCCGTGGAAAACTGGTGACTTATTTAAGTAAATACTCATCAGTTTTACTCCCGCTCTCACACTCTTTATAATGTTCGCAGCCGTTTGTTTTGCCACTCAGTCCGAACGAAGGGGGCGTGTCCCTAGGAAAAGTGACGTCAGTGCACACGTCTATTGTCCAGTTCCAAATCGAAACGGAGAAATGCTCCACTGTCCTGCTTGCAAAAAGCAAGTAAGAGTCTCGCTTGCAAGGCTATGCTCACCTGCTCTCCTGCTTGAATATTGTCTAATAAAGAAGCCAAACAACAAACACATTTAATGTGATACTCTTCACTACTCTGACAGAAGTAAGTTCACCCTGGATTATGGTGGGACCTGTGCACTTTAGTGTGAACAATCGGAACTGTCTGTTGAACTGCTAGCAGTGGCTACCTTGAATCTGCTATAGAAATATTTGGTGAGCTGAAAGACCGCAGCTTGACTCCATTATGGTCTCGGTGGAGATCGCAGGTATTCAATCTGAACTTTCTTCACTAGAAAGCCTCATACATAATCTGCTCCAAAGGCAAGCTAAACTACAAGATAGGCTAGCTGCTTTAGAGCCTCCCTGTGATGTCCTATAACAGCAAGCTAAACCTGGTTCATGGGCTTCTGTGGTGAAATGGAATGGATCTAGAAGAAGTTCTCTTCCATTTTTGACCCCACAGGAGAAGAGTACAGCACAGATATTCAACTGGATAATCGTTTCTCCCCACTTGAGTTGATAGAGGACTGGCCTACTTGTTCTGCTTGAACCAGGAGTGTCCACAACTATACCATCTTCTGGGAAGAAATGTCCTGCATCTGCCATGTGCTCTCGTCCAAGTTCACCTACACTGATTAAACAACCACAGCTGGAGAATAAAGCTGGCTCAGCTTCTAATAGCTGCTCTCCATCCCAGCCAGCTCCAGCGAGCGGTGACATGCTGCCCTGTACTGATACTGGAGAGCCTTATAAAGACAATTTACCCAGCAACTTTAACATTTATGACGGTGGATGTCACAATGGCCAACCTAAGATAATTGTAATTGGAGACTCTATCATCAGGTTTTTCAAACTGCCCTGTGCTTTAATATACTGTTTTTCTGTTTATAAGGTTGAGGATGTTACTGAGTATATACCTGCCCTTTTAGACCAACACCCCTCTGCTCATACTATTATTGTACATGTTGGTACAAATGATGTGATGTGCAGAAGGTCTGTCCAATTACAGGGTTGATTTGAATCTTAATTGGCTCTCTCCTTTTTCAGAAAAACTGAAGACTCACTGTATTGATTTACATCTGACACAGTTAATTTTATCACCTACTAGGCCTCATCTTAAAAATCCAGAAAATATTTCCTGATAGACTTATTTCTAGCTAATAAGACTCGAATAAATTTCTTACTAGTGGTGTCTTTGCCTTAGACGTAAGTGATCACTGCCCAATATTTAGCATCAGAGATTCAAGACGTAAAAAGATGCCACCTTGTATTATTATAAAGCGAGAGTATAAGAATGTTGAAGAGCAGGCTTTTCTTGTCAATTAATACAAAAAACCCACAGAAGCAAATTTACTAGATCCTAAGCTCTTACGAATATTTGCTCCTGTTATTGCACATGTTGTGACATATTTTTAACCTCACTCTTGTGTCTGGAAGAATCCCGAGAGCACGGAAAGCCGCCCATATTGTACCACTACACAAAAGTCATGAGGCTAGCAACCCAAACAATTATCATCCAATTTCCAAACTTTCCTGTCTAGTGAAAATTCTAGAAAAGCTCAATAGTACTCAGGTAGGTCTATTTCTTAATATGAATCATATCTTAAACACACATCAATCTGGGTTTAGATCAGGTCTCAGTACAGTGAATGTAGCCAGTGATATTATCTGTTCCTTGGACAAGAAAGAATGCTGTGTTGCACCTTTTATAGACCAAAGCATTTGATACTGTGGATCACACACATTTGACAACAATACATGTAAATGGTTCAAAAATTACATTACTGAAAGAAGTCAAGCAATAGTTACAGTCATCTTTTCTTAGTTATCTTACAAAAGGTGTGGCCCAAGGTTCTGGTACTGTCCTGTACTTTTTGCAGTATTTATTAACTGATGTGGTTCTTCAGTTAAGTACAGTAGTATACATTTGTATGCTAATGACACAGTTATCTATGCTACAGCGCCCTCTATGGCTGATGCAGTATCTAAATTGAAGAGTGATTTCCTAGCCATCCAAAATTGTCTGATTAAAAATAAACTCATTCTAAAGCCTAATAAAACAAATTATATGCTCTTTGACAGATCACAACTGAATAATCCAATCAATTGATGCTATAAACAGTATTCAAATTCAAAGAGTCACAAGTTATAACTACTTAGGTGTATGGCTAGATAAATCTCTTTATTTAAAAAAAAACATTGATTATGTAAGCCTCAATCTGAAACTAAAAATGTGATTTTGTTATAGAAACAGATAGTACCTTACACTTGAACAGAGAGAAAATTGTGCAGGCAACATTTTCATCTGTACTTGATTATGCTGACATTATATACATGCATGCCTCTGCACAAGTTCTGAAGCCACTCGATGCTCTTTACCACAGTGCACTAAGGTTCATCACAGGAGATGGCTATCACACACATCACTTTGTTTTATATGAGAAAGTTGAGTGGTCGTCTCTCTCAAAAAGGCGTGAACAATATTGGCTAATTTTTGTCTACAAAACCATTTTAAATAAACTGCCTTTTTATTTAACATCACTTTTAAATACACGATACTCTGTTTATATCACTCTGTCACAGGAACACTTTACACTGGATGTTCCTTACATGAACACAGAACTCGGAAAGACTGCATTTGCATACTATACTATGTACAGATGGATTAAATTACAAAACATATTCAAATTGTTTCAATTTCCATCTGTAGTCATCTTTAAATCTCTTTTAAATGGCGTTTTGCTTGACAAATGTACCTCTTTTAATTTATTTTAATTTGTTTTATTGTTATTCATGTTTTATGTCTTAATTTTCTTTTATTGTCTTTGTATATCATACAATATTATCATTATAACATTATTTGTATTTTATCTTTTCTGTATGTACACATGTATTTATCTACAGGGCACCATTGCAAAAGAAAGCTAGACTCTCAATTTGTCTTCCCTGTCTAAATAAAGGTACCATTATTATTATTATTATTATTATTATTATTATTATTATTATTATTATTATTTCACTGTGTGTGTACTAATTCTATAATATATTACCTTTAGTGCACAACAATTAGCCTGGATGAGTCTTCACAGACTTCTTCCCTATGGTGGTTATATTGTTCTGCATTTTATTGAAAATGATTTTGAGGCAACTCAAAAATGAAACTGTAATTAAAAAATGTTGCTGTAAAACATCATCATTTAAAAGACACATAAACTCTGGTTTTGTCTTTGTTGATGCTTTATTAGTGAAGTAATAGCCATATAAGAAAGTTATGCTATTACACAATTGTGAAAATGCAAAACAGACATTTCATGTAAGATTCAAAGAGCCAGACAATTTGCATAGAGAGCAACTAGAAAGATTTGAACTGTCATATGCCATTCAAACAAATGCAACCAATACATTTGTGCCTTAAACCTGACTGACACTCTCCCCCTTCATGTCTCCCAGTAGGACCCCGTTCCTGGTGTAGAAGTGCTTTGCCACAGAGGAGTGGAGAGGAGAGGAGATGTAGTCTTGACACTGCTGTCCACCGAGGCTTGGAGCACATTCGACCACATAGGAGAAGAAGAAGGTCCCATGATCAAGCATACAGGAGTCGGACACGGGTCCCTGACGCAGATCGAAGGAGCACTCTCCGAGTAGGTCGCTGTTCCAGTAAGAGTCCGCGTCGTACACCATGAATTCGGAGTTTGTCCTTCATGTTGATGGTGATGGGGCTGAACTCAAACTGCTCTCTCCATTTCGGGTTGTCATTGTCTTGAATGATGTCTGTACGCTTCACCTGTTCCCCGTAGCTAACCTTGACAAAAGCATCAGTTTCAGTCCATACATCCCCATACAACTTTTCAGCGTACAGCTTGAAGACCTTAAGAGTTGCTTGACCTTTACCAATGGGGCAGCAGTTTGAGCGGAGGGTTTGGCTGGAGTTGCACACACAGGCGCAGGGATCTCTCGGACTAGACCTGTGTCCGACTTTACAGGTTTCAGAGCATTTTTTACACACGGCATTTCTCTTGATGTACGTCTCGACTTCTCTCTTGATCCCGTTCGTGGCAGAGTGACTGCTGGGTAGAATGGTATGTAGAGGCTTTAGATTGTACTTCACCACATCAGGGGACGTCTTCAAGGTGCTCAGCCAGTTGTTGTACACAGAAGAGTCTGAATGGTCAAACAAGATGTCACCTCGAGTTATCTCCCCGCCTATGGCCTCAGTGTAACGCTCATTAAATGTGCTACTGAAACTATTATCATGACCTAACTTTTTACTTTTAGCTTGACAATGCTCCAACTCGGCTTTGATACTGGCTTTACTCTGTAAATTGGCTGAAGCTTCTACCGAAAGACAGTCGCTGACTTCAGTCTCTGTCAGCCCGTTGATACTGGCTTGACACATCTTTACTGAAGTGGTGGCTTTTATCTCTCCACCTAAAAACACCTGTGTGATGTAATGTGTGCCGTACGTGTCAATGAAGCCACGGTACAAAGCTGCAGATTTAGTTGAATATGGAGGAAGAGAGTTCACGGCGGATAAAAAGTCCTGATTCATTGGTGGTTTTGTAGCCACTCTGTACCTGAGAAGCAACAAATTCAAAGAATTAATCATTTTTTAAACATATTTGTTTACTGCAACCCCAGGTTTAAAAAGTTGTGTAAAATGTAAATAAAAACAGAATGCAAAAATAAATTTCATAAAACCATTTATCATGTGTTGGGTCAGTCTGCCCCAGGGCAGCTGTTGCTACTGAGATAGCTCACCACCTCTGAGTCTGACTGAGGAGTGAATAAATAATGCAACAAAAAAAGCTTTATATTATTATTACTATTATTATTATTATTTTATCTTTTAGTAGGTGTTGAGATATTTTACCATAAATAATAGCTCATTTGGCATCAACACAACAAAAATGTTGGGTAACAAAAGATTACAAAATGGTTCGCCATTTGTTTTTTATTAGTACAAGCACTTAGACTTTACCAGACTTTTGTTGCCCCATCACAACTTATTTGAGATGTACTGCTACCACTGAAGTCAAAATAAGCTGTTATTTTTAATAAAATGGTCAAATAGTCAATACCTGACATTTTGTTTTGTTTTATATGAATAAAACAATTGTTTATTGGAAATTCCTCACACCTTTCTCCCTCCTTTGTACCTCCCTTTTCTTGTTATTTTAGGTGATTTTACTTTTTTGTACAATTTATATTGCTTAGATTTTTTAAAATATACTTTAAATATTTCTAGGTGATTGTTGCATGTTGTGCTGAATGGATCAATGAGACATAGTTTGGCTCAATATTAGTGCACACTTATTGTATATTTTATGTTTTATTTAATATTTCTTTTTATGTTATGGTAGTTGTAAGATTATGAGATTTACAAGATTTTATATTAAAATTTTAATATAATTTTACACTGTTTCCCAGTGTCCCAAATGGATTTGTAAAAAGAACTACTTACTGATAGTAACTGCAGCAGACTGAATGGCGGTAGAAGTTGTAGTGGTCTTGTTTGGACTTCTGCATGGCAAACTTAGCAGCTCTGGAGTGAGACCCACCAAGGCCCACGCCAAGAGAAACAGAAGGGTCCACTGGGATGTCAAGGCCGAGTTTCCAGTTGTTGCTCACAGATGAAGTCGAATCATTGACCAGAGTTTCGGCAGAGTCGTAAGCCGTACTGGAGACAGTCAGGGTGCACTTGGGGAGCACCCTCCAGTCCACCACGGCCACAGGGACCTTCTGCCTCTCTCGGCCCATGTAGCTGTTGGAGTAAAGTTTGCATGTGCCGTTCCCCAGGTCCCATGTCTCAGTGTCGATGACGTATGCCCCTTTGCGCTGCATGGTGACAATGTCGAAGCCCTCTCCTCCCAGGTTGTACCCAGGGACCATGTGGGCACTCCGGCACTCTTCTGGGGTGCCATAACTGACTTTGGACGGATCACATGAAGGGGCCCATACGCCCAACAGCAACAAGAGCTGCCAGGTGATTGCCATCTGTAGAGAAAGCATTTCATATTGGTCAAAGCCAGATATGGCCAGATAGTTGCAGGGCTGGCCCACAGACAGATACAGACAAACATTTACTCTCACATTTATTTAATGGCAGTTTAGAGTTATAACTTTACATTAAAGTTAAAATCTATATAACATCTAGTTGCAGATATATACGTATGTACTCTGAGGGACAGTGATATGGTCCAGACTTACCTTGACAAGTACCAGTGAGCTCTGCCAGTGGCACACAAAATCTGACCAAATATATAGGTTAGTCATGGGGGAGGAGCTGTCTTTGTGTGTTTGAAAATCACACCTTTTCTAAAGGACCATCTGACACACAATTTTACTTCCAGTAAATATAGGGTTAGGGGTTAGGGTTTTTACCTCCAGTAAAAATGTATTTTGATCAAACTAGACAAAAAATAAAATAAAATAAAATCATCTTCTTCCACTTCCTCGTGGGGGGTGACTTTCGGCTTAAGGTGAGGAAAACCTTGGACAATGGTCAGATAGTGTGGTTGACAAATGTATTTTAACTAGTGGTGGGACTCGATTAAAGAGATGTATCTAATTAATTACAGGCTTTGTAATTAATTAATCGCGATTAATAGCATTTTTATCAAAAATCAATATTGCTTTATTATATGTCAGAAATAAAATATAGGAGCTTATTTGTATGTTCTGGCATGTTTTAACTTGATTTCAAACTAACACCGCGGTCAAACAGAGCAGGATTCAGCGTTTGTGCATCGACCTCTGCCTCTGAGCACGGAGTAACACGCGCAACGCCTTTCTCTTCTCTGTGCTCCTGTGACCTCCGCGTGGACCTGTCCTCTGTCCTTTGCGTCTTAACCCAGCATACCGCTGTCTTCTGTGTCGTCAGTCAGCTGTGAGAACGATCGCAGAGAAGATGAGCGGCGCCTTGAAAGTGAAAGAAAAGTGACGCCATGCGCTGGTTGCGTGGAGGCGGCCGACCTCGGCCCCGCAGTTCCCTGCAGTGCAGTCTGTGGCACATTATCTGTTCACAGCTAAAATCCACTCACATTTGGCGTGGTTTGGTCGTGGTATGGAGGTCCAGCCCTGGTTGTGCCAGAAACTAGGTCACTGAGAAAAGTTCCTGTTGTCATAGACAAGTGCGATTAATTCTTTTAACGCGTTAATTTCTCTGTAATTAATTAATCGTGATTAACGCGTTAGCCCTAATCTTAACATAATTACTATGTCACAATTACCTTACTTTTATTTTTTCTTAGAGTCTATCTTACAATGTTTAAGGAGAGTTCCTCTGGTCTAGTTTAATGGACACTGTCTGTGTATAAAACGCTACAGTGGGACTGCCCCACTCTGAGCTTTTCTCATAGTCTTCTCTTCTTCACTCCTTCTCTTGCAAGAGCATAAATGCCACAAAGGCAACTGTTTGACTCAAGACCTATTATATCTTTCTCACACAAATATACAAGCTACTAAAATTTCCACAACAATAGTTAATAAATCTGAGAAACTGATCATTTTTCAGTGGTCTCTTATTTTTTTTTCTATATGCTTGTGTTTAACCAGTTCACCCGGAGAGTATGCACAATAACACAGGGAGCACATGCACAGTACCTCACAGAGAGATCATGTGCCAGCCGACTCAGAGATCAAACCCACAACCTCTTTGCTGTGAGGCAGGGGCACTAACCACTGCCACTGTAATAGAACATTATAGTGCTATATTAAATATATATTTGTACAAGGCATTTGTTGTATTTGTAGGGACTTGTTCTGAGACAGGACAGAATTAAAATAATAATAAGGCTTTTGCTCTTAATCATATCATAATCATAAGTGTTAACCTATAATATCACACATTTCACACGAGTTAACAAAGCTATGTGTTGCAGATGTGATGAGCCATCAGGTCTGATGATTTGGTGTCCAAATCGGTGCAAAAACATTGTGTTTACATACAAGCAGCTTAGAGCATAATGTGAAACATGCATGGAAAATGAACATGACTGAGTATTAGTCCTAGTTGCTTGGATTTTATGCACTCATTTGACTAAATACAGAGTTTTGTCACTGAGCTGGAGTTATCTTTGCATCTATGAAACTCACACCTTTTTCTGAATGATCATTTCTCAGGCACCATTTATTTCCTTCATGTTATAAATAGAATGAGTGTCAAACTGTAATACCTAATGCATCGACGTCACTTCCGGTGAGTTCACTCCGTTGTTGATTCTACTATAATACACAACTGTTCTTCGTCATTTGACCAAATCGAATTATTTAAGACATATCTTCTAGTAGTTTAACTTAGTTACTCTGTGAGAAATCTAGTATCGTATATAATCGCTTCGTGTCCAAGCCACTTTCAGTAATAGTTTACTAGTCTCTGTTAGCCTTTAGCGTATCTTAGCCTAGCATTAGCATGGCGTCTCCGTCCTCCGCCTTCACCCCTCTTTTCTGCTCAATGTGCCATATGTTCAGCGAGAATCCTGCCTCCTTTAGTGATGATAGCAGTAGGTGTGTGAAGTGTAGTTTGTTTTTAGTTTTGGAGGCCAGGTTAGAGCAGCTAGAAGCACGGCTCCGCACAGTGGAGGCTGAGGCTAAGCCAGCTAGCCAGGTAGCTATAGGGACCGCGGACCGCGCTAGCAGTTGCAGGAGCAGGAGCGCTAGCCAGACTAGCCCCCCAGCGCCTCCCCAGCAGCCGGGGGACAAGCAGGGTGGCTTTGTAACAGTAAGAAGGAAGCATAGCGTTAAACGCAAACACTTAGACCACCCAAAGCTTCCCGTCTGTAATAGGTTTTCTCCCCTCAGCGACACACCCGCTGAACCATCGACTCTGGTGATTGGGAGCTCGATAGTTAGAGACGTGAAGCTGCCAGCGGCTACGGTTAGGTGTTTTCCGGGGGCCAGAGTGGGTGACATCGAAGGAAACCTTAGGCTTTTAGCCCAGAGTAGGACCAGGTTCCGTCGAATCGTGATTCACGTTGGCGGTAACGACGCCCGGCGGAGACAATCAGAGGTGCTCAAATTGAACGTAGGGTCGGTGTGCAAACTTGCTAAGTCGATGTCGGACACCGTAATATTCTCTGGTCCCCTGCCGAATTTGACTAATGATGAAATGTACAGCCGAGCTTCATCATTCAACCGCTGGTTATCTAGATGGTGCCCAGAAAACGGCATAGGCTTTATTGATAATTGGCGAGCGTTTTGGGGAAAGCCCGGTCTCTTACGTAGAGACGGCATTCATCCAACGTTGGATGGTGCCGCGTTGCTGTCCAGAAATATGGCTGATAGCATTAGTCGTTCAACCTGACGAGCCAGAGGTGGGACCCGGGCACAGAGCAGTAGTTTAAAACACTTCTCTGAGCTTCCTTACGAGCTGGTACAAACCCAGCATAAAGGTATTTTAGCAGAGCAAATAGAGACTGTGTCTGTCCCCCGCCTAAACACCAACTCCAACAGCAAAAGACAAATAAGAGTGAGAGCCACAAATTTAATAAAAATAACTTGTGGACCTATTAATAATATTAATAATAATCAGAACAATAACGTAATTAAATGTGGATTACTAAACATTAGGTCAATTTCCCCTAAATCCCTGTTAGTTAATGAATTAATTAATGATAATAAACTTAACCTACTGGCCTTAACAGAAACCTGGCTACAACAGGATGATTATGTGAGACTTAATGAAGCTACTCCCCCAAGTCATGTAAACTTTCAGACAGCGAGGAGCACAGGCCGAGGTGGAGGAGTGGCAGTAATATCACAGTCTAGTTTACTTCTTAGCCCCAAGTCTAAACACACATATAATTCCTTTGAAAGCCTAATACTAACTATAAATTACCCTAACTGTAAGAAACAAAAACCAGTTATGTTTATAATCATCTACCGGCCTCCTGGTCCCTATTCCGAATTTTTAATTGCGTTCTCTGACTTTCTATCCAGTATAGTGTTAGACTCAGATAAGATTGTAATTGTAGGGGACTTTATAATTCATGTTGACGACAACAGCGGCTGTTTAGGAAATGCATTTGCAGTCTTATTAGACAGCGTAGGTTTTACTCAAAACGTAAATGAACCCACTCATTGTCACAAGCACACCCTGGATCTTGTTTTAACCTATGGTATAGAGATTAGTGAGCTCACTGTCCTCCCTCATAACCCCATACTCTCAGATCACTTTCTAATTACCTTTCAGTTTATACTCAAAGACTTTACTGTCCCAATGAACAAAACCCAGATTAGAAGAACATTATCTGACCAATCTGTGTCAAAGTTTAAACACATAATAAAGCCAATATTTAGTACAATGTTGAGTGAGTATGTTGAGAACAGCTCCCATAGCTCGAGTCCCAGTAAAAGTGATCAGTTTGTTGACAGCGCCATGCAGTCTTTAAAGACAGCTCTAGACAATGTAGCTCCATTAAAACAAAAGGTTGTTAGGCCGAATCGAGTAGCACCATGGTTTAATGCTGAAACACGTTCCCTTAAACAAGCAACTCGTAAATTAGAAAGGCTATGGCGTCACTCCAGCTCAAAGCAGTCTCTGAATGCCTGGAAATATAGTCTTTTAAATTATAAAAAATCTCTGCGTGAGGCCAAAACCAGATACTATTCAACTTTAATAGAAGAAAATAGGAACAACCCTAGGTTTCTGTTCAGCACTGTAGCCAGGCTGACCACCAGTCACAGCTCAGTAGAACCCCGTATCCCTGTTACTCTCAGCTGTGAAAACTTTCTTCAATTCTTTAATGACAAAATCACAAGTATTAGAGACAAATTAAATAATACTCTCCCTACGATCAGCTCAGAGCAAGCCAAAGCTGTAAAAATGGAGGCCACTTTAAAACCATCTGTAACGTTAGACTGCTTCATCGGTGTAGATCAGACTGAGATAACGTCAGTCATTATGTCCTCCAAAACTTCAACTTGTCTTCTAGACCCAATTCCTACCAAACTTTTTAAAGAAACTCTCCCCCTAATTAATGAACCTATACTCAACATAATAAACACCTCCCTAGAAACAGGCTATGTGCCACAGTCTTTTAAATATGCAGTTATTAAACCGCTTCTGAAAAAACCCAGTCTAGATCCTGACATTTTAGCCAACTACAGACCAATATCAAATCTCCCTTTTATTTCAAAAATCCTAGAAAGAGTTGTAGTTAAACAGTTATGTCGCCACCTACAGGACAATAGCTTATTTGAAGATTTTCAGTCAGGTTTTAGACCCCACCATAGCACAGAAACTGCATTAGTCAGAGTCACAAATGACTTGTTATTAAGTTCAGACAATGGACTGGTCTCAATCCTAGTTCTGTTAGATCTCAGTGCAGCCTTTGACACCATTGACCACAGCATCTTACTCCAGAGATTAGACTGTGACATAGGGGTCAGAGGAACCGCCCTCTGCTGGTTTAAATCATACTTATCAGACAGGTACCAGTTTGTTAGTGTAAATGAACATTCCTCACAGTGCAGTAAAGTTAGCTATGGAGTGCCGCAAGGCTCAGTACTTGGACCCATTCTGTTCATGCTTTACATGCTGCCTTTAGGAAACTTAATCAGAAAACATGGCATTAATTTTCACTGTTACGCAGACGATACACAGTTGTATTTATCAATTAAACCTGATCAGAATGACCGCGTTGAGAAACTTAGCGCCTGTGTGAGAGACATAAAGACCTGGATGACAATTAATTATCTCCTCCTAAACCCAGAAAAAACAGAGGTCATTATACTAGGCCCCAAAAAGCTGAGAGATGCTCTGTCTGACCAGATAGTCTCCCTGGACGGTGTCAGTGTAGCCTCAAGTTCTACTGTGAGAAACTTAGGAGTTTTATTTGATCAAGATTTATCATTTAAGGCTCATATAAACCAAGCCTGTAAAACAGCATTCTTTCACTTACGTAACATAGCCAAAATCAGAAATATTTTATCTAAAAATGATGCTGAAAACCTTGTCCATGCGTTTGTTACATCTAGGTTAGATTACTGTAACTCTCTGCTGGCAGCGTGCCCTAAAAACTCATTAAAATGTTTTCAGCTTGTTCAAAACGCAGCAGCAAGATTATTAACAGGAACTAACAGGAGAGAACATATTACTCCTGTGCTAGCTTCACTTCACTGGCTTCCAGTTGAATTCAGAATTAGGTTTAAAATCCTTCTCCTGACTTACAAGGCCGTAAATGGTATGGCCCCATCCTACATTAATGATGTTATAGAGCCATACCAACCAAGCAGGGTACTGCGCTCACAAAATGCAGGGCTATTAGTGGTTCCCAGGGTTTCTAAAAGTACAGTTGGAGGTAGAGCCTTTAGTTACCAAGCTCCTGTTTTATGGAATCAGCTTCCAGCTCATGTTAGAGAGGCAGACACAGTCTCTACATTTAAGGTTAGGCTTAAAACGTTCCTCTTTGAGAAAGCTTATGGCCAGGCCAGCTAGGAACAGGGTTAATTCCACAGTTGAAGCTAGGCTGCTCCAGGAGCTAGAAGCTGGGGGAAGTATGGTGCACTGAGCCTCTGTCCTCTGGTTTCATCTGCTGCTCCTCTTCTATCACTGTGATTAATATAATGAAATACTCTATATCTCCAATCAGTTCATTGCTATTCACAAGTTGTCCCTCTCTCCCACTCCCCTCTGGGGAGTGGGGACTGTTTCAGATGCCTGGCTGCTGGCAGATGTCCCAGTGATGATTGGATAGCTGACCCCATCTGTGCTCCTGTCCCGACCTGTGTGCCCTCAACCTCACCTCTAAGGATTTCCCGGATCTACCTCAACCCACTCACATGTCTGGATGAGGCCCACCTGCTGCATCCTGGATTTCCCGGACCTATCTCTCTCCACTCACCTGTCTGGATGAGGTCCCTGCTGCAGCCCGGATCTCCCGGACCTATCTCGCCCACTTACTAGTCTGGATGAGGCCACCTGCTGCATCCTATGGACTTCCTCAACCTATCTCACCCACTCTCGTCTGGATGAATCCTTACAGAGCTGATCTATGATCCTATAGATGAACTAAGGGACTAACAGTCCTAGATGGATTGCCTGTCCGTCCTGGGAGAGGATCTCTCCTTCAATATGGGCTCCATAAGGTTTCTTCTTTTTTCCCGTACCTGGGTTTTTTAGGAGTTTTTCCTTACCGAGAAGGAGGGTCTAAGGACAGGAGTGTCCTGGGTCTATTTAGTTTAGTGTAGTTATTGTTTGTGCTGATTGTGTGTTAAGTCTGATTGTGTGTTTATGTTTGATCAACTGTTTGTGAAGCCCTTTGAGGCGACTTTTGTTGTGATATTGGGCTATACAAATAAATCTGAATTGAATTGAATTGAACTGTATGTAACTGAATGTGTTGTTGTGGTGTAGTTTAGTGACAAGTGAATACAGGACCACTGCCTTTTCACACAATCTAAAACAACCAGGCCTTTCTTGAATACACAGACAATTCTGTTGTAAGAAACAGAGAGGGCACTGACATGGAAGGTTTAAAGCATTGCAGGAAGAAAAAAGGGCTCTGTTTTTTACTGTAAAGTCCAAGGTTAAGTTTATGTACTATTTGTGCATTTAATGTTTATTTGCAACCTTCTTAAACAACATATTGCACGTCTCTTATATGTTTTTATTGAGGAAATAAAGATGTTCAGAGAGCAGCCACTTCTGTTTGCACTTAATAGTACTGTCTGTTAAAGTAAATTATTATCATAGTTTCCATCAATGTTTGTTGACATTTTCCTTTAACCTGTTTATAGTCTGAATAATATTTAGGAGACAGAACAAATAATACAATACTCAGTTTGCTCACAATTTTTGAAGATCATTTTAACTTTAATTTTATCTTTTAAAATAATTGTAGTTTTGTTAGGTACTGCATAACAACAACAACAACAACAACAACAACAACAACAACAACAACAACAACAATAATAATAATAATAATAATAATAATAATAATTATTATTATTATTATTATTATTATTATTATTATTATTATTATTATAACACAGTGCATAATATAATAAATGCAAATGACCATAAGAAAATAGAGAATTGGTCTTATACATTTCTTATACACTGTCTGCTCTCTTTAAGTGCTGCCACTACAGATATAAACAGGTGTGCATTTCAGTGGTTCAGTTCAAAGTGAAATTCATAAATCATTTTAGCATTAATTCACTTCTGTTGTTATGATTACAGTCCATCCATCTATCTTCTTCCACTTAGCCGGGGCTGGGTCGTGGGGGCAGCAGTCTAAGCAGGGACACCCAGACTTCCCTCTCCCCGGACACTTCCTCCAGCTCGCCTGGAGGAACCCAAGGTGTTCCCAAGCCAGCCGGGAGACATAGTCCCTCAAGCGTGTCCTAGGTCTCCCCTGGGGCCTTCTCTCAGTGGGACATGCCCGAAACACCTCCACAGGGAGGCGTCCAGGAGGCCTCCGGAACAGATGCCCGAGCCACCTCAGTTGGCCCCTCTCGATGTGGAGGAGCAGCGGCTCTACTCCAAGCTTCTCCCGAGTAACTGAGCTCCTCACCCTATCTCTAAGGGAGCGCCCAGCCACCCTGCGGAGGAAACTCATTTTGGCCGCTTGTATCCAGGATCTTGTCCTTTTGGTCATGACCCATAGCTCATGACCATAGGTGAGAGTAGGAACGTAGATTGACCGGTAAATCGAGAGCTTTGCCTTTCGGCTCAGCTCCTTCTTCACCACAACAGCCCGATACAACGACCGCATTACTGCAGACGCTGCACCGATCCGCCTGTCGATCTCACACTCCATCCTTCCCCCGAGATACTTAAACTCCTCCACTTGAGGCAGGAACTCTCCTCCGACCTGGAGAGGACATAGACGAGTCCACCATAAAGTCCCCAGCCTCTGCTTCCTCTATAGAAGGCATGTCAGTGTGATTGAGGAGATCCTCAAAGTATTCCTTCCACTGCCCGACAACATCCCCAGTTGAGGTCAGCAACCCCCACCTCCACTGTAAACAGTGTTGGTGAAGCACTGCTTCCCCCTCCTGAGGTGGCGGATGGTTTGCCAGAATTTCTTCAAGGCCGACCGATAGTCCTCCTCCATGGCCTCCCGAACTCCTCCCAGACCCGAGTTTTTGCCTCCACAACTGCCACAGCATGCTTGGCCTGCCGGTACCCGTCAGCTGCCTCAGGAGTCCCACGAGCCAGCCAGTCGATAGGACTCCTTCCTCAGCCTGATGACATCCCTTACTTCTGGTGCCCACCACCGGGTTTGGGGATTGCCGCCACAACAAGCACCAAAGACCTTACGGGAACAGCCACATCGACAGTGGAGGCGGAGAACACGGCCCATTCGGACTCAATGTCCCCAACCTCCCTCGGGATCTGGATGAAGCTCTCCTGGAGGTGGGAGTTGAAGACCCCTCTAACAGAGGACTCAGCCAAACATTCCCAACAGACCCTCACAACACATTTGGGCCTGCTGAGTCTATCCGGCCTTCTCCTCCGCCAGCAGATCCAACTCACCACCAGGTGGTGATCAGTTGACAGCTCAGCCCTTCTCTTCACCCAAGCGTCCAAGGCACATGGCCGAAGGTCAACTGAAACGACAACAAAGTCGATCATCAACCTCCGACCTACGATGTCCTGGTGCCACGTGCACCGATGGACACCCTTGTGCTTGAACATGGTGTTTGTTATGGACAATCCGTGACTAGCACAGAAGTCCAAAAACAGAACACCACTCGGATTCAGATCAGGGAGGCCGTTCCCAGTTGGAGCACTTTCCAGCACCCCTCCCAAGGACTCCAAGAAGGCGGGTACTCTATACCACTGTTCGGCCCGTAAGGCGAGACAACAGTGAGAGACCTATGCCTATGCCTGAAGGCGCAGGGACGGGACCCTCTCATTCAGTAGGGAAAACTCCAACACATGGCGGCTGAGCTGAGGGGCTATAAGTAAACCCACACCAGCCCGCCACCTCACACAATGGGCAACTCCAGAGTAGAAGAGAGTCCAGCCTCTCTCAAGGAGTTGGGTTCCAGAGCCCAAACTGTGCGTGGAGGCGAGCCCGAATATCTCTCGCCAGTACCGCTCAACCTCCCTCACAAGCTCAGGCTCCTTTCCCCTCAGCGAGGTGACATTCCATGTCTCCAGAGCTAGTTTCTGTGTCCAGAGATCAGGTTGTCGAGGCCCCCGCCTTTGACTACTGCCCTATCCTCTCTGCACCAGCCCTCCTGCAGGTGGCGGGTTCACAGGAGGACAGCTCCACGTTGTCCTTTCAGGCCCCATGGGGAGAGACCCAACTACTGGGCGCTCGCTTTCGAGCCCCAACCCCAGGCCTGGCTACAGGCTGGGGCCCCGGCTGCACCATACTGAGCGACGTAACTGGCCTTGTTTTTATTCTCTTCATAAGGGTCTTGTGAACTGCTCTTAGTCTGGCCCATCACCTAGGACCTGTTTGCCATGGGAGACCCTAACAGGAGCATTAAGCCCCCGACAACATAGCTCCTGGGATCAATCTGGCATTCAAACCCCTGCACCACGATAAGGTGGCGGTTTAAAGAGGGGGTTTCATTGATTACAGTCAATGAAAACCAAAATTAAAATAATACCTAATACTACATAATGTTCGAAACCACAATAAATAAATACTTGAAATATTTCACTTTGTGAGAGTCTATATCATTAATTACCGATCAACCATCTGAGCATTATCAAAAGCAGTGTGTGAAGTGTTACTGTGGGCAGCCACAGGGGGCGGGCTCATGAACAGTATGCAAAGTGTGTGCAGAAAACTCACGGTCTCCAGTGTTTATAAGTCACATGAACATAAAGATGCACTCAGTTTTACACAGCTCACAAACAAGAGATTATAAGCTTCACATGTGGATACAACCATGTGACATATAAAGGCTTGAATTGATTTGTGTGAGGAAATTTTGGTCTGAAACTTCATGTTCATTTTGTTAGACGTTTGTAGTTACAGGTGGTTGTACTGTACAGTAGTAGCGCTCTAAGTGTCCAGTTTGTAGCCTGGCGTCTCTTGATAAAGGTTCGCCCCCTGCTGCTGGTCATGTGACACTGCAACCCCGTCTTTCCTTTCTGATGAGTGCCGCTGCAGTGTATTTTTACACCACTGAGGGGCAATCGAGTCGTGTCAAACACATAACTTTGTAACTGTACCGTCTCAAGTATGCAGCAGTTCATATCTTCTCATTGTTATGTACCAGTACTACAACAACATCATGGAAAAGTCTATTTATTACAGTTGTTCTATTAAAAGTAAAATGCATAGGCCTATATATAGAATCAAACATTTATCAAATCCTGAAGATTACTGTATAGCTTACAGTTAATGTAAACCAAAGGTTAGTAGATAATAATGCATAATCATTATAATCATCAACATAAATAAATTCTTGAATTATTTTACTGTATGTACTGATATCATATGTATGTGTGTTTCACTTTACATTCACTTCTGAAAATTTTCATTCATCTCCTTCCACTTATTGCTGTTTGGGGTCACGAGTACTGGAGCCTATTCCAATAACTTTAGGCCTTAGGCGAGGTACACCCTGGACAGGGGCCAGTTAGTTGCAGGGCTGACAGAGAGACAAACACAGACATTCACTTTCACATTTATTAACTAGGGGCAGTTTTAGAGTCACAAATTCACCTAACACATGCATGTCTTTAGATAATGGAGGATGCTGGAGTACCCAGAGTACCCGGAGAACCTATGGTAACACAGGGAGGACATGCAGACTCCACCCAGAAAATTCACATGTCAGCCATGAGAACCTACTGCCATGGTTAGTGCTCTTGAATAACAGCAAAGAGATTGTGAAAATCTAATTTATATGTTGATGTATGCCTGTGAATAGTTTTATTTATTTATTAAACTGGTCAGTTGTGCATTGACTTTACTAATACAGGCCTCTGCAGTGAGCGTGAATAGAATCAGGCTGCGAAGATCCTTCTAAAGTAAGCCTAAAAATATAAAGTTGTTTATTCAAAGATGTGATCTCAACAAAGATATTATTTATACTGATCCTAATGTGAATATTTCAGTTGTGATTTCTTTTTTGATCTAAATACAGCAAACTAAAAACAAATAAAAAAAAATAAAAATGACTCAAATCAAAATGTTTTTCTCTGTTCATTGTGTAAAATTTTATAGGATATAGGGGCACATCAATAAATCAGAATATTGTGGAAAAATCTTTTTTTCCCAATAGTTCAGTTCATGTCGCTTCACTCTGTGTACTAAAACTATAACTGTCAGTTTTTAATTGAAATACTCACAAACTTTCTCACCTTATTCAAATTTATTAACAAAGAGAAAGACTATTTAGCCACCGCACACACAGTATTATTGATATGATCCTTAATTTGAGCTTTCATTTCACCTAAGTTTCAGCAGGTTTTCCCCTTTAGTGCACAACAATTAGCCTAGATGAGTCTTCACAAACATGTTCCTCTTTGGTGGTTGGTTACTCAGTTTGAATGAGGAACGTCAAAAATGAAACTGTAATTAAAAAATGTTGCTATAAAAATCATCATTTAAAAGACACATAAACACTGGTTTTGTCTTTGTTGATGCTTTATTAGTGAAGTAATAGCCATATAAGTAAGTTATACTGTTACACAATTGTGAAAATGCAAAACAGACATTCCATGCAAGATTCAAAGAGCCAGACAATTTGCATAGAGAGCAACTAGAAAGATTTGAACTGTCATATGCCATTCAAACAAATGCAACCAATACATTTGTGCCTTAAACCTGACTGACACTCTCCCCCTTCATGTCTCCCAGTAGGACCCCGTTCCTGGTGTAGAAGTGCTTTGCCACAGAGGAGTGGAGAGGAGAGGAGATGTAGTCTTGACACTGCTGTCCACCGAGGCTTGGAGCACATTCGACCACATAGGAGAAGAAGAAGGTCCCATGATCAAACATACAGGAGTCGGACACGGGTCCCTGACGCAGATCGAAGGAGCACTCTCCGAGTAGGTCGCTGTTCCAGTAAGAGTCTGAGTCGTACACCATGAATTGGAGTTTGTCCTTCATGTTGATGGTGATGGGGCCGAACTCAAACCGCTCTCTCCATTTTGGGTGGTTGTTGTCTTGAATGATGTCTGTACGCTTCACCTGTTCCCCGTAGCTAACCTCGACAGAAGCATCAGTTTCAGTCCATACATCCCCATACAACTTTTCAGCGTACAGCTTGAAGACCTTAAGAGTTGCTTGACCTTTACCAGTGGGGCAGCAGTTTGAGCGGAGGGTTTGGCTGGAGTTGCACACACAGGCGCAGGGATCTCTCGGACTAGACCTGTGTCCGACTTTACAGGTTTCAGAGCATTTTTTACACACGGCATTTCTCTTGATGTACGTCTCGACTTCTCTCTTGATCCCGTTCATGGCAGAGTGACTGCTGGGTAGAATGGTATGTAGAGGCTTTAGATTGTACTTCACCACATCAGGGGACGTCTTCAAGGTGCTCAGCCAGTTGTTGTACACAGAAGAGTCTGAATGGTCAAACAAGATGTCACCTCGAGTTATCTCCCCGCCTATGGCCTCAGTGTAACGCTCATTAAATGTGCTACTGAAACTATTACCATGACCTAACTTCTTACTTTTAGCTTGACAATGCTCCAACTCGGCTTTGATACTGGCTTTACTCTGTAAATTGGCTGAAGCTTCTACCGAAAGACAGTCGCTGACTTCAGTCTCTGTCAGCCCGTTGATACTGGCTTGACACATCTTTACTGAAGTGGTGGCTTTTATCTCTCCACCTAAAAACACCTGTGTGATGTAATGTGTGCCGTACGTGTCAATGAGGCCACGGTACAAAGCTGCAGATTTAGTTGAATATGGAGGAAGAGAGTTCACGGCGGATAAAAAGTCCTGATTCATTGGTGGTTTTGTAGCCACTCTGTACCTGAGAAGCAACAAATTCAAAGAATTAATCATTTTTTAAACATATTTGTTTACTGCAACCCCAGGTTTAAAAAGTTGTGTAAAATGTAAATAAAAACAGAATGCAAAAATAAATTTCATAAAACCATTTATCATGTGTTGGGTCAGTCTGCCCCAGGGCAGCTGTTGCTACTGAGATAGCTCACCACCTCTGAGTCTGACTGAGGAGTGAATAAATAATGCAACAAAAAAAGCTTTATATTATTATTACTATTATTATTATTATTTTATCTTTTAGTAGGTGTTGAGATATTTTACCATAAATAATAGCTCATTTGGCATCAACACAACAAAAATGTTGGGTAACAAAAGATTACAAAATGGTTCGCCATTTGTTTTTTATTAGTACAAGCACTTAGACTTTACCAGACTTTTGTTGCCCCATCACAACTTATTTGAGATGTACTGCTACCACTGAAGTCAAAATAAGCTGTTATTTTTAATAAAATGGTCAAATAGTCAATACCTGACATTTTGTTTTGTTTTATATGAATAAAACAATTGTTTATTGGAAATTCCTCACACCTTTCTCCCTCCTTTGTACCTCCCTTTTCTTGTTATTTTAGGTGATTTTACTTTTTTGTACAATTTATATTGCTTAGATTTTTTAAAATATACTTTAAATATTTCTAGGTGATTGTTGCATGTTGTGCTGAATGGATCAATGAGACATAGTTTGGCTCAATATTAGTGCACACTTATTGTATATTTTATGTTTTATTTAATATTTCTTTTTATGTTATGGTAGTTGTAAGATTATGAGATTTACAAGATTTTATATTAAAATTTTAATATAATTTTACACTGTGTCCCAGTGTCCCAAATGGATTTGTAAAAAGAACTACTTACTGATAGTAACTGCAGCAGACTGAATGGCGGTAGAAGTTGTAGTGGTCTTGTTTGGACTTCTGCATGGCAAACTTAGCAGCTCTGGAGTGAGACCCACCAAGGCCCACGCCAAGAGAAACAGAAGGGTCCACTGGGATGTCAAGGCCGAGTTTCCAGTTGTTGCTCACAGATGAAGTCGAATCATTGACCAGAGTTTCGGCAGAGTCGTAAGCCGTACTGGAGACAGTCAGGGTGCACTTGGGGAGCACCCTCCAGTCCACCACGGCCACAGGGACCTTCTGCCTCTCTCGGCCCATGTAGCTGTTGGAGTAAAGTTTGCATGTGCCGTTCCCCAGGTCCCATGTCTCAGTGTCGATGACGTATGCCCCTTTGCGCTGCATGGTGACAATGTCGAAGCCCTCTCCTCCCAGGTTGTACCCAGGGACCATGTGGGCACTCCGGCACTCTTCTGGGGTGCCATAACTGACTTTGGACGGATCACATGAAGGGGCCCATACGCCCAACAGCAACAAGAGCTGCCAGGTGATTGCCATCTGTAGAGAAAGCATTTCATATTGGTCAAAGCCAGATATGGCCAGATAGTTGCAGGGCTGGCCCACAGACAGATACAGACAAACATTTACTCTCACATTTATTTAATGGCAGTTTAGAGTTATAACTTTACATTAAAGTTAAAATCTATATAACATCTAGTTGCAGATATATACGTATGTACTCTGAGGGACAGTGATATGGTCCAGACTTACCTTGACAAGTACCAGTGAGCTCTGCCAGTGGCACACAAAATCTGACCAAATATATAGGTTAGTCATGGGGGAGGAGCTGTCTTTGTGTGTTTGAAAATCACACCTTTTCTAAAGGACCATCTGACACACAATTTTACTTCCAGTAAATATAGGGTTAGGGGTTAGGGTTTTTACCTCCAGTAAAAATGTATTTTGATCAAACTAGACAAAAAATAAAATAAAATAAAATCATCTTCTTCCACTTCCTCGTGGGGGGTGACTTTCGGCTTAAGGTGAGGAAAACCTTGGACAATGGTCAGATAGTGTGGTTGACAAATGTATTTTAACTAGTGGTGGGACTCGATTAAAGAGATGTATCTAATTAATTACAGGCTTTGTAATTAATTAATCGCGATTAATAGCATTTTTATCAAAAATCAATATTGCTTTATTATATGTCAGAAATAAAATATAGGAGCTTATTTGTATGTTCTGGCATGTTTTAACTTGATTTCAAACTAACACCGCGGTCAAACAGAGCAGGATTCAGCGTTTGTGCATCGACCTCTGCCTCTGAGCACGGAGTAACACGCGCAACGCCTTTCTCTTCTCTGTGCTCCTGTGACCTCCGCGTGGACCTGTCCTCTGTCCTTTGCGTCTTAACCCAGCATACCGCTGTCTTCTGTGTCGTCAGTCAGCTGTGAGAACGATCGCAGAGAAGATGAGCGGCGCCTTGAAAGTGAAAGAAAAGTGACGCCATGCGCTGGTTGCGTGGAGGCGGCCGACCTCGGCCCCGCAGTTCCCTGCAGTGCAGTCTGTGGCACATTATCTGTTCACAGCTAAAATCCACTCACATTTGGCGTGGTTTGGTCGTGGTATGGAGGTCCAGCCCTGGTTGTGCCAGAAACTAGGTCACTGAGAAAAGTTCCTGTTGTCATAGACAAGTGCGATTAATTCTTTTAACGCGTTAATTTCTCTGTAATTAATTAATCGTGATTAACGCGTTAAAGTTCCAGCCCTAATCTTAACATAATTACTATGTCACAATTACCTTACTTTTATTTTTTCTTAGAGTCTATCTTACAATGTTTAAGGAGAGTTCCTCTGGTCTAGTTTAATGGACACTGTCTGTGTATAAAACGCTACAGTGGGACTGCCCCACTCTGAGCTTTTCTCATAGTCTTCTCTTCTTCACTCCTTCTCTTGCAAGAGCATAAATGCCACAAAGGCAACTGTTTGACTCAAGACCTATTATATCTTTCTCACACAAATATACAAGCTACTAAAATTTCCACAACAATAGTTAATAAATCTGAGAAACTGATCATTTTTCAGTGGTCTCTTATTTTTTTTTCTATATGCTTGTGTTTAACCAGTTCACCCGGAGAGTATGCACAATAACACAGGGAGCACATGCACAGTACCTCACAGAGAGATCATGTGCCAGCCGACTCAGAGATCAAACCCACAACCTCTTTGCTGTGAGGCAGGGGCACTAACCACTGCCACTGTAATAGAACATTATAGTGCTATATTAAATATATATTTGTACAAGGCATTTGTTGTATTTGTAGGGACTTGTTCTGAGACAGGACAGAATTAAAATAATAATAAGGCTTTTGCTCTTAATCATATCATAATCATAAGTGTTAACCTATAATATCACACATTTCACACGAGTTAACAAAGCTATGTGTTGCAGATGTGATGAGCCATCAGGTCTGATGATTTGGTGTCCAAATCGGTGCAAAAACATTGTGTTTACATACAAGCAGCTTAGAGCATAATGTGAAACATGCATGGAAAATGAACATGACTGAGTATTAGTCCTAGTTGCTTGGATTTTATGCACTCATTTGACTAAATACAGAGTTTTGTCACTGAGCTGGAGTTATCTTTGCATCTTTGAAACTCACACCTTTTTCTGAATGATCATTTCTCAGGCACCATTTATTTCCTTCATGTTATAAATAGAATGAGTGTCAAACTGTATGTAACTGAATGTGTTGTTGTGGTGTAGTTTAGTGACAAGTGAATACAGGACCACTGCCTTTTCACACAATCTAAAACAACCAGGCCTTTCTTGAATACACAGACAATTCTGTTGTAAGAAACAGAGAGGGCACTGACATGGAAGGTTTAAAGCATTGCAGGAAGAAAAAAGGGCTCTGTTTTTTACTGTAAAGTCCAAGGTTAAGTTTATGTACTATTTGTGCATTTAATGTTTATTTGCAACCTTCTTAAACAACATATTGCACGTCTCTTATATGTTTTTATTGAGGAAATAAAGATGTTCAGAGAGCAGCCACTTCTGTTTGCACTTAATAGTACTGTCTGTTAAAGTAAATTATTATCATAGTTTCCATCAATGTTTGTTGACATTTTCCTTTAACCTGTTTATAGTCTGAATAATATTTAGGAGACAGAACAAATAATACAATACTCAGTTTGCTCACAATTTTTGAAGATCATTTTAACTTTAATTTTATCTTTTAAAATAATTGTAGTTTTGTTAGGTACTGCATAACAACAACAACAACAACAACAACAACAACAACAACAACAACAACAACAATAATAATAATAATAATAATAATAATAATAATAATAATTATTATTATTATTATTATTATTATTATTATTATTATTATTATTATTATTATTATTATTATAACACAGTGCATAATATAATAAATGCAAATGACCATAAGAAAATAGAGAATTGGTCTTATACATTTCTTATACACTGTCTGCTCTCTTTAAGTGCTGCCACTACAGATATAAACAGGTGTGCATTTCAGTGGTTCAGTTCAAAGTGAAATTCATAAATCATTTTAGCATTAATTCACTTCTGTTGTTATGATTACAGTCCATCCATCTATCTTCTTCCACTTAGCCGGGGCTGGGTCGTGGGGGCAGCAGTCTAAGCAGGGACACCCAGACTTCCCTCTCCCCGGACACTTCCTCCAGCTCGCCTGGAGGAACCCAAGGTGTTCCCAAGCCAGCCGGGAGACATAGTCCCTCAAGCGTGTCCTAGGTCTCCCCTGGGGCCTTCTCTCAGTGGGACATGCCCGAAACACCTCCACAGGGAGGCGTCCAGGAGGCCTCCGGAACAGATGCCCGAGCCACCTCAGTTGGCCCCTCTCGATGTGGAGGAGCAGCGGCTCTACTCCAAGCTTCTCCCGAGTAACTGAGCTCCTCACCCTATCTCTAAGGGAGCGCCCAGCCACCCTGCGGAGGAAACTCATTTTGGCCGCTTGTATCCAGGATCTTGTCCTTTTGGTCATGACCCATAGCTCATGACCATAGGTGAGAGTAGGAACGTAGATTGACCGGTAAATCGAGAGCTTTGCCTTTCGGCTCAGCTCCTTCTTCACCACAACAGCCCGATACAACGACCGCATTACTGCAGACGCTGCACCGATCCGCCTGTCGATCTCACACTCCATCCTTCCCCCGAGATACTTAAACTCCTCCACTTGAGGCAGGAACTCTCCTCCGACCTGGAGAGGGCATAGACGAGTCCACCATAAAGTCCCCAGCCTCTGCTTCCTCTATAGAAGGCATGTCAGTGTGATTGAGGAGATCCTCAAAGTATTCCTTCCACTGCCTGACAACATCCCCAGTTGAGGTCAGCAACCCCCACCTCCACTGTAAACAGTGTTGGTGAAGCACTGCTTCCCCCTCCTGAGGTGGCGGATGGTTTGCCAGAATTTCTTCAAGGCTGACCGATAGTCCTCCTCCATGGCCTCCCGAACTCCTCCCAGACCCGAGTTTTTGCCTCCACAACTGCCACAGCATGCTTGGCCTGCCGGTACCCGTCAGCTGCCTCAGGAGTCCCACGAGCCAGCCAGTCGATAGGACTCCTTCCTCAGCCTGATGGCATCCCTTACTTCTGGTGCCCACCACCGGGTTTGGGGATTGCCGCCACAACAAGCACCAAAGACCTTACGGGAACAGCCACATCGACAGTGGAGGCGGAGAACACGGCCCATTCGGACTCAATGTCCCCAACCTCCCTCGGGATCTGGATGAAGCTCTCCTGGAGGTGGGAGTTGAAGACCCCTCTAACAGAGGACTCAGCCAAACATTCCCAACAGACCCTCACAACACGTTTGGGCCTGCTGAGTCTATCTGGCCTTCTCCTCCGCCAGCAGATCCAACTTACCACCAGGTGGTGATCAGTTGACAGCTCAGCCCTTCTCTTCACCCAAGCGTCCAAGGCACATGGCCGAAGGTCAACTGAAATGACAACAAAGTCGATCATCAACCTCCCACCTACGATGTCCTGGTGCCACGTGCACCAATGGACACCCTTGTGCTTGAACATGGTGTTTGTTATGGACAATCCGTGACTAGCACAGAAGTCCAAAAACAGAACACCACTCGGATTCAGATCAGGGAGGCCATTCCCAGTTGGAGCACTTTCCAGCACCCCTCCCAAGGACTCCAAGAAGGCGGGTACTCTATACCACTGTTCGGCCCGTAAGGCGAGACAACAGTGAGAGACCTATCCGCGACCTGAAGGCGCAGGGACGCGACCCTCTCATTCAGTAGGGAAAACTCCAACACATGGCGGCTGAGCTGAGGGGCTATAAGTAAACCCACACCAGCCCGCCACCTCACACAGTGGGCAACTCCAGAGTAGAAGAGAGTCCAGCCTCTCTCAAGGAGTTGGGTTCCAGAGCCCAAACTGTGCGTGGAGGCGAGCCCGAATATCTCTCGCCAGTACCGCTCAACCTCCCTCACAAGCTCAGGCTCCTTTCCCCTCAGCGAGGTGACATTCCATGTCTCCAGAGCTAGTTTCTGTGTCCAGAGATCAGGTTGTCGAGGCCCCCGCCTTTGACTACTGCCCTATCCTCTCTGCACCAGCCCTCCTGCAGGTGGCGGGTTCACAGGAGGACAGCTCCACGTTGTCCTTTCAGGCCCCATGGGGAGAGACCCAACTACTGGGCGCTCGCTTTCGAGCCCCAACCCCAGGCCTGGCTACAGGCTGGGGCCCCGGCTGCACCATACTGAGCGATGTAACTGGCCTTGTTTTTATTCTCTTCATAAGGGTCTTGTGAACTGCTCTTAGTCTGGCCCATCACCTAGGACCTGTTTGCCATGGGAGACCCTAACAGGAGCATTAAGCCCCCGACAACATAGCTCCTGGGATCAATCTGGCATTCAAACCCCTGCACCACGATAAGGTGGCGGTTTAAAGAGGGGGTTTCATTGATTACAGTCAATGAAAACCAAAATTAAAATAATACCTAATACTACATAATGTTCGAAATCACAATAAATAAATACTTGAAATATTTCACTTTGTGAGAGTCTATATCATTAATTACCGATCAACCATCTGAGCATTATCAAAAGCAGTGTGTGAAGTGTTACTGTGGGCAGCCACAGGGGGCGGGCTCATGAACAGTATGCAAAGTGTGTGCAGAAAACTCACGGTCTCCAGTGTTTATAAGTCACATGAACATAAAGATGCACTCAGTTTTACACAGCTCACAAACAAGAGATTATAAGCTTCACATGTGGATACAACCATGTGACATATAAAGGCTTGAATTGATTTGTGTGAGGAAATTTTGGTCTGAAACTTCATGTTCATTTTGTTAGGCGTTTGTAGTTACAGGTGTGTGTACTGTACAGTAGTAGTGCTCTAAGTATCCAGTTTGTAGCCTGGCGTCTCTTGATAAAGGTTCGCCCCCTGCTGCTGGTCATGTGACACTGCAACCCCGTCTTTCCTTTCTGATGAGTGCCGCTGCAGTGTATTTTTACACCACTGAGGGGCAATCGAGTCGTGTCAAACACATAACTTTGTAACTGTACCGTCTCAAGTATGCAGCAGTTCATATCTTCTCATTATTATGTACCAGTACTACAACAACATCATGGAAAAGTCTATTTATTACAGTTGTTCTATTAAAAGTAAAATGCATAGGCCTATATATAGAATCAAACATTTATCAAATCCTGAAGATTACTGTATAGCTTACAGTTAATGTAAACCAAAGGTTAGTAGATAATAATGCATAATCATTATAATCATCAACATAAATCAATTCTTGAATTATTTTACTGTATGTACTGATATCATATGTATGTGTGTTTCACTTTACATTCACTTCTGAAAATTTTCATTCATCTCCTTCCACTTATTGCTGTTTGGGGTCACGAGTACTGGAGCCTATTCCAATAACTTTAGGCCTTAGGCGAGGTACACCCTGGACAGGGGCCAGTTAGTTGCAGGGCTGACAGAGAGACAAACACAGACATTCACTTTCACATTTATTAACTAGGGGCAGTTTTAGAGTCACAAATTCACCTAACACATGCATGTCTTTAGATAATGGAGGATGCTGGAGTACCCAGAGTACCCGGAGAACCTATGGTAACACAGGGAGGACATGCAGACTCCACCCAGAAAATTCACATGTCAGCCAGCCTAAGGATCGAATTTGCTGAGAAGCAAGGAGAACCTACTGCCATGGTTAGTGCTCTTGAATAACAGCAAAGAGATTGTGAAAATCTAATTTATATGTTGATGTATGCCTGTGAATAGTTTTATTTATTTATTAAACTGGTCAGTTGTGCATTGACTTTACTAATACAGGCCTCTGCAGTGAGCGTGAATAGAATCAGGCTGCGAAGATCCTTCTAAAGTAAGCCTAAAAATATAAAGTTGTTTATTCAAAGATGTGATCTCAACAAAGATATTATTTATACTGATCCTAATGTGAATATTTCAGTTGTGATTTCTTTTTTGATCTAAATACAGCAAACTAAAAACAAATAAAAAATAAAAATGACTCAAATCAAAATGTTTTTCTCTGTTCATTGTGTAAAATTTTATAGGATATAGGGGCACATCAATAAATCAGAATATTGTGGAAAAATCTTTTTTTCCCAATAGTTCAGTTCATGTCGCTTCACTCTGTGTACTAAAACTATAACTGTCAGTTTTTAATTGAAATACTCACAAACTTTCTCACCTTATTCAAATTTATTAACAAAGAGAAAGACTATTTAGCCACCGCACACACAGTATTATTGATATGATCCTTAATTTGAGCTTTCATTTCACCTAAGTTTCAGCAGGTTTTCCCCTTTAGTGCACAACAATTAGCCTAGATGAGTCTTCACAAACATGTTCCTCTTTGGTGGTTGGTTACTCAGTTTGAATGAGGAACGTCAAAAATGAAACTGTAATTAAAAAATGTTGCTATAAAAATCATCATTTAAAAGACACATAAACACTGGTTTTGTCTTTGTTGATGCTTTATTAGTAAAGTAATAGCCATATAAGTAAGTTATACTGTTACACAATTGTGAAAATGCAAAACAGACATTCCATGCAAGATTCAAAGAGCCAGACAATTTGCATAGAGAGCAACTAGAAAGATTTGAACTGTCATATGCCATTCAAACAAATGCAACCAATACATTTGTGCCTTAAACCTGACTGACACTCTCCCCCTTCATGTCTCCCAGTAGGACCCCGTTCCTGGTGTAGAAGTGCTTTGCCACAGAGGAGTGGAGAGGAGAGGAGATGTAGTCTTGACACTGCTGTCCACCGAGGCTTGGAGCACATTCGACCACATAGGAGAAGAAGAAGGTCCCATGATCAAGCATACAGGAGTCGGACACGGGTCCCTGACGCAGATCGAAGGAGCACTCTCCGAGTAGGTCGCTGTTCCAGTAAGAGTCCGCGTCGTACACCATGAATTGGAGTTTGTCCTTCATGTTGATGGTGATGGGGCCGAACTCAAACCGCTCTCTCCATTTTGGGTGGTTGTTGTCTTGAATGATGTCTGTACGCTTCACCTGTTCCCCGTAGCTAACCTCGACAGAAGCATCAGTTTCACTCCATACATCCCCATACAACTTTTCAGCGTACAGCTTGAAGACCTTAAGAGTTGCTTGACCTTTACCAATGGGGCAGCAGTTTGAGCGGAGGGTTTGGCTGGAGTTGCACACACAGGCGCAGGGATCTCTCGGACTAGACCTGTGTCCGACTTTACAGGTTTCAGAGCATTTTTTACACACGGCATTTCTCATGATGTACGTCTCGACTTCTCTCTTGATCCCGTTCGTGGCAGAGTGACAGCTGGGTAGAATGGTATGTAGAGGCTTTAGATTGTACTTCACCACATCAGGGGACGTCTTCAAGGTGCTCAGCCAGTTGTTGTACACAGAAGAGTCTGAATGGTCAAACAAGATGTCACCTCGAGTTATCTCCCCGCCTATGGCCTCAGTGTAACGCTCATTAAATATGCTACTGAAACTATTATCATGACCTAACTTTTTACTTTTAGCTCGACAATGCTCCAACATGGCTTTGATACTGGCTTTACACTGTAAATTGGCTGAAGCTTCTACCGAAAGACAGTCGCTGACTTCAGTCTCTGTCAGCCCGTTGATACTGGCTTGACACATCTTTACTGAAGTGATGGCTTTTATCTCTCCACCTAAAAACACCTGTGTGATGTAATGTGTGCCGTACGTGTCAATGAGGCCACGGTACAAAGCTGCAGATTTAGTTGAATATGGAGGAAGAGAGTTCACGGCGGATAAAAAGTCCTTATTCATTGGTGGTTTTGTAGCCACTCTGTACCTGAGAAGCAACAAATTCAAAGAATTAATCATTTTTTAAACATATTTGTTTACTGCAACCCCATGTTTAAAAAGTTGTGTAAAATGTAAATAAAAACAGAATGCAAAAATAAATCTCATAAAACCATTTATCATGTGTTGGGTCAGTCTGCCCCAGGGCAGCTGTTGCTACTGAGGTAGCTCACCACCTCTGAGTCTTGACTGAGGAGTGAATAAATAATGCAACAGAAAAAAGCTTTATATTATTATTATTTTTTATTTTTAATTTTTATTAGGTGTTGAGATATTTACCATAAATAATAGCTCATTTGGAATCAACACAACAAAAATGTTGGGTCACAAAAGATTACAAAATGGTTCGCCATTTGTTTTTTATTAGTACAAGCACTTAAGACTTTACCAGACTTTTGTTGCCCCATACCACCTTATTTGAGATGTACTGCTACCATTGAAGTCAAAATAAGCTGTTATTTTTAATAAAATGGTAAAATAACTCAAAACATTTTTATTTTTTTATTTTTTTTGTGTGAATAAAACAATTGTTTATCGGAAATTGCTCAAACCTTTCTCCCTCCTTTGTGCCTCCCTGTTCTTAGGTTATTTTACTTTTCTGTATATTTTATATTGCTTAGATTTTTTTAAATATACTTTAAATATTTGGCAATTGTTGCATGTTGTGCTGAATGGATCACTGAGACATAGTTTGGCTCAATATTAGTGCACACTTATTGTATTTTACACTGTGTCCCAGTGTCCCAAATGGATTTGTAAAAAGAACTACTTACTGATAGTAACTGCAGCAGACTGAATGGCGGTAGAAGTTGTAGTGGTCTTGTTTGGACTTCTGCATGGCAAACTTAGCAGCTCTGGAGTGAGACCCACCAAGGCCCACGCCAAGAGAAACAGAAGGGTCCACTGGGATGTCAAGGCCGAGTTTCCAGTTGTTGCTCACAGATGAAGTCGAATCATTGACCAGAGTTTCGGCAGAGTCGTAAGCCGTACTGGAGACAGTCAGGGTGCACTTGGGGAGCACCCTCCAGTCCACCACGGCCACAGGGACCTTCTGCCTCTCTCGGCCCATGTCGCTGTTGGAGTAAAGTTTGCATGTGCCGTTCCCCAGGTCCCATGTCTCAGTGTCGATGACGTATGCCCCTTTGCGCTGCATGGTGACAATGTCGAAGCCCTCTCCTCCCAGGTTGTACCCAGGGACCATGTGGGCACTCCGGCACTCTTCTGGGGTGCCATAACTGACTTTGGACGGATCACATGAAGGGGCCCATACGCCCAACAGCAACAAGAGCTGCCAGGTGATTGCCATCTGTAGAGAAAGCATTTCATATTGGTCAAAGTCAATCATTCATTCATCTTCTTCCACCATTTGGGGCCGCGGGGAACTGCAGTCTATCCCAGCAACTATAGGCTTTAGGTGGGGTACACCCTGACCATGGCCAGAAGACAACATAGAAGACAACCATTTACTCTCACATTTATTTAATGTCAGTTTAGAGTTATAACTTTACATTAAAGTTAAAATCTATATAACATCTTGTTGAAGATATATACGTATGTACTCTGAGGGACAGTGATACGGTCCAGACTTACCTTGACAAGTACCAGTGAGCTCTGCCAGTGGCACACAAAATCTGACCAAATATATAGGTTAGTCATGGGGGAGGAGCTGTCTTTGTGTGTTTGAAAATCACACCTTTTCTAAAGGACCATCTGACACACAATTTTACTTCCAGTAAATATAGGGTTAGGGGTTAGGGTTTTTACTTCAAGTAAAAATATATTTTGATCAAACTAGACAAAAGGCACTGTGTCCTATGTAACATTCATCTTCTTCCACTTCCTTGTGGGGGGTTATGTTTGGATGGACATTGTTTAATGGACATTGTCTGTGTATATACCTCCACAGTGGGACTGCCCCACTCTGAGCTTTTCTGATCTATACTCTTCTCTTCTTTGCTCCTTCTCTTGCAAAAGAATAAACACCACAAAGACAACTGTTTGATTCAAGACCTATTATTTATTTTTCATACAAATATACAAACTACTAAAATTGCCACAACAATAGTTTTTGGACTAACAGTGACACACACTGACAGACAGCCATTCATTCTCATACTGATTCACATAAGAAACCACTGCAAATTTTTCTAAAATTATACATTTGATAATCTTTTTCAGGCAGGTGTCTGTTCTTTCACATGCCTCACTCTGCTTTTTGAACTCACAGACCTGAAAGTCTGGTATAAACTTACCCAGCAGCAATGTCAAAAACTGGTGGAAGGCAAGGCACAGGAAAGCAGTGCTTACAAATCAGGATTATTGCACTAAATACCGATTTCTGAAAATTCTTCTTTGAATTGTTCCAGTTCTGTAAACACTGCATCATAAAGTTATGCTCTAATGAAAAAGAGTTTTTTTTTTTCAGGGGGGGTGGGGGGTGGGGGTAGGAAAAATATTGTCAGCAGATCACAAAAATAAGGTTCATCATAAGGCGTACATAAAAGATAAAATCTGAGAAACTGAAAGTTTTTCAGTGGTCTCTTATTTTTTTCTATATGCTTGTGTTTAACCAGTTCACCCGGAGAGTATGCACAATAACACAGGGAGCACATGCACAGTACCTCACAGAGAGATCATGTGCCAGCCGACTCAGAGATCAAACCCACAACCTCTTTGCTGTGAGGCAGGGGCACTAACCACTGCCACTGTAATAGAACATTATAGTGCTATATTAAATATATATTTGTACAAGGCATTTGTTGTATTTGTAGGAACTTGTTGTGAGACAGGACAGAATTAAAAATAATAATAAGGCTTTTGCTCTTAATCATATCATAATCATAAGTGTTAACCTATAATATCACACATTTCACACGAGTTAACAAAGCTATGTGTTGCAGATGTGATGAGCCATCAGGTCTGATGATTTGGTGTCCAAATCGGTGCAAAAACATTGTGTTTACATACAAGCAGCTTAGAGCATAATGTGAAACATGCATGGAAAATGAACATGACTGAGTATTAGTCCTAGTTGCTTGGATTTTATGCACTCATTTGACTAAATACAGAGTTTTGTCACTGAGCTGGAGTTATCTTTGCATCTATGAAACTCACACCTTTTTCTGAATGATCATTTCTCGGCCACCATTTATTTCCTTCACATTATAAATAAAATGAGTGTCAAACTGCATATAACTAAATATATTGTTGTGGTGTAGTTTAGTGACAAGTGAATACCACTTGTCAGGACCACCGCATTTTCACACAATCTAAGACAACCAGGCCTTTCTTGAATACACAGACAATTCTGCTATAAGAAACAGAGAGGGACTGGTTTGCTTTAAACTACTGCTTGAGCTGAGTTTTGAAAGTAGATAATGTTGGACACTCCCTTATGAAAAATAAAAAAAATTCATTTTTTTTTCTCCATAGACTTGAATTAGATCACTTGACCCAAACATGTGAGTATGTTTTACAAAGTCATCAATTTCAAACATCGACTATATCTCAAGCAAATTTAAAGATATTTCAAAGATTCAAATTCCCAATTGTGTATATGGAGTTAAAATAATTTTCTAAAAATTCCATATATTCAACCATTTATTTTTAAATTAATTAAAAAATATTGAAAGCAACATCGGTGACAGGCTCAGAATATAGCACATAATGAAGATTAAATACCCATCTTATCTCAGTGCTCTTGTTCTGCCTATGTAGCATTTATGGTTGGATAAAGATTGCCTGGGAATTCCAGCCTCACCACTGTACCAGCGCATGAGTGTGGTCGCCATTAGGCTCATTCGTGATGAACTGCGCCTCGCCTGGATTGTGAACGACCTGCAACAGGAGGAGGGGAAATACGCCTGTACTGAAGTCGGAGAGTTTGTGGCTCAGATCACGCACCATCACGCCCAAAATCCATTTCTCGCGTGTGTTGGATATGATTTTGAAAATAAATGCATTAAACTGATTTGTAAGAACTTTTCTGTCTCGTGCTTGATCACAGTCTGTGTTAATGAGGCGCTCATTTGGAGCACACAACATGAGGCACATTCAGCAGTGATTCTTAGCTTTTATGGCTATGGCTAAAAATATTCTACTTCACATTGAGCAGCAGGGCACAAAGTTTATCCAGGTCAAAACTGTAACCTTAGTCTGTATTTAAAAAAAGAGGCAGGGGAGGAGGAGAGGAGGCCAGTGAAGTGTGTTACGTTTCTGATCAGTACTAAACTCAGATCCAATCACCTGTCCATTCACCGTTGACAGGTGAGCGTTTTCCCATCATGCACTGAGCCAAGCAGCCTCCGCAGTTGCTCCTAATGAACTGCGGCGCTGGCTCAGACGGCTGCTCTCGTTTGGATCTCACGAGCTTTCGGTGACCGTCGTACTCATGGCATCAGAGCTGCGACAAGCTGGCCCCTGTCCAGGGTGTACCCCGCCTACGGCCCAAAGTTACTGGGATAGGCTCCAGTCACTCGCGACCCCTAACGGGAATAAGCGGAAGAAAATGAATGTTGCTCACCTGTAACACAAGAGACACACATCTATGACCACGCCATTCATGTATGGGCACACTTCGACATTAGGACCTACCAGGCCCCCTAGCTGCCCTTCCCTGCCTGCGTGGCTCCCCCGCACATCTCTCGACTAAAATCTCACTATGATTCAATAATTAAACTACATTTAGCACATCCCTTCTTTTATGCATAGCACATTTAAAAAATAAAATCGTCTTAATAATGATGTAATAAAATGAAAAATCAAGGTGGGTTGTATTTTACAACACATTACAGTAACCACTATACAGACATGTTAACAATTGTCCCACACCTACGGACTGTGGCGGTCTCAGGAGAGCATCTCCACGCAAAAGATCCGAGTTTGAATCCCGTCAACATGTATGGGGTTGACGGTTTTACTGATTTAAGCAACGGCAGAAGGCCTCTGCAGGTGGGTTTGAATTTTCATCTCATGTCCATTTCAGTGTGTTTTTCCCAATAGAGTAGTGGATAAGGCACAGAGCTTGAAATTAGAAGAACTGGGATCAGATCCCTCTAACCCTGTAGATGTGATGAGGGGTGTTTTGTGTGTGTTTGTGTTTGATTACTCAGCAGCTGTGTTCTCCACACAGGTGAACTGATGAAACAGGCAAGGAGACTAGGATTCTAACAAACAGGTTTATCTTTACTGGTTACAGAGCAGTGGTTATCACATAGCACTTCAAGAACAAGAAGAGCAATTCATGAACCTCTGCTCAAATCCCACTCATCATTCATTTGTGACTTTCAACTATCAGCCACCACTTGCAATCCTATCTAGTGTTCATTTGTAACCTAATTATCCAACATATTCCACATCTCTTATATGTTTTTATTGAGGAAATAAAGATGTTAAGAGAGCTGCCACTTCTCTCTGCACTTAATAGTACTGTCTGATAAAGTTAATTATGATCATACATTATTTTCCATCAATGTTTGTTGACATTTTCTTTTAACCTGTTTATAGTCTGAATAGTATTTAGGAGACAGAACAAATAATACAATACTCAGTTTGCTCACAATTTGTATCTTTAATTTTATCTTTCAAAATAATTGTAGTTTTTTTAATTACTGCATAATAATAATATCCCAGTTCATAACATGATAAATCCAAATGATAGTAAGAAAATAGAGAATTGGTCTTATACACTTCTTATACACTGTCTGCTCTCTTTAAGTGCTGCCACTACAGATATAAACAGGTGCGCATTTCAATGGTTCAGTTCAAAGTGAAATTCACATATTGTATAGATTCATTACACACAAATCTAAATCATTTTAGCGTTAATTCACTTCAATTGTCATAAAAAACAAAATTAGAATAATATCCACTACATTATGATCAAAACCATGATACAATAAATAAATATTTAAAATATTTCACTTTGTGTGTCTATATCATTATTTTCCTATAAACCATCTGAGCATTATCAAAAGCAGTGTGTGAAGTGTTACTGTGGGCAGCCACAGGGGGCGGGCTCATGCACAGTATACAATATGTGTGCAGAAAAAATAAACTGATCTGAGTTTTAGTCAAGATGTAAAACAGAAACTTAGAAATAAAACAATAATATTACATTTCTTCATAAATTATTAAGCCTAATAGCACAGTATAACACAAATACAGCTGTTTATTTTACAGATATCTAACATGAGAAGTGATTTATTGGTTGTCTCTTTATATCACACACAGACCTTTTCGGGAGTATAAGTATTTTTATCCTCAGTGGCTAAGTGAGTAGTATATATTATAAGGGCAGGAGTTATAGTAGTGGTTTTAATAATAGTACTGGTTTTACTAGAAGTAGTGATAGTAGAAGTAGTAATAACTGTAGAAGGAGTAAGTATTTTACAAATATTTTTTATTCAAATAACAAATTTGGTCAGTACTTTGACCTCTACATAAGTACTAGTACTTTGAAGTAACTGGACTTTTACTTAAGTATTTCTTTCACATGTGTTTACAGTAATAATAATTCATCCTTCAAAGGTGCAATCAAATATCTCTGTAGCCAGAACACACAATAGTTTATTGCAGGTGCGTCACCAGAAACAGGAACTTAATTTCATGAGAATCAACGGTGGGAGGAAAGTAACTTTGTTTGCATACACTTTTTATTGTGGTCCTTTGCAGCTAGCTCCACTGAGGCTGAACGTGCACTGCACCGACCTCAAAAAGGAAGTAGGCTGGGCTTGTTTTGGCAGTGATGCACAATAAATTCCAAGAGGTGAGGTGTCGAGGTGGTTTCCGTTTGTAAAAAAGGATGACAAGCGACAGTTGCACCTATATATATTTTCATGCTATTTTTTGTTTATGAACTCAGCTGGATTTCTGCGACTGACAGTTTTTGAACTACTTTTTGAACAATGCCTGTAATTGTGTTAGAGGCCAAAGACTTCACTAGCCCATTCTTCTTGGTCCGAACATGGGAAATCTTCTTAAGCTGTGCCACCTTCAGCCTTGTTGCCTCTTTGGATTTAAGAGATTTAAACAAGGACCCATCCCACCTCCAGAGTTTTAAGACTTTCTGCATGTTTTCCTGGTGCTTCTTCTTTTCTCTCACCCTCCTCATCCATATTCTCAGCACCATTCAATTTCACAGCCTCCTGCCCATCTCATGGAAGAACCTGACTGTCACCGTTGCAGGGTTGGGAGCTCTTATGTCCATGAGTGCTGCTGTAATTTTCCCATGGCTCATAATGGACAACCGAACAGCCTCACCTCGTCCCGTAGCGGCCGCCGTGACTTCCTGTCTCACCTTTCTGGGATACGCCTTTGAGTCGGGCATGCTACAGCGCCAGTCGCACGAGCAGAGGGGCTACATGGGCAGCAAACCTGGCCTGCTCAAGACTGTCCAAATCTGGGGAGGATGCCAGATGATCCCTTTGGTTGTGGAAGCCATACAGGACATACCAAGGGGAATACACGGCTGGCAGCTTTGGGTTTCTGTGGCTTCATACAGCATCTGCCTTGTTATGTCTCTAATAACACTAGTGGTCATTTTGGGAGACTTTGCAGGACAATGTTTTCTGCCTTTTGATAAATTTCTGGCTGGATTTAGTCTCTTGGGGGTGTTTCTGTACATGATTGCCACCATCATCTGCTTCACAAAAATACTGCAGTTGAGAAACCCAACACATAACCTACCACAAAACATTGTAGAACTGTTTATTATGGAGACAGTGGTTGCTAGTATTACACTGTTAGCGTACACAGTGGATCTAGCATTTTCAATCAAACTGTTGTGTGACAGGGGACACTGATGAGATAACGCATGCTGAACAAATAGCACTATGTAATTTTTGTAAACTTTAATTATAAGATCTGAGAATTTTTTTTTAGACATTTGATTGTCAGTGTACAAATGAATATATAACTTGACTGACCTCAATAACTGTACTGTAAAATTATATTTTCTGATTTCTGATGCAAACTGCATAAAGACACATTACATTATCATAATTGATTTACTGTAGATAGATTATGCAGCAGGTGTTGCATATCATGAGCGTACAGATCATATTATTGCCAAAATAACTAGGTACATAAACAACTAGAGGTGGAAGAACAGCAATTTAGACAAGAAATTATAACTCAGAAGCAGATATTAGAACAGTAGAACAATATTTTTAAAAAACTGTAGTCACTGCTCAAAGTGTTGGTGTCAAACGTTGAATGTCTCATTCAGTGCTTTTTGATCTTTTAACTTTAAGTGCGTTTGTTTTTTTGTTTTTCATTCTACATATCCTAATGTTCATGTGTTGCTGCTGCTGATTTTAAACTTTTCCAGAAACAGTAATTCTAATTTTGTCCTCTCTGACTTTCAAAAAAAAAATATTGCTGAAAAAAATTATTATTTGCTGATTTTTACAGTGTCGGGCATATCACTATTTGGGATTTAATTTTAATGCTGATTTATTTACAATATAGTACAGGGTTCAGCAAACCCGGGCGCCACTGTTGGCACTGTGAAGCATAATCAGTGGCGCTTGTCAAAAAACAATCATGCCTTCATAAGTTGCACTCAGTGATGTATCAACAGCAGTGCATCCATCACCGCTACTCGGTCTGAGGCAGCACAGCCTCAGTCCTGCTTATTTTATCCTACTCTCCTACCACACTTTACCATGTGTATTTAGCATGAACTTAAAACTCTATCATCTTCTAAAAAAAATATTCTATTGCTAGAAGCTGGTTTAGTTTTAGTTTAGGTTAAGTTCAGGTTAACTCTGAGGAAACTCAGAATTTTCTGTCTCCAGAAAGAGGTTTTAGAGCAGTGCTAATCGTCATGGTAACAGATTCCACACAGCTGCCCTGGTCTGGAGCAGGGTCGGATTTGGTTTAGAGACTGAGAAACCAATCAGCTTCTGGACCAATCAGCAGTGAGCAAAATGACACGTGACACATCTTCTCCTAACCTTTTGATCTGAGCCTTAATTTTTTCACAAATAATGTGTCAAAGCGTATATTTCAGTATATATCTAAATTTATTTATTTTTATTATCGACTTTTATAGGCTAAAGGCTTTACTTAAACTCATGAAACAGGAGGCGGTTTTGAGGTTTTTATCTTCACTGTGAACCTACTGTCATTTTTTTCCAAGTCCTTTTTCGTTTTGTTGGCTACTGCAATCAGCTACACCTGTGCCCTGCTGTGATAGCCCCGCCCCTTCCCTCTAGCCTGAACCCTATTGGCTGAACTGTGCCAGCGTCTGTCTGATCGGTGCTGCAGCTGCAGTCATCAGTGGTGAAGGGTTTAGCTATGAGTTGACAGAGAAAGTTCATAACCAGCTTCAAGCAACAGATGAATCCAGAGTTACCCTGTTTGCATTTGTTTGGTTTTATCAACCCAGAAGTTACTCCACAACTCTGAGTTTGTTCAACCGGCTTCCAGCAATAGGCCTCTGGTGTATAATAAGCTCCTGAACAGTTACCCATGGTTTACACTAGATGGCAATAATCTTTATACAAATTCCTCAGTGTTTTGTCTTTGTTTTACACAATAATCATATGGACATGATCCTAAAAATCAGCATAGAGAAAAGAGCATTAAAGATAATATAAGGGCAGTGGTCCTACACAAACTATAGTACAACCTAAAACTTAATTGAGATTTCCTCCTTTGTCTTTTTTTCCCTTGACTTTTACTTGTATCAGTCATTTTTATCAATCTATATCCGTCGTTTCTTAGTCATATCAGTCTGAATTTTAGGAGCATTCACTTTCTCTCCACGCTGTACTACGCTGCTGTCATAACGTATTCCACTGTTTACATTTTCACATCTGCCTCATCTGTTCCAGACATGCGCAGTAGATCCGCCGAGTCACCGACCGCTCCTCTCCGGCCTCCGTACAAAACCCGCGAGGCGCCGCTCTGGCTCCATTACTCCGGCCTGAACAGATTCCTGCATTTTTTCCTTTAAGGAACTGGCTCCAGATGAGTTTTAGCCAGTTGTCAACAGGCTTTGGCGACAAACGAGCTGCAGGAATAACTCGGTACGAAGAACTAGCAACGTTAAACATTTTGAGATTGTCCAGGATAAATTAACTTGGGTTGCTTTGTACGGAAATTACGTGTTTGTACGCCATTTTTCCCAAGTCAGTATGTTACTCCTCTCTGAACGGTAAGCTCACTACCTAACTCTTGTTTTTGGCTTTAGCTGTGACCACCAGCGTGGACTTTTAAACTACAATGTGGTGGCTTGTTCTACGTTACCATCGCTCAGGATTTACTGCCTAATACCACGAGCACTTAAAAGTTTCACATGCCTTCGCTTTCTACTGCTGTTAGCTTCACTCGCATCACAAGACATTCTGGTTTTACAAGTCTGTTTTAAAACCCTGACAAGTAGGTATTTAGTTCAAGACCACAATTTTGTCTGTGCTAAATTTGACTATTCAGTGACATATGGCTGGTAATTGTCTCTAGTAAGACGTGGTGTTAGTTCTCACACAAAAAAATAAGCACTCTATCTCTTGTTTTTGTGCTTTTTCGCGTCTAAATTGACTTTCTTTGTCACTGATTTGTGTCCCAGCATCTCTCCGAGCTCCACGGACATGTGAAACTTGACTCTGCTGCCTAGACAGATGCGAGTCCCAGGCTGGATTGAATGGCACTGAGGATACAAGGTAAGCACTTTGCCAGTAAATTGGAACTCACTATTGATCCGTTTCCTGAGTTACTAACGACCTCAGTGAGGGCAAAGTCCAGTCCAGAGAGACAGAGACAGAGAGGAGGCTACAGTGAAGGAGCTCTAAGGGCAGTGTAGTTAATGCATGTACCACTTTGTCAGGAATGTACTGCATCTAAAAGGCTTTTCACTTGGAGAAATAACATCATATTATTCTATACAAATAGTGATTCTCTTTTGTGAAACCTTATGATTGTTCGGGGTGATCATATGTGTAATGTGTACAAATATACAGTATGTAAAAACACTAATATGTCCCAGTTTTTGCCAAACCATCTCCCAGTTGTCCCCATTTTACCAACAGAAATAGGACACCTAAAAACATTTGTTTAAAGACTTGCGTCACAAAATTTCTCATTATTTTTATCAATAAGAAGCCATCATATTCAAAACTTAGGTCGTAGCTTCATGTACTTTAAATTACATGACAGAAAATTTGATGGATGGATGGATTTTGGAAGCCTTTTTGTTAACTGGTGAGTTCAAATGCACTGTGATTGTAGGGAAAAAAATATGTGTCCCTATTTTTGGGTCTAGTAATTTGGTCACCCTATTGATTGTTCATTTATAACAAAGTTATTATTGCTAAATATAGTCAGCTTTGCACACAAATAATTGTTGCTACTGGACAAGTTTGGTGTTAATTCTCCAAAACCACAAGCTTAATAGGGCCTGCATATGTTATTTTTAAAATGGCTGGTTACCGTACTAATATTGCTGTGTGCCTTATATTTTATTACTTTGTGAAGTTGCTATTGGAGCTTGAATTTCCTTCGGGATCAAGAAAGTATCTGTGTAATCTAGTCTACTCTATGTGGTTAACTTTAGAGTAGGAGCAAAGTCAGTTTTTGTGTTTGAGGGACTAGGCTAGGACTGCACACAATGCAGGGAAATCTAATATACATCTGTTTCTGTTATTTTGGTAAGTTATGAAACTTATCAATGGTGGTTACTCTGATTTCCTTGATATTTTTACCTCTCTCTAATAATGCTTTTTAGCTTCCATTTTCAAGCAGCAATAATACAGGCTTTTACCATGAACCATTACCTTAAAATAAAAGTGTAACCTCAAAGTCTAGGTCAGTGATTGTCTTGGCTTTTGAAGTCCTGAGTTTTCTTTCATTTAGCAATAGTTTAATTCCTGTTTTAGTCCTGCTCACGTTGAGGCTATTGCTGGTTTAGACTTTGTTTTAGCCTGGTTTTGTACTGGTTAAGTCCTGCTTTAGTTCTAGCCATGTGCTGGTTTAGACCTGGTTCAGTCCAGTTTAGTCCTGGTTTAATTCTGGTTTATTTGTAGTGTAGTCCTTGTTTAGTCCTGGTTTAGTTCTAGTTTAGTCATGGTTTAGACTTGGAATTGTATTTGTTTAGTCATGGTTTACTACTGGTTTTGTTCCTGGGTTTGTCCTGGCTTTTTCCTGTTTTTGTGCTGGTTAAGTCCTGGTATAGTCATAGTTGTGCCAAGATTTAAGTCCTGGGTTAGTCCCAATGTAAGCTTATTTTAACCTCTTTAAGATAGTATTTAGAACTCCTAATATTTTCTGAGGTCGCACTTGGTGTGAGAGTTCTCAGGTTCCTTAAAAAAAGAAACAATAACACTTCTTGTAAAATGGGTAGTTTGCAGTAATGTACTGTTAAGATTGTGTAGTTTAAGCAAAGTTATACATATGTTGCATTGTGGAACTGAGTGTTTTATCTGGAAATGTGGCTGCAGTGAACAGGTTCACCCCCTTTGTCAATCACCACACTGATGATGGTGGTGTGTACACTAACAGCCCTGGAATAGCCAAGTTTAGAGCTCTTAAGTATACACTTAACAGTGCCTACAAGAAAATGGCAATCTTAGACAGCCTGAAGCAAGAACGGCTTCCCATACCCCTCTCCCAAATAAATATTGTCCCATTTTGCATAACCGAAAGCCCTGCAGTGTTTGGTATCAACAGAAGTTAGTTGTTTTTCAGGTTTCTTTTTACCCAGAGCTAAATTTAACGCTGCACTTTTAACTTTTGCTCAAGCTTCATAGTCATACTTCATTGTGCTGCTTTTAATATCTTGAGGCTAAGGTCGTGTTATAAAAATCGATTGACCACAAACCAGGCATCTTCGTTTCCCCAGGCTGGAGTGCAGACTAATATTATACTATTATATTATGAGACCATATTTCTCCTTATGGTATAACTTGTTTTCACCTCATTTATCAGTTACATAACATAACCAGTGATATTTGTGGATGAATTATTGGATGAATTCTTTGATTTGTTATTTGCTATTTTAAAACACTTTTTTGTCTTTATCTACACTTGCCAGTAGTTTTAAATAACCCATATGATCCATGTTTGAAAATGAGTAGGGATTATTGAACAATGGTAGTGATTGTATGTTCACACAGAGTTCAAAGGTCGCAGACATCATTATCATTATGTAGGAAGCTATTGCAGAGTTACAATTAGCTGAAAAACTTCCAATACTGAATATATTGGATTATAGGGTGTTGTGTTGGTGCTTCAGTTTTATATGCATTTGTACTTATGAAAATGTGACTGGTGGACTTGGTTTCATTTATTTAGTAATGACATCATAGGCAGGATCTTCTTTCAGTGACAGTCTGCGTAACAAAGTAATGATTAAAAACATGATTTCAGATTGTAATATGAGCTAGAACCTTCTTCCAGCCCATGCTAAACAGCATATATTTACAGTGTTAGAATACATGCAACAACTGGAAAACAATATTATGTTTCTTATTACAATATTAATCTTGATATGCTCTATAATTGTCAAAACTAGACAATTTACTTTTGCTAATGGGAGGCAACTGAGACAGAAATGGAAGTGGGATAATAAAACAAGACCCATTTTTTAGTGTGTGTAAACTGCGCAGGTTTGCGTGTGCATTTAGGTGCACTAAGATAAGCTGATTACAATACATATTTAATGTATTCATGAGCATTAGATCAAACCATTTAGCATCAACAAGATTATTCCAACAATCGGTGCCTGATTGAGAACACTGGACGAATAAATGTGGCAGTTTGTGCTACCAAAGCAAAAAGCTACATGGTAAACGCCACTGACTTATGTTTTGCAGGACAAATACATTCAGAACAATGGGAGAGTGTAAAGGTTTTTTAGTGTACGCTGAGTTTACAAATCCTTTAAAGTGAATGTGAACCACCTACCAGATATGTTATGTTTAGTACTAAAGAAATTAATACACAACAAAGGTCATTTTTGCTTATTCTGTGGTTTTAGTTTGTCCAAATGAATGGCAAAGACCACTACTTTGGTAGTGAAAATAGTACACATGAACCAGTTACAATCAGCAGTTAAGATTTTGCCTTTTTAGATGCTTCATGTATTTTTAGCTGTACTAGGAGGTATGAAGATGTTAGTTTGTTGTACAGCCAAAGCAAAACCAGAATTCTGACACCTGCTCGAAGAAAGAGCAGCAGGTGTAATGAAAAAAAGGTGTCACATGTCAGTCAGCAGTGGAGCTAGAGGCAAATCTAAATGAATTGAAGCAGCTTATGTTTTCATGTCTCTGTGTGTAAAAATAAAAATAAGTTTTGCGCTGAATGTTAAGTTGTTCCTAGTGACAGTAGCAACCTGTTACTGTTCTCAGGCTCAGAATGAAATGTTGCTTTTGCAATGCAGTAAAACAGGTAATAGCACTGCTTTTGTCAGTCATTTCCTTCTGCATACTCTATAGCTTTGTCATATTTTACCCTTAACTACGTGCTGCTTATCATACTTGGCCTACACCCCTGTTGACTATGCACCTGTTCATAGCATTGACTCACTTTGAGGCTGTCCAAATTCTCGCTGCGACTGACCTATTTTTACTACTCTTGAGCTCTTGTTTGGTCATATCTTAGTCAACAATTCTATAGCCAACACTGATAAATAATTATTGGTATTCTTTTGAAGTAAAGTATTTATAAGCTTGTTGATCAAAAGCAATAGTGTTAAGATGACATCTGTCGTATGTACAAACCTTTGCTGAAAGTGATCTGCGGCTTTCACAATAGCTCAATAAAAACATGCCCTGCCAGTCTAGATTTTCAACTAGCAACCTCTTTTGTTGGCTTGGTGACAAAGAGAAATAAAACTCTATGCTTACAGTAAAAAAGAAAGTTGAAGATGAGTGTAGCCTTGGTAAATGTTGGCTTTGTTTAGCCTTCAGCTCTTCAAAGTAATACAATCTAACTATTCTCTTTCTTCAGAGCGCTTTTTGACTGGATTATATAAGTGTGGTTAGAGCTGCAGGATTTTTCAATTCACATTCACTACAGTTGGACAACTGCACTAGAAAATATGCTACACACATTTTGGCTAAGTGTAAGACAGTTTTGTGTTATTGGAAGTTATCCTAATTTGACACAGTTTTGATGATGTAAAAGACCAGGCCTCTGTCACATGAGTGTGTGATTATCAGTGCAGTGTCCAGCCCTTTTTTGAACATGAGATGTTTTTAGGATTTCACAAGTTGAGGTCAATAACACTGCGTACATTTGGGGCTAAAAGCTGCACAATCCAACCTGTAGTATAGAAGTAATGTTGACGTTCAAAAGATATTTTAAAGGACCCTGTCTTATATTGTTTTGTTAAATTTTAAGCTAAGAGCAGTATCATTAATGGAAAACTTTGTCAGTGGTGTCTGTAGTGTTTGAACTTTACAACATTTTATTTTTACAGGTTTGGATCAGCATGGCATGCTTCGGTATGGGTAACCCCAATGAGCTTTGCATTTTCACTGCACTGTGTTAAGGATAGGCTGTCGGTGTAAAATTATATTCAAGTACTAACTTTTATAAGAACTAAATTAAATGCAACCTTTTGTACCATAGACCTGTGTTGGTTTGGTCTCAATGTGATCTTGGTACATTGTGGCTTCAGGCATGATTTAGTCTTCATTTACAACCCACTAATGGATTGTTCCACCTTTACAATATGTGTTGTAAATAAGCAGATTTTAGTCCTTTGCTGTAAAAAGCAGTTCTTTCCACACTCCAGCTAACCTCAGTGTTGCTGTAGACAGGTGCTGCTCCTCGCTGACCCGCCACTGAAATAATGACCATTACTGAGCTGTCAGCAGAGTGTCATGCTGCCTGCCGTTACATTTCTGCTTCAGGTGCAGACTTTATCGTGTGCTGTCAGTGCCATTCATCTCCGCGCCGCAGCAGAAAGTACCAGACTAAAAGACAGAGATCAGGTGGGAGGTGGGAAGATGTGTAAATATAGCCCGTCTATAAATAATAGCTTCAGAGTCTTACATCAAATGAACCGCCTTTTTACAGCAAACATAGTTGCCAAATACCGAGATGGATTGTGGGTTGATCTGTTATTTAATTTCAGCCTGAGGACAAGAGATTAGTTCTTCTTACTTGCATATTCCATAACCCTGCTCTTTATAACACACAATATTGTGCTATTCAAACTCTGCATTTTCCCATGAAGCAGTCTTATGCAGGATAACAGTAGCCTTTTGTCATTGTAGTTAATAAGAAAATTGCACTTTCTTATCCCTTTGATAATGTCTGAATGAGCTTTTATTGTGAATCATAATAGGCATGTTTGTGACTATTACAAGTCTTTGTTTTACTGTAATTTGCAATCTACATTATATTTTTGAGAACTAGAAGCACTAGTGCACAGACCTCCACCAAGGTATAGGCCCTATCTCACAATGATAAAGATCTGGACTCCAATATTCTAGTTCAAGGGTAAATCCTCTTTATGAATCCACAATTGTAAAAATTGTTAAACGAAACCCATCAAAACAAGTAATATATTCCTTTACTGACCCTTGGCTGGAGGTATTATTTTTGGGCCTTTCTTGCAATGGTACAGAATCTTTAAAACATTCCTGGATCCAGACAATGTTACAGATCCACATCAAAACTTTAGTTTATTTCTTGCCTTGTCTCATCCCTGAACCTTTTCTGGCAATTTCTTCAAAATCCAATATACTGTGTTAATCTTAACAGAGTATAAAAACAAACAAACAAACAATCCAGTTCAAGCAAAAAAACAAAACCAATTTTGAGGAGGAACTGTAACTAACATTTCCTGAGTGTCTTAGGGCCGACTGTTGGGAATGACGGCAGTAGTTCAGAAACGTAATCACTCAACACAGATAAGGAAGCCAGTAGGAGGTGGGCCGAATGTAATCAGAAACCTGAGTAGTGTAATCCACAGCTCTCCTCCACACAGTTAGACACCGCTAATGGCATTGTTCTGGGAATCAGGTGGGAATTGATAATTGTTGACGCTTATCATCGCCTTGGTGAGCAACATTTGGGGAATTAGTCTTTGTGGACGTTTTTCTCCTGAGGTTGGTTTTGCCGATGCCCCTAAGGCCTGAGCATGTACAATACTAACATGTACCATGTTATTGTGATTGCTACATGGCAGAGTTTGACACATAGATAAGGGTTAGCATTGTGACTTTTCCTAGTAAGCAGTAACTAACTGATGACATTTAGGAAGACAGCACTTGCTTGTTTTCATGCTCTGGCTGTAAAACCTAAATGACACGGTCACCACTTTGAATCCATTTAAGGTTATCTTGTCTTTTCTGTGGATAAACCGTTGACCTTATTATATTGATAGACACCGTGTCAGCTTTGGAAAAATACGTATTTTACCCCAGTTGCCCCTAGCTAGATTTATAAGCCCTTTATCCTATTAGAGAGCTAAAACTGGAAAATATGCCTTCCGGAAATATGTGGCTGTTGCATACCTCCAAGTTAACCTATTTATTAAGTTATTGTCTTGTAACTTTTTGAGATGTATGGACTTGTAATTTGAAATTCCTCCTATTATTTCCTATTTTGGCTTCTGTAATAAGGTGAAAAAACAGTGTACAAGAATACCTGTATAAAATGTCTTAAATGTCATAACCAGTTTATGTCATAAACCAGTCATAAATGTCATAACACTACCTGTAATAAGTCTTAAGTGCATCCAAAATTTATAAAATTCTGGTTTGAAATGTAACCTTTATTATTTCTAAGCACACATAAGTCATATTTGCAGATCATATTGTTATTGCAGAAAAAACAATACATTTATCACATTTAGCTTGTTGCCCCAATATTGCATGCTCTAATTTAATGGATACCTTAATGATACTGCACAATATCTGAACAAATCTTCAGGAGACTTTACTGTGAGCATATTTCTAAAGCACCCAGGCAGATCATGATTTATATCCGACTTTTGTTCCTGCAGCAGCCAACAGCCCTATACAAAAATAATGAGGGCTTGTTGATAAGGTTAAGTGGTTAAGTGAGGAGTGCATTATTTACTGTGGATGTCTGTGACGCAGTGTTTGAGCCTAGCCCTGCATTTAACATGGCTGTTTGTTGTTTGAATAAAAACTTTATTGGGGTCTATGTATAATCAAGTACAATAAAAGTCATGTCTCTGTCTCTGTGGTGCTCTGTGCGGTTTATAGAGGGTTGTTTTACTTCCTTGTGTCAGTTGTTGCTCAGTCACATGCTTCCCACGAGCCAGTGTGCACTCATTGTTGTAATCCATAACAGCTTAGCCAGCCCCCACAATGTAATGCAAAAATATAGCAGTTCTGGTGATCATAACATTTATTTTTCTTTCAAATCTTTAATTACTTAAACCAAGCAAGGAGATTATATTCTCACCACTGTTGGTTTGTTTGTCTGTTTAGCCAGATAACCCTACGTAATGGTTGGATTTTGATGACATTTTCAGGAAAGGTCTCTACGATTGAAGGCAGGAATCTGTTTTTGGTGTAAATCTGGATCCAGGGATTTTTTTTATTTTTATTTTATAAATTCTATATCATTGTGAACTAGGGCCAAATATACTAACTCCAGTAACAAGGTATATTACTGGATTATGGTGACTGTAACTCTGCAAAGAGTAGAGATGTATTTATTTAAAACATTTTTGAAAGACTGTATTGCAGAATGAGGACCTCTTAGCTTGTGACATGATTTTTATAAGTAAATGATTATATGAGCACATAGACATAGACACTACCACTGTCTATAAAAGTAGGTGCAGGTTCAGTACTGAGACATTTGCATTAGCTGAAAAGAAATGCAAATGTCCAACTGTAACACTGTCTAACAGACAAAACCATAAGCCTGTGTAGTCCTCTTGAGAGCTTTTTCTGTAACTGGTATCTCTTTTTTTATTTGTTGACTGCAGTGTTTTCCTATAACTATTTTCAGTCCAATAACATTGGGGAACCTGAAATTTTGCAATAGAGTAATAAAATGTTTATTGCATCAGCCTGGATTTTTTCTGTTATATTCTATCCAATGGAAACTACAGATTAACATATTTGTTTAGTCACTTATAGTCATTCACCTACCCATCTGCTTTCTCTGTGAGGCGTGGTTAACCCTGAATAATTCGTGGTTCATCTCAGGGCTCACCCACACAATTTACATTCCTTTATTATTCACTATTCAGGTTCACAAAATCAGCTTTGCATGGTGACAGGAAGCCAGACTACACATGTGGATTTAAACAGGTAAAGCCCTGCCAAATAGGGTATGTTTTTGCTACTATTGGTTTGTAGATTGGTTTGTTAGTTTGTAGTCCTGTATTAACTTCATAATCATAAACATATCTATCTAATCAAATTTAATCTCTCCTAAATTTTTAACAGTGGTGTATTTAAACATGGGGGCCTTGCTTTGGTGCCCAAGTGCTTTTGGTATTTTCAGGATACTGCATTTATTATGTTATTCATTAAAAAGTTTTAAATTGTCTGATATGCTAAATCAACGTTTTTGAACTTTTAACCATGTTATAATACTGTTTCTACCTTAAAAATCCTGGAGTACTATTTTATTCCATTCATGCTTGTTTGAGTAATGCAGTATGGTGAGTATGGTTTCACCGCTATAGGTAAACATGTGAAACCAGGAAGTGCTCCTGCCCGTTTCTAAAGCCCATACACCATTCCCGGACCCATTCTGATAATTTCAGCGCTATAATGCCGCCTACGAAGCAGTCAGCTCCTTTATCTATCTTTTATGTCATGTTGCTAATAGCTGTTCTAATTAACCATTTTATGCTCTGTCAGTTCCTCACTGTTGCCAGCAGAGGGCGACAGCCACCTAATCCAAGATGTTTTTGTAAATTGTAAAACATAAAAAATAGTAATGCAAAGGTGTCCAAAAAAAAAAAACATGATATAGGACCTTTTTAAAGGAAATTATGACTGTTGCAAAAATAAATCCTGCTGAGTGGTCGTCTTTGGTGCCTGCTGTGTATAAAGAAATGAAATAGACCATTGAAACACATGAATCATGATCTCACTGCTTTGTCATCTCAGCCCCAGCCTGTCACACCAGTTTGTCTGCATTCTTGGGAACAGTTCAGTTTTGTTTCTTTGCTCTTGTTTATTTGTCCCACGAGCTGAAATCTGCAGGGACATTGAGAATGCACTGAGGAGTCTGCGCCTGCTTAGTCACTGTGTTTTTCTCTCCCATCACACATCAGGGACTGCATTTAGCCTGGGTGAGCGCTACCCTGCCCCTGTACAATTTACCAAAGGAATAGTATTAGAAAAAGTTACATATTGTTGTTATTCTTGCAACTTTTTTTCATACAGTGAAATAACATTCCCAAACGATTCATATAATAAAATCTGGGGGTTCCATGGTGCAAAGAGTTTGTGGATTTATCCTTGAGCTGGCAGATTGTGATCTCTGAGTGGAGTCTGCATGTTCTCAGGTGGTTGACATGATGCCCATTTTTTTCCGTAATCAGTTGAAAACTTCCAAGATTCTGTCAGCAGTGCAACATAGGGCCTACTACAATACCTTGGAAGTTGTGTGTCATTTTATTTAATTTTTATGTCAAACAGCAAAAAATTCTGCGGTGTGACAGTAACATTTCCAAAATAAGTCACCAGTGTCTAGGACAGTTCATGAAGTTTTTGTCATATTAGTTTATTCTTGTAATCAATAAGCTGTCCTGCGGTGTGACATGAAAACCAGGTTTTTAAGTAGACAGCTGCAACAAAAACCTAGAGGACCCCATTGATCATTTATAGATCAGACAGACCTCTGGAGTTGAGGGTTATTTTATTAGTAATTCTAGTAAAATCCTAATAAAAATAAATAACTGTATGTCTGTTTGGTGTCCCGCAGTGTGACAGCTGTATTTTTGACAAAATAAAACTCTAAATGTTAAAAATGTTGATGATAGAATAGGGATATAAATGTTAAGTTACCATAACAGACATATTACAGAATTTAATTGGCCAAATTGTAGTGAATGTCCTGCAGTGTGACAATAAAAAAATCACACCACAGGACATTGTCAAATAAAGTAGAAATAGTCAAGTTACACATAAAATTATGAATTACTCACAAAAAACTCTCTTTAAACTTTTTAAAAACTGATTTATATATGAAATTATTATTTAATATTCTTTACATTCAACTTCAAAGTTGTGTCACACCACAGGACCAAAAAAAGCTGTTACACCCCCAAACCTCATCTACTTTTTCCGTGGTGACTCTAAACTGCCCCTAATGCATGAATGTGAGAGTGACTGGTTTTCTCTCTGTATATGTTTGGAAGTAAGTGACAGTGACCACCAGTTACCCCACCTAGGGCCCATAGGTGCTGAGATGGGCTCCAGCCTCTAACCAGAATAAGTGGAAGAAGATGAGTGAGTTATAATTCTTTGTCAGCTACTGTAGCCGCCGCATTCGGTTGCAAGACATTTTTGTAAGTCATTAGCTAAACTGTGAAGGTAAGCACTGAGAAAGCCATTATTAGAGCAAATAAACAGCAGGATACGAAGTGGGGCTTGGTGTAATCCCTTACTAGGCAACCTGGACGAGGCAAAAAGCTGTGGGATTGTAGGATTTCTTACACCATGAACACACAAGACATGTTTGTGGGTGTCTTTAAGAGCTTTTGTTTCATATTCATCAAGTATCTTCTTAACGACACTGATGTAATCTAGAGCTGTGCAGTGTATGACATTTGACACTCTTAGGTGGCACGGCATGTGGGGGTTTATTGGCGAAAAGCAAAGAGCAGGATGACTTGCAAAAACAACTATGCTTTGTGGTTCCTGAGCTGCAGTGAAACAGGAAACGGTGTACCGATTTTTGCAGATGTGATCATGGGCGAGGTTGTGTTCCTACCTCCTCTCAATATAGATTTGGACGTTTATACAAAGAATTAAACATTTGGTTCATTTTAGACTTATGTTAGGTGTAAAGACTTGTTAATTGATAGGATTGATTGTGTCACTAGCTGTTTGGACATGGGTAAACCAAATAGAAATAATTAATAGCAAAATGAATAAGTGAATGAATTAGTGAATCCCATATGATATATTTTGTGTTACCATGATTTTCAACTAGTGGGTCCAAACCAAGGTTAAAAATACTTTAGATGTTCAGCTTATTGGAGGCCTGTGTTGTTTTAATTACATAAAATAGTAAAAGAAAAAAAATGCATGTGCCATAAAGGCTGTAAAATAATTTAGAAAAATACCTTTGGTTCTATAGAAAGTGATCCACGCATAGACCACTGCTGTCATAGACTTGATATTATGGTATACTACCTTCCATATGAAAAAGGTAGCCATAATCCCTGTTTTTATGGAGTAGGTCATAAACAAAGATCTCCTTTAAACTTTCATATGGAAAGTTGCTTCCCTTTGGCCCAGTCTCATAGTTTCCTCTCTAACAGATGACACAGTGTGACTGGACAAGCCCTGCGGCTGAGGTCATGCATGGGGGGGCTCATTGTGGGACAGTTAGTCATGCTGCTAGTAGATCAGAGACTATTTTAGGAGAGTCATATTTCTTAAGTATGGCCATTAAGTAACAATTACAAAAACTGCCATCATACCTGGAAATCCTTGAAAACCTGAACATTTAGAGCTAGAGTTTCCAATTATATCATGTACATTTAGTAAAAGGACCTTGAAATAATGCGTTTTGCTAAGTATTTAGTATTCCTTACATTTTGTTACAATGCTTAAATTAGCAACGTGTATGTAGGATATAAAGCATTTTCTTTGTCTCCGTTTGTTAAGGGATTTTTTTAAATACAAAGTCTCTAAACGGCATGCTTCCCATATCTCAGAGTCTAATTAGCTGCTTTGCTTAGGCACATACAGTAGACACCAATATTCGTTACACCTTCTCTCCTTGGTAGCAGACAGCGTGGATTTTATTCAGAAGAAGTGAGCTGTGAACATGTCTCTCATGACTGCATACCAGTTAATAAGGCTCGGTGGGTTTATAATTAGCTTCATCAGCTTTAGTGGCATTGGATTTGCTTCAACACTGTCCTCCTTCAAGTCTTCACTGTCTTTGGCTCTGAAAATTTGGACACTGTGCGTGCATTGTGTGTTCATATATTCACTTGGATGGACTGCCAGAAGCACATGGCGTCTGTCGTAATACATGGCTTTTATCGCTATTCAATATGCCACTTGGTCCATTAAGAGACTTGTGTATGGAAATCTATGTCCAAATGGTGGCTGACTAGAATGGCCTCATTGTGCTGGGCCGTTCAGTGAGGGACAGAGGTGACGGGCCGTCTGCCAGAGTGGGTAACAAGCTCACCCGTGACCCTTGTGACAATGACCTGCCAAGTTGAGCCTGTTTATAGTAAGTGAGGCAGGGTGACCTTGTGCCACCTTTGTGTTCCAGACAAGGCACAAAACAGTCAAAAAGTGAAATTCATTTCATATAGATTGAGTACAGTTAAATGTTGCATTTATTCATTTAACATTTATTTATTTTAAAGCAGCACAATAGCACCTTTTCTCTCACTCACGGTCTCCCTCTGCCTAATTTTGACAACCAAACCAATGTAATGTAATAGTTTGTAGTAAGTACGGTAAGGACAAAAAGAATGTTTTTGTTAGCATTAGCAGTTTGTTTACTTGCAGCTTGTAGAGTGACCGACCCCCTCCCCTGAGTACATAAGATAGAGGAAGTGCTCAGGGTCAGGGAAGGGGCCGTTTGTTCCATTAAGAGCTCATCTACTTCTAAAAAATTTTTATTTTTGCACTATAAAATTTTTCAAGTTCCAAATACTACATAGTGTTGCTTCAGTTGTGATGATTATGTAATATTATGTCTTCCCCATGATTGTGTAGCCTCTTGAACATAAACTATAAGACCATTTAAAAGCACAGTAAACCTGTTTCCAGTTAATTAAATGAGTAAAGCATGATGCTGTAAGTTTACAATAAGGAATTTTTTTTATAATGTTCACATTTTATGAGACAATGTTTTGAGGTATTTACTAAGTCATAAATAAAAATAAAAAAAACACCCTGTGTGTACTGAATTGAGTGAGTTTCACTTTGTACTGAACTGTCGAAAAACAAAAGGACTTTTCCACAATATTCAAATGTCTTGTGGTGCACCTATAAAATAATACAGAACTTCTGTAACTTTTATTATTAGTCAGAAGAATAAGGCTTGATTTAACTAAAGAAATGTTCAGCTTAAAAAATGTGTGTCTAAGTGCATTGCACAGCAGGGCAGCTTGTTAGCAGAAGACTGTTTCTCTTAGACTGAAGGCAGTCTTTCTTGAGCTCACACTAATCTTTAACTTTGCATAAAAGAAAATGTTTTACATATTTTTGTGCACTAACCTTAAGGTGTTTGTTCATGTAGAGTGAGAAAAATGTCTTATGAGCTGCTGAAGCTCCTGTGTGTTTTTATTTTTTTGTTAAAAAGGCTGATTTTATTGTCATATAAAATAAGCTCATTTATACACATGGTATCTAATATTATATGAGTAAGAAATCTCCCTGCTGTTGGCTGGATGCATTAGCTTTTGTCTGAGCGCTGTTGTATCATTATGTAATTCTGCATCACTTCAAGACTCATTGCATTATCTGTGCTGTCTCTGTCCCCTCACAATCTCTGTTGTTTGGACTGTGCTTAAACAGTAGCAATATATTTATATAAACATGTCATGGGATAAGAAAATTGGATTAGCAATTGCTACAGCTTTTGATTTAATATGGCTAACAAAATACCTTTTGATTAATGCACGTCACATACTGTATGTAGCCAGTCCAAATGAATACTTGTTACAGTTGGCGTCACCTTTAATTGCTCTCGACTGAGCTGCTTGATTTCTGAATATTTTAGCATGCTTTGTGGGAGGTATTTATGGCATGTCAGCAGGTGGTGAATAGGCTTGGGGCTTCTAATCTGTGTGTGTGTGTGTTTTTGTGTGTAATGATTAGATGCCTGATTGCTCAAGGCTGATGCAACTGTGTGAGTTTATGTTAGTACAGCCCACACAGATCATCCATATTCAAGCTATTGTTTCCTAGAAATTATAATCATCACATCAGTGGACTTGTAAAAGATTAGTTTTAGTGTTGTTTCTGTATTGAGGTCATTGTATCTGTGAAAGTCATGCTCAGAATCAGATTGCATTGCATTTTATCACTTGCAAGAAAATGAAACCACGTTTCTACCAAGGTTACTGTATTGATGTGTTCTCTTTTCCTTGTTTACAGGCATCATCTGAGTGGGTGTTCTGCGATGACTAGCCGGTTACCTAGCCATGCAGAGAGCGCTCAGTCCACAAACAAACAGCCACACGCTGTGGCGCCCAAGCTCCAAGTGCAGCGATCACTGTCGAAGGAAACCATCACCATCCACTTCTCAGCTCTTGGGAAGGAGGAAGAGGAGGAAGAGAAAGATCTTTACATGGCAGATGTGTCTACTACCTCAGCAGCTCAGGACGAATCAAACATTGTGACGGCTTTGGAGGCGAACGAAGAGATGTTTGAAGATGCCTCTCAAGACTTGTCAGCAGAAGGTGCTGTCAGTCCTGAATCAACAGGACTTTCTCCAGATTGTAAACAAAACACTAACAAAACCCCCACAGTATCTCGTACTGATGGACAGAAAAGCTCTAGTTCATCTCCATCTAAATCTCTGAGCTTCCCCTCCAGTGACAAACCATTCCTGAGCCTGGTGAAGTCTCTGTCCTCTGACGTAGAGTCTAAAGATGGCTCTTCCTCTATTGCTTCAGTGAGACATAGACACTTGAAAAATTTAGTCAAGTCCTTTTCTTCAGATACATCCCAAGACCAGCCTTCATGTTCCAGCTCCCGTGTTCCAGAGTCTCGCCTCAACCTGCAACTTTTCAAGCAGTTTACTCAGTCCCGGTTACCGTCTGCCTCCCTCACATCGTTAGGTGACTCCAAAACAGCGCCCACCTCCCCTATGACCTCTCCAGAAAACCGTAGCTTTTTCAAAGTCTCAGAAGTAGAGGCACGAATTGAGGACACAAAGCGACGTCTTTCTGAAGCTATAGCTGAGCCTCTCCAGCTGCTGACTAAGATCATGGACGAAAAGAGCGTCAGTTTAGGCAGCGGTAGCATTTATCGCCCTAAGGTGCTCTCTTCCAGCGCCACTGAACTCTCTAACCTTACTTCACTCAATGGCCACCTGGAAAGTAACAACAATTACTGCATTAAAGAGGAAGAAGGTGGTGAGTGGGAAACTGAGAGTCCTAACAGTGCACCCTCAGTTTTGGCCGAATCACCAGTATCCTCCTCTGTTGACACAAAGAGTCCCAACAAAACCTCTTTTCTGTCTATGTCGGCTCTGGCAAAACAGGAAGATGAGGAATTTTGCATTTTGACCAATGAGGACTTTGATACTTGTACGGACACAGAGGGAGATGGTGCTGATCAAACTGATGAGACTAAAGTGCCTCTAAGTGGTAGCACTGAACCAGGAAGTGAGGATGAATCTGAAATTATTGAACCAGGACCAAGCGTTCCACACTATACTCTCATCTTCCTCACTTTACTGGTCTATGGGTACTTTGTATTGCCTTGGCCCACTTATGTTGGGGGAATGCTTCTTGGGATTGGACTGGGGTTCCTCTTGGCCATTGGCGTGGTCTGGCTGACAGGACCAAAGGCGTCCAGTGGTTTCAGATATTCCAGCAGGTCACGGACAAAGTTGAACATTAAACAACCTGAAATTTACAAAGTAAGAATTATTTTTGGTGTGTCTTAGTACATTTGAAAAGAGTACTGACTCGTACCACATGTTGCCTACATTTTGTTTTTACATTAATGCAATAATAGAATGCCTTTTAGCATGTGCCTTATATTTCTTAAAACAAGCAATGGCACATGACAGTGGTTCTGAAACTGTGGTATGGATACCACTGGTGGTCTGGATTTAGGTTAAGAGTTTGATCCAAAGGTGAAGTGTAAACACCTGCTTTAGTCCTTTTTAGACTTGTTTTTGTCCTGATTTAAACCTAGTTTTATTTCTGGTTTAGTACTATTTAGGCACTGTTAAGTCCTTATTTTGTAATGTTTTTGTCTTGGTTAATCACTATTTTACTCTGTATTTTAGACCTGTGTTAGTTCTGATTTTAGTTCTATAAACCAAATATGTTCTTAGTGGTACTTGGAGCTGAAGGTTTGAGAATCACTGGCATATGCAATGAGCAACAACTTTGCCATTTTTACTGTACCTAATAATCTTTGTAAAAAAAAAAAAAGTGATACCTATGTGTAAAGCACAGTTTGGTCTGAAATGTTTTTTATGTTACTGTAGTTTTATATCTTTAAAATAGGACAAAAACTCCAAATTCAAAGGACAAATAAAACATGCACCATTTCACATGTCTTAGGGGTGGATGAATGAGATCTCAAACTATGACCCAGAGACGTACCATGCCACACTGACTCACTCAGTGTATGTCCGCTTGGAGGGCTCCACCATTCGTCTGTCCAAACCCAACCATAACATCTCCAGGAGGGCCACACACAACGAACCAAAACCTGATGTCACCTACATCAGTCAGAAAATTTATGACCTCACCTACAGTAAAGTAAGTCATTAATGTATACACATTTTTAACAGATAATATGTGTAAAATGTGTAACACCTAACACATGGCACTGCTGAATCCTCCACAGGTACATCTAGTACCCGCAGGCCTCGCCAGAAAGAGGATTTGGAACAAAAAATACCCCATTTGTATTGAACTTGGTAGGCAGGATGACTTTATGTCAAGGACAGAGGGTGAGAAATGTGAGTCTAGTGAGGCTTGGACCACAAAAGACAAAACAGATGGGGCAGGATGTTTGTTCACGTCCCAAAGTGTGACCCTGTATCTGTTTGGAAGAACGGGACGAGAGAAGGAGGAGTGGTTCCAGCACTTTCTACAGGCCTCCCAGCACAAAGTCAACTTGAAGAAATCTGCAAGTGTTACTGTGTTTAAGAGTGTGTTGACTTTTTAACAATTACATAATACAATTAAATTATTATTTTTAATTAAATCACAAGGGTTAACTAATTCCTTTTTTTTCTTTTGTTACTTCTAGCTGGGGGCGGTCACAGTCGCAGCAGTAGCCGCAGTAGTCTGGACGAGGCACTGTTAACCCAGTCCAGGCCAAAAGACATTCCATCAACATCAGGCAGTGCCAAAACTGCTCCACTACTAGACTACAGCGTCTACATGGCCAACCTCCTGCCAAATCAAGAGGCAGTCAGCCCCACTACTGCCTCTTCCTCCTTACAGAGTCCCATGAGCAGTCCTGGGGCAGACAAGAAGGTACAATATTGTCATTTTACGCCATTTAGCGCCTTTCTAATTTCTCTGTGTGGTAAACTCCACATCTTAATTACCACATGTTACATGCTAGACACGAGACACCCCCTTTTATAACTGGGGGTGTGTAGCATATTAGACAATTATATAATGTGCCCTCGGTATAAAGGGAACTGCATGTACCTGTCTTGTCTAGATCTAGATTCATGTAGATTTAACACTAAGGTTCCTCTCTGCTGCTGTGTTTAGCTTCGAAACAGCCCGTCGCCTCAGGAGCAGCTCATTGGGGACGAGGACGACCCTGTTGCCTGGGTGAATGCTGCTCTTGGACGGCTCTTCTGGGACTTCTTGAGGGAACCCCACTGGGCAGACCTGGTCTCGAAGAAGATACAAATGAAACTCAGCAAAATAAGAGTGAGATGATTAAAACATTTTTATACTTGTTACATTATTTAGCACTTGGAGAGCAGACCATGGTTTATATTAATCATGAAAGTTTCCAAGTAAAACTATATATTTATTTTTGTGTCTTCATCTTATCTGTTCCTAATGTCTTTTTCAGTTGCCTTACTTCATGAATGAGCTTACCCTGACAGAACTGGACATGGGCTCGGCCACTCCCAGGATCCTCGGGGCATCCAAACCCTACGTTGATTACCAAGGCAAGAGACAAAAAGCCTGCATATAACCACAAACACTGAGCTCACCCTGGAGCATTGGACAACTGTGTTATCTGTCAGTTGCTGTGTCCACACACATAACAAAGATCAACACATTATAATGCTAGCCAGATTGTTATCAAGCCATTTCTTGCCTTGTAGCTTCCCAATTCTGTGGTTCCATAGATGACTTTAAGTAAATAATTTATCCTAGTAGCTTTACAGCATATTTGACAAATTGGGACCAATATTTTATTATTACTAAGCTTAAAATTGAAATTATACAGTACACCTGCAAAGGCACTGCCCTGACCCTACCAGCTGCTGAAACTATAGCCTGTAATGACTAAGCATCATGATTCTCTAAGTATGGGCTAAATGAGATTTACTGTGCATCATGCTGGAAAATGATACACTTACACTTACTGGGAAGCAAGGCGGTGGTACCCCTGGGGTTAGGCAGATATGCTTGTGAGTTTAGGGCTCTTGGTTATTGAACAGACTCTGCCTCTATGCCTTTCATGGACTCTAACTCGTTGGAAAGCAATAAAGCTACATTTATGAGCCAGAAAAACAAATCTTTGTTTGCATAGCTGTTGTACATAGTAAACATTAAATGCATTATGTTGTGTGTGGAGGAGTTACAGACTGGTTAGTGAGCATAAGCACTTTAGAAGGTTATCTCTGGATCAGCATTAGCCTTAGCTATGTGAGGCTCTGTAGATTTGCTTTCAGCCATTGCACAACTTCAGCGACTTTCAACCCACTCTGATTAGCTTTGTCCCATTTTTTAAGTAACCCTTGTACTTTTAAGATCTTTTACACATAAAACACATGTCGTCACTCTTCACATGTACAGTGTGTACTCCTAGTTACAGCTACATCTTCCCTCTCTCACACTTTCTCCGTGCTTGGCTTCCTTCTGTGCAATGAGTCACAGTCTCACTGCTATCATTCTCACATAACGCCATAATGAGAGCAGGGATTGATTGCACCTCCAACTGAGACGGAAGCTGCATTTCCTGAAACAGTTTCTTGCAAAAATACCCCAAAAGACCAATATATATTAAGCATACAGGTTTTTTGCCCAGTGTTGCATAGATTCAGACTTAAAACATCAGACATTCACTTTTCACCATAAAAAGCGCAACATCACCATGGCTTTTTCTGCACCCTAGTACAAACAATTGCACTGGTGTTTCTGTGGCTGCAAGCATAGGGCATCTTGAGTTCAGACTAACCTTGTCTCACCCTGCCGTTTCCTGGAATACCCATGCAGAGTGCAGCAGATCAATGAAGTTTTCCATAGTTGCCCATAGTCCCAGGCCATTTTTCAGTGCATTTCTTCTCAGCATGTTAGGCCCTCACTCCCGTCTTCTCGCCATGTGGCTCCATCCTAATTGAGCAAGCACCTTCTTTTTCCAACAGTTTGTACTGAAGCTCATCTCTTTTTTTTCACCATAACACAAACCCTACCCAGTAAGAAACAGTGTTATTAGCCGCAATGCCTCATGGGCAAAACACAGCCCTCTAGGTTTAGTGTACTCAGCATGGCCGCTTTCTGCCCATTTTTTTAATGCTTCCCAAAACACACATGGATCATATTCCTTACTAGCCCTTTGTTCAAACTATTTTTTTACTTTTCAATGCTCTAGTACCACGGACATATTGCAGTGTCAAATACTAATGATCCTTTTTAAATCCTATGCAGTAATTAAACTAAAAAAAGGTCTATTTTGGATATATTTCTTTCACACTGGTATGTTTTAGCATTAAATGATTCATTTGTATTTCAACCAGTCAGTATCTTCTGACACCTAGTGGTATAAAAGAAGAAAAATCTAAAAAGAGAAGCATGAAAATGCATATATTGTATTACTCAAATCTTTGTGTGTAGGAGTGTAGTGTTTGGTCTAATTATGCAATATGGGTGACAAAATGTTAAAAACAAGCATTTCTTTCTGTTAATATAAAATACATATACTACAGTTTATCAGTGATCCTGATATTAATACCCAGGAATACATGATTGCTATTCCTTCCTATGTCCTTATGTAGGTAATATACAAACCTAACTCCAAAAAATAAATAAATAGATTAAAATAAAACTGAATGCAATGGTTTGTAAATCTCATAAAACCATGTTTATTATATGATATAAAAATAGGACATCAACATTTTTTTGTTCTAAATTAAAATGAACTTACTTTTTTTTCATAAAATGATAAAATATCCCAGTTTTAACACCTAATGTGTTGTTTGTGTTTTTTATTTAAAAAAAAAAAAATCATAAGATTTGCATATGATTGCATTCTCTTTATATGTATATTTTACACAGAACTCCAACTTATTCAGAATAGCGCAATAGCTCAAATACAATATACGGTACTTTGTTAATAATTAATATAATTTTATAATATAATAACACCCACCAATTACACTGTTCTACAAGCAAAATGCTTCCGGAACAAAAGTAGTGAAATTTTTCTTGGATTAGGTCACTAATAAATAAAAAGTAAGTCAGAAGTGCAGATTGGCTATAGTTTCCAAGAAACAGTATTGGGTCAAAATAGGAAATTTATGCAAAATAAGGCAAAAACGGTAGTTTATCAGAAGGTACAGTGAGTCTGCAAGCAACCAGTTCTATCTGAAAGCCTGTCTGCACATTCCAGTACATTCATTTTAATATGTCTAGAGTTGTGATATAAAATGCTTTGTTTTTATTTGCAGAAATCTCTCTCTTGGAAGTGGATAAAATGCATGCATGTAGCGAAATTAAATATTTTCAAAATATAAATATTATTTTTAAGCAAAAATGCCTAAATCTATTGTATAAACAGATGCGATTCTGATGTGAAACAATATCATTAAATATCTTGAATACATCAATTATCAATTGATTTTCAGTTCATCTTATCAAAATAAATTAGATTTAGCCACTTTTATCTCAGAAGCAGATTGAGTCCAAAAATTTGTAGACCAGTGTTATGTGTCCTTTTATTTTTTCTGCACTGAGAGATTCAGACAATAGAAACACTTTTCCATTTTGTAACTGTACATTTGCCCTGTATGCCCGCAGGTCTGTGGTTTGATCTGGAGGTTTCCTACAGCGGGTCTTTCCTGATGACCCTGGAAACCAAAATGAACCTGATTCGTTTGGGTAAAGAGGGAGAGAGCCTGCGCGTCGGCGAGCCAGGCAAAGACGGGTAAGGCCCCCTGCTGTTCCACCACTCTCTCACTCTCTCTCTGCTGTGTGTGATATGTATATTTGCCTCTGTCAGATGTCTGCCCTACTTTCTGGCACAGTTTCTGTCACTTACTTGTTTATCTCTTGTCTTCTGTATTTTCTGCCCTCTGGATTTATCTTAACATGGATGTCTTTGGGTCTGTTTCTGGTGAGTGCCTCTTTTCTTATATGATTTCTCTTGTACTACTAATTTGATCTTTTTCTTATCTATGTTTGACTTTTTACAGCTACAAACCTGATTACTAAAAAGTTGGGACTATGTGTTAAATGTAAATAAAACAGAATGCAATGGTTTCCAGATATCCAAATAAATCATATCATACTTAAAATACACACACAATACATACCTCAAGTGGCACTGCATTAAAACAGTGATGATTCTTTACTAAAAATACCTATCACTACTTTTGTACTTCATCCACACACCTATTTTTGCCATATTTGAATTTATGGGTTCGCATTTCGTAGTTTTAAGTTAGCACTGACTGAGGTGTGTTTGTGTTTTCAGATACAGACCTCGGACTTATTGCTTGGCTGACAGCGATGAGGAATCATCTAGTGCTGGTTCATCAGATGAAGAGGACACCTCAGAGCTGTCAAATGACTCCACTGGGGCTGAGGGGTAAGTGTGAGATAAAAGTGCAGGGCAGAATTTAATTGAATTGTAGTAACTGTTGTGAACAAAGAAATTATATGAACAGATAAGCGCAAGTTTGTTAGTTTGATCGTATACTATTGTGTGCTTCATTTTGTTGAACTAAAAAATTTACATTATTCAATTTTAAATTGAATATGATTTGCAGTTTGGTTGGAGGCCATAGACCAAGCAAAATCATGCGCTTTGTGGATAAGATTGCCAAGTCCAAGTACTTCCAGAAGGCCACAGAGACAGAGTTCATAAAAAAGAAGATGGAGGAGGTGTCCAACACACCCCTTCTGCTCACAGTGGAACTGCAGGAAGTCCGATGGAAGACTGGCTGTCAATATCCCCCCTCCTCCTACGGACAGGATATGGTATGCAGTAGATGTTAATTCTAGTGTGTTTTATTTTTAATCAAATAGTATTTTCAGCAAGGCATAGAGCACATGGAGAAGTGCTCTGTCTTCAGTGCCCTCTGCTGGTTGCTTTGTGCTTTTTGTTAATCTTCAATATTTTCTGTCCAGGTATGGATTCAGGACCCCACCTCACCTTGAACTTAAAGCCCGACCAAAACTGGGAGGAAGAGAAGTAACTCTAGCTCATGTGACAGACTGGATAGAGAAAAAACTAGACCAGGAATTTCAGGTAACAGTCACAAAATCTTACATAATGTTTTTGGAAATTACCAAAACAGGACATATATTAAAATGTGTAAAATGCTTTTAATTTCATATTTTTCTTCTCCTGTAGAAAATCTTTGTAATGCCAAATATGGACGATGTGTGGCTGACTATCATGCACTCTGCCATGGACCAGCGCACTGCTGGAGGACCATTAGTTGGACCAGTTGAAGATCCTTCAGATCCAGACAGAGAGAGTCAGCCGTGAAGTTTGTTTACAGTATTTCTATAGGTTATGACAACTCACAGTGTGAACTGGAACCAAAGTCGATGGGTCACATACTATTGTAATACAAACACATTCCTACAGTGAGTGTTTTCTCACTTAGCCAAGAGAAGAGCAAATAAAATGGGATGGTACTGCAAGAAACGCTACAAATATAGTGGTATTATGTTCTGTTGAGTTTGACAGAGAACTGAAGAAGTCTTAGAAGGACTTGGCAAGATGAAGATGTCTCCAAAATGGAGTAGTTAGAGTAGCATATGTAGGTGCAAAGTAAACCTGTCAATGTTGAAGCATTCACCAGATAACCTTATAGCCCGCAGGTGACTAGTTTCTGCCAAGGCCATAGAGAGATAAAGCACAGTAGCCTTCTTCTAACAAAAATAATTCAGTAAGACATTTTAGTTTAAGTTCAACAGAGTTGAAGACAGTTGGTTGTGCTTAGATTACTTATATTTAAACATTTAATACTGGGAAAGCTATGATACTTGATACTATGATACAACTAATAAATGAAGTGGCTTTTGTAAGCTGATCAGGTGTTAATTAAGCAGTATTTATTTGTGCTGTGATCACACTCAGAGGCCTGAACTCCTCTTTATTTGCCAATAACCCCTTAATATGCCACTTATGCCCTAGAAAACTAGAAATGTAGTGTCTGTATACAGATTGCTAAAACATAAAAGTGCAATGATAGAAAAACTTAATTAGCCTATAGGAGGATGAGAAATGTGTGTAGAGTATCTTTATACATTTATATGCTATACTGTATGCCTGGTGAGAAGGACAGTACTTCTAAATACAGCTAGTGAATGTATGTGTTTTTATGTATGACAAAACCTTGTTTTGGACTGGGGTATGCAAACAGTTTGCACAGAAATAGAGAAGATATTTTATTTTAACATACTGTATTTAATGCAGATGTGTTCGAGTACCGGGCGGTGTATTTCTCTCTCAGTTCTTTTCTTTGCTAATGATCATTATAATTTTTAAAGAGAAAAATACATACACGCTACAATACAATGTTGAAAGGCACTTGAATTTACATTAAGTGAAGGTACCAGTTCAGTTGTTTCTGTTGCCAACAGTGTAGACCCTCATCTAGATATTACATTTGATAGCACATACTTTATTCAGTGCTTTGTTTAAAGGTACATATCCAGTGTTCATATAGCATTGTTCAGTAATACAAATGTTTAATACACGCAGTGACATTTTGTTTACAATAATTTTTATGTTTCTTGTTGTGCTTTTTATAAAGCATGACATCAAAATGATTGTCATTCCCCTTTGACTTTCTTGAACTGCTTTTTGTGTTAATTTTATGTTGAATAACTACACATTGATTATATTTGTGTTTTTGTCTACTTCTTTGGAATAAACAATGAAAAGAGAATTTTTTTGAGGATATATGAAGACAATGTAATGATTTCTATTTGTGAATTATTAATGACTTTTTAAAGTGCAATGTATGTATGTTTTAAGGCCAAATTCAGTGATTCCTGTATGTGCATTTGCCTTATTTATAGCTGAATAAATCTTGGTCACTGAATAGTGTTTTGATTATTACAGTTTTGTTTTTTTGTAAAAATAATACTTAATTTGATCACTGATCTATTTATTTACATATAGAATTGTCTACTTCATGATAGAATACAATGCAGTTGCACATGGACCCATGAAGTGAAACCCTACACCTTAATAATATACCCAAACAAAAAACAGATTTATCAAATTATATTCGGGTAATACAACTATCAACAAGTGGAAAGTTTAACAGTTTTTTCAGTGTTTGGCATGTACAAATTTCATACTTATAAGTCACATTAAAGAGGTGAAAATGAATGAATGACCATGAACTAACAGCTTTTTCCTTTCTTGGTGACCCGTCATTGGATAGCAGGTACCCATGTAAACAAATGGAATAGGAAAAATGGTTAAATACAGGCAGAGGCGTAGCTAGGATTTTAATACAAAAAAAAAAGTGAATTATCTTCTTTTTTTAACAAAGGCAGTTATTTGGATGGAGTCAGAGACCTTTTTATGGTTTGAGGAAGTTAGGAGCTGAGCCATGATGTGTGCAGCTCACAGGAGAGCAAGTCGTGACTCACAGGAGTTAAGTATGTAAATAAATTTACAGCGGTTTCTCCTCTGCTCTTCTCCATCTCTCCTCTTACTTCTGATCATGATTAATAACGAAGTTATTGGAAATAATTATCTCTTTTGTAATAGTTTCTGAGTAAAAGAGACACTGGACCTAAAAAAACACCGCGGCTGTTCGTAGATGGAGCAGTAATAAACCGCGCGTTTTGTAATGAAGCCTAAATGCTTTTACAAACTTTAACGGTGCATATCTCTGTGACCCCTGAGCCTATCAACAGGAAATAAAAACTGACAAAAAGCTTGAGGTTTTATCTGTCAGTATCATTTTGCTGCAGGTCTCTATGTCAAGCCGTTTGTTTTAAAACAGTTGCGCAAAGACGTAATGTCAGTCACTCAGGGTATATATATATATATATATATATATATATATATATATATATATATATATATATATATATATATATATACACACACACACAATAGAACAGTTCACTTTGTACTGATGGCTTTCTGCGAAATAATTAAAGATTAGACTTGCTGGACTCTAGACCTTGATAATTATAATTACGGAAGCCGTGAGCGGTCGTGGATTCAATATTACATACATATATATTTACATATATAATAAAGCTTGTGAAAAACAGCACATTTTCTAAATTTTCTATCATGTCATTAATAAATAAATGAAAACTGATCTTAGCCCCTCCTCCAGCGGAAGTTTGCGGTTGCCTAGCAACGCGGCTGTCTGCAGCTGGGCGGTGAGTCGGTCTTTAGCCCACATTAAATATTTGAATTAAAGGTTTAAAGTCCAATGTTTTAATGTGGTTTGTTTGTTGTTAATACATTCTCCACTTGCTCTTAGTGGAAAAAAAAGTTATTTTATTTAAATTGCTTTTTGACACCTTTTCTCTTTTATGATGGGCTCGTTTGAGCTAACGTTAACGTTTGAGCAATTTGCCAAGCTAGGGTGAACTTTAGCTTTTGAAATACATAAAAAAAAGTTCAACGTTGTGCTTCCTTTCAGTTTTAACTCCTGTTCAAATCATAATTTAAAAAAGGTGTTAAGAAAAAATGACCGGGGGATTATGAGCTTCTTTCCCTGTCTATTACAGGTACAATGGCGAGCCCAGTTGATACAGCAGCGGTGGAGAGAAGTAGTGAGAGTCCTGTTATGGAGGAGACAGGCACACTGCAGAATGAAACTGACAGTACTGCAGAGGAGACGGCCTCTCATGGCCTTGATCAAACTGATCATGGGCCTGGAGAACAGCAGTCAGACCCAGAGCCTGTTGCCCAAACTGCCCACACAGCACACTTTGTTACTGGTGAAGACTTTGCAGCTGAAAACTATGGTATTTATCAAGATTTAACCAATGATATGATTTATGTCATTATATCAGAATGATGTAGCAAAAATACATGTACCATATTTAAGTTAGTGGTATTTATTTATCAGTACCGTGTTATTCTGTTTGTGTATGTGTTTTTCAGCTCCAGAGAATGACACCCAGGTTCAGGTATCCCCTGACCTGTCACACACACTCGAGTTGATGCAGGATCAGAGGCCACCACTGGACAATTATGATGATGAGGAGGAGGAATTTATTATTCTCGATCCAGATCATGTATGTAGCTTCATCTATGATTTTTACATAGTCTAACCTAAATTATGTGTAATTATTATGTGATTTAAAATACAGTTGAACACGCTTTACTTATACAACTATATTACTAACTGTCACTGACAATGGACTGTTTGCTCCCTTTTAAGGAACTGGTCAAAAGACAGCAAGCAGCACTCAGTCTTCAGCTCAACAAGGAGCTCGAGAGAGTCAATTCTGCACTGAGGGAGAAGGTTGTTTTTTTATTTGAACATCAATACAAAAACTTAACACACTTAAGACTTGTACATACTGATATTTCCATGTGTCCAGCAGGTGGTGCCACTGATTTGAAATGTATGACTTCAGCAGTAATGAATATAATAATGACTTCTTTTTATTTTATACCTCTGCTGCTTGCTCATTGGCAGCTTGCCTTGGATGCGGCAGATGAAGATGAGATGGATGGCGTATTTTTGGAGATCCACAAATTTCATGAGAAGCTGGCCAGACTACAATACAAGTTAGATGACCTTCATGAGACCAAGGCTGAGGCTGAAGCCAAACACCGCCAGACACTTAATCAGCTGGAAGTCAACAAGAGCCAGTTTTCCAGCACTACAAACCAGCACAAAAAAACAAACGCCAATGGTGAGACATACTGTACAGTGGTCTTTTGATTTTTTGATTTTTGTGGTTGTTTTCTAACCCCTGCCCCTTCATTTCCCTAGTGTCCCAGCTGCAGTCAGAGACAGACAGCCTCATGCGCAATCTTAGATTCACTGAAGAAATTAGTAATGAACTCCAGTCTAACATAAAAGCAATGAGAAATGCTACACATAAAGCAGAAGCTGAGAAGTCCCAGGCTCAAGAACAGAAACTAAAGCAGGTACACAGCCTGACCATTTCAAAATGGTGAAAATCACCAAACCATGGTTGACAGTCATACACTGCCTTTTTCTGCAGGATTTATATGTGGAACGTCTTACTAAAGAAATGGAGAGACTGACAGAGCAAGTGTCTTTGTACAATGCTCAGACCAGTGCCCAAGCAGACGAGACCCAGGTGGCTAAAGAGGCCCTTTCTGAGGTAACTCTAAATTTGTATTTCAAATACCAACACAATAATACCTTAACCAACAATAAAACCTTTACTAATAGGATTTTTTATTGTTTTTGGACTAATAATTCAAATACAATTCTAATATTACTACCATTACCACTACGACCTCAACTACCACCATCACTAGCTCTACTACTTCCACTACTACAGCTACTCTTGCTATTAATGTTATTGCTACAGCTAAAACTACTGCTGCTACCACTACTACACCTGGTTTCAGATCCTTCCAGATGTAAGGCAAATGTGCTCCCACCTTGTCATAGACTTTGAGAAATACTGTACCTTGCTTTTACTCACTCAGCGAAAGTAACAAGTAAGTGTTCATTTTGATCCTTGTCTGCAGGCTGAGATGGAAATGGCATCTTTGCTAATGGCTCATAAACAGCTTTTGCAGCAGTGGAATAGCAGTCTTGTGGGCATGAGAAGACGAGGAGAGGCTTTTACAGCAATGCAGGAAGCCACACGGTACAAATATTACACTGTGAAGGCTTAGGATATTTATTACATGTAATCAGTGTGTATTTTTCTTTATCCCCACAGTATGCTTGAGCACCAGTTGCTTTCACTGGACAGGGAGATTAAGGGCTATAAGAAGACTATTACAGAAGAGCAGGAACAAAATGAGATACTAACCATGCAACTGAACCGGGCCCAGATGGACAACGCCACCTCCAAATCACTAATAAATCAGAAACAAGCCAAACAAGAGGCTATGCAGGCTCACTATAGCACCAACCTGCGCACGCTGCGTGAGACAGAGCGCACACTTTCACAACTCACTAAGGTAGGTATAGATCCAGCCTTATATTATTATATGAATGTGCAAATAGGACTGCACAAAATATGCAATTTAGAATAACTATGTTAAATATCACTGAAACAATATGATTTTCAATATTTGGATACTCTCACACTTCCAAGGCTTCCATATATAAATTTAGGGCTAACCTAATTATGGCCCTTATGATTGTGATTTTTCTCCTGACACATATTTTGACAGTGTAAATTTCTGTCAAATGGAAGATTATAACATTATTAAAATAAATTTAGTTTCTTGCTATGCAAATTATATTGCGTTTGCCACAACAAATTATTGTGCAACCTAAATAGCGAACTTCCATACAATATAATTGCGTTGTTGTTTTTTTAGGAATCTGGTAACCTTGAGACTGAAGTGAAAGATCAAAGGAGGCAGTTTGAGAAAGAGAGTGCTATACGTCTGGAGTTAGAGGATAAAATTGTGGCCACCATGCAGCAGGAGCTTACCCACAGCAAGGTGGCCCAGGCCTCTCAGAAGCTTTCAGAAAAAATGTCGGCACTTAAGAAAGAAAAGGTAAGCTTTCAGTAAGGATGCATTTTATGTTGGTGTTCCACAACTTATACATGAGGCTTTTTAATCCTGAAATATAAAGAAAATAATCAGTTTCTATCTGCTCATACCTTTAGATCACTCAGTTGTGGCAGCTGGAGAACGAAGTAGATGCTGCTGAACTGGAAAGCAGAGAAATTGGCCAACATTTGGACAACTTGGCTTTCACCCAGAAGTCCCTGGATGAAGAGATTACAAAGGCGGACAAGCTGCTGTCTGACTATAAGGCCAAGATTTCTTCATTCATTTTCTTACTAGGGCAAAAGCAGAGTTTAATCATCAAACTCAAGAGAAAAATTGGCCTCATTACAGCTGCTACAGGGGTAAGACATTGTGAACAATTTTACATTTTGTTTGTAAACAGCAGTAATAATCGGCGTGACTTTCCTTCTAGCATGAGGATCTGAGTCCTCTTCAAATCAAGGCAGATGCAATAAAGGCTCAGCTTGAGGAACTGGAAGCAAATATTAATCATGACCACCAGCTCTGGATCAAAAGGCAGGGGGCGCTAGTGGGACTGACCAAGGAGCTAGAGACCACCAACAAGAAGATCCTCCAACTAGAGACAGAGTACACGTGCATGCAGCAGGAGAAAATACGCATAGAGAGTATGTGGTGTATTTAAAGATGTTTTTATATACACCATACAGGCATAACATTATGACCACAGACAGGTGACATAAATAACAGATTATCTCTTCATCATGGCACCAATGGGTGAGGTATATTAGGAGCAAGTGAACAGTAAAAAAAAAATGCACAAGGATTTGAGTGTGACAGGCAAAACTGTGATGGCTGGACGATTGGGTCATCTCCATTTCCAAAACTGCAGCTCTTGTGGTGTGTTCTTAATTTGCAGTGATCAGTATTTGTCAAAAGTGGTCCAAGATTGTGGGCTGATCCAAGAGCAGCTGTAGCTCGAATTCCTGAAGAAGTTAATGCTGGTTCTGATAGAAAGGTGTCAGAATAGACAGTGGCAGGTGATCATAATGTTATGCCTGATTGGTGTAATTTGTACTGGTGCTCACTGGCTCCATTGCCTCCAGATTTGATTGAAGGAGAACACAGAGAAGAAATGGACCTTGGGAAGAATGCAAGGATACTGAGAGGAGATCTAACAAAACTGAGCACTCTGCTATGTAAGAACAAACAGCTCAGCCAGACACTGCAGCAGGACAATGCACTGATGCAGACAGACTTCAATCAAAAACTTAAGGTACTGTCTTGTCTTATTCACCCTATATTTTGCTAGTTGTATTTTTACATAATGTTTTGCTGTGGTTTAATTCAGGAGGCAGAGTTGGAGTCCATCAAGATGCAGCTGAAACTGGAGAAGACTGCGGAGGAAAAAGAGAGACTTTTCAACTGTCTGGTCGAAGCAGAGTTAGTTTTGTATTTCAGCTTTCATTTAGATTTTGATTTCACTCACAATCTGTAATAATTTTATATTTGTTGTTATTGTCTGAACAATATCACACTTGTTATACTTGTATGTAACATATGCACATCTGCTCTTGGTGACAGGCGGCAGATCATGTTGTGGGAGAAGAAGATCCAAATTGTTAAAGAGACTTACTCAGCTGTGCAGTCCGTGGGAGAGCAGGCCGACATTCAGAGGATGAAGGCAGAGATACACCGTATGGAGGTAAACATTTTTTAGAAGATGAGAGACCTAATTTTAAATTCATCTGATTACTAGTTGAAATAAATCACACTGCTAAAAATTATTTTGTGTTGCTATTTGTAAAGTTTGTAAATTGTTTGTTGTTTGGTTAGTATCTTAGCAAGATAACTAAAAGTAAATTGTGGGATAGACTCTATTTACTGAACCCCACCATGGTTCAGAAAAGTTGTTTATTTTAGTGCATTCTTTAACATTGTGAGATACAAGGGCTTTCTTACTCAATGGACAGAGGACTGAATCAAATAATTGCTGTATTTTCTATTGAGAGATAACTAAGTTCTCCTAGTGCTTCTTGTTAAACCCTGCTTTTATATTTTTTGATTGTATGGATATCTGTGTATACTCTCCTCAGGTGCGCCTTACCCAGTTGATGAAGGATCGGGAGCGGCTGCTGAGAGAAAGTGAGGCAACAGTGGCAAGGCGTGAGACCATTGTTTTACGGAGAGAATCAATGCTGCGCAGTTCACCCAAACAAACTACAAAGGGAGAACTGCAACGAGTGATTCAGAGCCTGCAGCGCAAGATCAATGCCACACACAAGGTACAGCAGTTATTTTATGTGTGGACTTATAGTATCTGCATTTATATTGAAATAAGACTGAAAATGTTTCCCCTGTGCTAATGTCTCCAGCAAGTGGCAGAGTATGAGCGGGCCATCCGAGAGCTGCAGGAAAGTCAGGTGAATCTGGGCAGCCGTCTTTCACAGCAGAAGCAGGAGCTCGTAGATCTTTGTGGAAACAGCTTTGTCCTGGAGCAGGACTCTGTAAATCTCCAGGACACCAAAGACAGGGTAAGGCTGTGTAATATAAAAACACACATGATGCATTTCTCCTCATGTGGCCCTCATCAATGATTATTTAAAATATCTAACTTTAAAAATGTATGTAAGCAAATTTTGAAATTAATTACATTATTGTGGATAATTATGTTTGAATGGTTATCTGTCAGTGTTGTGTAAACTCAAAACAAAATTTCATGTCTCATTTTTGTAAGAGTGCTTTGGAACATCATTTTTCTCCAAAATACATCAGAGTACTATGTTTCTACTTTTACTAAATCTTTACTCCACTATATGAATGTGCGCAGAACTTGTCCCGGCTGGTGGTTCTCCAGAGCAGGACCAAGAAGATGCAGGGTGTGTGTGACGGCAGCTACAAACCACTGTCCAACAGCGACTCCGTGGGTGCAGCCCTTCAGAGCCAGATAGACCGAGTGCACACAACCAGCACCATCCTACACAGAGTGTGTCAGGAGTTCCCCCAACACCAGGGGGCGCTCCGGAGGCTGTCACTCATACTCACTGCTCATTCACAGGAGCACGTGCCTGAGCTAGAGCTGTCCTGAGAGAGAGTAAGACCAGATTTAGGGCATGGACTGTGAGTACTAGATATTTCTAGAAAAGCAGGATAAATTAATTCAGTTACACTAAAAGAACAATAAGACTGAATATTTGTTTCTGTGCAATTATTTTTTAAATGTGAAATCAGTAAATACAAACAATTTTCAAGGCACATGTAAGCATTGGGATAAGTATTGGTTGGATAGGCCTACTAGAGTTAAACTAGTAGTGTGTTTGACGTTTTATGCTTTTGTTATTGTATGATTGTACTACCCTTTATTAAATTAATTGGTGGACAATGACAGTAATTATAAAATACTCCCTTTTGCCTCAATGACGCACACATATTTAATTTAATCTGTGGTAGTTAACATTCTCAACCTAATCACAATACAGCACAAATAAAATCTAAAAGACAATAAATAACATTATGTTTCTCTCATTAATTAAAATGGGATTTATAAGTCCAGATGACAAGAGACCTTGCATTTTGTACATGTAAAGAAAGGTTTGTAACCCCTTTGAAAGCCTTATATGAAATAATTCTGTTAAACTTTGAAAGTTTTTTATTTGTCATTTTATAACAAAAATTTGTATTAAAAATACTATTAATTTATTATTTTAGTGACAAGCCTTGACTAACCTAACATTGCTTTATTTCAAAAGTGACGTCAAATGTACTGTCGATGTGACTGTGATACAATGCTGTGGAACCGGCTTCATGTATTACCAACTATAACCTTCCCAGAGAAATAATTTTGAGGGTATTTTCTGACAAATGCTTGAGTCAATCAGCACTCGTCACTGGCATTTCTATAATAAACACAAACGCAGCTTTCTTAAATTAAACACCTTCCAGTGAATCTGCCTACTACTCCACCCCACATAATTAATCATTTCAATTGACATTACGAATCAATGCCTAAATAAACTAGAGACATTTAAATGTATCTTTGTGGTTGCTTTTTGTAATTTATATTAATGCAGTCATCTGGTATGATGTTTATGACTATAATTGTTTTTAATGCGATTGAACAGAATTGCCTCTTTAAAACTATTCTTGCACACATACATATGTCCTTTGGCCCAGTTTAAATATCCAGATTAGCTGAGATACTGTATGTCAAGCTTAATAATTTAGTTGAAGCAAAATTAGACTTTAATTAAAAAGCGAAAGTGAAATCATATATTTCAGCACTCTCATTCAGGGACATATTTGATTTTGGCGTGGTGTTTGATAGTTTACCTATTCAACAAGGTCCTATGGGGAAATCCCTGGCTTTGTTGATTCTAATTCATTTAGTGTTAAATAATATGAAAAAGATAAGATTACTGTTGTTAGGAGTCGGTTGCAGGGTGCTTGATAAACCACATCTATCATTCAAATGCAACCTGCTACATATTGAAATTTTGCTGTCTCTTTTGGCTGTGATGACATGCAAATTAAGTTACAACCACCAACCAGCAACACATCTCAACAAGTTTGGGACAGGGGCAACAAAATGCTGGAAAAGCAAATAATTTTTTAGGCAAAATAATTTATTTGCAAGATTTCACTACCGCGAAGTGATCATACTAAAATGTTGCCAGTGAAAGCTTTATTAGCACCACTTTTTCAGCTTTTTGTTGCCCCTGTCTCAGCTATTTGAGATGTAGCGCTGCCATCAAATTCAAAATGACCTAGTCTTTTTCATGAAATGGTCAAATATCTCAGTTTCTGCACCTAATATGCTGTTTATGTTCTAATGGGAATAAAATATGGATTGAAATGATAGATGGAAATTAGGAAGGTAAATGTGTCTGGAAAACTGTGGAATAATTTGCTAAATTGATTTCCATTGTCCACGCACATCCTCCAGACACCTCTACACTGTTATGTCACTTACTGTAGGTGCTACTTTTAATTGTTTGCATAAACCCATTACAGGTCAGCAAACAGAGAGCTGCACACACACAATAAGTCAACCATCATATAAAAATATCCTCACCTTCACAGTTATGGCTACCCACATGTGCTTATTTCCTGGTTTTCACAGAGGACTTTGCACTCACTGCACTCTGTTCTGCTTCTGTCACAGGTCTGGTATTTGCATTTTCTTTACTTTAATTAGAAATTATTTCTATTTTAATCAGGATCAGGTTTGATAATGTACATCTCCGACTGCTACTGGACTGTGTTGAGCAAACAAGACTTTTGCCATTGCTTAATACAAGGCAGCAGGTTTATGATGTCATTTGATATTGGATTATCTCCGAAGGCAAACAAATGTTCCAAAGCCAGCCAGTGTATGAATGGAGTTGGTGCGTGCTTCACTTGATTAATGTGAAATGTATTTGCATTTGGGTGCTTGTGCCTCATACAGTAACCTGCTTATTGTCTCCCATCTTGTCTTACAGGTTTCACCGCACGCCCACACATAAACTTAGCTCAACACAAACACCCAGAAGGCGTGGAAACTGTCAGACACTTTTTTTTATAATGCTTTTTCATGCTTTTTCCAGTCAGTCTACTTCCAGGCATGAGTAGGTGAGGGAGAGTGTGCGTCTGTCTATTGGCTTCAATCCAGACACACGCAGCATGTCGGGAGAGTGCACACCAGAGGGCCGGGATCTGAAAGATATGGAGGAGGAAGAACTCTGGGAACTTATTAATGACAACCGCCATAGGATTGCACTAGACGTAAGGCCATGCATCGTGATCCCGTACTTGAGGCAGGCCAGGGTGCTGACAGAAATGGACGAGGACGAGATTCTGTCCTGCCACCGCCTTACCAACCGCTCCATGAGAACAAGTAAGATGACTCTGAGTGTGTATGTCATGAACTTGGGCATGTTGAATGCTGTAAGTCACACAAGGGGGAAGCTTGTGGTCTGACATGGTCTGCACCAGTTTCATTACACCCACTTCCTAAACAGAAATTTCTCCCATATGCCAAAATTAATACTGAGACCTTCTGACTAATTGAGACAGAACACTGTGTACTTTTTACCAAAAATTTGAAACATGAAAATAATTTAAAAGAGAATGGCTACAGTCTACTTATGGTTTCATGACTTTGTATAGAGCAGAGTTTTTCAGCTGGTCTAATGTATATCCACTTTTTCCACAACCAGTGTTATTTTGCATTAATGGCACATTTGTATTTTAAAATCTTTGCAGTATTTTATCATATAATTAGCTTCAAATAAGCTAATATATATATTCACCCTTCCTGTGACCAACATTTGGGTCCTGACCCAGCATTTGGGACCCAGTGACATAGCTCACAATTTTAAATGATAAGATATTCCACTGTGTAACTTTGAGTTGCAAGCCTTTTTAATATGTTATGAAATCAAATATTTTGGCAGAACATATAACAACAACCCATATGTACAGCACAATTTTAACTATTTATACTGATATCATGCAAGTTTGCAACAGCATTTGTCTTTTTTAGTTCATTAGTTGCTTAGATTTTAAAAAAAAACTTGCGGCTAAAATGTGAAATACTGATGTGTTTTTGAACTCCATAAATACAATTATATTTGCTAAAATTATTATAATTAAAGTTCGCAACAAAAGGTTCAAAGGCAGTAATCTGGACTTGATTTTTAAAGTTGAAGACGTTTCATCTCTTATCCAAGAGGCTTTCTCAATTCAATTGATTCAATTCAGAATTGAGAAAGCCTCTTGGATAAGAGCTGAAACGTCTTCAACTTTAAAAATCAAGTTCAGATGACTGCCTTTGGACCTTTTGTTGTGATGCAATTCCCCTGCATGAGTGAGAGTCTTCACAGACATATAACTAAAGGTGTAATAAATGGAAAATGATATACATGGCAAATAATATTTTGCCTTTTATCCAGGCTATATGCTGGACCTGCTGCGGACCCAGGGCAGAAATGGAGCAGTGGCTTTGCTGGACAGTCTGATGATCCACTATCCAACTCTGTACACCCAGGTCACAGGACGCAAACCCAGCACAGAGCCATCTAGATTCAGTGGTCAGTGTCAGATGTCACATGCCTCTTTTTCTTTGCTTAAACCCTATTTCATACTATGCATTTAGTTTGTACCAACAGTGGCAAAAGTGTATGTAGTAGCTTTAAACCAGTGGTTGAGCCCAGTCATTGTCAGCAGGAAATATTTAACTATGCATAATTTTATCACAATTTACATAAACCGGCTATGACCTTTACCATGATATAATATTTATTTATATAGCATCCAGATGGTTATGTAACAATAAAATTATGCAAACTGGTTACGCTGAGCCCGCTTTGCAACACCCTTTGCACATACAAACCACTCACATTGATGCCTGTTGTCCACTTTAGGCTAAGTCAAGTTGCATAGTGCTACATGCAAAAAAAGATATAGTACAACAGCATATATAGTAATATTGTGGTAGTAATATGCCTTGAAATTAATTAATTCATTGAATTTCTTGCTTATTGTCCTTTTCTTATTGAGGGTCACAGGTAGCTAGGCCTTTTCCAGGAACTTTCGTTATACTGCCCTACATTAAAAGGTTGATTTACAATCATTTCTTAACAGGCCTAATCAAGTACTCAGAGCTCACAGAGTACCTGGTCCGAGCTGTGACTGGGATGCAGAAGGAACTCCAGGAAGCACGCTCTGAGGCCAGCCGGATGACCGCACGCTGCACCTCTCTGGAAACCGAAATTAATCAGATCATGGAGCACGAGGAGAAGACCAGATACCTCCGGACAGAAAACGAACGCATGCAGAGCCAGATCCGAGCTTTGCAAAAAGAAATGACTAGGATGAAAGATGAAAAATGTGATTTTTATGTGCGCTACACGTCCGCTATCGAGGAGAAGTCAGCGGTGAACATGCGTCTCCATGACCTCACTGTGCAGGTAGTGTTTCTGCCCCTACACTAAACAATACTGTACAATAATGCAGCTTCTCCTCCCTGCACCAAACACAAAGCTCAACTCACATAGGTATCTCCTCCTTTAAAAGCGGTTATTTTTCATCTATTGACAATGTATTCCCAGCCCATCTTTTGTAGAGGTAATCTGTGTCAGTTTCTAAATCATGGCTGACATATTTCCAAGAGTATTATAATTTATCAGTTCTCACATTGTTGTCCTTTGTTGCTGCAGGTGTACCAGCTACAGACCGAGTTGCAGAAAGCTCAAACAGAGAATGAGTATCATAAAAGATTCTCACTCAGGTGCGTCTCATCTCTGAACGCTCCCCAACTGCAAGAGGAGGTCCGGAGACTGCGCCTCCAGTTGGAAAAGGCTGAAAAAGTAGACCCAGTAAGAAATAACAAACCAATAATCGATGTTTGTCATATGGTGGTGAAGTATTAATGTTGTGAATGCTTGTGTGTAAGGCTCATAATGACATCTTGGCCCATGACTTGGCTGAAGCTATCGGCAGTCAGGTGGAGCTGGCTGAGCAGCTACAGAGCTACAGAGAGGACAACGAACAGCTGCTCAAAGACAAGCAAGCGGTATGTTATGCTGTAGAATAGAAATGGCTGGTATTTTTTAGCTGATTTAAACTAGGCTGCACAGTCACCGTGTTTTTTTGTTTTTTTTCTATTCTATATAAAGAATTAGTCTGGACCCAGTGGATTCATATTGGATTACCCTTCCCCTTTAATGTTTTGTTTTCTTCTAACACACTCAGTTTGTATATTTGTATAAGCATTGAGATGTGTTTGTTTCCAGTTGTCGGATCAGAAGGAGTCTCTGAGCCTCCAGGTGGAGCAGCTGACCCTGGACTGTAGCATGCATGAGCAGAAGACCACAGTGATCCAGGACCAGATGAGAGAACTGCAGGCAGAGCGCGACCAGGTCAAACACACACTAATCACACACTAGTCATTCAGTATACACCTGTTTTTTCCAACAGCTTTACAGTCAGGTATTAGGTGTCACATGTTCCCCTCTCACCCACGACTCATGTCTTTGTTATGTTTGTGTGTGGGAAATTACATAACTTTGAAAGGGGCGAATCTTTGAATCTACAGTATTCACTTACATTATAGACAACAAAAACGGTAGAGTGTACTGCAGTCAAACAGAGAACTCCTTTCAAATTTTATAACAACAAATGCCAGAAGTAGATGAGGAAGTAATGTAGTTCCAAGGGATGTTATAATGAATGATTTACACGTCACTGCTCTTATAAGCCCTGCTCTGTATTTTATTGTTTCTGGATTTTTGTAAAACATTTATCTTTTGCTGCCCTTGCATTTCAGCAGTTTCTCTGTCTCACTTTCAATGCTTTTCAGGAAGTGGGTAAGACTTAAAAATCACAATATACTTAACTACACTTAATAACTTAAAAAAAAGTTTGCTTCAACACATAATTCACTTTACATATCCATGTTTAAAAAATAGCAGTACCATTACATAAATAAAACTTCAACAATTTATAAGTGTTTAATTTAGCATGCCAAATTCACACAGCAGTTACATAACATGGTTTAAAATTATCTTTTTTTTTTTTCTCATTCTGGCTTAAACATAAGTCTGTTCATAGATTTCATTAGAAATCCCAGTTATATGCATCAACATTGCTGTAAGTGATGCACCTTGGTTTTGGAAGGCAGGTTTTCTTATCTGTTGTTGGTAAATGTTGAGGCGTCATACGTCACTCTGAATTATGAAACAAGATGTTATTTGTCAGTTTTCTCTCTGCATTGTTTTGCAGTATTGTTAGCCACTGACAACACCAATAATAGTTTTCTTCATTTAACACATTGTGGTGCCACCAAGCCCTTCCTGTACACTCTTCGATTTTTTTTTTTGGCTTAGAAAAGTAATGTGAAATGTGTAATGTGAAAGTGATGTGGTTTTAGAGAAACATTGTACCATTGTTTTCTGTGTGTTTATAGGCGTACCAGTCCAGAGATGAGGCCCAGGCCATGATCGCGCGTATCCTGACTGAAAAGGACACCCTGAGGTCCCAGCTGGTAGAGCTCCAGGAGAGACTCTTCAGCCTGAAGGCCGTGCACTGCTCCAAGGAGAGAAGACAAAGCTTGGATGTAAATACTGATGCAGACTGCCATAAACGCACATCAACATAAAAGTAACAATATTAACAGTTTAAACTGTTTGTCTAAAGAATTTGGGGAGCAGCTGGGAAAGCCCACGGTCCAGCTGTGAAGATTCAGCGTTCCCAGCTCGACGCAGACTTCGACGTATGGATGCTGTCAATCCAATGTCTCTGAGTTCTCCAGTTTCAGAGGTTTGAGCATAAACAGTTTTATCAACAAATGAAGTAAAATGTGTTAATTTTAATTTTCTTGATCCACAAATATGAAAACCCCAGCTCAAACTCAGCTAAAACTCAGCTTTCAGGTCTTGGGGTATTTTTTGTTACTTAGTTTTTAAAAGTTAGTGAAATCATAACTTTATAGCGAACACAAATTCACCCATACATAGAAATTAATTACTTGCATCTGTCTGTCATAGTTTTTAAAGTTACCCTTTTGACTTTGAAGGATTTATGTATTATTTATTTTTATATTAAGAAGCGTGCTGAAAGCTGTTTAAGCGAATATACAGTAGTATATAAAAAGCCATTGAAATAGTAGGCAAGTCATGCATGTAAGATTACAAGTTGTGATAATCATTGTTTGTTTAAAGTGTGAGGATATTGCTGCATGCAGCGTCAGATCCCGAAATGCAGAGCCTCCATGTCCAGAGTCTCTTCGACGAAGGGAAGAAGTTCTTTACAAAGGCAACAGGTTTGTACATTTAGATTTCAAATGTCATGTCATACACAATACACATTCTGGTTGCTCTGCCTTACATTTCGATGAGCAAAGATCAGCGTTATTTTTACCCATCCAACCGGTCTGTGCTAGTTATATGAAACCTTAAAACGTCATTGTTATCTATGAGATAATCTGTTTGTTATGTATATAAAAGATGGAAATATGTTTTTTTCTCTCTCTCCTTTAGTCTGGAAAATGCAGAAACTGATTCTCTTTCAGACGACTTTGTTTTTCTGCCTTTCAGTAAGTGTTTAGTAGAAGTCACGTTTGCTTAATGACTTAATTCTTAATGACCCGTGTGCGCAGGGTGTGGCATCTCATTTCTGGGTGCCATTTTTAGCTACTGATAAAAGTTGAAATATAACCAGATTTTTTTTTTTTTTTAAGTCAGACATTAAGTCAGACATTTCCAGGAAAAGTAATGGGTTACCAAATATTAACAGGTTGTCTTTTCTTTAGATGACGCTGAGGACAAGCAGACGTGCAAGAATTCCTTACAAAATGGCACCAGTGGTGACAGGTATGCCAGTCTATTCAGATGACAGACAGATGTATTATAATCTACTACCAAAATAGGTGTTATTACTCTTTGTGTGAGCCTGGATTATCAGACAAGGTGGAGCCACTTCGATCATAGGTTATTACATGGAGCAATCACTACCAATGTCCAAACCCAATTACAAAAAGTGTGGACACTGTCATAAAAATGTAATGCTGCACAAATCTCAGCAAATCATATTTTATTTACAAGAAAACAAACAACACATTAGTTGAGTCATTACACCATTTTAATAAAAATAATAGCACATTTTTAATTTCGATCATAGCAACTCATTATGGGGATAAAAAAAGTGGTAAAAAATGGCTCTTTTAATAGCAAACAACCCGCAACTTGTCAACATTATATCATTTTTTATTAAAAAAAACAAAACTAAACATTCAGCATTTTCTAATTTTTTTGTTTCCCCAGTCTGTCTCAGATGTCAGCACCTCCATTTCTCATGCGTTCTCGTCCTAAAGCCATTCGTATCAATGGTCGTGTTCTGACCATCTCCTTCCAGGGAGAGAGGCTGCTGCAGCAGCTCTCGGTGGTCGGAGGGAACAAAACGGGAGTGTTTGTGCATGAGGTGACAGAGGGCACCGCGGCACATATGGTCGGGATCAGCCCTGGAGCACAGATAGTTGAGGTGAGATTAGCATTGCATATAAATAAACAGTAGTTAGATTAATTCCTCGCTGCACTTACAAAAGGTGTTGGTCTTCGCTGTGCTACAGGTTAAATATGAGCAGAGGGAGAAGGCCTTGAGGATGGTGTTGGAGGATTCAACTTTAGAGGAGGCAGTATGGGCCCTCAGTCAAGTCACGGGCTTCTGCCACCTCTCACTGCGACCCAGGCCAGATGGTATGACCCGTCACATAAGGTCTACAAACTCAACAAAGAACAATATAACTTTTACTCTAGTTAACCCTCTGGGAACTTAGTGGGCATTTTACACGCTTTTCATCTCTCGCCTTTTGATAATTTTGCCTGTGTTCATGATTTTTGGTGAGATGGTGTATTTTTATATGATTTCCAGTACAAAAATTAAACAATTAAACAATACACTGCATACAAAAATACTCACGTTGAGAACTTTCAGTGCATTATATATGTTATACAGTGGGGCAAAAAAGTAATTAGCCAGCCACCAATTGTGCAAGTTCTCCCACTTAAAAAGATGAGAGAGGCCTGTAATTTTCATCATAGACAAAAGGAGAAAAAAAATCCAGAAAATCACATTGTCTGATTTTTAAAGAATTTATTTGCAAATTATGGTGGAAAATAAGTATTTGGTCACCTACAAACAAGCAAGATTGGTGTCTCTCACAGAGCTGTAACTTCTTCTGTAAGAGGCTCCTCTGTCCTCCACTCGTTACCTGTATTAATGGCACCTGTTTGAACTCGTTATCTATATAAAAGACACCTGTCCACAACCTCAAACAGTCCCACTCCAAACTCCACTGTGGCCAAGACCAAAGAGCTGTCAAAGGACACCAGAAACAAAATTGTAGACCTGCACCAGGCTGGGAAGACAGAATCTGCAATAGGTAAGCAGCTTGGTGTGAAGAAATCAACTGTGGGAGCAATTATTAGGAAATGGAAGACATACAAGACCACTGATAATCTCCCGCGATCTGGGGCTCCCCGCAAGATCTCACCCCGTGAGGTCAAAATGATCACAAGAACAGTGAGCAAAAATCCCAGAACCACACGGGGGACCTAGTGAATGACCTGCAGAGAGCTGGGACCAAAGTAACAAAGGCTACATCAGTAACACACTACGCCGCCAGGGACTCAAATCCTGCAGTGCCAGACTTTTTTTTTTTAAATTACAGAAATGCCAAATAAAACGCAATGCCCAGAGCTTAGAAAGAAACCATATAAATAATTTAAAAAAATGAACTTCCTCAATAATAAAAGACAGTAAAAAATGCTTGGCAATGACACTAGTAATAGGGAAATTAAAAGGACAATAAAAGAAGAGGATATATGAGTCCAATAAAGTGTCCGTGTGCGTGAAGGCATCTCGTTGGCTTGTTTTTGGACCCTTATGACACTAGAGAAGGAAACGGGAAAAACTTACTGGCCCGACTCAAATAACATTAGCCACACACACATTCAGTAGCCGCTGGATAGCGTCCCTTTACTTATCTTGGTTTATGTTGAACAGATCCCTCCAGGGCGCGTCTCGTCCTCTTTTTTTTTTTTTTTTTTTTTAAAACAAGTTTATTATACACTCAGCAAAGAAGAAAAACAAGTACAAGATTTTAGAATCAGTTTCTGTCTCCAAACTGGGTTCCACCGTATGATTAGGACCCCGCTCTGGTCCAGGTAAGCCTGGATGGAACACCAGGTCCAGATCAGGTCCGCACCGGGTATTAAGCAAGTCCACACCAGGTCCAGCGCAGGCCAGCATTGAGCCCACGTCCAATCCTCAATGAAATAGATGGGGACCGGTTTGTCTACGTCAGGTCCAGAGCAGAACCAACATAGGGGCAGCTCCCAACCAGGCCCGTGTGGACCATATAGCAATGAGGTGATGTGCTCAGATAATGCTATTCTGATTCCCTGAAATCAAGTCAACAGACACTAAAGACCTCTACAGCGGTTCGCTGTGTTGGGGCCCTTCACCTTTCCAATACCCAAGACAACCCAAATTAACAATACATAAGTAAAAAAGAAAAATTACTATAGCATAATGACACAGAACTGAATAGAAAAGGAAAAAAGAGAAAAGAGGTGAGAGCGCCACGGGGGAGACATAGATAACCATTTATAACCCAAAAAAATCAAGAATGTCAAGAGTCTTTATGGCTTTGACATGAGTAGGCTGTTGGATGGTTTCTCGTCCTCTTGGTGCCCGTTATTTTCAGCCCAAAATCTCATCCGCGCCCCCATCGCTGCCGACCGAACAAGGAAACTACTTTACTGTCCCAACTAACAAGCAATAGTTGCACTTACAGACATTAAAATCAACACTTTGCAAATCAACGTCCCTTCACTTACCTTGTTCCATGCATACGCAGTTGTGGTGTACAGCGTGCAAATCGGCAAAATGCTCTGTGCCGTGGTGTCCTCTGCTTCCTGTTCCTGTTTCATGGTCCCGTGCCCTTCCTCTCTTGTAATAGATTAATTAAAATTAGATAAAACAACACAACACAAAGATCACATTTCAACACATTTTTATGCTTTACTGTATGAAGGGGATTATATTAGGGTCCCTAAGGGTGAAACAAGATAGTAGCACGATGACATAAAAATATTAACTAAATGTATTTTCTCACAGAATTACATGTGAGACACATTTGGTTAATTTTTATGAACTTTAAAAATATTTACTACTCATAGCACCTTTAAGTTGCTATAAATCACAGTATTGTTTCTTTTGACTGGTTGCCATGTAAGGCTGCATGTGGCGGCTTGTTTTACTTGGGATTAGAAACATGGCCAGGTGCCACATGACTTATGTTGGTGCAACAAATCACAACATGATGGTCAATGCGCAGTGTGAGCCAATGTATTACAGGCTAGACACAGAAATACAATTTGGAATTAGTTAGTAAAATATTAAAATGAACACAGCCTTAAACACAAAGCTGGTAGTCCATGGAACAAGTGAGTAACAAATAAAATAAAGAAGTAGTTTTATTGAACACTGTAAAAAGTCTCAAAAGTCGAATATTCAATCCTAAAGGTTTACTTATTCCATGTAAAGTTCATTAAATCCTTCATTTTCTCTCTTTCCTTCAGACTTTCAGGACTTACTGCAGCAGCTCCAGAGCAGTGAGATTTCCTCTGGGGACTCCTTCTACGTTCGTGTCAACATGTCCCTTCCTGCTGGCTCCATCGGGACGCTGGCTGTGTCCTGTAATGACATATTGCACATCACTAACACAGTGGCCAACTGGGTCTACCGACTCGTGGCAGGCCAGTCAGGTGCACCCCTGTCAGCTGCTGAACCTCCAGAGCGGGACAGTGCCCAACTACTTCAGGTTGATAGATTTAACTGTTATGGCCTTAAAGGTTGGGAATTTCCCTCTTGCAGTGGTCGGATATTGCTGAGGTTTGAAGTTTTCCTGTTGTGCTTGTTCTTTTGTTGCTCTTGTTTGTCTGTTGGATGTTTCCTTTTGACATTCTGCCTGATGTCCTTTTTCCATGTTCCAAATGATCTGCCTGTTTCACCTGTGTATGTTCTGTTGCATGAAGGTATTTCATATACAACGTCACATTTGTGTTCTTCTTCTATTCTGTCTTCGGGTTTTAGTAGTAGCTGTCTGAGTTCTGTATGTGGTTTTATTGGTGTGTTTATGTTGTGTGTGAAACTAGTAAAGCAGGTAAACAAACACTTCTGTCTGCCAAAAAAAAAAAAAAAAACTTTAAACAGTAATGCTCTCACCACTGTCTTGTGCACCTTTCCTTTCATTCCTCCTGAAAGAAAAGATGCTTGTACTTCTGTTAATTTAAGTTTTACATCTTTTTGATAAAACAGAGCACAGGGACTTCTTATCCGAGCGCTTGAGGACATGAATTTCCAAACAAAGTCTGAAAAGGTAAACACTATCTTCTAATGGTAATATTGTTATTATTACATAGAGTACTATGATCCACGTCTTATAATCCAAATGTATATTTCAGTCTGGACGTGCGGTGCCTCAAAAACAGAGTGTGAGGATTGTCAGCACTGGTCGACAGTGTAGGAATCCACTGTGGGTCAGTGTTGAGGACGAGGGGAGCACAGAGTCAGGTAGGACACTAATAAAATATTTTATAAACAGCTATTGAGTTGCAAAACATCTAGTTATCTCTTTGTTTTCTTTTCTTGTAGGTGACACGGCACCCAAAGGTTGCGTTACACTCATGCCCTACACTCTGGTCAGTCCTCACTTCCCCCCTGTCTGTAGACCAATTTTACTCCTGCCCTCCATCCTGGGACATGTCCTGGATAAGAAACTGATGCAATGGCAGGGATTTCAGCTTCTAGAGCCTGGTAAGGCATATAACCCACTGCTGCATAATACGTGTTACATGTTTTATGATGTTTCTCCATCCATGTGTCCGATTCGCCTGTGTTATGAAAGCACGTTTTACTACTTTTGTAAACACACTGCACTTTGTTAAACAGTTTATGGCTTTTTCGGGAAATAAACCAGCTATAAAAAGGAAAGGGCCTATTAACACAGTAAACATTGTCACTGGTCCAAGGACTGGTGTTTAATCAGTGTGTGCTATATTTAGATCATTATTAACAACACAACTCAGCGAATGGAGAAAAACCTCATACAACCAGCTTCAAATATTACAGCATGCATATCTTAAAACTGATAACACAGAGATTTAGCATGTGTATAGCTGATTCATGTGTTTTTGTATGACATTATACTCACTGTCATTTTTTTTTCTACTGTTTGTTTTGCAGAGACGCTCAGCCCGTGTGAACACAGCACTCGACTGCAGAAATCTGAGATACTGGAGGAGTGTGAACAGCCAGAAAACAGTTACTACACCACTCAGAGCGTCGACAAAATTATGAAAAAGGTATGTAAATATGAGACTGCAACAATATTAATATGTCATTCATTTGCTTTCTACTTTCTACTGTCCTTTTACAGGAGATTTTCCCAGCTTTGGGTGTGAGCTAAGACACACCCTGGATAGCTGCCCATTAATCACAGAGACAGACACTGACAAAGAGCTCATACACTGTCACTCAGGGCAATTTTGAATCGCTAATTTAACTACTCATGCAAGCTTTAAATTGGTGGGAGGAAGTTGGAGCTTCCAGGGAGAACCTATGGTGGCACAAAGAGGATATGCTAACTTCACAAACAAAGACCATAAAACCCACAAACTGTTGTTGAGAGAGATAACCACTTTCATTTCCTTTGCTCTGTGTGCAGGGAATTCACTGTGTGCTGCCCCTCGGCCTCGACTGTGTGCGGAGACTGCACAGGGCAGACATCTTCCCAATCATCATCTTCATTGGACAGAGCGCTCGTAGTGCTCACAAACTAAGGTAGACACCACATGCATATCTTCAAGTATACAGTATAATTTGGACAATATAAATACACACAATGTATTCAATTATAGACACATAGCATTTAAGGATGTATTAAAACGATCACAGATGACATATTTTTTAGTACGTTAGGCATCCACAATAACAAAAAACATGCTATAAAATAAAAATCTCTTTCTGTAAATAATAAACAATGAATTATTTTGAACTAATTATAGATTAGTTTATTAGTTAATTATAGATATAGATTTTGACTTATTTTGATATTGACTCACTCATACAATATTCTAGGCTCTTCTTTTGCATGGGGAGTCACATCTTGTCATTGTGCTAATTTAATCTTTTAATTCTTTGATACCTGGGTGAACAGGCCCGCTAACATATTTCTGTCATGAAAACAGAGCGTACACCCATGTTTCCCTCTGACACAGAATAATCTTGTGTGTATTTGAACTTGTTCAGGTCCAAACTGCACCGACACGGCCACACAGAGGAGCAGCTGCTGGCCTGCTCCAGGAGCGAGGAGCCTCTTCTGGACAAACTGCCCTGTCTGTACCACAGCATGGCTCCAGACTCATGGTGCGACTACAACTCTCTGCTCAACAGGCTGCGCACTGTCATCTGGGAGGAGCAGAGGAAGATCGTGTGGGTGGAGCCCGACCTGTGGTGAAACTCCACTGAGGAACTGAGAGGACGCTGCACTACATGTGCTTTCACTACTTCTGTAAAAAGGGAACTGTATTTTCTGTGAGATTTTAGAAGTTTTACAAGATGTTTGTAAACAACAGTATGTATCTATGATACTTATGTGTAACAAGGTATATGACTTTCATAATGTGTTACATCATTTAGGGTGTATTAAGCTATAACTATATAAGCTCTTATAAACAGTACTTACTCATTTGGGTTTGTTACAGCGTTACCTTTAAGGCTGAAACTAAGCTGACAGCTGCTTCTTACCTTTAAATTATGTATTCAAGTTTTAATTGCATAATATGTATCAAAACAAATGACCTATTATGTAGCACAATCATTTTTTACATGTATTATGATCCAATAAAATATGTAAATGCAAGAGTAAGAGATCACTTTTTGCTTCCTTTTTTTTTTTTTTTTTTTTTTTTTAAGGTTTGTTTACAATCATTACTCCAGAAATCCCGGTCTCTTTAAACATATTTCTACAGCACAACAACATCAATGAACCACAAGTGTCTCATATGACAGAGGAGTGCAGCAGCTGGAGGAGAACAGTGCACCAGTAATAATATGTCTATTGTCGACACAAGCGTCTCAACAAAGGCAGATGAAATGTGAAGGTGTAAGGCAAACCAACAATTTGAAAGCATTAATCCTATTTTTCTTAAAGTAATAATTAAATTGCCTTTGTTAAAATTATGTGTCTCATGATCAAACAACCAAGGCCAAGCAAGACGTGTGTGTAGTCATGGCCATACGCACCATAGAGACCTCTGATCTAAACCAGGACTAAAACCAGGACTCAACAAGGAAGTCACCAGGTCTAAACCAGGTCTCAAAAAAGACTAAATTAAGTTTAAACAAGGTCTAAACAAAAACTAAATCAGGTCTAAACAAACAAGGACTAAACAAAAAATAAACTCGGACTAAACCAGAATGAAACCAGGTCTAAACAAGGACCAAAGTAGAAAATAAAGCTCAGTTGATGGACCTCAGTATTTCTAAAATTCTGTGTACAGCCCTGTGTGTAATTACTGACAAAACAATACACAAAGAAATTAAATATAAAACTTTTTTTATAAAGAAATTAAACATAAAAAATCCCAATTAAGTAGTGAAGATTCCGTTTTAGATATTGATCAGTTTTGCGATTTTGATGTAAAAAAAAAAGTGGCTCGCGAAAAAATCGCGACAGCGGGTTTGCGTCAGTGCGCCTGCGCAATTCGTGAGCGTGTGCGTCGCCCGCTAAGTGAAAATGAAATTGCCGCCATTTCAAGAAAACAAACAAACAAACAAACAAACAAAAAACAGCTTAACATAGGCAACTGTATGCGCCATAATGTTGTTTTCTTGTCTGTGCTAGTGTTGGTTTAATTTGAACTTTGACAGGTTTGCATCAGGCAGGACTAGAGTTGCCCCGGGCCGCTGCAGGTAAGGTTTCTCTAATTATGCCGTGTTATGTAAGCGTGAGAAACGTGAATTTGCACAAATGAACAAAAGTGCATGAGAACGGTCGTAACTCAAAGCTTGTAAACTGCTGAGTTTAGCCCCACAGCCAGCTTTTGACTGACGTCTGTCCCCCAGGTCCTGTGTAGTACTGTGTAGTACTGTGTAGTACTTGTGCAGCTTATGCTAAATACCTGTGTAGGGTTCAAGAGGCGCCTGGGCCTGTTAATCTGTCAATCTGAGGAGATTTTCAAAATAATTGATGTTTGTATATGAATTCAAATGTAAAATGACAAGATGCGGGAAATATAAAATGTGCCTAATAAACACATTTCCCTCGGCTTTATTTGGCACATTTTATACAACATAGCATCTTAATGTCTAAAAACTTTACATGTGTACAAATAGATAAAACCCAATCAAGACAAAATCATTTTGCCAATTTAGAGGCATCACATTTACAGCTCAGTTTATTTGCCATTTGCAGTATTAAAAAAGAACTACATTGGAAAACAGTTGCAAAAATCTCAAAATGCACAGTCAACATTTAAACAAACAAAACATATAAAGCCCAAACCTTAAATAAAACATATGGACACATCCTAAAAAACAGATAAATACTAACAATAAAAACAATGTATATATAAATAGCAGTAAAAGAGGTAACTGAAACAATAAGGTGCACGCCTGAGGTATGAGGTATATCAAAGTGCATTGTTCAAAATCATCACAGCTTGTGTAAAAAACTTTCAGCATGACGGGATGTAGTACATTTAATGGAGCGATATCTTTCCCTGACGTAAGGAGGTCAAACATCTCAGCAGCAGGGTGTCCAGAGGGATCACTGATGATCTGGAAAGCGCTGGTTAAAAGTCTAGTTTTGTAAATAGTCTCTAGGACAGGGAGGTCACAGCCTGTGGTCCTGCGAGCAGAGCAAACCACTCTGTTTAAAGTTTTCTTTTCTTTCACAGAGAGATTACCAAACCACACTGTAACAGAGCTGGTAAGAAGACTTTCAATGCCACACAGATAAAAGTTTAAAAGAATAGTTTTGTTTTGAGTGAATTCTCTTAGTTTTCATAAAAAGAAGAGATGGTGGAAAGCCTTTTTAGCAATGTTACTAGTGTTTGACTGCCAGCTCAGATATTTGGAGAGAGTGACACCCAAAAACTTACATTTATCAACCATTTGTACCTCAGAATCATAAATGACAATAGGCACATTATTCTTACTACGACTAAAATCAATAACCAATTCACAGGTTTCAAAGTGTTCAGAACAAGACTGTTTTCTTCACTCCAGCAAACAACATTTTTGATCTCTGCTCTGTAATGTGATTTATTATTTGAGGTGATCAGACCAATAACAGTGGTATCGTCTGCATACTTGACAATCAGACTGTTAGAGTGAGCAGCACAGTCATATGTGTACAAAGTGAAAAGCAAAGGACTTAAAATACTTAAAATACTTACATATACATATACAATACTAAAATACTTAAAATGTGGTCTGCAAGTTAAAAAGTTTAGAATCACCAAGTCCAAGAGTTTTCAGTTTATGAATGAGCTTCACAGGAGCAAGAGAGTTAAAAGCAGAACTGTAGTCTATAAAAAGCATTCTCGCATAAGATTTTCCTTTATCCAAATGTTTATATTAGCAGAGACATGCATTAGACATGCAATCCCCAAATATAAAAAGATGCAGTAAAGTAATGGGCCTAATCATTAGGAACATCAACAGAATAAAAACAGAAGACCTCAGCAACAGGTTCAGTCATCTTCTACAGGACTGGCTTATTTATTTCATTAGTAATCAGCACATTTCTTCATTATGTTACATCAGAATGAACACATACATTAGTTGTTAAATCTGTGTGAAATACTTTTACTTATTTATTTACAGGTACATTTCAAAGTACTTCCGTTACCACTGCACATGCTGAATGCAAAAATGAACTTGTCACACATACAATGACCAAAATTCTAATTTGGTTAAAAAAAAAAAAAAAAAAAAGAGTTAAAATATCATCTCATTGAAATCTATATAATGCACTTTTCAGTCACTCAGTCGCTGTGTGCCCGCTGCCCACCGCATGGGGGCAGCAGAGAGAAGTGAATGTTTCTGAGGGAGTGGTTGGAGGAAAACATTGTTCGTGCTGAGACAGGGATGAGCAGAGACAGATGAAAGGAAACTCCTCTCTCATATTCCTCCTGACCGCGAGCCCAAAACCTCCTCTGTGCATTTTACGCCTGTCATGCTGTTTCTTTGCTTTTCCCCTCCCTGCAGCATTGTTGTTTTTTTTTACTTTCTATGCGCTGGGGTATTACAAGCAACTCCACAAACCGTGCTTAAATCTTAAATCACTGTCCCCTTTTGGTATTTTTTCTTGGCATGGTGGCATTTTTTTTAACAGTCCCACCAAATAAATTTTCGCTTCATGAAAGACATTTTTTTGGCCTCATCATCCCTCGCCCGACCCAGCAGCTCTCTCTCTCTCTCTCTCTCTCTCTCTCTGTGTTTGTTGCTGGGAAACCACTTCAGTGATTTGTGTGTTGTGTCAGCTCGCATTATAGACAGTGACAGGGAGAGAGAGGAAAATGATTACTTGCACATATAGTCTAGCAGCCAGTCGTTGCACTCCTTCTGCACTGTACGGCTCGATTAGCTCGGGTTGCTGCGTGTTCAGGAGGAAAATTTTGATGTTTAATTTATAAAGGTGGGATGCTCATAGCAGGAGCCGTGTTATTTGCAATTACACTCACTCAAGCTTCATGCATCTGACAGACTTTTGCCTTTTTTTTTGTTTGTTTGTGATTTTGAACGCAGATCAATGTGTCTTTGTAAACATTTTTTTTTTACTCAAGTCAAAAAGGTTGTCAAATACCTCTGATGCAAGATTTAAAATGTCACTTCCACTAAACTCAGAGCCTTCAGTTGTCTACAACATCGGGGCACAGTACAGCACATAAATAGGCACAAAAGAGTTTTGTGTTAAATTATAAATGCCCAAATAGATTCTCAACTAAATTAAGAATGTAAGAATTGTTTACTAGTTTGTTGCTTTATTTTATATCTATTTAAAGGTTCAATATTATCCCTTTTCAGGCTTTTTTTTAATAATTCTGGACATTTTGCATTAGTATTTCACATTTTATAACTTAAAATAATGTGTATGTATGGAAAATATCTTCTGTTACTTTGATTTTGCAGAGAAAGCTTGGATTATGTGTCTGTCGCCCCCTGCTGGCCACGGAGGACATTGACAACGCGTAAACTGGCTTTTTAGCATGGCTGTTAGCAACATGATGCTGCTTACTAGTGACGGAAAACTAGATATATTTATGCAGTGTGTGTTTACAGATATTTTATTATGTGTGTGGAGTAATTTAAGCACTTTAAATGAGCATAATGAGTCTGGTGACAGTGTATGGATTTTAGAACTGTACAGGAGCTTTCTGGTTTCATGTGTCTACATAGAGCTTTGAGATCGAGAGCTTTCAGCTCTTGAGAAAGAGACGACATTAGCAAACAGGATTACTAAAACAAGCGTGAATTAAACAAAATAATACTATGTATGTAAAACTCGACTTAGCATAATAGGGGGCATTTAAGGTGCACAAAACCATGGCTGGATGGCAAATATAGTTTACTTTTAGAGCTAACACAATTTGTCTCTTCAGTTTAATTCAGCTGAAATCAATTTTATTAATCCCATTGGGGACAAATTCAGTCGTTCTCTTCCAATGAATTGATTCAAAGTTATTTTTGTAGACTGATTGATTGTACAGTGAAGATTATAGTTTTCAGTTTATAAAAAAAACAGTATCTATCTATCCAAATATTTATTGTAACACTTTAAATAAACAAATGTATGAAATATGCCACTCTGTGTGTACTAAGCCCTCTCTTCTGCTCTGTTCGCCGCTGACCTCCAGATGACCCAGAGCTGTGAGGACCATGACACATTGGACTGGAGCAGACCCACATGTGAGTGTCCCGGGGCAGTCACTCAGTCTGTCACACACACGCACACACAAACATAACCCCGCTCAACGCTCACCTTGAGTCTAGCTTTATCGCACGTTGTACCAGCACAGATTAGGGCCTCATGGGAGCTCCATCAACACAAACTCAGGCCGCCACCGCAGCAGTATCAACAGCTGTAATCCTCATCCATATTTCGTAAGAGGGTGTGCACTTAGACCCACATTGTGTGCATTCGCTCTTGTTTAGTAACAAGCTTAACCCTTGTGAAAGAGTGGTGTGCTGGGACAAATTGCGACATAAGTTCTGAAGAAATGCAGTTCACCAATTTAAGCCTCTGGGCACCCTAGGGTCCAAACGTGTACTTTTTGCTGTTTTTACTTTTTTGATCCTCAATAAATCAATCAGTTTAAAAGCTGTTGGTGTGAAACTTGGCCAGAATAAATTTTTTTAGTTGGTGTTTAAAATGCCATGACCCCCTCTGTTCTAAGGTGTATAGAACAGGAGATAAGTACGCGTTTGGGCTCATTGACTTCCATTATAACCACTGATTTTTGACATCCTGCAATCCTGACATATTATAATACTGTTTTCATGAAAACCTAATAAATCTAAGCCTTCAAAATAAAGGGAAATTAGGTTTTTGGTCAGATTGACCCCCTAAACCACCAGGGGCAGCAGAGATTTATTACAGACAGTTTCAATGGAGGGCTGTTTTTCTTCTACCTTGCAAAATACATGGGAATGAAAACACTGAACACCAATAAATTGGTTTTGGTGTGTTAGGATCGATGTAACAGAGCGGTGGGAGTGTGGCTGAGAATATATTTTGTTTGTGTGGTCATGAGGGAGTATAAAAAGGCCAAATGAGCTCTGTTTATAAACAAGTGGAGTCAGTGTACCTGAGAATACTCTTCTGTGTGTGTGTGTGGGTCTGTGTGAGATTCAAGTGATCAGAGTCAAACAGGCTGCTGACATTTTTGTTCTTGACCCAGAGAGAGCCTCCTCTCTCCCATTGGACCTTGGTACAGCAGGTTTCTGCTGAAGTCTGTCAGTCAGAATAATTTCTTTTCAGACAGAGGCAGGACTGATATTTTTTTTACCTTGTCATGTTTCGACTGACACCAACAGTCTTCCTCAGAAGTGTCACCTGACTGCTGTGACATTTCTTTATCAGCTGTGGGTGGTCAGCCTGAAGGACCTGACCACGCCCCCTGACACTGTTTGGTTTCTGTATAAGAGTGTCCCAGGTCTGAGAGAGCATCATCGCTCCCTCATCCTGGTCGATGGTGTCTAATCCCTGCTCCCTGATTTCAGCTGCCTCCTTGACCCAAAAATACCATGGAAATGATGCAAAAAAGAGTATATAGGTCAAACAGGGTGAAATTCTGATATTTGCAAAAAAAAAAACAAAAAACTAAACACCAGAAGTAATGCAAAAGGGGTAAAACGGGAAGACTCACAAGAACAAGGAAAGAAAAGGCAGAGCAGGAAAACTTGAATTTGGCCATATTTGATCTTTTGAAGAGACCCTGCAAGGTGGCAGAGTGCTCCCTGAGACCATGAGAAAGGGTGAGAAGTTTGGTCACCTGGAGGATGCTTGGAGTAGAGCTCCTGTTCCTCTACATTGATCCAGCTGAGGTTGATGCTCTCTCAGACCTGGGACACTTTTCTCCAGAGACCACAGGGCATCAGGGTCAGTCTGAGAGACCAGCAGGGGGCGTGGTCAGGTCCTTCAGGCTGACCACAGCTTATAAAGACACATCACAGCAGTCAGGTGACACTTCTGAAGAAAACTGCTGGTGTCAGTCAAAACATGACAAGGAAATAAATGATGAAGGAACCATCAGTCCTGCCTCTGTCTGAAAAAAAATTATTCTGACTGACAGACTTCAGCAGAAACCTGCTGCACCAAGGTCCAATGGGAGAGAGGAGGCTCTCTCTGGGTCAAGAACAAAAATGTCAGCAGCCTGTTTGACTCTGATCACTTGAATCTCACACAGACCCACACACACACAGAAGAGTATTCTCAGGTACACTGACTCCACTTGTTTATAAACATGAGTCCATTTGGCTTTGAATACTTGAGTTTCACAGACTCCCTCCTAACCTCATGAACAAAATATATTTCTCAGCCACACTCCCACCGCTCTGTTACATCGATCCTAACACAACAAAACCAATTTATTGGTGTTCAGTGTTTTTATTCCCATGCATTTTGCAAGGTAGAACAACAATTCCATTGAAAATGTATAAAATTAAGCTCTGCTGCCCCTGGTGGTTTAGTGGGTCAATCTGACCAAAAACCTAATTTCCCTTTATTTTGAAGGTAAAGGCTTAGATTTATTAGGTTTTCATGAAAAAAGTATTATAATGTGTCAGGATTACAATATGTCAAAAATCTGTCATTATAATGGAAGTCAATGGGCCCAAACACGTACTTAAAGTAACGAGTGTACGTTTTTACACTCGTTACCTTAATAAATGAAAATAAACTTCATATCTATGGTTAGGGCTGAAGGCTCTAATAACTTCACCCCAAGTGATCCACTCTGCAACTCATTTTTGTATAATATTGCAAATTTTGTTTTTTTTTTTGTCATCTAAAAAAGTTGTGTTTTTGATGACAAAAAGGCCATAAAAACCATAGAAAATATTAATAAATGAAAATAAACTTCATATCTATGGTTAGGGCTGAAATAGTAGAAAGGATTTCATGCGAAAAAAGTAAAAATAAATATTAATATTTGACAGTTTTATTGCTATTTTATGTGAGGTCCCAAATGGGTCCCTAAGGTAACAAGTGTATGTACATTTTTAAGGTGCCCAGAGGGTTAAGCAGGTCATAGCTCATTTTCAGTTAATGAAAGGCTAATTTCCCATAATTCAAATTTAACGTGTTCTATGTGAAAGCAAAATTACTATTATTTTTATGTGCAGTAGTAATCCAGCCACAGTGTACTCTTTGTGCTGGTCCCAAGCCGGGATAAATGAAGAGGGTCTGGAAGCGTATCCAGTGTAAAACCTATACAAAATCAATATGCGTTATGTCACTGTACACTAGGACATACCATAGGGGTACGTGAGGACTTTACAAGGGGTACTTGAAAATATTTCATAATTTGATTAGAAAATATTTGCAATTTTTCCATTTTAAACTATTTAATCTAGTGAAAGACAAGCTCAAGTGTCTCACTGACAATTAGTTGATTAAAAATGAGGTGAAACTACCAGAAATATTATTTGAATAGACCTGTTATAAAGCTTGTTTCAAAAGAGAGTTATTTAAATTATTATTTTTCATAAATTTTTTGTAGTCAATTTATTATGATTTTTATTTTTTTAGTTAATAAAATATAGTAAAATAAGTAAATATAATAGAAGTTTATATTGTTGTATTTTTTATAATTATTCTGATTTATTTTTGACATATTTTTTATTAGATTTTATATGTATTATTATTTTAAAGAGATTTTAGTTTGTATTTTGAATTTTATTTTAAAAGCAAAAAATGCAGGCAAAATAGCATTTACATTAAAGTAAGTATAAAATGTCTTTGTACTAATAAACCTAGATGACCTCTTTTTAATAAATGAACATGTATGAGGGGGCACTCACAGTAGGACTAATAGACCAGGGGGGTACGCAACACAAAAAAGGTTGGACACCACTGCACTAGGAGGCAGACGCTGTGACGATCAGAGAAATTTTACTGTATATGCATGCACGTTATGAAAAAACATGATATTCGATGACTACATTGAAAATTGCGATAATGATATTGCGATATTTTAAAACAGGGCCTTCTTTGTAGTAAGTTAAATTAACCTAAAACTAAAATGCAAGTTCCTGTATTTACGAAAATAACAAAATCAAAACTTAAAACAGACTAAACTAGGAATAAAACAAGGCTAAACTGTGACTAAATTAAGGAAATTAACACTAAAACTGGACTTTTTAAACTGTTTATTTAGTCACAACACATTTTTTTAAGGCTCTGGTAGGAAAATGATTCTTAAATGTAAATCTCTCTCAGATGGAAGACCATAGCGTCATTGCAGTATATTTAGATTTGCTATACTGATATTGCATTTGCTGATATTGCGATAACGATACTTTCTCGATATATTGCACAACTACATTGTACATATAAATACATCGCATTAATATGTAATTATGTTATTTGAAATTTTAAATAATTAGAAATACTCTAAATTGAGTTTGTTAAAGATATTGAAACAGTTGGTTCAGAATGAGATGCCAAAATGTACCAAGAAAATCTGAGAAAAAATAAAGTGATGAGTAAAGATCATGCTGTGTTTTAGATATGTTTATTGACGGCTATCTCAAAAAGCCAGTACAACAACATCTTTTTGTCTAGATTAAGTAACTCTAATAAACTTAAAATTGTGATGTTCAGAGTCATAATTCATCTGAACTGTAAATTAAAACAAGATTTAAAGCCCTTTTCAAAAGTGGGAATAAAAAATTTGTTATCAGTGAGTTATCAGTGAGTTAGCAGTGAGCAAGCAGTGAGCAAGCAGTGAGTTAGCGGTGAGTTATCAGTGAGTTAGCAGTGAGCTAGCAGTGAGTTAGCAGTGAGTTAGCAGTGAGTTATCAGTCAGCTAGCAGTGAGTTAGCAGTGAGTTAGCAGTGAGTTATCAGTGAGCTAGCAGTGAGTTAGCAGTGAGTTATCAGTGAGCTAGCAGTGAGTTAGCAGGGAGTTGTCAATGAGCTAGCAGTGAGCTAGCAGTGAGTTAGCAGTGAGTTATCAGTGAGTTAGCAGTGAGTTATCAGTGAGCTAGCAGTGAGTTAGCAGTGAGTTATCAGTGAGCTAGCAGTGAGTTAGCAGTGAGTTATCAGTCAGCTAGCAGTGAGTTAGCAGTGAGTTAGCAGTGAGATATCAGTGAGCTAGGAGTGAGTTATCAGTGAGTTAGCAGTGAGTTAGCAGTGAGTTATCAGTGAGCTAGCAGTGAGTTAGCAGTGAGTTATCAGTGAGCTAGCAGTGAGTTAGCAGGGAGTTGTCAATGAGCTAGCAGTGAGCTAGCAGTGAGTTAGCAGTGAGTTATCAGTGAGTTAGCAGTGAGTTATCAGTGAGCTAGCAGTGAGTTAGCAGTGAGTTATCAGTGAGCTAGCAGTGAGTTAGCAGTGAGTTATCAGTGAGTTATCAGTGTGTTATCAGTGAGTTATCAGTGAGCTAGCAGTGAGTTAGCAGTGAGTTATCAGTGAGATATCAGTGAGTTATCAGTGAGCTAGCAGTGAGTTATCAGTGAGCTAGCAGTGAGTTAGCAGTGAGCTAGCAGTGAGTTAGCAGTGAGAGCGACATTGTGAGTTTCTTGCAGCAGAGACACTGGAGCTTTGTGTTTCACTGAGTCACAGCGGCAGAATGGGACACTATACGCAGGGTGCCCTCAGAGCAGTGCAAGAGGCAATTCAGCTGCTAAAGTGAGCTAATTAAATTCTCCACTACTTGAGGCTTTAATCTGCAAAACCCCTTTTCTTCAATTAAGACTTATTACTTATTAGATATAACTGTTGTAATGACAAAAATAGTCACATGTATGTTTATAGAGATAATTTTTACAGTGTCTGCACTGTATCTAAAATCTATTAATAATAACATGTCTCCTTTGGTCCTACTCCGAAATTACTTGTTTTCCTCTAATTAGAAAAAAACAAACTACGGTGAAGACATGACCCGGACGTACACTCCCTGTCATCATAGCAATGTTAGACTAGAAGTTTTTGGAGCAAAATGGAGGCTCTTTTGGAAAGTTTGGTTAGCTTTTTGTGCTAAAGTTGGATCAAAGGAGACGTTTTACGGTGAATAGATTAAGACAGAGGGGAGCCTGCGGTTTAAGCAAAGCCAAACCTCAAAAAATAATGGATGACATGTGCCGTAGAGTGAGGTAAAGATTGTTTTCTTTTTGTCAGTACAGTAAAGCAACATAAAAGATAGAAGCTTAAGATTAAGTAGAGCTAGAAACATAAATATAATAGGGGATTTTTATTATAAATCTGTGCGGTTGTCAATACGTCATATCCGGAATAAAGTCTGTAAAATCAAGTAAATTACAGACATTTCTTATCCCGTGGGAATGCCCTCCTAAAAACACTAGCATCAGGGGGTACTCTATTTTCCAGACCATAAGTCGCACTTTTTTGCGACTTATATTCAGATGAGACTTATATATCAGATTTAACATGAATCAATGAGTAAACATTACCATCTACAGCCGTGAGAGGGCGCTCTAGGCTTGTGACAACTACTGTCAGTAGTATTCAGTGATGTAGAATGAGATCAGGAGCTTGGTGAACTTGCTTACCGGTAACTAACTTGTTCGACTCGCTGGCTTGTTTTGTTAATTTAGCCTCTTCAGCCTCCCAGGTTTGTTTTTTTATGCTCTTATGTAGCTGAATAACTGTTAATGTGTTATAATAACATACCAGACACATATTCATCTTGTTGTTCCGTGTGCTATTGTGTAGTTGAATAACTTGCCTGTCCAGATTAAATGTCTGTTCTTGGTCTTGGATTTTGTGAAATACATTTTAAAATAAATGCGACTTATAGTCCAGTGCGACTTATATATGTTTTTTTTCTCTTCATGACGCATTTTTTGACTGATGCCACTAATACTCCAGAGTGACTTATAGTCCGTAAAATATGGTAATTCCTGAATTACAAAGGTCCAGGGGTAATACTTATCCCGTGCATATAAGGGCTTAAGTGTCGGGCCTGAGATTCATTAGCCATTGTCCACGTGTGTACACCGCCTCAAGCCCATAGTTGCTAGGATAGGTTCCCCAACTCATCACCCTAAAAGGAATTAGTGAAAGAAAATTTATTATATTGTTTCTTTCTTAGTTACAAGAAAAGTAAAGTTATCTTAACTTAAAGTTTGGCCATAATTTTCATCTGGCAACCTTGGTATTGACGGGTTTCACTCACAAGGGAGAAGGCAGTAGATGAGAAGTATTTGCGACATCAGGACTCCTATCACACATATTTTGAGTCCGCGCAGCCCCCCTCTGGCCCTCCCCTCCACATCCCCGGCTTTCTTCTTCCCCCTCCATTCTTGGGCCGAGTGCGAGAGCCAAGGCTGGTCTCTGTGAGAGGAGCCATTGTGCCCACAGGTCAACACAGGTCAGAGCTGCACAAAGCCAGGGTCACAGTCAGTGGAGAGGTGGACACACCACTCGAAACAAGTGTAGTTTAGGAGGATTTCTTTGTTTTGTTACAACTTTTTATATTTTGTCTTTGTAATGTTTTAAGTTTAGAAAAAGTAAGCAAGCAGTAAAATACATTGATGTGGTCAAAATCTAGGCCTTAAAAGTGTTAAATCTTATGGGCAGGTAATAAATTCTGTTCATCTTGGTTTTAAATGTTTAAAAGGTCTTTTTGGTGTTGTTGGTAATATATAGACCAGTGAGTATGTGCTTGCAAACATTGCCATTAACTAAATTAATTACACAAACTAGAAGCTTGTACTCTCAAAAATATAGATTGCTTTATTTTTGTCACATATATCACTTCAATTTATCACAAATCTCAATGAAATAAATACATAAATTATCAAAAAGGAAAAGGCTGAAGCAAATGCTTATTTTAGCCTCTCCTGTTCAAACCATGTAACTATAATCTACTAAGTCACTATGCCCTGAAATGCACAGTATACAGGATTAAACCTGCTAAATATCAATAACAATTATAGAAACAATAAAAACAAACAAACAAACAAAAACATTATCACTCAATTTTACTCAACGTTTAGACAATAGCCATCAATAATTTTATACTTTAAACATGTTTTAAACCTTGCCAGGGAAGTACACAATTTGAACTCATCACTTAATCCATTCCATAATTTCACCTAGAACTGAAACACATTTTGATTTCACATTAGTTCTTACTTTAGCACATTCAAACATAAATAACCCTCTTAAATTATAATGACCTACGTTTAATTTAAAGAGTCCTTGTATGCAAATCGGAAGAGCATAATTTTTAACTCTATAAAGGATCCCTAATATTTTAATATATACAATATCCCTTAATTTTAAAGTTTTAGATTGAATAAATAAGTTAATAGTTGGGTTGCAATACCCCACTTTATTAATTATTCTAATAGCCTTTTTTTGTAATTTAACTAACATATCTATACTTGTTTTACCTGCATTCCCCCATATCTCTGCACAATATGACAAATAGGGCACAACCAAAGAGCAATATATCATATACAAACTATTTTTAGTTATGAAGTCTCTTGTTTTGTACAATATGGCAATAGATTTTGATACCTTATGTTTAATATATTCTATGTTTGGTTTCCAACAAAGTTTATTGCCTATGATCACACCTAAAAATTTAGCTTCTTTTAATTTCTACACCATTTAATTAAGGGTGCTCCGATCGATCGGCCGCCTGATCATGATCGGCCGATCATGGCTAAAAATAGAGTGATCGGTGATCGGTAAAATGGGCCGATCAGAAGGGCCGATCAAATTACAATAAACACGCGAGGCTCTCACATTTACTGTCCTGCAACTCCGGTTTGATTAAACAGCAGTAGCGTTATTTTAGCAGTGTTTTTAAGTTATAACTAACTGGTTATAACTAACACAAACCTGCCCTGGAGGCGCTGCTTTGTGTCCCCGCTGTGTCCCCGCCTGCTTTAGGAGCGCACGGGACAGAACCGAGGCGCAGCAGTGCGTGTATTTGCAAACACCAACGTAAATAGAGCTACAGCTAACCCGCTAACAGTTACGTTAAAAGGATTAAGAAAGTTCAGAGTCTGCCTGTGTCTTGTTGCGCGGAGAAAACTGTGCGTTTTGTGGCTTAAACTGCACCAAATGGCTGCTAATGAAAAGAGAAAGTAAAAAGGCAGCCCATGTGTCCGTGAGTCTGAGAGGAGCACCTTTCATCGTTGTCTTCTCTGCTCTCTTTGCACATTTTCTTCATTCAGACGTTGTCAAAACTGGCAGCAGGAGCTATCGGCTCTTTAGTCCACTGTGTTTCAACCTGGTTTGGCTGCGCGTTACAAGGACACAGGCGCTGCACCCGCGGACTCGCATTAAAGGAACCAATTAAGAACAGCTGATTTTTACATCAGCGGAGCATTCAAACAAAGCCACAGACACTGGGCACACATTAAAGACCAATAATGCAACAAAACCTCTTCTAAAACAAAAATAAGTAGAATTTTGTTGTTCTTTTATATTTACAAAGGCTACGGTATTTTTCAAATGGAACTAATAATAGCCTGCATACAATACATTACTACACTGAAGACCACGTGATCGTATCGGCCATGATCGGTATCGGCTGATCACAGCAGAGGCTGATCGGTGATCGGCCTCAAAAACCCTGATCGGAGCACCCTTACATTTAATTGTAACTTTACATTACAAAGGTTTCTATTACCAGAAAATATTATGAATTTTGTTTTATTTTCATTTAAAGAATGCTTATTGTAATCAAAGCACTTTTTTAATCAAAACTAATTCTTTGTCTACAACTTGCAATAACTCATCTATATTCTTGCCCAAACAAAATAAATGAGTATCATCTGCAAACATAATAAGTTTCAACATAGTTGATATTGAAAAAATAAAATTTTCATACAATGTGAATAATTTTGGTCCCAAGACCGAGCCTTGCGGAAGTCCATATATTACTCTCTCAAACTGAGATTTAGTGTTCTCAATTTGAACATATTTAAATCTATTATTTAAATAACTTTTTAGCCACTGATTGGTTATACTAATATAGTAATATTATATATTTTAAAGTAATACATTATAACTAATAATAGAAGAAGTGGTCTTATTTGTGAGTTGGAATTAGGCATTTAATTCCATCATAAATGGTTTAAAAATGTTTTAAGGTGCCCACTTGAACGTGCCTTTAGTTTGTAAGTTTCTAAAAGCTTTTGTTACAGGTCTGCTGTTTATGGGCTGCATAATGTTGCAATAACATCACAATACACTTAATAAATAGCCTTTATCATTAAATGTATGATTCAGTTTTAAGATTTTTTTTTAAAATACAGAACTGTTATTTTATCAGTTTTAGGGTTTAAAATAAAACGCTTAAGTATGAACATTTAATTAATGTAAAATTCATCCAAATTACAGTTTGTTTGTTTGTTTGTTTGTTTTTTTGGGGGGGGCTGGCAATTTTGGCAATAAATTGAATTATAAGTGACATTAAAAGGTCTGCTAGCTTTAGGAAAACTTGTGTGATCTACGCTTTAGCCAACAGAGGTCACCAAAAAGGCAAAAAACAACACATCCTTCCTTGAATGGGCTTTTTGTATAGTTGTTCATTATATAAATAAATATAATATCATATTCATAAAACCAATCACTTTTGATGAGAGAGGATAAAAAACCTTTGAAAATCTATTCAGGATCAAGGGCAAAAAGACTAAGTTTTGAATTCAGATCACAGTCTCTTTTATGCGCTGAGTAGAAATGGCTCTTTGGTGCATGCAAAGAGCTCTTTTTATAGTCTGTGTATAAATATGAGCCATAATGTGGAGGTAATGTCCAATAATCACGTCTCTGAATTTAATGCCTTCCTCGGCTGAAGCGCTAATGTGTTGGTCTTGAGCTTCCTCCAGTCTATAAACGGAGACTCCGCAGGAATAAGCACCATCTATTAGCTGACCCGCTGTCACCCTGCCCCGGCCCGATCGATGAGCTCTGATAATGACGTCATTTACTCACAGACGAACCACAGATAATGACGAGGCCAGACTCTGCTTATTAACTCATTTCACTGAGACCTAGTCACTTTGATTGTTCTCGGCACATTGAGATATATACTGTAGGCGTTCATTCAACTGAGTTTTTAAATGAATTTCATTAGATTGAGGCAGTTTCCATGGATACTACAATACATCTCACAAACAGCTCGACTTTTGTGTGAACTTGAATATGCAGCGTCTTTAGTTCACAAGCAATTTATATGAATTAGCCTACCATAAAGAAAATAGTTTATCCATTACTGATGTAAATGTCACAGTTACAGTTGCTATAGTTACAAGCCAGCAGCTTTCTGCCTTTGGAGTAATGTGAAGTAGCCTGGCTAATTTTATGGCTAATGATTTGTGGTAAAAAGTAGGCCGGTAACAATATTGGCATTATTATGATATCTAAAGACTTACAATATTGTTGTGGACTTTATTGATTGGTAAGCTCCTGAGGCTGATATAGATCTTTGGTTGCAGTGGCACAGTAAAACCACAGAGAGAACTAGAAAGACCATGATCCCTTGCTCCTCCATTCCAGTGCTGCCAAAGATATTGTTATTAAACACTTATTTAGTCTTAATCTTTTGAAATATGAGAATAATTATGGAACTGAATGCTTGTTTTGTTATTGTGAGCATTTCTACACTAACACAAGCTTCTCTACAGTAAATATTGTAGCATGAGATTTGGATATCTTTACATTCGTAGTAAAAAGTGAAATAGTGATGCTTTAAGACTTCTCATTGACTGAGCGAATGTTTAATTTACATTCTAACATTTTTATAAAGGCATATTAGCTATGGTGTTGATGATTGGATGCAAATTAACAGTTATACTTTATATGCAATAGTACATTGTATTAATATAATAACACAGTGGTTAAAATACTTTAAATTGATGATATGTTGAAGAATTTGAAACATCTAAAGACAATGAACAAGATCTACTCAGAGCAATATTAGCTAAATTACCTAATGAGCTAAATGGACATTTCCAGTTGCCTGGAAATTCCAGACTCACCGCTGTACCAGCGGATGAGTCTGGTCGCCATAGAATCAATTCGATTTCTAGCGCGGAGCAAACGGACAGCAGAGTTAGCCAATCAGAAAATGGTGGACGTGACGTTAACAAAGCAACAAGAAAGTAAGCAACGCGAAAACATTTTTTTTTTTTTTAAATAAAGGCTTCTCGTGCTGCAAGCTGCTGTGGTTTCAATGACTCGATATGTTTATGGTCATTTAAAACGGAATTTACCGCTGAATGAAACAAACTCGGCTCCTCAGTGCGCCACCTTGATTGTTGTTGTTGCGGACGCTGTTCACGAAGAACACGTGACTTAAATAAGCGAATCAAAATGCATGGTACAGTTTGGATTTGAGTAAACCACGGCGGACGGCGTGGTGACCAGACGGATATTTCTCTGTATAATAATACAGAGACATATCAGTCTGGATTTTCCAGGCAACATTTCCAGTACAATCAAAACATATTTTTCTCAGTAATATTGTATATGAAGAAAATACCAGTGAAGAGTGAAGGGCAATGTAGCTGGCTGGGTGTAATACAATCACAGACTGGATATAATGTAGTGGTTGTTCAAATTAAATTACTGTTGAAGTGTTACATATTTTTATTGGATTACTGTATTTCTATTCCATTTGTTAAAGTGGATGTTGCTTTGACTGATGGATTTATGCCGCTCTAGCTCAGGGCTTAAAGTTCTCTGACGCCATGCCGGATTTCTGTCAATTAGAAAAATTTAAGGAAAGGATTCTGTCATTTGGAAAAACTTAATTTGGAAATGATGTTCTATGCGGCCTACCTTCTGGTGTTTTTAATAAAACACCAGAATATGGTGTATTATGAGCAGCTCTGTACTTATTTCTGAACGGGGACAGCAGCAGAAGCCAGTTTTACAAAAAAAACAGGTGACGAAGGAAAACGCTGTTAATCAGCTCAGAGAAGTTATTAAATTAGCTCAGTAGCAAGTGCTACCTTGGTTAGCTCTTCTGCTTTCGTAAGACGTGCTGCAGATAAACGTCTGTGATTGGCCAGTTCCAAACTGAATCAGAGAAATGCTCTGCTCCGAGAGGGGAACCAGACTCACTCACCAGGCTAACCCGTAGGTATTCAGTCTCTTAATTTTTATTTATTATAACAGTTTTAAAAACTAAAACATAAAATTACATAATAATTAAAAGTAAAGAATGAAATTCAGTAAATATTTTTATGTCTAGATTTAAAAATATAATCTGTAAAAAATATCCAAATGTTTGCCAGCCAATAGCAAAATGCAGTGTATAAATGAGCAGTGTTAGAGCCAGGGCTGGGTCTGTGAGGTCTGGGCTGACTAAAGTTTTATTGGTGGATCAGGAGCATCCACTCTCTGCATCAAAAACACGGTCTAATTTATTACTTGATAACTTGCAGTTTTAATTTTCAAGACAACAACAATGATTTTTAGTTTCTTAAATTGTTTTATTATCTAATTAATGTAACATCACTTGCTCATGTTACACTCAGCCCTCACCTGCCCATGGTTGATTAATTACTGTGCTGGGCATGATTTTGGTGGACCAACCATTTCTTTAAGTATTAGTTGTAGTATTGGCCATCTAACAGCATGGCCACAGTTGGTATGTGTTTATATCCATATAATAAATAATATAAATAAAAATATCTCAAGAATGGGTCAGACAGGTTTAGCAGCATTTAAATAAAAAAATGTGTAAATAATTGTGAAAATTGTATAATTGCAATATTTCATCTCACAATAATCATGACACAAAATTTTGACACCGTGACATCTCTAGTTAGAGCTAATCAGGCTTCATCCAATCACAAATACTATAACTCAGTACTATAGAGTAATACTGTTTGTAGTGGTTGGCCAAGTACCATTACTGGTTGTATAATTTTGTAGTTGAAGGCTCGATTTGTTCTCCATTTGTATCTGATGTCTGGTGGATGTTGCTTTGACTGATGTAAGAATGTAAGTCTCTCCTCTCCCTGTGTGTGTCTGCATCTGTAGACTGTAAATCCTGAGCCGTGTCGAGGTCTAAGCCTTTGGTTGATCTACGGTCGATCTGACAAGAAGCACAGAAAGTCAGAAACCGCCTCCAGCAAACCCCCCACGCACTCAGGTGCACAGCCTCACCTCTGCCCCTCTCCCCCCCTGCACTTCCTCTGCAGCCTCTGCACCACACCACCCCTCCTCTCCCTCCTTTCCCTCCAGTTTTCCAAGCTCAAGTGGATGTCGGGGGGAATTAGATGCTAGCAGACAATTTGATTTCTTCGTCTTCAAGGCTTTGACAGAGAGTTACAGGCTCCAGTGGCAGGGGTACGAGCAGGTTTAAAAGGTAGAGCTGACAGAGATAGACACCAACAGGGCCAGACGGGACAGGATAGCAGAAGAACGAGAGGCAAAAGGAAGAATTAAGATGAGAATTTGACCCTGTGACGTAAAATAAGTAAAATACAAAGCTTAAACTTAAAGGGTTTTTGAAAGCTAATTTATGACTCTCGGTGTCCACACAGTTCTAGTTTGGAGAAGCAGGCCTGAGCAACATCAGAGTCTAAACTATCTTCTACTGTAAATGCATCAACATTTATTTTAAACACTAAATAATGTAAAACACTATAATCCTTCAGTGGCCATTTAAAAGTGTGTCCTATAGATCATTGTTTCCTAAACTTTTAATGGGACCCATAATTCAAAAGACAATAAAATCCAGCTTATTATCTTTTACAGAATTTTTTGCTAATGTATTGCTATTTTGGTAATTTACATTAATGTTTCCCAATCAGGGGTACGGGCATCCCTAGTGGTACGTGAACACTTTACAGGGAGTACTTGGATTTATTTCATAATTTGATAAGAAAATATTTGTGATATATTAAAACTTGTGAAAGACCAGGTTGTGTCTCATTGATGATTGATTAATAAAAAATATTGATAAAAATTAGGTGAAACTACTAGAAATATTATTTGAATAGTCTGTTATAAATTTTGTTTCAAAGGAGAGTTATTTAAATGATTATTTTTCATGAATTTTTCTTGTCAATTTATGAGTTTTAATTTTTTTTCTTGAAAAAATAGTAAAATAAGTAATAGAATGTAATAGAAGAAGAATGTAATAGAAGTTTATATTGTTATATTTTTATTAATTATTTCTTTATTTAGTTTTTCTTCAAATTCTTTATTTTTTATATGTAATATTTAAAATGTTTTAATTTTATTTGTATCTTAAATTAAATTTTCAAAGCAAAAAATGCAGGAGAACTAGATTTTACAATAAAGTAAGTATAAAATGTCTTTGTAGTAATAAAAACAAATGACCATTCTATGACAACTTTTTATAAAATGAACACGTAAATGAATGTACTCACAGTAGGACAAAAAACCCAGGGGGTACGCAAAAAAGGTTGGGAACTACTGGTCTATGTCATGGTTTTGTTTACTTGTCCTGTTTAGTAATTCTATTTAGATGTTTGTCTGTTTGTTAACTGTGGGTTGCCATGTCCACCTCCTCCACAGATGCAGGTTGCCAGATTGCACTTTTACTAAATGCCTATGGATTACCACAAACATTATTCTTAATTGTTAAAAAGATTTTTTTTAGGTGAAATTTCTGTCAACCCAGATAAATACTTACGGTCTACAGAATGGTCCCTGCCCAGTGTATAGGAACCACTGCTACAGAGAATATTTCCATGTTATAATAGGCTAGAAACGTGGATATATTTTGGTTCACATTGATGTATTTGTTTTATTTTTAGTTAATCAGAGTGTTCTAGGGTTGTATAAATGAGGAACAGAATAAAATGCAACCAATATTTAAAAAAATGTTTATTAGTTGCAACAGTATATCATGTTTATGCTCATGTCTGCTTCTTCAAACCTGGAATGTGCAGCCCCTTTTTACAATCTAATGGTATAAGATTAAAAAGAGATGAGAATAACAACAAAAAAGCTAAAATATGCAGGGGAACGGCTGCTAGAGTCAGAGAAAGGCAAAAGACAATAGGAGAGGGCATCTCGGCAGCCACTTAATATAGTCCACCCACTCAGCGCTGTCCAAATGGGCTGATTGACGCCTGTTAGCTCCTTTAATAGCAGCCATAATGGACCACAGTTTAGTGGGCGGCGAGAAACGGAGCCATCCTGTCCAAAGTAACTCAATTCCTCGGTTCTGGTCTCTCATTTCAGCCTCTTTCAGCGCATCAAGATACCCCTCTCTTAGCTCTTGCCCGCACTCTTGTACACAGATAGATTTACTAACCCACAGAGGAGCAGCGAGGTGAATTATGGCCAGCGCTGCCGACCTTGTGGCAGGGTAATGTCTGTGGGAGCTGTGTGGGCACTGGACATTATGTGCATTACGGACAGTGGTGCTGCTGCTCTGTGGCTTTGGAACGGCTGGGGGTAGGGCTGCGCAGGGTTAGAAAAACTGGTGGTGTTGTTCATTTTTTGACATTGACAACATTTTAACAGGGTTTGTACAGTCATGGAAAACCTGGAATGGAATTTTAAAATGCAATATTCAGGCCCTGGACAAGTTTTGGAATTTTATATATTGGTGTAAGGTTTGGGAGAAGTTTTGGAAATGTAAATAGTGAGAGTAACAGAGTCCAGTACTAGTTAACTTGCAGCAGTTAAAAAAAAAAAATAATAATAATAATCTATATCACCATCTTGCATCATTTAATCATCAGTGTTTAGGATATAAGTCAGTATAAATTATTCAATAGAGGCCATTATAATCTCTCTGTAGCAAGTTGTATTTGTCTCTCTGACAGAAATGTATACTTTTCCAAATAAGAATCTGGAGCCTCAACTTAAATTATGTGAAAAGCAAAAAAAAAAAAATAATAATAATAATAATTTTGAGTGCTGATTTAGACCTGGTTTAGTCTTTAGTAAGTTACTTTTTAGCCCCAGTTTTGACCAGTGAGTCCAGTGTCTGCCTTGTATGTCTCAATAAACTAAAACTGAATTAAACTTTTACTATATTCTTCGTTAATAAGTCCTTAACTTTATTAAGGGTGTTGAAATATCGCCGGTCATATTGTTATTGCTATGTTCAACATGTTCTGATATTGTGCAACCCTAGTAAGCTTAATCTCTGCATTTAACTGGGTCAAAATCAAAACAAGGTTAGGGCTAAATTGAGCAATCATGACTAACTCAGGTATTTTTTATTTGATGGCTCTTGTAGGATGGGGTAAATCTCTGTCAGATGGACTATCATAAGTGTAGTGATGCATTTAGCTTCCTGCATTGCTGATACTGTGATAACTATAAATTATAAAGTGTGTGTGTCTTCAGTGTCCAAGTGTGTGAAGACTAGTTGGTGCTGTGTTAAAGGAGAGGTTCAGAAAGAACAGAAAGGCATACAGCTTTAGGGCATGTATTCAAATGAGCCTCTACATCAATACACGAAACATAAATAATACATTCAGAGGTGAAATAATGGGATTGTTGTGTTAAAAGCCATATGATAAAAAGCTACATTTTAAATTCCTCTTTATTATATTTGACCCCAACTGTATTATACAGTACATAGGAATGTTTATCTTTTCAGAATTTCAAAGCTCATTACAGTAATTTTAGGCATCTAGAGAGTTAGAGTTATAGAGTTAGCAGAAATGGCCTGTATACCAAGACTTTTTTTGCAAGGCAAATTTAGTGGCTTAAAATTTTGGTAAGTGGCCAGTTTAACATGTAATACAATATTCAAGTCAAAGTCATTAAAATCATTTTATGATTTTCTTTCTTTTCTGGGACTACACAGTTAATTATCTGCCTCCTAGTGTGGAGTAATTTGCATATTTGCATATTATCTGCGACTGGCACAAAAGCTACACTGGCTTGTGAACCTCTGTCACTGGATTATTAAATTACATATACTTTTTTAAACTTAGTTTGTGACCATCACCTGGGGGTAACTATGTTTTTGCAACCCTATGTATTGATTAGAATAGTTTTGTTCCGATACAATAACAATATTGGCTAATTTACAACGATACGATACAATTCAACACATCATATTGATACAACTGATACAGCAAGTTTTTGCCAAAAATCATGAAAATTTACTCCCAAATCTACCATCACTGAGAGAAGCAAAGATGAAAACTACATTTTATTTAATTAAAAACACCAAAGTTACATCAAAAAACATGCATTTGGTTGTATTTCAATATGCACATTTCTAAAATAGATATTTATTTCTGATATTGTCAATTTTTTGTTCCATGTATATCTATACAATTCAATAAAAAGTAATGCATATTGATATCTCGTAGGAATAAAAAATCAGTACATTGATAACTGTATTGTTACACCCTAACATCAGTGCTATGTTGTAGGACTGAGCAATATGACCAAAAATTCATATCACTGTTTTTTGTTTTGTTTTTATGACTGTATATCATGTCCAGTGTGTTCAGTAGTAATATATTCATTCAGATTTAAAAGCTTTTGTTGGGTTTGTGTTGTAAAAAAAAAAAAAAGGTTCATTACAGTTGTGGCCAAATTGTCAATAAAACGATCCAGATACATAAAACATATTACTCAAATTAAAATAAAACATACAGTAGGAGATTTGTATGGTGTCATGTGGTGGACTGTAGCACTGGTGACTGGCTCTTCTGGTACAAGATGGTGGTGCAGATGGTGGACGTAGTTGTTAGTAGCAACAAGGTTTTTGGCTCAGTCTGTGTGCAAGGCCCTCTGTGTTGAGTCAGTAACAATAAGAGGAAGAGTATGAACAATAATATAATATTCATAATACAGTGTCTGAACTCGCTTGTTTGACAAAAGTCTAAACATTTGGCCTTGCTACATTTCTGGCTCACAGCTTTGGCTCTGCACATTGTTGTACTGAAATTTACGACTAGCTTTCCTCAGTTTATTAGGTAAAGAAGGACAAAACAGGGACTAAACCAGGACTAAACCAGCACTAAACAAGGTCCAAAATCAGAACTAAACCATGTCTAAATCAGGTTTAAAATCAGAACTAAACCAGGTCCAAACCAGGACTGAACCAGAACTAAAACCAGAACTAAACAAGAACTAAATCAGGTCTAAACCAAATGCAAATTGTGATTTTTATGCTGATGATATGATTATTTATTATTTTGCATCCACACTTGTTGAAGCTGTTGATCATTTACAAAGTGCTTTTAATGATGTCTGTAATACCTTTTTGAATTGAAACTTTCTCTCAGTGCAAACAAAACTAAGTTGATGCTATTCTCTAAAAGTAAGAATAAGCTGCTGAATCTTCCCCCGGTGGTCACCTCTGATGGATCAGTTTTTGAGGTTAACCCTTTCAAATACTTGAGTATTTTAATCGATGACTCATTGACTTTTAAGCCTCATGTTGACTCTCTTGTAAAAAGGCTACGCCTTAAATAGGGTTTTTATTTTAGAAATAAGTTATGCTCTTCTTTTTATGCAAGAAAGGAATTTGTTGCTGCTGCATTCTTATCAGTGCTGGACAGTTTTTCATGCCTCATTAAGCTTTATAACAACTGTGGACCTCAAACTCATCTCTGTGCCCTGTACTGTCCTGAGTCGGATGGCCTGCTCTGCCACTGGTTCTAAACGTGTCTTTTTATCTCATTGTTTTTAACTTTTATTTCTATTTTTATTGTATTTTGTATGAAACGTGGGTTGTGTTGTTGATGCCTCTTGGCCAGGACTCCTTTGGAAAAGAGATCAGTGAATCTCAATGGGACTTTCCAGGTTAAAGAATGGTTAATAAAAAAAAAAAAAAACAGGACTAAACTTAGTCTAAAACCAGAGCTGAACCAGGAACAAACCAGGTCTAAACTAGAACTAAAATAGGTCCAAACCAAGTCTAAACCAGGTCAAACCAGGACTAAACCAACACTAAAACCAGAACTAAACTAAGACTAAATCAGGACTTAACCAGCAACAAATCAGGTCTAAACTAGAATGAAACTAGCTCTTAACAAAGTCTAAACCAGGTCAAATCAGGACTAAACCAGGACTAAGCCGGGTCCAAACCAAAAAATCAGGTCCTGGGGGTACACAAAACCAAAAAGGTTGGGAACCACTGTATTAGGTTAATGGTCTTAAATAAGTGTAAATGCAGCAGTCATTAAACAGCTGTGTGGGCTGGACTGCCAGACTCCTAACTCTGTGTTCTCTGTTCTGTTGTCTTTAGCCCAGCGGCGCCGCTCTGCATGTCTCCACTGCCCCTTCACCTCCCGGCTGTCCCAACCACCTCCAGCTGTGTGTTGCCAGGTCCACATCTCCCCTCCCCCCCATTTACAGATGCAGGTTGCCAGATCAGGACAGGCCCATGCAGCGAAGAGGGACATCTGAGGCACTGGCTGTGGCCCGCTGCCACGCTGGGCACAGTTATTACCTCCAGATGACATCAGCCTGTACAGCAGATGCCTATTTGGCCACAGGGTCCAAAGAGAGAGGGGGAAAAAAATCTTTGGTGAGTGAATGTGTGCATGCTGCTCTCCACACGATCAGACTATTTATTATGTCCCCACTTATCGAACTATCTGGCAAGTGTGTGAGTGATTCTAAGACGGCCATTTGCAAACAGGAGCAGTCCATGTGGCTTCTAATAACAGTCATCTTTATTTGTTTTCCACTGGCGCAGACAAACACGCAAGGAATGTCATGACGATAAGCCCCATAGATCATTTAATGCTGCTAATTGACAGCAAGAATCACAGAGGAATTTAATGCGTCAGTCTTCTTAGTAACGCCGAACACGCACACAAAGCCAGGATTTCTCTTGAAGGTAATGCCGTGAGAGGAAGGCGTTAATGATCAAATTTATCTGGGTCACCTGCCAAAAGCCTTCGAGTTATTTGTGTTTTCTTTAAGAGACAGGCGGAAGAGGCAGGAGATTAAACTCGCCCATTTAGATGAAAGCACCCGCTCCTCTCTGGTGTATGCAGGCGACACCACTGCAGAGGCATTTCCCTGTCTATCACCTGGCACAGCCCTCATCCCTCCAGCCTTTTATATACAGTCTATTCTAGCTTCCATCAATTTAAGAATGTATAAAAAAGCACTATCAAAGAAAGCCCTATAATGAAAGTTTCCTAAGTGACATGACATAATATAATCAAGTCCATTAAACTTATAGTACCTTCCCATTTGGCTTTTCCCTCCCAGAGTTGCCACAGGAAATTACAGTGTGCAGTGATTAGGAAATTGATTTTTTATAAGGCTTGGGACCAGCCAAAACTAACACTGAATTGTGACCCCTGTGGCTGTAAATCATGTATATATTATTAAATATATTGTATACAGTCGTGATCATCATCGTTATTGTCATATCATCATTATGAGCTTAATAATTTTATTGTTTATTTTTGTTTTCAGGAAAGGCCAGTGATGGGCCAAGGACAAAATTATTATTTTGCTGTTGATCCAACTCATATTTAGATCCAAGAGTGTTTTAAGGGATTCCGTACAATTTTGAGATACAGACCGAAGATACTAATATACTAAAAAAGAACTTCCATTCTGATATATAAGGATTTTTAGCCTGGCCAGCCAGCTCCTGCTACTTTCTTTTCGAATGCAGGACAATGGTTCCTCACTTGCAGCAAACCGTTTCTCCTCGGTTGATATGGAACTGACCAATCACAGCTGTTTATCTGCAGTACGTCTCACACATACAGAAGTTAATCTCCTATCGGAAATAACCAAGGTAGTGCTGGCTACTGGGCTAATTTAATAACTTCTCTGTCCTGATTAATGGAGTTTAGTGTTTTCCTTTGTCACCTGTTTATTTTGCTGTTGTCACCTGTTTATTTTGCTGAAGTCCGTGTTGTTGTTCAGTCCTCTGTGATTTTTTATTTTTCTTCATCTTGTTGCCGACCAACGTAACAACCACATGCAAGCAGCTGCTGTCCCTGTTCAGAAATAAGTATAGAGCTGTTCATAATACAAAATACTGTGGTGTTTTATGGCAAAGGCGAAAATCTGCCATGTTTGTTTGGGTTACAGTTCAGTGGTGCGCTGCGTACGTGTAATTGTAGAAATGAGACTGATTACTTCTTTGTATAGAATAGGAAAAGAGTGAGTCTGGCTGGCCAGGGTAAGTGTTTTGTGGCTCATTGGAGAAAGCATTTACTTGTGAACTAGAAAATCTTTTAGTTTGAATCCAGGTCTGGGCAATTTATCTTTCCCATTTTGAGATAGAACTGGTCTGGTGGCAGAGGTCTTTGTGTTGTGATCTTTCTTCTTTTTTGTAATTTTGTGTATTTTGTACATTGTTACATCTTTTTTGTTCATAGCCTTTTGCTTTTGGACACTACTGTACTCCACAGTCATCATCCCTCCAGCTTATTATATACAGTCTATTCCAGCTTTCATCAATTTAATGGAAGGAAAGATGGGCGTCAGGAAATGATATTTCTAATCAGACGATGGCAAAGGGGCTTTTTTATTAAAGTGGGGGTGGTTTCCCTGGCTGTCTCTCAGTCCTGGGTTCAAAGCCGTCGACAAGGCTTATAATGGTCTCGGCCTGGTGTCATCATATTAAAGCCTGACTTATTCTCCTCCACACGCTCCCCTCCTCCTTCCTCCTGACCAAGTCCCTTATAATCTACCCGCTTGGCTTTTCGAGTTAAAATGGACACTTTTGTATTCTTTCTTTTATTGCCAGATACTTGTGTGCATTATACCTTTGAAAAAATATTTAATTCCCGAGGGCTGTCTGCCAGGCCGCTCATAAAAGCTGTAATGTGGTGATCTCATTCACTGTGGCAGGTGGAGGATGAGTCAAAGCAAACCATTTAGACGCCAGTAGAATATATTGTTTAGTGGTAAATCTGCTGTTTATAGATTACCTACTTTGTTTTATTATGTTTTTACAATCGGGCAACCATATGTTATTCAACGGCATGACAGAAACCTATGGCAGCTCAGTTACTAACTCATTTGTTTTGGCATCATTTAATGAATATTGTAACAGTGTTGTAAGAACACAGCACAGTGGCAATAAAGTAGCTCACTACTCCTCCTAGTGGTAAAGAATTATTAGTCATTACAATTTTTTCCCCAAAAATTATTATTATTAAAATGTATAATTACAGTGTCTTTGTATAATGCAACTGTAATGCGACAGTAACAATGACAGTAACAATTGTACTCAAGGTAAATTATTTCATAAATCATGACAGGGATTTTTCTGCATATTTAAGCTGAATTTCCACTTGTAGTGCCAACAGGGGCAAAATAAAACCTCTTATGCAGCCTGTCTAATTGTATTCTTGGTCCTATAAGTGTTAAGTTATATTAATTAATATTAAATAATAATGTAAAAAATAATGTGTAGATATATTCAGTATCTTCAGTACAAGCAGTTTATAAAGTCTCATTATTGATTTCATGAATGTTTTTTTATAGTGTTTAGTTCATAAAGCTTAGACCCATAGTCCCTATATACTAATTAATATATACTATATATTAATTTTGAAAGCACACTGTTGAAGCTGTTGCTGATAACAAAGGCTCCACACTCACCGATAGTATCTTTGGGTGATTAAAATCATAATGTTTGAAGGTCGGTGCTCTCATGATTTGTTAAATGAGAAACATTTCTCCTTTTGCTACAAAAAACAGGCTCTATCCTTTGAAAAACCTGCTCTACTTAAGCTGTTCCCACTCTGAGGTAAAAGGGTTTATTCAAAAAGAACATTTTAATTGAAAGACCTTCAAAATGTCTTTTTGTGTGATAAGTAAGTTCATGTCCTCCAAATATATTTTTATTTTTTAATAAAAAGCCAGAAATCCAGCCACAAGAAGACAAAAACCAGTGTTCTCTGTGCCAGTCTCCCAAGCCAAGATTAATGGAAAGGATTGCATCAGGAAAGGCATCTGGTTCAAATCCTTTGCCAAACCACTGCACACTGGGAGGCGGGTGACGAGAAAAGCTTGAAATAAAAGAATATTTTAATAAAAAGCCAGGATACTGTACTTGCAGCAAACCCAGAGCCAGTTATTGCTTCACCGTGTGATGAAGTGATAAGGTTTGGAGGTTTCATTTCTGGCTGAGTCTCCCCCATGACACTCTTTGTTTGCCTGAAAGCTGCCAATAAATCCAGGATCTCCTCTGTGGCTCCACCTGTACTTTGCAGTCAGTCCTGATGACACACAGGGTAAAGTCTTCAGCAGCTGGTGCCCAGAGTAGTCATTCAGTAACATGGCTGATGAAAACATGAGTCATAACAATGTCACATGGAAAAATTTAAGAACCTAGTATTTTTAAGGGTTAGAGTGCAATTCCTTATGAGTGCTTGAATTAGCCTTTTTACTCTCAATAATGCTTTTTTCATCACAATATTTTCTAAATATCTTGTGAATGGGGAAAGAGTGGTTAGCGCCTCTGCCTTCATCTAAAGACATGCATGTTTAGGTCAATGATTTTGTCTAAGGTGGTAGTTTATTAGAACCTATCCCAGCAACTGTGAGCCCGAGGTGGGGTACACCTTAGATAAAGACCACACAGTCACAGAGCTGTTTAGGTGGACTCAGAATGTCCCATAGTGATTATATGTGCCTCCTGTGACCTCTAAAGGGTCAGTAGCAGTAGGAGATGGATGATTGGCGTTTTGTTTATTACTACATATTTGTACAGTTTGCATTCAGAAGTGTTATGGCATGTGGCGATAGTGTGTTCAAGCGCTTTAAACACAGACAGATTTACAGAGGTCTACACATTTATAACAATTATTCCTAGCTAGGGCTGAATACCTGTTAGTTTTTTTCAATACCAGTATTTAAATGATATCTGTTTTTGATACCGGTACCTGAGCAATACTTTCTGGTGTGCTAATTCATCTTCTACAATCATAAAACACAATAATATTAAATAAAATTCTTAGTTGTAAGTTAAAATCAGGAGTATGTATGATTCATTCTGTATTATTCATTTGATTCATACATGCAAAGGAACATTAAAGGTCCCACTAGGTATTTAAACTTGGTATTGAATTAAAAAAAATTTTTTGATGCCAGTAGTACTGTAACTTTATTTTTTGCGATATCACAAAGGTATTGATGGTCCCCAGCACTATTCCCAGCCTGGGGATTAGTAACACTTGATTACAACTTATCCCATGACTCTAAAACCTATACAGTATCCAGAAGCTTTCATTTTGGCTTCGTCTCTCTCTTCATAAACCACGCATTGAAAAAAGTTAAGACATCCATCTACTTTAGATTAAGCCTTTAGATCAAAACATGGTTCAACGATAGGGCAGTAAGCATTCCATTTGACTGTACTCGATTGTTAGGTAAGCCCTGAGTTGCATAACATGTACTGCTATAAGGTGACAGATTTTATGACCATATCAAAAGGCAAATGTTAGGTTATAAGACTCCTCTGTTGGTTGCACAATGAAAGCAGAAACTATGTGTGAACGGAGAGACTAAACAGTTGCTCTGAGTTGCATCAGGAGTGTTTTTCTGACTGCGAACTATATCATCACACTGATCCTAAATCAAACTATAATTATACACTTTGTGGGAGTTGTCCCAGAGATAGGCAATGGTTAGTGTTTAAACAGAGGAAACAAAATGTCACAGTAAACCAAGTTAACCTTTCACTTTCTTACATCAGCAGCAGACCACTTCACTTTGGTTTACTGTGTAACCTGTTAATAAAAACAAAATCCAATGGTTCACAAATCTCAGAAAACTATTTTATTCACAATGGAACATAAACAACACTTCACAAGATATTTTGCCATTTCATAAATAATAGCTTATTTTAAAGTTGATGGCAGCTACACGTCTCAAAACAGTAGGGACAGTGCAATAAAAGGCTGAAAAAAGGTTTTACAAAAAAAAAAAAAAAAAAAAACAGCTGGAGGAGCACAACTAATTAAGTTAATAGGTGACACTTCAGTAAGATGTCTAGGTATAAAAGGGTGCTTTTTAGAAAAACAGAGTCTGTATTATTAGCATTGCAGGCTCACAAGCTTCAGGTCCTCAAGCAACACTGCATTAAAAACAGACATTATATTCTGGACTAAAAATTACTGCATGGATCAGGAGCACATTTTATTTACATTTTACACAGTGTCACAACTTTATCTGAAAAAGAGTTTTACATGTTTTTCAGGATTTGTCAAGCTAGCGGTCCACTGTCCTGATAGTTGACCACAGGGGAGGCCAAGCCAAGTACAACACAATCTACAAGACTTTTGCTCAAGGTAAACACACAAAATATAACCAATGTGTATCCAAATGTTCTCTCGGTCCACAGGTATGTACAAATACATAATGCAAAGTCATGCCTGCTGGCTCTGCTGATGACATTGTACCTCACCTTCTAGACACACTGGCTTTATCCCAACTTTTTAACACACCCAATTGTAAACTTGAAATATGCAAATGGCCTAGAGATTCTTTTACTATACTTACATAATATCTGTCATACACTCTGTTGTCTCTCTCTCCCTTTGTCATTTTCAGCTCGTGTATTGGCCTCTTTCAGTTTTCTTAGGCTAGGATTTAAAGGGTTGGGTCTGTTTTTGTCCTACAGCTTTCTAAGTCAACAAATATTCTCCAAGCATGTTGTTGTGTTTCTAATCTTGATACCCGACATTGTTTGTGCAGTTTAACCTGTAGCTCTTATATTATGAGCTGTGTATGACTTTGAAGGTTATGTTTAAAAGCAAAATAGACTAGAAATCAGACTAGAAAGTGTCACACATCAACAACAGACATTTCCACCAGATTTCCCCTATTATTCAATCATCAGTTTCTGTCTTTCTACAATTTATTTTTATACGTATCAACAAAACATAATACACTTTGCATGTCATTTGCCATTGCAAATAACTGCATTTTACACCAATACATACTTTTTTTGAAGGTTATAGGGGAAATATCTGGAATGATATCACTGATGTTGGTTTTAGTTTAATGTAGGAGCAACTTTTTCCTTCTGGGGTTGCCACAGCAAATCATCTCCTTGCCTCCCAGCCTGTATTGAATTTTGCATATTGCTTTTGGCATAGATTTTGCCACCAGATGCCCCCCTTGATGAAACCCTCTCTATTTATTCAGGCACAAGACATCACAAAGGGCACACTGTCACTGGTTTGTGACCCTTTTGCCTGCATTAAACAATATCAGGAAAAACTGCTTTTAGTGACATAACATAAGAGATCCTGATTTATTTTAATAGATTCATAAATTCAACCATGGCAGGTGTCTTAATGAATGTTTGATTGTATATTTTGTAATATTTTCACTAATATATTTGTTATTGTATTTGGATAGTGTGTTTGCTAAAACTATTTAAAACATTTTGCAGTTTGACCAAAACTATTTTTTTGTTTTGTTTTTACAACCTAAACCCATAACCAAATAAATTGCAATGAAACATCAATGATCACATCAATGCCTCACCCTTTTTCAGGAATGGAAAAAAAAAAACACTGGCTAGACAATAGTTGTGATATTCTACATGTACAATCCAATGTTTGTCCTTGTGTATATAAATAATCCTATAATTATCTCTAGCCTGTAAAACTGCTCCTCTGCTAATCCAGCTCTGACTAACTCTGAAAGTGGCCCAGTGTGGCCGTTAGACGCTACAGCTCCGACTGGTGAGGCTTGCCCTTTGAGTTATTCACAGACTTTCATTACTGCATTTAGCTGCTTTGAATGCCATAAAAGACAATGGGCCTGAATCAATGGCCTTCCCTGCCCAACCACATTTTTAATAGGTATTGACGGCAGGTTTTAGCCACACTCTCCCAGCACGCTTAAAAGCCTATGTTTCACTGATTAGCTAATTAAAACCTAGAGTGAGGGCTATTGATCGAGGGGAGGGCTGTCAGGAGGCATCTGTCTGAGCCAGAGATGGGCACAATACAGTATCTCTTTCTCTTACACACAACAGGGCAGAAGGACTAGAAGATTTTGTACTTTTCTGGTCAAAGAAATTAACTGGACAAAGGTATTGTGCCTCATAATGTATCAATGGGCCTCATTCATGAATGTTCTCTTAAAAAAGTTCCCTAAGTGCCTCTTCTAAGAACTGCTCAAGAGAACTCTTTGTCGAATTCATGACACGTTCTCAAGCTCCCAGATTCTTCTCAGTGGAGCACTTAACCCCAGGGACTCCACAAACACCGTGCTCCTCATTAACTTGGCATTTACATAGAATTGACTATGTATTAGGACAAGAAACGCCCTCTAAAGTCCATATATGGTCATGAGACAGGAGTTGAGCGACGTCTGTTTACAGCAGACTCACAGGGAAACGTCACTCTGACAGGAACATTTACAGCAGTTTCTCAGCTTCAACAGCGATTAAAAATGTCCAAAAACACAAAGACACATTCAGTGGAAGCATATTTCAGTCACCAACTCCAGTGCGTCCTGGTCCTGGGGGGTGACGGGGGTGTTGTAGAGCCATGGCGGGATGGCTACAGTTCAAGCCACAGTAATACAGGAGTGTACACAGAGGGGACAGAGACAGAGACTGAGGCTGTGGTCACTGCTCAAAGCTGCACTGTAGCAAGTATGGAGCCTGTTTTAGGTTTATACTTGGTCTATATCACCACTGAGCACTGTTTTTCTTTTAAATAATATTATTTTACTAAGGAATAATTTGTAAAAAATTGTAATCTACAGTCAGATTAAAATTATTATTATCATTAGGGGTCTGATAAAATGATAAAAATGCTGAATTTCCATGCATAACGTTGTGTGAAAATAAAATGTACAAGTTTATAGAGCAGATTTAAATTGTGCCCTAACTGGCCAAATGCATGTTGGTAAATAGGCCAGAGTAGTTTCCTGTTTGAGGCCCAAATGCTCCTCGGGCAGTAGACTCAGGTTCCTGTTAACCTTGAAATTATCTCAGCTCCCTCTGTCATGATACAAAAGTCTTCTGGTTGGAACAAAGTGGTCGAAGTCTGGTGCAAAAAAGAAGTTTATTACGAAGATTCACAACAAACGGGGTCCAGGTACCGATCAACACAGAAATCTCCGATCTCCTCAGAACAGCATCTTTTATAATTTCTGATAACACTAATTTTAATATGTCCTTATTATTCGTCCAGACAGTTGCTACACAAATGTTTACTCGTAAACATACATATTGGTTCATCCCACTGAGCTGGTGCCAATACCTGCACCTGCTGCAGACACTCAGTTTGTCACGTCCACCAAAGTTCATCAAGGTCATTATTATGGAGTTAAGTAGTGGAAATTTACAACACATGATGTAATATCAATTTAACCTGCCCCATTCTGATTTGCCACTCCTACTTTATAGTTTACATCCCCCAGTGGCAATTTCTATCATAGCAGTCTCTCACAAAAACCTTATCACCCCTCCTTTCTTTGCTCTCAAGTTGTTACCCTCTATTAACCCTTTATGCACCTTTTTTTATTTGTGACTTAAATGTTACAATTATGAATATAAATGAGTGTTGTAACAATAAGTAAGCATAAGCAAATTGCATAATAAGAAGTAAATATAAGTAAATAAAATCAGAAATCAAAAAGTGCAATTGTAATAAAGACTGCGTATGTAATTGATAAATTGCAAGGTTACTCATAATTTTCTTCATTACTTTCTAAAATTAACCTCATCAATAAGAGTCCTCAGACCTGTTCTTGGATTTGTTCTTCCAAAAGAACATTTTTCAGTTAAGAAGAAATTGGTGAATGCAAAAATCCTCCTAAGACGGGCTTAAGTACAAATTTGCTCATAAGAAGGGTTCATGAATGAGGCCCAATGTTGTTTTGAGCCTCACACAGTTTTCAAGATTAAAGATTTTAGACCTTTTTGTGTGAAATTTGTGGCTTCAGATAAATGATGCATTGTTACTTATATATGCTATACCCCCTATCTTAAACCTATAAATACTAAGATAGCTCCTGGAGTTTGACCCTCTGAGGCTGCTGTAGTTTCACCAAACCTTCGGATTTAGAATTAAGTCTTTTTTTGTTTTGTTTTTTTTACTTTTTATTTTGGCTGTTGTGTTAAGTCAATGACATGAGAAAATTCTGCACTGAAGTGACTTAAAATATATTTGAAATGCCTTAGAAATTGATTTGTTGTGAACCCTGACACACACCTCTTACATTAGGCCTAAAAGCTTCACACTTTCCCAGATCTATATATTGGCTTGGAGTGGAAGTTGTCTATTTTGAGGACATTAGGAGTTTAGGAAGCAGTGCCCATTTGCTCTGAGAGGGCCAAAGCTGCAGTGTTTCGATCGGCCCCCTGCCAGCCGCTCGGTAATGGGAGGTATTTATATCAGCGATCAGACAGATGATGGAGCATGATTACAGGTTTGAGGCTGGAGAGAAACTATTCAAGTGTCAGAGTCAGGGCTCTTTCTGTGCCACCTCACATTAAAGGTAACACAATGATATCATCAAACGGATATGAGACTGCCTGAGTTTGATGGTTAAAAGAATACCAATAGACAAGTGCAGTGCATTGTTAAAGGCAGACGCAGGGCAGAAATCACAGGTTTGTGTAAAATCATGAGGACTGGTTTAGAAATAGGTCACGGAGCACATAAAAATAACATTTAGTATAAAATGTTTTTATTTTGTAGATCAGGTATTGATAATTGTCACTGGTGGAAAGTAACTAGATATTTTTACTCACACACTGTGAAGAAGTCTGTGTAGGTTTTCAGTCGTCCAGGAAAAATCTGTAAAACGGGTTGAACAAGAAAGTCATCTGGAAAAGGTTTGTTTTAGGAAGACATTTCACCTTTACTCTGAAGAGCTTAGTCATTTACAATGAATGGATGTGTGAAGAAACTACACATAAACTACATGTTACTTTTATTTTTTATTCTGAACTTGCAGCAATCATATTGAAGTACTGTATTTTTGGCTAATGGGGGCAAAATGGGTATTCCCTAAAGGCTCCCCTTCTAAGCTGTAGCTGTAGCAGCAGTAGTACTACATTATCAACAAAAGTAATAAAATAAGTATTTTTATTTCTTCTATAGTAACAGTACTTTTTTGAGTATCTCTGTGTAATGGATGTAAACAAGTAGCAGGCGCTTCCATGTGTCAATACTTTTCCAGTCAATTTAACGAGTTAATGTTCACACTGGGATATTTTCAACACCAACATAGACAGTAATAGTGAGTGTGGTGAGTTTTCTGCTTAATGCATTTAAAACATCAGTGTGATGTAATGTTGATAGGCTGTGAATATTTTAAACAAGTTATGAAACATGGCTGTATAGGAAATAAATAGGCCGTCCATGTTGGTTTTATAATAAGTCTTTCGTAACCAAAAGATTTTATCAAGGCAGTGATCCTGTTTTTCTTGTTATGTCATGTTTTTGAATGTGCAGATAATCTCTGCTGTAATCAGTGTAAAAAGATACGACTTGAGGTTGAAATTAAAGATTACAAACAAAAATTTATTTGCAACACAACTGGATGTATTTGTGTCCTCAGATAATGTGTCTGTGCAGTTGTGTCAGTACCTTGCAGAAAGTCAGGGACAGGTTTTTAAGAAACACTATGAACAAAGAAAGGTCAATATTCAAAGCTCTTGGAGAGCGTAGACCTCCACCAAGGCACTGGCCATATCTCACAATTGTAAAGATATTGTGCCCAGACCTGGACTCAATCTCAAAGATTTTCTAGTTCATGTCACAACAGTTGCTCAGGATCTAAAGCCTGGCAGATAGATCCCTTCTACCAGCATTACAGCTGTTGTGTCCTTTCCCCACCTTGACTCCAGTGTCTGTGGCAGTGTGGTGGCCAGAGGGGCCATAACCACGGTATGACTGCCACGTGTCTGTCAGTCTGCCCCACGGCAGCTGTGGTTACAGAGGAAGCGTACCACCACTAGTGTGTGAAAGTGGAGTAAACAAATAAAGGACTAAGGTAAAACACTTTGTCTAGAAAGGTGTTCTATAAATCCAATGCATTATTACTATTAGTTAAGGCGTAAATACTCTCCCACAAAATCTTTATAACTATGGCAAATAATCTACTAAAACTAATAATTTGTTCTTTTATGGAATTAAGTTAATATCTTCAGAAGTATTTAGTCTGTCACAGTGGTACAAAGACTAAATACTCTTAACACATTTTAACAGTGATCTCGCACACCAAAACTAATTATTTGATCCATGGCCCATTACTGACCTTTAGTGACGTTTTTTTTGGACAAAAATCAATACAATTCTTAGTTAACAGCATTTCTCATATCTCACTAAAACCTTTGGACAGTACTGTATCTATTAAACAGTGGTAGTGTGTTGTGGATAAATTAGGTGTGCGTGGAGCAGTAGGCCTCGCAGACTCATATTTCCTGGTCTGTATTCATTAGCCTCCCGCGCGTCTCTCCTGGGATAGAGGATTAGCCAGGGAAGGGAAATGAATGCTTTTGGGGTGGACGGCGTTGTCGCAGCCTGCAGCAGGAGGTCTATTGTCTGGTTTGATATCCGCGCAGCACTCAGGACATCTGATCTGGCAGCCCTGACACACACATGACACAGCCTTTAGCACTGAAGAGGAAGCTAAACCATGTCCAGAGGAAGCACAAATGCTCGTGTTAAGGCTGCAGATTTTATGTGATAAACTATAGCACTGTGCATAACTTTTAGAGAGGTAGAGAATAAATACAGAATAATTTTTTTTCAGTCAGTAAATGGCCAAAGACAGAACCATCGTGATGTGGATCTAGATTACTGTTAAGATCCAGGAGTGTTTTAATGGATTCTGTGCCATTTTGAGATATGGACCAAAGATGCTAACTTCACTTATTTAAAAAACTAATGATTAGTTTCAGTGGATTTTTTTACCACTGTGAGATATAAGGGTTTTGTGGCTAAATGGAGAGAGCATTTACCCCTGAACTGCCCATTGAGTTACGTTCCATCACTGAGCTGCCTCTGTTCAAAGCCAAACTTAAGACTTACTTATTCAGAATGGCTTTTGGCACCTAGAGGCTCTGTGACACTTCTCTTTATTTTAATGTTGTAATGTGCTTTCTTGACCTATTTGTATGATGTTTATTGCTTTTTGTCTTGTTTTTAATGTTTCACAGCACTTTGGTTGGCTCTGGTTGTGGCAAGGTGCTATAGAAATAAAGACTGATTGATTGATTGATTGATTGATTGATTGATTGATTGATTGATAGAAGATATTCGAGTTTGTGTTCTGGGCACTATGTATATTTTTGCAAGTTAGGACCAGTGCCTCGACAGAGGTGTACACTCTCCAAATGTTTCTGTTTTTCCTTCTTTTTGTACCTTGATACAAAGTTCTTTGTTTATAGCCTTTCTTAAAAATCTGGCTTAAGACTTTTGGTACAGTACCTTATGTTGAAAAACATTATGACTGGCAATATTTGAATTCCCTTTATAATGCTTTATCAACTGTCGGAATAAAACAAATTTAATTAAATTTTAATGTAGCGATGATCCAAGCTAGGTGTAATAGATAAATGACTGAATTAGGATTAAATCATGAATATTTAATTGAAGTTTGTATTTGTTCATTACATAATTTGATTTAAAGCTCCAGATGCTGTAAACTTCTGTGGAAGACAATAACAACGTTGCGATGTATTTACTTCTTTATGATACAGCTTTTGCTGATATTGCTATAAAGATAAATGTGAAATATATTGTGCAGCTCCTATGTGAGTCCATGGTCTGATCGCATTGAAATGTGTCTGCTGTATTGATGTGTAAAAAGCGGACGACAGTAATGAAGCCATTATTGACTTCATGTTGACGGGGGGGAAATGTCAACAGGAAGCTGATTTATGGCTGTACAATCGTTAAATCGTGTCAAGATTGATCCTGATTTGTTACATGTTTAGGAGACTTAGATTTATCAGGTTACAGAGTTAAAAACATGTATTCTCTCGTCTCAACAAAACTTCATTTACATTTTAGATGTTTCATTGCAAGCTGAAATTTTACATGTGGAGGTAAGTGTATTTCTGTTGTATGTCATCAGTGGATACTGCAAGCAGACATTGTGTTGTTGTTACACAATCTGTCAACAATTATTTGCTGTTGCCATTTTAATTACCTTATTTTAAAATACAGCACCACCTGGTCATACAAAATGTGTTCCTCTAATGCACATTATCTTTCTGTTTTTGGCATTGACTGAATCTTCAGTTAGAGAATCCAGCTCTTCCTTCTGATTTCCTTTTAGGAGTAACCTTGTTGATGTATTGCTCAGCTAAAATTACACTCTAAACATTTTAGTCAACACCCATCACATGTACTAATAGCATGCACGTCTACATAGCTTTTAATGTAAAAGCTTAAATTCATTATTGGCTCTGACACAAGTGGTTAATATTTCAATCAAAGCTCATTTGAAAATAGGTTTTTATTATGCATTAACAGCTTTATATGTTACTGCAGTTGAAATACTGCTGAGAGCTAGATTTCCCAAACCAATCTTTTAAATTCTCTGGGACAAAATTAGTTTGCGAGTGGTGGCATTAACCTTCAGAGCACAGAGCCTGTCTTGTACCGCTCTGCCCTTTTCCCCCGCTCTCCACTGTCCACAAAATCCATCGAGGGATTTTGAGTGTCCGTTAATTACTTCCCCCGTCCCGAATGAAAAAAAAGGGCAGAGAAATGAGGGGAGCGGAAGACTTAAAAGAGCTAAAGATTTGCTGTGTGTCAAATCCTCACAAAACCAAATCACCCGAATGCCCTGGGCCATCCACAAACCGCTCTCCACTCCCACATTCAACACATATGAAGATGATCCCGCAAATCCGTGCTCTCGAGGGGCTCTTTGAGTGCTACTTCAGGGGTTTCTCAGAGGGGGCGACCGCGGGGATTGACGGCAAAGGCGTAAATATCCCCAAATTGCCGCTAAAATGTAACATTAGGATTGGTAAGCCCCACTCTCGATCGTAATGTCCCACCATGGCACTAAATGACCTCTATTACAGAGCCTGAACCCATTAAGTCAATACAGGAGAGATTACCTGTGCAATAGAGGAGACTAGCTGCCTTGCTCTGACAGACGGGCCCCCAAAAGAGCCCCTGGCAAAATTAGATTTGAGCCCGATGTGTGGCGTGTGCCTTTGGGCTAGAATTAGCGGGTGCAGTATTGACCTCAGCTTGCTTGTTAGGGAGGAATGTGTGTACGGGGCACGAGGGCTGATCACAGTGCAAAAGGCAGAGATCAGAATCAGGACAGTGTTGTGTGATTAAAGGCCGTATTAGACCAGAACGGCGGGACGGTCAGGTGGTTCAGAGGGGAAAGTCCAGTGCTCGGGATGTCACATGTCGGAGCACAGACAGTCCATGTGACGAAAAGATATGTGTGTTGTAGCTCGGTTTTTACTGGTAAAGTTTTAGTGTATTTCTCATCCTCAAGTTGCAGTTAATTTCATTACAAGTTAGCTTTTACTCTGGTCTGATTGCTGGCTGCACAATACAGACTATGGGCACTATCTCAATATAGTTATCTTAATTGCAATAGACATTTTATCATATTTTTGTCCAGTTCTTTAAATAATGATAAATGTTTTTAATAATCTTTCTGGATTTTAGCCACTTGTTAAATACAAAAATGTACATTAAAACAGTTGTCATAGGATTAGAAGTAGATCTACCTCTGAACAATATTGTCTCATGCAATAAAGCTTCCTTATATATCTTGAGAGTCCAATCAATAAAACAGCCCATCACCCATCTCTACAATTTCTGCTATCTGGGACAGGCACAGTTAAATTTGTTGTGGTCATGTGTAATAGTTTGAAATCATAGACAGAAAACACAACAGGACATGCCACTTTGTTTTTTTATTTCATCTTAGTCATATCTTAAAACTTTTTTTTAGACATATTGTCTGAGCTTACCACTTACCATATATTTTTTTTATATGTTTCATAATGTTACATTGTTGTAAGCAGTTTAACCCAGATTTTTTCAGCTGTATGCATCATGTCTTTTACCTTTCATTACTGGATTCCTTTTAGATTTATAAGTTGGCTATGATTGGATCAAACAAATCCTGGTGCTGGTCCAATCATCTACTAAATAATACACTGAAAGTGCCTCCCCTTTCCAAACACTTTCAATAGGACTCTCACAGATGGTTCTGTGTAGAGCAGACCATCTGGCATTTGTCAGATTATCATGTCTTATGTGCTTGTCCTCAGACCATCTTCCACTTATTGTTTTTTCCTGCCTGTTGCCTGTTTCTCTGTCTTGTTTTGACTCTAAATTTTCCCTAATCATCGCAGTGCATTTCTCCACATGTTCGCCATCAGGCTGTTGAGTCTCGGAGTGAAAATGGATGTTTGTTTGTGTGCATTACTCTGTATGAACATAACAAGGTGATTACACTGCACTGGTCACAGAGGGTAAGGTGTGAAGACTGTGCGCACATAAAAGTGAGAAAGTGTGTTGTTGTTGCCAGAGCAGACGTCCCGCGGGGGGCAGATAGTGGAGCGTGGATGGTTTTAAGCACTTCAAAGTGGCCTCATTCCACACAGCTGAGCTCAGAGGTGCCTGCATAACCCCTGTCCTGTCTGCGAACAGTGCCTACAGTATGTAAATATATTATTTGCACATGTGTATATTTTTTTTTTTTTTTTTTTTTTTTTTTTTTATTTAAACGGGACAGTGCATGTTAATGAACAGACAGCATATAGCATGAATGTAAACATACCGGATTCTAGCAAGAATGCTAATTTCCATCCGTTGTCCCAAGGGTTGAGGGAAATAGGAGAATTGGAATATTGGAATATTGGAGAAAAATGTTAGGATGAAAATTGTTATTCATTATTTATAGATTTATGCATCCTTTATACTGTGTATATTGTTTTGTTTTATTCAGTAGCTAGATGCTATTGGCCAGGCCAGGCCGATGGCTCTGTAACTCCAAATCACAAGACTGATCCTACCTCACCAGTCATAACTGGGTCTTTCCAGAATTGGAGGATTTTCTATCATGCATTTAAGAAAACAGTGTAATAAACTGTCAATTACAATGATTCGTCCAGCTCAAGCATCAACGGTACAATTTTTATAAGATGTTTTATTTCTTGCGAGCTGTGGTTAGTGCAACCCTGTTACCAAAAATCAGGAACCTTAAAAGGATGTATATAGATAAATGTTGAATAAATAAATCCTTTACCAATAAGTAAGAAGGTCACGTTTACATTGAATAATCACTTAATTTCAGACAGGTATTGACCTATTATTAATATTATTTCAAAAATGTTATTGTAACAGGGTTGAAATAACGGTAACAGGGTTAAACAGACACATTACTTTGCATGGTAGCGTCTCTGCTTTCAGCAGCGCTTGGTGGTGTGCAAGAAATCTGTAGAAATCAATTAAAAATGTAAAATGTTGATTGTAAATACTCTCCATTAAAAAAAAAGTTAATGAGTTCATGTTCAGTAATTAATCTCACCCAGGTAGTTACTGCACAATTATCATAAACCTGATGGCAACAAATAAATAAAAAATAGCCATTTATGTTTTGGAGAATATAATAATATATCACAAACAGTAAATTATACATACACATTTCATTTTACTCAGTCAGTGAATATTCAGTACTTGATTTACTGAAGAAAATGCAACCCTGTTACTGAAGTGCAAATCAACACTGTTTTTCACTTTCTTTCAGGAATAGAGTCTAGCTGTGGAATGTAATGTTACTGTTAATGTTAAGGATAGACTTGGTTATAATAATAAATAAAGAAAACTTTGAAGCAGTTTGTCTTATTCTGATAATAGGGGTAAAAGGGTTGCATTGGTTAGAGTGACGCACACAGTCAGCGCTGATAAAACTGGAAAAATATTTAAAACAGAAGAGAGGACTTACATTTGGTCTACCCATGGTGTTAACCTGTGGCCTAATGATGTCATTTCCTCTCTGTGATGTGACCCACTGTTTTTTCTCTTCCTCTGCCAGGCTAAAAAGGTTTTGGTAACAGGATTGCACACATGTTGAGGGACACAACTTCAATTCATCAATACTGTTGTTTAAATGTTGATAATTAAATAAACTGTATCAATAGCTACATGAAACACATATCAAACCAATACTAAAAAAGAAATTGTATTTAAAACTTATTTTAATAGTTAAATCTACAATGCAAGGTTGTCATTAAGAAAGGGGGACGAGTGGAAATGCCATTTTAGGGGGTACTTGAAATCTTTTTAGTTTTTTGGTTAATATTTTAAACCACATTTATATACAACCTAATTTACATTTTTGGTCAGAACAAGTATAATTTGCAAAATAAGTGCTTGTTTAAGGGTTTGGTGCATGGATTGATTATTTTTTTAGGGGGGGACAGCAAATGTCCTCCAATTCTGGAATGACCGAACTATCTAAAAAGAGGAAGGTTTTATTTGAGAATTTTCTTTTTTATAGAGCTTTATTGGTCTCATATTTTTTCAAATTGTGCCAATTCAGTGGCAATTTCTTTTGGGGAAACGTGTTCTCTGCATTTGACCCATCCTCCAATGCTGCTGGGGCAACCTGTCAGGAGCAGTGGGCACCCACAGTGCAGCGCCCAGAGATCTTTCTCCAGATCTTTCTCCAGGATCCTGGTTAGGAGTATCTAGCATAGACAATTTATTTGCTTTTTGTATACACATGGGAGACAATTTGTGTTTTATTCTATTCCACTTCTTTTTTTTTTTTCTCCAACAGCTCCAACCAGACCTGTTTATTTACTGCAAAAAATATGCACTTTTCCCTTCAACAAAGTACAATTATTATGCCTTCATTACACTTTACTATGTGCTTATTAAATGCATGGGTAAGTGAACGAAGTAAAGTCAGACTGCTCTACCTTGCTTTGTTTATGCCGTGACTGTGCTCCTCGAGGGAGCGAACTACAGAGAGCCCCGCAGAGCTTTGAGTTGTTTTTGAGGCATGTGTGTATATATCTATAAGTGTATACATCTGTGTCTATGTGAGCAATGCATGGGGGGGGGTTAGAGAGTGTCACAGGCAGTAATGTATTTCTGGCTCTAGCCGCCATTCGGTCTTGTGGTTGAAGCGAAATCTACTTTCTATTGCTTTGTCTGCTCTTTCCCGCAGGAGTGAATGGAAATAGCCAACATCGAGCGGACGCAGTCAATAGCACTCACAGAGAAAAGCTGAGAGGGACGTCCACAGAGGAGATAGGCAGCTCCACGTCAGGTCTCATCTGCGCCACACGACGTATAGGGCTCTGACAGTTGAGCTCCAGTCGATCTAGGGCTCGGCAGTAAGAACAGTTATGATGATATGACAAAGACCTGCATGGTAATAGAACAAGATGTGGTTTGCAGTAACTATGTTGAATATTGGGATAAAAATATGATGAATATATGAGTACCCTCAAGGTTTTTTTGGTCATAGACAAGACTAGGCCTGACAGCCTCTGGTTGCTTAGTCCAGTGGTTCCCAACCACTGGTCTTGTGTACCCCCCGGGGCATGTAGTCCTGGGTTAGTCCTGGTTTTGTCCTATTTTGGATCTGGCTTAGTCCTCTTTTAGTCCTGATTTAGACCTTTTTTAATCCTAGTTTAGACTGGGTTTAGACCTGGTTTGTCCTGGCTTAGTTCTGGTTTTAGACCTGGTTTAGTCCTTCTTTAGTGTTGCATTTCCTTGATTTAGGTTCATTTTAGTGTTTCAAAGCCAAATATTGTATATAAAGGCCCTACAAATGATCATATCACTCCATGTGCCCCTGCAATGTGCTTGTGCTCCTCTAGGGGTCCCCGTACCCCTGGTTGGGAAACACTGGCTTAGTTGATTAATCGCCAGTGAGGTCTTGCGTGACAAAAAATGTATTGGTCAATTAGTTGTTATTTTTTTAAAAATAGCATAGATGATTTTAGATAATATATTTAACATCTTTTCCAAATGTTTTGTCACCTAATTAATGTGAAGTCACTTGGTTGACTCTGGTAAGTCCCCCCACATATCCTTTGGTCGATTTCGGTCGACTAACAATTTCTTTGGTGGACTACAGCCCTAGGCAGACTAAACAAGGTCTAAATTTAGCACTGAACCAGGTCGAAATCAGTGCAGCTTTTTTACACTTGTGTCTGTGTAAATTTCTGTCAGATAGAGGACCATAAAATGATTGTTATACATTTAGTTTCTCGCGATGGGTTAAAGCAAAAAAAAAGTGGAAAGTGCTTACATGGCTTTTAGTTCAGTGCCAACCATTGTTCCTTTAGTTACCAATACTGCTGTATATGGAAAATTCATATCATACAGGTTAAAAAAAAATGCAACAGAGACACAGTATTCAGGCGATCTAGTGCCCAAACTCTCTGTCACACTCATCCACTTCTCACTCCATCTCTCGCTGTCTCTCACTCCCTCTGGGCTGCCATTTCACAGCATATGGCTCTCCCACACAATTACTCACACATCCACGGCCACGCACTCCTCTCTCCTCTGTTTGTACTCTCCCTACTTTGTGTCACTATTAAAATAACACCTACCAAGTCACATGCATTTAAATGAGCTGCTTATAAAAGGTAAAACGAGGAAGAGGAGAGAAAATCTGATCCGGCTGGGAAAGTGAAAGGGATACAGTTTGAGGACTATGCCATTGGTGAGAAGCGTCTATCTTTGTCTTGTTTGGCAGGTGGTGGTGGTGGTATGGTCTCGAAGCCTTGTTAAAACAATGGCAGTCGTATAAAGATGCACAGTTGTGTCTGGGTTTCTGAAACTGATGTAACATGTGCAAAGTGTTGCCGATCCCATATGCGCAGTCTGACAGTACACACTCTGAGGAGCTGATATAAGCAGTTCTCAGCCACATGTAACCCACAGCTGCCTCACAAAGAAACAAGCCAGGGCAGACGATACTTCCAGACTGAAGTCATCCTTGGATTATTGCAATATCCCTATTGTTGCCAGCCAGTTGCACTGATCATGGTCTTCAAAATGGTTATTGTTCAAATAACCATTATATAACTATTATATATATATATAATAATAATAATTGTTCAAGAATAAGCAGATCCTTTCTTTGACAAATATATGGTTGTGACATGTCTTGGAAGAGTTTTTTTTTTTCTTTTTATGACAAGTGACTGTTTTATGTGCTTTGAGCCTATACATGTAAGGACTTTGAAGCTTTTAATTTTATGGTCATTATAGTCATAGTGTTTTTTTGTTTTGTTTTGTTTTTTCTGAAATCTAAAATCTCATTAGGAATTTTGTCCATAAAAATTCATGCACATTGTAATTCATGGAACAGAGAAAATGGCTATTCCAGCGGCCTCTATGTCGCTTGTCGCTATGCTTACACAGAGAAACAGCACAAACACATAATTGGATAAAAGCGTACCTAATTAAATGCCTGCAGATAAATATTGGTAACACATAAAATTTTAATGAACTGGAGATAATTATGGAAATATTTAAAATAATAATGATAAATTTGATTTATAATGTGCTTTACATTAGTCCATTATTCATGCACTCCTAGCTCACACTTGGTGGTAGTGAACAACTTCTGTAGCCACAGCTGTCCTGGGGCAGACTGACGGAGCCATGGCTGCCATTTTTTGCCTTCGGCCACTGCGACCACCAGCAAACACACAGTCACACTAACGCATTCATACAGGCAAAGTGGGTAAAAAGTGTCTTGCCCAATAACACGACAGTATGCATACAGGGGAGCGAACTACCAACCTTCGGGTTACCGGGCAAACACCTCTACTAACTGAGCTACTGCCACTGTGTTTTAACAAAATAAAGGCAGAATCAAAATCCATATTTGTAGGTTTTATGTTTGACAGTGAAGGCTGGGACCAGATTGGATCAAGTTGAAACATCTGCAGTGTAAATTATTAAAATGGCTTATTCTTCAAATCCACACTTCCTTCTTCTTCAGAACAAAATGCAAATGTTTGCATCTTTAAATCCAATCTTTTTGTATTTACCAAATAAGACACGAGCTACAATATTGAGAGGAAATGTCACCTGTCCATACATAATCATTAGCTCCGTCTCTCCCTCAGCCTCTAATCAGTGGAAGCTCTGCCTGTTCATCTTTTCTGTAATTACATCCCACATACCGCATCAAGAGGCAGACTCGATGCTCATCGTCGCACTAAACACACTTGGAGAGCTAGACACAGCCGCTAATACACAGTCTGTCTGTCCCACTCGTCTCCCATCAGTATGACAGAATGGGGTCCTCGCTCGACAGCGCGATCAAACAAACAAATTTACATCTCTCTTGCAGAACATACAGCTTTTTGTATTGTGTTGTAAAGCAGCTCTGTTGCATTGTTTTGCTGTTTCCTGAATTAATGAGCAAGCCTTCTAATTATCTGCAACTGTCGACAGCGTTTTGTTTGTAAAAATATGCTGACTAACGAGATGGTAATGAGCGCTGCATCACGCTAGCAGTGCTAATGTAAGAGCACAGGCCTAGGTTGAATCAATAGCGCTGCAGCCTTGTAGTTTATGTCCATGCATTGATCTACTGCAAAGCTAAATTAACACTTTGTGTGTATTCTTTATGTTTGAGAGACTGGTAATGTCCGTGGGTTTATGTTGATTTTCTATTTAGCAGATAAAAGTGCTGCTTGTCATCTTCATCTTGTCAAAGTTGTGGCTAAATTGGTATAAAATGCTGAACCAAGACTAAACCAGGTATAAACCAGGATTAAATTTCTGACAAAAATCAGAGCTAAACGTGGGCTGGGGATGGTTTAAGGTCATGCTGCTATTAGACAATTTAAAAAGCAAAGAACAAATGCCCATAACATAGAAGAACATAACATCATTGCCATACAAGTAGTTATTTGTATTAGTATCAGTAGTAGTAGTGGTAGTAACAATCCCTGTAGTATTAGTAGAAGTAGCAGCATGGGGTCACACAACATCTTGGCTGTTCCTTTGGAGCGTGTCTGCGTGTTGCACCATTGCGTCGTGTCACGTGATCAAATCATGTGCGTTAAAACCAAGCTGTTCACAAGTGGAAAATGGTTGCAGTGCATTGTGGACAATTTGTGGTAGTGAGGGGAATTATGCTGCATGCATGTGGTCTACTACTGAAAGTTAATACAATATGCAAATATTACTTTAGGCAAAGAGAGTTAGGGATAAATAAATGAACGGCAGTGATTAACATTTTTAACCCAATTCTGTTACTCTTTGGCGAGTGACAGCTTATAGTAATCTCACATTATTAGCAACATTTAATCAGTAAGGTCATGTATAAAACACAAATTAATAAGGCTTACTTCTCTGCTGTGTCCATGAAGCAGATAACGTCAGATGGGGAAGTTGGTCAGCAGGTTTTGGCCCGAGTTCTTTTTCCAACTTGTGCAGGCGTTCATGTGCATCTTTTAACCCAGAAAATGTCGAGTTTCCGTGGACCACATAAATGCACCATTAGCCAAACGGACGCGACGAGCTTTGGAGGAGATGAGTTTAACCATTTGGAACAGCACTTGACGCTGACACTGATGACGTGGATTAGACCCCTTCTGTCTCCTAGCATGCAGTGATTAGCATAATAATTTGGCAAAGATTTTATGCTGGATGCCCTTCCTGATTCAAACCTCTGTTTATCTGGGCTTGGGACCTACACAAAGCGTACACTGGCTTGTGATCTCTTGTGATTGGATAAACTAACTTTATTTATATAGTGACAGTATATTTAAGTAATACTTTTGTAGAGTACTTCCACTTCTGTTTGATTAGTATTATGTTGAAGGAACAGTACGTCTACTTTAGTACAGATTTGGACTACTAGAGAGTACTACTTCTCTCTAAACCAGCACCGAAAGAGTACAGGCCCAGGTTGAATCAATAGCGCTGCGGCCTTTTCGCCTGTGTCTATGCATTGATCTACTGTGAAGCTATATTAACATTGTGTCTCTTTTATGAGCTATTGGATATGTAATGTCTTTGCATTCGTGGGTGTGTTTTAGCATTAACAGATAAACTCACAGCTTGATGTCGTTGTCAGAAAGGGTGCCAAGGAAAATGTGTTCTTTGTAGAAACGTGCCAGGTCTTGTGAGGCGTTACTGTAATGATCAGCACAATCTTTTTATTGACTCGTCCGTGTGTGTCTGTGTGTGTGTTTGAGAAGAAAGGTGGGGGTTTGAGTCTCTCTCTCCTGCAGCGAGATTGCATTGACCGCTGTGTTATTGCTCTTTAATTATCAATTACTGGAGCCCCCCATCCCGGGCCGAATCTGGGAGGGGGGCAGAGAGGGGGGGTGGGGGCGTACGCGGAGGTGATAATGAATACACAGCATCCATTAGGACAGTAACGGGGCTGTGTCTGGGGCTGGGCAGTCGGAGGAGGAAGAGGAGGAGGAGGAGGGGAGAGTCTTGCTAATGAAACTCACTGCTGCTCCAAGACAAAAGACCGCCACTGAACCTCCCTCCGATTCATGTTTTACCCCCTTCATCTCATCTTCATCGCCTTTTTTTTTTTAGTGCTTGTGTATGTCTTTGCATCTCCATAACCTCTGTAGACGCACACGTATACAAAGTGAGCCTCAAGGGACAGTGATTCATTTAGGAGACAGATTTGAAGCTTTGAAGCGCCATATAGGCCGAGACATTTAATCGGGAAATAATGAAAATTGACAGCGTCTGATCTAATATTGTCCACATTGATTACAATTGTCTTTCATTATAAAATATCTCAGTTGAGTCCATTTACTGTTGAGGCCCTGAAGTAAAATCATATTAATACTGTTATTTATGAGGTTGAGGTTGGATTGTTTAGCCATTATTGATTGCTGCCTTACACTAGAGCTCAACAATACAGTACTAAAAATATGTGATAATTTTTACCTGCAATATTTTAATGCACCTTTATGTTGGTGAAAGTTGATCGGGAACACATAAAGAAGTGCGAAGCTGTAGGCCAACCAGTCAGAGCTAAATCAGTACTAAAGACTGAACCAAGACTGATCCAGACTAAATTTAGGATCAGGACTTGTGATGTACAAACCAATACCAAAGTTTTGATACCAGTGAATTTTATTGCAGTATCGATACCAATGTGAAAGTTTCTATACTTTACTAGTAATGACATTGGATCCTTCCTGTGTGCACTACAGCAAAGTAGAAACCTGTTCTGCTGCCCCAGTGACATAAAAAAAGGCTATTTATTTTAATAAATATGTAAGCATATAGGCTTTCATAATTTACAGAAAATCAACTAATACAGACAGGGAAAAAAAGGTGGTTGTGACTGTAAAGGGTGGTATCGGAATCAGGAATCAGTGTTGGTATCAAATCAAAGGAGAGAAAGCTGATATTGCATATCATTATCCAAGACTGAACATGGTTTGATTTCATGTCCCTACCTAGGGCTGGGTATCGTTAAGATTTTTTTTATACCAGTACTTAAAAACTACCTGTTTTTTAAAACTGGTACCTGAGCGATCTGACACCTATGGTGTGCTAATTCTTCTTCTATATTCATAAAACACAATAATATTTCATTAAAGACAATTTTTTGGAGCAATTCTTAGCTGTAAGTTGAAACCAGTAGCTTGTATGATTTATTTATTCTGTTATTTATTTGGTTCATACATGCAAAGGAACATTAAAGGTCCTACCAGGAATTGAAACTCAATACCAGTAGTATTGTAACTTTTCTTTTGACAGCTCAAAGGTATTGTTTACTGGTACCCTGCCCTACCCCTGCTATACTAGTTTAAGGGCAATGAGTAAATGACGATAATGCTATTATGCTATTATGAAACAAGCATCAGTATCAGTAGCTGTAGCCATAGTACAAATTCACTGGAAGAAAACTACTTCTTCCACCTCTGTGTAAGTCTGAATTAAACGCTCACTAAACTAAACTAAAAATGAAGAGTAGCACTTGTCATACTTGCGAGCTATATGATATTGTGATGATACTTAATTTGTGATATTTTCTCCTGTCCTTCACACACATCACACACAATTTACATTCTCAAATAGCCATGACTGTTTTTATAATTACATATACTGTCTGTTCGCTCGCTTGTTGCACTAAGGCCCTGAAGCAAGCTCCCTGTTGAGTCCCTGTGGATTTGATGAAGCTGCTAACAAGAGCCACTCACTCCTACATGCTCTTAGTTCAATTTCCCTGTCTTATTCACATCAAGAACAGTTGCGCTAATATTATTTAAAGAAAACACAGTGGTGGGAGGTTATCTTCACTCAACTGTGCTTGTAATTTCTTGGTAACCGGCTGCATGCATTTATTAACAGTGTATTTTGTATTACCTAGATAGATTTGCATAAAGCATGTGGAAAATAAGAGGATAATCCTGCATGAGATGGTGAATTTAATGTGGTCCCTATAGAGTCATGCTGACAGTAAATCAGCCAGCCTGCCCACTGCCTCTATAAAGAGATGCCACATGACGGTCACATGTAAATAGCCTGTTTTATTTAGCTGACATGTAAAAGCCATCATAGCTGAAGACACGGAGAAGCTCCCTTTGTCCCTTGCCCGCATGAGTGATGGGAACCGCTCCGAAAATGCAGCACGCCATCACATCCTTTTAGGAAGACGAGGCACATTGATGTCTCCTGGAGGGGGAAATGTGCAAAATAAACACAAATAACCACGGCCGAACGAGTAAATGACTGAATTAGATAGAGACGGTAACAGCCAATGGCACAAAATGATGGTACATGTTCATCTAGGGGAATATTATGGCTGTAGCAGCCGTCCTGAGGTAATGAGCAGACATGAGGTGTCTCGGCTAAATGTTTGTTTTCACTAAATGTGCAAATTGTAATGAGGATGCTAACCTCACCAGTCGCAAGGGCAAGACCATATCGAACCGATCCACCTGTTGTAAGCCTAATCCTATTTTTCCTAAAGATTTTTGCACATACTTACCTCACTATACCTTAAAATATTACTCTCACTAAAGTAAACTCTTTAAAGCTCTAAATGAAGAAAACATGTTATTTTGATAACACTGGCAAAGGTTGTTACTCCTAATCAGAAGGCCCTAATTTAATTTACTTATTTTAAGTATGGGTTATTTGCAGTAGCAGTAGTAGTAGTAAGAGTAGTAGTAGCAGGAGTCTTAGTTGTCAAAGTAGTAGTGGTAGTCAATATTTTTGCTAACTTTGTTGAGTCCTTTTATTTCTAACTGAGTAATAATATATGTAAAAATACTTAAGTAGGGTTATTTTTTCCACTTTAGTGTAAATTGTGACCCTCACCGAGCTAACCTATTGCCTAAAGTAAGAAGAGCAGCATGCCCCAGCTGCACCAGCATCAGTAAAATCCTGCTTTATTTCAATTTCCTGTATTCAGAGTGGAGTCTCACAGGGATTCACAGATGTTATGAAGAGGACAAAGACCTCTCCTTCACTTAAACTGACAACTAGAGGTATAACGATACAGTAACTCTGTAGTAACTACCGATGTATAGATTTTTTTCCTATGATACAACTATATTGATAGGCATTACATTGTATTGAATTGTATCATTTTCTAAGTAGTGTATATTGATATACATGGGGAAAAATCCATAATATTGGAAATCAATATAAAACATTTGTTGTTAAAATAAAAACAGATACATCTTTTTTGAGTGTACTTTTTGTGTTTTTAATGAAATGTAATGTTATGTTCAGCTTTTCTTATGTCTATGTCTTCTGGACATAATCGACCCCGGCTGCGATTCTACATTTGAGAGTAAACTTTTATGATTTTTTGCAAAAAGTTGCTGTATTGATTATCAATATGAAGGTGTTGAATCGAATCAATCATTCCAAATTAGCCAATATCGTTCTTGAATTATATGGAAACAATTCTAATTGATATGTATTGTATTGTTGCAAAAATGTATTGTTTCACCCCTACTGACGACAAATGTTCTCCTGGTATACTTGGTTAAGATGTCTGTACACAATAATGTACAATGACCACAATGCAAGTTCAATTCACCGATCTGAGTAGTTCATCCAGCCCTTTGAACATTCATATTTCACTAATGCAAGATTTCTGTGCATGATTTTGTTACTGTCCAAGCATTTTAAAGCTTTTTCTTGAAAACTGTTTTACCAATACATCAAAGGAATCATCTATGAAAAAACAAGGCCTTAAGACGTCACATAGGCTTTATTATTTGTGTTTTTAATATTCTGACACACTCCAGGGACAGTTCTGCTGGCTGTTGAATTAATGGCTGTAGAGAAAGTAAGAAAATATGAACAGAAAAAAAGAGTGGAAAAGTAAAAAGTGTTTAAATATTGTTAATGCAAGACATGATGTTTAGCGAGATGAGATAATTGCTGGTTCACGTCGGTCTAAAGCTAAGTACTTTTCTGGTTAAACATTGATACACTAAAGCTTCATCTACAGACAGAAACATGAGGTCAGTTGGTTGGTTGAATTTGGTGGCTAGTGCTAATTTCTCCATTGAAATTGTATTGTGGACTGCTTAGCTCATCGCCTCATTCAAATGCAGCTCTATCTTTTACATTAGGTTGTTGCATGTGTGTTGATAGTAACCCACATGTACAGAGTCTGTTGTAAATCTATTGTGCTTGTCATTCACCCTCTTCTCTGTTTATCTCGGGGTAATTGAAGTAAATGGAGGTAAGATGGTGTGTGAAATGTCAGAGAGACCTGGCCTCATGTTGTTCACAAACAGCAGGAAATCACCTCGACGCTCACAGTAAATGTTGTTTTGAGCTCAGTACTGTTAGATCATTTTCACATTTGAAAGGGCACAGAAAAACACGGCGATTGAATAAAAATGGGGACGACAGTGGAGCCGGTCATGCCATTTATAGCTCCCTAATTTGGTTTATAAAAATAAAAACTCTCGAGGCTGTAATAGTCCTCTGGATTGTCTTTTCAGAGCGACAGGAGACAGCTGCGTAAAAGGTCATGTGAGCTTGTGTAAAACATCAGCTAGAAGGTATTTTTGACCAAGTTATATCAAAAACTAATTATCTACTAATTTTTCATGTATTGCACAAGTGGAAAGTAGCTATAGTGTATATTTTTACTTAGGTAACTTAAAATGTACTAAATTAACTTAGAGGTACTTGAAGCAGCAGATGCACTCATGGTTTAAAAATGGTACTGCAGTCTAAATCAAAACAATGGTCTGTGGGTTGCCAGTCACAGCTTGTTCTTTTGGTTTTGTAGCTCTGTTGTTAGCTGTGTCCACAACTGCTGCTATACAGATGTGGCCTGTGTGGCAACCAGAGCATGGAGCTATTTCTTCTTTTCTGATTGGACGATTGATGATGCAAGGGGTTTAGAACCAAAACAAAACTGTAAACCTAAACAACTTGGCCATTATGTAATTTTTGATTATTTTTATTGTGAATAAATCAGTTGTACCATTGTTATTGGCAAAACTAATATTTGATTTAAACATGTTTACCTCATATCTACGGACACATGTGGGTCATTTTTATGAAATATAAAAAATATATACTGTTTATAGCACCTTTAAGTACATTTTAGTTTTGTTTTTTTATTTTACTTAATTTCTTTAAATTAATAAAAGTACTTTTTGACCTTGGTGCTAAAGTAAGTAGTAATAATTGTAATTGTGGTAGCAGCAGTAGTATTAGTAATAATAATAGTAGCAGCCAAAGTAGTAGTATTATAAGCACTTGGAGGAGTAATAGTAATGGTAACAGCAGTTGAGGTAGTAACAAAAAGTAATTTCTATTTGTAAACGTTATACCACATACTTTTTTTTTACTTTTTCTCTAGTAATAAGTAAATTAAGTACAAATTTGGAGTGACTACAACTTCACACATCCAGTAGTCAAAAGCTTTATAGGACTAGCAAAAAGACTGATGTATATTTTCCGCATTGCCATTTGAAAACCATTAAAAACACAGATGATTGACAGTTATTTTGACCTCGTAGTTCATGGCCTGTCTGGTGCAGGAAGCTAATCAGACAGCTGATGGGCAAAGTCACTTGACCTTTTTGGTTGGATGATGTCCAGAAAATGGTGCTGAAAAAAGTGCTTTGCTTTCCTGAATTGGTTTGTGTATGGTATTCCTATCACTCATATCTGTCAGTAACTAGAGGAGAAATGCATTATTCCTCTCTGAGCGAGTCTACTGTGGGTTCTCTTCAGGTACTCCAGCTTCGTCCCACTGTCCCAAGACGTGCATGCGTTAGATAAAATGGTCCTTCTAAGTTGCCCCTAGTGAATGAATGTGAGAGTGAATGGTTGTCTCTCAGTGTGTGACTTGCTCTTAGCCCTATGACTAGCTCGCCATTGTCCTGGGTGTACTCTGCCCAAGACCCATAAACAGAACAAGATGAATAAATATTGCATTTTTTTCTATGCAGATTTTAATATCAGTAACCAGCACCTGACAACCACACTGGAAGTCCCCCGTTAGCTTACTGCCCCACAAACCCTAAACCCACCCCCCCTCAGTCCCAAAGGGAGTTCATGCTGCAGAGCAGGGGGCAGGAGCTGGTCTGACCACACAGAGGATGTTCCAGCTCAGGGTCCCAGCTCGGCCAAAATCTCCCTGCCAAGACCCAGACAGGAGGCCATCAGAGAGGTCGCCCGGTGGGACAGGCCAGAGGACAGAGGTGCATATGGAGAACAGCGGCTGTGTGCTCTGTACCAGCCCCAGCCAGCTGTGCAGCCCTCCCAATCTGTCAGCCCCCCTGCATCTGCATCTCTCCATCCTGATTGATTAACTGTTTATGTCTCTCTCTTCTGCAATCAACCTCCCGTTTCCTTTCACACCCCCCGCACCAACTGCTTCATCCTCTAACTACTGTAGTACACCACACAGTACAAAGTAGGACATTTTTACTAAATACATCAATGGTCTTTATGGTGATTCAGGCAGCACAATGTCGCCCAGTTTATTATCACAATGTCAGCAAGTGAAATATCCATAGCTTAACCTTTTTATATCACTATGGTGTCTCTGAAAGACAGTTCCTTGCCAATCATTTTGGTTTTGACCTGCTCTAAACCTGGTTCAGGCTTAAATGGAGCTGAAACAATACATTGATGTAATCAACTACGTAAACACGTCACCTTTTGTTTACCTTTATTCAAAATTATCAGAAATTTGAGCTGGTTATAACTGGGACACATGCGTTCTGGACTCTGTATGGGAAAGTGTATGCCCTTTAGTTTAAATAGTTTAAATAACTGTCTCACATGTTCTATGCACTAAAACCTTGGTGTATTCTTGTACTTGTACTTTTTCTTATACTCATTGTTTAAAAAGCAGCATTTGAGCATTTCTCTGTATTTCTATATATTAATTATAATTCAACTGACATTTTTTAAGTCAAAAGGAGCATTTAAATATCGCATTGTATCAATTTTATCACAAAACAATGATACTAATGGTACGGTTTTTATATGTTTTTTATTGAAGAGAGAGACAGTAGGGTAGGGATATGGAGCAAATTCTCTCAGGAATTATGATTTATTTTCTTTCTTTTGCTTGTGCTTGTTGTTTTCAAATATTTGCAAGAAAAACTACTTTTGAGACAAATGTCAAGACATCCTATTACCTACCCTGCAGTTTCCCATGACTCCGCCTGTTTGTCCAAAGGCATATAACTTTGCTATTCCAGAATATTTAAAAAACATATCTCAGCTTATATGTCAGCAGAGTTGTGACAGTATTGTTGATAAAGATAAAAGTCAGTGTTAATCTTTGTGTTATGTGCCTTTTAATCACTGCTAAAAACAAAGAAATGAGTTGTTAAAATCTAAAATATATTTGTTTAGCTGATTTAAGACATGAAATAAAATAACATTAATTAATTGCATTTATCTCATTTATCTGGGGCCTCACAGTACTAGTATCTCCCTCACTCCCCCCTCCTGCTCCCCCTCTTTCCCGCTCAGTCGGAGGACAGACAAAAACACCAGCTCCGCAGCTGCCTCCTCCTCCCCCTCCTCCTTATCCCAGAAAAATAGACTGGATGCTCATGCTTCTAAAGTGCCTGCGGAAAGCCTGGCCCAGTCTTTCACAGAGCAGCAGCAGCGGTAATAGGCAGACGAAGGAGGAAAACAACTCGGCCCAATTTGCTCCATGTGTCTTGTTTCAGGAAATTGCATTTCTACGGGTGATGGGTCTTTTTTGTGCTCAGGTTTTGGGCAAAAAGCCTTCACCGGTACTTGTTTATTTGGGGAAATCCTACGTGTGTTATTACATCCTAGTTTTTATGCTCATAAAAGACATTTAAAAGATAGCATCTCCAGACATTTCTCATGCTACAGATACTCAGCGTTCACTATCGCCTCATCTGTCCCTGAAGTCATCCTCTAACACACATTTGTCTTGTTTCACACAGAAAGCCTTTTGTTTTGGCGATGTTTGCAGATGCACACTGTCCTCTATGTTGTTTTTGTGAGCTGTGCCCTGGAGGCAGGAAGAAGTAAAAGATGAGGAAAAACAGATTAGTATGCAGCTAATTGTAACGGAAACACCATCTCGCTCACACCATTGTCTCGCCTCTGCGCCCGTTTGGATCCAGCATAAAGACATAATTCCCCTAATGTGAGGTATTTGTAACGCTGCCTTTCTTGGCAGAGGCTTGTTTGGCAAATGGCACTGCTCTGAAGAGAAGGGCCCAGCCATAGCAGCCGCACACGATCCATCACCAGCGGCGCTGCCAGGCCTATACACACATGATCCCACATCCAGCCCCTGTCCCTGGGGACAGAGGAGGCCTGTAGTGGAGCTCTGTTTGTGAGTTGTACTATTGTGCCATTGTCCACTCACAAACCACTGCAGTGTGTTTTACAGGCTGCAGCGCTCATTACAGTCACTACTTAAACACATTTTAGATCATATACTTTTTATCCCTGCCATTTTGGAGAAATTTGCAGTGCCTAAATCCCTTATACAACGCCTGTATAATATAGGTAAGCATCTTTGGGATTAATTCTATTGCAAAGCCAAAAAAGTGTCACATTCGCCACAAAATTAAGAAGGATAACACAAGTTTTCACAAATTAGCCATGTTTGTTCTCTGTACATGTAAAGACATTGATATCCAAATTTTGCTATAGCTGTTGACCATATGATATTGATGTAAATTAATCATGAGGGACATCTGCAATGCATTGACACCCAATATTACAGTATTATGTGACATGACAGATACATAAACGCAATGTTGTGGACAGTCTTTTTCTGGGGTGCAGCTGTTTTCACCTTGATTTGGCTGCAAAGAGTGGCACAAAACAGTAAAAGAGGAGCAGGCTTAAATCCAGTTTACTTTATGTGGTCCAGGCACAACCAATTTGTTTTATTAATTCCAATTTATTAACTTGAAAGAAACCATTTATCTCTTCGGGACGGCTGTAGCTCATTTGGTAGAGCCACTTGCCCACTACCACGAAGTTTGGCAGTTCAAGCCCCGCTGCCGGCATTACATACTGCTGTTGTGTCTTTGGCTAAGACACTTTGTAGAATAAAAAATAAAATAATACATCAAAAAAGGAGCAGCAGACATGAGAGGGTCCAGCACAGAAAAGTTTATTGCATGACACAACAGACGGCTCTCATGTCTGGTCCACACAAAAGCCCCCAATCATATCTAAACATGATTTTTTATACTTTTCTGATTTACATCCAGTATGTCCTTGACAATAACCAGTCAGCGCTCTTCCAGAAAGGTGTGAACCAAGTTTCTTATGTAAATGTAGATAGTAAACCACCCTAAATGTACTGATGCCAACCCCTGGCTAAACTACAATTAGGAACCCAAATTAAACTCTATCCCTCTGTGTATGTATTGTCTTATCTCCAGTGAGGCCCAGTGTGTTTCCTTCACAGTTACACAGTCGCACATTTCTCAAAGAATGCATGAAGATGAACACTTTACATTATCAGGACACTGCAAACACTCACAGCACTGACGTTTTTTTTACTGTAATGCATATAAAAGATGATATGAAGCTTGATGATATGTATAACCAGCAAAATGTAAATAACATGCATAGATTACTCAAAGCTTGACTGTGCCTTTAATTATTAAAAATAAATGGTCACATTTATATAGCGCTTTTCTACCTTCATGGGTACTCAAAGCACTTTACATCAAGAAACCGCTCACCCATTCACACTCACATTCATACACCAGTGTGCGCTAACACCGGAGGCAAGGTGGGTTGGGTGTCTTGCCCAAGGACACAACGACAGTATGCAACAGTGGAGTGGGATTTGAATCGCCAACCTTCTGGTTATTGGACAAGCGGCTCTACCAACTGAGCTACTGCCGCCCCAATTTAGCATAAAACCATCAGAAACTCAACCCTTGATGTTACCAATTTTACAGTGACCAAAAGTAACAACATTTACAGCATTTTAACTCATTAATCTCGTCAACTTCACCCACCTTGCCAGTGTGAATGTGTCAGTGGGCAGCCACTGACTGAGGAGAAAATTAATAAGGCACCAAATTGTAAAGCAGCGTTCAGTGTCTAGAAAAGAGCTGTATAAGACTAATGCATTATTATTATGCTTTATTTTACATTTTGACTTGCTAAAAAGTGATTGTGATGCTGACTTAAACCAGTTAAATCTATGTGTAATGCCATTAAATAGCTGCTGGCTTGGTTAACTAAACTCATGCTTATTGTTTATGTTTTGGCGTTCTCTGTAAGCTAAAGAATGGCAGCCAAACTCTTGCTTGTGCCAGCTTTGAATCTGCTAACTATGCTCTTATAGAGACATAACTGTCTTGATACACTGAAACATTGTGCCTGTAAAACTCACATGATCCTGAATATATCATCGAGTGATTATGTGTATATGTAATTTAGCCTGTCAACATAACCCTCCTTCTTCCCCTCCCTCACCCTTTGCCCACGGCTTTTCTTTATCAGATTTGCCGGCAGTCAGGAATTCATTTAATTGCCAGCACCGGCCGCAGTATTTCCCATCCCACTGTCAAAACAGAGCCATATTCAGCCTGTTTACTTTGCTGCTCCGTCCTTCCTCCTCCTCGACGTGCACACTGACCACAGAGACGCAAACAACTGTGGAGAAACACTGTACAAAATAGTTACGCCTCTTTTGGACAAAATATATCAGAGTAGTAAGGGCAAGCTCAGAAAGCCTTCAACAAAGCATGACTATCTGCACAAAGTAGAGAAAACATTGTAGTCCTTGAAAATCAGTGTGGAACGGTGGCTGCCAATTATTGGGTTGGGACTCAAAAGTAGGTCTTGGGAAAGTTGAATGTAGTTTCAGTGTTTAGCCTGTAAAAGCCTAAATATGGTTTTAATTACACTATATGGTGATCCGATTTTGAAATACATATGCCATAAAAAATAAACGATTTTTTTATAAGTGGGTCACAATAAAACAATGGGACATATTTAGGGCTGACAGCACAAATCCTTTTGGTCTTTTTTGGTTGATTAATCGCTAAACTGGACATGACTTTGGTCGAGGAACAATTTCTTTGGTCGACTACAGCCCTAAGCATATTTGGGTCCCGCAACCAGATCAGCTAATAACTACTGATGGGAAATCTAAAGCACGCATGTCTTTTCCAAGATCTACTAGCCTGTGTTAAAAGCTTTTAGCTGAACAATACAAAAGAGAGATTTCTTTAGTAAATTAGGAACCTCGCTGACCCTTAATATATTTCTCATGTGTTATTTTGTGGCCATGAATGTCCTGTGAGTGCTTCTGGCAGCACTGCAGGGTAAAGGGCAGTGGTGGCAAAGTATTTTGATAGCTGCCTATTGTGTATCCCCCCTTTGTCATACACAATAGCATCTATGATATGTTTAAAAGGCTATTTTACTTTGCAGTAGTGGCACTTTAGATAAGCAGTAGCTGAGTGAGATGGACTGAACTAAGAAACCTGGCCTTTCTATTAGACTAAAGAAGGTATTTTGTCTGTAATTTTAGCCTTTTGCTCTTTTAAGAAGTATTTCTACTTACTTACTATACTTCAAGGCAGTGGCTTAGTGGTGTGTGAAAGTGTGAGTGCTTGTGAGTGCACTATATTTATATTTCACTATATATATGCAGACATTTTTTAACATTTATTTAAAGATGTATTGCTTGACAATAGAAAATTTTATTGCTGATTTTATATTATTTTAAGATTAAGATCTTTTTTGATAGGATAGAGCACAGAAGGAAATCAGGGAGAGAGCAGGGAGAGACATTCGGCTGAGCTCAAACCCACGACGCAGAGGCAGGCTGTAGTTGCCCTGCATTTGCACTGCAGCTCTACCACTGAGCCATTATATTCCTTTGTTTAAAGTTCCTAAGCTTTATCATGTTGTCTTTCTTGTTGGCAGCATCTTGTGAGTTGAATAAAACTTTTTTTCTGCGACCATAATGGAAATTAGATTTAAATCTTCAGCTTTTCTCTTCCTGGGTCACCACAACAAAGCGTCAGCCTTACGTCCAGTGAATTGTATAACAACTTAGCATAGCTTTTTACTCCAGATGCCCTTTCTAACACTACTTTCTCCATTTGTCTGGGCTTGGGAACCGGCTCAAAGAATACACTGGCTTGGAAACCTATGGCTTTTATTTGATTAAGATGATATAATTAGGAAAAATCTTAAAACTGCAAACATTTCAGATTTAAAGTGAGGAAAACAATCTGGTTTGAATCCCGATCTGTCTGGACTGAGCTTTCATCTCTGCCTCTTCCCCAAAGGAAATTAACCAGCAGATTCCTCCTGACAGACAGCTGTTCCTCCCACAGAGGCACCTCCCCGCCCCGCACCAGCCTGGCCCTCCCTGGAGAATAAATCTGCAATCAACTGGGCCTATAAATAGCTGTGGCACACTTCACTGCTGTGGAGGCCCCCTGCCCTTCCCAAAGTGTCACACACACACACATGCATACACACACACACACACACATATACATGCTCTCCAGCCTTAATCCAGAGCAGGGCAGCCATTCTTTCTTTACCACTGTTTCCTCTCCATGTAATGTGCTAATATTTCTGCGAGCAAACACATTAACACGGGCTAATTAAAGTAATTTGTCCTCCACATATCTGCACATTACTTCTAATAGCTTTTGGGCAATTAAAAGCCTGAACCACCAGCCATATTAGCCATTCCATCTGAATCACTGCGTTTAAACCCTTGGAGAGCGGCTACGCTAGGCTAACGCTAGTTATTGGTAGCCGGGGCTAATCACCTCATTAGTCAGCAGACTTAATGAGATGTGTTATTTAAGTAGATACTGTATCAGGCAGAAAAGACCTGTTTCTCCGCACTCTCATCCGTCCTGCTCAGGCAGACACTCATTAATACATGAAAACAGCCCAAATAGATTTTTTAATGAACATTACATTAGACACCAGAGTAAAAGTGATTTGTGAATGTGAGCAACTGCCAGAAAACACTGAGAAACACTGGTAACAATGCAATATTTATAATCAGATATTATCATAAATTATGTATTGGGCACTGTTGTAACAAGGAGCATGTTGAAGTAAAGGGGTTTTAGTTCTTTTATTTAAACTTTGGCTTGGAAGAAAGCATTCAAGTGAGCAGAGCTTTACTTACTCATTCACTGTAACAAGGGACTGAAGTTGAAATTGAGACTGTAATTTATTCCAATCTGTAGGTGCTGAAACCCTAACACCTAACTCATACAATAACACTGTGCCAAAACTGAGAGACATAAGCAAAGGTCTCAGAGAGGCAATTGTTGGATATCAGTCTTAAAACAATCATTTTCTTGGAGTTGGAGAAATAACACTGGTCTACAAATTTTTGGACTCGATCTGCTTCCAAGATAAAAGTGGCTAAATCTCATTTATTTTGATAAGATGAACTGAAAATCAATTGATAACTGTGCTGGTTAGCTAATGTATTCAAGATATTTAATGATATTGTTTCACATAAAAATCGCATCTGTTTATACAATAGATTTAGGCATTTTTGCTTAAAAATAATATTTATATTTTGAAAATATTGAATTTCTCTACATGCATGCATTTTGTCCACTTCCAAGAGAGAGATTTCTGCAAATAAAAACAAAACATTTTATGTCACAACTCTAGACATATTAAAATGAATGTACTGGAATGTGCAGACAGGTTTTCAGATAGAACTGGTTGCTTGTAGACACACTGTACCTTCTGATAAACTACCGTTTTTGCCTTATTTTGCATAAATTTCCTATTTTGACCCAATACTGTTTCTTGGAAACTATAGACTATCTGCACTTCTGACTTACCTTTTCTTTATTAGTGACCTAATCCAAGAAAAATTTCACTACTTTTGGTCCAGAAGCATTTTGCTTGTAGACCAGTGTAATAGAAGGAAGATTTTAGCTTAAGTGTGGACTCAATTTAACTCACCTGATCCACAAATTGGGCTTTTGGAAATGTCCTCTACTGGTCACAGAAAAACAAAAACAAAAGACCCTAAACCTGAATCTACTAGAACTAAACAGTTATGTTCTACTAAGTAACCATCCCATGAGCCAGGCATTCAGGCTACATATATTTTATTAATCTTTTCAGTGATTAGTGGTTATTAAACTATTATAAATGTATTTTTGTCGAAAATATCACCTATTGTTACAGCATCCCTAATCAAAAGGTGAATCATGTTTATCACAAAACTATTTTAAGAAGACCATAATTATTTACATATTGGCCAAGGAAAAATCAAACAAAAACACCCAGAAAGGTCACACTGACATTCTTGCATCTCATTTATGATGCATTTAAGTTAATTCAGGCTTTGTAATTGATCGGGCTGTCTGCAGGTGCCGGTGTGGGCAGGTACCCACGGATGACATTCAATATGTTTGTGTGTTTATTGTGGTTACCGTGGTGCTACCCGACCCCCTGACCTTTCCATGTCCTGATAGCGTCCCATGGGACAGTGACGACGGGGCAGGGGCTGGTGCTGGGGGGGGGGGGCGCAGAGGGGAAGGGGGGTTTGTTTTTCTTTCTCAGGCCTTGATCTGACTGCGCTGTCGTAGCTTTGATGAGCCACAAGCTGTTTTTCTAACATCGACTTGAAAACATCCACTCAAATTGCTGCCTTTATGGTTTGTTTTTCATAATTACTGCTCATCATTTTGTCTTCTTGTTTCGATCAATACAGATTTTTTTTTTTTTTTTGCAGAGCGAATGTGACAGAGGTATTATTTGGTAAAGGAAAAAAAGCTTTATAGGTAGTGAAAGCCGTTTTGTTTGTGTTGACTCCAGATTTAATTGTGAGGGGCAGAGGCGAGTGTAAACTGCCAGCCCCGTAGACAATAAGTGCTAGTGTTACCAGGCAGCTCGATGTGTTAATAGAAAAAAGGGAGGTGCAGGGAGGAGACAGCAGGTTTTTTTTTTTTTTTCTTTTCGTTGCCGACCCTCTAACACATCTCTTCTCTCTGCCTCGTGCCCCAAGCGCTCTCCCCCGTCACGCGCCCAACATTTGCTCATCCATCACCATCCTCTCTGTCTCTCTCTCCTCTCCGTCTTCCATCACTCCTCCCAGCCAATTTAGTCGGCACTCATTTTTCTCTCTCCTCCGCGGCGCAGCGCTTTTGTCCTCTGTCCTCGGCGCGCTGCTCTCGGCTGGTGGTGATCACAAAATTTGAGCTGCTGCAAAAAAGGCTATTCTCCCACACACAGGCCCAGACAAAAGCACGTTTTTTTTTTTTTTTTTTTTTTTTTTTTGTCTAGACTCTCTTTTGATAGTGGCGCTTTATTGCATATTGAAATGAAATGGTGCAAGATTTCATTGTAAAAAGCTTGAACACATTCAGTACACACTCATATGTGCATAGGTGAGAGTGGATGGCAGGTAACTGAGGAAAAGATGTGGATGGGAAAACACAAGATAAAAAAATAAAAAAATGCAACAGTTGTAAATACAAATTTCGATGTGGTGTGAAATGATGCATGTAAGGATAAAACATAAGCACTTCTCCTGGGTTTGTCCTGGATTCGTCCAGTTTTAGTCCTGTTTGTTTTATCTAGGTTTAGTCTGGATTAAGTCCTGTTTTAGTTATGGTTTAGACCTGGTTTAGTGCTGGATTTGACCAGTTTAGAGCTGGTTTAGTCCTGGATTCATCCTTGTTTAGTCTTGTTTTTTTATTTGGGTTAAGTGCTGGTTTAGTTTTAATTAATTAGTCCTGGTTTAGTGCTGGATTTGACATAGTTTGGTTATTGTTTTTTAAATAGGAAATATAAATTAGGAAGACACAAGTTTTGTTGTCAAATTGAGAGACCAAAATCCAGACCAGACTGACTAAAAATTTATTTGGAATTAAGACTTGGTTCTCAGTAAGCCCTGTTTCAAAAGATTTGTAGCTTTATCTAAAATATATTTAAGAAGTATTCAAACAAAATTCACAGGTTGGCTTAGAAAACACACTATAGACTTCAATACAATAGAATTCATTCAATAATCTTTCCAAAAGAAATACTGACTGGATATTGTGTGTCCTATATGGATGGGAGTTGATGAGAGCCAGTCATCAGTCAAACCACATCTACTCATTTAATTCTATATATACTGTATTATTATTTATTATTATTATTATTATTATTATTATTGGAGAAAACTATGACTATGACACAAGCACAAATGCAGTACAAATACACAACACACTGGAACTGGTTTCTTTCCAGTTAGACTTGCTACCGTCACTCTACTCCCGTGTGAAAAGACATGCACGAGCTTGGACTCCAACCACTGAAAGTATATCTGATCTGAATGGGACCAGTGAGCATGTGATTGGTAAATCCAGCCCATATTCTAGTTCCCCCTGTGTCAAAAATGCTAAAATAAAACCCAGATCAGGTCTCAGAGTCTCATTTGTTCAGATATGACTTCTATTACGCTGATGATGACTGAATTATTGATTTTCCTCAAATACAAGGGTAAAAAAATCAAGTTGTGCATCTTTAAAAGCGATGTGATATTTCTCACCTCAGTCTGTTTGTACAGTCACTAAACCCAAGCATATTCATGGTAATTAGACCCTGCCCTGTCAAAAAACTCTCAGGCTTTACCATCTGTTTCCCTCTAAACCTGATCCTTCTTTGCACCACCTTTTTCTCTCTACCTCTCGGTCACATGGCAAACGCTGCTGCCCAGATCACTGTATATACGCCAAAGCATCCCCGGCACTGAATTAAAGAGCATTAGTTATGACTGCGGGGTACAGCGCCCTGGACCCACACTATCATGTTCACACCATTGCTACAACAAACATCGTGCCCGCCAATAACCCCGGCTCCTATCCCGTCGACACATGCTCCCCACCTCTCCATTCGGGCCTCCCTCGGGTCCCCAGGCTCTCTTTGGCACTCATTAACCCTGTCACGTTTATGGTATGAATTAAATGATACCAGTGATGCTTCCCCACGCACGGAGGGAGCCACAGCCAGACCTCCCTAACCCCCCTCCTTCCTCCTCCCGCTCAGACCGGAGGGACGGCCCGAGGCGAGTGCTATACACCCACATTATTACCGTCATGGTGGTCGCCATAACTGCACTGCTGTTGTTTTAAGCTTGTCTCATGTCATGCCCGATGCGGATACAGTATGTGTTTCTGAAATGTCACTCAAATTAGTATCATAATGAAACAAATGATGCTTTCCTTCAGCATTAATTGGAAATAATGGACTGTGGGCACTGTGTACAGCACTACCTTGATGTGAGATGGTAGTGTACAAGTTTTTTATAGGTTTTATAGGTTGTAGCCACAGCAAGTTAATGGTAAGACACTGGATTTCCGCTTATTGTTTGAGTGACCAGAAATTACAGGTACAAGGTACACTTGTTGACACCATTGACACCTGGCCAGTAATAGTACGATGCCTTCTCTACAGATAAGCTAGTGGACAGTTTTAAGAACACAGGAAGTATATCTTATAGTGGCAGACAAAGCTTAAATCAAGGTTAGCTCTGCCTTATTGTTCCACTTCGCGCGTATTTTTTAGGTTTTCATTGCAAGATTTCCACCTAGCTAATGTCAGTTTAGTCTTCCTTTTTAACCGAGATTAAATCTAATCCTCTTTACACAGTGAATCAAAACCTTTAATAGGAGGATCTAGTGCCACTGACCGTGAGCAGCTATAGCACTGTGAGGGATCTGCTCATTGACACGGGACTGTCAGTGGACATGCTCTGTCTCCTCTTTCACACCAACTAACTTCATGTCCTCTTTACCACTGCCACTATCCATAAATATCCTCTTTGGTCTTCCTCCAGGCCTCCTACTGGCCAGCTCTAACTTCAGCATTCTTCAATCTATGTATTCACTATTCCTCCTTTTTACATATTCCAACTATTTTGATCTGGCTTTTACAAATTAGTATGAGATTTTTATGGTATGGCCAAAAATGTTAACAGTATACAATGAAAAATCACCTATCAGTTCTTGTTACAAATCTTTTACAATATACCTATATTACCCTTTAGTAAAGCCCACTTTCTTTGTCCTAATTATGTTAATCATTGTGGATTGACACTGACAAATGAATCTCAGTATCACTGGAGACACTGTTAATGAGCAGATACCACACTGTAAATGCTCTAATGATGCTACAGACAGACACATTCACTTTACATTGGAAACTGAAGCTTGAGCAGCAGTAGATTTATATTGATGCCTGCCTCTTAAAAGCAAACAAACAAATGCTTTAAAAATGGGTATAATTTTTCTTCGGCACATTCTTGGCTCTTGCACAGCACTCGTATCCGTCAATTTGAATAAAAACACCATTTCCCCTGTTCCTCTCGGTGTTCAGTGCGGTGCGTGTTGTTCGTGGCATTTGTAAGTGCAGCCAGACGTGACTCTCTGCCTCCTTAGTGAAGCAGTGGCTCGACTCGTGTTCGGTAATGGCTGTAATACGCTCATAAATCGAAAGAAGTCCTGTAGTGTCAAATAAAACAGACAGGGTCTCTCTGTGTAAATGTCTGACCAACAAAGCTTGTCCGGCCGTCCTGCTCATGTCCATGGCTGTGGGTTACACCTCCTTCTCAAATATGTGTATGCATTTTTCTAAGTGTGACTAGTTCTGACATAAATTGGTGGAGCACAGAGGTAAAAAGGTGCAAGATGCCAAGATGCAGCAGTGTGATAGTGAAAATTTAATAACAAAAAGGGTGAAAACAAATTAAAGGCCACGAGGGGAAAAAAATCCAATGTCCAAAATCCAAACACAAAACAACAAGGACTAACCCAAAGAACTAACTACAAAAATAGAAAAAGAAGAACAATATACAAAAATGCTAATTGAACTTACAAATATCTGGGAACTGGGCACAGGTGGGACTTAGACAAAGACACAGACTAGACATGAAAACACAGGGATTAAAAAATCTAGGAGTACACAGGTAGAATACATCAGGGCGGGGCAGACAATCAAACAAGCGGGAAACACAGGAGGCAAGAAGTAAAACGGAAAAACACAAGAACTGACTAGACATCAAAATAAAATAAAACAATAAAGCGAAACAAGACATGGACCAAGACAGGACCATGACAAGTTCATCTATTTTAATTTTAAATAAGGTTTGACTGGCCTTTTTTTCTTGGTTTCAAAACTATTAATACAACTGTAACATAATAGCAGATTACAATGTAAAACATGACCATAAGCCATCAGTTTGTTTTCATTTTTATAGTTCTTAAACAATGTTATGTTGTATGGTTTACAGACAGTGGCGCTGTGGAAAAGACATGACAGAGCTGAAATGCTGAGGTTCTCTTTGGGAGTGACAGGGATGGATAGGATTATGAATGAGAACATCAGAGGGACAGCTCATGTGAGATGTTTTGGAGATAAAGTCAAAGAGGCCAGATTAAGATGGTTTGTACATGTAGAGGAGGAGGGAGAGAGGCCCAGAGTGCAACCACAGAGGAGATTTGTGAATGCAGTGAAAGAGGACATGAAGTTAGTTGGTGTTTGATGGAAGCAGACGTTTAGCTGTGGTGACACCAGAAAGGGAACAGCAGCAGGAAAAAAAACAATGGATGCTCCCAATGGCTAATTTTCCTACACAGCTTATCAGCGGTGATGCAGCGGTGAAGTGACTGCTCCAGCACCGTTTACATCTGCTTACACCAGATCTAACACACCACACCAGGCTAAATGTATTTGTTTAAACTCTGGTCAAACTAAAAATAACAATGGAAGCCTAATTCTTATGGTGTCCACTGACAAAAATTAAAACAGGGGACTCGATATGCACGCTGAATAAGCAGGAATTTCGAAGACATAATTTCACATGCCCAAATTCTCAAAATAATTTTAGCTAAACCCAACTCAAACACACCCCATACCTGCCTTTCCCGCTGGCTACGGCCCATATTTGCGTTGCTGTTGTATGAGAGCCGCGAGGTGAAGTAGGCACAGGGATTTGCACGCTCCGTCTCTTGTAAGGCCTGAGTACATAATCTTCAGACCTCCCATCTGAGTACATGCAGCACCGGTTTGAAGCCTGGAGGGCGACACAGAAATCAGAGACCAAAACAGAGTGGAGACACTTGAGAAAGGGGATTTCTGTGCGGGACCAGGGCCATCTATCTTCAGTATTCTTCGGGAATTAAGATTTAATTTCAGATATACGATCAGACGTTCTTGGGAGCGTACCATTACTGTACAGCCAAAGACCAAACCATTGCTCAAAATCACAAATAATTATTCTCAAACCAGACCAAAATCCCACAAAACTTCCTGCTGGATTTATGATGAGGTTATGATGAGGAAATAGCAGTAGTAGTAGTAGTAGTAGTAGTAGTAGTAATAGCAGCACTTGTAGTTGTTGCAGTGGTTGTAGTAGTAATAGCAGTAGTGGTAGTAGCAGTAGTACTAATGGCGGTTGTAATATTGAAACTTTACATTCAATACTGTCTTACTAACACAATTTTGTGCAATTTGTGGAATACTTTTACTTCTGCTTGAGCAATATTATTTTGAAGTAACAGTACTTTTATTTGAGTACTTCTTCTTCTACCCGCTGCCGTGATACATGTGCGTTTCCTGTGGTGTGGTTGATTAAAATGGTTTACACGTTTTGATTTCCCCAAACATTTTTGAGGTTTGTGGTTGAACCAGCACAGTCTCGAGGGTGTGTTGGTTGATTGTCTGGCGTTCACGGCCGAAGTGATTTCACTCGGCTAAATTGTCTATATGAGCTATCATGTGGTTTTCCCCTTAAAGTACTCTTAGTTTTATGCCTTAAAATAAAAAAAACATGGATGGGAATTTTATTGGTGGAAAATGTTAAAAAGTAGAGCAGCTTCAAACCCACTCTGCTCTCATGTCCTGGCAACAAAAGCGGGAAGTAATTTGATCTCCTGAGTATGACATGCAGATCCGTGAGCTGGGACATTTTTGTTTTGAAATTTGATCCAAAAAGATGTACAGGTTGTGTTACCACCTCACTTACTGAAAATTCCCTGCAACAAAAAAAAGAAATGTTGAATGTGGGGTGCATTGCCAAAAGAAGGTAGGGTTGAACAAAAGCTGAATATATACAGCAGATTAGGTTGCTTTGAGAAAAAGTACACAAAGTTTCCAGTATTTATAATTGTCAGGTTTCAAAATCAAAGAACTCAATGAGAGACCAGAGGACAGCAGTGTAAATTCTATACACAGGAGAATTTGGCTTAAAAGTGAAGTACATGTTGACTCTGTTTAAAGATTTCTGTTCTTATATCTGTGGTCAAAGTGCACTTATGTCTTACAGTTGCATGAAACAATATATAAGAGGCTGCTGCTCAAGGCCAAAAGCCGTAGGGCCAGTGAAGATATGCTTAACCTACTTTTATTCCTTTTTTTTCTTCACTGCTGTGTTGAGATGAGACTTTTTTATGTAATGTATTGTGCAAAAATACTATGCAGAGCTTATAATCCATTAAACAAAGGGTACAAGGGAGTGAGATCTTCTTTAAACGTCTGCTAGGACAATTGTTCAATAACTTATAGCTGAATATTATAGAAATACTTTGTCAAATGCAGACTGTACCAAGGCTGAGTGCTGACTCAGGGACATTCCCAGTGGGTTGGTTGGTCTATATACAGTGCCTTGTCATACTTCAGTCTGTGGTCATTGAAAATCCTGCTCTGGTTAGACACAACACTTTTCTGATGTTTGCCTTTTTCCACATTATTGCAGTTAAAATGGTAAACTATTTTAATGCAATAATAAAATATGTCATTTGTATTAAGTGCTGTACTGTAAACAAAGCCAAACATAGCAGCACTGTTTGTATTGCACTAAGCATTGTTTATTTGCTTTGTTTATTACCTGAAGCCAAAATGCCACTACTGTTACTGCTTTAAGTGACAGTCAGGACGGTCTCTGAATGGGTTAACACGTGGAGCGCTGCATGCCTCAGAGCTCAGAGCTGTTCATATCCATGCGCTGGCTGCATGTGACTGTCTCTGCCTGTTTACTTTATGCAACAGCCTTTGGCAGCTCACCCTCTCCTCCAAAGCTCTCCTCCCAACTTTAATTAACTACACAATCGCTCTCACGGACACACAAGCACACACAGCAGAAGGGACCAAGGAGGGAAAAACTAAATATTTCCAACAGCGGAACCTGCCAACTTGGGCTGCACAATATATTTCATATTTATCGTGACTGACAAACGCAAAATCTGTATCGGACGAAACTAAATGTATCACAATAATGTTATGGTCTTCATCTGACAGATATTTAGACTGTCAATCAGTGTCTGGTGTATAAAATCGAAATGAAAGCAAATAAAAACTTCATTTTAATGATCATTTAATTTTTTAGTTTTGACCAGTGAGTCCAGAGTATCAGACTTTAATGCCGAACTACTAGATTTTACTTCTGTCCTCCAGGATCCTGTTACATAATTACCTATACTTTTTAGTGTTTCCAAACCCAACAATCACCCACAACAACGGTATAGCTACTTTTCTGCTTTTATTTCACTACCAAAAATAAAACTCAACCAATTTGCCACCCCACAATACAAATATTTGACATTAAACTGTAATTCTGAGCTTCCCTTAAACATTTAGTGCTGCAACACTCCGCTCTAAACGTTTAAGGGAAGCTCATCCTGATGCGAACAAGCAAATTTTTCATTGTTAAACCTCACATTTTTTTTTATTTCTATCTGTGTTTTACTTTGCTTCCCACTTTGCGATATGTTATTCTTTTTAGCACTGTTTCTCTGTGTAACAAGACGTGTCAAGTGCTAAAATAAAGACTTTTTTTTATTCTCTCCAGCAGCCATTATCCAGTACCAATGGGAGCATCCATTAGTATGCCAGCGTTAAAATCCTTAATGACAGCGCTGATTTGATTTCATAAAATGCATTTTTTTAGATGATTCCTATTACATCTTATCAGAACATTACAGATTTTCCTCTAATCCACGGGAGAAAATTGTAGTAGTTCCCATTTTTCCTTATTAAGGGTATCCAGATATCGCCAGGCATATCTTATATCCAGTATTCCATCATATTATTGCATGTTTTTCTAATATTATGCAGCCCTTGTGCCTACTTTAAAAAGCATGTTAAAGGTTGTAAGCCATTGTTGTGGAGTCTTGTACAAAAATAGGTACAGACAGCGAGAAGGGAACACTGTGTAACTCGTCCAGTGCAAGCGTCCTTCACACGTCGCTGTTGTTTGAGAAAACTGAGGAGTGTGCGTGAGAGGGCACTTGGGATTCTGCGCCGATCACGATATTCTCAGTCTTTTGTTTATGGATGTGAGAGTGATTTCCCACTGAGCACGCAGCGAGTGTTTGTTTGTGCAAGGCTGCGATTGAAGGGAAAGAGGTCTGTCCTTCAACCAGATGTCTCTAAAGCACAACAACATATTTACGTCAAGTCCGCAAAGTGAGCCGGATTCAACTGGCAGTTTGACATAACACACAGCTATTCAGTATGCTTAAGAGTGTTGTTTCGAGTGCTCCTTCAACTTGTAGAAAGACAGAGAGAGACTGGGGAGATGAAGCATAAAGTTGCATTCAAAGTTTTAGGTCTTATGTGTGCATCTGTAATTAGGCATGTCTCATTTTATTTCAAATTCTTTCAATTCTTATTCAACCCGGTTCACAAGCTCACATCCAAACCCTAATATATTCAGTAATGTCTTTCACCTTGAACTAAACACATTTGTGGTTATGTTTAGACCACACAAACGAAAAGAAACAAAAAGAAAGAAGGATCCAGCAAACTTAAACATCAGGAAAATCAGTGAACTCTTTCTCTCTTTCTGGACCCAAGCCCAGATAAATAGGAGAGTTTTGGTTGGAAAGGCATGTGGTGGAGGGATTCTCAAACTTTTCACACTAAGTACCACCTCAGAAAAGATTTGACATAACCAGGACTAGACCAGGTTATAACCAGGGCTAAACCAAGACTAAGCCAAGACATAACCAGGAATAGACCAGGGCTAAACCAGGATCTAACCAGGACAAAACTAGGACTAGACCAGGACATGACCAGGACTAAACCAGGACTAAACCCAGTGTAAACCAGCACATAACTATGACTAATCAAGGACTAAACCAGGACACGCTCTAAATTAAACTAGATCAGAATGGCAACAGCCCCCTGAGTACCAGCAGAAGAGGCCTGTCCCACACTTTGAGAACCACTGATCTAATGAAAAAACTATGCCAAATCAATTTTTTAATCACTGCTCGCTCAGAGGCAGATAATTTGATGGCAAGACAGAAGGAAAGAAGTGTTTTTTTTTATTATTTCACATATTTTTAACAGGCTTAAGTTAATAATACAGAAATGTATGTTTTCATCCTGTTTAAATCCTGTTTATGTGCCATGATTATTGACATGGTATTACTTTATTTAAACAGGTATAACCAGGCTTAATAAACAAGCAGTATACACGTGTTTACACTGGATTCATTGTACAGTATGTTCCTTTGCACTGTGACTCATGCTAAATCTACTTGGCAGCCAGCAATGCCAATGTCACAAACATCCCAAAATGAACTAAAACCAGGCAGAATGCAGTGTGCACCATGCTACTACAGATGAGCTTATGAGTGAAATAAACTCAGGTAACTGGGGTGTCTATGTTGTCAGCATTATTTTTGGCTATTATTTCTTTAAAATGAGCTTGATTATAGTGGATCGAAAAACCTGCTTACAGTTTGTACCAAAACATTAACCTGCTCTGCCCTTTATCCTTCCTGCCTGAAGGGAACAAATCAATATGTTTTTACATTCAGAGTTTGTTTAGACCTGTACTTCCTGTCCCTGTTTCCCACTCTTCACCTTTAGACCCACAACAAGAAGCAACACGTCAGCAAAATCTGCGCACACTACCATCGGGACGACGGAGATAAAAGCTTTACCACAACAAATTATAGCGATTAGGAATTATGTAACAGCGTAGAGTCATGTGTCCCGCGATGATATGAGTGTATGTCTAGGACAGGAGTAAACAGGCGAGGGGGTGGAGGTGAGACATGTGAACAGTTCACAGACCCACACCTGTGGGACTGACTGTGACTCTCAGGGACTGAAGTGTGTAGCTCAGAGATGTCACGTCTGGCTGCGTCTGAAGTGGATCTGCACAGGGCTGTTATTATTACCCTCCACTGCCCTTAACTGTAAATAGGACTAACTGTAACCAGGCAGTGTGGTGGAGACTACAGACTGAGCACTTAGGTCAGCATTTTATTGAATTTGATAAAAACTGTTTAATCCCGTCATAGCATATTGTAATAGGAAACAAATAAGACCTTAAAAGATCATCTTGGTTTTATTATTAAGGATCTTAGTAGATGAGAATGTTCAGTGCATACTAAAAAGCTTTAACTAATCACTTTCTTGCATAGAGGGGGGTATTCAAATTAGGAATGACCTCATTGGCTCAATGGTCAAAATGCAAAATACAGTGTATGTTGTAGTGCTGGCTATGTTTGCTTTCACTGTGAAACAGCATAGACAATAAAAGCAAGACAAGTGAAAAGCCAAGAGTAATTATATAGGTTTAACAAGATTGAAATAATTGCTGGGTTGACTTTATTTACATATCATGTCCCATGGAGAAATTGCTGCTACTGAAAACTTCCTTGAACATCATAAAACCTGAGTAAAGGCTCTATGCATAGACTGACATACGTGCATCAGTTTACATACAATATTTATGCTTCAGTTATATTTAGTACCATTTACTTCCAACCAAAATAATGTCTCACCCTGTACACAAGTGAACCATGTACTTTCTAAAAAAAGTACTCCAAGGTTGTTAAACAGCCTGGTAGCTCCAGTATGGATTAGATAAGCAGACAAGTTTTAGACCTGTTTATGGTCATGTGTCTATGACTGTCAAACAGTGTTGTGCATTTATTTTTAAAATGAGCTTTAAACGTCTGTTTGATGTAATGTGCACTGGCCAATTGTTACTTTTGACTTTTAATTTTAAAACTCTAAAAGCTAGTTGTTTTTTTACATTACAATTAACAGAGGGTTATGAAAGAAACACTTTATTCAAGCTGTGTATTTAGACATTTAGATATTTCAAATCACACGTCTATGTTAGGAAAAGAAGCATATATGATTTGGTGGTTTCAATTTGCATTTCATTAATTCATTATTTTAGGTGGAAACAAAGTGGTAAATGATAAAATCTGTAATTACCATTAGCACCCAATGGGTTCCTTTAAACATAACATTAACATTTCTCTATTTTTAGTTAAAACAGAAGTCATTTAATTAGCAGATACTGATCTCAAAGAAAGCTTGTGGTTTTCATGCTAAGAGCCTGTCCTGTAGGCAGCTGTTTTGTCCATAAAGAAAAGTGTGTGCCGTGTCCAGGGAACAACGACACCCTGATGTATTACTAACCCATGAGCGTGACTGTAAGGAGAGAAGGAGGGTGTGCGTCTCTTCCCGAAAAATTATAAAGGTAGATGGGACCAACAGAGAAGAAAAGAATGTGTTTGGATTGGCAGGAGCACCGTGAGCACTAAATCTTATCTCACCTCATATATGTGTGTGCGCTAAGGTTATCAGCTATCCGGTGTTTTACGGCCTGAGCCAAAGCGCTTCCACCAAGAAAAATGTTTTGATCGGCAGCCACACGTGGTTAAGCATTCACCACCTGACCGTGCCTGAGTTCACGCTGCTGCAGCCTAAGGGGAGCACACAGAGAGGAGAAGCCAAAGAAAAAGTTGTGGAAAAAATAGGCGTAGGATCGGTCAAGCGTGATGCTCCATACCTGCCCCTGGAGTAAAGCAAAGCAAACACGCCGCCTTGTTTTGGTCTTTTGTTGTGCTTATTTGGCCTGAACTACCCAGACATTAGCCTTGTTTTTACAGCTCCTCGGACGCTTTTTCTCCCTCTCTAAATCTGAAGCTTAACCTCCCTGCCCGTTTCTTTACATCAACACTTCACAGCAATGGGGAATCCTTCAAAATCTATAATTCACGCTCCATTGCTTAGCACACACTATTCATCCACTACTGTCTCTCCCTCAGAAGGCCTCACCGTGTGCGTTAGAGGGGGGGAGTCCAGAATACATGTTTAAAGAAAAAAACACTCAAATTGAATGGATTTTTTGAGGGTTGGTTGGGAGGTTGTGCCAGTGTTTAACCTTTATTTGTTTGGGGTAAGAAACATCTGGTGGACACAGAGCTGTTTGAAATCAATCAATGTGTCAATTGTCAAATTTATAAGTCCCATCCACCTCCCCAACGTACCCTTTTCTGGCAGGTAAAAGCTCATGATTTCATAAGTTCCTAAATAGGAAAATTGTGATTAGGTTACTAATCTGAATTATTACATATTTGTTTGAGTGTGTAAGCTAATGCAGGGCAGAGGTGGGGGGTAATGTGTTATATTTATAAAATGCATGCTAAGGCTGTTTGTTGGCCACTACACGCGTAAGTCTAAGTATAATCCTCCACGTTAAGTTTTTCAAGGATTTTGTATAATCACATAGCCACTTGAAAGAAAGGCTTTTTATACTTCAGGTAAATAAAGTACCTTGGGTTTTCTTTCCCTTTTTTTCTTCACTTTTTTGCTTAAAAACAAAATACTTTCCAGTTGCATGTGGTCTTAACAAGTACTAAAATGACGAGAGAATACACCAATAAACACTTGCAGTACACTGTTATGCTAAATACTTGCTCATTTTTTACACCTACTTAATGCAAATGAATGTGAGATTTCCTCTGACAGATGCTGCACATAAAAATAGTAATAAATCAAAGAGAAATCCAAGGCACACAAATTAAAATGCATGTAATGTAAGTGTATAGCTGCCCACAGGGGAGATAATTCAATTGAGTTCGGAACAAACATTGAAATAAATAAATGAGTTTCAACGGGACGCTCCGCAGTAATAGTCACATGACACTGTTGCCTGGAAACGGCCTGTTTTAAATGTGTGACCTGTTAAAGAGCTGAAACATAGGTGTTAATGCTAACCTTAACAACACCGCAGCTGTATTTATGTGGCTAAGTAGACCAGCGATAACCATGCACCAACTCAAAGTGCCATTTTATGACTTACACCTGGGTCACATGAATTACAAGAACAGTGGCAGACGCACTACGTTCCGCATACTTTACTCCCGCATAGTTTCCTGCATAGTTTATGTTTCGCAGCAGTCAAAAGCTTCAGCCTGTTCTTCCAGTCGTGCCAGTCATGCGTCCTGCCCACTGCTCCATTGACTCCCACTGGCGCTCGTCCTCGAAAATCACCGTCTTGCTTTTTTGAATTAAAAAAATAAAAAAATAAATGTTTGTGCTGTCTCGTAGGGATCCATTGAAGCTTGGCATCAGTGGGGAATTTTTTATACTGTGCAAGCTGCTATGAAGTGACAGGGAAACAGCTGATTAATGAACAACATAGTCATGAAATTAAACACAATTTAGCACATTTTTAATGTAAAGTCACTTCTATTTTGCATATTTGACCATTTATTTCACTTGTTGTCTTTGAGCAATCACACTGAATGAGGCTACTTCAGTTTAGTTATGTGATGTTTGCAATACAAAATGTTTAAGGTCCTATTCAGGTTAGCTCTGTAGGACGTAAAGCAAGTGTAATGCATTTTAATATATCAATGCTACACAACAATAGAAAATCTGTGTATTTTAATTTTATGTATTTGTTAATTGGAAAACACCAGGCTATGTTCTCAGTTTCCCTGTTTCTTTTAAAAACAATGCTACCAAAAATATGACTTAATAATGTAATTTTGTATCACGTACGTATTTAGCATTTTTAAATTACCTGGCATACAATTTCCTACACTTAGCTTTTGTCTAGGTGAAGTTAAATTGCCTATAGTCAGTGAATGTGAGTGTGAATAGTTATCAGCAGAGTAAAACCAAAGCAAATTTGAAGTATTAATTGTTCTTTAATTGTCTCAAAAACTTTGAATTTACAATTAGAAAATAAACTTTATAATTAGCAACCAATTATAAAGAGTAATTTTAATTCAGGGACCCACACAGCATGCTGTATAAACTGTGGCACCTACAGTACATAGCTGGTGTCTGGGAGAGGGAAGTCAGCACATGTTTTCTAAAGAGGTGTAGACAAAGAATAAGATGGATAAGAGTAAGAGTATAATTTTATTTTTAATTGAACACCAGCATGAGCACACACTGGTTCATTGTCATTGCCAGATTCAGCCACATACACAGTTGTCTTCTGTTGTCGTTGGCTCTAGTTTAATTGACTTTTCTTCAAACCTCACTTTTATTTGCTTAAATAACTTGTATTAGCCCGCACCGCTTGACTTTCACAACCCATCAGACTTTGTGGTTGAGGTGTTAACATGTCTCCATTGACTTTGGACAGCGAGCATATTTTAACATCTGATCCAAAACATGCCTTGCTAACTAACGCTCAGTGTTTTCCTATGAGTTATGCACTCTGCTTTTTCAGACAGTAAATCTACTCGAGGCACTTGCTTCCCCACACACACAGCACACAGCAGTGGTCCCGCCAATAAATCAGCCATTGCTTTGAGAGGACCGGAAACCCAAGGACAGCTCAGACACGTGGAACAAACCCGGCCAAGACCTGCAGATCCTCCTCCCTCCCCCCCGAACTCACTGCCTCTCACTCCTCACTCCTACTGCCATTAACCAGTACTGTGCAAAAGATTTAGACAGGTTTTTAAGAAAGGTGTATTAATGTACAAAAACATCAAAACAAGGACTCTGAGAACTTAAAATATTATATTCCCATCTAAAGAATAATATTGGCTGATTTAAAACAATACAATTTGATATGATTTGATTGATACAGTAGCATTTTTGTGTTGAAATAATTTTGAGTAACACAAACAGGCCCATAGACGTTAATTGTATGTTTTTACCTCTCCAGCTTTCTTTGTGTCTGTGTTGATGTACCCACACCAAACCCCTCTCTTAACAAGCTTTTGATCCCAATGAGTCTGAGTCCCGTTAATAGCCACCTGTTCAGGGTCTAACACTGTGTTGTTATTAGCACAGTGTCAAGGCCAGAGGATGGAGAGTGCTTCAAAAGGAGGCTATTGGCTTTTAATGACGTTTTTGAAGCTGTAACTGACTACACGGACCACACAGACCACACAGCATTGAATTAGACTCTGTGTTGTGTTTTCCTTTGTTTATTTGGATGGGTTTGTGTCTTTAACTTGGTAAGAAGAGCACTATGAGAAGAGCGGTGAGAGGAGAGAGAGGCCGATTCAACTGTGCCAAGCAAAAACGCTGCTTTTTTTTTTTTTAAGAACACATCTCCCCACTAGAGCTGCACAATATACTGCAAATGTATTATTATTCCATTAGCCACAAACACAATTTTCTGATGGCAAGCAACTACATGTATCCCAATAATAAAAAAAAAAAAAAAAGCTGTACATTGTCAAAATAAATGCCTGTTAAGATCATAAAAAAGGCTTAAAGGTCTTGGTTTAAATTTATTCTACACCTGGGATCCAAATACGTGTTGTTATTGCTATTTTCATGCTTAGTTTTGTTTTATTTTTTAATTAGTCCTGGTTTAGTGTTTGATTAGTCCTGGTTTAGATGTTATTTAATCCTGGTTTGAGCTGATTTTAGTTCACTGGAAATGGTGCTTTGAAACCCAAACATTTACTGAGGTGGTACTTGATTACTTGGCACTGACATTTGGCTTTTTTTTTTTTCTTTTTTTTTCCAATATCATGCAGCCATACGTCCCACCACCACTCAGCCCCCGTTCCTCCTCTTCTCATCTCTCTTTCCGCAAATCTGAAAGATAATTCCAAATTCTTTTTCCAGCATCTTGTGAATCAAATCTAATTTCTCCCCGGGTCCACTCCTGCTAATTTGTCGCTAATGCTTCATCCCATTTCCTTCGTCTTCACTTCTGTTGCTCCTCACTGCAGCTCTTTTACCCAAAATGAAATTCAAGTGTAATTTTGAAATCTCCCACTGAATCAAATCTAATTGTCCTCACTGTCTTTGTAGCTCTAATGCAGATTTAAAAAGATCTAGAGCTGCTTTATCATGTCCTCAGACTGTATCCACACTGATATGGATTCAATTTAAAGACACTTTCCAAATGTTTTCACATAGCGTTATAGTTGCACAGAGGAAAAGTAATATGCAGTCCTTTTCTATGAATTAATTTGAACTCGGTGTGTGGCAAATCTAAGAAACAAAGTGGATGATTATTGTGACAGAGGCTGAACACCAAAGCCCAGTATGCTATGTGAGTAGGTATCACAGCACCTTTAAGTTAATGTCACAAGAGCTGGTTTAAGTCACTGAATCTGTGAACCTGGTGTATCATTTTTATCACGTGACGTTTATTGTTCATTAGCAAATAATGCCAAAGCAGACACAAACAGTTCTGTTATTGTGGCACAGGGCGAGACCAATCCTTAAGTGTATCACAGCCTGTTTGCTTTGTTAATTCCCTCAAATTTACATGGCTTTAAATGCCACAAAAACAAGCAAAGCTGCCCTGCAGCGATCACTGTGGAAGGGATGATTGGCCTGTAGATATTTAAGGTTAGGATCTTACATCCTTAGTCTTATGTCTAAAAACAATTCATATATTAAGGTCTCAACACAGTCCAGGACCTAGTTAAAGGTGTGAAGACTCATTCAATTCAAAAGAATTATGATGTTTTTTGGTAACGAAAATATAAAATATAAAATTGTAGTTTATTAATTTGAGACCTAACTGAATTTTTCCTTGGGGATTAATAATGTAAACATTTATTTAAACTGAGGTAAAATGTCTTGGTTATTAATATGTATAAATATTTTACACAGCACTGATATCTTTAATTCCATTTTATTGTAAAGTAATTACAACATTTTCAAATACATAATTCATTTATTAATTTTCTAAACCGAAGCCTATACTGGAGCATTCTGCTTTGGGTAATCACAGGGCTAACACATTAAGACACTGGCAGACAACTGTTCACATTAACTTTTATTCACTATGGGCAGTACTTAAGGCCCAGAGGGGTGCCATTGTTGAGCTTGCTGTAAACGTTTTGCTTTATTTTACATCAAACCGTCTATATCATAATATAGTATAATTGTGAAAATTAACATTTTATTTATTTCTATTTCTCTTCAATGGTTTCTGGTAGAGCTGCAACAACTAATCGGATTAATCAATTATAATTAATTATTGAAATAATTGACAACTGATTTAATTGATTAATTGCTATCTAGGATATTCATAGACTCTTGCTTTGAGAGGAGGGTGTATCACTAAGACAGAGACAAATAGTATCGTTATATGATTGTACATTTTGTGGTTTTTGATTAAAAATATCCTTGTGTGTAAATATAGTTCATCCAGATGTCCTCAAGTTACATGCTTGTAGTTTCACCTGGTTCAAATTTAGTAAAAACTAAGTCATTTTTAGGGGAAATATCACTAACTTTTAACAGAAACAATAAAACACCATCATTCTGTATAGACTGCAGCTCTCCTCATGGTTGTGGGTTTAAGTCTGGACCAAATATATCTCCCCCATGGTTTCCTGTCACTTCTCCACTGCTCTTTCTCATAAAGCTTTAAAAAGCCATGAAAACGTCTTCAAAAAATGCAAGATATGATGAAATATGTTAAAAGTCATGTTAAATTAACTTGACTTGAAAGTCCTGATATTGCTTTCAAATTTATTTTCACCCCACACCAATTTGAAATAAATGTATATAGATTAGATTGCAATGAGAGATGAAACGCCAGCCTTTGCTCTGCGTTAACAGTCCCCGTCTCTTTCTGTCCCACAATCTTTTTGGTCTCTTCATCCATCACCTCCCTCTCTGTCCCCTTCCCCCCCTCTGCATCTTCCTTCTCTGTGTAACCAGGGTGAGAAATGTCTGGTCAGAGAAAATGTTCCCACATATCAAAAGGCTCCCGGGCCGTGAGTGGAAGCAGCCCAGAGAAGGAAAGGTCAAGTTGAATACAGTGGGCGAGGAGAGCGGGACGAGAGCCGAGCTGTGATTAATACAAGAGCAAAGGCGCTGGGAGAGGGTTTCTGGTCCTCCTTCAAACACATTCATGGTACTTCTCTATTGTGTCGCAGTGTAAGAGATGGAGCAGTAATTTTAAATTCACTATTATGGCTTTGTTGTTGAATATTGTTTCAAAAAGCTATTTTTCGGACAAACTTGTGTGTATTGTGTAAAATGAATCGCCTAGGTTAAAATGTTAATAGTTGTAATGACCTAATTTATTCATGGGGTAATCCAGACACAAGCTCACATGTTTACTTTTTGTGTTAGTCCCAAGCCAGGGTAAATAGAGAAATACTGGCAAATCGCTGCACACTAGGAGGTAGCTACAGAAGGGAAAAGCTGAAAGGAAATGAAACATATACATAGAGGTTGTACGTGACTGGAGCTTGTGCCAGCAACGATGGACCTTAGCATTTAAGTGTCTTGTAAATACAGTCATTAAAAGCCTCAAAAAACACAGTGGAAGCTCCTTTATGTTATGTTTCTACAACTGCACAGAGAGGACGAACCAGAGAGGAAGTCCATTTATGTCTCTTTTTCCAGCCCACTTTCTTTCCTTACAATTTATCACAATTAGTAGTGAGGTGAGGGATTGTAATCTGAAAATGATGGCACCAGAAACCGTGAAACTACACTTTTATTTAACAATTGTAGATGCATGTAGAGATTGTTTGCAGACAAGAAATAAATTGGCATTCAGAATCTCTTTGAACAATATGAGGTTGAATTAAATTGAAATATCCACTAATAATTGCGTATATTTTCAGTGAAGACCTTGTCATATTGAACCTGTGCACTTTGCTCTATTCATCATGTTATTGATTTGAGTTCAGGTCACCCAGACACATAGTTTTATTCCTTAAGACTTTTCCCTTCTGGGGTCACTGCAGCAAATCATCTGGCTTCTCACTGGTTTCAACAGACACCAACACATTACCCCTGTTTTAGCCTCGCTGCACTGGCTCCCTGTGCGTTTTAGAATTGATTTTAAGATTTTACTGATTACTTTTAAAGCTCGTTTAGGTCTGGCACCCAGCTATATTGCAGAGTTGCTGACACCCTACGAGCCTCCCCGCAGCCTTAGATCCTCGGGCAGGTCCCTTTTAGCTGTTCCGGGGTCGAGACTCAAGACAAAAGGTGACCGAGCTTTTTCGGTCCGAGCCCCTCGACTCTGGAACGACCTGCCTGAGAAGATAAGGCTGGCACCATCGGTGTCATCTTTTAAATCACTTCTTAAAACACACTTTTATCGGCTGGCATTTTTATAACCTATTTATTTATTTATTTTACTTCTGCCTGGCTAAATGTACTCTTGCATGTGTCTTTTCTTTGTTGATTTTATTGCCTTACATTGCTGTGTGCTGTTCAGCACTTTGTAAACCTTGTTTTTTAAAAGTGCTATATAAATAAAGATTTATTATTATAGTGTTGCATTTAGTTTTACAGCAGATGCCCTTCCTGATGCAACCCTCTCCATTTATCCATTTATCCAGACATACACTGGATTAATAAAACATATGTCCCATGATATTGTTTAGTGATTTAGATATGTAAAATATGCCCTGATCTCTGCCTAAACTATTTCCTTTAAAATCTAAATTAGTTATAAAAACATTCAAGTATAAATCATTTCAAATGCAGCCACATCCCTATTTTACCACAGCTTCCTTGTATTATTGCTCTCTTCTTCTGGCCCTTCAGTCTTGTTCCTCCACGCCACGTAGCACTCTCTAAAAAAATTAAAATTCAATCACAATAAGCAAATTTGCTCCCCCACAGGACATCATTGAGAGGCGTGCGGTGGTACTCCAATCAATGGCCTTGTTCTTTCCACATTGGCCCGCAGCTCGTAATTTGCATGACATTGGACGAGTTGGTAGATTTGTCCCTGGCTCTCTCTCTCTCTCGCTCTCGCTCTACAGTGAGCGCAAACACACCCTCCAACACAATTGCATTCAGATTATGAACACACACTTCACGGGAGACAAAAGACAAGGACATTTAGACGCACTTGCACCCTTGTACGCAAGGAAGGAGGAAGAAGGAGAGAGGAAAAACACTGAAACAGGTTGTATTTACAGCATGTTGATGTGAAGTTTCCACTTAACATTAATGCCACTTACAGCAGCAGCAGCAGTCGTGAGGTGCTCTGGTTCCTGTCTGGCTCTGGTGGGTGGGTAACACACTGGACCGCTGTCTGAAGCGTTTGTTTATATGGGCTGGCATAATTGACTGTTTGCTAAATCCCCCCTCTGAAATGTACACACACACAGATGGACAACAGGACTTTTCAGCACACTGGCCTGGATGTTGTAGTTTTCAGTAAGTCCAACGTTTTATGAAGCGTCATACACATCAAACTGTGGTCTCGTTGTTCAAGAAAAGTCTCCTTGGCCAATAAGCCATACAGTAGAGTTTTTAAGCTGGGATTTTGAACATTTTGAACATTTCAGTAATGCTGGCTGTGGTATGTGTGAGTAAAATATAGAAACAGATCTGTTCTAGTGAAATGCTGCATAAGAGCAGGCCTCATTACATACTTAATTTGTTTTTTGCTCAAAGATATTACAACATTAAGGGAAATTAAGGTTGGATGGAAATTTTCAGATTGCCTCAGTTGTCTTTACAGGAATAGAAATAACCAAACAAACACAATCAAACAAACAGGCGAACAGACTATCCCAGGACGTCCCTTGGCCTTCTTGGTAAGGAAAAACTAAAACAAAAACAACTATGGGAAAAAGAGAAACCTCGGGGAGAACCACATGAAGGAGAGATCCCCCCAGGACAGACAGGCTGTAGATGTGTCCAGGACGGATGGATACAGTTCATTTGCTCATAGAGTTCAGGTCTGTAAGGATGCAGCAGGGGAGGAAGGCTTCACCCAGAAAGACTAATTTTGGGACCTTCATCAGAGTCCGACATTATAATTTGATTATTATTGTTTTAACGCAATTCTACCACCATATTGTCTTTGTTTGATAGAAGATGTAGATAGACAGAAAAGATTCAAAAAAGGAAGAGAGATGAGCAATGACATGGAGCCAATTGGTCCAAGCTGGGAACCAAACCCAGTCTCTGGTTTGTGGCATGCGCTCTACAAGGTGAGCCATCTAGGCGCTCCTTACTGAGATTTTTTCTTTCTTCACAGAAGTCTTTGGACAGGAGAATCTTGTGCCCTGTAAGATTGACTTTTTTCTTGATGAATGTGGGCTGAGTATAAATAAATATGGGCTTACAAGACTCTTCAATCAATCCAATTGTTCAGGACACAATATGACTGCTCACAAAATGATCAGGCTGCTAAATACATACAGTAGCCTTTGTGTTTTTAGGAATTCAAATGAATAACTGGGAACAATATAAAGTTGATGCTGCTGTAAGTTATGCTAAGGGTAGGAAGTTGATGGTAGCACCAGTGTGATGTCGCTCGTTTGTTAGGAGTTTATAAAGTCACTGTATCAGAAAACACTCACACAAAGAAATACAACAAAAAAGGTTTAAAAAGACATCATCTGGACTTGGTTTTAGAGTTGAAGATGTTTTGAGAGACTTTAAATTTTGGGGCCAGATCTGAAAAACACTAATCACTGAAACCAAGACCAGATGACTTCTTTTAAACCTTTTTTGTTTTGTTTTGTTTTTTTTGTTGTTGTTTTGTGATTCAAGTAGCCTGGATGACTGAGAGGCTTCATAGACAACTTGTAAAAGAATAATGTCAGGGAAATTATTGATTTAGACCTGGCTTTAGTTACTCAAGTCTTACTTTTAAGACTGTATTTTAAACAGGTTTAAATAAAGCGGTCTGATATAGCCATGTCCAGATGGCTTTAAAACCTTTTTAATGTGGATCTGGATCTGGATGACTGAGACCTCCCCAGACTTATTTACTGTATTCTAAACTGAAATTGTTAAAAAAAAAAAAAAAAAAAAAAAAAAAAAAAACCTGGTGTTTTATAGTACCTGTTAAAAAATTGTGATAATTCTCCCAAAAATCACTCTTCAGTCATCAGACAGGGCTATAAGTCTGAGAAGAACCATAAATACACACTTTTAATCAAAAATACAAAATGTACATTGCTTTTAACTGATTCTGTAGCTCTACTGCTCTCTCTTGGTAAATAAACCCTCTTTTCTCTGCACATATGTTTCAGTCTAGTATTACTCCAGATAGTGATTAATCAATTACTAAATTAGTTGATGATTATTTCAATAATCTGATTAGTTTTTGCAGCCCTATATTCACTAAATGTCCAATATTCAAAATGTTTATTCTGCTTTTTTCTGCAGTATATTGTGCAGCCTTGCTCTGCATGTTCACTTCAGTATACCTTAAATGCGTGGAAATAAACGTCATAGTATTTGAGTAATGAAGTTATCCTAAATGTAAGTGGTTTACCGTAGCAACAGTAGCTAAGGGGCGTGGTCTGGTAAAAGAGTACAGTTTCCTACAGCGTGTGATGCCTGTTGTCAGTCAGTCAGCCGTTACAGGTGGAAAGCCAGAGAAAGGATCGGTGTTTGCGGCAGCTAAGTGGCTCGACGTGTCATCGACTGGTTTTCCGTGGCAACCTGCAGAATTCCTCCGCCTCCTTCAAAGCCTGGCACACTCTCGGCTCTCCCCCCTCTCCCCTCTCCTCCTCCTCCTCTTCCTCCTCTTCTCATCCCAGTCCCATCCCCCACTACACTCGGGCAGATCCAGCTCCGGGGAGGGAAGCAGCCAGTGACGTGGGGGCGCCCTGCTCTCGGAAAAGCGCCATGGAAAGAAAGCCTGGCAGCGAGCGCAAGAGGCAAAAGGAGAAGGATGAGAAAGAAAGAAAGAGAGAGAGAGAGAGAAGAAGGAACAGATAAAGATCCTCTCTCTCTCAGCACTGACAATGACACCAGGCTAGTCATTTGGAAGCAATGAGCCAGAAAACGCCATTCATCCCCCTAAGCACAGCACTCCGTCACTGCCACGCCACAATCACATTCATCTCACATAGAGAACAGCAGCGCGGGCTTAATAAAATGTACGACAGGAAGATTGGATTATAAAAACAGGCCTTTTGTGTGGGGAGAGTCATATTAATCAAAAATAATAGAAGTAAAATGTGATTGTGTGATAAGGCCGGCCTTGCTGCTCGCACGAGCTTGACTTAAATTGACCTTAACAAGAGGGTGACTTGTTTTCATTCTGTTTTCAGTGGTTAAATTTGATATTCTATGCCAGTGATTCTCAGCTGGTGGGTTGCAACCAAATAGTGGGTTGTGTGGATGAATATAATAATAATAATAATAATAATAATAATAATAATAATAATAATAATAATAATAATAATAGAATAGGTTTATACTGCTCTTTACAAGCTTCTCAAAGCGCCATTATTTATTCACTCCAGAGCTGTCCTGGGGCGGACTGACGGAGATGTGGCTGCCATTCTGCAGCTACGGCCTCTCCAACCACCACCAACCAAACACACAAGCACACTGACACATTAATGGGGAGTGTGAAGTGTCTTGCCCAAGGACACAACAGCAGTAGGCATTGCCCGTAGCAGAGATCAAACGCCCAATCTTTATTAGGGGGCGAACATCTCTACCAAGTGAGCTACTGTAGTTTGAATATCCAACTCATTTATGTAAGGCCTTAATCTTGTTTTGATTACATAAAAAGGTGAAATTGCTTTTAAAATACATGTTGCCAGAGGTCAGAGTAAAATAATTTAGAAAAAAGTGACACAAAAAAATAAGTAAGTAGTAATAAAGTAATAAAGTTTGGTTCAATATCAGACCAGCTGGGAACCACTGGTCTACCATACAGCGCAGTATGTAGTAGGTTAAAATCAATTATGTCTTTTTCAAAATCTTAGTAATCACAAACAGACTGAGCAGGTCCGTCCACACCTAAATTAGTTTACGCACTGACCACTAAGCCAAATATTTAAAAGCACTTGTAATGTATCTATTTTTGGAAAGGGGATTCTTGTTAAGGCCCCAAACAGACACTGTGTTCTTATTTTGTTTGTCTGTGTCTAAGTATCAGGATGTACCCCCCTCTCGCCAAAAGTAGCTGGGATAGGCTACATCCCCCATGACCCTGAACAGAAATGAGCAGTAGAAAATGAATGAGTTATGGCTTTTGGAGTAACATGGTTAGGCACAAAAGTATAACTATGCAATACATCAGATATTTTTGGCCATTTTTTGGCTTTATTGATAGGACAGAGTGTTGTAGAGAGCAGGGAGAGACATTCGCTCTACCACTTAGCCATATTATTGGCTTTTTTAGTACAAATTAACCAGTGTTTCCTAAATGCAGGGGCAGATCTAGAGAAAAATGTATGGGGTGGCAAGAAGGATAATGAATATTTTAAAGGGTGGAAAACTATTTGAACTACAGTTTATTACAGAAATGACAGAGAGTGTCCATGAAAAACTATGATAATTTGGGATATAAAAGCAATTTGGAAAACATTTTGTTGCTTATAAGACATCAGAGCATAGCATAGGTTACATTTATTAAATTTCCACAATGTAAAAAAAAGACCGGCAGCTCAGTCCATTGCAGCTGAATGCAGCGATTAACATGTTGTCCAGCAAAAACACCTTCAACTTATTTTCACGTATTCTGTCTCCAGGTGGGGTGGCATCTGGGGTGGCAAGGGCTCTTTTAGAGGGGGCAGCTGCGACCCCATGCTCTAGATCCGCCCCTGCCTAATTATTTTCAGTGTTGAGCAAATGAAGCATTAAAAACTTTGAAACAAGTTTTGAAATACTCATACCTTTTACGAGTTTGTTTTTTAATAAAGTTTACCATTTGACATGTCTGTTTTCCCATTTTTCTCTATCCTATCCATGAAACAGCAGAACTACATTCACATTATTTGCCACATCACTCATTCCTCCCCAAGTAGGACAGCTTGTAATTGCCTAAATTGAATATTCATGTCACCGCTATGGGCTTCGGCTTCTTCTTTGCTTTCCATTTCTCTCTCTTTCTCTCTCTCTCTCTGCAAATAATCACAAAAATACCGTTTCATTTGCCTCATCAGCCTCGGGTCATGTGCTGAGATGGAAAACACAGCATGTTGTTAAGCTGCCAGCTAATCAGCGTTGGCTAGTAATCTCCTCCTTTTTTTTCCCCCCAACATGTCTCCCAAACAGGCCCCTCTCTGGCTCTTCTGCTACTGGTGTAGTGAGACCGTGAGATGGATGGGACAGCCATAATCACCCCCCACAGTGCACTGTCAGGATGGCTACAGGCTACTGGTAACATTTACACCGCACCATCACACACAATGCACACACACCAGTGGCTGGGTTTCCATCACCTTATTTTAATGCACATTTGAAAGTATTGCACTAGAAACGAGTGATGAAAATGACAAAATTCTTTTTAAGTGTTTTTTTGATGCCTAATCAGGGCTTAATTTGAGCTGTTTGCTTGGATTCGGTAACATGGACACAACTAGAACAAAAGTTGACCACATTTGACTCTTTTCTAAACCTGTGTTGAAGTTCAGATGTGTAAACACTTACACAAAAATCATAGTTTTTATAAATACGAGCCGCCTTACTTATGTCTCTGTCACACTAAGTTAAGAGCTTCATTTCCACTTGAACCCTTCACAATAAAAGCTCCTCACGCTCCTTGGCTGCTAAACTCATGGGCAATCAATTAATAAAATACTAAAATATACAAAAAATACAATCACTAAATCAGTTTTACAATTATTCAATCTAGGTCTTCAATATAAATTGTATTATCATTATTTATAGACATTCTGATAAAGCAAGAAATGCTTGATGGGTAATTTGTGTAAGTCACGTACGCAGACCAAAAAGGTGACGATTTGCTAGAAACAAAAGTAACTGCAGCTCTCAAAATGTCAAAAAGTCAGTCACATTTCTCAGATGAAGCCTAAACCAAGCCTCTCTGTTCACTTCCAAATGGTGTCGGACGCCCCTTGTCCAAATTCGATCTGGTCTCTTATGTGAGGTCATGGGTGGCCAAAGGACACGGGACTGCCCCGGACACACAGGAGTAAAGTGCGATGCAGGGAGGAGGGGTCGCAGGACATGACTGCAGTGTGAGATGTATTAAACAACTAGATACAGTCAAGGATTTTCTGGCTATAATCTATAATAATGTTAACAAATATGTTCAAATATAACTTGAGTATAAATGAGCAGTGGTTGGTATTTTAGCATCTGTGTGCACCTGTGCATTGAGTTGTGTGTACGTTCTGGTATCAGTGTTGGCTTTATGGGCACCAGTGTCAAAGTACAATTTTCGTTCTGGCATTGTTTGATTTACAAATTAAGCACTGCGCCTAATCATAACAAATTTCAGTCCAGTCTCCAGTTTTTATGCTTCTCTGGTTGGTTGTAGGTTACCAACCCCCCTCCTCTCAGCTCAAACACCTTAATGCAAATAACATTCATTTGACATTGGTTTTATTCTCAATCAATCTCTTCTTTTGCGAACTTTGAAAAGCTTCACTTGTTCATATGTTTGGATGAAAACCCAGCAAATGACTAATGCACCAGCCTAAGCACTGCCCGAGGCCTGCACCACACACCAGCAGCCCTCCTCCGTCATTTTGGATGGATTCAGTAGGACCTGGGGGGACAGAGGAGTAAGTATAGTCCTCCGTGGCGTTATCTCCAGGCAGTGACTAAAAACCTGTCTTGGGGAATGAACTCATGGTATCAGCGTCCTCTCATGAGGCTGCTGTCGGGCAAACTGCAGTAAACACATGAACACACAGCGGTTAGTAACTTGGCACATCTTGTACCAGTTTACAGGATTATATTTGAGTTTGGCATGGTTTCATCTCGTCTCAACAACTTAACAGAGAACAAAGTGGCAAAGATGTAGACAAAACAAGACACTTACTTCCTGTTTTACATTAAATTGTGCACTGAAATCATGGACATTATGTGATCTTTTTATGTTCTTTGAGAAATAAGATAAATCAGATTTTTTTATTCCTTCACAGTCATGTCCACTTGTTTGTGAGCATTTACAGGATCAGTTGTATGTCCATCAGTACTTAATTTGAGTCATTGAGATCAATGCATTATTATTATTATTAATTTGTAAAGCACATAGGGGAACACAGAGGATTTTTTCAGGCTTGTTATATCTATACTAAACTGGAAATTAGGCCCTCATGTCCAGCCAAGTGCACCACTGTATTCTGTGTCCTTTGATAAAACTCTCTAATCTGACCACCTTGACCCATTCACTTTTTTAACAAAGTCACAAACAGTAGATCTGAATAGTTGCAGATGCTTAAATGGCATATTTCTGCATATCAGTACCTCCACCTGACTTCTGATTCGTCGTATTTCCATCCAGTTGCTATTAGAGTTGTTAAATTTGGTCATTTTGTTCAGTCCCCTCAGAATTTAGCTCAAGTTGACAGAAGAGAAAAGAATAAGGATGGCTGACCAGGCTAAATGTCAAATGGAAATTCATCTCAGATCCACGGACAACAAACTAATTCTTTGTATAGACAAGGAAAAATTAGGATTCTTGGCAAGGCAATTGGCCTTTTAGGATTGCAGTAATAAAACCAATAAAAAATCAGCATGATCGGGCTTTGTATATTACGTAAACACTTTATAATGGCTTGTATAATGTCTACTAAAAGATGCATACCAGCAATAAACGCCACTCAGAAGAGATTACTGCGTCAGAGTCTAACACTGTCCAGAGAGGAGCGAGCGGTGACAAAACAGAAATCAATACAGACGGGACAATGACAACATTGTAAATCGATCGTGGTGAGAAAGTGTTGACACAAATACACGACAGCATCAAGGTCTTTAAATTCCCTAAAACATATTTCTGTCTGCCCAAATACAGTGTATGATCTGTGTAATAGACATTTGTACTAGACACAGCAAAGTGGCAAGTATTTCCTGTAATGCTACTAGACTTGCACAGAAAGTACTATAAGTCATGAGGTTTTAAATATCTGATCTGCAGAGCTATTTTTAACCAGTGACCACAATGAAAAGGATTATTCAGGTTGTTTTGCCTTATGTAAAACATGGAATATTTATTGTTGTGGCTTGGCGCTTGAGATTGTGTATTTATTGGTTAAGTCTTTTTCCTTAAAAGTTTGATGAGTTCCTGGAGACGATTTCACAGGATTTGAAGCTCACAGGTCAAATAAAAATGGCTTGTGGTGAAAAATTCAAACTTATTTTCTTACCTTTTGGCTTTTTCCATTGTCACAGCAAATCATCTGCCTCCTAATGTGCAGTGATTAATGAATTACTGAACTGGTGTAGGTTTTTTTATGCTGGATACTCTTCCTGATGCAACCCTTTCCTTTTATCAGGGCTTGGGATCAAAACAAAGATTACACTGAGTTTGTCTCTGGAGATTCTCAGTCATCCAGGTAATCAAAAAACACTCAAAAATGTCATCTGGATGTCCACTTAACTTCATTTTCACCTAGTTTTTAGTATACTGGTTGTGATCCAGTGGCTAGATTGAAATATTACAACTTATGGCTGTATGTTATAAAAATGTGGGATGAAAAATAGCATCAATAAAAGGTCCTATGTTGTGCTTTTTTCACATAGAGCCATGAGACCAAGCATTTTCAGCTCTTGACAAATGGACGGGCTCGGCATACAGGATTAGTATTAGAAAATACTACTCCAGGTATGTATATGAGGTGGAAACAACACTATAACATGGTTAAAAGCTCAAAAAAGTTGATTTAGCAGTTTCTTAAGACAGCTGACCTCAATCATAGACCAACTTATCATGCAACTTTTGAAACATTTGAGTACAATGCCAAAAAAGTCCAGTGAATGTATGCTTACATAATGAAGGAGTAATCTATTTTATATAACAGATGTTGTTCTAGCTACGTCTCCCAGGCCTGATTTAGTGAAATGAAAGGAAACTTGGCAAATCCCCAACTTTCCTACATACATGAAGACACATTATCCTCTGAGCTTATCGTGAGAAGCCACTCGAGAGTACATTTAACCTAATACCATGTACACGTAATGGCAGAGGTGGAAAGTAACTAAATACTTACTTTCAAGCATTACAAATATACGTTACCCAGAGTTTCTGCTAAGTCTTAAATTTAAAAATCTGAATGTAAGGCCTTAAAAAGTCTTAAATTTGCCGAGATGCAGAGTACAAGGTTTTAAATATGTTAAAACAGATCTTATGCAATAATGTAACTACCTGCATTCACAGCTTATTCTAAAACGCCCACTTAAATTTTCAAAGATGTATTACCGTCGTCGATACAAGAGCTCAGATTTTTATTTTTATTTTTTTACCAAGAACCAAATGCTGTGTGGCACTCGCTGTCGTCGATAGTCACAATTAAACGACGCAGCCACATTTATGACTCAGCCTTTCGTCCACTGCGGGCTAATGAAAGAGGTCTTATTTTTCTTCAATAATGGTTTTTAAAAGGTCTAAAAAAAAGTATTAAATTCAACTTGTTGTGTAATGCAGAACCCAAATGTTTTAATTTTTAAAAATTGTCAATATAAAGTCTATAAATTAGTAAATGCATTTTATATCCTGGTAATAGTAGTAGGAGTATTAGTACCAGTAATATTAGAAGTAATATTAGTGTTAATGGTGGTAATAGTGGTAGCAGTAGTAGTAATAGTACATTGTCAAATCAAACTTTGCTTCTATAGGATTTAAAACAACCTTAGTTGACCAAAGAGCTATACATAAACATTTTTACTTTTACCCAAGTAATATTATTTTGCTGTTACAGTCTCAAACCCAGTAGATCACAGATTTTAGTGGTAGTAGATCACCTCCACCTGCGTACTGCCTGGTGCAAGTGTTGTGTCTTGTACTGAACTCAAACTCATGTCACCGTTTGCTGTTGTATGAGTCACTGGGCTCCGTGGTCAGTCGTGACCGCTACCTGCCTGTGACGTCCGTAAAAAAACACACACACATCTTTATCATTACACGCCTGGAGAGGAGGCTGAGTCACCCCGGTGCCAGCGCACATCAGACTTTTTCCTATCAAAATGCTCACATGATGCTAATTGGTCGCGTCGTGAGCACCGCTGACGTACAACAGAGAAACCCTGAGCAAATACTCTCCAGAGACTCTTTCCCACAGTGAGTCATGTGAGCCTATTGACTTCTGCGTCACTCCCATCCAGATAAAAATAACTTCAGTATCATCAGAACGTCGTAGATATTTCTAATAGTGGGCTGTGCAGATTATCATTCAAGTTGTGTCGTCTTATGTAAAATTAATATGTAACACTAAACAGTAGGAGCAGTAATAGTAATAGTAGTAGACTTAGTAGGAGTAGTAGTAGTATTTGTAGCCATAATAGTAGTAGTGGTGATAATAGCAGTAGCAGTAGTAGTAGTAATGTTATTAATTGTTATAGTACTTTGTAGAAGTTTAAGTAAAAAAATTATAGTAATTGGAACAGTAGTAGTTTTAGCCACACAAAAAATATTTTACCAATGACAACAAGTAGTAGTAATGGTAGTAGTTGTAGTAGCCCTAATAATAAAAGTAGTAGCAATAGTAGTTTTTGCCACACAAAATAATACTTTACCAATGACAACAAGTAGTAGTAATGGTAGTACTTGTAGTAGTACTTCGTAGTAGTCCAAGTAAAAAATAATAGCAGTTGAAACAGTAGTTTTTGCTGCACAAAAAATACTTCACCAGTGAACACTAGTTGTAGTTTTAAGGGCACTGTGGCAGAGTGGTTAGCACTCTCGCCTCACAGCAAGAAGGTCCTGAGTTTGATTCCCGGACTGTGTGGACTTTTCTGTGTGGAGTTTGCATGTACTCCCTGTGTCTGGGTGGATTTGCTGGGCATACTTCGGTTTCCCCCCTCAACCTAAAACATACACACTAGGCTAATCCTCCAGGTACTGCAGACCAGGATCAAGATCTGGGGAAGGGTTCTACTTTACTCTCAGTACTTTTACTTTCTCAGTATCCTTATTACATCCTGGATATTCCTAATTGTGAGTTAATGATTTATGATCAGAGCAGGCTTTGTGCATCTCTAAAGCCCACTGAGCGACACTAAAAGAGAAGAAGTTAGGGTGACTTGACAGTACTTTCCATTATATATAACTTCATTGACATTTTGTTTCATACTTAATAACACATAATGCTTTGGGTCACAGTGACACTTTTCCCACAGTGAGTCATGTGAGCTTATTAACTTCTGAGTCACTCTTATCCAGATAAAAAAAATAACTTCATTATCATTATTACAGCCTGGATATTCCTAATTGTGAGCTGATGATTTATGTGTAGAGCTGGCTTGGTGCCTCTCTAAAGCCCATTGAGAGACTCTTAAAGGAGGAGGTAATGAGTGTGACTGCATGAATACTGCAGACTTGACTCTGTCACCTCGGCAGGTTAAAAACATTTGTCACACGCCGACACACTGCAGGAAATCACATTCTTGTGCCGCAGCAGAGAATATTTTTCCTTTCAAAGCTTTTACAAAGATAAATCACTAATAAATGAACACACACCGATGACTTCCTTGTCGTCCCATTGTTTAAGTCAATGACCGTGCGTTAGAAAACTCTTTAGACAGTTCAGTGTCTGTCTTTGGCACACGTCATCTCAGTTCTTTAATCATCTTTAACTCATGCTTTGGTTCACTCTAAACGTCAATGGGCAACACAGAGTACATCAGTAATAGGACGAGCTGCTGTTTCAGTTTCAGATGTAAACCCTGCCTGCAGTGGTGACTCATCTGAGCTTTCTATGACGTTTGTGGTTAACAGAGCTAGGTGAAAAAAAAAACATATTTGTACATTTTTAAGATATTGAAAGCAATACCTCAACCACAATATAATGTATACGTATAAATGAATAATGCAGGTCCTTTAAAGAGTTTCCCAACAACACTTACACAAAAATAAGAAGAATATATATTATTTAATGCCAAGTTCAACAAGTGATTCCCAAAGAGATGTTTACTGGGTATGTTAACATAATTATTGAATGTTGAGTCATGAAAAAATAGCGTGACTCAGCCTCTGTTTTTTCTCTTCAGCTAGTTAGATGAGTCAAAGTATTGCTTATCTTTATTATAGACTTTTGACTTCTTTTGTTATCAGGCCAATACTGCGCATACCTCATGGCACACCCTCGCCTCCACCCATAAAACTATAAAAAATACAGTTTAGCTTTAATGAGTGACTGAAAACTCACTTTTTATGCACGTGATAAAGTGTTTTCAATGTGCTTTGTGTGGATTTTGGATGGCTAATTTTTTTCAGGAGGTTCACAAGAGTGGTAAGCTGCCTCTCAGCAAGAAGGGAGGTCCTGAGTTCAAGTCCCGGACCGATTGACAACGATATCTGTGTGGTCTCTGCAGATCCTCTCTGGCTTCCTCCAACCGTCCCAAGACAAGCCATCAAATGCTGAATCTAAATTTTGCCCATAGTGTATGATTGTTACAATGTCCAAGTGTCAGCCATGCATCTAACTGGGTGCACCTCGCCTCAGACCCATAGTTGCCGAAAGTGTCATCTGCTACCCGTGACCCATAACAGGAATGGGATGAATTTATTGTTTATATTAATTTGAAAAGTCCATTTGGTTCAGATGGCCACACTGAGGTCAGTTCTTGGGTTGTATAAATGAAGAAAGTAATAAAATGTGATTAAAAAAACAGCTTTCTTTGGTAGAAAAATTGAAAAGCTTTAAGTAAAATATGGGACAATTCCTACTTTTTCCACTCCACATGTTTAAAGAAAGCAAAAAGTCTTCAATGTATCAGCAAAAGTCCATTTAGGAGTCTGATTCATTTTAAAACCAAATCTTTGTTTAAAGTCTTGTTAGTACAAATCCATTCATTTTGCTGTCACTCTGCCCAGATTCTTTTTTCCACTGGACTCTGTTTGGTAACACCTAGTCTGTTTTACCTCCTGTTTTTCCTCGGCTGTCACCCGATCTCCAGCTCAGCGCCGTGACGCAGGAGAGAGCCGCGGAAATGTCATCTTCATCACATGAAAGAGCAATGGCGTCACCACATCCAGACGTCCGAGTCCATAAACATCACGTCCTCACCTGCTGCCCCTCTGCCTCTGCCACCTCCCCTTCCTCTCGGCAGCAGCACACACACTTTGTCTCGCTCTTCTTGTCCCTTTTTTGGCACAGTTAACCACTTTGACGCTGAGTTTTGAGAGGTCCAAATGGAAATCTTGGAGACAGTGGATTAGTTAATTTAAATGTCAAAATGTTTTTTAGTTATTTGTTAAACTTAAAAGGAGTAGAGAAAGAACATTACTGAAAAGGATCCATACTAAAAAGAGTGTTTAAGCTGGATAAGGATTTACCACTAACTTCTACTAATCTAAAGTAATTGAACTCGTGCTTTTATTTATGGCATATAGGTAGAGATTTTCAGCAAAAAAATATCCAAAGACAACTGTCAAAGGGATTTCAAGAGTGATGTAAAACACAGACCAATGACAGGATTTATTCCAAATGTTTAAATCCAGATCCAGTCCCCTTCAAGTCCTAGTTTTAGACCTGGTTTGGGCATACTTTTGTCAAGGGCATTGTCTCTGGGTTTTTCTTATTTAGCCCTAATTTAACCCTGGGTTTTGTCCTGATTTTGTAATTAATTTCCGGTAATTTTGTCCAGGCTTAGACCTGGTTCAGTCTTTGAGTTTATTCCTGTTTTGGACCTTGCTTAGACCTTGATTAATTAGGTTCCTGTTGAGCTCTTATGTAGTTCTGATCTTGTAGTATATATTTTGTAAAGCTGCGTAAAGGTTGAATTCAGGTTTAGTCTTGGGTTAAGGTTAATTTTGCAGTATAATCTTGTGAATTGATTGTCAGCTGTCTTTTCCATTTATATGTAATTTTAGGTGGGCTACATTTCCTTAAACGGCAGCTGTGTTTAGATTTACAGTGAGACAGAATTAAGACGAAAATGAACCTGATCTTGTTTGGGGGATATCTCAGGACACAACGGACCTGTTTGTCACGTTTGTTTGTGTACTTTTACATCGGACCTCATTGGCAGATCCAGCCCTGGCACTAAGTCATTAAGCCCTGCGCGTCTCGGTCCAAAGTCGCTCTCTGTGCTGAGGCTTCGCGCTGCTTCAGGTGAACTTCGGAGGCGACCATTAATATCACGCGCACGTGCATCACATTCCTCTCGCTCGTGGAGCACGTGCCGCGTCTCAAAGCAGCGCGTGGAGACAACAAGAGTGTGTCTGTGCGCGCGTGCGTGTGTCGTACAGACGACAGTGCCCCTCTGTAAATTTATCCGGTGTAATCCGCGGATCAGGGCTCATTTCAGCGAGGCGAGGTTGGGTCTGAGGCTGAGGACAGGTGACTTCTGTCCGGGCACTGGCTCTTGCACCACCCCCGGTCTTCAGCCCAGATGAACACATTATAGAAACATGAACGCTGTGTGTGCTGACCGTGTGCATAATTTCTTTGTGGCTCGCCGTTGTCTTAATTTGGGAATGACGCAGCTTAAAATTAGAGACCACACAGAGCTGCGTCGTGCGCGCGCAGAGACGAGGCTCCACGAAAGACAGAATAATAATGAATGTTGCTCGCGTATTTAATGTGTTTATGCAAAGCCCTTTGAGTCAAATGTGGCGTTGTGAGCGCGCTTTTCTGTCCACATCTGAAATATTCCGCTGTAAATTCACGCGGACTGCCTTATAAGGAAAGACAGTCGTGCCTTTGTGCAATAGGCCGAGCAGCAGCCTGCGGGAACCTGCTTTAACCCCTGCGCTGCTGAATTTAATTTGTTGCCGTCGCCTGAAACAATGCAACGGAGGCAAACGAAACCATTGTGCGCTTTGGTTTGACGCTGGAGCCACACATATTACTGTAATCTGTAGAAATGTGTGCATATAATGAACTTGTATAGAAAACTGGATGTTTGAAAGGAGCAATAAGCTGATTCAAGGCCATTGTCGTTACATTGTCTGTCGCACGCACAGCCATTAATGCTCAACCGTCTCAAATATACCAACATAGAGACACTATACTTTAATCTACATTTGATTTAATTAGTATTATAGTGGATTTTAAAACAGAGCTAAATAATGATCAGATCAGGACAAAATTAAGGACTAAACCAAAGACTTACCCAGGATTAAACCATGGATCAAGCCTAGACTAAATCTATACTGAAGCCATTAAGCATATTTTTAACAAAAGCTACTGTTTGGTTATCCAGAGAAACCAGAACCAACTAAATCAATGACTTTAAGCTTTGAGAAAATCCCTTTTTTTTTTTTTTTTTTGAACAAGAACTGAAGGTTGACTACCTGAAGCTAAACTAGGACAATACCAAACCTTAACAAGGGCTAAACAGGACTAGATCCACACTTCACCTGCACTAAACCAAAGGCTTACCTAAGCTAAACCAGGGCTAAACCCAACAATTAACCTAGACTTAACCTAAGACACAATAAGGAAGATCTTCTGGTCTTATCTGTGGCTGCCATTTACCACTGTCAGCCTCAGTTTTATGACCATGATCTTGTACAGCTATGAAGTTTTTATGCCTCCCACGTCTCCATTTTGTGCCAGTCTGTGTGAGTTTGCCCCAGTTCATCCAGCAGCGCCTTGCCAAGTGATAGTGATCCGGCCTGAGCCTGTCTTTGCCATACTGACCCAGCTGGAGCCAAAGCCTTTGCTGTGTGATGTTGACCTTACAGCTACAACCTGAAGCTCTCTTTTAACACAGCGAAAATCCACCAGAAAATCCCCACTACACACGCACCCGTCTGAAATGTCATCTCTTTGTCTGACCTTGACTTGAAGCATATGGAAATGTGATCATTGAGATTCACACAACACAGCGGCTCAGCTCTGTGACCACAATTACACTTAACATAGGTTTACTCCACAGACGCCTCAAGCGCATCCCATAAAGGAGTATTTGTTCATTTCTATTGGATCCCCACATACGGCCTTGCCCTGAGAGAAACCATGGACCACTATCTGTCTTACTGGCCTTGGAAACCACCCCCCAAACCTATACACTCATAAACAGATAACAAGCTTCCGTCCAAACGTGAGAGAGGTACACGGTTTGGTTACATTGTGGTCGTGTGCTGTTATTGTGCACTTCTTAAAGAGGATTACAGTGAAGTCAGGGGCCCGCGAGCTGCCTGACAGAGCCTGGGCGCAGGGTCCGGGCCGTCGTGTTGCACCGTGAATCACACCACTCTTTCACAGCACCATTTACATCGCTCTCTTTGATCAGACTGGGGAGGTGCGTTCAGAGGCCCGTTTAAACTCGGACTTTTGAGTTGTGAAGGTGAAGGTGTACTTCTCGAGCACAAAAGGTTAGATGGATGTCTAGTGGTTTGATGTGAATATGAAGTCATCAAACATTAAAACCTAGGACACCTGGAGGTTTTGGGTTCAGTCCTCGGGGCAACCCACAATCTTTCTGGAGTTTGCATCTCTGGCTTCTAAGACATGCGTGTGTTAGGTGAACTGGTGCCTCTAAATTGCCTGTAGTGAATGAATGTAAGAGTGAATAGTTGTCTGTGTATTTCTGTCTCAGCCCTGCGACTAACTGCCCATTGTTCAGGATGAAGCCTGCCTAAGACCCATCGTTGCAGCAATAGGCTCCAGTTATCCATTACCCCTAACAGAAATAATATAAGTGGATGAATAGGTGTGAATGACTGAAAAGCCTTGTAGCAGAACATATGTTGTTTTAGCTATTAAAATGGCTTGGCGTTGATTTCAAACACAGTATGTTATGTATTTTTAATACATTTTGCCATGTCCTTCTTGTTTGTTTTAGAGCTTAAGCCTAAAGAGTACAACTACTTCAACTGTAAAATCTGTGCCAAAACTAACCCAAAGGTTAAAATGGTAGGCCTATCATCTTCAGTGTTACATTCTTAATCTGAGAGTGTTTAGGAATAATGAAATACTGTAGTACTGTCCCTTGTCAACCCAGTTAGCCTACTTATAAATGCACATTTAGAGTAAAGTAAAGAACCTTGGCAATGAAGGCAAGGTCATGAATGAATAAGTAAATAAGTAAAATGTAATGTGAGCTTATAATTATGTACGTAGTCCTTTAAAATGCCTTTAGATCAATCCTGAAGAATGTTACTTTGTTTTTAACCTTGCATTGTAGCTTAATTTTTGAAAGCCCAAAAACTACATTTGAAACATAGGCCTACGTGTGTCTAGCACTACAGCAATGGCCTTCATGATAAAATTTGTTTTCCTTTGTTTTATGAAAATAATTTTGTGATTTGTGATGTGTTTTGTTTTTTGTTTGTTTCTTTTGTTTTTGTGTGTTTGTTTGTGATTACTTTAACTGACTTTGAATGCCAGTCAAATCAATCAATGTCATGACTTTGTTTTATCCAGCAGCCTCTGAAAGCAGCACGGGAACAACCCCCGCCCCGGACACCGCCCCCCTCTACGTCACACCGTCCTCTATTTGCATGAAGTGTTTTCTGCTGCAGCTCAACTCGCCTGCAGAGCGAGACTCTCCGAGAGCAGAGCGAGGGAAGACGCGCTGTGGAAACTCGGGGAAGCTGTTGTGGTTTTACATCGGAAAACCGAGAGAGGAGTAAAAACAAGCAGGAAACGAGGATAGGGTACCGGAAAGGATTTACTGAAGTGTGGGTTTCTCTCGTTGGGGAAAATGGAGCTACCCGCCGCGGGAGAGCACGTCTTTGCGGTGGAGAGCATCGAGAAGAAGCGCAGCAGAAAGGTTTGTCACTAGAGCTCTGAAGGACATTTCTAACGGAGAGGAGGGGGACTAGTCCGCTTCGGCTGCCTCTGCCTTGATGGATTATATGTGCATTTTCTCGACATAATTTCTGTGCTGACGGTGCAATGCTGAGTGAATATTGCTGCGTAAAGTATCCTAATGTTTTGCTGATTATCACGTTTCTCTGTCTTCACAGGGGAGGATTGAGTATCTGGTCAAGTGGCGAGGATGGTCTCCAAAGTAAGTCTGCACATTAATTAAAAAAAAGAGCAAATCATTCAAATCCTAATCAGTGGGGTTTATTTGTATACGCGTGGGCGCGCTTATGGGCGGTTACGCGTTTTGCTTTTGGCGCTTGACGCGTTGGCCGCGATGATGGATGTGGTTTTACGATGTATGCAATCCCCAGTGTGCCAATTAGGAAACAGACACGGCTATAATTGAAGACCGTGTAGCAGAAATGCTCATATATCTACAGTTGAATTGGGGGTGGACCATTGCCTCCTCCCCACAGCCGTGCGTAAAAGTTACTACAGACATTACACGTGCGTCCATGGGGACGGCAAGTGCCATAACACATTGTTTACTTAACAGTACATGCAAACATGAGGTATAGAGTTATTGGATGTAACAACAGAGGTACCAGTATTAAAATGATACATTTTGGCATGTGTGTTTCCTGACTCCTGACTGTTCCTTTTATAGGTACAACACGTGGGAGCCAGAGGAAAACATCCTGGACCCCAGGCTGCTGGATGCTTTTCAAGACAGGTAAGAAACCTTTCTCAAGTGACTCCATTTACTGTAAAAGAAGCACAATAACCAACCAAACTGGTACAAAAATTTCACAGTGTGGTTTCATGGTTGGTTTACAGTAGAGTTTTTGTAAAAGATTTGCACTTGAAGTTGTTGAATCAACAAACCTGCTGTCCAACCTGATTTGAACTGATGTTATCATTAGATATTACAGATTCCAAGGAAGTTGGCTGTTAACTTTGAGACACTGATTCCAGTCACTGATAGTTTTGAGACAAATAAGTTTAGTTACTTCAGCAGGCATGCTTTGCCTGTTTTAGACTTGTAACATACAGGTGACTGTAGATTTGCTGTCATGTTATCATCAGTTTGACACAGACTTTTAAATTTTTTTGTGTGCAATTTTGTGCTCCAAATGCATGTCTGCTGTTTTAATTTGCAACAACAGATCCTGTGATAATACTCCTGTCTGCTTTTCCAAACTAGACTAAGTGTAGTAGGTCATACATGTCTCAGATAGCACCTTGAACTGTTTCAAAAACATGAGCAGTTGTATGTCCTTGAAGGAAGATGCATGTTAGCACCATGTGCACAGCAGATAGAAGCCTGACAACATTATAGTGTGGGTTAAACTTGAGGTCAACTCACTCAGTGCCTGTTTAATCTCAGGGCTAGTCTCAGGATGAACACTGGTGTCATCAGTTCAGGGTTACACTTCGTTCAGCTTTACCAACAAAAACTGTGGCACTTCCGTCTACTGCCTACTGTAGGCCTAGTCACCTGATAGGTATTTCCAGGCCCAGGTGATCAGGTGTTACCTGCTCTTTCACCAAACGGTCACATGATGCACCTGTGTCTTCTTCTGCAGGTGCCACACTCTGCCTGAATACCCACAGTACCTCTTGTTTGACTAATAGGCCATTTACCTCAATAATATAGGCAGCTCCAACTAGGATATTGTTTTTTCATCGAGTAACCCTAAACTCATTTTGATAATAGACATTATTATAGGTTAACAGCTTTTATGCACTTGATTAGTTAGAATGTATTGTTCTTTCTCCTTGAACTGTTGAATCAGTCATGGTTCTTTAGGGTCTGGATGTATATATATATTGACTTATATATTGACCTGTGACTTAAAGCTTATATAGACCAATAATGTTTATTTGAAGCCCAGATTAAAAAGGTACTTGAGTTTCTGAATGTCTTTTTTTTTTTTTTTTTTATGGTGGTCTACTATACTATGACTAAAGAAGGAAATGTAACAGATTTTATTATAATTGTTTGTCCTATACATTTTACTGGAGTCACATTGTTTCTTAGTGTCTAACAGTTTTAGTTTCACATACTGTTTTTAACCTATCACCTGTCATACTCTAGACACAGATTATAAAAGGACTATATGCTTTGAGTTGCACTTCTGAAGCTCACATTAGCATAATTAGTATGTACAAATCTGTGTCTTCTTGCACCCACAACCACGAACCAAACCAAGCCTTGGCCAATTTTGGTTACATGCAAGCAGTCATAGTGAACTTCATGTCTAATTTCTAAATAGTTTCTAAGTAGGCACCTGTCCAGGGAACTCCATATGAAGACCAGTACTAAAAATTATTATGCATTGCTTGTTAAACTGTCACTAGAACTGCCTCTGTCTTCTGTCACTCTCCGCTCAAAGCAAACACACCACATGTCCAACCAAAACATCAACATCGGGCCGCGTCTGTTTCAGCCATTACCTTTCCCTCTGAAGGGTAGACTTTATTGAAACTAATTGCGTGTCTCTCCGGGGAGCCAAATTGTCTGAATGCCAGGCTATGAAAATACACCGAGTTGTCATTGTAATTAGATGTGAGGGAGGGAGGAGGGGGGAGGGGCCTGACATCACTCTGTCTGTAGTATTGAGTTACTGCTTTGGTCAGACCTGCACTGAGATGGAAGACAGCTGAGGAAAGTCAAAATGAGACTTGTACTGTGGCCCAGTGAAAAACCTCAGTAGATATATTCATGTATGTGTAGCTATTATCAGCTCATCTCAAAGTTATCTCAAAAGGTGTAAGTCAAATGTGAACGTAACCTTTTTGGTGATAAGATATAATGAGATCTGATTCAGTTTCAGGGAAGACAGCAGTTTTACTGATTATATTAAGTTCACTTTCTTCTTTTATCCACAAGAGAAGTTTTCCTCTTTCTGTCCTTGGCCAATTTTTATTTTCAACAATGCTTTTTTTTTATAATTTATCCATTATATAAAGTTATGGCCCGTAAACATCACTAATGTCTTGTGACCAGACCAAAAAGTGGGTTGCAGTGAGGCTGAATATAGTTTACATGTTCTGCTTATTTGAAGCCTAAATGTTGTTTTAAACGCATTAAATATTAAAAGCTGTTGAAATACATGTACCCTTAAGGCTGTGCTTCCACAGGTTCCTCATTCAGACCCATTTAAGAATTGCTGATCTGAGGTATTAAGCTGTAAACATTACTATTGTGTAATCTAAGAAGTACTGGAAAAAAAAAACTGGCATAAACGTTCACTTTGACTGCTTTGTTTTTGAACAAAAAGGGTGTAGGTGTAATGCTTAGCAACAGGCATCTTCAGTAATTTTAGGATAAGTTTCACCTCTGTTGTTGAAATGTGACTCTGCGCTGTTATAACGGCTCAGACTCGGCTCCAGAGGAGGACACTGTGACGTGGAGTTGCCAGGCGACAGACACTCATCTCTGGAGATAGTGGCACTAATTGGCTGCTGTTTTCTTTTCCCACAGGGAGCGTCAGGAGCAGCTGATGGGTTACCGCAAGAGAGGACCCAAGCCCAAGCATCTTCTGGTTCAGGTGAGCCTCATGTCTCTTTGTTATTATTAAATCTAGAGATCACTGCGAGGATTTAAATTTGTTTTGTCAAAACTTGTATATAAATATTATATACTGTACTTTGCATCAGTATTAGCCGGTAGTAAAAGTCCAGTCACAGACAGTCACAAGTCAGTGTACTTTATGTGCTGGTCCCAAACTTTAAAAGGGCTGAATCAAGAAGGGCATTATGCAAATCACTGTATATGAGGAGACAGACAATGCACTGTGGCAGTACTGGCCAAAAACGCAACGTTAGCCATTAATAGTCAATAATAATACATGCACAAGAGGATGCAGCATCTGTCTGACCTTACAGTTGTAGTTAAATACACGCGTAAAGTTCCTATATCGAGCCGTTCGGAACCCCCGTGTGGAGTTTTTGTTCCTCTCTGGAGGGTGTTGGTTGTAACACGTGGGATAAAGTCAGTGGTGGGGCACAAAGCCACAGTGACATTCCTCTAAGCTGAGGTCAGAGCCACAGGAGCCACTTTGAAATGTCGCTCTTGTGGGTGGGTTAGGCCTCAGAGAGCGTTCCCCGGGACTGTCGGAGAGCTGTGTGAACATGAGCGTACAGACGGACCCCTTCACACATTCCACACACGATTTTGGACCACAGCTCCCGGGCCTCAAATGAAACATGGCTTTTTGTTGTTGTCTAGACACATCTATACATCCCGGGACAGCTTGTGTTCAATCGCAAGACAAATCAGCTAATTTTTCATGGCTTGGTCTTTGTGCTGTACCTATTGCACCATTGAATCAGTCATAATAACATTTTGTTTCTATTATTGAACCTATTATCTGTTTACATAGTTACATAGACCAAAAATTTTTTTGCATAATTTTGTTCCTGTTTTCAACCTACCATCTGTTGTTTATAGTCTTTACGTCATATCTTTTTGTACGTCTTTCTATGACACTAATCAGCCCTTGTTTCATAGGTTCCCTCATTTGCTCGGCGATCCAACATTTTGGCGGATATCCGTGAGGAGGAGAGCCACCAGAAGGCTATCCAGATGCTTCGACCTCAGAGCCAGCAGTACCAGCTCAACAGCAAAAAACACCACCCTTACCAGCCACTGTCCCAGGACCGTGAGGCTGACCAGGCCAACGGCAAGAAGTTTTACTACCAGCTCAACAGCAAGAAGCACCACCATTACCAGCCAGACCTCAAGGCTGAGGCTGTATTTGTCAAGCCAAAAGAGGTCAAAGTCCCGGATCTTTCCAACAAGGGGTACAACCTTCCCCCGGTCCTGCAGCAAAAATGGGTTCGGGACAAGGACTCTGGGTGCTTGACCAAAATAAAGGACATTACTATGGAGCTGAAAAAGCTCCCAGCCGATCTGAATGGGCACAAAGAACCAGAGGTGAAGCCAAAAGAGGATGTTGTATCACAGACCAATGGCGTTAGAAGTGGGAAGTTAAAGATTGTGAAAAATAAGAATAAAAATGGCAGGATTGTTATTGTTATGAGTAAATATATGGAAAATGGAATGAAATCTGACAAAATGAAAACAGACTCTGAAAAGCAAGTGCCGGACAGCAGTACGGAGAACCACCTTGAGAAAATGAAACTCGTCAAAAAACTCGGACTCATGAACGGATTTACCAAAATCTCCAAAGACAAACCCAGTTCAGGATTTAATGGGGACTGCCCCAAAGACAAAAAGGAGATTTCTAAAACGGAGCTAACTGTGACAGAGCAGGATAAACATGTCGGGGTTAAAGGTCAGGGCCAGCTTCTTGTGAATCAGGATTTGCGGTTGACAACCAAGCCTAATCTGGTCTCCTCGCCTTTGGATGTGGGAGTCCCCTTGGCCGGAGAGAAAGGAGTTAGCCAAACACTGAAACGACATATATCGGACACAGACACTGAGCAAAATGGAACTAGTAAGAGGTTTTTGAGGACTATTAGCCCTTCTAGTTCCGGATCACCACCTCCCCAAAGCATAAGCATAAACCAAACTGTCCCACAGCATCCCCCTGATAACCTTTTACAAGACTGTGGATACCAGGACGAGCCCATGGACTTGAGCATTGACAAATCCAGGCCTAAAGCTCCAGTTTCAACATTGGGCCTTGTTGAGGCGGCACACCCCGAGGCTGTGGCGTTAACACATGCCGAAACACAATCGCCGACAGAAACAGAAACCCAACCCCAGACCATAACACATCAAACTGAGGAGGAAAATATCAGGCCTTTGTCCGCATCTGACCACGAACACAGGAAAGAGGTGCATTTTCCCTCCTTCCAGCCGTTTCTCGGTAACATAGTGATCACGGACATCACCACGAACTGCCTCACGGTGACATTTAAGGAGTACGTAACGGCGTAGCAACCCTGGCTCACTGTCTCACTCTGTACAGGACATTATTTTGCTGCTTGAATGTTCAAATGGACTCTTGCTGTTGTCCTTTTGTATAGGTTGGATAAAAACTAAAACCTTTTTTTCGAATAATTTGCTTATAGTATTTCTCATAAGCTCTGCCTGATGTTATTTCTGGAGGTTTTATCACATGCAGTATCAGATTTCAGCTACTTCAGATGTGGCTGATAAGACTAAATTATCTTAAAAAGGACACAAACTTAGACACAGTTGCACTTATTCTTGTACATACTGTTAACTTTTCTATGTTCAATTTATATATTCGTCTCAGATGTGGATTTTGTAAAAAAGAAAAATTATATTGAATGATAGTAAATGACACTGTGTTTGAGTGTGATGTTATGGACACACTTAAATGGGGATTGCTGCTGCTTGGACACATGATCTGCAGATAATGAAAAATGAACTATCTTGTGTCAGTAAATGTTTATTTCCTATGTTGAACGAAGTAGTTCCGAAATGAAAGATTGTCATTAGTTAAGATCTGCTTCTGTTAACAGGGTTGTGTTTTGAGTTATGCGTCTCAATAGCTGATACAGAGCACAAGTCACTTCCAAGCCCTTATTTATTTCATGTCTTTCAACCATGACTCATTATATTAATATTTTCATATTTCCAGTAAAACCAGTGTTCTCCACACAAGACGCAGGTGGTTCATTATTTTGTTCATTACAAAATTAAGAATTGCTGTACATCATTTACATATATGTTGAGATTTCAGGTCATAATTTAGTAAAAGGTTTAGCAGAAAGCATATGAACTGTTTTCTTTGTTTGTTTGTTTTTTGTTTTTTCAAAGTAGAAGATGTTCCTCTTCCAGAAAATGGTCACTCAGCTCACTGACCAGTCTGCTCTGGTTTATACAAGTTCACTGGTTATAGGGTAAAAGTCTTCTACTTTCAAAAAACTATGTTGCCTTTTTTGAAACCTCTTATTGTAAGTGAAAGCATAAGCGTGTGTGTGTGATAATCAGTTTGCATGACAGGAAAAAGTATGCAAACACTGAGGATATGAGTTTCCGCATATAAGGAGTTTCAGCACATAAGACAGATCTAGATTTGGAAATCTAGATCTGTCTGTTGGTTGAGCTGCCATAATTCAAATGGTAATTTGACATTTAAATTATTTAGACATTTTGAATTGCCCTGGACCTAATTAAAAATTATTCTTTCCTTTATCAGCTCTGCACCCATGTGTCATATGCTTCCTCTTTTGCTAGGTCCAATTTGAAGAAGAGTCCTCTGTTGTATTCTGACTGACCCTGCTCTGCTGGAACACAGAACTAATAATATTGTTTGTGCAAATTGAAGGCCTCCCCATAAATTTTGCAATAATAAAATTGTTTGCAAGTATCTGTCTGTGTCTCTCCTCTTTGAGTTGGATTGAGTAGACCAGTGTTTCTCAAATGGTGGTACATACACTGTTTCGTTATTTTTGACATGTGGACCCCTGCTTAGTCCCGGTTTATTCCCAGTTTTGTTCAGATTTAGTCATCGGTGCAGACTTTTTTTGTACAGCGGTAGTGCAGTCCTTGTTAACTTAGTCCTGGTCCTAGATCTGGATTAGTCCCCTTAGAGTCCTTGGTTTGTGCTTTTTTTGGTGATACATTTTTCTTGGTTAGTCACAAATCCATCCAAATCCAGTTTAGATCAGTCATCAGTCTGATTCAGACTCATTTTAGTTCCTAAAAATGGTTCTTAAAACGCCAACTGTGTGGGGAGGTGTTAGAAGTTTGAGAACCACTGGACTAGACTAATTGAATGCACTTACATGGCTATAGCCCAAGTGACTAAATCTGTTTGACGATCTATTTGTGGATGTGGAGGCAGTGAGGATTATTGCAGAGCCTCTAGGTCTATTTTCAGACCAACTATTTGTATGTTAGGCTGCAGCGACAGGTCACCATTACTGTGTTTGGAAAAAAAGACTGACTTCAAATGAGTCTTAAAGAGCTAAGTGGTCATCACATGAGTATGTATGTGAGATTAACTAGGTTATCAACCAAGGTTGATACAAGACCTGTTGATCACCCAGGACCATACTTCATTACAGAAAAGGCATCTGGAGCAACAGTTTGTGTAGGCTATAGCATAAAACAAAAGTAGTATGTTACAAAAGGGCTTAGTGTGGTGTTTCTAAAACAGTAGATCAACTCAAGACACAAAACTGGCTGACAGTTGGGTATATATGTTATTTTGGTCACAATAACAATCTAAAAATGCAAAAAAAAAAAAAAAAAAAAAAAAAAGGCATCTGGACTGACACTAACAACAGAGCCTGAAACAAACAAACAAACAAAAACTTACAATAGGGTGAGTAGAGTTGACAGTGAATCAAGAATGAAGGCTGACATAACATTTAATCATCAGAAGTCTTACAGATTTATTTTTCAAGTGTAGTTCGGGTTTAACCAGCGTAAATCTTGTCCATCCCTCATCTACCACTCATCACCTCATCACGTGCAAACATATCTGGATGGATTTGGTGGATTAATACATTCTTAGGCCATTGGACTATATATGAATGATAATGAATCAATGTTTTAAAACAAACTCAAGCGCCTTTAAAGTGATGTCCTTGGTCAACTTGAGCAGCTGCTCCTGTCAGATGTGCTCTTGAGTAAATCTCAGAGACAGCTTAAAGAGCAAAAGAAACCACGAGAGGCAGGCCACTAATTTCTTTGCTTGACCAGTGACCTGTGGTCTAATGACAGCGCCTGCTATGTTCCATGAACGCACACAGATGCAATATCTGTTAATTACGCGTTATTATAGCCTACATCACGACACGTTGATAATTGGGTTGGAAACATGAATGCACTTTCACGTAGCCTATACTTTACTCTTTAAACGGTCATATATCAGTTTCTATGGGCTCTTATAAACCTGTCTTCTCCAAGCGACAAAAAGGCTGTCCTCCAACCATTCACACTTCACATGTGAACAAGTGAACAACTGAAGAAGCACTAAAGTCTGTGTTCATATAAATAACATACAAACCGTACATTTAATTGCTTCGTGGGCCCTCAGTCCTCTCTGAGCGGGTCTCTGCTTATGTTCAGATAAGGTCCCTCCATGACACCTGCTTTAAACTGAAGCAAAATTGAATTAGTAGACTAAGAGATAAAAAATATAACAAGAAACCTATTATAAATGAGAGTTATAGTCATGCGGTCCCTGAGCCATCTCAAGAGAAACCATGTGGGCCTCTGGAGATAATGATCCAAGTCTTGAACGCACAACTGACTTGAAAGCAGCTGTTTTTGCGAATTAACCTTAACGTGTACAATAACCTTAAGCTATGTCTTCTAAACTACAGCTATATGCAGCATTAGTGGGTAATAAGGCTGTGTTTCTCTGTTAAGTGGCATCGTAAAGACCAAAATCCTAGTGAATTTCTTCTCAAAGCCTTCTCTTCGAACTAATGTCCAACAGAAATGCGCGAGGCTCATGAAACATTTTCACTGGTGAAGCAGAACGTGCGCCAGAGCTGGAGTCCTGAAATTAAAGAAGGCGCGGTGGGTCCTGGTTCTGACAAAGAAAACTGATGCTCCACCGAGTCCGCCGCTGAGCGCACAGAGCAACAGCGTCGAGTCAAATCCACTAAAGAGTCTCAAGACAAAGTGTTCAGCCCCGCCTTTAGGATGAATGTTCTTAGGCCTTTAGAAACCTGATCAATGTCTTCAATGAGACCTGGTACTTCTCTTAACGCGCGCTTTAGTGGGATCCTAAAAATGGCAGGTCTGAGAGGAGGACCACCTGCCAAAATGCTTAGACCTATCTTCACGATTAGGAACAAAGTCCATGTTATCGCTTACACACACACACACACACACACACACACACACACACACACACACACACACACACACTGGACAAATGTTTGAAATCCAATTTTAAAGATGGCTCCATCTTATACCCATTGTCTTCACGTGGGTTAAACTGTAACTCGTGCCTTGATGCGTCGGGTATTTGCTTAAAACACACTCTGTGATTCCCGCTCAAAAAGAAACAGCCTTTGTGCCAGGGCTGTCCTCACTGAGAGCGAGAACAGAAGCGCTTCTTGCCCGGATACAAGCTAACCAATGGAGTCTAGCGCGGCCGCGTGCTGCAGTGCAGCGCACGCAGACCAATAGCATCCAGAGCACGGCAGCGCCCATCTTCTTCTTTCTGCTCGTGCTCGTGATTATTAACACGCACATACAAGGAGATCACAAAAACGAAAACCATCTAATGAATATCAGTCAGCAGGTTTCTAAAAGCACCGTACACGCTGCATCCATTAAACACTGTGAACATGCCTTTGTTCATGTTTCCAAAATAATAAAAGAGCACAGTGTCTCACTCGCGCAGGTGAAAGGTGGACATTTTGTGTTCAATAAGTGTGTCGTATTCGCAGCGCGCGCCCCTGTCGTTTGTGTGATTAGAGTGCGCGAGGGTGTTTTCCTAATGCTTTGTGCCAAAACCATGTGTGCTAGTTCATTATGATCAATATCCAAAATGCTTTTCAATTAATACGCAAAGCACCTGCGTGTAACCACGGGCCATGGACGAATGACATCAGAGTTTATTTAGAGCACTAACACTGTTGCTGGAAACAGGTAACAAAAAAGATAATTATGTGTTGTATTTCTTCTCGTCTTATCAGACATTAGACAGTGTTAGTGTTAGTGTTTTATGAGGATTTAGGCTGTGCTTTATTGCACCGTTATCTGTTAAACCCAGAGTGGTCATTTTCATATATGCCAAATTATACACATTACGCACAAAGACGTAGATTACAATAGGCTAAATATATTGTTCTCAAACATCCCATTTTTTTATAAAAATGCTGTGATTTCAGTTCAGTCAGAAAACAGCTTCTCATAGGCCTCCTGAGCTCATTTCGTTCTTACTGCTATATGAAGATTTATAGCCAACCTATTGAAAAAATAATAATAAAAAAAATCTGCAGGGATCTATGGGCCTAACCTGTGTCCATTGTAATTCATTTGTAGCAGGTTAAATGTAGCCCAATATTTTGAGAGGAAAACAGCGACACAAAGTGAGCAGTTCCCTTTGAAACCCGATCAGCTTAAAAGCGCTGAGTGGATTATTAGTGTATTATTGTTTATTTATTCATTTATCCATCTTCAGATGTTAAGTGTAAATTCTTTTTATAATTAAAGCTTATAAATGGCCTACTGGGTTGTTATAAAAAAAAGACTAGTGGAGTGCAGGCCTTTTGCAGATTGAAGCTTGTGATTTTTGGAGACAGATGGGACGGTGTCTCCTCACATCAGTCTCACCTGAACCGGACCTAAACTACAGTTGTTAGAGTTTTTTTTTTTCAAGAGCACCAGAAATTAGACCCATTTAGTTTAAATGTTTAAAAATCCCCCCTCTTTAAATATTTAAAACAAAGCTAGTGTATTTGAACTGTTACCAACCACAACGCATTTTTCATCCACCTCATATTTTTCCAGTCTTCAAAATAGCAATAATACAACTTAAAATTAAAGTAAAAAAATGTCACAGTGTCTTGTGGTTTTAGTTTTAATTCAGCGCCCCATTAAAAGGCCAGGTACTGGCAACTGCGTGTTTCCAATAATTAGGCTACCTTTATTTAATATTACAGTGAACTAATTTTTCGGCTCAGACGCACGATCCAGACGGTTAATTTTGTGCGTAAATGCGCACGAATGACGCGGCACTTGGCAAACATTTGCCCGAATTTTGACTGCGCTGTGGATTATGAAAATGTAGAACGGCACGGTAAATTTTCAATGGCAAACATGGGTTTATTTTACGAAGCAAATATTGTTTACGCCTGTTGACGCTTTTAAGATACGCAATAGACTATTTTTATGAACAGTAGCCTCACATTAAAAATGGTTTGGGGTACTTTTTGGCTACAAAGATAGCGCAGGAAATGTTTTCAGTTTGTTGTTGTTGTTGTTGTTTTATTTCTAAATTGTGTAGGCTACAGAGGAGAAAAGCTGACTAATTAATCAGTCCAGAAATGCGTCCATGGGTCACAAGTCTGAGACTCTGACGTGTCAACCCCAGTTGGCACCTCTGACCGCAAGAGATAGCTTACAGTTGAAAAAAATATTTGCACCATTTTCTCGCTCGAAATGCAAGCTTGGTGATTGTTAGATAACGCTCTTGTTATGAATTAGAAGCAGCAAAGGGACTGGCCTACTTGTGTTTTATTAAGTGTCGTTAAGTAAACTAAAACGGGAAACTTTTATGAAGCGGGCTTTGGTTTGATGTGTCATGAGCTACAGTGAAAACTTAACATCAGGAACACAAGGTTTTATTAATCTCGCGCCATTGCTTTAAATAAAAGCAACTTGTCTGTGGGATTCGTCTTCTTCCTTGTGCCATTTCCGAGCGTGCATTGGCATAATCATTTTGCTACTTGTATTTAAATTGTAAAATGCGCGAAATGATACATTGATCGCGGAGGGACAAGCCACCATTTCCCCTGAAAGAATTCGCCTCGGCACAAGCTCCTCCCATCACTTAGCAACCCAGAGCACGTAGCAACGGCTGGGCCAATGAGCGCTCTGTTCAAGGTTCCACCGACTGCGTTACCCTAGCAACGACGTAAAAAATTGCGCTGACGTCCCCGCCGTTCTTGAATATTATGGTCTGTCGGGAATTCAGAGTGGCTGGGACTGGAGGAGAAAAATATCTGCTGCTCGCTAAGGTTAGCGCACAGCCAGCTAGCGGTAGAACGGTAGGTAGCACTGGGCAAACATGGAGCTGTCTGCCGTCGGGGAGAGAGTGTTCGCAGCCGAGTCTATAATTAAACGGAGGATCAGAAAGGTACGCGAAAGGTTGCCTCTTTTCTTCCACTGTTATCACGCATAAAGAGTGCAATTGTCCTGCAAGCTGCTAACCAAGTGGTTTGTTTCTGATGGCACGCAGGGTCGGATTGAATACCTAGTGAAATGGAAGGGCTGGTCTCCAAAGTAAGTCCTGCTACAGCGAGTATAGAGCATGTTTTAAGCTTTGTTTATGGCGCTCTCTCGGCCGTGGATGTCTCCAAAGCTAACGCGATTAAAATGTGTTGCGCGTTGGAGATTTTAGCTTCCAGGCTAACGCCACGGCCATCCACACAGCACAGCGCCCGCTTCCTTCGATTTAAGTTTATGTTTTATTTGGCAGATACAGTACTTGGGAACCCGAAGAGAATATCTTGGATTCTCGGCTGTTGGCCGCTTTTGAGCAGAGGTGAGCCATCTCCGTTGGCCTTTACGCGCACAGGCAGTGAATGTGTCTAATAAATATGCGGTGTCCCTGGTGCACTTTGCTCCGTGACACTCAAACCTGCTGCTGTCCGTGTTGTGTTCACAGGGAGCGTGAAAGAGAACTGTACGGGCCCAAAAAGAGAGGACCAAAACCCAAGACGTTTCTCCTTAAGGTTAATTAACTCATTATCTTGGATGTAGCTGTGGGTCAGAGCTGGCTGTGCGTCATGACAGGCTTTTGAACTTGTTTTACGTGCAACGTATGGCTGTGTCTTTTTTCCCTCCTCCCTCCAATTACCTTAAAATATGTTAATATAGTTAACAGCGCACTCTTTAAGTGTCGTCCATTAGCTTTGTATATTCTCTAGTAAAGTGTTAATTGTCTTTTTTAAAATACCTTTCACTCGCACAACCGGACTTTGAAGATGCGCATTAGTTTGTATTTAAAAAAAAAAAAAAAAAGGGTATTTTTAGCAAGCAACTGTATATGTTGAAAAGGTCACAGGATAAAGCTTTTTGGAAATTATCCATTTAGCCATAGGCATTTTCCTTTTAGGACAATGGACCGTGAAAATTGCCTAATGGGCCAAAGTTTATCTTGCTCTAAATACCTGAGCTGCCAGGACTGCTGTTTAAAAACTGATAGTGTCACCTCAAACTCTTTTTCTATCAAATATTGTGTTAATGCTGTATTTGCAGTTTCACATCTGCCTCCTCTTTCCTCCATTTCCCACAATCAATGTATTGCAATGAGGTAAAGGTAATTATTTTTAAACAAGCAAAAATAACACTGCAAAAAGATGAGCAGAGCAATATATTGTGAAATAATTATTTAAGCTGAACACTGGTTAACTTGGTTTTGTACAGAAATTCTAACTCTGTATTTTTATTGGCACTTAAATACAATTAATGCTCAATCACATTTAACCTTAGATAGATGCATATTTTTTCCTTTTTTAGTGTAAGAATAAAAATAAAGTAATCCTTTTCTGAAAGTTCTCATGTAATCCATGTGTGTTGTCCCCACAGGCCCAGGCCAAAGACAAAACTAAGTCTTATGAGTTCAGGAGTGATGCTGTCCGAGGCATCTCTTACCCAACTCCAGAGCCAGTGGTTACTCCGAGGGCCAGAGAAGGCCTTAGAGCTGTAGTCCCAACTATTTTTCCACCAAGCGCCGTCAACCGTGGAGAAAGCTTTCATGTTCAAGAGCTAGCCCTGCAGCAGCACTCTCTGCAGCTAACCAACTCTGATATAAATGTCCCGAAAAAGAGAGGGCCAAAGCCTAAGCCACGCTTTCAGGAAAATAGTTCTATAGTCTGCAAGCCCCACAAGAGGAGAGTAGAGGAGGATATGGAGCATGAGCCTCACAAACTACCCAAACTTCAGAGCACAGATGAGATGAGGGTGGTCACATCAGAACATGGTCACACAGAGAACCACAGCCACAAACATCACCATTTAAACAAACATCTTCTGTCTGGAGGAGAGTCCCATAAGCAGCTCTACACCCACCACAGCCTGCATCATAGGACGGACATGGACTCACAGAGGCCTAAGAACTACCTGGCCTCCTTCAAGCAACAGTCCAGGACAGGCCTTAGTCTGGGACGTCCTGCTGAGCTGCCGCAGATGGAGAGGCCATACTTCTTGGACAGGCCGTCCCCAATTCGACTTGATAATGACTCGGATGAAGTGACGTGGAGACCCTCTCTGCGTAATGTGGAGAATGTCCTGGTGACGGATGTGACCACAAACTTCCTGACGGTCACCATCAAAGAGAGCAGCACCTCGAAAGGCTTCTTCAGAGACAAAAGATGATTCTCTGTTTAGTTTAGATTATGTATGTAATGTATCAAATACATATGTGCATATGTATATAATATAAAGCCTCTATTTAATGTATTGACCAAATGAAGTTTATTTCATATGTGCATTGGTTAACATGAACATGTTCCTCTGCAACAGCTGGCTACTTTGTAAATCCTATTTTACAAATGAAATTAGAATGTATTTTTGTCACTGTATCTTCTTCCAGCCTGTGAGGCTAAATATTTCTCATTTGAACTAGACTGAGTTTGTTTTGTGAGGGTTGTATTTAAAATGCATAAGCACTTTGAAAATGACAAGTATTAAAGAATTGGTTTGTATTGACCCAGATGATCACAGCAACTGCTAACGCTGTGAATAAGCTTCCTAAACAAGACCACAATTAAAATGCCTTATCGGGCAGTATTTCCCTATTGTTACGAATATTTTCCATTTCCGTATCAGATATATTTTGCATTTTACTAGAAAATCTCAATGAAACTCCAATTATAACAAAAACCTTTTACTGTGTCAAAAATCTTTTTAGACTTTTTTAAAAATAAAACAAATGACTTGCATTTTCTGGTCTCATGGACTATTTGTTCTTGCCGTCATTAACGTCTTATTGCGTTAGCGGAGGCGCCCAGACTATCCACGCGAAGGCCTTTTTATTTAGTAGGCTATAGTTCACTCTCTCGGCCCGATAAGTCCGTTGGAAAACCAAAAACGGGTCTTTTAGGCCCGGGTAAAATCATAAAACCCGAGGCCTGGTTCACGCGCACAGGCCTGGTGTTAAGTTGTAGCCTTCCTTTTTATAATACCGACATTTACAAATAGGCCTAGGTCTGTAGTCTAAATGAAACCTATTATAGGCCCACTCTGCGTCCCAAAATATTTGCTCGACTTTTTTCCAACCGCAAAGTCACCAACAAATGAAATAGGCCAATTTATATTGTAGCGCGCGCAACGGGACTTCTTTAATGGCGCATGATGATCATCATAATAGCTATCAATACTTTGTAGGCCCGCTCACTACAGCCAAAACCATATTGTAGTGGGATAATATAGGCCTTAATGAATACATCGTTCAGATTCTTATTTAATCTAATTTGCGTGCCAAGACCAATACGCACTTTTAGTGATCCAGGCTATAATAGCCTATACTCACGTTCTTTCAAGCCTACAAAGCGTAATAATTCCCAAACTATCAAATAAAGCAGTATACGTATACAACGTATACAAAATAATTTAACAAACAGTAAAATCTGCTTGCCCATGATGCTTGTGCATTTTGTTATATTTTATTAAGACTGGTGTATAAAGGACATTGTTACCTACATTAACTACATCGTTTACACAGTAGGATTACATGCATGACCATTTATTGTAAGTGCCATTTAAAAAGAGATACACGTGGTTTGTAATTGTCATTTTGTTTTTGTCTCCACCGCTGACCATTCTGCTCGTTTTCTGTGGAAAAAGGCACAGGTTAGCACAAAGCAGCTTCAGAAACAGACAAAAGACATTTTATTTTTGTCTTTATGTACAGTATATGTCCCTGACTAACTGTTCTGGTGTGAACTGGTTCAAATAATCAAAATAAGACTCTTTGTTTTAGTCTTGGTAAATTATTGAGATAAAAAAAAAAAAACAGGTGAAATGACTTATTATCACAGACTTTCAGAAGGATTTTCATTGCACAGTGACCTAATTAGCCATTCTCAGGTGGGACCATCCTCAGATGGGACCATCCTCAGACAGGATATCCGTAGTTGCGGTCGCAACGGGGGTAGCAGTGTGGGTTGAGCCAGTTCTCCAGGTTGGTCTCCTGGGCCCTCTGATCCAGGGCCTGCATGTGCAGCAGATGCTCCTGGAATGAATCACAGTGAGTCATTGGTTATTAAAGTCTTTTCATTGATATGATTGTTTCATAATGGACTCTCATCATTTATAATTTAAGACTGCAGATTTTACTTTGTTTATTTTTAAAATGTGTAAAACGAATTTTAAATGTGGTTTTGAAAGAGTGAGAGTACATTTAGAGAAGATGTTTAATTTTGACTCACTGATATACAAAATATATTTTACACTGAGCCATTAACTTTATAAATACACTGTTATAAGAGTTATATAAACTGTTTATAAATCAATAGTTTTATTATTAGGATTTATGACTGTATTGGATAGTCTTTAGCCTGAGTGACCCTTACCCTCATTGGCTCATCAGGATGACCAGGTTTCTGCCTCTTACTGCGGAGGAGCTGCTTAGCAAAGCTCTCCTTGATGATAGGGTTAGCCTCTGGGACATACAGATAAGAATTAGGCTGTAGTGGGGTAAAGGTTACATCACATTTTAAAAGAAGTTATAACACATATCCACGTAGACCTGTTAAACTCCACAAGAACAGACTTGCTCAACTCTGGTTGGGTTCCTCAGCAGTTTCCTCTCTGCACTTCCTCTTGTGTCTGCTCTTAGTTTAACCTCTGCCACAGTTATGTTGTTTCTGCTGTGAAACATAAGTCACAGCTGTCTGCTAAAGCGGCTGGGTATTGGCAAATCCAAAAAAAACACTGCTCATAGTGAGGCCTATGTTTGGAGCCATGAATAACCTTCTCACCACTATCTGCGGCTTCCCTCATCTGTTTGGCCAGTCCATGTGAGGCTGTTTTTTTCACCCAAACACAGTCTCTGGGGACGTGCCCTCCTCCGTCCTGACCCACACACACGCACTGGTGAGGCTCTCTCTCTATTTCTCTCTCTCTGAGCTGAGTGGGACAGCATTGACAAGTTGGGTTATTTGGAGGAAAGTAACAAAGTGCCCATTCATGGCCTGGCTCCTTGGGGAGTCCGGCCCCGTGCAGCACGTGACCCCAGCTGGCAGATCGACTGGCCCCCTCCTCATCTTGACTAGAGGGAGCTGATGCAGAACCTCTGTCAATACAAGGACTGAACTACGTAAAAAAAAAATCACTGCAGCAACGTGGCAAAAGGTGCACATTTACATTTACAACATAGTATAGTGGTTAAAAAATTGCTTTTGTGATACGCATTAGGCCCTATTTTGCTGAAGATGGTCTTCAGCAAAACAGGGCTGAAGACCAAAACACAAAGGAATGTTTTCTTTGCAAACCATAAAGCATAACATTTACCTGAACAAACTAGTCTTGAAAGAATATACAGAATTGTGATATGCAATAGGCAACGTGCTTCTCCAGTTTTATCATACTGTATCAAACGTTTACAAAATACATTCTGCAAAACTTATAGTCTGCTCAATAGTCTGTACAATTGATATAGAAGCAAATAGGAAATGTTCTCAGATAAATCCGCACCTGCATAGATGGCCAGCAGGACCACGCAGAGCAAAACCACAGCCAGCTTCTTCATCTTGTCCACCTCGTTGTTTACTGCCTAAGTGAGTTCTGACTGGTCTGATGTCCCAACACAGTCCAGAGGAGGTACAGGGGTCTCCTCCTCCTCTTCCTGCCCCCTGGACTTCAACCACTATTACCTATTATTATATATATACCTGCCAAATGAGATACATTGACAGCCTAATAGATATTCAAAGTTTGTATGGATGTACCTACATTTAGGTGTAAAAGAGAACACGTTAAAGCTTTAATAACAATATTTCTAATCTTATTAGGCGATGGCGGCAGGTGACCACTAGATGGCAATACAAACATGTAAGTAGGTAAGCTGTTAGAGACAACGGTATTTTTCACTGTGGCAGAAGATAAGGGACCATTAGTGATTAATAAAATGGATATGTAGCAGTATTTTGTTGTTTGCTGTCACTTAATTATGTTCCTAAATGTCTAAAGTGTCTACAGCACCTACCTAAATATGGGCTAAACGTAGTATTCAGTCATAGAGACAAAGTTGCCCCCTATTAACATCCGTGTCACGTGTCCTCACCACTGGACACTTATATGATTAATAAAAACCCAGAGACAGGGACAGAGAGATGAATCTTCAATGTAATTATCTAACACGCCAGAGCTCACGGCAGCTCTGCTCACGGCGCATGCGTGCGTCTGTGCTACAAAGATGACAGACCCCAGAGATAAAGATTTCTGTGTACTTCCTTCTTCGCTCAAACCTTATCAAAGGAAATATAAAATAAAGACGCTTTGGTTTTTCATGAATGTCGATAACGTTGTGATAATTTAACACACTACCGAACTTGTAACGTGCGTTGAATGAAGAAGTCAGTGGTTAGCATATGCACAAATCAGTTATTGGTTAGCCTCCGGCCTCGCTCTTAGCGTGTGTGCAGACTGTCACCATCTTGTTTCTCAGGCCATCTTTGTTAAAGCTAAGTTAGCGCTGAAGCCTCTGTCTCCGTCGCTCAGCTGCCGTTGGAGATGCGTAGCTTACACTGAGATCTTAATACTTGACCTTTACCTGCCGCTAATGCTGAACTTATGAACATGGGAGACCTGTGGGGGCCGTCTGGGGGGTCCTGTGGGGGGTCTGTAGTGGTGTTTAAGTAGCTTTAGTTCACTGGTTTCCGTTGTTTCACGTCTCTCTCTCAGCAACAGCCCGCAGCGATGGTCGCGGAGGCGGGGGACGAGTGGTCGCTGCTGCTGTGGACGTCTCTGGCCGTGATAGTACCGGTCTTTATCACACTGTGGTGCAGCGTACAGCGATCTAAGCGGAAAACACACATGAAGGATTTCTTCCGTAAGAGTAAGCACGGCTGGCACTACACAGATCTGTTCAACAAGCCAACGTACTGCTGCGTATGCTCTCAGCACATCCTCCAGGGCGCCTTCTGTGACTGCTGCGGAGTCTGTGCTGATGAGCAGTGCCTGCGCCCCGCGGACCGCAGCCTGCCCTGTAAGGACATCATGGCCCCCTCCAGGGCCGACGGGGCCATGGACCACTGCTGGGTGCGGGGAAACGTGCCCCTCGCCAGCTACTGCTCCGTGTGCAAACAGCAGTGTGGCACGCAGCCCAAACTGTGTGACTTCAGGTAAGAGTGATGCTACAGGTGCAGCTGAGTAGGAGCCTGTCAGAGCTAAGAGCACTTGAGTAAACTGTGGGTTCCACTTGAGTAAAAGTGTGTTGCACCAGTTGTCTCCTGTCCACATGCTATAACTCAGCTCTAAACGTTTAATCCTACTTTAATATGCTCTAATGGGAGCTGCTGCTCTCTGCAAGAGGAATCTATTTAATCCTGGTCATGTCCTTGTCTAGTTTCGTCAGGGGTCATGATCAACACAGAGATGTGTGTTTGTTTCTCAGGTGTGTGTGGTGCCAAAGGACAGTGCACGATGACTGTCTGAACGACATGTCAGACATAGACCAGTGTGATTTAGGGGAGTTTCACAGTCTCATCATTCCGCCTCACTACCTCTACCACGTCAACAAACTGAGGCGCAGGCATCCGGATGAGTACTGCAAGGTACACTTAACTCAGGTTTAACATTGATATTACCATGCTTATTACACTGTTAGACACATGTGTTTTTTATTTCTTGAAGCTGGCAGTGTCCTGTGGGAGCAGTTGGACACCAGTGTTGGTCTTAGCGAACACTCGCAGCGGTAACAACATGGGGGAGGTCCTACTTGGGGAGTTTCGTACCCTCCTTAATCCAGTGCAGGTCAGTGTGTCGTGTCTCAGATAAACTCAAACACTTCCTTTATACAGTCTATTTACACTCAGATCCTCTCCTTATTCCCTGCAGGTGATTGACCTGTCTGAGCTTAACCCCTCCAAAGCCCTGCAGCTGTGCACCTTGCTCCCCCCAGGCAGTGGACGGGTGCTGGTGTGTGGAGGGGACGGCACAGTGGGATGGGTGCTGGATGCCATAGATACAATGAAGCTCAAGGTAAGGTTTGTCACCCAGGACACGTTAGAAGGATATTTTTTTTCTCTCCACCATCTGTCAGCGTTTCTCTGCCAAGTTAATAATAAACCTGCTGCTTCTGTGTTTCCATTTGCCAGGGTCAGGACCAATTTATCCCAAGAGTGACCATCCTGCCTCTTGGGACTGGAAATGACCTGTCCAACACTTTAGGCTGGGGAGCTGGCTATGCCGGAGAGATCCCCGTGGAACAGGTTATGCGTAACATACTTGATGCTGAAGTGGTCAAAATGGACAGGTGAGATCTTTTGACACAGAGAAACGCTTTCGATTTGTTTGTTTGTTTTTTTGGTTGCTAACATTGTAAAACTTTTTCAGATGGAAAGTGCAGGTAGCTTCAAAAGGCCTGTATTTTCGGAAACCAAAAGTAAGTGTCATCATCTGTAACTTATGCTTTTAATTTTTACTACATATTATTCCCATCAAAATGCAATTCAGCCAGAAGGGTTCACACGCTAGTGTATTTTTTTGTACCAGTCCCAAGCCTGGATAAATGTGTCAGTCACTGTACACTATGAGGCCTTTATGCCAAAGATGTCAATATATGGAGACACAATTGCAAATAAGTGCAATCCTAGTCTTTATGTCTCTTATCATATCATTGCAGGTTCTGTCTATGAACAACTACTTCTCTGTTGGACCTGATGCCTTGATGGCCCTGAATTTCCACACACATCGAGAGAAAACGCCTTCCTTTTTTTCCAGTCGTATCATCAACAAGGTCAGGAGAGCTTTAAACCACCTTATTTTCCTGTGCAAATAATGCTTATGCTGATATTTGAATGTGTGTCTCTGACAATGCCTGTCTTTCTTTAGGCTGTGTATTTTCTGTATGGCACCAAAGATTGTTTAGTCCAGGAATGCAAGGATCTGGATAAGAAGATTGAGGTACAGCTTTGTTTAAGTACACTCAGAAGATATTATGTGCATTTCACTTAAAGCTGAACTATTGAAACAAATGGAAACCAGATTCTTCAAATGTTTACTAATGGTATTTCTGTCTGATGTGTTATGACCATAGCTGGAGTTGGATGGAGAGAGAGTGGTCCTGCCCAGTCTAGAGGGTATAATAGTGTGTAATATCGGCTACTGGGGCGGGGGCTGCAGACTGTGGGAAGGCATGGGAGATGAGCCCTATCCCCCCACCAGGTAAAAAATAGTCAAGGACAGCGGTGATATAATCATAAAATGTTGTAGAGTTTAGAGACAGTGGTACTGAGGAAAAGATGGATGCAAAGCTGGAGGTAAGATGTCGAAGTTACAGGATTAGGAAGGAGAACATCAGAGGGACAGCTCATGTTAGATGTTTTGGAGATAAAGTCAGAGAGGCCAGCCTTGGATGGTTTGGACATGTAGAGGAATAGTGACTATGCTGGTCAAATCATGCTAAGGTTTGAGCTGCCAGACAGGAGGCCTTGAAGAAGACCAAAGAGGAAATGAATGGATATAGTGAAAGAGGACATGAAGTTGTGAGAAGAGGATGTAGTGGTTAGGTTAGGTTAGTGGATGGAAGATACAAAATTAATATGAAATGAAACAGAAGTTATTATGATATCAGGCCAGGGGACTGTAGAGTCAGGAAAATGGACCTTAAATAAATATGTATTATATTTTGTGATAAGAACCAGTTACACACTTCCTTGAATTAAATTAAATTATTATTAAATTAATTGACATTTTCATTGGTTGCCTTACTGTAATGTTACTGGCCTTTATGTTTGAGCAAATCCACAAGTGGCCAAAAACGACATACAGTATACTCACAGAACGAGAGTATTATATTGTGAATAATTGCAATATACCTTTAAGGGGCTTTTATTCATATTTTTAAACCAATCTTGGTCACCTCTAGAAGAAAACCTTTTAAAAGTACTCTACGAGTGCCAAAAAGAAACCGGTGAAGAGACCAACAGAGTGCAGACTGTTGTGATCTTTTGAACAAAAAGAATAAAAGGAACTTAACTTACTTAAACCTCATGTATGATGCCACTTTAAGATGAAAAAATAGTTTTAAGGAATCAGTGGAAACAGAACTGGACACTTTTTGGGGGGGATAAAGGAATTAGAGCAGACTGGATGTAGAGGGCTTGATGATTATTATTATTTTTTGTATTAATCCTTTATTTATACAGGTTGGTCTCTTGAGACGCAAGGTCTTTACAAGAGAGACCTGTGTCACAACACATTACAATATTACAACACTGGCATAGATTAAAACAACAACGTAATTGGTCTGTGCTTCCTGGAGTGGGAGGGGGTTCGTGGGAGAGCCAGAGGTTCATGTAACCGAGCGTTTTGAGGGCTCAGAATGGCTGTGCCAGAGAATAGGGGATTAGTCAAACAGGCGTGAATAAAGCAAAACACAACTCTAGATATGTTTTTGATGGGGGAACAACATTATAAAATGGTAGAAAGCTCAGAAAAGTCGATTTTGCATAATATAGCCCCTTAAAACCGTTATCATCCTATGCCTAAAGTACTGTATTTATTAAAATACAATCTAGACTGAGTTAAACTAATAACTACACATTGTGTTAAGTAAGTTACCATGACAACAAACTGACCAATGACGTGTCACTTCCTGCAGACTGGACGATGGTCTCCTGGAGGTGGTTGGGGTGTATGGCTCTTTCCACTGTGCTCAGATCCAGGTGAAGCTGGCCAACCCTGTGAGACTGGGACAGGCCCACACCGTCAGGGTAAGGTTTAACACGCACACACACACACACACACACACACACACACACACACACACACACACACACACACACACACACACACACACACACACACACACACACACACACACACACACATACACACACACACACACATACATATACACACATTTACACCAGCTTATTGTGTGATGTTGTAAATGGGGCTGGAAGGAAGACCATGAGAGGCTCAAATTAGTTTTCACTGGCAACTGCCTCATTACAATCTAATTTTCACAAATGGGATGAGGAACACAGGCACAAGAGGAAAGCTGCAGCTGGTGTTTACACTCATGACACAGTTAGATTTCCATGTTCAGTAGATCATTCATAACACAACCATGGCAGGAAATGGCACCAGCTCATTGAGGTTTGTTTCAGAGACCTTGAACATAGCATGGCCAGCTTTATTAGTACTTTACACAGACATTTTCAAATTTTTACTGATTTTACTACCTTTGAATGCGATTGGAAAGACATGCAACCAATCAAGGAAAATAAAAGTGTCCCCACAAACCCACCTCACTTTTTTAGAAAAGGAAATGGGTCTGCTGGAAATCATTAAGAAGTGTTAAGGTTTGTGACACTGATATGGATATAATTATTGCTTCCTCATCTCTGAATAAATGCTAAAATATTGTTGCTGAGTTTTACGTACAAGTACAATAAACTTTAATCTTATAAACATTTCAGAATAAAATTTAACAAGAGTTCAAATGTGGTCCTCTCTCTCCAGCTGGTGTTGAAGAGTTCAAAGATGCCCATGCAGGTGGATGGAGAGCCGTGGGCACAGGGCCCCTGCACCATCACCATCACACATAAGACCCAGGCCCTGATGTTGTACCACAGCGCTGAGCAGACCGACGATGACGACGAATCCAGCGCCTCAGAGACAGAGAGCGCCACCCCTCACGACTCCCCCAGACCGCCAGGATCTGCCACTCCCCGAGCATGACCGGACTACACATGTAATCAGTTTTAATCTCACCTTTCTGTCTAGTTTTTTTTTTTTTAACGTCTCCTGTATTTGTTTTGAATACACTTTGACCTTAGTCACCTATAGATCTTTATAGTTTTTGGAAACAAGTTAAGCAGACTGCAATTTATTAGAATTTGATAAATTAGCCACCATTTGACAACTTATATTTAATGTCAGTGCCTGGGTAGTGAGCATTAGCAAGGGGCTCAGTATTTTGTTTTATTTACAGTGGCTATAAATGTATGCTATATAGGTTAAAAGCCACAGGGTAAAAATTACTTCTGTTATGCTGAACACATGGCCACAAAACCATAGTAGACCACAAGAGTCATTATGTGCTTAAGGTTTATCCACCAAAGACAACAAAACCTACTTTAATAAGTTAAATTTGGCTATAAAAATGACTACACCCCAATACCCACAACAAACGTCATTTTGAATATCTTAACTAGTTTAGGTTTGCGCCCTTGTCTAAATGCCTTGTCTGAATGTGTATCTGCCAGGCCACAGGCTTTAGAAACATAAGATAAAAACAACAACAGCTGTTTTTATCTGTCCTTTGTATCACAATGACCCAACCTCAGGTTTACCCTCAACACTTAGGAGCAGAACAAGTGAATGGTTTGGAGGTGTATACTGTATTTTTTTCCTGTTCATTTGCACTGACCCCTTGTGCCATAGAAAGTTTATATAGATATATTCTATAGATTATACAGCATTTACAAGGATATTTGGGGTTTGCTCCACCAAAGCTTTGGCCATTTGAGAAAAAAAAAAACTTTAGAAAATGTTATTAATTTATTTCTTACTGAGTACAAACAGCATTGAATTGAAGCATTTGTTTCGTTGATTCTGTGTGTATTTGGATCCCTCCCTCGTATGAGCTCGCCTTGCCAAGTGTTTACAGGTTAAAGGCCGTACCTCAAGACTGTGTTGTGACAAGCTGCATCACTGGCTAACCACTCGATTTACTTTATGCACTGTCTAAAAGCTCAGCGTAGTGGTATACATTTCCAGTACATATTTAAACACGCATATTATTAAACATAAGAGACTGAGTTGTGTGTTGAGGAACTACTGCCATAAAACTGCTGTATATGGTTCTTTTTTTTTTTTTTTTTTTTTTGCACAAGTGTGAAAATTTGGCTTTATCTTTCATTTGCCTCACTATTGTGTTTACAAGTTGTGCTGCACTGTTTTTGGCACTTATAATAATAATTAGTTATATTCATATTTAGCTGTGAATTTATTGCCAATATTATAACCTGTTAAAGAGATTATATTGTTGTGTTAATTTTTTTTTTTGTGTTCAAGTTCCCAAATTTATTTTTAAAGCAGTCCTACATCACTACCACAAGATGGCAGTCAACAATGATTTTCTGGGTTAGCTCTACAGAGAATGGTTGGAGTGTGTCTTTCTGTGTGACAAAGTGTTTCATTTGTGGAAAGAGGCCATTGTGTGTTACTTATAGCCATATTCAAATAGACTTTTGAATGTTAGTTAACCTTATAAGCATAAACAGAGGAGCTTGTTGAGCTGAGTGATGCTTATGCGACTATGCCCTTAATTGCAGGCAACAATCCCTTCGCTGCCCTAAATTTGTCTGTGAACACCTTTGTTTTGTTTATGGACCTTCTGTTTACTGAGTACTTTGTCTTGCACTGAAGTTAGTTTTTTAGTTTATGGCCAGGCTTGCAGGCAGCACCGCTCTGGCTTCATTTCATTATCCGTAGGCTTGATGATATTTTGTGCCTCTCTATAGTTTGTAGATAAACTGGGTAATGTGCGTGGGGTGTGTATTTTAATTGTTTAATGGCTATGTTTGTTCACTTAGTCCTGTCTTTAACTCGAGGAGTTTCTCATGTGATTCTATAAAACAGTTTGAGTTTTTTATAGTAGCATTATACGGTGTTTGTTATAAGCAGTTAAAACTCATAAAACATAAAGGTTTGAAAAGTGTATGTCGTGTCTTGGTTGGGAACACCCCACAAGAGCTGCAGTTTTGGAGATGCTCCTCTGACCCAGTCATCTAAGCCATCTCAATTTTGCCCTTTCGCCTCTGATCCATACATACCCTTACATTTTTCCTGCTTCTAACTAACACGTCTTTAAGGAAAAAATGAACACTTGCTCCCTAATAAATCCCACCCTCTGACAGGTGCCATGATGAAGAGATTCTCTGTTTTAATCACATTATCTTTCAATGGTCATAATGTTATGCCTGATTGGTTTATATACTGTATTAGGACAGTACATGTTTGTTGCTCTGCCATTTCTAGATTTACAGTAGCCACACAAATTAACAACTGGCTGCATAGCAAAGGCTTTGGAGTGTACATTATACCAGTTGATTGATCTGACTATCTAACCTAGTTTGTTTCAGTTTAAGAAAAGTGCTGTTAGTTTGACTGAAGATAGTTTACCTGTTACCAGACTGCATTTCTTTCGTATTTCCAGGTTTTGAAACTTTGTAAAAAACTCCTCTAAGCAGGTGATAAGCAGTATTTTGTATATTGTAGATTTGACAGTAGATGACTGTGTGATACTGTGTCAACATGCTGGGGTTTGATCCAGCTGCTGCTTGCATTTCACTGTGTTGTGTGTAGAAATATACAATTATTATTCATGATATATTTGACAGACTGTGCTTTCTGTTGTAACATCACACACTAATGAGTGTGATTACAAAGATGGATTCAAGTGAGTAAAACATGTTATTAATCAATACTGAGTAAGCCTCTAGAGGCTGTTGCCAAAAGAAATGAAAAGAACGAGATTTAATTGCTAACAATCATAACAGACAAGTGTTTACAAGAGTGCACTGATGTGTCAGAGCTCATGTTGATTGAACTGAATGTAATGAGATGACCTTTTGAATCTGACATTCCCATAAATATTTTCATAAATAAACCATGTGTCATGTTTTATTGTGTAAATATCATGAGCTGGGCCGTCGACAGGTTTGCTGGGGCCCGGGGCAAGAAGGCTTCACATGGGCCCTTTTATAATAGAAAATATAAGAAAAAGGACCATTTCTGGGCCGATCTAACCCTGAGGCCTGAGACGACAGACCCCCACCCTCCTGTTCACAGACCTGATTATGACTGTGTACATCGTGTGTGAATGGATAAAAATCTATCCTAAATCTGACTGTGACAGCTGTGCAGTGTTTTTTTTTTTGTTTTGTTTTGTTTTGTTTTTTTCAATAAAAATGTATGTAATATATTCAATCCCCTCACAAACCACTTTTGGGTCCCAAATCACCAGTTGTCAATCACTTAACCTAAAATTGAGAGCCACATACTGAAAAATGTAAGGAAAAAAAATCACTGATCATAGGTGATGTATTTAAACTCACTGACTGCTGTTATAGCTTCAGGGATTTTCACACATTTATCTAATCTATAGTTATCTGGGCTTTGGACCAGCACATTGCATGAATAATTATTTTCAGTGCCCGAACCAAAAATTAAATTTTTTCCCCATACCTTTATGCCAGGTCCACCTCAAACAAGTCTGAAGCATTTTGCCTCATGATAAGAAGTACAAACTGCAATTTGAGCCAATTAAAAATGAAGCCTAAGTGCCAAAAAAAAAAAAAAGGTCCATAGGGGCCCAATGTGGCCCGTGGGTCATAGTTTGAACACCCCTGACGCAACCTAAAATTACTATCTGAAAATTAGTTTAACTAGTTTAAAACATCTACTAATATTTAATAGTATTAATACAGTTTTGTAAAATAAAAACGTCATGTCAATGTATTGAGCTTCTTAAAGACCACACCCAAACTAGTCTTGCTTACACCTCGTGATGGCCTTATACAAACATCCAGCAGTGTTTAATCATAACTACAGTTTGCTAAGTGACTGTACTTGCGTTGGTGTGGTTTCAATCCTGAGAAAAGACAAGGTTCAAAACAACTACTCACATCCCCCAAATCTGCTGACAACAGATGGACTTGTATTGAAACTACCACAATTAACTATTGCCCATTTTTAACAATAATGGGTTAAAATGTTAAGTGACAAAAATACAATAACTTTTTTTCTTTCTGGCTTTGGCCTTCTGCAGTCACCACAGCAAATCATCGGTATCTCAATGTGCATTGTTGTGCAGACTGATTTGGCATAGGTTTTACATCAGATGCCCATCCTGGCACAACCCTCTCCATTTTTCTGGGCTTGGGACAGGCACAAAGAGTATACTAGCCTATGACCCCTGTGGCTGGATTACACAAACAGATGAAATAACACACTAATCAAAATAGACAAATTATGAAATAAATTAATACAATTACAGTAATAGTAATGGCAAAAGGCTCAAGTAAAATAATAAATTAAGTAATTAACTATTTTTGAACATTATAGGATATTAATTTTCATAGTGGGTCATTAAAAATAAGACAGCAGCACAGTACATAAGTGCTTTTATGCAAATAAAAGAAAACACAAACAATAGAGTAAACTTTTTTATTGATTTGAATAAGTGCAACATCACTGAGGAGGAATAACAATATGATTTTAAGACATGGTATAGCTACAACTTTTACATTTGGTCTACAGAAAATTATTACAATAGTATGATAATGAATAATGTACAATAGTTTAATAGTGAATAATGGCGTACATGACCACATACATTTTTTTTTAATTTTACACCACAATGCAATGAGTTATAATAAGACAATCTGGATCTTTTGCACATTAAGCACAAACGACAAAAGGTTTCTCTTCCAATTAAACATTAATACAGGATAACAACCGTAGCCCGAACTCCAACTTTAACATTTAAATCACAGGAATCAACCTTTAACATTTTAAGAGTAAAGTCCAGTTGCTGCATCAGAACACAAAGCAACATTAACTATCATCATTTGAGTTGGATAGATGCAAAATGTATGCCTCTTATTCCAACGCACAAAACCAAGTGGATAGCAAAATCCTTTCAAAGTGAAGCAAAAATATGAATGCTGCTTAGGCAACGTCTGTAATGCCTGCAATGGTTGTCTGCTGCTAAAATGAATGAGTCTAATGTTTAAATGTTCACAGTTGAATAACATTACATAATTGGTCAAAATAATCTTTACAATACTTACTTCCCGTTTGTCTTCCTACAGCTGCCCAGAGAAAGAAAATGGTAAATTTAAATGTTGTACTACAAGTTTGCTTTATCTGACCTATTGTCATTGGGTTTGTTCATTAACAGTATGCTACCATAAGTGCTCACAGTCTAGAGATTAAACTACACACTATTGATTGACATTATAAGCCAAATTCTGGACTATTGCCTCAGAGCCACATTATCTTTGCTTCACCTTAATCATGTTGGAAAGGTTCACTTGTCCACTTTTATAAACAGTCTAGGCTCCAATTAATTCCACAACAATCATTAAAGAAAATAAGCAAAAGTGAAAAATAAACAGTGTGGGCTGAAGATCTTTTAAAGAACCTTCAACCAATGAGTTTAAACCTCCACCTCCACCTCCTCGATAAATCCCAGAGCAGAACAGAATCTTAAAATGAGCAAAGGCCAATTATTAGCCCTTCACTTGCAACACTGTAACTTTTCCAATCCCAAAAAGTGTATTTTTCTTAATTTTTCATAAAACAGGAAAACTAACCCATATTTTTAAGCCAATAGTGGAGCTTGTTTTAACATACTCACGCTACTATACTAACTGTTCTTCACTATGTAATGGGGCAGTATTTTGATGCATTTCTTGATGAAATCTACACAAAAAAAAGTGTGTATCTTTTCCGTAGCACTTGTCATCTTTGTTCTTTAGTGGAAAGTTGCATAGTGTTGCTTTAAGCTGTACCCTGTACTGTCAGATGGTTGTTTCACACCATTTGGCACATGCAAGACAAAACTGCCCATGTGATATGATACAATACTGTATGCATTCACACACACAAGAAGCACAACCAGCATATAAACCCTCAACCGGCCAATAATGTTCTTCAGCAAATTCATCTCATGTGGGATCGAGAAATTATGCGATCCTGTGAAACTATGGACTTCTGACAAACCCGTCTTTGTTTAAGCCGTTTAGTTATTTGAGCTCATAAACTCATGGGACCAAACTGGAGCAAGAGCTTTGCTGCAAACCTTCATCTCTTTATATAGATTTGTTTTTAATTTTCCAAACAAAACTAAAGAGAAAAGAGCAGACTGACAGAGTATAGCCTATATGACTATTGTTCTCAGTTAGTCAAAGGGAGTGGCCTCATAGGACTGGGCAAAACACTTGTTATACAGAAACCAAGCTAAAGTAACAATGTCAACATTAGATTTGTATTGAAAATGGACATTGCACAATGTTTTTCCAAGACACAAAATGGATGGTGAATTTTTCCAAGTAGTACTTGATTGGAGCCAATACCAAATACTAGGGATGACTCCCTCTGGTCGCTTAGACAATTTATCAGACGTGAGGTCTTAGTCCACAAAACTAGCAAATAGCAAAGGTGATTTTTAGATAACAGCCATCTTTTCTAAATGTTTTATCACCTAATTAATGTAAAGTCACTGTGTGGTAAGTCCCAGAACATATCCTTTGGTCGATTTTGGTTGATTAATTGCTGTACTGGGCATAACTTCAGTCGACTAACAATTTTTTTGGTCGACTACAGCCCTACCAAATACGTACATAAAGATGATCACTGTTTTGAGTTTCTTTTTGACACTCCTATCTGACAACAAGAAATTTAAAACTGTAATTAACCCAAGAACACCTTTTCCAAAAGGATAAAGATGATCAATTATCTATTGCTATGTACGGAAGCTGCAAGTGACCATAGATTCATAACTTTTTTTCACCCATTATCTGGTTATAACAACTAAATTCTTTAATTTTCCTGAAATAAAGACTTATTTTTCTTGTAATTACGAGAAAACCGTTTGTTTTCCTGAGATAACAACTTAATATTATCTTTATCTCAGGAAAACAAACTGTTATCTAGGAAAATGACAGAATTTAGTCATTATAACAAAATAACATGAGGGGGAAAAAAAAGTTATATATAGATGGCTGCTTACAGCATCTGTATGTAGCAAAATATCTTGTTTTTCAAGGCTTTTTGTCAGATCATATACCACCCATTTTTACTGACATTTATATACTTGGTTTTATTTTTTTTACTATTAGCATTAGTCACACTGCCCAGTCCCTACCTTTTGACACACTCCCTGCATGCAGCATGACATCAAACAACAATGTGCCCAACAGTAAAGCAATATTTTACCAGGACACACCTATAAACATCACAGTGTCGGACTCACACTGCCAAGTTACACAACACAACTGTACCATATTGTAAACGGACAATGGGTGTTATGTGCATGCTGTTATAAACGGCTTAAGTCAAGACAAGAAAATCCTGACTCCTATTTGTCATTTCAATAACAGACAAGTGGCTAGGCTCTTTCATTGTGCCAGACACTAAACTTTGTGTTTGGCCGATCACAATCACCTCATAGTCAAGCAGTATTACGTTACTACATTTGTTTTCTTATCTGTATTATTTAACGCCTATAAGAACACATGCAGCAATTATACTTCTTACACCAAAGGTGAAATGCAAGCCAACTGTAATTATTTACTACCATTATTACACTGTGACAATCTAGCCACAAGGACTCCTTATGCCAGTCCCAGGCCCTGATAAATGTCGAGGGTTGTATCAGGAAGAGCATCCCGTGTACAAACTTTCTCTGTGTCAGTAAGGTTAGCACAAATGGTTGATTATGATTGATTATTAAGATTATGTACTCAAAACACACAAGAAATTTAGTTTTGGTCACTTTTTGTCTTTTCAATAACACTTTTTTCCTTATTCTAGGATAATATTTAGAAGTATGCTATTATGTACAGGCGCCCATCAATAAAGTAGAATATTGCAGAAGTTAGTATTGAACATGTCAACATTTTTCTAAGCAAGTATATTTCTGACATGGTTAGTATATGGTGAAAGGATGGTCTTTCCACTTCCAGATTATGGCCCAAACAGAGCTCACCGGGATATTCAGAGGTTTAGAAATCTTCTGTAACCTATGCCATCAGCAGGTTTTGCAACAACAGGGTTAAAGCAAAGTTCTGGAGAGAGCTCTTTGCTTTTACCCACAGATGTTTCCTATGTGACATCTTTGTAAAGAGACACCTTTTTACAGGTCTGATGAGAGGCAGCATTGCTTTCTGATCACTGATAGATTACTGATGGTGTCTTGGCTTTCCAAGCCTTTTTGCACCTCCCTTTCTTCATGAATTCAACACTTTTTGTCTGTACAATCCTAAATTGTTAAACGTAACTTAATTTCTGAATGCATTTGTTTTAGTTTCTTGGTATGTGTGGATTGTTGTTGGTTGGTTGTTACCAGGACTTGACATTTACTTTTTTCCCCTCACTGGTCGCCGTGGCTAGTCTTTGTCAAAAGTTACTGGCCAATTAGTGTTTTTACTAGCCACAATTAGTTACGTTTTTGAGTATATTTTACAGAAGAAGCCGAAGGAATATGTTTTTCATAGGGTTAGGGTCAAATATTGAAAAACAGTTTTACCTCAAGGCAGAATACATTGTATCTCTGTGCATTAGGTGTCACACCTTTTAAATATGTTATTCTGTTTAAATTAATATTTTTCTTTTTTTAAATCATGATTAATTACACTAATGCCGAGTAGCATAAATTCAGACCTAACCTCTAAAGTTAGGATATAGGTACAGCGTTTCCCACCTGTTTATATTGAGTCTATGGAGGTACATTTTTAAGACCAACAGACACAGCAAGACGTTGTTATTTTTTCATTTCTCATTTAACTTTTTTCATATCTGTAACATTTATTAACATATTTTGCTTTTACTTTTTATTACTATTTAGCATTTTTTATTAATTTAGTTTTATTATAATATTGGTGGTGAAAATGTTCCAGTAAATACCACATTGTTCTAATTCGAACTTATTTGCTTTATATACATTTTAAACTCTGCATTGCAAACTCTGAAGTATGCAAAAAATTTAAACTGGTCAAAGTGGCAAGCAGTGGAAGTGCCACTAGCCAAAACAAAAATCTACTCACATTTAGCCAGTTGGCTAGTGTTAATGTCAAGACCTTGTTGTTACCGACATGTGGTGAAATTTCCTGTCAGCACCATGTCAGAGATATACTTTTGTTGAGAAAAGCTGAGACGTGTTCAATATTTATTTTACCCATGGTAGATTACACAGAGATACCTTAACCCTAATAAAATGTGTGTTTAACTTTTACATAATTGTAATTTTGCTGACGTCTGCCTGTATTAAGTATATCTTATGGCTGCAGCTTGCACAGATGAATAGAAGAGCCACTGGAAAAAATCCAGAAAGCTGGATACACAATGTTAGCAAACGGGAAGACAAACGTATGGAAGGGATAGGCCCGGTCTGCCACGTTATAAAAAGTGGCAGTACCCCCCTCATAATCTAACAACACGCCCACACGTTTGGGATTAGGATTGGGCAACACAGTCTCACTGCTATTGTGCCACGCAGAGAGTTTCACATTAAACCACTCTACGCACCATGACTGGTTATTGCGGCCCAGGCGGCTGTTGGGGCCCTTACGGTCGATGGTGTTGTAGGCCAAACCAACGCCGATGAAGTTGTTGCTGGTCATCTTGACTTCCCAGTAGTGGCGCCCGGTGGAGAAGCCCTTGGAGGTGAGGACCTGCGAACAGACGGCGAACCGCTCAGGGCAGTCAGGATAGTCAATGTGCTCGTCGGACACTACAGCTCTGGTGAAGTTATCGGTCAGCAGGATGCGTTTGTGGGCCGTCTTTGGGTCCAGTGTAAGAACAGTGCCATCTGGTAGAGACAGAAAATAAAAGTTGGTAACACTGACCACTATGAAGCAGCAATAAAGCATTAATGAATATGTCATTAATAATATACTAATGTACATACAGTGGATAAAATTAGTGACATGTCAACATTTTTCTAAGCAAATATATTTCTGACATGGCTGGTTTATGGCGGGAGGATGGTCTTTCCACTTCCAGATTATGGCCGCAAGAGAGCTCACTGAGACTGATTCAGAAGTTTAGAAATCCTTCTGTAACCAATGCCATCAGAAGGTTTAACAACAACAGGGTTAAAGCTAAGGTCTTGTGAGCTCTTTACTTTTAAGCAATGATCATGAGATGTTTCCTGTGACACACCTTTGTAAAGAAACACCTTTTGATACGTCAAGATTGCCATCTGATTCCTGATAAATTTTAAATGCCATCTTGGCTTTTCATGCCTTTTCATGGCCCTTTCTTTTGCCCATTGTATAAACTACACCATCGAAAAAGCTAAACTAAAATAAAACTGAAAATGTAAGATTTTCATCATCAAATTGAATACCCTTAAGGCATGTGGGATAGCCTGTTAAGAGACAACATAATTTGTATGTTATTTCAATAAAAGGTTGTCTGCACTCACATTTTAAAAGTTCATTTCTTTTTTCAGCAGTTGTGATGTTCAGGGGAATCGCAGTATTGTCTACAACACAAAAAGACAAATTAACAATCTATTAAAATAAGTTAAAGGAACATTATTGTTATGATACACAACTCCTGGTGGTACCATTGACGTCTGCGGACTGTCTTCTGGGTTTCTCTTTGTGTTCGTTGACAGTGGGACGGCCTCTGGATTTGTCTTTTCCAATGGAGTCCAGACGATCCATCGAGCGATTCAGATGCTCCAAACCGCCTTCTGGAGGTTTGTTTTGTTCTGAAAAAATGCATTATAGATCATCATTGAAACATGCAGGTGATGCGTAGAGAGGGTTACAACAGGAAGGGAATCTGGCGAAAACAATACGCAAGAAGGAGGTGGATGTGTGTTTGTTGTGGCGACCCCAGAAGGGAATTGAAAAGTGTAGGTAATACTGGCTTTATATTGTTTAGAGATTTTACTCACTTGGGGGCTTCTTCTTTGGAGCCAGTTTGGCTTGAGGACTCGGGCCTGGGCTGTGGGACCTTGGGAGCTTTTTGAATCCCATCTCTGAAATTTGATTAGAAAAATGTATCATAATATAAATATACAATTAAATTACTGTAGAATCATAGGTGCTAATAATGCACAAACCTAGCAGAGGCACTGGACCTGAAGGCCCTGAAAATGGGACTGGGACTGGGCCTGGCCTGAGGCTTTCTCCTAAATTAAAAAGTTAGACAAAGTTATCAACAAATTTCTGATAAAAAAAAATTGACAAAAATAAGTCGTAATTGGTATTTATGAAGGCAAAAGAGAGGTACTTTTATAAAACACTACACAATGGGCAGATTACATGGGTTTAATATTCTCCATCACATTCTTTGTAGTGCTTTATAAACTAATAGCCTTTTGTTTTCTTATCAGTTAGCTAGACCAAAATTTCACCAGTCCTGTTGGTTAAAGGAAAAAGGAGTGTCTCAGAAAAAGAAATGGTCTCACTACAAAGAAAGTTATTTTTAATTCATTGCTTTAGTTTAACGCTATATAAAACATGTATGCTAAATTTGTGACCATTTTCTCTCTCTGAACAGCCTTAGTAAATATGAAAGCTGGCAAATAGAGCTAGTACAGTAGTAGTATGATAGTCATCTTAATACATGATTGTCAGTGTATCACATCACCAAAGGATTTTAGGGCTGCACAATATTGAGAGAACAAGCAATATACATTAATCATTTAATGTGTTCTTATCAGTAGCATGTGGTGACTTTTTAAACGGGCAAGCAGACACCTTGACTTTATTAAGTTTAATATGACAACATTTTAATTTTAATTAAAAGCCACTTAGGTAACTCTTTCAAACTATCTCACACTCTTCCTACATAATTACTATTATTAATGCTGCTTGTATACAAAACAATGTCATTACAACAATTTTTTCCCACAAAGTTGGCCTTCTCTGTTGCCTTATCAAAGAATGTGCCCTCAGTTTTTGTTTTAACTTTAATTCATAAGCACTAAAATGAGGATGATAGATGATGATTGAGGTTACAGCCTTACAGATGAGGGAGGCTGTTCATCAGGACTAACACTGAGATCAACACTAGACTAGTGCACTGTTAATGCTGCTTCACTATAAGAAAACCTCAAAAGAAGCCTTACACATCACACCACAAACCTCCATTTAAAAACACCGCCTCGCTGACGCTCACCTCTCTACTCAAACTACAAATCCAGTCCATGTTACTTTTTTGAAGAAACGTCTTGTATTTCCTACAGCTGAGTTTGTCCACAATAACCAGTTCCCAGTTCATTCACAGTTCTGTAATATTCACATTCATTGCCGCTGGCTCCTCTCCACTCCTCCAGCTCCACTTCTTACGCACATGTCTGACACTTAACGATGTACGTGAGGCTATCATTTATATGACACACAGTTTATGCAGCAGCATGTACTCATGAGAAACGTGAACAGAGTTTAAGCTACAAACTATGACTTATCTGTAGAAACGCTCTAAGACACCGCTAGCTGCGGCTACTTGTAGAAAGTTTTGTTGCCTAACGCGGTGCATGTGCACTGTAATGGACAAGACGGTAAGCGGTGCAGCGTGCTGCTTATACCGCGTGTATTTTCTGCTGCTATCAGCCAGCGATCTCTGTCACTGAGCCTGAGATTGACCACAGCACGTATGCGCGACTCTCCAAAACAAGCTGCTCTGCCTTCTGATTGACAAGCCCCAGACAGAAACAGTGCACCATGACTCCGCCTCCACGGAGATGAAAATGGCAGAAATGAGTAACAGAGAGGCAACCTATCTTGCCTTGACAGTACCTGGAGTGGCCAGCAGGGTGCAGAAAAGTACACAGTGACTGGAAGCAGGTAATGGACTGATTCAATATGAAAGTGAACAGCAAAATGAAATGTTTGGAGGGATATCGATTTTCATTATAGTTTTTATCTGTGTGTTTTTCAGATTTAATTGGTCAAGCACTGCTTGCCCTCACAGCATGCCCATAATTTTTATGACCTGAGATATCTTAGTGTCCCTGAAGCATAGGAAAAGCTGAATCATTTTGCCTTGGGCACTGGTTGACCATTATTTTCTGGCATGCAAAGGGTAAATGAATGTCTTATGAATTCCATAATATAGGTTTGACCTTTGTTACTGCTATAATAAGTTTATGAGATATTGTGCAGCCCTACTCCAAGTCACGAGTCAAGAGTCAAAATCAGAAAAGGTTTTTAAATTTAGATTGTGTCCACTCTTAATAAAAGACTCACCAAATTCATTACCTTCAACCTTAACATCTAAAAACACAACCAGACATGATCACTATTCTTATTTTTTACCTAATTTTTCACAACAAAACATCATAGTTGTTCATTACCTTGTTTAATCATAGAAAGTCTAGCTTCAACAGGCTGTCTGATCATCTCTCTCAGATGATCCTTAAGGGCAGTAGCAAAAGCCTGAGATGCCAGGACTTTCTTGGAGTCCAGGTTGATCCGAGGGGTGTATGGGTCAAAACCAACGGCCGGGGGGAGGCTAAATGTGGACTGCAAAGGAAAAGAAAACAACTTTTGATAGACTTAGACTGACTTTATTCATCCCCATAAAGAGAAATTCAAATTGTCCGGTAGCACACATCAAACAAGAAACACAAATCTAAGAATCATTCAAAAACCAGCATAAGAACACAAACGAAAAGCTACTCGGACTGCTGCCACTGTGGTTAGCGCATGTACAAAATTGACTTTCTGTAACATGGAAATTTCTTACAGAGAAATTGTTATGCCAATATGGACTCTTCACATTAAGAATTTCTACATAAGGACCCTTGCATCTGTCTCTGGACATTACTTCTAAAAACATTTATGAAGCTGTAGCCTAAATTCAACCAGTATTTCCTCTCTGTCACCATCGGCCAATAACAGACTGCCCCCTGCCCCTCTCAAGCCATTCATTTAAATGTGCTCTGTCTCTCTCCTCAGCCATTTCACCTACGCGCCGCAACCCTACTCTGTCCCAGTCACCACCTCAGTAGCAGAGAACCAACCTCTACAGCCTTTCCATCTCCTCTTCTTCACCACCACCAGTGTCTAGGCCAAACATACTCTCCCTTCATCACATGCTCTACCGGCTGGGGTCTGAGCGCCAAAAACTATTCCCTCAATAAGTCATTCATTTTTCAAGGTCAAGTTTATTTGTACAGCACATTTAATACAACTATCACTGTCCAAAGTGCTTTACAGGTGTAAAAAAGTGTTCATTGCACCTCATTTGCTTGTCTCTATCTGTTTAAGTGTCTCTTGGTTGAAATATCTCGTCAGAAATATGACTTATTTACATATTATCTGCAACATTGAAAAGGTTAAATAAACGTTAGGTTGCAGTTTACTTGAGAACATGGTACATGGTACTAATGTTTTAAAGGCCTTGACTTTAATACCTTTTCAATACTTTTAAGACCTTGAGGATACCCTGTAGTTGGGCAAATATATATTGTGAATCTTTGTATAACTAAAAATGATCTAAACATATATAAGATATCTTTTGTTTTTTGTTTGTAGTTCCCATCTTGAAACAGTAAGCCTTCTTTTGATAGTACAGTGCTCCCCAATCACAAGACGCTCCTTCCACACATAATTTAGATAACAGCTTTACTAAAATGTGTCTCTAACTAGAATTAAATCTTTGACATGAAGAATATAAAAGAGACCATTTAAGAAGAGAAACCTATTACTAAAACTCGTAAATTTGCTAAATAAAATCATAAAAATACCGAGAAAATTTCTGAATATGAATATGTGGGAAACTCTGAGAAGCAGGATTAAGTGTTAAAAGAAAATAGTAGTACTAAACTATAATTTAACCACTAAATACCACTTAAAATGACTTGTGACGCCATGTCTCACCTGGAGGAAGGCTTGAGTTTGTGTCTGACCCAACAAGGTGTAGATCTGTTCTTTGGCTTTGCTCATATTGTCCACGTTTTCATTGAACTTCTTGGTGAGACCGTCGAGTTTGCCCTGACCAGTTTCCAGCTCTCGGTCCACCACCGTCAGAGCTTCATTCTCCGCCAGTGTCAACATCTCACGCATCTGCTGGTACTCCACTGACAACGCCTTCTTCCTGTTGGTTGCTGAGTCCTGAAGAAAGAGACAGAATACCCATAAGCTAGTGGCATCTCATTCAGTGTACAGCACTGATGAAAAAAAAACAAAACTTTGATTTCTGCATGTGGACAACCATCAAAAGCCTTTTCTTGGGACATTTTTTAATTTCCAAGAACAACAGCACCATAGTCAGACTCGAAGTAGTCAAGATACTGTGTTATGCATCTGTGTCTATGATAAACAGATGATTGCCAAAGAGCCTCCAGTCTATTTGTTTGGCTCCTGACACAAGGATTGGAGAAATGATGCAAGGCCACTGAGGTATCAGAAACACATTACCTTGAGGGTGTTGTGCATGTTTTTCATTTGAGACAGGACAGTGGCATTTTTCATAATTTTCCCGTCCAGAAATGACAGCTTGGCTCGGAGATCGGTCTAAAAAGAGACACACAATGGGATTCATTTATTACAAAAGTAATAACTGTGGACTAAATTAGGTCCTGCTGATGTGTATTTTTGAGTAGTTTTTGAATAATGGCCTAATCCTCCTCCAAACCAAATTGTGTACTTTTACTCTCTCTCTTTGGGTCTACCCTGAGCTCCCACATTTGGGCAGATTGCAGGAGGCTTGCCCAGGTTTGACTGGTCCCTGGTAGCTTTGTTTTTGACTGTAAACTTTAAAATCTCATCACAGGGCAGACATGTGACGTCTATTGTACTGAGTTAAATATGTACACTAATTTCCATATAATTTTCAAAACTGGAAAAGCTTTACGCAGTCTTACAGCTCATCCTGTTAGCAGTTGTGAGGGGCTAGAATCTGTCCTAGTTGCACTGTGCACGAGGGAGAACTACAAGAAAATTGCAAAGCTAATAATTACAGACGGCCAGTTAACCTTTAAGCAGCCCTTTAAATAAACTTACACCCAGGACCTTTAGTACAAAAAATGTTCACATCCTTAAAAGTATATTATTTAATATATTTTTTCCACTTTTAATCACTCAAATATTTTAGTCAACATGAGTTCTGATCATAATTATATTTTTAACATTTCTCACATCAGTGTTTGTGTGAGAGTCTCAAAAAGGGTGAAAGACTCAAGAGAGAGCTGTTAGAGAGAGGAGTAAGAGTCAGGTGATAACCCAAAACAATTTTTGTCTCCCTTTATACCATCCCTCCACTCCCCCCCCTTCCCCAACCCATACACCCACAGACACCCACACCCCTCCCCTCCACCCCCGTATGACTTGGTCCTACAGTAGTGGACAATGCAAGAGAAACTGACAAAACTGAAACTGTCTGTATTAGAGCCCCCAGCCACATGGTCATTTTTAGGCTCTCTGATGAATAATTATGAAAAAAATGTAAATTTCAGACCAGAAGCTTCTATTGAAATAATCGTGACCAGTAAAGTACAATTTTATTGTGCCACTACAGTTCAATCAAAAAATTAAGTTTTAACGGAAGTCAATGGGACCAAAATGGTACTAAAGACCATGAATGTAAGCATTGTTTGTACACAGTGCATTATAGACCTGACCTGACAAATTATACTAAAATTTGAAACATCCGATATAAATAGTATTCCTGACCAAATTTGGAAAATTTTGAATGAACACAGACAAAATTATTCAATATTTTCAATGACAAAGTACAAAAAATATACCAAAGACAGCTTAGGGGTTAAACTCACATTTTTTCATTACAGACAATTTAGAGACACCAATTCACCTCTACACTGTGTCTTTGGTGGTTGGGAGGACTCTGGAGTGACCACTGTCAGGTTGATGCTACAGATGTCTTTACTTATTTCATCCTCATGTACAAATGCAAAAATTTGTAGACTTGTCTGGACAACTGCTCTTTATTACGTTTTCCTATTCGGCTATATTCTCTGCACACCTGAGACATTGTAAGGACTATCCTCAGCCTGATGAAGCTCAGATCAGATCACTCATTGAATAAATTAGGGCTGCAACAACTAATCACATTCATCAATTATTGAAATATTCATCAACTAATTTAGTAATCGTTAACTGGGGTATTCATTGACTCTGAAACATGCCATGTGCAAAGGGGGGGCAAAGTGGTCTGTTATCAAGGGCTTCAGGGTCAGAGGGGCACAGAAATGGTCTCTCTTCTTATATTTTCTATTATAAGGGGGCCCATGTGAATCATCAACACAATAACTGACAGATTAACAAAATAATCCTTACTTGCATTCCTAGAAATAGTAAAAGAAAAGTGAGACAGTGTGGGAAGTTACTGACCCTTAGGTATTCCTATGTAAACCCTAACCATTTACCACCTTTTATCATATTTGTCATGCGTCTCTTGCCCAACCCATCTTATTAGTTAGGTTACATTTCAAAACACACACACCTCTTTCAGGTTCTTCTGATCCTCGGGGGACACAAAAGTGCAGCCTTTATGAGCTTGCTGGAGGCAGAAGCTGCAGATTGGGAGGCTGTGCTCGCGGCAGAACAGCTCCATGAGCTTGTGGTGCTCAGGGCAGATGCGTTCGGTCAGGTCGCCCACCGGGTCAGTCAGCTGGTGCAGCCTGAAGATGGGGTTCTCCTTGTGGGGGCGCAGGTGGTCCTCGCAATATGACGCCATGCAGGTGAGGCACGTCTGCGAGGCCTGCGCTTCCATGCACGTGTCACACTTTACAGCAGGCGCACTCGGGACAGCCGGGGCGGTAATCTCCTCTTCTTTGATCTCTGTGAACTTTACAGACTCGGGGTTGTTCGCTCTCACCTTAAAAGTAGCCACCACATTGTTGAGCACCGTGTTTTTCTTCAGCTCGGGCTTGGTGGCGAAGTGCGTGCGGCACTGGGGGCAGGTGAAGGGCGCAGAGTCCCCCCAGGTGGCCAGGAGACAGCTCTGGCAGAAGTTGTGACCGCACGGGATGGTGACCGGGCATTCAAAGGGACTGAGACAGATGCTGCAGCTGAGTTCATCCTCCAGGCTGAGCAGGGAGAACTGGGAATCATCCACAGCAGCCATTATGATGACGACGCTGCTGTAGCTGCTGGCGAAGACAAACGAAACTTAACAGAAAACGAAAGTAAAGCGCATCTCACATTGTTAAAACACGTTAAACCCTTGCAATACTGTTCATTTTAGCTCAGTATTTGATCATATATGAATTTAAAACGAGCCAAATCTGTCTTCAAGTCCTCTCTTTAAATATCTTGCCAAATTTCCTATATCCATTCTTTTCTGTTTCTGTAGCTTCCTCATACAGTCTTGCGACACTTAGCGCTTTACTAAATAATTGCTGAACAAAACAAGTTAAATTTAAGTATGAACGTACATAAATGTATTTCAAATTACCTGCTGACCGTAGATTAACCTTGTTTCGATGTTATTCCTTCGTTTGCTTGAGATCCATGCAGTTGAGTTTCGTGTTGGGGTAAAGAAGAGTTCAATGCCCAGACGCAGCTTTTGGCCCAACCCAGAATGACGCGCTGAATACTTGTTTTTTTTTTTTTTTTTTTTTTAATTGCAATATGTTTTGTCATCCTTACATCATCTCATCCTTATAGATCAATAAGAGATATTTATATATAAATTAAATAATTTTGTACCACGCAAGGAAAATGCTTATTTTACTACTTTGACACGTGACAAGAAAATCGTAAATTATAAATACTGAAATAAATAGATAAATAAATAATAAAAATAATACACTTCTTTACAGACGAGATGCGTAGATGCGGAGATTGCTATAGGCAATATTTTACGAGTAAAATATAAATATGTAACAATCAACGGGCTAATCAGCTTTTGCTTAAAATTAAATGGAGCATGAAAAAAGAGGGAAGCGGTTCTACAGGAATATACAATAACCTGTTATTTTGCTCATTTTGTTTAGTAAGATCTTCAAAAATTATTCAGCAATTTTACTATAACTAAATACTACCCTCTACTGGCTAATTTGGGAAGTAGACTTGTATTAAAATAAGACAGATCTTGCAAAAGTTTTTTTAGTGTAGTATCATCTTTTCTACAATCTTAGATTATCATTGGACTCATCAGTGTTAATGTTTGAGCAACGCAAAGCTGCCTGAACACATGAATAGAAAGTGTCAAATGTACAAAGTGGCCAACACAGTCAGTGGCATAAACCAACCATTCATTTCTACTGATTTATCAAAATGAATTCAGTTTGTCAAAAGGCTAGAAACAGTTTATTGAGGCTCAACAGTGACAACAAAATGGTAGAAAGAGCAGAAAGATAGCAGTCAATACTACAAGAAGAATGCTTTACTCTTGAATTTCCATGAGGTTATTTTACATGGTACAAAAAAAAATCATAACATTCAACACTGGTTATCTATAAACTCATAACATCAACACGTAACACTTTTCCCCTCATCTTATTTCAGTTGCTGTTAACGTGTGGCCTCTGGATGTTGTTCTGATTGCTGTAAACTTCACTGAGATGTTTCTGCAGCCCTGCAACCTGCTCTTCCTGGGAACACAAAGAAAGAAAGGTATGTTATGTTTTAAATGAGTTTACTCTTGTCAAAGACAGGCTTGTAAAGTCTCATGTGAAAGTGTGAAAATTACTTATCTAAATCCTGCTTTCTCACCTTGTGAAGCTAGAACCATAAGTGAGCCACAGGCAGGAAGTAAAATAATGTAATGTAACATTTATTTATATTGTACCTTTCTCAGACAACAGTCACAATGTGCTTCACAATAAAAAGGCATATTATAATACAAAAACACTTTAAAATACATAATATGGCAAAATACAATCAATCAATCAGCCCTTGGCCCACTGAAGGCCCTAGAAAGTGTGTTTGAAAAAGTTTTAAGTTGCCTTTTAAAAGCATCTACAGGGTCCAGTGAGGTTGTGGAGTATAAAAATGTGTGGAAAATAATAATAATAATGCATCAGTCTTATACAGTGCTTTTCTAGTCACTCAAAGCCACTTTACAATTAGGTGCATTATTCATTCACTCCTCAGTCCCACTTTGTGGTGGTGAGCTACTTCTGTTGCCACAGCTGCCCTGACTGACTGACGGAAAACGTGGCTGCCATTTTATGCCTACAGCCTCTCTGACCACCACCAAACATTTAATCACAGCAACACATTCATACACCAGTGTCACAGAAACTGGAGGCAAGGTGGGTGAAGTGTCTTGCCCAAGGACAAGACACTACACCCACATTGCAATGCTGGTAGTGGAGATTGATCCACCAACCTTCCGATAAGTGGGCAAACCACTCTGCCTACTGAGCTAGCTAAATGTAGTGTTTGATAAGATGTGGGACTTTGATGAGGTTATGATGAGGGCAAGGTAAACAGTAACAATTTAAATCCCTGATTTAATTTGTTACTTACCAATACATTCATTCGCTCAGCGGCTGCCATAGCCACATTTAACTTCCTCTCGTCCTCCTCCCGCTCCTCCTCGATCACACCCAACCTGTAAGAAAGGTAAAAAAAAATCATAAATGCAAACATACTTTGAAACACTGCATTGCCCAGTATTTAAACACTGCTCCTGTAAAACCTTATTCTTACCTGAAGGTGGCACTGGCGAGCTGCTCTTCTGTCATTGCCAGGAGATTTCGAAGGTCGTTGACCTCCGCCTGAAGCATTGCATTCTGGTCTTGGAGTACTACATTCTGGTCCTGGTTTTGATTGATGAAATCTTCTAAGCGTTTGGCCATATCCAGCTCTCTCTCTGTCACCTGTTCGATCCCAAGGCGGAGCTCGGACAACTCCTGAGTGTGCTGTAACATTTAAAAAACAGACTTTAACCTAAATTCAAGCTACATATGATTTGTAGCATTGTATTGTAGCAAGTATAACATATAGTACCCTATCCAGTAGATCGAATTCTTCTGTTTCCGGTTTTATCTCGCTCGATTCTCTGTTTTGGTTGACCTTGATCCACGGGACTGGCTTAGGGGTCCGCTTGACAACCTCATTCTGTAATGAGACATTTTAAATAGAAATATGCTGCAGTCATGGTTTCCAATTACTAAAATAACCACTCACAGTTTGCGGTGAGGTGATGTGTGGTTGGTTTGTTGGCTCTGCTGCCTCTGGTTCCAGATCTGGTTCTGCTGTGGGCAGGTTTTCAGTGCTTGTCTGCCTCTTCATGGCATACTTTTTGTGGCCTACAGGTCGGTGTGGGGCACTCTGGGTTCGGTGGACTGGCTTCCTCTCTTTCAGACTCCTCCAGGCCCTGCTGTCACTTCAGAATAACAACAGATGGTTTCATATTTTACAATAGCTGACTATCTGACTGAATGAACCGCTGTAATCCGCATGTTAATTTGGTATAGGCTTGCATGGGTGGCACAAACCTTCTCCATTTATTCAGGCATGGGACCGGCACAAACAGAACACTTGCCTATGATTCTTTGTGACTTGATTAAGACAAAATAAAAATCCCTACAGTTGCAAATCACAGCTGACAAAAGGCTGAGTCAAAAACATTTTAAACTTTGCAGTTCAGTCTATTTTTATGTACATTTTAAAGGTCCTATACTTTGATTTTTTCAGATTTTTTGAAATAGTTTGGGACACTTTTTCATTAGTGTTTCATGTTTTATAACTTAAAATAATGTATATGTAGGCTATGTCTTCTTTTAGAGAGCTGTTACTTAGAGTTTGCAGAGAACGCTTGGCTTAGGAGTCATAATGAGTCCCGGGACGGTGTATGGGCTTTAGAAACGCACAGGAGCACTTCCTGGTTTCACGTGTCTAAGTAGAGCAGTGAGAACGATGGACAGGGTTACTCAATGTGTGAATGAAATAAAATACTACTGTAGGTATGTTTTTGAGGTGTATTTAGCATAATAGGGGACCTTTAAAGTACATTGTCTGGTGCTTTAAATTATTTCATATGTAAAATTGAGACGTCTGTTTGCATCAATTAAAAAAAATACACAACACAACTTAAAATATGACCTTAAGATAAAATTAAATTAAACATGTTTGTTATAGTGAGGTGATTATTAGAAAAAATATCATACCCATCTCGTTGGCCTTTGGGCTCCAGAGGAAGCTGCTGCATTGACGACTGAAGGGGGCTGTATTTAGCCAAGTCTTTAGGTGGGACATATGTCGGCTTGATTTGACCTGGTTGGCTACGAAAAACAGTATAAACATTTAACAACTGATTATATGTTATGTATAGTATATATAGTATTTTATAGCTTTGGTTTTGAATTAGTGGAAGCAAGAAAAGAACAGAAAGTAAAAGAAGAAAGCAGACGAGAGCTGGAGTCAAACAAAGGTCGCTTGATTGTGTGGTATATGGTCCTCCATCAACAAAACAGTGATGAGTTTAGTGATTTAGACCTAACCTTATATACCACACACCTGCTAACCATGATGCGAGGGGCTTCAGGTCCCAGTGACTCTGTTATCTGGTTGAGAATTGAAGGCAGTGGATGCAGCTTGTCTGTTGTTTCCTACAAAGAAAAAGTTGCATTGTCGTGTGCTGTATTGACACAAACAGTGTTTATATAGTATTTCCTACCTGGTCCCTCTGATAGATGATGTCCACCAGCAGGCCGTGCAGCACTGCCAAGCGAAGGGGTAGATCTACATAACCGTCAAATGAAGTCATGGAGATTTCTGTGTCTGGATTGGACACGGTTTTTAGGAAGCCTCTCATGCCGTCCCAGTGCTGCTCCAAGAAGTCATTCATGAACAACATGTACTCCTCCTTCTCCCCAAACCTACATCAGAAAACACTCAATTAACCACAAACAAAAACAAAAAAACAAACAAAAAAACAAACAAAACGGACATAACATGCTATAGAGTGTTTTAAATTCATTCAGCTCATTACCATTAAGGGTCACGTGTTGCTGGAGATTCTGCCAGCAACTATGGGCTTTAGGCGGGATATGCCTTGACCACACAGACAACCACTCACTTTCATTTATTCACTAAAGGCAATTTAGAGTCACCCATTCAGCTAACACATGCACGTCTTTGGCTAGCAGGAGGAAGACCCAGCTAGCTAAGGAGAACCTACAGTACAATACTTTAAAAAAATATACTTTCTGAGTACATTTTCTGGCACATACTTCAACTCCTAAAATTATTTTAGGGAAAATTCTCACTTTTACTCATGTATATTTGAAAAATCTGTAAATGCGAGTAGGTAAAGTAGGTAACACAGGTCTTGCACTCAAGGATTTCAATTGTAGCAGTAGTAGTAGGAGTAGTTTTAAAGTAACTGTTAAATATCTAGTACAGATTTTGAGTAATTCTTCGACTTCTGGCCATAATGTGCTTTGAAGTCTTTTCAAGTTGTGCAGATATTAGAAATACTCACAAAGTGAAGTTGGCGAGGTTCTGGATGACTTTGGCCGTTAAGGTGAGAGTCCGTAGGGTGTTTGGTTCGGGGTAGGGTTGAGTCAGATTGAAAAGTGATGGACTGAGGACGGCCGGACAGAGGAAGCGGAGAAACAAAGAGGCGGAGATGAGTCTTTGGCCAATCTCTGGCTTGCCATGGTCTTCACACACCTCCGTCCAGCTGGAGAAGATCCTGTTCAGCTCTTCAGGAAAGGGTCTAAGGGAAAGGAAGCATAAATAAATACATGGATGTGCTGTTTACAATCCGGCCATAAGGAAAAAAGACATTAATATGCTCTTCACACGGATTCTCAACTGACCCATCTTTAAAACTGATTTTTATTGTGATCCGCAAAACCAAAGTTAAAATAATATTTAGGCTTCAGATAAGATAAGATAAGATAAGATAAGATAAGATAAGATAAGAATCTATAATTAACTTCCCCACAATGACTCACTTTTAGGTCCTGACCTACTATTTGGCAACCACTATATAAACTCTTGTAAACAACTTAAGCTGCAATTCAATGGTAATCCTGATTTGTATGTTACTATTTTAGCCCTAATACCATAAATATTTGTCTTTAGTTTGGATGTCACTAAGCCAGTCGCTGATTTGACAATAGAAATATCGTAATAATAATCTTGATTTGTTAGCAGCCACACTGACGCCATGAAGCTTCATTACAAAACAAAAAAAGACATACAGTTTTATAACAAATGATATAACATTGGCAGGGCTGTAAGGTGCACATTTTTCTCACCCATGAATTCCAATTATCTTCTGCACCACTTCTTCACAGGTCTCCTTTAGGTGCTTCTGGTTATTTGCCAGCTCAGATGCAGGACATTTCCGAGGGTCCACTTCACAGTTCTCCCCAGAGGTATACAGTCGAGTGATGAATTCCCCTGTACATGCAAAAAAAGAAAAAAAAAGAAAGAAGTTTCACACAAGCCTTAAAACTAACCTGTGTCCTGTAGTGGTCTTACCTAATGTGTCAATGAGGTACTTTTGGCCCACCAGCTTCATATATTCATCAATGGCTTTAGTGGCCAGTGTGTTTTCTCTGAAGATCAGTGCCTCATTCTCGCCAAGTCGCTCCACCTCAGCACTGCCCAAGTCAATGAGAAACTCCTAACAGACAGAATATGTATTGTATTATTTGGCAGTAACAGTACTTTTACTTGAGTGCAGACTTTGAGTATTTGGAAACCACTGCGCTGTAAATTATATTCAGTATGTGAGCTATGGACAGACCATTGTTAACAACAGCATAAACTAACACAGTTTTAATGGCGGTCACCAACATTTTCAGTGAGATATTTACCTCATTATGAAGTCAATAAACAGTGTGGTATACAATAATGTGCAAATGTGCTGTTAACCAGGACGGCTTTCATAATTTTTGTTAAATTTTTTGTTATGAAAATTTCAGGAAAGGTCAGTAACGGGCTAATGACAAAATTATTAATTTAGGTGCAGCTCCAGATCACTGTTTTGATCCAAAAGTGTATTACGGGATTCTGTACCATTTTAAGATATGAACCAAAGATACTAACTTTACTCAGTAAAAGCAGAAATAATTCGTTTTAGTAGATTCTTTACCACTGTGAGATAAAAGGGTTTTGTGAAAAGAAAAAAGAACATTTACCCTTGAGCAGTAGACATTATAACTTTACCATTGCGAGACAGAACCAGTGCCTTGACAGAGGTCTAAACTCTCTAAGTGCTTCTTGTTTATAGCTTTTTGTTCATAAACTTTTGCACAGTACTATAGATGACAAAACAAAATACCTTTTCATATTTTAACCCACCCAATATTTACCTTTGCTTTCCCAATACTCTGTAGGACATGGACCAGCGCCCCTGCCAGCTCCTCCTTCTCCTTCACATTCAGAAGCGGCTCCAGTTTCGTGCACATCTCCACATAGTCGACAGTCACATACTCTGCAAACTCTTTGTACTTCTCCATCGGCAGCACCTGCAGATTCTGGAAACGGGCCTTGATACGAAGTGACGCTTGTGGTCCCAGCAGCTCTTTAGCCCCTGCTGTAGCAGGCGCCTTATACGGCACTATGGGATACCACTTTTCCTGAAAGGTCCTGCCTCGGATCTCAGCAAACAGTATGGTCACGCTCCCCAGGGGGTGCAGGTTAGTTTCATCCCGGGAGTGACGCTTCTTCTTGACGTCCTCATCGCGGAAAAGGTGCAGGGTGATTTGTGAGACCGAGGGGAGGTTGTCGAGCTCGAAGAATTCACCCCAGAACAGCTGACAACCTGCAGTCACACCTCCACTGGTGTTCAGGACCCCCGAGGAGCCCATAGAGCCATCTCCTGCCAGACTGGAGCGGTTAGGCGGCTTTCCAACAGGGCGGCTAGTGGTGCGCGCAAACAGGGTCCCGTCCAGGTGCACTTCACAGTAGTAACGCTTTTTTGGGAGCAGATCCTTTGCCTCATTCACCCACAGACTGAGCGAGTTCTCTGTGCGCTCTATGTTATCCTGTTAATACAAAACACATACATTATTATTAAATCAGTCTACGCCGTTGCCAAATATCTATAGTTGTGCTGCAGTATAAATCAGTTGGTAGAGCATGTGGAACATTTACAGAGCAACTACAATCTGAAAAATCCCGGTCACAAGCCAGTATACTCTTTGTGCCTGTCCCAAGTGTGGATAAATGTGAGTAGGCTGCATCAAGAAGGGTAAAACCTACATCTAATCTCTATGTGAAGCACTGTACACCAGAAAGCAGATGATGTGCTGTGGGAAACCCAAAAGGGAACCACTAAAATGAGAGAGGATGATATCATTGTCTACCAAAATACTCCTCATTAACTGCAAACAGGCAAATGGTTCATTTTGGTTCAGTTCTCCTTTTTTAGGACATGTGAGCTTCTATGGAAGCCCTGCAGGGACACGACTCCTTTTTAAACCTTTTGTTGCGATTCAGTTAGCCTGGATGAGCGAGAGTCTTCACAAACATTGTAGTATGAATGTTTAAAGCCTTTATCCACAGAAAATTCATTCATTATCTACAAAAATGAGTCGGCCTCTCCTGCAGCACTGCTTAATCTGTCCTCTCTGGGGCAAATGTATACTAAAACATTATACACATTGCACCTTTAAGTAGGGCTGCTCGATTATGAAAAAATTCATAATCATGATTATTTAGGTCATAATTGGAATCACGATTAAAATTCTTCTTGGGGAATAAAACCATTTGGAGGAAAGGGATGCAGCCATAGCTAAAAAGTCTTATGATAAATGTCTTGAGTTCATATTTTAGATTGGTGTCTCCTCAAACCTTATTTGGTTGAGCGGCCCGTCGCAGCTCTTCAATCCAGCGGTCACGTTCGGACGCTGAAGTGCATCCAAAACAGTGGGTATTTTCAGAGTTTATTACCTGTAAATTCAAAACCATCAAGAGTGTTTTAGAGACCTTCAAAAGATAATATGGTGTGACAAATTTTACAAGCAGACGTCGTTACCTCAAAGCAGTACTTCTCCCCCAGTATAGAGCTATGGACAGGTCTGATCACTGTACTGGTGTCTGTACTCAGGTCCAGACTGGGCAAAACTGGGATTGAGATGGAGTTACTGGAGCCATAAAGCCTTTGGAAAGAGACAAATTATTATTAAGAAGTGGACAAATGTAAATGATGTCCATTTAAAACAGCATCGTATCACTTTTCTTTCTTACCCTTTTCCTTTGAGCAGACCCAGAGACTGACTAGCACTGTTCCTCTTGGCTTTATGCTCAAGACGTCTCTTAATCATACCCTGGGACAAGTGCAGAGGAGTTAACTTTGTGAAATTCAGGCGAATAAATGAGAAATATCCATCCATTGCACACGACACTCACCCGTACTCCACCATCTTGGGTCTTGGGTCGAGGCCCGGCCAGACCCACGTTGTCAGGGCTGCACACTGTGAATGAGCAAGACACAGTCATGTCGACAATGAAAGAGCTTCCATAATGGTTTCAGATATGGGACACAGTTTTGATATGATTTTAAAATATTTTACAACAAAGAAAGTTAAATGCAGTTAACTGATTTATACATAGAACCATGCGTCTATATGAGATAGCGTCTAAATAAAAATATGTTATCAGTGTTTATCATGAAAACATAAGAAAGAGGGGGAAGAAGTACTCAAAAAAATTGGTTCTCAAGTAAAGGTATTGTTATTTCAAAATACAAGTACAATTAAAAGTACTCAACCAAATTAGTAAAAATAAGACCCTTTAAGAACCTTTTTGGCTTTTATCTACAATTACTACATGTCTACCACTACAACTAGTACTATATTTCAGAGAATGTACTATACAATACTAGACTAAATTAATAATAAAATCAGATATTATGTCAGACTGTCTTACCCAAAGCCCCACCACAAACAATCCAGCGTCTAAATCCCATCATTTAGTCCAGTGAAGCGGTAAAGTCTTTCTGATCTCACTGTCTCTTGCTCTGCTAACTTACCAAAAATTATTCCAACCTACTTTATTGGCCAAGAATGAAACAAAAAAAATCCAGTGAGTAAAACGCCACACTGAAAGACGCATAACTCTCCTTTCTACGTTTTGATTGGACAGAGGTGTGATGCTATCAAATAGGAAGCAATTTGACACTCGCACGCATAAACATTCAGCCATTTCCTCTCCTAATCTTGCTGTGATGTCAGGAGACAGCAGGCTGCCATTGGTCTCAACTTCCAAGGGGGATTTTTTAGCCATTTACAATAAACACATTTGTACTTCTTCTTTATGTTATTTGAGCATGTGCTTGTAAAACACTGACCAATATCATTTTCAAAGAGGTTTTGCATGCTGAGGTTGGACAGGCAGCTGCTGACACGGTTGCGGGTCCACATTGTCGGCTGAGAAATGAAAGAGAAATAACTTTAACTGACAACAGACAGACATTTTACTAAATAATCTTCAGTGTAAAATAAACCCAAAGTACAACCCCAGTTCTGAATGAGGGTTATGAAATGTTAGGATACTGTGTCAAATGTAAATAAAAACACATCCAATGGGTTGCAAATCTCAGAAAAAAACATATTTTACTGTCAATAGAACATAAGCAACATATCAGGCGTCAAGATTGAGATATTTTATCATTTTGTGACAAAAAATAGCTTTTTTTCAATTTGATGGCAGCAACTCATCTCAGAAGGGTTAAGGGATGTGTTCCTAATCCATCCAGTACAGAATAATGACCTAAAAATCAACTACTAATAATACAGAAATCCTCTTTTTATACCCAGGCATCTTACTGGAATGAGGCCAGTTCACATAATTAGTTGCAAAATGCTCCTCCAGCTATTTTTTTTTTAAAAGAAACACCTTATTTTCAGCATGTGTTGCTCTGTCCCAACTCTTTTGAGATGTGATGCTGCCATCAATTTGAAAATGTGCTATTATTTTTCAAGAAATGGTATAAAAAAAAAAATAAAAATAAAAAAATCAATTTCAACACCTGGTATATTGTTTATGTTTTATAGTGAATAATTTATGAGATTTGCAGATCATTAGATCATTATTATAGTTTTATTTTACACAGTGTCCCAACTTTTTTAAAAGTGGGGTTGTATGTGTGTTTGTTGCTTTTGTACCTCTTCTTCTTGTGCGATGAGTATTTGTCCATGTTCCAGGACACAGTTGCTGATGTCCCATAATGGCACCTCCTGAGGGGGCACCCACAGCCTCGTGACCTCTGTAAGGGCTGCGTGAGCCGGCTCCACCTCAACCACATCTGTCACATCGACAGTAACTTTATTAAAAGAGACAAGTTATATAAAAAAAATATTCTTTATCATTTCTGTAACAGCCCAATGATTACAGATGTACAAGGCCATTGTTTATTTTATGATATGACGACCTTTATCTCACTGTGACCACTCCTCTTTGTGAAGTTACCGTGGTTACAGATGCTATCGCTCTGAGCCAGGATGAGCTGCGTACTTCCTGTGCTAATAGTTTTTTTTTCTCACATAATTTCTACATTCAGGAAACGCTCAGGCTAAACACCTTACACATACCTCTCATTGAGCAAATGTGACTCAAATGTGTACTATTTTCACATCAAGAAGAACTTGAGGTGCATGCTTCTGTTCCACATTGCACACAGGACTCACAACTTAAGGCTAGTTCAGTGAAAAAGTCATTTGTGCAAAAGGAAACGTGCACCTCTGTGGCAGAAGCATGACAGACGTGTCACTTTAGGTTCAGGAAACTCTTACGTCGTGCCCCATCCATGTGTCTTGGTGAAAGTTGATCAAATGGATACAAATATTTTGAACATCTTTCTCTAAAACTCTGTTACTATCTTGCTTATTTTACCAGCAGTTAAAATCCTATGTGCTACATACTTTTGTCAGGTAACACTTCACCACTGATAAGCAAGAATAACGCAGTATTTTGATGAATAAGTAGTTTGTAGATACTGTATTAACACTGATTATAATTTTGCATTGAGTTACTTGAGGTTATTACTTAAGAATTAAAAATTAATAACAATATTTACAACTCACTGGTGCTTATTAATGTTGGAGTAATACTGTGCAAAAAGTAAATTAACTTGTTACTAATCCTTAACTAAAGCTTTATAGTGTGTAGCTATTATCAAGAGTTACCAAGTACATTGTAAAAAAATCTTTTTCTAATACACCAGTGTGTGCAGACACAGTATGCAATGGTGGGAGCAAGGTTTGAATTTCCAACTGTTTGGTTACTGGACATACAGCTCTACCAACTGAATAAGCGTCTTTAAAAGTGGTTAGTTTTCCAAAACCTATAAAAAAATAAATTACTGCTATTGTTTTAATGAGAAGGTTACAAACATAAAGACAGAACTGCTAGAAAAAAAACTCTTCAGCACTATATCATCTGGTCAAAGTCAGTTGGACCTGTACCTGTGGGTAAGGAGGGGTTGCTGCTCCGGCTCTGCAGTTTCGGCCTCTTGAGTTTCTGGGACACTGTGCGCAGGTACTTCTTAAACAGCGCCCCTCCACCGGCCCCTCTCTGAGAGGGGTCAGTGGGGGACACCCCTGAGGCCTCAGCGGCAGCAGCAGTGGAGGACTGAGTGGCCTGGGCTGAGCTGCTGGACGAGACCAGAGCAGAGAATAGTGCCCCAGGAGGCTCAGACAGGGCTCTTCTGAAGGGGTTCTTCCTCCCTCCTCCTGAGGATTTGTCAGGCTTGGATCCCTCTGCTCCTTTGCCACTTGTAGCCTTGTCTCCTGGGTCCTCGCTCAGGGTTTTGCGCCAGTTCTGCATGGTTTTCCATTTCTGGGTGGATGCCTTGTGAATCTTGTCGAGGGTTGAAGATGGAGAGGGTCCTTCCTTCACCTCATCGAGCGTCCCCTTTGAGCCGGTGTGCCACTTGTATGTGTTCAGAGGGTCTGTGCTCTCAGAGGGAGTTTGAGGAGGCTCCACTGGAGAATCACACTCTTTCTCCGCTGAACCAGGCTCCTTCAGCATCTGCTGAGCTGCAGGCTCTGAGTCTTTCTCCTCAGTGCCCATTTCACACGTAACTGTCACTTACCAAAATGCTAAAGTTTCTTCATGAAGTGATCTGCTCCCTGGAAGATCTTCCGCTGGAGATGATTTTAGGGTCCAGGATTACAGTTTGGTTGTACCTAGACTAGTTCTGTCTCTTTAGTCTTCTCATTTCCTGTCGTACAAAGTGCTCCTGCAACAAACGGCTGTGTCTGTGGTTGATTCTGCTGCAGTGTCTCTCTCTCTCTCTCTCTCACTGTCTGCTTCCTCATAACACAACACACACAAGTTCACCTTTTCAACAAAATCACACTGCTTTTTTTTCCAACTCTATATTTTGATACCTAACAGTTCCTCTTTTCCGGTCAAAACCTGTTGTTCTTTCCTTTATGTTCAGTGTAACATTTCAACCACAGCTTTAAGGTTTATATCTTCATATTTGGTAAAAAATATCAAAATATTAAAATATTATTAGTATGTTTTTTATGAATTCTAACATTCTCATAAATTTTCATTGTGTTATTCAAGTATAAGTATCCATATAGTTTAACATAATGTTTTTAATAACCTCTGCTACCTGTGGGTGTGTGATATGTGGACTGTTGACAGTTTTATGGGTTTCCTGTTGAAGCGGCACTTCCGGCCCTGAAAACCACTTCCTGATCTCATGCTGTTTTCTGATGGTACTCACCTGCATCAAACCTCTGTAAATAATCCTCTTTTCTGCTCTGTTAGCAAATGCACATGAGAGTTTTTAATGGGGAGTGACAACTGCGAAACATGGACACAAATATGAGAACACTGGAAACTAAACCTACTTAAATAAAACAAACCATACTTACACTGAGCTATGACATGAACGGAAGTGGTCCTCGTTGAATCAGTTTCAACACTATTTTTTGTCTAGATGGTAAGGTTTTTTTTTCTTTATTGCTGCCACCTGCTGGTGTAGTTATGAAAATGAAATTGTAATTGTTTTTATTGTAAGTGCACACCTTTTCCAGCAGAGGGCAGTAGAGATCCAGGAGGAATTATTTCGTAGCACTATTCCACAAATGTTTGCATCCTAGAAAAGATTTGTAATATTGTAGAGCATAGGTCTTCACTTTTTTTTTTTAATATATACAATATATTTGACACAATATTGTTTAATACCAGTAAATTAAATTATATTCCTTTTAAATATGTATTGTTATAAATCATTGTTTTTCCTTGGACCTAAGTCTGATTTAGTTCTCCTGATCATAGCAGTAAAATTACAAATAGGGACATTCTGTAATTAGATGTTATGAATCTAAGACAAAATCTCTCCAAGTAACGGTGACAGAACTTGCATAGCACCCATGGGCCCACAGTTTGAGAAACTCTGCTTCAGGAGATGGTGTGTTAGGATTAGTAACCAGTTAATTGCGTTACTTAAACATTCAGAAACTCTCCCCTAGACTTTCATAGAGTTGAGAGAAAGACTCCAAGGTTGTCCTGACACTGATGTCTGTGCCACTCCATTACAAAGCCTATTTTACTTATACACATTTGACCGCTCTCTTTGATATTAGAGTTTTCACTGCATTGTGAATCTGAATTGTGAATTGTGAATTGTGCATTGTGAATTCTGTTTTCCCCAAAGACAACCAAAACTGAGAAAACTGCAAAAAACGTCTCATTTAATAAGCTAAGAATATCTACAGTATACCAGAAAATTAACACTAAAATCCATATGCTGTTAAAAAATAAATGATTACATTCTTAGACATATTTTCTGTATACCTGTATTACCTTTAGCCTTGCATTACCATGTTGTTCACAGCTCTAAATGTGCTGTTAACCTAGTATTTTATTTTAGGACATGATATGATCTATGATGTTGTAGCAGTAGTACCCAAACTGTAGTACCTGTGACAGTGTTGCTACAAATATTTCCTGAGAAGCTACTTTTGGTCTGATAATTATTTGTATGTACACTGGATGCCAGCCTCTTAACCTCATTGGTTAACATTGGTTATTAATATTTATTTTTTGAATAATAATTGCAAGTAAATGAAGGTAAAATTATTAACATCAACATCATTGTTAATACACTATAATCAGCTTATTAATTAAAATATTGTTAATTACATAGTTATTAATACTTTATTACTGCTTAATAGTGGTGAGTTAGTAAGTGTTACTGAATTAAACATAATTTCTGGTCAATTACTATGAGCAGATTTTACTGACCACCTGTGCACATTTTTTTATTTCCCTAAATGATTTCTAGCAAATTAAAATAGAATAAAATTGTGCTATTGTTTATTGCTGTGGCTCCCAAAGTGGGGTCCCGGGTACTGCAGGGGGGCCCCCCAGAGGTTGTCTATATTAAGAACATAAAAATAAATCTAGTTTGAAATGAAGTACAGTTAAATACTTGTTTGAAAATATTACTTTAAAGCAACTTTTAGGCAACAGTCAGTGTTTTTTGTAATGTTTTTATAGAAATATATGGAGAAAAACATGAAATAGTCTATGGAATAGGTTGAAGTTTTATTGCTGGGGGTCCGTGTGGGATTTTTGGAAATTTAAAAGGACTGCGAGAAATCTTGACTTTTGGTTTATTGAAATACTAGACAATCTTGTAATAGTACTTTGTGCTCAGCCCAGAGTATCCACAGTTTTGGCCCATGCAGGCAGATATCAAAAATATTGTATTGGGTTTAAGCTTTGGTGATATGTCTTTTTAACAATATTGTCATCATTGTCTCATGTTGACAAAGGACTTCAAAGATGAGAATCCACTCTGTTTGCCTGTACTTTACTGTACTTTACTTTACTTGACTCAGTGTTTTTCCCAGTGCACACAGTAGGACAGGAGTACAGGGTTCATTACATTGCATTTTCTTTATCCTCCTGAAAGCAATGCCCTGCCTGCCACTGCACACAACGTCAACAGCTCTGACCTTTTGAGCCCAAAGCCGTGATATTTGCTGGCACATCCTGTGATTATGTTGCAGGAATGAGTGCAGTATATGGCTTTGTAATGGGTTCACAATGGCCCACATACTGTCGCGGTCAGTCACCGTTTGGCGCCATAGCTGACGCTGGCGTTGAACTGCTGCGCTGGCCTTTGAGACACAATCGGCCTACTGCTATCATCCACCGCCATCGCCGCTAAACCCCTTACATAATTAGGAAGTTAGTGTATATAACTAAACACAAGATTATTGGCCATGACGAGGTGCCAACATTTTTCAAACAACAGAGGAGATTGTGCGTGAACATGTGACGGCATAGTCTTCAAATGAGTAAATGTTTTTTTGCTTTTTTTTGACCTTGTGGGTAGAAGATTGCAATCAGAAGGTCCTTGAGCCATGTTTGAGGAGTAGAAGTAATGTAGTAGTAGTAGTAGTAGTTGCAGTAGTAGCAGAGGCATCGGAACTGTGGGGGGTTAAAGGATATCGTTTACCCAGGGACAACTGCAGGGAGGGATCCCTTAAAAAAGTCTGGAAAATGCATGAGTGATATTGAGCAGGAGGAGTATAGGGGCCCAAGAAGATGGTTTATATAAAGGGCTTCTTGGTAGAAAATGTAGCTGTAAATTGAAAAATGACAAAAATGTTAAAAGACAGAGTGATGCACATTTAGAAAGGAGATGTGACCTTCATGAATGATCCGAATCTTTTGAACGGCTCTTCACCGTGAATGATAACATCTGAGTCATGGTGGTGCAGGAGCCGTTCTTTTTTTCTTTAGTTTTTTTTTTTTACTCTTTTATCAAAATGAACAAGCTTTTTTGCTTGGCAACCACAAAAAAACTTGATAAGGAAATGTAGAATACAAGCTCAAGAGCGAGGCATACAGAAAGAGACAAGGGAAAAGAGGAGAGGAGCACAGGACAAATGCATAGACTCACATTAGTCTCAAGTTGTAAGTGTGTGTGCATGAAATTTTATTGGTGCCTGCTTAGTTTTTACTGACATTTTTTTGTATGGATATATGAAAATGTCACACTTTTGCACATTTTAGACATATTATAAATCCTAAATGGTGGTTTCACTCTGTGCAGAGGTTTATGACGTCACCATTAGAGAATTTAGTCCACACACGCTCATTTTATTATCATCACTGAACAAGACAATAATAATGTTCACCAAATAATACATTTTTTTCTGATTAAACTTATAATGTATCACTCATCCCAATGTTTATTTCTCGAATAAACTGACTAGCTTCTTGAAATTATGTAAATACAAAAATAAGCCAGTCTTTTGAACGGCTCTTTGAAATGAACATGAATAAGGTCCATCAGACTTCTGCTGCAGATACACACTCAGATACAGAGGGAGGAGACCAAGAAGTCCTTTGTATATGAGTCTGTACCAGTGTATTAACTGATGGGTCGCCAGAGCAGGCCATCTGACCCGGGACAGCACAGGTCACAGTGATGGGTTTGAGGTCTACAGTTTGTTATGAAGCATATGCAGCGCCTTGGCTGGGGCATACATATATAAAAAGTCTCCATAGTCCAGCATCAGTAAGAATGTAGCATAAAAAGAAAGAAAAAGAAAAGCATAACTTATTTCTAAAGTTAAAATGGACATTAGTGTTTTAAATGTTATGTGCTTACAATTGTTACTATATACTTTACCATGCTTGGTCTAGTCTCTGTGGTAAACTAGTAACAAGAGGTCACAAGCCGGTGTACTCTTTGTGCTGGTCCCAAGCCTGGATAAATAGAGAGGGTTGCATAAGGAACTGCATAAAACCTGTAAAATCAAAAAGTGAATTAATGCACACAAGGAGGCAGACGATTTGTTGTGGCAACCTAGAAAAGAAAAATTAAATGGAATGAAGAAGGTGTAGTCTTATTGCATATATCATTTTTTACAATTTCTTCAGAAAAGTGAAGTACAGCAAGTGACACAATTGTGACAAAATACATGTTACTCAGTGTTTAATCATTTATACTTCTGTTTTCTCTGACATGGACCACCACTTGTTTACAAAGCTCATTTTACATGTGAGTAACAAAGTGACTCTCAGATTCCCACAGCAGCATTGATTACCTGAGCCCTAATGGTCCCCACTGGCTCCATTCACAGACTGCAGTTCTGGCTCCCGGCCAAGGTCACACACATCTCAGGCTGGATGAGTTTCAACTCATGCATCTGCAGGAAATATGGGCCACCACAGAGCAGTGTGATCCTATAAAAATATTTAAAAATCAGAAAACATGATTCAGCTTTGAAAGAGAGATAAATTGTTCCACATTTAAATAGTTGAATAAGCTATTTTGTAGGCGTGATTGGTGTGTGTTTACACTAATGTTTGTGTGAGTAATCTTAGTAACATTTATGTTATTGGCTCATCCTAAAATCTGCATCTTGAGAGCAGAAAGTTAGGCAAAGAGTGTGTAACATTTAAAAAAAAAATCTGACTTTAATTTTACATGAGACTGTTACATCTTCACATGTTTCTTATAAACTATATATGGATTCATTCATTTTCTTCCACTTATTCCTGTACTCCGCCTATGGGCCTGAGGCGGGGTACACCCTCGACACTGGCCAGTTAGTCACAGGACTGATACTTAGAGACACTTCCAATTCACTCGCACATTCACTCACAACGAGGTTTGGAAAGATACATGTTCTCCTAAGATGGTAACTCAGACATGAACAGTGGAATAGCCATAAAATAATACTGTAGGTGATGGTTGCACTGTGAGAGTTATCCTTTCCTTTTGGGAACCATCAATGTGACTTTGAGGTTACATAATTGAATGAATTTGATTTTTTTTCCCCCCAGTTATAGTGTGACTTTAAGAATAGCCTCAAACAGCCAGTGTTGGGAGTATTCAGAGACAAAACACAAACAGTTCAAGTGTCATATTATTCAGTGTTAAATTTTAGCTGCTGGCACTGGCTTCATGAGTTCATCCCTCACAGTGAAGGTGTGGGCGGTTTGGTTTAGTTATGTGTGTTAGCGAACTGTAAATGTCATGTCACATGATTCACATTCATGATTCACACCGGGACTGCATTAAACCCTTAGTGAGCGGTTGTGGTATTGACTGAATGTCACTCTGAAGCCACTATCAGGTTTTTCCTGTAGAAACAGAGCCTATTGCTCATATAGGCTAGACCTAAGCTGAGTATCAACCATAATTAAAGGTTTACTGGTAAATAGTAGCTATAGTTATTGAAAAAATATTAAAGTAGATCTGTTTCCACTTGTCCCTTTGTTAATAGTTTGTCTTTCGTTTTTCTTTTCTACTGTAAAATATTGTGGGTGTGGTGATGGTGGTGGTGGTGGTGAGGTGTTACTTACTTGTACATTTTTCTTTATTTTCAAGTCTAATAGTGTACTAAGAAATTACACAAGCAATAATCAGACTGCTATTATTATTGTTTTTCAGTCATTTTTCTGTTATTTCTTGTTTTGTTTTGTTTTGTTTTTTGACACTGTACAACTGTTAAAGGTCTGGCTGTGTTGTAGATTAGATTATATGAATCGATTAGATAGATACTTTATTGATCCCAAAGGAAATTCAAGTTCCAGCATCAACTTCACAAAGTAACAAAATATAAGCCACACAGCATGCAATATTAGTAAAGTGTATACTGTCTATGAAAAGCTGCCTTCTTGGTACATCATGCTGCCCCCAATGTGAAGAAATTGTACAAGATCAATATAAAAAAAATAATTATAGAAAATAATATTTGTCATTGGGGTCTTTTTAGATTCTAGACTATTTATTTTAGAACTTAAGTAGTCATTCAGTGGCCATTTTATTCCTCGGCTACTTGTTAATAATAATAAATCGACTAAACTATTAAATGATACTCTTCTAAATGAGTGGGCTATAATGGATGAACTGGATTCTAGAAACTACTGCTTGCATAAACAAACTGTGGCAGCAGCTGATGGCTCTGGTTAATCATGGCCTAATGTTCTGCTTTGCTCATTCAGAAGAGCTGCTGTGTACTGTTCCTCCTTCACTGAGACAGATGTGTCCGGGGCTGAAGCTGAAGCGCCTCTGAACAGCTTCGAGGTGGAAAAAAAACCCGAGCCAGGTCCAGGATTTAAACCGAGATCAGGAGGAGGAGGAGGGGCATGAGCAGGAGGCGGGGAGGACTACACAGGCAGGCACATACCGTCCTCCTCCACCGACACTCCGACTACTATCGCCTCACCAACAGCACTCTGGATCCTTACATTTGCTGGCAGACTTGAAAATGCTCTTCCTATTGTTTCTGTGAGGAAGCGTCGCCTCCGAAGCTAAAAACTCTGTCAACATGGGGCGATCCAGTTAGCATCGAAGCTAACCTGCGCTAGCTCCGCACTGTTCACCGGCGAAGTGCAGACCGAGGACGGGAATGGCAAGACTTCACAAGAGCGACTCCTTTTAGACGAAACGACAGCTAATCACGCGGAATTAGACCGGTTTTGTTATTGTTTATTCACAGGTAAGAAGACGCATTGTATTTGTTTACGATGATGTGTGAAGTTAGCTTGCAGACCCGCGTTAGTGTTGGGTAGGCTAACGTTAAAGCCTTCTTTTAAAACATATTACCTAGTGGTGTTTTTGTTTATTTATTGTGGCATATCTCATATAGGACACTTCTAATTCTTTTTTGGGTTGATCAGCATCATCAACATCAGATAAATAGACGTTTCGTAAGTCCACGCTAGTCTCGCTTCAATCAAAACATTTATTACCACCACAGATTGTTGAACAAACTAGAAATAGATCTCCTAAAATCTATCTGTTCTGGCTGCTTACCTAAAATCTGTATCGTATTTGCATCACTTGTAGCTTAATAGCAGTCTGACGTCAACTAATTGTCTTGTTTTGAATTGTCTTTGAAGTTGCTGACAGATCCTGAAGCATGACGGTAATTATTATTCATATGCCCAGCAGTAGTTAGTGTTAGATACATGTTGTTTAAAGTGGATTATTGTGGCGACCCGACTGTGTATAGCCCGGTTATTATTAGTCTGCCTCCCTGATCCCTGTCTAAGTCAGTAGATGCACACACACACACCATTCTTTGTAGCTTGTACCCACAAAAACATAGCAGGAGACATGTAGCAGCATGCAAACAAACAAATGCCAAGTAACTATCACACTTCCTGGGAATTTTCTTTTACCAGCTTGGTATTAAAATTTTGCATGCGTCTTATTCAAATATGTCAGTCAGTGTTGTCATTCACACCCATGGACTAACCAGTTTGTAGATGGCATATACATTGCTACCCTTTCTAGGTCTCAGAAGTGGTACTTGATTTGGCTCTCAGTAAAATTGTATTGAACAAACTGCATGAGCGTGTCCCTCTGACCTTAACTGTGTCTGCTATGTGGTTTTAAGTATACGTGCTAGTTGAGTTGTATCCCCAGTAGTTTGCAGAGAACTGTCACTGCAGTAGTATAGCCTTTGATAAATGAGAGGGGAATGCTGCATCCATTGATCTGTGGGATCTTGGGTCACCACTCTAGAGACTTCCCTCTGCAGCCCATCACAATTCACTGTTCACCAGCTTCCTCTTGGCTCTTTTCCATATAATGCTTTCATATATAACACACACACACCATAACACATTCTCTCACAAGCTCCTGGCATCTTCGAAATACACAGTCAGCCAAAATACACCTTCACTTAATTACACGCTGGGGCCCCGGCTGGGGGCCATATGCACCTATCACACAATAATGTTGGCAGGCAGTGTGTTACTGAGATGATGCCAAGAATGAGCAGCACTTCAGCTCACCTAGTCTGTTCTTCAATAGCCTAGTTTCCAGAAAGAGGTAGAATATGATTTATTTCAGTATGACACAGTTTGGTTGGATAATCTCTGAAATGGCTTGTGTTTTCATTGTGGGGTGTAGCTGCACACTACATAATCTATTGTGGCATAACATTTCCCATTCCTCAGTGTTCTTTACTAGGTTGAAAGGTACATGGCATTGATTTAACAATACAAATTATTGGTATAGCCAGTATAATAGGCTCACAAAAGGAGTGTTGGTTTTCTGAACTGAAAATTTGAGGGAGGTGCATATTATCTCAGCATTTTAGTCAACTTAATTTGAACCCTTATCTCATCAGGATTTCACCAGTATTATTTAGTTCGTTTGTGTGTTCCCTTTGGTCAGGCCTGCGACTAACTGGTCACTGTCCAGGGTCTGCCCCGTCTAAGGCCCATAGTTACTGGGATAGACTCCAGTACCTTTTGACTCTTAACAGGAATAAGCAGATGACGATAAATGAATGAATATGTGTTCCTTTAGTCAGAGCAATAAACAGAACTTTGAATAAATAAGTGTGAACCATTATGACCAATCACTGTTGAATCGTTCTTATTTTACTTTGATGTAGTACATATATGTTAGAGCAACAGTTTTGTTCCGTGTACACTTGTATATCTGATAGTGAGTCCAAACATAGGTCTCCTAGTTTAGAGTCTCACGTTATGCTTATTTTAGCAGCCTTCATGCCCTTTTAGACAAGTGCAATGCATAATGAACTGCACCAAGCTCAAATGTACTAATGTCAGAGCAAAATGTTCTTGTTGTTTTATTTAATGCCCTAATGGTTTGATTTTTATCTGTTTGTCAGGTTGTTGGAGTAACCGTCGCCCCCACCATGGTGCAGAAGTACCAGTCACCTGTGCGGGTGTACAAGCATCCCTTCGAGCTGGTGATGGCAGTGAGTGTTTTTTTTTTGTTTTTTTTTAACCTGTCTTTTCAGTGAGCCTCAGGTTTGAAGCTCATGAATATTGCATGGTGTATAGATGAGGAGTTATGTAATACTGTGTGGTGGGTGTATGCTCCAGAGGTCACCCTCAGCAGGTAGTCATTGAATTACACTGGACCCACACCTTTTCATGCAGGTCCTAGATTCCTCCCAGAAATGGTGTAGGCAAAGCTTGAGGACTCCCACACTGTTTGCATTGACGTTGCCGCTCCAATCTGAGAAGCCTGTTTGAGTTTGGTGTTTGCCCGTTGTAATGGCACTCTAATAGTAAATGCTGCAAAACACAGCTAGAGGACACTTAAAATTACCTATTTTTTTTTTTTATCTTTATGCACAATTTTGGGCTAAACTGTAATTTTCATTTGCACCAAAGGGGGATTTTTTTTGGATCAGAGCAATTAGGCAATCAGGCCAGGACATCTTTGTAGCAGCAAAGCACTTAATTTCTAAAAGTGTTCTGACACATTTTGGCTTAATCACAAAATTGCACCTCCCAAAATGAGGATATTAGGTTGAAATATTTAATTGTGCTGCCCTACTTCATCACATTACTTTTTAAAATCTGATGTTTGCTCATGGGGGAACACTTTTTTTTTTATCTGCAGCTACACCATGGCTCTTATGTCAAATGCATGTTTCACTACAGAATGTGTGATGGAAGTGCATTTGCAGTGTAAAAAATTTAATAACTTAGCCTTTAGCAAGAGGCTGTCTGACTGTGGGTTTTTCTTCACTTTACGACTAGCTTGGGCTGAGTGCAGAGACGGCAGATTTGCATATGCTGTTCTGCCTTCTTTAATGGCTTCTAAATATCCTTCTCGCCGCCTTCTTATGCACACTTCACATCGCTAAGTGACATCTGCTTTTAAGCTGTAATTTTCTCTAAAGGTGGTCTGCCTGCTTTTGTAACAGCTGGAACAGTAGTGCGTACAAAAATGTAAATCTCTTTTTTTTTTTTTTTTTACTTTCAGCGTCCAAGAAGTTGATGACACAAGTTAATGTGTTTTATGTAGCTACATTTAACACAGGTGCTGCTTTCTTTAAATGGAAATAAGCTTTCCTGGCCGGGAGGGGAAGAGCAGGATGTGGGAACAGCAAATCTCCTTAGCTCAGGGTGGTAGCACGCGGCAAACACGCACTATAAATAGGGGGCTGGTACCTCCACCTGGGTCTGAATGTGAAACTCAAGGCGGGGGACAGTAATAGCAGAGCACACACATGATTTGTGAGCTGTAGGTGACCTAGCTCAGAGTAAATGAGAGACACTACTTCTGCTATAGCCTTGGGTGTTTGACAAACTAGGACAGAGCTAAGGTTCATGGTAGAAATGGGTCTGGCAATACAATGACACACGTTTGCTCCTGTCGTAATGAAGAGTGTAAAGTAAATTTTGTTTTTTTAGTCATTCAGAAAGATGTTTAGATATGTTTTTGTCCAGGATATTTGACTGTATCTGTGCTGAGCCTATTGTGTTTTGAATCTCGACTCTTCTGGTAACTTCTCTCTGCAGCGCGTATTGCAGACACTGCAGAGCAGACCTAATGGTGTGTCACGGCAAAGGCTGGCTGTTTTCATTAAAAAACAAGACAAATTTCACTTCCTCTATAGAAGCTACATTATCACGGCTTCATAGATTTACCAGCACTTGTAAAGAATAAAAGGATATTGTTTACAATGATGCATGCAATGTCCAAATGAACTCCAATCAACTGACAGCAGGTGAACCGCTAACAGCTTTGTTTGAAATACATAGGTTGAAATTAGTTGGAATCTGCACACTTAAACAAGCTCCTCCCAAATAAACATGCATTAATTGTTGAAATAGAGACACAAGGGATCACAAATGACTGTGTTTTTATTAAACAACAATCAGTATTTTTTCCATCACTATTCTTTGCACACATAAAACACAAACACTTTTAACGGCACACTCTGAGACTGCAACGATGAGTCCAAAGTGAGATGAGAGATAACCACGGCAGCATTTTCTGAGTCTGCTGTTATACACATCTTTACTTCTGCATACAGTTGCATTAAGCTTTTCGGATCTAGTAATTTTTATGAGCTGCTGCTTGTGTATTTGCAAGAAGTGTCTTGACAATGCGTATGCAGTAACTGTACTTTAGCTCAGTTTTTGTGCCTACAGCCTTTTAAAAAGAGACATCTGAAATATTTCTCACACAGTTGTACATGACTTATAGTTGGAGCTTCCTTTGGTCCAGAGGATTATATTTGACAGTTTGCTTTGAGGAATTTGGTACTTAACTTTCCGTTTGACTTTGCCGCTCCTATACTGTTTTTGACATACCTGTTTATATAAGGGGACTAAAAGGCCCCACATTCCATGGTTAACGTCCTAAAACACATTCCTTTTGTGGGGATGAAACGCAGCCCTTCTTCACTGGAACCAGAGCAGTGACTTAACTCAATGACGGGTGCTCTGTGTTCTTCAAATCTTGGATAATTTAACATTGCATAATTAAGGATCTTAGACAGCCTTCAGCGATTTGTGTATTCTGCAGGTAATGTACCCTCATCTGAACATGGTATTCCTGGTATGTGTTGATGGCTTCTTGGGATGATTCACACTTGGCTCTCAAACTTGGCCATAATTCTCCAATCTGTCAACTTTTACTGTCCCTGTTTTTAACTAGTAATCATTGCATAAATTAACAACAGTTCACGCATCATTTTGTGTTGTTTTGTTTTTGCGTTGTGTAACTTTGAAACGGTACAGTTGACTGAGGACTGCAGAAATTAACTTGACAAGACCAGACATGACACTTAATTAAAGATGCTGCTGTAACATTCTTCCTAGTGATTTGTAGTGGCGTTGTCCATTGAAGGGATTGCCTGTCACTTAAAACCTCTGAGTAGCATAGAAGAAGTGAAAACCACACCACAGCAGTTCTCAGTATTGACTTGAAACTTGCATAGATCATGACTTGATAGCCACCACACCGCCCCCCTTTCCTTCCTTTTCATTTATAGCTATGGTGGCCGTAAGGAAGCGTGAGCGTGCATCGGCCTCGGCCACAGCGGTCCCTCGAGTTTGCTGCTGCATCTCAATAACAGGAAATGCAGTCGATGCTGTTGTTGATATTATTGCCGTTGGGCCTTCACAGAAGCACTAGTCCTTCCTCGGGGAGCCACTGAGGAATGTCAAACAACACAATAGCCCTTTGGCTGTTGGACCAAAGGGGGCAGTTCCCACTAACAAAAAACGACTGCAGTGGCTGAAGTCGATGGTGAAAGACAATACCCAATTTGTAGCAATGTATTGGTTTGCGTGCTGGACAGAGAGGGTACTTAATGCGTACCCGAACATGTTCCATGGAAACGTATAGGGCTGTACTTAATCCACAAGGACAAAGTACTTTGTGCCTCAGAGAGTTTCTTCACGGAAAAGAACTCGATGTGCCATGCAAGTGAAGTGCCTCTTAAAACTTTGGCCACAAGCACTTTGCAAATGAGATTTTTACCCGAAAACAATTAGGTTAAGCTGTTAAAGTTGATCCATTTTAGGGCAATCATATACCTGATTTGCTAAACATGTCTCTCACTTTTAGATGCAAACTGCTAAGACATGTTTAGTAATAAAGAAGTAAAGCTTGACTTTAGCAACTTGACACCACTGCAAAAATATCACAGCGTCCTTGGGGAAGGGCAAGACGCAAAATGTGTTGACCATTACAACACCATTCAGAGGCAAGGCTGCAACATCCTTCACATTCTTTGAATTTTAGTGTTTACCTTTCAGGAGGCACGCATAAGATTGAAAGTGAAAATTGAGTGAGAATTTCAGGCTGAGAAAATGGCTTTCAAACCATATACAGCCAGAAGCTGCTCATTTGACTGCTGTTAGTGGCTCAGTTATAAGTTAATTAGCATGGCATTTTGTAACAATGTCCATACTTTTATATATTTTGATAGTAACTGGTACTTCTATTTCAGTTGTGCCAAAATCACTACTGGTTGTGGTAATGACCAGTAGTCAGAATCTCCTCAAGGGCCAAAGATAGTGATTTTACAATTGTATCGGTAAGTATTGAGTATACAATATCCCGTGTGACCGCATACCATTTTCAATTTATAGCAACAGAAGAAAGTAATATCACATTTTAAGTTACAGCGAACTCCAAGCAACTTGATACCACACATTGTTATTGTTAAAATTGTTATTGCTGCTTTCTGTACTGCACCACTACTTGCGTCCAAAAACTTTTAAGTGGGTCATCCCTTGCACGTTTTGAAGAGCTGCCCTTCCCACATATTTGTGTTGTGTTGTGGATCTTTTTACTGCAGAGCCATTATTTTCAAACTCGACTCATCCTGTGAATTTTGTGCCAGAGCTATGTCCTTTCCTCTCTGTACTGGCCCACTTCTGGACAGGTTTTGTTCAGGATGTCTGTGAACTGCTTGCTTGGCGAGCCCTCTCATCACAAAACGTTTTCTCATCTCAAAACATGCTTCCTTCAAATCAAATCTTTGTTTTATTCAATGAAACAAGGTCATTTATTTAGTCCTTGTTTTGATAAAATGTCCCATTAAAACACTCTCGTTCATCCTTATAGTTTGCCAGTTGAACTGCTTAATGCGCTTTCCTCCAAATTTTGCACCAATCTATTCTCATTCAGGCCGCGTCCCTCTCATGAATGAATCCATCCGGGCTCTCCCTTTAATTCATTCTCTGTTCAATGCTGTTTGCCAAAACCCAATAAAGAGTTATGGCCCGCTTTGGAGAGAGAGTGGTGCTTATCGGTGCCTCCATGCTGCATGGAGCTGCATTAAAAAATTACTGTAGTGGCGTCACGTGACCTTGCCAGCCAATAGGAGGCCCCTGGAGCAGCATTCATTCACCGACGGTCAGGATGCTCATTCACCCTTTTTCCCTGCTGCAAGGTCGAGATGCTGCTGTTGCCGGCACCCCTCCCCCACCCGCCTCAGTGCACTAGGCACAGATGAATGCACTCACACAATGACCCCAGCTCACTTAACACTGCATCATGCTACAGTATGGCTATGGACAGTGACTCACGTCTATGCGGCAGCAGTGACGTTAATGTACAGTAAACTGACACTGTATTTACGTAGCTGAGTTTCTGCCCTTATCACTTATTGTCACTAAACAATTACTTTAAATAGCAGCAGTGACGTGGTGACCTCCAGTAAATTTAGTAATTACTTTAACATTTTCTATCCATTGTCATTTATCAAGAAAGATGACATTTTGTTTTATGTCATTGTTCATTGAAAATGCTTGTTCTTTTAATATTTTTGAATATTATAGATGTTGTGTAAAGACAGATGTACAGCAATGCTCTGGTCTCCCTTGTCATTAAATTTGTGCCAAGGAAAAAAGTCCTGGCTGAATTTACATTAGATTTGGACCCATTACTGTGTGGATCCAGGAATTTTACGTTCAACTTCACAGCAAAAGAGTAAATAAAAATAAAAAAAATCTTGCAAACTATGCCTTTGAAGCATTTCCCCTAAGGTTTAATCAAATTGTCAGAACTATTAAAATATAAAAATGGTGTATAGTTAGTAGGGATGTAATGATATTCAAATTTCATGTTATAGTATTATTGTAATATTAATCTCACGGTACAAGATTTATTGCGATATTGTGGGGAGGCTCACGTTATTGTAGAAATGCTCACAATTGTATTCTATAAAAATGCCCTGATGAGCCTTTAGAGCATTCAATTTTGTCATATTTCAAAAGACTAAATAAGTGATAATAATAACAATAATTTTGTCATGTTGGCTGCACTGAAATGGAGCAAAGGATCATGATCTATGTAGTTCACTTTACTGCTCTCTTTTCCTCTTTCCCGTCTGAGATGCATTACAGTTAATACAATATCGGAAGGCAGTGAGATCAGACTATGCACTTTGCCAGCATCTGTGGTTATTTTTTACTGTAAAGAGATGGGTATCAACAATACTGCCATTTCCTGGAGCTTCTTGCTTTTTGGAGATCATAATACCAGTACAAGTTGATCTTGTAACTTGAAATCCCTTTTCATCCTTCTGTTGTGACAAATTATAAACAACCACAGATTGCATTACGGTTGTTGCTCTGGTGCTTCTGATAATTGGCTTCAGAACCTCTCTAACTTGCCCTATCCTTTTTACCTATTCGCTGACGGTTATCACGTTTGACAGATATGTTATGGTAAGCTTTATGTTGCCAAGAATGCATACAGTTCAGCATTTCTTCTCCTGACTTGATGATTTTTTGATAGGCGGCAGATGGTTGCTTTCTTTTCCCTAGTGCAAGCATATTATGGAGCCCACTCAGCCATGCATTCAGTACATAACCCAGCAGTTTAGCATTTGACATGCCTCAACAAATATTTAGGACCTTACATAAGATTGTTCACATTTTTATAGTCAGCTGGCCGTTCCTTTAATTACAAAGCCCACTGCAGTGCGATCGCTGGCTGAAGACGTGGGTGGTGTGGCATGCATAGATTTAAAAAGCTCTATTGTTGCAAGTCTTCAATTAGCAGCTTGTTCTCCGCCGCCTCAGTTCCAGTCCGCACCTATGACCACGGACAATGCTGCACTTCACAAAACGGCTATGTAGGATTTAATCACCTGTTTTCTTTATTGCCAGTACATTTCTGAGCTCCTGCCAGTCCCAGAATCATTATATTGTCTTATTATTGGAGTACATACTGATACCTGATAACACCAAATGTGCAATGTATTGTATAGCCCTATTTTAAATACATTATAAATTACTTATTACGTAATGCAGTTTTTCCCCAAATTGTATTTAACAGGAAGCCTGAAGCTCTAGCCCATACAAGTGCAAACAAAGATGCTTATATCCTTGGCATCCAAAGCTGTCTGACTGGTTGGCCCAGCTGCAGGAACTGGGACAGGGATGTCTTTCTGTTTATTAAGGGATCTTTTTTTCCAAACTAGACCCTCAGGAATGCCCTCCTCCATTCAAAGACTCCTTACATTCCTCCAACATGGAATAAGTTTTAAAGAGCTCTAATAAATCAAACTGGCCCAGAACATTTGTGTAGGTCTCCAGGTGTTGCATAACATCACAGACTGTACTTAAACATTTTGTACAGCTGAGGTAAATGTATGTATAAAGTCAGCAGCTATTATCTAAAGGCACAATCCTGGCATGGCGTTTATGTAAAGAGCCACAGTGATTCACCCTGGACCATGTTGTTTGGTTCATCTTCAATGGCCACTTTTCATCCTTCGCAGAGATTTTTTTATTTATTTTAATGTCTCACCCAATAAAAATATTTGAATTAATCCGAGGCTTTGGTCTGTGGAGCTTGTAGATGAAACTAAAAACATCTGCAAGGCATTTTCTTCTTCCTTATCGAGAGTTCCCGATAAACTACTGTGAAATGTCATATTTGAAAACATCAAAGTCCTTTTTATCTATTGTAGCAGTCTCTGGCATTTGGGCTGATCCGAAAAAGGGACAAACTCTTTCCTCCTTTTTTACCTTTCCTCTGGCTTCATCTTTGGCAATAACCTAGTTTTTGATTAAAGTTTTTTGGCGATATGGAAGTAAACAGCATTTCTTTCTTTCAAACCTTTATTACATGTCATCCTAACAACCTCCTAGCCCTATTCCTATAACTTAGGAAATTGGTCATCTCCCCACTGGCACACAACTAGAAAGGCTTTACCCAACGCTAATCTAAGGCTTCTTTGGTTCATAACATCTCCCAAATCGTCTGGTGACCCCAATTGTGCCGGCCAGACAGCATCCTCTTTGAAAGCTAGGCCAGCGCTGATAACTGTGCCCCAGTCAATAAATCCAATTAATTACAGGCATTAGTATGATAGCAGGTCCTAAATGCAGTCCAATATATAGAGTAGTGTGTGATCTAAACCGTGGCAATGACGTCCAAGTTGAGGCCAATAGTCGCCTCTGAGAAAATAATGATTTTTTGCTCTCAAACTTTGTCTCTGTGACATCACGTGGCCGGCAGCAGATCTCATTCAAAGCCCTGTTTGTTGGTGACGTCAGTCGTGTTGTGGCTTTAGAGGAAACACTAACCGAGAGCCAGTTCACAGAATTTCCCCGTTTGTGGACACTCCCATATTTACCTTTTTACAATGGCCTCATTCACCACTAATTGCTTATGTGAAAGCCTAGATACTAATACCACTTTTCACCTGTTTGTAATATGAAAATGCTGGTGAAATCTATACTGGTTTAAAGAGTCACTAAGCCTTTTTCACAATTAAAGGGGATATATTAGGCTTTTATTTATATTTTTGATGTTCTTGGTCATTACCTTACATTACCATACCGCCTTGTGGATGCCTGATCCCGTCAGACCTCGGAAGCTAAGCAGGGTAGGGCCTGGTCAGTACCTGGATGGGAGACAGCTGGGGAACACCAGGAAGCCAATGTGAATGTGAGTGAGTGGGGACTACGGATGGAAATTAGCTCTGAGCTAAAATCCGGTGTATTTACGGCACTAGCCATTCATTAATACACGCTGTCCCATTCAAATAAATAAAAATAAAATAAAAAAATTGGTCACCTCTTGAATGTCATTGCATATTTTACAACCTTTAAAAACAATATGTGACCAAAAAAGAACATTTTCAATAAATACTTTACTACTGCCATAAAGAATCAGGTGACCAGCAGAGACCAGCAGGGTTTAGCTTTGTAAATCTCTTTCAAACAGAAACAGAGGAAAAAAGCTTTCTTTAAACTTTCTGTATGATGCCATTTTACTACAAAATGAAAACTAGCTGTGAGGAATCAATGGAAACAGAGCTGTTCACATTTTTTTTGATAACTGAATGAGCGCTCGATGTAGAGGGCTTGTCCTGGAGTGGGCGGAGGTTCATGGAAGAGACTGAGGTTCTTGGAACTGAGCGTTCCTCAGAAACTCTGCAAGAGAATACAGGATTACTCAAACAGGTGTGAATGAAGCAAGACACGTTTTTGATGAGGAAACAACATTATAACATTGTAGAAAGCTCAGAAAAGTCACATAATTTAGTCCCTTTATTTAAGCATTAAAATAAAATACTTAAAATTGCACATTCATTTGGATAGTTTCTTGACATAAAACAGGGATAATAACCTTATATTTGCCTAATTCACAGTAATTGGCATAGTACGCAGCCACAATCTTCTCACCTTTTCACACTGATTGCCAGAAACATGTTTGAACCAGTATTCATCTTCTGTCTTTTAGTGGGTATTAAATTGTGTAAAATTACAGTTTATTTCCTATGTAGTCTAAAAGTTAACCATCAACAGCATACCCGCTATACTTCTGCTGGATTACTACCCCTCAAACTTATATTTAATTTAATATTTCTTTAAAGGTATATCAACTACACATTTAAATTGTCTTCCCATGAATTTGACAGTGACTTGGCTTCTGTCCAAATCTGTCTTAATCTTAAAACATCAGTCCAGTGTGGCCCCCAGCTGCCAGAAAATCCAGCTGATAAAAATAGCAGACACTGACCTCTGTGCGGCTGTCATCTCTATTACACAACCGTTTTCATAAGCTCCAGAGATGTGTTATTGTTACTGAGAAATCCAAGGCTGGTTCTCAGTGTGACCCATTTCTCAGTAGCATTCATTCACCAAGAAAGTTCTAGAGACAAATACATTTTAATTAGAGAGCACTAGTTTATAACAAATCCGTGATCAAGAAAACACAAGTGGTATAAGAGGAGATATGAGAGGAATGAGGAATATGTGTATTAAAATGTCTTTGTTGTTTCTAATTCAACCACTCGGGACCCCTGTCAGACTTATGAGGAGTTAAGGACTTTTGTAATCATCATTGAGCAAGAGGGTTGCACTTTAGCATGCCACCATACCCATTTTTTTTTAAATCAGATGCAGTGGTTCCCAAACATTAAGTTAGGACTCAAAAGTAGGTTGCCAAAGACTTTAATTGGGTTGCTAAACAATGTTTGATTCAGAATTAAAGAAAAAAGTTATATGGTAGTCAATAGGCAACATTAAATTGACAATAAAAGGGAACAGTATTATGAAATTGATCCCTCAAATAGCTTTCGATTGGACTTAAAACAAAAGAATCGTAAACATAATTAACACACTACACAACAAAATAGCATTGCTAAACTAGACCAGAAAGTCTGGTTGGAAAAAAAAACAAAAAACAGACCCTTGTCAGCTGTTTAGGTAATCTAAATGTTCAAAATCTTTTGTTAAGTAATTGCAGTTTTGCCTTTGGGTAATTTCTGTGCAATCATTAATAATATTGTGGTATCGCGTTGCTAAACTGTGCACTCCTGCCACTTCTGTTCCTTCTGTCAGCCAGTGCAACATGCAGTGACATGATGTGAATGGGAAAATAGCATGCTTTCAGAACAAGCTGTGACCGACCTCACCGCCTCCAGCAGGAACAATTTGTTTTCACCCAGTTCTATTCAACACTTTTGTGGATCAAGTGTCCCTTTCAGAGCCCTTAATTTCCTTCATAGCTGAGATATTGTTTTTCCACGCACGCACTCTGCATAGATTGTTTGCTAAAAGAGGAAGATGTTTTGTGTGTTTTCAGGAAGGCATTAAGTAACCACATATTGTTTTCATATTTTCCCTGCTTGTGTCCCTGGAAAGGCATAAAGTCTCCATGCAGAAACAATTACTCATTGCTTGGCCATTTGGGGTGTGCACCAACATAACCCGTTACTATAGAGATGGCCCTTAGAGCTAGGATCTGTAGTTTGCGCTCACATTTCCAATAATACATAAAAGGCACTTGAATCTATTTGCAATGGTGGAGCTTATTTACCATCCTTTGTCATCAGTGACTCCTACAGGGCTAACTGGCTCATTTGACTGCCACATGAGCGTCTGTAGAAACAATTTTGAATTCAGGACCAAACTAAATCAAGCTTTGTCAATGTAACTATGAAACTTGCCTTTCATGATTTTAACTGGTTTTAGGTGTTTCCCAAGAGCAACTTGCCTTTCAATTTTCCTGGTATTAGTGAGTAATATACTATGCGGCACCTTTATTCCACATAGGGGTAAGCAGATATTGCCTCAAGACCTGTATTTTTGATGCTTCCTGTAACACTGCTGGAAATTTGCCTAGTGGCCACTACACATTAAAAAGTCCATTAGAAACTGAACTATTTGTGACTCAACAAGTAAAATGTTTAAAGCCTGAGGTAAAAGCCAAGTAATTATTTTGTGACAATTCCTTTAGTTGGTTTGTTGTTGTTGAGCAAGATAACCCAAAACCTAATGGCTGAATTTTGATGGCATTTTCATGAAAGGTCAGTAATGGTAGAAATGATTATTTTGTATTTTGATCCAGAACAGGCCAAAATACGAGCCCCAGCAACAAAAGACAATTAGTTTTAGTGGATTTTTTAACATTGTGAGACAATAGACTTGAACTAGATCACTTTTACATTTACCATTGGGCTAATTCATTGGCCAGAGGTCTGCGAGTGCTTCTAGTTTGTCCTAGCTGTGTGTATTTTTGTCTGAGTCATTCATGTTAAACACTCCAAAATGTTATGCGTGAAAGATATTGTTGACACATGCTGCACAAACAGCGACGTCAGGGTGGATTACGTTTTTTGAACTGCGGCTAAATCTAGTCGCCTATATTTATTTTTGGTCATCGCACCGTTTTAAAATATCCTGGCTGTAGTCGAGTGGTACTTTCCCAGTGACTTCCCTTTCTAAGCAACATGACCCTGTTTTCCTGTTTTTAGTTCTAAAATAGGTTGGGCTATTATGAGCACACAATAGGCAGGTGCATCTATTTGTTTGGTTTTGTGTTATTTTAAGCCCAACGTGGCTCTTAGTGGGTTTCTCTTTGTCACATGTACAGTACTCTCAATGCTTTAGCACAGTACGTTCACCTGTTGTTTCGAAGGTTAAATGGTGTTTTTGGCAGCTGCAGTTCGGTTTGGCTGAGTTGTTGTGATGCCTGGTTGTTTTTAATGTGTGTGAATGATGTTTACAGTCGGTGCTGTTGTGCTGACCTCAGTACAAAACCTGTGTTCGAGAGCGTCACGGCCGAAAAACAGAACTCAGCATTTACTGGGCAGTGGTTCAGCATCATCAGTGACCCCATTGACTTCCTACTCATACAAGATTGGACTTTAAACTTTGTGTTACACTTTGTTTTTCAATCTTTTATCAAGTGAATTATCAGGAAATATAAGCCTGTTTTGCAACTTCCTAATAGTTTAAATGGCCTAACGTTTTGTTCCCATATAGTAGACAGTACAGTCCATCCACATGAGGTCACAAGCCAGTGTACATTTTGTCCAATTACAGTACAATAAATAGACACACATTGTATAATCAATTTTCTTATGGGTTTTCTTAATGCAACTAATCTGTAGACTCTAGCAGACCAATAAAGATAGCCAGCGTGCCTTCAGTGTTAGCGGTACCACACTGAAAAACAGAAGTAGTTATTAATCATCCAAAAAAGTACAGTTTGTCGTCTCTGTCATGCTATAACAAGATGTTACTCTGTGTCAGCTCTTTTCAAGTGATGTTGCAGTGCAGATTTCATTTTGTTTTTAGATAAACTCAGAGACATATGGCTGGTCCCATGCTCCAAAGAACACAGCTCTTTTATCAGCAAGACTCAGCTGACACTTAACTCCGACCCCAAAAGTCTTGTGAGCACCATCTTTTACTTAAGTCCTTGTCCTCTTTTCAAGTTCACCTCCGGCTTACACTGCTGTCTTTTAGAGGAGCAGTGTGGTTTTATTTAATTTTTTTAAATTTAAGTCCCACTTGGTCAAACACCAGCTGAACAGTATGGCATTCCTGCAAATAGTACAACACTGTGCCTGTTACTCTTTAAGACAAGAAGATATGCAACCTTTATTTCCTGAGTAGTTTGTTGTTTTGACTTTACCATTTGATCTTTCAACGTTAACCCAAACATTTTAAAACGTCACAGTGTTTACTCTTAACATAACAGTGGCTGTCGAGTCTGACGTGTGGGACATATGTTATGAAACAAAGATGAAGACACTTTGTGGTCATGTTGAAAGAAATGTTATTGCTGCATTCATCTTATGCAGTCAAGGCTGAGTTGCATAACGGTGTCTGCTCAAAAGCCAAGTTGGCCTGTGCCTTTATGAGAATAGTTTAGAGAAATAGTGTTGCCCCTGGGCACTGGTTGTTCTTGTGTATTAAGACCTTTTGTGGTCAAGTGCTAAAATTGGTCAAGAGCCATTTTCCGCTGCATGTGGATTAGTGTGAGTGGGGAGCTGAAGGAGCTTTTGTTTAGCTTCTCACTGGTTCTCTGGGACATTTTTGGTCCACCTATTTAAATTCCATTGACCATTGAGATAGTAGAGATGTAAAAATGCTCAGTACATAGCATACAGTATAAGGAAAGATATGTTTAATCGGTTCCTTCTACTTAAATTTCATTTTTGGTGAAAAATAAAACTTAAATCTATTTCCTTCTTCCTCATTCAGGCTTATGAGCGCCGCTTCCCCACCTGTCACCTCATCCCCATGTTTGTAGCCAGTGATGTGGTCAGCGAGGAAACCAGTGAAGATGGCAGCACGCAAAAGATCGAGCGGCGCTGTGCCCTGGATGTGGACGCTCCACGCCTCCTCAAAAGGGTATTCCAGTGCTCAGTTTAGATTTAAATAATGAGGCTGTGTTAAAGTGATGTAACTAAAGTGTTTTTATGTTCATTTTACAGATTGCAGGCGTGGACTATGTCTACTTCATTCAGAAAAACACACTGAACCGGAGAGAGAGGACCTTGCATATCGAGTCCCACAATGAGACCTTCTCCAACAGGGTCATCATCCACGAGACCTGCTGCTATTCGGTCAGCACTAAACACGATTCACTTTCAAATCACTGGTCATTTTACTACACACTTTTTATTATTTAATTTATTTTTTTACTTATACATACGATACAAACAAACACATCTTGCAGCCTCTGTAAAACATGAGCTAATTCTCCAGCTAGGCACACCTGACCAGGATCCTGGCTCAGGACCTGGCAATGAAAGGAACACAGAATAAATTTCACACAATAAAATCAGCCTAAACCTCTGAAAAGCTTATGCATAGCTGCTGGCTGCACATCCTTGTTAATGTCTGTGTATCCCTGCTTCCCTGCAGAGAAAACATGCATTAGACTAGCACTGAGCATCTTGCTCCTTTTCTGCACTTATCTTTCTGTGGATTTTTCAGTCCCCTGTCATTATGGCCGATCAGATACTGATCTCAAAACAGTTTGAATGTCCTTCCTACTTTGCATTACATTTTCAACTCTGCCTCAACATGAATAGATGTACCTTGAATAAATGAGACCAGGCACATTGCTGTAGCCTCTAACCATGCTAATTTTAGGCCCTGGCCATGCAGATCTTCTCGCATGCATTTATACTGTTATACAGTGCAAACAGTAAATGGGGTGGACAGTGCAATTAAACTGAGCTAATGGACTGACTAAAGCTCAAATACTTGGGTAGTCATGGCTAATGAAGCAACCAGCCCAGTGGTTAGAACAGGCATTTAGCTCATATTAAATGCAAATGTCCAAATGTGTAAATGAACACGTGTAGACCCTGTGGTTTTGTATGGCTCATAGCTCATCAAAAGGCTGGCATTATAATGGCCAGGCTGACACATGCCCTCCCACTCACTGTAATCACAGTTTATATGCGTCATCCACCGGTGAAGCTGGGTGTGTGGTTTCCATGGTAACGCAGACTGCTAATTTCTTTGTTGTTTAGCATATTTACAGTTTGGGTTTATGAATTTTGTATTGCATATTTACAGTATGGATGTATGTATTTCACAGGTTCACCCAGAGAACGAAGCCTGGACGTGCTTCGAACAGACCGCCAGCCTCGACATCAAGTCCTTCTTCGGTTTTGAGAGCACAGTAGAAAAGATTGCTATGAAGCAGTATGCCAGCAGCATCAAAAAGGTGTCAGCTTTAGATTATTTTATAACATGTTTTCTTTGGTACTCTCTGACCTTCAGGAAACATAGCCTACATACAGTTCTAGAGATGGATTTATAAGTGTCCGGAGATGGAAGTCGACATTATGTTGTGTGAAATGAGTGGTGGTGCTGCCAAAAGGCTTTTGACGAATGACTCAATTTTTCTCAGGCTGTAGTGGCATAAATAGACTTGCATAATCACTAAATGTGGGCAGTGGGTCTCTTAGTGTGGACAGTGACTCACGGGCTGCCATGTAGTGTTAACAGTGTTGGTCACTTTATCAAAAAAGCATTATGTAAATCCAGAATTTTCTAGATGCAATATAGAAAATGAACTACAGGCAAGATTTAGTTTCTGCTTCTCCTTATCTTGGATTATTATTCACCTCTTACAGGGAAAAGAAATCATTGAGTTCTACCTGAGGGAGCTTGAAGATGAGGGGATCACACATGTGCCACGCTGGATGCCCTCGTCACAGACCACAGCTCCTCCCAGACCAACCTCTTTGTCCACAAGCCTGTCTACTCTTCCCGCTCTCCCAATGTCACCTACAGTTTCCACCCCACTGGCTGCTGATGCCAAGGATGGCACCTCTCAGGAAGCCAAGCAGGACAGCAGCATTGTGCTTCAGACGGACAGCCTGGCAGAGATGTTGGCTGGGACACCTGAAGGTCTACTTTCAATACATATGTAGACCCAATAAATAAGTCTTTAAAATTAACATCCCTATTTCATTTATTTATTTGTTTTGTTTTGCAGATAAATTAGATGCAGACTATATCAAACGTTATCTCGGCGACCTCACACCACTGCAGGAAAGTTGCTTGATCAGACTTCGTAAATGGCTGCAAGAGACACACAAGGGAAAGGTGACTGACACCTTTCTTTGAATCAAATTAAACAAAACATACTTTTAAATTGTGTTTGATTGACTGTTACAACTAAAATCCAGACCCTATTCCTTTTATAATGGTTATGCTGATCTTTTGATGGATTTACAAGTTCACAAAACCACCCCACTTTGTTTTATTTCTGTCTAGATTCCTAAAGATGAACACATACTGCGCTTCCTGCGAGCGAGGGACTTCAACATGGACAAAGCCCGGGAGATTCTGTGCCAGTCGTTGACCTGGAGGAAGCAGCACCAGGTGGACTACCTCCTGGAGACATGGACCTCACCACAGGTCCTTCAGGACTACTACACAGGAGGCTGGCACCATCACGACAGAGGTACAGCCAACATTCACTCACATCAGCTTTACTGTGTAAATGTTTTAGTAGGTAATATGAGTTTTAATGGTTGTTGTAAAACTGTTCTCCCTAAGATGGCCGCCCCCTGTACATCTTAAGGCTGGGTCATATGGACACAAAAGGACTGGTACGAGCCCTGGGAGAGGAGTCACTACTCAGACACGTATGTATCAAGAGCTTAATCTGTTCTGTGTGAAACTAGGTCTGTGCACAGTAGCATAGTTTAACATGTTTATAGATCATTGGTGGCTGGATTACAGGTTAGGTTATTAATGGACACACACTTCCTAACAACAATGCTTACTCTATGAGGTCTAATGTTCAATAATAAAAAATTACATATGACATTTATTGTATTTTAGGTTCTCTCTATCAATGAGGAAGGACTGAGACGCTGTGAAGAGAACACTAAAGTCTTTGGCCGTCCTATCAGGTAAATGTTAACTCTAGGCGTGTTTGTGGTTTATTGGTTAATTGGTTAATCGGCTTTTATGGCCTCAGCTGACTGAAAGAAATTCTAACAATAATTACAGTAAGGTACAGTACCATTAGAGAGTTAGGCAAATTAAACAAAATTAAGCAACTGTTTTCTTAAATATACAAGCCTATGACTTGTCTCTAGTTTAGAAAAATACACTTTTTATTATGGTTCAGGACTTTGAATTTAATAAAGAGCTCTTTTATTATTTATTTATATGATAGATGATGTCAATCATCATCATCAAATCAATATTTGTTTGTAAAAACTACCAATTAATTGATTTTTAAAAAATTTATGGAATGTGCATCCTTAGTTAACTCGCAGTTGAAATACTCCAAAACAGTGTGAATTTAATGGATTCATATTAATAGTTGTACCCTCAGCACTATGGTGCACATGGACAAACCACCAGCACTGTATAACAATTGTCTAAAAAGAAAAAGCTTCTGGTTCTTTCTTAGTGGGCTGATTCAGTCTGGCAGTGAGAGGGAGGGAGCAGAGATAGTATCTGTCATGTGTCTTACTCAAAACAGCAGGAGGTGGCTGGGATAGGAGCCATTCATGAAGCCATGTGAAATATGAATGGGCATGCCGACGAGATGAGGGGGAAGTTGTAGAGAGGGGGCTGAAAGGGGTCCAGAATTAGCAAGTATTACTTTCACCACTTAAGCCTCGCTACAGGAAGACAGCTGCTAAGTGGCCGGGTACAGCTGGTATGTGTTTGTGGCATTTATCAACACCTGGCTATCTCACTCCTCTCTGTAGCTGTTGGACGTGTCTGGTTGATCTGGAGGGACTGAACATGCGTCACTTGTGGCGGCCGGGAGTCAAAGCTCTGCTGAGGATAATTGAAGTTGTGGAGGCGAACTATCCTGAGACTCTAGGACGCCTGCTTATCTTAAGAGCTCCCCGAGTGTTCCCTGTGCTGTGGACTCTGGTGAGAAACTGAGTCTGTACACAAATGATAAATAGTTTTCACAGTAGGTGAGGTCCTGACATGTATTTGGTACTGATTCTGCTGTAGGTCAGTCCATTTATTGATGAAAATACACGCAAGAAGTTCCTCATTTATGCAGGTAATGACTACCAGGGTCCAGGAGGCTTAGTGGACTACATAGACAAGGAGATCATCCCAGACTTCCTTGGAGGAGAGTGTATGGTGGGTATCTTTAACTTGAAAGTACATTCTTGGTGCTCTGTCTATCCCATTTTTTTTTTTTTTAAACTGGGTCCACAATAATTAATCCTGGTTCATTTATGTAATATTCTACAGTGTGAGGTACCAGAAGGTGGCCTGGTTCCCAAGTCAATGTACCGGACGCCTGAGGAGATGGAGAGTGAGGATGTCCGCCTATGGACAGAGACGATCTACCAGAGCTCCAGCATCTTCAAAGGAGCTCCTCATGAGGTGAGACCCAAGCCCCGAGCTGGTAAAATAGGGATTATATATGTGTACATAGGTGTATCGATATAAAGACCTGATGAGTTCATTTAAATGAGAATGTAGGGCAGGGCAACAGAGGCTTGCACTTTATCTGCCTATTTTTCATTTAAATGAAGTGTTTGCCATCTAGTGGCAGTAAGCGGTAAAGCTGTATGGGATTAGCCTCAAAATGTCACCGTTTGACTGACACATTACCACTGTATGCCAAAAACAGATTCACACTTTTCCGTTTGACAGGTTTAATGGTGTTATAAGAAAGTCTCTTTCAAAGCAACATTATGTGACATTTCTTGATGTGTTCCCACTACCCACTAACAAACTTAATAATAGAAATGCCCCTCTAAACTCGCACAGAATTTTTTTCTTTTCAATAAATTTCATAAACATTTAAAATACATGGTAATTTGTGGTTATCTGATTTCTGCAGTTAGTCAGTTATGAACTGGGCTATGCGTCAAACCAGAAATGCATATTGCTTATATAAAGGAATCCTTAACATGACTTTAGATTGTTCTTAGGGTCTTGTATTTAAAATGTTAGTCTGGATTATCTGGAGAGCAATAATGAGAAATGATTGATTCTCTTTTCCTCACACATCTCTTAACTGTGTCTGTAGATCCTGATTGAGATCATTGACGCCTCCTCGGTCATCACCTGGGACTTTGACGTCTGTAAAGGCGATGTGGTTTTCAACATCTACCACTCCAAACGAGCCCCGCAGCCTCCTCGCAAAGACCCACTGGGAGCTCACGGCATCACTTCACCTGGAGGTAATAACGTCCAGCTCATCGAAAAGTCCTGGACCCTGGGCCAGGACTACAGCATGGTGGAGTCCTCTCTGACCTGCAAAGAGGGAGAGAGTGTACAGGTAAAATCCCAAGACCAAAAACATGTGCCTGGTAATCTTTTTTTGGCATATACTGACTAGATATCTCTACGTAGGGCTCTCATATCACAAGGTGGCCCGGTTTCTATATCCTCCAGTGGAAGTTTCACAACATGCCCGCCTGCTCTGTCACTAACCTGCCACGAGTAGACGATGTCTTGGCCTCGCTGCAGGTTTCTTCTCACAAGTGTAAAGTTATGTACTACACTGAAGTGCTGGGCTCAGAGGACTTCAGGTTGGTACTTTGACTTGATGAAACATATTCATACATTTCTTTTCATTCAATATAAATGTTTTTGTATCTGATCATATTTTACCATTAAGTGGTGTGTGACCATAGTGATACAGTGATATTTTGATTTAAAGCACTCTTCCTTTAAGACTGCTCATTTGCACTGCTGTCTTCTTTCAGTTTTTCCTCTCTACAACCTCTCACATAGTCCCACGTATGACATTTGATATATCTGTAATGCTAAAGTTGGCATTTGATTAGTTCTTTTAGAGCATTAAGGCCTTGCTTCATTTTAGGTTTGAAATGAGGATGCTATTGTCCCTCTGAGATTTCTTTAATCAGCTTTTTCTGTCCAATTTGCTTACAACCTCCTCCTGCTCTGTCTTCTTCCTGTGAAGAACGGCTTGCTGTGATGTGCAGAGTTTGTAAGTGGATCCGTGTTTGCCCCTCTTCCTTTAGTACCAGCTCGTTGCTAAGCCATTTTTGCTTTTGGCTGCTGACTTTAAACAGCCGCTTTTTATGGCAGCCCTGCTTCTGAAGCAAAGAGATGCTTGAGTGCATCTGTATTTGCTAATGGATTTTTAGCACTGCCTAACAGATTGTTGTGGCTGATCACAAAGAATAACTATTCCACTAAGATTACAGACATTACCTACCAGGCTGGCTTCATTGTGCTTGCATGACTAATACGATCTCAAATCTTAGGTTGAAAAGTCACACAATCTTAACTTTTTACAAATGTCCACATTCACTGTCATTTGTATTTTGTTTTTGACACCCATTCATTTGCATTATCCAACAATTAAAACAGTTTCTGCACTTTTTCATCACTTATCTTTTTTAATTCAGACCGAGTAAATGTGTATAAATTGAAAATACCTTTTCTGTAGTAGTGCTGTAGTATTTTGTAGTGGTGCAGCTAGAATTGTTGGGTTTATAGAAAGTTTTGTCAAAATAAGTTTGCATTAATATATGTGGCTTCATTTTGATAAATGACCAATGTAGATCATGACACTTATTGACACTTGTATAACTAAAAATAACTAAAGGTGTCATGTTTTGCCATAGGCTTTAAACATGTATGGTGCTACCACGCTACATGTTTTTGAACTGAAGTCAACAAAATATCAGCCTTAAATTATTTCCCATTGTATATGTATTTTATATAAATGTATATATTTTTTTTTACCTTAAAAGCTAATTCAATTTTTCTTTGTGTCACTTCTCCCTGACATTGATGGTTGTTGCAGCCTATGGCAGAGCCTGAGCACTGAGTGGATTCTGTGGGGTTTGATGGAAAGCATGGTTTTGGGTGTGCATCCTGGGCACAGTATACTGTGTATTTAGTCACTAGCAGGTGTTTGTATTGCTCTGGGGGGGTGATAGATGTGATGATGAACACTTCCTCATGTGTTTCTCTGCTCTCGCCTTTCAGGGGGTCCATGACCAGCCTGGAGTCCAGCCACAGCGGCTTCTCTCAGCTCAGCGCTGCCACCACCTCGTCCAACCAATCACAATCCAGCTCCATGATCTCCAGGTAAAAAGAGGCCAGTGAGGACTTCAGATCCCATAATTCTCCATTCTCCAGCCTGTTTCATCAACTATCCACCTCGTTGCATCTGTTCCTATTGCACAGCCAGTCTCTAAGGAACTGAAGCATGCTTGCACAAAAAGAAGAAATTCAGAGGCAAAAAGAAGAAAAAAAAAAAAACACAAAAACTGTGTGTACACATTCAAAGGGCTCATTTTTGCACAAAGGTCATATTTTTCGTGCCTGGCATCATCGTTGGGCCGCATTTTAAATCCGAACATAAGCAGAATGTTTATGTGGGTGGAGTTTAAAGGTCAAAGAGGCTAAGATGAGGAGGCGAGGAAGCTGTATAAAGCAATATTTTCATCCTGGGATTGGATGAAGACCACTGGAGGCGCTGTTACATATATGCATTTACATGTACACACAGCACTTTGACAACGCAGACCTCATCCACATGCGTTGCTTGAACAGACTGAGTGCTGTTACATATGGACATTGCAAAAAGTCAGTGTTTGCCATATTTTGCAGACGGTTTTGCTTTTCTGGTGTTTCTAGGTCAAGAGTCGTGTGCAGGGTTAAACTTAGGCCTGGGTTGATAAATGTGTACTATTAGATTTTCAAGAACCGTTATTCAGTCTAATACAGATTGTGTCTGCAAAATAACTTCAGTTACTGGCGGCCATTTTGTCATGTTTGTCAACTACAGATAAACTTTTATGTGACCTAGGTCAAACTCTTAGCGATGTAATCCGCTAGAAGCAATAAGTCGTCTTTCTACAGTGTAAAAAAAATCTATTTATCATTAAAATATTTGTAGAGTATAAGTAGGAAACTTTATGGGTGCTGATTGGAGATTATTTTATTCCAGCAGTGGAAAACTGAGCCAGAGTCGGCAGAGTTATCACTTACTTTTGTCTCTTGCATCCCACAAAAGAGTTTGCTTTCTATGAGGTAGAGGAACTACAGTGGAGATCGAGTGTCAAGAAAGAAAGAAAGATGCCTTGTTAATGATTTTTGAATGTGCTAGTGGTTAGACCTCGCTAACCAATGAAATGCCTGTATTTGGGAGGGCTGTGATATGAACTGCCATTGTTGAACATTTCTTTTACACTGACATAGCTTATACTTGTGTTTGGAGAGAATGTTACTTTTTGAGGGCGTGCCAGTAGAAAACTTATTGATACTGTAATAGTTTGACTTTTGTTACTGTACTTGGAGCACTTGATGGGGTGAAGCAGTGTGAGGTGTTACTGCATGCTCGAGTGGGGTTTTGAGGAAGTAGTATTTTTGAAATAAAGAGCCATGTGTCTATGCCATTTTAGCCTTTTGTAAAAAAAAAAAGAAAAAAAATCACTTAGAAATGCATCTGCTTTTTCACCTCTGATCGGAGTGAGCTTGGACTGAACAGATCATTTCTAATTAAACATTCACATTTTAAAACGAGTCGTGTGACTCCTAGTGGGCGGTTCATTTCACAATTTCTTGGAGCCACTGAGAGCAGGTACAAGGCTCAACGAATCAGATTATAGTGGAAAAGTGAAACGATTCCAATTCAAAAAGTGAAACTACTCAAAGTTTTAGTACGCACGGGCAAATATGTCAAGCATTTATTTACTTTGATAATTATGACAATTTAATATTCAAATTTTTAAGATACTAAGTTTGTTTTCATTAACTCTAAACCATAGTCATCATTATTCAAACAAAAAAATGCTTGAAATTATTCACTCTCTGTGTACTGAGTCTATAAAAAAATACTTTTAATTCACAATATTCATATTCATTGACACAGCACTTGTAAATAGACATTTTGTTGCTACTTAATGAATTGTTACTTTTGGATTGACCAGCCTGCCTCTTTTTAACTCAAAATAAAAGCTCAAAAATAGTCTTGGTTGTCAACTGTCACATGAGTGGATTAAATAAATGAGAAATTATCATAGAGAAAATAAAAATGTAAAGATCATTACAGTTATATTTTATGAAAACACCTCAATTAACTGCAATAATCCAATTGCTTTATTACAAAAGGACCATGTCAGATTGAGGGCTACTGTGTGAGTGATGGTCTGTAAGGGTGAATGTTAGATCTTGGACTTTCAAAGCTTTCCTGTCTCTGTGAAGCATGTCTAAAAACCACAGAGTTAATCTCGCTGTAACTAGCTTCAGCTCACTTCAATTCAAATTTCCTCATTGTTTGTACACTCCAGTTTGCAACACCTTCTTTCCCATCAAACAGAGGACAATTTTCAACGTGTTAGAGTGGATCTTAAAGATTTGAAGCCATAATTGTTGTGACCCGAGATCAGATTTTCTTTTTAAAAATCTACTTCTTCCATATTTCTCCGACTGAAGCTCCCACAGTGCGGACAACTGGACCACGAGCTCATTATTCACAGATGAGGGCTATAACTGTTCGTCTTGACTTTTCAACACTTTTGTCTCTGCTTCTTTTGACATCTTTGCATATCTTCACCTTGATGTGAGAAATTGTGTAAAAAGGATTTGTTTGAATTAAATAATGATAATATGGCGCCTTTACTTTTTTTTTTTTTTTGAAAACAATAAACTTGAAACTAAGAGAAAAGCAGGTATATTTGTCATTTGTTCTTTCTTCAGCAATCTCCTCTACATAGATATACTTACATAAATGGATAACTAATGCTTTAAAAAACACTTGGGCTTAATTTTTTTCTTTAAATATAGAAAACAAAACATCAAATTTAAAATGACTTGGAGAAAAGTTAGAAAAATGGCCTATGTTTTAAATATTAAATAAATTAATACAAAGAAAAAAGATAAACCACAAATTTGAACAGGGTTATCACTGTAGGCCTATGAAGGTTTATTTTTTTTCCCCACACACGTTAACTAACTTAAAGATGTCTTACCTAAGATACACATATTAAAGTGTTTAAATGAGACAATTTTCTTTTTTTCCCCACTAAAATACTTGTTTGTAACAGTAGGGTATTAAACAGCTTTTCACAGTTTCACAATGGTAGAAATAAGACTGAGAAAATGAAAGTGTATTTTAAATTTCTGTCCATAGCATTAGACAAATGTGAGTCTCAGGTGCTGTTTTCTGTTTTTAATAAACTATGGCATTTGGGTATGTATTACTATTGTGCACGAGCCAAAATGAGCTGGATTTTATCAGGTTAATGCACATTTCATAATTTAGCACATCATCAAATACATTTAAATTTGCTCAGGTCACATGATGTGGAACCACAGTGTGGACTGGCCCTGGAGCAGTGGTTCTCAAACTGTGGTACAGGTACCACAGGTGGAACACAGGCTTCAGTGGTGGTAGTCAGGAGTCTTCTGAAGTTCCATGTTTTGTGAAGGTATTAATACTCTTACATTGTATATTCCACGGTATTTAAATACAGTGATACTTAATATCTCAATTACATTAGAACAACATTGATATTTAATACAAAAGTTTAATCAAATAAAAACACAAATCAATATTTTTTAACCCATGGGTTAGGCCTGGTTTAGTCCTGGTTTAGCCCTTGTTTAGCCCTGGTTTGAACCTTGTTTATAATTGGTTTAGGCCTGGTTTAGTCTGTGTTTAGAGATGGTTTAGACATTGTTTAGACCTGGCTTTGTCTCTGTTTTGTAGTTAGTTTTGAGTTAGTAATGCTTGTAATTTTATCCCTTGTTTAGATCTGGGATAGTCAGGATTTAGGCTCATTTTAGTTAATGTCAGGGCTTGACATTAACACTAGCCAACCAGCCAAATGCAGGTAGATTTTTATTTTGGCTAGTCACACAAATACTCCCACTACTTTGGCTGGTTTCATTTTATTCATACTTAGGCCCAAATCCTAACTTCAGAAGTTAGGCCTGAATTTATGTTGCTCTGCTCAAGTGTACACCATTTATTATATAGTAATTCATTGTAATTAAAGAAAGAAAATTAGTAATTTAAAACATTACATGTTGTAAAGGATGTGACACCAGATGCTCAGATATAAACTTTATTCTGTCTATAGGTAAACTTGTTTTTCATATTTAATAAATCCCTGTCCCTGAATAAAGCTAAATTTTACCGTGGATAAAAACAAATTTTACATTTCTTTAAGCTTATTCTATAGCCTACTATAAAATATAGGCCTATACAGCTCCACTAATTAAATTGTGGCTTGTAAAAACATCAATTGGCTGGTAGATACTAGCCATGGAGAAAGAAAAAGAAATGTCAAGCCCTGGTTAATGGTACTATTAAAAGCCAAATGTTTTCACTGCCACAGTTTCTCTCACGGCCACTGGGGGGCAGCACTAAACCACTTTACGGTGCCCTGTCGCTGAGGCAACGCCATGGCAACACGTAAACCCGCCTACTGTGACGTCAGGACCCGGAAGACAACACTGGATTTCATGTGCTGGTGTATTTTATGGATTTTAAAATACTAGTTTACTGAATTATGCTTTTATTGACCGGCACAGATGTCCGCTCCTCCTACAGAAGAACTGGTCCAGCAGTGGGAGAGGTAAGAACGCTGCACACACACACACACACACACACACACACGATTAAGAAAAAATAAATTAAAACAGCTTTTCTTTTAGGGGCAATTAAAACCTATTTATTATCTCACACCACTTGTCTTTATTACTTGGAGGCTAAGTTAATAAAGTTGAATTAAATCAAATAATCTGATTGTTATATTTGCTTCTTAATAGTGAATGATAATTTCTAGAACACTAAAAGTTAATGCTAAATGAATACTTTTTTGGCTGTATGTTAATTATACACTAAACATATGTTCCCCATTTAGGACTTGTAGGACATGTGATGCAACTTCTACTAACCTACATCTTAATCCAGGCCTAAGTGTCATTCAGGATTAGACCTGGTTTAAAATGGGGTGTGTTGTCTTTTGGGACCCTTCCTTGACAACATCTGATGTCTTAAAGTGCAGATTGCAATTGCTCACCTTGCAGTCATCCTTTTTGAACAGCTATTGGGCAGTCCAATTTAAAAAACTTACAAAAGGAATATGTGTCTTCTGCACTTCAAGTACCAGTTTAGACCTGGTTTAGTCCTTGTTTTAGTCGTGGTTCAGACCTTGTTTTAGTCCTGGTTTAGTCTTTGTTTTGACCTGGGTTAGTCCTGGTTTAGTCATGAATTACTCCTGGTGTAGTCCTTGTTTTGTTCTGGTTTAGTACTGTTTTTGTCCGGGTTTAGTCCTGATTTTATCCTTGTTTAGTCCTGGTTCAGACCAGGTATAGTCCTGATTTTGTCCTTGTTGAGTACTGTTTTAGATCAGGTTTAGTCCTGATTCAACCCAGATTTAGACTAATTTCAGTTAATTACAGATGTGATTTGGAAAGCCATATATTTCCTGAGGTGGTACTTTTACCTCCAACAGTCCCCAGTTTGTCCTTACCAGGCTGAACAAAAAGCAACTAGATATTGTGTTTGATTGATGTCCGGCTACTGTATATACTACATACTACAACACTTTAACCAGTGCATTACAGCTAAACTCCCAGATTACTACAGTAGATTTAAAAACACACTGAAAATACTTTGTTTCCTGTTCAGTGTGAAAGCCCTTGACTGTGGCCCTGTTCTGCTCCTCCATAAGGCTCTGGCAGATGTTTCTCTTCCATTGTCCCGCTGCTGCTGTAACTCTGTCTGTGACTCTGGGCTGGTGCCACTAGAAACTTTTGATTTGTGAGATTGTAATGAAGAGGTCTGCGATAGCATCATGATTCTGTATTATGTCCTTATGCTGCTCATCATCTGCACGTCCCACTGCCATGTGTGTTGGTGGTGCAGTTGTAAAAAAAGTCCAGCTGAGGATTAGAGAAGCAGGAGAATTAATTAAAGTTATGACCAAAACATTTTATGCTTTGTATTGCTTGCTACATATTTCTCTGAGAGTAAATTGCCCCCAGTGAATGAACCTGAGAGTGAATGGTTGTATGTCTCTGTGTCAGCCCTGCGACTAACTGGCCACTGTCCAGGATGTAAAGCCCTTGTTGCCGGGATAAGCTCCAATCACCCTCAACCCCTAATGAGAACAAGCGTATGACAATAAATTAATACAATATTGTTCATAAAATACAGGAATTTTTTTTTGTTTACTGAGCTAAAGCAATTATCATATTACAGAGTTTAACTTAACTAATTTGCGCTATTCGTAGTCAGTCTAGAACAAATCCAGCCACAAGCAGTTATAAGCCACTGTACTCTCTGTGCCATTTCCAAGCCCAGATAAAAAGAGAGACTTGTGTCTGGAGGGGTATCCAGTGTAAAAACCTATAATAACCTACAAATGCAAATCACTGCACAGAAAGAGTCTGAGAGGCAGGGGTGAGTCTGGAGGGAACAAGTTGAAAGGAAAGAAGTCATTCTTGCACAAAATGGGCAAAGCCTAAATTTGTTAAAGCCATTTAAAAAAAACATACACAGATAATAAAGAAAATGTTTCACCTGATGTTAAGATTTAAAACAAGTTAACATTCTCATTATCATCATTCTAACTCTCAGACTAAGTTGGAGTATTTTAATGGTCCTAGTTACCTTGTATATCTTTTTTTAACCCATGTTGTGTGCAGTGAGCAGGCCCGTCTCCGGCAGCTGCTGGTGGAGGAGGACACAGAGCAGTGGCAGAAGAGTCCAGACTTCTCAGGTCTGGAGCGAGTGGGAGGTGTGGACCTGTCTTTTATCAAAGGGGACGAGAAGAAGGCATGCGCCCAGCTGGTGGTCCTCAATTACCCAGATCTGGAGGTAAGCTCTGTGCGCCACCTTCTCTGTGTAGCATGTACCTACAGTCGTCTTATGAAAATTTGAAACTAGAATCATATTTATTCAAACATCTTCTTGCACTTATTCCCAGGAGGTAACTATGGGACTTAGGTGAGGTATACCCTGACTCTGGACAATGGATAAATAGTTGTGACACAGGGACATGCTGACAGGCAACCATTCATTCTCACATTTATTCACTTGGGGCAATTTTAGAGTCACCAATTCACCTGTACATTTTCTATATCTTTGGACAGTTTGAGGAATGTGGAGTACCCAGACAGAACTCACAGTAAAACAAGGAAGACATGCATACTCCACTCAGAGAGACTGTAGTTGGCCTATTCAGGAATCAAACCCACAACCTTATTGTTTAGAGGCAGGAGTGCTAACCATTCTGCCAGCATGCATCCCATGTGATTAATATGGGAATGGAATAAAAAGAAAGTATGACTAGCCTTGCCAGCCATATAACAATTTACTTCATGTGATGCTTGTTTGTCTGTGTATCCAATTAATCCATCCGCTCACGATTGATCAGACCATTTATTTATACAGAACTGGTAAAAGATTTAGGATGTATGCTACAATATAGAAGCATTTAGTTACATATTTTGAGATTATAGTAGTACCGGGTAATTTAATTTTTGCCTGTTTTAATGGATTTTTCTAGCATATAAACAAAGAATAAATCTGAATGGAAAATGGAGCATTTTGAGCGCAAAAATCCAGCCCCACATTTTTCCAGGAAGCCATATTGGTGGAATAAGGCTGTTTTCCACAATGTATATAACTGTGATTTTCCAGTTTTCCAGTTTATCCCCCTGTAAATCATTACTCGAGGTTAATCTTAATAAGCTGATGTTGTTTCAGTAACCCCAGCGGCCTTCAATTTTTCTGTAATGCATTTTGTCCAGTCTTCCACAAACCCTCATCTTCTCTCTTGTTTAGCTGTGCATTAAAAGCCCCTGGCGCCTTCCTGTTATGTAATTTCAGATAATAAATGGCTTTTGTCAGGGCACAGTGGCGACACATGCTCCAACATGGCTAATGAAATGTTTGGAAACGCCGTCCAATAATATGATTATGTTCTCTGCTTGCGTTCAATTTACTCCAACACTGCCACCTCAGGCCATTTGTGACACAGAAATGGTTCACACGTAATGTCTAGTGTGTCCGAACGACTGTGAAAATGAAAAGAATAAAGGTTTTCTGTCATCTAAACAAGCTTGTGCCTCTCATTACACCTCTGCTCCTGTTATGTACTATATTACCTTTTCACTGTTTGGACTGTTAATATCATAAGGCGGAGTTGTTTTGTGAGAAATGCTTGTTACTGTGTGTGAACTGGAATATTGTGTTATGTTTTGTAGGTATTGTATGAGGACAGTCAGATGGTAGTCCTGACTGCTCCATACATTGCTGGTTTTCTGGCTTTTAGAGAAACACCCTTCCTCCTGGAGGCTCTGCAGAGACTGGAAAAGAACCGGCCGGGTCTCATGCCTCAGGTTAGAAGCTCATAGGAAAAAAAACTATACATTTTTAATTACACTGGTAACACTTTATAATAATTCATCACTGTTAAGCAGTAATGAAATAGTAATAAATATGTAATTAACAACATTTCAATAATAGTTTATATTACTGCACTGACACTAATGTTTATAATTTTACATGAATTTACATCAATGTTTCCCGCCCAGAGGGACGGGGACCTACAGGGGTACGTGAGCACTTTGCAGGGGGTACCTGGAATTATTTCGGATTTTATTTCCAAGATAATAGTAAAAAAAATATATCTTTTCATACTGAAACTTCTGAAAGACAAGCTCAGTATTAATTTGTTGTTACATATTTTTTTAGATTCAAATTATTTTTTTTGTTTTATTATGAGTTTAAATGTTTATATTTTTCTTATTTGTATTATTTTTGCTTTTATTCATTTTAATTTTAGTTTATTTTGAACAGAAAATATATAGTAAAATAAGTAAATGTAATAGGGGTTTATATTGTTATATTTGTATTTTATATATTTTTTATTTTAAAGATTATTAATTATTTTTATTTTGAATTTGAGTTTAAAAGAAAAAATGCAGGAGAATTTGTATTTACAATAAAGTAAGCATAGAATATCTTTGTACCTATAAACACAGATGTTTTATATGAGCTTTTTTTTTTTAAGACGCATTTACACGAATGAGTGGAGGGGTACTCACGTTATAACATAAAGCCCAGGGGATACACAAGATAAAAGGGTTGGGAACCACTGATTTTCATGACCTTATGACTAAACAATGTTTATAACTCAAAGGTGCTTATTAATTGAAGTAAAAGAAGTAATTAAAGTAGCTGAAGTAACATTTTAAACAATAATTTTAAAGGTTACTAATCCTTAGCTAATGCTTCATAGTGCAAATTATTCTAAAGCGTAACCATCATATTTTATTTTAGTAGAGTATGTCTTGATCAGACTAGAATATTAACGATCAAAAGCGCTTATATTTTTTAATCTTAAAAAACCTGTTATACTGTACAGTAGAACTCAAAAGAAGTACAAAACACACAACAAAAAATTAACAAAATGAGTGGTACTATTTTGGATGCAAACCACACCACGAGTCTGGCATTGCGACAAGCTGATTTTTCACCTCCCATGTATTTATGACTGATCATGTTCTTGCCTCAATGCCAAAGAAATCTTATGGGTAATGGGTAGTGCAGAATTACCAACAGTACTATGTAAATCTATACTTGAAGTAAAACAGTTAATGCTGTTTTTTTATACGCACATTTTACTGGGAAATGTCTTAATAATCTCAATCTCGGATTCTTCAAAACCTCATACTGTAGACCCTGAAAATTACAAGACAGGCTCACTTCTTTAAAAAAAAAAAAAATCTATAATTATTACTTATGTTGCTTGTTATCTGCACAGGTGGTGTTTGTGGATGGTAATGGTCTCTTCCACTACAGAGGTTAGTCTTTCAGATCTCATGTGGTCGACCTAATGAGGCTTCTTTCTTTATTTCTTTCTTTATTATTTGTTTTGATCATGTTCACAATTGTTTGTAACTATATTTCAACACAAACAACTTTCCATCCATTTGTTACATAATCGAAAAGGAGCAGAAAGAAGAAAAATCTTATAATACCTGCCGCTTTCTCCAAACCACGCAAACCAAAATACTTCTCTGTGTCTAAAAATGATAAATGATTACTGCTTCCAGTGGCTGTTTTAGTGGCAGGATAACTATAACTCATATGTGAGCTAACTGAGGGTTACATGTGTTATGTGCCCACTTTTTGGCCATAATATTTTTAAGACAAAAAAAATGTTATTAAGGTTGTGACATTTTAGGATTAAACATTGCTTATAGAAAAAAATACAGTATATAAAATAACTTAATTAGAGTCTGTATTGTGCATCTTGTCATTGTTCCATTTTTCTCACCAGAGTTTGGTCTTGCATGTCACCTGGGCGTCCTGTCGGGGCTACCTTGTGTGGGTGTGGCCAAAAACCTGCTGCAGGTGGAGGGCGTGTACAAGAATGAGGAGCACCAATCACAGGTCAGACTGTTACCCATCTTTGTAGTAAAGGTAACACTTCTCATTGTTCAGCATCAACAATATTCTTTCCACCTATACAGATTCTTGCAAGGTTCTAATAATGACAAAGCAATGGCGGAGAGGCGCTGAGCAAGGGGCAAAATCACCTCAATTGTTTGTGAATGTGTGTAATCCCACAACATATTGGTGTGCAGAGCTGTTCTGGCTGCTTTCACTCTGTGACTTTTACTGCAAGCCAAGGCCTCCTGGTGTAACTAATGATAATGCGGTTTCCTGAATACAAATGGACCCCGAAACAAATACCTATTCGTTAAAGCTTACCTTCGGGAGAAGAAGAAAATTATTTGGCTTTCATTAATATGCAAATGTTGACTTTGTTTTAGTCTGGAGCCTCGGTGACCTGTAAAAGGAAAAACAAAACAAGTTAGGGGGAAATGTAGCTGATGATGAACAGGCGTCTGGCTCCTGCCTTGACAAACAGTAAATCTTTTTTTTCTTTTTTTTTTTTTAAGGTTTTAGATGCATGCAGCTGTTTATGTTTGCATGGCTTTAAAAATATGCAAAGTGTTAAGGTTATTACTTATCAAAAACTTTAGCTGACGTCAATGATAATTTCACTGGCTCTTAAGTATTATGCAAGGTCAGAGGATGATAATTCAAAAACTGCACCTAGCGTGTGTAAACAAGCTTTGAAACTAAAAAGTTGACGTAAAAGTTATGATTAGCAAAGGTATTTTTATGAAGTGTTTGGTAAAAAGTCGCCTAAAATACTAGAAGATAGTAGTTACAATTAATGTATTTTACTGTACAAACAAGTAGAGCAACTTATCTACCACTAACGCTCATTGTCTCGTCAATCCAACCACAGGGGGCGTCACAAGCCAGTGTACTCTTTGTGCCATTCCCAAGCACAGATAAATAGAGACGGTTGCATCAAGTACGGGATTTGGCATAAAAACCAAGGCAAAAAGGAAAAAAGAAGAAACCTAGTCAAATGTAACTAAGAAAAAAATAATGTTTTAGAACATCTTCGCTAAGACCAATGTTACCAGTTACCAAACTAACTTTAGTACACTGACATAAGTTTGAAGCTTATATTGCAATATTGTTGTATTACTGTTTAAGCTGGTGATGCAACCATGCCAGAGTTACCAAAGTGATTATGAGGATATTTTTATAAGCATCAAATGAATAATGTCTGCTCAGCTTAAAAAAATCTGGAAGGTCAAAAATTTATTACATACCATGTTATTACTCATCAAATGTAAGCTTATTCAATGTCATTTCATACTGTACACCTAGAACAAGTATTTGGAGCACTCAAGCAAGAGCTAGGATTTACTCTTGGGACTATAATGACAATGACAAGTTTAGTGCCTATTTATTCACTATGGACAATTAAGTGTTGCCAATTTACCTACACCAATCAGTCATAACATTATGACCACAGACAGATGAAGTAAATAACAAAAGTAATCTCTTCATCATGACACCTGTTTGTATGTGGGATATATTAGGGAGTATGTGAACATTTTATTCTCAAAGTTGATGTGTTAGAAGCAGGAGAAATGGGCAAGTGTAAGGATTTGAGCGTGTCGGACAAGGCCAACTTGTGAGACAAAGTGCTAGACAACTGGGTGAGATTATCTGCTAAACCTTTTTCCTGTTCTGCAGTGGTCAGCATTTATTAAAAGTAGTCCATAGAAGGAACAGAGATGAACTGGAAAGGAATTTTGTTGTGTATGGGGCTGTATATTAGGCAGGTGGTCATATTAATTATCCCTGATTGGCGTATGCTGTATATGCCTTTGTCTTTGTATTGGAGTGCCCAGTAATAAGCTATTGTACCACAGCCTTTAGCTATCTGTATAGATCCTTCTTGTGTTTGTAGACAGATTGTTTGCGTTCCAAAGACTGGTCCCGGAAGTTAAAAAAGATTATAATACATTTTTAATGGAGCAATGTTCAGCCTTTTTATTTGACGTAGCAATTAGTGTCTATAAATAGCACATAAGCTAAACATACATAATTTAAATGTCTTAATTTTTATGTTACACAGGAAAAGTACTTACAGAAATGTGGCAGACCACAACAGTTTGATATTGTTTGCTCAGATTAATTCATCAATCACCACTAATTCTACTTTAATATGTTGACTTTAGCAAACAGACAATTAGATCTGGGTCATATCAATACAGAGTAATTTTTAACGAATATATAAACAACAACTATTTGTTCCTGCTGTTCAAAAAACATTTAAATTAATATTTTTATTTTGCTTCCTTGTAGAAATGAATGAGACAGAACTAGGGTTGCAAAGGGGCTGGAAACTTTCCATGGGAAGTTAAGCTTGGAAATTTTGGGAATTTTCAAATTTGGAAACCATATATAAATAAATAAAAAAAACATTATAATCCAACACAGATATAAGCTATATTGCGAATAAGCAAATTAAACTTTTGGTACAAAGGTCAATACAATTCTGCAATTATATTTCAATTCAAACTACAACAGAGTTGTCCTCAGTACACAGCAAACACCCACCTGTTTTATAGAAGTACAGTCAAACAGAATGTAAATTGTTCAAAAGAGAGAACATGTGCTGAGCTGACACAGTTTAATCAGTGGAAAAACACCACATTACATTAATCTGCTCAAAAGAAAAAAAAAGGCGCCACCCCCAGTGGCCAGCCTGGGAACTGCAGCCAAACTAGTGCCACTAGAACAGATGTAGCTCATTAATTATGCATGATGTTGTCACAAATGTATTGATACCAATAAAGAATTATCATGTTTAATGATGTGCCCCCAAAATATCACAATATAACAGAAAACACATTTTTACAACCGTAATAGTTGAGCTAACCAGAAATATGGAGTCTGCAGTCCTAAGTTTGGTAGTGTTGTGGAGATCAGCTGTGCATGTGATAGGGGGATGCAGAGTGCATAGAAGTGTATGCAGAGCAGGTTACTACATGTACCACAGGTTACTACATGTACCACAGGTTACTACATGTACCACAGGTTACTACATGTACCACAGGTTACTACATGTACCACAGGTTACTACATGTACCGCATGTACATGTGACTGAGGTATAACAGAGATATTGAAGTGTGTTTGTGTTTTTATGCTATAGTATATTGCTCTGTCATGGGACAGCTTTGAATTGTGTAAGTTCCCAATTTATTCCCATAAATTCCTATTTATTCCCATGGAAAATTTCCAACTTTGAAAATTCCCAGAATTTTGCAACCCTAGATAGAACATTAATCTCGGTACCTAGGCTGCGTGCGCAACTTTTCTAAATTCGCCACTCCTGGAAGTGTCTATAGAGAACTGACATAAATCTCGTATGTCATACAGTAGTGTTATTGTATTAACCTAAGCTGATGATTCAACCAAAGTTCAAAGTTATAGAAGAGGTTACATGGATAGTTTTAGCACTCATCTGATGTACGGCTAATTCAATTCAAACTCCAACCATTTGTCATATAGTATCAACATTATAATTCAATTTTCTAGGAGAACACCCATCTCCCTCAATTACCGTGAGGAGCTTTGTCTGCACAACTGTGAGCTTTTGATCTCTTTGTGTACAACCAATCTTCTGTACGTCGCTGGTATACAGTCTAAGCCTGAACCACTCCTGGCGCCGGCATGCCCATCACAGATATTGTATGGCACAAGATCAAATACAAGAATTTATGTGATGTTTGAAACTGATGTAATTGTGGCTCTCCGGGGCTCAGCTGAATTTGACTACTGGCATGTAATCTCCTGCTTGAAAAATTATCTTGGAACTAGCGTAGACAACACAAGCCACACCAGGCTCTGAACCAATTTAAAATAAAGAATGAGCTGTGAAATGAAAGTATCCCTGTTGCCACATAAGAAATGTCCCTTAAGTTTATAGACTTGCCAATAAATAAACTTAAAACTCATACAAAACACAGATAGCACTATCCAAGCTTTCTAAAAAAAATAACTAATAATGAATGTTTAACATGTCATTTCTGATTTATTTAGATATTTAGGCCACAGAAAATTGTGTGTCAACAGGTATCACTGCTGCTGACTTCACATTTAGGGGAAGAAAATGTTATGCGCTTTTGTTTTGAGTTGTGAGACATTATTATTTTAATTTTGATATATTATGCAAATTTGACTTTTCAGAGCATTCTACCATGTTATAACGGTGTTCCTGCATCAAAAACATACTGGGAGCTGTGTTTTGCTTCATTTATACATGTTTAGGTAATCCTGTATTCTCTGGCATGGCTGTTCTGAGCCCTGAAAACGCTTGGTTGCACAAACCTCCCCCTCTCCCACAAACCCCCACCCACTCCATGAAGCACTGACCATTTAACAAGCCCAGGGAACAGCTCTGTTTCCACTGATTCCTCACAGCTATTTTTAATTTTGTAGTGAAATGGGATCATACAAAAAGTTTAAGGAAATAAAAAGCTTTTTCTTCCTCTGTTTTTGTTCAAAAGGTGGCAACATTCTCCACTCTCCTGCACTCTGCTGCCCTTTATGGCACCAGTAGAGTACTTATTAAAAACATTTTCTTTTAGTCAGATAATGTTTTTAAAGGTTGTAAAACAAGGTTACGTTTTTGCAGATGTTTTGTTTGTTGGTTTGTTTGTTTGTCTGTTTGTAAGATAACGCAAAATGTTTAGATTTTGATTAAGGCTTTAAGAAAGGTCAATGAGGGGCGTGTGCATCCTAAATACTAGTCCCTGAAAAGTTTTACAGGATTCTTTATTATTGCAAATTGGAGCCAATTTTGTTGTCAACTTGCCAGGTTCAAATCCCTGGTGGCACAAAGATACTACCTCCAGCCTTAAGGGGTCAGATGCCCTGCCAGGGGTCAGCTCTCTCTGAATGCTTCTACTTCATGTTAGTGATAGAAAATATCTTCAGCTACAATCTTCTACCATTATAAAGGCTCACATTCTGAATTTGGCCTATTTCTTGTCTGCACCTGCGCTTCTTCTTGTCTGTGCCCTTTGCTCCCTTGTCTCTTCTCCTCCTCTGCGTCTCCTCCTCTGTGACAGCCCGCTGTAACCTCTCTGTTATTGATGACCTGCTCTGTCTGCTGTTTTGGCTCAAGTCCTACACTTTCCTTCAAACCAACCAAATCTCTGTATTACAACCCTTTTTGATACAGTTAGGATGCTGTGTAAAATGAAAATAAAAACAGAATGTAATGATCTGCAAATATTTACAATTATTCACAATAGAACATAAATAATACATCATTATACACTGAGATATGTTACATTTTCATGAAAAATATTAGCACATTTTCAATTTAATTAATTATGCTGTTTTTATAACTTATAATAATGTATATGTATAGAAATCGTTTTTGTTTGTGGAGTCCGGTGACGGTGTATGGGCTTAAGAAACGTGCAGGAGCATTTCTGGGTTTCACGTGTCAGCAGTGAGACCGAGTGTTTCCAGATCATTAGAAGAGGACATGGTTAAAAGCTCCAAAAAGTTGCACATCAGGGAATCTTATATGGCAGCAATACAAAAAAGTTGGGACGGAACATCTAAAAGTTGGAAAAAAATTGTACTATAACTAAACAAAAGCTGGAGGAGCATTTGGCAGCTAATTTAGTTTACTGGCAACACTTCAGTAAGGTGTCTGGGTATTGTCTGGGAGCACTGTAGAAAGGCTTTAGAAAGTATTATTAGTATTGGATGCTTAAGATCTTAAGGTCCACAAGCTTCCATTGTCAATAAAATATGTTGTCATGACATTCACAAATCATCAGATTTAGGTTTTAATTATATTTTACGCAGTGTACCAACTTTTCTGGAACTGTGACTATACTATCCCCATATACGCTTCAGGACCGCTGGCTCCGTGCCCCCCTGTGTCCCCCCCTCTGTCCTCCTCTGGCTGTTAGCTGTAATCAGTCATAGCTGAGCAGACAAGCCATTCATCATCGGGGCTAAGCTTCTCTTCATGGCTCTGGCCCGTAACCCACAGTCTACACCTGTCAGCATCACGTCTCCTGACTTTGGGTTGTCTTTTTCAAAACTTCACAGGATAAAGACAAAAACAAAGTGGTGTAAAGAGTGGTGTTAGTAGGTTAGTTCTGATTTAGGCTCATTTTATTGCATTAAAGTAGTACTTGAAGAGCCAAATATTTTGTGGTTATTATTATATTAAAGTGGTACTTGATGTAAAAAGTTTGAGACTGACTGCTTTAGGGGATTTTAAATTGAGTTTGAGGCCTGGTTCAACTGATGATTGCAGTGGGATTGTTATTTCTTTAAGATTGATTTAGACTAACAAGAAGCTGCTGTTTATAATAAGGTCCTGGTCACAGTGGACAAGGTCTTTAAACACCATCAACAATTATCTAATTTGTTTGACTCAGGGCTTTATAGGCTTAATTAAGGTGTTAGTGCCACCTAATGCATGTTAATTACAAACCCAGTTCCCAAAAAATTAGGGCACTGCGTAAAGTGTACATAAAAACAAAAAGCTGTGATTTGTAAATGTAATTTTATTCACAATAAAACATAGGAAAACATATCTGGTGTGAAAACTGAGATACTTTACATTTCATAAAATATACATGTTCATTTTGAATTTGATGGCAGCAACACATCTGTGTGACAAAATGCAGGAAAACTAAGTGGTACTAATAAAAGAGATGGAGCTTTTTGCACCTAATTGTATTAATAAGTTTCTGTAAGGTGGTTTTAGAAAAATGCCAGCAGTAGCATCTACTGTATCTTCTGACATTTGTTAGTTTATTCACACTGAAAAGGTATTTAGGTTTGAAACAAGTGTTCTCAATGCAAACATGAGAGAAGACGCGCACATCAACAAAAAATATTTTGATTGAGTGCTGGATCAGAAATGGTCCATCAAAAAGTAACAATTCAAAGACCAATTTTACTAACTGTTTCACTGCAAGTGACGTTTCAGACGCCTGCTCTTCATCAGACGTGAAATGTGCAGTAGAGACACACCTGCTTTTATCAGTCTGTCACAGTCTGTCACAGACTGTCACAGTCTGATAAAAGCAGGTGCCCGAAACGTCACTTGTGGTTAAACAGTTATTAAAATTGGAGCTAAAAAGCATTGTTGTGCAGATCCTACTCTTTGTTACTTCTCAATGCAAACTTGGACTTTAGTGTAAGCATCAACATGCAACAACATTACAGCACAATTGGATTGTTTTATATATGACACATTATAAAGGGAAATGTATATTTGAACTTCCCCTTTTTTGTTTAAACATGCATTCAGCTAGGACTTTGTTTTGACTTGTATCCCTTATACTGGGCACCAAAATCAAGTGATACAGGCTTTATTTATGATAGACATTCTGTAGATTTTGATAATAATGAGTCAGTCTTAAAGCACTTTTTCAACACTCATAGTTGCTACTTCTGTATCCACAGCTGCCCTGGGGCAGACTGGCAGAGATGTGGCACAGCTTCTTCAACCACCACACACTAACACATTCATACACAACACATTCACCAGTGCAATGGACACTGGAGGCAGTGTGGGTGAAGTGTCCAAGGACACAGTTGCAGTATGCAGTTTTGGTAACGGCCAATCTTCTGGTTAGTGGGTAAACGGCACTACCTACTGAGCTACTGCCATTCCTTTTCCAATTATATTCACAAGGAACAAAACTAATGTCAAATTTACAAACACGGAGCCACTGATAAGCTGATGAAAGAGCTATTTCTTGTTTTTGTATACATCTGATAGTATGGTATTTTGGAAATCTAAACTAACTGAATAAAAGCGATTCATTGTCACAAAAGGTTTGATGTTTGCAGTTGTATGAAGAGACTCAGTGTACAGACATAAAAGTCAAGAGCATGAGAGACTCTGAAGCATCCTTTGAGGGCTAATAGTTTTTCAATTTTTGCATTGGTTGACTTTGATTTTTTGCTTGCTCAGATCGCTGCTCTGCAAAAAGGAGGAGACAGCTTCCCCCTCACTTCCTCCTCGGGCAAAGTGCTTGGAAAGGTAAAACAAAGGACAACAAATCAAACATACATATTAAACACCAGGGAGAAACGGCTGCTGACTTCACACTATGTCCACTTTCTCTTTTAAGGCCTTGCGCAGTAGTGATAAGAGCTCCAAGCCTGTGTACGTGTCTATCGGCCACAAGATCAGCCTGGACACAGCAGTGAGGCTCACCCACTGCTGCTGCCGATTCAGGGTGCCCGAGCCCATCAGACAGGTACGAAACACACCGGACAGGATCTTTATGGATGTAGTGAAAGAGGGTGCCAAGGAGTAAGTTTGATGGGGGCAGATGATTGGGATCTTGGTCATGAGTATCTTGCTGGAGTTTAGTATCAGCCAACAGTGTGCATGTTTTGAAGTTCACTGAAGAAAGCTGGTACCTGGAGAAAACCCTAACCCAAGAAAGGGGAGAACATGCAAACTCCACAAGGAAAGGTCACAGAAATCAAACCCAGGGCTTTCTTGCTGTAACCGCATTACCATTTTAGTGATAGAAGAACTGCACAAAACATTGTTTAAAGCTATACAATGTGAGAAAAATACTATCTCTAGGTTGTCCATAATTGAATCTGAGAGTCACTGGTTGTCTGTCAGTGTCTGTACGTGAGCTTTTAGCCCTGTAGTTATCCAGGGTGTATCCTGCTTGACAGCTATAGCACCTGGGATAGACTCAAGCACTCATCCCAAAAAAACAATGGATAAATGTTCAACATCACAATGCATTTATGGCCTTCTAACTTGTACCTTTTGTCAGAGCAAACAGTTAATGAAATATTCAAAACTTATATATACTGGTCACGGTGGTGCCTCAATTTTTATTTATCTTTTTTACATTTGCTTGCAACACTATAGGTTGATTAACATGAAATCCAGAAGAATGATATCACTGGCAATGTGCACAAGCAGTTGTTTGTATGAGGCATATTGCAAATACAGATATTGCAATAGCTATATTTTATGTTACATTGTGCAGCCTCACCAGAGGTTTGACTTTGCAAAAGTCACTTGAAACAGTTCTCCAAAGTTCAGAATAAAAACAAAGCCTGTTTGCAAGTAGAGTTGTTTTTGTTACTGGTATTGGCTTATGGTTTGGTGGCATCGCTCCATTATCCCTGCATCAAACTAAGTCTATCAGACTGCTCTTCAAAAGCAAAAAAAAAATTGGGTGTCCTGTCGCTTTAAATATTAACAGACACAAACTTATTATTTCTTCACATAACAAGTCTGTCTGGGGCAATGGGCTGCAACACTTTTAGATCCCAGTAAAGTGAATTGAACAGTTGCCCAGAGAAGACCTCAGAGATTAAGTTTTATTGTTCGTTTCTCATCGCCTGTTTGCTGCAGCACCGCTGTGACCCATTACCACATAAGAACGCATAGAAAATTAATGATGCTTCTGCAGATTTCATGAGTGCTGTCCAATGAGTGATAACCTGAACATTTTACATTTGCATTAAAAAAAGTTTAGCCGTAAAAAGCATCAAAACCACAGACATTACTCAGTAGCAGAGATACATTTTTGGTGGAATTTTTCTGAAACATATTTCTACATTTACTTGAGTAAGTTAGCTAAATGTTACTTTTACTACACTACTAAGTACATTTTTGAAATCTCTAAATAAGGTAAAGTTATTTTCACTTGGTAGTAGTAATCACAAAAGTAAATGTAGTATTAGCACTAGAAGTAGTAATAGTAGACGTAACAGCCACAGTAGTAGTAATTGTTGTACTATTAGCAACAGCAGTAGTAGCAGAAGAAGTGGTGGTCTCAATAACAGTGGTATTAACAATAGTAGTAGTATTGGTGGGAGTAGAATTAGTAATGGTGGTATTGGTAGTAGTAGTAATAGTAGTAGTCGTAGTAGTTGAAGTAATAGTGGTAGTAGAAAGAGTTATTAGAAGTAGTAGTGGTCCCAATAATAGTAGTATTAACAAAAGTAGTAGTACTTTTGGGAGTAGAAATAGGAATGGTGGTAGTGGTGGTAGTAGTAATAGTAGTAGTAGTAGTTGTAGTAGTAGCAGAAGAAGGAGTTATAGTTGTATTAGTGGTAATGATAGAAGTAGAATGTGGTAGTCGCACTAGAAGAAGCAATGGAAGAAGTAACTGCAGTAACAGTGGTAGTAATAGTAATAGTAGTATTAACAGCAACAGCAACAGTAGTAGTAGAAATAGTAAAAGTAGTAGTTGTCCCTATTAACAATAGTAGTAATGGTGGTAGTGGTAGTATTAGTAGTAGCAGAAAGTGCTTTCTACTTAAGTAAACTTAACATTCACCACCTTTTTTTTACTTTTTATTTTTCATTTGACTACTTCTATTTCTTCTTGCATAATATCAATTTGAAGTGCTTCATTACTTCAGTATATATTTTGAGTAGTACTTCCATCTCTGGCCACTAGGTTGTGCTGTGTCTCTGCTGATGCTGATGCTTTTCTCCCAACAGCGCCCAGAGCACACGCAGCATCAACTTCACACATTTCAAAATCAGTTTCTCGCCATGGGAGCTTCAGTTGCTGGGGCTAACTCCTCTCTCCCCCAACTGCACAATATTATTTTATCAAAACATTAGCGGGATGTTGTGGGAGACTGGGCTTGGACCTAGACAACACCAAAAGGGTCACACTCAGCTCTGCATTCACACCATTCAGATTTTTCTTTCATCATTTTTAAATCTCTGCATCTACAACTCCACCGACATCTCCTATTCTCTTTAAAGTCCGTATCACAGAGAGGACTGCTCGTAGCTGAACTCTTTCAAGCTTACGTCACTGTTTCTTGGGCAGACTATGTTAGAATCCATGTTCCCTGATGGCACAAAAACCTCAACCACAACTTTTGCAAAAGGAAAAAAAAAAAAAACATGAACAAACTGCAGTTCTCTTACACTTGGATAAGATCTCTGTGACCTTTGGTCAAGGTGGAAGAAGTACTTCAAACCTGTAAAATTACTCAGCAGTGAAGGTGTTTTTTGGTATTTTGGGGCAAATTGGGTAGTAATTGCAGGAGTAGTAGCAGTAGTAGAATCTGTACTTGTAGTAGTGGTAATGTTAGTAGTAGTAGGAATATCAGAAGCAATATTTTGGTAGTAGTGGTAGTAGTTCCAGTAACAATAGTAGTAGTTCTGACAGTAGTGATAGTAGTAATTTAAGTAAAATTACTCAACAAAATTGTTACTCGTGTAAAAGTAAAAAAGTTTATAGCAGAAAGTACTAGTGGTACCTATTATCACTACTACCACTGACCACTACTTCTATTAGTACTATTAGCACTACTGCGACTCTTACTACTACTACTACTACCACCACTGTTATTACCACTACTGCAACTCATACTACTACTGCTACTACTACTACTACTACTGCAACTCATACTACTACTATTACTGCCACTACCACCACTACTACTTAAGTAAAAGTATCAAGTTACTTTCCACCTTTGAAGCCTGGAGAGAAGAGGCTTCTCTCTCTCCTCTGGAACAAAAGGGAACAGGTCAGACAGAGGTCAGGTTTTGGATGGGAGTTTTAAAGCCAGTGGTGCAAGCCTGGGTCAGACTGAGCTGCCAGAGGCTGCCAGCTGCTGCTGTGTTTTGTGTTGTTTTGGTTTGTTGTGGTCCAATAAGAGGCTCGCCACAGGAAACAGCTGCAGACCAGGGTTTGGAGAGTAACCAGGGGGAAAGAAATGTATTTGTTTGAACAGGTTTTGTTGATGATATGGTGTAAGTAAGAACAGGTGGAGAATGAATTAGCAGATGCTTATTTCATGTTACATTTCTGATTAAACATGTCCTTATTTGCATATACTTGTGAAACAGCATTAGAAAATGCATCTATTAAAAGATCACATGAAGTGGCAATGAATAATGTACAGCCTGCATAATATATATATATATATATATATATATATATATATATATATATATATATATATATATCCTATTAGTACTTAAACTTAACATGGTGGGGATATCTCAGATGGTTACAATGATACCTGCCTCAAAGGAACAGATTGGTGTCTGGATCACCGTCTGGATTGAGGTGGTTTCTTTATCATAGTGAGATACAAGCGCTTCGTTGTTCAATGGTTACAGCTTTTACTCTCAAATACGGCTGGGTACCATTCCTTTTTTTCTATACCAGTACTTAAAGGATTTTTCAATGCTGGTACCTGAGCAATACTTTTTCTCCACCGAATTCATCTTCTACAATAATAAAACATAATAATATTGACTAAACAACCATTATTTAATTCGTACATGCAAAGGAACATAAAAGGTCCAACTTGAAACTTGGTATTAAATAATTTTTTATTTTTTTTTTCAGTTGTATTGTAACTTTTTTTTTTTGATACCACAAAGGTATCGTTTAACAGTACCCATCCCTTCTCTTAAGAAGGGATGGGTACCAGAAGACCTCTTGTAGACATGTTGTGTTGCAGGTTATTTTTATAAGTGAAGTACAGTTATATGAAGTTATACGAAGTTACTGTACATGATATATGAAGTTTTTACAGCACAGAGTTTGTAAAAATGCAGACTGCTGTTACTGGGGTTGCTGTGTATAGGACTGTAGTAAATCAGAAAGTGCAATGTAAGTTCAACAAAAGCGTATTCAGCTTGTTTATGCATGTTAAATAACAGAACAGCATTTCATATCTGGGACAAAGTCATATTCAATGCATATTGCAGTGTCTACCATGGTCACTGCAAGATACCAGGATCACATTGAGCGAACACATGATAGGAAACACTATTTTGATATAAGATACTGAATTGCTTTTTTTAAACTAATCATACTTAGGATTTGAATAGCCATATAGTGTACTGATGCATATTATAATTTTTCTGCCTACATTTGCACTCAAAGCTCTTTACATTAATAAACCATTCGCCCATTCACTCTCATAGGCACTTTCACAGACACTGGAGAAATTCAGTGTCTTGCCCATGGGCATTTCTGTAGTAGTATGCACAAAGGGCACAGGGATTAAACCACCAACTTGTGAGTTATTGGCCATTCTGCTTCACCTCAAACACACACAACTTAACCCAATCACAAGTGGTATTATGCATGTGTTAAATTGGTGACTGTAAATGTCCCACAGTGAATCAATGTAAAAGTGAATGCCCTGGGTCTTTCCCGCCTAAGGCCCATAGTTGCTGCTGGGATAGGGTTTTCCGATTGCATTGTGCTATAGTCAGCGCTGAGTCTAAGAGTTGCCTTATCACTGATGTAATCTTCCACCTTCGTCAGCTGCAGCATAAAAGCCCCGCCCCCTCTTTCTTCTCTGGAGAGAAAGAAAGGAGGATAAAGGATGATCTCATGCCTGATGTGTGAATGCAGTGCGGCTCTGTCTCATGAAGCGCGCACACACAGACTTTAATTCACGCCCCTCTCACTCACCCTCCTCACACCATTCAATTCTCGCTCTCCTCTGGTGTCCCACGCTCTCCTCCTGATAAAATCCAACAGAACATTTGATGAGAACTCAGACACCTGCCTGCTCCTATTCTCCGCTTCGTCCCTGTTGGTCACTTTGCCATTGACAGAGCGACATGCAGAGTCAAAAAAAAGGGAAAGACGGGATATCAGAATGGTGCAGTACTATTTGGTAAAAGTGAAGTATGAAAAATGCTGTTTATCAAGACTGCTTTACATCTGAACTAATCAAAAAGGAACAAAGTGTAGGAGCCGCACAACAAGACTTTTTAGCTCAGATTTTTAATAATCATTTCACCACAAGTGACATTTCAGGGTGCATTAAAGCAGTGGTTCCCAACCTTTTTGGTGTTGTGTATCCCCAGGACTGGGCTTAGTCCTGGATTGGAACTGGCGTAGTCCTGGTTTAGTTCTGCTTAGAACCCAACTTAGACCTGGTTTAGTCTTAGTTTAGCCCTGGTTTGACCTGGTTTAGACCTAGTTTATTTCTGGTTCAGACCAAGTTTATTCCTAGTTTAGTCCCTGTCTTAGGCCTGGTTTAGCTCTGGTTTAAGGCCTGGTTTAGTTCTGGTTTTAGGTCAGGTTTAGTTCTGGTTTTAGATCTGGTTTAATTCTGGTTTTATGCCTGGTTTAGTTCTGGTTTTAGGTCTGGTTTAGTTCTGGTTTTAGGCCTGGTTTAGTTCAAGTTTAATCCCTGCTTTTTTAGCATTGAATTTTTTTTCATCTTTCCTGTAGTCTTTCCTTTCCATCCATTCACAAACTTGCTTTTATTAAAAAAAAAACAAAACAAAAAAAAAAACAATTCCTACTTTTATCATTATGAGATAAGTGTTTTGTGCCTCTATAGAAAGAGCATTTACTCCTGAACTAGAAAATCTTTGAATCTGAGTCCAGGTCTGCGTACTATCTTCACCGTTGTGGGGTAGGACCAGTGCCTTGGCAGAGGTCTAGTGCTTCTATAGCCAGACAAACTCTATAAAAAAAAACACCTCTAGTTTTGATGTTTTCTTTATCTTAAGTGATACATCGTTCTGCGTTCATAGCCTTCCTTAAAAATACCTTCCTAACACATTTGCACAGTACTGTAGGTATGAGTATGTGGTCAGTGAAATCTACAGCAGGATTATAAACACTAAATAAATGGCACAGTGATGTGATATGAAATGGATCAAAATGATTAAAATGATGAAAGACTTGGCAACAGAGGCTTGAACTGAGTTGGCTTTGCGTTGTCTGCTCAGTACAGTTGACCTCAAAGCGGCATTGAAAAGACATAGCACAGTCTCTTCATAGATGTACAGCCAGTGTGATAGTTGCTTAGAGATTTCATGGCTCACTTTAAAAGCAGCATTATGTAACGTTAATAAGTTTCCATCCTCTAAAGGTGTATGTCTGGAACTGTTGCAAACTTACAGTACAGTGCTTTGTCCTTATCTTCATGCAAATGTATAGAGAGGTGTATTTTACAGGGTAGCTCCAAGGTCTTAAAAGTATTAATATTGATATTGGTATAATCAAGGAGTTAAAGGTGTTAAATTCTTTGGGCAGGTATTGAATTTTGTTCATCTAGGTCTTAAATTGTCAAATTGGGATGTCTAAGTCACATTTTTCAGTGTTGTACTTGTAAAAAATATATTTTAAATCAATTCTTTGTAAGTAAAAACAGAGAAGTTGGATGTGAATTTGGCAACAAATTTTATCAATAGTGGTTTTATGAATATCTTAGTCGCCCACTCAGATGTGCCTTTATTTAGTATGTTTTTGAAAACTAAGTGTAATGTTTTTATGCGGGCTGTGTAATGTTGCAGGCAATATTTGTTGCAAAAAACATCCCCACAAAACAGTAAATGCTGTTATCAGTGAAATTTATGATTCCATAAAGCAGCAGAGTGCATAGTTGTTACGGTCCGTTGAACATAAACAGAAAAAGAGTTGTTTGTTTCCCTAAACTTTTTGTGTGATGCCATTTTACTACAAAATGAAAGAGAGCTGTGAGGAATCAGTAGAAACAGAGCTGTATACTTCTTTTTTGGATAAAGGAATGAGAGCAGACTGGATGTAGAGGGCTTCCTGGAGTGAGTGGAAGTTCATGGGATAGGAGGAGGTTCATGCAATCGAGCTTTGGAAGCCTTAGAAAGCTGTACCAGAGAAGTAGAATTTTGCATAATAATGTATATACCCTTTAAGTTGATTTGCAATCCCATGATGTCAATTGCAAATCTAGTGTTTTGTGCCTTTTTTTACAATATCTTAAAACTACAGATGCCAGAATACAACATATGGTCATCATTTACTGCTTGATATTTGATTATAGCCTTTATCATGCTGTACAAATAAACCATAATGTCTCTGTTTCAATGTTACATGATATGAAAACATCAAATCCATGCACAAGATCATGCCTCTACTAATGTCGTATCATTTTCATCCAATGGTCTCGATATGGACAATCTCATGAGTCCAAATGCTTTCATTACCAGCCTCTATGGTTCGTCTACATGTGTATAACATGCTGCCATGGGCCTAAGAGCCTCTCTGACCTTTTTAAAACCACAGCCTCCACCCATATGTCTTCCTTCCCGCAACAGTCACTTAACAGATCTAATAGACAGCGGTACAAGTCGAGTGAAACCTAATTTACTCTGAGCTAATCTCCTTTGACAAACGCCGTAGCCTGTCAGTCCTGCTCACCCTGAACTGCCAGAGATGTCTGTTCACGAGGAGCACTATAGGAAAAATGTATAAAAATATATAAATGAATTCAGCCTTCGGGGAACTGCACTGCCCTAAAAACAACTTTATGTTAAGTAAAAAAGTTAGAGACTGCAATGGCGCAATGCAGCATGTCAGAAATAAAACCTAATGGCTGTTAGACTAATAAGCAATTACATACTGTGTCATAATAATGTTTTGAATTTGAAAATTGTCCTTAATGTTATCTCTCCTTTGTGGCTTAATTTAAATAAGTGTTTAAAAGGCCACATTGTTTTTGAAAAATATATGTGCATTAATGTACCCAGTTTTGAGAAGCACACTGGAGTCAATGCACAGTAGTAATAGAGTAGAATACAGTATATATTCCTGGTATTATTTGTATATTTGCTTGTTATTTTGATTGACAGATAATTCTACACCATGGCTTTAATACAAAGTCAAGGCCTGAATGCAATGTTTATACCAGAAAATAACTCTAAACCAACATTTTTGTCTTTTGTACCCCCTGAGCTTTTTGGACATACCCCCTTGATCAGAAAGATGGTTATATAAAACATCTATGCCACATTATACTTTCTTTTTTTGTACATGCAATTTTTTCTGCTTACTTTTCTTTCATAAGTTTCAGTAGTTCAGTTGGAAAACATTGCAAATATTTTCTTAAATAATAAATTATGAAATAATTCCAACTACCCTCTGCAAAGTTGTACACCTGGTTGGGAAACACTGCTTTAAATCTTTTAATGTTTAGTAAATAGAAATGTAGGAAGTAGTTTATTGTCCCTGTAAAGAAACTGGTTTGCAGTGAGTAAAAACATTTCCACACTAAGCCCATTACGTACAATCTATTCAACATGCAACATAAAATCAAGTACAAAGACGGGCTTTGACCAGGCCACACCGTTACGTTAAGAGATACCTTCGAAAATCTCCATACATTTTATACTATACAAAAATTTAGCTTGATAGAAAATACATTTTTATTTATCAAAAAAAAAAAAAAAAAAAAAAAAACTCCTCTTGTCCTGTACAGACCAGCTGAACACATAGATAAATAGTATATTATTAAGAATTTTGACTTAAAAATGTATTCAATGAACCAGTTACCTGTGGAACAAACAATTGTCTGTCTGGTTCTGTTTTTGCTGATGGCTTGGTATCAATACCTACGCCTTGATATACAATCTGGAATTAGTGGTTTATCAACCATTTTGCATCATTTACTAATAATCTCATTTCTGTTGTTTTAATAAAAAGGAAGCATATACAGTATTCTCCTTATCTATGACCTTTATATACAGGATTTCCAATGCCGACTCCTGATTTTCTGAAAGAATTGTCTTGTGCTCCTAGGAGACTCTGTTGTTATCCTAGGGACTACTGTACATCTAACTTTGAAATTAAGCTAAATTATTCTGGTAATTGTGTTAGTTTGTCACACTCACATCAGGAAGTGGACCACAAAACAGGGCTGACTTGGAGCTTCAGTTTTCTTTTCTGTGAGTTCAAATATTGTTCAGGGTGTATCCCGCCTAAGATCCATAGTGACTTTGATAACAAGAATTAGCAGAAAAAGATAAATGTATGCATCTTCTTAATAAATGATGTTAGGATTTCCTTGTTTCTTGATGATGCCTTACACATACCACAAGTGATGCTAAATCTTCTCCTAACCTACATTGACTCTTGTTAATGTGTAAACAGCAGGGTCATACTTGCTCAGCCTTTAGCCTCATCCACCCCTCATTAGCTCCATTAGCTCCTGCCCAGTTCTCCTCCTCCTCCTCTTCCGCCTTCTTTGTGCTCAAAAACAGAGGGGCTGATGGGAAGGCGTGCTGTGGTAATGGGACTCTGAGGAGCAGGAGGAGACGTACAGTAACAGCCTATTTCCAGGCCGCTCCTCTCTGTCTGAGAGCTTTGCACCGAGAGGAAGTCACTAATTATGTCCTCCCTGTTCTACAGCAGTCACACCTGGACTCACTCTGGGACTTTAGACATCAGTTTGAAATAAAAAAAAGACATAAGGTTGGAGTGGGGTGAAAAGTTTGTCAGACTGTCTCCAACAACTTCCAGCCTGGTTTTTATAGATTTCTGCTTAGTTTGAGGGTAAAATATTATTCAAATATTCAGAAGTGTTATACAGTAGATTGCTGACACAGTCTTTTTCTGTAATGCAGCCAACACAGAATACACTGTTGCCCGTAAAGTTGGAATTTTTTTGTTTTCATACACATTTCATTCCTCTTTTTATTCCTATTTATATACATCAGTGTCACTTGTGCAATGTTTACATACTGAGTCCCACTTCCTCGGTGAAGCCAATTCATGCTGAACAGTTGTTTGGCATTTCATGAGAAGAGGTGAAAAAATATGTTTTTCTAACTTTATGAGCAACAGTGTATATATACAGACTTATAAGCGTAAAAGTGATTTTATAGCTCAGTGTTTGCATGCAAATTTTTGTCTATGTAAGTAGGATGCAATTTAAAGTATATAGAAATTATAACAAACTGCTAAAAGCTAAAGCTGATTTGGGGCACAGTTTATATTGTGATACACTGAACTAGTTATTTTACAAAATTTTACTAGAATCTGGTTTTAGAGAAGGGTCAAGGAGGCCTTTGGCAAAAAGGAAAAACAGAAATTGTGGTTTGAGATTCAACCTCAGATATATTTACAACAGTGTCTTAAAACCTGGATCCAGTTTCACTCAGGCCAACGTCAGAACAAGTAGATTATACTAATGGTCCTGAGGTGGGCTTATGACCGTCCCACTCACTCCAGCAGTGGGCACATGACTGATGACGAACCCAAACAAGGCTTTTATGCTCTCTTGGACCAGTAGAATTTAGTTTCAAGTCAAAACCCTTCAAAACCCCAGCTCTCTCACCACTTTATTTAAGAATTTAAAAAGTGTCTTGGATAAAAAACAAATCGTCTTCAACTCTAAAAAACACGTCCAGACGACTTCTCATACACCTTACCTTGTTTTGATTGAAGCAGCCTGGAAAAGAGTGAGACCATGACTTTTCATGATCTTTATAGCACTTTTATAATGTGTTTTGCCAATTCATGTAATTGAAACTAAATGTCAGCTTTAAATTTGAACATTGAACCTATATTGAACTTCCTGACGACCCACATTTCGGTCCTGCCCACCATTTGGGAATCACTACTTTATATTTTAGAGAAATACAACTACTGAGTACATCCACTGCTTCATTGTATTGTCTTTATTGTGACCAGCTTGAGAGAGAACACAATGCTAAGTGCAACAGAAAGTTAGCCAAAATTATTCTCACTCCTCCTACAAACCAGCTGCGGATGCTAAGGATAGCTCTTGTGTAAAATGAATGCAGCCTTTCCCGGCTCAGAGTCAACAAATGCATCTTGCCCTGCTCCAGTCTCTATAGTTTTAGTTTTAGTTTGGTCCCTCTGTGGAGACCAGAGCCATGCAGCTGCACCCACAGATTGCAGAAACAGATGGAATTTCAATGTGAGCGATTGTCGACAGGGAGCCAGAGAAATAAAAGAGACCGAGGAAGTCTTTCTGTGTGTTCTGGAGATTCTGCTGATGTAAATCTTGTGTAGAGCAGATATTGGAGCACGGGATATATTTGTCTGAGTGTGTTTTTCTTATTGTTTTTGGTTTGTTTTGTTTGCGTTGCAGTGTTGAGTCGCGAGAGCTCATCGTGCTCCGCAGCAGGTCACAACACACAGCCTGTTGTTTTAGCGTGTCCTACCTCTCTACCTTCTATTTTGGTGTTTTCATGTCCCTATACTTTTTTTTAAAAGCAGCACAATGTTGCTATTGCTCTCTCTCTCATGGTCCCTCCCAGGTCAAAAAGACTTCAGACGCTTAATTTATACAACCATACCAGCAAAAAAGGCAACTGTACAACCGCAAATTCTGGAAATTTTGAGATGTTTTTAAAAATTGAATAAAGTGAAAACTAAAAAACTTTCAAATCACATGAGCCACTGTTTTATTCACAATATAACACAGATAACATAACAAATGTTTACACTGAGAAATTTTACACTTTAATGCACAAAATTAGCTAATTAAAAATGTTATGCCCGCTACAGGTCTCAGAATAGTTGGGACAGGGGCAACAAATGGCTGGAAATGCAAGACATTTTTAAAGAAATTCAGCTGGGAGAAGCAACTAATGCAGCAACTAATGAAGTTAAATGATTTCAGGTCTGTAGCATGATTAGCTACAAAAGGGATGTCTTAGAGAGGCAGAGTCTCTCAGAAGTAAAGATGGGCAGAGGCTCTCCAATCTGTGAAAGAGTGCGTAAAAAGATTGTGGAATACTTTAAAAACAATTTTCCTCATCATCTACAGAGCATAACATCATCAAAATATTCAGAGAAACTGGAGAAATCTCTGTGTAAGGGACACGTCTCAAGATCTTTATTGGAAACAGAGACATTACAAAATGGGCCCAGGAATACTTTCAGAAACCACTGTGGGTAAACACAATCCACCGTCCCATCTGCAGATGCCAACTAAAGCCCTATCATGCAAAAAGGAAGCCATATGTGAATATGGTTCAGAAGCGCCGTCGTGTCCTGTGCCAAGGCTCATCTAAAATGGACTGTTTCAAAGTGGAACAGTGTTCTATGGTCAGACCAGTCCAAATTTGACATTCTTTTTGAAAATCACAGATGCCGTGTCCTCCGGGCTAAAGAGGAGGAGATCTTATAAGAAAGTTATCAGCGTTCAGTTCAAAAGCCTGCATGTTTTATTGTGAATAAAATATTGCCTCATGTGATTTGAAAGTGTTTTAGTTTTCATTTTATCAAAATTTTAAAAACGTCCCAACATTTCAAGAATTTGAGTTGTAGATTTAGTTTTCAGAAGTTAACTAAAGTAATGACCAAAAGCATGAAGTGTTTTGGTTAGCATTAGCATTTTGGCCATGTCTTACTAGCAGCTTGCAGAGTGACCTACTCGCTCCTCTGAGTTACTTAGCCATAAAGGCTAAAGCCATAATGGGAAACACTCAAGGGTTAAGTGAAAGGCATTTCGTCCCATTTAGAGTTGATCTACTACTAAAAGTAACATTGTCCAATAATACATAGTGTTGCTTTAACTTTTCCATCTCCTTTTTACCCTCAGTATAGTTATTTTTTCTGGTGTGTCTCATCCATCTGTCTCCTCTCTCCTGCCTCTGTCTTCACTCTCTGAATTATTCAACTCGCTAAAGCTAGTGTATTTTTGGTGGTTGTCACCTCTGCAGTAACACAAACACATCCTGAGCAACAAAAGTGAATCCTCTATGGAACTTGACGTGTGAAGATTCAAGAATTACAGGTCATTATAAGACACCACAAGGTGTCACAAGCCAGTATTCTCTGTATGCTCATCCCAAGCCTGGATAAATGAAGAGGGTTTGCATGGTAGGAGGCAGATGAGTTGCTGCAGTGGGCCAAAAGGAAAGGATATTTTAGGTAAGGCAATGTTTCTATGAGTCAGCTCATGGCAACTAGATTTATTAACAAGAGAGCATTTGAAACTTGTCAGGAAGCTTAAGAGATTTAGTAGAATTTAGCTTTGGTCAGCCACTTATGCTCACCATTACTGCTACATGCCATTTCCCAAGTGACTATACCTTGATAAACCTGATGAATAATTAACACTAGTGGTTTCCAAAAGGTGGGACGGCCACCAAAAGTAGGTTAAGTGGAGATTATGTGTTCAGCTCATTTGAAGGTTAATATTATTCTAATTGCATAAAATGTTACCTAGCATAAATGGGGCAAGCTGTCAACCATACTATCATTTGTGCAACATGTAAGGCCAGTGCAACATTTTAGTTTAGGTGTAACTTGATTTCTTTTTTGGCCACATTGGTCTTTTGCTACTCTTTTGTGCTCTTGTTTGATATCACTTTGCTACTACTTAATGCTGTTGCTGCTCTTACTGTACTTCTGCTGATGCAAAAATGGAATGTTCTCACTGAGGTTTATCTTATTTTATCTTATCTTAGACCTCCACAAAAACTAGCATTACTGTAATTTTAAAAGAAAATTTTGTCCATTAGTCCATTCCATCAAATATTGGAGGTTTCTAGTTTGTAGATTTAGTAGTAGTAGATTTTCTTGAGTAGAAAACTGGTCACTTCTGACATAAACCTGCAGTTGTGGACGTTGGGACTGTGTTTTAGGACTACACACAAGTGAACTTTCTAAATGCACTTGATCTTGAGCTTGTGTGGCCCCAACCTGAGAGGCCCCATTAGTCACTCTCAGCTAAAGTCTGCTCTTATAAATTTAATCATTATTTATCTTGGTTATTCCCACCAAGATCAAGAATGTATCCATTAGGCAAACTGAAAGGTGCTGAACACAGCAGCACATTTACATAACAGTGAGTGTGTGGATAAAACAAAAATTATTCAGTACAGAAGCCTGCAGGCTCCACACATCAGCACAGGATCAGATAAAGCTCATTTATCACTGCTTTTGAACAACACTTTTGTTGTTTTGTGTTGCCATTTTTTTGGTCCACAGAACAGCCTCCTTTACTGACTTGTTATGTATCATATTAAAGGTCCTATAATTATGCTTTTTTCAGGCTCTTTGAAATAGTTTTGAACACCGTTGCAGCAGTATTTCACATTTTATAACTTAAAATAATGTATGGAAAACTTCTTTTCTGGAGAGCTGGCACTTCCAATTTGCAGAAAACGTTTGGATTAGGTCTCTGACACCCCCTGCTGGCAACAGTGGGAAATGGACAGAGCATAAATTGGCTATTTAGCATGACTATTAGTAGCATGATGCTAACAGATAGATAAATGAGCTGACAGCTTTTTAGTGACTGGCAATTGAAGCACTGAAATTATCAGAATGAGTCAGAGGACTGTGTATGGGCTTTAGAAACTTCTTGGTTTCTCGTGTCTACTTAGAACGGTGAGACCGAGCGTTTTAAGACCATTAGAAGGGGACTCAAACAAGTGTGAACAAAACTAAATAATACTCCATGTTTATGAGGTGGAACCAACATTATAACATGGTTAAACATAAAAAAAGTCAGTTTAGCAGATTTGGGGACCTTTAAAGCAGTTGATTTGGTTGAGTTAAAGATTTTGTCATGACCTTAAAAATATTGTTTTAAAAACCTAAAAACCTTTAGATGGAGTTACACAGAGCTTATGGTAGAGGATTTTTCTAGGTTTGTTCATAGGCAACAGCTAGTCTCTGGAAGCCTTGAGATGACACATGACATATACAAATGCAGCCTGTTTAGCTGAACGTGAAGGAAACACACAAGCCTAAGTGGAGAATTTAAAAGAGGCAGACACTGACAGGCTAAAACATTTGTGACAAGAGACACTGGTGCTCTATCAGTGCCAGTTGGACCAGGACATTTGCAGAAGTGTGGGTGAATGCATAAAGAGGATCTGACTGATTTAACAACTCCCTTTCAGACCAGAGGTTGTCTAAATGTTAATATATGGCAAGACACAAGCAAGACGAAAAAGAGGGATGGATGTACTGTAGATTCAAACGCATGAAGCCAGGATTAAAGTGATATTGTGAAGTAGTGTTTGCAATCAATGGAAATCCAATTCTAGTTCTTGAGAGCAGACTCATTATTTTTATTTAACAGACAAAAAAGTCTCAGACCAAGTCCAAACTCATAAAGCATTTGGTGAAGATGCCAGAATTTAAGAAATAAAATGAGATACAACACACCCAACAGAACCTTTCATCCGATCAAAAAAATGATGTGGATAAAAAATAAAAAAAAACAGTTGTGTCTTAAAATAGCTCCACGTCTGAGTCCAAGACAAGACATGACATCTTTTAAAAGTGCTCCTGAGACATAGTTCAAGTCTAACAGCACATGTTGTATAGTGTCCACTGCACGGAAAGAGAAAGTGTTTTGTAGAGGAAAGGTTGTATCAGAGTCAGGAGTGAACAGAGAGGACAGATGGACAGTGCTGCAGGGCTTTAAGAGCTTTGGGGCTGTAGAATAAAGAGCTGCCTTAGGCCACTGGACCAACTCTACAACAACTATGTGTTTATGTACTGCGTGTGTGTGGCCTGAAGTTACCAGAAGCTTTAGCAGACAGACAGCCAGCAGTGTTTTTACCCATTGACGTAAGTGAGATAAATGTAGGATGATTTTAATGCAAATAGTAAATGGTTTGGGAGTACAGTATAAAATAAACTGTGTTAATGATGAAAAGAATGCTTTAAAGGAACTTAGTGTAGGGTAATATACTGCATTTAAAACAAAACGTGTACTTGGCAAATACATGAAACTTCCTATACTTCCTCTTTCTACAGCTGTTCAGCATCGACAAACTGAGCACTGCTGGTGGAGAAGTACATGTATCTTTTTAAGCATGCTTTTCTTTGCATTTTAGGGTATTTATGACCTAGATTTAATTTTAAATCAGACCCTTTTAGTTTGTTCAACATCTTGTCTCCGCAAGGCTACCATAGCTGTTCACATGCTCTAAAATGAATGTGATGGTATTACAATCTCAATATTAAATCACTGCTACACTGAGCCACCTATAGGCCTTAATCTTGCCTTAATTATTATATTTTAGTACTTAAATATGAAAATAATACAATGTAATGGTAAGCTGTTAAAGTAAGGTTGCAACTACAGTTTTCAGCCTCACCAAACTCTTTTCCAAGCACCACCTCACATCACCAGAATACTGTATTTCATGAATATTATGGCTGTCATACGAGCTTATTATAATTCTCATGTGATTAGGTTTATAACATGTTTATTGCACAACATATTGTAGACTAGATTTTTTATTGCTCCATTCAAAAAACCCTTTTATGAGGGGTTTCTAAGAGTCATCCAGCTGTCAATCTTATCTCTGTATGCTCATGTATGTCTACTTCTCTGTCTGTCAGGATCATAAACAGAAGACAGTGGTCACTTGTTATCCACTGCAGTTTCCACTCCGCTCCTCATGCTAATTCTCACAGCCCCTAGGGGATTTAAATGTAGGGGACAAAACGGCAACAATACGACAAACGAGAGTCCCAGGCAGCCGAGAGCCTCTCTTTGATGCTTTTGAGGGAAAAATACCAATGCTTAAAGCTTACATTTACTAAAAACACAGTGGAAATGTTGCACGTCACTCATGCAGAATCATCCACATGCAGTCTCCGAGGGTTGCTGGATTTGCATCTTAATGGAGATAACAAGCATCAGATGAATGGGAAAAGTGGTTTGATCTGAGCAGGCCAGGTTTATGAACTAAAACGGCTTCACTGAATGAAAGCGCTGATCAAAAGATGGAAAGATTGACACGTATTCCCCAAACATGTTGGAAAAAAGGACTTCAAATATTTAAACAGTGTCTTAATTTGGGAGTTTTGGCTTCATTAAGAAATACTAACTCAGGAAATGTGGAGAGTCCAGTTTGCACAGTCTGTTAATCTATTATTGTGTAAAATAGAAAAGCTTTGTCATTGTTGTGTAACTGGGAAAAATATTGTTTTGAGTGCTAAAAATACTGCAAAAACACCATGCCAACTAAAATTATCTTATTGTAACAGTACTATGTATGTACAGTATATTCAGGCTGGACCTTGTTCTGCTCTGTACGTGCACATTATTTATCATAAAATGGTTTATTAAGACAGTAGTAGTAGTACATATTCAGTACATTTGGACCTTGTAAAAATATTTGTCTGCAAGTGCAACTTATTGATCAATAGTACAGGTTTATGTTTTGTATTGCTTTGATATGCAGCATGCACAGTGGCAGAGTGGTGAGCGCTCCTGCCTCACAGCAAGAAGATCATGTTTGATCCCCGGGCTGGCCGACTCACAATCTCTCTCTGAGCCAAATTTGCATGACCTCCCGTGATACTGTTAGTTCACTGCAGCTTCCTCCCAGTGTTCAAAGACTTGGACTGCTGCCTTATTTATAACTTGCTTATACTGTACATTCACAAACACACTTACTTACTAGCCTGACACATTTAGCCATAATGGAAATTTTGTTATCTATTATTACATCTATTGTTACTACCCCAATGTCAACCCAAAAAACTTTGTATATATCTAAGAATTGATCTGACCCTGTGAGTTCAAATGAGTTGGAAAACACGCAGTTACTGTACATCACAGTTATGTCAAAATAAGCCTGTAACCAGACATTGCATCTCTATGTAGTTTGCTAACCTGAGGCAGAGGTTACTAAGGCTTAATGTCATATAATGTAGAAATAAATGTTGATCCAAAATGAAAGTTACGCTTCTATAGCCGAGTAGAAACCTGTTCATACTTAGTCATGTTCACGTTTGATGAATGTGCTTGTTCTGTCTGCTACAAGGAAACTATTTTTAATTTCAGACTTGGCACAAACACGTACGAAGTGCAGATGTGAAACCAAACCATTTTGTGACAACTTGCTAACAATTTATTTGTCTTTCTGTTTTCGCAGGCCGACTGTCGCTCCAGAGAATACCTGCGTGTTCACTTCCCAGGTGCCAATACATGACGAATGAGGTAAGTGCGGGGCAGGTATACTCACACTTATTGTTCGTGTGCTGCTCAGAAACCACAGAAGAGGGATTTAACAAGTCTTAAAATAACCACACGCACTGACTTATCAAGGATTCTCCCAAAATCCTAAAGTAAAGACAAGCAGTCTAATCATTTATAATTTGATTCGATGGAGCACAGTCAGTGCAGAAAGGCAAAGATATCGCCTTCTTATTTGGCTCAGACTGTGCCAGCACATTAAATAGGTGATGAAATTAACAGTGAGGTCCCAAGAAAAATGCTCATAAAATTCGTTTGAACTGCAGATTAAAAGGTTACCTATTCAAGAAGAAAGAGTGGCTTATTTGGTATGGCTTTTGTTTTCTCTGTGATGTGTGCAGATTAGAAGCAAGTACTGTATGTCAACAATGATCTCATACAACTACTACCCATTTGTTTTTTTTAGATGAGGCATACATCATATTTTAAGCAAGTTTCAAAAGGGAAATGTGTTGCCATTCTGTACAAAACAAAAACAAATCCTGTTGATTAGAGAGACTAGAGTTACAGTACACACACTACAGTACAGTTTTTCCCAAGATGCATAACTTTAAATGCAATATGGTACACCCGTTTGCTACTTTTTATGTTCTATTTTTTTTTCTCATGCTTAAAGTTGTGCTTGGGTAAGCAATACAATATTTCTACTTTTAAAAACAAGTGTTAGAACATCAGCTCTATTACTTAAACATCATAACCATCACAATTAATGCAGTTTGAGATGCACCTGTATTCTCATCACATGATGTTTATTACAAGAGGACCTGTGTTTGAATTCAAAAGTGCATATCTGTGCATAATCTGTTCATTTGAACCATTTTAGAGCCAAAACACACATGACCCAAAATTGCATTTTTCCTTTTACAACAATCTGTAGCTCATCCTTGTAATAATGGTTGACCGGTGACTTTAGTGTTGCCATAGTGAGCTGATGTGAGATGCTTAGTACCATCTTTGACAAAATATTTCTAAACATCTTTAAAAGACTGTACTTAACCTGACCTGTACCCCGTAAACAAGTCCTAATAGACTAATAGGACTGTTTCTCTACAGTTTTGGGGGTGGCTTAAAGGTTCAGAGGGGAGACAGGGTTGCCGTAAGTTAACCAGTGTTATGCAACAGAAGAGAGAAAGAGCGCACCATGAGAAAAGTGCTTTGATGGTGTGAGCTTCATCTGAAACAGCAGGCCTCTCCACTCACTTTGACTACCTTCCTCATTACGGATCAAATGCGCAGATCACTGGCACGCTCTGAAGCTCGATAGTCAAACATCATTTGCTCAGAAGACTCCTCTTCATTTGGGACGTGCTCTGCATTCGAGGAACTCAGCTCCTCGGGACGGGGGAGGACCTGAGCGTCCCGTTGCTGAAGCCCAGCGGGATAACATAATGGGACGTCTGTGTTGATCTGTGCCGAAGCTCCCTGATGCGGTGAATCCTCCGAGTGCGCTCTTCACTCTTTGATCAGTCTCTCCTACAAAGAGGCAGCGTCCGGAGCAGGATTTGTGCTGAGTGTGCAGGGCTGCAGCAAGTTCCTCCAGGTCTTAACCCGGATTTACCCTCGCGCTCTCTTTCTCACACACACACACACACACCCCACCTTGGAGGATCATCAAACACTCACCAACGCCAAAGGCATCACATTATACCACAAAGCTGTTTTCTGGAGGCCATCAGCGCCATATTAGCTGCACGTACATGAAGAGAAATACAGTGTTATTACAATAATCTGAATTACAGTTTTCAAGTAAAAAAGTTTTTTTGCAAATACTATAGATGAGACACTGACAAGGCTTATTTGACCATTGACAATTGCTACTAGTCATGTCAACTAGTAACAGATGATAAGGACTTTACTCTCTGGGTGTCTTAGGTCAGACAGAGACATCTATTTAACATCAATATATAACCTTGAGACCACAGTCCAAACACAAGGGGCTGCTAGTAGCCAGTCCACTCTTCGCGCTAGTCCCAAGCCTGGAAAAATGGAGAGGGTTGTGTCAAGAAAGGCATCAAAGGATGTAATACCTATGGCAAATCAACATGTCAATCACTGCACACAAGGAGGCAGAGGATTTGCTATGGCGACCCCGGAAAGGAAAAAGCTGAAAGGAAAAAAGAAGATACAACCTAGAGACTTTCATACAGCATCATTAATCCAAAGCCAAAGCCTGAATCTGAAGAGTCATCTCTAAATATTTTGTACAGTAAATGTAATGATAGGTAAAGATACTATGTAAAGAGTTAGATTCTTCTTTTCTGTAAAGACAGAGCACAATGGCACATGCATATTAGCTTCTAGGGTTTAGACATAAATGATCAGGAACAGAGAGAGCTTGATAAACCACAGCAGGTTAAGTACAGTGTGAACTATAAATCAGTAAAGGCTATAGTTCAGGATTATGTACAGATTTTGACTTATCCTAAATCATACCAGCAAAGTCTGTCCACTCACACCAGTAACAGTGATCTGCAGTTGATCATATCTTCATCTAATCATAGTTATTGGACAGCGTAAAAAACCCCAAAACTTTACATCCCGTATTGTACAAGTTTACCATGTTGCTGCTGTACAAAGAATTCTCTGCCGAAGTGTGCCTATTACATGCTTGTCCTGTAAGTGTATGTGACAGAAACTGACTTTTATTTAGTCTTTGGTGAAATGCAGCACAAGGTTAAAAATTAAATTAAACCAGTTTTTCCTGTAGTTTATCATCCCTGTATCATTTTTCTTATCTTGCGGTATTGAAAAAAAAAAAAAACAGAACAAAAAAAATTAGCTTAACGTATGAATTTTTGAATATCTAAACTTTACTGGCCTATCTTACATAATTCATTGTTTGATTTGTATAGTGTGCCCTTTCCAACCTTTGCGTGGTGCATTCACAAAGGTTGTAAATGAGGCTGCTGGTCTGGGTTTGGTGCAGGAGGAAGAAATAGAGTTGGTCTGTGTCAAAGAGAGGAGCTATAGATGAAAGGCCGAGCGCCAGGAGAGCAGATGAAGAGATCCAGGCCGGAAAACAACAGGAAGCACAGAGGCAGGAGGGACGGAAAAAATCAATGACAAGGAAAAAGGAGCTGCATAGATCGTTCACAGTATGTGGACGGTTATCTCACATCTGTTACATAACACAGGTGCATCTCAATAAACAAGAGTATTGTGAAAAATCTAATTAATAATTAAAATGATTTCAGTAGTTCAAGTCAAAAAGTGAAACACATACGATACATAGTAAAATATTTCAAGCATTGTTTATTTTATGGTTATGATGATCAATTAAAAGTAGTACCTGGATTTTGATACAATTTCCAGAAAAGGTTGGTAATAGTTACCTTGTGCAGCAAGCTGCTTTTTTGTGAGATTTGTGAGTTCACAAACTCATGAAAACCCATCTAGTCAGGGTCTTGTTAATTCCTTTGATGTTGTTGAAGTACTGCCATGAGTGGGTGGGTTTTAGGTTTGCTGACAGCAAACATCACTTCTAGCGATACAACATGCCTAAAAATGTTACATATGCTGCTATACTTTTACAAAAATTTCCAAGCAACATTTTTATTACGCTGTGTTACTATTGTAGTGGTTTGTTGTTTAGCTATAGCTGATTAAAATTTACTCTGAGCTAAAGTTATCTTTTGCCAGGTTACGGTAATAGGCAAAGGAACAAAATTATTAGTTCACATGAACTAGAACTTGTTATAGCAACATGATGTCCAATTTGTTTGTTTGTTTTTTTCTTTGTCTGCTACCAACATAACAGAAAAAGTTAAACACATGCTTGTGAGTTGTTTTTGGCCATCTCTAAGCATACTAAGCTGCTCCAAAGTTCAAATGCCCTTGTACAAACACAAACAATGACTATTACTCATGCACTCCTCAAGAGAGTACAGATATCATATAATGTAGTTGCAAGGTTACGCAATTACACACAGTACATGTACCACCAAGTATATCTCTTAGCAATCAACAACAGAACCTTTTCACAAATAAGTGTATTTTCTTTCAAGAGGTGTGCTACTCCTAGTTTCTGCATTGCTTTTGTGTTGGCCTGAAGAAGACTCTAGTTTTGCTTAAGGTTGAGCCAGGTCAAAATTGATTTAGTTACCACATTTAATAGCTCATTTTTCCATTAGAGGTGACTTTTGAAGACTATTTTGGTCTGTCTGTGAAGTGGTGCGTGTGTACTACAGTTCTCAAAATACTGATTTCAAAAGGTCATAACACTGACATTTCAATGTGACATTTTGTTAAGCCTTTGGAATTTGTCCCTTAAATGTCTGGTAAGAACAATCATGGAGTAATATTATGTGTGCCTTGTGACCGCTTCAGCAAGATCTGCAAGTTTGATTTTCTCTAAAAGGTTGTGTTTGTACAAAATGTTTGTGAGCTCCGGATCAGGACTTTGTCTTTTATCTAAAGGACAGACTGGGCCCAGGCAAACACCGCAAGGATTTCTAAAGTATTGAAATTCACACGTGAAGTCTTTGGACATTTATTAACTATATTGATTTTGTTTCTAAATTTTGCAAGTAGGTGTGCACGGTGGCAGAGTGGTTAGCACCTCTACCTCTTATTAAGGAGAAAGTAGTTTGGATCTCCAGACCAAAGCTCTCTGTACATGCCTGTCCAAAGACATTCACACAGTTTAACTGACAAATAAACTGCCCATTGTGAGGTAATGTAAGAGTCTGTGTATATCTCTGTCAGCCCACAGACTAAAAGGCCATTTTCCAGTGTGTACCCCCTCTAGGGCCCATCCTGGGATACTCTACAGCCACCCTAGACTAGATCAATGCATGTATTTTGGAAATAAAGTCATTAGGCCTGTTTTCACTATATTCTTTTATACTGCAGGGCTACCAAAGGTGCTTAAAAGCTGTAGAAAGCATGTGGGAGATTAAATTTGCAAAATGAAAATGTCCGACTAAATGCCTGCAGTGCCCTGTTGTCTTCAAACTTTTATACAACTCTTGAGCTTTAACTATGGAGATTGTCTTAATCAACTTCACGCTGTTATCCAAACTTTTGTGCCCTTTAAAAAGCATTTGTGAAATGTCATGCCAAATGTTGTGGAGGCAGTGGGCCCAAGGTTGCACCAATGAGCTCTGTTGGGAGCGGCAGTTCTCATTAAAAAGTTATATGAGTGGAGGACAGGCTTGTTGCTGCAGGTAGTATTCAGAGTATAACTGCTGAACTGTTTCTGTAACTCACTGTCACTGTTACATGAAATGTTATGTCATGTTTAGCGCAGTCTCGGGCAGTGTGTGTGTTTTGGTCACAGAGATGGACTATGAGATTGGACATATTTTGCTCACCATCATTCTGTTATACCATTAATAATTATCAGCTAAAAGTAAGTTTTGTAGCTGGACAACAGAAGCTAAACATTACTATCCAATTGTGCTTTACTTTTGTATTCGGAACAATTTGTTTTCATCTTCATTTTTAGTTAAATATGGTCAAACAATGCAAATATAATGAATATGGGGCAGTAGTGCAATAGAGGACTTTTTATTTTAAGCCTGACTAGCGATCTTAATTTTGTATTTTGTACAATGAATTAGTCCCATCCCTGTTGAGTTTGATTTTTCTGAGGTGGATCAAATTAACAGTAAATGCACTTAGATAGACATTTAACTAATCAGTAAACAGGACTGTAGTATTTGACAGAATATAAAAGAATCTGGAACAAGGCAATTATACAAAAAACACAGCAAAAAGAAATAAAACAACTTGTACTACCTGCCCTATTTTAGATAAATGGTTACAATGATTATCCTTCACCAGACAGATTATAGTCTCCCCAGCATTGATCAGTGCTTCCTCCCTCTGTCCAAGGACTTGCGTGTGTTGAATTGGTGACTCTAAAGACTCTGAATTAAATGAATGTGTGAGTAAATTGTCTGTCTGCGTATATCTCTGTGTCAGCTATGCAACTAACTAGCCACTGTCCAGGGTGTATCCCGCCTAAGGCCCATAATTACTGGGACAGGCTCCAGAACCCGCCACCTCTAAGTGAAAGAAGATAAATGAATAAATAGTATTAGCACTTTTAGCACTATTTATTATGATGCCCGTGGAGGACTGCTCTCTCCATTGCAATGTACGATCAATCTCGGTGGTTTGAATGGACACAGCAAATAAATGGGTTTGGCTGGCCAGGCTAGCTCATTTACATCTAAATAAGTACATTTTAACAGTTTAAAAATGGCCAAAACATTACTATGGACAACCAAAAACATTTTAGGCTTCAATTAGTCAACACACATTTTGGACATCTGAAATTTGGCTGGGATAGAGTAGGGACTGCCACTTTTAGGGCTGGCGCAATAGTTTTAATCCATGTCTGGTGTGTGTTTGGTGGACGAGTGTAGCCTCTAGTGTTCAGGCTCTCAGCCCAGACTGACCTCGACTCAAGATCAAACACATCTGACACCAAATGTTTCACCAGTTTATAAACATTTTGAGTCGATTCAGAGCCATGACACTTTACTGACATTTCTGCCTTTTCTCTCCCTCCAAATGTATTTTCTTTTATATTGTATCAACAAGAAGGCAGACAAAGATTTAGTTCAACAAGGTGAGCAGAATAACTATTTCTAACTTTCCCCATTATTCTTGTACATAATGGCATTCCCAAGCAAACTGTTGACTATTGAAACTATTGCTAAAAGCCAGACGGGTGAAAAGACACGGCAGACAATGACTAACCTGCAGTTATTTGGCTGACTATACAAAGATTCAAGGACATTTCTGCTGGAGTACATTCGGATTTAAAACTGAGGTTAAACTATTTGAAGTTGGCTTTTTCTCACCTGCAAGAATTTAATCTTTTGTGTTTCTTAGGTCATGAACAAACTCAATACTGAAAATGTTTTGACACTAAAATGTAAATAAAAACAGAATGTTATGATCTGCAAACCTCATAAAAACATATTTTATTCACAATAAACTTAAAGATATTAGGTGTTGAAATTTTACCATTTTTATGAAAAATACTGGAACATTTTCAGTTTGATGGTAGCAACACAATTGGCAACTGTTACGCCCAGCTCTGATATGAGGAAGGAAAGTAAAAGTAAAACAAAAGGGAAAGTGTAGGTAAAATAGTACAAAGGAGGTCAAATAAAGGCAATTCTCAACTTTAAACAAAAGGAGGCTCTAGAAAGAGTAGCAAAATTATAATCTAAACTAAGGAGAAACTAAGAAATAGGGATGTAACAATGTTGTAATATCACAATATTAAACATCTCACAATATTGTCTGGGGCTGATATGCATGGTTTTGTTGCCACTGAATGGTAAAAAATCAAAAAGAACTACATAGACCCTGATTCTATATGCAGCCAATTGTGAGCATTTCTACACTACCATAAGCCTTCCCACAATATTGCAAAAAATACCACACCGTGAGATGAATATTATGATTGTACAGTACAGTGTTTTTGTATCTATACAAAAACACTGCTGTCGTGTCTGGGCCAAAGCTGATTTTAAATGGACTAAATATAAACCCAGTTGGCCCAGAGGAGAGCCAAGTTTGTGGATGATGTTAAAAGGCGACTTCTGGACAGCTAAGGCTGAAGTGGACAAAATGAATTAAACAGGCTATATTATGCTTTTATTCATATTTTTAAACCAATTTTGGTCACCTCTAGAACAGTATTGCATGTTTTACAACCTTTATAAACATTAATGTTTATAAAGAGAACGTTTCCAATAAGTACTCTGCTGGTGGCTTAAAGGAACAGGTGAAGAGAGCAGCCGTGATGGTCTTCACTTCTTTAAACTTTTTGTATGTTACCATTTTACAAAATGAAAGATAACGCCTGAGTGCTAGAGAATAGAGGATTACTTTAAACAGGCGCGAATGATGCAAAACACAATTCCACGTGTGTTTTTGATGAGGGAACATTATAACATGGTAGACAGCAGAGAGATTTTGCATAATATATCCCCTGGAAGATTGTAACCCAGATTTGGGAGTAATAAACTGTAGGGACATTTTATGCCCAGTGTGCATCATAAACAGTATTTTTTTTTCCAGTGTTGGCCCTTAGATGCTTGTGTCATCCCTTTTAGAGTAATATAAATGTCAGTGCATCATGGTTGCCTGCTGTGCTTCACTTCTCACACACTTTATCATCTTCACCATTTCCATATAACACAATATGCTCCCAATTCTGTTTGATGGGGAAATCGAAGCCGGTGTAAAGATGAAGTCATTATTCTTTCTACGCCTAAACGTTTGTGCTATTGTTATGAAAGCTACTTGTCTTTATTTATTCCATTATTCAATTGTTTTATTTCCAAATCACTGGCTTTAAGTCTCATTTCAATTCTGTTTAATAAGATTGGAGATTCTACATTTTCTATCTATAAAAGTACTGGCACGCTCTACGTTGCATTGTATGTTAACAGATGGAGTCATTATTATATGTGAGCCATTGAGGAGTAAGAGCCAGGGTATTTTGAATAGTTTAGAGACTTTTCCAGATTATTTTGGTAGGGATAAAATCTTGCTTCTGGTGGTTATGTTTGGTGAGAGGCTGTCTGTAGCTGTGTGAGGTATAGGCACTGGCTGGTAGTGTTGTAGTTGTAGATTTTATAACATTTGAAAATCTCCATCAATCTCATGTCTCACACACAGTCTGTCTTACATTTGACCAAGACCAGGAAAAAAGACACATTTTGAACTGATTTATTTATTATTCTAATTGGAAGAAGACATTTAGGATTTCACTTTAATATGTTTAGATAAAAATAGAGGGTATGCACTGACGTCACTTTTCTAATGGACACGCCCCCTTCGTGGCAAAGCAAGCAGCAGAGCGGGAGTAAAACTGTATTAGTATTTACTTAAATAAGGCAATTAGACTCGACAGTGATCCACACAACTTCACCAAGAGCCAGTTTTCCACAGGCACTGATGTGTGGCCAGGATTTTACTTTCTTAACAATTTTATGTAACTAAGACAGCTAATGACATCATACTTTATATATTATTTTATATATATACTTTGATTAATGTTCTTTCAACGTGAGGGAAATGCCGACTTTAGTTAATACTTTTAAGTAACAATTTTGTTGAGTAGTAAAGTAAGAAGTAAACGAACAACATTTCTATGAAATTCACAGGCATCAAACGTAAATTTGTCTTTATCGTGCAGCTAACACGGTCCAGAGACACAAAGCTCAATGACATACTGTTGTGTAGCTGACAGTATATTTAATAGAAAATGTTTAAAAGTGCAACTCAGTTACCTGCCTCGTTTCTTCTGTGTTTTTGCTTCCTTTTCCTCTATGATCTCCCGCTTTTCAGAGTAAAGCACTATTGTAGAGACAGCAGGGGGAGATGCAGGACACTTTATTCGCCCCACAACAACTCATTTAACCATCACATGGACTCCCAAAAAGATTATTTCATGTAAGGTGATTCACCCAAAAGTCCGTGGAAAACTACAGATTCACTTTTGGCCAGCAGGGTTGTCTACTTGCTTCTCCTCTTTTCAGATTTCAGTTGTCTATCAAAAAATATCTCAGATTTGTTGTTGAATATGTATCAGTCAATTTCACAACAACTCTCTTTTCCATTTTAGTTGACTTTTTTTTTAGTATTTGCGCTAACAGATATCGTTAGTCGACGTAGCTTTTAACGCAGCTTTGACACTCACAGCAGTTACTTACGCATGCTCTTGTCTCGCTGTGTCCAAAACCAGGTGGAAACTCCTTCTTCTTAAGTGTGTCTACGGCCAGATTTACAGTGGTTTAACACTTTTAAAACATTTCACTTACATCTCTTCTAGTGTGTCATGTACTGATCTTTTTACCATCTACAAATTTGTTCTAAATTTTATGTTTGAACCAAAAGAAATATTATTTAATGATGCAATATCATGTTTTTTAATAGATTTGATAGAACATTATTCAGTGGGAATTTGATTTTTCTTTCACTTTTACTTTCTAGTTTTGTGTCATGTGGGTCTTGTCAAAACAAAGGTTCCAAAATAACCCCTCAGTATTGTTTCTAGGATAAAAAATAAAGCATATCTCAGGAGTAGGCACCAATTATTGTGTAAAATAATGCTTTGGTCCTGTATGAAACTTGTTAAACTGGCCATGTATTATGTGATTTGTGAATTTATGCACTGTAGTGGACGATGAGAAGGAAGATGAATGACGTAAAGGTCAAAAATGTCATAGCGTCTGGGGATTTGCTGATTTAGGAGCTGAGAGCAGAGATGGAGATAAATCAGGAGATGGTTTGATAGTTAAAATGGAGAGAGACCATTGGACTGTGAAGAGTTTCTCTGTCTGTTCATTCCCTCTTTCCTATCGGCATCCTGTCATCTTGCTCCACGCCAACACAGATATAAACCGAATGAGAAAATCTGGATCGTAAAGACTCAGTGCCTCTAATTCGGTACAAAGGAGGGAGGTGGAGGTAGAAACAAGACATTAAAACATAATTAAGTCTTATTAATACAGATTTTAATACAGATTTTAATACATTTTTGCGTAATTTTTGTATTCTTCAACTATTTGGTCTATGGCTTGTCAACATTGAATTATTGGTTGTTGATAACACAGAGGCGTCTTTTTTAGTGGTATATCTCCTTCCACAGCAGAACAGTACAAAAAAGATGTAATAACTTTAAAAGTCCCATTTTATGCATTTTTCAGGCTTTTTGAAATAACTCTGAACACTTTTGCATTAGTATTTCACTTTTTTTTTTTTTTTTTTTATTACTTAAAATTATGTATAATGGCAACTGACAACAGTGGGGAATGGACAGAGCATGCAATGGTTATTTAGCATAGCTATTAGCAACATGATGCTAAAAGATAGATAAATAAGCTGACTGCTTTTTATGATGGCAATTTAAGCTCTGAAATTATTAGAATGAGTCTGGTGACAGTGAATGGACTTCAGAAACACGCAGGAGCACTTCCTGGTTTAATGTGTTCATGTAGAGCTGTGAGGCCGAGCATTTTAGGGAAGCGGTATGTTTTTGAGGTGCAAAGAACATTATAGCATGGCTAAAAGATAAGAAAAGTCAATTTAGCAGAAAAGGGGGACCTTTAATATGAAGATGAGATGAATAGAGGATAATAAAATCTATATAGAAACAATAAATGTTCTAAGTGTTGTATGTTTGTGTGTCTCAGGGACTGCGGATGGAAATTAGCTCAGAGAGCTCTAGTCTGGTAGAAAACATATTTTCTTCTGTGATCAATGCTCCTGTGCATGGTCTCTGTTCAATAAACTAAATAAACTAAATTAAAAACAGAATTACAAAAATACATGCACGCTTCAAGCTACCTCTTACTCTCAATTGATATTCCCACAATCTTTCAATCTCTAGATTCATTATTTTTTTCTGTCTGAGAAATAACCCTTTGCACCTCCTCGCCGTCCTGTTGTGTGATGTAGGTGAGGAGGAGAAACTGCATATATTTGATCACACGCCACCCCCCTGTGGTCTCTCTGTACTCCTGCGCCCCCTCTCTTCCCTCTGCTGTCCTCTCCTCTCCACTCCTCCGAACCTTGATAAATTGCCATCTCAGCCTCATTTTTCACCACGGCCGCCTCCTCGTCAGACACATCCACGCTGACACAAAACCTCCGCGCTCTCCTCCGCGATAACGAGAACAATTGCTGAGTCCTGGGAATGAGAGATGGGATGGCTCGCGGAAAGGGCACGATGGGAGGGGGGAGGAGTTGGATAAATTGGTGTAAGGTGGGGGGGTTGTGAAGGTGTGAACAAATCGAGCAGCAACAAACAGGTAGTGACAAAGAGATAACAATTTACCAATGACAACATCACACAGAATAACATCTCTGAAGGTGGATTCTTTCTATTCTATAAAACAGAACATAAGACGATGGACAGGGTAGTGTGAAAAAGGCATTCGGTGTAAAAAAAAAATGTAATAAAGAAAATAAAAACTGAAGGGACACTCTCATTGGTTGTTGTTCCACTGAGCCTGTCAACTGAAAAACTGGTTATTCCAGTCCTGTTATTTTTTGCTCACTCATCAAAACAGACCAAATATGGACACATTTTAGCAGAGGAGGATCATGATGTGTAATGCAGTTTTAAAACACAGAATTTATCATGTGTCATAAATACAAGATAGACCTTATCCAACCCGTAACAACAAAGCTGCTGTTGCCAGGACTCAAAGGTCCAAGTTTTCATCTCAATGTCCCCATAAAAAGCTGTATAAACTCAGATTACTTTAGTCCACCTTGTGTGTTTAATTTCACAGTGTGATTTTGTGAGATTCACAGCATTGCACTCCACACATTATGGTCCAAAACTCTATGGATTCTTTATAATTAAGTGTGGGTTCTCTACATTTTCTGAAAGGGCTTTACACTGACTGGCTGGTGGCATAATAACAAGATTACAAATTTTTATTAACTTTCTCTGTTAGTAATTACACTAAATATAAATACAGTAAGAAAACAGAGTGTTTTTAGGTAAAAGAACCACAGAAAAACATCTGAAAGTCTCTCATTGTGTAATTATAACTACTGGGAGATAGAGCCTTAACAGATTCTGATGTATTGAACTAAGTCTAACTCACAGGGTCATCTGTAAAAATAGCTTCCTCTTCCCTTAGCAGTACACACCACTTATTTAACTAATCCAGTTCATGAAAACATGCATTTTCTTATTTCCAATATTTGACAAATGATGTTGGTGAGTCTCGAGTCATTGAGGCACTGAGCCACCGGCAGAAAGGTCAAGTTGTTTAGAAAGTTCAGAAAAACTCCCCCCAGGCTTGTTTATGTGTGTGCAGCAGAAACTTTAGAAAAAAAAAATATTTTGGGCTGTGAGAGCAGAGCACTGGAACAGCTCACATCTCCATCAAGTGTAACAGACTACAGTACAAGTATTTGTGCCAGCAAAATGATATGTCTGTCCAGATGCTTTTGTTTTGGTCTATGATGACATAGATCAGTGACAACCCTTTTGGTCTTGTGTACCCCCAGGACTTGCTTTAGTCTTGGTTTGGACTTGGCTTAATCCTGGTTTAGTCCTGGTTTAGTACTTCTTTAGTGTTGTGTTATATGCCTTTGGTATAGTCCTGGGTTAGTCCTGGTTTTGTCCTGGTTTGGACCTGGCTTAGACCTTGTTTGGTCCTGGTTTAGACTGGGTTTAGACCTGGTTTTAGACCTGGTTTAGCCCTGGTTTAATCCTAGTTTAGGCCCAATTTAGACCTGGTTTAGTCCTTCTTTAGTTTTGCATTCTGTTGATTTAGGTTAATTTTAGTCTTTCAAAGCCAAATATATAAAGGTACTATAAAAGATTAAACTCCATGTTCCCCCTGCAATGTGCTTGTGTACCCCTAGGGGTCCCCGTACCCCTGGTTGGGAAACACTGATGTATATGACTGAGAATGTTACTTGAATCTTGCACTTTTTAGGCACTGGGCCTATTTGTTATTTTGGAGGTGTTTCTCCAAGTATGTAGACTTTGCCAGCGCAGTAGTAGCCATTTTTTTCTGCATTATCGGCAGCCATTTGATGTTGATAAGTCAATAACCCATGAGAGCATATAAAACCAAGTGTTTTTTTTAATGATCATCTATCATTTGCATTACAGTATGCTCTGAGGCACTTAGCACACCTTGACTTCAACAACCCCTTTTATTTAACTTTACTGATTCATACAGGTGAGTCAGATTGCTGCAAAAGTATTTGAGCAGTCTTTTCATGGTAAATCCCACATTGAGGCAGAGAACTGAGTCATATGCCGCATCCACTGACGTACCGTGTGCTTTAGGACGGTAGACGACAGGTGACTCAAACCTGCGGACACTCACACAGATTAATCGGTACTACGTTGGCTTGTCTGTTTCCCCACATTTCCCATCATCAGGCTTTGACCTTTTACTTTCACTTTTTCCCTTGGTGGATGATGTCAGCCCTGTGGGTATATCCAGTGATCATTGGCTTACAGAGTTCTTTTGGAGAAGACATCTTGTTGTGTGCGTCTAAATAAACACAGGTTGTTGTATACCACGCTATCACGACTCAGTGTTCGCTCGAGGCTTCCCACAACAAAAATAACTCCACAGCTATTCTCCAGGTTAATGCACGCTCAGGCTGTTTGCTATAAATATCTGAATAATGAGTGAAACACCTCGATTTCAAACAAGCTTTTAGCAGCATCTCACAGGTCTAAAAGAAGTGCTTTTTTCAAACAGCACTATTGATGAGGGAAAAAGCAATGACTTAATCTGTAATGTATGTCCTCAAACTTTCCTTTAGCTCTGCCACAAGGGGGATGAATCTTCAGCAGATATTTAGCATATCAAACTTGTCACAGTACAACCCAACTCTAGAAAATGTCATATTAAAGGTCCTATGTTATGCTTATTTCAGGCTTTTCGTAATAGTTTTGGACTCCTTTGCATTAGTATTTAATGTTTTATTACTTAAAAACATTATTACAAATATTGTAATTCCATCTCCTCAGAATGGTCGGGCTCAATAAATAGGATTACTGAAACATGAATGCATGAATCAAAATACTACTCCATGTATGTTTTTGGAATGGAAACAACATTATAACAGGGTTACAAGCTCAAAAAGATTTTGATTTAGCAAAATAGGGCACCTTGAATATTAGCAGAGGTAGAAGAAGTGCTCCTGTAAAAATACTGCCTCTGCAGCTGCTACCCCCAACCTTCTGTCACCAACTTGGACCCTCTGATTGCAAGGCAAGTGTAGACAGTTTGCCACTGAAGTAAAAAATAATAATAATGAAAAAACTAAAAGTAATATTGATCCTTCAAAAAAATAAAAGTATGCTTTAGAAAATGCACTAAAAAAAACATTCTTCAAAAACTGCACCTGAATAAGCTACATCAGTGAAAGTATGTCGATAGTTTCACAGGATAATGGTAAATTAACAATACTGCCTTACAAAGCCACAGTGCAAAAAAAAAAAAAAAAAAATCCCAATGACTATCTACTGAACTGCCCTATTTATTTAGAAATAGTTCACAATTTAATGAATAACTGTCCTTGTTTAAAAAAAAAAAAAGCTTATCATTTGAAATCAACAAACAAGACCTCTACAACAAAATAACAATAAAATTCATTAAAAGTTGTACAAAACATCATAATGAGTCAGTCCTTCTTCTTAATAGGCGTCCCATGCCTATTTTAAGTTCAACGCAGCACCAAATATTTTGTTGTGACTTTATAATTTGACTTTGATTTTTAAAACAGTGACACTGTCTATTCCCAGTATGATTTATTTCTGATTAAAAGCTTACTGTTAGTTAGTGTCAGTGGCTACAAACTGCAACTTAGACTTTATTCCATTTTAATTTACCTTCCACAAGTTTTAATTTCAGTCATTTGCTTTTGAATTAATAGCTGACCCTGTGTTTTAAAATATGCTTTTGATAATTAAAAACACTTTTAAATTAAAAGCTAAACAGCAGCTACAAAAGGATATGACATTTAATTAAATTAGCATGAAAAATGATCCAAGCCCCTTCTTCAATGTTGTGTAATTGTAATTTCTCTTTCTACTTTGCCTTTGTTGTACCTTAATGCGATTTTAAATTGTTTGCATGCACATTTTTGCGTGTTTTTCTGTTTTTGTGAGCCAACAATGTTCTCCTTATTTTATCTTTTAAGAACATGACGGTGAATTAGCCAACACAAACTTCTTTACTTTGTAAGTTAAAACTACACAAGTCAGGTGATCCATCCCAGTGAAGTGTGCCTCATTTGATCCAGACAGAGGCTGTGTGTGTTTTCTTCATCTAATGTTCATCCGTTTGGGTCTAAAACTGCCGGAGGAGTGTGTCCCTGTGGCGCTGTACCCCATCAAACTGTTGTCACTGCTGCCGGTGTGTTGTGGGATCCTGCCTTGTCTGATTGATAGATGTTGGGCCCGCCCTGCCGCTTCGTGAGTTATAATGACAGGTAAACTGCTGCTGTGCCAGACAAATGGCCTTGTTTATCTCCAATGGGACCCCTGAACAGTCCCACAATCTCTGCACTGTGTCACTATACCAACATGTGTGTGTTCAGACGTCACCAGGTCTTTCTGCACAAAAAGTCCTTTAAAAACTTTGCAATCATTAACAGCAGAATTTTTGGTAACACTTTAGTTTAAGCTCCACCTTTAACTAAGTGCTAATTAGCAGAGTTAGTGGTTAATTATCTTATAATTGGTAATTATAAAGCACCTCTTAATCCCTTATTCTGTGTAACCATATTCTATAACTAATTAGCAACTAACTAACATATTCCCCTTAATAAACTCATAATTACTGCTCATTAGTAGGAAGAAAAGAAGTTGTTGGACATAAATTATGATCTTAATAAGATTTTTGGATGAGCATTATTAGGGAATAATACCATAAAATTCTTATTAAAATCATAATTTATGTTCAAGGAATTAATAAATGCTTTATAATTACCAATTAAGAGCTAATTAACCACTGACTCTGCTAATTAGCACCTAGTTTATGGTTAATTGGTGGACTTTAAACTTAAGTGTTACTGAATTTTCTTTAGGTTGTGGTCATTGTGTGTTATGTAATTATTATGTTATTATGTTATGACTTCTTTTTAACATTGCGGGCTGTTGCAACTCACTCTAAACTGTAATGGTATGCATTATAGTCCACAAATGGGACTCCTGAACGGCCACACAACTACTGCACTGTGTCACTACTACAACATACACCCATCCCCCATACCATTTTGACCACTGACAGGTGAAGTGAATAACACAGATTATCTCTTCATCGTCACACCATTTAGTGGGTGGGATATATTAGACAACAAGTGAAGATTTTGTCCTCAAAGTTGTGTTAGAAGCAGGAAAAATTAGCAATTGTAAGGATTTGAGCGAGTCTGATAAGGGCCAAATTGGGATAGCTAGACACCTGGGTCAGAACACCTCTAAAACTGCAGCTCTTGTGTTATGTTCCTAAAAGAAAAAGTGGTGATGCAAAGACTCTGATAGAAAGGTGTCAGAAAACACAGTTTGCTGCTTAATATTAGGTAGGTTGTCATAATGTTATGCCTGAGCAGTGTCTCTAAAGTGTTCAAACGTCATCCTGGCGTCTCTCCACACTCGTCACCGTTGGCTTAAACTTCTCACATTCCCTCACTCACTCTAAACTAGAAAGTCAATAGGCTCTTTTTTCTCCCCGAGGCTTCTGAAGACAAATCAATTGGGGCCGATCCATTGTAATAAGGACGCCCCAGCCTTGTACCATCCTGTGAACATCGCTTATTAGATTTTCCAGCAGAGCCGCTGAGCAGACGGGGCCAAGGCTTTTGTTTTCATTGAGTGGCTGTTATGTGAAGTCCTGCTCAGTGAGACTAGAGCCAGGATGCTCCCGATTGTAAGGTGCCTCAGTCAGCAGCGATGAGTGGGATTAAGCTGCTCTGAAGCCAAGCATGGCCTAAAACACTAATGAGATTCTCACCTAAAGCTTTGTTGTGTAACACTGAATAGAGTGTTAAACTATTCATGAGATCTTTGTCATGGTTTGGTGTAACTGTGATCTGAATCTTAACTGCTGAGGAAATACACCTTTCTGTAAAATGAAATGTAAATGTTTAATATGGGCTCAGAGCAGGCCAGGCCCCCAGACAAAAGTGTCTATTTGACAAACACCATCCAATAGGGCACAAATGTATAATAATTAAAATATTTCCATAGAAGGCCATACAAGAAATAAACTTGACACCAAATTTTGTAGTAACATTACACAGCAATCACAACAAAAGTTTTAAAAATAAGTCTGGACATGGTTTTTAAAGTTGAAGACAGTTCGCCTTCATCCAAGACGCTTTGCCTATTCTGAAACTGATATTCTGACAATTAGATTCTGTTTGCTCAGAAGACTTAAAAGGGCTCAGTAGTTTCAGGTCATTAGAAGTCTTTTGTCCTCAGTTGGAGTGAGGGGGGACAGTCGTTGCCCTCCTGAGCCTAGTCTGCTCCTTCTGATGTTAATGATCTAAGTGATACTGTTTTGGTCGAGGTTTTAAGAGACTGTTTTCTGTTTTGTACCGAGTGATCTCAAGGAAAAGCGCCAAAAGAACACAAGTTTGAAAACCTGCACGCCTACATGTCACACTTTTAATTAATTCCGCAAAAGTATGCTGGCACTTAAAGTATTTTTCCTTTCCACTTTTTGGCCTTGTAGAGAACAACTGTGATAGTAAGCAGTGACAAACAGCTTCAGACACTTGCTTATGTGGTACATACTTACTTGGTTTCCATAATGAACTGTGACCTCCAGAGGATACTTGCCTATGTTGTGCCTCTCGTGTCTGACTGTATCTGTCCTCCCACTCACTCCCTCTGTGCCGAACATGCTACGCTTTCCAGCCCTCATCTCTTAGCCCCGAGCAGATAATGAATTCAGCTCCCAGGTTCAAGCTCTAAAATAATGACATGCTGATCTCCCCGAGTGTGGCTTGACATCCCATCACTGCCTTATCTCTCTCATGTGTGTGTCTCCACCATTTCCCACTTCCCCTCCTATATAGAGCCTGTATATGTTTGTGCTCATAAGTATGTTTTTATTGTGCAGTAGTCTTAGCATACCATCTCCGTTCCCTCACCCACCTGCCTCCTCTCATGCATCATTGCTCACTATAGGAATCCGTGGCCCTTGGGTGCTCTCCAAGCTGCGTCTCTCGGGCCATTCATAATGACGTGTTGGTGCAGTGTACATCAGCATGAGTGGTGGTCGGCCACGACTTTACCCAAGACACTTCACTCAGCTCCATGCATCAAACCCACTACAGCTCATTTGCATTGGAGAATAGGTTATTACGGGCAACACTGTGATTTGTGGTTAAGATGAGTCATGAATCAATGATATTTGATACTTCAAACTCTTAACGCCATGTGCTTCTTTTTTTCTGCATGCAGAGGTAATCTGTGGTTGTAAATTTATGAATGAGTCCCGGGTATAATGCTGCGTTGTTACAGCATATAGGGTACATAGTGTTCTCATAGTGATGGTAAATCTTGTGGCTTGAGGAGGCAGTGGTGCGGATTGTTAGGTGCACACAGATTGTACTATTCGTTATGCCAGTTCGGTTCGTGACAGGACACAGCTCAGGGACCCCTCGTCTCTCTCCTCTCGCCCTCTTCACTTCACTTTATTGTCAGGGCTCAGCTGCTCTGTCAAGCTCTTGACTTTAATGTTTCTCTCTAGCATATTAAGCGTTGTCCTTACACTTAAAGGGAAAGTGATTTTTGAAATCAAATAAGGGTTTAATCTGCCTTCCTTTTGGCTTTTCCCGTCAGAGGCCGCCACACAAAATCATCTGCGTCTTGATTCTGATATTCATTTGGCATAGGTTTTACACTGGACGCTGCAACTCTGTCCATTTATCCAAGCTTGGGACAGGCACAAAGAGTACACTGGTTTATGGATGATAAAATAAGGGTTTAGTGACATTACTGTAAGAGTTACATGGGTGTAACATGGGTGTCCCAGTCTCAATGCTTTGCAACTGCTTTGCTTTACTTTTATTTATTCAGCTAGATTAAGCATGTAACTGATCAAAACATTCGTCATAGTATGCATTGGCTATTTTACAACTGATGAGTAATTAGTATTTGGAGCTTATAATTATGTGTTATTGTTTTAATGTTTTATTATTTTTGTGGTAACTCTTAATGGGACAAACTACCCTGACCACTTCTTGTTATCATCCTCTATGACTGGCTATGTAATGACTAGGTCACTTAAGGTAGACTTCTTGTATTATATTGTCCCAGTAGGGAAATTTGGCCTCTGCATCTGACTTATCCTTCAATGCCACTTGGGCAACCTGTCAGACCCAGGGGACCCATCTCCAGATCTGTGCCAGGATCTTGGTCAGTAGTGCCAGGCTGGAGGATTAGCCTATACTGTGCATATTTTAGGTTGATGTGTGAAACGGGAGCACCTGGAGGAAACCCATCCAGACACAGGGAGAACACGCAAGCTCCACACAGAAAGGCCCCATACGGGACCTTCTTGCCACCGTGCCACCAGTCAAATGCAGCCAAAATGCTAATGCTAACCACACACAGTTGTTCTTTGTGTCATTTCTTTAGTTTGTTTCTGAAAACTAAAACTATGAACTATGAAATACACTGCCCTTTCTGTTAATATTGTTTTGTAAACTAGGGAGGGAAGGACGGTGAGAGCAAATGTTTCATTGTGATGCATTGAAGGATTCGAGATACTAACTCCTGCCACAAAGAGTCAGTAACGGAACAAACTGTAAGTTTTGTGGTTTGAAAGATATAATGACTTTGTGGCTAAATTGATAGTGCATTTACCCCTGAATTAGAAAAGCACTATTTCCATTTGGAGTCTCCGCACCATATCTTTACTTTTGTGACATAGGGCCAATGCTTTTGCAGTACCTCTAGTTTTCTAGTGTATGTTTTATAAGTCTCCTGTTGTTCCATTCCTGTTTTTCCTCATCTCTCTTGTCCCACTTGTCTAACACATGCCTGCTCTCCATCACTTCTTAAACTGACACCCCACTGTCAGACGCAGCAGTGAGTCGAATCGGCCCGACCCAATCACAATTCAGCGAATAAGGCGAATGGTGGCTATTGGTAAAAGCAGGGTATGCTGGAGAAGCCGACATGTGGACAGACCGACCGAGGGGAACCACCAGAACCCCTCACTCTTCACTGGCTTCTCTCTGCATTGAATTTCTTATCAGCTGGAAGACCCTAAAGTTTTCAAGTCCAAAATAAGGGTGTAGGAAGATGTGTCCTGTTGACGGACATGTGTGGTTAAATGAAAATTCAACCCAAACAAAAACAAACTAGCAGTAGAAGTGTGTGTCATTTTTGTCTTCTGACCTTTTTAAACTTCATATGTATTATTTATAAATGTATTGTAGCACATACAGGTCCTACATGTTTTGGCCAAAACAATGACAGACGGCTCCTTGTGTTTTCCTCTGCAGTGTAGGGAAGACAGAATGGTATTTTTCACTAATAATTTCTCCCGGGGAATGGGCCAGCTAAGCTACAGGGTTTTAGCGAGCAAGCTGCTAATGTGCACATAGCCAAGAAACATTGTTTGTCTTCTGAAAAATATTTTTTGTTTAAGGCTGGAAATAGATTACTTATTATTTTTCTACAAAAAAACATCTGTGAGAATTACAGAATGTAAGGGTTAGGGCAAAAAAATACTCTGGCACTAGTGTACTCTAACATATCTCTGCAGTTGAATATTCAGTGCACTATTTTTAAACTTGGAGGGAAAAAATATGAATCTAGCAGCGCACTTTAATAAAAGTGATGTGAAAAATGTTATTTTAAGACGTTGCCATTATTAAGTAACTACAATATTCAATGCATGATGGCAAGCTGTGGCTGATTTCTTGTTTGAAAAACATTTTGCTCTCATTTGTTTGTCAACAACAATCTGTGGTACTAGAAAATAATACTTTTCTATTGCAGTATTAACATTTAATCAGAACAGAAAAGAAAAATAAATAGAGAAAAGGGTAACAAAGTGAAGCAGGCATAATTACTGGCTATACATTCACAGAAAAAATTCACAAGATAAAATAATGGGATTACTTCGGTCTAATGTTAAACATCACTAGAAGTTCAAGGTTATAACTTTTTTAAAACTTTGTTTTATTGTCACATATAGGTATTGTGGCTCAATGGATAGAGCATTCACCCCTTAACTAGATCCTTCACTTCATCTTTACCATGCCAAGTGCTTCTAGTATCACTTACTATCATGTACTTTTATTAAATGTGCTACTACTTGTTGGTATTACCCCAAAGTCTCAGCCTGTCACAGCCTGTGTACTGCTCACAAGTGTCACCTCCTCTAAAACATCCGCTGGTGTCATTTCCAATCATGATCTCACAAATTCGTAAGTCTCTGATCTTGACTTGCCGCCTGTCAGTGCGCCACTGACGTTGCCCTTAAAGTTAATGTTTTTTTCCCCAGAAGTCGGTCATGAGTGTGCGTAGGTAGAGTCTCGCTGGGACCGGCTCCTGGTAGGTGTCTCTGTGTCTCTCTGCCTCAGGACAGTACATCAGGTCACTGCTCACGTCACACAGACAGGCAGCACTTTGAGAGCTAATCAGGCACTAGACCATATATATTTTATTATCACTGTCATCTCATTAACTACATCTGATTAATTTGTGTCAGTATTTCAAACGTGTCTCGACCTTCAAACTTCTTTTCACATCAATTACTCTGCAACATCAAGTAATGACGTTTTAGGAGAACATTTCATACTATCTGGGATCATTATTTTTGATTATAAGTAATGACCATGATGTGTTTTAAATTGTGTGTGTGGGGGGGGGGGGCACAGTGGCAGAGTGGTTAGGCTGGGACAGGCTCCAGCTACTTGTAACCTCTAATTAAGCGGCAGATAACGCATTTTTTCATTCTTTCCCATTCTGGGGTCACCACAGCATATAACCTCTCTCCTAGAGTTCAGTAATTTGCACATTGATTTATCATAGGCTTTACACCGGATGCCCTTCCTGACACAATCTTCTCCATTTATCTGGGCTTGGGAATGCCACAAAAGGTGCACTCCCTTGTGGCTATATTCAAATAGCAATTTCCTAATACGGCCCATCTCATTGCCCTCAAGCTTGTTTTGCCTAAAATTCTTCGCAAAAGCATATTGTGTTTTATATTAAATGTTAAATGGACCTATGTGAAATTAAAGTATTATTAATTTACACTTTAGTTTAAGGTCCACCTATTAACCATTAACTAAGTGCTAATTAGCATGCTAGTTAGTGGTTAATTACCTCTTATTCTGTGTGACCATATTCTACAACTAATTAGCGGCTAACATTTTCTCCTTAATAAACTCTGCTATTACTATTACTATTACTGCTATTACTCTATTACTGCTCATAGGAAGTCAGGAAGTTGTTGGACATAAATTATGATTTTGATAAGATTTTTGTGGTACTATTCCCGAATAATGCTCATCCAAAAAGCTCATTAAGATCATAATTTATGTCCAACAACTTCTTTACTCCCTACTGAGCAGTAATTATGAGTTTTTTAAGGGAAAAATGTTAGTTATTAATTAGTTGTAGAATATGGTCACACAGAATAAGGGAATAATAAGTGCTTTTTAATTAACAATTAAGAGCTAATTTACCACTAAATACTATGCTAATTAGTACTTAGTTAATAGGTGGACATTAAAGTAAAGTTTTACCATTAATTGCCCTTAAACAGTCAACCTCTAAGAGACTGTACAGAGCAGGACTTGACAAAATATTTTTCCAAAATAATACTGATGAATTCTTCACTCAGGTGCTTGTCATATTTTGTTCAAAATATGAAAAATACAATGTACTGTACATTTGAGCCTGCTGGCAAATGTAAGTTCATGTTATGCAATTTTTTATGACTGCTCATAAAACGGTGACGCATACAAAATACTCTCCTTTGCATGCACTACTTATCCACTTTTTACAAGGGCTTACAGGGAAAAAAAAGGCCAAGGACTGTAGAGGTCAGCACATCGGCGCCCCCTGTCACCAAACACTGGCCCAGCCCTCATCATTCATCTCCTGTGTGCTCCAAAGTGTACAGCAGATTATTACCAACTGAAGGTGCTTAAGATCTACTGCGCTCCTGTCCGCCTTGCTCTCCGAACGGGAAATGTGGGGGAAATTGCTAATGTTTACGGCCCCATGAGTACTGAGTGTGAGTGTTCGTCAGTGCTGGAAAAGCCTGAGCCCTGAGCAGCATGGCTAAGCACCTCTAAGGCACGTTTACCGTCCTGAAATGTGCTGACATCAGGGGGATATGTGTGTGTGTGAATGGTTGAGGTCCTGAGTGAGTAGTGGGTGAAGGCTGGCGTCATGTCTACATTTACATTTTTCTTACATGTCCATAAATCCAGAAGCCAGCTGTCTTTGAGGCATGATGATGTTATGAAGCCCTTTTTATGAGCTTTTTTTTCTAATTCAGTCGAAGATGTCATAACAAGGGGGTTTGAGATCTATAAATTTCTAAGACAAACTAGAGCTGACATCAGGACAGCAACATTGGCAGGCATTGACTGGGATCAGAGTGCGTTATTATAAAAGTTTGAGATGAAGAGGGGCAAAAGTGGAACCAGGGAAAGACATGAGAAGAGAGGAGAGACGTGATACTAGGAAGCTTTTCAAAAACATTACACCTCCAGTCTTAGCAACATGCAGTTACAAACTATGGGACATGTTTGTGGCGGGTACAAGGTGAACATTTTAAAAACAAAAATTAGAAATTGAAGGTGGTGCATTTAGTTGTATTTGAATATAAAGGTTTCTTTTTTTTTTTTACATCCAATCCCAGACTTCCCACTAAGAATCATCTACTTCCTATCGTGCAGGGATTTGCATATTAATTTTGCATGCCTTTTTTTACACCAGATGCCCTTCCTGATGCAACCCTCTTCATTTATCTGGGCTTGGGACTGGCACAATAGTTCTACTAACTTGTGACCGCCTGTGACAGGATTTCTTTTTAATACAATCCCAATAGCAGTGAATAAATATTATCAAGTGTCAGAGATTTTTAGCACAAACTTTAACTGCAAGTGAAGATTGATTACAGTACTGTTTAAAACAACACTAACTTTTTACCCCAATATGTATATTAATAAAATAATTTTCAAATTACCTGACAGATGAGGCCTGCTTACAAACTGGCTACAAAGCTGGATTCACAAGGAGATAAATATACTGAATTATCAATATATAAAAAATTGGCATCATATAATTGTATTGAAAACTGCAAAAGCAGAAAATGAAACCAATAAATAAATTATACACTTATTGCATACAGCAGAAAGTGAAACAAAGCAAACAGTTGCATGGAGTCATGAGGCTTGACCTTGCTTCATGTGCATTAGTGTTCAGTACTCAACATCCGGATGTGGAAAAAGCTTTGTGAAAGTGCTTAGTCACTTATGACGCGATAAAGCCTCGCACTAAGACATCATTAAAACCTTCAGGCAGAAGAACTTACATAATCCTACACACATGTACAGTTTATACTTGTATCAGCAGGCATTATACCAGTCTTAGGTGTAGACAACATTTGACAACATGGCACTGAGCAGATGAGGAATGAATAATGTCTTTTGAGATTACATAGTGTTGTTCTCAGGCATCATCCTCAGACAAGTCCGTAGAGAGTTCATGGTTTAATTAAATGTCCTGAATAAGAACTGTCTAATTGTGTCTAATACTGATTTGTCACAGTTGGTCCATTGAAGCCTCGTCACAGAAATCCTTCCCAGCCGCTTGTTTACTCAAAGTTTTTATTATCTTTGTGAAGTTACCTGTAGCTCCTGCATCAATAATTTCAGACTCTGCAGATTTCCTCTTTCTTCAGCCTTCAAAGAGCCTTCTGGGCCTTTGATTTTTGTAGAGAATGGTACAATGCTGCTTGACACAGAGCTCCTGGTGCGTCCTAAAGCAAAAACTGGAGCCAGAAACTCAAGGCTGGCTAAACAGCCGACATACTATCTATTTTCTGCTCAGTGTGGCCTTTTTCCAGTCCAATAAACATGTTTTTGTGCTGCAAAGTCTGAAAACCATAATTGAATTAATATAAATTATAATGTTCTCTGTGTACAATTAGTGCTGCATCCCGACAGTATCCCTCTCATATATCATTATGTCTCTATCTAATTAGAGAAGATATATCACAGGCTATTAGAGACATACACCAGCTCTAATTGCCTAAGTCATAAGCCGGCAGCATAAAAACACACTGCAAAAAAGTTGGTCCCTTAGAGAAACAGAGTAGTTTAAAGTGGAGCTATGCAACATTGATTTTTTTTCTTTGCTGTTTTGGTCACATTTCTCTACTGAGCCCTCTCTACATTTTGAAGGAAAGCACTATCGTAAGTACTCATGAGTCCGTTTGACTCCTGCGTCACCCCGTGCTCGGCTTGATTTTTGTTTTCTCCTCTTTGTATATATACAAAGGTTTCCGCTACCTTTTGACCGCTCTGCCATAATGTAGGCTACATCTTTGTAATGAATACAGCGCTGGCTTTTTGCTATAGCTAACGAGGGCCTGTATTTTTCTGACAAGACCCGTAACTTCATGCCCCCAATCTTGTAAGGCTGTTTCATCCAAGATATGCCAGGGTGAGGTGCAGGGCTTTATTCACACTGCAACAACTTCTTTCCTTTCTTCAACTTTTTTGTCATCACAGTGATACTGCAACTACAAAGGAAGGAGAAAATGTACTTTAGGAGTTCCCTTTTTAAGCATATTTTACTTTTATTTGATTACATTTTTTAAATCTCTTAATGAATTGGCGGCGAGTAAGAAAGCTATCCTGAGGATACAAAAGGACAAATTTTACAAGATCTGGACCAATAGTAGAGTATGTGAAGGCTATAAGGTTTTAAGGGCTTTGTGTAGGATTGCTATGACTGTGGAAATCTGCTTTCCATATTGAAAGATTAGTATGCTTCCAATGTATGTTTTGTTCATACTGTTGGAAATGTTTTAAAAATGATTAAAAAAAATTTAAAATCTCTAAATGAGTAATTTTGACTTCAGTAACATGGTGGGCAGGTTACTCACCTCACAACTAGAGGGTCCTGCAATACCAGACTTTGGGCTTATAGTAGTAATAGTAGTAGTTGTAGAAGTACTAGTAGCAGTAGTAGTAATAGTAGGAGCAGTATAGTAGTATTGAAAGTAATAGTACTGTGCAGTTGCAAAACAAACAAACAAAAACAACTTGTATTAAGTTTGCATTAGTTACTTTTGTACTTGTACTTAAGTAATAATTTTGTTGACTACTTTGGTTTGAGATTTTAAGAATTTCTTCCCCCTCTGTACTTCAGTTGGGGGTGTTTGTAACTGTATGTCTTGTGAATGCCCTAAACTTCACCTGTGGTTATATCATTGATCGGGGAGAGCTGACGTTTGCAGAGACAGACCTGACACGATGAGGAGTACTGAGGGTGATGTGTTGCTACACGCTGAGTTAAAAAGCAAAACAAGACGTGGTTGTTTCTCTCAGTGTCAGGTTGATATTTCGTAGGCGGCTGAGGATGGGCTTTTCATCTTGATCTATGGTGTACACGCTCACCGCCTGCATCATGTTCAATCAGAAGTGTCTGCATTGGTTTTTGATGAGTTTGGTGATTCATAGACATCCATTCATTTTTTCCAGCTTATTCTTATTCAAGTGGATCAAGTCTATCCCATCAACTATGGGCCTGTGGTGGGAAGGTCGCGGGGCTAAGACTTGGAGACATACACTGACTCACTCTCCTCTACTATAGGTAATTAATATTCAGAAGTTCATTAGTTATTGTGTACATTAATACGTTTACTGAGATAGCAGTATTGATAGTTTGTGTTAAATTATGGAGATACCAATAGAAAACTGAAAAAGTGTTATCCTGGGAGGGCTGTAATGCCACTATTTTACCACAAGTTGGTGCTCTGACTGCAACCTTGCACTGGTGGTCGCTTTGCCAAAGCCTTATATTATTGTAACCACAACATGATCTTAGTGCGCAATTAAGATTTAATATTTCTTGTCTTTTTTCTCAGGCTCCAGACATCACATTAGAAAAAAAGATGGTTTTGTGTCTCCTAATTTACCACAGATGAGCAATAATTCAACATATGTTTAGTTTTCTTTGTTTTCGCCTAATTTCTGTTTTGGTAATTACAATGGTTTGTTCAGTGCCAAATGTTCTGATCAAAAGCCCAAGTTTGAACAAATGAAAAGATAGAACAAACCACAATCATTTATCTGTTGCCTATTATCTGACTGGGGATGAAGCAGCATACAAAGCAGCGGTGCAAAACATGAATAAAAACTGGTCTTATGCTTGCAGCTTTTGGACCTGCACCTGCAAAGATGATGTTGCAGAAATGAAATATGTCTGCTTGTTTTGTCTGATACAGGCACATTCACAAAAAGTCCACAACAACGGGACAAACTGTAATATCACTCTGTAAATAACAGACATATCTGCTGTATGCTCTGTGATGTGATGAGCTGTATTGCCTCTGAATATTGGGCCATTTTATAGATCAGGAACACAAAACACAGGTGTTTATGTCTCAAGAGAGTGGATGTTTAAATGTCCTAAAATATTAGCAATGTTTGGGTAAAATTAATAAAAAAAGAAAAAGTGTAACAAGGGCAAGAAAAGACTGGAAAAGTGAAGTGGTTATAGTAAGGAGCATGTTACTACTGATTAGGTTAATTAGCAACACTTACCTAAGATGACTGGCTATAACCTTTATTTAACCAGGAAGGTCCCACTGAGATCTTTTGTAGAGGAGGCCTGGCCCCAATGGCACAAGGAGAATGAGCAAATGCCACACTTCCCTTATTTTTTACTATTGGAAAATGCTTGTGATCTTTGGGCCATAAAGTTTTCCTTGCGTGAGCTGGATTGATGCATATTTGTGAGATCATGTACTCACTGAAATTCATCTTGTCAGACTCTCCCTGACTCGTTTGGGTCCACATAGGTGTGGAGCTGGCAGGTTTTAGGTTGGCTGACAGCAACAGGCTCTTCTAGTGATGCTTTTTAACAACATGGCGATTCCAAAAAAGATAATATTTTCTGCTGTACATTTACAAAAACAACATAAATCTCCTAATATTTTATTACACTGTTTTACTATTGTAGCAGTTTGTTTAGCTATGTAGCTAGTGCTTCATCCAGTCACCTGCATGCTGTGACAATAAAAGCTCATCTTATCTTGTCAGTTACCATAAAGTGTCAATTAAAATAATTAGTTTTTAGTAAAGCATATTTTCCAGCCTTTTGTTGTCCCATCCTCACTTCTTTGAGATGTGTTGCTGCCATCAAATTCAAAAAGAGGTTTTACTTTTTAAATGGTAAAATATCAGGGTTATAACTTATAGCACCCGAAATGTTGTTTATGTTCTATTGTGGAAAAAATACAGTATATAGGATTTCCAAATAGTTTTATTTTACACATTGTTCCAACATTGTTTAAATTGTGTTTGTACTTGTGTAAGTATTTAGAAAGATTCCCCTGACACTACACAGATTTGGGAGATAGTGCTGGTGTAGGTACATTGTGTCCACTGTTTTCTGCACACACATATCCATCCCTCTCCCTGACCCTGGTCCAGCTTTATGTAATGTCCTGTCTCTTGGCATTACGGCTCTAATATACCGTCCTTTATTGCCCATTCAGCACCTCCGCTTGCACTGCAGCCACCCGTAACATGATAACATCTCTTCATCTGCTTCCCTTTTTTCTATTATTTAATCTGTCTTTGCCGTTCACTTTCTATTTAGATTTCCTCCCTGCATCTCACCGCGACGTTCCTCACTCATGCTGATTGCTTTTGTAATGCTCTGAAAATGTCCTGGGCGGCCATTGAGAGCAAATTGCTTGGTGTAGTGTTGCTAACAGGACTGGAGAGGCAGACTATGGCCTCAGCTGTTTGTGGGTGAAAATAATGGCATGACTTGCTAATGGTCTGCACTGTTTGACTCCACTTTTTGCTGTTGCTGCAAAGAAACAACAGCAGCGTGATGTGATAATATCTGTACAGTATGAAGCTATATAGCCCCTGGGAGTGAACTCACCTTTGAATTCAGTAACTTAAAGGATCCTTTTGGAGGCTTTCCCAAAAAAACAGTTCAGAGTGGGCCTAGTGTCTCTGGTGTGGAGTACTTTGAACTAAACAGACAAAAACTGCTAAGTGCTGATGGGCTGCCATTTGAAAAGGTCTATTAGTTTGTCAGAGCTTCATTCGTGGTAGTGCAGACCCTGAGGCAGCACCCTTTCAGCAGATCAGAAGTCAGAAATCAAAATTAAAGACCTGTGACAGGGCTTGGGGCAAGTTTTGGACTGGTCTGACCAAGAATGAATTATAGAATTTGTTATATCTTTTTAATTCAGCTTTTAAACCTTCTTAAAAAACTATTTTTTAAGTTCATTGACATAAAAAACAGAGGGCAAATGGCATTATAAAAATTACTCACCTGTGAAAAGACCTTGAGACATTATATAGGTTTTTATTATTAATTATTTTGATAAGCTGACACACTTCTACAAGGGGTACTTCTATTGGTTGTTAAATTAATGCCCACCAGAAAAGGTAATAAAAAGTGTAAATTTCACGCTCAACTCTAAACTATGCACTAGTTATATAATAGAAAAGCAGGAAATGTAACTATAGCAGGGACAGAAAAAATAAAATCTTCCTTTACGTGCTTTAATTTAAAGTATTTAGGCCTATGTACTGAACATAGACCAAGTGTATGCCACATTTGTCTGTATGCACTTGTCATGCTTTGCCTATTTTGCCATTTTTTTCTCAACCTGAGAAGGTTTGTCTGCTTGGCCATGACCGTGTTTTTGGGAGATTGCCAGTCTGAGGGCACCCTTGGGATCCACATACATTCTGTACATCAGTAATACTCCTGTAGTGATGGTGTTACTGGTATAGGAAAACAGATTCTAGGCAGCACATCTCATTTGGCACATTCATTTAATTTGTGAATTTAAAACATCTATTTCATATTGGACAGAGATTTTGTTGCCAGTGGGGCTCTACGGCTCCTTCTACTGTTCAGGAGTTCAAGCTGTGATGGTGGATTTCCCAAACCCACAGAGTCTGGGTTGTGTATAGTAATGTTTTAGTCAGTCAGGGGTAGGTAATGCCTTCTGTGTAAAGTCTAACATCAAAGTAATACTGTAGGCACAATCTCCCACACATCACTGTGTACTGTTGATCTCCTGCTGCTCACTTCAGTCTAATGTGCTGTGTGTACTACTGCTGTCTGTGTTTGCTTTAAACTATGTATGGTGCACTGTAAAGACTTACTGCAATATTGTGTGTCTTCAATCTAAGGAATAACATATGGCGTGTAAAGCAGTACAACCTACGTACAGATATATATCAACAATCTGCCAAAAAGAGCTGTATATAGGCTGCCTTGTTTTAGATGAGTGGGTTAGATTGGTCAGTGGGATGGTTTTTGGTGAGAGGAGTTTCAGAATCCACTTTTATTAAAAAATATATGAGCTGGCTACTGCTGTATTTCATGGACATGCTATGAGTGCATAAGGTCGACTGTTTGATCCTAACCTTGGCCTTAAGTAGGTCTTCTCTAAGCATAAATATGTATTTTTATTTTCTCATAATTTTACCTGTTATGTTAATTTCTGCAGTGTAAACACTTCTGAGTTGTCAATAAAAAAATGCATTATTATTAAGTCTATTTTGTGTTTTTTCTATTTCAGGTCACAACTAATGGAGCGTAACTTCTGCACTTCACAAGACTCTGAAGACGTTCTGTTTGCAGATGGGACAGAGACCACAGTGCCATACTTTAAAATGCTTTTAAAAGAAAGATCTTTTTTAGTCCTGGGCCAGAGCAAACCATCAGTTTAACTGTGCCTTTTATCCACTCGCTCCACATTTAAACTAGATGTGGGTCAGATTCTCTTTTTATATATACTGTTCTCATTACAGTTTTGGGTCAGTCACCTTTTTTACATTGAGAGCTGTCTAAATAAATCATAAATGTCCAGCGCTTTGCCTCGCAGTGGTCTGTTAATATGCTTATTTTCGGAAACACCGTGGGCTTCTCCCATGTGGCTGGACAAGAGAGCAGCAAACAACATGCAAATTCACACTATTATTGTTTATCTCTGTGTAGGGCTGGACTCTCATGACAAACTCTTAATTAAAATCACTGCAGGACAGAACAACTACAGGACGTCTTCTATATGGGCTGACCGGTTTGGGGGGTAAAAATCGAACTGCCAAGTCAAGTCAAGTATGTACATTATATTTCCAAAAGTATTAGCTTACCTGCCTTTACACACATATGAACTTAAGTGACATCCCATTCTTAATCCACAGGGTTTAATATGACCTCAGCCCACCCTTTGCATCTATCTACGTCAGACATCTACGTGTCTGATGTTCTCGTCCAATGTCAGACACTGATGTTGGACGAGAAGGCCTGGCTCACAGTGTTTGCTCTAATTCATCCCAAAGGTGTTCTGTTGGGTTGAGGTCAGGACTTTGTGCAGCCCAGTCGAGTTCTTCCACACCAAACTCACTCATCCATGTCTTTATGGACCGTGCTTTGTGCAGTGGTGCAGTCATGTTAGAACAAGTGACCATCCTCAAACTGCTCCCACAAAGTTGGGAGCTTGGAATTGTCCAAAATCTTTTGGTGCTGAAGCATTCAGAGTTCCTCTCACTGGAACTAAGGCCCAGCTCCTAAAAACAGCTCCACACCATAATCTAAATTCATTTATTTGGTGATCGATTACTTTTGGAAATATAGTGTATACAGCCCCTTTAAAAACAACCCTCAGTTGACCAAATTGCTGTACACGCAGTGCAGTGATGAACCAAAATCATAAACAATAAATACAAGCTAAGGTGTCGCTCTCTCCCTCATTTCGCACTAGTCTGTCTTATAAATAAATCCTAAAAATGGCCAAAAGTACCTCCTGTTACACAGTTTTTTTGGCCACAGCGATTTTTTTTTTAAACCAACATTGCAACTGAGATTTTTGTATGATTATTTACTTTTTGCATTTTCCATAACCACAAACAAGATGACTCACACAATATAGGCATGGATAATTCAACATGATTTTTTAAGAATTACATATTTTTATTTGACCATTTAAATCCCTGTAATGACTGACTTTGAGCATCAGTCCATGTAAATGTGTAGTAATCATGTCAAAGCAGCGCATAAGTGGGTGACTGTGACACAAGTAATGTGTATCATTTATGAAACTTGTACAGTCACGTTCTCAAAAGGCATGTGATTCCTTGGATTAGTTTAGTAGTATTTTTCTCCATCAAAAGGTTTAAGTATAATATAAAAAATTATATTGCAAATCAAGTCACACCATCGGTCATAAAAATAGGAATATGATATTTTCCATGTCTGAGTCAGACTTGGCAGTGCGCACCTCTGTACTGCTCTGTTTGGGATGGTCCCGTGGAGGTGAGCGGAAGAGCGGGGGAGGCTGACTCCACAGGGCCCCGGGACAGGAATAGAAGTGGTCAGACGGGGCAGTATCGACCAACGGGAGGGGGGTCAGGGATCATCTGGACAGGACGGCCGGTCGGTGTAACATCACGGAGTACACACTGTAATGTCCTGTTGTGACACGGGGCACAGATTGTTTTCAAGCCTCAATGCACTGATGATAGGGCAAAAAATAGCTGAGAAATACAGGCATTCACTCTCAGGTTCTCAAAAAATCAGAATCTAGGTGACCATGACCCCGTACTTGTTTGATAAATTTCTACCAGTGCTCTGTCATTCTCTTTAGACAAAGGACAAGATGTTTTTGACAAACTGTAACCTTTTATTTTCTCTTCACATTCAGAAATATGTTCTTTGGTCTTATTCAGCAGTTGTTGTCCAGCATATTTTCTTTTATATTTCTTTTATGTTCTTATATTACATTGGACATTGGTGGCCATGAGACTCAGATGAGAAAGTTTCATTGCTGAGCCTGAAGCTTAGGTTAGTGTTAAGTCCTGTTGAATTTGTGTATGTACCAGTATTAAGAAGCTTTCTAGTCAACCACATGTCAAGCAGACTCGACCTACTTTGCCACTGATGTGTAAAATCCAAGTAAAAATATATGTTCCCTCCAAAATGTAAAATTTAACTTGGACTCAGAAAGTACATCTTATTCAGAAGTCTCTTATAATATTGCAACGGTGATTAGTTTTATCCCTACTTAAGCCACTACTTTTCTTTATAAGACTTTTATAAATATTAAAAACCCAAGGCTAAACAGCAGACACACAAAAGAGTTGGCAGCCAATATGACTAACACATGAAAAACTATTCAATTACTTTCTAAAAACTCCACCTCTGAGATCAACAAAGGACACTGTAATACGTCAAGAAATTGTTTTCGTGTAAAAGACGATGAATCCTTGAGTGACCAAGTCCAGACAAAAAGAAACAAGGAGCAAGGAAAGAGAAAAAGGCATAGAGAAAGCAGCTGTAATAGTTTGTGAGGTGTGAAGCCATGACATTTCCCTTCTGTACTGTGTAGTACATCATGAAGAGCAACAGTGCGTGGAAAGCCTACGAGAAAAAAAAAAAAGTAAAGCTTAAGAAATCAATTGTGTGAACTTTTGAGGCTTTGACCAGGACAAATGAGAAGATGCCCAAAAGCCTTTCTGCCCTTGAGACACCTGTCTTTCTCTTTCTCTCTTCTGCAGTGGATCCGGACAGAGGAGCGTTGTAGAGGTAAGGTCCGTAGCTGTTTCAGAAAAGTAAAAATGTTCGTTTGATTGGCACTGAACTGAGAAAACTTACAGACGGCGAATGTGCAGGAGGAATTTCTTGAACTGTCTAAAAAGCAAAACTATAAAGAGAAGTGCTTACAGAGGCTCCTCCGGCAGCACGTCAATATGAGCTGTTTGTACTGAGAATTGGAGTTCTTTGTAGCAGATTTCTTTCCACCACAATAAACTTTTGAAAGTGAAATTGTGTAAATTGTGTGAAAGTTGCTCCAGAAATTATTGAGTATACAGGCAAACTAACTGAAGCATAACACTTTCATTCATCTGTCATTATTTTTTTTACATTTAAAGGTCCATAGATATATTCAATAAAATGAAACTACTTTTGTCTTCTGCTTATTCACGTTAGGGGTCAGAAACTATGGGCCTTAGGCGTTTTTTTGTGTAATTCAACCACTGCAACTGCAATAACAGGAGTAAATATAAAATGAGTAACTGTCTCATCACATGTTTTCTGTGGCAGAGTAGACAACAGTGTGTCCATGAAGGGCTACCATAGAAAAGAAGAAAAGGATGCTTAGAGATGGTGACTTATGTGACTCAGATTTATCCACGATTTGGTCAAGAAGATCAATGTACTGCATTTTAAATAAAAAGAGATTGTTAAAGCAGCACACTTTTTTTTACACCTCTGATTGGTACTACAGTGCTGCAAATTAACACTCAGGAAGGTTCCTATATAAATCTTGTTGGTGTAAGATTATGAGCCTTCAGCTTTATGAAGAGGGGATGGTTCACATCAGGGAACCATCAAAATTAATTAAGTTACACATTTTAAAGATTTAACTCTAAGTATTAGATTAGGGATGTCTAAAATGCAGCCCGGGGGCCACAAAATTTCATATGCCCCTTGGATTCAAAGATAAAATCCAATGCTTGTGGGCAATGGAGCACAGCAGTGCACACCCCCCTCTGATGCCTGAAGTAAATTTTCCATTAATTTTTGCCATAGACCTTTCTAAAAATGCCTGTATTAAGAGTTTAAAACCTCAACAGAGGCTTATCAGCTATGTGGTAAGTCATGATCATAGCGCAATTCATTTTAATCTAAAAAATTATCTTAAACTTGAATAATTGATGAAATACATTTGTAGCTTTGCCTTTTTACAAGACACAAGCTACCACATAGCTGATTAGCCTTTGTTGACCTTTAAAACTCTTAATATACAATTTTTATGAGAAGTCTATATAAAAAATTTGTGGGAAATTTTCTTCTGGCACCAGAGGGGGACAGGCACTGTTGTGGCCTATAACATTGTCAAATAGCATTTCCGGAGATTTGTTCTTTGCTCTCATTATCTACAGCTCTCATACTATTTTGTGGTTAAAAAAAAAAAAAAGAATGTTATTGTGTGTATTGTCAACCACTGGACGTTTTCAAACATCTAAAAAAACTTAATATGGATACCCCTATATTAGATGGTAAAAAAAAACAACATTTTATGGCTTGAAAGTCTTACAGGCACAATTACAATATTTAGTTTCAGTTTGTTGATATCTCTGTTGGTCATTTTGGTTGCACACAGCAGAATCCGTCAGTGCAGCTTGGCTCGCTAAGTGTGGTAGAAACACCAGCTCAAAGAGATGAGTTGTCACGTTGCCACACTGACACTGAGCAAGAAAACACAAAAAGCACACGTCTTAGCTGCAGAATTGTACAAAACAATCTCCAATTCCCTCAGATGCATAACATTCAAAAGAAATAAGACACATATAGTTCTTTCAGTGCCTTTTTATCCTGGAGGTTTCATCCAGCTGATTTCTCACTTGGTTTAACCATCAAACAGTGTTTCATGTGCTCGGTCCCCATCTTCTCATCAGAGCCTTCGTTGACATGAAATATTAACTGTTCGTCTGTTGCAGCCGATCCAGTATATACCTGCTGGTTGTGTGCACATAGGCCGAGATTAATGCCAGAAATCACGTCAGTCAGAGCTACAGAAGATACGGACACCTCCCTTTTGTTCCTGTCTGACTGAAGTGAGCAGGCTTTGATGCTTCAGGGAACCACTGCTCTCATGTTCAGGTGAGTGAGTGTTTGTAGGTATAAGTGGTTAAAATCCCTAAGTGATAATCTGCCTTTGACTGCCCTCGTTCTGCTCCTCTCCTGGTGGCTTTATGCGCCAAAGTGTGTACTGCTTAAGCGATAAATGATTGGACCGAGTCTGTGCCAACAGAAAAATATCCCATACACTTTTAGGTGTTTCAGGGTAATAACAAATACAGTTAGGTCCAGAAGCATATGGACACTGACACAAGTTTTGTTATTTCAGCTCTTAACCAAAACATATTCAAATTACAGCTGAGAGTCTGCCCTTTAAGCTCATATGAATTAAATCACTGTATTTTGAATAGGTTTGCTAAAAAAAAGCTAAAATAATAAAACTTCAGTCAGTGTTCAAATATTTATGGACCTAACTATATCCGCCACATTTAAAAAAAATACATATATAATTATTTGATAGGGACAGTGCACATTAATGAACATCTATTCAGACAGCTACAGATGTTTAATATGCCAGATTATAGCAACAATGCTAATTTGCTTCTGCAGACCCCAGGCAGGTAACACAAAAACATGATCTGACATAGGACAGGAAAATAGATCACAATAAGAGCACATCACAGACAGCACAGTACTAAGAAGTAAAAAGTCAGTGGTTACAAGACTGGTTTGTTTGAGGTAAGTTTTGAAGTTTTTTATTGTGGGACATGGAGAGAGGAAGACTGTTCCAGATGTTACTGACCTTTAAATAAAAAGCTCAGAGGCTGTCAAGAGGCTGTTTTTCTGTGTGGGACCTCACAGTCTCCTCTAGAGGAGGCCTTGGTCCTGAGACCGCTGTAAGCCCCTTTTTTTTTTTTTTTTAAGAAAGGCAGACATGGGAGGTGGGGTCCATCTTACACCTTATACATCAAACAAGCAATTTTTTTTATTTTTTTTATTCTGGAAACTCAATAGGTTTTGCTTTTTAAAATGTTACAAACATAAAATTACATTAGTTTTCTATCAAAGACCTTTAATGATTTTTCATAGAGTGATTCTATGATTTTGCCTGTAATTATACCTGACAGCAAATAACATGTAATACAATATTCAATGTGTGACAGAATCATTGAGTGTGAAAACATTCGAGCAGCACCAAGTGCTATGAAAGGTCGTATTTGTTTAAAATTGTTCAAATTGAATTTCACTGTATTAGATATTCCTTTCATGTGGTTCTTGAAACATAGGGTGGAATCAAGTGTCACACCAAGGTACTTGAATTCAGAAACAATTTCTAGTTCCTGTCCCCCACAAAATACACCTGGATGTTTGATGTTCAATGGTTGCTTTGTGAACATCATGCAAACAGTTTTAGTTGTATTTAGCAGTAGGAAAGAATTAAGCCACTCATTTACAGGACCCATGGCTGAAGTAAGGTTTAGGTTTTAGCACAGTGATCTTGTTTGTCCAGTACCAGCCGTTAACTCACTGCTGACTTTTTCAGACCTTTACACCTGCTTTTATCACTTTTATCAACTTCACAAAAGACACAGTGCATTCTGCTCACTTCAGTTTTCATGGTAACCAGTTTATTATGATAAGTTCTGAAGTTAATGTGCTTCTCCTGCCACCTGTTAATGCCTCTGCAGACATGGATGATGAGTCTATTTTAAAGTTTTTCTGCAGATTGGTTGCAATAATGTTACAGTGTTAAATCTGACAGTATTCACACTGTCCTTCCCAAAATAGCAGTCCAATTAGAGTCATACATTAAATTTACCTGAATATGAACTAAACGTCTGCACCAAACTGGGCTTTATGCTGCGTTCATGTGATCCTAGGATGCTCCTCTTTCTGAGATGAGAAGTAGTTTTTCTGACTCGGTTATGTTCATGGGCTCTAATCTCAGAACGTCAGGATATGGACGTCACTTTTTATAAACAAAAATAGTTATTGGTCAGTAATATTTTAATTATCATGTAACACAGCTAACTGGAGAGCTGCGTATTAATACATTTAGCAAATCTACAGTAGCTTTAGCTAAAGAGCTTGACAGTTAGGGGTAAAATATAACAAATTAACAAAAACTGGCATTTCTAACAATATTGTAATTCTTATGCAGGTGAAATGGTAACCTCATATTATTAGCAACGTTTAGAGCTGATGTACAAAAACGTAAATTAATTAAAAAGCTACTTTTCTGCTCTGTCCATACATCACATGATGTCAAGTGTCAAAGTTGGGCAGAAGGTTTTGACCCAAGTTCCTAAGTTCTGTTTCCAAAATGTTTTCCCAAGTTTCTGAGGACCACATGAACACTGCCTCAGAATATTAAATTAGATAAAAATCTAAAATAAATAAATAAATAAAGTACAGAAAGCAAGAAAATAAAGCCAGCATGCAAACAAAAAGATGCAATATAATGCAAAAATATGTAACATTATAAATATAAATTAAGAAATATAAAATTAACAGTGCAAAATAACCAGACTATATACATATTTACATGGTGATGGCGAAATATGGTGAATATTTGATATTGACAGTAATGCGGGGAATTGCACATTACAGTGAAATATAAACAAATATTACACAGTATTATGATTATTTATAATATCTTAATATCCTATATTAGGCCTGAATGTTTATTAAAATATTCACCACAGTACATGCATATGGCATTTTTTCTTATCTTCTACAGTCGCATAAAAAAACAGACTCTGAAAATACTCTGCTAGCTTACTTTGTAAATATCTTCAGTTTTACATTGTGTGCAGCTAATTAACCAATCTAGCATGAACATTATTACCAGTCACATATATGTCACTGTCCAAGCTGTCCCCGCCTCAGGCCCATAGTTCCTGAGATAGGCTCCAGCCACTCACAAGAATAACCCAAAGAAGATGTCTGAATGACTCGGAGTTTTGTTTATTCTTGTATATTAAGTTTGATGGACAAAGCTAGCAGAGCCTATTGCTTACTGCACAAATTCCTCATCTCTCAGTTACTTTCCAAATAACTCCTGGCTTTACAATGACTTTTACACTGTCTGTTATTGTAAGACATCTTTTATTACAACAATAACACTGAGTATTCTGGCCCAGAGGCAATCATTTAAAATCCACTAAAGCTGTGAAGGTGTAAGGCTTTCTTTTCATTTTTGACTTTTTACATCACATTGGGCTTATCATGTTATTGCAAATGAAGCCTGGCTTTGATTAGAACAAGCCTGCAACATGCACAGAGCTGTAATGACCTTAGTGGCATGTTTTCTTCCAGTATCTCATCTCTGTATTGTGGCTTAATATTGCAAGGTGTTCAAAAAGTTTCCTCTTCTTCTCAAAGGCGCATTAAGGTGGAAAAAGCCCCTTTCGCTGCCAGGGCTTTACAAAAGTGTCTGAAATTGAGGTTGTTCATCTGTGTGAAGGTCAGTGGTAGGTGCAGTTAAGTGGAGTATAGAGGAGGCGAGGAGTCCCTTAGGGGAGCTGTCCACATGAGAGCGGCCCGGTACAGGGCTTGTTAATGAAGTTACCTGTGTGCGGTGGAGAGGAGGGAGGGAGGCCGGGGATTTCTGCACCGTGCACAGGGGCTCAAGTTGTCTCTCTGTGGGATGTCAGTGGAGTAATTGGGAGTTAGGTCCAGGAAAGTGAGTGTGGCCTTTAGCCCCGGTGGAGGTGTCTGTTCATTAGGTCATAGTCTGACACTGCATATAACGCTTTTAGGGCTGTAGCTGACCAAAAAAAATTGTTGGTCAACCAAAATCATGCCAGAACAGCAATTAATCGACTGAAATTGACCGAAGGATACGTAGGGGACTTACCAGAGTTTTATACAAACAAGTGACTTCACATTAATTAGATGATAAAACATTTTAGAAAGATGGCTGTGAAATATATTGTTTTAAATAAAATGAAAAATAAAACTAATGAGGTAATAAATTAAATCAGCTATTTTTGATGCAAAGTGTTGATACAACTAATCGACCAATGAAAACATAAGATAATAAAAAAGACCTCACTGATAGATTGATCGACTAAAGCAACCAGAGGCTGTCAACCCTAAACACTTCACTTCAAAAACTGCGCTTTCATTTCTGAAACTGTCATTTTGTTTTGCTTGTGGCTGGAGACCGTCCCAGCTGTGGGCCTGAGGTGGTGAGGTACAGCCTGGACTATGGCCTCTAAGTTGTAGAGCTGACAGAGACACATGACCATCCAAAATACATTATTTATTTATTTATTTATGTATTTATTTATTTATTTATTTATTTATTTGGTTGTTTTTTAATTTATTTTGGGGGGAGGGGGACTTTGCCTCAAGTATAATTTTTTTTCTCTCTAAATGTCTGAAAGTTTTTTTTTCTCCTCAGATAAAAAGTGGGTAGTAATAGTGGTAAGAGTTAGCCTTGCAAGCCACACTACTACTTGCTTTTTGTAGGCAGGACAGTCTGGTTCCCCTCTCGGAGCGAAGCGTTTCTCTGGTTCAATTTGGAACTGGCCATCACAGTCTTTTATCTGCAGCTCGTCTTATGAAAGGAGAAGAGCTAACCAAGGTAGCGCTAGCTACTGAGCTAATTTAATAACTTCTCTGACCTGATTATCAGTGTTTAGTACAGGTACTACACTTTATTTTACTTTTACTACACTTAAGCGTTTTTGTGTAAATGTGAATCTTGGGGAGCATGACTGTTGTGTTTTCCTGGCCAGCGTTGTCATGTAAACAGGCCCAAAATGGCCCCTCAGACTTCACTCAGACCACAGGACAAACCCACAACCTCCTTGATGAGAGGCAGAAGCGCTAACCACTCTGCCAGGGAGCACCATGCACCTGAACAAATCGCTATCAATTAAATCCTCTGTAAAACCTGTTTTCATTTTGTGGGCATTACTTGACACTTTCCAAAACCCCTGACACTTATCTTTAGCTCATACAGGGACAGAAGCTGGAGCTCCATGGATTTTGGAGTTATTACATCTCCATCTCTTACATAATGCTGATTTTCTCTGTCTTTGTCTCTTGTTGATCACAGTCCAATAGCGACAGGAGGCAGAACAACTGACAGAAGCATTGCATGAAATTCGAGGATATAGCTGGTATTATGATCACTCTTATCCTTTTTATCAACAAATGCCAAACAAAGACAAAACCCAAAGAACATGACTCCTAAATTGAAGATGTGGATTAAAGAACTATACATAATATTGGATTAAAACAAAAAACAAAAAAACAAAAAAACTTGAAACACACTTCTGCTTGTTGTATCCTAGATTAATATGATATTGGAAATTGGTGAAGCAACTCATGAGACGTTTTGGAGATAAAATCAGAGACCAGACTGAAAATCTACCCACATATATAAACTGTATATGGGTAGATTTTAAAATACATGTGTAAAGATTGTAGTAAGTTTAAAAACAGCTTGCGGGTCACATTAAAATGATCAGAGATAAAATTAGAAGATGTTTTCCATACATGTACATTATTTTAAGTTATAAAATGTGAAATGCAACTGCAAAGGTGTCCAAAATTATTTCATAAACACCATATAGGACCTTTAATTAAGCTAGTCGATGCCTTTTATATTTCTGTAAAATAAAAATGTATTTAATAGTTGAAACATGGCAAAACATGTATAAATACTGTTGTGTACTTTTGAAGTTTTAGTACCACATGATCCTCTCAAACAAACTGCAGGCAAAAAGGGTTTTAACTTTAAGTGCTATTTGGTAAAGATGCTGAATTCTGTAAAAAGATAAAAGAATGAGACACGAGTAGGTATTTTTCAGGAAAAAGGACATGCAGTGCTGCAAAAGTGCATTTTATGGTGCACCTTTAGGTCCCTATAGCTGTTTAAGGGACACCACCTAAAAACACATGCTGCAGATATTTCCTTCCTAGCAACAACAAAAGTTTCAGTGATGTTAAACCTTTATGAAAACCCTTAAAGCGCCCACACTTCAAAGGTCATGACCCCTCTCTGCTTCAGTCCCATTGTTAGTCTTGTGCTGTATCCACTCCTCTTCTTCTCCAAATCCTTTTTCCTCTGTTCTCTCAGATTGTATTGGACTGTTGGTGGCTGTGGGATTTCTGAGGAGCGCATGGTGCTTCTCTCCTCGCTGCATTTAAACAATCTTCTCCTCCTCCTCCTCCTCGCTGCCTTGTCATCGTGAGTTTTCAGCCTGGCTCTAGCTCAGCTGCTGAATCATGACTTTGATTTCCTTGTTCTTGTCTTTTTGCCTCCATCAACTGCCAGCTCCTCAGTCCCCAGCCGCGGATCGAAGAGAAACTTGCAGCTCCTCTTCCGCGCGCTTATGTAATGCCAACTTATTTATATGTTGTATATTATGTAATGTTTTGTGCTGCAGAGACTCTAAACAACATGGCGCCGGTGAGGCTTCATGCAAAGATGAATCATGTGGATCTTAACAGTCCTAATGAGAGCCCATGTGTTTGTTGTTCCCAGGTTAGTATTAGTTAAGCATTATGCTCCTCTCTCTTGGCTCTTTCTGTGCTGATTTAGCTTTAAAGAATGCAGCCAAATTAATTTCACTCATTTAGGTAAAGAAAAGCTGGCTTTCATACTAAGTGTGTGCAGTGCATAACAGATGTGTGATATGAGCAACATCTGCAGGTGAGATTTTTCTGTGTATTTTAATGCCACGCCGTCTGTTCACCGCACTCATATTAGCATTTTTAGTTAAACTTTGAGATGTGCTTTCTATACTCGAGTACAGTGCTGTGAAAAAAACTTAGACAGGTTTGAAACAAATAAACAAAGAAAGGTGTATGAGTGTCCAAATAATAATAATAAAGCACGTAGAGAGCTTAGACCTCTGCAAAGGCACTGGTTCATTCCCGCAATGGTCAAAAAATAGTGCACAGACCTGGAATCAAACTGGAACATCTTGTAGTTCAGATGTTTCCGTTGAACCTCAAAACCTATATATCAGACAATGGTAAAGAGACTACTAAAAATGATAATTATTTGTTCTTTTAATGAGAGAAGTTAGCATCTTCAGTCTGTATTTAAAACTTTTGCACAGTACAGTACTCATAATCTACATACAGTACTTACAATAGTATAATTTAAATACATGGGCATAGATTCAGTGGTGTAAAATAACTAGATACTTTTACTCAGATATTTACAAAAGTATGTCTTTGGGGAAAAGGTACAGTACTTTTTGAATACATTTTCTAATGTTTTCTTTTGGGGGGATAGTAGTAATACGGGGGTGTCCAAACTATGGCCCGGGGCCCAAATGCAGCCCACAGACTATTTTTGCATTGGCCTCTGAGTGTCATTGTCATTGGGCCCAGATTGCCACTGCTAGATCTTTTTACTTCTTAGTTAAATGGCTCAGGTAAAATTATTAAATATTTATTTGACATCAATCTGGCATTAAAGAAGGAAAAAAGAAAATTTGTGGTTGGGGAAACAACAAAAAAATCAGCCTTACTATGTGCTGGTCCCAAGTCCAGATACATGTGGGGTTTATAAATGTTGGTAGATACCTGAAGCTAAAAAAGCAGCCGAATGGGACTTTTGTTCATTGAAGGAAGAAATACATCACCTCTAATGAGTGGCCCTCCTCAGCATTTATTTTTCAGTATGTGGCCCTCACTGAAAGAAGTATGGACCCCCCTGTAGTAATAGCTGTAACTGTAGTATAGATCTTGCTGTGAAAATGGAAAAAGAGGCCAAATACTTTCAAATGTACTTTTTTTACAATGTAAAGTTTACACCCACTCCTTTTTTTTTACTTTTATTAATCCAGTCACAATAGGTCAGAAGCCAGTGTACGTTTTGTGCTGATCCCAAGCCTGGATAAATAAAGGTGGTTGCATCTGGCATAAACTATTGCCAAATTAAATCTGCAAATTAATGCGCACCAGGCAGATTGTGTGGTGACCCCGGAAACAAGAAGCTGAAAGAAAAGTAGACTTTAAAATGTTTCTTTTACTCATAACATAACATAAGTACATCTTCCATCTCTGTGTAGCTTTCTAAAACATTCAGGCTAAAAACACCTCAGTTTCCTCTCCATCTTTCCCAAAGTAAATTGCTATTGAAATTGTTCCACATAATCTTTTACAATAGTGAGAGGTACATGATGAAAACATTTGCAATCTTCAGAAAGTCGTGCTGTAGGGCGGTTTGGGGCACGTGCCAAAAGTCTGACTAAGAGTGAGAAACAGCGATGCACAATAGAAAGACTCAAAGCTTATATTTCAGGTCAAAGATAACCACAATCAATGTGAATGAGTTTTATTTGTTTACTCCGACTTAAGAACAAAGGAAGCCAACTGAATTGTGCAACAAAAATGTGTTTGTAGCAGACCTTAAGAGCACGAATCAGGCCACAAAAAGCCAATGATAATATGAACTTTACTAAGCGCCAAGGGAAAAGCACTGTTATTATTATTATTGTCACTTTTGAAATTGAGCGAAACAACTCGCATTTATCAGCCCAAAGTAATTAGCAGTCAGACAAAGGTAAGAAAGAAGGAACAGATACAATAGCGCTCTCTCCAAGGCCATAAAGTAAACATATTGTAGTGCTCAAAGGGTTTAGGTGTGCAAATACTGTTAACAAAAGGCTCATTTATATTCTCATGTTGTACATAAATAGATCCGCCCGTTTTCGTCACAGCATTTATACTTTCAACCGTTTTCTATGCAAGACGGAAGAAAAAAAGCAACAACAATAACAAACATGACGGCACTGGGGGAGGTTTTTACACCACATTAATTGAAAAAGAGTCAAGAAAATGAGGCGAAAATAGTGTTGGTTTAGTCAGTTTTTGAATATATCGTGACTAACTTGCTGTAGTCACTTTGTGTTGATTGTTGAGCTGTGTTCACGAGCGGTCAGAGCATGTACTGCTGTGTTCATCTGTATCCACCAGCTCTGGGGACCAACGTACAGAGAGAATGAACGCTCAGTCATATCCAAATCTAACATAGAGCCTTGTGTTTGTGTTTGAGGGTTCGAGTCCAGATCTGGGCACTATATCTTTACCACAGTGACACAGGACCATTTTTGTAGATTGATAAATATTTCATTGTTTATATCATTTCTTAAAGGCCCTACATTATGCTTTGTTTGGGCTTTTTGAAATAGTTTTGGACACCTTTGCATTAGTATATCACATTTAATAACTTCAAATAATGTATATGTATGGAAACTCTCTTCTTTTGGGAAGCTGTTTTGCAGAGAGCGCTCAGATTGGGCGTCTCCTGGAAACAGTGGGGACTGGACAGAGCATAAAACGGCTAATTAGCATGACTGTTAGACACATGACACTAACAGATAGCTAAATGAGAGTTGTATTTTGTTGTTTTTGATGTGCAAACAACATTATAACATGGTTAAAAACTCAAAAAAGTTGATTTAGCATAATAGAGGACCTTTAAAAACCTTTTGCACAGTGCTGTAAATTACCCCACCATAATAGAAATTTAACAAAGAAACATGACAGACTCAATGGAGAATTTAGCCGACTTTTTATTAATTGCACTGGCCAGTATAGTAAGTATCAGTTTAGGCTACAAGAGCTTTTAGATCATTGAACAAAAACACTGTAGAGGAAAAAACAGAGGAGAGTTTATACAGAGCCGCAGTGGGAGACATCGGCTCAGATAGACAGCAGTTATTTGTTAAAGGTATTGGAACAAATAGAGCGACAAAACACTGAACTCATAGACTCAGTGTCCAAATGGCAGAGTGCACCCCGGGACTGGGAGACTGGAGAGCTGTGTGAGGAGATCATGTTGACACTGCCAGACCAGAAACACAAAAAGAAAATTGACCTTGCTTCCCTATAGACAGTGGATGACAGTGACTTTATCAGTGTTTATCAATCAAACACTTCTGAAAATACACAGCTCAATTTGTCACATGAAAAACTGAGGTTATCTTATGCTTGTAAAAAAAAAAAAAAAGTATAGTTATGCAATCACAACTAATGTAGCTAGTGAGTCAGTAAAGTACCACCGAACTTTAACACATTGTTGTAGTAGGAAAGATAACTGCTTACACCACAAAGCAGAGGAAGAAAAAAAAAAAAAAATAGAGACAGCTGTGACATGTCTGTTAGCTGGTTTAAACAGGTTTTGACCCTGTCGTCCCACCTGGAGCAGCAGGACAACAGCGCCATAATCAGTCCAACTTCTTCAGAACAGTATCCCAGGCGTGAGAAAGCAGATAGACCCCCTCATCCCAAATTCCTGTGAGTGCGTTTTGGAATCTCAAGGTATGCTACAGTAACATTAGTCTCACAACACTCTAGGATTAGTGGAAGAAAAGAAATTAAATGTCAGGTAGTGGACCTTTACATATGCTACACTCTACAATCCTAATGTTTACAGGTCAGAAACAGGGGCAGAAGAATCAAACTCAGTTACAATCATTAGTTAGACATCAGATAACCAGCGTGTGTCTGTGAGCGTACCTGTGAATATGCATTAAAAAAAAAAAAAAATTCCACAGTTGACCTAATTACTGTGCTGTGCTGTGGTTGGCGTGGTTCCCAGATGGAGCAGAGGCAGGAAGCGAGCCAGGTGTGAGGGAGCAGGCGTGAGGCGGAGAGAGTGCTACTTTAATATGTCACTTATTTCATTCCCCTCCCGGGAGGCCGTGCAGCGGGGCTCTCTGAATGGCAGATTTGGGCCAATTAAGCCTGAAATGGAGCATATATCCTCTAATCCACACACTGCTTACGGTTGTAGTGCTGCCTTTGGCCTGGTCTGACAACGCCCCGCGGATGCACACCACTGCTCCCACTGCTGCTCCTCTCAGAGGCACTGAGGCAGGTACTCAGCTCTGGTCTACTCAAACACAGCAGAGTCCTGGGTTTTATCTTAGACTACAGCATAGGCATTAAAGAGGGGTGGACTAACAAGTGTGGCCTTAACAAGTGCAGTAAATTGTGAGTTGTGTGTAATAATGTTTGATGTCATTTGAGGCCATAGAGAGAGGTGGAGGAGTTGTGAATACAGTGGAGCACTGTTGTCATGAAACAAAACTAATATCTCATCTAACATCAGTGTTGGAGCCTCATTATCACACTACAGTAGTCTGGGTGACATGACTCAGACTTGCTTTCAAATTTATTCAGACTCTACTTGAATTGATCTGGACTCAGACCACAGTGACCCCTGAAAGTGCCAATGACTTGACTACAGTATTGTTGTATGCTATGAACCTGCATGGTGCTATTGTTGCAGCCATTACACAAATACTGTAAGTACATGGAGCAGTACTAATGAACTCTCAAGTACCACTGTGGTTCAATGAATGCATTAACAAAAATGTATGGATGAACATTTTTGACTATATGAAACCAGCAAACAAAAACCTCACTGACTAATAATTCCAGCTTCATCTTTTTTCTTTTATTTAGTTTATTGAACAGGGACCATGCACAGGAGCATTAATCACAGAAGAAAATATGCTTTGTACCAGACTATAGCTCTCTGGGCTAATTTCCATCTGCAGTCCCTGAGACACACAAACATTAAACACAACATTACAAGAACAATAAAGTGCATGTTTACAGAATTGTGCAAAATACATTTCATAGTAAAAATACAGTTAAAAAGTGAAGAAGAAAACAATAAGACTATCGTATTAATAAAACAATTTACCTCTTCCCGAGCCTACTTCCCTCAGTTTTCTTCAGTCCCATGTACAGTATTGCATTACATAAATATTCTATTTCTGGTTCAGACAAACATGACAAATCATCAAGTTAATGCTGGCATGTCTGAGTTCTTAAAAATGTTTTTTTGTCTCAATGCAAATTTTTTTCAAATCTTTGCATATTTTCAATTCTGTTGGAAGTTTATTCCATTCTATTATTGTTTGTTGTTGATCGAGCTGATCTACTCATCTGTTCAGAAGTTAACTTGACGCATTTTTTGAGTGGTGGGAGTGCCCTATTATTAATAATCTTAAAAAGCAAACGTAAGTTAGCAAATATAATTGTATGGTCAAAGTTTAGCATTTTTTGTTCATCAAGTATTTGGCAGTGATGATATTGTCGTGTTTTCCTAACCAGGATCCTAAGTGCTTGTTTATAGAGAGACTCTAAGGCCTGCAGTAACAAAACAATGAATTTACCTGATTCATCTCAAAATATTAAATTAACCAAGCATAGTTTAGCAAGTCTGTGAGGCCATTTTCACCCTTTTACTTAAGATTTACTTATTATATGAGTCAACAGTTTACTCAAACTCTTAGCAGTACCTATAATTTATTACATACCCAGTGTTGCCAGATTGGGCTGGTATCCACCCAATTTGGCTTCTTTTGAAGACCTTGGACTGTAAAAAAAAAATAGCATTGGGCTGGTTTCTAAAGTTTAGGCTGCTTTTAACAACATTTAGCAAGGTTTTAGAAAATATTCTGGAGAAAAAATAGTTGTCATTTTATGGCAAACAAAGTAGAAATACACTGCTCAAAAAAATAAAGGGAACATTAAGATAACACATCCCAGATCTGAATGAAAGAAATATTCTTATTAAATACTTCGTTCTTTACATAGTTGAATGTGCTGACAACAAAATCACACAAATCTCCTCCCAGACCTGGACTAAAGCAATGTGGTGTTGGTGGATGGCGCGAGACATGATGTCCCAGATGTGCTCAATGGGATTCAGGTCTGGGGAACGGGCGGGCCAGTCCATAGCATCAATGCCTTGGTCTTGCAGGAACTGCTGACACACTCCAGCCACATGAGGTCTAGCATTGTCTTGCATTAGGAGGAACCCAGGGCCCACTGCACCAACATATGGTCTCACAAGGATCTGAGGATCTCATCTCGGTACCTAATGGCCGTCAGGCTACCTCTGGCGAGCACATGGAGGGCTGTGCCCCCCTCCCAAAGAAATGTCATCCACACCATTACTGACCCACTGCCAAACCGGTCATGCTGGAGGATGTTGCAGGCAGCAGAACGTTCTCCGTGGCGTCTCCAGACTCTGTCACGTCTGTCACATGTGCTCAGTGTGAACCTGCTTTCATCAGTGAAGAGCACAGGGCGACAGTGGCGATTTGCCAATCTTGGTGTTCTCTGGCAGATGCCAAATGTCCTGCACAGTGTTGGGCTGTAAGCACAACCCCCACCTGTGGATGTTGGGCCCTCATACCACCCTCATGGAGTCTGTTTCTGACCGTTTGAGCAGACACATGCACATTTGTGGCCTGCTGGAGGTCATTTTGCAGGGCCCTGTCAATGCTCCTCCTGTTCATCCTCACACAAAGGAGGAGGTAGCGGTCCTGCTGCTGGGTTGTTGCCCTCCTACAGCCTCCTCCACGTCTCCTGATGTACTGGCCTGTCTCCTGGTAGTGCCTCCATGCTCTGGACACTACGCTGACAGACACAGTAAACCTTCTTGCCACAGCTTGCATTAATGTGCCATCCTGGATGAGCTGCACTACCTGAGCCACTTGTGTGGGTTGTAGACTCCGTCTCATGCTACCACAGAGTGAAAGCACCGCCAGCATTCAAAAGTGACCAAAACATCAGCCAGAAAGCATAGGAACTGAGAAGTGGTCTGTAGTCACCTCCTGCAGAACCGCTCCTTTATTGGGGGTGTCTTGCTAATTGCCTATAATTTCCACCTGTTATCTATTCCATTTGCACAACAGCAGGTGACATTGATACCAACCAGTGTTGCTTCCTAAGTGGACACAGTTTGATTTCACAGAAGTGTGATTGACTTGGAGTTACATTGTGTTGTTTAAGTGCTCCCTTTATTTTTTTGAGCAGTGTACATTTTTTCAAACTGCTGTGACCTCCCACTCCTATCATCAGTTCATTTGTTTTAAAATTAGTTCATGTGTGTTTGGTTCCTCACGTCATGTTGGTATTTCATGTTCTCTGTTTGTTCTGACACCTTGACCAGGAAGACTTTGGTCATCTGATTGCACTCTTTGTGGAGAATCTGTTTGTGTTACTTTTTGTTAGTGCTGCTGTTTGGGTGTAAGTTTTGTATTTTTTCTTACTTATAGTGGTTTTAACATTTAGTGTAGTTGTGATTAGGGCTGGTTTTATTGTGTTGGGCGGGTTTTAAGTCAGTGAGACTCTCTGTTCATACACACCAGACATCTTAGACATCTTACATGCATAGGACTCCATCCATAATAGCCACAACATGCACGTCCACTCCTCTTTACTATCAAATCAAACGGTACACACAAACTTATATCTGCTGCAGTGCTTCTCCAACTATCACCTTCTACATCTGCTGCTCCTCTCTCCTCTGGGAAATCCCACTGATGTAATCCTACTCTCAGCTCCTGCTGGGAACAACTTGGGAATATTCATATCAAACATAGGCGTATTACAAAGCGAACAGTTTCAAAACACACTAGGACTTTTTTTTTATTCAAACTCCCGTTGTAACGAGCTTATTTTTCTGAATGTGCCTGTGTCATCAGCATGTCTTGGTGCACATAGGACAAAGATGGCATTTTTCTGTTTTATTTTGTTTTGTTTTTGTCTCTCGCTTTCTCTCTCTCACGCTGCACCAGAAATTCTCAATCCCGATTCAGGCGCGTTCAATTATTCATAGTGCTATTGCGGCGCTCTGGCACACACAGAGAGACAGAGAGAGAGAGAGGAGCAGTGGTTGGAAAGGGCTGGGTGTTAGTGGTTCCTCAGAAAAGACGGCTTTAAAGATGGAATATGTATGTGCACCCAGTGGCAGCAAGCTCTGTGTGCAAAACTCAAATGTGGAGATGTTTTTAAAATACGCCAGTGCTGTGGACCAGCGCTGATTCAGATGCAGAAATAAAACTCATATCTCCATCTCAGAAGTTGAATCTCAGAGGTAAAAATATGCAGCTTTTCAATATTATAACCAATCTGACTGGTTACAACTTTAGATTACACTTTCAAAGCTTCTGCAACGTAAAGTATTCCTTGCATTTTATATGTGCTTTGTATGCCATGCAGTTTCAGGGAGTCCAACCTGATTTTGAACACTGCAGATCTGTTGGGTAAATAGGGTGACCACTTCAAAAAGTACAAAAAGTGGGACAAGGTGGGACGGATTTGAGAAATAAATGTTTTGATATACAAATCTAACTTACAAACTCACTGGAATGCAAGTTGCTACAGTTTAGGGCCTATAAAAGATATGATTTTATTTTATTAAGAAATGAAAAATCACTTTGAGGAGTCAGTGGAAACAGAGCTGTACAGTTTTTTGGGATAAATGAATGAGAGCAAACAGGATTTAGAGAGATTGTTGATTGGTCAGTGCTTCCTGGAGTGGATGGAGGCTCATAGAAACAAGCGTTTTGAGACTTCAGAAACTCAGGGTCAGAGACTACAGGAGTACTCAAACATGCGTAAATGAAACAAATCACAAATGCGGCTATGTTTTAGATGAGGAAACAACGTTATAACATGGCAGAAAGCTAAAAAAAAAAAAAAAAGAGCAAAATTTTCATAATTCAGCTCCTATAAGATAGATATTTCTTAAGATAAAGTAAAATGACAGATCAAGTTAATGTTTTTACACATTTACCAATAAACATGTAAAAGATGCATTTCTATTCTCTTCAGCCAGTCTCTCATAACCTCTCCCTCCAGCGCTCCCCTTGTCTGCTCATTTTTCTGCCTTTATTCAATCTTCTATTCACGTCGTCTCATTTCTTATTTCCCACTTCTCTCATCTGTCACCTCATCTGTCTCTCCTACACTTTTTTCATTTTTACATTTCTTCTCTATCACCATTTTCTCTTGATCACAGCCCTCCAAACTCTTGGGACAGCTACACTTTTAATCTCGATGCGTTCAAGGGCACTATGGCACTCACACCGTTAACCTTTTATAAGTGATCACTGCTTCTACCAACCACAACCAGGACCTATATTTAGCCCAAGTAGCCGATGTTGTGAACTCTGACCTTTTTGTCACCAGACACCTAATTTCCTTTCTCCTGTAGCAATGTGTTTTTATTCTTTCAGCCATACACTCTGTCCTGTCATTCTATAGGTTATTACTACTGCAGCAGACCACTGTTAGGTCTTTGCCCATTTCAAACACCAGTGGATGGCCCATTTGTGAGAAGGACGGTTCCCCAGAGAGACCAAAAAGAGCAGAGTGAGAAAGCAAGAAATGGGATTTAGAGGGGAATGTAGAAAGAGGAAATGTAGGCTGTGGGAATAAAATGAAAACATAGATTGCAGAGAAAGAATGTGATGACCTTATGAACTTTCCAAATGCTTATATAACTTTCATTAAAGGTTATGTTAGTTTCTTACTCCATTATTATTAAGATCGCTTTAATTGTCGTCATCATCCTATCCCAGCAGCTATGGGCCTTACCCTGGGTACAACCTAAACAGTGGCAGGGCTAATATAGATACTCACAGATAGACAAACATTCACTCTCACATTCATTCACCAGGGACAATTCCCCAGTCCCCAGTTCACCCAACACATGCATGTCTTTGGGCACCTGGACAGAACTCACGATAACACAGGGAGGATTATGTCCAGAGAGATTTCGTGTGACAGCTGGCCCAACACTCGCACTCGAACACTCGTGTCCTCCAAAAGTTCGTTCAAGCTGTGCGAGTGCGCAGTGTGTCTCAATTCTCTTCACCAAAACCACACTTCACTGCACACTTCCAGTATAAGTGTGGATCAGAGCGGACTTTCCTTAGGTATATTTCCCATAATGCATTTCATTGTGGTGATGTTGTTGTTTTCTTAGCAAAGTAGCTGTGGGTGTTAAAAGTCAGAATGAAAAGTAACACACTAACAGCTAAACTGATGGAAGTTTTAGAAGAATATGCATATTCTCCTATAACAACACTGTTAAAACGTCTAGACAGGTCTGTTCACTGTGACCAGGAGCAAATGATTAGTGGATTCTTATACTATTGTGAGACATTAGAGCATTTACCCCTGAACTAAAAGATCCCCAGTCTGAGTCCAAGTCTGTACCATTGCGAGACAGAGGTATTGACTTGCTGGAGGTAGTTTCTGTCAGAGTGCTTCGAGTTTACTTATGTTTTATGAATGAGTTAAAAGATATTAATATTACAAATACATTTTCAGGAAATCAACTCCGCTTCCTCTTCACAGAATCATTTTATGCCCTTTTGCCCCTCTGTGGACCGAACAGACTGACTGACCTTTTGGTAGCACCTGGACGTATTTATTATGCATTAAATACTTGGCAAACCAAATCAATTGTTTCAAAGGCTCCCACTGAAACAGCAGAGGTCTGGTAACTGCAACACGTCTGGGTTAACCTTGAATATCGACATTAATTACAAGAATGTGCGCGCTGAAGATGCTGTTTTGAATTAAACTTGCTGTCAATAGCTCTGGTGAAGTTTTAGATTTGTTTAAACTATCTAAAGCATGTTGACAAAATTTACTGACCAAGGTTATTCAGTCTGAAATCGTGGTTCTTGTCTTCTAAACTGGTGCTAATATGTTGTATTTACAGGCAGTCTGTGCAGCACAAGAGTAGGTGGTTCTATGTGGAAACCTTTTTTTTTTTTCCTCTCAAATAAGGCTCCATGGAGGAAACTTTTGCCATAACCTGTGATTTCAGAAAGTAGCTTTTTTATAGAATAATAAGACACAAAGATACAAAATTATTATTTGTGAACTGTTGAATATGATACTAAGGTAGTGTTGTAGCGCCTGAGAACGGTCACCTTTTTTTAATAATGGCTCTGTTTTATGTGGTGGTGTCTGAGATTTTTTTAAACCAAACATTATAAGAAAATACAATTCTTTTGGTAATTTATAATTTTGTAAGTCATAAAAAGTATAAAAGAATAAATAAATAAAAGAATTTTTGTTGGCATTAAAAGCTTTATTTGATATAACAGTCCTTAAACTGTGATTAATCCAGCATGTACTCATTGTTACCCCTCAGTTAAATCAAACTGAATTAAATCTATCCTAATTTTTGCAACTTCTGAAATGTATGTTATTGCTACACAGCTAGTGCCTGGATCAAGACTTTTTACCCCCAAACATATGCAAAACGGCAGCTCGTGATGTTTTGTCATTGCTTATCCTAAATATCATGAAGCTAAGTCACAAGCAATGCACAAAATCTCATATTTTTATTCAGTCTCTAAGCCTTTTCTCTGGCAGTTCGTCATGTGGCACATTTGGTAAACAGCTCTAGTTCATGTTGTACAACCTGTTTGCTCAAATGCCAGACAGCGAGAAGCATTTCCAAATCCTGTCAGTCTGATGCTTGATACTTTAACCCATTGGTATTTCATTTGCAGTATTTTTATTTTACTTTTTTTATGCGTGTGATCACGCTCCGCTGTTTCTTATATGTGATATCTGAAGGGAACTCACCTGAGACGACCTTTTAAAATGAGGTCATGAGTCCCGCCACTATTAGCTCCGCCCCCCCTCACCTTCTCCATTGTACATCAGTGTCGTCTGTGACATCCCGCTGACATGACTCACTTTCTGCATATTTCATGGAGGATCCAGCATGGGGTAGGTGGCAGTAGGTCAGGGCCACACATTAATAAGTAAAGACCGACTGGGAGTGGTCTGGTGGGATTTGGTACAGCCAGAGATGGTTGTTATGGCAGCAGCTCTGAGCAGATCTGCAACCGTTTTTCTTTCACTGAAGGTTGAATATTTATTGGCATTTAATATGATGTTGCTTAACCTTGAGCTTAATCGAGACCACCGTGTTAACTGAGACCAAGACAAGGACGAGACTTTCAGAGTTCAAGACCGTGTCGAGATCAAGACTTTTAAGGGCCGAGACCAAGTCAAGACCGAGACCAAGGCCAAGCCCAGACACTAAATCAAGAGGGAAAGTAATAACAAAAAAAGGTGGTTCAAATACAAAAGTGATTATTTTAATGATCTAATGCAACAGACTGTTCCTGGTTCTTCTAATGCAGAAAACTAATTACTCCAAAAATATGAAGATTGGCATTTTTGGTAAATAAAATCTCTGCGACTGAGACAAGACCAAGTAAAATTAGATTTGAGACCAAGACCGAGTAAAACTGCAGCTGAGATGAGACCAAGACTGCAAATAAAATTGTCTCCAGACCAAGACTACAACTCTACTGGTGACTGTGTGAATGAACGTGAGAGTGAAAGGTTGTCTGTATGTGTCTCTGTATCAGCCTTGCAACCTGCCTGGTCATGGTCCTGGATGTACCCCGCCTAAGGCCCCTAGTTTCTTGGATATGCTCCAGTCACTATTGAAAAAGTGAATGAATATAAACTGAAATGAACCAGTTTTTTCACACAATGTCCAAACTCATTGGATGTTTCTATAAGAGACTGAGAATGAATCCATGAAAACATATTTGTTTACAATGACAAAACTGTGATACAGACAGACAACAACATGTTTGTGGAGATGTACCTTGATGTCATCACTATAGCAATATCAACAACGATCTCTGTCTTGCTGTTTTGCCATTTCTGTCTATGTTGCTAAGAGAAAAAGTGAGAATCCAAGAATAGACAACACCCTATGAGCAGAGCGACTGACCGATTAAGAGCCTATAACAACCCTTCATAACCTTTATGCTATAAAAATATATCACTTTTTGAACATTACTTTACTCTGCCTCCTCTCCCCACCTGTGTGCTTCTATCTAAATGTATTTCTTCATTAAAAACACGTTCATAGACATTACCAGACATCACCTCATCACACGCTGCACCACGAAGACACACCTGAAAGTATCCTGAGTAACCTGAGGGCCACGTATATAAAGGCTGGGGCTGTATTTCAGCAGGACTCCACTTCAAACACTCACTTCAAAAGATGGCGGATCGGAGAAGGGCCCGAATCATCAGGACGCTCCGGCTTTGTTCGTGATACGCACTGGTGCATGCAGATACCTCCCAGAATCTTTTATTAAATGACTGCCTCTCACTGCCAAATGAAGGCTGGTGAAGTGATTGGATGCTGTGGGTCTGAAGAGGGCTGGTATGAGGTACTCCAACCAAGTTCCTATTTTACCAAAGCTATATAAACTGAAGTGGTTAGATCAGTCTGTACAAACTTTCAGACTCTATTAGTTTTTAGATTAATGTTTGTGTTTTTGGTTTGTGCTTTGTCAGTGTCCTTGAATAAGTCCCAGTCCCCACAGATAAAGATTGCAGCTTGTCTTATGTTGACACAACTTTTGTTATTTTAACTTTTTTAATAAAAAATCTGAGTTATACAATCAATGTGTGCTTAAACTGCAGACTCATAGCTGTAATCTGAGAGTATTCACATCCAAATTAAACAAAGGGTTTAGGAATTACAGCTCTTTAAGGTGTAGCTGCTCCCTTACTAATCCATCATAAACTGAGCAGGTAAAAGGTCTGGACTTGATTCTAGGTGTTACATTTGTATTTGAAAGCCGTTTATGTCAAATGACAACATACAGTATCTCAATGGAAGTGAACCAGACCATCCTTAGGCTGGATCAAATAATTATGAAAAACCCTTCACAACATCCACCTTAGTGCAGAACACTCTCCAGGAAGTAGGTCTATCAGTGTTTAGGTCCACCATAACCAGAAGACTTCATGAGAGAAAATACAGAGGTTTCACCACAAGGTGCAGACTTCATCAGCCTGAACAACAGACAGACCACATCAGACATGGTCAAAAACATCTAAAGAAGCCAGTCCAGGTCTGGAACAGCATTCTGTGGACAGATGAGACTCAGAGCAACCTGTACCAGAATGATGGGCAGAGAAAAGTCTAGAGAAGACTTGGAACAACTCATGATCCAAAGCACAGCACATCTTCTGTAAAACATGGTGGAACAGTGTGATGCATGAGCGAGTATAACTTCCAATGGCACTGGGTCACTGGTGTTTACTGATAATCTGACAGAAGACAGAAGCAGCTGGGTGAATTCTGAAGTGTATAGGGATCAATTTTCTGCTCAGATTTAGCCAAATGTTGCACAGTTGACAGATGGTGCTTCACAGATGGACAGTGACCCAAAACATACTGCAAAAGCATCCCAGGTCAGTCACCAGAACTCAGCCAGATCAAGCTGCATTTCACTTGTTTAAGACAAAACTTAAGGCAGAAAGACCCACAAACAAACAGTGACTGAAGACAGCTGCAATAAAGGCCTGACAAACCATAACAGGAGGCCCAGGTTTGGTGATGTCCATGGGTTCCAGACTTCGGGCACTTATCGTCTGTAAAGAATTTTTAACAATAAGGCAGCTACATAAGAGCAGTAACACCTAAACCCTTCCTTCAATTCTGACATAAATAGCCTCAAATTACAGCTGAGAGTCTACACTTTAAGCCCATTTTAATTATATAACTGTATTTATACTTTATGTTCTACCTGGCGTTACCTTTAGGAGCCACGAAGCCTGGAGCTGCAGCAGCTCAGAGGAACAGAGAGTGAAGCAGCACTCAGACACAGGGAACATTAGAGATGTACTGTTTCTCAATCTTATCATTAGCAGTGACTGTAAACCACAAACATCTAATCACTGACTCATTAGCAGCAGTTTGAGAATTTTACTCTGTCCTTTTCAATCTTGCATCAGAGCCATTAAAAGAGTTGCAACATCTCCATTGACTCAAATGAGCCAGTTTTTACACAATTGTTTATAGGAATACTTCTCGGAAGTTAGCCGTTCAGACTCAGAGCACTGGACAGTAATTGAACAGGAAGGCACTCTCCCTGGTGCAACTGCCTCTCTTCACGTCTCTGTCTCACACTTCAGGTCTGTAGTGAGATCACGTGAATGCATCAGAGACATGTGTCCATATCAATACCATGAACAACCACAATGGTTTGTTGTGCAGCTGTGCCAATGTAGAAACAAACTTCTTTGCTGAGCTTGTTGATGACAGTATGAGTAAGACAGGCACATCAGTATTACCTGTGTGTACAACAGTTCATTCAGCTCCTTTGCCTCAGCCTGTCCTGGTGTAAGGCTTCATTGAGGTTTGACTTTCATTAACTGACATCTGTACCAAGAAAGTATTCTGCTGCTGTGTATGAAATCCCCCGCTGTAACAATTTCACAATCCATCAATGACTTTACTTAAGCAATCAGCTGTAGACAGAAGACATTCTTGTTTGTTTTCTGAGAGGTCACCCTTTAAACATTCTGGCGTTCTTCCCTCTTCCTCTTTGGTCCTGGCCTCTCTCCTTCTCTTGGCTTATGTTAAGTGCTCGTTATTTTTGCCTAATTAATATTTTTTGTTCCCATGGCACAGTTTGTGGTTCCCTGCAAGTTATGGGAGCCTACAAATACTGTAGGTTGTTGCTACAGGCTGCACATCATGCCTGTGCAGCCACCTTTTTGTTAGCATTTAGCCTTTTGTTTGACCTGGTTGGACTGAATGTCATATGATGATTTTTTCATTTTTACGTGAAAAAAAAACACCCATTTTGAATTTCAAATTCACATATTTTGTTTATGTATAAACTGATAGAACCAAGACCTGTGGTATTATGATGTTAAAGTCTACATGCAGTGCAAATTTCATTAGAAACGTTGTTTCTGTTATTTGTTCTGTTGTTCCGTTGTTTTTAAGATATTCAGTTTTACTGAAAATATCCAAGTTCAAAAGCAGCCATTTGTTTTTCCAGTAAAACAGAAAACAGCCTAAATGTTATGTTCAATATATTTTATTTTAACACAAAAATATTGATGACAGCTGCTAACATTTCGGCCCCACCTATGTGATTTTATTAGATTTCCTGGGGTAATTTAGATTCACCAACTCTTCTGACACATGCATCGTCTGTGAACAGTGGGAGCAAGCTGGAGAGAACCCACAGTTACACAAGGGGAGGACATGCAGACTCCACACAGACACATTGTGTAGGAGGGCTAAACACGCTGCCACCGTTAACACCCTGATGCATGTTATGAAGTACAATCAGTATGTAGCATTCAATGAACTAATCTGTTTTAACATACTATTGCTAAATGGTCCTCCTGGGAATGACTTTACATCCTGTACAAAAAAGTAGTACAGCTGAACACAACTCCAAACAAATACTATTGTTTATCATCTATTCATCCTCTGTCATTTGCATATATTTTTATAAAAGGCATCTGAAAATGTTAAAAGCTTTTGTGTCATTCTTTCCTCTAAAGACTTTTCCTGTGAAACTCACCAGGAGAGAGTTACACCATACCTTGTGGCGCTGCTCAACTCTTTCATTTGTACCTGTGAGTTTAGCTGGGCTTTAACTACTGTGTTGCTCAGTAGCCACCTGCCTGACCTCTGACCTCTGACCAGGGACCTCTTATTAAGGTATAAAGTGAAAGTGACTTGGAGTGGAGCTTAGTGTTGTGTTACAGATAAGGGAGCAATTAGGTCTTTCTATTTCAGCAACAGTGGCTTCCCCCACTCCTGTTTCAAACCAAAATGTAGACTTCAGTGTCCTTAGAGAAGTACCTCTCTGGTCCACTGGAGTTGTTTTTTGTTTTTCTTTTGGTCTGTCTGGCTTTGAACGTTTGGCTGGGTAGCACAAATACACATCATGGACTGGCATACAGATAGAAGAATCATCCAGTGTCTATTTTATTTTAGAGATACTTACATTTTGTCTGATAGTACCAAATAAAATGCTTTCTAATATATATATATATATATATATATATATATATATATATATATATATATATATATATATATATATATATTACTCTCTTCCCTTTATAGTGTTCAAAACTTCATTTAGGCATTATTATTATCAAGTACTGCAATAGATGAGAAGCTTTGGCTAATATATGCTTGCGTAGGAGGGTTCTTGAGTAAGGGCCACTCCCATTGGCTGGTTGATCCACTCTCCTTTGCTTATTGTTGTGGTTTAGGACTGGCACAAGGAGTACACTGGCTTGTGAGTGCTCGTGGCTAGATTTCTGGTTAAAACTGAATCAAAAGGTGTTCAAAAATCCAACGAAAGAGGTTATTCTGAGACCATGAGCGAAGGTTTTTGGTTAGTCCAGATTTAACAACCATTTTATTAACTGGGTTTGTTTGATCATTCAAAAGCCCACTTGCAGAATTATTATTTTCTTTCTACTTTCCACTACCAAAATGAAATGAGGCCAGATTGATTTAGTTTTCTATCTCAGCATGGATAATGTATTGGTCTATGTCACTCTTACACTGCACATCTATAGCTCAGTGCCTATAGATTTTACAGCATTCATTTCTTGTACATTCATTCTTTGTTATAGGCTCTTTTCAGTCTCTTCTGTTAACCTGGGGCCTTTTCTTATAGCCATAGGGATGCCTCACATTCATAAACATGTGCGAGTTATTTTTAGCCAGACTTCCTCTCCGTCTATTGGTCCTGCTTAGACTTGTTAGCCCGTAAACCCGCCGGGACCTTCCTGTGTGATAGTGGGTGATATTTTTAGACACTTGTTTTAAGTAGCAGGTTAAAAAGGATCGGGCGTCTGTGGAGAGTGGTTATGTCCCACAGCGGAGCAGTCTGACCCCGTGAGGTGGTCTCATGCTATGCCTTACATCCACCTTTCCTGTGAGCGGGCCGTCCCGGGAAGCCTCATTATCCCGGCTCACCCTGCCTGGAGGCCAGGCAGCGCTCCGGAGTAAATGCCACAAGTTCCACTCCCTGCTGAGTGTGGGAGCTCCCTTCAGACGAGACGAGACGAGTGAGGAGGAGGAGATTAATACTGTCTTTATATCAGTTCAAAAACAATGACTCGAGATGTTGCCAAAACCACAGGAACAGTGGAAGCTGCTGAATAAATCTAACCTTGCAAAAGCTAGATTATCTGCTCCATGCAGTGCTGTTTTATCAACCTGGGAGTGTGAAAAAGACTAAACATAATACAATAAAAAACAAAAGACATTACAATACCAAATCAGCAATTTAAGCTATGAATCTGTAATATTACCATTACCACCACCAATTTTAAAAATTATATTAAATAGAAGTGTATTAATAATACAGGGAGGTCATGGTGGCCAGACAGTTGAGTGTATTTAATAAAAAGTATTTGGCCAGTTGCTCAGTGTGGTGTGATGTGTGAGCATGTTGGCAGAGTCAGTCACAGACTCAGTCGCCCATCCACCCAAACGAGGAGGAGGCTGACTGACAGGACAGTTCCCTCCACCAGCAGGAGCCACTCCCAGACCCTGTGTTAAAATGTTGAAAATGTTTGTAAAGTGGAGGGACTGTATTTGGATTTGCCTCCCAGAGACAGATCAACCTAAGCAAACTACATGATACTTAATACATTTTTGACAACACACTGAAACCATGTATTTGCTCATACATGTATTTATTTTCTGTTTAACTTAGCAACTCCAAAATGTCTTTTGGTATGTTATGTGAAGAGTGTTTGTTGCTGTAGGTAAATGTAAAACCCGCCCACTTGCGACAACACTGATACACCACTGAGTGAGTGGGCAAACCACCAGGAGTTTCATGAGTGTAGAACTCACAAATCTTGCAAGAATCCAGCCTCCTGTACACTGTATAAAGTACATATGCTTTCAATTCTTATGCTAAATTTATAAAACACAATAAGAGTTCAGAGTGTGCAATTATTTAAACATCCCCTATTATTTTAAATCAACTTTTTTGAGCTTTTAACTATGGAGTGGTATTTTTTGTTTGAGTCTGAGTAATCTTGTTTGCTGAGTCGCTGCCGATTTTCAAGAACTGAAAACACTCGGCTCTACATAAACGTGAAACTGGACAGTGCTCCTGGTGATTTCTAAAACTGCTGCAGTACCTTTGTGGACCTCCAGGGGGCCTCAGACCCCACTTTGGGAACCACTGAGTTAGAAGAATTCACTTAATCTACTTAGTTTTTATTGGGTATTCAACATTTTTATATAGAACACACAACAGGTAAGCAGTTGGCTGAATATCTTAAAATTTCTTCTGAACCAGGAAGAAGTCCCGGTAATGAGATAATGTTACAGAATAGGCAACATGTACCATTGTTAGAGCAGTACAGGTTAAATATACAAAAGTTTGTAGAGCTGTGAGGGGCACCGGGAAAGCCACACACTAATCATTAAAATGCCTTAACCATTTACTCCATCTTGCTGTGTAAACATTCGCTTGTAGCCTTAATGACAAAGTTAGTCTTTCCATTTCATGAATTTGTTCCACAGTCCTTAACCAATCCACCATGACTGCTGGATCAGCCTGGAGCCACTTACAAGTAATTGCTTCGTTTGCTGCAACAATAAAAATCTTAGGTATTTGTCACGGCGTGTTAATTCATCAGGTAAGTCCTCTAAATAAAATCAAAAGACAGATTAGTGTTGTTGTGTTTTAACCTAAAATTTGTTCTATCTTTGAATTTTTTGACAGGACCAAAAAATGTGGGTGTGGTTTGCCTCGGTTTCCCTACAGCTCCAAGAGTTTCCACCTATTTGTTGTGTTGGCGTTCTAAAGAAATTGTAGTCATTATAACAGTTTTTCCATCTACATTCTCACCAACAGGCAGACGAGGAGGTTGGAAAGACAGTTTCACACACATTGTTCCATTTCTCAGCTGATATAACAGTGGACAATTCTCGCTCCCATCTTGTTTTTGTTGTTCTGTTGAGATTCTCCTGCTCTCTTAGAGTATGCTTCCTAGACTAAATTGATGACTTCTTTGGGTTGCATACTACACTCATTGAGTACTTTTTTTCAAGGTCATATTTTCTTTGTAGTGTTTGAAATCTTTGCAAAGTATTTTACTCCAGTACCTTGCAGTATACAGTAATCCCTTTATGTTGCCAGCTTTTAAATCATGAATCCTCTCTTTTTAACCCTCATTCAACCCTAATTTCTTCACTTCCACGTTATGTTATTCCAGTAATGATCCCCTAAAATGCAAATAAACGTAGCTTTGTTCTCTGGAGCCGTCTCTCTTTCCTCTTCAGACATGAGCCATGAGTCAGCTCCTCTTGACCACTTCAAGTACCAACACTCAACATAAAGCTCTCTGAATATGCAAACCACTCCTAGGCCTGCGCCACACTTCTCCTTTAAGTGCGATTTGGACAAACACAGCACATCCAACTCATTACACAGCGCCACTTTGTCACCCCGGTGTTAACAAGAGGAACTGCGGCGGTTGTGAACTCAAGCGTTTTTGTGCTTTCTGTTTTGCTGCTGCTGCTGCCACTGGGGACAGCTTATGAATTAATGAGATGTCAGCAGAGATGTCACGTCTTTATCCACTCAATCTTATCCAAAGTAAAAAAAACAAAACAAAAAAAGTCTGGCTACATATCCACACCCACTCGATAGAGCTGGTTTTAAAAAGCACCATGAATCTTGTCTGTCTCCCAGGGCGGGACTCAGGGCGCCTCATCTGTAAAAATGTTCCCGACTTGTGTTTTGTTTTGACACATCAGAGAGAAAAGGAAAAGCCGGGGAACACACTTAGTCAACTGTCAAAATTATAATTAATCACTGCTTTACACTTGGTTTTATGTAATCGCCCAGCTGTGTTTTTAAGTAAGTGGGTCAAGTTGTTTTTTGTTTTATAGTCATTATTGAGTACTTCTGTGGAAATAAAATCATTAGAGTTGACATGTTTCATTAAAATTAATTTCTCTTTCCATGTTGTTCTTCTTTGTGCATATACAGTATGTCTGACACTGGTCCACTGCACAACTTGAAGGTCCCCTATACTGATAAATCAACTTTTTTTTTTTTTTTTTTTTTTACTTTTAACCATGTTCTAATGTTGTTTGCACCTCAAACACATATCTGGAGTAATATTTAGTTTCATTTACGCTTGCTTTGTAAACACATGAAGCCAGGAGGTGCTCCTGTGAGTTTCTAAAGCTCATACACCATCACCAGGCTCATTCTGATTATTTCTATCACTAGTAAGCAGTCCGGTCATTTTTATGTCTGTTAGCGTCATGTTGCTAATAACTGTGCTAATAGCCATTTTAAGCTCAGTCCATTTCCTCTGTTGCCAGCAGGGGGCGACAGACAACTAAGCCAAGTGTTCTCTGCAAAGTCAAAATAACAGCTTCCTAAAAAAGACAATTTCCATACATATACATTATTTTAAGTTTAAATGTTTTATTCAATTTATTAAACTTAGACGTGAAAAACTCATCCAAAGCTGTTTAAAAGCATATTATCGGACCTTTAATGAAAAGTTACCAAAAATCTTTTATGCATTAAGTTATACATTGCATTGTGTTTGGTACAAGAAAACTCAGTGACATCAAAAAAAGTCCTCTTGTGGCAAGTTGTGTTTCTTTATGAGGTATAAATCAGTTACAAAAACATAGATGTGTTTTCATTATTTAGAAAAGTCAAATTAACACTTCATCTGATTGTGATTATGGTGATATAGTTTAGATCTGCTTTTAAAGTTAGGTCCCAGCAGTTTGATTAATTTGGTTGAAGTCTTTCTCATCAGTCACAGTTTGCTGCTTGAAGTGACTGTAATCAGCAACAATCACTGAAACTTATGTTAAACTCTGCTTTTTAAGTTAATTACATAATAATACCCATATCTCAATTTTGATAAGGACAGTGTTTTTTTTATATAACTGAGGAGATTAATTTCCAAATATTACTAAACTCTTTAATTGTAAAACACCATCTTTTTTTTACAGAAACCTCATCAAACCCTTTTAATTTGTCCTAAAACACTTCTGCTTTGTCCTATTTCTTGTTTTGACAGTGTTGCATGTTTGCAGGTGAGGAGCTGCCCTAGAACACTGTGCTTCGCCAGCAGAGTCTTATATAATGTTCTGTACTGTTCTGCATATACAGTTTACCTAATTTACCCAGAATACACTGCTCTGAGCATATTGTCTTCCAATCATGTGACCTCTTTGTTGCAAGTCATTCGAGTGCAGTTATAATTGTATTGTTGCTGTTACTACATATAAAGGTCAGAGGTGGAAATAGTATGTACTCAAGTAAAAGTACTGTTACTTCAAAATAATAGTATAAGTTAAAGTAATAAACAAAAATACTACTTATAAAATAAAAAAGAGAATTAAATGTGAACGTTTTCTATAGGTACAACATACTTACAAGAACACAAGCTACTTTCTGTTGTACTGCTCATTTGAATTCAATTAATTTCAGTTCAGTTTTATTTAAACAGCCCAGTATTACAACAAAAGTCGCCTCAAAGGGCTTCACAAACAGTTAATCAAACATAAACACACAATCAGATATAACACACAATCAACACAAACAATAACAACACTAAACAAAAACAGACCCAGGACACTCCTCTTCTTAGACCCTCCTTCTCAGTAAGGAAAAACTCCTAAAAAAATCCAGCTGTGTAAAAAAGAGCCTTTTATTGCCACTTTACCCCTACTACCACTACTTCGACTAGTGTTATAGTTATAGCGACCGACACAGCCTTGGTCTCAAGACCTTTCTTGAAATAATTTTTACAGTCTTGGTGTTGTCTCAGTCTCAACTGCAGTTTTACTCAGTGTTGGTCTTGGTCTCAAATCCAATTTTACTCGGTCTTGTCTCAGTCTCGGATGTTTTGGTCTCATTTTATTTATCAAACATTATAAGAAAATGCTGTATTTCATAATTTTGCAGTAATTTGTTAGTTTTTTTTTTGTTTTTGTTTTTGTTTTTTTGCATTAGAATAAACAGGACATGAATAAAATAATAATCATTCCTGTATTTGAACCATTGATTTTTTTATTTTATTTTATTATTTTTTTTTCTGATTTAGAGTGATTTAAAGTTCATAGGATTTGGTCTCGACCTGGTCTCTGTCTCGATTCAGTCTTGATCTCTGAAAGCCTCAGCTTTGTCTTGGTCTCAATTAGTATAACACTAACTTCTACTACCACTTCTACTTCCTATTTATCCCCAAGGTCAAAAGTAAAACTCAGTGCTTATGTGAAAATGGTACTATCCTTGACCCGTCATTGTGTCACTCTCTTGTTTTTACTCTGTCCACTTTAAATTCAGCTCAAAGCCGGCATCTGGAGAACAAATGTAATTTCAGAGTGGCGATGCACTCTGTCAGAGCTTAACAGCATTAGGCAGCGAGGGCATTAGCCCAGTGTAGTAAACAGAGCTGCCCATTGACGGCTGCTGTGTGGAGGTGGTGTCAAAATGAGAGGCAGGCTTATCCGTGTGTCCCGCTGGGGCCTGAGCCGCTTTTCTCTCTGCCCGCTAACCTGCCAAATGATGAATTATAAAATGTGGATTTGTCGAGTTGCTCACACAAACCCAAAATCATTAATATTTAAATGACCTCTGACTGATATTACTGTCATGTCTGCTTCTCACGTCCTGTTTGAAAGGTAACACGGACTTGCTGCTAGTCACAGTCAGCCAGGTGTTACTATGCTTTCTGAACAGTCATAGGCACAGAGACTATTACACGTGGGTCAGCCCATCTCCAAAAGCTTTGTGGCCTTCCAGTTTTCAAGATATGAATGAGAAGTTTGTTATGGCAACTGTAAAGTCTCCAAATCTTATTTATAGGGAGTAGAACTTTAGCCACAATCATCCTGGAGGTATAATAAAGGAAATAAAGTCCACAGTGAGGAAATGTAGCAAGAATAGTTTGTTTGTCAGTGTGTGTCTAAGGCTACGTTTACACTGCAGGCAAATCTGACTCTTTTGTCCACATCAGATTTCAACCCAGGCCACTTTCATATGTGCTCCTAAATCAGATACATATCTGATCTTTCATAATTTGACTGCAGTCTGAACAGACAAGTCACATTTAATCTGACTTTTATGTTATTGCAATGCAAAAGACAGCCCAAGAGGCAGGAACTGGCCTGATTAAATGATACCAAGCATGAAAATAAAGTGAGTTTTTAAACCTAATTTGTATTTAAGATCCTGTTGAAAATAAACTTGAGGGTTGTATTGTAACTGTGCTGAGGAGAACTAAGAAGAGAAGATGAGAAATATTAAGAAATCAGGGTTAAGTGTCTCTGACAGATGTATTCAAACATCTTCCTTACTATCCTGAATTTGGTTAAATTCTGTGTCAGTGAAGCCGATGGCGTCACAGTCCCATCACTCCAATCTCCATCAGGTCTTATTTTGCATGTGCAGGTCACTTCAGGGCTGGAAATGTTTCACACACAAGACTGACGGAGGTCACATTTAAACTGATCAGCCACACAAAAAAATCAAATTCCAACAAAAAATGTGAATTGCACAGTGAGTGTAGCCTTAGTGTTAGCCCTGTGATAAACTGGCAACCCACCTCATGTCCATAGAAAAAAGATAAAGAAAAAGAAAAAGAAGACCCTACATAAACACATTATGGTAGCTAATGGTTGATTGTACATTATGATTTTACTTTAGAGTCATTTTAGAGATGCATAAATACTATTAACAGCTCTGATGACCAAGTGAAGTTGAAAATCACTGTTTATGCATCAGAAGCAATGTCGGCTTTCACATGTTCACTTTCCTTTTCTGTTGTGATATTGAGCATTGTTAAAGTGCCCCTATAATGCTACATCAATGTTATAATGTTGTTTGCACTTCAAAATTATACCTGGAGTAGTATTTTGTGTCCTAAGGCCATCCCCCTCTCAAGAGCTGAAAACGCTCGCTCTCATTACTCTGCATAGACATGAAACCAGGATGTACTCCTGCGTGCTTGTGAAACCCAGACCAGTATTCTCCTCACAAAAAATGCTAACATTTGAAAACAGTCATGGAGGTGATTTTGTTTTGCTGTGGGAGCTGCTGTGCACTGAGAACCTGGTATCTTCTGCATAGCACCCCATACTGGCCCAACAGGCTCACTACAGATTCTTCATACCTGCTACAGTTTTCTTCACGAGTTGAAGTTCATCTGTGTCAGACATGTCCCAAGTATGGCCTGGGGGCCATTTGTGGCACAGGTTAAAATTTCATATGCCCCTTAGCTTCTATGACAAAATGTTCACTAATGGCCCACCAGCACTTTCATACAGTGTTTGTTGTTAGATTTTGTTGTCAAAGATGAGAAATTATAATTTGGCTTTTGAAAAAAAATATTGTGTGCATACGTGTACTGTATGTATGTTTATTTCCTAGAAGAAATCAGGAGGGACTGTCGGCCCTTGTACCACATTTTCAAAACTGTCCCTCTTTGAAAAAAGTTTGGACACCCCTGATGTATGTAAAGGTAAACTGCGACACTGTGAGTGTTTTCCTGACCAGCCCTCTCATGAAAACGCCCACTGAGTTTGCAAAATATTCCCAAAACCTGTTGTTCTTTACACTTCCTGACTTTTTTATCACTTCAAGGACAAACTGTTCACCTGCCAACTACTGTATCCCGCCCACAGACCACTGCATACAAGGTCACCTCAAGGTCAAACATGACATCCATTTCCTGACATTTTCCCTAACTATATCTGACATAATGGCTAGGTGGCATGCTAAAAAAATGCTTTTCCTGAGTGTCTAAAGTGGACAGATGTGACCCTCCCTCTTTATGCAGCAGCAGCACACACACACAGTGCCTCATTTAAATTCAGTGGCTGTCGTATTTCTTCAAAGTAAACGCAGCAACAGGTGGAATGATGATGAAGACAGTGGGGCGGGAAGTGCTGCACTGTTACTTGGACTCACTTGAACTAGGACACGCTCACAAGAAGACCATATGAGTAGGCACTTTTCCCCCTGCCACAGTCTCTAATGCACGCACAGCAGCTTGAAAAGCAGGGGTTAGATCCAGGAGTCAGCTAAAAAACGCTCGCCCGTACCTTTCTGTGTTACGGCGGATTTTTAAGGACACACCTGATGACCTTCACTGCCTTTGAAGATTGCACTGAGCTGGCACGGAGAGCCTTTTTATTTGGTAAAATAGGTTCAATTCAGACAAATGTCCTTTTGTTCTTTACAGAGATAAGCAAGGTTACCTGTTTATTATATTGACTCTGTCGCTTTATAAACAGGAGCCAGAAAAGTACCCAAAGTTGATTAGATGAGTACTCACCAATATACAGGATATGTACTTAATATTAATGAGAGATAGACTTTAATGCTGTGGTGATTTTTAGTGTTATCTTTTTAGAGGTGTCATTATAACCACTGCCAAAGAAGTTATTTTTTCACGTGCATTGGTTTCTTGGTTGGTGTGGATAACTCGAAAAGTATTAGTTGGATTCTGACTCAGGATGGGACGGTCAGCAATTGGCCAAGAAAGACTTAATACTTAATAAAAAGATTCTGTACCATGGCGAAATAAGGCTAAAGATACTAACTCCAGCCACAAGAGGTCGGTAAAGGAACACATGTAATCATTCCAGTGGCTTCTTAACCATTGTAGAATATAATGGCTGTATAGCTTAATAGTGAGCATTTACCCCTGAACTAGAAGATCACCAGTCCAATCATACAGAAAGGTCAATCTGGTCTTGCAAGAATTTATAAAGGACTTCTCATAAACACTAGTTATAAGTAGTTAGATATAGTTTATGTGGCGGACCTTGACATGTTTTGACTACTTCCTGCAGTCTTCCTCAGAAGCGTCTCCTGATGTTGCTGTGAGCTGGTTTAAACAGGTTTTGGTGCTGTCTTCCTACCTGGAGCAATATCAAGATCTGTAAACACGCGCTCAAAACTGTAAAACTGTAACTGTAAACTGGTTTTCGCACACGCGGGATACTGTTCTGAAGAAGTCAAACTCCAGAACTCCAAAAACAGCTGACAAGACACCTCACAGCAACATCACGTGACATTTCTGAGAAAGAGTGCAGGAAGACGCCGAAACACATGAAGGCATGACACAAAAACAATGTCTGGCTATGAGAAATCCTTTATTTTAATCCCCAGTTCAAGTTTAGGCCTGGCCACTATATCTTTACCATCGCGAAATAGGGCCAGTGCCTTTGTGGAGGTCTGTGCGCTCCAAGTGCTTCTAGTTTATAGCTCTTTCACTTTTTCATATAAGTTACAGTAAAATATTTTCAAATGTACTACATTGATAAGTCATAAAACAAGTTGGGATCAATAAAATGTCCAACTTTTTTGACCTAAATGCCAGCTGCAGTGAATAAATACTTGTATGGCAGTATATGAGTATCAGTACACAAATACAGCCAACCCTAGTCATAAGTATCATATGTAGTAATTGTCTAACTTATTATTTGAGTGGGTGAAATAGAGATATTTTTTGGATTACTGTGCTGCTAACAACTCACTAAACGTAGCCTGACCAAATAGATCCAATAATTTTTTTAGCAAAGTTGATGTACATGAAGTAAAATTTAAGTAAAGTTAATAATTTCTTCAAAATAAACAGTGAAAATTACCTGTATTATCTGTAAAATATGATCTTTCATGTTCAAAAGTGCCATAAAGTGCCTGTAACCGAACACTTCCTATTTCTGTTTGCAGATATAACCAAAGCCAGGAATGCACCATGACGTTAAGTATCACAATTTTATTACAAAAATTAAATCTTCATCTCTCAGTTTTGCCATGCTTGGAGCATATAACAATACAGTAGAAAACCCAGACCCAGAGATAGTAAAGCAGATTTCAACAATGCTTCCACAGCACTCTGTCATTCATGCTGTTACTATACAGACACTGTAACATTCCTTATACAGCGTAGTACAAACACCTGCCAAAAACACGTCATGTCGGAGAACAAATCAAAAAATACATTTACCAGAAGAACAAGAAACTTAACCTGGCTCGAAAAAACAAAAACAAAAAAACAACTACAAACTGGTAAAACATTGAATTAGCAACTCAAAAAACGTACCGAATGTGCTGAATATTTGAACCAGCCCAAGGCACCCAGGCTTTGTAGCAATGTTGGCAAGTTAACGACATTCTTACAGAGACACTTGAAGAAAAGCGAACGACAATTACAAATCGACTTGTACCACAGTCTGACTTTGCAGTGTCCTTCAGCGTATATAGCCTCTCCTCTCCTCCTCGTCAGTCACAGTGCAAGATCCGGACGGGGTGGGATGGGTAGGTGGTAGGTGGTGGGTGGTGGTGGTGGGGGCGGTGTATTGGAGTGGGATAGGGGGAGGGCTGGGGTCCCAGGGCGTCAGACATCACTTCACAGCGCCAAAACACTGACAAAAATTGGATGGACAGCGTAATCTCCTGCTCCTCGGGCAGAGCAACGGGCCAGGAGTGCTTATGTAATTCCTCATTGTCCAAACGTAATGCGCAGATTGCCAGCTGCCAGTCCAAGACAAAATAAGCCAAAATGAAAAGCGTAGGTGTGCTTTTTAACATCCATGAAGAAAAGTTGGAGAAATAGCAAGATTTCCCACAATGATTTTTTCTCCTTAAGATGAAAAGTGTTGTTCTGCACAGAAATACCTAAGAAATCCCAGATTGAAGCTTACGGAAAGTCAAAGTCTCTAAGAAACGTCAAATGAAGACAGAAAACGACAAAAGCTCAGAAATACGAAGAGGCCTGTTTTCTCAGTTCAGTTGAGTGAACGGCACGGCTCGAATGTCCATTTGGTCGCTCCGCCAAAGATCTCTATGTTGCTCTCTGACCAGGAGAAGACGTTGCCGGCTGGTGCTTTGCTGTTGCAGGTGGCCAAGTTGTAGATCTCTGCTACTGTCAGTTTCCTGTTCCAGATATTTAGGTTTGCTAGCTCTCCGACATAGGCTTGCGTCGCATCGAATCCACCTCCCAACGTGTCCTGTAGAAAAACAAATATGTTAGCTTTTTGTTTTCAAACTACAATCTTTTAGTCCTTTTGGCTTTTTTGTTCGGCACAGCAAATGATCTGCCTCCTATAGTGTGCTTTATTTTTGTCCTAGTCTTTACGCTGCATGTCCTCACCTCTCCATTTATGCAGGCTTGGGATTGACACAAGGAGTATTCTGATTTGTGACCTCTTGTGGCTGGATTTTTAGCTCAAATTGCAACCGCTTAACCCTGATTCAACCATTTCCCACATTTATTGTAAAAGGATTATGTAATGAAAGTTTGTTACTGTGAAAGTGGACCTGTTGTACCACTCTATACCTCTAGATGGAGTGAGGAGCATAACAAACTTTGTCATTTGTGGTAACGCTAAATGTGGAAATAATACATCAGTGGCCATACATAGATAAAAATGTTAAGATAAACAACTTTACACAATACTACTATGAATACTTATAATGAATATATTGATGTTAAAATGTACAGATAAACTATGTATGCCAATCAGCCATAACATTATGACCATTAACAGGTGAAGTCGATAACACAGATTAGCTCCTCATCACTGCACCTGTTAGTAAATTAGATATATTAAGCAGCAAGTGAACTCACAGTTAAACTAGTTAATGCTAGAAAGGTATCTGAATACATAGTGCATCACAGTTTGTTGCGTATGGGACTGCATTATAGGCAGGTGGTCATAATCTTATGCCTGATCCTTGTATATTTAGATAATGAATGAAAGAGTAACCTCTAATGTTAAAAAATGCTTGCTTGCTTTTGCTTCCCGTTTGTTTATCAAAGCTCGTATTACAGTGGAATCATGCAGTAGTGTCCCGTCAGCCATCTCCTCCCTCACCTGCTCTTGTCCCAGGACCAGCACTCCCTCCGGTTTGATGGGATGGTAGGGCGCCAGGTTCTCGCCGCTGCCCCTCATCACGCCGTCCTGGAACGCCTCCCACACCCCATCCCTGGTGGTCCACGTGATGCAGAGGTGGTGCCATTTGCCGTCATTGATTAAGAACGGCAGCTTGGCGACCTGCAGCAACACGATGACGATACATCAATGCTTTAGTGTTCACACTTTCAGAGACTTTCCTATAGTATTGTTTGACAGCGTTTCCTCCACAGGTTTTGTTCTTCTTGCTAAATCATTGGCAATATCACATTTCCTTTCTAACACCTTACATTTGTCACCCCACATCTATTTTTACACAGCTTCCTGTTCTGATTCACAATGGCACTGGCAATGCTGATGAAACCCACAATGTTGAATGTAACCCTAATACTACAGGTTTTATCACAGCAACTATGGGCCCAAGGCAGTTACACCCTTGACAATAGACAGTAAATTCTAGACAGATCACTTTTACATTTATTCAACATTTTAGATTCACTAATTCACCTTTACGTGCATGTTTTGTTAAATATGATCTTAAGCTTAAGTGTTTCTTTTCCAGTTCCCTACCTTGTCATTGATGAGGAACTCCATTGGATTGTTGCCCCACTCAATCAGGACGAGCTCGTTGGACTGTCCCGGAACGGCATAGGAGAATGGTGTGCCCACACCAGGAGAGGCGTTGGACTTGATCCACAGGCACACGCTGAAGGAGTACATCTCCGGGAGGCTCCTCTTGGCTTTGGCGTACATGTAGTTGGTTCTCAATGGGAACGTGAGCTGGAACTTATCAGAGGGTCTGCTGTCTTTACCTGCAGATAAGAACAGTGATTAGGTTAAAGTGCTGTAGGAGCAGATTCGTTTTGACATTAAGAAAGCTTTGTTTGCCAGCAGTGTAAAGCTCATTTGATTTGGGTAATTCTCTTTCAAGTCCATGCTTGTACACACTTTTGCACTTCTTTATTCACCAACAATCAAACTGCTTTAATCACCAAAAAACAAATTGCAAAAATTGACTGCAGAGGTCAAAACTGTCATCTACCTTTAATAGATTAAGTAAAAGCATTAAGCACCTTAGCTTGTAATGGTTTTCCCTTTAGTTTGTAGCACAGCAGCTCGTGATTTTGACCTTCAGTTTAAAGCACGTTTTGCGACTATTTAGTTGACATTTTCTGTGTCTGTGTAGGCGGGCTCCATCGCCACCCTCTCTTTTTTCGCTCGTTTACACAACCCCTGCGCACGCGCATATATGTATAGCCATATATGCTCCAAATGCGCACAATGTAAACTTCTGGTTCTGCTCTCCGTAAAGTTTATTGTTGAAGAAACTGAGTTTGGAGACCACAAACTGGTAGAAGCAAAAGAGCAAACAGGTTCTGAGATATGCAAAATAATGCAGCTTTACTCTGCTCCTCCTCAAATCTGCGCGCAGCGAGGGGCTGCGGCATTTTAAGCGGTGCCATGAGTGATATGCTCATAATGAGCGATGTAACTCTTGTCCTTTAGGGTTAACACAGAACTAAAGCCGCTCTGTCCACTGTGTGCGCACCTTTCTCCAGGTCCGTGATGCGGTGGTGCAGAGACGTGAGCGTGGACTCCACTCGGTTGCGCTGCTCCGTGTCGTTCCTGGAGCCCACTTTGCCCTCCTCCAGAGTGTTGACCCGGGACAGCACCTGCTTCTCCATGTCGTCAATCTTGTTCTGCAGCAGGTCTTTGAGGCTGTTCGCCTGCGCCGAGCCGTTGTTCCCGCGGCTGTAGTTCTGCGTCGGACAAATAAGGGGTTAGAGCAGGACACGGGACACTTTGTGCGGCAATAAACTCACTCATAAACAAGCTGTCACCTCACTGTCTTACCGCAACACACGCTCTTCATTTGTATATCGCTGTACAAATGAATATACTTAAATATAAACACTTTTCCTCTGGAGACACAAACAATTTAATGATCTATAAATGATTCCTCTACTTAAGACAATTTTTTACCACTTTAACCCTCTCAGGTACACTGTAATCTTTGGTCTAATGGTAAACCTATTTGATGGATTCAGTTAGTTAACAATGCATTTCCCTGGATAATCATCCCTCTTCATGAACGAATAAAAAAGCATGCTCAGAATTCCGACGAAAACAATCAAATCGGTACTTTAAGCACTACTTTTCTAACGTATAGCTTTGGGATTTATAACAGGATTTTCCTACCAGAGGTCTGCTGTTTTAAAACATTTATAAAAATGTGTTGCTGTTATTTTTTCTTGTTGATGTTTATATTTTTCCCTAGGATCTGATAAAACGGAGCAGTGACACGTGGGTCCAGCAAAACGCGGTTTACTGAAGCACTGCGGTCTTCCTACCTCCAGATTCTCCAGCCGCTGTTTTAGGGTTTGTAGGGTCTGTCCCAGCTGGGCCAGAGTTTCCGTGGTGCCCCGGGACACGTCTCCCATGGTGTTCTTAGCCCCTGGTCGCCTGCTGCTCGCGCCCTCCGCCGCGGGGACGCTCTGACCCTCGCAGCGGCTCAGTTTAGACGTTAGTTCCCTGATTGTCTCCTTTTGGTTCATGATGGTCTCCTTCTGCTGCAGCACGGTCTCGCGCAGCTGCATCACGGTGGTCTTCAGGTCCTCCGCAGGTCCGCTGTTCTGCATCGACGCCGAGCACAAGTCCATATCCTTTGGCACCGAGGTGCAAATAAACTGCGTCTGTCCGAAGTCTTGCGTCGAGCTTTGCGCCAAAAACAACCACGAAGAAAGTAGAAAAAGTTTCCGCGAGAAGCCGTCCATGGCTGTGTCTTGGTCTGGAGTTGTGTGTGTGAAAGAGACTGTGGCTTCAGCACCACGGAGCTGTCCACTGAACTGAGAGCCCCGGCTCCGCGTGCAATTTATATACAGGCTTTGGGAAGCGCACATCAGCGCGTGAAGGAGGGAGGGAGGGTGGAGGTGGGCAGCTTTGAGCAAGACCCACACGGGCCAGCCCTCTTTAAGGTCGTCCCACTTGAATCTACATCTCCTAACATGTTGGTATTGTAGAGAGCTGCTTCATACTAACACGTGTGCGAGTGTGGGAGCAGTGACGCTTCACTTTTTACAATAATCAGACTTATTTGACACGAGTATGAACACGGACAGTCTATCATTAGGGTGTGGGAAAAACCAAACCACTAACCCAACTAATTTCCTCATTGTAATAGGATTACAGATTAGCACAAGCTCAGTGTAAATCATTAATTTGAGATAAAATTATATTACCGAGGAACAATGCAGAAATGTGCCTACCGTTCATACAGACTTTAACAGAAAATTTAACCTGTAAGCAACACCCGTCTTCTCATTCTTCATTCAGCACGTGACAGTCTACTGTACTCTTATGCAGGCTGAAAATATAAAATAGGAAAATATAAAATTATGGCTCCACCTTAAATCAAGCCTCTCCTCGTCTTTCCCGAGCGCAGTGGGGTCCCCGCCACTACCCACTCTCACTGCTCACTCTCACGCGTAAAAGCGCGCTGCCCATGGCTCTCACACTGCGCCTCTGCTCTCTTTCCAACCCTTCCATTAAGAGACGCACAGTACAATGCAGGCCCCATTTACCACAGCCGGAAAGGCTCTGTGTCCACACTGTAATGGACTGAGTCTACACACTACACACTCTTTGTTCCCATGCGTAACAAGCAGAAAGATCCTCTGTTCTTCAAGGCGAGAACACTACAGTAGGCTACAATGCAGTACAGTAACAGGGCTGGGAGATATATGCTAAACCACACCACTACAACAAGGAGGCGCTATACTCTGAAATAAAACCAAATAATTCACAGCATGTTATGTAACAGCCCCACGGCTCCTGCATTAATAAACACAGAGCAGAGATCGTCCAAACTGCTATGGATCATATTGGGATAACCAGTCACATCTCTCATACTGTAGTGTTATCTGACCTGAACTGGCTGAGGCACATCTGTGCTGAATGGAGAAGCACTTCTGAAGCTGTGGAGCTAAAGGACACTTCCCTTTCAACCTCCTGCTGCACCTAGGGCCTGCACACTTTGAAGTCAGCTTACTTTTAGAAATCCAGGCTTCAGACCCAAACTTGCACCGAGGTGAGCACATACATTACAAAAAAGAGATCCATTACTTTACAAAAATCACTTTATATACCATACAGGGGTGAAATGGGCTGCCTTAAAGTGCAGTATAGCCTTCATTTTAATGTTTGATGTTGAGAAAACTTTGAATTGGAAGCCTATAAGATTATATTTCTGAGTCTGACATTCATACAAAATCAGAAAAGGGAATCAATAAAATTATACTGTAGGTTTTCTACTGAATCCTGTGACGAAAACCATTATCTTATTTATAAACATCAACTGCATTAGCCTTTTCTATTGAAATGTGGACTCTTAGGCACTCCAGTTTTCCTCTTTCCTTTCTGCTCGCCACAGAAAATCATTTGCCTTGTCATTTGCAGTAATTTTCATAATGATTAGGCATTAGTTTTTACATCAGATGCCCATCCTGATGCAACCTCCTTTTGTCCAAGCTCGGATGACACTGCTTGTGACCCTTTGTGGATGGATTATTTTGGCCCATACATGTAATGCATATAAATGACCAAATGCCATGACAATTTCCACCACTTTCACCAATACCTGATTGAACTTTGTCGTAGGATAGGGCTGTACCTGTTCTTTTTGTGTTTGAATCCCCTTTTAATACATATTGCAACTGTGCTAGCTCCAGCTTGTACACCTTGTTTTGCAGAAAACAAATAGCCTCTGCTTTTAGTGACGAGGAAAAGGGCACGTAAGTAATGCAATATAATAATGGGTGTACATTCATTCATGTATTATTACTGTACTTGTCTTTTATGAGTCATTCGGGGGGCTTTAGGTTATTTGATTTGGTACACGAGGCAACATGAGGCAAGGTACACCCCTGATAGTAATTTATCTCAGGACTAACACAGACAGACAACCATAACCTACCACTCCCATTCAGGGGAGTCACCAGTTCACCTAGATGTCTTAGAACCCATACACAGACAACACATACACCTTTTTATATTGTATTCATTCATTCATGTCCTTCTGCTTGTTCCTGTCAGTAGCAGGAGCTTATTTCAGCAGCAACTACAGGCCTAATACACCCACAGACAAACCTTCACTGCACATTCATTTCTAAAAAACAAATATAATACTTTTTACTCCACTACATTTCTGAAAAAAAAAAAAAAGCAAAACATCTTCTGCAGAGAAATTGTCTTAAAACCAAAAGACAACTGTCAGTGTTCATTTAGTTTCTTGTTTGTGTGTGGTTTGCCCCACTTACACACTAAAGATAATCATTTACTAATTGCAATTTGTACTTTAAGAGCTTTTGTAAAGTAAATGTACACATATCTATAAACTCAATTTTTGACTTGAATGTAGTCAAAATCAGAGTAAAGAGACCCACAGTATCAAAGGAAGGACATGCCTGACGTCCTGAGGATCGAACTCACAACCATAGGAAAGGTTGTACTTTTTTTTTTAACATATAGTACATGATTGTTGAATGTAAGCAACCAACACTACTGTCACTAATGCCTCTGTCACTTATCAAACCAAGCTTGTTCTCTGTAATTCCAAGGTTTGTTACTAAATGAAGCATTTGACAAATGACACCCCAGTCCCCCTCTTCCTCTCTCCACATGCAACCGTCCCATCAAACCTCTGTCCACAGCAACAACTCCAAACCATTTAACTGAGTCTCTCTCCTGACTCCTTTACTTTGATTGGTGCATGAAGCTGGCGCACCCCGATGGTTAAGATAAAATGAAAATTGACCGAGCAGTCTACTTTAATTTGTTTAATTATTGATCCGACGCGTTGTAATCAGCGGAGGTGCCGGGCTGAAGGCACGAAACGAGGGCGGATAGAACAAATGCTTAATGGCCCTGTCTAATTGCAGGGGCCCGAGACAAGCGTGTTACAAATTTCCCTACAACTCAGCACGTGGGGGCCATTAGTGTTCATAGGCTGAACATGCATCAACACATTGTCGTTAACACAACAGAAATGAGATCCTTGTTTAGCAAACAGAGCAAACAGAGTGGTTTTCGATGATTTCCTCTTGAGGGTACAGTATAAAATGAGCAGCCGGTAGCTACATACTGTATATATCTGCTCAGTATTCATGGTTTATCCCACGCATAAAAAGTCCCTCATTGCCATATGTTCAGCCATGCAGGCTCAAAATATGTTTTCCACAAAAATACGGAGGATTGTATTAGACGTCAATCAGAAAATTACAGAGTGTTTTAGGGTGTGGCAAAACAAAATGGATTATCAATTAATTGCACTCTCCTATGTTTTGTTAAATGTTAAATAAAATGTGGATAGGCTGGGATTACTGGAACAACTAAATTAGTGGCATAATTCTCAATCCATCCAAAGACAAGCGGTGATATTGATGAATTAGTAAGAATAAATTACATATGGAGAATGTAAGACAGGCCATTAACAAACTCCTAAAGGAAGAAAGTGAATGAGTGATTTTTAGATTTTTTCAGCTGGTTCTAAATGGGTCATCTAAGTTTTACTCTTTGACTTGGACCATTATATCAAAGTCCTTTTGTCTGTCTTTCATTAGTGTCTGTCTCATTCCAAACATCAAAAATATATTATTAAAAAGAGATGAACAAAAATCTCTAGCATTTTTTTGCATTTCAGACCTGAGACTTGCAAGGTGGCACTCTGGCTTCCTCTCTCTGCCCAAAGGCATATATGTGTTTGGTGAATTGTTGAATCTATTTTTGTTTTTTCATATAGTGAATGAATGGTTGACTGTCCATTTATGCCCTTCTGACCTCTTTCAGCCAGTTCTATTAGAGCACATGCTAGTATAGTATTTAGTATAGTAGTAGAAATTTTACTCCTGGCTTGGGCCATTGTCATTACTATTTACAGTAAGTCTCAGTCCAAATGCCTCAAAATATATTGTTACAAAGACACGGAAAACAACAGTGAACTCAAATGGATGTATTAAAAGTGTGTTGTAAACATTTATAAATAATTCAGTGTATTTTTAGGCCTCAATTAAAACACAATAATAAACCATTTGTGCATTTGCAGTAGATGGTATTGAATTGTCTTGCAGCATCTTGTAAACTGACACCACCACCACCTCCCCCAGGAAGTACTGAAACTGTGTCATGTCCCAGTTCTATAACAGTCCTGCTCATGTTAGGACATGCAATATTTTAGAGTGTTTTGACACACACCTTTGCTGTTGTTCACTCAGGTCCAGCTGACGATGTTCCCTACACAGTCAGAAGTGTGTGAGCAGCGGTCCGGGCCTGACCCAGGAGGCTCAAATCCATAATGATCAGACTCTCAGGCTCACTGAATAATGCAAAGCTTTATAATAGAAGCCACTTTCTAATGGCAGAGATAGATAAGAGCCATTTCACACACTGGCAGCAAACTGCTTGCTTATTTATCCGCATCTGCAATAACAGGAGAGAGAGGAGAGCTGCAGAGGGAGCTGCTGTAAAACTGACAACCGCAGCACAAACAACACCAGAGCGGAGTGGTTTTCACTGTGGTGACGGAAAACGTGTACAACATGGCACACTTTCACTGATCCTGCTTCCTTTAGTGTTTGAACAAAGTGCGACACAATAGCAGACATGTTCCACTTTGTTTCCTCTGTTCGTATTGTATCACTCAGACTTGGGCCAGTTTTAAAACAACTTGGCTTCAGGTCTTGTTGCACAATCACATTTGTTTTAACACTTAGAGGATAATACATGAAAAAAACAACCAAGGGAGCTACAGATCATTATTGCCAATAGTGTATTATAAGATTTATTTCATATGAATCTAAACTGACCTTGTTGTCTTTCTTGTTACAGCATCCAGTTTGTGATGGGTTGTGAGTTTGTCCATACTGAGCCACAAAGGTTCACAAGCCATACTTTTTGTGTCAGTCCCAAGCGTGGATAAATAGAGAGGGTTCTGTCAGGAAGGGCATCCAGCATAAAAACCTATATCAAATCAATATAGTCACTGCACACTATGGGGCAGATCATTTGCTGTGGCCACCCCAGAAGGGAAAAGCTAAAAGGAAAGAAGAAGGAGATTAAATTGTCCACACCATTTAATAAATAACTGAGAAGTATTCCCCTGTATGTCTCCACATGTATCTGTCTTAGTCCTAACTTTTGTCTCAAATATTAAAAGTCTTGACTTTCTTTTGTTCTGCTCTGGTCTGTAGCTTGGCCAACCAGAGCTATTTACTTTTCGGTAAAGTGAGGTGGGTCTGGAGCCTCTCCCATTCAAGCCATATTTCAGTGTGACAGGGACCAGATTAAAATCATTAATAAGCTCTTGATGGCTTCCATAGTAGAAAGCAAATAGCTCTTTGAGTTTTTTTTATGGATGGTGAAATTCCCTATTCTTCATTATGTAAAATTTGGAAAATGTTCCCCAGTATCTCTGTCCAACTGAACTGGGTCTTGTCCCATTAAGCCTGGGCTTTCTCTTGTTCAATGTATTGGTCTCTAGCCTGACCACTAACTTTACTTTCTCATAAAGTAAAGTGGGTCTGGAACCTCTTCCTCTCATACCATCCTTCACTAAGATTGTTTTTTTTTTTTTTTAACCTTTTTGTGGTTAGTAAATGTCTGTCCAATTGCATTCAGAGTAATTTATTCAGTGTCCTTTTGTTCTTTTTCTGGAAATGAGCTGTAACCTACTGTGGGCTTTCATGCAAAAAGGCAAATAGATCTGTGAGTTTTTGTTGGTAATATTGTCCTTAACATATGATATAAGACTGTATTGTGTCCTGTTCATGCTCAGGTCTTTATGCACATGTGACTGCTGTTTAGACTTGGCAGACATGGAAAAGATTGAGATAGCAGGTAGCACAATGCTCAAAACTGTCTGTGCTGCATTGACGTCTCCATTTAGGCCGTCCCACAGTGGCTCCCGCAGGACACGCTCTGCAGCTGGGCTTGTATTCCCAATGGGGCCTCAAGAGGAGATTGCAGGAATGGAGAATTGCACAGTTATAATTCAGAGTAGGCAGAGCTGTGGATGTGGACTATTTTCTAAAAGCAGAAGTAGGTCAGCCTCTACTTTGTGAGTCATTCTCATCTATGAATTGCATTTGACCTTCTGCTTGTGATCAATTGTTCAAAATGCCCCGGACTTGCTTTGAGGTTATTGATGTCCACTCACTCAGTAAGTCATTCCCCTCTCATTAAAAACCAAAAGTGACATAAACAAATATGGTTGGCATTATGGGTTGCAGCGGGCGCTAAGCTAACCTCATCATAATTCTCCCAGGCCGGCACATTAACACTTTAGCGACGACAGCGCTGTTCATCAAGCCGCTTGTGTTGTTGGCCTTGTTGGACTCCCTCCAGAAACAACATTTCCCGACAGGGTTCAGCCAGTTTGTGGATGGGCTCAGTCCAAAAGAGGAGAAGAGTGATTTTTTAAAAAAAGGACTGGCTGCAAAACCTGGCAAATCTGGTACAGAGGGTCAAAGCTAAATATGTGTGAAAATCTGCTTTGGTTTCAGGGATTGGTTTAAGAGACAACATTTTATACACTGTCGACTACTGAACAAATTTGTGTTTTGATGAAATGAAGTACTGAGTTACATTTACTCAGTTATTAAACATCTACTTGAGTAACTTTTTCAATAAGTTGTACTTCTTAAAGTAGTTTTATCTTTTATTTGAGCAATATCATTTTAAAGGTACAATAATCAGCATGGGCTCACACTGGTTTGAAAACATTACTGCAGTCTGAATCAAAACAATGGTCTGTGGGTTGCCAGTCTTTCCATTTTTTTATTGAACAATCGGCAATTCAGGGTTTAGAACCAAAACAAAAATGTAAACATATAGTAAACATAAACAACTTGGGAATTACGTTCAATATGTTGTTTTTTGTTTGTTTGTTTGTTTGTTTCATTTGTGAATAATTTAGCTGTACCATTGTTGTCAGTGCAACTAATATTTGATTTAAACATGTTTACCTCATTTCTTGGGACACACGTGGACAATTTTTTATGAAATGAAAAATATATACTGCTCATGGCACCTTTAACTAAATAAAAAATACTCTTACTGGGGTAAAATTTTTGGCAATTTATGTTTTTTGCCTTACATTGTTATTTTATAAAGATATATTTTTACTTTTTTATTGTTTACTGTTTGGAAATACCAGAATATGCACATTACTTTATGTTTTGATGACATCCATACTAAAACAAAAATCAGATATTACGCCTAAACAGTTTCTCAGTACTAGAGTATTTTTTCACTTTTACTTATGATTACCACTTCTGGAAATACTTTTAAGAGGCAACAATACTTTTACTTGAGTCCAGTTTTTGGCTACACTACCCACCTCTGGTGTGTAAAGTATCCAAATAAACTCTAATAAATGTACCTCAGTATTGAATGTACAAAAACGTTTTACTGCTACTACTATTTCACCCAGGAGAGACTTAAAACAAACAGACAAATGAGTGTAATGAAGTGTAATGAATGATTTATTGAAGGAATAACTTTGGGGCTTAGACCCCAGCAGGTAGACCCATCAGCAATGTGATGAAAGGAGAGTTTGAAAGATTAGTTAGGGGAATTTTAGACACTGGTGGTGGTGAAGAGGAGGAGATGGAGAGGCCGAGGAGGCTGATGGTTCTGCTGATGCGGTGGAGTTGGGGGCAGGACATAGCTTAACAGCAGGACGACTGAGGGGAGAGGGTGTGTGTGTACTGTACATGTGCATGGCTTGGTGACTGAATGAGCAGCTGACACTGCCAGGCAGGAGACGGGGAAAATAAATCAGCCTTCCTGGATAAATTTACATTACAGCTTCATTAATACTTCTACTAAACTTCAAATCCAACATTTCATTTATACACTTTGCCACTGAGGTCAAAAAGTACTTTTAGTCATTTACAGATGATTTAAATGTACCTGAGTGAAAGTTTTTACCTCAAAAATTCACTAAATTATAATTGTGTGTTTGAAAATGTACTCAGAAAGAAATTAAACTATAAAAGTACTTAAAAGTATCTTGCTCCCTCTCTGCACTAGACTTTGTCAAATAACAATTTGGTCTCTCCACATTTAAAAGTCCTGTAATGTAAAAACCTTGTTATAGTGGACAGTGATTTAAAATGTTCTGCTGCACATCAAACCTCATGTGCAGTCATTTGCCTGGAAAATAAAAGGCTGGACTAATAGAGTGTGATGCCACCGATTAAGAGAGCCCTGGGAGCTCATTGTCTGTGAATATCTGATGCTGTACTAAATTTGGGGAACTGTTAGACTGTTATAATGAAGACTACACAGACACTGACATGATTAAGACCAGAGCAATTCACCAAGACTGTTGGAGAATCAGAGGGTAATCAAAATAAAAGGATAGACATTTTCATGCAGTAATACAAAGGCAAAGGGCAAATAAATCTATTGTGTTTATACGGTCAACTTTTAAATAAACATATTAAAATGATTGTATGTAAGATAATTAGCAATTTGTGTATGATGTTATGTTAAGACACAGCAACATGGAAAGCGGGAAATTCTTTGATTTTCTTCCACTTTACCAAACATGAAGTGAATTTCTGTGATGTGAGGCATGAACACTAACCACTTTGAGTTAAAGTGAGCCTAACATGTCTAATGTAATGTCTTTATAGTGTTAGCTGGTCTCTTACTGCAGCAATCATGGCAGCTGTACAGTTGGAAGCTAAATTTCCGACAATAGTTTTGTCTCATTACATAAAAAAATACAACTCATAGGAAGGAACACAGTAAAACAGTGTTGAGTGTTTAAATGACTGCTTTTGTGCTAGTGATGGAATTTTCACCTCATTTCAGTGAGCCAGATCATTTGGTTCGGCTCATCAAAAAGAGCCGGCTCTTCATTTTACCACCTATACCTTTTATATTTCACCCAAATTTAGTACAGTTTTGACAGATGAGTTGTATTGTGTCCTCATATATAACTCAAATACATGGATTGTGATGAAGTATTCAAAAATTCTGCAACAACAGCAACAGCTGACCTCAAAACTCAAAAAACCTTATTATAAATATATGACCTAATAAAAAATAAATAACAGAAATATATTACAATTTGTGCTGTGCAAAACAACAGCATCAAACAGCTTCAGGTGTCTCTCTCTGCACTAGCCATAAACTATCTATCTGTACCTTTTAACTTATTTTTTCAGGGCAGATTGGCATTGAGAAAGAACAAGTGCCTCACCTTAGAAGGGCTTCCGATTTTTTCCTCTTATTGTCTGTCCTGTTTTTGAAAAGATCCTTTCAGGAAAAAAATAAATAAATAAAGGACTTGCAGATGGGAGCCTGCTCTTTGTACAAATTTGTTCATGACCGACCCATCACTATTTTGTGCCATTCATTGTGTAGTGATTGTTTAAACCAGGCTTGAAACATCACCACATTGTATTTTGCTTTAAAACGATCAATATTTCATGGAAGTGTCCCATTCTGCTGACTATAGACCTGCTATGTGTGCTTACAAACCCTTTGCTTTTTAATCTGAACCACATCTCTGCATCACTGAACCAGATAAACACACATTACAGTCCCGTACAGTTTATACAGTCTTATAATGGAGTAACAGTTCCTCTGAGGTCTCGGTTTTAAAGACGAGCTCCAGCTCTCAGTGTTTAGAGGCAGAGCGGCACAGAGGGAGCAGGTGTGTTTTAGGACTCAATAAGATCCAGGAGATGAAGGCCTGTAAACCTGGAGGATTTGGAGAGGGGCTGAGTGACACACAGAGAGAGCTTGATGCACATTTCCTCTCAGTTACATGGAGTGACCAAACATCTTCTTGTAAAATACTGCTTCCTCCTTTAGGGACCTCCTTTGTGCTCTGTTATTCTTTCAAAAAGTAGATTAGATTTGGAGGGCCCCGAAGTGAACAAGAGGTACAGAAAGTAGGACATCTTTCTTTAATAAATACATTGGATTCTGTAAAAACGTTTCAAGTGTTGTCAGTTTTTAATAGTTTCTGTCTCGTCCTCAGATCTGAAAAGTCTGGACTACCTGCTTCGAGACAACACTGAACAGTTGAGATCTGGATCAGTGGGACTAATAGTTTAGTTTACCCGATAGGTTTCTCTGTAGAGCAGTTGGCAGGCGAAGTCAGGACTAAACAACTCATCACATCAACAGACTGAACACAAAACACTGCCAATGTCTCTGTGAAATGAACTGCAACTATAGTATAACAATATAATAACATATCTTCTCCCTTTTATAATGCTAGAATAAAGCTTGAAACTAATTTATAATATAATGTGTGAATTTCTTTTAGGACACCTCACATGGGTGGCCACTAGGGGGCACAGGCTGACAGTTACAGGGGCACTGACCACCCCCTAGAACCGCCCCTGTACATACCTGGAGTAGTATTTTGTTTTGTTCATGCATGTTTTAGTAATCCTGTATGCTGAGCCTGTCAAGAACTTGCACGTGAACATGTAAAACCAGGAAGTGCGCGTTTCTAAAGCCCATACACCATCACTGGGCTTGTTCAGAGTGAATTTTAGCACATAAATGTTCATCACTACATAGCAGTTAGTTCAACAAGTAAAGTAGACGCCAACAAAAACACAAACTTTTTCAAAAGCAATGGCAGGAAGAAGTGTGGCATCTACATTTTAAACCTAAAGTAAAATCCTTACTACAGAGACAGTGAATAAGTCCCAATTTGATGCAGATATCAAAGTGTTTCTGAGGATAATGACAATCACACAACCAATCACAAATATATAAATCTATAAGTTACAATGTTTTTGTCAGCTGAGATTGGCCAGAGGGCTATCTTTCTATTGTAGTCTAACCTGCTCCACAGTCGTTTAGCATTAGTCTCATCATCATAGTCAAATCATTAAAATAGGGAACTAGCTTTCTGAAAAACCTGTGGTTATCCCTACAGTAAACTTGGTAACCTCTTAATAAACAACAGCTTCAAACGTTAATGGAAAAGTGCACATTTAAAGCGACCCTGGCCTTCCTCTTGACCTCATTCCCTAAAAGTCCTGGTCCAGTCTTGTTCCTGGTTCACTCTGACTTGGTCACAGTTCATATTAACTCTCATTAACAAGGCTACTGTTAGTTTTCTTGTTTCAACATTTCTCCAGCGCTTTAAGAAAAAGGTTTGTGTTTGCATAATGCAGCAGATGTCTCATGATCTAAGCAGCATTCCCATCATTATTCACAATCCTTCAGAGCACACAGGGATCTATTATTCATGATGTTGAAACAGGCCTTACAAGTCTCAGTGTTGCACCTCATGCCCATTTATTTAAATATACCGTAAATGAGAGCAGTGGGGAACTGAATAATACAAATGTAGGCTGTTTATTGATAATTTGTCAGGGCTCTGTATCAGCAATTCACCATTTAACAAGCTCCCAGTGATTGTATTTCTCAAACAATAGTTTTGTCTGAAAACACACATCTCTCTTCTTCCTGTATCATCTCTTTTCATTTGGATACAGGTGCACATCAATAAGTTAGAATAACATGGAAAAGTGACATTATTTTAGTATAGATCAATTCAAAGTAGAACACATATAGATTCAGTACAGACAGAAATATTTCAAGCATTTCTTTTTATTTTAATTGTAATAATCCAACCATAAGGGATCACAAGCCAGAGTACTCCTTGTGCCAGTCTTAAGCCTGGATAAATAGAGAGGGTTGTGTCAGGAAGGGCATCCAGTGTAAAACCTATTCCAAATTTATATCCAAGTCTTATTTTAATTGTGATAATTATGATAATTATGAAATATTATGTAATTCTTTGATAGTGAGGTTATGGTTGGTTTTCATTTAAGGTCCTACAGTAAATTATGTTTTTTGAAATAGTTTTGGACCCCTTTGTATTACTATTTTACATTTTATAAACTAAAATGATGTATATTTATGGAAAATGTCTTATTTTGGGGAGCTGGTACTTTGTCTGCTTGGATCAGGTGCCTGATGCCCCCTGCTGGTAACATTGGGGAATGGCCAGAGCATAAAATTTCTACTTAGCACAGCCATTAGCAACGTGACGCTAACAGACGGATAAATGCTCTTGCAACAAGATGGCATGAGCACACAACAAAATACTACTCCAGGTAAGTTTTTGAGGTGCAAACAACATTGTAAAATGGTTAAAAGCTCAAAAAAGTAATTTGAACATTGTAGGGGACCATTAATAACTGTAAGCCATATTCATTACAATGAAAATAAATCCTTGAAATATTTTACTTTGGACTGAATCTATTAATGTGTTTCACTTTGAATTGAGCTGCTGAAATAAAATGACTTTTCTACAATAATCTAATATATTCCCTTTTGCCTTCAAGATTACATTATTTTAGACTTGCTCTGCTCATTATTTTTCATGGTTCACGCTGGTATTTAAGACCTAGAGCCCCAACATCCAAGTCAGCTCTACATTTCACCAACAGCCTCTTCAGATCAGCCCCAGACAGCGCTGTGGGTTGTGTGCACCTTTGAAGTTGAACACAAGGCCACTTGACGCCTAGTTTGTGACTCGGCCCACTCCTCTTTGTTCAAATCATGTCTTGTTTAAAAGCGTCTCTGAGCTGCTGCATAAAGATTATAGCATCACAGTTTGAGACACATCACAAGTTTAAGCTCCTCTCCTCGATCTCTCCACCACAGCAGTACAGCTCAGTGGCCTCACAGCAAGAAGATCCCGGGTTAGAAAAAATCTATGTACCTCACAAAATCAAGGTCAAGTTTGTAGCACATTTAAAACAACTATCACTGCCCAAAGTGCTTTACAGGCTAGTTAAAAAAAACAGTAAATGAGACAAATATGGTGTCATTTAAAAGGAAAATAAACAGACTTTCTTATTTTATATTTAGATTTATTGCCAAAGATCATTGCCACATAGAAATGCACTAATGAACTGTGTTTGTTCCATGTTATAATGTTGTCCCTGCCTCTCACACAAACCTCTGCCCATTTCAGGGACCAAAACATAAATAAAAGCATAATATAGCCCCTTTAACAAGTAAGCTTCACCTTACCTTTGAGATGAAGGTGGAGGTGAGTGCCTTTTATTTCCATTTATCCGTCAGTGTATTTGCTGTCTACAGTATAGGCTGCTCTGTATTTAGAAAGCTGATGCTGCTAACTAACTACTATTTGTATCCATACATTAGAGAAACACTCACAAAACTATTAATAAAAATAGACCATAGCCCTAAATAAACAGACGTATGTTGTCATTTTGTATTTACATTATTATTTTCCACAATATAAAGAATAGCAAGCACCTACTTGTACATATCTATTTTCTCTGTACCCATAATGCCCCAGTCCTACTTGACCTTTGAGCTGCTGCAGTGCTGAGAGCTGGTCTCCTCTCAGAGCCACTCCACTGTACCTCGCCCACACACCTCTCCATTGTTGCTTCTGTTCATATTTTCGGCTCGTTCAGATGATGAGTGTGTGAACGCGTCACTCTGCTTTTTCTCACAGGGACAAAGACCAAGTCTCGGGCCCCCAGTACTGATCCAGCCTCAGGACCAGGAGCTGCAGAAACTCTTCAGATCCTGCTCAAATACAGACTGACATCACCATCATTGAACACATCACTTCAAAATACAAGGTCAGGGTTAGTAAATGGTTTTCCTCTCTTTTCCTCACCCACACTTTGTCCTTTCACTGCTGATACTGTTTTTCTCATTGTACATTTAGAGCCATGTGACAATCTCCTGCCAGGAAAACAACTGCAAAAAACTGGACAGTGTTCGTGCTCCTCACCCTAATAATGTCTGTGCATGGAGTCTGCATGTCCTCCCAGTGTTACCGTCAGGGCTGGGACAAGACACAAATCCCAAAAGAGGAGACAAGACACAAGACTGGGTTAACAAGAACGAGACAAGATTTTCACTCTATTGAAATATGGATTTTACTTGAAAGAAAAATATAATTACTTCATAAAATCATAAAGTGGTGGACAAAGTACTCAGCTTCATTACTTGAGTAAAAGTATAGATCCTCCTGGGCAAATATTACTCCAATACAAGTAAAAGTTGCTATGTCAGATTTTTACTTGAGTTAAAGTACTACTACTAAAGTACCTGCCTTCAAAAATACATATTCAAACTTAAAAAAAAAAAAAAAACAATGTTCCACAATGTTTTTGAAATGAGTGCAGTCAAGAATTTGGGGTAAAATGTCAACTATATTCAAGTCACAAATTTGCAGCTTCAAAAATATGAGTAAAATACATTTTATATAATTTTAGTGAAGAAATATGGGGTTAACGTATAAAACCATAATAGATGAGATTGTTCTATGGCAAAAATGAGCCATATTATAAATAAGGCTGGGTATTATGATCATACTGATCAATTATTTTTTATTATAGAATCATGCAAATAATGTTCAGAGCAAAAGCTAAATCACTTCCAGATTGTGACCAGAGGTTCTTTTTAGTTCCTGAGAGTAAATATGAGTAGTATTATGTAGTAAATAATTATCTTTAGGAAGTAAGTCAGTTGTCTTTTGGTTTTAAGACAATTTCTCTGTAGAAGTTACTTTGGCTTTTTTAGAAATGTAGTGGAGTAAAAAGTATTCTATTTATCTTTTAGAAGTAGTGGAGTAAAAGTAGTAAGTTTCCCCTAAAAATACTAAAGTAAAGAACAGATTCTCAAAAACTATATTTAAGTACAGTACTCAAGTAAATTTACTTTTTTACTGTCTACTTCTGTTAGGTGTTTTTAAAATCAATTTACCTGGTATTTACTTCTATTATTTGAATTATATGCAATAGCAGAGCACATGTACTGCCAAATGTTTTGCCACAAACTCAGCTGACTGACTGACTAAAAGTGCAAACACAACCTGATCCTGAGATCACAAGACAGTTTTCTTCCTTCACGAGGCCCATAGTTTCTGGACATAAGAACCAATCACCTGCAACCCCCAACAAGAAAAAGTGTGGGAAGATGAATGTCTTTGTTGAAAATTTCCAGACTGTAATACTTGGTTTATCTTGGTGAGAAATGTTTTGTAAAATGTGTAATGTTGTTCTGTGTATAACAGATCTCTCTTATAAATGAGACCTTAAACCTCAAGAGATTAACCTGTATAAATAAAGGATTAATAAAAAAAAATATATAATAAAATAAAACCTTTTACCTTGTGGATAATAAGTCGTGTTTATGGTTAATCCAGCTCAGATTTACTGTAACTTGCCTTTTTTATGAAATCCATTCATCTATGTTTAAAATACAGAATTTCCTCAAATCTCAACCTGACAGTGACAATCTCCTGATGCACCAGTGTTATTTTAGTTCACCTCATTCATTTTAGTGACTAAAAACACACAACATGGACAGCCTCATTCATCTTTCTGACAGTGTGTCTCATATGAACTCATTGATCCAGGGCTAAATAGAGACACGTATGACGGCTGACTGAACAGATACCTGTGTAAGTGACTATTGATTATCTTGTCAGGAGGAGCTGTGTGCAGTTACAAGAGAGTTACATGAACACAAAAGCACTTTATACACTAATCAAAAATAATAATAAAGATGGTACAGTAATTAGCCTGCCTGCATTAAGAGACAGAGGAAAGTAACAAGATACTAAAAGAGTACATTTATTTTCAGTGTACATTTTTAAATTATACTTTCACTTGAGTCATTTGAAAGGAATTGTTACTGTACCCAGGTTGTGGTAGTAGTAGAAGTACTATTACTCTTTACCCACACGTATGAATTTGTGCCTAAATCCTGTTACTATGCCTCCACTAAAAGCTTGATCATGGTTCGTTTATCTTAATGTGTGTCCCGGCACTCATCCATCTCTGTACTCTACAGATGGACAAACCTCTAAGACTCATTCATCAGTGTAAATCAATGGAAATCAACCTTTTCCCTCTTCCAGATTGGGAGTGGTGCAGTCTGTCATTGAACCAGTCAAACATGGACATGATAAGTCTTCTGCTAATGTGTTTGACCTCATGTCAGACATGAGACAGTAAGTGATTGGTTTGAATAAGCAAATGTAAAATGAAAGGTGTCTGCACTGTGTAAACTCATGCAAGGAAATGGATTCAAAATACAGCTTGTCTTCTTAATAACGTATACATAACGGACAAGTATGCACGCAAATTTGTTTCTGTCTCACTCAGACCCAAGGATGGTGAGGACTGCATCACATGCAATATTTTAAATCAGTTTTTTTAATATATCATGTGTAGATGGGCTATTGGGTGAATTTACAGTTTATATTACATTTTTTATATAAATTATAAAATTAAGAACGTAGTAAAGTAACTCTGTAGCCTATTAAATAAGCTTTGTGGCGGTGTGCCTATTTTGTAGCAAGTCCATTACCAACAGAAAGAGGCCAACAGACTGCTTCTTCAAAAATGTATGTGATGTAGAAAGACAAGTTTTCTCCTGGCCTCGTGGTGCACTATAGTCCTCTGTTCAGGGAGCGGTATAGCACAACAAAGCTGATGCCAGACGGCAAGAAGGTACTGCCAGAAGGCACGGGATGGTTGGAGGCCTACCATTTGCTTGCACATGAGGAATAGCCTCAAAGACAGAAACATGTGCGGCGGACGTTGGTAAGTTCAATTTTGTACACATTATTATGAAGCAGAAATGATTACTATGATAAATATTTTCATATCTCCCATCACATTGCAGATTAACATTAATAAAATCTCATGTTGTGGCTACGTCGTTGCTATGGCCCGTCTCCAGGCACGTTGCTATGTTTAACATTCCATCACTTTTCTCAAGTCTTGAGCAAAATCCACATTTCTTGAGTTTCACTTGAAGATTTGTTGAGCAGAAAAACCTCAACTGACGACTTTTGTCGACTTTACACCTGTCCACTACCTCCCACTGCGTCTAACACACTTCAGCATGGAGCATGTGAGATTTCAGACTTTATAAACAGGCATCAGGCAATGCCTGTTCAGCCAGTGCAACTGCACTGGGGCCCGGTAGGTTTAGGGGCCTATAAGAGGCTACATCTCTTGTCACATCTGGGGTTAAAATATTTGTAATAAACAAGAGCAACTTAATACAAAATGTAAGACCAGAATATTTACCTTATGTTTAGATGTGTCTTCAAAAAATTAAGAAAATTATTAAAACACAAATGTAAAAAAAAAAAAAAAAAAAAGTAGTAAAATTGTCCTTTTATAAATAGGAATTTCATCTGAATAAAACACCTGTTTTGGCAATAAACTGCAATAAAAACAGCTGACAGCTATGATATTATAGATTAGACATCTAATGCATGAGCTTAATGTACTTCAAATCTTTAGGGCCCATTCTTAAAGCATGCACTGAGCCCCCTGATTACCAAGTTACATCACTGAGTATAATAATGTAAAATATAGATTTTAGGTTTAATGAGGCAAAAATGTGTTATAAATGTTATTTATCAATAGTTATATACGTATGAAATCCTTTTATTCTACAAAATCCTCAAATGTGCGTTCGTATTAACTCAAGGCTATCCAGGTCAGGGCCCAGGGTGTGTTTGAGACTGCGTTTAAATAATGTTGTTAACATTCAAAACGTTATTATTAGTATTTAATATGTACAAATCTAAACTTCTTTGATTAATATTAACATGGTTTGTTGTTTTAACATCCCCAAAACTCAGAAATGCAGCTCATATTAACCTATATAGGCTTTTGTAGAGACATTTTTAGGATTAAAATGGACTAAAGCTTTGCATAAATCAAATAAGTTACATTTACAAGAGCCAAAGATGAATATTTACCAAGACCTAAGCCTGTCTTAGCAAATCAGCATTTATTTAAATAGCTTGTATTAAATATAGCCAGTGTGTTCACAAAGAGAAGTGTTTTCTTCTGTTTGATCGGTGTATGATGTCCTCTTATACAGTCTTTATTTATTATAATTTCTTTTGACTCTTTTACTGTCTTGTCTGTATCATATGTGCTGTTTCAGTGGCCAGCCCAGGTGCAGGAGCACGGCTACTGCAGGAAGAAGAAGAGGCTGTCGCGGAGTCAGGACAAGCCTGAGGGCTACTGGAAGTAGGTAACACAGGACACACACCAACAATATCTGAAAGATTTTTCAGTAACAGCTAAACAGATCCCTATGGTAGACCTCATCACAGCCACAGAAACAGCCATAAAGAAAAACAAGTTGGCCAAATCAGAAGCTCAAGAACTGAGGCTCAGAGTCTCAGCTGCCCTGTCCAGTGCTAAACCACCTCCTCCAAATCTTACCTCAGAAGAAAGGAAGGCTTTAACAGCACTGCAGAAGGACCACAGCATCAGCTTTTTGCCAGCGGACAAAGGTAGATGCGCAGTGATCCTGAATGCATTGGACTATGAGGCCAAAGTGAACAGCTTACTCAGTGATACTACCACCTACAAGACACTGAAGAGAGATCCAACCAGTGGCTACAAGAAGAAGGTTATAGACTGTTTACAGAGGCTGGAGAAAGACCAAGTCATTGACAAGCAACTGTACTACAGACTATACCCGGAGATGCCATTCCCTGCATCTATGGCCTCCCTAAAATCCACAAGGAGGGAATACCACTTAGACCCATCGTCAGCAGCACAGGCTCATTCACTTACAACCTAGCAAAACATCTGGTGTTAATCCTAGCCCCTCTTGTTGGCAACACAGAGCATCACATCAGGAATTCACAAGACTTTGCCAATAAAGTCAAACATCTCCAGCTGGATTCTCATGAGACTATTGTGTCTTAGATGTGATATACCTGTTCACCTGCATCCCCACCACAGAGGCAGTAACCGCTGTGAGGAAGAGAACTGCTTCAAGATGCAGCACTGCAGGAAAGGACAAACCTGACACCGGACCACATCTGCCAACTACTGGAGATGTGTCTCAACACCACATATTTCCAGTTCAGAGGAAACTTTGACGGGCAAAAACATGGATGTGCTATGGGCTCCCCAGTCTTCCTCATTGTGGCTAATTTGTACATGGAGGAAGTTGAGAGGAGAGCTCTTGACTCATTCCCAGGTACTACCCCCAGCCACTGGTTCAGATTTGTGGACGACACCTGGGTGAAGTACCTGTTATTTGATTCAAACCACCCACAACTGACCTGCCAGTCCCTGCTCCCTGCCCTGAACCTGAGCCTCGCAGCACCGCTGCAGAGTGCCCTGTGTTCCTGGGCCTCGCATCCCACCCTCAGCCCCCTGCTGAGGTGCAGACCCCCCAGAGCTCTGGTACTGGAGACGAGCCCCTGCTGATCCACAGCAACACGGTGGAGCAGTACCAGAGTATCTACAACTCAGTGGTGGACGACATGCTCACGTAGGTTTAACTCACAGAGACTGTGTCTGCTTCTGTGAGCTCAGAGTGAAATGATCCACTGTCAGTTCAGGATTTAGCTGAATTGTATCTCACCAGTGTCTTATGTGAGACTTAAATCCTTATTGTGTGCATTTGACAGCTTTAAGAGTGGTCGTCCTCGCCCGTACTCTCTGGAGCTCGGGCGCAGGATCAAGCAGCGGTTGTGGGAGGCTCTGAACCAGCCGTGCCTTACTGTGGAGGAGTCTTCTGAGGGTTCAGGAGTCCAGCTCAGACCAGACCTGTCCTCCTCACATCGACGTGGACATCTCCTGAGAGCCCACCCCCAAGAGACCCCGACACCACTAGCAAACCCTTCAGTTCTCCTCCAGCACCAGCTCCAGCCTCAAACAGCACCATCCTCCTCCTCAGAGTCAGAGTCTGCTTTGCCGCATTCCAGTTCTTCCGCAGCATTTACCACCAGCTGCACCACACCACCAGCCAAACCAAACCTGCCTGCCTCCAAAAGCACGCCTGCTTCTGTAACATCAGTCCATGCAGCATTTTATCATCAAGCTGCACCACTCCCCTCCAGCACCTTCATAAAACAGACACTGTAAAATCTCTGTGTCCTATCCACCCCAAAGCAACGTCTATCAAGTTGCACCTCTATCAGACTTCCATCTTCCTCAAGAACAGACTTAATATTTCCATCGACTAGTCTGTCCCAGCCTCCAGCTCCTTCTCCAGACACCACACCATCTATAGTGTCTGTGTCCTATCCATACCAAGCAACTTCTAACATCAAGTTGCATCTTAACACCACCAGCCTCTAGCCTTAAGCTTCCACCTGCTGCAAAACCAAACTAAATTTTTACCATCTTTTAGTCTGGTCTGCCTTCACTTATTCATAGCAACATTTAACATCACGTTGCACCTTTAGCTTCCTCCTCAGTCTCCAGCTCCTCCTTAAAACAGACATTGTACCATCAAAAATGTCTTCTCCACTTCTCCAGCCTCCAGTACAGTCTTCAAGTTGCATCTTATCTACAAATAGAGCAATGTTATGGACTTATAACCTCGTCCACAGCAACACTTCAACACCAAATTGTTAATCACCATCACACAAACTCCATCAGTGGTGGTCATTCACAACTTGGTCTCCTGTTTTTGCACAGTCTCTCCATCTTCTACTTTAAGTCCACAGCTCCAGGCTCTGCTTCCTGCAGTTTACTTTTCAAGCCTCACAGACCAGGATCTGGAAAATGAAGTTACCACAAAGCTGAGCTCAGTCTTCACTGCCTTTGTCCCTTGAGAGCCTGGACACAGGAAGAATGCAAAAGTCTTCCAAGCACACAAGCCATAGCATATGCACATCAGTAGTAAGTATAGTTTTTGGTCTGTTCTATTCTGATCTTCTCCAAAACATGACTATTCTCATTCTATTTTTACAATAACCTTAGGAGCAGCAGCCTCAACAAAGTCTACAACCAACCCCCGTTCCACCACAGATTTAACCTATAGTCGCTCTGAGGTGGCATAATAATCGCATCAGATATGTTCAGTATAGTTTATAGTTGCAAATGAAAAATAAAAATAAAAATAATCTCACTTTCTTTCTCTGGTTTTTAGCCTTCATCCTGCCACAGACCTCCTGTATCAGCCTCTGGAAACAGAAGTTACAGTCTACCCTCTGTACTAAAACCACCACTGCCACAGACCTGCCACTTACTTCACACTGAAGCTCAACATGAAAGTGTGCAAGTTAAAAAGAAAGTTTTAGGCTTTTGTTTTTGATGTGTAATTGGGTCTCCTTTTCTAAATCACAGTATTTAATCATTTCTTAATTACAGTTTCATGCCTCTAACCACATTGCCATTGCCTGCACCATGTTAAAGCCAAAGTATACAATAAAGAAGGCATTGGTCAGCCAAGTCATTGCACTAAGTACTTTAATAATTACTGTACAGCCAGTCGCCATTGCTCTCATAAAAAAGGCAACAGTCTAATACCAGCCTGACAAATTGAGCTTGAGACAGTCTGAAGAGGTATTTCACTTTGCTTACAATATATTATGCTGTTTTTAGGATTTGTTTTCCTACCCTAATACCTTTTGTATTCTACTCAGCACCCATCAGTTGAAGTCATCCACAAGCCAAGATGCCCAACTGAGTCCACCAGTTTCAGTTTTCATCATCATCTGCTGGTAAGTCATGTCCTTGGATCATTTACCTACAGTATCATAACTTGAATCAAACAACTCATTTCCCATTTGATTTTTCAGTGTAATGGCAAGATCTCCAAGTGTCACTCCAGACCACCAAGACCAAGAAGAAGAAGCACTATAATCTACCATGATGTTCAAATGACTATGAGAGCAAAATCTTGTACTAATACATAGCAAATAAACAGCAAAACGGTTCATTCTGATTGACTGTCTTTGAATACATAAATACTCTAGCAATCGATCTAAAAGTAACAAGGATTGTTTTGCATTCCTCATCTGGAGGACAAACACTTATAAACACTGATAATCTCACTCATCGTTGACTTTGAGTTATGAAGGTGGTGTCTTACCTGTCAGTAAAATAGCAGCTCAGGGAGTAAATACCTATCTTCATTATGCAACAGGGTACAACGCATTAATCACTGCACTGCTGTTTTTATTGATGTACTGTACACTTGACAAACAGCAAAGCAAAGGGATGCATGATTAAGGCATTGGAGCTAGATTAAATGTCTCATATTAAATCTTACCCCCCTAAAGAAAGCATTTATGTTACTGGATATGAATATTTTGAAATGGTACATTTCCAGAGTTTGTTTACTGAAAAACAAAGGTTAGGGTTGTGTAGTTTTTGGTAGATCTCACTACACTCTACAGGAGCCTTTCAGGGACAGGTTGTCCTTGAACAAATACTACAAAAATAGGACCAATATTGAGTTTACTTGAGTTCAACAATTTGGTTCATGAACAGCTAAGCCTTCATACAACAGCGTAAGAATAAAGAAACAAGTGTGCTTCCCCTCCAGAAGAGCTCAGTTTGTCCACCGTGAGCAGGAGAAGGAACACAAACAGCAGGTATTAGGGCTGATGCTTTAATTTTTTTGGCTTATTTTATCTAGAATTTTTTCCATTCTTGAACATGGATTTGTTGTTATGAAAAATACATTCAAATGTTACAAAAGAACAGATTAAAAAATGGGCCATAAAAGCTTTTGTGTCCCCACATGCTTTCTTCCATTGTTCCTTTGTCCTTCATGTCATGATAGCAAAACTTCCTTCACAGAACCCTTTTCCCATTTCATTCCCTCTCCTCTTTGGTTTCAATCAGCCTCTTGGAAAAACAGGATTTTGTGCTTTGGCTCCGGGAACAAGGATACCTCCCAGTCGATCATGTTGCCTTGTTTTTTTTTTTAAAGGACAAATATGGAGGAAAACAGCCCAATCTTCCCTATGGTTGCTCTTAGCCGTCCTGGGTCCCCACCTCTATCACACGCCGGAGATTGGATTGATTTCCCGCCGCACTGGACACTGAGACTGGGATCTGAGAGGAGAAAATTCAGCCCATAGATGCACCTGTATGTTGGTGACACATGCCAGATTGCCGTAGTGCTGTAATGCTGGCGCCAAAAAAGGCCAAAGTGATGATTACTGCTCTGACAAAGGCACCGGGAGGGATATTGTCCTGCTCCTTCCATCTGCTGTAGCATTTTCATGTTTTCTGATGAGCTAACGTCCCAAAAAGAAAGGGCGTTAGTCATCTCTGTGAAGTGTTGTCCTTTTAGTTCAAGACAGACTGTGTTGTGCTTGATTAAAGTCATCAAGGGTTTTGCGCAAACCTCTTTGTTGACCGAGAACAAAACTGGTAAACATGTTGACAATGCTCGGGCCATTAATTGCTGGCGGTGTAATGTCACGACCGACTGCCTGAATGACATGCAAAACGGTGTTAGGTTTTTTTGAGTGGGTGGGTGGGGTGGAGGGTGAGGGGGGGCAGATGGGATGATTGTCGGTTCAAAAACAAACTCGTAGCTCCTGCTGTTTGAGAAATAAGTGTGAAGCTTAGGTGAAAAGGCCACATGAAACCTCTGCCCACTTCACTTTGGTCACACAGGTGCTGAGAAAAGATGTACCGAGTATGAGCAGACAAATCGACATGTACTCTTTGTAACTGCACTACACCGTTTTTATCATGAATACAAGGCAGAGCACAAGGGCCCATTGAGCATGTACTATCAGGATAATTATACTGTTCCCACTCAATTGCACTAACTGTACAGTTCAGCTCAAAACAATGACTAAAATGTCATGGTGTACTTTTTAGAAGGGTGCAGTCATCATCTATCTACAGTATATTGTGACTATGCTGATTAGGCACAGCCACAATCTCTATTATTTGTTTTTGACATATTAAAAAGATTCAGCATGAAAAAGAGTATAACCACTTTCCATTTAACAAAAGACTATGTAAATAAATAAGGGTAAAATTAATTCAATGTTTACATAAGGACTATATGGGAATGTTTGTTTTATTAAAGATAGGCCTAGCAGTGAGTTCCAACAGGTGGGACGTGATCTAAAATGTAGTTCACAGGAAGGATAACTATAATTCATTTAATGGGAACCTTAATATTTTTAATTAGGCTACATGAACTGGTGACACATATTTTAAAATATACATGCTATTAAGACCATGGTAAAATACACAGACAATATTTTTCCACTTCAGATGCCCACAAGCTTCAGTGTTTAGTTCATTTTTTTTTTTTTTTTTTGGACTCAGTAGTTTACTTTGTAGTTTGTTCTACAATGTAACTCAAACTCTTTTCTTATTAGTGTATTAAAGTCAATAATTAACGTATTTAATCAGCTAGTACAACATTTATTAACAGAAGTCAGAAGGAGAGGTAAATAGATAGCCTAGCCTACCTGACAAGTTTTGGAAATCGCCATTATTTTTAAATAGGCTAGTCGTAAAAGAATAAACTATTTTAACTATAACTTTAGAACAAATTTAGAAATATAATGCAAGTGAGACGTGTATTGCTGGGTTACAGATGACATCACTACATTCTATAGGCCTGTAGTATTTAATGAAGGGGGGGTATAAAATACCTATATATATAAGTTATGGTAAAACTGGCTCCTCCCCCATCTGAGAGCGTGAGATCATCACATTCTAGAATATGAAAATAACCAACCATCAGTGTAAATCCATCAGTGTAAATCAAAAGAGTCAAGTTCCAACTTTATTACGCTGCGTCCCAGAATCTACGTCGGTGACGTGTGACGCCCGCCTCTCGGCTCACGGTGCATTCTGGGTCCAACCCAAGATGGCTGCGCCCTGGCTGCAGTGCTGAAGAAGTGGCTCTTCGGAGAAATTCGTAGGATTCTGGGTGATTTCCGCGAAAACCAAAGCAGGAAGCTGTCTCGCAGTGACGCGGGTTTGCAGCAGAGGAGCGTCGGCCCCCAGTGATCGCTCGGTGCGGCCGGTGCCGCGTGTGGCTGTGGCAGACTGTCCGTGTGAAGATGGGCCTCGCTCCCAGCCGCTTCCCATAGCGAAGAGCCGTGGGGAGAGGAGCCGCGGATTCCCCTGCAAACACGCGCCCGTCCTGCTCGGCTTTGACGGCTTTGACTTACTGTACAGGCTCTGGACGCTGCCCTACAAGTTTCTGACCAGGATAGTTTGTGCGACTGTGTCTGTCATCGCCCGCAGACGGAGAGCTTCCCCAGCGCGGGTTGACAATCGCAACGGACCAAGGTTTGCACGCTTCTGCACGCTCCGCTGCGGGACTAGCGCCATTTCTGCACATCTGCTCTGTCTCACCTGTCTCACTGCTTGTGCTGTTTCGCAATTTAGCTGGAAATTACGCTTTAAATAGCCCGAGCTACACATGCAGTCTGACAGCTGACAGCGCTAACACGGAGAGCTGTCAAATTAGCCGCGCTAGCTTTGCTAACAGGGAGCTAGCCGGCTTATTTGAGACCTGAGCAGCCCAGAGCCCGGACTGAGGCGTCCAGGTGAACAGACGCTGTTAACATGAATTCATACAGGTACACAAACTAACACACAACACCCCAGCGTCACAACCCCGCACCACAACATCACCAAGGGTTTTACACTCAAAGTGAAAGCAGCCAGCTTGGTAAACTTTCATCTAACTTTTAGCTGCAGGATCAAAGTGGACCAATTTCAAACACATATTGTTCAAAGTGCTTTTTTTATTTATTTCACAAAATGTAGAACAATTTTAATGGCTCATATACATACTAGATTCAGATATTTGCAGGTTTAGTACAGGAGCTACATGTTAATTTCACCTGATAAGTCTTTACTTAATCAACTAATATTTGTAGTTAATAGTTTAAATATAAAATTGTACTGCTTTTAAGTCACACCCCCACTACACTGACTGCAAAAGTATTTGTTTGGGTACATCTTAACCCAACCTGATATCTGCTTCTGCTATTTATGTTGTCAAATGTGTGTATGTTTTTCTGCATATGTGATTCTGTTTTTATAGTAATCCCTTAATTGAAAAAAGATAAATGTATAATTATTGTTTAAATTCTATAACAGATATTTACACTTAATATATGCAACAAGTGGCACGCGACAGAGGCAGTGCTTTGAAGTAAAAACACAACATTCGTTTCTTTGATATTGCACAAAGACTTTGAAACCAAGAAGCTGAAGTGATACTGTTACCATTTTTAGCTCAACCTTTTTTAAAGGGGATTTTTGTGCGGCAGTCACCCTATCTATAATGCTGACTTGTATTTTGTTTTTGCTTATTGGAGCTTTAATCGGATAAATGCCTTCTCAGTGAAAGTTGGCAAAATGCTGCATGTCTGAAGAGTGCTGATGTTGAGAGCTTGTTGATAGTCGAAAGTCTTAAATTATTAATGTTATATTTTGTGTCCATTTGTGAAAAAGTACTATACATTTATGGCTTAAGCTACAAACATCATTCTCCTACATTTCAAAGTCAGTGTTCAGAATTAACCATCACACCTAACTGCATTTTTTTACAGGAATTAAAACTTTGTCAAGCCAAGCTGAATGTGACTAAATTGTAGGCCCACTGCCCAAAGACATGCATTTACGTTTAGGTCAAACAGTAAATGGAAATGGCCCCTAGTGAATGAATGTGAGAGGGGTTCTCTGTATGGCTGTATGCTTTGCAACTTACTGGTCACAGTCAAGGGTGTACCCTGCCTTGGGCCCGAAGGAGCTGGGAAAAATGAATGAATACATTTATTTATTTATTTATCTGACCTTTATTTAACCAGGTAAAATGCTTCAGAACCAATTCTCATTTACAAACATGACCTGGCCAAGTGGCCCTGGCAGGAATACATAACATACATACAGCTGTACATAGAAAGAAATATGCAAAACAACACATACAGCTAGACAAAAATGCACAAAACAACACAGAACAAGAATGTAAAAATTGGAAAATAAAGGAGAGGGGAAGAGAAGCATTAAATAATTGATTGATCTTTGGTTCAGCTAAAAAAAATGTTGGCCACAATAAAATAATCAGAGTTACAGTTCAGTCCCACAGTCAGGCCAGTTGAGAACCACTGCTATAGAAACATTTTAATGGGTCAATAACAAAACCTCTCTGCATCTCCCACAGGGCACTAATGAAAATGGACTCAGAGCTCCACTCGCCGGCCCTGGGTCTGGCTGAGGAAGAGGAGGCCGACATGAACGACTGGAAACTCCCCCTGGCCTTCATGAAGAAGAGACACTCGGAGAAGATTGAGGGCTCCAAGGCCTTGGCCCAGAGCTGGAGGATGAAGGACCGGGTGAGTGTGTGCTCTGTTTGTGATGCTTGTAATTCAGTGGCTGAGCGACACTGCCGTCCCAAGCTGTGGGTAGAGGTCACAGGGCGAGAGCTGTTTGGCAGTTTTATGAAGTTGGACATCCCCAGAGAAGCTAATGAAACAAAGTCTGGGCAGTTGACTGTGGCCTATACAGGACTGTTCAAGTAACTGGTGACTATAGTTGAATAATGACATTTGAAACTAGGGCAATAAGTAGTAGTACCTCATTGCAAACAGTTGGAGCAAAAGGAAAACAAAAGTATGACTAGTTGGTTTCGAATTGCATTGTGACTTTTAAGATAGAAGCAGGCCCTTTCTATGAATCATATTGTGTTGACAGACACCTAGTTTAAAATAATCTTATATAATGTTTTAAAATCTTATATTATTATTTTTATCTTCTAAAGTAAAACTGAAGATTAGCGACATTAAGCTACACTTTGTGCAAATAGCCAGCAGCTTGTGTTTATGTGCGCAACAGTGCATGTTATTGTTTTTGCAGAAATTGAATAAGTTGTTTGGTAGAGCTGAACTGTGTCTGCTGTTTTGTTACAGTGAATGATGAGTAAAATGGGCCATTTAGACTCTCAGTCTGTTAACTGAGATGAGTATTAGTATGAATTCATTATCAGTGTTCATTCAACATGTATTATCACAAATAAGGCATGTTTTTATATATGCGATGTTTTCAATGTCTTTTACAGAGAAATATCAGTCATGGTTTACCAGTAATCAGCACAGTACAATGTCACATGTCTTTTTATGTTATCACATGAACACTGATATCATGATAACGTCACTTGATGTTTCATCAGCACTGATGAAACCATTAATGCTGATAACATTATAACAGCACTGACAAAGCCTGTGTAGATTAGCTGATTGAGTTCTCATCCAGAAGTTTTTATATTTGGAAGAAGTTTCAAATGCAGGAATCATAATGCGAAACCACAAAGTTTGCTGTTTTTTAGTTTATGATACTAAAAGTCAGTCAAGAATATAACAAATCCATGAAAAAAAAAAAAAAAACATGTCTTCAAACAACTTGTGGCAGTGAGTCTTCTGTGGGCTGGTTTTACAAATAATATTATTATTATTTAATTTGCCTTCTGTCATAACCTGGCTCAAGGAGATGACAAAGGGACGCCAGACAACAGGAATGTATCAGAAATAATTAGATTTATTTTAAAATAGGGTTAACCGAAAGAGGGAAAATTATATAACAATGGGATATGATTGTCTGTACTGTCAGTGATGTAGATGGGTGAATGCATGAGTGGTCGTAATGTATGAAGTGTTGTATATGTGAAGCTAAAGTAAAAGGCTAACGGAGGTTAAGGCAGTGCGGCGCGGGTCACAGCCTGAAAGAGAGAGACCCGGCCGGCAGTAGGCGGGCCTTTAAATAGGCGTGGCGCGCCGGGCCCAGACGCACCACACACCCCAGATCCGCCCTCAGCTCCACCTGCAGACAGATATAAACAGACAGGCACAGGCAGCCACACACAGCACAACTACTATAGAGGAAGGGGCCGTGACACTTCATAAGTAAAGCATATATGATTGAAGTTGTTCATAGCAGCATGATAAGACAGTTGTTTACAGTCATATACAGCTTGTATAATGCTTCATAACCAAGCACAACCTGCAAGAGCCACATACACTGTATTAATCACACAATGCTTTTGTAAACCTGTTCTTTTCTAATGACACTATTTGAGAAGACTTGAAGAGAGGACTCAGTGGTAAATCACTGCTTACCCTCCTTTTTATTACAATACCAATTCATTTCATTCTGCTTGGAGCTAGCTGCGCTACACTTTGACGGGGGAACCTCAAAGCTTTCCCTCATGAATGGCTACAGTGTGTTCCAGCTCCTTTCACCTCTCATAAAGCTGTCGTTTGATCCACTGCATTGCCACCAACCTGATTATTTCACTGCCTCTCGGCTACACAGAGCTACTGCTGTAATGATGGCCAGAGCTTCATAGTCGTATATAACCCTGTCCAGCTCCACAGCTACTCGGTAAATACACCCAAATGAAATTTTAACATCTTGCCGCTGTTCAGGCCTCTCGAGAATTACACCTCACTGTTCTCATAGTGTCAGGCTTCAGGGAAATGTTGAATAAGATGACATCATTAAAAGTGAATGTAGTATTGATTTAAAAGAGGTAATAAGGTCTGGGCAAAATTGGTATTTTTATCAGAAAGTCATGCTAAATTAAACTGGTTACATTTTCATAGCCAACAGCGTTTTCTCTCAGTAGACTTCTGGTTAACATTTGTACCGATGTGTGCTGTTCTGCAAGGCTCAGTGCTGGGTCTAAAGAGACATGCATTGCACTGCACTGCATGGTGCTGCTCAACATGCAGCACTGTGCAAAACTTTTAGTGAAGAGTGAAAAATGTGAGTGCTTTTATAAATATAGTGTGTTGGTTTTGTTTTGAAAATTTCAGGAAAATTTTGTAATGGGCCAAGGACAAAATTATGAATTTTTGTATTGACAGTTTAGATCCAGGAGTGCTTTAAGAGATTCTGTACTATTTTAAAGGTACTATGAGCAGTATATATATTTTTAATACTTCATAAAAATTACCCACGTGTCCCTTTGTGAACCTGTTTAAATCAAATTAGTTTTACTGACAACAATGGTACAGCTGATTTATTTACAATTAAACAAATATTTTACATAATGGCCAAGTGGTTTATGTTTACATTTTTTGTTTTGGTTCTAAAAACCTTGCATCGCTGATCATCCAATTAGTAAAGTGAAAAGAGCTTCATGCTCTGGTTGCCACATAGGACAATCTGTACAGCAGCAGTTGTGGACACAGCTAACAGCAGAGCTACAAAATTAGTTGGCAAAAGAGCAAACTGTGACTGGCATCCCACAGAACTTGGTTTTGATTTAGACTGCAGTACCGTTTTTAAACCAGTAGGAGCGCATGCTGCTTCCTCGACCTTTAAGATACGGACCGAAGATACAAACTTTGCTCACTAAAAGGACAAATGATTTGTTTTAGGAAATTCTTTACCATTGTGAGACAAGGATTTGTTACTCAATGGAAAGAGCATTTACACCTGAACTGCATGATCTTTGAGCTTGAGTTCATGTCTGGGCACTGTATCTTTTCCATTGTGAGATAGGACAAGTGCCTTGGCAGAGGTCTGTGCTCTTTGAGCCCTTCTTGTTTCTTCTTTCTCACAGTTTTGCATATATTTGTACATTGATACACTTTTATTTGTTCATAGCCTTTATTTAAAACCTGTCCAAGACTTTTTTGCTCAGTACATGACAGTAATCACAAAATAAATATTAGCTCATTGTAAAATATACATTTCAGATGAACAGTCCTATATTGTGCACTGTATTGTGTGAGCTGGACAGAATAAGACATGTTAGAGCAGTAAAGCCAGGCAGTCAGGAATTATATTATAAGAGCAGCGTGAGGCCTTCAAGTGGGCCATAAATGATGTTGTGCACTGTGGGAAATCTGAGGTTTTGCTCTTGAAAACGAACAACCACTGAACACTTGAACCAGAAACACAGGAGGAGGACAAATCAATCTGCCGTCACTGGACCCCTTTGTCCTTGTAGTCTGTGACTTTGGCATGCGCGTGTGCCTTTAACGTTTACAAACTCTATTTGGACGAAGGAGGGTGTATAGTTTCTGCACCTGCCACACAGAGAGTGGTGATAAGAGCTTTCAGATAGCAAAATTGTTATCAGTATTGTTTAGGAGCAGGGCAAGGTCAGATGGAGCACCAAAACAATCAGAAAGTCATAAAAATCTTAATGTTATTTTGTTTATTTTGCGGGAATTTGGGATTTGTCTCAGAAAACATGGATTTGCTTGTTTTAAGAATTCAGTGATTCATTGTGTAGTAGAGTTGATGCATTATGCCAGTATTAGCAAATGAAGATGAACTTTGACCTGATAAGATAAAGTGTCATTTGCTAGAAATTAATTACAGTTTTATCTATTTTTGCACAATGAATTGCACAGATCACAATGTTTTTGCACTACTTCTTGGGATTTTAATGGTGAAGGTGTGTGGGCCTGGCCATGTTGTATCTTAGGGACTTCCATATTAAAACTTAGTAATCTACCTAGCATATAGCCATCTATTGCATGTTCTTCTTTGTATTTCTTTACCATTGTGACCTCAGCTGGTTAAATGATTTATACTTCATTCTCATTGGTTGTGAATTCTTGCATATTTTAACTGCACTATAGACATTGGGTTTTCTCTTCCAGAGGGTGCATTAACTTACATATTACTTTAGCATAGGTTGGACGTCGGATCTCCTTTGTGATGAAACTCTCTCCATTTATCTGGGCTTGGGACCGACACAAAGTAGTAGTAGTACAATGACTTGTGAATCTTTGTGGCTGGATAAACTACACTAAAGACATAAGCCTCATAAAAGTTGCTTTGCTTTTGTTGATAACCCATTTAACAACGTAAGCTATGTATTACAGTATATAAAAGCTTCCACAATGCTATGCCTGTCTTCAAACTTTTTTGTTCTTTTTAATAAAATTGTCAGGTCCCTTTTGGGATGTTGACGTCAGAGTGGTCTGACGCAAACTTAATGGATCACGGAGTCTCTGTCTGCTCTGTCACCGACACGCATTTGTCCCTGTCGACACAGAAATAGTGCTGCTGAGTTATACTTTTAGGTCGTGCTGTTGTGCTTGTCCTGCTTAAAGGTAGATGGCAATTGATCCAACAGCAAGTAGACAGGAAGTGGTGTTTATGGTCAGGGGACAATAGGAGCCGTATAAAGCATCACATCCTGTTTTCCTAAAGCTAATCATCATTTTCCTCAAGTACTTTACATCTTTACATGATGTAGATCCACGTTGATAATACAGATGATGAGCAGAGGATTCAAATGCAAGTGACAGCTGCCAAACCAGTCTTTAGGTGAGATGATTTTGAGTTTGTCTCATTGTTTATCATTTCTCATTAGTAGCCCAAATGTTGGCTTTATCTCAGATGCCTATTGTGCTGTTGGAACATGCAGCCTGTTATAATTATGTAGGATAGTGAGCTAACATTATGACTTGTGACCTTTGAATGATCCTCACAATCGATTGATAAAAATATTCAAAGGTATTTAACATGCACAACTGATTTCCCCTGGTCTATGTGCTTTCTTTATTTGGTTGCACTGCTATGTGTTGAAAGGTCGATTGGGCATTTTGTAAAGTGTAAAAGTCTGCAACATAAAACACACATTTGTTATTGCAATGAAAGCAGCTCTTGGCAGAACAATTATTGCAGTTGGTTAACTTGATAAATACATTTGTAACATAAGTAGAGCAGCCCTTCTGTGAAAATGCCCATGGATCTTTTTAAAACAATATGACACATGTAAAGGGCCATTTGTCATTTTTGTCTTCTTTTTTTAAGCATTGGCCTTAGTAGCTGAATATTTGATCCATCTTGAAGCAATAATTTAATGTAATGCTTAGTCACTATGGGTTTCTGTACAATTGTAGTCTTGATTAATGAGTTGTTATTCCTGAAATGTGCCACGAAAAAAAATTTCCTCATTCTCATTCTTGTGGTTATCACAAATGCAATTTTTGACTCTTCCGAGTAATGAAATCAATAATGCATCAATATTCAAGCTCATTGAAATAATGTAGAAATGGGACAATGGGTCTGTTCCTCTTTATCTTCTACATCGTTAGTCGATTCAATGTGCACACTTCATTGGGCAGGGAATAGATTTTAGACACAGATAGTATTTGTAAGGGCTATAAATAATTGCTTTATTGAATGTTGGCAACAGTTTAGCCACATTAACAACACCACGAGTTCACCACACACACTGATTCATACTAGTGAGGTTTGTACATTTACTGGACATATTTTTATGAAAAAGCAGTTCATTAGTTGCATTGGAAAAAACGTCAGATCCATTTTCTTCATGCATCCGTGTAATTAGCGGAGACTAGTGGTAGCTGTTTTTATCAGGAAATTGAAATAGATTTACAAGGACTTTGTATGAGAAACTCTGCAGTTCCTTTTAGACCCACTCTGCGACTTTCAAAAGTGGCCCTGAACAATGTAAAAATGTAAAACTCACGTCTTTGTTCATGAATGCAAAGTCAGATCTGTAAAGGATAAAGGTCTTTTGGTCCTCATTACACAGTATGTCAACACAAAGACATTGTACTTCCATTTAAATGTTTCTTTTTCTCCAGCAAAAAAAGCTACAGATATGATGGCGTGGAGTGGTTAGTGCTCCTGTTTCTCAATAAAGAGGTTGTGGGTTTGATTCTCGGAGCCAACTGTGACAGTGTTTCTCTGATTAGAGTCTGTATGTCCTTCCTCTGTTATTGTGGGTTCTCTCCTGGTACTCTGGTTTCCTCCCAGTGTCCGAAGACATGCATGTGCTTGATGCGTTGGTGAATCTAAATTAAAGTAAATGAATGTTAAAGTGATACCATATTTTTGTTGCTTTGTCCACATTACAACAGAGCTAATTCTATGCTACAATATGCCAACATGCTGGTTATGCTTAAAAGGAAGCTAGTGGGGTGTGACAGGATCTTGTGATCTTGTGATCTTGTGATCTCGCAAGATAAAAATGTCTCAAGATTCTTGTGAAGGTAAAAATTGGTCTTGTGATCGCAGGATCAGATTCTGTTTGCACTTTTTTTTTTAGTCAGTCATTGCCTATAATTCAGAAGATAGAAGTAAATACCAGTCATTACAAGTTGATTTTAAAAATGCACCTTAATGATTTTGCATCTTGTGATTTTCAGGTGAATAAATTACACGTTTCATTTGTGTAAAATCCCTATTTCAGTAGTGTAAAAATTTTGCCTCATCTCGTTAACCCAGTCTCATGTCTTGTCTCGTCTCTTGGGATTTGTGTCTTGTCACCCCCTTAGAAACTAGTCATGCCATAGCCAAAATTTTATCTCAAAGCCATGAGCTATTTAAAAGTAGTCACCTAATTCTCATTTTATAGTTAACAATAATAAACAACACTGTTTTTTGCTGAACCCTCCAATACTCTTAACCTGTCGCTTCCTGCCACCACCTATCTATGGCACTCCTTCGGCAGATCAATGCGCCCCACCATTGTAATAACCTTCATTTATTGCAGGTTTTACAAATGGAATAACCATTGTGCATTGATCGACACGGCGTGTGGCGCTTAGGGCAGCTCTGAGTCTTAAAAGGGCACTGAGGCACAAGGCTGGGAAGTCCCCTGGAGTCAGCAGGAGCAGTTATTAATGCGGTCTGGACAGCAACTAATTATAAGCACAGAGCCTTACAGGAAGACAGCTACACTCAAATCTACATCCAGGGATAACACACGTGCAATACATCTCACTTTGTCTGCCCATTCATTCTTCTGCGTCTATTGGCTTTTCCTATAGGTTGCATTAACTTTGTGTTGCAAACAAAATAATCTCTCCATCTTTCAACCAGTGCTCTAATGCCTTTTTCTCCAATCACTGTCCTTCTCCTAACACTTGTCAATCTGTATGTTATTGGTAATCTATAAAGTCTATTGCCAGGCACTCAAATTTAACTTTGTTTAGTCTTTCTCTGCACATTTATGTTGGCAGGAAACAGACAGGGGTCACTTGTCTGATGGAGATTTACTACTTTTGAGTAAAATAGCGTTTTGTTCCTTTTTGGGGAACTTGCCACATATATATTAACTATTAGGACTTAGCAATTATGCATAAAATTGTGATATGGACATGATTTTTTTTTTTTTTTTAACAATGACGTGGATTAAGATTAAATAATGAACAAGCCAAACACACTGGAGTGGCCGATTCCTATTTCATTACTCTCATTTTCTGTCAACCTGCTATCTGTATTCTAAAAAGGCAAAAGATACAAAACAACTCTGAAAAATCATAGTCCCTTATTATATTGTTAAGGGATTAGCTGTGCAACAGTGCAAACTTCTGAATTGTGGGGACAAACATAATATAATTAAATCTTTGTTAAGTGTATCCATTTGAGCCAAGAACTTTCTAAAACTTATCATTTGTTTGTTTACTGACCCCTTTGTGGCTGGAGTTAGTATTGTTTGCCCTATTTTGTAATGGTACAGAATAATTCTCTAACATTATAATCAAACTAATGATTTTCTCCTTGGCCTTTTACTGATCATTCCTGAAAATTTCCTTAGAATCTGATCATTACTTTAAGTGTTATCTTGCAAACAGACAAATCAACAACAAACTAACCAAAGTACAAAATACAATAAATGTAATATGATTTCTACATTTCTATGGGACTTGATTACATTCATCAAAATTGAATTACTAGTTTTCTGTCCAAGATTACCTCATTTCTTTTCCAGCTAAGAAAACACACACTGCTTTTTTGTGCTCAGTGGGAAGTGAACACCTCCAGATCCACCTGTTTCCCCAAATGTTTGTATAAATAAATTACACTGGTCCAAGCAAAATGCTTCCGGAACAAAAGTAGTGAAATTTTTCTTGGATTAGGTTACTAATAAAGAAAAAGTAAGTCAGAAGTGCAGATTGGCTATAGTTTCCAAGAAAAAGTATTGGGTCAAAATAGGAAATTTATGCAAAATAAGGCAAAAACGGTCGTTTATCAGAAGGTACAGTGAGTCTACAACCAGTTCTATCTGAAAGCCTGTCTGCACATTCCAATACATTCATTTTAATATGTCTAGAGTTTTGACATAAAATGTTTTGTTTTTATTTGCAGAAATCTCTCCGGAAGTGGACAAAATGCATGCATGTAGAGAAATTAAATATTTTCAAAATATAAACATTATTTTTAAGCAAAAATGCCTAAATCTATTGTATAAACAGATGTGATTTTGATGTGAAACAATATCATTAAATATCTTGAATACATTAGCTAACCAGCACAGTTATCAATTGATTTTCAGTTCATCTTATCAAAATAAATGAGATTTAGCCACTTTTATCTCGGAAGCAGATCGAGTCCAAAAATTTGTAGACCAGTGTTATTGCGCGCTGTCTGTACAAGAGCCTCCACAGCATGTTGTCTGCTTCCTGCGCAGTAAATTTCCAACAAATGAACCATAATAAACTTGTTTTTGAAATAATGTTTTGTAAAATAACAACAACAAATGCTCAAAACAGAAAAGCCTGCATCTGTTTGCCGTCACACTCGAACGCTGATAAGCAAAAAACACAGCTAGCTCATTTGTCTGTATTATCGTCATGCAAACGGATATCAAACACATTATGAATTGCCATCACTGGATGCTAGATGGAAACAAATAATTTTATCAGTACTGTTTGTTTTAGGATGTTAATTATCTCGCTGTCTCTGGCTTCTTAATTGTAAGCATGATTAACAGCTCCCCTTTCTAATTGTTAGTCTAGTCCTCCTTCACTGCACCCTGGTGGGCTACGTTATGACTTATTTATGTGTTGATTTAAAAACTGGAAATACAGACCTCCACCAATGCACAGCCAACTTACTATCCATTGTTCAGGAAAAGTATTATTATTGATAATAATAAAAAATAAATATACTAAATTTAACAAAAAAAACAACATTCTGAACAATGGATAGTAAGTTGGCTGTAAGATGAGTTAAAAAAATAATGATAGTGAGTAAAACTTGAAATTAAAAGATTTAGACATATGAACATCAAATTAAGCAAACAAAAAATATTAGTTGTTGAAAACTTGAGATTTTGTTGGCCTGAAACTCAAAAATCTTTTTTTTATTTTTATTTTTTTATGCAGTTTAACAATTGTCCAATCATTTCTGCCTTTACTCAGTCATTGTGGCTAGAGTTAGTGTCTTTGGGCCTATCTCGCAATGGTACAGAATTCTACATCCAACAGACCATTGCTGTCAAATGGTTTATTCCTGGAGGTTGAGGTAAAAATAGCATTTTTTTCTACTTACCTTCAACACTTTCTTTGACATTTTGCTCGATGTGACAGTTACATCTTTACTCTCTCCTTGGACTTTACATTAACGCCTCTCGATGGTTTGCTGTCATCTTAGCTGCTATATTTAAAGGCCACATCTGCTCATGCTATTCCCGATTGAGTTTGTGGTTTTGCTGTACCTTTTGAAATATCAGTGTCTGTCTCCAGAATATTATTGAAGACACATCAAAGAGCTCATGGGGAATAGACCCAGTACAAATGTTGTAAATACACTGTAAAGGTTTAACAGAGGTGTTGTCTGTCAGCCCTGTAACCACCTTTAAGGTTAGGTTAAGGTACACTTTATTGTCCCTGTAGGAAAATTTGTTCTTGTAAAGAGCAGTGGGCGCCCAGGGACCCTACTGAAGAAAAAACACACAGAGACAAGGAGAACACGCAAACTCCACACAGAAAGGCCCCACACCGTCCGGGAATTGAACCTGGGACCTTCTTGCTGATAACCACTTTGCCACTGTGCCCTTCATGCCACCTATCCAAAAATAGTAGTAGTAAATAGTAGAAATGTGAATAATTATTTTGCAGACTTAAAGCTTTTTTACACACATTTACCTTTAGCATACCTTTACTACCAATTGTGGCTTAAATTCTTGCATTTATCTATGCTATTTTAGTTTTTGGTTTGTCATGATTTTTTTTTTTTTTTAATGATCATTTTGGTCCTGGGGCCACAGTGGCAGAGCGGTTAGTATTCTCGTCTCCCAACTCACAATCTCTCTGGGTGGAGTCTGCATGTCCTCCTCATGTTACCGTGAGTTCCCTGCAGGTTCTCCGGCTTCCTCCCACCGTCCAAAGACATGCATGTGTTAGGTGAATTGGTGACTCTAAATTGCCCCTAGTGAATGAACGTGAGAGTGAATGGTTGTCTGTCAGTGTTTGTCTCTGTGTTAGCCCTGCGACAAGCTGGCCCCTGCCCAGGGTGTACCCTGCCTAAGCCCCAAATTTACTGGGATAGGCTCCCTAACAGGAATAAGCAGAAGAAGGTGAATAAATGAATGAATTGTAGTCCTTTAAAGATGGTACTTTGAGATCCAAATATTTTCTGAGATGGTACTTGGTATAAAAAGTTTGAGAATCACTGTCCCATAAGAATTGAATGGGAAGCTGTGTCCAAACTTTCATTTATAACCACATTTGCTCTAAAGGGTGGTTAGTCGGTCACCTGTTTAACCCAAAACACAAACTTGTATGTTGGTAGATAGTGCTAGGTTATTCACTGTATGCAAAAGCATTTAGCCTAATAAAAACAAACGCAGTTCATTGGTCAAATGATCAAGTTGAAAATAAAAATATAGGGAACACCACTATCAGGTGCCTAAAAGCTGCAGTAGCAGGCCTTCTGTTTTATAAGCCTGAGTCCTCATTGATTTTTCCTTGTGTCTGTTCTGAGCTTTCTGTCGAGGGACATCAAAAACCCTCTGCTTCTTTGAAGGATGAAAAGTGGAAGTCTTCCATAGAGCAGCCCAGGAAGCCTTACCAAGTGTTAGATCTGGTGACTGGGGAGACCATTGTTGGCTTTTACCTCATCCAAATGGCTCTTGAGGTATCTTCAGGTGGACAGATGGTGTACACATCCAGCTTATGTCTTATACTGGTGTACTTCAGCCATTTTAGACATCTTAAGCTGAACAAGCACATCATTTTGCGTAATTTTGATGGAAAGAGCAGTAAATTAGATGTTTTTAGGAAACAAAATGGCTGGTTATTGTGAATGTAATTGAACAAATAACATTTGCATATTAGCACAAGCCTCTGATAGTTGTGTTGCAAATGTAGTGCTAATAAATACAACAGCTAAATATCAACCTGCTAATGCTCTCTGTATAAGCACTGACATTAAACATCTGTCCTTTTTCTGTACAGTTTGTAATTTTTTTATGGCTTATGCTAATGCTTTTATTGAAATGTATTGTGGCATGCTTTGCTTATGGCGCCATAATGCACACACGGTATGTAATTTACAAACAATGGGGGGTCTTTTGTTTATTACTAATTACTACTACAACTATCACATAATGCCATCCCCTTACTATTTGAAAAGATAATGGGCAGAGCTAAAACAATTTTTTTTTTTGCCAAAAACATTGATTAAACTACATTTGTTGTCTACCAGATTGTTTTTTATTACTGCGTCAAAATAAACTAGAAGTACAATTGGTAAAAACTGTTGACATTGACCAGTTTAGATGGTAAAAAGTCCTTGCCCAAATTATGTCAAACTAATATAAACTTTATACACTAAACAGCAGGCAGTCCTAATAAAAAATAGCCTACATAGTGTGAGAAACATTTATTAGCAGAACATCTTTCTAGACTGACTCTCTTATGACTTTTGAGGCAATCAAGATTAAATTTGTCCCTATTCCAGACCTGTAATCGTGTCTGTCTATAATATTCAGTGGTTTGGAGTCAAGTATATTGCTTTTGGCCCAAAGACACACAGTAAATTAAACCAGAGTTTCTGAGTAATGGACCTGTCCCTTGACTTTGTATCAGAGTTATTATGGCTGTATATCACAGTGTAATCAGGCAGAAAACCTGCGCATGAGTGCCAGTAGCAGGTCGGGATTTTGGCACTCATGAAGTTGGCAGGAAAAGGCCGTTGGGTGAGTAGGTCAGGTGAAAACGAAATGATATCTGTGTGATGCGTTGTGTTACTGGATCCACTGACATGTCGATCCTTGTCCCGCTGCGTCCCACTAGCACACTGACCTTTTTCCGGTCAGCGGGAAGGCTCTGGCTGCCTTAATTACCTTCATAACAACGGCCCTCAGAAAGCAAACTTAGCCCAACGAAGGCACATAACCCAGTTTACACACAACGTGACCTCCACGCTGACACCATCGAACAGCACCTGCTAAAAGGTCAGCAGGAGCTTTTCTATTGACCTACATGCCAGGATTGTGGATGTAATCTGATTGCTCTCGCCTTCACTACACTATAAATAAAGTTAGGCATTAATATTTATGAAAAAATGTGCAACCTTTTTCATGTCAGATAGTGACATGTGACATATATGCACTGTCGTTCTCACAGCAAACCCTGTAAGGAATGTGGTGTTACCATTGTTGAATATCTGCAGGTCCCCTTTTTACTTAAAGCTATCTCAGGAATAAACCCACTGAACTCACTGGTGTCATTAACTTAACACTGGTTGTCTCACAATTTAATTTAGAGCTGTTTTAACAATGTTTTAGTACAATGTTGCCCATAAAGTTTAAATTTTAGTATTTTCAGCACCAGCACTTTTGAATCTGTGAGTGGCAAGTGTCAGTGACCAATACAGTAAATATTTTTAGCTATTTTTTTTTCTTTGACTTTTGTTACATTTGGAATACCCACATGTACTCATTCATCATCTCTTTATTTGTAAAAGAGGATTGTCCTATTTTTTATTATTTATTTAAAGTTGAATTTTTAAAGTGAATTTTGAACTTTACTTAGTGGTGACAGTGGCGCAGGAGTTTAAAGGGCCTATATTATGCTTTTTTGTGGGTCTTTTAAATTAATTTAGGACACTTCTATATCTGCATCTTATGTTTTGTTGGTCGGCAAACATAATCATTATTAATAAAACCGTATTTCAAGAAGCTCATCATTTGACTTTGTGAGAAGGGCTCAGATTAGGTTACCGTCACTTTAAGAGCCCTCCCTCCCCACTGCTTTTTGAAGAGGGAACCACATTATAACATGGTAGAAAATTCAGAAAAGTCGATTTTGCATATTATAGCCCCTTTAAGGTTGTTGTCCACTAACCCACATTGCCCACTTCTGTCATGGTATGTGGCTAGTTGTGACAGGCAGGGCATCTGACATAAAAACTTGCCTCCCTATTTTATGCATTGGTTTAGACCTGTGTTATTCCTGGTTTGGACAAATTTTAGTTTAAAGATGGAAATCCAAATGTTTTCTGAGGCGGTGTTTTCTGAGTGAAAGGTTTGAGAGCCACTGGTCTAATACACAGTTTTCCAACAAATTACGATTGAGATAACATTAGATTGTGACATTTACTCCCTATTCATGGTATTTTTTCTGCTATAGCATCCAGCATATTATAGTAGCTTTAGATGTTATCCTACTTTGTTGAATGTCATTGATGTCTCTCTTGCTTGAATGTGAATGTCATAGCTCAGTTGTAACTTTTGTGTGTGGCCAGGGTCCTCACTCCACTTCATTAAGGGCACTTTGTGGTTGACGTCTTCAGAGCTGTTCTCGGAAGTGTTTCTTAAGTGACGTCTCACCTTTAACTCGATGTGTGATTTCCCTGTAGCGCACCTGGACTTTCTGATCATCTCAGTATGAGCTCAGGCTGGCCTCATGCGTCATCAGTGTACTTTCATAGGTTAATTTTACATTTTCATCAATTTTTTTAGAACAACAATCTTGCTGGTTTTCTCCAAGACTTGCACCACTCTACAGTTTCATTTTAGCAAAATTCATACACAATCCAGTACATTTTATAATAATTCTTTGGGTTACCTCTGTAGGATTACCTTAAATCTTACCCAAAACGTAATTGTCTTTTCATGTTGTGCCTCATGTTATTCATATCACTGCCTGCTGTGTTACAGATGAAGACGGTGAGTGTAGCATTGGTGCTGTGTCTCAACGTTGGTGTGGACCCTCCAGATGTGGTCAAGACCTCGCCCTGCGCCAGACTGGAGTGCTGGATCGGTAAGATATCATACCGTGCCATGAACATTAAAGAAACACTAAAGGAAAAAACAATAGGAATAGAGAAGTTAATGCAAATCCTTTGTGCCAACTGCCCACACTTTGTAAAAATAAGCATATTTACTAGAAAAAGTGTGAAGAATACTCTGAAAAGCTGCAAATATAATGGGGTAGGTGCATAATGAAGTAATTGCAATATGCATTTAATTGCCTATTTCTCTGCCTTTGTTGATTCGTAAACCATATACTAAAATTATAATAAAGTTATATAGAAAAATTATGCAACAACAAAGTTTTGTAACACTTAGAGACATTGATAGACATCTAGCGCTGCAACAAACGATTATTTTGATAATCGACTAATCTGCATAAGTTAATAAGGAAAGACCCTGTGGAAGAAAAAAGACTCTTGGTTAAAACTTGAGGTTTTTAATACTTTGAGTTCAAAAATTGTGCTAAAACATATGGAAAAATACTTACAATAGGGTTATTTAACAAGCCAAACCTACAGGAAAGCCACTTCTAACCAAGGTTACATTGTGTGGAAAATATGAGTATTAGTAATCTTAAATTAATTAAATCTTAAATTATTGTTGAATTCATTGATTAGTTTTATAATCCATTAATTGTTGCAGTCTTACAGACAACCGTTCACAATTCATTTCTAAAGATAGTTTAGATTCACTAATTGACAATGAGAGGAAGCCAGAGTACCAGCATGGGGTCATACAAACTCCAGACAGCATGGCCATATCAATCCCACAATCCTCCTAGAGTCCTAGAGCAATACTGACCACTCTGCCTTTGTGCTGGTTTGGTCATATCAAGGACATAATATATTAAAAATGTCCTTGGAGTTCAGTAAGAGGCTCAAAGTAGCTGGGACTATAAAAGATAATGCGTTTGCCATTACCATTAATATCATGACTCTGCTCTGTTTTATTTTTGTATTCTCATATCAAGTCATAATCCATTTTTGCGTCACTGATGACTAATAATAAGAACGTCCTAGTTTTATGCTTCTCCAAATGTTTTATGTTGTACACAAACAAGCCATTGAAACATATCTGATAATAATAAAGTAGTGCTTGCTAGTTATTAATAGAAAAGGTGCCAGGCCGAGACATCTGGTGCTAAAAGCTTTAATGGCTGTAAGATGCTGCCAGCTTTCTCTTGATAGTTGATGCTCACACTTTTTTTTTTTTAGATATTTTTGTCCCATTGTCCCATGGGAGCTCAATGCACAGGGTCTCTGTCATCCCGGGACAAAGCAGAGCGCACCCACCACACAACAAAAACAGAAGCGTCATCTCCATCGAATGGGACGCTCACTGTTTAGGTCCCGAGAGACTCTTTAACTTTTGGAAAGGACATTAAAGTCGCAACACACTTCTTTAAGGCCACTGAACTTTCGCTTAGTTTTTTTTTTTGGGATGCTGCCATTGTGAGACCCACACTTGTTTTTTTAAGGCTAAAAAAGTTGGAGGCCTAAAGTGCACTGTAACAAAACCGCATGATAAGAATGACTTATCAATAAATGTGAATATTGTGGAAAAGTCTTAGTATTTTAGTTTTAGTGGTAAATGAAAGATACTGAAAATAAAAAATCTTATGACAAAAACCTTATTAAATAATGAAAACTATTTACTCTTACTTTTGACTAACTTTAAAGTTCAAATTAAAAATTAACTCGTGTATGGGCAGTATTATTCAGCCCCAGCATCAGTACTTTGTGGATCATCCTTTAACTTTTATAACTTCTACCAAACGTTTTCAGTGATTGCTAACAAGCTTCTTGAACCTCTTGACTGTAATCTTTGCTTGTTCTTCACCTGCAAAAGCCTCTAGCTCAGTGATGTTTGATGGTCTCTGTGCTGCAACTGCCATCTTTAAATCCCACCAAAGATTTTCAGTGGGATTTAAATCTGATGACTGAGAAGGCCACTCCAGGACGTCTCGGGATCTTTTTGTCTTTTTCAAAAATCTGTGATAATTGAAAAATCTTTAAAATCTTTGGTGGATTGAAACTGTATATGTCACTTAATTATACAAAATTATAATAGTCAATAAAGTTAAAATAAATATACATGCTAATATTACTTCATTGTGTGCCCTGAATCTATATAATGTATGCGTTTTACTTTAAACTGAACACAGAAATAATATCACTTTTCCACAATATTATTTTATTGATGTGCGTCATATGTCCCAGGATATCAACTTTCATAACAGACATTTTGAAGGAAAAAAAGCTTGAACTGCAGTAATGGCTGTACTAAATAATTTTGCTGTATCTTTGGCTTCTTAAGGTTTTCATTGTATAAGCCATGGGACATAATTATAGCATTTTACTGTTGTACAATATGTTTGTTCAGCTTAAGATAATAAAACAGTTGCTCGATAGAACAGCAGCATTTGGCTTCTGAAGATGCAGCGACGAACTAAAAAAGTGCAATTCCTTTTCATAATCAGATGTCCTAAATGTATATTATAATTTGTTTTGCCAAGCCCAGAAGTCTTTTGTTGTGATATTGCATTGAGTGCATTTATCATAACAGCACAGCAGTGGTTTATTTCTGTGAATGAAGGATATCATGTCGTCTTGAAATTTGTCAATACCTCCTCTTTGCCTGATGAGCACAATGTGATCTGCTTTAATCAATATTCTCTATTTCTTCAAGCCATATTGATTGACTGACATCAATATTTCAACCTGAGAGGATGCTTGTAATTTTACAAAACAACTTATTAATTACAAGTCGAGCAACAGTTTATCTAAAGTGTTTGTTTTGTGCTCAAAATACAGAGCCATTTCCCAATAAATTGACACTATGTGAAATGGAAATAAAAACTGAACACAATCCTTTGCCCAATCCCATATACCCTTATTTTATTCACAGTAGAACATGAACAGCATATCAGGTGTGAAAAGATACAGTATTTATATGGCAGCAACACACTTCAAAAAAATCTGTTACAGGGGCAACAAAAAGCTGGAAAAGTATGCATTTTAAATGAGCTTTGCCCCAGTGAAGACGACAGTGTTTCTGGACCATGTTCAAATATGGCTTCTTCTGGATATGAAACAGCTTTAATGTGGATTTGTGCAAAGTGTTCACAGACAATGACTTCTGGAAGTGTTTCTGATTCATGTAGTGATTTCTAGTACACAATATTGTCTGTTTTTAAAGCTCAGTAACCTTTTTTTTTACCTTTCTGAGTCTGTGCAATGGTTAAACGAGTCGTTGTGGAGTAAATAAAGCATCTCCCCCAGCTGTGTTGGGGGAACAAAAATCACACATGCAAGCCTGAGCGTCACACAAGTCTTGAGTCTCGTGAGGAAGCGCCACATTGCTGTGGCTTTATTTCTCGATGTTCATCATAGCAGAGTAGCCAAATGTACAGATATGTGGAGAGGAAAACAAAAGTAATGCCAAGTGAGGAATCATAAAGGAGTCATTAGGACTTGTGTGAGTATTATAATAGAGCTTTGCTCCATAGATGAAAATGAGGCAAAAACACCGAAGAAATTAGAGTGCCACTTGAGGATCCAGTTCATCCCATACTAATAATAATACAGACCAAATGCTCCTTTATAACCAGACATCTTAACTGAAATGTTGCCAATTAATATAATGGTACAAAAGGCACAAAATGCTAATCAGTCAATGAATTACCTTCTTTTCCAGCCATGTGTTACCTTCTGTCCCAACTTTTAAGAGGTGTGTTGCTGCCATCAAATTCAAAATGAGCAATTATTTTTCACATGGTATTTTCTATTATGAATAAATCATAGAGGCCTATTTTCAGATTTGTATCAACGTTGTATGTTGGTAGATTTTATGTTTGCTATGTCCACTCACACCGTTTGTTTGCTTGTAGATCCGCTGTCGATGAGTCCACAGAAAGCCTTGGAGACGATTGGGGCCAACCTGCAGAAGCAATATGAAAACTGGCAGCCGCGGGTAAGTGGGTTCACACCAGCAGCACTCCTCTGTTTTCTGATAATGATGCAAGCTCCACATTTACTCCCTTTTAAAAACTGCATCAGCCATTGTAAGCGGTACTCACATTGAAAAACATAAGAGTGATATGAGTGCTTCTCTTCACTTTCCAATGGTCACATCGATCTCAAGCATCTATTATTGCTGCTATTTTTGCTTGGATTATTTTAGAAGTAGCGTTGGTTTGACTGTGCAGTGCTTTTCGATCGGCTCAGCTATTCACTAAGAAACTCCTAATAGCTTGTTATTATCAGGCATATTGCATAAAATAAAAACAATTAACATAATGGAAAAGACCATTATTTCACTAGTTCAGTTAAAGGTAGTAATAATAATAATAATATATGGATTCAGTTGAGTGAAATACTGTTTTTTGAGCATTAAATTATTTAAAAGGTTCTATATATGCTTTTTTTGGTGGATTTTTAAAATAGTTTTGGACACCGTTGCATTAGTATTTTTCATTTTCTAACTTAAAATAATGTATATGTATGGAAAATGTCTTCTTTTGGGGAGCTGGGACTTTGACTTTGCAGAGAAGTCGTAAAAAGACTCTCGCTCCTCCAGACTATTTAAATCACAACAAAAGCTTTAAAAAGAAGTCATCTGGACTTGGTTTTCTTGGTTGATGACATTTCACCTTCATCCAAGAGGCTTTCTTAATTCTGAAATTGAACTGGTAAGAGAGCTGGTGTATATGCCTTGAGGAAAGAGGACTTTTAGACCTGAAACTAAATTCTCAGTAGTTTGGGGGTTGTTAGAAATCCTTTGTCCTCAGCTGGGGCAGATAACCCTTTGAATGGGTGTCTGAATGGTTTCACGTGTCTACGTAGAGTGGTAAGTGTTTTTAGCATTTGAAGAACTATTGCACCTCAGCATACAGGGTTACTCAAACATGTGAATTAAACAAAATACCACTCCAGGTAGAGGTAAGATCTTAAGCCCGAGTCCGAACCCGACCCGGCCCGAAATTCGGGTCGGGTAGGGACTAAAATGACAATCATTACGTTCGGGTCGGGCCGGGCTTCTCTCTCGCTGACTTTTTTAATAAATATATGTTTATAAAAATGTATACTAAAACGATGTGTGGATACTAAACTAAGGGATACTTGTTATAAATAAATAATTTGGTTAAAACAGAGAAGGCGCTGTAAGGTAATTGCTATATAACTACTACTAAACAGGAAGCGCAGAGCCAGGGCACGCTTTGCGCACGTGTCGTGAATGTAATCTTCCCTCCGCAAGTTCGCATCTATTTTGTTTAGGTATCCCTGATATGGAGCAGCAAGAAGTCAAGGATAAACTTAAGACAGGAGAACTGAAAAGGCAAACACGCACCGCCGGTAAGAGTGAAGCTGCAGTATTTCTCCGCGTAATTAAGCGAGTGCGCATCAAGATCTCTCTTTCACTCTCTTTGTCTGGCCTCTTATTCTGTGTTCCAGCGTTATTTCGTTGTGCAAATGCATTTATCATGATCATAAAAATATGTAGATTATTTTAACCTTAAGAAATTCTGCATTTTTTTCTGCCAAAAATACTATGGGATAAATTGAAATTTTGGGTTTGCTTCGAGCTCGGGCCTGCAAATCAAGTTAATTGGTCGGGCTCGGGCTGGGTTGGGCTTTAATGCCCGCGGGCCTGGGTCGGGTCGGGCTGGATTTTTTAGGCCCGATCTTACCTCTAACTCCAGGTATGTTTTTGTTGTGCAAAAAAAATAGTAACATGGTTAAAAGCTCAAAAAAATTCATTTAGCAGAATTTAGGGCCTTCAAGTATTATACTCACTTTTTGAATTGAACTACTGAAAGAAATGGACTTTTCCCATATTCTAATCTATTGATGTTGGACTGTGTGGTGTGCATATGATGAACCATTTGAAGAAATGCAGTTCTTAAGGTGTCTTAATACTGATAAATAGTGTGTATAATAAGGATGTCTTCTTGCTAAAATGTGTTTATTAGTGCAATGACTATACTAGATGATGCCTTTTGGAGCCATATGAATTTTTCATCCTCTCTCTCTTATAAAACAAAACAACAATTGGCTAATGTCCAATATTTATCTAATGCTGACATCGCTTAACCAACCTTTAATGCCTTTGCAAATACACTTAAAGTAGAGGTGCAGAGTAATTTTTTTCCTATTATGTTTATTTACTTAAATGTTTTCACTCTGCCAATGAAACGCCCACACGTTTGTTGCAGCTATTTCCAGTATTTTTAGCAAATACATTATGTGCTCCAAAACTTGTCTGTTTATATGTTCTTGAGTGCATTTGTATTCTGGCCAGCGGCAGCTTTTCTCCTTGGACAGTAGCTGTGAGCAAACTCTGATTTTTCCCAGTGGCTCCTGACTCTAGTTGTCCTTCTCAAGCTGCCATCTCCTGTAAGCACAGCAGCCTCGACACTGAAGCTGCTAGCAAGGGCAGCAAGAGCCACTCACCAGTAATAAACTTATTTTTATAACAAACTCGGAAAGCCTTCAAGATGTGGAGAGTTTCAAGGCATTTTAAAGACATTTGATTGATCATAGTTAAAAGAAAGTGAACCTTGAATAATTTCAGCAAGCCAGTATCTTACTTAGGTATAAACAGTGTATTTTAACAATAGCACTCAGACATGAATATTATTTTGTTCATTCAATCAATCAATCAATCAATCAAGTCTTTATTTATAAAGCACGTTTCATACAAAAATGCAGCACAAAGTGCTTTACATGGTTAAAAGCAATGCCTCGCCCCCCTCCCACACACAACCCCCTCCCTCCCCACATCCCCTCACAAAGCAAAGTATGCAAGCACGCATGCACATGCACATACATATACACATACGCACACACACCCTTACGCACACACATACACACACACACATACACGTATTAAAAGACTAACTTGGGCTGAGCACAGATGAGCCAGGTGAGGAAACACTATCCCAGGGAGCCGTCTGCACCGGGAGCCGCTCACAGACCACAACTGCCAGGATACTGACCCAGGGCACACAGCAAAGTGGGAGGCAGAGAAGCCACCCAACCAGGCCAAAGTAACCCACAGGACAGAGCCACAGCAGCCACGACCGATCACAGCCCCCAGTGCAGAGGGCCCCCTCCAAGGAAACACTGGAAATATGACCTTATAAAAAACTTTAAAGAATAAAGGAATGGAATGAATAAGAATGGAGAACAGAAATATACTAAGAGAATAGAATACAAAAGAATAAAATAAATAAATATTAGGTAAAAGCTAAATTAAAAAGGTGGGTCTTGAGCCTGTTCTTAAAAACATTAACATTCTCTGCAGCCCTGAGACTCTCCGGCAGGCCGTTCCACAGACGAGGACCATACCACTGGAAAGCTGTCTCTCCATGCGTATGTGTCCTGACTTTAGGAACAATCAGGAGGCTGGTACCGGAGGACCTCAGGGGCCACGAGGGTTCATAACATAAAAGCAGATCTGAAAGATAAGAAGGCCCAAGACCATTAAGACATTTAAAGACCAATAAAAGAACCTTAAAATTGATCCTGAAACACACGGGGAGCCAATGCAATGATTCTAAAACTGGTGTAATGTGGGTCCGCCTTCTGGTCTTCATCAGCACACGTGCTATGGAGTTTTGTAAAAGCTGTAGAGGTGCAATACTCTTTTTGGGAAGATCAGAAAGCAGGGCATTGCAGTAGTCAATACGACTGATGATAAAAGCATGCATCAGCGTCTCCGTGTTGGCCAGAGAGAGAATAGGGCGAGAATAGGGAGAATCTGGCTATGTTTTTTAAGTGATAAAATCCTATTTTAGTTACATATTTAATGTGTGGAATAAAACCAAGCTCAGAGTCAAAAATAATGCCCAGGTTTTTCACTTGTGAGGATGAGTTTAAGGAAAATGCCTGTAATTTAGATAGGGAATTCTCCCTCTGAGCCTCAGGAACGATGTTTAAAACTTCAGTTTTGTCCTGGTTAAGCTGTAAAAAGTTTTCTGCCATCCAGGATTTAATATCTAAAATACAGTTAAAGAGGGCATCCATTGGTCTTGTGTCATCAGGAGACATGGAGATGTACAGCTGAGTATCATCAGCATTACTGTGGAAGTTTACTCCATGCCTCCTGATGACACTGCCAAGAAGGAGCATATACAAATTAAAAAGAACAGGGCATAAAACTGACCCTTGGGGCACACCACATGTCATTTTATGGATTTCTAAGGAGCATGTATCCAAACTTACCATAAAAGTTCTGTCTGTGAGCTAGGAGGTGAACCAGTTGTGAACAGCACCAGAGAGGCCGACCAGGTGTTTAAGTCTGTTTAAAAGAATAGTGTGGTCTACAGCATCAAAGGCTGCATTAAGATCCAGTAGCACCAACCCTGAGAGCTTCTGAGAGTCCCAGTTACATCTAAAAGCGTTTAAAAACTTTAGGAGAGTTGTCTCTGTCCTGTGGTTTTACTCAATCCAGACTGATATAACTCTAAAATATTATGATTTTAAAAAACATCATTAAGCTTAATAAAAAACAGTTTTTCTAAAATCTTACTTAAAAAATGGTAAGTTGGATACTGGTCTGTAGTTATTAAAATCATTACAATCCAAATTGCTCTTCTTCAGAAGGGGCCTCGCCACCGTCGTTTTAAAGGCAGCAGGGAAAACGCCCAAGAGAGCAATTCATCATGTATAAAAACCCGTCTTTAAAAAATCCATAAAATGTTTTAAAAAGTGAAGTAGGAATTGGATCTAAAAGACGTGGTGGGTTTCACTGTGGAGAAAACCTTCTCAAGGATCTCAGCATTAAGCAGGACAAAACTGTCCAGCGTTTCCTCAGGTAAAACCAAGCACTCAGATGTGTTCGTGTTCTGGTTGGATAAAATGTTACATCTGATGGCACTGATTTTACCTCTGAAGTGGTCTGCAAACTGCCCACAGAGAGTCTGTTGGGATTCTTTGGGAGCTGTTAAAATCAGGGTTAAATAAATGATCGATGGTGGAAAAGAGGACTTGGGATTATTTTTATTATTACTGATTATTTTGGCAAAGTATGCGTTTCTTGCGTTCCTTAGTGCATTATTGTAAATTTTTAGTTGTTGACAGTGCATTTGATGGTTAATTGTAATTTTATTTTTCCTCCATCTTTTTTCTGCTGCCCTGCAGTTTGGTTACTCCTGATTGATTTGCATTTTTAGAGCCAGTGTGCAGTGATTTTTATATTAATTAGGCATAGGATTTACGCTGTGTAAACTCTCTCCATTTATCCAGGCTTGGGCTCGGGCACAAAGGTGACCTGGCTTGGACAGTACACTTCTGTATCTAATTATAGCGATATAGAGCAACACTGACGAAGACAAGATTCAGACTCTTTTTATCTCGGGATCACTTTTATTACAGAACAGCTCTGCTCATTAAATATCGGATGTAGTGTGTAAAATAGACCTCCACTTATTTCCCCAAAGCATAATTTCTCTTCATTTCATAACTTTTTCTAATTTTTTATTATGGAAATTATGCTCCAATGCCTCTTACCATAAAATGTGGGTTGAATCATGAGATATAATTTAGATAGACAGGAAGGCAGGATACATATGTTGCATTAGAGTTTGACTGGTTCAGGATGTGTGCTCAGCTTGAAAGATATTTTTCAGTTTTTGCTATGTCAAATATGCGTCCTGTAGAGGCCATGGGGAGAGTGTAAGCAAACACTCTTGAAATTTGGGGCCCTAGTTTGAGCATATTGTGGTCTAAATTGTATTGGTTGGTTGGTCAAGATTTGGTTTTGGCATGCAAGTTTTAGCAACATTTTAGTTTGGTAGCAGATTTGACAAAGAAAACCAGCGTATTAGTGCAGTGTTGAATAGTATGAAGAGAAAGATGTAGCAGTGAAACTCCCAACTGACTCAGGGTCAGCTGTAAAAAGGCACAGGAGGAGTGGGAGTGTGAGAAAGCTGATTTCAAAACCCTAAATTCACAGTGCTGCAGAAACCACAACACAGTGACACAATCACCAACACACCTTAAAAAAAAGTTGATTTTGTCAATGTATTTTCAATTATTTCATGTCTAAGGCTACAAGGCTACATTTAAAACTTATTTATCCATTTTTTTTTACTTCTTTTTAAATTTTGCGATGTCTTGGATTATAAGACTCCAGAAGCATAATTTTGACAACCATATCAACAAAAAAGGTGTGTGTCATAGTTCATAATTTCCCATCACCACCTCAGAAAACACTTTAATTTCCAGGAACCATCCTTAAATGACTTAACGGAGCCCAAATCTTGACTTAACTAGGGCTACTAGGGCCTAAACCAGGTCTAAACCAGAACTATTCTTAACTAAAGCAGGACTAAAATAGCAATAAAACGAAATCAAACTGCAAGACTCCTGTGTACCGCAGAAGATGCTTATTTACTTATACCGCAGTTTGATAACCGCATAAATAATGACAAAAAGAACAACAATGTTATAGTTAACTTTGTTTGCATTTTGCTGACGTTTTACTAGCAGAGTTAAGAGTTGATTTAAAACATTAATTTAAGATCTTAATATGACATACTGTTCCTTAAAATGTGTAGTTGCTCTGTAGTTTTCTATAAAGGAATTTGTTCTTTTGTGTATTCATATTCAATTCTAGTTTATCCAGGTGTTGGTGCTCTTCCACCTCTGCGTGCAATATCTTTGTCCACTAAAGCAAATTTCTTTTTTCTAAATGGACTTGCACCATTGATTTTTGACATGATAGGAGTGCACTAGAAATTTAGTGATGATCCACCCCTGGGCCCCAACCCACTCTCTGGAAAACACTGATTGCTTTAGACAGATGATACTTTTAAATAACACGCTGAGAAACCAATCTATAAACTGTCATGTCACCTACCTTGGTTAAATGTGTAACATTTAAGCCAACCTTTTACAAATCCATATCTAGTTTTTCTGACATTAACATTAAAAGCTGCTGCCCACTTCACGTTTTTTTCTTTTTTCAAATCTGGTTTTCTGACCTTTCCTCATCTTCCTTTCTATCTGTACATCAAAGTGATTTTTCTGCAGATGGTCCCCAGTGTCCATCCCTGCTTTTTCCTCTTTCAAACCAGAAATCTTTGCCTCTGGACCTTATCGTTTGGTGTTTTATGTAATAGAGTGAAGAAATCAGGTTTGGAGGAACTGCAAACTCATTGATGCATGGACATTGTCTGTGTAACATCCTTTCTATCTTTTTTATGATTTAATATACATTCAGTGTTTGGGAAGGGCAGGTTATACTTTTGTCACAGTTGATATTGGTTGATGCCAAACCTATTACTGTGTTGTAGGCATTTTGTTAACTGTTCAGCTCGAGTGCAGAGTTAATATTAAGAATTTAAATGTTTATTTTTGAGTTTGAGTGGCTAGATAAAGAATAAAAAGCTGAGAGAAGCATTTGAGAGACTGAACATAACCAGATTAACAACTTATTGTGTGAGTTGAATATAATAACTTGTATAGCAGACTTCAAAACAGTGCTACAAAGTGCTTTACATAATAAGACGACAGTGGAGTAAACGATTAAAAGAGTACGAAATGATAATAATAAAAATGAGTTTTGCAATAAAAATGCCTTTCTAAAATAGTATGTCTTAGTTTATAATGCTAACACAAAACTGAACTGTGGCAATATGAAAGTTAATGGCCATAATTATGCATCTCTACATATAGAGCCATTTATCTCAACCTTTTTCAAATATAATTTATGTCATATACCCCACATTTTAATCTGAATATTAAAAAAAAGTGGAAAAAGTGCTCTTTGTCCACTTCCGTCCAAATACTTTTACAAAAGGTCAGTGGTGATTGGCCTTGACTAATAATGGTTTGTGTTACACCAGACAAAGTAATGTGCAGCAATTAGATGGTTTTGTGGCTGGACACTTCCTGTGCTTGGTTTTGAATGGTATCACATTCAGGTTGGATTGAAATCTTTATTTTTCCCACTTCTAAGGTTGTAGAAGTCAAGATCGTGCTGTCTATTATTGAAGATATATCCGTGATATACATTTTCGACTATATACTTGGACAATGGCTAAACTTTTAGGAACAACTAGCGAGCATGTCACAATGCATTCAAAAGCAGCACAAACCACCTCTCTTTTCTCATTTTTTGCCATATTTCTTTTGTTTTTTTGTTTTGTAACATTAAACCTCCTCCAAGGTTGCTATGTTTTTTTTTTTTGTTCTTTTTATTCTGTCTAGTTGATTTTTGACGATCAGCTAACACCTCCTAAAGATTATGAAACAAAAGACATTGTTGTTGACAAAGTCATTGACGTAGAAAAAACTTGGCTGTATGAAGGCATTGTAGAGAGAGTATGAATGAGCCTTAACAATGTAATGGCCAGTTTACCACTTCTTATACAAGGTTTTCTTACACTTTTCTTCCACTCAGATGCTGCGTTGTGGTGACCTTGTGTGTATATATTGACGTAAACAGCTGTTGTTAGCCTTCTTTATGACTAATCCTTACAGAGAAAGCCATTTATATGTGTCTGCTTTTATTGTATGCACTTTTCTTCTCTGACAAAGGCGGCCAGACTGGATTCAGCTCGGCCGTTGTTTCAAAGAGCTGTTTTGAGACGCTGGGAGGGATTGAGATGCGTACCTTATACTTGGCTTTCTCTTTGAGTGCTGCTTCTCGACATGCCTCCTCTGCTCCAGTATTCTCTTTCAAGCCGCTCTCGTTCTCTTCCATTTCATGTCCGCATTTCACCCTGTCCTCTGTGTTTTTGTTACATGCTTTGCAATATAGTTTTTGGAAATCCTCCCGTCTTGATGTCCACTAGCTGCTGAGGTTAAAAGTGACATTCTCCTTATCAAATGGGCTTTTAAACTAGTACAGTGCCTTTTGCTTGCTGAACATGTTGCGGCTGCCATAAAGCATTACCCTGTGTGGTTGGTCAGTGTAATTCCCATTCCTTCTTTGGTTTGTTTTTGTACTGGTGTGGTGTCCTGCTGCCCTGAACCGTCTGAACCCCCGCTGTCCACTCTCTGCAATGCATTATGTATCGCAAAGTTGTGGACTGGTAGCGGCTGATTAGCTTTGAGGGTTGTTCTTGCACCAAACTGCACACACGAGCAGCATTCATGAGTGAAGGGCTTCTGCGTAGAAATGGGAATGATGCAATTTATATTTTGGCTTGACTAATGAAAGTTTACAGTCTTATAGCTCGTTTCCATAAGGGTTTAAAAACACTTGTCACTAAAGGTTAGTGATGAAATTGTAAAATGTTTGCAGGGGTTTTTATTGTGGCAGTGCTGCATTTAAATTTTAACCTTCTACTGTTACTAAAGTGTCTGTGCATTGTATCTTGATGCGTTTTGACTGCTTTCCTCACAAAGGTCATGTGATTTTGCTGGCACGTGTCTTGTCAGCTGTTGAAACATGTCAGGGTTTAGTACACAAACACTGATCTGTTTTGAGAACTTTTTCTTCATTTTTTTGTGGAGAAGACCATGTTTTTAGACTGTAACATTCAGTGTTTGTCTCCGGAGGTTCTTTGTCATCCAGGTCACCTCTGAAGAGAGTAAAAGGCATCTGTATGTAGTTAAGTATGGCACTGGACTTTACTCATGTAGTGTTATGTTTTGTGGGATTTTATTTTGCTCTTTATATAGCAACAATGACGAAGGCCACGACTTTCTTCAGAGGTAGACTACATTTATTGGTGTTTATGTAACAAACATAAACCTGCCTGTCCAGATGATCTGCCACTCCCAATTCACACTGAATCAGTTGCGTGTCCGTTACGTGTCCTGTATGACCTTCGCAACAACTAGACGCCATTCACGTTAATGCGTGAGTTCACACCAGCTGCGTTGCAGTCTGTGTCCGGCACTCCTACGTATCAAGTCTATTTTTCACAGATGCTGGAGCCCTTGTACATAGAGTTGAACAGAGCAGATTGAGCCAGACAGGAAGTCAGACCTGGGACCAGTGAAGAGGATCCGGTAAATTTCAAAATAAAAATGCTTGTGCAGCCTCTCGCTCACATTGCTGTAAACGTTACATCCTAACTGGGGACATAGGTTCACAAATGGGATCGGACAATGTGGAACATGAATAAAAAGAAAGTATTTAATTAAATATGTAGCATGCTTATGTAACAAGGTTATTTTGTGTTGAATGTCGTCAACACGTTGTCTGTTTTCCTGTGCTTTTTATATAAGTTGTATTCCCCCATTTTATTTAAACGCCTTATTAACTGGTGGTGGTGGTTACCCTAGCAACGCCCCTCAGCTCCTCCCCTTCTGCTATTGAGAGACATGAGAACGGTATGTAAATAGTTGGGCTCTCTGATTTAATGTCTTTTTATAAAATTGTACACTTTACAAAATTTGTTTTACTTGTTTTTTATGTAATTTAAGAGTGTTAGATTTATTTGCCAAGTTTTTGTTTTCAATTAATGTACATAATAATAGTGTTTGATCATGTTATAAGTTCTCTGAAACTGGCAGTTAGCCTGACAGGGGAGTGTACCTGCTGTGGCTGGATAAAGATACATTGTAAAGTGAACATCTTGTAACAGTTACATTGTTCACATTTGTGTTTAGGGGCAGAAGCTGAGGCCAGTCACCACCATAACAATAGCTGTTAATATTTTGTGATTTCAGGTAACGTATGTGTGTCCTGAGTCGGACACTATGGCCCTGAGTCGGACGCGCTCACCTTTTGCTATTTTTCAGTCTTCTAACAGACGTTCGCAAAGACGTTAACTGGCTAACGGTTGATAAACACAAACTCTGCATATTGCTCTACCTCTGTGGTAATTTTTGTGTATTTATGCTAAGTGTTTATAAAATAATCATGATATGGATATAATTTTGATAGGGAAATGCGCAGGGAACGCTCAGGTCACACTCGGGCGACGTTCTTTCAGTGATCTTAGTGTTTTTGTAGCTAACTTTGTCCGTCTTATGATTTTCTGATTAACGTTAGCTTAGCCCACAATCTTATTTTGAAAGACGGAAACCGGGTGTGAAAATTTGTTAACGTAAATATCCCAGCCTTAAATTAGAGCCGAAAAATCCAACAAATAAGGCTGAAAAAGCCAGAAAGGTGAGCGTGACTGATATTGGAACTTCCGTGTGTCCGACTCAGGGCCATAGCAATGCCAAGCTTAAACCTCGGACAAAAGCGCTATTTCATACGGCCGCAATAAAATATTTGTAAAAGAAACTATCCAACCAATATATCGTTATAAACGTAAAAAAATGTTCTTTTATTTTATACAATTTGCATTAATGAAGATAATAAATGAGCGAGTTTGTGACTTGTTGAAGATAAAAAAGTAATAGAATTTTAGCTGAAAGTGTCCGACTCAGGACACACATACGTTATGTAATTTACTTTTGGGGGGAATTAATTAATCTGTTATACTGTTGCTGTTAATGTTTATCAGTTTCTTGTAGATTCATTAGTTTTTGGGTTGTTTGAATTTTGTATATTGTACTGTTTTGTCTTGTTTTTATTTTATTTTATTTGCATTTATTTGAAATAGGACAGTGCACATTCATCAACAAATCAGCAGTGAGCATCAATTTAAATATGCCGGAGTTAGCACAATAGCTAAATTTAATCCGTTGTCCTAGGACGGGTACCATAAAACAACAAAATACAGATTACATCACATATCGTCACACAATATCAGACATATTGCACAGACAAAGACCAGGTACATTAGACAGCAGTCACATAGTTAGTTAGTTAAAATCCACCATGATCAATTATAATGTCAATCAAAATGAGAAAATAATTTACATATGGTTACATTGCTGGTTTGATTTCAAATATTGTTTTAGGTATTTTTTAAAAGTTTTTGTAATACTATTTTATTGTATTTAAAACCATTATACGATCACATGGCCCTTCTGCTGTTGAGAGACATGAGAACGGGGCAGAAGCTGAAGCCAGTCACCACCATAACAATCGCTGTTAATATTTTGTGATTTCAGACTGATTATTAAATTCTGTTAAACTTGGAGACTGGTCTCGTCTCTGCAGCCTGGCTAGAAGTAGAGGGGTTACACTTACCCATGCTAGAAGCACAAAAGTCACAGAAATAACATCGAAATAAATGGAAGAATTAGGCCTTACCCAGAACAATTTAGGAGGTCTATTAAAGAGTGTGAACCCCCGTGAGAAAATGCCTATTACCAGGTCATTTTATCCCATCAGAGCAATGTCATTTTGTTTTGAGATTCATGTTTGTTTCAGAAGTGATATGGATATTTTGATCACAGATGTGATAATGAGGAATTTGCAATGTATGGTTAAATCATCCAAGACCTTTTGAAAGGCTTTCAAATGAGCCAATTATATTGTGCGTCTCTCAAAATGAAAAGTACACCTTTTTGCTTTTCAGTGACAGTAAAAAAAAAAAAAAAGAGATCTTTTGTTGCTATTGTGAGATAATGAGAGTGAAAAAGTAGATCATTTAATAATAAATTTGAGGATATAGCATATGCACTAAGTGTAATGTGGCCAGTGGGAAATGCTGCTTTTCACATGAGCAAACTCTAAATGCAGATAAACCTGAAATGAGCTGTGAAGAAATTATGTCAATTGGAAAACACAAGTCTGAATTAAATAAAAAACGCTTTAGCAATCAGTGTTCACCACTAGTGTGGACCAAAGACATATGTATTAATCCCTGGATCCATTTGACAGCAAGGAATAATTTAAACTTTTTCTGTAAACATGCAAGTCAATACTCCGCACCAGTTCATTATTACATTACTGCCTTTAAGGACTGACCCAATCATTTGAATCCCATTTAAGGCCCATTGACGTTTGGCATGCGGGAAGCGGCATGCCAAACGGAAACGTCCTAATGATCTTCCCTTTGCGTCTCTTGATGCACTCAGCCCAATAGGAGCCGCAGAGAAAACCATTAACCCAGTGAAAGAGTTATGGACATCCAACCAATACGTCCATAAACAACATGCTTATAAAGAAGGGAGGTTACAGGTCTGGGCTTGCCATACAGTAGTTGTGCGACAGAGTGTGATCCAGAATATTGATCTGAATGCTGCTGATCACCCCATAAATATCTCACTAAATGATCGTATGGAGATGGTAAGTCAATCTTTTTTAGTTAAAAGTAGAGATTACTGGAGATTATGGCCACTATAGGTTCATAGTTGAGGTACATTTTGATAATTATAGATGCTAGTGTATCCTTCTGTTTGAGACCAAGATCAAAGCAGACGGCGATCTGATCTCGTAGCAGGTCTCAGTCAGTTAATGCAGCAGTAATGTGTTTTATTGATCATTGCTCCCAGGATCAGAAAGTTAATCTCTTGTTTGTGGCATGTGCCTTCAGTTGCTGGGCGATATGTTCAGTCAAACACCTTAGATAAGGAGAACGGATCAAATCCTTAGAGTATTGTGTAGAGTAGACCCTTTCAAATATCAGCCCACACATTTCCAGACGGCAAAAGGAACGTAACTATATGTTGCTTACTTTTGTTTATAAATCCCATTGATGGTCTGAACCAATACTGTCGTTTTGCTGCAGGGCGTCCTAACTAGGCAAGGGTAATATAGGCTTATTTTGTTTCCCATTATATATTTGTTTACTGAAGTCATACTTTGTAAGAATAGGCAATCGACCTTTTTAATGTTGTATGCATTTTATTCAAGCTACACCATGTGTCAAGTAACATTGTCCCATTTGCAAAAGAAGCACTGAATTAACAGACAATCCAAATAATAGAAGCACATGGATAGCCTAGACCTCCAGCAAGGCATTGGCCCTATCTCGCAATGGAAAAAATGTAGGGCCCAGGCCTGGACAAACTCTCAATCTTTTGAAAACCCTGTAATTCACAGTACATCTTTTTTTGAGATCCAGACAGTGATCTCACTCTGCATCAAAAAGTCTTGCTTGACCCATTACTGCTGTTTTGTATTTATTTATTTTTTAATCAGAACCATTAGTTTTATAACTTGCCAACAGATGAAATAAACCAACAAACTAGCTCTAGCAAAAACATGAAGAAAACATTGGTTTTAATCAGTGGTTGCCATTTTATCTTTGTTATGTTTTGACTTTATATTAGGGCCGGGAATCGCTAAAAAAATAAAAAACTGATTAATAGCAAATCTGAAAAAAAAAATTGCGATTAATTGCGATTAATTACTGGTAGTTATTAATCACTATTAATCACATTATGAATTCACGTACAACCACAAAATTGTAAATTTAGAAAGTTTATTTTGAATTAACCTTCACATACTTTACTGTAAACTTGTGCAATGCAAACAAAACTTGCAAAGAAAATAAATGAATAGTCTCTTTGAGACCTGTAACTTAGACAAAGTTTGCCTAAATAAGTTACAACCAACAAATACACAAAACTTAACTAAAAAAGCATGTGTAATCTCTTTTAGAACTTTAACAAAAATACTTTTAATTATTCAATTAATAACAATTGTTGTGGTTCACAACAGTGTAAATACTATGAACTGTGTTACTCCAGTGGTAATTGAACTCATCCTTGCATAGACTGCACATAACTTTTGTTTTGTCTATATTGCTGTCTGGTGACGAGTTGAAGCAGAATTGTCCATTTAGCAATGTGTCTTTTTGGTCACTCATGTTGCTTTAACTCGTTCACTTGTTGCATTAGTCTCTTCGAGATGAACTGCGCCTCGCCTGGATTGTGAATGAGAGTGCATGGCCGCAGTGTGAGGAGGGGAAATACGCCTGTACTGAAGTTGGACAGTTTGTGGCTCAGATCACGCACCATCACGCCCGAAATCCACTTCTCGTGTGTGTTGGATATGATTGCATTAAACTGCAAGTCGGGAACAAGTTGGACACAAATCTAACCGGCGTGCACTGCGCACAGACCGACACCGATCGAAACTGTCAGGTCTGGCTCATCTCGAACTCGCCTGATGGATGGAAATGGAAATGTGTCGTCTTCTACGCTCGCGCGGTGCATTTCTGTCCCACTGGAAGACCTGTGGCGCTTTGCTGCCTCTGTCAGTGTCGTCGTAATAATTTTGCTGTGATCAAATGAATTGATGCGTCAATTAACGCACTGCATTAACGCGATAATTTTCCCAGCCCTACTTTATAAACTTTGACTATTTCAAAATACTAGTTGGTATTCTTTCAGGCTTTTTCATCATTTTGAAATTTGTGCAGTTCATTTGAAATTTGGTCTGTTTATAGCTGTCAAGGTTTTCTGTCATCCCGGCTGCCACAATTGCTTTATCACAAGTGTCTTCAACTCTATAAACCACGCCAAATTACTCTAAAATGCAAAAGTTTGGGCACCCCTCTGAGGTTGCATAATAATTTACTCTACACAAAAAAAGATCACAGAAATATTTAATTCATTTTCTAATGACTTCTGAGCTCTAGGGTGAAAAAAATGTCTGCAAAATTTTGGGCACTCTTATAAGTTTGCTGATTTGAATACATGTAACTTCTCAAAGTGGCTTACTTGCAACATAAAACTTGTTAGATTAGTTAGTTAAGCCTTGACAGGTGCATTCAATGAGAAAAGGTATTTAAGTTGTTAATCAGGAAATGGAAGGACATAGGCAAAGTTAATGTTCAGGCCAGATGTGGCAGGCCAAGAAAAATGCCAGAGAGAAAGAGGCAAGGAATGGTTAAAGACAACCCACCCTCCCATACAGCTGTTCTTTGTGCAGAGTGCGATGAATTTTAGACCCATGCACAGAAACACCATCTGCAATAGGATGAACTTGTAGGTCTTTGAAGGTGATCTGTGGGTTGCCTTTAACCATTCTTACCATTCCTTGCCTATGTCTCTCTGGTAATTTAAAATACTGCTACGCTAAAAATTGTTATTCAGAAAACACCCTAGAACTTAGATGTCACTCTTAAATGAATGACATACCTCTGTGATCTTTTTTTGTGAAAACAGAGTAAATTATTAAGCAACCTCAGAGGGGTGCCCAAACTTTTACATATGACTGCATATTTTTTAGCCTTGTTTTAATTATATGTTCTTATTGTTGACCAAGTACCCTAGTGTTGTTTGGGAACAGGATTACAATTAGTTAGAGTAGATTAGATACTTTATTGATCCTGAAGTAAATTCAAAAGGAATTAAATTTCTATTACATAGTGCACAGTACTTTTTATGTAATTCCAAGTCTCCAAAGCATCAACAGATGCCATTATCCATTTAAATACATCATAGGTTGTTGATGCAGAGAACATTACGTCTGTACTGTCATGATATTAAGCCTACATGAGACTATTGTGTCCCTAACCCGATGTTATATGACACATAACATGACACAAGATAATGAATGAGGCCGGATGTGTGTAGATCTGTGTCACCCAGGAAGACGACCAGGATCTGACATAACCAATGAATATCCAATAATGTTTGTGTTTAGAAAGGGATGGAGAAAACAGGACGATGAGCTATGCATACTCTGCATAAAAATGTCAGTGATTTGGAATAACAATAATCAGTGAATATTCATTTGATGTCAAAAGGTTGAATAAACTCGCTAAATTAGTCTCAAAAATACTGCATTGTGATCTTGCAAAGCCTAAATGATGCATGGCTGCTGCCAACTTAAAAAGCAAAAAAAAAAAAACAACAAAAAACAAAACTCATTTTGCATTTTGTAAATCAAAACAGTTGAACATGCTAAATTGTCAATGCAAGGTCTGGCAAAAATGTGGGGGCTGTACGCCAAGGCATTATTATCCACAATAGACTGATGATGCCTGAATATAAATGGATATTACTAATTTACTGTCTCTTTCAATCTAAACTGCAATACTATGATAAGGCACTGGCCCTGTCTGGCAAGTTATAGTGCCCAGACCTGGACTAGTTCAGAGGTAACTGCTCTTTCCATTGGGCCACAAAACCCTTATAAAACTATTTATTTTTTCTTTTAGTGAGTGAAGCTAGTATCTTTGGTCTATATCTCAAAATGGTCCCTTAAAACAGTTCCGGATCATTACTGATTTTTTCTAAACTTTTGATAACAGTATTTCTTAATGTATTTCTTTTAAGCAATACTACTTTTCCCCACCTGTCTTAAACCTTTCCTCAGTACTGTATATCCTTCTGATTTAAACCTCACTCACGTTTCATCGTGGAGTATAGTTAATGTATCTCCATTATGACTCTCCTCTGCCTATTCCTGTCCTGGCTTGCTGTATGTGTTAAAATGGCATGGCAGGTTGGTGTTGGCTCGGCGGCTGTGGAGAGGATGCAGAGCAGGAGGGGACATCGCAGGAGGCCAGGATGTGAGTCAGAGGACAGTGAATAAAGATACACCGCCCACATCTCACTCAGTGCTCCTCTTTCTGTCATGTGTAAAAACTGCGGCCCAGTGTTTGAGGCCAGAGTCCAGCTTGAGGTGGGCAGCAGCTCGTGCCGCGTTTGTTGAAGGACAATGGTGTAAATAATGGACTGGGCCAGTTGGCTTCATCTGAGATTTTAGAATAATTGAGTATGTGAAAAAGTTTCTAGTGCTTATTTAATGCCCATTTTAACTAAGGGTGCTTCGATCGATCGGCCGCCGATCATGATCGGCCGATCATGGCTAAAAATAGAGTGATCGGTGATCGGTAAAATGGGCCGATCAGAAGGGCCGATCAAATTACAATAAACACGCGAGGCTCTCACATTTACTGTCCTGCAACTCCGGTTTGATTAAACAGCAGTAGCGTTATTTTAGCAGTGTTTTTAAGTTATAACTAACTGGTTATAACTAACACAAACTTGCCCTGGAGGCGCTGCTTTGTGTCCCCGCCTGCTTTAGGAGCGCACGGGACAGAACCGAGGCGCAGCAGTGCGTGTATTTGCAAACACCAACGTAAATAGAGCTACAGCTAACCCGCTAACAGTTAACGTTAAAAGGATTAAGAAAGTTCAGAGTCTGCCTGTGTCTTGGTGCGCGGAGAAAACTGTGCGTTTTGTGGCTTAAACTGCACCAAATGGCTGCTAATGGAAAGAGAAAGTAAAAAGGCAGCCCATGTGTCCGTGTGCCTGAGAGGAGCACCTTTCATCGTTGTCTTCTCTGCTCTCTTTGCACGTTTTCTTCATTCAGACGTTGTCAAAACTGGCAGCAGGAGCTGTCTGCTCTTTAGTCCACTGTGTTTCAACCTGGTTTGGCTGCGCGTTACGCGGACACAGGCACTGCACCCGCAGACTCGCATTAAAGGATCCAATTAAGAACAGCTGATTTTTACATCAGCGGAGCATTCAAACAAAGCCACAGACACTGGGCACACATTAAAGACCAATAATGCAACAAAACCTCTTCTAAAACAAAAATAAGTAGAATTTTGTTGTTCTTTTATATTTACAAAGGCTACAGTATTTTTCAAATGGAACTAATAATAGCCTACATACAATACATTACTACATTGAAGACCACGTGATCGGTATCGGCCATGATCGGTATCGGCCGATCACAGCAGAGGCTGATCGGTGATCGGTGATCGGCCTCAAAAACCCTGATCGGAGCACCCTTAATTTTAACTTTCTTGTTCTTAAAACAACCTGGCAAAACCTCCCTAAACCTACCAGGAAACAAATATATAATGTAAGTTGAGATAGGATCAGAAATAAGACCATTGTATTTTGGAGATAAAGTTAGACAAGGCCAGTGGTTTGTACAGAGAAGGGATAATGAAGACAGTATTTCGGTAAAAGGATGCTGAGGTTAGAGCTGCCAGGCAGGAGGTCTAGAGGAAGACCAAAGACATGAAGTTAGTCAGTGTGAGAGAGCAGGATGCAGAGGACAAGGCTAAATGGAAGCAGATGATTTGCTGTGGTAAGCGATGAAAGGGATCACCTGAAAGGAAAAAAATCTATATTTGTGATATTTAACAAATGGGTCTGACTTACTGCATACCAGATTTGGCTCTCCTGTGGTCTTTGGTCATCTTTTCTGGTCAGCCTGAGCAATAGTGAGCACCTTGTTTCTATAGACAGAAACATCACAGGAAATTTACCTGATTTTATCACGCATGTTTTGGCACGCATGTTACATCAGCCTCAAATGTCCTTAATTTATGAGAGGACATCCACAACATGCTCTGTTCAATAATGCCAGAGGCATAAGACTGCTTAGACCTGGTTAGGCCCTGGTTGTGCCCTGATAGATCCTGATAGTCCTGGTTTAAGCACGGTTTAGTTTGGGGTTTAGTCCCGGTTATGTGCTGGTTATGTCCTGGTTTAGTCCTGGTTTAGGCACAGTTTGTTCCGGTTTAGTCCTGTTATATTCCTGGTAGATTATACATGGTTTAGTGCTGGTTTGGTCCTGGTATAGACCTGATTTATAAATGGTTTAGTCTTGGTTTAGACCTGGTTCAGATTTTGGTTTTGTCCTAGTTTAGTCCTGGTTTATTCTTTGTTTAGACCAGGTTTAATCTGACCTGGTTTAATTCTGGTTATGTCTCAGTTTAGTCCTGGTTTGGTCTTGATGTGTTCCTGGTTTAAACCTGGTTTTGTCCAGTTTTAGTCTCTGTTTTGTCCTTATGTAGTAATGCTTATTTTATCCCAAGAATTACTGCCCTAGGCCCTTTTGGCAAGTGTTCAGTAGTGCAATGTTGTTATGAAGGAGCACGTCTGAGAACTACGCAGTGTCCATGTATGGTCACAGTAAACATTTGGCCTGTTGATTGGTACACACAGGTCTGACCTTGGCTTCGCTCACTGAGATAAACTTTCCTCATGGATGAATGCCCCCGTCCTGAAGCCACTCGTGCATGTCAGTGTCAAGGAAAGCTCCCGGTGGTGCTGCTAAAATACATGCTTATAGTCTTGACTTCTGCATTTTTTACTTTTTTTTTGTGGAAATATATGCGTCTGAATACACAAGCAGCCAATGTAATTTAAAAGGTAGGATGCTCTAGCCTTGGCAGTGTAGTTCTTTGTAATGAGCAGAATTGCAGCTTTTGCAACAACATATTGCTAGTGTTGGAGAGCAGCTTAGCGCTAATGGAGACTAATATGTTTGGTGCAGTAGCTCTGATACACATTGACAGAGACATAATTAAGAAGTTAGTGCTGAGTCCAATGTTCTCCTGTTTTTTTAATAGGATCGAGTTAAGAATTATGAAGTACTTTTAGACCTCCATTGCATGGCTGATTTCTGAGTGTCATAGTCATGTAGTATTGATAGGGTTTAATAAACAGTAATAGCTTGTCAATACAGAAGCCAAGAGGACACTGTTCTTGTGACTCTAGATTAGATTAGTCTGCATTGTCTAGTAATTATTCACTTCTTTTACTAAAGTGGCTTCCAATTATACACTCAACTGATTGTGATATCAGTCTTAACGTGCCTTCTCTCATTAGTGCAGACTATTGCGTTTGATATGCCACAACCCTAAGCCTCATGTGCACAGTCAGCAGCCTCCCAGCATCCTTCAATCTTAATAATCTGCTGTTTTCAGTCACCACCGCACTGTCCTTTCTATTGGACCTGATAGCTTGCTAGGGCAGGGACCTACACCTCTAACTCCATGCTAATTAGTGGGACAGCTGTCTGTACAGATCATTAGAGTGGCCCTGTAGCCTTGCAATCCAAAGCTAATGGTTTCCTGGCTCCTCTGCTCCCTCTAATGGCCTGTACTAGCACACTGTGGGATGTCTGTATCAATGACCTCTTCACGGCGAGTAGCATTGGCCTCTGAATGGCATCATTTTATAGAGTGCTCTTTGCCCCGCTGCTCATCTGTAAATGTAGTCACACTTGACCCCAAAACTTAAGAGACCATTATTGCAATAGCTGCTACCCAGAGTGAAGGAGAGCATTCACATTGCGGTGGGCTATAAACCAGGAATGTAGTCAGCATATTCAAATTACCCATCACATAAAATGATCATTGCACACCTGTTGAACCAATAATGATTTGAAAAAATAAAATAATTCAGACACAAGGGGCCACTGTATTCTTTGTGCCAGTCCCAAGCCCAGAAAATTGGAGAAGGTTGCGCCAGGAAGAGCATCCAGCGTGGGCTGGCGTGAAGGGAAGAAGTTTGAAGAAATAGTGTTGTTGTTGTTGACTATTTAATAATAATAATAATAATAATAATAATAATGGATTGGTCTTATATTGCACTTTACAAGGGGCAGACTGATGGAAGCGTGGCTACCATTTTGCGCCTACGGCCCCTCCGACCACCACCAGACACAGTTACACTGACACATTTATACATAGGCAAGGTGGGTGAGGTGTCTTGCCCAAGGACACAATGACAGTATGCAGTGCCTGTGGTAGGGCTCAAACCACCAACTTTCGGGTTAGTGAGCAAGTGTCTCTACCAAATGAGCTACTGTTTCTTTAAAGGGGCCATATTATGCTTTTATCAGGCTTTTTGAAATAATTGTACACCTTTGCGTTAAAATTACGTATATGTATAGAAAACATTTTAATTTGGGAGCTGTTACTTTAAATAAGGACACTAAGAACACTTGGATTAGGTATCTGTCGCCCCCTACTGACAACGAACGGTGGGGAATGGATAGAGTATAAAATGACTATTAGCAATGTGATGTGAAACGAAAGATAAATGGTCTTGCTACTTTGTAGTAATGGTAATGTATGGCGTGAAATTGAGTGGATTTTGATAACAATTTTGCTCAGGGTCAGTAATTTTTAAAGAAATATTTATTATTGTGAGATAGGACCAATATTGTCTGTTAGGTGTTACTCGTGGATTTTCATAAACCTCTCAGGAAAGGTCACAAATGGCAAAAGGAATAAATTATAAGTTTTTGATGTGGGTCTTTATCAATTGATCCTGGGCAGACTTCGCTCACTGGATCCCATTTAGTGATATGTAGAAAACTAATAATCATGTGCACATAAAAATACTGTATGCAAAGATTGGAAATGTGTAACAAATGTACTAGTTTGAAATCAGTTCATGATGACAGTAGAGTCAGACTGTATAGCACATCCCACATTTAAATTTTACATGAAGGAAAAACCTTTATAAATATTGTCAAATAAGGCCTGACTCACTGGACATCTGTTTGCAGTGTAGAGAAGTGAAAAGCTCCACTTTGTGCTTTGTTCTGGTGTTAATGCTCTCAGACATGCCCTTGATTCAGCAGCCACTCTCCGGTGACTGATCAAAGCCTCCTCCTCCGCAGTCTCGGGCCTCAAAGTCTGCTGTTCAGTGCACCAACAACAGTTTACACTTATAGGAATCATTCAACATTGCAACGTAAAGAACACCACATCCTGACCTGCGATACAGTCTTTGCTAACTCGAGAAACTAAGAAAAAAATCCCACAAACTGTTATATATGTTGAAGCATGCAGGGATTGGCTGGGTACTCTCTTGTTCTTTGTCCCTTGGCATCATTAAAAGGAAGAGGGAGTCTTTTTGGGATTAAAGGGGTTTTGAGTGTGCCACAGGCTGCAGGCAATTGATCATTATACCACTGCTCTGTACTCCACACTGCACTGTCCGCCTCATTTTGGACATGTCTCCAACTCCCTGTGATTCTCTCTTTGTCTCATCTTCCCTTTGTTTTTTGACAGAGCTATATTTTGCTCTCTTTCCCCCAGAACAGAGCTTTAGTTAAAAGTTGCTAGTTGGTATCTTGTAGGACCAAAGTGTGTCCACTGAAAAAAAAGTATGTTTCAGCTACACCCTTATTTCAGTTTTGCATAGGTTTTCATGCCATGGATCCCTTATGTGACACAACCTTCTTCATTTATCCAGGGTTGGACCTGGCATAGTAACATTTTGGCCTTTTGGAGTTTTCTCCTTGGGAATCAAACCCTTGTCTCTTGTGTGATGAGCCCTCCTTACCTCCAACTCCAAACAACTATATAGAAATTGGAGATGAGCAGTGATATGAGTATTCTTATCTAACCATCTAAAGTACTAACCACTTTACTTACAGGTGGAGCGCATTGGAAAAAGAAAAAGAATGGTTTTAAAGTATCTGTCCCATGTTATAATTTAAAGACTAATAGTTATACCTCACGATGATTGTGTTTTTTCTGTTCTCCTTGATCCCACATCTGGCTCTGACAGGTAGAATTTCTTTGTAGAGCTCCTGTTTTGCATGCTTTGCTATAGATTTTGTCAGTAGTAAAACCTTGAACTAATGACCTATGACTTTTCTAAAAGAGTATAACCAATTTGTATTTGACTGCTTAACATTCCACGCTTATTACTGTCGAACTGGAGGTTTCCTTGATAGTACACAGACCTCAGTACGCTCAGCAAAGACATGGGATTGTGCTGAAAAATGAAAGGGAAGCGAAAGAAAAGAATATAGGAGACGCACAGTACAGAGGAAGCCATTCATCACAGCCAATCCACGAGCGCAGCCGGCCTAATGAAGACAGATAGTGGGGCTCGCTGTCACTGCTTGAAGCTTATCTCTATATTAAGCGGTTCACCATTAGAAATACATCGGCCACATGCAAGGAGATGGATCTGCAATGTTTAGCGTGTAGGTAAATGCCTCAATTAGCAGTTTGAAGCCGGTGCAGTGTTTCTCCTTTAACTTCGGTGGGATGACCTTGTCGGTTCAGTTAGTGCTGCGGATATCTTCTATAGAAAACTCTTCTATAGGAAAAATTTTTTGATGTCAGCTCCTCTGATTTGCTCGAATGGCTTGTACAGTAATTCTTTCTCATATATCAGGGTCCCATCTTTTTTACTCTTTCTTTTCAGTGGAAAGTGTTGAGGACATTGAATTATTCATGCTTTGTCTTCACATTTGCTTGACTGACTGATTAGCTTATTCACCTTATGTTCATTGCAAGTGAAAAGAGTAGAGATTAGCCAATTAGAACCTTATTTTACAAGTTTGCCAAAAAACTTGACTTGGTAGCTTTCTCTTTTGACCCTGAGTGTCTTTGGTCTTTATTGATCCAATTGTGAAAATGCTATTTTGGCTTTTTCACACAGATGTCAAAGGTCAGGTCATGTGCACAATGCCATTGTCTTTCCAGACTGAAATTAATCGTCTCAAGTGGGATAATAGTGTGGGGTAAGGCATGTCATTTCTCATGGGCTTTTCGAGTGGAACCAGTGTGACCCGATACAGGAAGAAGGTGCACTGACACACTTATCCAAATCGTTAATCTACCTATCAGATATTATTCTTAGTTCAAATTCATGTTTATGTCTAGAAACAGGGCTAAAATGATTGAAGAATTAGAACAATATGAAAAAAATACTTTTTTGAGTGAAAAGAGAAGTTTACCTAATAATACAAAAACTGAAGGTGATTCTGTTAACTTCGATTAAAGGTTACTCAAAGTCAGATTTGTCTTCGTAAACATCATTAAACTGTTTTGCTAGTTATCATTACTGCCTTATTCCTGTGGCACCAAACATGACTTCTCTATCAGATTATACTGCCTATTGTTACTTAGAAACGCTCAAATTGCAGCAGCGTTTGTTTAAAAGAGTGAGAGGCATTTCAGGAGACTATATTGGGAGCACATTAACTGAACTTTGGTGTGTAATGAGATTTAGTTATTCAATCCAGTCCGGGCTCGCTCCTACCTCCTTCCTCTCTGTCTCACACCATCAAACTATCAGCTTTCTCCTTCAGGAAGTTTGGAGAAGATGATTATTCTTTTTTCAAGCCCTCCCTCTGTCTCGTCCTCTTCATCTTAGCTTCACCTTGTACTGTACCTGACCTTTCACCAAGTCATCTACTTTACACCCATTTGAAGGACTGCATTAAAAATTTTGTATTCAGAACTGAATTTGTGCGTGTCCTGTTCATATTTTGATTGTGCTAAGAGTGTAAGTAGACACTATAAAGCCAGGTACGCGATGCATGATTTTGACCATCGCAGGCAAAAGAAACCTAATCCTGGGAAAAACCATCCGTTGTAGCTCAAAAATGGAAGTCGTATGTCTTATAGTGAGACGGCGACAAAGCACACAAATAGAGATGCCTTACGACCAAAGACGAGCCACGAAAGTATCAAGCAGTGTCAGCTATTTTATAGGATTCGTTGCAGAGTTTTTGCCTCTCGCTGCACCTACAATTTCTGTCAGATTTATGACCAACAGAAAAAAAGCGGTGCATCCTCATAGTAACAACAGTGCCTTTCCTGTAAGTGGCCACATTTCTTTTCCCTTTTACTTTACTTTTTACTCCACACACATATACACAGCTGTTGCAAGCGGTGCTAGCTTCCTATCACTGGCGCTATGTTAGCGTGAACACAATGCGTCCAGATTCTGAAATTTCCAGTGTGAACAAGCGGTAGTTTACTATTTTATGCATTACACATCATGCAATGTGGAATCTTTTAAAGCTGCACTACCTGATTTTTTGACTGTAAAAGTGATGTGTCTAAAAAAATGTTGAGTTTGAAGGATACACTCCCCTTTTCTAATTCCTCTCCTTCGCGACGATCTATCACAGTCTCACACAAACCTGGAAGTATGTACACAAACCAGGAGGTATCAGAATAACAGCAGAGATCTGGAGTTTGCTATTAATTCTTTATAATAAAAAAATAAAATACTGTGAATAAGCTATGAGCTTTGAAATAAAACAAAGCTCCATCACATTATTCCTGATAGATTCTAGTTCTGGATAGATAAAGGATGTATTGACCAATCAGAGTGCTCCTGATCTATGAATGCGTGTGATTGGTTAAACTGTTCCTTCCCTCAACCAAAACCCCTATAATACAGCCCCCAGGTGACCTCATAGTCTCATTTTTTTCTCAGATGACTTCTGTTATGTTGTGCTAATAACTAAATAATTTTCTTTGCCAAAATACAAGGAAAAATAAATCAGGTAGTGCAGCTTTTAAGACAAAAAAACAAAAAAAACAAACAAAAAAAACAAAAACAAATATACCTTGCTTAAAGTGAAATCATTAAGACAGATTTTAGTGCTAAAATGAGGTTCCTTACACCACTTTTAGAGAAATATCAAGAAATATCAACACTGTAGTTTTTGGTACTTTTTGTGTTTTGGGTGACTACCATGAGCTCTAAGTTAGACACAAAGCTGACACATAAGACACACTATACACTGACTGACAAATGTTCACTGTCACATTCATTCACTACGGGCAATTTGTGAAAGATGTGTTTTGGATGCAAAGTGGTTAGGGATGAACTCATATTTTCTTTTATTTATTGGCAATACATCTCTACTTAACATAATACAGATAAATGCTTTAACTGTAAAATTAATTATTTACTCTAAGCTCCTGAAGGTATTGTAAAGAATATAGTGGGGTCCAGTGGGGCTCATTATTTTAGTCAGGATATAGTAAAATTTTCAATAGGAAGGCTTTAATGGTGGTGTATGCCAGGTATGGATTAACTGGACAGGTGGACGCTATTGACCATATCTGGTATGTAGACTCATTAATGGACAAGGCAGTTAATCCCAAACTTTTATGAAATGAATGCAGCAAATTGTAACATGGATATATATATATATATATATATATATATATATATATATATATATATATATTCATATATATATATATATTCATATATGGATATCCATATATATATATATATATATATATATGGATATCCATATATATATATATATATATATCCATATATATATATATATATATATATATATATATATATATATATATATATATATGGATATCCATATATATATATGGATATCCATATATATATATATATATATATATATATATATATATATATATATATATATATATATATATATATATAGATATCCATATATATATATGGAGATATATATATATATATGGAGATATATATATATATATATATATATATATATATATATATATATATATATATATATATATATATGGATATATATATATATATATATGGATATATATATATATATATATGGATATATATATATATATATATGGATATATATATATATATATATATATATATATATATATATATGGATATATATATATATATATATATATATATATATATATATATATATATGGATATATATATATATATATATATATATATATATATATATATATATATATATATATATATATCCATATATATCCATATATATATCCATATATATATATATATATATCCATATATATATCCATATATATATATATATATATATATCCATATATATATCCATATATATATATATATATATATATCCATATATATATATATATATATATCCATATATATATATATATATATCCATATATATATATATATATATATCCATATATATATCCATATATATATATATGGATATATATATGGATATATATATGGATATATATATATATATATATATATATATATATATATATATGGATATATATATGGATATATATATATATATATGTATGAATGATGTGGTCTACAGTTCAACAGTCAGCATCATACAGCATACATAAGACAATAAAATCACTTAACACAAACATACAACACATTTTAAAGCATGTTTTTGTAGTTTGCACTTTACTATGTGCATATTTCATAATTGTACATGGCATTGTTATTCGGCACTGCATAGCTCATATTGTTAACACATCTGTTCAATTTGCATCTACACTTTCACTTCCTCATCTCTTCTGCCTGGATGCATTATGAGCTCCATTTCATTCTATGTCACTCAGTGGCTGCTCGCTGCGTGGGTAGGCCAGAGGTCGAGCTGCTCTCATTTTTTACTCGTGAGTCATGCAATCTAAAATGAGTGAGTAACATTCATAACTACACTGGTCATGTGTCACAGCTCCTACCATTGCTGTTGTTTTTATTATTGTTTTTGTACTGTGCCATTGGTCATTTTTGCTTTTCCCAGAAAGCTGAATGCTGCTTCCTTCCTCCTCCTCAGTCCTTTTTCCTAACACAACACAGAGCCAATCCAATAAAGCAATCTGGAGCTGCTGTCTCAATGTCATTAAGTTTAATGCAATATGAATGGAGCCTCTTGTGCAACCAATACTACTTCAATGGTGAGCTCTCAAACTCATTGCTCACAACACAATGGCTACATCCAAAGTGGTTATTAGATCTGATGCAGTGATGGGGGAGCATTTTTTAGTGACAAATGCCTTCCAGAGGTTTCCAGGAATAAGGCACGTGGGTAAAGAAAATATCTCGACTGCTGCTCTCGCCTGTGGGAGGAGGAAAGAAGGATGGTGGTTTGTATACACACTGCAAAAAGGTCATTTCCATGCATTCTCAATGGGCTCTCGTGCCCAGAAGGCTCACATTTTCACATAAAGAAGGAACGCAATCAGTTCATTAATCAAAGTGGGTAGTGCTCACCTGACAGCCACATGCTTAGCTTTAAAGCCTGTATAAACACTCGAACATTACTCACCATAATTACAGATGGTATTTACACCCCTTCATCGATAGATCGTTTGCAGCCTATTTACAACCTGAAGTCATGTTTGTATACAGCAGAAAAAGACCTAAGTATTAACTTGAGTGTTTTGCCTTTGAGTAAAATTGAGATCTGTTTTTAAACCAATATTGCAATTTGTTATGTTTTTTTCACTGCTTCTTTATTCCTACCTACACAATGATAGCCTGTTCCTTGTTGGCCTATGTGTTAATAAAAAACAAACTGTTCTATTAATTTATTCAGATTGCACATTTTAGTTTTTATTTAGTGGACATCAAGTCTTGTGAACAGGTATTAGCCATTACAACAAAGCAATGACAAATCAAAAGACCCTAATTACCCTATTAGGGTAATTTCATAGTATTTCATGTTTTATAACTTAATAATGTCTATGTATGGAAAACGTCTGCTTTTGGGGAGCTGTTATACTTTGACTATGCAGAGAATGCTTGAATTAGGTGTCAATTGCCTGTCTGTTGGATAGGGCGGAGCATAAAATGGCTAATTAGCAACATGGTGCTAATAAATGATCAATGATAAATGATCTCACTGCTTGGTTGTGACTGCAATTTAAGCGCTGGAATTATCAGATTGAGTCCAGGCATGGTGTATGAGCTTTAGAAACGGGCAGGAGCTTTTCCTGGTTAAATATATCTACGTTTCAGCTCTTGAAAAGGGCAGGAGCTCAGCGTACAGGATTACTCAAACATGCATGAATGAATTAAAATACTGTGGCAGGTTAAAAGTACCAAAAAAAGAATTTAGCACAATAGTGGACTGTAGCGTACATATATAAAAATATATACACTGAACTAAGACAAAGATTAAGAGTAATAACTCCGCATTGGTACCAGTTAGCCTTGCGCTAATGTGCAGATTAAAACACCTAAACTAATGTCTCAAAAGGTGAAGGATTGACCAGGAGGGACTCAGTTTAATAGATAAAGATAACCAAACTCAACTTAATTTAGATTAAGTATAACGTTTATTTACACAATACATCAGAATAGTATACGGGTAAATATTGAAAGGAATGTAATTATGAACAGAACTGTTATGCAGAATTATTGAATAACTAATGATGAATTGCAGTGGAGTAAGTTATAAATTGACTTATTCAATTATTGGAAATTTAGGAATAAGGGAATAGACTCTGAGACTATAAACGCCAAGTCTGTCGCATAACACTGGTCTTACTGCGCTCGGAGCAGGAGGGGAAGGCGGTGACAACAGCCAGCCTCCGGTTTCAGCCAGGGGCTCGGATATTGGTCCTCGTCCTTTAGAGCCGCAGGGTGTCGCAGGGTTGGTCTTCCCGGTCCCAAGCTGCGGGTCGTGGTTTGATCTCCAAGCTCCACAAGCCAGTCGCCAGATGTCCCGTTAACAGCGAGCGTGATGCCGCTCAGGGAGAGTTTAGCTGTTGTCAGCGTAAGGCAGCGCCAAAGTCTCAGAGTATGGGAAATGTCCCTTTTAATGCCAAATGAAAAATTCAATAAAAAATCCTTTCACAGCGATTCAAAACTTTAGAAGTATAACTTCTTAAAATAGCTGCTTTGGTCAAGGCAGCAGTTGTTAAAGCTGGCGGATGTTGCGTGGCGCGAGGCTTTTCAAAATAAACTACAAAAATGATACTTGAACAAAAGTTTGGCAACTTATCGTGAAAAGATGTTATCACCGGCAAGGTGAACTTAACGCAACAAAAATGACGAGAAGAAAAGAAAAATTAGACTTAAAAGACGTAGGAGAGACGGAGACGAGACAAAGACTAAGACTAGACCAAGACTAGGACAAGACAAAACTAAGACTAAGGAAGACTGGGGAATGCGGACCGCACCCCAAGATAAGACTGGAGTAAGGGGGTGTCTCTGGTACGGCCCCCGCCCCTGAACTGATAGTGGAGAGGATTCGAATTACCTAAGTAAATGTCATAAAAAGAAATGTGTCTTACTCCACTTCAATTTACGTACCTTTAAAAACATGTTACATTCAACAGTTTGCACAAAACATAGCTATGACATTTTCCTGTAAAGTAACATGTTAATGCATATAAAATCTTTTAAACAGATGAGGTGTGCCAGGTCTCTGGTTCTTATCAGAGAAGAGAGGAGACCTCTTCTGGCATATTTATTGGTCTGCAGTTTGTATAGGACAGATATATGTCTTTGTTTTGCGTCCTTGGTGGGTAAGAGCAGACTTCTCGTCTCCTAAAGGAATGTCCATTTTTGATAGAATTTCAGCAGTGGTCCAATACTCCTACATTGACCTTTAAATAATTATGAAAACACAGTTTAATAGCTGTTTTTAAAATTCATTATGAATTATTAATTGCATTTTAGTATCACAGTTTAATAAATGCAGTTATTGTTTAGTCCTAGTCATGATGCATTCTGAGCAGAATGTTTGATGCTGAGATTGGTTAAAAAAGAAAGTCCAAATACAGTATATTAGGACACACATGAGCAGAGAGATTGTACGGCCCATCGCGCTGCACAGTCGATGCACAGATATTGATCGGGTTATAAATACGTCTCGTGACACCCTTCGGCGTCCGGCTGGAGTTATTATAAGAAGTAATGTGATCGATACAGACTTGGAAATGAGGCTCGAGAAGCTCCACTGTGACGATTCGTTCTCCATTTGTGTGGGTCACTCTCAGAAACCCAACCCTACTCCAAAAGACCTCTGGGACCAAGACCAGCCATCTCTACTGCAGTCCAGACCCCACAGACATCCTTGACATGACACGTGTGTTTGCGTATGTAAAATCCGGGTGGACCCTTAAAGCTGTATATGCAAGAAGCTGCTATTTTCAGCCCGAGGTAGATCAGTTACATTCCAGCTGTACAGGAAACTCTGACCGATATTTTAAATTTAGGGATGAAACCCAAATCCAGGTCAGCTTCCTCTCATAAAAAGGTAGTCGTATTTCATCTTTTCTGGAGATATTAGCCTAAATTTAAATAACCTTTTATTGTGACTATATTTAAATAATTCGGTAAGCATTTTTCCCGCAGTGGCCCAGTTTAGCAATGGTTTTACAACCATTATAAAGATTATCTGACTAATAAACGTTTTTAATAAGTACTCTGCTGGAGCCATAAAGAAACAGGTAAAGAGACCAGCAGAGGGTAGAGTGTTGCGGTCTTTTGAAAATAATTAAGAATAAGAGCACTTTACTTCCTTAAACTTTTTGTATGATGCCATTTTACTACAGAATGAAAAATAGGTGTGAGTAATCAGTGAAAACAGAGCTGTTTTAGATAAATAAATAAGAGCAAACTGGATGTAGAGGGCTTGTTGATTGGTGAGTGCTTCCTGGAGTGGATGGGGGTTCGTAAGTAAGACAGAGGTTCGGGCTACCTAGCGTTTTTGAGGGCTCACAACGGACATGCCATAGAATAGAGGATTACTTAAACAGGCATAAATGAAGCAAAACACAACTCCAGGTGCGTTTTTGATGAGGAAACATTATACCGTGGTAGAAAGCTTAGGAAAGTCAATTTTGCATAATATATTCCCTTTAATACAACAAAATTCCCAAGAAACCCAAGGTAAAATAAAAAGGCTGTGCAGCTGCTAACACAACACAGATAGTTTTTTCAACATGCATTTTATTTGCAAACAGCAGACTTTTTCCACTTATGTAATTGTTTCCACCTCTTTACAATACTCTAGCCATAAAACGGATAATAGTTATGCATTGCTCCTCTAGAGCGTCCCCTGACTTTGCTTTTTTAGACAGCATAAGGCTCGACTGTTGTGGGGCCACGGCACAGTGTGGCGGTAATGTGTTTGTCTGATAAACTAACACTGATAAATCACTACCTGCCGCTGGTATCATTTCTGGTATGATGCAGTCTGAGCAAACAACCTGCGTCATAGAGCTATTTATTCCAGACAAATCCATTCACCAGATTTGTGTAATGAATGGCCGCTCATCGTGACTCTTTTGCTCGGGGAGTATAAGGCAGGGATGAAGCAGTTTGTCAAGGTGATAGTCAAAATCTTGTAACAAAACTTAATTTAATGTGACTTTCTGGCTGAATCTACGCAGTCACAGAGAGTCAGAAGTGTGGCATTGGTCCTGAAGCACTGTCTTTGGGTTTAATGGTTTGTGTCTCTCTTGGCTGCTGGGGCCCTCCTCAATCAGAGGCTGGTGGTGGTGTCACTGTGGGAGGCTGGAAATGAGGGTAGCTGTTGATTAGATCAGAGGTGTGCACTGTGATAGAAAGGCACCTTGTCTGGACCTGCTACCTGCATCAATATAACTCCAAAGGCTTCTCAATGCAACAGGCAGTATGTGACTACTATGTTTAAAGGTCCTACAGTTTTTTTTTTTTCCAGGCTTTTTGAAATAGTTCTGCACACCTTTGCATTAGCATTTCACGTTTGGAAAACATCTTATTTTGGGGAGCTGTTATTTTGACTTTTTACAGAGAACACTTGGGTTATGTAGCTGTCACAACGGTGGGGACTGGACAAAGCATAAACTGGCTATTTAGGACAGCTATTAGCAACATGACATTAACAGCACTAAAATGATCAGAACAAGTCTGGTGACGGTGTATGAAATGCGCAGCAGCACTTCCTGGTTTCAGGTCTCTGTGTAGAGCAGTGCATTTAAGCTCTTAAGGAAAGAGACGGTTCCAGCACACAGGGTTTCTCAAACATGCGTGTTACAAATACATCTCCAAGTATGTTTTTGAGGTGGAAGCAACACAGCAAAACTGCATTGCTAATTGTCCAATCAGAAAAGTGGAAAGACTGGCAACCCACAGATTATTGTTTTGATTTAGACCGCAGTACTGTTTTCACACCAGAATGGAGCGCATGCTGCTTACAGTACCTTTAAGTAATGGTTGTATTTTCATAAAAAAAATAATGAAAGTTCAGTAGACCAAGGAAGAAATGATTTATTTATAGTCTGGATCCAGATGGTTATCCATTGTGAGATAAAAAAAAGGCTAAAAGATACTAACTTTAATTTCAAGGGGTCTTTAGTCTTGTGAGATACAGTGTAAGGTTAGCTCAAATAATAGAACATTTACCCCTAAACTAGAAGATCTCTGGATCAAATCCTGTTGGGCAGTATATCTTTTACTATTGTGAAAAATAGCATTGGTGGAGTTTTGTATTCCATATGCATCGAGTTTAAATGTGCTTTTTGATGTAGGAAAAGTTGTACAGCGAGATATAATGCAGGCGGGTCACAGTGGCACAGTTTAGGCCTGTACTTTTATGGACATTGATATTGCACTTTTAGCCTAGGTTTCTATTTGAAAGGTGCTTTGTAACTCTATCCCACTCGCTATTGCTTTTGAACACAAAGAAAAGCACTAAATCTTATTATTTTTAATACGTTCATTCCTAATAATGCAAAGAGTTCAATCAAATCCATTACCTATATACTTGAGAAAGTTTTGCTGAAGTTGTTCATGACTATGTTAACAGATCATGAATGAGTCAGAATGTTTTGTTTAAAGAAGTCTGTCCTGGAGATACTTCATGTATCCTTACACCATGTTTGAACATACACAACCATTTGGGGCTGTTACATAAGCGATGTCACTTAGTCAGCTTCAATACCGGCTGCTCTCTTCCTGCTGCAACTTGACTTGAACACGAGAACAGACATAGGAGGTGCATGAGTACACTTTAAAAAACCTCCAGGAAAAGTTATCAGTGCACAAACGTTTACTAAGGGTTCAACAGGTTTGAAATTATAGATCATGGTTTCTCTTTTTGGGACATATGTATTATATCAGAATTACTCAATAGTACAAAACAGCCCACACCTATGGAGGTCCAGATTTGGGCTGTGAACTGGCAGGAGGTGTGCCGGCAGGACGGGAAGGTGACGTGGCATCGCTGTGACCCGCTGGGATCTGACTCAGCCCGGACACACTGGCCTCAGCGGGATATTTGTCACCAGGGAAGTGGTGGCTTGTGTGCACCCTACTGTTTATCAGCTGTATTCGTTAACAGATATATTTAAATGCCTGCACCCTGTTGAACCCAGCAGGGAAAAAGGCAACTTGTATTCACCATAACAATCCTGTCTGGCGGCATATTTGCATCGTGTGAGAAAGTGGAGGTGACAGATTTTTATTGTTTAAGCATAGTATTTTGCAGCTATACAGAAGTTGAAGAAGTTATGATTGCTTGGGCAGCCGTCTTTCTGGTAGCCCACTAAAACAAGCCAGTGTAGCCTTTGCCAGTCCTAAGCCTGTATAAATAGAGTGTATTTTATCAGGAAAGACCTGTGGCATAGAAACCTATGCTAAATTAATATGCAAATCACTGTATGCTAGGAGGCAGATGATTTAATGTGGCGACCTCATAAGGGAAAAGCTGAAAGGAAAAAAAAAGAAGGAAAACCTGTACTAATGAGAAATGTTTAGCTGTCCTTGTCTTTTGAAAAATGAATACTGCTTTTCGTGCATTTTCAACAAAAACTTTATTTATGATATAATTAACGGAGGTGCATTCAAGGCCTCATCCTAGCTCACAACTAACATTTTGCAACCAATGTCAAGTCTAGCCGCTTGGTGAAACTATTCAGAGATTAATGAAAGAACTATGTTTCAGTATATTTTTGTGACTGACTTTAAATTTAATTTTAGTTTAGACTTTTGGGGAATATATTTTCTAAAAACAACAAATTGACGGATTCTCTTGCCATACGCCAGCCTCCTCCAGTGTGTAATAATATTGAGCTGCAAAGGTGTTATTGGATCCTGCCACTGTCTGCCCAGTTGTCATTATCACCAGTGGCAATCCGCTGTCAAACTGTCTTTCCTTTGACCTGAGCAGACACTGACTCAAAATATGTCATCATTGACGTCATGCTCCTGCATAACGGCCACCTCTGTCACATTGTTTTGGATGGGCTTCTCACAGTCACAGACTTTGTATAATATTTTTACAGTTTATTACTAAAATTATTATTTCTGTCCCTTTTTTATGCTAACATTGTTTTCCTCAAAATTATTGCTCTTGTATTGTTCTTAAAGGTGTAGTACCCCTATTTTTAATATGTCTTGTGCCAATCCCAATCCATACTTCCCAAGAACAACACCTGAAAATACTAAGATCTGAATTCAGTGGACAGTGCCATGCTGCTATCAGTTCTGTTTTTAACATTGCATGGATGCTTGACCAGCATTTCTTTGAGTAGACACTTGTAGAACTAAAATAGCCACCTCCTGTATTTTAGAATGCCTAATGGAAACTTCAAAATAAGGTTCATAAGATGTCAAGGTCTTGTAATATCACAAATTATTTATTTTGCAAACATTTATTTATTCATCTTCCTCTGCGTATGCCTGCTGCTGGTGGCTGTAGGCCCAGCAGCTATGGGCCGTAGGTGGGGTACACCCTGGTAGCCAGTAGTCACAGGGCGAGACAGAGACATAATCCGAATGTCAGCCATTCTCTTTCATATTCATTCACTCGGGGAAATTTATAGTCACCAATTTTTCAAAAACATACATGTCTGAGGCAGGAGCGTTAACCACTCTGCCACCTTTCATCTCCATTGCAAACCAGAAAAGATACGCATATTTTTGCTTTCAATAGATTTTGTTCGTAGCCATGACTTAGTTTGTGTGGTTAGTGTCTCTGTAGTAATCAGTAGCCATCATAGTTCAGTTTTCTGGTTTTATTAGATCCAAATTCCACTGAATTTCTTTGTTGCTTTGTTGTTTTTAAATCATGAGCTTTAATATTGATTTTGCCTGTAGCTTGCAGAGACACGTGTATAAGGCTGAATTACTCTTGTGTTGTTCACATGTTGCAGCTGCTGGGCCCACATGGCAGAGGACAAAGGTTAGTTCTACTCATCTCCTCTCTCCGACAACTACCTGTCATCTAACTAAACATGCCCTTTGATATTTTTGTTTTTTTATCTACCAGTTCACATAAGATCCACTTTCAAAGGAAGCTAGATGAAAGGTGTGCATTTATTAGGCTGCCTTTTTCATTATTATGTTACTTTTAAGTCATAACAACATTTCTTGTCAAATACGTAAGAAGTGTTTTTGTAAGAATCATTTGTATAAATAGGCAGCATTGGTACCTAATAGCTGTCACTACTTGCATTGCTTTAAGACCAAGTTCGTGAGAGTTAGAGAGGCTTTTATGGCTTCCTCAGGCATTGTAATTGTGTCCTAAATGCTAAGTGCAGTTTGAAAAGGTTGGCTGTTCTCAGGAAATGACACTGTGATAAATGGCACAGAACATACCTTTTAACAAGAGTTGGTTCCTGTGGCCTTGATGAATGTAATAGAGGTATTTTACTGGGCTTGGCTTGGTGCTAAACAGTCGACCGGGATGGGGCTAGTCTGTAAGGGCTAAAATGTCTCTGAACACTGCAAGAGAAGTTTCCATTGACATGTCATTTTTAGACTTGTCTTTCACATACTAAATGAGGAAGAATATAGGAAGTGAATAATTCAATATGTATAAAAATACTCCCCAGTGACGTTCTGAAGACATGCATTGATAATATTGACAGTGAATGGACAACTCATGTGTGATGACACCCAGTGTGTATAAATAGAGGATTTGAAGCTTGATAGCTCATCAATTTTGACCGGATATTATCAGATATAGAATAAGGCCCAGTTTTGAGAAATGCAAAGCATGATAGTTATTTCTGGCTAGTAATGCTAATACTAGTAATGCCATGCTATGGAATTGGTGCCCTGTGTTACCAAAAGGGTCTTTGTTTTGTTGATCATCATCACATTATCGCTGGATTGCCTGAATTGGGATAGGATAAGAATATTTTAATATGCACAGAATTTGTCCCAGTGAAGACAGTGCTATTTTTGCTCATCAGTGTTATTAAAAGTAAATTTGACAGGTATGATGTTATCCAAAGTGTTGAAGCACTACATCACAGGATTTTTTACCAGATAATACTATGTTTGGAAAATAATAAAGCTAGAGTATTGAGAACTAGTAATGTTAATAGCAAAGAATATATTTAAAAGTTGAATGTTTGCATTGCTAGAAGCTACAGTATCTTTATTCTAAACAGAAAACCAAGTCAAGTTTTTGTCAGACATTCCCAATCATGCTAGATTGAGTTTTTATTTTTATTTTTTTTAGATTTTAACCATATTGTTTTGATGTTTCCACTTCAAAAACATACTTGTAGTAGTATTTCTTTTCATTCATGCATGTTTGAGTAATCCTTAATGCTGAGCCACTGCCATTTTCAGGAACTGAAAATACTTGATCTCCTGGTGCCACATACAAGACATTTTACATACATAATTATTTTAAGTTATAAAACGTAAAGGTGTCACAAATTATTTCATAAAGCTTGAAAAAAGTATAATATGGTCCCTTCAACTGTCAATTATGAGTACTCATCATAGACGTATGCTTTTAATTCCTTATGTCTATCACAACAATCCTCAAAAATGATACAATACCCCCTAAAATAACCCATCAACCATCAGAATAGAAAGTTCTTTTTAAATTGAAATTCCTGACCTGCAAGCCGTCTCCATTAATAAGAACAAATAATTTGAAATTAATGCAGAGCGGTGTCCTCTTGGCTCATAATAAATATATACTCCTTTCCACAACAAACAAAAGTCAGATTTGTCAGGTGTCTTCCTCATAAATATGAAACTTAATCTCCCTGAGCCTCTTGTGTTTAATGTGACCTACTGCCCTGAATGTAAATGAACAGATTTACTAAAACACCACTGGGATTTATGTGAAATAACAGCTACAAGCAGGTAAAGTGTAAACACTCGTCACACCTGTCTGCTCTCTTGCCGCCGTCTCCGTTTCTCATCATAAATATCTTCCCAAATGACTCCTCCACATCAGCAGCTCTGATTTCACACTTCTATCTACACCATCCATAACAGCATTAGGCCATCCACATAGCACTTGATATCATCTCAGCCAAGTGCCAGGCTTCCCAATGCTTCAGACACCCCTATCTGGTTATTACTAAATTCAATCAAGCTGTCCCGTTGTGTTATCATACTGTAATTCAAACTCATCCAGATACGGGACGGCGAAACGTAGCACTGTTGATTAAGCTTTTCCATCATGTTTAATGTGACAGACAATGAACAGGCGATCATTTTATTCTCTAAGTGACAATGTGACTACTGCTATGGGAATAATTGAGACACAGCTGAAAGACAAATGACTTTATATATGTTAACTAAAAGGCGTTTTAATGTGCACAGTATATTGCAATAAAAAGAACTGGAATATTGATATCATAAAAACTGTGTTTATTGCAGTAGCGTCATAGCAGTGCTTATCTAAATTGGTAAAAAGTACTAAGTAAAAGTCAGAGGTGGAAGGTGTACTTAAAAACTGTTCTCAAGTAATAGTACAAAATTACAAAAGTATAAAGATTTGTTGCATTTACTTACATACCTGCTGCTACTACCTCTGCTAACACTACCACAGTTACTACTATTTCTTCTGCCACTACTGCTACCATTGCCACAACTACGACTGCATCTTCCACTAACATTACTGCTATTACTGCTAATCTAACTAACTTTTTTACTACTACTATTATTACTCATTTTGTGTCCAAACTCATCCTAAAATATTTTACTCATTTAGCCTTTTTTTCTCTATCAATGACAAAGTGAAAGCAGTTGGCACAAGTAGAGAGGCTTGAAACTAACCCTAACCCTAACCCCCCCCAGGCCAAAAGTAGATGCAAATGTCTCCAGCCCCCTGTGACCCTTAATTGGAGTAGGCTGTAGAAGACAGAATTAACTTTTAGCGTTTAAATATTGCAAGGATTATTACAGTATTCATGTTTATCTGTGTCCTCAAGTTGCAGAAAAGTATATTCCTTTTTAGCCTTATTGTTGATACTCTCATGGTCATAACCTGATCTTGGTCAGTGTGTCCTTGGCTATAACCGTACTCTACTTATTATTTTGAAGTTGTGGCTTCATTTCTGTGAATGAAACTGAATCCTTCCTGAAGATGTTTCGAATAAAATGCCTCCCAGGAAGAGAGGAGGTCATGCCATTTGAGATGCTGTTTCGAGATGCTTTCTGTGTCAAGCATCTGCGTAGGAAGTAGGAAACCATTTTATTCATAAATTGAGAAATGGTAAAATGGAGCACATCAGATTGAGTTGTGCCAGTATAATCCTATGACCATGTACAGTGGCTTACAAAAGTATTTAGACCCAATTTTTTCTTTATTGTTGCCTTACAAGCAGGAATTTAAATGGATCATTGGGAGGTTTATGTCAGTCACTTTACATCACATGGCAACAACTATGAAGATGAAACATGTTTTTTATTGTGAAGCAAATAAAAGATATGACAGAAAAACAGAAAATATGAGTATGCAGACATATTCATCCCTTGAAGTTAGTACTTTGTAGATCCACCTTTTGAGGGAATCTCAGCTTCAAGTTCATTAAGATGGGTTTTTATGAGCTTGGTTTAAAAAATCAGTAGTATTTGTGCAGCTCCAGCTCCTTCAAGTCAGCTGCATTGTACAGCACTGTTTAGGTTGTTTTCTTCAAGAATTTTCCTGTGTTTAGCTCCATCCTTCATTCCTTCAGTTCTGAGCAGTTTCCCAGTCCCTACCAATGACAAATGTGCCCACAGCAGGACACTGACACTACCAGGCTTCACTTTAGAGAGGGGCTACAGTCAGGTGCTAGGTTTGTGCTACACATAACATCTTTCAGAGATGGCTCTTTTTAATTGTATCTGGACAGAGGACATTCCCCTTGTTTGGGGAGTCTCCCACGTGTCCCACAAAACATGTTTTCTTATTATTTTCACTAAGCAGTGGCTTTTTCTTGGCCACTCTTCCACACAGCCCAGCTCTGTGGAGTGTATGGTTCAGAGTGGTCCTGGGACAGATACAACAGTCTCTGCTGTGGAGCTCTGCAGCTCTTTCAGGGTCACCTTTGGTCTTATTGTTGCCTCTCTGATGAATGCATTCCTTGCCCGGTTTGTGAGTTTTAGATAGTCCTTTCTAGGCAGGTGTGGTGTGTCCCTAATTTTTACATGTTGTAATGATGAATTAAATTGTGTTTTGTGGCATTATCACAGTTGAATTGCAGACAAGCCAAACTAATCTAACTATTTCTGTGACTTCTGAGGGTGAGTAACAATACTTTTGCACACTCAAGTTTTTTGTTTTTCTGTCATATTTCTTATTTGCTTCACAATAAAAAATATTTTGCATTTTCATAGTTGTCATGTAATATAAAGTGACTGACATAAACCTCTCAATGATCTCTTAATTTAAATTCCTGCTTGTTAGGCAATGATACAGGAAAAAATACTAAGGGTTATGAATACTTTTGCAAGCCACTGTAGATATTGTTACTTATTCATTATTTTTCTTTTGTTTATTTCTATTAGGGGTCGTGGGTGACTGAAGCCTATCCCAGCAGCTATGGGTCTTAGGTGGGGCACACAATCGACAATGACGTTAGACAGAAGAAGGACGCTGGCGTAGGAGAGAGCCCACAGTAATACAGGGAAAACATGCAGACTAGACTCAGAGAGATTGTGTAAAGGCTTGTTGTGTGATTGTGAGCCTAACCCCCCAAATTTGTTGATAATTTGTATGTCAGGGGCGTGAGGTTGAAATATGGCTGGTGGAGTGACTGGAGGTGGTTGGGCAGGAGGCAGGCTGTTTGGTGAACGTCCTGCTGGTTATGTAACAGAAGGCCTCGGTGAGTGTGAGAATGATTCAGAGCTCGAACCGGCCGATTTCTGTTGCATAACCAAGTTGACACCTCTATGTCCCTTCCATCCACGCACACTGCACAAGCTCATCATTTAATCGAGGAGCACACACAAAGCACACGTCCCCTGTTCACTACTGCTACTTCGTCTGCACACTTGAAGAGGAATAAAATAACTTAATGTTTTTATACTTTTAAGTTCTACATTGTGACATGCTAGTCGTCTCTGGTCGCTTAGTCCACCAAATAGCCGGTGAGTCTAGGTTGACAAAAATTGAATTTGTCGATTAGTTGCATCCACTTTTTACATCAACAATGCTGGTCTAATTTATTACTTGATAACTTATTTTTGCGTATTAGCTTTCTATTATTTTACTGCCAATGCTTCTTAGTATGATTTCATTACCTAATTAATGTCACGTCACTTGTTTGTGTCTGGTAAGACCCCCATTCCCCTGGTCAGTTAATCACTGTGCTGGGCATGACTTTAGTAGACAATTTTTTTGGTCGACTACAACCCTGCATGCAAGTTTTGCAAAGCTTCCTTTATGTTTTGCTTGTGGGTGTCTGTCTCATTCAGATCAACATGTGGTTCAGAAGAAGGCATCTAGACATCCTTGGGGGACATCCAGTACCCTAATGGCAATAAGCGGAAGAAAATAAGAAAATGAATGAATCAATCTAGACGTCCTAATTCAAGAGACATTGTCAATTTTGAACAACTATGTCCAAATTCCTTTCTTTTTGATATTTTGTTTTAGAGATTTGTACTGCAAAAGAAACTGGCACCAGGTTTTAGATAAACCTTTATGAGTCCCCAAAGGAAAAAAAAAAAAAAAACTGGTGTAAAACCTAGTATTTTTTGTATACATAATATTTATGTTGTATGTATCTATTATTTCTGCGTGTTTCATAGTTCAGTCTATAAACATCTATGAAATATTAAAGCATTCTAATTATCCCACTCTTTTGTATTTGATTGAACCAAATAAAATGCTACATACCCTACTCATATATTATTTATATCTCAGACGTGTTGAGATTGTGAGAAAAATGTTCCCACAAGATGATAACTGCTCCCATTATACAGTTGTATCGGTCTATAATTTTCAGAAAACTATCAAAACAAGTTTGATTTGGAGACTTGCGTTCAAACATCACGTGTATAGTGTTAGTTCAGTGCAGTTCACTTTTGAAACATTTTGATCCAAGTAGCTATGCACCAGCTGCACAGTCAATTAATATTTGATTTAGCCCTGCTCCTGATCTATTATGAGCCGTGGGCCTCCTGCATGAAATCAGTTGTGAACATGTGTTACAAAATGCATCTTATAGCACTTCATGACTAATTCAGTCAGCGCATGTGCGGTGCATAAATGGATAAGCTATAATTGTTCTCTCAGAGATACCACAGCTGAGGTAAGGTGCAAATTCACATGCTTGATTAACTGTTCAAGTGGCTCCAACTAGCAACGGATCTGGCGTATGAAAGTTGCTAGGATCATCAGTGTCTTGTATCAAGCCGTTGTGATGAACGCTTGTAAAGCTGCAGGACTCTTGGCTATGGAGGCTATTCTTTTATATTCATTCATAACATAACTATAGAAATATGATTATTTTCTGACATGTTTTTTGGTCTCTTAGGCATTGCTTGCTGTATGCTGCTATAGCCATACAAACCTCAACAGTACCACAGTTTCATCACTAAACAAGATGAATGTGGTTGCACTGTTTGGTCTTGTGGTAAAGCAATACTCTCTGGATTAGGTTTACATAGTTATGAGATGTGTTGTGTAATGCATTTGCTCAACAAAAAAACTGTAGTAAGATAAATGGCTCTAATTTTAATTTAATTTTAATTCTTTTAATTTTTCTTTTTTTACATTATATAGATTGTTAATGAAGTACAATTATGTTGGCTGTAAAACATGCATAGGACATTATTTCATACTAGATGTTGTCTTACTGGTCCAACTCGGATCAGACCGCCGTTGGTTTGCCACAAACATAAATGTTAAATGACCCTTATGCTTCTTGTTTTTCCAGGCACGGTACAAGCAGAGCCTGGACCCGACAGTGGATGAGGTGAAGAAGTTGTGCACGTCACTGAGAAGAAACGCCAAAGAGGAGCGCGTCCTGTTTCACTACAACGGCCATGGCGTCCCTCGGCCCACCGTCAACGGAGAGATCTGGGTTTTCAACAAGGTGCAGACATGGTTTCTAATGGGAGATTAAACTTTTGGTGCCTTTACCAGATTATTGTACAGCATAATTTAACTACACTCCTTTTCAGTGAGTTCATAGTAAACAGGAAGTATAGAAAGAAAAGTAGCTTAAAGCTGAATGATCATTTTTGGGTTGAAAAGAAAGGCCAAAGTAACTAAAGTAACTTGATGGCTGGATATGCATTTATGTAAGCTGTTATACTCTGCACACAGCACAATGTAAAAAAAAGTCTCTTTCAATTGCTCCCTTTCACACAGGGTTTGCCACAGTAAATCGTTCACACGGGTGCTTTTTTGGCAGGCTTTTAAAACAAATGCCCTTCCTGACACAACCCTCTTAATTTATCTGGGCTTGGGACTAGCACATTTTGATACTGCAGTTTTTTGCTTCATGACGGGAAATCAAACCTCTGACCTCTCACTCCAAAGGTAAGGTGAACGAACGACTTCACAACCAGGGAGCTGAGCACAGTCTACAAAGTGTTTAATTATGTTGCAGTGGGAATGATGTGAAATATTTTGACAGTTGATTTTTTTCCTTTTTATTAAATTTTTATTTCAAACAGTATGTTTAAAAACGAATAAAAACAGTCACCCAAAAGCAATAAACTGAGCCCATGTTCCTGCTGTATCTGTCGGTAGCTACTATGTAAGGATTTATTTGGCGTTAGTGACCAGATGGTGCAAATAATTCAATTTAGTCAAATGAAACATTCAGGTTCGTTTGATACAGCTTCATTTATTCCTGCAAAGGCAATTATATCAGCAGCTTGCTCGTTCTGTCCAAATGCATCAACACAATACAAGAAGATGAAATTACCTGGAGAAAGTTCTTAAAGTGTTGAGAACTTGAACGTAAATGTGATCTGTGGCCTTTAATAATTACTGTATTACTTACAGGAATTTTTTGGACAGAGCATTGAACCCTGAGTTTGAAGTTGTTAGCATGCACTTTGCATTATGCTTTTTCAAATATAGATGTCTTCTAATATCCCTCCTTCAGGCCCCAGACCCAAACTTGATCCAAAGTGCTTCATACAGTTTCACCGGCTTGTAAAACAGACATAAAAGCTCAAACTGTTCATTGCCCTGTCCCGTAAGTAAGCACCCACTCACAATGATGCACAACTGCTGTCCGGGCTGCGCCAATACCTCCACGTCCTCACTGCACCCCCGGGTCTTGTCCCATCTATTCTCTCCTCACATTATATTCTTGATACGTAGTTCTTGTCCTATAAAGTGAAGCAGCCGCTGAAATGGGAGATCAGGAGGGATTTGTCGTGTGGCTCGAGTAGGACCGGATTTCCATTAAATATCAGATAAAATACTTTTACGGCACACTGTTTTTATGTATCTTCTATCGGGTACATTTTATTCCCACTGACTTTTTTTCCTGCCTTGTCATGAAACAGATGACCTATTAATAATTAAAGAAGAATCTGTCAAAACAACACAATTAGGCCTGCATGTATTGCAGTATCACTACTACTTTTCTTTCGCAAAAAACTATTGATTTATCTGAATAACATTATGGTCTTCCAATGTGACAGGCACTTTACTTTTCTCCTATATTATCTCCTATAATCAAATGTTGGTGTGTCTACAGTAAATAAAGTCTTGTTTCAGACCTGGTTCAAACAGTACAGTACATAGTCCAGAGTACATAGTCTAGAGTAGTAGTCATAGTCTAGAGTCTTTGTTTAAATAGTCTAAATTAGTGTTACTCTATTCGTCAAATTGTCAGACTCAATTTTATTACTTATCATCTTATTATGGCCTACTGTTTATTTATTTATTTATCAGGGACCGTGTGCAAACACATTAATCTAATAAAAGAAGAGATGCTTTACACCAGATTTAGCTAATGCTACTTTCCATCTGCAGTCCCCGGGCAGGTGGGCAATACAATCAAATACATATACAGACATTCAAACATCCTTGTACATCCAAATCACATCCTTACCATAACCACACTACACAAAATCAACTCATTCACTCGGACAGAACATTAGTAAAAGCTGCTCAATGCTGACAAAACTGATTGATCAAAAGCCATTCTTTTAACACATGAGAGAAAGTGTAGTAGTTAGTACAAGTTTTAAGCTCAACTGGGAGCAATTTCCAATGTTTTACTGCTGTAAAAGACAAAGCAGACCGTCCAGTCCACAGTGTGCTTTAGAGGTGGTCAAATCTGAACTTACAGATGATCCAGACGTTCTAATCATCTGTTCTGATCGAAGCTGAAAAAAGGAGAGAGAGCAGCGTTATTTAGGATTATAAAGAGCATTCTCATTTCAGAATAAAGGATCATATTATCAAAATTTAAAAATTTGTATCTATTCAATATATTACAATGATGATAGTTCAATTATCTTTTGTCAAAGACTTTAAAGAATGTTTAAAAAGAGTCTCAGTTGACTTCCTCAGAGTCTTACCAGCCTGGGACCAGCAGGTTACACAGTGATGTAAGTGGTAAAAAAATAATGGCATGGAGGAATGCCTTTGATGCCTCTGTGTTAAGAGTTCCGAATATGTCAAAAATGTGCAAAATTGTATTTTAAAACTTTGCTTATATGTTTAATGTGTTTTTTAAAGGTCGAGGTTGAATACAGATGCAGACCCAAGTATTTCACTGCATTAACATTAATAATGTTTACATGAACAGCTATTTTTCTGTTCTATATTACTGTAACCTTTATGGGGCATATTTAAGATCTATTTTTCAGGCTTTTTGAAATACTTTTGGACACCTTTGCATTAGTATTTGTTTTATGACTTAAAATAATGTATATGTAAGGAAAACGTGTTGGGGAGCTGTTACTTCGACTTTGCAGAGAATGCTTGTATTAGGTGTCTGTCACCCCCTGCTGGAAACAGTGGGGACTGGACAGAACTTAAAATGGTTATTTAGCACGGCTATTAGCAACATGATGGTAATAGATAAATAAATGAGCTGACTGCTTCGTAGTGATGGCAGTTTAAGCGCTGAAATGACCAGAATGAGTCCAGTGATGCAGCTCTACATTTTATCCCCCCAGCCTTGTTTTTCTGTCTGCACATTATTATTATGATTATTAGAAGATTTAAGAACCAAATGAAACATTTAAAAGTATCAAAAATGACTCTCCCACTTTTCTTTTCATAGAACTACACACAGTACATCCCACTGTCCATCTACGACCTGCAGACGTGGATGGGCAGCCCGTCTATCTTCGTGTATGACTGCTCCAACGCTGGCATCATCGTCAAGTCTTTCAAGCAGTTTGCCCTGCAGAGAGAGCAGGAGCTGGAGGTGGGTAGCGGCACAGTATGGTACAACACTAGCAAACACTCACGCTTCACAACACTTAGTAGTGGAGATAAAATTGGTAAAAGAGGGACCTAAAAACAGGAGGTGAATCAGACGGACACAACAGGCGGCGCACACATTAATAGAGGATTGTGGTTTGTTCATCAATGGTTATATATAAAAATAAAGCACTCATTCATGTAGTACAGAAAAAGTGGGCTGACCAATAACTGCTAAAAAGCCATACACTAACTATAGTGAGCCCAGGTTATGTCCCATTTTCATCCCAAGTAAGAACATTTTGAGATACATTTATATCATATAGTCTTTGTTTACATGTGAATGATTGCCATTATTACTTGTTAAATATACATTGCATATATGTAGCTAGTTCTGTTGCACATGCTCTCTAGTGGGAGGGGTGTGATAGTTATGAGTATGCCTTAATTAAGTCTGCTTCCCTTTTTAATGGTGAATCTGTGGGTTAGTTGTTTTATCCTAATGCAGATGTTGAGAAAGCTGTCCAACTTAGCTGTTTAAATTCAGACTTAAATCAACAAAACAGCTTTGATACTTCGAAATCTAGACCATTAGAGCAGTGATTCTCAACTGGTGGGTCGCGGGCCTTTGCCAGGACCAAAAAATAAATAAATAAACATAAGTAAACAGAGTGCCGACAGTAAGGGAAGAAACCTAATGAGCAAAAAATCTATGTTTAAAAATCTATCTTTATATGCAGTGAAAGTTTTGATTCGATCCACTGTTTTGGGATAATAAAAAGCTAAAGTAACTGAACAAGCCCTTATCCCGTCTTGGTGCTGAATTGCAGAGTCATGATGCTCGGCTTGACTTCACTCCATAAAAAAAATTTGAGAACTTCTTGGCACTGTGTTGTAGCCAATCAAATGCACATCTGGCTCTAAATGATTGAGTTTTGGTTCAGCCTCTGCACACACTCGCTCAGATAGAGCCATAGTCCCTCCAGTGCTTCATCTTTTTATTACGTTTTGCGCTCTCTTTCGCCCTCTCTCTCTTGCTGCGGCGATGGCATGTTATGTGAATTCCTAATGAGAAGGTGCTGTCATTCATCTCAATTATTCATGGGGAGGTTTCAGCCAGACTGTAGATTAGCTGGGAAAGGAGAGGTGCACAAAGAGAGGAGAGCGGGGCAGGGAAGCGGGAGGAGATCTGCAGTGAGTTGCTGAGTTACTCGGGAAAGGGAAAAGGTGAAGGCAGGAGGCAAACTGCTGAGTCGCTGCAGCGTTTGACAGGGAGCTGCTCACAAGTGTATTTTCAAACTCACCTCCTCCTTAATTCTCTTTGGAGAGGTCACAGCCCAGCAGCAGCACCAGGGCAAAATCCTGAAAAGATTTCTTCATTGAAAACTTAAAACTCTGCTAAATGCTTAACATCTTTTTACAGTCAGCTTTTTCTTCATAAACCTATTGTTATGGCTTTAAGCTGTAATTCTTAGTGATGTCTGACCTTTTGGACAGTTGGGGGCAGCAGCACTTGCCACTGATTTGGATTTTACTCGCACCAAGTTGGGCTGCACCATATTAGAAAGACATTCGATATGCAATAACTGTTGAATATCACAATCACTATCTCATTGGTAATGTTTACATACCTTTAACAAGCCTACAGGTTTATTAACCACAGACTCCTGTTTTACTGTCCTGACTAAACTAAGACTAAATTTGATTAATGGCTTCAGACACTTTTGACAGTGTAAATTGTCAGATGGAAGACTATGTCATTATTCAGATGCATTTAGTTTGTTGTGATACAGATATTGCTTTTGCTGTAATTGCGATAACCATTAATTTGCATTATCCAGAGTGGTTGTAGACCACATTTTATGCAAACCTATGAACATGTATTTGGATGCATTGTGTTAGTTTGTAAAATTTATGACTGTAAATGCCTTACAATAAGCCCACTTGGCTTGTTTATAGAAAGGAGTTGAGCAGTTTAAAGCATTTGGTGGCATTTTAATTTTATTTGTTTCTGTAATAGTAAATTGTCACAAACATACCTGAGAGAAATTCAGTTAAACTTCAAAGCTCAGTTTGCACTTTTTTGGGATCCCAAACGGGAATTTCTGAGTATTATAGAGAATGACAGCTGATAGTGTTTGTTTTGTTTAGCGTAGCATTTACATTGGGAGTAGAAAAGGTTCACAATAATTGAGAAAAGTGTTCTGTGATATAATATTGTTGTAGTCTGTGTACTCAGATATCTGATAGCAGCAAACCAAATTTAGTTTGTTGATAATATTGTATTAAAATGAACAGTATCAAACATTGACACAATGAATACTCTTTCATAATAGGTGATGATGGCACAAGCTGTTTACATAATTTACAAGGAAAATGAGCACTTTTAATAATCCAGCTCATCTGTGGAGCTCATCTGAAAAAGCCAAGACATTAGCTTGTAATTTTTTTTTTCAATGAAATAATATATAAGGCACACATCAATGAATTGTGTAACAAGTAATGTTATGGTAATTCTTCAGTTTAAGGGAAATACATATTTTACATAGATTCAATACACTGATTTATTTTAACAATGATTATGGCTCACAGTTATAATTAACTGTCTCGGAAATACAGTATGTGTTTCATCAATACTTTCACTTTTCCACAATATTCTTATTTATTGGCATGTATCTGTACTGTCCATACCTACACTGGCTATGATACACATTCAGATTTAAGTGGTGTTGCATGTTGACACCATCCAACTTGATTTATTTTGGCAGTGTTAATTGTTTTACAAATGAGTGCTCTGAATTTCCAGCAGCGCAGAGTTCAGATGGCCAGAGAAGAGGCGGAGGAGCAGCTCCAGTAGTTTGTTCAGGGTTAGAGCATAATGGGCCACTTGGGCTTCTCCTCAGCCTACAGCCAGGATAAAAGTTTCAGCTGCTACAATCTGTTTCCACTATGTAACTGCAATTGGGTCTTTAGGTTTTCCTTTGGTCAGAATTGGAAAGAAAACCCACAAAAAATTGCAGCTATTGTATTTGATGTTGTTGTGAACATACAGTGTTCATGAAAAGGTGAGAGGTGAATCAGGAATTTAAGGGAAGTTAAAGGAGAACTGACTGATACAGAGTTAATAGGTTAGTACGGTGTTCAGATTTACAACAAAATGGAGAATGGTTTTGGTGGATATATAATATATATATAATCTTTTACCAGGCAAACAACTAAGGTAATAATATTCATAAAGTGTTGGACTAAGTGGAAAGAAGCAAAAAGTTAAGCTGATACTAATTAAAGTAAATTTTCATACAAACCCCCCCCAAAAAAAAAAAATTTGAAATTTGATTTATATCCCACACTGAAGATCACATAAAAGATTGTCAAAATGTATTCAAAAGACATCTAATAAACCAAAAATTATCAAGCATCTGATGGCATGCAGCCCGTTTGTTTTAATTTTCTGCCTCTTGAACTCTTAGTCCTTTATCAGAAATCTTTTTGTTGTAGTTTTGTTTTTTCTCCATGATCATCAGTGTTAATGGAGCAATTGTGTAATATGTGATATAATCTCTATATGAAGTCATGGAAACTGTAGGCTAGTTAAAAACATACTGTATTTGTTCTGTTCCACAGTTTTGGAGCTGCAGTTATTTTTAAGGTCATTATCATCAATTGTTTTTAGTTCATTACCAAAAAAACAAAAAACCCCAACAACCATGCTTTGTTTTACCTGGTGATAATAGAGTAGCAAAAAGCCTTCACCTTTTGGGTCACCTGTAGGTTCAGCTTATTTGAACTCTAAACAGTTTTTAAAATATGTGTGCCATAAACGTACTTAAATAATTTACAGGAGACTAACTTTGGTTCTATTAAAGGGGAAATGTGCTATTTTTTTTTTACCTTGATTAAATGGCTTCATGGCTAAATTACTTGCCAGGTGAATTAAACGTTCTTCACCTCCTGCTGGCATAGCTTGGCAAAAAACTGTGACAAAAATGGCAGCACCGACCCAGTGTCCCTGATGTCTTGGGTCTCACATAAAAGCAACATGTCCCAGTTAACCATAACAACAAGCCAGCGATGACTTGATTTCTATTATGTTCTTCATGGCAGAGGGGCCAAAAGGCAGAGGAAACCTTTGTACAAATAAAAGGAAGAGAAAACGAGAGTCAAGCCGAGGTCACACAGAAGTCAACTGGACTCATGGGTTTTTATGATAAGTGCTTTGCTCGGAAATGTAGGGGGAGCTCCGTGGAGAATAATGTGACAAAAACAGCAAAGAAAAAGTGCATGGTTTCACTTAAGTGGGTCACAATAAGAGGGATAAATTTGGGCCCTACAAACCAGAAACAATGTTTAAAAACTAAAACTTTCTTGCACATGTGTACTGTACATGTGATAAAAATGCACAGATAAAGCAATACCTGCTGTGGTGTGGACAGAGCTGTAGTTTTTCAGGTTGAATGTACTACTGCTTTCTATTACTACTTTGGTTTACACTCAAAAGCAATACTAAATGTACCTAACCTGCCCCAAATGTACTTCCCCTTTAAATCCAAGGTACAGTACATAATGTCCATAAGGCACTTTCCACCTGAGTGCCTGCCCTTCTCACCCCCTAGTACAGGAAGTGCACGTCGGCGAACGGTAATGGAAGATAAAGAACGAGGCGCCGCTTCCAGAGAGGCTTTTTAATCATGCAGGAAGTCGTCCGAGCAGGGAGTCCCCACTGCCTCGCCCACGCCTCTCTCTCTCTTAGGCGGTGGTCCTGAGTGAAATCATGCAACAGTCCCGCACGCATGTCTTTTAAACTATATCTGCTGCATGCATTCGCCATATATCTTATGGTATGTAAGTTTATTTTAAGATGCAGTGATTCAAGAAAGTTGAGGATTGAGGGATGCTGCTGCAGTCCAGTCGCCCCCAGAGAGTCAGCGCCACCTATAGGACCACCCACTTTCTTTTAAATATCTTATCACTTCCTGTGTATACTCAGTAAACATGCACACCACTTCAGCAGGCTGTCCCTAAGGTCCTAAAAGTTTGAAAAATTTATTTAACTTGCAGTTGTCAAACTCAAGGCCTTAAAAGTATTAGTATATCATAGCCAGGAATTATATTTTGTTCATTAAGATTTTACATTTTTAAATTGCAACATGATCTTTGTTTGGCATTTTCACTGTTGCAGATAATTTGTTCATCAATATGCATCAAACTTTTACATAAACTGGTCAGGCAGAACATTATGACCACCTACCTAATATTGGGGCCATAATGTGGTCATAATGTTATGCCTGATTGGTGTATGTGCTGAAAGTTAACCAACTATAAATACTCTCCAACTAACAAAAGTCATTTCTGTTCAAGATAAACAAGTAATTAGAAATAAGCCATGTACAGCTACAACATTAAGCTGTGTCAAAAATATAAAGTATATTTGAGTAAAACTGGGTAACTAGCAAAATAAAAATGTTTTTGTGAGTTGGATGTGAACTTGACGTTAAATTCTGAAACAAGTGGAATTAAAAAGGCCTTGAAACGTCTTCCATATCCCTCAGCGCTACACTCATCCACACTACCGTATATATTCCAGGATGCTAACATTAATCCTCATTTAATGAATAATTAATGTAAAATGATTTGCTGAGGCGCATGTGCATGTAAAGAAGTGCCTGTTTTTGCCTTTTTTTTTTTAGTCACACAATTGTCTAAACAAAGTAGGTTTGGTCTCATGAATAAGTGTCACACGTTCTCTTTAGAAAACGGCATTCCCAGCAATTAAACGGAGGCCTGATATATCCCCAGCGGAAAGGGGGAGTAAAAAGAAAGCTGTCATGATAATTTTCATGGTAATTTGCAGGATTACAATATGCTAATGTGATAATTACAGTGGATGCCTGGCATTAATCAGCCTCTGCTCTCAATGCTGTCATGTTTACCATTTGGATTACTGCATTTTCCATGAATCTCGGCAGCCTTTCTCTTGGTGTGACACAGAAATACTGGCCTTTTGTCAATTTATGTCTGTCCTTATATTTTCCTCATTTTAGAAGCAGCAAAAAAGAATTATCTTATAGAGAGATTGGCACTGCTCCATCTTTGTAGCAACAATAAGCACCAACTCACGCCTGCCAGTACAGCCCTCCCTTTCAAATGAAATATGCATGCCAATAGAATAACACAACACACAGTCGTACACACGGTATTTCTCTCTCCTCATTAATTAAGCCCTTGCCTTGTGTAATCTTAATGTCATGATTTATTCATGCGAGCTCCTTATAGCGCAGCATGGTAAATAATGTCTCTTACTGTGATCTGTGCTGCAGCTACAGTTTTAAAACTTATTATAGAGTCAGTTAATGAGTTATTGGACTAACGCAGGGCATGGAGGCTGTGCAGTGTAGATATGCTGGTATTACTTAAATCTACACTTTACCAAATCACAAGCCTTTTAAGGTGTTTGATCATTTTAACTGAAAATCACAGCAAATTCCACACAACCTTTTGTTTTTGTTGGGTGCACACTGGCAGAATGGTTACTGCGCCTGCCTTACTACTCCTTGGTTCCTGTTTGTGTTACTGTGGTACTCCATTTTCAGACATGCGTTAGGTGAACTAATGAATCTGCCCTTAGTGAATGAATGTGAGAGTGTCTGTCTGTATCTGTCAGCCCTGCAACTAACTGGCTCCTGTCCAGGGTGTACCCCACCTAAGGCACATAGTTACCAGGATAGGCTCCAGTACCCATGTCCTCTAATGCAGTGGTTCTTAACTGGCCTGACTTCGGGACCCATTATCCCCCCATAACGACAAGTTACGACCCAAAAAAAAGAGATACTGAAGAAAATTAAGGAGCCCCCACTTCAAAAAAGAAACCCACCTCAAAAAAAAAAAAAAAGTGTTTTTTTATTTTATAAAAAGTGTATTTTGTGTTTGTGTTTTTTATTTATTTATTTTGTGTAACACATTTAAAATTCATCTGCTTTTATTTTGATGGTTTTTCTTTTTTAATATAGACATGTATTTTAATTTTTAGTGTATTCCTTTTTTAATATAAGGGATGGGTTTTTTTAAGGCTAGTTTTTAAAAAGAATCTCCCTCTGCTTTTATTTTGTGGACAAAAACTCCTATACACCTAATGTTCCATATTGCCACCTACTGTTAAGAAGTGTAAATTGATTATATGTTTTTAAAAATTAAACTTTTTCTGCCCTGGCAAAGGCCCATGACCCACTTAAAACAGTTCTACGACCCAACGGAAGAGGATGAAAGAATGAAACTAAGGTGAATGAATGTGAGAGTGAATACCTGTATTTAACTTTCAGCTCTATACGACTAACCATCCCTCATCCAGATTGTACCCCGCCTCGGGCCCAAAGTACCCTCTGCCTCCTGCAGTCCGCAACTATATTTTCTCTTAAATATATCTTGAACAAATTGTGTTATTGCTTGTCATTTCTTGGGCATCTTGGAGCTCATGTCTTGAATCTGAATCGTGAATCTGAGTGCTTAAATCTACACTTCACTGTATCCCAGTGCCTTTTAGATGTTTTTTAATCAACTTCACTTAAATGTGCATTTGCTGTGCTGGCTAGTGTTACGACAAAATCTCTTACTTGCTGGTCTAAATCCAATCATCTACACCACAGCATTACCTATCCTTCTTGTTTCCTGTGACTTTCTCCAAAAGTTATTAATTCAAAATCCAATGGGACTGTGCCTTATTGGATTGAAATCATTAATAATAAAGCATATATGATGTCTTAACACTCCTATTACAATGTGCCACAGGGTGATTAAACTGTTTTGCTCGAATTCAAGAAAAAAAAATCCCATTTAACTGGAAAGCAAAGACAGTGCCTCTTAAATAGATTTTTGCTTTTTGTCACAGTTTTTCCTCATTTTCTTTGCTTTCTTAGGGGATCTTCCACATATTGTGTTCCTGTCTCTTGTAATTTTTTGGGCCTTTCTTTGAGCTCAGATCTTAAAGCCTCAATGTTAGCCTCAGGTGTATCAGAGTGTGCTTACCTCACCTTGCATCAGACGCTCAACACACAGCACATGGCTTATCACTGGCCATTCACAACCTGTTTGAATTAAATGCATTTTTCCCATAGATCTCTAACTGCACACCAATCAGGCATAACATTATGACCACCTGCTTAATATTGTTGCTCATAATGTGTTATTATGACAATCTGGCGAATATACAGCCCCATACGCAACAAACCTTCGATCAGAACCAGCAACTTCTTCAGTATGTGGAGTTACATTAGCTGGTCTCTTAGATTGGCCACAGTGCAGCCACCCATGACCCTGTCGCCTGTTTGACAGATACTGACTGCTGCAGACCAGCAACACCCCACGAGAGGTGCATTTTGAGACCGAGTCGTTTAGCCATCTTGAATAGGCCCTTGCCAAACTTGCTTAAATCTGTACACTTTCCTGCTTTTAACAAATCAATTTTGAAGCCAATAAGATATATCCCACCCACTAACAATTGCCACGATTAAGAGATAATCTGTGTTATTCACTTCACCTGTCAGTGGTCATAATGTTGTGCCTGATTGGTGTGTGTCTGTGCCTACACACTCACATGAATCTCTCTTTGCAGCTTCGTTGCCAGGGCTTTCACTGCTCTAACACTTTGTACCAGTCAGTTTTTTCTCACACGCTCTCCTCCCGCACAGCCTCATCTGCCTGTAACACCAAGAGTTTGCAAACACAGAAAGAGTTTTAGCACTCAAGGAGAGATTTTCCACTGAAGTAAACAGCTGTTGAGTGTCTAGAGTTCATATGGTTACAATTTGAGTTCTTGGCTTAGTACTGCAAAATCACAAAATATACACTATATTTCCAAAAGTGTTAGCTCCCTTGCCTTTACACGCATATGAACTTACGTGACATCCCATTTTTAATTCATAGGGTTTAATATGACGTCGGCCCCCCCTTTGCATCTATCTACGTACGACATCTACGTATCTGACGTTCTCCTTGGACGAGAAGGCCTGGCTTGCAGTCTTCGCTTTAATTCATCCCAAAGATATTCTTTTGGGTTGAGGTCAGGACTCTGTGCAGCCCAGTCAAGTCCTTCCACACCAAACTCGCTCATCCATGTCTTTATGGACTGTGCTTTGTGCACAAGTGTAGTCATGTTGGAACAGGAAGTGGCCATCCTCAAACTGTTCCCACAAAGTTGGGAGCTTGGAATTGTCCAAAATCTCTTGGTCTGCTGAAGCTTTCAGAGTTCCTTTCACTGGAACTAAGGCCCAGCTCCTAAAAACAACTCCACACCATAATCTGAATTCAGTTATTTGGCTGGGTGAGCGAATACTTTTGGAATTATAGTGTATGTGGAGATAGACATTTAAGCCTCTATAAAAATGTTAGTTAAATGTGTGAACATGACTTTTTGTACATGTTTTATAGAACTCGAGACTAGTCCCAAGCATATTTTACTTATTCTAGCCTAGGGTTCCCAAAAAATTATAGTCCCAAATTTATGTCTGCATTATTTTTTGGATTTGATTAGTAGAAATATCCTATAAAGAGGCATTATTGACTGTTATTTTTGTGTTATGGACAAACTCATGGTCAGTATGTGATCTTAGTTGTCTTGACTATTGTCCAGAGTCCAAGTCTTCTGCTTCTTTTGGCTTTTCTCTTCAGCCAATCAAGTTATACCCTGGCTTGTGGATCCTTGTGGCTGGATTAAGGTCCAAAGTCCTTGTAAATATGACCTTAAAAGGTTTAAAACAGAGTCATTACTGCTTGTTATGTGGCCACTTGAGTCTTGGACATCTTGTCAATTTTGAAAAACAACATGACGCACTGATTTCTCAAAAATAAAGATTTGGAAAAAAAACAAAACATTTGGATAATTATGTAATAATCCCCACCATAATGCCTAACTTAAATTTAGCAGTGCTAGAGAAAAAAAAGAAAGTGCAGCAGTCGGCTTTGATAAAGAGAATCTTGGATCAGTGCTTCTGTTAAGACCCACAGCTCATTAAAATGTTCTCAGCCAAAGACAGAAACCATATTGAACTCACAGCAAACAAATCAGGAGTACAGCAGCCAAATGAGCACATAAATAGTCAAGAGCTTGTAATATAATTAAAGTTTTACATCATACCTTTACCATTGTTGACTGGTTTCAAATGGACAAGAGGGTTGTTTACCACAGAACAAGCAGGAAGTTCACCTACAAAGGAGGCTAAAAGAAATTACCTGAGATGGATGATCGATAAACTATCAGAACCCACTCAAAATGTACCAGGACAAGCATTGATTAAAATGTTTTTCTGGAAGCCTGCAAAAGCTTCATTTGTCTTTTTCTATTTAATGAGATGTTCCCTTATTACTACTATTACAGTGTTAAGGTTATTGAGTCCACAGGTATTAAATGGTTGACAGAGCATGCTCATTACTGCACTGTAATTGTCCTACAAAAGGTTAAAGAGAATAGGAAAATCAAAATTATATTAATTCATTGCAAATCATAACTGTTATACCTATATGCACATATACAGTGTGTTGAGCAACTGGATTAGAATATGAAATGTTTACAAGGCAATCAGTGGTTAGTATAATGTAACACATGGGCCAATATAAGGACACTAGATTGAAGTCTTACTTGATATGAAATGTGACGAGACAAAGGAAAAATAAAAAATGAGAAATTGAATTAAAAAGTGTTATTCTGTGAACCTCATACTTGGATGTTAGCCGTCTGTCCATGCACTGTATTACAAAATCAATGTGATGCAGATAGTTAAAAAATTACAAAAAGAACATTTAATAAGTCAGCGAGCTTTCTGCACCTCTGTCTGGATCCAGAAATGTTAAAAACCTTTTTTTCCTATTGCGAGACAGAGCCAAAGAAACTCAATCCAATGTGGTCAATAACCTTTTCCTTAACTTATGAGTGAAGTGAGTAAAATCTTAGAGATTTACAGTTTTTAATAGGAGTTTGAATTGCTTTAATAATAAGAATAACAGTTTTGCTTGTTTAGCAATCATTCACAATCCACAAGAGTTGCCTGAAGTGCATATTTATTTCAATTTCACGTAGAGAGATGCAGTTATGGTCAAATAAAAACAATCATAACAAAATATCCTGACTCCAACTTGAGCTTCATGTTTGTTCTTCAAAATACACAAAATTTATGCAAACGTGACAGCTTAGAAATACTAAACAATAAGGTTGATTGTTTTGCCTGAAAATGGGCCGTCCACACATATTTTGATGACTAATGGATCAGAAAAGTTTGCTTCAAAAGAGAAAATTAATCCAAATAATTGTAGACAGCTTGTTAGTACACTGACAAGAGAGTGAAGAGGCGTGTGTAGGAGGTTAGAGGCTGCTAAAGTCTTCACCTGTTGTTGGACATTTGCACAAAATCACACTCCCGCATTAACTTAGTTTGCTTTTGATATCAAGACATGTTTATGTTGTTTCTGCACTGTGTTGTTATGCTTGCTAAACACTATACACAACCTTTCAGTTTTAGGCCTCAGAGACAGTGCAGCGCAGGAGGTTAGGCAGTTTGCCTATTAATTAAAGGGTTGGTAGTTTGAGTCCTGCTCTGACCAGTCGTCGTGTTCTTTCCTTCACCCACATTGCATACTCCAGTAGCAGTATCTGGATGGTTGTGACAAATGACAAATAAAAAGGCTATTTTTCAGTTGTCAACAAATGTTTTTCTCCCAAAGTGGACAACCTTTACTTGTATAAAGGCAAAATGTCACCAAATCTATACGTTTGTACCATTATGACAAGTCATATCCTTCTTAAGCCAGTTCTTCTGAGACAGCCCAATAATGACATAACTAACTTTTAAATTATCACTAGCAACAAGTACATTTATTTTCTTTCCTTGTGTTTTTCTTGTTCAGGTCGCTGCCATTAACCCCAGCCACCCTCTGGCCCAGATGCCCCTGCCTCCCTCCATGAAGAACTGTATCCAGCTGGCGGCATGTGAAGCCAGCGAGCTGCTGCCGATGAACCCTGACCTCCCCGCTGACCTCTTCACCTCCTGCCTCACCACGCCTATAAAGATCGCCCTCCGCTGGTAAGGCTGTCACACAGTACTCAGGCACACTTCACACAATGCATTTCAATTTATCTTGGCACATCTGGGAATATAGCACTCTGCAAAGGTTTTAAGAAAGGCTATGGACATCCACATATGCAACAAAAAAACATTTGTTAAAATGATGCTTTTCTGACCCATTTACTTTGACTCTTTTCTTCATATTTACAGAGTTATTTTTGAGGCACAACCTTTTCTCTAATGATCTCTTTCTTAATGTAAGGTGCTTCATTAACAACCAGTTGTCATGTGGGGACACTAGATGCACTCATTAATATTAACAGCTTAATACAATGGTGTGGCTGCTACGGGAGGTGCTATTGCTCAAAAAAAAAAAAAAAAAAAATGCTGTTACTTATGTAGGAGGTGTAGGTTCAAATCTTGCACAACCCACTCTTCTGCCCAGGACTGCAAAGCCAGTGGGGAGAGTGAGAATGTTTGAATCTTCAATATCTGTTTAAAGTTTAAGTAGTAGTAGTAGTAGTAGTAGTAGTAGTAGTAGTAGTAGTAGTAGTAGTAGTATTAGAAGTAGTATGAAGTATTTATTGAGAAGTACAGTGTTGTTGGCTGTTTTTTTTTTTGTTTTTTTTAAGATATTTTTTGTAAATTTTCAGGCTTTATTAGACAGTATACAAAGGAAAATCATGGGGGAGAGAGCAGGGAGAGACATTTGTCAAAGTGTCTGAGTCCGGACTCAAACCCACAATGACCAGGCAGGCTATAGTCACTGTGCATGTGTGCCACAGCTCTACCAACTGCACTATACCGCAGTGCGTGTAGTTGGCTGTTGATCATGTCACAAAGCAGCAGGTATAAATATTTTACAGAAATTTTAAGGCCAATGTGACCAGCAACAAGTCCAGATAAACTTATTATCATCAAACTTAATGACGCTCAATAAAGTGCTGTGAAAAGAAATATTAGCCTGGCAGCCAGACCAGAAGTGCGTCTGATATTGTTCCCAGTCAAACCCACTTCCACCAAAATCTATCCTTCATGACCGGTCATGAAGATAGACCTTTTATACAATATAAGACAGTTTATAAGTTGCTTTGTTTGTCTGATTTGTTGTATGTTTTTCAAATTGCATCCTCCCAGAGTCTGAGTCTGCTTATGTTGGTACTGCAGTGCTCCTGAATTCTTAATGGATCTGTCCATTTGCATTGCGAGGTATTTTAATCTGTGTCCATTTGTTCCACTACTGAAAAGCCAACTGAAATCTAAGAGGACAACTGGACTGACTTTTTTGATAAAATTGGAAAAAACGTTTTAGGATAGCTGGTCAGGGTAGAGAAATAATCTGCAGCAAGTTGAAAAGGTGAAAGATTTTCAGGCTAAATTAATGAATATGAGAGATGTTGATACTGCAGCTTGATACAAACACATCGCAAAGCAACTTTCAGAGGACTGATTCTGTGTTTGGGATTCAGACCAGACTAGAGAAATCTAGAGTTGCATCAGTTTGTCAGCTGTATGGAGGTGCAGGCTGCTGCTGGTGGGGCTTGCACTCCCAGCCAAAGGGGGTTGCATCACGTCCCCTCCACCGGCTTCAAAAGTCTCTCTACAGGCGGTACATCATTCATGTTTAACACTAGTATGTTTCTCACTTCCTCCACTGTAAGTTGTCTATAGGCTTGTTCTGATGGGAGTTGATCAAAGTGGTGAATTAGGCTTTGTGATGGCAAAGTAACTCTAGTAGGCAGTGAATGTTTTCTGTAGGTGGGGTAAAAAAGGTTTTGAAGGCTAGACTATCAGTTTCCTCCTGTACTTTGTTACCAGTGTTTGACATTTATGAGTAAGCACTTCACTAACTAAAGTATAGTCTAGTCACAGTGTCTACTTCAGACCCTTAACTATGCTTTTCTATTCATCCTTTGTTTGATAATGTCCGGTGCGACTGACTAAGGCCGTATAGCAGCACTCTCATCGTCACTGTTACCAAAAGGAGAGTGTTTCTGAGCTGCACTTTAACAGCAACACATTTATCTATGTTGACGACTAATGTGAAAATTATATATGGATGACTTGGAAGTGCGTAGATTTCAATGAGCTCTGGACTTAACATTGGTCCTGCTGCTGCCACTAACTTATATATTTGGTGGCATCTGAGTTTGATTTAAGCCTCGTCTTGAACAGTCACGGTAATGTTCACCAGGCCAAGGAAGGTATTAAATGTTTTTGCTGTTGTTGATTTGGTTTACTATCTGTGTAAACTGACATTTCTAAGTGTACAAGTGTAAGACATTATCACAGGTCAATGATACTTTAATGTTTCAAAGCATTTTGTACCACATAATATATATTTTTTATGGAGGTGAGTATATCTCCTCATTTGCTGCTTCCAGCATCCCTTGTGCCATAAATTATTACACAATTGCATGTGTTTGGTTTGAGGTCATTGTAACGTTTAGTACATTTCCATCTAAAAATTTATAGAAAGACACACGCAGTTTCAAACCATGTAAGTCACAATGACAAGTTCCCCTCAGGAGAAGTCCGACAGCCAGTCAAATGTTTCTTTTCTGTCATAAATGTGGGAGAATTGCGTTTATCTTCCTCTGACTCTAAATCCACATCCCGCACTGACCTTCAGCATAATGAGGTCTCTGAGTTATGCCATTAATATTGATATGCTCCAGGAACAGCCCATTTCATACAGAACTGGAAGCTCAGAGCCCACTGGACAATATTGACTGAATGATTTCCTAATACTCCTGCCTTCTAAATCTAAAATAAATGCTAAGCTTCAAGGCATAGGACTGACCTTTTTGCATTCACTGGCTCAAATTATACCTCAAGTTATTAGGTGGAAATAAATATGAGGAAATTAAGGTCTTAAAGGTTACAATTAATTTATTCATTTTCGACATGTGTCTCAGGCAGGCCTCTGTGACATCTGTCCTGGCTGGCAAAATCACTCAAAATCATCATTACTATTAAAACCCCCACATTCCCTATATTCTGAACTTAATCTTCTGACTAAGAACACAGCCAACTTCATGTATTGTGTGGTATTAGGCAATATGATTCAGATGGTACAAAGGCCAAAGAAACACAGTGATTAAAAAATGAAAAGGAAATAAAAGGCACACATTTTTGCCTTATGACAGACAAAACACAGTGTTTGAAACCACGTAAGTCGCAATGACAAGTTCCCCTCAGGACAGGTCCGACAGCCAGTCAAATGTTTATTTTCTGCCGCCAATGTGGAAGAATTGCATTTATCTTCCACTGACTGTAAATCCACATCCAAAATATTTAAAAAAATTACAATTCTCATTACAAGTGAACAAGACCTTGGTCTGGATCTAGAACATTCTTTTTTGCTCAACCAAAGACCATGCACCTGTTTGTTACAAACAGTGGTTCGCAGGAGCTTTCACACCTGACGAATTTGTCTGAATCGAACGGTGAAGGACGAAAATCTGGACCCAACAGCACAGGTGTGAAAGCCCCCTATGTTTTGGATCCACATTAATAACTAATCCTTTATTCCTTGGCTTGTTATTGACTTTTCTTTAAAATGTCTGATTATCATCAATTATCATGCTCACAAATCAACAAACCAAGCAACAAACAGACAACCAACCAGTGTCAATGAAAACATAACCTCTTGGTTGGGAATAAACATTTATTTTGAAATGATTAATTTACATAACAAACAACTCAGCAATTAGCCTTTGTATTTCATCAAAAACTACTGTGAGTTAATTTGTAGTACGTGAACCACCTTGATTAACAACTTAGATAACTTTGACTAACACTGGTCTGCCTTTCCATGGATAGTGTTTCCACATTTCTCATTATGCACTGCCTGTTGCTGATGAGTGCAGTGAAGCCGGAGGTGACTTTTAGCAGAAGGACCGGAGCAGAGCGAGCAGGGGGCTACAGGAACATCATTAACTCCAGGAATAGTGTTGCAAGTCCTGGCAGGTTTTGGCATAGAATAACAATTTGATTGAGAACAGTGCCAGACCTCTCAAACCAATTCTTTACCACAATAAACATGGCAGCTGTGGACTGTCTCTGCAGTTCTTTTCTCCTGTTCGCATTCACTAAAATTTAGACAGCAATGCAAAATGCTATTTCCCTTCCCTGTCCCTGTTGTATGCTTATTATTTTCTAAATAAAGAGATTGCAGTGCTGGTTTCTCCTTAATTTCACTCAGCCCTGGGGTAAAAACTGTGAGAAAATGAGTCTGGGCTGATGTGAAGTTGGACAGGGTTGAGCAGATGGGGGACTGGCTGATGCTCAGGCCTACCTTGGCTTTAAAACTTTAATAAGATGCATAGAGGGCTGCATGATGGGGTTTACAGAGGGGAAGGCAGAGGCGGCAGGGGAGAGGCAGGCAGCGTGAGCGCATGTGTACCTTTCATTGCTCAGCTGAGCAGAAAATCATTACTGATGGAGCACCATCTTCAAGGGATTTCCCGCTGCGGAGACGGATGGGCAGGAATGATGAGGTGAGCGTTGGAGAACAGAGGCAGGCGGCGGGATGACACCGGGCTTTGAAGGGCCAGGAACAATTCATGAAGGAGAGACGGAGAGAAACGGCCTGTCTGCTCAGCACAACACTGGACATATCTCAATGATGGATATTCCAAGTAATAGCCTCATTAATTAATATCTACATTTTTTAACTTAACAATTAACACTATACATACACAGATCAGGCATAAGATTATGACCATCTGCCTATTATTGGTCGTACACCCACGAACAGGTGTCATCTGTGTTATTCACTTTACCTGTCAGTGGTCATAATGTTATGAGTCATGACTAATTGCTGCATATTCTCTTTTGTTTAATATGACCAATTTATTGGCATGGCATTTAACAAACAAGCACAAATCAATAAGGGAAAACAGTCCCATTTTATTAGGACAACTGCTGTGTTGTGTCTGAGATCCATTTTGCAGCCATATATTGATATATCTTAAGGATACGGAATGACACATCTTCTTACCCTTAAACCTTTTTATATATTGACCTGGTTCCCAACTTTATCTTTTTAAAATGACTAAGCCAAAGCAGACTTAGCAAGGCCTTCTAATGCTACTATGTATGTTACCAAAACTATTACTGTTTGAAACACCGAGTTTAGTTTCAGTGTCCCTAAACCTATTTTTGTTTTAAAGTAATATCTTATTATTGTAACCACTAAGCCAGGCTTTATGGTAAGCATGACAGGGGAAGAATGCACTAAAAGCTCATAGTCAAAATTATAAACTCGTGTACTCCTCATGTTATGTAAACATTGAATCATTTCACTTTTCTTGAGGTAACTTTACCCAACCTTGCTCTGCCTGTTCTACAGAGAGCAAAACCTCTTTAATCCAGGTGAAATCAGCCATTGGCGTTGACTGCAAATCAGGGCGTCTCCTTCTGTTCAATATTGCAACAGAAAAGGTGCACATGCTAACCCTGCCAGTGGGCCAGTTGGCTTGCTGCATGTATAATACTCATCTTTCTCACGCCATAGACTCAAAATACTGATCAAACATTCTGCTCCAGTATGCCACTGTTCATGCACAAATAGATTATATTTATTAGAAAATCAGCATTCAAGGTTTACATATTTTCTTTATTTAGCACCGGCAACCTTGACACACACATGCACCAAAGCCTCATTATAATATAGCTTTCTGTGGTTGTTCTTCCCTCTAAAACTATATTGCATTCTTTCATTAGGAAACACATCACTCTTTGCTTATTCTCTTTAGTAACCAAAGTGTAAATGTAACGTAAAAATGTCGACACGCAGGTCTACAGAGGGATGAGGTTACATAACACTACCATATGCCTCTGCTGCAGAAACCTTTGTAGATTTGAAGAGAGCAACAGCATCACCGCAGAAAACCTCTTCATACATATATACTGATGTTTCATAACTCAAGTCTTGATGAAAAGGATAAGTGATAAGTCTCGTAGATTTGACAATATTGCCTAAAGACATAAGTCTATCAAGCATGCTTAGTTTGAGATCCTATGTCAGTATCCTAACATAAACTTAACATATCTTTCACATCTTATTAATGTAGTTCGAGAGCAAAGCAGCTTACATGCTTTAACTACAGTAAAAGTGACCTTGCAGGCCAAGCGCGATACTACTAAACCCCCTCTAATCTCACTTTTCCTTAGTTGAACATTCTTGTGCTTTTTATCTCCCCCCATCCTAGAAAGTGTCATGCAAATAGAAAGATGGCTCAAGATGGCCGAAGAACACATATGACAGCGCAGCATTATGGGAAAGTAATGAATCAGATGTGAAGTAACACTAAAATAATGGTCAGAGTTGGATTAAGTGTTTAGGAATGATAAAATTATTTTGTATCTTTGCAAGGTTGGGATACTAACTTTAAGCCTATGAATTCAAAAATAAATTATTAGTTTTATTGGATGTTTTTGCCAGTGTATCCATGTAGTTCAATTGAAAGACTTGTTGCCTCTGAATTAGAAGATTTTCAGGTGGTTTCTAGGTCAAGATGGGTCCAATGCCTCACTTTTGGCCTACCATACCTAGTGCGTAAATACATCATGCATTCTTACATAAAAGGGAACTTTTTTGCTTTCTTTTTGCTATCTCCCTTGTGAAGAGTATGGCACAAACAGTTGCCCAAAACAGGATATTGGTTGGAGTGGGTCCCAGAAAATCCCAGGAAGGAGTATAAAATATATTACACTCATGTTGACATCTTAGTAAAGCAATACAATCTGACAACTGTCATACAAGGCAAATGTCAATATTTGCATAGCCTTCAAGCTTAAAGAAAAGTAGCACATTGTGTTCTCTTTCCTACCAGAAAGAGGTGAGAAAAGCTTCCTTCCTTTAGGCTTAATTTTCTACCTAATGTTCCTTAAAAGTATGATTCATATGAAAGATGTTAATGCTTTTCAAATGTCAAACATCTGTGTTTCGTACACTTGTGCACATATTGCTGATAGACAACAAGCTAAAGATGGCAGATGAACATTATTCACTAAATATGTCGCCTTAATTACAGAGGTGGAAAGCGCGTTTATGTCTCACTTCCCAAATGTGCAATTTTACAAAAGTGGGTCAGTTAAATCTGCCTCTGTGGACACATTGAAGGAAGTAATTTGTGGAGTCATCAGGTGGTGTCCTTTTCTCCAAATGAGTTTAATGTGAGAGTCACGGTGCAGCTGTGACTCAAAGTGGGCTCATATTGCGGTAAAATGTCTGGCTGCTGTCACAAAGTCCAAACAGTTGTTTGATTATTCACTGTTGAAGCTTCTCCAAGATTCATCTCAGGGTGACATCATCCCCACAGTCTGTCCCTGCAACGCTCGACTCACGAATTAAACATTTAGCACAGCCGAGTGTAATGAATGTACATGCTACAATCAGGCAGAACATTGCGACCACCTGTCTAAAATTGGAGGTCATAGTGTCATGTGTTACATAATATTTAGCCCCATAAGCAACAAACTGCAATGGATTGATCAGGATCAGCATTAACTTCAACAATATGAGCCACAGGAGCTCAGCTGTTGGTTTGGGCGTCACAAGCCAGCCTTCACTCCCCACATGCATCACCTGTGGCCAGTTCATCACTGGTTCTGGACCACTTTTGATAGATCCTGACCACTGCAGACTGGGAACAGCCCACAAGAGCTGCAGCTTTGGAAATGCTCTGATGCCAGATTCACACTGAATGCATTGCGTTTGCAGTACGTCTCTGGTACATTTTCTGACAGACTCCTATTCACACCAAGTGCATTGCATGTGTGGCACTCCTCTGACCAGAACCAGCTGGGGAGACCACGAGTTCACGGGAGAGGAGCGAGTTTATGCTGGAGGTTATGAGTTCACACAATAACAAGCATGTATACAGAGAGCTACATGTAAAAAGCCACATTTGCCTGACCACGACCTCTTGTTCATTTGGAGATTATTCTGAGATTTAATCAAGGTTAAAACACAAAAGTTAAGTAATAAAGTGTTTTGTTATTTTGCCCTTTTTTACCAAAACTATTCAAAATACAGTTATATTATAACTGTATATATAGTATATAACTATAATAGTTATATTGTAATGCTTAAAGGTCAGACTGTCAGCTTTAATTTGAGAGTAGTCACATCCAAATTGGACAAAGGGTTTAGGAATTACAGCTCTTTAAAGCATAGCTGCCTCTTTTTCAGGGGCTCAAAAGTATTTGGACAGTTGCTTCAATAGCTGTTTCTTGAGCTGTATGGGCTATTTCCCTCATTAATTCACCATAAACTGAGCAGATAAAAGGTCTGGACTTGGTTCCAGGTGTTACATTTGCTTTTGAAAGTTATTTCTGTGAAATCACCACAATACAGTATCTCAATGGACGTGAACCAGACCATTCTTAGGCTTGATCAAAAAATGGTGAAAAACCCTTCACAACATCCACCTTAGTGCAGAACACTCTCCAGGAAGTTGATCTGTCAATGTCTAGGTCCACCATAATGAGAAGACTTCATCAGATAAAATAAAATTGTGGTTTCACCACAAGGTGCAGACTTCTTCAGCCTCAACAACAGAAAGACAACATAAGACTTGGAAAAAAACAATAAAACAAGCCAGTCCAGATTTGGAACAGCATTCTGTGGACAGATGAGACTCAGACCAACCTGTACCAGAATGATGGGCAGAGAAAACTCTGGAGAAGGCTTGGAATGGCTCATGATCCAAAGCACACCACATCTGTAAAACATGGTGGAGCAGTGTGATGCATGAGCGAGTATAACTTCCAATGCCACTGGGTCATTGGTGTTTACTGATGATGTGACAGAGACAGAAGTAGCCGGATGAATTCTGAAGTGTACAGGGATAAAATTTCTGCTCAGATTCAGGCAAAAGCCACAAAGGTCATGGAAGGCACTTAACAGCACAGACGGACAATGACCTAAAACATACCGCAAAAGCAACCCACGAGTATTTTAGGACAAATAAGCAAATTTTTCTGCAATAGCAGGGGTCAGTCAACAGATCTCAGCCCAACTGAGCATGAATTTGACTTGTGTAAGACAAAACTTAAGGCAGAAAGACCCACAAATGACCAACGAATGAAGGCAGCTGCAGTAAAGACCTGGCAAAGCAACATAAAATAGGAAACCCAGTGTTTGGTGATGTCCATGGGCTCCAGACTTGAGGCAGTCATTGCCTGCAAAGTATTTTTTACCAAAGTATAAAAAAATTTACATTTTATTTATAGTTAGGTTTATCTGTCCAATTACTTTTGAGCCCCTGAAAAAGAGACTGCTACACATTAAAGAGCTGTAACTCCTAAACCCTTTTTTCCTGATTTGGACGTGAATACTCTGAAATTACATCTGAGAGTCTGTACTTTAAGCAAATATTAATTATATAACTGTATTTTTAATAGTTTTGGTAAAAAAGCTAAAATGACAAAACATGTGTCAGTGTCCAAATACTTATTGACCTAACTGTATATACTTCAAACCTGGGTAAGGACGCTACGTTTATAAAAACTGTCTTTTTACTTATGTTTAATGGTGTCCAGACTCGTTTGTGACAGCGTGTCCTCAATTAAGACCTAATGTTTACAATGCGATGTGAGTGAGAGGCTGCACATAGCGTTTTTATTTTGAAATTTACCGGATCCTCTTTACTGGTCCTTGGTCTGACTTTCTGTCTAGCTCCATCGGCTCTGTTCAACTTTATGCATGACGGCTCCGGCATCTGACAGAAATAGACACATATATGATACATATTTCTGTCAGAGAGCCGGACACGTACACGTACTGCAGCACAGCCGGTGTGAACTCACTGACTTGCATTGCGTCTATTTCTTGCGGAGGTCGTACGGGCCACATAATGGACACACAAGGATTCAGTGTGAACTGGGCGTGACCCTGTCGTCTATAGCCATCACAATTTGACCCTTGTTAGACACGCTCAAATCTGTATGCTTACCCATTTTTCCCTCATCATTTTTGAGGCCGAACTGTTTTGCCTAATACTGTATATCCCACCAACTAACAGGTGCCATTATGATGAGATAAAAGTGTTATTCTCTTCACCTCGCTGTCAGTGATCTTAATGTTATGCCTGATTGGTGTTCATTGGTTGGCAAGGTCAGCGTCCATGTATGTTCAGAAAATGTGCCTTAATTAGCATAATGTATCCAATATACCAGTGGCATACGACTTTGATGTTAATTTAAACTGAAAGTGGTAATGAAATGTCTTTCCATGCTGCTCAGGCCCGACCCCTCTCCAGCAATGCATTTGTCTTATTAATTTGTCTTATTAATGTTAAAATAATGTCATTAATCTTAATAAATTATCATTTAAAATCTGGCTTGGTACTGAAGTTCTCACTGCAGCACATCACAGTCTTATGTAAGAGCAATAAGGACTTCACTAGGAACATTAAATGTGCAAATATTTCTTAGTTTATTTGCCTACTTGACTTCTAAGTGAGAATGCTGTGTGCTTATTAGGTCTTTGAGAGTCACGTACTTTGTGTCTTTTAGCTCGAAATGCAGCTTTGAAAACTTTGCAACTTGTTTTTTCACAGAACCACTGCTCCGGGGCTGCAACACTTTTGACATCTTAATTAACTGACAGGCAGATGCTTGTGTTCAGTTTGAGAACCATGTAAAGAAACTCAGAGACTGTAATTCCTCCTCTTACTAACTGTATGTCTAAATGGTAGCTTTACCACCATACTGTAAGACTTTAGGTGGCCTTTTTTTTTTCCTATTTTTGACTTTTTGATTTTGTTTTTTAATGTTGTGCAATATTTGAATTGACAAGCCATCAGTTTGAGTCTAACTTTATTGGATCCCAAAACTAGCCAAAAAAGTGTTATTGTAATGTATTGCTTCACTAGCTTGTTTGTTAGTTAATAGGTTTATTTGTGTGTTTGTTCGTGTGGTTTAGAATGGTTTAGTCCTAGTGTAGCTTGGGGTTAGTCCTGGTTCAGTCCCTGTTGTGCCCTTATTTAGTAACGCTCATTTTAGTGCATTATTTTCAAAGACAAATATTGTTGGAGGTGGTACTTGGTGTGAAAGGTTTGAGAACAACGTTAAAACAATGTGTTAAAATGTGTTAAAAAAAAAAAAAAAAAAGCATGTTCCTGAAAGGTCAATAATAGACCAAGGAAGAAACAATTTGTTGTTTGTGTGGATCCAGAAAGATTATCTTCCATTGCATGATAGGAACAAGATACAAACTCTCGTCACAGGGGGTCAGTAAAAAAAAACTTTTTTTAATAGGTTCTTTAATATTTTGTATCTGAATGAATATAGCTTATAGCCCCTGATCTAGAAGCTGCTTTAGCAGAGGTCTGCACTCTCCATTTGCCCCATTTTAACAAAGAACAAAGACTAAACCCTATCCTGGTTATAGTTTCTTATATAAAACTTTTTTGTGGCTTAAGTGTGTCAAGTTTGACATGAAAAATACTTTTTAATTAGTGTTAATTTGGCTTCTCATTATTGTGTTGGCCTTTGTGTTTAAATGCAATGGCTGTAATTGCCATGATTGGTACAGTAATTACTGTATTTAAATGTGGAGACAGCAAAAGGGAATAAATGGGCACTCTGGATCATAAAGCAGAACATAGCTTGGCATAATGACCTCGAAGAAAAAATGTATATAATTTTATCTATAAACAGTTTGCTTTTATAAGTTAAAAGTTTTTTCTGTATTTGATCATTAAAGTTATAATAGTTTTTATAGTGCATGCATTTGGTAAAAATGCATGAGCAAAAATGAAATCAATCAGGAACTTTAATACAACTCTAAGTGACACTATGGTCGGTCAGCAGCTCCTCAGATTGGATTTGGGACGCTTTCTGTACATGACTGACAGAAACTACACTTGGGACAGAGCGGCTGATTGAAGAAGTAATGAGCAGCAGAGACATAAGACCCATCAGGGACCTCCCTCTCCACCCTGCGCCCCAGGAGCACAGTAGTTTCCTCTCACTTCATTTCCCTGCTCAAAGTTTAATGTGAACATGCCCACTCATGCCCTCTCGTCTCATACTTTATCTCACTTATTCACTGATCCAATTAAAGTTTGTCCACCTCACTGCATGTTCGTAATAATCCTCCAATTTCCTCTTCATCTCTGCCCCGCAGCTCCTCTCTACTTCTGTGGGCTGGGCTTTTTTTCTGCAGCCAAAAGGTGCTTGCTACCACTTGCAGTAGTGTCCTTGATAGGTACAGACTGTTATGTATCAAATTGTACTGTTTAGTTAACTCAAAATCGTCACCAGCCTAGTAAACCAACAACTGCTAAATGACCTGAACAGCTGTTAAGTTGCAGTGGCTTCAATTCAACTCCTATTGCTCCCATTAAATCCTATTGCTTATGCTTTATGGGATCTAAGGAGACCTGATCTGTGCATGAGGCTGTGCATAGCTAATGCTGATCTCAGGACTTAGAGACTAAACTGTGAGTCAGTATTACCTGTTCCCTTTCTTCTCGCATGGGTACTTTGGCACTGAGTTTTTCATCAGATGCCTTTCCTGATAGAACCCTCTCCACTTATTTAGGCTTTGCATTGCAATTTGTGGCTGAAGTTTTTGGCTCTCTGGGTGGAGTCTCTGTGGCTTTCAGTGTATTAGGGACGATGTTGAATAAATGTCTAATTGTGATTTTGCTGGGAGATATTGCGGTTGCGATTAGATTTGCGATATATTTTGTAAACATTTTAAAGGGGCCCTATTATGCAAAATTGACTTTTCTGAGCTTTCTACCATGTTTTAATGTTGTCCCTGCATCAAAAACATACCTGGAGGTGTGTTTTTGTTTTATTCATACATGTTTGAGTAATCCTCTATTTATTTGCGTTGACTTCCTGAAAGGACAGAAATGTCTTGCTTCACCGATGTCTGCTATTTCCACCTGACCACACCCCCTCGCGTTCAGCTCACACCTGCCCCACAGCAACCAAACAAACCCACCGCAGTTGCAGCAACACATGTTGTGAGCTTGAAGGGGTGTGATACCAGCTGGGCCGCGAGGAGGGAGGGGCTCTCAAAGGGACAGGAACCTAATCGGAGTGTTTCTTACAGTCAAATGTTGAGTTTCTTCAAATAAGGTTTTTTCAATATTTATTGTGTTTTCTGACCAACAAATTTAGGATGCTGAGGTAGAGGTGTCTTAAATTAATTTAAAAGTCACAAAAAAAGGGGTATGGGGGTAAGAAAATTCCACTTAACCCATGGACAGATACTTTTGCTTGAAATAAGTAAACATAGCTTGAAAGAGGGAAGAAATAACTTGAAACAAGGAAAATAATCTAGTAATAAATTTCCTAATAAGTAAATAAACCTAATCTAGTGCTCAAATTAAGATAAATAATCTGAATTCAAGTCATTTTAATTAATGTAGAGATTGATTATATACAGTCTATACATATTAATACCCAGTGGGAATAGGATATTGTGTTCTCTGCAGAAGACGTATCATCTAAATAATTGCAGCCTTTGCGATTTGCTAATTGCAACAGTTCAAATCGGGATTTCGATTTGATTTCAATTAATTGTTCAGCCCTACTGTGTATGTCTTTGTTTGCCCTGCAATTAACCACTCCTAAGGCCCTTAGTTGCTGGGTAAGGCTGCAGCCACCTTTGACCCCTAATGGGAAAATGCAACAAAAGATGAATTAGTAATTGCAAGGACAGATAACCATTTACGCTCACATTCATTCCTGTAAAGTCATTCACTAATTTTTTGAGGAAGCACAGGGAGGCTCACAGCAGGAGTGCTTACAACTCTGCCATTTTGTTTCTGATTAGTAATTGTTAAATGATTTGTGCATAACTGAGCCAAAGAAAAGCCATATCACGTCTCCTGGTTGTGTTTACGATGCCCCGACTGATTCAGCTCCTGTGATCACGCTGTTTTCACTCAGTGCTGTGTTTTTTGATCAGTCGAGAGCACACTGGCTTTTCCAGCAACACATTAAGAGTTTAAATGAGAGTAGATCTGCTCTTTATTGCTCATTCCCTCCACTCACCCCCCATGCTTCTCTTCTACACCACAGGCATCTCTCTGCAGTGGGGTTTGGTGGGATGACTGTGCTCCTGATGCAACCTCCTGTGGCCTCTCTCCTGTTTACTTTGGCCCATCTGTCAATTTCTTCAACACTTACTTTCACTTCAGTTCTATCTGTTTATGTCTAGGAATTGATTGATCTTTTGCTCGTTCAAAATAAGATGATTTAATATTCTGCATTTTAAAGTCAGACAGTAGACGTTCTTGTTGCAAACCTTTTTTTACTCTGTTAGTGGAGTTTTTAGACAGTTTTTAAATGGAAGCTAGGCTTTTCTGTGTGGAGTTTGCATGTTCTCTGTGTGTCTGTGTAGGTTTCCTCCGGGTGCTCCAGTTTCCCCTACCACTAAAAACATGTACAATAGGTCCCCAATGAGGCCAGGACTCCCCTGCAAAAGAGATTCTGAATCTCAGTGGGACTTTCCTGGTTAAATAAAGGTTAAATAAATAGTCAGAAAAGTTGCTATTTGCTGCGACTCTCATATTTGCTGCTAACAAGAAGGTAAAGGTACAGCTGTTTTTAGACATCCTGACATCATGAATGAAAACCAGAGGAGACGGGGCCTTTTCTGTAGCTGCTCCTTGTACTGCACTTTATTAAGCCTATAAAGCACTTTGGGCAGCGATGGTTGTTTGTAATATGTGCTATACAAATAAACTTGACCTTGATAGTACCCAGACCTGGCCTTTTAGTGGGGAGCTTCTAGTTCAGGTGTAAATGCTCTATCAAGCCACAGATCCCTTGTACATAGTATCTCACAGTGGTAAAAAAAAAAATCCGTTAAATCTTTTGGTTTGTTCCTTTGCTGAGCACTTGTGGCTGAAGTTAGCGTCTTGCAAAGGTACAAAATTCCTGGATCCAGACAGTGATTCAGATCCACTCCAAATACATTTATTTCTCAGCCCATTGCTGCCCTTTTTCTCAAACATTACATATAAATCATAATCAATCTTGTAAACTGACAAAAAAAAAAAAAAAAAAAAAAAAAACAACACTAAGCAAAAACCTCCTTGACAGAAGTAATAAAGTCTATGCAGAGCGCAGTCGGATTTTCTTAGAGATAAACTACTGATATACTCATCCAGCACATGCAGTGCTTCTTCAGGCAGGCGTTGGAGTAGAAATACTGCATACTGCATTTCTAATGTGTGCTTCAAATACTTTTCAGAAGCTAGCGTACATTAAGTATCATCTAAGGCACCAGTGTGAATGAAAATCATGAGAGTGTGGTTTTCTCATAATAGCACACTGTGACTAATTTGCTGATTACTTATCTCCATGCTGTAAGTTTTGGGTACATTGTGGCCTATGCTGTTCTTTATTAAAGATGCTCTATGTCACACTGCTGCCATGTGGGATCTCATTATACTCCAGCACAAAAGCAGCTTTGAATTCGAGAGCCATAGTTTAAGTCACTGCATATCGAATCAGTCACTCAATTCCCAATCCAGACAGGACTCTGGGTTTTTTTGGAATTCAAAAATTCATCTACAGTGGGCTTGGCTCCAGCTTTGTAGTACAAGAAAAAAGGAATTGCTGATACTCATTCACTTGTATTGTAGATTATAGGCTGCATGTATGGAAATGCACAGCAGGAGACTCAAAAGAGGCTTTAGCAATGCATTAACAGTGCATTTGATTTTTTTAAATACAATATTGTGGCTAATAGTCTTTCTGTGCTGTTTTTCTGCTTTACTGTTATATTGTGTTTGGACTATCCTTGAACAGTTCTTGGCCTCATTTGGAAGTCAAACTCATTTTTACTTAGACTTGTCATGTTATAATACAGAAATGGGTAAAGCTGCATTTTATTATCATTATTGTATTTAGAGTGTGCACAGTGGCAGAGTGGTTAGCACGCCTTCCTCTCAGCAAGAAGCCTGTGGGTTCAATCTTTGGGGCGACTACAATATCTTTGGCTTCCTACCCATGTTACTGTTGGTTCTCTCTGGTTTCCTCCCATCATAACATAAAAAGACGTGTGTGTTAGGTGTAGTGAGAAATCTACAATGTCCTAAGTTTGTCATTGTGTCTCTACAAGTGGAAGAAGATAAAGGAATGAGAGTTGTGTTTAAATGGAAATTGTGAATTTAAATGCAACCAAATAACAGTTTAAATTTCTAATTTAATTTATTCATTGATAGAGCTTTGCTGCCCTCCTTTAATAAACATTAACATGTTGGCTCTGAGTTTGCCATTAATGTGAGATTGAACTATATTTTTTACTTAAAGGTCCTCTATTATGCTAAATCAGCTTTTTTAAGCTTTTAATATTATAATGTTGTTTCTTCAGTACCTGGAGTAGTATTTTGTTTCATTCACGCATGTTTGAGTAATTCTGTTTGCTCAGCCCATCCTTTTCTTAAGAGCTGGAAACGCTCGGTCTAACAGCTCTTCACAGACACGTGAAATCAGGAAGTGCTGCTGCGTGCTTCTAAAGCTCATACACCGTCACTGGATTCAGTCTAGTCATTTCAGCGCTTAAATAGCTGTCCCTTCAAAGCATTCAGCTTATAGCATCATGTTGCTAAAATCCATGCTAAATAGCCATTTTATACACTGTCCAGTCCCCACTGCTGCCAGCAGGGGCTGACACCTAATCCAAGCGTGCACTGCAAATTGAAAGTTAACAGCTCCCCAAATGAAGATGTTTTCCATACATAAACATAAGTTATAAAATGTGACATATGTATGCAAAAGTGTCCTTCTTTAAGAGCTGTTTCCTGGTATCTCACAGCATATTTTTCTTGGTAGTGCATAAAGTCTTGTCCTTGTCTCATAATTTGGTCAATACAGAAATACTACAATATTTCAAAAAATAGTTAAGATCCTTTGCCGATTTTATACACATTGCAGTAACAATAGCAAGTGTTTGTGTCTTTATTTTCCTAATGTAGGAAGCTAGTATTTGTAATCGTATGTTATTTACTGTTATAACTGAAACTGATATTTTAGTTTAAACTGATAAGTGATAGTGGTTTGTTTGAGCCCCTGAGAGCTCTTTAGTTAGTGTTTGGATAACCCCAGCAGACAGGTACCAAATAAACTTCAGTTACCTCCCCACACCTCTCACTATTGGAGCTGTATATTATTAGACTGTGTGTTTATGAGTGAGGCAGTGCAGTACTGGCCCTCAAGAGCCCTCTATATCAGTCTCACAATAATATCACTGCAAATGCTGCTGTGTCACATTTATATGATAATGTGACAGTTTATATGTGGAATTATGACTGAAATATACATGATTTATGATCTGCATTATCTCATATTTGTCTTACTATGGTGCTGTTTCATTATTAACCATCCTTAAATGTGTGCTGTGCCTCAGAAATACATGTGCTGGAGACTTTGTATGACTTTTCAGATTGTTGTGATTTCTTTAGTACAAAGTTAGGATGTTTTGCAACAGGCATCTTTGCATATGTATTCAGACTTATCCATGTTGACATTGGGTTGTATTTACAACTGGAGTGACTATAAATAATTTGTCTCTTACTGAGTTTCAGCATGTTGCATTGCTGGGCTACTGTCAAAAATAGTTGCTGCAAAATTAGACACTCCTTGCTATAGAACAGTCTCTTATGCAAATTTGTGCTGCATAGTAAAATTGGCTCTAAATCTCTAGATCCTCTGCATCTTAAAACTCACCATTTATTTTGAGGTGTTCTCTGACTTCCTACAGTTGGTGCGCTTTTATGAAAGAAGAGAAATTCAAATTATTGCCTTAGAGTTTCAAAATAATTTAAAATCGTGGTCAAAGCACATATTTTGGGCAGTCTACCTAATATTGCCAGGCATACTCTTTTCCTATAATATACAAAGAAGTTAGTCTGGTCCCTCGTGGTCTGAATTTCTTGCCGGTTTTGCCATTAAACACCAGAATACGCTGTATTATGAACAGATCTGTACTTATTTCTGAACAGGGACAGCAACAGAAGCCAGTTGTACAACGACTCGCAGAGAAAGTCTGTTTGTTTGAATGTGTTTGTTATGTCGCAGCAAGTAGCTGCAAGAGGAATATAAAATCACAACCTGTAAACCTGGACAAACACAGAAGACCAAGTAGCTGGCCTAGTCGAGTACAGTATAGTCTGCTACTTTTTGTGCTCTCTTCCTGCTATGAAAATTTCACTACCCCATCTGTCAAACCTGTTTGAGTTATACTCTACCTGTCAGAGCTGACCGTACAATGTAAACAGACCCCCCCCACACACCTACCCTTACAGTAGAGAAATATCACTGTGCACCTCCCGCAGCCTGCCCCCTCCTCATCGACTGTAACTCAGCCAAAACACACTCATCAAAGTGCTCAGTGGCTCTAATGGCCTAACCTCTCATTTTTCATCTCAGTTTGATTGTCTCAGAGGTCGTAAAATGCACACAGTTTCAGCCAAATATTTTTACAGCTTTGTCTAGTCTGTGAGCACCTCCATGTTTTTGCTTCCAACTCTTACCAGCATTGAGTACTTGCAATAAATTAAGTATTCATGCAGTATATTAGTATTGGGATAGATCAAATGAATTACTAAAGTACAGATAAAAATATTTACACACATGCTGGTCAGAATTCAAGCAAGTTCACTTAAAGTAGTCATAGAGAACCACTGTCAGCAAGGAGTCAGCTTATTTATCTGTTAGCTTCATGTTGCTTATAGCCGCACTAAATAGCCACCCCACTCTTTCACCGTCTGCCACATTCAGTACAAGCACTCAGATGTTCTCCTCTCATGTCTGTACTCGAATCCTCCCAACTTTATTCACTGAACTCTCACAGGAGATGATCAGGAGGCAGCGCTGTCTGCAGAGGGCTTCAGTCAGAGGAAGGCTTAGCTGTGGGGTGGGTGAAACTACTCTCCAGTGTTTGCAACGCATAGTACTGGCTAGTTTGGACTGGCTTTAGTGGTAGACATGGCCAGTAGACATGGCCAGCTGGGGAAGAGGGGGCCTTAAAGGGACATGGCATGCACCTAATCTGAGCTTTTTGATCATATAGCTCTTCTAAAAAAGACATTTTCAATTAATATTATTCCTTTTTTAGTTATAAAATGTTAAATACTAATGTATAGGTGTCCAAAATTATTTTATAAAGCTTGGAATATAAGCATAATAAGGGACTTTTAACAGAAGTATATTTTTTAAAAAAATGTCTGCTTCTTCAACAGGTTTTGTATGCAGAAGAGTGCCAAGCTGGTGCCAGGGGTGACGTTAGACCTGATCGAGAAGTAAGTGCCTCTCCACAAGCATATGAAAAACATACACCGGAAGTAGCAGCAGCAGTAGCGGGGCTCTCTGGAGACTTGCCTCCCCTCTGTCTCTGCCTCCTCACCTTTCCTCTCCTTATTGCCAACTTTCGTTCGGTTGTTTTTCCATCCTGCAGGTATAATTCTCCACCTTTGTTTTCCCCACACAGCCAAAGCGGCGGTAGTTTGGCAGATTTAGAGCTCCACATTTCTTCAATAAAACCTCCAGGTGCCGAGCGGCGTGGTGCAGAACATCTCTCCCTCTCAGGCACAGACTTTCAGATTGATATTGGAGCTCGATACGGATGTCATAGCCAAAGTTTTAGTTTTAGTTGCACCGACTGAACCATCAGGGGTACCTTTTCTTTTTCTTCTTCGGAAATGTGAGCAGGGGTAAAATGACATCCATTAACTAAACTTTTTAGCAGAGTTGGAGTGAATAGTAGCTTAAGAAGAAACTACTATTTTGCTGCAAATACGGGATGTAGAGATGTTAAGTGACTCACAAAGATGTAAGGGAATCCACCAGAGCACTGATGACAACTTTCAAAGACCAGGAGTAGATGCAGTGATTTTTCTTTTTTGCTTTAAGCCATTTCTTTTTTATATATCTTACCACAAAGAAGGAAAACTGGGGAAAAATAATTATATGAGCCACAAGCTGCATACATCATGTTAGTTAACACCAGACATTGAGTTGGAAATGGGATTCTTACCTGATCTTCTCTTAAAGTGGTTGCAGAAACATTATACTCATGCAACTTGAATATTTTATGCTGAAGACAAACTAATGTGAAATATTCTTGGCCAAAAAAAAAGTACCTGTGGCACTCTTTGTTGATGTCATCTTAGACATGAGCACACCATGACAGTACTGCATCTACTTTTGAAGTAATAGGGGATAAAAAAGGGGACTGTTCTTGTAGTAGTGTAGAGAATATATATTCAAGTGCTCAGTATTAACAAGTGACGTATAGGCTTGTTTTTATATTTTTTTAAACAGGCATCTATATCTTTATACTCTACTCTAAACCACATACAGATTTTATAAACAAAATTTCAGCGTCATGCTGTTTTTTTAAAACGCTTTTTTTCAGTTAGCCTTTTTCCCCTTTTGATTAATTGGGCATTGTTTGCACAACTCATTTTCATTCATGTAAAATATTTCCAAACAGCATTATATAGAGAAAAAGAACATTCACACTGCATTGACCAAACACCCATGAAATAATTGGGATAGGCTGACCACCAAAGCCTCTGAAGCTTCAAGTTTGACATAAAATCCTAAATGTCTCTGTGTTAAAAATTAGTATCAAAAGTACATAAAAAATAAAAAATGAAATAAAACCATAAAAAATAGGTAAGAATATAGGAGATAGTAAACACTAAATTCAGTCCACATGTATTGGCATTGATGTAAACAACTATGGACTCTTACAGATGACTATGACTATACAGACCAATATTACCTGAATCTAAAACATGTTGTGAAGTATATTTCATCACCTAGCCATTTTTCATATTTTTGCAGCTGCACCTGAGACCTGCCTGAGCTTTAACTCAATGTAGACTTCTTGGCTTGTTTTTTTCTATTTATTTTGCTGCCCAGGCCCCACATCCCTGGCTCTCCAGGCGACTGTAGTACAACTTGTACAGTAATAAGAGTTTCTCATCAGGGGACTGGCGGTTGCGTAGCAACACAGACACAAAAGGCAGACCTTTGGCTGAAGCCTTTTTCAGTGTGATTTTTCACCTTCTTATTTTGGCTTTAGGACAGTGATTCTGAAAAATTTCACACCAAGAACCACCTCAGAAAATATTTGTCATTACCACATTACATCTTTAATGGACTACAGCAGGTAAATCTGAACAAACCCAGGTCTAAACCAGAGAGGGATTAAGACAAAAAGTGCATAAATAAATAAGGTCAAACCAGGACTCCAACCAGGTCTAGACTAGAATTAATCCAGGACTAGAGTAGAAGTAAACCTTGAGTAAACCTTGAGTGGGGCCTGCTGTTCGAAAGCACTCACGCACAGACAATCCATAGTACTCTGGCTGATCACCTATTTGTGTGTTGCTGTTGATTTGTTTATTAATTTGAATGCTCCTCTGTTTCTCCTCCATCTGTGCGCCCTTCTGTCTCTGCTTCCCACATACGTCCAACACACTTTCCGTAAATATCACAATGCCTTTAAGAGATGAAAGAGTCACGAAGCAGCGGCAGCGGCAGCGGCAACAGCAGCAGATCTGGATTTTTACCTGCGTACAGTCCCATGCCCCCTGCCTACGGCTATACTGAAAATCTTTTACAGTTTTTAAACATTAATGTCTTCAGAGGTTGGAAAATACTTTTGAAAGCTATGTGATAATTTAATAACAACTGGTGTTTGCTTTTTTACACAGAAGAATAAAACTTAAGTTAATAAGGCAAACCTAAAATACTAGCAATGAGACACAAGCCATTGTTCTCTTTTTGCCTGTCCTAAACCCATATAAATTAAGGAAAGGTATACTTTATTGATCCCCGTAGGGAAATTTGTTCTCGGCATTTGGCCCATCCCTCAATGCCACTGGGGCAACCTGTGAGGAGCAGTGGGCAGCCGTGGTGCAGTGCCCAGGGACCCTTCTCCAGATCTTGAGCCAGGATCCTTGTCAGGAGTACCTAGCTGGAGGATTTGGCCTTATGTGCATGTTTTAAAGTAGATGGGGGGAAACCGGAGCACCCAGAGGAAACTAACCCAGGCATGGGGAGAACATGCAGACTCCACACTGAAAGGCCCCACACGGTCCAGGAATCAAATGCGAGACCTTCTTGCTGTGAGGCGAGCATGCTAACCACTATTGAGAGGGTTGCTTTAGGAACGCAATATGTTGGGGTGACCCTGGAAGAAAAAAGGCAAAAGGACAGAAGAATAATTTGAACTGTGTTGTGCTGAAAAGATTGACATTGGGCCTTGAATGCTGAAAAATGCATTAAGTGGTGAAATTAAATTGAGAGGTAAAGTCAAAATTTTGAAAACGAATGTATTATTTGTATTTATCCATTCATGTGGCATTCCAAAAGCAGCTGGGATAAGCTACTTTGGGAATGAGGCGGGACCATGGACAGTGGACAATAATTTATATGGCTGATCCTGCAGACATACAGTAGACTGATAGACGACCTTTCACTCTCACATTCATTCACTAGGGGCAGTTTAGATTCACCATTTCACCTAATACATGCATGTCTTTGGACTGTGGAGGGAGCTGGAGAGGACCCACTGTAACACAGGAGGGCATGCAGAGAAAAATAATGATCAAATATTCTTGAAAATGTAATCTGATTTTAACCATAGAAGTGGTGTACCCTGCAAACCACTCTTCCTAAAACTAATCTCTCTGATGCACACTTATGTCTGGCCTATAATCCAGCATGGGGCTGACATAAGAGTCGTGGGTTGATCCTTTTTTTTTTAGTTCTTTAATAGACCGCGTCCCCCTGCCATTTTGCTGCTCTACCGCCTGGGCGTCTGACACTGTCTACAGCCCCACTGAGATTAACCTGTTGGGTTATCCAACAGTTATAAGCTCCTTTACTGAAGAAGCCAAGTCACTGTGATGGCATCTCACTTTCTGTTACACTCCACACTGACTTTATTGATCCGGAAAAACAAAAAGTAATACACAGATATATCAAGAGAGTAGTTTGGAAACAGCCAGGGGAGTCAGATTTGGCTAGGTAAGAGCAAAAAGCCTGTTTTTTTTTAATGGAGCTTTCTGTGCCTATTCAGATAAAGTCTGTCTAGGTCAATAAAAAGTGCATTTATATTTTTTATCTTTTGTCCAAACATCAGCGATTTATTTGCTGTAAACCTGTCCTTGTAAAGCAGAAGAAAAACATCAACTTTTCAAAAATGTAAACCTTTGTATAACCTTTTCCTCTGCAGACTTTTTTTTTTTTTTTTTACCAAACTGATGCTCTGAAAGAGAAGCTGAAATATTAAAAACATCTGTTCTTGGCTAAGATGGCCCTTTAAGAGCACACCTAAAGTAGTACAAGTCTTCGTAACTTTGCTGCCATAGTTAGTAAACATACCTTGCTTTTAAACTGTTGTAACCCAAGAGTTACTTGCATCATTTTGGAGGTACTTTTTAACATATCTACATTTTACATCATCTAAAACCTAACCTTAGTCTAATTAATTTTCCTCACTTTACAAGCCGCTAAGAACATCCCTACAACCCACTTTTAGGTCCAGCAGCAGCACTAATTGCGATAAAATTACTGCCCACAATCAAACCATTATTTTTCCACTTAATCTTGTTAGTATGAAGCCTGGTAGAGGACATGGTGAAAAAAGAAAGGTATCACAAGAAACTATTGAAAGATTCTGAGAAAGTTTTGTGAGATCCTGAGAAACTATCGCGAGATCCCGAGAAAGTTTTGTGAGATCCCGAAAAACTATTGTGAGATCCCCAGAAAGTTTTGCTTCACTCAGAAATACTGTGAGGACTACTTGCTGAGGCCGTAGTGCTAACCACTCTGCCACCCTTCCATTTCTTCCATAAAGTGCTAAAATAACTTCCATCACCAGTTTTATTGTCCAGACACACATGTTATTGGTTCATTTATTTTAAAGATTTCAAGGAAACTTAATACAGATGTCTAAAATGTAGTCCATCTAACATACAAGTCAGGAGTCCAGGAAAAAGTGAGATGAAGTGACAATAGATGTATGCTTAGACTTGCCTATTTTTTAAATTAGCATAAAACCCCAAATAAAAACAGTTAAAGTGTAAAACAGCACAGACAAAATGTGTTTAGACGTGACATTTTAATATCTGATTGATGACACCCTTCAGACTCACACCTCTGAGTGCTCTGTTGAATAATCCACTCATCCACCACTCTGTCTTCTCCCTTCTCAAATATATGAATGTCGATGGTGCGAGGACATGAAGTGCTGAGTGTTCATCCTAACTGCTGACTGGCAAACACCTCTGGCTCTTAGACAAAGTGCTTCAGAGCGGGAACAGCCCTCATGGTTATACAGCAGGCCACTCGCTGACGGAGCTCCACAGATGCTGCGAGCTGTCACTGAAAACCCAATGCACAGGACTTAGGTCAGGAGGGTTCCTGTTATAGCAGTGTAGGCATAACATTATGACCATTAACACATAAATTGAGTAGGTGAGATACAGTAGGCAGCAAGTGAGCATTTTGACCTCAAAGTTAATGTTAAAAGCAGGAAAAATGGGCAAATGTAAGGATTTGATTGAGTTTGACAAGTGCCAAACTGTGATGGCTAGATTACTGGTCAGAGCATCTCCAAAACTGCAGCTCTTGTGGGGTGTTCCTGATCAGCAATGGAAGGTGTCAGTGTAGTTCCTTTAGTCCCTACAATGACCTTGATTGGACAAACTGAGCACTGCTGAAGAAGAAGCACATTCATACATAAAACATACAATTTAGCGTGAATGATTAGTTTCTAAACTCATCATTTGACCACTGTGTTTGTTCTTAAAGCCTCTGTGTTGATACATTTTGTGCGGCTTTGTTTAGTCATGAAGGGTTAAGGTTGTAGAAAAGATTGTAAAAAAAATCTGTAAAATACGGAGCAGGGACATTGGTGGAAGAAAATATTAAATCGTTGCCTCAAATTACTACTTTGTTACCACGAAATACTAATCTGTTTCCACGTAATAACTAAATCGTTCCCTCAAATTAGTTATTGTTCCCTCAAATTAGTTATATTGTTACCACAAATTAGTGGTAAATCATTAACTTGAACTAGTTTTATTAATGCAACAAAAATTAAGTCCCAGCCTACGTTCACCATCAGATGAAGCAAATCTCCCAAACCACACTTGAGCTGTCAGAAATAACTTTAATCATGTCTGTAGAACAGCTAAAAAGGCAAGACTAGCGTTACCCTAGTAGCCACTGGTTGTTACTTACCTTTATATTAACGTAAATACTGCTTGTTTTAAAACTCCTCCTTGCTGGTTTGGGTGCCAGGTGCCATTGAACCCACTGTGTGATGGACATTGTTGGTTCTATTTTAGGAAGATTATCCTGACTTCTTGAAAGAAACGGGTTACTGTCCGGTGTTTTCATTCTGTTGTCCTGCTTCTCAGTCGCTGCCCAGACAAGGGGTGCCAACAGGAACTAGCATTTGCTAATGCGCACAGGCTCAGTTCCCGGTTTCTTTGATAATTTATTTTGTTTGAACGATTTACCTAATTCGTGGTAACAATATAACTAATTTGAGGGAATGATATAACTAATTCGAGGAAACAATTTAGTTATTACATGGGAACAAATTAGTATTTCATGGTAACGAAGTAGTAATTTGAGGCCACGATTTAATATTTTCTTCCACCAATGTCCCTTCAAGGGCTCCATAGTTAAACATTAAAAAGTACACTATATTTCTAAAAGTATTCCAAAAGTACCCACCCAAATAACTGAATTTGGATTATGGTGTGGGGTTGTTTTTAGGAGCTGGGCTTGGCCCCTTAATTACAGTGAAAGAAACTAAGCAGAAGTAACTAAAGTAGATTTTGGACAACTCCATGCTCAATTCCAACTTTATGAGAACAATTTGGGGATGGCCACTTCCTGTTCAAACATGACTGCACACCTGGGCACAAAACACAGTCCATAAAGACATGGATAGCAGGTTTGGTGTGGAAGAACTTGTCCAGCCTGCACAGAGTCCTGACCTCAACCCGATAGAACAACGTTAGGATGAATTAGGGCAAAGACTGCAAGCCAGACACATAGATGTCTGACGTAGATAGATGCAAAGGGTGGGCTGACATCATATTAAACCCCATGGATTAAGAATGGGATGTCACTTAAGTTCATTTGAGTGGGTCCCAACAAAATCAGAAAAGTTTTTTCTTCTCCAAGATGACACTTGTAGCTCATGTAGAAAGGAGTGTGGATGTGCAACCAAAGTGCTATTAAAACGCCACACCTTACCTTTAACAGCTTTTGTATAAGAATGTATTGTGTGAGGATAGGTTTATATTTAGAAAAAGAAGCAATATTTTCTGTGGTGTTTTCACACAAAGTCTATTATCAAGTAACCTAGAGACAACTCAATTGTCTTCCACTGGGGTTTTGTCAGCAAACCTGGATTCAATTTTAGATAATTATTCATTGAAAATACAAGTATATTTGTTCAGATTAGGAAATAATTATTTTGGGCTGACAGAGGCATCCTGGGATGGTCCAGAGTCTCAACTTAATGCAACACATAGTGTATTAAGCGGAGTAGTTTTACTGCAGAAGTTGTTTATAAATGTTGTTAAAAAGTTTAATTGACCAGCAATAGTCCTGTGAACCCATTTTAATGTTTCAGCGTGTCACACATACTTGTACTCTTGTAATGTCTCTCACTATTACTCATAGCTTGCAGACATAACAAAAATCATTACTCATTAATGAGCATGGAGGACGTGACTGACAGATAAATTGGCCAAGATACAGCATACAAAGTTGCAGCTTCACAACATTTGTGAAAAGTTGTTCTCAAGACAGTGGCGAGACCAGGTAGGTCGTACGGTTTAGAGACAGTGGCAATGAGGAAAACACAGGAGGCAGAGGTGAAGATATAGGATTAGGAATGAGTACACCAGAGGGACAGCTCATGTTAGACTTTTGAGAGATAAAGTTACTAATAATAAAGCCATCTTCAGCGAGTGTGAGGCTACTGTACTCCACACACTTTTAGCACCATTAATACACGTATTTATTCATTAGCCCAATATCATAGTTCAAACAATATATAAAATCATAAAAAGAGGTCTATGAGCTACCCCTTACTGTCTATCACAGTCTTTTAGTCTTGTCATCAAACACACAGCCACAATTCTGTCTTTCATGAAACTATGAGAGCTGTTCCCATTTATTTCTACTTACACCTGACATTTTGTTCATTAATTCAAAGCAGAGTCTTTTTTTTTTCTGTGCTCCAGCACAAATGACTCACTTGCTCACATTAGCAGTGATATGTTAGCCCGCTACTGTTTGCCCTCATCCTGTCTTTTCTCCCACTTCTTTACACGAAGTTCATTAAAGTCCAACAGCCAACATTTCTATGGCTCTGTAGACTAAAATTAACTAGAAGTAGATTCAAGTCCCACATTACAAATGGGACATCTGTAGCACATATATGTGTTACATTATACATCCATAGCTTTAGGGATCCCTCTCCTTTAGTCTCTCTGTGTGGAGTCTGCATATCCTCCTTGCATGAGAATTGGTGACTTAAATTGCCCATAGTGAATAAAAGTGAAAGTGAATGGTTGTCTGTGAGTCGCCAGTTGCTGGGATAGTCTCTGAAAGTGAATTTAGCAGGCCGTCTTTAGAGCTGTGAAGAATCTGGGTGAAAGACTCTCTGGATGTCTTAAGCAGGAGAAGAATGCTTTAACAGTGAGAGGTTTCTAAAGGCGCATGCTGCATTACAAACGGCACATGCAAGAGCTACCCTACGTATCTAGCCTCGAGACAAGGCTTGGAGTTGAGTTTCGTATTTGTGCTATGAATATTGGTGCAGTCTGTGTTTCAGCTGCAGCCTTGGTAGGAGAACGACGTTTAGCTACAACTTTGACAGGGAAAAAAATACCACATTTGTGTGACAACTCAGACCTCAAATAGACCATAAGTGAGGGTAGATGCACATGAATATGGCACAAATGACCAAAAATTGTGCAACAGGCTCCAGCCACGTGCAGCCTCTAAAGGTGATGCAGAGAAAAAAAAAAAATTGATGTTATTTTTTTCTATGCGGGTTTGGTTCACAATGGCAGAGTGGCTGCCGCTCCTGCTGCTCCTGCTGCTCCTGCTGCTCCTGCTGCTCCTGCGAGGAAGGGCTTGATCCTTGGGCCAACTGACTACTAGGGCTGGGTACCATTCAGATTTTTTTGATACCAGTACTTAAATGACACCTGTTTTTTGATAATGGTACCTGGGTGATCATAAAACTCAATAATATTGAATAAAAGACCAATTTTTGGAGAAAAATTCTGAGCTGTAAGTTAAAATCAGTAGTTTGTATGATTTATTCTGTTTTTTTATTTAATTCATACATGCAAAGGAACATTAAAGGTCCCACTAGGTATTAAACCTTGGTATTGAATAAACATTTTTTTTTTCGATACCAGTAGAATCGTAACTTTTCTTTCAATACCACAAAGATATCATTTAACGATACCCTGTTGAGTGGCGTCTTCATGTCCTTCCTGTGTAACCGGAGCTCTCGCCAGCTTTCCCTCACTGTGCAATGAAATGTATGCGTTAGGATCCCTGCAATTAACTGGCCATTGTCTAGGTTGTACCCCATCTCAGGCTCATCGTTGCTTGGATAGGCTCCAGCTACCCACAACCTCTAGTGAGAATAAGCAGAAAATGATGAAGGAATGATTTTGTTTACTAAGCTATTAATAAAATTGTACTATCATCTCTTTACTTTGGGTCCTACATTATGTGCTACTCTGTAAATGCTTGGACAACACCAGCTCTTCACACATTATCGTAAAGCCAATGTGAAAAGTCTGTCCGTAGTCGCACTCATTGTTAGTCATTCTGAGTAGGAGCCGTTAAATGTAAATGTGTTCAGATGTGTTGTGATAGTACTACTTTGTGCTCTGAGTCAAACTCTGTGCCATACAGCGAGTACGGCTGACACTGCCATCTGTCCCATGTTGTTTGCCAAGCAGGATCCCAGGACGGCTGAACGACAGGCGCACCCCCCTTGGAGAGCTCAACTGGATCTTTACAGCCATCACCGACACCATCGCCTGGAACGTCCTACCCAGAGGTGCAGCATTAACATGTTTAGTTGCATGTGGAGGCTTGTCAGGTCAAACCTCAGACAAGGACACAGATGCCCCGAATTATTTTAGTTCCATTATTGTATCTTTAGTCAAACTTTAAGACCAAAAGTTTTCACTGATCATTTTGTTGGCGCACACTTTTTACATTTTAGAGTTTTGTATAAACCTTAATAATTTTCATCATCATTTTCTTCACTCCACAGCTTACTTCATTAACAAACTGCTCACCACCCACTTTTGGATACCAACCCACCAGTTCACAATGTAGACTCAAAAGAAAACTGATAGAAAAGTGTCAGAATACACAGTGCATCATAGTCTGTTGCGTACAGGGCTGCATATTAGCCAGGTGGTCAATAACACATAACATTATGACCACAAATAACACTGTACATACCTTACATCTACAGTATATACGGCTTTAATATGACTTTTGTTTACTGAAGCTTTGGTTATGTCTGTAAACATTTGCCTGTTTTAATCTCAAATAACAATAGATCTGCGCAGAGAACAGATGACAAAGAAAGTTTAGTTCTTAGTTTAAGCATCTTTAAAAGTCATGCTGTAATACTTTTAAAAAAGCCAGCAGCCCACAGTCAGCAACACATTTAACTTGTCGAAGTGAAGAATACCATTGAGTCATTTATGGCATTTTGTTAGTTATTAAAACCATTTAAAAAGTTTATCCAAATGATGAAAAATGAAATAATTCGAGTGTTCGGCGCTTGGAGAAAACCCAAATTAGGACACCATTTAAAACAGTAGTGAAGCTTCAGCAATACTAAAACTTTGAGCTCATCCCCCAGAGCTTGCGAATGGTGGAAAAAAAGTTGATGTAAAATGGCAGAAGTGCAGTAGGTGCAAGTTGCTCCCTCAAATTGAGATTAATTGTGTTTGGAAAGTCTGGAGCAGTAATTGGGGATATAATTTTAACCATAATATTTCAACATAAAAGCGAGTGCACACAGAGCAGCACTGCTAGAGTTGTACCCACAGGATCCACTAACCTAGATGACAACACAAATGGCTTTTTCTTCTTGACACACATTGTATTTTGCATGCAAGTCACAACCTACTGCTCTTATTATTGGTCACCTGTCGTCAGCATGCTACACACACATTGGCTTAGAGATTCACTCAGACTCCCCAGAGACGCACTGTATCCTAGATAGAATAACAATGTGACAATACTGACGCCTGCCAAAGCCTTTTAAAGCTCTAGGGCTCTGCTGTTAATGAAGCAGCCCACATCTGAGAAAACCCCTATAATGAAGGTTCTGCACAGCCACTACACACAGACACAGCTCACATACACATACTACTAATTCTTTAAAAATACTGTAGAGAGCCCACGAGTTGTCAGAAAAATGTCGGAGAAAATACAGTCAATGCAAGTTTTCACACAAGGCTAAAAACTGCAAAGGCTCATGGGATTGCCTCGTCCCCATTAAAATGACTGTAATAATAATGAGTTTGTGAATGTAACCGTGACCCAAAGCTTTCATCTGTAGCTCGCTGTCCTCTATATTCTCAAGTCAACACACATATACTCCCACATGAGTTCAACACCACTTGACCACTTGGTCCAATTAAACTTGTTTCTTTTACCCAGTTTGATGTTTTGTTGACTTATTTTGCACCCACTTTAGATAAAATGGTGTTTTTTTCATTCTGTGCCACTGCTGTCAATAACTTTGTGGCATTTATTTCCCTGTGCGTCCATCAAGATTTGTTCCAGAAACTCTTCAGACAGGATCTCCTAGTGGCCAGTTTGTTCAGAAATTTCCTCCTGGCCGAGCGGATAATGCGGTCGTACAACTGCACACCTGTGAGCAGTCCAAGGCTACCTCCTACGTACATGCACGCCATGTGGTAAGTGCAGTCAGTGCTGAGCAATTTATAATGTTTTGGTGTTAATATAATTAGCCCATTGTAATTAGATGGCTATTATTTCGACTGCCATATTGCAAATTGAGGCAGCCAGAGATGTTATGTACCAAATACCAAATTCATTAATTTATATCTGATAATGAATATATGTTGCTTTTAGAGATTACGTTGGAAAAGTAATTGAAAATTATTGGTAATAAAGTGTATGAACCCTGTATAAAACTAACCACACTACAACAAAACAAACTTTATTGTAACCTCTATAGGATTTTCTATTATTATTAAGTTGTATAGTATTTAAAATGATCTGTCATGGCCTTCAGTATACTCCTCACTCTTATCTAACTCCTGAGTGGCTGGCCAGACACCCCTCCTCCCAGAACCTGTCACATCAATACAACTTTCCACACGTCTTACATAGGATCTATGGTGAGAGATAGCTGTCCCTGATGTCTTTTTAGTAGCATACTGTATACACTACATTATGCTTTTCCCTGTTGTTTCCAAATCTTGAGACCAGTCTGTATGTTATACACTAGGCCTGTTGTGGTCCCTGTTACAGTTGAGTGAGAGTGAATTTTAACATTACCATTGTTTACATAGTTATAAAAATACTACTAGTATTAAAGTACTTAACCTATTATAGCCAACTTAATGCCTATGCCAGATGCTTTATATTGTTTTAAGCCATATATCCCTCTATATGTGAAGTCTTTTTACTAGCCCTACATTTCTGAAGCTAATTGAAGAAGATTCTGGTTGAAACTTTTTTTGTACATAATTCACACACAAGTGTTGAAAAAATTGTCCTTCCTGTGTTACCATAGATTTTGTCCAGCTTCTTCCCAATGTCCAAAAACATGCCTGTTTAAGTGAACTGGTACCTCTAAAATGCCCATAGTGAATGAATGAATGTGATAGTGAATGGACCTTTGTACAGAGTATCTGGGAAAGGCACCTTACACTGTGTGATTCTGGGAATAAGTTGTAGAAAATAAATTAATGAGAGTATTACACTATTGCACCACCAAGCTAATTATCACTACCTGGCATTAAAAAGCACTGAAAATAATGTCTATGTCCATATCCCAGTAGTGACCTGGTTTAATGAAATGAAAATTACCATGTCTTGGCCACACTAGTGTCTCATTTAGTGAAGTTAATTATTACAACACTGGCCATGGAAAGCTATAAAAAATTACACTTTAATTACACTGACTCATTTTGGTTTTGCTGTAAAGCCATAGTGAGCTAGAACATGTAGGAGTGCCTGTTTACCTCTCCTCTCAAACATGTGCGCTCGCCTCAGTATAAATACACCTCATGATTTGTTTTTAGTTGTTGTGTGTTGACAGTTAGTCAGTGGTGGCCCTGTTTTTTGTTTTTTGTTTTTTTTTGCTGCCTCATGTCTCGCACAGATTCAACCACGTCTTCCGCTGCCTGAGTCCTCATCTGACCGCTGTGTGCTGGAGACAGGTAGAAGACATGTTGCGCTGTGAAATAAGATGCTTTTTTTAACCTCCCACTGGTTTTCTCCAACTACCTTTTGAGTGAAAGCAAACCGCATTGAGACAGCCTTTCTGTAGGGAATATTAAAGACTTCTTGACATTGTCGGACAGCGCTGTCTGTGATGAACATGGCAGATTTGGGTTAGAAGTGAATGCAACAAACCAATGGGAAACTCGCAGCAAACTTAAGTAGACTGTCAAAATAAGTTTTTCCTCTTTCATTCATTCATTTTATAAGCCCAACAGTTTGACATTGCGTCAGACATTGTATACCCTGGATCATCAGACGCTGGTTACATTTATTCACAATAAATAACCAGTTCACATACACGTCTTTAGATAGTGGGCAACATGGACCACTCAGAACATACACAGGGAACACAACCTTTGTACTGTTAGACAGGAGTCCAGCAATCCGTCCTTGAATTTTTTGTGACTTAAGTGCTTAAACAGGCTTTCCCCAAGGTTTTAAAAGTATTAAAATCATTATATCATTATTAGATCATTATATTGTGTACTTGTTTTACCACCTCAAACAAAAACAAAAATTAACTGTCAAATAAGTGGAACATTAAAACTGTATTTAACCTCCTCATGACCCACTTTTGGGTCCTGACCCACCAGGTGAGAATCATTACTGCAGGCCATGTGACAAACTTGTTGCTCTTCATTAATGGGATGCTGCAAAGCTTAAATACTTTACTATAACAAGCTTAATTTTGACTTAAACCAGTAGACATTTATATTTATTGCTTTGAAGTTTTTTACACAAAGAAGCTTTAAAATGTAATGCATATTTTTTAATTTGTCACAATCTTGCTCAATAGACGTTATCAAATTTACTGCTACTGACAATCATCCCAGTTGTCTGGTGGCTTTAAATTGTCCTCCTGCAGCGTCAAGTAAATCATATCCTATCATCTCTCTTTAGCTACAAAAACACTTCACCCACCATCTATTGTTTCTCTCCTTCTATAAATGCCTCCTTCGTTTCTCCCACTCATTATCTGGCTCGTGTTCGGAAAAAAACAAACTCTCTCCTGCCTGGAGGAGCAGCATGTTGTGTAACACTCATTGCTTATTGTAAAGAATATTTCTCCCTGCTCCTTAAGCAAGCAATAGTCTTTCTTTGCAACTCCTGTAGACCCATTATTTTACATTAGGGTTATATTGCCCTTTTTATTGCCAAAAAAATTGAGAGTTGTGCTTTGTTTCAATGCGGCACTACATAATGACAAACCCTAAACAGTGAGTGGTTAAAATACACACAGTGGAGATAAAGGGATAGTCGCAAACAAACTTTTGGTCGGGAATTAAGCAGTTTAGGAGTTTGTTGATGGATGTCGCTGCCCAAACATGAGCAGCAATTGTTATTCAAATAGGACGGGACAGCACAGAGCAGATAAAGCAAAGGCTTGATTTTCCCTCGTGGGTTGTTCTGAAGTGGGGGCGTGTGCGAAAGCGTGGCTATAGAGGAGTGTGAACGCGGGATGCTGCAGCACTCTCCGCGGGCAGCGAGAAAAGAGCTTAGTCAGCCTCCAACTGGTCTGCTCTGATGGTCCGCTGTCCCTTTCGCTAACACACGGACACACACACGCATGCATAGACAGGTTTTGGTGATGGGTTACTCATTGGTATTGGCAAGCGTCCCCTGAGTTAATGCTGTCGGTATCTCACACAAAGCCGTATCCTGTCCACACTGATTACACTGCTCTGCTGGCTTGTTCCCTTACCTCTACATTATATAAACACCACAGATAGATAAATATAACCCCAAAAGACATGAAAACCAAATAAAATGACATTTGGAGCCTCTCTATTTTTTAAATGGGAGCTCAGATAAGGTTTTAATACTGTTTCCTCCTGTTTTTATAACTCCAAAAACTGCCTCCGGAAACATAACTTGGGAAATAAAGACAATTGTGAGTCCTGTGGTGCACTTCAGTGACACTGCTTTTTTGCAGGAACACAAACATGGGATCTCACTAAACTGTATAGGATTGTTTCGAAGACAAACTCAGACTCCTGTTGGGAAATGTCTGTCCACCTCGGTCTATTTAATTCAGTCTTCTCAAACTGCTGCAATCACCATAAGCACTTTCTTCAACTGCATTTTATCAACCGTGCATGCAAGTATTTTCTATTCTTAGGCTAGTCATTTTTACATTTACTACTGCTGTGTTACTAATTATTCATGTTATAATGAAGCAAATAGCTAATATAATAATTAACATCCATTTTTTCCTGATAATTTTATTGTGGGACACTTTTTAGATGACCAAAGTTATATTTTAACCTCTATGCAAACCACTTTTGAGTCCTGACCCACCAGTTGAGAAGCACAGCGGTAGACTATGGGGCAAACTTGTTTGCTCCTTGCATGCTCAGAACCCTAAATACCATATCATAACAATTACCATTTATAACTATAAAGAGGGTGCACACTTTTACTTTGTATATAGTATACAGTATATTAATATTGATTTTAACCATTGTATAAATATAAACAGTCTTTTATACTTACTTTTAAGCTACAAATTCTAGTGCAGCCATTTCTTTCCATAAAGTAGTAAGACAATTTGGTTCTTTAAAAAGTGGGCCACAAATAAACCAGTAATAAAATGATGTCCCACATTCAGACCAATTGAGAACCATGGACATACACTACTGTGCAAACATTTTAATGAAGTGTGAAAAAATACTGTTAATCCAGCTCACAGTTTAGATACGTTTTAGGGATTATGTGAATTTTAAGATATGGACAAAAATATAACCAGTAAACAAAAAATAAAATTAGTTTTAGTAGATTCTTTACCATTGTGAGATGTAAGGGTTTTGTGGCTCAATGGACAGAGCATTTACCCCTGAGCTAGAAGAGTTTGAGTCCAGGTATATGTACTATATCTTTACCTTTGTGAGATGGGACCAGTGCTTTGGCAGAGGTCTATGCTCTCCATGTGCTTTTTGTTTGGATTTTTCTTTTTTCTTTGAAATGTTGTGTATTTCTGAACATACAGTTTCTTTCTTACAAACTTGTCTAAGGCAAGTAGTGTCTCCTCTTCATAATGTAGCAAGATGACTGCTCACTTTTATGTTTCCACTTTTTTAGTATTGTAAGTCTGTTTTATCTTTACACGTTGCGTTAACCAAGAGTGCATCTCCATTATACCACTGACAGATAATGGTAAAAGCTGTTCGCAAAGACACTGTGAGCCTGAGTGTACCCCATGTCACTCGTTTAGCCTCATATTACACCTCAGTGCTTCGACCCCCGGTTAACTGAGAGTAAAAAGACCCATCAAGGCCCTGAGCTTCATTTACAGCCAGAAAAAGGAGCTGAAAGAATGGAAATGGGGAAGGCGAATGGGGCAGGAAGAATAGAAGACTCTGAGATAAGGCTTGATGTGAGTTACATAACCCCATGAATAAGATATGATGACCATGAGAGAGCGCTGGTGTTTAGAGAGGGATTAAAGGCTCCTCACTGCCCTCCTCTAGACCTCGGGCTGGGAATATACGAAGAGGGCTACGTGCACGAAGATGAGCAGGATAGAAAACCTAAAACTGAGAAAAAAGTGGAGAGAAAAATTGAGAAAGACATGCTCAAATGCATTAGATTTGGTTGCTTTATGTTGCTTTATGCATTGCAACGTGGATAATGTGATGCCTTATTTTTGGTCAAGGATGTACCACAAGAATCTCATACTGTTCCATCACTAATTCGCACTTCACTTTTCTCCACAGATTCTTGATTAATGTCTGAATAATTAAGTTGCAGACAAAATGATTTAAACCTGATATGAGTATTGGATCTAAGGCATTTGCAAAGACTTTTAGGGATGGAATCAAGACTAAAATACATCTTTTGGGGAAAAAAACAAGTTGAACTCCAGCATAGACAGACTTATGGTAACTTAGGATAACTAGGGGACACCTCAGTAGCTCAGGCGGTAGAGTGAGTACAACATAAACCAGAGCGGCCAGGGTTTAATTCCTGGCTTGGGACTATTGGGTCAGTCATTCTGTCCCTATATTTCCTGTCAGCTGACTTTATCCCTATCAAATAAATGAAAAAAAACAAATCAAAATCAATCTTCAAAACTTCAAACTTATGACAACTAATCAGAATTGCTCTTGCAATTAAAAGGCTTCACCATAATAATAAGTTTTGGCCTTGTCTGGCCTTGTCTGGCCTTGGTTTCAAATGTCTTCTGTGCTTGAGACTAAGAAAAGACAAACACTGCTCCCCTGTCTCTAGAATAAGACTTCTCTAAGTACCATCACTAATAATGCTGTCTGTGTGTGTCTCTAGGCAAGCCTGGGACCTGGCTGTGGACATCTGTCTCTCTCAGCTGCCCACCATCATCGAGGAGGGAACCGCCTTCAGAGTAAGTGAGGTATTTTAGACCCATAAGCTTTTCTTAAGCTCACTCAGGTGGAGAGATGCTCCTCTTGACTTTTATGAGCGATTGTCTGAGTGGGCATTTAGGATAGTGGTTTTGGGACATCTTGCTTTGATGGATTGCTTTTATTTTGGATTCGCCGCAGATGCCCGTAAAACTCAGAACAATTCTTGTTTGCACTGCAACTTCTCTACCGCCAGCGTCTGCTGTATCTCAGTTAATCTCTCGCACACACACGCATGCCACGCTCCCAGTGGGTAACGTTGTAAAATGTCAAGTCTAATAACTCAAGTGTGAGTGTCAAGTGAAATATGGCTGCTGAAAGCACTGGGCCTGCACTCTGAGCCACTGGTGTGTTTAGTGTTGTATTCACTGACAAGGCAGGGGACTGTGATGGAGAAGCTGGGTGTAATGGAAACACATTGCGAGAGCTGATGATCGCTATTCTAACTGGGTCAACTCTAATAATATTTTATATGAGAAAAATTGTCTCACTGACACAGTTGGCAAGACCCAATGCACTACATGTGTGTGAATTTTAGGGACCCAAGAGGAGCGACGAAGGTACATGGCGTAGAGGTAAACAAGTTGCAGGATTTAAAGTATGGTGCTGTGTAAGATTTAGTGAGGTGTGAAAAAATATTTATTATGGACAGAATAGTTTTTTTTCTTATGAAAATTTAAGGTAAGGTCAGTAATTTAGGTGTAGTTCCAGTCATTGTTTAGATTCAGGAGGGATTATGGGATTTTGTACTATTTTGAGATACAGACCAAATATACTAACTTTGCTCACTACAATAATTAATTATTATTCTCTACCATTGTGTAATAGATTGGTTTTGTGGCTCAATGGAAATAAGTTACCTCTGAACTAAAAGATCCGTTTGAGTCAAGGTCTAGGCACCATATCTTTACTACTGCCTTGGCAGAGGTCTGCAATCTCCCAGTGCTTCCAGTATTTTTTTCTTTCTTGTAATTATGTCTTTGTACGTTGATCCACTTCTCTTTGTCCATAACCTTTCTTACGAAACTGTCTAAGGCTTTTGCACTTGAGGGTCAACAGTCCAAGGCAACGTGTAGTGTGGAAAAGAGGTGTAGACATTAGTGAGACAGCGATGTTGTAGGTTTTAGAGACACACTGAGGAAAAGACAGGAGGCACAGATGGTGGTTGCACAGCTGAAGATGTTGAGGTTGTCTTTGGGAGTGACTAAGATGGATAATATTAGGAATGAGTACATCAAAGCTCATGTTAGATGTTTTGGAGATGAAGTCAGCAAGGTTATATTGTGATGGTTTAGACATGTACAGAGGATAGTAAATACAATATATAGGTAGATGGACCAAAGAGGAGATTTATGGATGTAGTGAAGAGGACATGAAGTTTGTCTGTGTGAGAGAAGATGCAGAGGCAGATCACTGTGGTTACACCTGAGAGAGAACAGCGAAAGAAAAAGAAGTCTCAGTGAAATAGTGAACCGTACAGCGCCAAGTAATCAGAAAAGTCTTCAAAGTAAGCACTCCTGATGTTAGCACTTTTGGCTGTTCTCCTCTCCACCTGCTGCTTGGAAGTGGACATGTTCACGATGGCTCCCAGGGGAGCAGTTTTCCGTCCTCTCCCCGCCTTGATGCGCTCCAGCCGAAAACACTTACCAGCCCCCTAATTGAGCCCCTGAGGACTACTAAAGAAGATCTCAATTCCTTGTCTTCCTTCTGCGTTCTCAATACTTTAATTCTCTCTGCTCTTCTGCTTTTTTTCCACTGCACATTATCCCAGACAGATAAAAGAGAAATTTTTTTGCACGGTGGCAGTTATGTAACAGAGGGTAAAAACTGCTACTCTTACGCAGTACTATAAAGCAACTCTATATAACATGCCAGGATGTATACACAGTAAAGGACTAAAGAAGACAGATACTGCTGCATGTTCACACAGGACTGTTGTATCTCAATTGCAATATATTATACTGTGTTTTCACATAGTGGTGTAAATGTGTATGAGGTAGTGATACGGTCTGACAAGTTGTTTTGGGAGTGTAGTGTGCTCTGTCACTCAAAGTAACAGAGGAACCTGGTGTATTTCTTATTTAAGGCATATGTTATTCTTTTTGTTTCATTTAAAATCATTGAAACATACAGTATTTAACTCCAGGTTCGCAATCTGATTATGGGAACCAACCTGGGCCTTGTATTGTGACTTAATTATGACCTTTATGTTTGACCTGTCTGCTTAATGCATAGTCCTACAACAGTGATTGAGTAGAAAAGTAAGTTTATTTCAGTGCAATTAAAGTATATCTGTTTAGTACTCACAGAGAGAAATATTGCCAGCATTTATTTTAATTATGATGATGAAGTATTATAGGGATGTCTAATGTTATGAGACACTGAATTAAACCAACACAAACATGACCCATATTCGTCACAACTTAAAACTCCTCTTATATGCTTCTTTCGGGGTTTTTGTAATGGTTTTGGACACCTTTACATTAGTATTTCACGTTACTTAAAATAATGTATATGTATGGAAAACGTCTTGTTTTGGAAAGTTGTTACTTTGACTTTGCAGAGAATGCTTGTATTATGTGTCTGTCGCCCCCAGGTGGCAATGATGGGCAATGGACAGCATAAAATTATTATCTATTTAACACAGCTATGAGCAACATCAGGACCACAGTGCTCCTGGCAAAAAAGTTAATCTGGAGCCCTGAACATGACACTAACAGATAGATAAAGGAGCTGACTGCTTCATAATGACAGCAATTTAAGTGCTGAAATTATTAGAACTCCCATACACCTTCCAGAAACACACAGGAGTACTTCCTGGTTTCACATGTCCACGTAGAGCCGTGAGACCGAGTGTTTTCAGTCTTGAAAAATGGACGGGCTCAGCAAACAGGATTATTCAAACAAGAGTGAATGAAACAAAATACTACTCCAGGTATGTTTTTGAGGGGGAAACAACATTACAACATGGTTAAAAGCTCAAAAAAGTATTTTAAACAAATATATGGTTGAACTTTTTCACTCATTGTGTGTAATGAAGCCAAACATTGAACTAAACTACTAAAACACATAGTTTTTCAGTAAGTTAATAATACAATATTTCAACCTCTCTGTGACCCACTTTACCTCCCACCCTAGTAGTTGCAAACTTCTCATTTATTTGCAAATCTTTTATACACTATATTAGATTTATGGATTTAAATGTAATAAATAATGTAAATAACTAATACACCCTTCTGTCATTGCCTCTAATTAAGGTATTTCTCTTCAAGCCTCCTCTTTAGCTACTTTTCATGTTTCACCGACTGCGCTGGTGTGTATATAGAGCTATTAGGCTTTGATTATTCACAAATTAATTTAGCCATCCGACCGAGAAGAGCTGGTATTTCCTTGTACACATCCATCACGGGTCCACATAGCGCTGTCTTAATTCCCTGTGCAATATTAACACTCGCCGTGATCAAAACCTCTGCGGCCCGCGACCAATCAATCAGTCAGAGTGCTGCGAGAGGAGAGAGGAGGGGAGAAGAAAGAGGACAGAGGAGGGAGAGGAAAGGCGATCATGATAGATCAGGATTTATGTCGCTGGTTCAATGCAGTGTCACTCTCCAGCTCATTTCAGGGCTTTTATGACATGATGGGCCACTGACTGCTTCATTATCTATCTCCCCTTTCACTCATGCAGTTGAGCCCAAAATTATTTTTATCACAGCTGAATTTTTACTTGGTTAATCAATCTGCTCTGGCTGGAAATGACAACGCCAAAGTGGCAAGAAACAGTATGACATCTTAATAATCCTGTTAACAAAAATGAGCTTTTTTATTTTATTTTAATGGTCCATACCCAAAATTATTCATCCCCTTTCTCAATAATCAATTAAACACCCTTTTCTATCACAGCTGTCCAACTTCTTTATTTTATTTTTTAGTTCATTTTTTAAGTTTCCATTTTGGACCACTCATCTTTTGCATAGATCTCCAGGGCCTTGATGTGTCTCCAGGTCTCTGGTCTTCAGTTTTCGCCACAAATTCATAATTGGATGATCTAGGTCTGGACTCTGGCTTGGCTGCTTCAAGGTTTTAATCTCCTGCCAACCATTTCTATCCCATTTTGGCTGCATGTCTTGGGTTGTTGTCCAGGGCCTGTGTATGAATAAATTTGGGCTTAACTGTTCCCAGTAATTTGCCAGAAAGACATCCTCAAAGACACTAGAGATTTTCACTGTAGTGGCGCATATGTAGGTCGGCCCTGTTCACACTAAATATCAGTTCTGGCTCCGCTCTGTCCACACATTACCCTGTTCTGGCAAAATGCAAGAACATTACTGGATAAGGCTGTATGTGTTGAAAATGGCTTATGTCTCTAGAGCAGTGATTCAACAACTGGTGGGTCGGGAACCAAAAATGGGTCGCAGAACCGTTTTCAGTGGGTCGCGGGCATTTGCCAGGGCAAAAAGATAAATAAATACAGTTTAATAAAAATAATAAAAATGGTTTCTAGAGGGTATAGAGGAAAATCAACAAGAGCAAAAAATCCAGTTCTGTAATGTCACTGTTACACCTCTAAGGGTGAAGTGAGGTTAAAAAGGCTGAAGTTACTGACCTGCAGAGTTGAGGTTCTAAATTAAAATGCACCTAAGTGAGTGTAAAAGGGAATAGTTCCCTCTCTGGCATTGCCACTTGCTTGGTTTCTCTTTAATTTTTTATTTTTATTTTTTGTGTGTTGGGGTACTGACATTTTGATATTATACTATCTCAGGCTCAAGCAGCACAATGTATTTATTCATTTAAACATTTGATCAGTTGAAATCGTTTTTTTTTTTTTTTTGGGGGGGGGGTCAGGGCTTGTCATTATAGAGTGACGGTGGGTCCCGAAGCCAGACCAGTCGAGAACCACTGCTCTAGAGTATTACAAAGCTCTAAATTGTTTCAAATAATGACACAAATAGTGAATTTCTTTTTTATTTCTCTACAGCACAGCCCGTTCTTCGCAGAGCAGCTCACCGCATTTCAGGTTTGGCTGACGATGGGCGTGGAGAACAGGAACCCCCCTGAGCAGCTGCCCATTGTACTGCAGGTACGAATACTCACAAATACACAAGTCTCCTTTCTGTTTGCTAATCTGCCACCAAAACTTTAAAAAGGCATGAAATTATGTAACATTGTGTCCACTACTATACCATCCCACACTACAATTGTCTTTTATTTCTAATGCACTCAAACAACAGAGAAGGACTGGGGCAGCACCAATTCAGCAAATTGAACATAGATTTGACGAAATGACATTGCTGAATATACACCCAGTCATAGCGCCAGTTGGGATTTTATACACTCCCAAGGTGAATCGATCCAAGCAAAAACCTGTCAGAAATTTGGGTAGTGGCCAAGAAAACAAATTTGTTCAGTTCCGGATGTGAATTTAGCATAGCCCATCATTATCCTGTTCCAAGGTGTGTGAGAATTCAGGATTTCATTCTCATCATTTCTGTTGTGTCAGTGTATCAGTGTTCAGCTACCTCCCAGAATAGAAAGACATGCATGTGTTGGGAGACAAGGTGATCCTTAATTAAAGCGGAACTCAGTAATATTGCTTCTTTCTTTGCTGTTTGTGCCTCATTTTCCTCTTTAGAGCACCCCCTACAGTTCAAAGTAAAGCACTGTTGTAAATAATCAGCCAAGTTGACTCCTATTGTAACCCCTCGCTTGGCTTTACTTTCGTTTTCCCCTTGTATTCGTACAAAGATTTCTCTGCCATTTGGCCGCTCTGCCATGAGGAAAATCGAGAAATAGAGAAATAAAGCCATTGCTAGCTTGTTGTTTTGCTAACCGCAATGTGCCGCTTTCTCGTGAGACTCAAGACTTCAGTGACACTGGGTCGGTGTCGCTCACTATTGCAAGGGATGAGATGCAGGACGCTTTATTCACCCCACAACACCTGATTTAACCATCACACGGACGGGTCAATGTCCATGGTGTACCCTGCCAAAGACCCATAGCTGCAGGGCTCCAGCCACCCCCAAACGCTAATAGTTTTTTGTCATATCAGTCTTTTCTTACATTTAGACTTTTGCTCTGTAGTTATTATGTATCTGTTTGAGTTGCATTAATTGAGAATAAATATCACTAGAACTTTTGTGTGTTGTCATATTTTATGCTTTAGCTGTGGTCTTGTTCTGCCATCACCATCCTCCTATGGGCTTGTTCAGTCCTGGTGATGTATTATATCATACTGTAGTAGTGGTCCGTGTTGAATGGTAATTTCCTGCTGACTCAGCCCGCTCGGAGCCGCAGCTCGTCCATATAGCAGCAGCACTGCTGTCGGGAGCTGTTAAAAGCCCAGGAAAAGGCAGAGTGATCAGAGACATGTGTGCGTGTGAGTGTGTGAAAACCATGTGCGCATGTACCGTCGAGGTGGACACGAGGCACAGAGGGGCTAATGCAGACTTTAAGATTACACAACATTACTTCACAGGCAAAGCAATTCAAACTGATGTAAGGGATGTACACATAAACGAACAGGTTTAATATTCACTAAGCGCATAGTTGCATAACATAAAACTTCCACATTCTTAGAAAAAAGGATTTCAAGCCAGAAAATAATCTGCTTTTTGAACGACCCAAAGAGTAACAAGGTACAAGCGACAGGGAGTAATCCATCTACAATGCTCTTTAATAAAATAAAATGAGGAAAGTCAGACAGGAGCGAGGCTGTGCTTTTGTTGTCTTGACAACAGCCATTTCATCCAGGAGGGATTAACAGATTTTGCACAGGGATTACAGCGTCTCTAAGTTGTGATGTTTTGGTAACCGTGACACAACGCGCATGAGGTGAGAGGGAGGCGTGTTGTTGAATTAGTACATAGCAACGTGTATCTCAGGACATATGCTCCAGAGATAAGAGCTGCTTACTCATCTCTCTGAAGAAGATGGGAAAAGAAATGTTATACAACTATATGCACTTCTCAAAGCTCTTAATTTTTAATTTTTTTAAACTAGGCTGGGTATATATTTAGGATTCCCAAGAGTGCTTAAAATTCTTGAAAATGCTGATGTTTAATGTGTTCATGAGGTTCAAAAGGGGCTTGAGTTGAAGATTGTATTGGAGCACATGCGTGTTTCTTATAAGGGGGGTATCTGAGGTTTTTATCTCTTTTATCACCTAAAAACATAATGTAATAGGAATTGTGAATTAAACAAGACCTTGGGATGACAGGTCTATGGTCTGCCTATAGAAAAGCATTGACCAATCACAGTTGCAAAGAGAAAGGTCTGATTTGGGGATGTCGAGTTTTGACAGGTTGGTCTACATGCACTTGTTAGCACGGAATTAATGGAATCCCATAAAACAGAATTATCTAATGCAACTAGTTTCTTAATAAAAGAAAAGCTGTGAGGGGGGCTATGTTGTTGAGAGTGGAATTGGCACCCTGGGACTCGGCAATATACCGCTTTGTACCGAATGCCATCTTTTTTCCATGTGTGATACCAATTTTCCATAATTTTCCATGATTCTGATGAATAAAGGAAGCTGGATAAGCACTTTCCCAGTGTTTGTTTTTCTCCTGTACAGCCTTTTAAGAACTGCCCCTTTAATGTTTGATTGTATGTTTCATTTCATTTTGACTGTTATTTTTTTTATAGTGTATTTGGATTGTTTGTTTTGTTACTGAACACTCTGAAGATGATCCACTATCATGCTGTCATGTTTGAAAAATACTGATATAATTTTTTTTGTCATATTGCCCAGCCATATAACATCCTAATTATTTTTTCTGCTTTACTTGTAAACTGCTTAACTTATAAAGCTAATTAATTGTTAACATTTAGCAAGTTTAAACGAAGACTAATAAATGCTTGTATTTGTACTTGGTACATAGACCACTATTGAACCAACAGGACTTATATATGTCAGTGAGTCATTTGAAATTTGCATAAAATGTGCTAAAGCATGTATGACTGTTCACTGGCATTTGTGTCCATCAGGCTGACGAGGCCTGACAGCGTCAGTCATGAGCCTGGCACCAGCGGGTTTATTTGTAGAGCTTGTATTCAGAGGAGCTTTAGGCCGTCGTCATATTGTTGGCCTTTCTTATTCCTATAGTCTTACGTCAGTAACATTTTGTGCGTCTGTGTTCTCACGCTTACTATCCGAGTCGGAGGTAACCCTGGGCAGGTCTTCCCTTTGGCAGCCCACTGTTAATGTCATGCTCACAGGACCAAGTCACGCTAATACAGCACGACGTGTTGGAGGAGAAGTGTGTGGACGGACTTGGGCCGCTCCATATGCTGTTTCCCACACGCACGCACACACACCAACTGATAGAGAGGCTTCACACTGGCTTTGTCCTACAGTCTGTTTAATGCAGCGTTAACCACACACAGCACACATATACGTTTATAACACTTACCACATATGCATCCTGAAAATAGCTTTCTAGGGCAGAGCAGACACTAACCACACACACAAACGGCACACTTGGGTTTCACTCTAAGCCGGTATCGAGGTGCAAAGCCAATGTTAAAGTGCAGCCAAAAAAGCCACACCCTTTCACCCACTCATACACCCACATAAAAATCTGTACGCTGCCAGGTTTGAAGGGACAGCCACCTGTTTCCTCCTCAGTCTCTTTGCCATTTGTCACACTGTTTTTTGTCCTTCCTTCCTTTCGTCCTTCCTCCCTTCCTTCTTCGAATTTAAGCCACATAGATTTGGAAGCAGCACTCATGACTCCTGGCCTCTTCTTTCTTCCTAGGTGCTGTTGAGCCAGGTGCATCGGCTGCGTGCTCTGGATCTTCTCGGGAGGTTTCTGGACCTGGGACCATGGGCCGTCAGTCTGGTGCGTTCAGCTCCACATCTGCTCAGGCTGATCTGTTCCTTCCAGATGGTGGATGTCTTAAAATACATGTGCTTAGTCACAGTTAGCTGGCAACCCAGTTACACTCATTCTCATTATACATGCTGCTAACACGTTTGAGGAGATTTGTTCCAGAAAATACTCTGTGAAATGTTTTGAGATTTGTCTACATTTAAGATTCATTGCATAAACACAAAAAACGCCTAAGAAATAAGGGGTAAATGTTAGTACGATTGACACTCATGTTACATATGGTTCAATTATTGCCCATCTGCATGATTTTTCTTTGGCACGACTAATCAGTGACGACGAGCAGGCAGTGAACACAGGTGTCTTTGCCATGGCTTTCAAATTTCTAAATTTTCTGTGTCCATAATACAACACAACCTTGCGAGCTTTCAATCTGAAGCAGCATTTGTGAGACACTAATTGAAAATGGGCAAAAAAAAGGACCAACTCTGACTCTTTCATAATGGTTACCTTACTTGCCCTACTTAGCAAATTTTATCATAAAAGCAAAAAACATGGCAACTCTAATTTAGTTTTTTTTTTTTTAATTCTGTCTTTCATTACACTCTCATTGTGACATGGTGAGAAAGAAAAAAGCAACACCCCAAGAAACTATTGAGAGATCTCGAGAAAGTTTTGAGAGATCCTGAGAAAAAGTTTTGTGATATTCAGAGAAAAATAGTGTCTCACCTTTTTTTCCCCCACCATGTCCTTTCCCGGGCTCCTACTTTGATAATGTGAGTCTAAAACAAACACATGCAATAGGGCACAGTGACTATTGACATCTCCAAAAGAAAACCTTATAAATTAATGATTTACTTTACAAGACACACACCCATTTATATTTTATGGTTAAATAATAAAACCTGAAGAAGCTCATGTTTTATTTCTATTAGGGCTGGGCGATTAAAAATTCCCATTGTTGCCCAGCACTAATGTTTGTGTTTTATAATAATATTGCACCTAAATGGCTGGTTTGAGTAAATGTGTGCATACCACTTTTATGAAGTATTGTATAATCCCCATATATCAAAGGGAATTAAGTACGTTAGGTGTATTTTATGTCCACTAATTAATAATCTGATCAAAATGTTTTATTACTTTAAAAAATGGGATGTTCAGAGATGTCACACCATTTATCATCTTTTTTCAGCGGCTTTTCTTATCTTTTAAATGTGATGATTACATAAGCAAATTTTATTCTGATTGAAATAATTTGTGGATCATTAGTGGTATATTTGGATTAATGATATACAGTACAGTCCATTTATTTTTAGTGCAGTATTCATGCCATGGACAGTGTCAGACCTCAAACCGTTACTCCTCCTGCAGCTTTGCCGTTGTGAGATGTGCTCTTTACCTCTGTCATGTGTGTGCGTTTGCAGGCTCTGTCCGTGGGGATTTTCCCTTACGTGCTCAAACTGCTCCAGAGCTCAGCTCGAGAGCTGCGGCCGCTGCTGGTTTTCATCTGGGCTAAAATCCTCGCTGTGGACAGTGTAAGTTATATAAAGCGCTGGCGTACTTGCACATTGACGTCATCCTTTAGGATTTCTCAGTGTTATCTTTTGAGGGTTTTAATGTTTCCTGGCGTGACCAAAAATATAAGTTATTTTAAATAAGTGCACACACAGTACAGTTTGCTTAGTTGTGTCTTATTTAAAAATCCTGTAAACTTTGATGAAATGAAAAAATCTCAGAGTAAAAATGTTGCTTTGATTTATCCTTCTTTAGCACTTGTCGTTTTACATTGACATCGTTCTGGCATTACCAAAAATATCAGTTTCATATTCAGTGCACATATGTGTTTTCTTAGTCATGTCTTATTTAAAAAGAGTAAAAATGTTGCTTTGAATTAATCCTTATTCAAAGCAGCGCAATAAATCCATCCAAGATTTGTCAAGTGTACAGTTTAATTAGAAAACATTTTGATTTTCTTTCCCCCCAGTCTGCATTGTGCACTCAGCATTCATTCATGGCTTGAAGAAACTTCCTTTGAAGAAAGTACTGCGGCTGTCAGAGCAGCTTGAGTTCACTGCAACCTGAAAAAACATTTACCCAAAAACTGAACCCTCTCCTCCCTCTTCTCTACTTTTCTCTCTCCCTCTCTCTCTCTGCAGTCATGTCAAGCCGATCTGGTGAAAGACAATGGCCACAAATACTTCCTGTCTGTGTTGGCGGATAATTACATGCCGGTGAGCGACATTTTACTTGTGGCACTTTAAATATTGCGCAAAGTACTCAGGATTAGGGTTCCTACAGATGTTATGTGAAAATCTGCAAGTTAGATTTGTAAGGTAAGTTAAGTTAAGGTAGACTTTATTGATCTCCATAGGGAAATTTGTTCCCTGCATTTGACCCACCCCTCAGACCCGTTGGGGCAGCCTGTCAGAAGCAGTTGGCAGCCGCGGTGCATGGCCCGAGGTCCCTTCTCCGGATCTTGAGCCAGGATCCTGGTCAGGAGTCCCTAGCTGGAGGATTTGTCTATTGTGCATGTTTTGAGGATGTTCTGAGTTGGATTTCGGAGGTACTTAGGGAATTGATGCTAATGGGACAAGCAAACTGTGTATTTATAGCAGCTAAAAAAAAGCTTAAGCGTTTTTTGCATGCTGTTTTTATTTTGTTATTATTTATACAGCCTTATAACTTTTTGCACAAGCATTTTAGTGTGGTGTTTTAAACCAAAAGTTAATAATCCTCAATGGATCTTAAATGAACATGAAAGTAGTTCATCTTTTCATGTTTCAAAATAAAACAATTACTTGGTCTATTTACAGTAGTACATGAATTTGTCTTCTTCTGCTATTCAAACCTTACTTAACCTTTCCTTTAAAATAATATTTTTAAGACTGCATCTTCACTGTAATGTACAAGTAACTCATGTTGTGAAATCAATAATGTTTTCCAGGCCGAGCACCGGACCATGGCTGTCTTCATCCTGGCTGTGATTGTCAACAGCTACACTACGGGGCAGGTAAGGCTGTGTACCTGTGTAAAGACATGTGTTATAAAAGACCCATGGGGGGGGGGTGGACTTACCGAATTATTAATTTACTTACTCAAACCATGGCGGGGAGGGCTTTCGGGGCCCGATGTCACTTTGAGAGATGACTCTACTGCCCTCTGTGTATTTGTGGCAGATATTGGTTATGTCACCAACAGTCACCTTTATAATCGTTGTTCCAGCCAGCAGCATCCTGACACTTTATCATAGATTGTGTCACCTCACCATTGTCCCCCGATCACTGGTTTTCAATCCCACAAGGCTTTTGTGTCTGATCAAACATCTAGCAGTACCACGTGTGGAAGATGTGGCTCGTGATTTCAAAAAGTACACAGCTAGGCCAATACAGACTATCTTCACACAATATTTTCACAAAAAAATATTCTTAAACTATTGTACACTGTGAATTATTTTACTGTATGTGGCTGTGCTGTAATCCAGGCCAGTGTATTCTTTGTGCCTGTCCCAAGGCTGGATAAATGTAAAGGGCTGCATCAGGAACAGTGGGCGAGGGTCAGCGCAGAAAATACAACCCTGATAAACCGCCATGCACCAGAGGGCAGGCTCCAGAAGCAGAATTATGCAGTGAAACCCTACGGTGACTTTACAAGTGTCAAAAACATGTTTACAGCCTAGTACAAAAGATGGCTCTACTCTCAAACGTTAAGTTATTGTAATGTGACAACTCTACGGGGGGTGAATTTTTGATAAATACATGTGTTTATGCTCTGTTAAACCTTAGATTTTGAGCATATTTAATCAGGCTCCAACTTTGATTGACAGCAGCAAGAAGACGCCATCTTAGGCCATGGCTAGTTTGTTGCATGCTAAAAACAGCTATGGCTAACTTCTCACACTTTGCATTGACTTTTTTGCTGTGCAACAAAGTTTTGCACATAGTTTTTGGAAGTGGTAGTCTGTCATAGTTAGCCCACAGTTAGCCATCATCTGCCGCCTCGAGCTGAGTGGGCGGGTTTACCAAGACCAAGACGCGCTCAGACTGCCCAAGGAGGTTCTAGTTACAGCAAAGCTACACCTCTCTGTCCATTTTTGTAATATCCTCAATAGGAGGAGTTAGAAAATCCAAGATGGGGTGGCTCTGATTTTGGCCTCATAACCAAAACAGTTGGAAGATAGGAGTACCTCGGGCAATGATCAGAAAGGGCATCCGGTGTAAAAACTATGCCAAATCAATATTGAAATCATGCTGTGACGACTTCAGAAGGGGGGAAAAAAAAGCAAAAGCCAAGAGAAAAGAAGAGGTGTGGCTGTGATTGGATGCAGTGAGATTTCTAAACAGTCCCAGTTCCCAGTCATTTGAATTGAAAATGAGAATCAGAACGTATGGATACATGTGTTGCATTGTTTTTTACAAAAAGTGGGTTGCACTTGTGTCTAACAGCAAAAAGGTTGAGGGTGCAATCATCAGCCCGTTACACTGCAAAAAAATCAATATCGGCATTAGTTAAAATGACTTAAATCCACATATTAATCCTGATTTGAGTTTAATATCTGAATTCAAGAACTAGTGCCAATATTGATTTTTTGCAGTCTAGGTTTGTCATTCCTTGTGTAGTCTGCATGTTACACCTACAACCATCCAAAATGTTATGATAGAGGTGAATTTAAATTCCCCATAGTGAAGAAATGAGGCTCTCAGTAGTTAAATACTGATGGTGCACTGTAAGTTTTATACTCAAAGTAAGTGGGATTTTGGCTTCAGCCCCCCTCACCAGTAAAGTAACAGTAAAGGTGGTAGACACACATAAATATATCCCTATATCTAAATTTCAGAGGTTTAGCTTAAAATATAAAGCGATATCAGTATAGTCTTTCTGCCTTTTGTGGTATATTTTATTCAACACCTGCAGATCTAATCTTACTTGCACATTTCCCTTATTTCCTGCCTGAACTTTCACTTTGTCACAATTTTATATAAAAGGGCAGAATTATAAAAGCTATATGTTCTCGCAGTTTAGCAGAAGCATTCTTCTTCCATCTCCCTGTGTACTCAGTGCCCCTACCTCTCTCTCTTTCTCTAAAGCCTGTAAATAATAAATGATTCCCTAACATTACAGGAGGGGACTCTCAGCCCCGCTCCCCATCTCCATTATTTATCCGTCTTACTTTCAACAACAGCGCTCATTACTGTGTGATCACTGCCTCCAACATGTCACAGAGCGCTGGCGTCTTAATATTCGCCCTCCCTCTCTTTTTCCCGGGGTACGGCAGGCGAGGAGGAGTGAGCCAACCCCAGGGAGCGACGTTTGAGTGAACAGCAGACAGACAAGAGATGAAGATGCATGTTGTTGTGGTTCATGAAGAATATGTGTTTGTGTGACGCCTCAATCCATGCGAATATACAGGGATTTCTAACACGCTACACAGGTGGTTGTGGTGTGTCTCATAAGTGATGTTTCAAGGTATCTCTAAGGTTTTAAAAGTATTAAAATGGTTTTATATGGGGTGCCTCAGTGGCTCACCTCATCTCTCTCTCTTATTTCCTGTCTGTATACTGTCTCTGTATTTAATGAAGGCAAAAAGCCATCCAAAGGTATTACTTTTCTTCTTATACTCTCCTTTCGGCTGTTCCTTTCTGGGGTTGCCACAGCAAATCATCATCCCACTAGGATGCAGACCTTTGCACTGTAATTGGACATAGGTTTTATGCCAGATGCCCTTTCTGATGCAACCCTTGGGCTGGCCTTGGTGAGCAGCACAAAGAGTACACTGGCTTATGATCTCTTGTGGATGGAAAAAAAAAAAAGGTATTCAGGGCAGTCAAAATCAAGGCCTAAGGCAAGATATTATAATTTATCTAGATCTTACATTTTTGCAGATTTTTTTTGTCCTTTCATTGCTTTAGACAGGACCATAAAGACCTGACAGGAAATAATAGGGAGAGAGCATGGAGAAATATTTGATAAATCATCAGTCCTATTATAAGTGGCATTAAAAGAGCTTTTAAAAAGTCTTAAACTTTACCTGGAAAATCCTGGAGGTACCTTGTGTTTGAAATAGAACTCAGACTGAAATGCTGCAAAGTGTCTCAGATGTGTCCCCATTAAATATAGAAAAGCAAAACAACTTCAGTGCGAGTTACTAGAAGTTATAGTTAGATTTTGTAGCAGCCAGTTGTAATACAGCTCGGGGGAAACATCCTTTTCTTGCCATTTTGTGTTTGTCGTTTTAATACCATACAGAAAAACAAACGAGAAAATATATTGTTTTAAATGCAAGTGGCTGTCTGCATAAAACAAACATCTGCCACAGTAATTGTCGAACCTAGAACAAAAGTTGATCTTCACATCTGACAAAGTCTCAAAATCATTTTTGCTTCTGTTAAATCTAGTTTGAATTCATTGATTTTGAGTGGATAGACCTGACTTTAATGCTTTTAACTTCAGACGCTTCAGTCATAGCCAATTAGGGATATTTTGTTGTCTTATTTTCAAATGGTCTCTTTTAAAACTCTAAAAAGACATCTCCTTGACATTATTATTTTAAGGAACTCACTTAAATATTTAACTTAGTACTAATATTGACATCCCAAGCTTTGTGAATCTCCCTCAGTATTATTGCTATTTTTCCCAAATCATTCTTAAGAGTCCCCTATTATTCTCAATTTTTTTTGAGCTGTTAACCATATTAAAATGTTGTTTTCACCTCCAAAAACCTACCTGTATTTGGTTTCATTAATGCATGTTTGAGTAATCAGGAAGTCCCTCTGTGCTCAGGACTCATTCTGATAATTTCAGCGCTTATAATGCAGCCACTGTGAAGCAGTAAGCTCATTTATCTATCTGTTAGCTTATCATGTTGCTAATTGCTGTGCTAAAATAGCCACTTTATGCTCTGTCCAGTCCCCACCATTGCAAGCAGCGGGTAACAGGCACCTGTTACCCCTGTTCTCTGCAAAGTCAATGTAATAGCTCCCCAAAAGATGTTTTTCATACATGTACATTATTTAGGTTATAAATACTAATGCAAAAGTGTTCAAAATAATTTCAAAGTCTGAAAAAAGCAAAATATATGACCTTTAAAAAAATCTAATAGCAACAGACACTAGACTTTTGCAATAATAGATTATCTATTATGTGCGTGGTGTCATTGGGTCAGCCTATTATCAGTTATGACAAAGTTGGGTCTATTCAAATAAAACTGTCAAAGTATGTTATTACTATTAAAAGTCAGGAGAAGAGTAGTCGCACAAATAATAGTCTTTCTGATGTTGTATGTATCTTTGAGGTTTGCATGTGGTTGCCTTCTAGGTCACCTGACTTTAATTTTTTGGTAAATTGTGATTAAAATAAATATTTGTGCTTGAACGCTCAAATATTGTAATTACATGCAGTTTCCACAGACCGATCTAAACTTGCTTAAACATTTGACATGTGGGGAGCATGCAAAAAAACACGTCTACGTCCGTCTTCATGTGTCTCTGAAATAATAACATTAACACAAAAACAGTACGCACAAAAACAAATTAGTTACCATGTTCTGATAAAGCCCTGTGCCAAATCTGTGAAGCGAAAATGTTACTTGCTTTTCACTCTTTCTTTGCTCAGCTCTTAATAGACCACTTCCTTTTGTTGGTTTCAAAATTGGAAAGTGCTTGTGGGAGTTGAAAAGAGGAGCTCCTGCTGCTGCCGAGCTCCTAATCTCTGCGTCCATCACTGAATGGGTTTCACAGGTTAGCGCTGATTAACCGGCTAATGAGTCTTTCCCTGGCCTGAAGCTTTAGTGTTGCTCCGGAGACTTGCGAAATGATGCAGATATTGTGTTGTTATTAAAGCCAACCACTGCTGCACCTTGGTTATTAACAAAAGCTGTACATAAACTACAGGTCACAGACTGTGTCTTTAACAAATGATCATTGTTTTCCTTTACGCAACCTTTGTTTAGACTCTGCAACCCTAGCTATTAAATATACAGCTCTGGACAAAATATAAGACCACTGCAAAATGTTTCTCGGGTTAAGATAAGAAAAAAGAGGCACATTTGAACAAAATGATAATGTTTTGACTAAAGATTGCAGTCATCAGTAGCACAGTCGGTAGAGATGTTTGCTTACTAACTCAAAGGTTGGTGGTCTGATCCCTGCTACTGGCATTGCCTACTGCTGGTGTCCTTGGGCAAGAAACTTCATCCACCTTGACTGTATAAATGTGTCAGCGTGACTTTGTGTTTGGTGGTGGTTGGGGTAAAGCGACTTTGAGTCTCTAGAAAAGCGCTATATATTTAGAAATCAGTATTTTGTGGATTAACCTTGATTTGTACTCACAGCTTTCCAGGGCCTTGCTCTCCACCAGTTTTTTACATTGCTTTTGGATAAATTACCACTGTGTTAGCTTTGCCTTATGGTCTGTGAATGAATTTAAGGGACACAGGCCTGGAGTGTTTTTTAGACTCAGAGAATAAAATCCAGTGGTCTCAGTATTTTCTTCTTTGTGTCGTCTTTCTGACCTGGCTGTGTTTTTGTTCTTTTACTTTTAGGAGGCCTGTCTACAGGGTAACCTTATAGCCAACTGCCTGGAGCAACTCTCTGACCCCCACCCCCTGCTGCGCCAGTGGGTTGCCATTTGTCTGGGGCGGATCTGGCAGAACTTTGACCCGGCCCGGTGGTGCGGAGTTCGGGACAGTGCCCACGAGAAGCTCTACACTCTGCTGTCAGACCCCATCCCAGAGGTAAGAGGGCAGCACTGTGTTAAACTAAATGCAGGCCTGGTAGTGTTATATAAATTTATAGCCTATGTAATGAACAACTGGTGAGAAAACTTTGGCACTGTACAGTGTATAGCAGTTAAGAGATGCCATACACAAGTTATTTTCTGCTAGTGCCATCTTGGAACCCAATTTTTTTCCCTATTATTTTGCTGGGACCCACTTTTAACCTATTTTTTTATAAACCTGTCTACAACCTCACCTTACCCTCAACATAACCCACTCGAAGTTTTATCTCATCAAAACACGAAAACTATTTTCCACAGTTTAATTTGACATCATTTGCTAAGAACATGCCCACTACTTGCTTTTTAGTCCTGACCCACCAAGAATCAATTAAAAATCTTGGCACAGGAGAAAGAAAGGCAGCAAAAAAAATACTTCAGACTATAATGTTTTTGTGGTTTCATGACAATCTAGCAAAGCACAAGTATTGTACAATTTACCTTGTGCTATTATATCAGGGCATCAATTAAAGTTTTTTTTTTTTAGTTTTAGAGACTAAAATCACCTATAGGTCTTCACAAAGTAGCATACTGAAGCAGGACTGTTATTGTAACACTAGGTCATGTGTGGAGCAGAGGGACGTTCACGCAGAGTTTGCCCTAAGCTTCACCCTGACCCTCAAACCCAAAACATGGACAAAACCATGAGGAACATCTGTGTACAGCCTCTCTGCCTCCTTTTACCTTTCCTCCAACCAGCTGCTTTGGCCACAGGGTTCACACTGGGGTCTGCGTACACATCTGTCAGTGCCCACCTGTGATGCACAATCTGGTGCTACCTACATGTATGTGTTGGCTTGGTCGTAGTAATCTCGTAAGATCCATGCGATGCAGTTTTTAAACCAGCCTACTATATGGACTACAATTATTAAGTGCATCATGGGAAATGGTGCCACATCACTATGTCTTTTGAAAACTAAAATTACTCTTTACCACTGCCTAGGGATGGGAGCTATGGACTTAAAATTATATCATGTTATATTTTGGTATTTATCACAATGACAATAAATGACGATATACATATAATACTGTGCGCAGCATAGGCCTAAGAGCTTCAACACTTTACCCAAATGATAATTTATAATTTTCACAGTGACGTCACACCTGGAGGACAGGCACATTGGTTAACGTTGCTTCACTGACAGTCAGCTGAGGCCACTGTTTACTCACGCTAGGATCTGTGTTTCTACAGAATCTACAGATTCTCATCAGCTAAAACTGAGTCAGAAATAAGATGAATGTGGATTTGTGCCGTTAAATGATTCAGCGGCAGGGCAGCAGTGTCTCATACGCGTCACATGTCCCCAATATTTGTTGTTGTTTGTTGTGTTAGTCCATATCATATTTTGTGTCACACAGTCACACAAAAAATGCATAATTAACTTAGCCTTATTGTTCTTACTGGGCAATGACCTCTTCCCATCCTGGGGATTTTTTTTTACTGGAATATTGCAAATGAGAAATCACCCATCCCTCCCTTGGTGTCCTGGGTTAGAGTCTGCACTCTGACAGTTTGCAAATGTCTTTCCCCGATTTCCTACCTATTCTATCAATAAAACCTAAAAAAGTAAAATATCTTTAAAAATATATGCCTAACACACATAATATACTTAAATAAGATGCTGTGTGATCTGACCTGTCTCACGCCACAGCAGGCCTTTCTCCTCACACATTCCTGTAGCTGCATACTCGATCTACAGTTCATGTGAGGCGTTCAATTAAAATACACCCATTGTGTTCAAAGACATTAGGGTCTAGCTTCTTTAATTTATACCCTGACTTTATTCCACAATTATTCTAAAAACAAAGACAAATAAAAATGTCAACCATTTAAATGCAAATCTATCTCTAAAAGATGACTACTACTAGATAATATGATGATGAGTTTTATTATTGACTGCCTTAAAGTAGCACAATTACTCCTCACTGCCCATCATTGCTGTATATTTGTTTGTGCCATGGCCCCGAGTCATTAAATGAGTCAAATAGTGATGAGTTGTTGAGCAGAGACACAATCAACGACTAAGCAAAAAGTTTAATTGAATTTAAACAAAAAGTCTTGAGGGATGCAGCCCTGATGACACTGTTGTTTTAGCCAGAGCCTGTCCAACCCACACATTCCAAATAAACACACAGACAGCATTGTGTTTTGTACTAAAATAGCGCATAAATTACCATTTACATAAATACAATAGAGTATTAATGGGACCATCCATTCAGAAGCACTGGTCTGAAATATTTGAATTTCGCGTTGAACATAGAATAAGTTTAATTTATTCATCTTCTTCAGCTTATTCCTCTGTAGCTGGTGTCTATTCCAGCAACTATGGGCCTAGTTTTCTTGATATCAGCAGGGAAACTTTGAATAATGGCCATTTAGTTGCACATACACTGACAGACAACCATTCACTCTTACATTCATTTATTAGGGGCAATTTAGACCCACTAGAACAGAGTGAGAGAACCCACAGTACCACAAGGAGGACATTTAGACTCCACTCAGAGAGATTATCTGTAGACTGGCCTGGGGATAGAACCCACAACCTCTGTGCTTTAAGACGAAGAAACTCTAACCACTCTCATCATGTAAAAGTTTAATTAAATTAGAATATATATGTAATTGCAAGGCTTTGGACTAACTTCACTTGTAAATGCTGTGGCCAAATTCAAATTTAACCAGGTCTAAACTAGGACTAAGCCATGTAAAAAAAACACACAGATACTGTAAATGCAAGACAAAAACAAAGACAGCATGTTTTCTTTGCAAACTGTAAATTATCTTGTTCACTCTAATTATGTTGTTAAATTGGACACCTGATGAAACATTACATTACATAAATACACCTTGTTTGTTTAGTTAGGGGTAGCTAAGTGTTTAAAGGGGATTAAGCCACATTTCATATTTATTTGACAAAAAAACAACAGCAAAGAAAAGCAATTATGAACTGAAAATTGAGTAAGCTTTTAGCTCACTTCAGTATATTTCTCATATGTATCTAAAATGTTTGTGCTGAATGCTTTCATCAAAATGAGACAAACTATATCAAAGCGACATCTGTGTACCGAGGCGTCACTAAATCTGCAACGCAAGATTAAAAAGAAAGTGGTGATGCATCCTGATCCTTCAGACGCTTGGCAACAAACACTACACCCCAATAATCATTTTTGCACAGTAATTTTGTTCATTTTGCGAATCCAATCCCTCACGGAAAACACCGCCAGAGACACAGCGAGTTTTGGATTAGACATTCAGCCGAGCGCTCCAGAAAGTAATAAGTTAGGCTGGCAAATAACAGCCCACCGGTGCGCACTGCTGTGATAATCTCCAGTGCAATAAGATACATGGAAGAAAATTGATTGGCTTTACTATCTCATAAAACAGTCTGGATACATTAAGCAAGTAAATATTTGGGTTTCCAGAGAAAGGCAAAATACAGGTTTATGTTTTAAAATTGTCTAGATCCAGACTTATTGCTACCACCTTTACAAAAACATGTACTTAGTCTTTCCAATAAAATATTTGTTTATTACACAGTACGTACACAGCAAAAGTCTTACACAGGGTTTTAGGAAATAAAAATGTATCAATGGACAAAACTTGAAGGACTTGGAGAGTGTACACCTCAGCCAAGGCACTGGTCCTGTCTCGCTATGATAATATATTGTCCATACCAAACTTGAAGATCTTCTAATTCCGAGGTAAATGCTCTTTCCATCGAGCCACAAAACCCTTATATCTCACAGTGGTAAAGACTCTAATAAAACTAATCCTTTGTTTTTAAGTGAATTTAGTCTTTTTGGTCCATATTTCAAACGGTACAGAATCTCCTAAAACACTCTTGGATCTAAACAGCGATGTGTTTAGTTCACAGCATTTTTTTCACACCTCTCTAAAACATACTTACTGTATTCTTGTTTTGTTGACTGTCCCTCTCTGCAGGTGCGGTGTGCTGCTGTCTTTGCCTTGGGGACGTTTGTGGGAAACTCTGCCGAGAGGACAGACCACTCCACCACCATAGACCATAATGTGGCCATGATGCTCGCCCAGCTCATCAACGATGGCAGCCCCGTAGTCCGCAAGGTCACTGCGCACTCACTCACATAAAACATAAACACAAAATTAACCACAAAAATGTCAATTCTAAGAGTTGAGAGACTGTGAAAAATGTAAATCAGAGAATGCAGTGGTTTGCAGATTTCATCCAACTGTGCTATTTTGTAAGATACTTTGAACAATACAGGTATCAGGTGTTAAAACTGAGCTGTTTTACCATTTTATAAAAAATAGCTCTTTTTAAATTTCTTGGAACCAACACATAGTATCACAAAGAGCAAAAAAGGTAACAAATGGCGTGAAAAATAAATTGTACCTAAACAAAAAAACAACATAAATATTTTGCAACTATTTGAGGTAACATTTGCAATATTTCACTGAGATGACTGGGTATAAAAGAGGCATTTTAGAAAGGCAGAGTATTATTAGTATTGGCTTATTGGATGATTGTGATCCTAGGGCCTAGGGTGATCATCTCAAAAAGTACCAAAAGTGGGTTAAGTTGTGCGATTTGGTGGGACAAGGTGGGACAGACTCGAGAAATAAATGTTTTGATAAACAAGTCTAGCTTTACAAACTTACTGAGATACACATTTCTTCAGTTTAGGGCCTATAACAAATTTGTGGTGTTTATATCTCCCAAACACATATTTTGCAAAGTAATGTCTTTACTGAAACTTTATTCATTGGAATAAAAAAGGTGGAATAAAAAAAAAATCAAAGCTGTCAGTTTGCATTTTCTCCACACAGTCCAGCAGCACCGACACCAGCTCACAGCTCCATGGAGACACAGAGGCAACAACACAGCACCCATATATTCAACCAAGAGACAGGCCGCCTACAAATATTTATTATACATTTTACACAAGGGATACTGACCTTACCTTGTTCTTCTTAACTTCAGTCTCTCTTTTTATAAGATCCACTGTGCAGCAATTAAAAGCGGTACATTCTCTGAATAAGTGGGACAGAGGGACAGAGGACTAAATGGCTGTGCAGTGCAACCAAAAGTGGGACAGGTGGTCACCCTACTAGGGCCCCTAAACAAACTTTATGCTGTACTGGAAATCACTGCATGGATTAGGGCCACGTTTAGAAGTCATTGTCTTTGAAAACAGTTGGCACAAATGCAAGTTAAAGCAAAAGAAAAAGCCATATATGAATGTGATCCACAAACACTGCTGTCCTCGTTGACTGTGGCTAAATGGAAAACTGCTCTATGGTCGGTAAACCAAAACCCATTTGATACATTTTGACTAAACCTTATTAACTGTATGGCATGTGACTTTTAGTCTGTCAATGTTCATAGTAACCTAGAGGTCACTTTTGCTACATCACACAAACACTATCTACTGTCTATCTTTAATAAAAAAATATCCAATAACAACAAAAGCATGGCTTGGAATATATTACAAGATAAAATGAGTCAATAAGCCATAGATAACAGGATACAAGTTTGCAATTTTCCAACTCAATATAGATGCCTAGATATAATTAAGAAGATTAGATGTGGAAGCAAGAAATAAACAAGACATTAATTTAGTGTATATTAGTCATAGTGGTCTGACTTTATCAGCGCCCTTGAAGTATCAGCTTTTGAGAAACATTATCTAATAATTTGTGGCTTAAATTTAAATCATAAATGGGACTAAATAGTGCTTAGGGCAGTGTTGTACTAAAAGCCCATCTCAACTCATCTTTAATGAAGGCATCACATAGGAGACCTTAATAATGTAGAATAGATTTATTGCACTTTTGTCACATGATATCTGGCGATTTCTTTACATTTTCTATCAAATGAGAAGATTACTGAACAATTATGGTTGCTTTGGTAAATTATTGCTTTTCTCTGCACGGCTAACAGGAGCTGGTGGTAGCGCTGAGTCATCTGGTTGTCCAATACGAGAGCAACTTCTGTACAGTGGCCCTTCAGTTTATAGAAGAAGAGAAGAACTACACAGTGCCATCACCAGCCAACACCGCAGGTAAAGGGAAGGTTACAAAAAGCCTCTCTATGTCATCTGTAATTGAGAGTGATTCTTAAACTTTCTCAAGTACCACCACATGTTAATATTGGGATTCATACATATAATAGTTTTTAATTTTATTATAAATATCATTGGTTATTTATTGAGGCTTTTACCTTCGAGGGTCAACACAACACATTATGTTCCCCTTAAGAACAGTATTTTGCAGATTGATTTGGCATAGGTTATATGTTGGTGCCTTTCCTGACATCTTCCTTTATCCTGATTTGGAAACGGCACAAAGCAGTACACTGGCTTGTGACCCTTTGTGGCTGGATTACCACTAAACTAGAGCTAAACTTCCTGTGGAACACAAATTAATTGATGTGCTAAGAATAATGTTCAATATATTTCTTAATAAAAATAATCTGAAAGCCTTCCTGATTACTTCTCTAGAAAGACTATTAACAGTTTGGGAACCACTGAACTAAAACATGCTGCGTGTAATAATACAACATTTGGTGCACCATTGTTTTCCTGAATTTTCTTGCAGAGCCCGGAAACCTGACTCCGGTGAGGGACAGCCCAGCCATCCCACGCCTGCGATCGGTCAACTCCTACACCAACATCCGAGCTGCTACAACAGCACGAAACCTGAACAAGAGCCTGCAGAACCTCAACCTCAATGAGGAAGGTAGGAGGACTGAGAGATAGAGAGAAAGAAATACTGAGAAAGGCAACAAGGGTGGACAAGGGACATAAATAAACACAGGCAGAGATGGAGACGAACAACCACATGAAGACAAAAAGATTTAGTCGGCTCGATAAAAAGAATGAATCTAACACGAGCCTCCAGCACATTTAACTGGGCTTCTTGTTTCTCTGCGCTGGTTATAAATGTAGCAGTCCCCAGGCTAACTTTTCAATTTATTACTGTTAATCTTTTGTGTGCAACTCAGTAAATATTCATAATCTCTGTGAGACATTGTAAACAGGATTTGTTGTAATAAGTTGGCAATTTCCCAGCTCTTTGACTTTTTCATGAAACAAAACCACGTATTTAGAATAACAAGTATGAAATGCAGGTCTAATGTGCATAATGTATTAGAGGAATATAAAGAACATGTGTTATTCAGCTGAAAAACTAAAAGATTTGAAGACTTTGCTCTAGGCGCTGACCATGGTACTGAATTGCAAAGACATGCATTTCCCTGTGCAGTAACTCTTCATTCTAGTTATTACTAAATCTACAGTGAATTGTGATTGATAATAGCAGTGATTTAACAGAATTTAATTTAAAGGGGCTAGATTGTGCTTTTATTAATTTTTAAACAATTCTTAAATGCCCCTATAACTGCATTGGATGTTTTACAACCTTTAAAAACATGATCTAACTAAAATAGAACATTTTTACTCTTACCATAAAGAAACAAGTGAAGAGACCAGCAGAGGGCAGCAGAGTGTTGATGACTTTTGAACACGAACAGAGGAAAAAAAGCTTTTATTCCCTTAAACTTTTTGTATGATGCCATTTTTCTACAAAATGAAAAATAACTGAGGTATCAGTGAAAACAGAGCTGTACACTGTTTTTTGGATAAATGAATGAGAGCAAACCGGACGTAGAGGGATTGTTGATTGGTCAGTGCTTCCTGGAGTGGGTGGGGGTTTGTGGGAGAGGCAACCAAGCATTTTCAGGGCCCAGGATGGCCATGCCAGAGCATATAGGATTACTTAAACAGGCATGAGTGAAGCAAAACACAGCTCCAGGTATGTTTTTGATGAGGGAACAACAATATAACATGGTAGAAAGCTCAGAAAAGTCGATTTTGCATAAAAGGCCTCTTTAAAGGAAACATAGTCAGTATTTCTTTCTGTGTGTACTCTATTGATATACTCACTTTTTGAAGTAAATTCACTTTTCTACCATCTTCAGTTTCACTGCTGTAGGACTGTACATTATAGTATGGGCTTTTTAACAAGAGTGCACGTAAACAGGCTAGTTAGTCATAGTAGAAGCAGTACTCACAGTCCGCTTTAAGGAAACTCTTCATTCAACATTTCGTCACACAAACGACTTACAAGGCCAGATGTCACCTCTGAATTGTTACAGTAGCAAACAATCACGGTCCACTCTTTCTGCATCTCTGAGTAATACATGCATCAAGAATGAAGAAAGGTCAGTGCCTTTTGGCGAACTGCTCACACCGTTTGCGCAGTCTCCCTGAGCTTTCCCATCATGCATCAGTATTTACCAGCACTGTGTAAAGAGTATTTTCATCATCTCCACATTTCAGCCGGGAGTCAGTTCGAAGGATTCATTGGTTTGCTGTGAGTCAGAGTATTATTTGGCAACAAGGAGTTACGTTGCCAGGTTACTCAGTCGGGTGGTTGAAATAAAAGTTATGGAGAGATAGACTTCATTTGCATTTTTTTTTCTTTACTGCAATCATCTTATGGATTCTGGTGTGCCCATTTGCCCCTCATTTGTCTTTTTTACAACAATAATAATTATATAAACCTATTTATATGAAGCACTTCAGCAGCAGCTCGAGTGCTTTAATCCAATAAGGCCTGCCTCTTCTTCCTCTTGGATGCATCCTACGTTTTACAATGCTCAGGTTATTCTTATAGATTTACTATGAAGCAGCTCTCAGACTGTTTTCTCTCGTCTCCAGGTGGACAAGGAGCCTTCTCTCCTGGAAATATCAGCACAAGCAGCAGCGCCAGCAGCACCTTAGGCAGTCCCGACAACGACGAGTACATACTTTCATTCGAGACCATTGATAAGATGAGGCGGGTGTCCTCCTATTCGTCCCTCAACTCCCTCATAGGTAACCTTAAGAAAATACTTTGATTGTTTATATCAGAGATAGAGATAACACAACACTACTGATAACATAATCCTCATCTGAAATACATGTTCAATCACACCTCATTTTTATGTTGTGTTTTCTGATTTAATAATTAAGCATGACTTAATATTGTATTATGCTGGTGTGACATGTAATTTGCACCTCCTGTGAGCAATCTGCTTCATTACGTACATCATACATGAGCTTCATGTCTGACGTATAGAAATTATCACCACCTACTGTGAAGAGGAGGGTGCACACTGCCAAGTAGGCGTCTTAAAACATTAAAAAGAAAGGCGCTATCACTTAGCATGTTAAGGTAACACTTAGCAGTCATAGATCTAAAGGTTTCTTCTACTTGTTTTTCTACTTTTTTGTCTGTGATAGATCAAATACACTTGAGCAGTGGGGAAACAAGTGATGATCATTATGCATCAATGTTATGTAGCACTTTTTTGTTGTCACTCAAAGTCGCTTTACAGTTGCATTATTCATTCACTCCTCAGCCACACTCGGTGGTGGGCTTTGTCTGTAGCCACAGCTGTCCTGTCACAGTCACACTGTCACATTTATACAGGGAAGGTGGGTGATGTGTCTTGCCCAAGGACACAACAACAGTATGCAGTGCTCATAGTGGATCAAAAAAGGGGATCGAACTGGCAACCTTCGGGTAGTGGGAAAATGTCTCTACTGATTGAGCCACTGCTACCAAAAAGTACTCAATATCTGTACTCAGTAGTACTGTTACTATTAAATAATACTACTTAACCAAATTATTTCTTAAGTAAAAGTAAAAAGGTACTGAATGCAAAGTTTACATGAGTAAAAAGTACTTTTAAAAAGTGATTAGCAACTAACACAATCTACTACTACTGTACTACAACCATTACCACTACTACTAGTAGTTCTAGTTCTACCTGTACTACTACTACTTCTTCCACTACTGCTATCCACTTTACTATCCAGGTGAAATAAATGTTTACTCACTTTGAGAAACGTCCCCTCTAAAAATTACAAAAAAAAATTTAATAAAAAGTATGGCTAAGAAAATTTACTCAGAAAGTACATAAACTGTAAAAACTCACAAACTGAAAAACATCTGCCATTAAATGCTTTCGGTCTTAAAGTTGTTGGTAAACATTTTGGATCATGGCCACAGAAAGGGACAGTTACACAACACTACAAGCAGACTCACACACACCCATGAGCTCAGAGAGAAGACAGAGGACATTAACTAAACTGGAAAATGTCACTGCACCAGAGCTGGGACCATAGGCCAGACTCTAGAGAGATCCTATCAAAGCAGGACAAGGACAAAAAGGAAAATCTTAGTCTGAGAATAGACCAGAGAAGGTTCGCTTGGGACAGCAGAAAAGTGGGGCTGATGGGACGAACTGTGGGAGACACCTGAGTCCATTAAAGTGGGTTTCCTGCTACACTTTGTTACTCTCAGCTGATTGGCAGGCCGCCCCATGCGTCCTGACAGTGAACACAAAAACCATTAGCTCCCTTTCCTCTCCGGGACCATGACAAATGGCCAATCGGGCATTCCTTTTTTTCTTTGGTACTTATTTTATTGTTGTATTTTTGAGTTATAAATGTCTTCTGGCAAACTTGTCACGTCCCAGTGTGTGCTGTTTCAACGACAGGGTAGAAAATGAGTTGAAATGGAAAATCCAGTGGAAAGGCAAATTGAGCTCTTGAGAACAGTAAATTTAACTTGGCATCAGAGCAGGTTCAGGTGTAATGAAATTTCCTTTTCAACATGTTCTCTTTGATTTGTTCCTGAATTCATTTCAATTGAAGGTCTACTATGAATGTGTGGGTTCTGCTCCGCTTCAAATTGGCCTCAAGAGGAAATGGCACGTAAATGTACAATTTTAACTTAAAACATATGCAACAAAGGTATACTTTGTTGTGCTATCTTCTGTCAAATTAGATGTGGGATTTGATCTAGATTTAATTAAAGTCTGGCCTCATCAGTTAACATTTTCATTTTTAGGGCACTGTGTCTAGGGAAAGCAAAACAACAACAGGCTGCACAATTCTTCAAATTATCCTTTTATCCACTGCAGCTGAAATAATTACACAGTTAACCCATCGCTGTATTTTTATTGATAGTCTTTGTATAGTGTAGGTGTTCATAATGATAGTATCACAAAGGCTTGATGATCACGCGAGACACTATATTCTGTTTTGTGGTGTAAAAATTCTAGTCAGAGGAGGCAATTTTGAAAAGTAGGCCAAAATTCACAATATGGGACACTAACTTCTTCACATGCTCATGCTATTGAAGCTTAGTGCTACCTATTTGTTTTGTTTGTTTTTTTGTTTTTGTTTTTTTCAGATTTCCCTTTGTCATTTATTCATTTAATTTACACTGCACATTCTTGGGGGGATTGTGGGTTTGATCCCCGGGCCGGCCTCCCTCTGGTTGGAGTCTGCATGTCCTCCCTGTGTTACCGTTGGTTTACTTCAGGTACTCTGGCTTCCTCCCATCGCCCCAAAACTAAAATCACCCTAACCCAGTACTAATCAGCATTAAACTAGAATTAAAGCATGTGTAAACCAGGGCTAATCTAGGAATAATCCAGCACTAAACAAGTCTAAAACAGGACAAAACCAGGTCTACACCAGGACTATACCAGATCTACACCACAACTTATCTAAACTAGGAATAAGCCAGATCTACTCCAATACTGAACCAGGTCTAAATCAACACTAAACCAGGATTAAACTAGGAATAAACCAGGACTGATCCAAAACTAAAACTACCTCAATTCTAAGCTCCAACCAGAGCAGGACTAAACCAGACTCTAAATCAGGACTGAAACTGCAAAACACTCCAGAGTACCAGCAGAAAAAGTCAGCCTACCACCAGTGGTGCCATTACCACAATTTTAAAACCACTGTGTTAGGTGAATGGGTGACTCTAAATTGCCCTTAGTGAATGAATGTGAGAGTGAATGCTTGTCTGTCTGTGTATGTCTGTCGGCCCTGTGAGTAACTGGCCCTGCCTAAGGACCATAGTTGCTGGGATAGGCTCAACTACCCATTACCTGTAATTGGAATAAGCGGAAGAAGATAAATTAATGAACGAATGCTTAGTCTTGTTAGCCTGTTCCAACAATTATGGGCCTGGACAGAGATCTGTAAGTCACAGGGCCATCACACTTTGACTATAATCATTATTTTGAATGACTTCAAGCCCCATCTTTCTGTTTTGTGTTAATAAAATCAATAAAATCAGTAAGGTTAAACTTTTGCAAAGATAAGCCCTTTTAAGCTGAGGAGAGATACTTGTGCAAACAGGTTATGAGACACATTGGCCCCTTGCCCACTGCTGTACCCACCGCCTCCCTGTTTGAAGTCTATAACTCCAACTACAGTGTCTGTGTTGAATACATTAACGTGCAGGCCACCGCAGATGAATGGCTGGTGGTAGCAATATTCAAATGCATAAAGAGATACGGGCACATAAAGATGAGTTGTGTTATCCAGGGTTGTTCTTGTATTTTCATTTTTGTTGTCACATATCAAATTCAGATGAGATTTCACCACCATTGTGACTCTTTTGCTGTTTTTCTCATTTTGTTTGGTTTGAAGTCGTTTTCTCCAGACCCCAGGGGCTTGTGTTTCATCTTGACTGAATTATGTACAAACTTGTGTCTTATTGCTATACAACAGTGAGCACACTTGTGGCTTTATCTCTTTATCACTGTAGGTTTTCACACTCCAAACAAAAGGTTAAAAATGTACACAAATAAATAGGCAGGGTTATTATTGACGTGCTGAACTGAAAGCGTTACTGTGGCCACTGCTGGACTCTGGTCTGAACGAGACCATCAGGAAAGGCGTTGCGTGGGAGTCAGAGCAAAGTTCTGGCAATGATTTATTGATTTACATAAACCACTGTGTCTTTGCCCACTTACTATCATTTGTGCAAATCCTACTACATTAGAGTAAGAGTCTAAAGAGGCTGGAAAATCTCTCTGTGTGGCTGTAGTGATTTGTATGAAGTGCCAAGATTGATATTCATAAATGCCTTTTGTTTATGTATAAAGTAGAGAACATGGGTAGCCTAAAGTCACTGTTTTGATTCTGCAAGCAGGCATTTTTATTTTCATCTAGACATTTGTCTCCATATAATGACCAACAAGTTAAGCTGTAATCATTCAATTAAACCTAGTGGGTGGTTGAGGTGTCAGACTTTCCGAAGCAAATTTCCAAGTGTAATTGTTCCATCACACGCAGATAAAATGATAAAATGACTCAGCTAGGATTTCAGACAAAAAGAGGTGGTCTGGCCCACACTGACCAAGCTGAACTGACTTCCAGTTTGTTTGCAGTGTCAAAGAATATTTAACAACATGTATGTCCAATAAGGGATAAGACTGTGCTGGTGTTGTATAGACTGACTATTATGTCACTAAGGCTGAATTTGGTATTTTATTTACAAGGAGTAGTGTAATGATGTAATGATCCTAAGGTGGCATTTGTAATTTATTACGAGTTAGAACAGACACATGTATTTATCTGGAGGCTAAAATTTTAAATGCTGAAATGATTGGACTTTATGTGACACAAACGTTGGTTGCAGACAAAATGTGAAGAAATCCAGACATTTGTATTCCTCTTTTTTATTAGCGCAGTGTGCGCTGTACATTTGTGACTATTCAAAGATGAATTCCCCCACACTGCCCTCTGTTCTTTCATCTTCTCATAAAATATATGCAAACCTCAAACTGGAGGAAGTTCTCGTCGTCTGTTTTCCAACTTTCTGTTGCATTTTTTATGCCTCATTCATTTAAAGCTCCAAAAATCGCTCTGCTGTATTTAAAATATTTTATGTCATTTGCTGGAATTGAGGAGGCAATAAAACAGTGAGGCATGGGCTCATTTAGCCAATAGTTAACATCTTTACTACTGCACATCCGTTTGAGTCTGCGCACAGATTCAGATGACACAGTGTCACGTCGGGACACTGGTGCAGCTCTGGGCTCTGAGTGATGGTCTCTGTCCTACTCCTTCATGTGGACAGTGGGGTAGGAGGCGGTGCTGGTAATTTGTGTGCACCGTAACGTAGTGTGGCGGTTAAATGGGAGAGCAACCATATCTCACATTTATCAACTGGCTGTTTACTGCGGCAGGGCGCGCACGGGCTAGCCACCGCTAATCATATCCTGCCCCTCAGGCTCCAGCCTAATCACCTCTTCAGCTCTCTCACTCATATTCCCCGCAACACTTTCAGCCTTTTATCTTTTCATCTCCTCCTCTCAATTCACATCAATGAAAAATGCACCTGCTGACAGATTTTTCCTCTCCTCATTTCCCTGAATCCATTTTGGTGTCCCAATTTTCTTCTCTAGATTTGTGCGATAACGTTGCTGTGTTGTTCATACTGTTTAACCTACATTACGTGACAGATACTTGCTCAGGTTTCTACATAGTGCACTGTAAAATCATGCATAGGGCCATACACAGGATTTTACAAATACTGAGGCCCATCATGTTTACGACCAGTTTAGTCCTTGTTTTAGACCTAGTTTAGACCTGGTAATAAGTCCTGGTGTAGACTGGTTTTGTTCTGGTTTAGCCTTAGTTTAGTCCTAGTGTAGTCCTTGTTTAGACTTTGTTTACTTCTGTCTTTTTCCTAAATAATTCCGGGTTTAGACTAGTTTTTTATGGTTTAGCCCTGGTTTAGTCCTTGTTTGGCCCTGGTTTGGCCCTGGTTTAGTCCTTGTTTGGCCCTGGTTTAGTCCTGGTTTGGTCTTGGTTTAGCCCTGGTTTAGTCCTGGTTTAGTTTAGTAATAGGAAAGTACTGAGGTCCGGACCTCTGTGACCTCTATGGTGCGTACGGCCATGATCATGCATACATGTTCTCAGCAAACTATTCTCAAGTAACCACATTTATTTTATTCAGTTTACCTCCAAACCTATTTCCACCATTTTATTCATGTACAGTGTGCAACAGTAGGGCACAATATATCATCATTTTTTATTTATTTATTTATTTATTTATTCATTAATTAATTTTTTGCAGTATCAGTAAGCACAATATCCGTATCACAAGAAAGTAAATGTATTACAATAACTCTATGGTCCTCCATCTGGCGAAGATTTACACTATCAGAGTCACAGCATTCAGTGGAACTGGAAAATTATTTTTAAAAAGATCTGATTTAGACTTTACGGAAGAGGATTAGGGCCATTGTAAAAAAAAAAAAAAATTGAGGGTTAAGTTCTGAGATTAAAGTCAGAATTCTGAGAAAAAAGTCAGAATTCTGAGAATAAAGTCAGAATTCTGAGATTAAAGTCAGAAGTATGGGTGCCTGTAAGGACTGACATTGTGCAAGAAAAAGAGTACAAAATCCATACAATAAACTATATAAATGCATTATTATTGATGAGGTTGTGATGTTGTCTTTGTTTGTTTCAGAAAATACATTTTTTATACGTTCTAGAGCACTTTCTCTTGCGCTGTTGCCTCAGCGTCAGTAATGGATGGGCCGTCGCTGTGGCAACAATAAACAGAGCGCAAATTCTTAAGCAGCGAATTAAATGACTAAAAGGTGACTACTTCCCCAATAAGTGTTTAAGTGCATTCTTGTATGTTTCTGTGGGTAAAAATGTTTATTTTTTACATACAATATGTAATATTTCATAGCAGAAGCCTTCCTTACAGGCTACCGTAGTTTCACTACAAGTGCCTGGAAGGATCAAACCTGAGTCATGTTCATTTGTGCAGCGCAGGCGGGAACCACATGTGCAGACATAGTGTAAGAATTCTGACTTTATTCTCAGAATTCTGACTTTTTTCTCAGAATTCTGACTTTATTCTCAGAATTCTGACTTTTTTCTCAAAATTCTGACTTTTTTCTCAGAATTCTGACTTTTCTCAGAATTCTGACTTTAATCTCAGAATTTTGACTTTATTCTCAGAATTCTGACTTTTTTCTCAAATTCTGACTTTTTTCTCAGAATTCTGATTTTAATCTCAGAACTTAACCCTCAAAAATATTTTTTTTACAATGGCCCTAATCCTCTTCCGTAAGACTTGGTTGCTCAATTTTGTCCATGTTTAGTCTTTTTTACGTTTCAGTTTTCACCTAGTTTTTACTAGTGAATACAGCGACTTAAATTTTCTGCTTACATTGTACTTACTATGTCAAAAAGGAAGTCCAAATATCCCTAGTTATATCATTATCGCAATATTCAACATAGTTATTGCATATTGCATGTTTTTCTAATATTGTGTATCCTTAAAAAATAGTATATAAAATGTTCCAGTAGGGCTACCATAGTTATTTGCATGCTATAAAAGGGAGCGTGGGTAGTGCCTGTAGAGTGTCTGTTTTTTTGTCATCAGATTTTTCTAACAGTTTTATTTTCATTTTTTTCAAATACAGAAACAATACTTTTATTTTACATGTTGAATAGATATATTCTGGGAAATGCTATTAGAAAATAAATTTACCTAAACTGTGACACTGAAATTCCAAAGTTCTTGGAAAATATGTATTCAATATTGCTTTTGTCTATTTCTCCTAATAGCCCTTTTAACATTACATAGAATTTTTTATCCTTTTGATACTTGTCTTCCTTTTTATTCACAATTTTTTGCCTCAATAACCACATAGTACACGATTCTACTCACACACATTCGTGTTATCAACAATATCTAGGTAGTAATAATATACATTTAGAGTAGCTGAAGAATAGCGAAGCAGGTGGGATTTACTAAACATCTGTGAACAAAAACACCATTCAATGTCTTCATGGTTTATGTGTAGAAATAGCGGATCATAGCTGACAGACATTTTGACGTGGAAAGAGCAAATGAAGTAGAAAAAGAACTGCCTCAAGAAAAATGGCTGGTCGCACTGTGGATGAAATGAGCTGCTGAATTAAACATACTAATTGTACTACTCTGTTACAATAATGTAGCTTCACCCATTCATAATAGTCATATTGAACTATTTCACTTGGATGGATTATATAACTTTGGCTTTTCATTTCCTAGACTGAATAAAATCTTAGGAACAAACAGTGCTATTTTAGTGATACAGACAAACACTGCCGACACCCTACAACAAGCCGAGGTTAGCAGCACTTCAAAAGGCAGCTTTGTCAACGCGATAGAAGTCATTCGAGCATTTGTAAGAAAATAAGTGTCACCTTTGACTAAAAAGACACTGGCAGTGATGAGAAAAGTGACAGAAGAACAAACCCAGATGACATAAGAGAGCTGTATCTTTGTTTCTAGTCAGGATAAAGGTAAAGTTTGACAGACGTGGAGCTCCCTTCGCTAAAAAGAGTAAAAATGTACTGGACCTGGCACCGGTGGACATTTTTCTGCAGCAGAAAAAAGGGAAATGTTCTGAGCATTTAAGATCATTTAGCTCTGATGTGACAATAAAAGTCAATAGATGTGCCTATTGCCTTTGATGTTTTATTCATAAAAAGTCTGTAATATTATGGGGATTTATGATTCAGTTTATGCATAGCTACAAACTTGGAGAAGGTCATATCATGGTATACCATATAATTTGAGACTTTTTTAAATTGTTTACAAGCTATTACAAAGTGAAACCTCTTAAAAATATACCCAAATGCACACCTAAAACTGTTATGCAACTGTTATGCTCATGATTAGCATCTGGTTATTATTAAGGTAAAAAATTCTGGGGTTTTATTATGTGTGAAATGTACAATCGTTCCCTTTTCCCCTTTTCCCCATCATTTTTATGCCAGACGCTCGTCAGACGGAGACATTATTTGGTCTTACACAGTTTGTTTGTGTCTCTCCAGGTGTGTCATTCAACAGCGTCTACACTCAGATCTGGAGAGTTTTACTACATTTGGCCGCAGACCCTTTCCCTGAAGTGTCAGACCTGGCCATGAAGGTCCTCAACAGCATTGCGTACAAGGTGGGTACTCTTTACTTTTATACTTGTTAAACATGCATCTCTTCTTCTTCTCTCTTTCTGCACCGTACTGTAAAGATGGATCATTTTCAGGAAACCGCTTTCTGCCCATTTTCTCATTACGACTCATTTTGAAGATATGAATGTAATATGAGTGTTATAATTGACTTTTGGGTCTTGTCTGTTTGCCGGTGTTTTTTTGTTTTTTTGGCCACGTGCTTATGCGAAAAAGATGAGTTTCCAGCACTTAGGCCGCACCCTCCCACTGGCATTTTCTCCCTCCAGAAGCCCATTACTTCTGTGCAAATGCAATTAAGGGCCAATGACTCCCTGCGGCTTGGCAGAGCAGAGGCTGCCGTAACTTAAGAAGCCATAATAACCACCACAGTCCATCGCCGCTCTAACCGCGAGGCAAAATTTCTTTCTTTTTTTTTTTTTTTTTGCACCAACATCACTTTGTCCCCACACTTACCTTTTGGAGTAGCATCTCTGCAGACACTCCCGCCGGACTGCAATAAAAAACAACAGGGCAGGATTTACAACATACAGAGGTAGATGTCTGCTTTACCAGTGAGTGCACCAGGCCGGCTCACTGCAGCATACATCCGCAGTGAGAGATCAGTGAAGGACTGCTCTCATATTCAGAGATATTGCCCTGCCGACAGCCAACATAAAGGGAGGGCGAGATTTTCAGAAAGGCAGTAAAGGCAGATTTAGAAAAAGACACATTTCACTCAAGCACTGCATTGCAACAGCTCAAAAAAGATTCATATTTAACAATGCCTTTAGGTGACGGTTGAAAGAGGCTAAAAGATAAATCTGTAATTGTTGTTGTTGCAGAGGTCTGATCCTGTACAGTTATTACAAGTCATAAGTTACACAGACATTTCTAAAGAGGACCTTGATCACAAGCCGCAATCTCCGCAGTTGTATGATTATGATCTTGTTATGTAATTATTAGTCATTAATACTAAAAACTCTATTATAGTGACACTTGAGCCACAGTGGAGCAGTAAGTTAAGCATTTGCCCACCAACTGGTAACCTGGCGAGGCAGACTCTCCTACTTGCTTTTCGCAAGCAGGACTGGCTGGTTCCCCTCTCAGAACAAAGCGTTTCTCCGGTTAGTTTTGGAACTGGCCGCTCACAGTCGTTTATCTGCAGCACGTCTTATGAAAGCGGCAGAGCTAACCAAGGTAGGGCTAGCTACTGAGCTGTTGCCATTGCCTTGTTGCCATTTTAACAACAGTTAAGTCTTGTTTACATCCAATGTAACGAGTGCATTAAAAAAATAATAATTTGTACAACTGGATTCTGCTGCTGTCCCCCTTCATGAGTACAGTAAGTAGAGAGCTGTTTAGAATGCGCCGTATTCTGGTGTTTTATTTTAAAAAACCCTGCAAGAATCCATGTTTGTTTGGGATACAGGTCATTGGTGCACTGCTTATGTCCCTCCCTTCATTTCTCTGATTGGTTACTCTGCCTGTCATTGTTTCACACCAGAAATGAAATGTTACCGAAGGGATACCAGACTAACTTCTTTGTATAGAATAGGAAAAGAGTTTGTCTGGCAGGCCAGGCTAACCAACTGGAGGGTCATTATGCACTTTGATTTGAACCCAAAATGCATACTGTCGTCGTGTTCCTGGGCAAGGCACTGCACCAACATTGCCCATTCCAGTCACAGTATGTGGCTGGTTGTGACAGGGAGGGCACCCAGCATTCAAACCTGCCAAATGAAATGACTGGTTCACTGTGACGACCCTGAATGAGAGCGGGAGAAGCCAAAAAACTGTTAAAATTGTGAGACTAGAATGGTCTCTGGGAAAACCCGTTTGAAGAGCGTTGAGATTAGTGCTGTCAATCGATTAAAAAAATTAATCAGATTAATCACACTCTTGGGCTGAATAATCACAATGTATAACTTGGTAGATTTTTCATGACAATATGCAGTGTATAAATAAATAAAAAGTCCAGAGAGGTTCAGGAGTGTGTTTTTACTTAGATAAAAAAACACATCTCAGAAATAACTTCTGAATATTGTGAGAGAGCCTTTAATAAGTCTGTGTAGTAACTGAGATAACAGTGTCTGCTGAACTGTGCTCTGCATTAAATCTACTGCAGACCCCTGAGCTACCCCTCTGCTCCTCTCAGCGCCGCGGAGGTGGGGCACGGTCACCTGTCAGGGGTGGGGCACGGTCACCTGTCAGGGGTGGGGCACGGTCAGGGGCGGGGCATGGTCACCTGTCTGCAGTGAGGCTGCCGCTCTGAGTCGAGAACTGACGCTTTATGGGAAAAAAAAGAAAAAAAATGCAAATGAATGATTTGTAGGAGTTTGCGGCTTGTGGCTCCATAAATTCCGGGATGGCCATGGATCACCCCCCCGCTCTCACCACGGATCCAGGACGCACAGAAAGCACTGCTCCCAGGAACACGCATGGACAGAGGCAGTGAAAGGAAGCGATATAAAAAACACACGTAATATTTATTAGTAAAAAGTTTTACACGAGACTCGTGAGGGGAGGGAAAGGAGAGAGCTGTAGTGCAGCGGCCAAAGCAGTGGACTCGTTCTAAAGTCGAACCACGAGCAAATGCGTGCGAGGCAGGTGCTCTCTCCTCTGTGGATGCGCGGGTCGTTCACCGTGAAAGCCAGTCAGTGTTGAGATATACGCACATTTCCAAGTCACGTGCCCCCCGACATGGCTTCACGCCCTCCAAAGTGCTTTGGGAAGCGCTGCTGTTACGGCAAAACAAATCATGTGATTAATTTGCATTATTAAATTTTAACGCGTTAATTTTGTTTTTATTAATCGCATGTGTTAACGCGTTAGTCTGGACTCAAACTCATGATGTTGAGGCAGGCTGTAGTTGCCCTGTAAATGCGCCACAGCTCTACCAACTGAGCTGTCTCCGGCGCTGATGTATAGTATCTTCTGGGGCAACTGAAGGTCATTTGTAAACTGAGTCAGATTAACACTGGGCAGCATTTCAGTGTTCGCACTTGTTTAAAAACAATGCTCGTTGTGTTCTTGTAGGATAGTAACATGGCCCATTGCTCATCCTTAAATATTGTAGTGTGTGGTCAGCAGGGTGCACTCTGTTTTTGAAGGCTTATTCCCTTTTCATCTCAGAGAACCATCAAAAAAGCCTTGAGGCAATATATTTTAATAATTATTAGGCTGTGTTTTTTCTTTTAAAATGTGTGGCGTATTATTTTAACAGAAAAAGATCAGATTGTCTCATCAGTTATATAGCGCAGCAGGTTATCTCTTTAGATTTGAAACCTTTAACAGACTTATCTTCAAACTGTTGCCTTGTGTCCAGATGTCTACGTTATCTTTTGACTTAAAATGATGGGTTAGGGTTTTCATGTTTCTCAGCGTTTACTTTGACTTTGATTTGCCTCGGCTGTGCTTTGATCTGGGTTTTTCTCTACTCCCCTGAGAGCAGACTTTCTGTGACTGACTTGTTTGACCAGATCAACTCAGGGCTGCAGACTTCATATTTCATTTAACTATATTGTATTGTAACGCATAACACTCAAATATATATATTTTTAGGTGATGTTTGTCATTCTTTTTCTATAGTGGGGTGCATGGTGGCAGAGTGGTTAGTGTTCCTGAGTCTGCATGTCCTCTCCTTGTTACTGTGCGTTTTCTCTGGTTTTCTCCCACCGTCCAAAGACAAGTATGTATAGGTGAATTGGTGACTAAATCGCCCCTAGTAAATGAATGAGAGACTGAATGGTTGTATGTCACATAGTTGCTTGCTTAGGCTTTAGCCACCCACCCACCCTCTCGTAACAGGCAAAAACAAAAGAAAATGAATGAATGAATGTAGTCTTATAGTTTTATCAACAGTCTTTTCCCAGATCTGTTTTTGTCTTGAATTTGTCTCACTAACATATTAATACACATTGGTTAATTAGCTGTATAAAAGTCTTTCTTAACATTTTGACCTCTGAAACTTCCTGAAACTTATTTAATTGTATTTCATGGTATATTTGCTTCATCCCTCTATGATACCATGCAGCCTTTGACAACAGTACACACTTCCTTGCTCCTTTTCAGTTAATGATCAGAGATATGAGAGTTTTTAGTCGGTTTAATTCAACTCCATTCGCCCTGAGTTCACCCGTGTTAACATTAGCCTAATGCAGATACTGACTTCTTTTAATTAGGATTTTAAAATGTCAAACGTTATTGATTGGTATCAAAGTGAACAAGGTCAGCAGCTAATTAAAATGAACTCACTCTACGGCCAATGAAGGCAGCATTAAATACTTTTAATGGGCGTTTTCTCAGAGGAAGTGGGACTCTGCATGAAGCCAAAGTAAAACAGATCAAGGCTGTGTTTTTTTACTTAGTGTCCTGTGTTTTTGACTGGTCTTAATGATGTTTTGAGTTGTGTTTCATCAGCAGGAGATGAGCAGAAATCAAGAAAGCAAGAGTTTTATTAGCAAAATTAAAAGGTACAAGGCAGTGTTGTTTGGTTTGGATACAGTGGCACTGAGGAAAAGACAGGAGGCAGAGCTGAAGATTTTGAGGTTCTCTTTGGGACAGACTAGGATGGATAGGATTAGGAATGAGTACATTAGAGGAACAGCTCATGTGAGATGTTTTGGAGATAAAGTCAGAGAGGCACATGCACATTAGAGCTTCCAGACAAAAGGCCTATAGGAAGACAAAAGAAGAGATTTATAGAAGTAGTGAAAGACGACATGAAGTTAGTTGGTGTGAGAGAAGAAGTTGCACAGTTAGATGAGAGGTAATGTGTTTTTTTTTTTTTGTTATAAATGATTTTTAAAATGAAGTTTCCACTGACAGATATTTGCAAGAGACTAATCTCAATTTATTGCTCAACTTATTTGAGGAAATGAGCAGTCACCATTTGAAATGAACTGTCTGAATGATCAAGTTTATTTGAACCAAAAATCTCCTCTGTCTTCTCCACCAGTCACTTATTCCCCAGCTTTTAAAAAAGTAGTATGCTCTCTCCTCCATTTTCTCAATTTCATCAAGTCATGTACCTCTCCTGCCTAACATTTTAGTACCTTCTTAAATAATTAACCGGTACAAAATCATCGGTTTGCACTGCCGCCTCTCTTTCAAACAATGAATCATTTAGGAAGTTAACAAAGTTGTGTTTTGGTCCCAGCGTGAAGCACAGCAGTTTGGAAACAGCCATTACATCAGATTCATACTGATTTTAGCATAATATTTTCTGGTAAAGGAGATACCATACTGCGCTAGCCAGATGTTTGTTTACCACATGTTGATGGGCTGCAAATGTTAATAAATTATCAGTGAATGTGTTGCGTTCTTGTCACTTTGGCTTCACACCATTAAACATCTGGTGAGTGCACCCTGCTAAATAAGGGTTAAATAGGTAACTTTTTAAAAGCGGTTTAATGTTGCATATACTCCAGCACTACCTCCATTTGCTATTTCAGTGTCCATTTAACAACATAATGTCTACACTTCACACATTTGATTCACAGCCTGTGGTTTTTTAACATCATCCGTGGGAAATTGCTTGTGTCATATGTATTTTGTACCAAATTTTTTTCATTCAGCTTTTCCTTTGCCACCACCACAAATCATCTGCCTCCTGACATGCAGGGATTTGCAACTAATGTAATTTAACAACCCTCTCTATTTATCCAGCCTTGAGACTGGCACAAAGAGTACACTTGTGACCACTAGTGGTGGGATTATTTTGTACCAATTAGCATTGCATTTGTGAAAGCTATCTCCATTAAAGCGGCACTACCCAATTTTATTTTTGCTGCCCTAAACGTGCGACTCCCTCCAAAACCACAGTACCTTTCTTTCTGGCTCTCTGCCTCATTAAGCATCATGTTAATTCAGTTCAAGTGTTTACCCCTATTTTACGCTGCTTTTTTTATATTTATGTTTTCATTTTTTTGCTGTGCTCTGTTCTTTTCAGACATAGCCAACACTAGTAAGGCCTCTTTCTCTTACTTTTTTTCCGGCAGGTATTATCTCAACAGCCAATGGGAGCAGCCCTTATTGTGTGCCAGCGAACTAAAATCATTGATAGAATAAAGCCCACATGACATCATACATAGATGTTTCCTATCACAAATTTTATTAGCTTATAACCTTTTCTCTAAATTTAAGGAAAAAAAATAACTTTTGCTTACTTATTTTTACAACTACCCTGTGCTTCCTAAGTGCTTCTTAAAAGTTAACTCTTGAATCTGATGTCTTAATCTCAAAGTTTTAATGTATATTTGTGTTGCAGAAGTTTTCTATATAAACTTGTTTCTCTTTTACCTCTTAGCCTTGAGACACAAACAAGGAAAAACTGCCACAATTTAGTAATTAGCATAGTGATCAAATAAAAAGCAATCGGAGGTAGTAAAATGTGTTTTTCTGTGTTAAGTGGGTCTACGCTGCAGAGCCTCTGTACCTGGCTTTAGTAAACAACAGCACTGCTATTCATCAGAGATGCTTTGCCGCTATTGTCTTTATTAGGTTTGCCCCTCCCTCGTGAGCAGCCATTAGACAATTCACAATGAAGAGGTTATATTACCTGCTCCACGTAATGAGATACGCTTCTACAAATTTAGGGAAACTTTATAAAGAGCAGTACTTTTTATGCAGCTTTCTTCTCTTATTAGGTTTGGTCTGTAATTGTGGGCTACACCAATCAGACATAACAGTATGCCCACCTGACAAATCCACTGCTCCATACGCAACAAACTGTCATGCCCTGTGTATTCTGACACCTATCTATCAGAACCAGCTTTAACTTCTTCACTATGTTGACCTACAGTAGCTCGTCTGTTGGATCACACAGAAAAGCATTTCGTCCCCAACTGCATCACCTCTTGTTGGTTCACCTCTGTTCCTTGTTTGAACCACTTGCCCTTGTCAAATTCAAATCTCTACGCTTGGCCATTTATCCTGCTTCTGTCACATAAACTGTAAGGATAAAATGTTCACTTGCTGCCTCGGTTTATGTCTTACAGGCGACGATGAACGCCAGGCCACAGAGGATTCTGGACTCAGGGTCTATCACTCACTCTGCCCCAGCGAGTCCCACCAGCAAGGGCACCCACATCCATCCAGCCGGGTAAGAGACTGACTCTCTACGCTCTAAACATAGAAAAGACATTAGTCCAGCAGATGTATGAGTCAGCCTCTAGCAACCTGTTACAGATGATGTGATAAAAGTCTTGAGCTTTGTGGTAGAGCAGGGAGAGACTATTCTAGATTAATATCAGATAATTCAATATTTTATATAGTTTTGTTTTTGTTTTGTTTTTTTGTTTTTTTTTGTAATTAACCATTATTTAGTTTTATATTCACTGGCAAAGTTTGTTAGTGAATATCACAGGGATCAGACTATAAAGACAGAAAAACAATAACAAATGCTCACTAGACTACATTTCTCTAATGAAATAATTTTTAATTTTATTGTAGCTTTGAAACCCACATCTTGTTTCATGAACAAAAATAAAATAATTGCCATGTGCAAGTTGGTGATACTGAATAGTAATTTGAGTAGTAGCTTATTAATTAATATGTGTCATGGATTGTGTTACAGATTTTTGAAGGCAGAAATAGCCCTTCCTGTAATGAAAAGTTTAAACAATTCACACATTCACAGTATCTCATTAGAAAGTGTTACACAATAATTTAGATATTCTATATTTATTCATGTGCTTCTTCAGTGGCTCTCCTCCGATGCCGAGCACCAGCAGCTCCAGCCTGACCAATGAGGTGCCCAAACCTCCGGCCCGAGATCAGCCAACCACGAGACCCCCCTACACCCCCACACTGGGAGGACAGGCCCAGCCACACTCACACCAGTTCCCCCGCACACGCAAAATGTTCGACAAGGGGCCAGAGCAGGTAACTGGCTGTGTGTCATTGTCCTTTTATAATGAATATAATCTGGAATAATTGTCTAAGACAGAGCTGCTAATCGTTCCTTCACCCTCTGTTAACTTTTTAAACCATTATCCGTTTGTGTTTAGGCCACAGAGGATGGGGATGATCCGGGTGGTCACAGGAACTACATCAGTGCTGCTCTCCAAACAGGCCTGTGTGACTGGAGCGCCAAGTATTTTGCTCAGCCTGTTATGAAGGTACATTTCTAACATTTCTTAATGTTGTTTTTGAGATGGTTTCTTTGTCCTTGTCTTAAGATAATATAATGTGATTTCATTATTCCTAGAACAGGATGATCAAATAAAATACTTACAGATGCAGGTAAAAAGTAAGTCACTTTGATGAATGTCCTAATCTTTTACACAGGTAACGTCTTACATAACGGCTTTAAGTAGTTGCTAAGCAACAGTGAAGTACTTCTTTACAGATATTTTCAGTGTTTTGTAAATATTTATGTGAACTCAGGTGTTTTTCATTGACTTTAGGGTGACTCAGCCTTATGAGGACATGAACTTTGAGTTTTTTTCTAAAGTAATGGACGCCTATAGAAAACTGCAGGCAGTCAGGAAGTACCTGCTGCGTGAACAAGATGGCTCTGCTGAATAATTGAGATCTGTGAGTGCCATAACTTTACACCCTCCTGGGTAAAATTTCTTCACTACAGAGGTGCTTTTACAATGCACAGTAGGTGGCACAGATATCTGTATTATTAAATCAAGCCTACGTCTGTTTAAGCAATGAGCAGACCACCCCTTTCCTATGGAGATAAACACTATTAGTTTTAAGTTTTAGCTAAACTTCTTAACAGGAGTCATCCAAAGTCAGAGGAGTAAAACAGATATTTCTCTTAAAGAGTAAGAGAAAAAAAAATCTATACAATTTTAGGGTAAAAGAAAGTATTTAACATTTTGCATTGTTAAATCTAGGGAAAATACAGTGACAAACAAATGTGTGAAAAGGTTTGTTCGAAGTATAAAAACTGTTAAATAAAGGACTAAAAGCCTTAAAGAGGCAAAACGTGCTGAAAAAAGGCTGATTGAACGAGACGTGTGATGGCAGAGCAGACCGAGGAGGAGAGGGGCTGTTGAGCGAATCAAAACGCTGTGTTGGCAAAATTTTGAGTGCTGCCATAAAACTCCAGTCCATTACAAAGCTATGTGTGCAAGAACGCCTCAAAGTCTGCGCACAGGTTATCATATTACTGTGTCAGCAGCAGCACTGTTTTCAGCCCGGGCCAAGGACAATGAAAAATCTCTTCATATGTGTGAGGCTGTGATTACAAAAAGGCCTGGCAGCAAGTCTTTATGGCCGAGGAAGAACCGACTTTCAGCTGGACAGCTCTAATAGTCTCTGTCCATTTAATTTTATTTATTTTCCAATTGTTTGCCGCACAAGTTGGCTTCATTTTTATTGAAGTATGAGTTTATTTGGATCAATAAATAACATGCTTAGCCAAATCTTGTTTAATTGAGCCTATTATGATTTTTTATCATTCACTTATGTATAGTGACTGAATCCAATTCACTTAGCACATTTTACACAACAGTTTCCAAAGTGGTGCACAAAATTATAAAAACAATAACTAAATACTCTATTTAACTTTAGTTAGTTTTTATTTTTATTTTATTTATTTTTGTATTTAATATGGGACAGTGCACATTAATTAACAAGTGTTCATCAGTCCAACATGTAAATGTGCCAGAGTTAGCCAAACAGGCTAATTTTCATCTGTAGTCCCATTGGGACTTATTAAAACAATAAAAACTAGTACAATCAAATAAGAGTAATACACTAAAATAATAATAGAGTAAAAAACAATAAAATAAATAAAAACAAAACAATAAAAGATACAGGACCACATTACTCCCGTTTTGGCCTCTCTTCCTGTTCATTTTAGAACTGATTTTAAGAATTTATTGTTTGTTTTTAAAGTGGAATGTTTTAAGTTTCATCTAAAGACCCACTTTTATTCTCCGGCTTTTAACTTGGCATGAGGTGTGTGCTCATGTTTTTTGCTTCCTGTTAAAAGACGAGCCTGTTTCTGTTAAGCCTGTTATAATTGTATGATATTGGGCTATGCAGTATAAATTTAATTGAACTGAATCTTAATTTGGCATAGATTTAATGCCTGAGGCCCTTCCTGAAGCATTTAACTGGGCTTTGGATCGACGCAGAGACTCTACAGCTGGATTTGATACATTATTGACAGTAATTCTTATATTTTTATCAATAATTTTCAAATGTAATAAGTCTACTTCTATATGGCACTTGTTGAGAGGCATCTGGAATATATATCGTCTTTTCTGAACTATAGCTCTGGACCCCTCATCAGATCTCATGACTTTTTAGTTCTGAAATCTGAACATATCGGGACAGAAATGGGGGGAAAAGGCCTTTTGTTTTTATGTTCCCCACAAATTGAATAACATTCAAAGAGACTGGACACACTCTCGCACTTTAAAGCCCTGATGGCTGATGTACACAAACATGAGTGTACTTGTTTTAAAAAATAATTGTTGGGCTATTCCTGTTCTGTGTCTTGTATTTGAATTTGTTGCTTGTTTGTGTTGTGTTTTTGTGTGAAGACAAGGCGTCCATGAAACAGAGTCCAGGATTCTCATTGGACTCTCCCTGTATAAATAAACATAAATGAATAAAATAAGAATACACTACAGTTGGACTTCTACTAAGCCATCAAATTTCTCATAAATGATATTGTGTCCCTTGACAACCATAAAACTGTGTACTTGTTCTGTGATTGGTTAAATCCCTGCAGCCTGTTTTACACAATGTAGTTGAAAATGTATACTGAATCTGGGGCTACTTTATTTTAGCAGATGAAAAGTATAGCTGTCCCATTCATTTGCATAAGTCCACATACTTTTGGCTGCATATTGTGCCATTGATTTTTACCGCACTGAATATTGAGTGTGTGGATCTCTCCGGAGAATATATTCAAGAGCCTTACACAAACACACTTTTCACCTCAGGGTTTCATTATACGTTACATTAGTGGCTGACACAGTGTAGGACCATAACACTGCGGGCCACTGCCTCCCCAGCACACTCAGGCAGGCAGTATGTCCCAGCTGAGGGAATACTACTGTACCCAGCCGTAGTCCACAGAGACATATACGATATACATACAAAACAGGCTTAAAGCTTATAAATGTGGTTTACACATCCAACGCCTTTCACCCACATGAGTTCATTCACCCGCACAGAGCAGGGGTGCTTAAACGACCAAATGCATAGTCTCCCTGATCTTAAGGAGGTGTTTTTTTTTTTTTTAACATAATGAGCCAATGAGTTGACTTAATGCAGTCCCATTTGTTGAACTAAAAGCAGCTATTAAAACTATGTACCTTTAATCTTATGTAATAAAGCAGGTCCTGTAGGTTTTCCAGTTGGCCACACTTAAGAAAGGAAATTACTTTATTTTTAACATTAATTATGCAAAATCTAATATAAAGCTGATTATGTATCAGAGACAGATTAAAAACAGTTCCTTTTCTTTTATTATCTCGGTGTGTGTGTTTGTAAACAACCCGTAACGTAAAGAACTGTAATAGCACATATAGCTCGCAGCGTTTGCTTATTAGGCATTTTTCAACAGTGAGGGGCTCACACTCCCTGAATGCTAAGCAGCCACACACAGGGGCACAAGACCCTGTGACTTCTCCACTACACTGTGTAATAAATATTGTTGTAATGCCCGCAGCGTGTGAGTGCTGCGTTAATGTACAGATACATAAAGTCATATCATATTTTTACTTTAGTATGCAAAAGATTATAATGTTTCTTTACCTGCAGTGCTGCTGATGTTTTTATTGCTCTTTGTGCTAAGGCTTCAGGGTTTGTAATAGGCTAATAATTTCTGTTTCTACTAAAGATTATTATCACATAAACCTGCATTTAGGTTTAAACAGAGCAATTTAATCATTTATGCACCACAACATAGTAGGGCTGTAACCATACAGTTACTATATCGATGTATTGATTTTTTCATTCCTGCGATACAACTATATCGATACACATTACTTTGTATCGAATTGTATCATTTTCTAGGTATATTGATATACATGGGAAAAAAATTTATAATATTGGAAATATCAACATTAGAAATTTGCCTGTTAAAATAAAACCAGATACATCTTTTTGGATGTAATAAAAAAAAATGTGTATGTTTTTAATGAAAGAAAATGTTATATTCAACTTTGCTTTCCTCTCTGTCTGCTTGACATAATCAACCCTGGTCACAATGCTGGACTTTAAAATATATTTTTAAGATTTTTGGCAAAAGCTTCTGTATCAGTTGTATTGATATAAAATTGTTTAATCGAATCGGATCATTCCAAATTATTTAATATCATTCTTGAATTGGATCAAAACAATTCTAATCGATATAGTATCGTTGCAAAAACATATTATTAAACCCCTTCAACATAGTAGGTTTGTGTTAACTTCAAATGGCCTCTGTCTTGCTCTGTCTTGGCTTGGTTGGTAAAGCAAGTAAACTAAGCCACCCAGCCTTTATTTTCACTTTTCTTTCATGTCATGCACTATTGCTCTTACAGTTTATTGTTCAGTAAGGATAAAACTGCCAGGGGAAGTTCAGTAATAGGATTCTTATTATAAAAATGAATCTATTGTGTTGACAAAACTATTTAGTTGTGTTTTATGGACCCGTAGTGGTGGAAAGGTTAGTTTTCTGTCTGTTCTGTGGATTAAGAAAGTTTGATTTCCAGAGGGCCTCAAAACTTCATCTACAAGGTCACCTTTGTGCTGGATAAATAGAGGGGGTTGGGTCAGATAGGGCATCTGGTGTAAAAGCCTATGCCAGACTAATATGTGAACCAGCCAAGAGAAAATGTTTATTGCTTATTGTTGGTTATAGAGGAAATTACTGAAGGTAATTAAAGTGATAACAGCGAGGTTTGTCCAAGGATAGAAGGAGGTGCTGGAAGTTTATGTGGCTGGCACTCTACCAGGAAGACCCCAACAGTATTTTTTTATTTTGTGTTGGCTTATAATAATAATTTTGTTTGTTGCATGGATCACTTTGTAAAGTATATAAAAAGAGCTTGCTTTCATTTACTAACATGAACTTTTTGCCCCATGTCATAATTTTTCACTTTTCTTCAATTTATTATCATTGAAGACCAAACTGCCAAGCTGCTGTTTAAATATCATTTGTGCTCTCTCATCGTGAGCCTTGTCCTTTCGTTTTGACCATCAGTGTAATGAGGATAATGTAATGGAAAAACCATGTTGGGCTTAGGAGCATTACTCTACCTCTGGTGTTTTTTGCATAGTGAGTGAAAAGACTACACATGTTAATGCCATGAACAATAATGTCTGCTGCCAGGGATTACCTCCAGTGATAGGTAGTGACGTAATAGTAATACTGCAGCCAAATGGAGCCCCTACGACATACATAAATAAACATAGCTGTGGTTATGAACTCTGACTGAACCTCTGTGTCTCAGACTGAGATCAGGTGGTCCCAGTGAAAGAGGGCAACTTAGTCGTTTTATATTCTTGTCTTTTTTTTATCCAGCAAGACAGAAACCAGGAGAGACTTAAATAAAATGATCAAACAGATAAATAATGAGCTAATGACTTTATTAGTTAGTATTTATAGTGAGAGAGAGTTTGGCGTTTAGACCCTGGCAGGGAGCGACGTCCAGCGATGTGATGTAGGAGAATTAGGCAAAGATTTTAGGGCAGAGCTCCCCCCTGCCGGAGTCTAGACACTGGTGGTGAGGAGAGTGAGATGGTTCTGCTGCTCAGGTGGTGATGGCGTGGAGCAGGGCTTTGGCTTGGACCTGAAAAACAGCTGACTGACATGGAGAGACCATATACTGTGTTTGGGAGAGACAGAACTCTTTACATTTACACAGCTGAGAGATGATTGGCTGAGAGATTGAGGAACTTTTGAGACTTTTAGGCATTGAGATTCAAGACCAGACCAGTCTAATCCATCCAATGCATTTGTTTACTTATTGACCTGTGAATATAGAAATTCCAGGAAAACAGTCCAACAAATAAAATACTAATAATTTTATTGTGACCCAACATTGTGAACCAGTGTTAGAGATGATTTCACTACAAGGGTTATGGTATGGTCTTTTAAAATATATGTGACCCTTGCCTCACGTTTGGGTCAAGTCCCGGGCCACCATTTGGGAACCCCTACAAATCCAATACAGTTAAATAGTGTTGCTTTAAACACTGATGAATACATATGTGGTCTGAAGACTCGTTAAGACGTGAGTGACAAAACATGTACATGCTTTTTTTTCAGATGGACAATTATATACATACAACCATAACCGATAGCTTGTCTAATGCAGAAGATTGTATTGTTATAATTGTTCTTGACCCTATGAAAGCTTGCCTCCTGGCATAGAAGAGCCATAGTTTTTAGGTTTTTGGTTAAAGATACTTAAAGATCTGTCACTGACCTTGTCTTTTTTTGACACTTCCAGATCCCCGAGGAGCACGACCTGGAGAGTCAGGTGAGAATGGAGCGGCAGTGGCGGTTCCTGCGCAACGCTCGAGTGAGGAGACAGAGCCGGAGCATCACACAGCGAGGTATACAAGACTGATGAACACAAACCTATGAGTGTCTGATGCCTTTGTGTGGTGTACAAGGTAACTCTATTGATGCTGGTTTTGTCATGATGTTCTGAAATCACAAATAAAACTCTAGACTGGGATAAGCTTTTACTTCGTTTGAAAAATTAATTAGCAGTGACCTTCTTACAGATTCTGCTAATTTGGTTATCAAAATGTCATCTCCAGTTTGAATCATATTGGCCTGGTTTTATGACCCAACATCTGGTCCATAAAGTCTCACAAGTTTATTTATATGGTCTGTTAACTCATATTATTAATATGAACAAGGTTTTGAAGGATAACTTTCAAAATCTTTAAAAAGGTGAGTTACCAATAAAGCAATAAACTGTATTAACGTGAACTGCTTTCTCTTGACTTTCTGATTAACCTTGTGTGTTTACCTTAGAATTTATTTCAATACAATTCTCTGAACACAGCCAACAAAAATCTCTGATAATGTGCTGTCACATGGCTACTAATCATAAAGCAGATTGCAGTTATGTAACTTCTTGAGCTGACAGAGCATGCGATGAACAAAGCAAACAGCTGATCCTTAACTGTTAATACAATATACTATACATGATCATAGCTGCTTGTGAAGCAGCAACATTCATAACGTCTTTTATACATACAGTATACTCAGATATTTAGACAAGTTTAACCAGGCTCCATAAAACATTTGTTAAGATGTTGGATGAGCCACCTCACCACCCATGTGGTGCTGCAGTATTACTGAATTTACATATTATCTATACAATTTTTATCAGAAAGGATTTTTGAGGATGAGACTGAGACTTCCAAATGGAGAGGGTTGAATGAGGAAGGGCATTCTTCATAAAACTCAATCATTATGCAAATCAGTGCATGCTAGAAGGCAGCTGGTTTGCTGTTGTGTCCCCAGAAGGAAAAAGCAGAAAGTTTTATTTTATTTTTTAATCCTATTTCAAAATCCAAAACCCAAATGTGAACATGTATAAAATAAAAAAGCTCCGTAACAAACTCCTTACTACAACACTGTGTGATCTCAATTCAGGTATTATTTCTTTTTAAATGTTACTACTCTTGTCCAGTCATTTCACCTCCAACAATCAGGCTGATCCACTGTACTGGACAGAAATGGATTTTAATACTTGTTCTATTGTAACCCTGACCCCCATGTCCTCTCACACCACATTAATAATGTAACTGTGCCAGGATCATAGTAGTAATATTGTAGCTTTGCTTGAGTGAATCCAGGTTGGTTGAAATGGTTGGGCTAAAATCTCAGAGGTTACAACAGTTGATCGTTATTTTAGACACAATCTTACCGTGATGATCGTATTGATTGAAATGTTCACAGCAGCTGAAGCATCCCCCCTTTGTTATGAGTCAGACCCTCTCACATACAGAGCCTGGGGTGCCGGCATACACTCAGGCATCCCAGGCAAGCTCGAAGGGTTTTCAAACAGAATAGTTCACAGGTTAACGTCATCGGCAGCCCCCTCCTCACACATGCCCCTCTAACACACACCGTCACAAGTCGATTGGCGTCACAGCTCACGCACACGTCTAGCTTTTCTGTTTGAAGCGTTGAATTTCCCCCTGCATCCTCCCGGTTTGTGAGTTTTAGGGTTGCCCTCATTCAGTCCGTTTAGAGACATGAGACAAACAAGACATGAGGAGACGAAGAGAAGGGGGTGAAAAGTGGAGAAAGATTGTCAGGAAAACTGCATAAATTACAGTAATGTTCAAATGTAAACAAGTGAAAATAAGGACGTTTCAAAAAGGCTGGTAACACTTTAAAAAAATTTACCATTATTAAACAGTGATAACACCTAGAAATATGTAATTAACAATATGTTGATGAATAAGCACATTATAGAAAATTTAGCCACAAGGAGCTCACAAGCCAGTGTACTCTTTGTGCCTGTCCCAAGCCAAGATAAAGAGGGTTCATCAGGACGGCCATCCAGCATGAACCCATGCAAAATTAAAATGCAAATCACTGCCTGCTGGGTGAATGGTTTGCTGTGGCGACCCAAGGACAGAAGATTGATAAAGCATTATTAAATATCTAATAACGCAATTTTAATGTGGAAGCACACAGTCTATGGAAAGTGTTATAACACTGATGTTTTGCATATTTTACGTGGCATTGGCTTCATGCCAGATGCCCTTTGTGACACAGCCCTCTCCATTTATCAGGGCTTGGCATAGCCAAAAAGAGTACCCTGGCTTGTGACCCTCTGTGGCTGGATTAAAGCTTTAATAAATATGTGATTAACAACATTTTAATAAAAAAAGTGATGAGGTATTTAAGGCGTTAATCAGGAAATGGAAGGACACAGGCAAAAACCCTACAACTCAGATGTCACTAGAAAATGAATGACATACCTCTGTGATCTTTTTTTGTGAAGACTGAGTCAATTATTATACAAACTCAGAGGGGTGCCCAAACATTTACACGGCTTTATAAACACTGATTGCATTGATTAACATAAGCTCATATTTCAACTATAAAAATTAATAACAAGGTTAAAACAAAAAAATTCAGCCACAATGCGTCTTTTTGTCCCAAGCCTGGATAAATGGAGAGAGTGATGTCTGGAAGGGCATCTGATGTACTATACCAAATCAATAAGCAAATTATAACAATGTTTATTAAACTTGAATTTATTTATCTGGTTACTAATTCTTAACTAAAGTATATTTTGTGTAGTTATTATGCAGTGTTACCATGAGGCTTGCTTGTCTGACTTCTTTTTCTTTGTCCAGATGCAAAATTTACACACATTTCTATGCAGCACCATAGTCTGGAGGGTTGTTTTTTGGTTCTTTCTTAGTATCTGCCAGTAGCACAAAAAAAGAAATCAATGCAGATGAACTTGTTTTTTTGTTTGTTTTTGTTTTTTTTAACCAAAGGCTTTGTGTTTCATTTTTTTCCTCCTCTAACCACATTTCTCCCAACACGGCTGCATATGTGATGAATTGTGATAGATTTCTTTCCTTATTCTTATAATTATAACGATCTCCAGAGTGTGTTCAGGTAGAGCCAAGGACAGACCGCCGAAGTGCGCACGTGCCGTTTCCATGGCGACGCATGAGAGAGAGTGATTTCATGTCTTATGCCTCTTCTCCACAAACGCTACACCCTCGTTACTTGCGTTGCTGTAGTTTTTAATTTGTCACATAATCACTCAGGTATTTCGGCTTCGTCTGCTCCTTAAATTACTTTATAAAGCCTTATGGTGACATTTTTTTCTGTATACAGTAACATTGCTTTGCTCTGTCGACTCAACAACACTGTTAGTTTTCCCTCCAGCAACTTTTATCTTAATTTAAGAAGTAAGCCTTTTTTTTGCTCAAGGTAGCACCCAAGAAAGATAGGTTTTAGCTCAGTTGGTCTCAGTCAGATGCCGACAATTACCGAATTTCTCTAAGTGCTCTCTCCCTATAATTTCCTGTCACTTCTTCATTATATACTGTCAAATAAAGCCGGAAAAAAGTCTAACGAGTAGGCTATGTCAAAGTGAAGGAAAGCTAAAATCAATTAATCAAACTAAATTCATAGAGCACCTTTCAAACAACTCAGTGCATCACAAAGTATTTTTCTTTCTTTCTTTCTTTTCCATTATAAGCGTAAAGTCCTTGAAAATTCTTGTTTTTTTTCCTGTTTTAAAAAGTGCTTGAATTTTAGAGTTGTAGTGCTTCAACCAGAGAAATCTATCTTATGCAATAGTTTATTTATTAGACTGAGGTGGCTTGAAGACCTAAAACGAAGAAATATTTTTTAACTGTGTAAAATTGATTATAGCTGTAAGTGCTGGATAATCTCTGATGATCTCTGAAAATCATTAAAATATGCTTGTACTTGACCTGTATTATTGATATGACATTTTAGCTCAGGGCTAAACTGTGTCTGTGGTAATGTGGATGTTTGCTGACTTAATTGTTTCATATGTGCGTCACATTCATAACCCCATCATATTTGAAAGGTGTTTGTCTTCTTTTAGATACCAATATGTATAAAATTTTAATTTTTAAACAGTTTGGTGAGGAGCAGGGTGTTAGTTTTGCAGAGATATTTAGAATTGCTATTGTGATGATCCTATGGTTAATTATAATAATGATGAAGACAAAGTAATAACTTAAAAACAAAGATAAAGACAGCATAATAACCTTCCTAAACAAGCTATTTTTTCTGGATAATTGTTAGAACTGTTTGTTTTCTCTTATATTTTTTACTTTTTGCCTAGTTTTATATATATATTTGCATTATGTACATACGCATACCAAGACATAAAGAAAAATGAATATATATAATAGAGAGCGAAAGCAATGTGCGTGAATATGTGTGTGTAATATATGTGAGCAATGTGGGTATTTTTTATGCACAGGGTGGAAAAAAAATCCTAAAGTCTATATTTTTGAGTATTGTACTGTATGAAGAACATACATAATGAATGTGACACAATAAAGTGTAACAAAAACCAGAGTGGCGCCACATTATACTAGATAATAAAACATTTTTTAAAAGGTTGACAGTGAAGCATGTTTCTAAATATAAAACTCACCGTTATCTTGGAAATGAAATATAACACGTAATATATTAGACCGTCTTTACTGATGCATGCAGCTAATACTCCGGTTAAATTTTAGTTGACCAAGACCTGACTGACTAAGCCAGTGTTTTCCCAGTCAGGAGCACTTTGCAGGAGGTACATGAAATTATTTCATAATATATTTCCAAGATGAAAAAACATTTGCAATCTTTTGATATTGAACTATTTAACTTTTGAAAGACGAAGGTGAATCTGCCAAAGATTATTGTTAGAATATTGTTGTTGTTGTTTTTATTTAATAGCTTGTTTCAAAGAGTTATCAAAATATTGTAATTTTTCTTTCTAGTAAATTTGTTACAAGTTTAAGATTATTATTTGTCATTTATTTCTATTTTTGAAGGTCATTTTGAACGTTAAAATATATAGAAAACAAATGTAATAGGAGTTTGTATTTTTTTTTATATTTTATTTTAAAGGCAGGCAGATTATTACGTAATTCATTTTGAATATGAGTTTCACAGAAAATTGCAGTAAAATTAGCGTTTACAATAAATTAAGTATAAATTGTCTTTGTACTAGTAAACACAGATGTTTTAATATTACAGTCTGGAAGAATTATCAATGCATATAAGTGAGGGGTTACTCATGATATGACAAAACAGCCCAGGGAGTACGCGAGACAAAAAAAGGTTGAGAACCACTGGACTATGTGACCAGAGACTGTCAGGCTTAAGTTCTGTGTAATAGTGTGCATACTAAAGCAGTAGCATTATTGTAACGTTTTAATTTGTTTGTTTCTCAATGAGTAATTCATTTTTTTCACAGTATAAAAAGTGCTAAAAAAAATCTATATCCTAATATGATGAAAACAAACACCTTACTTGTATATTGCTTTATTTTGCACTAATCCGTGTCCTGAATTGTCCTCTGTCGCAGGTATTTCCCGTCTGGACGATCAAATATTCATCAACCGTAACCCCGGCGTCCCATCTGTAGTGAAGTTCCACCCCTTCAACACCTGCATCGCTGTGGCCGACAAAGACAGCATCTGGTCCGTTACTCACACCACAGCACACACAACACACTGGGCCGTTCATAATAACACATTAATCAGTGGTGATGGCAGCAAATTAAAAACCTGTTTTGTTTTTCTAGCTTTTGGGATTGGGAGAAGGGCGAGAGGCTGGACTATTTCTACAATGGGAACCCTCGCTACACACGCATTACAGCCATGGAGTATCTCAACGGACACGACTGCTCGCTGTTGTTAACTGCTACAGGTAAACAATAAATCTGCTCTGAGTTAAGAAGAGTTTGCTCAGCTCTCAGTATTCCCACATTTCCTAAAAACAAAATAAAAATACTCTAAATGTTTCCTAGTTCAAGGTACACCATTTTTTCTGTCCTAACACCAGTCACTATCCACAGCAACACCATAGAGACTTGCCAACGTGAGCTGAAAACAAAGCTTAGAAAATCATTGTTTGTTATTAGGGGGTTAAAAGGTCTTGCTTTTTTCAGGCTTTTTCAAATAGTTTTGGACACATTTGCATTAGTATTTCACATTTTATAATTTAAAATAATGTATATATATGGAAAACATATTCTTTTGGAGAGCTGTTACTTTCTATTTGCAGAGAACACTTGGATTAAGTGTCTGTGTCCCCCATGCTGGCAATGGTGGGGAAATTGACACAGCTATTTAGCAACTTCAACCTCAAAACATGCACAATAGGCTAATCCTCCAACTAGATACTCCTGACCAGGGTCTTGGCTCAAGATCTGGAGAAGGAGAAGTGTCCCTGGGCACCCACTGCTCCTGACAGGCTGCCCCAGTGGCATTGAAGGATTGGTTAAATGCAAAGAACAAATTTCCCTATGGAGACAATAAAGTATACCTTAACCTTAATGTAATGCAAGATAAATGAGCTGATAGATTCTTGGTGACGGCAATTTAAGCGCTGAAATGATCAGACAATGTATGGGATTTAGAAACTTGCAGGAGCACTTCCTGGTTCTGCTTCTTCTTTTTTTTTGTCTTCAGAAATGGACAGCCTTAGCAAACAGGATTACTCAAACATGCATGAATGAAACAAAATACTACTCCAGGTATGTTTTTGAGGGGGAAACAACATTATAGCTTGATAAAAGCTCAAAAAAGTTAATTTAGCATAATGGGTCCCTTAAAACTGTTTCCCCTCAAATACAAAAAAAAAAAACACATTCTGTACATAGACCGATCAAGGTCATAGGTAACAGCTTAGTTTAGCTATGTATTTAGTATTTTCATTTTATTTTAGTAATAATTTGGTAATTGTAGTGTTATATTGGTCTCCTTCAGCCCCTTTGATTTAATTCACACATTTGGGTCTATTTTTTGCCCACCACCTGTGCAACACTGCACATCCTTTTTTATAACAGGCAACAAAAGAGCAACTTCCAAAACTATTTAGTAGTTCCACACACTGCATAAGCAGCCTAAATTTCCATGCCCACCAGCAAAATCTCAACTCTCACTGAGACTCATTTGTAGCAGCAACTGGCTTTAAATGCTTGACTTTGTGCTCATGTGTATTCATCATTATTTATCACCAGAACATAAATTAACCTCCATGGCTTTGTCCTTAAAACACAGCTGAACTTTAGGTAACTCAATACAAAGAAAGCACATTAGTTTAGTTTTGTCTTCTCAGTGACACAGTAAATGTTGTATTTTGCACATCTACTAACCCTCTTCTATAAACTCAGGGCGGAATAAATTTAACTCATCAAAATGTAATGAGCACTTATTTAGCTCTTCCCCATTGGTCATGCACGGAAAGACATAAGAGCATTAGTTAAAGCACTACAGAGGTAAATGTACAAAATAAATCAAATGCAGACACTTATGGCTTATAATGGCTTCCTCATAAGAGTGCTTAGACACGGTTGTGCCACAGGTTTTAAGAGTTGGCCAAACTCTGCAACGCTGTTTTAGACAAAACTAAAGAGTCTATTAAAATGTGCTTTACATTCACTTGTCTGTGTAAAACTATTTTATTAAGTAATACCTGTAGATAATATTACTGTATTTTTCGTTATATAAAAAATGACAATATCATTTAGTTATCATAGTAGTGATTGTGTGTTTGCCCACTGTTTTACTCATGTATAACAATGCCCCAAAGGAAAATGTTGTTTTTATTTACAAAGGTGAGTGTATAATGAATACAGTGTGAATGAGTAGCCAGGAAAAGACATTCTAGAAAAGATATTCTAAACTCAACAAGGTTTTCCGAGTTAAATAAATTAATAAAGTTAAAGCAGAATGTAATTACTTGCCATACAATCCTCCTTTTTGAGTTTGCTACTTTTCTAGCAGTGATCAGTTTGTCTGCAATTGGCTGCAGTATAATTATCTGTTTTTTGGCTTATACAAAAGTGAAAATATCTCTACAGTATATTCTCAATCGACACAGTAGAACAAAATAGAGTGTTCAATAAAATCCTGTACTTATTAAAATCATGTTATATCAAGTAATAGGCTCATCAATTTCTGGCTCTAACCTTTTTCCTCCTTGCTGGATTTTGTTGGTTTTCGTAGATGACGGAGCCTTGAGAATCTGGAAGAACTTCGCGGACCAGAAGAACCCAGAGATGGTAACGGCTTGGCAGGGCCTCTCGGACATGCTGCCCACCACCAGAGGTCAGCCCTCCGCCGGCGCCCACAGTAAAGACCAGTGCTACTCTTATTTTATCCTCCATCTGTAGTCCTCCCATAGTACTTCTGTAGTCTCCACCGTGTTCCCGTCACAACAACACCACAATCTCTAGTTCAGTTGTATATATCCCATTGTCCCATTTTGTCTAATTCCTCTAATCACTTGTTATATTCATCTGTTGTGTATTAATGTTAAAACTTGCATGCAGGATACAACAACTAATAACGACTTAATGGCCCCTTTTCACTCTAGAAACCTCCTGAACTACATAAACTCCTCTGATGGTGTACTGTTGCATCCTGACACCAGGATTTTAGCACCCAATAGTCCTTGTTTGTTGAGCATGACCCGCTGCTTTTTCTCACTTGTATCATTTGTGGGAGCTGTTAAACGGTACACAGCAGAAGTATGACAAAAATGAAGTTTTATAGATGATGTGGTCTGTTGCCATTATAATATGTCCTCATTGTCCACATCAACTTAATGAGCATTATAAACCACCCAAGAATAGGTCTTATTCTCTAAGTAAAAGGACAAACCTATGGCCATTTGTATAAAAAATATATTCGCTGACTGCATGATTCAACTTTAATCTTTAGTATGCCATGTGCTTTCTATAAGCAGTATTTTTTCTTAGGATTATAACTGCTATACTCGAGTCCTGTCAGTGTTCATACTTTTATGGTTGGACTGTAAAAGTGTAGATCTAAACAAAAAAAACTTTGGCCATATTTAATTTTTTGTTTGAGTTGGTCTGGTTCCATAATTTGAGTTTGATTTCTACGGGACAGGACAAATGAACATAAAAATGAAAAAGGGGCAGTACCATCATAAACAGAACTTACATACTCTGAGTCAGTTGTATGTCATAAGGTCGCCCCATTTTAGATAATTGTGTATGATTGGTCAGGAAGGATTGGTTTTGGGAGAAAACAGACCCACTGCACCCAAAGAAGTGAATGGGTCTGGCAGGCCAAGCAACTTCACTTCCATGCTGTTTTAATACCTGTTGACTAGATAACTTGTCTAAGAGTAATTACCACTTTAATAGGAACATGATGTGTTAACCAAATAGTGCTGAGAAAACCTATAATAGTGCCAACATAAAGTTTACAGTTTGCTACATGTTCGTTCAGTCATATTGGATTTGCCCTAAAACAACATTTCAATGCTTCTTGATGTATCTGACAGCTGTTTCTAGCTCAGCTTTTGACAGTTTCTCTGTTGTGTGTCCAAACTCTGAGTATACTTCCATCTGTCAAAAATAGTGTAGCAGTACTTGTCCTAAGTCATGTAAGTCATGTCCTTTACACTGCGATGTCAGATTTAGTGCACTCACCCACCAGCCATAACATTATGACCACCTGCCTCTTTATGGCATTCAAAATGATGAGACACTTTAACCCAGTCACCTATCACACGTTGTCTTTTGTCAGACTCGCTCAAATCATAAAAGCTTTTTCTGCTTGCAACACATCAATTTTGAGGACAAAATGTTTACTTGCTGCCCAATACATCCAACCCACTAACAAGTACTTGTCAGTGGTCTTAATGTTATTCCTGAGTTGTGTATTTTACTAAACAATTCAACAGCTGATGTTAGGTAAGTAGGTGAACTTCTGCCGTGTTTGTGTGTTGACACTTTTTTCATAATTCAGAAGTTGCGTGCAAATTTTGAAAGCTCGCTGACACCTCGAGTACACTCTTGTCAGAGATCTCCAGCAGTTCAGTGTTGTGGCAGGTTTTCCACTCTCCAACTCACTCACCTGCTCCACTTCTTTTCTGCCTCTGGCACTTTCTCAGCCACTCTTTCTGGGTCAGGCAAGTTTTCGGGGTGGAACTGTGACAGCCGAATGAATTGGCGTACACTCCCCTGAATACCTGATACTCTGCAGTTTCTTAACATAAATTACGACTGCTTTAAGGACTTTTTAGCATCATTAGCGGTCTGCAGGTATCGGCATGGGGCAGGGCGAAGTGGCAGGTTTGGATAGTTCTTTGAAAGTTTTAACCATTGTATTGTGTTATCATAAAATGTGACGAGGATTTGGATAATTGGAAGCAACGAGAGCCAAGCTGTCAGAGTGAGTGACTGGGATAGACCCAGAAAGGTGCGGACAATGCTATATGCGCATAGTCAAATACGTCTGCATCATTACCAAAGCTCGGCGTCACCACTGCCACACACATAACTAGCATCGCTGTCTATCCGCCCTGACAACGCTGGACTCTCCCACGGCGAGCCTTGTTTTTGGGCAGACTTTAACATTTAATGGTGTGCTTGTTATCCTGGATGTATCGCTAGTGACAGTTGCTCTGTAGGTATACTGCTCCCAGACTTCAGTGGAGGCTTCAGGTTTAATATTAACCGCCACTCACCCGAGATCTGCTCTGAGAGAAAGTTTTCATTCAGCAGTCCAGTGTAAAAGTTGTAGTAAATTTTGTGTTACTATAAAATAACGCTATTATTATTACTATTTTTATATGTTATTGGTTTCAAGATTTATTACAGTATTGTGATTTTAAGATGTCACAAAAATCACAATATTATGAAAAATAAGAAAATCTTTATTAGTTGCAACAGCAGAAGAACCATAGGAACAGCACTGTCATTAAACAGTTAGCACACAAGCATGAAGACCAATCTGGCTGAAAAGAAATTAAATTAAGAACTAAACCAAAACAAAATAAGGTAAATAGACTAAAATATGAAATGAGGTGTATGGAGACAATGAGTACAGTATTTTGTATAGAGCAGTAATGACCAGTAATCTAATGGTATTCTGTTTTTGTAAGAAGAAGCCAAAGAGTGAATTAAACAATAAAAACATCAACTTTTTTTTTTTTATTAAAAAGTTGATTTTGTAACTTATAATTTAATTGATGTAACATTAGAAGGAATGGTTTGTAGGAGTGTTTAGTGTTTAGTAAAAACCATATTTACTGTGAGGCAAAAAAAAAAGTATAATATTTTTATTTTACATGAGTCTAAAATTTAAAATGTTATTCCCTACACTGCTGCTTAAACTTTATGACCTGTTCTCTGGCTCTTGTCAAATTGTTAAAGCAGAACTCCGTAACTTTTCTCATTTCTTGGCTGATTTTGCCTCATGTTCCTCTATGGAGCTCCCCCTACATTTCGGGGTAGTCCTGTTGACTCCTTTATGATCCCTTGCTCAGCCTTACACATTTTTTTCCTCTGCCATTTTTGGGCTGCGATGTGCCACTTTTTTGCAAGACTTGAGACTTCAGTGACACTGGGTCAGCGTCGCTCACTGTTGTCCCAGTGTTGTTTTCAGTCAAGAGGCAGCAGGGGGAGAAGAAGGGCGCTTTATTCACCCCACAACAACTTATTTAACCATCACATATACTCTGAAACTGTTTATTTTTGAGCTAAAAAAAGTTACTGAGTTCTGCTTTGAAATGCTTACCCTATAGCAAATAACATGAGTTTCCTCTCTTATTTGTTGTGCTTGTAACATAATCCATTTCGTGCATCTCTCTAAGTGTAAATGATATGCTTGTGTTTTGAATATTCCCCCATTTCTAGCATAGCCCTTCAAGCATTAATAATGTACAATAGCCAATAAAATATTACACAACTGCTGCTTTCCACTGCCAAAAACACACTTTCTACAAGAGTGAGGAAGACAACCCAATCCCTGTGCATCTTCCTGTCCTCTCTCATCTCCTCCATGTCTGTCAGTAACACACTGTTTTTGTGTCATCAGTAAGCCATCTCTAAACAGTCTTTTTGTGGTTGTATGTGTCATGCGTTTTATGTTGCTGGTCCATTCATTTATTATTATTTTGTGTTGTTTCCCACCTCAAGAGAAAGGTTGAACAAAGCAGCGATCAATGTTTCCCTGTCACACATACAGTACCTATTATGTGACTACAATTTCTGGCAAACACATTAAAATAAAGTAAATGTAATGATTTTTTTTTTTTTTTTTTCATAATGCACTTCTGTCACAAAAAATACACCAGAAATAGCTACAGAAGATTGACTAATAAAAGGTTATACATGACCACTGCAAATTTTCTAGTCACAGTCCCTTTAGACAAGCAATTTTTTCATCAATTTATCAGAAGTTGAGATTACTCTGCAGTTTTATTTGGTCATTATTGCTCTGTATCTCATGTCCAGCACTGTGGTTGGCAGTAGCTCATCATGGATACAACCCCAGATATTTAGCATGCCAGACAGACTTTACCACAGAGTTGTAGAGTTCACAGTCAGACACTCATACCGATCAGAAATGAGTTGTGTCTATTGGAGAGCGTTTGCGGACAACCTCTAAAATCCAATTCTGCGTTCAAGTTAAGTCTTGAAAAGTCCCAATGATTTAAGGAATAAAATAGTAAGGGCACTTTAAAATACTCCTATAATACATCCTACCTGCCAATTTAATTCAAAAACTATGTCCTTGTGAAGGCCATGGCTTGTCACAGCTTTTATTAATTAGGTTTTTAGGTTGCACCTTTTAAAATTTTGTTACTAAAATAAATAAGTTGAGGGATAGGATGCATAAACAATGAAATAATTAAGTATTTTTGCAAGTATTCTAACATCACAGCATTGCTTGAAACCTGAACTTTGGCACCATAGTTTATATTCAAACCCTGCATCTCAGTCCCTGCAAATCACTATTCTTCATTTATATACTTTATATTCATTTGGGAGACTCTGCCTTGTTTACCCCTCTCTGTTGTGTGTCTGTGTAGATGTCTGCTCGCTCGGTTGGGTCTTGGCTAATATGTGGCTTGCTTTTTGTTGCTGCCCCCCTTCCCCCCTCCCTCCCTCCTCCCCTCCCTCGCCCCGTCCCGCTCGCAGGTCTGGCCAGAAGGGTGTCCATCTATCTGGACAGGAGTAAACAAGGAGGTGAGTGTCCCGTTCTGTTGGAGCAAAGGTGATGCTCCGAAATCACCAGCAGCTTTTCCTGTTTCTTTTTTTCTTTTTTCCCCAATCATGAGCACACACCATTTATAATCCTGTACCTGTCCAATAATGTGCCAGTACTTTGTGCCTTTCAGTCAACTCAAAACCTGATTTCCTCAAAGTGGGGTTATACAAGGTGCTTTTAGACCAGAGCTTTACAGAAAGTAAAAGTACCTTAGAAGTTTTCTTTATCACTGAGAACTGGAAACATAACAATCTGTAACTTCACATAAACATTGTTTAGATTTTACTTGCTCTGTAGTTCCTGCTTTGTGTTGGGAAGGTAACATTTGAAGCCACAATGAAAGACCCTCAGTCCGGTTAACTTAAAGTCCCCTCCAAAATTTGGAATATTGGAACAGTAACAGCATTTTTTTTTTATTATTGCTGCTTTTTGGATTGACATCAAATGATGAATATGAGACAAGAGACCAGCATTTCAGCTTTTTTTGACAAGCAAGTTCATCTGGATCTGATACACAACAAAGATAGCAACTAAACAAACCAATACTGAAACCAAAAACACACTGCTAAAGAGGAGACAGAAGGGAATAACCCCTCAGAACAAATAACAAGGAAAAGGCTGTAGTGAAAGCCTGTTAAAGCATCATAGAAGAATAATGGAAAGGTTTGGTAATGTTAAAGGGACAGAGGCTTGATGTAGGTATTGCAAGCAAAGAATTTGCAACTTGAAATAGAAGTTGAATCATTGATCTCTTGTCTCATAATCATTGTTTGATATCAAACCCAAATGTTTTCACTCTACTTCAAAATGAATAGATCAAAATTAATAGATCAATACTTTTGGAGGGTAGTGTACATATGCACTGGTTTACTCTATATCCACATGATTTAGTTTTAGATTTATATATGTATATTTGTTTACAAGCTACAAAAATTTAGTATATCTTCCCTTTATACTGGCATGCTGCAGTTTGTCCATAGCAGCTGATATTTATACTTTAATGTCAATGCTTTTTACAACCATAATCTTTTGTATTTAACAACAGAATACTTTTTATTTATTTATATTTTAGAAAAACCATTGATATGGAAGTTCTAATACAATACCAATTTTGGAAACAAAGTTTTGGCCCATAACTGATATGATACTGAAATTTTCTTACCGTTGTTTTGGGTATTGTAGGTCTCCTAGTTTATAAATGAAACAAAGAAATCCTCTTCATAAAAACTGCTTTGTACTGTAATTAAAGATAGAAGACAGAACTCAATTTACTAATTCACTCAGGGTATTAGAGCAAATATTAAGGAGTGCAACAGGTTAACATCGGCTGTCTGGTATTGGTACATGCCTCCAAATTTGCCAATACCATTATTGGGTGGATATATTTGTGCATGCCTACCAATTTTACTCTGAAGCTCTAATTTTAAAAGCAAAGTTCCAATTCTTATTTTTACCTCAAAATGGCTGCTCTCTTTTGTTAAAACCAGTTCTGAGGTGGCACTGTTTAATTGCATGCTGCTGGCCTGTGATGGTAATGGTGCAAATCCACCACTCGGTCTCGCCAGAGGGATCAGCCTGTTAGACTCCAGAGGGGCTTATATAAAACAAGGGACTCTTACCATTAGTATGCAAAGAAGGGCAGTGAAGGGAAAGTCATGGACAGAAAACAAGGAGATGGTTTTACAGAGGCCAAAAAATCCTGATGTAGGGTCACGAGGTTAGAGTAGTTGAATAAATAGCTGGACAAGTACATCGTTGAGAAGAAGAGAAAACGAAAAACAAGGGAGGAATTTAAAGCAGACACCTAAAGTCGAAGATTAAAAAAAGGTCACAGCAACAAAACACAAACATCATTATCCGCTGTGGAGTTGGTTTGAGTGTTTGTTTGGGAATCAGAGCAAACCCGAGCACAAATAATTCACATCTCGTCAGATTAGACTTGAGCCAATTTAATTACGCCGTGATCCATGTACTGTTAATAATCTTTCCTTTTCTCTCTCCCTCATTCAGACTGTAGAAGTTTATAGGTTGGGATTTTTCTCTTGTATTGTCCTTTTTACTTGGCTGCACCAGTGGAAACTAGGACAGGCCTGGTCTCTGCGGCTTTGGGGAGACAGAGTCGGTGTCCTGCTCTACATTTGTCGGTGCTGCCTGGTGGCTTGTTAATAACGGGCCCAAATCCAAAACCAATTCGATGTGGAGCTAAAGAGAGGCACAGGGCTGAAAGTTTGTTTCAAATAAGGCCCTAAAGGCAGGACACCTTCACACCTGAGTTTTTCGGAAAGGTGTAGTGTAACAAAGAGAAAAGTGTTTTTGTTAGTTTGACTCTGTATTAATTATAGAAATCTTTGAAACACTAGACTCAGGACTTCCTTGTTGTGAGTCATGAATACAGTGTCGCTCCACTGCCTTCTGTAATTACTACTGGTGTCGTAGTACTCAGCAGCAGTCACAACATTATTATGATTGCTTTTTTTACTGAAGCAACAGTATGTAACTTTGCAGGTGAGTGAGCCATTGCTTATAGCCTGATGGGTTATGTGCCAATGTGTAGCTTATGTATATATATCAAAAGTGTGGCAATGTGGTTGATCCAATTAAGATATTTTATTGTAGGAGGTATTGTGTCATGTAGAGGCAAATCTTGTAAGTTGGGTGCACCGTATCTGTGAGGCCAAAGATTGTGGAATAAAGTGTGTTTCAGTTGCAGATAAATTATTTAATAAAAAGATTTCATATTAGATTGAATAAATAATAATAATGATAATGCATTAGTCTTATATAGCACTTTTCTAGACACTCAGTCGCTTTACAATTTGGTGCATTATTCATTCACTCCTCAGTCACACTTGGTGGTGGAAGTGTGGCAGCCATTGTGCACCTACTGCTCGACCACCACACACACACAATCACACTGACACATTCACACAGGCAAGGTGGGTCTTGGACACAGCAACAGTATGCAATGCCAGCATCAGGGTTTGAACTGTTTCAGGTTAGTGGGCAAGTGTCTCTACCGACTGAGCTACTGCTGCCCCAGTTGTAAATGTAATTATCCTCAAGGGGAAATTTGTCCTGGGCTCAACATGCTGCCCACAGCTTCAGTTATAAACAACAGACACATTTACATGTCTATACAAACCAGGATTGCCATAAATCATACCACTCAGAGAGCGCAGACCACCGCCAAGCCGCTGACCCTATCTTGCAATGCTAAACTTGAACTTGGGCTTTTGTATTTCAAGGGGAACTGTTCTATCCATTGAGCCACAAAGGCCTTGCCTCACAATAGACATGAACTCACTGAAACAAATCCTTTGTTCCTTTACTGACCTCATGTGGCTGGAGTTTTTATTTTTGGCCTTATCTCGCAATGGTAAAGAATAGTTTGAAAAAGGTTCCTGGATTCTGACAGTGTTGCAGATGCAAACAGGAACTTACTTTCTGGGCCATTGCTGACCTGTCACACTAAATGTCACTAAAATCTGAACTACTTACTGCTACTTACTTTTTATCCTGCTTTAACAGACAAGAAATCCAAACCAGTGCCAGTGTTATAAAAAGACTGTTATCCTAAGGTTATCCAAATGCCCTTCTGCTGAAACCTCTGTGCTCTGCCCAAATTACGTCATGTTAGAACAGAGGAGCGTGAGCAGCAGCCCAGTCTCTGCTAATCCTGGAGAAAACCTAATAGAGGAATCCTGAAGGAGCTTTTTAAAGCAAACAGAATGAAGAGAAGAGAGGAGGAAGCACTGAGGGAGAGGAGCCACTTGGTTTAATGAGCTGCTGTAGTCAGTGGGAGCCGGTCCATCACTGGAGATAATGGCGCCGAATGAAAATGCACAGGAAGCTGCCTTCTCCACCGAGAAATGAGTCGAGGAAAGAAAGATACTTATGCAGTGGATAAATATATATCACAAATTAGGGCAGCACAGGGGCAAGATGATGAACCCTATCTGCCTGCAGCCCACAGTTATTGGAGTTTTAAAGCACTGTCCTTAACTTGTGTTGAAAAGTCAACCAGGGAAAACCACTCTGCTAACAGGATCATTTAAAGCAGCACTACCCAATTTTACCTCGGCCATCCTGACTGATGAAATCTGTCACCCACCACTCCCCAACAACAGTATGACTACCTTTCTGCTTTCATTTTTTAAAAAGATGTAAAACCATTTTGCCACCTCAAAATATAAATATATGACATCAACTTTCTTTTATTTTTGTTAAACTTTGCTTCCATTTTTTCCATTTTTTTTTCTTCATTTTAGGACTGTTTATCTGTGTAAAAGAGACTGAAACTCTCTCCAGCAGCCATTATTCAACAGCCAATGGTTTGGTTGATTTCTATTACAATATATTATGAAATGATCACACAGGTTTCCTCCAATCCAAAGAAGAAAATAGTTTCCATTTAGGGATTGGGGGGAAAAGTGCTTTAATACAGGGTACAAAGATATAAGATACTGCCTTTGGAAGCTATCTATACCTCCACCTCTGTACAGTCCTGAGATTCACAGCTGAGGAAGCATTGCCCACACTGCTTTGCTCCTTCCTCTTCACTTTCTCAGCTCTGTCATGTCCACATTGATTTTTGTGTGGGTAACTAAAACCCGCTCGAGCCCACAATCTGAGACTTTTCTCCTCCAAAGAAGCTGGATATTAACTGCAGAGAGAGGGGTAAGACTTCGGGAGGATGTAAGGCTAGCAACGTGAGGAGTGATATGTGACAAGGATTTCTGGAAGCTAGGCCATTGGACCATGCAAAAAAATGGAGTCTCACTGAATCTGCTATGAGTTTAAAGATTTTAAAATAGAACAGTGTGGATTTGAGATAAAATATGTTGAATCAAATATGAGACCTGGAGACACTTATTATTCTCAGTAAAAGTGACCAAAGCCTCTAAAAGCGGGCTTTAGCTCCCATTGATTTACATTGATTTGCACTGAGAAGTTTTTAGTGCACAGTAAAAACACAAACAAAATATGTTTTCATAATTTAAAATCCCAAAATGTTATTTTTACTCCAAATGGCTAAGTATTTTATGGCCTTGACAAGTGGCAAAGTGGGTGGTACACTTACCTCACAACTCTGTTTTTTATAGAAGTAGTAGTAGCAGCAATAATAGCAATAACAATAGTGAAAGCTGTAGCTGTAATAGCAACACAACAGCAAGAAGGTTGACTCCTGGACAATGTGGCGTCCTTTCTGTGTGGAGGTTGCATGTTCTCCTTGCGTCTGGATGAGTTTCCTTCAGGCTCTCAGGTTTACTCCAACATAAAACATGCACGGTGGCTAAAACTTAACTTAGAAACCTAAAAACCTACACCTGACCAGGATCCTGGCTCAAGATCTGGGCGTTGCACTGCGTTCGCCCACAGCTCCTGACAGGTTGGCCCAGCTGCATTGACGGATGGTTCAAATGCAGAGGTCACATCTCCCAACAGGGACAGTAAAGTCTACCTTAACCTTAACAGTAACAGAATGATGTAGTGATAGTAGTACTAGCAGCAGCAATATTAGTAGTAGTAATCCGTAGGCATCCGTCGATCTGGAGAGGTGGAGCTGTGCCTTCGTTCACTGTGGGCCCCAAAAAAGGGCACATTAGTTCCCATTTTAACAGCTGCCCAGAGTGGACAAACAGAAATGCTCGAGGAGAATTATTTTTCTTTGTTGGGTACACAATCTTGCATGTGAACATTAGTAACAGGTCATGTGACCTATCTCTGCAGCATGTCCCAGCAGGGTTACCGTAGATGTCAAATGAGGGGGTGAGATGTGGAATTTCTTATACATTTTTATTTTTGTTTTGTTTTGTTGTTTGTTTTGCTTTCAAACATGACACGCTTAACTCTAGCTTTTCTGTCGTAATCATTATTTTGACTAAATCTGTCACTTTTCTCAGTACCAACCTATCATTGCAGTGTTTTGAGGAAAACAAAACAAACCAATTAACTGTCACATAAGCCTCCAAGAGAGATAAGATTTACAGTACCTTTTGCTAACAACACTGCAAATTTGCTTGTCAGAGTCCTCAGAAAACGGTAATGTATTCAAATTATTACAGAAAAAACACATTTAGTAAAGACACCTGTCAAGTCAAAGTCAGTAATTAAAACACTTTTCTCCCATACAGCGTCACTTACGTTACACACTGTCACTATTCCATTCTCTTTGCCAAAACAAGCCGTTCTGTTCGTGTTAGAAATTAATGAGATTCAGCAGAAATGGTGTTATCTGCTTTTATAACTTTAACAAAATTAATTCAGTTAGACGGAGGTGCTCTGCCTTTACTGTCACTGCCTGAGGTTTGAGTTTCTGACAAAACTACTGAGAAATCAAATCAGGTTTAACATGATTATTTTGAGGAGTAGAAGTTACTATCCATACAATATTTCTATTGATTTTCTCCTGTTTATTCTCATTATGAGCTGAAGCCTTTCCCTGCAACTATGGGCCTTATAGTATATTAGTTGTAGTAGGCAGTATAGTAATATGAAATCACAAGTACTGCATTGTGTATTATCATTTGAATTAGTACAAAATTATATGAAAATGCTTTTTTCGCCCCACTATTGTTGGAAAGGTCAGTAATGGGCAAAGGACATTTTAGTTTTTGCTGTGGAATCGAAATTTCATCTGGATCCAGGGTTTGTTTTTTGTAACATATTAATAACTATCACCAGAACCAAGCAGTGGACCTTGGGCGACCGAGCCTTTGTTGTTGCTGCCCCAACCCTCCCTCCCACTACACATCAGTATCTCAGACTCATTACAAACCTTCAAATCTCAACTCAAAACCCACCTGTTCTAACTGGCCTTTCCATGGTTCTCATCACAATAATTCTCTTTCGTTTTATATTTTTTATTTTCTCTTGTAAAGCGTCTTTTAATGGCCTAAAAAGGTCATGATTAACTATACTAACTACTACTTATTATGTTTGTAAATGCTTTTTAGATATGCCTTATTATAAAGTGTTACCTTTATTCCGCTGCAAGATAGGGCCAAGGAACTCCAGGCACAAGGGGTCAGTAAAGGAATAAATTAGTAAGTTATAATGGCTTTGGGGCACAAGCATTTAACTCTGAACTAGAACTTGACCATCCCTGGGTCACTATTGCTTCACCATTGCGAGATAGGACCAATGCCTTATTCGTGGAGGTCTGGGCTCTTTGAGTGCTTCTTGTTCTGCATTGTGGTTTATATTTGCAGGCTAATGGCTTCCCTGTTTCTTAAAAAAAAAAAAAAGTGAACCCAGCAGCTATTTTGTGTGATGCAATATTCAACTAAGCGTTTCTAAATGTTTTATTATTTCTACCTAGATTTTTCCATGTGGGACAGATGTGGGACAGTAACAGGAAAGTACCACAATGACTAAACTGGAACCTCCTTTATGTAACTCGCTCATTTTTGTGTTTTATTAGGGAATCTCCGGCTCTCCTCCCATGTTATTGTAACCCAGATTTCACTCATTTTGCCGAGCTGGCGGCTTCAAAGAGAATGGGAAGGGGATGCCTCTTTTTTTTTTTTTTTTTTGTCTTTGAGACGAGCCAGCATCTAACGCTTTTTTCCGACTCTGCCATTGCGTCGCTGACTGCGGCTGTGCTGTGAAGTATTTTCCTGGCTTGCGTTCACAGGCCACATGACGTCATAGTGTAGGGTTTGAAGCCATCACATGGGGATCACCATTTTATGGCAGCCAAAGGCAAGTGGAGCAGAGGAGCGCTTTGACGCATATGCTTCACTAAGAGTATTTTTAAACTAGTCACGATTTTATAAAAAAAAGCAAGATGATCAGTATTATATGGCAGCTGTAGAATCGTCCTCATCTTTAAAGTAGTGTAAAAGGAGCTAATTAGGAGGAAAACGCAGTGTTAAACATAGAGAGCATGTATAAAGGAAGGTGGGTGAGCGAGAGATGGTTATTGATTGTGAAAACTGTAGGAGGAAGTGACTAAGAGCTATAGGAGGGAAGGCAGGAAGTGAGGCATGCTGGGATTGAGGAGCTGCCTCTGTTGGCCGTCGGTAAAAGCGCCTTCTTAAAAAAGACGAAGGACCTGGAGTGTACTCGTGAGCTTTTGTTGTGTGTCCTCAGCCATCACAGAGACATCCATTACCAAAACATATCCTTACGTCCTCTCGTCTCTGTGGCACTTCCTCTTCTGCTGCTGATGGACAAGTTCAGAGTCTGTACTTTTTTTGGGCAAAACATCATTAAAAGGAAAGACTTGAAAGGCTGCAAGTCTTTTGAAATGTTTTACAAACACTGCACGTGCTGCCATTCAGGTGTTTGTGTTTTTGAGTGAATGAGCCTTGAAACTTAGAAGGTTTAGACCAGTTACTACTAGTTAGTACTCAAAACTTTTAATTAAAATTATAGACCACAATAGAGATCTCTTCTCCTCTTTGGGAAACCTTTAAATCGTTCAAACTAAAATCCTATTTTTCAAGATTGTTCCTTGTTGAATTACTTCTGTGGGATTTTTGTTGGTCATTGTTCATAAATTAGCAAGCGAGACTGCATTTGACATGCAAGTGCTTTTCTGGGCTTTTTAGACTTTAGACACTTTTGTGTGTTTTCTAGTTTTTTACACACACATCTTGGTTTAAACATTAATCTAATTTTTAATTATAAATAGCTCTTCAGATTTTTGGGTGTGTAACTGAGCCCCTTCATCTGTAACCTATCCCCATCATGGCACAGGGGTTACACTGGGACAGGTGCTATAATCCAGAGCCGTGTTGAAAGTGAGCAGAAGCCTCTGTGCTGCAGCCACCGGACGGTGCCAGCACTGGGCTTAGAGCTGGGCTCAGAGGCTGAGATGGCAACGCTCACTGTGCTCCTGCTGCGACTGCCAAACATATGAGAAGCCTTGCTGCTCTCGCTTCTTCTCACTTTCTCATTCAAGTGCCATTTGACTCATCTAAAGCCAGGATCTGCTGACGGGCCGTGCTTTTGGGCCAGCTTGAGCATCTCCCTGTGGCCCTCTTGACAAGAAGCCTCTAAAAATGCAAACATGCACTCTGAATTTGTATGAAGGCTCTGTATAAATGACCACAAATCTGGAGCATCTGTTGAAATTGGATACATTGCTTAACATATGAGTGTAATTCTGTACTTAGATGTTGAAGCAGTTTGTGTTCTGTGTTAGGCGCTCAGTGGTGCAGTGAGTGACTGCCACAGGAGGCAGCGTTGGCCTCTCAACAGGTTGAATTTGCGCCGGGCAGAACATGGTCTGTGTGTCAACAGCTATGTGTCGCTCCTGAAATCAAATTATGACCCTTCACTTCCTGGGCACACATTACTCATACTAATGTAATACTCAAACAAAGTGTTGGATCAAGGCACCTCTGAGGCATTAAAAATTTAAATAGTTGTTTAAAAGGCTCCTTCTGTTTTGTTTGTACAAGACTTCATCCATCGCAGTACCTCTCTTTGTCTCCACTGTCCTGGTTCGTACTACTGATACTTCTGTGTATGTGTGTAACTCTGTGTTTTGTGTTAAAGGTGCTGGGATGGTGGTGGACTGGGAGCAGGACACAGGCCTCCTTATGACATCTGGAGATGTGAGAGTCATCAGGATTTGGGACACGGACCGAGAGATGAAAGTCCAGGTATCAGACAGACACATTAACATTTAGGAAAAATGATTAAAAAGCTGTAACTTTGGGGAAAACATCAAGCCTTACATCCACCGTCCTGCATTTAAATGAGTGGACATTAACACCATGGATTTAGTCTAAAGGGCAAGCCCCAAGGCGCCACCGTGGGACCATTTAGGTTCCAAGACAAATGACCTATTACTTTGAACAGCTTTTAAGTTGTGGTCAAACTTGCTAACAAAATATAGAAGAAATTATTTCCCAGATATTTTATATTGGGGGAGGACAGTGGCTCAGGACATAGAACAGGTCATCCCGTAATGGAAAGGTTGGTGGTTTTATACTTCCCATTTACACTGTCAAGTGTCATTGTGCAAGTCGCTGAACCTTGTTTTTAGTGTCTGTTGTATACTGGTGTATATATGTGCAAGTGCCTGTGGGTTGAATTGTTACTTAATATAAAATGAGAATATTTGCCAACTGTGTAGCACAAACAAGCAATTCTGATACTACACAAATGACATATGCAAAAGTTAACATTGAGTGCATTTACCTGCATTTGAGTATCCCGGTTATGAAAGTATTCAGGATATGGCATTTACATGTGCTCAGAGTAACTGGGATACTTATATCCCTGTATACATGACAAAATATAGTATCCTGGATATATAGAGGAGCACTACTCACAGCAGCAGTGCAAGACATTATAAAGAGTTGAAAAAAATACAGCTAAGACTGCAGTGGTGTCCCACAGCGGCTGTAGAGTAGTGGTAGTTTAGTCTGAGAGCAGCTGAGACACGGCCTCTGCAACCAGCAGTGAGCATAAAGCCGGCAATGTTGTTTAATATACTGCAGCACTTTGTTAAATATTATAAAATTAGCAGCTTTGAAAGCCTAGGTACAAGTTACAGTTGCTGTGAGAAAGTTGCTGCTCGGCCATGTTTGTTTTGCTGCGTCTCTCGACCACCTACCGTGGTCAGAAACCAGGATACTGTGTTTACATGTCTCAATATCCTGGTTTCTATTGGAGTTTTTCAGGTAGAGTATCCTGGTTTCTCATAACCATACTGGCTTACCCAGAATACTGAATTTGGGATACTGTGTTTACATGGACATAGACAAAACCAGGATACATAAAAAAACATCATTATATCCAGGATACCCAAGTGCTCTAAACACACTCATTAAGTACTTAGTAATAAAAATGTCAAAAGTATAATGTTAGGGAGGACATATCAGTATTTGTAAGTGCAGTTTTGACATTGGGAAAAGCATTTTGAGTACCCATGGAGATAGTAATAGTAATAGTAGCACAATATTGGTACAGCCGTCTGCCATTCATTAGTAAAAGTCCCAACTCATGGACCCCTCTGACACACGCTCCTCTCATTTGTCTGGACAAACTGTTCCCCTCCTGCAGGACTTATATGGACTTGTACTTATTTTTGTTTTGTAACTAGGATAAACTAATAGCAAATAGACTGTCTGTCCTGGTAGTGCATCCCTCCTTTTGTATATTTCTGTTGTTGTATTGGGATATATTAATAAAAAATGTATTGAATCAGAGGTACAACTCAAAAATACCAAAGATGAGCTATGTATTTGACAACTTGGACAACCATAAACTTATATACCTTAAGCTTAGTTTAAAGATGTGGATTCAACAGCTGGAGAAAAAGAAGAAAGCTTTAAAATGAATCAAAGTGTCTTGGGATATTTGGGCACTGATCGATTGTGGTGTCAAAAGCTAAAACTACCCATTAATTTAGTTCTTTGTCTTAATATGTTTGGATCAGCTGCCTACTGTGTAATGTCAGGAACCTCGAGACAGTTCACCAAGTGTTATTAAGGGATTACCAGAGGATCGATGCCTCTGCATGTCTCTAATGTAGTCGTAAAAGCTACAACGTGGCTTAGATTTACACCATAAACTGCTTACATTAGGTAACAATGCACTTTCCCTTTATGCAAGTGTCAGGCTTTCACGTTTTTGCACAGAAAGCTAAAATCACGCTAGTGCTTCAAACCTTCATTTAACTTTTGGCTGAGTGGAGTTTTTTTTATTAACATGAGCAAATAAAACTCACATTTATGGTCCTTAATAAGTGACATTTGAGTGCAGTGTTTTGTAATGTGATGAGTGCTGCAGTGCCTGGTCCATTAGTGCGGTTTTGTCTCTCTTTTTCTTCTTTTTGTCTAATGGTCGTCTGTGCTAATCACCATCTTGATGGATGGAGCAGACACAAGTACAAATGGGCCGGCCTGTGGCTACTTATTGATGCCGGTGCCTAGCTTAAATGAGCCAATAGTCTACAAACTAAGTACACAATTGATTATTGTAGCCAGGGGTTTCATGTGAAGCGAACACTTGTGAAGTAGTGTTTTTTTGTGTTCTGCTCAGGACATCCCGACCGGAGCGGACAGCTGTGTGACCAGCCTGTCATGTGACTCCCAGCGTTCCCTCATTGTCGCAGGCCTCGGTGACGGATCTGTGCGAGTGTTCGACCGGAGAATGGGCCCGAATGAATGGTAAATGTACACATTATACTGGTGCATCTCAATAAATATCACAGTCTGTTTATTTCACTGGTTCAGTTTAGTACACAACAAAGGAAATATTACACGTGTTGGGTGAATTGGTAACTCTAAAAATGCCCCCTAGTGAATGAATGCGAGAAATAATGTTTGTCTGTTTGTGTCCTGCGTCTATTTGGCCACTGTCACCTGCGACCCATAATGGAAACAGAAGAAGATGAATGAATAACGTTGATTATGTAATTTTTTTGTTTTTATTAACTGTCAGGGTTTCTGCATGGTCTTAAAAATGTCTTAAATTTAAAAATCTGAATTTAAGACCTTAAAAAGTCTTAAATTTGCTGAGATGCAGAGTGCTAGGTCTTAAATATGTTTAAACAGGTCTTAATAATGTAACTACCTGCGTTCTCAGCTTATTCTAAAATGCCCACTTAAATTCTCAAAGGCTTATTACCATTGCTGATATAAGAGCTCAGATTTTTTCTTGCCATGAACAAAATAGTTTGCAGCCCTCACTGTTGTCAATAGTCACAATTAAACGATGTGGCCATGTTTATGACTCTGAAATATGAAATAGGAAATAGGTCTTAATTTTCTTCAACAATTGTCTTTAATAGGTCTAAAAAAGTCTTAAATTCAACTTGTTAAGCCATGTAGAAACCCTGACTGTAAGCCAAAATCAATTTAAACAAACAAATAGGAAATAGAGTTGTGTGCAAAAGTATGCATACCCCTTAGTCTTTTTCCTTTATTGTTGCCTTACAAAGCAGGAATTTAAATGGATCATTGAGAGGTTTATGTCAGTCACTTTACATCTCATAACAACAACTATGAAAATGCAAAATATTTTTTATTGCAAAGCAAATAAGAAATATGCCAGAAAAACAGAAGTCACAGAAATCGTTAGATAAGGTTGGCCTGACTGCACTTCAACTGTCATTATGCCACAAAACACAATTTAATTCATCATTACAACATGTAAAATATAAGAAACCACACCAAATCTGCCTAAAGAGGAACATCTAAAACTCACAAACCGGGCAAGGAGTGCATTCATCAGAGAGGAAACAATAAGACCAAAGGTGACCCTGAAAGAGCTGTAGAACTCCAGAGCTCCACAGCAGAGACTGTTGTATCTGTCCCAGGACCACTCTGAACCAGAGGCCAGAAGATAGCATAAACCTGACACCTGACTGTGGCCCCTCTCTAAAGTGAAGCCTGGTGGTGTCAGTGTCCTGCTGTGGGGATATTTGTCATTGGTAGGGACTGGGAAACTGTTCAGAACTGAAGGAATGAAGGATGGAGCTAAACACAGGACAATTTTTGAAGAAAATGACTCAAACTGTGCTGCACAATCCATCCAACCTGAAGAAGCTGAAGCTGTTTTTAGATGAAGAATGAGCACAAATCCCAGTGATTTTATGAACCAAGCACATAAACACTTATCCTAGAAAGGTTTGAGCTGGAAGTCCTTCAGAAGGTGGTTCTACAGAGGACTAACTTGAGGGTAGGAATACTTTTGCACACTCAAGGTTTCTGTTTTTCTGTAATATTTTTTATTTGCTTCATAATAAAAAATATTTAGCATTTTCATTGTAGTTGGCATGTGATGTAAAGTGACATGAACCTGTCAATGATCCATTTAAATTCAAGGTTGTAAGGCAACAATAAAGGAAAAAGGCTAAGGGGTATTCATACTTTTGCACGCAACTGTATGTGTACTGAATCTCTATAATATATACAAAACTACTATCTTATTGACATGCTCCTGTACCTACTGTGTATTAGCATGTGACCTCTAACCTCACCTTTGACCTCATCAGTGTCTCATTAGGACCAGCACACATTAATTATGGAATAAATACAGACACCTTTCAGCATTATTTACAGGCACGGGAGAAACATGGCACTTTCAACTCTGCATTATTTACTGCTACTGTTGTAATTCTCCCTACAGGGAACTTTGTTATTGTGCCCTTTACACCGGTTTGTTTTGATATGATCCCAATTTCTGCCCCAAAGGAGAAAATCAAAGTGGTTAAACCATTAAGTCAGACATTAATCTTTAAGATTTTGCTCATTTACCAGTCCCCTTCAGGTCAGAGTTACATCTTTGATTATTGTGTGGTTTTCTTTGAGTTGCGCCTTCAGCCAGTGAAAAGGCATTATCTGCTCTTGCTGAAATTCTCCAAAAGATGTAGCCATTTCGTGGAAACATGTAATTGGTGCTAATTGGTTGTCTTGTTAGTATTTGTTAAGGGTGAACAAGAAAAAGGATTTCTTTTTGCCATCAAGTTTTCCAGTATGGATTTTAAACATAGTGAGCATTTAAGAAACACTTTCAAAAGGAAGGTCCTCTGTCCTAATCTCACAGTGCCACCCAGTGTTTACTGCCCTGTACTGCACATGAACCCAACACAAAGCTGGTAGTTCTCAGCATTGTAAAATAAAAAATAATGTAGCTTGTTAAAACACACACTGCCTCCCAACATTTTAATACAATACTTTAACAATATTAAGAAGTATACCTCGGTAGAACATATTTCAAGCTCCCTATTAAAAGTTTACTGCAGTAGCCCAGTTTATGTACTTTGAAAGTGCACTGTACACATAGAGAGTGTAATATAGAGAGAAAGTAACAGTGAATGTGTTTTGCAGCCGTGTGATGACGTACAGAGAGCACGGCGCATGGGTGGTCAAAGCTCACCTGCAGAAGGAGACAGACGGGCATATAATCAGTGTCAGGTAACGTCTTATAGCTTTTTTTTTTCTTAGCTTAAATTTTGTTTTGTGGCCTGGCCTGACTTTTATTGAACCTTTATTTCAGTGTTAACGGTGACGTCCGATTCTTTGAGCCTCGGAGCCCAGACTCGGTCAACGTGCTTCAAACAGTAAAAGGACTAACGGCACTGGACATCCACCCGCAAGCAAACCTGTTCGCCTGGTGAGTCCCAGACAATAAAAAACAACAAAAAGTAACATCAAGTAGGTGTATAGTTTATCCACTGCTGCTAAAAGACTTCACACAAACATAAACACTTATAAAGAATCTTCTAACAAACTAAAGACAATATACTATAACATCTATCTCAAAATAAATGTTTTTAATTTGCTTCTGCCCATCTCTCTCTCTCGTGCAGTGGCTCAATGAACCAGTTTATTGCAGTTTACAACTCAAACGGTGACGTGATCAGCAACATTAAATACTATGATGGCTTCATGGGACAAAGGATTGGGGCCATCAGCTGTTTAGCCTTCCATCCGTACTGGGTAAACCCCTTTCTACACATCTGCCTGTGTCTATTACTCAGGATAGTTATTTATATGTCATTATATTCTTTTTTTTTATTTTTTTTATTCTCTTTTTATTGATCTTACAAGACATTATACACATACAGTACATCGTACAAATGCAAGACAACCCATACTATACTAACATTATAATCCTGTCTCATATCATTTTTTTTTTTTTTCCTATAACATAACATGAAGGTTCAACCAACCTTTCCTTTTCATTTTCAAGTCTACATGTAAAGGTCAGCTTTTCCATAATATACTGTATATATCATGCATCACATCAACCCAGTTTTTCGTTTTAGGCATTTCCATCTTTAGACATTTCCTAGTAATGTCCTTTTTTCCTGCTAATAGCGTGATTTTAGGTTCTTCTTGGTATCTGCGTTAAGTTTTCCAAAGTAAAATATTTCAAAAGTAAAAGGGAGATTAGTCAGAAGCACTTTGCTCATACATTTCTTAAGTTATGAACATGATTTGCCACCTTTTCCCCACATCCTCGCCAGCAACTTGAGTGTGTTATTATATTTTTAAAAAGTGCTGCACAGGGGCAGAGTGGTCAGCCAACCAGCCTCTCAGCAAGAAGATTGTGTATGTGTGACAAATAGCAGATTTTTTTTACCCATCATGAATGAAAGTGAGAGTAAATGGTTGTGTGTGGCTCTGAGTGTTGGCCCACGTGTTACTGTCCAGGATGTAACCTGCCTAAGGCTCACAGTCGCTGGAGTAAGTGTAAGCAACTGAAAATTTCTAGGGGGAAAATTGAAGTTGGACATTAACTTTTTGATATTGGGACACTTCATATTTATTATATCTGCTTTAACTTGGGTTGAAAACTGCAGTGACCAAACACACTGTTAATGTGAAGTGTGATTTGGATTAACTGTGTTTTCCCTGCTGCCGAATGCTGAAAACACATTAACTCTGCTAATGTCTTTCATTTGGGCCCATTGCCACTGCGCTAGCATTAGCTGATTGTTGTTGTATTGCAACATTAGCAGGCTTTCAGGCTTCTCATTACAATACATTACATTTGTCAAGTCAATGTAAGATGGAATTTATAATGAACCCTGTGTTTATGAGGCATGAATATACTGTACAGGCACACGGACAAAGAAAAGTAAAAATGAAGTAAAGGAAAACGTGTTCCAACAAAACTAGTTGAAGAGTTGCTGTTCCATGCCAAAGAGATTTCTGACCATGATATCCCGAAATACTTCAGGAAAACGCATGCCACTGTACTGTACCATCCCTCCTACACCCCTAAGACATTTTTTGATGTTTTGCAACTGTTTTTTGTGGATAATTTTTGCTGTGTTGATTCGAGTGGCATAGATTTTCCCCCAGGTGTGTATTTTTGGATACATTTTAAGATTTCTTTTTTTTTTTCATTCTTTTAAAATGCTGTCGAAAAAATAGTCACACCTTACCCCAAGACATTTTTTGTGCCATTGACTCCCATTCAAACCACATTTTTATAATATACAGTCATTGCAATGTAATTTCACATTTTTATGAAGTATTTTTTGGATTCATGATAGTGAGGGATTGGAATATTAGTTTTTAATTATTTTCTACTAGTTTGCTCCATTTCCCCATATATGGTAGATAGAGGTATAAATGGGGAAATGGCCCCATGTTTGTATAAATTATCTGCCTGCATGGAAAAAAAAGTGTGTGCTGGATGTGTGTATGCTTTACAAAAACTGGAACTTAAAGGGTTAAATTTCATAAACAAAATTAATTTTTGCGGTGTATGGTGACGACTGAAGTTAATCATTGTAACCATGAAAAAAAAATGGAATTATCCATTATTAGATATTTTTCTATGGCAGTGCATTTTTGTGTGCTTTGGGAGAAGGTGTCACTAAAAATGTTTTATCTGCCACTACACAAAAATTTAAAATCTAATAAAATCAGTAATGATGCCAATTTTTGACACTCCCAAGCTCTGATAATCCACCACAAAAAAAATCTAATTTGCATTTACAGAAAGGTAAAAAATTAATTTTTTTGTGATTTTTGCTATAATTTGTCCCGTCTGTCTCTCTGCAGCCTCACTTGGCCGTCGGCAGTAACGACTACTACATGTCCATCTACTCGGCAGAGAAGAGGCTAGAGAAGAGATAACACACACCAGCATTTACCCCTACTACCTACCTACCGCCCCTGTCCCGGAACCCCACCCCAAACTCTGACTTATGACCGGGCTCTGAGTACCGGGATGTAAATGATATTTTTGTACATATGCAATTACTCCCACCCTGAATGTTCTAGTGATGGCTGCTGACAAAAAAAAAAACTCATGCTACCAATGACTCTATATATATACATATATATAATTATCTTTTCATTGTTTATTCATATTCTTATTATGAAGCTAATGATTGTAGACTTGGCCATGCTGCGGACTGTGTATATTTAAAAAGAAAGAGGATTTATTTTAAAAAAGAGAGAAGGATTTTGTTGCATCGCAGCAAGCATCACTACCTGGACTTGAAGACCTCCCCCCAGACCAGATGCAACCCACAGGACACACATTTTCGCTGGACCTCAATGTGTGTCTTTAACAGCCAAAACATGGACAGATTTTGCCTTTGCTGTGCGTTCAGAGGGACTTAAAAAAAAAAAAAAAGCAAAAACGAACTGGATCCTGCCTCGATCGGCGCATGTGACCAGTGTATGATCGTGTGTGTGTTTGTTAAAATGGATATTAGCACCGATACTTCCGAGTCTGCGAGTACAAGACCATTGTTGCAAGCGTGCCAAATTTCTTTTCCCCGCTAACCCTGCTAATTCATGGCTTTTTTGTTGCTTTTTTTGAGACTTACTACCTGTTATAAGGACAAACTGCTAGCTATGTAAGTAGAGTGTTACACAAATGGTACTTGCCTATCTGCAAAGCAATAATCATGCTCTAGGACCTAGCCTCAAGCCCCGCCCCCACGTCACAAACCACAAGGCACTGCAACTTGAATGCAAACATTAAACTACTTTGAAAAGTCTCTCAAAATGACAATGTTTGCTTCATGTTGCCATATAGCAATACAAAAATGAGAGTACTTTTCTAATCTAAATATTGATTTCCACATTAAATCCATAAAACAATAAATAGCAAAGTCAGATAATAATAATTATGCTAACATAGAGAGACCTCTGGGTCCTCTATTGTTGATCATTTATTTTCTTTAATGTTTTTGAGTTTTTATTTTGGTTTTATTGTTTGGTTTTGAATTTGTTTAAAGGATTTTGCAGGTAGTGTGTTGCCTGAGGTGGCATCAGAGCTGGATTTAGTATTACTGGATTCGCAATAATCCAAGCCTAAAGTGTCCAAAGCATGTTGGTCAATGGGGCATTTGGTCACATGATCCAGTCTAGTGTCTCCTCATGAAAACCCTGTGAATCCCACTGTCACTGTGGTGCTGCTTGGTGTTATTTTTCTTGTGTGATATCAAAATACTTGTGCCTCCCCTTGAGCTGCAGCTTCGCTTCTTTAGCTTTTTTAATTGTTTTGTTTGTGTTTTTAATTCTGCATTGTCTGTTGTTAGGCCTTGACTTCAGTAAGATGGAGGCAGCAGGACACACAACACTTGTATGACATGCTCCTTTAATGGTCCCTTGATTTTTCCACAGATTACACTGCAAACACAGGACAAACACGGTCACAATATCAACAACTCAGTCACCAGGTTAGTTCCCACTGTCACTTGGCTCTCTGTACATCACTCAAAGTCACATTCATCTCCAAGAAAACTGCTCTGAGTTTTAGGATTTCAGATCTGAAGGAAAAGAAGAGACTTAAAGTGGTAGACAGTCAACATAAAAACAATCAGGTTTGTCTCTGTGACTTTAGACTGCTTTGCTGACTGTGGTTCATGAGACGGGAGATGAAATAAACCAAATACAACACCGGACACTGTCTTTGGTCTCTGCATCTCTTTAATGCATTCATTGTTCAGAAAAAGTATTACTCTTTTGACAAATTCAGGTTCAGGTAATTTATTTATTATGGGTATTTATTTATACCCATAGGTAAAATTTGTTTTCAGCTGGAGTTCAGGCTTCCAGACAGAAATAAAAAAGAAAAACATAACAATAAATAAAATAATAAGACATAAATCAAAGCCAAGGCCAATAAGATAAAAAATTATAATATGAGCAACCAACAAGTAAAAAGAATTACATAAAAGCAAGTTAAAAACCCAAACTACAAAAAAAAAAGCATTTTAAGCATAAAGTATATTTAGTTTTAATTATTATCAATAATGATACATTTTCTGAACAATGGATAGTTGGTTTGCTGTAAGATAAAGAGAAAAAATATTGGTAGAGTGTAAAACTCAAAATTAAAAGTTTGTAGACATACGAGCATCATATTAGGTGAGTAAAAAAATATATTTGTCATTGAAAACTTGACCCCAAAACTCAAAAATCTTGAGGGATCCTGTTGCCTTGTGTGTTTCTAGTGGACATATTTATGAATGCCTTATTACTGCTTAATAATAATGGTTGCTGAGTAAATATAAATCCTAACTACTGTCTTTTGGGTGGTGAGCAGCTGTGATTTATGTCGGTGAAAGTGGTGGGACGTGCTTTGCTTAAACAATGCGTTCTCTGCCAGTGCATTGTAGGCAGAGGTCAGAGTTCAAAGGCCCGACTACTGCGTACATAGTAATCCTGTCTGTTTTTTTGGAGTACTACTACCACTTCACAAACGCACACAGAGCCACAGAGGGGTCCACATTCCTGAGCAGCAGAGACACGGGCAGCCCGGGACATCCTGAGGAAACAACACTCACTTCCTGTCAAATTAAGCCAACCTCACTGCTGCTCCTGGTGATAACCGGTCTCTGCTGGTCGAGGGTACCACCTTAGCGTCTGCCCGTCCCACCCACTACCATCAAATCTATGCCCAAAACGTCCCATTACCGCCGCCACACCAGCCAGTACACCTCCAGGACGCGACGGTAGCGGTGTCAGGGACAGGAATTCTCAGTCGGGATGGGCCTCTTGCTGCTGCTGCTCACCTCTGCACTCCTGTCCCGCTGTAAGGCTCTTCCCTAAATGTTCTGGGAAAACAAGGATTGTAAATGGGTTGTAACTAATGTGGTGTTTTTTTGTTCAAAGATGTGGGGAGAGGAGTGGACGCTCAGAGCTGTAAGTATCCTAAAATATTCTATTTGTTATTACTAAAGACACAGCAGGTACATGTTCTGAAATGCCCATTAGTTTTTAACGGGACAAGGCCTTTGCCCTTTAAAAGGTGGTCTGTTTGTTTATAAAAGGATTATTTTAGTACAAAAGATAAAACATAGATCTTCTCTAGACTCAGACAGAATGATTATGTCATATTTATTTTTTTCTTAGGTTCAGTTTTCTAAACTGTAATAGATACTTAATTATGTGTTTTATTAATTTAATCAGTTGATTAAACCATAATCAACTGACTTCAAATAAACAAATACATAGCTAAAACAATGAATATCTAATATATTTCTCTTTAACTTAACTCCACTCTCAGTTTGTATTTGTTGATGCAGTGTTTCTAAATTAAATTAATTGTCTGACAGTAAATAAAAACACATTTTTTAAACAACTAACAAGGTTCTGAAACCTAGAAAACTACTGTCTACTGCTGCAGGTGTATGCTACTTAAAAGATATTTATATTATTTATACCTAATTTACTACCAGAAGTGAGTAAAACTAAGCTACATTTAGTCTGTTACAGATTTACACCTTATTATTGTATATGTTTTGTTTGGTTACATCAACACTAAAACATAAATCAGGAGTTATGCCCAAACAGTAACTCAGTAGGCTTTTCACCCAATACTTTTCTACTTTGACTAGTTTTATCTGAATGAGAATTGTTACTTCTGCTTGAGTAATACTACGGTGAAGTAACGACTCTTTCATGAGTACAAATTTTACTCCTCTACCCTCCTCTGGTTACTGTCTGGTCTTTCAGTGTGGCTGTCAGCCTAACGAGAAGAAGAAATGTTATTTAGCTTAATGTAAGTGATGTCTTTAGATTATAATTGGTTAGTACCCAGTAACTAAGTTTGCATCTACAAGTTGTGTATTTCCTCAGAGGTTACAGCTCATTACTTTGTTACTGTACTGTGTCACAGTTATTATATTCCCATACCACGAGTACCCCCCTCACTCAAACATGTTGACGTTTCTTTAAAAAGTAGTCATATAAAACCTATAACAACGGATCATGAATAAATTACAATAAAATATAATAAAACATAATAAAATTAAATGTAAAGAAATAAAATAAATAGTTGTTTAAATTTTTTTAACTAAACTTAACATTAAAATAAACAATAATCTGCCTTTAAAATAAAAATATAACACTATTAACTATTCCATTTAAGTAATTTACTATATATTTAATGTTCAAAATAAATGTACATAATGATTTTAAACTCAATAAATTTACTAAAACAAAATAAGTAACAAAATATAGCACGTCCATCTGTTAAAGGGACACATGAGCTGATCTTTCACATGCTTCAGTATTTCAGTATGAAAAAGATGCAAATATTTTCTCATCATCTTGGAAAAAAATTGCTAAATAATTTCATGTCCCTCCGGCAAAGTGTCCGCGTACCCCTGGTTGGGAAACACTGGCCTACACAGTTGCTCGCTGTCAGTGCACTGCCTTTTGTGAGAGTCTGACAACAGCAATGGCACAGACAGACATCTGGAAACATACAGTTCCCAGTTTAGGTCATGTACAGGAGCTCATGTGCCAGTGCCAGTCCCAAGCCCAGATAAATGCACGCTGCTGCTGTGGTGATATTGAAAGTTAAAAGCCGGAAGCATAGAAAAACATATTGCTGAGGTTTAGATTATTCTGTATTTTGGTTTAACAATATCACTTTTGCCAAATGAACTTCTGATGCTGTAAAAAGGACAGCCAGGTGTAGGTATGTGCAGTGTAACACACACCTAAACCACTTATTTTAGATATTTCAAAAGCATATTTTCACTGTCCCCATAGCACTGCACCTGTGTCATTGCTCCTGTCTGCTTCTCCAAACTGGAAGTGTGCCAGTTTTTAGAACAAAGTGCATTATCTGTCCCTCCTGTAGTCTTGGTTATCGCTCAGAACCTGTAGTGTAAAGTGTGGTGCTAAATGTAAGCAGGCTGTCTATGGAAAGTGTGATAATCAGAGTTTGGTGTTGGTGTTGGAGAGGCTGCAGTGGAAACGCTGTTGGGAACTTGTTGTCAAACTCTGTCACACGCCTCTCTGTCCTCTGCCATCTTTGAGGTGGAAGTCATTAATGACTTTGTTCTGTTTTGAAGTGAAGATAGAAGTCTTTTCTGAGCCAACACTAAACCAGGAGGGATCACATGGCATTAAGAAAACAATGTTCTGCCTACCTCTGCTGTATTGGATTGTAATTAAACCTCCTGGCTTTCAAAAATCCCTTCTTATACATAAAAAGCTGAAACGTGAAATAGTCTTTGTAATATTCATTTGATGTTATGTGATGTGTGTTGTTTTCTACATTTCATCCTCTCAGGGTTTGTGCATTCAAATAAGACATGAAATTCATCTCCCACACAGTTATCACACAAATGACAAATTCTCAAATATCTTTCCAGACCTTTATACCGACCACTGACTTTAGGATTTCTGCTTTTATTTGTTGTAAAACTGCAGACGGCTTGCCAATAGTTAAGATTCTCACATAAGTATTTCTCAGATTTATTTTTCTGTTTGATTTCTGCATAAACATCACAGGAAGTCATGTCCCTGATTAAACCAAGGTTAGTTAGACAATTGTTGTGGGTTATGGTTAGGGTTAATTGATGTTTGTGGCATTAAAAAGCATTAAATTAGACTCGCTGATACCTGGAGGAACCTGGCACAATCAATTTTGCATAAAAAAAGTTATAGGTAAACGATTAATATGTTGACTTATACATGAATCTATCTTGGCCATTCACCCTGACGTTATTCTACACAAAGCAGAAGTAGATTTGAATTGGGTTTTTATTTTTAACTTCTTTGTAGTTTCATTGGCTTTTATTGTTGATGTGATCCCTTTACATTTCTGATCTGCACTTTGGAGCACTTTGACCTGATTTTATTATGTCCTATTATTTATTATGTTTTATACTTTTGCTGGACCCCAACTACAAACCACTTCTACCTATGGGACGGGTATAAAAAAAGTTACCTGAACAATATTACAGCTTAAAGAATCAAAATCAAGGCTATATACAGGGATCTTACTTTTTAAGGCTCATAAACGTTTATCTACTATGTGTACGTTTATATTATGACCAATACTTCTGCCCCACAGTCCTAATCCCAGCCTGTGCAGTGCAGACCGGCGCTGGGCGGGGTCCTCCCTCTGCTGATAGGTGTCCCCGTGTGTCCCTCTCGGGCAGTTTGTCTTACTAAGTGCTCTTCCTGCCTGTTTGTTCCTCTGGTTTGTTTACCACACTGAGAGACGCAGCAGCAGCCTGTTGTTTGTGAGCTCCATCTGCTGCAGGGGCTGCTCTGGGCTCATTACACAAACTTTTAGCCACTTTCTAAAGTCAGCTCAAAGGTGATTTATTTCAAAGCATTAGATGAGGTTATTTCCGCTGCATTTGTGTATACAATAGTAGTAATAAAGTCTTAAAGGAAGTGGACTATCCTACTTGGTCTACTTAGTCTTGGCTGAGTGTAAACAAATAAGTTTTATAAAAAGTAGTTCAGACTCCGAGTGCTTAATTAGAGTTATTATTGTGTTCTGCTTTTATGGGTTTTTATTGTGTTTTTGAACTGTAAGTGAAAAAAAAACAAAAAAAAAAAACAAAAACCATTAAAAAACCTCAGGAAACCAGGATAAATGAGATTTTGAAGAAGAGTGAGAGCCCTTGTGGCTACTTTAAAATCTCCTGTTGCTGCTTCACTGTAAACTCAAGGAACGTCCAGGTCCAATGTGTCAGACTGAGGACTTTTATAAATTAAAATCATCCCATGCGGAAAGACGAGTTAGCTGTCATAAATTCATTCTGTCACCTATCTCTACTCCTATTATTTATTCATATAAAAGCCAACTACCTTGTGTTTAAAGAGGGTATATTATGCAAAATCAACTTTTTTGAGCTGTTGTAATGTTCCCTCAAACATACCTGGAGTTGTGTTCTGGTTCATTCACGCCTGTCTGAGTAATCCTGTAGTCTCTGGCGCTGAGTTTCTGAGGCCTCAGTACGCCCACTACAAGAAGCACTGACCAAGGACCAAGCCCGCTACATTCATTTATACAAAAAAACAGTCTACAGCTCTGTTTCCATTCTGTAGTAAAATAGCATCATACAAAAGGCTTAAGGAAGTTAAAAAGTTGTTTTTCTCAGATTCTGTTCACAAGAGCACAACACGGCTGCACTCTGCTGCCTTCTGCTGGCCTTGTCACCTTTTTCTTTATGGCACCAGTAGAGTACTATTATTTTTATTGGAAATGCTCTCTTCTAGTCAGCTAATGTTTATAAAGATTGTAACATATGCAATGCTGTTTCTAGAGATGATCTAGATAAAATAAAATAAAAGCATAAGAATTATGTATATGTTTTATATAACTTTAAAAAAGACCATTGATGACAAAATATTAAATACATCTAAAATGTGTAAATTTACATTGTAGAACACTGAAGAGTCAACATTTTGGTGAGATTAAATTTCAAATCACCCATCTTCATCTAGATGTGAAACTAGATGGGTCCTAACCTACCGGGGCAAGCTCCATGACCGGGACAGAAAATTAGATGTAATACGAGCCATTTGTATACATACCTTTTAGTTAGTGAGAACAAAATTCTCCTTGTTTTGACCCTCGATACTCGCACTCTCCAGAAAGAAATCAGTCCACAGTAAAGAGAAGACTTAGCAAAAAGAGAGCAATGTCTCATTTTATTACTCAGCTGTTCTCAGCCTTGAAGCCTTGAAATGTTAAAACAATTTTGGGAGTTTGCTGTCCCAATTACATAATTTGTCAGTTTGGGGGTTGCGTTCACAATCCTAAACCTATAATTGGAAAAATGGAGAATTATTTAGAGTATAGATTTACTTTTTAACAGGCCAGTACTGTGTTTTTTGTACCTTTACATGTTTCAGACACTTCCTGCATCCATCCTCAGAAGAGTCACCTGATGTTACAGTGACGTGTCTTGCCGCTGGTTTATACAGGTGTTATAGCTGTTCCCTTACCTGGAGTGGTCGGGGAACAGTGCCATCTGCAGTCCGACCTCGTCTCGGTTAATTTTCCTGTGGGCACGTCACTGTAACATCAGGTGACTCTTCTGAGGAGAAGGAAGTACTGGTCTGTTAAAAGAAAATCTATACTATAAACGTTTGTGGAAATTTATCTTTTTGGAAAGCTGAAGAATTGTTATTTACAAAATGAATGATTAATAGTAACTGACTAATGGCCACACCACATTTGCGCTGCTTAACATACTCGTGCTCATGAGTCAGAGCAGTTTTCTTTGACCATTTATAACCATCACCAACTGTTTCTGCCTCTGAATCAGTCATTAGTCTTCACACGTCCAAGCCACAGGAGCTTTGAATGTTTGCAACTATTCACAGAAAACCAAACGAGAAACTGAGGTCGCACACTGAAAAGCTAATTTTGATTAATGACCCGAAAGCCAATGAAAAGGTGTTGTGGGTGACTCATTTTTGCTTCCATATGCATTGTTTAAGTCTCTGTCCCACGGCCAGACGTCTGCTAACACAAACATATCAGCTTCACCTGCCCACATCATGGAAATCCTTAGCCGCACACGCTCCAGCTGACGCTTCCAGCTTTTTGTTCAAGTGGGAAGTGAGTAAAAGGAAATGCCAGGTCTACAGAGTACAAGAATGTGACCAAGGAAGCGTCCTGGCCTCAGAAATCCTCTCATACCAGTGTGGGCTGAAACACACAATTTTTCTTGGAGAGGTTATCTAGAAGGATGCGCAGTTATTCTAACATGACTCATTTTTTTGTATGGGACTGTTTTCAATGTTAAGACTTGAAGTATACTGTATTTAAAAATGAGAGAAGAGAAGAGATGGTGGCAGAGTGGTTAGCGCTCGAGCCTCACATCTTGAAAAAATAAATACAATGGTAAGAGTAAATGGTTTATTATCTGGGATGTACACTAACAAAGTCAATAGCACGCAAACAAAAATTGAAACACACACAAATACGAAAATACATACAAACATTTGAAAACAAACACAAATTTAAACACACACAAATATGAAAAACATGCACACAAATACCAAAACGTACAAAAATTTGAAAACGCACAAATTCTGAAACAGCACACAAGCTTGAAAACACACACAAATATGAAAACACATGCATAAATTTGGAAACGCACACAAATTTTAAAACACACAAATTTGGAAACGTGCAAACAAATAAGCTTTCAAAATTATGTTCATGTTTCCAAATTTGTGTGTGTGTTTATGAATTTGTGTGTGTTTTTAAATTTGTGAGCGTATTTTGGTTTTTGTGTGCGTGTTTTGGCTTTTGCACGTGTGACTTACCCTTCAGGGCCACCGTACTTCTATTCTTAAAGTGGTGAAGTTGTGAAGCCCATCATCCTGCAGCCCGCTCTGACTCTAACTGTCCTGTACCTTCCCAGCGTTCGCCATCAGATCCATCAGTCTGTCTCTGGAGCCCGCTGAGGACGTGTCCCGGGACGCTAACGTCACAGTCAGGTGCAAGGCCGTGGTTAGCACTCAGGAACATCAGACTCTGATTCGGGAGTACACCATCTACAGAGACAGCACCAAGGTCTACACCAAAAGCACCAGCAGCACCGAGGACCTGCTGTACCCCCTGCACCAAGTCCGAGTGACCGACTCAGGAAAATACAAGTGTGTGATCAACATCGAGGGCAAACAGAAGGCCAGCGACACCCAGAGGCTCACAGTCACAGGTCAGAGGGCTCATTTAACTTCAAGAAGCTAAATAACGATTATACTGGATTATTTAGCGTCTAATTTTACCAATCTGGGCCAGATCACAGCAACGATCTAAGCAGACACTTCCTGCAGCTCTTTGATGGCTACATTTATGCAACAAATGGAGAATAGCATGGCTTTTAATCTCCAATATGCTTGTAAGCTATGCAAAATGTAAAAACTGATTTTTTGTTAGTCTTGTTGAAACTAAATACCTTACATTAAATTAAAACAACAATGCAATTTACTACTATTCCTAGTTCACTCTAAATGTAAAACATTGTAATATTATCTTGTATTCTGAATAGCTCAGTTGAATTATATGAAAGCAAAAAATAAATCAAATACACAAGTTTATGCAAATTTTTTATGTTACAAATGTTAACATTAAGTTTATTGTAAAAATGTTGAAGGAATCTATATGCATACATTGTGTTTATAAGGTTACTGGAAGTGCCAGTTATAACAATATTTTTTACAACATGCAGTGCAGTTGTGTAAGCCTTGGAAACAGCAGGGATGTGCTGTTGTTTATTTACAAACCCAGTGGATTTAGATCAATAAACCTTTAATGGTTCCTTATTTAAAAAAGAAATCTGGAAGTTCTTGTCCACTCTGAACACCTGTAGAAACCAGAACTAAAGGATCTGATGTCTTTTTCTGTAGGGATAGCCAAATAAGTGTAAAACTGAAATTATAGCCAAGGACAAGTGTTTTTCATTTTTATTTTATTTTATATGACACATTGCACTTATAAATATACTGATCAACAGTCAAAGGAAGGAATGATTTGTTTGTTAGGTGTGTTCTTATGTTGTCTCTTCTTTAATGACATTGTATTGTCTATCTCTAATGTAAACCATATATTTTGCCTCTCCAGGTTTGTCCACTCCAGTCCTCACTGTGGACAAGACCATGCTCAGTGAAGGAGATGCGCTAAGAGCCACCTGCACTGCTCCAGGAGAAACTGGGTCTTTTATTTTCTACTTTCATGAAGATTTGAAAGATAAACATGAAGAAAGAGTCACCTCGAACCATGTGGAGGTCACATTTTTCCTGAGCGGCCCCGGACAACACACTATAGAGTGCTCCTACACTGTTGTCCTCACACCAGACTCCAGATCCTCAGAGAAGAGCAACTCTGTCCGTGTCTCAGTTAGCGGTAAGGAGTGAAAGGATCAACATGCATTAATCAAGCATAACATTACGACCACCTGCCCCATTATTGGTGAAACATTTTACCCTTTTTTCTGCTTCAAACAAATCAACTTTGAGGATAAAATATTCACTATCCCTTCCACTATCAGACGCCATTATGAAGATAATCTGCGTTATTCATCTCCAACCATTACATAAAGGCATGGCTGTACGCACCATAAAGGTCACAGAGGTCCAGACCTCGCTATCTTTCTTATGCTAGACTAGGACAAGGACTAAACCAGGACTAAACCAGGACTAAACCAGGACTAAACCAGGACTAAACCAGGACTAAACCAGGACTAAACTGGCCATCAACATGATGGACCTCAGTATTTCTAAAATCCTGTGTACGCCCCTGCTTAAAGCCTGTCCCATTTGAGATAAACAGTTTGATCAGAAAGCATGGGTTTTGGGGGTGGGATCCAAAGCCCACTTGACTTCAATAAAGGAAGTGAATGGGTCTTGTTGGCCAGGCTAGCATGTTGTTGTTTTGCTTCTCCACAGAGCTCTCCATCTCACCGGTCCTGGAGATCTCCCCTCAGAACAAAGTGTATGAAGGGGACCAGCTGACCATGTCCTGTGCAGTGAAGGACCATATTTATTACCAACACCAGGTCGATCTGTATTTGAGCCAGGGCACAAAGCTGCTGAAGAGAGGACAGCGCGAGCTGAACTACACCATGACGGTCCTGGCCCAAGACTCCGCAGAGTTCGAGTGTAGGTTAGAGACGGAAAACGTGGTGAAGACTATGAACAAAACTGTTCCAGTCACCGGTGAGTGTGTTTTTAACGCTTGAGGAAGACAGACAGTAATTACTAAACATACATTTATTAAACTAGAAATGAGCAATAATCTTGGTTGCGTGGCATTGTGGTGCCATGTATTAAGCCAACTGGGATACGTTTTCATTAGAGGAATAAGGATAATACCTATAATTGCAAAAATATTAAGCCAACTTATTAAGCATTAGCAAGTTAGTTTTGATAACTGGCCTTTTTATTTAATGTAGCTTATATATAAATAGCATGCATACTGTAGACCTTAAAGTCTTTGGATCATGTGTTATCCATGACACTTTATTTTGTTATATTATCCCTGTCCCAGAACTGTTTTCAGTGCCCACTCTGACCCTGTCCCCGGTCGAGGTCTTTCAAAAGGAGTCCATGACGCTGGTTTGTAAAAGTGAGAATTTTGCATCAGAGAGACTTTCCCAAGAAGACCTGAGCTACGCCATTGACCCGCCTCAAATGCATCTGGTGGAAAAAAGCAGTGGGGAGTTTTCCGGCAAAGCCCTGTCTCTGGATTTTAACTACACCTGCACCGCCAGGGTAAAGGGCATCGTGAAGCAGAGCAAGGTGCTAACGATCCGCCCCAAAGGTAAACCCACCCTGCCGTTATTATCAAACTCAAAGATCTTCTAGTTCAGGGGTAAATGCTTGTTCTTTTCAAACCCTTATATCCCACCATGTTAAAGTATCTACTAAAACTAATTATTTGTTATTTTAGGGAGTGAAGTTAGTATCTTTGGGCCAAAAAAGTACAAAGTCTTTTAAAACACTTCTGGATCTAAACAGTGAACTGGATCCACATTGAAATGAATCATTACCATCATTAAAAATCATAAAACTCTCTTAATTAAAGGGGCCTGTGTTATTAAGCTTTCTACCTTGATGTAATGTAGTTCAATAATTGTGGTGTTTTGCCTCATTCACACCTGTTTGAGTAATCCTGCATTCTCTGGCATGGCCTTTCTGAGGCCTCACAGTGCTTGGTTCCACTCCAGGAAGCACTGACCAATAAACAAGCCCTCGACATCCAGTCTGCTCTTATTCAGTTATCTAAAAAATGGTGTACAGCTTTGTTTCCACTGATTCCTCACAGCCATTTTTCATTTTGTAGAAGAATGGCATCATACAAAAAGTTTAAGGAAGTGAAGTAAAGGTTGTAAAATGTGAAATATTATATATATATATTCTAATTTACTGAGGTGCGCCTGTTTATCTTTCTGCTCCTCTTCAGTCTCTGTGTCCATTCCCAAGATCTCAGTCGTGAACAGGCCCATTATTGGAAAACCCTTTAAGATCCGGTGTAAGTCTGACAACGGCAGCTTGCCCATAAACTACACTCTGTTTCACGAGTACTCGCCTCTGTCCACTGTAACGGTCAGGACGCCGTCCCAAGAGGCGCTGTTCAATGCCACCGTGGACAACCCCAAAGACATCCACAAGTTCTTCTGTGAGGCCAGAAACAGCCAACGAGAGGGCAAGAACAAGCTCAGCCTAAATCTGGACGCCACTGTTGTCGGTAAAAAATTCACCTTTTTTGGGATAACTTTGCAGTGGTTTTTATTTTTTCTATGAAATTTGCCTCAGGTGTGTATTTTATCACTAATTTTTATATTCTTAACACAAATCTAATCTTACTTCATTTTTACACTCTCTAACCAATTATGTTATGTTGCTTCTGTTAAGTGACAAAAGTGTGCTTGTCAAAAACATCATAAAAAATTTATACATTCATATTTTTCAACTTTTTTTTATAAATCTTTTAATCAACTTGTGCCCTGATCATAAATACTAAATATTTTTAATTATTTTCAGAATGTTAACTTTTTTATGTAATAGCATTTCAAAACAAAACGAAACAAAATAAAAAACAAACAACAAAAATGTTCCCAATGAAAAGTGGATTTTTATAGGCTGGATTATTAGAGCCTTGGGTCTGTCAAAGATTACCAACAACACTGATTTAGACTGATTTGGGATTTTTTGGTAGTTACAAAAAGTTACAACCTGTTTTAATGAATTTTAATGAGAACAGTTTTTTAGATTCTACATAGCACAGAAAAAAAATATCGCTAAAAATAAATGTTGCTAATCGTTGACATACCCAAGGCTGTAAAAAAATAATAATAATTTGCATTGAGAATATTAAAAATATTTCTTTTTTTTTTTTCTTTTTTTTTATAACAAAAAAATTAAGACGCTATTACATAAACGGGCATAAAAAGGGTTAACATTCTGAAAATAATTAAATGCTTGGTATTCATGATCAGGGCAAAGTTGATTAAAAGATTTATCAAACAAAAAAAAAAGTAGAAAAAATATGAATGTATACAATTTTTATGATTTGTGTTATGTTTTGTGACTGGGACACTTTTGTCATTTAATAGTAGCAACGTAACTTTTTAAAATAGGGGCATAAGGTTTTTTAACATCACACTTTTTCATTGGTCTGATGTTTTCTCCCAGAGCCTGTGTCCCAGCCGTTGTTGACCATCATCCCCTCGCTGCCTGAGATCACGGAAGGGGGCGAGGTCTACTTCATCTGCAGTGTCAGAGGCACACCGCCCGTCACCTTCAAACTGTACCGTGATAATCAGCTGGTGCTCACCAAGACCGCGGCCGAAAACAACACCAGCTTCAACTTCGAGAACCTGGCAAAAGCACGAAGTGGAGTCTACTTCTTCGAGGCCCTCAACCACGCCAACAACATCGTCAAGAGTGATCCGGTCAACATAGAGGGTAAGAGCATGTGTTAACAAAGTATTCACTCTTATGTTCATTTCTGGATGATAATTGTAACATTGGTTTACAAGTTATTGATATACAGTAGGGATGTAACAATATTGGCGATATCACAATAGCAATCTCATTGATATTGTTGTGTACTACTAGGGAACTACATAGACCATAATCCTTTGCTCCGTGTCAGAACAACCGACATGGCGAAATCAGGTGTTATTTGTAGCAGTAGTAAATGGAGTGTCAATTCAAATAGAATAATTTAAAAGCTCAACCCTGAAAAGTTTTTCCCAACTCTCAAAGACACAAGAAATCACTTTTACCACTGTTGAGTAAGTAATTATAGCACCAAAGCCATGTTAGGCCATTTTTAGAGAATAAGTTTTGTTATCAAAGACCATGACTCTGATAGTTCTAGTGTGTGGACCCACAATGTGAAGGTCAAGGTTGGAGCAAAATCCAAGCAAACCATTATCGTTGTTTACAGTCTTGTTCCTCCCAGCGCCATCAACAGACTTTTGAGCACTGTAAATATTTTGCATTGGTTCGGTCTCAGTGACCCTCATCTGTTATGTGCCTTATGTTGTATTTATTTTTTGTAATTTTAGAATAGCTTATTTGTATATATTATATATTGCACCATATATGGTGTTTACTTACTGTTATTTGTTTACACTGAGGGTTTGAGAGTAACACAGTTTCAATTCTCTGTATGTAGTGTACAAGTGGCAGAAGTGACAATGAAGAAGACTTTGACTTTGATTTTTATACAAAAAGAGAAATGAAGTTGCTTCTTAGTGGACATAATGACTGCAAGGTTCATGCGCATCTCAGTTTTCTATTCCAGTGACTCAAGTTACAAATATCTCTATATGTCTTGTAAATGATTGAAGTGTTTCTTTGAGATTGATATGTAAACTTTAAAGTGCATTTAGTTTGAAAAAACTAAAGTGTAGATGAACAATAAAAGATGACATGTTTGTCTTTTTGTAAACACATGTAGTACATACCTTTACATTACATTTACTGTAGTTTCTCAGAATTAAGTAGGAATATTTTTAGAGATAAACATGATCAAATAAAAACAAAACTCTTTCTGTCTCACAGTGCATCTGGCGATGTGGAAGAAGGTGTTGATCGGCGGCTTCTGTCTGTTGACCGCGTCCGTCCTTGTGGTGGTGTGCGTACTCTGCTTCAAATCCAAGAGAGGTAGACAGACCTACACCCCTCCGGCGACTCAGCCCACTTAAGTCTAACTATGTATGAAACCCAGCCTTGAACTCTGCTCCTCTTCCTCCTGCCGCTCTCACATCTCCTCTCTTATTGTAGGTAAAAGAGAAGCAGCCGCTGAACTGTCAGTGTGAGTTGGTTCAGTTCTTGTTTACTATGAATGTTGTAGACAGTGTGTTGGCTTACGTTAGCTGGAGGACAGAGGTGAGGCTTTGTAACAGAGTTGGGTCCAGTGTGTTAGTGTTAGAAAACCAGGCTGGTGGTTTGCATGTTTGAGACTTTTAAGAAAACTTGGGAAGCACCATAACACATTATCTACTCTTCTTTTAGTACAACCTATTTCAAGATTTGGATAAAGAATGGGTATTTGCCACAAGTTTATGTTTACAATTTCGCATTTTATACTGCGGCCCCTTGGCAGTATTGCAGAGGCAACGTGCAAAGGTCTCTCAGCAGCAACGCAGATTTAGTGTTCAAAATTCACACAATAATGGACAAAAATATTCTTAAGATTTTTGGATCCAAGGTCGCAAAGTGGTTAGCAAGGAGGTTGTGGGTTCAATCCTCAGGCTCCTCAACTACACCCTCTGGGAGTGGAGTCTCCATGTCTTCCCTGTGTTACAGTGAGTTCCCTCTGGGTACTCTGGCTTCTCTGACCTGTATAAGTTGGTGAATTGGTGACTCTAAATTGTCCATAGTGAATGAATGTGAGAGTGAATGGTTGTCTGTCAGTGTTTGTCTCTGTGTCAGGCTTGTGACTAAGTGGCCATTGTCCAGGATGAACCTTGCCTAAGGCCCATAGGTGCTTACGCTCCAGCCACTCTGACAAGCAGTTAAAGACAAATACATTTTCAAGTTTGGTTTCATCAAATACAACACTGTGGAGGCACAGTGGCATAGTGGTTAGCATTTCTGCGTCACAGCAAGAAGGTCCCAGGTTCGATAACTGGACTGTGTGGAGTGTCCCTGGGCCTGTGTAGGTTTCCCTACCACCAAAAAAAAAACACAAAACAAAACAAAACCAAACATGTACAATAGGTCTCCCAAGGGGTTAGAACTCCCCTGCAAAAGAGATTCTTAATCTCAGTGACACTTTCCTGATTAAATAAAAAAAAACCACCATCTTAACCTTAAAACTTAACAAAAGTTAACTTCAATCATAGACATTAAAGAATATTCATGAACCAGGTCAAAAACTTGCAAAACCACCAGCTCATATAAGTCCTTAGGTTCTGTGCAGTATGATGTGGACTTGTCTGCTGCCAAAGCTCACTTTATTTTCATCATTTCTCAGAAAGCCTTCGAGCCCTAAATCAGATGACTCTTTAACAGTGAATCTAACCCACGACACTGAGGTTAATATCACAGCCACAGGTAGCTCCTTTTTACTGTTATTCTCATCCATATTAATCCTGTGTTCTCGTAGTCCTCAAACACTTGTGTTTCTGCCATAAGAAGTTGTTTTTGTTTTTTTCAGCTTGGTTATGTTTATTTGTTTTCATGTCAGAAAGTCAGAATATTAGTTTTACAACATACAGTATACTCCAATGGAGTTGTAACTCAAAAGTCAGATTTAACATTAGCTTCCTCAGCAATTAAAAGCTGAATGTTACAAATTTAGCTAAACTAGATTTAGCTATAAGTTATTCTGTTGGGGAAAAATACTGCATTAACAGTAATGACATTAATGGCAAGTTGTGTTACTCTTATTTGAGCAACAACTCATAGTAAACTCCTATTATGGACAATGTTTCAAATACTTGATGTACAATACACAAACTAATGAAACAGCTTCTTGTCTGTTGTGTCTCCAAAAGAGTTACATAGGTGGAAAGTCACTAGATCTATTATATTTTCTACTTTTACTTGAGTACTTTTTTGAAGTATTTTTTTTTACTTATTGGCAAATAGGGTAGTAGTAATAGTAGCAGTAAAGAAGTAGTAGTAGTAGTAGTAGTAGTAGTAGTAGTAGTAGTAGTAGTAATAGCGGTAGTCCCCATAAGTACTTTCTACTTAAATTAATTTTTAATTTCGGAATAACCCATTTTTCCCGAGTTTTTGAGGACCACATGAACGCAGCACAACAGCCATCGGTCATATCCTTCGCCTCACCGGAGTAGTGCAGAGCCATCCCTGTCTATTTTAACACCCATCTTAGAAGAACACTGTTATTAACTTAAATTTGTCTTTCCATAGTAGTAACTCTGACTTTTGCATGGGCATTGAAGTTGAAGTAAATACTTTGTGTTGACAATAGTAGCAGTAGTTAACCTGTAGCGGCTGAGTGAGATACATGTCTTTATAGTGCGTTTATCTTGAGTTGTTGCCAAAGTTTTTAGACAGTCCATTATGATCTTCTTGCAGACGCAGTGCCAGGCTATGAAGGCATAGAGGGGAGAGTGACCAATGGGACGAGAGCTAGCGTGGCGTCGCTTCCTGCTGGCGCGGGCGACAGGAGCAGCTACAGTGTTCCTGCATCAGTGTAGAGGCCACTCACACTAGGATGGTTTAAACAACTGAACAATCTTTAAAAAAAAATAAGGACTGAAAACTGAAATCCTACAGACTGTAATCTACTTGGGATCTGGATGCTCTCAGGACAGAAAGGTCAAAGGGGGGCGTGTTGTTGTGACCCTGACGGTGGCCCGCTGCTCCCTCTCCCCTCATCCTTTGTTTTTCTGTGCTTTGTTTGTTTGTGTTATTCCCACTGCTCTATGTCCAGAGTGTAAAGTATGTTTAAGGTTATGTTCACACTACAGGGAAAAGGGCACAGATCAGATTTATACTCAGTACTTTTCAATACCAAAATACCAAAATCAGATTGTTTGAAATAATCTCATATTCTCTGTATATATTATGTATTAATTTAGAGATTGTCTTTAGAAGTGAAGGATTATTTTTTTACCTTATTTATTCAGTAGTTCCATAAAACATTTGAAAACAGACATTATTTATTTAGTTTTACATTGTATTTTTATGATCACACTATTGCATTTAAACATTTTACAACAGTGCTGCGGTATAGTTGAGTTGGGAGAGCTGTGGTGCATAGGCAGGGCAACTATAGCCTTCCCATAGCCTTGTGTGTTTGAGTCCAAACTCTGACAGTTTGCCAAATGTCTCTCCCTGCTCTCTACCCCATGATTTCCTGCCATTAACAAAAGAAATCTCAAAAAAAAAAAAAAATTTTTTTTACAACAACAAAGTAAAAAAACAATAGTAAAAAAAATGTATTAGTTTTTTGTTCCTCCACTAGGGGTGTGACGAGACACAAATCCTACCAGACAAGACATGAGATTAGGTTCATTAAAAGAAGCCGAACTGAGATTGTTACACTACTTTAATACCTCGATGAAATAAATGAATGGAAAAAATCACAAAATACAAAACTTTAGATGCGTTTAAAAAAAAATCTAATTATATTCAATGGATGTCATAACATAACATAGAGTAATTATAAATGTTTTGCCTCAAACTACACTCTCGCTCCTACCCTGTAAAAAGTGCAAACCAAAACTAGTCACAAGACAGTGTTTCACTGTCATGAGAATCTTGTCACTCACTCTGATCTCACAAAATCTGGTGGCACAAGATCTTGTCACACCCCCTCCGTCCACACTAGGGGTGTAATGATACGTTTGTGCAATGATATTATATGTATTCATTAGAATTGTTTTGATATGATTCAAGAACAATATTGGCTAATTTGGAACAATAGGTTTTGATACGATTCAGCACCTTCATATCGATAATCGATACAGAAACTTTTTGCCAAAAATCATAAAAGTTTACTCTCAAATGTAGCATCGTGGCCAGGATTGATTATGTCCAGCAGACAGAGTGAAGAAAAGTTGAATATAACTTTCTTTTTTATTAAAAACACAAAAATTACATCCAAAAAGCCATATCTGGTTTTATTTTGACGTGCAAATTTCTAATATTGATATTTCTGATGATATTGATTTTTTTTTCATGTATATCAATACACACTTCCTCAAAAATGATACGATTCGATACAAAGTAATGTGTATTGATATAGTTGTATTATATTAAAAAAAAATAATACATCGATATAGTTACTGTATTGTTACACCCCTAGTTCACATCATAGTACTACAGAGTCTGCATTTACAACAGAGAGAGACTACAACTTTACAGCTAGATTTCTTTTAATGATATGGAAGGCAATGGCATATCGTCAAAGCTGAACGCAGACAGCAACCTTTTAAAATTTCAATTTTTATAAGAGTTAGTCTTGACATAGCCTTTGTCTGATTTGGTTTAGATGTGAACATTGTTTGAAACAGACTCCGCTAATCTCAAGCAAATCTGATCTGGGCCACTTCTGAGAGCAGTGTGAACATAGCTATACTCTGTCATAAGATGCTGTAGATACATTTTATCACGAGAAGTGTGTGTATATATTTTGCTTGATCCCACAGTTGAAAGATGCACTTAGAATAAAGATATTTAAGTTTTTATATGAGTTATGCACTTAGAATAAAGATATTTTAGTTTTTATGAGTTATCATCATTTCTTTCTCACTATATCTTTTCTAAGTCTAAATATAGCTTATTAGACTTTTTATACACATCCATATCATATCTTTCTGTTTGTTTGGTTTGAAAAGCCCTGAGCTTAGACTATAGGTCCATGAAGGTGATCCATTTCCTAAAAGCACAACAGAGACTTCCTTAAATGGTGGAAACAATGGAGTCTGTGAGAAACTTCCCATTTTGGCACAGTGCTTTTGGATGTGGGCGGGGCTTATTGACTCTGACACAGGGCGAGTTTGAATGCATGCAGCAGGTGGAGGAAATTAATCTCGTACGCCTTGGTAAAAGTGTGTGTGAGATAACATGGCTGAGTGGGAAGTTGTTTTTGCCTGAACACATTGTACTAAAGCGGCTAAATTAAGGTCATATTGTGAATAAGGCAAAACAGGAATGTGTTCTGGGCTAAACATTGTGGACTGACAGAAATATGAGTTCAGCCTTCATTTTTTTCCTACAAGATAACAGTAACAGGATTATGTATTGGCACGATTCCCGTTACTGGATCTAGTGTTATTTAAATGGTTTACTTGCAACCAGAAGCCTTTAAAATGTACAAAAATAAAAACCTGGTCTGGTGACTTTGATAAGTCCTATATTTTCTCCATATAAGGTATGTTTTGATGTATACTTATTATGTAATTTGATTTGTGCATAAATTGTAATGTCACATCTTTGTCTTTTTTGTCTTGCAGCAACCAGAGCAGTGGACAGGACGACAGTCAGTGTCTGGACTGAAAGGCCACCAAACGGTAAGCTATTACGCTTTACAAAATCATACAGTGGTGCCCCGCCTAAGGCCCATGTTTGATAGGATGGACCCCAACCACTTGCAGCCCCTAAAGGAATAGGCAGAAGAAGAATTAGTTTGTATTTTTAAGTGCTATTTTAACCATACACAGTGGTAAAGTAGTTAGCACTGTCGCCTCAGAGCAAGAAGGTCCTGGGTTGGATTTCCAGACCGTGTGGGGCCTTTCTGTGTTCTCTCTGTGTCTGGGTGGGTTTCCTTTTGGTGCTCCAGTTTCCTCCATCAACCTAAAACACAATAAGCTTATCCTCCTGCTAAGTACTCCTGACCAAGATCCTGGCTCATGATTCAGAGAAGGTTCCTGGGCGCTGCACTGCGGCTTCCCACTGCTCACTACAGTTTTCTCCAGCCACACCGGAGAATGCAGAGAACAAAATATAATCTGTTTACACCAATTCATCAGTAGGTTTTGTAAATCTAAATGAACTCTTGCCACTGTGCCTTACCTAATATGGCTGTCTACACTTTCACTATGAATGAATGAATGAATGAACAAATAAATAGATGGATGCCCATAAAAAGGGTCCTAGTTCAGACCAGTTTGGTCCTGTCTTAGAGCTTGTTTATTCCTAAATCTAGCACTAGTTAAGTCATATATAGTCCTATACCCAGTGGTGGAAGAAGTACTCGATTTTTTACCAAATTAAAAGTACAGATAAATGAGAAAAGATTTACTGGTACTCAGGTAAAAGTAAAGGTATCACATGTTAATTTTCTATTTAAGTATAAAAGTACTCACTTTCAAATGTACTTGTGAGTAAAAAGTATTTCGCTCAGATTCAAGAACTAATGAATCTGTTAAATGTGAGAAATTTTGTTTAAAAACTGTGCTGAAAACTAAAAGTTAACTGGTGCAGCAGGAGAAACTGAATCTGAAGGTGAGTTTTTTCTGAAGAGTACTACTTTACTGTATTTTTATACAGTAAAAAGTACAGATACTTGCTCTAAAATGTAGTGACGTAAAATTGTAAAATTTACTCAAGTAAAGTACAGATACATGAACCACTGGCTTTACCTGGTTCAGTCTTTAAAATTGATTTAGTCCTATAGTGTTGACTGATAGAAATGCGTCCTCCCTGAATAGATTCTTGTGTATAATATTCACATTACATTTCATTACATTGTTACTGTGTGAGAGGGGCAGTCAAACATCACTGCTCATATTGTTTGTTATTAAATACTGCATGTTTTTATATTGTGGAACCCTATTAAAAAAAGTTATTTTGATTGCAGCCGGTGAAGATGAGAACAGTGTAGTGTCCAACGAGCCTGACGTGGAGTACACTGAAGTGGTGCATCCACGCTCAGTAGATCCAGCAAAGGGTAAGTATTTAGCAGAATGTAAACTATGACACTTCATTACTCACTTCTTCCCTCTATTCTCTGCCCCAAAGCCATTTCCTCATCACATTCCTTTGTAGTTGATAAGGTGGACCAGCACTTCCTGGGTGGGGCCCTAATTGTACCTCATTAAAGCAGTTTTTTTGTGGGATTTCCACCTCCGCTAGAGACCTCTGAACAGGAAAGGCTGATCTGATAACTGCAGGGCTCTGTGGCTCTACGTTCTGCTCCACAGACAGAGATGATGCCGTTGCAAACTGTGACCATCACTGGGCAGATAGATCAAAAGCAGACATGATGTTGCCAAGCGTAAACACGGGTTTCTGACAAGCTTTTTGTCTCGACAGCTCCACTGAGAAAAGGCACGGACACAGTGTACAGTGAGCTCCAGAACTCTCCACATGGTGAGTTTACAATGAGCCAGTCAATTATTTTAGGAATATTTATTTATTTTTATTTCATTCATAAGTTAAAAGGAAAAAGCACAGAAAATTCATCTGAGTTTACATGTCAGCAAAATGAAAAATGTAAGTGTAGAGTAATCTTATATTATCTGCCTTTTTTTAACATAAGGATTGTAGCACTTTCATTTTTACAAAGCTGAATTTACAGAATCAACTCTAGACACAGACTGCATAATAATTTAGTCTTTTACAATTGAGATCATTACAAGATTTGAGCAGTGTGTCACAGACCATCAGCTTAATTACCTGTTTCATACTTAATATATTAAATTGTATAGATTTTTTAAATACAATAATTGTTCTTGATTGTTTGATTTCATGTTTTAGATTGTTCCATAAATGCACCTCTTTCACTGAAATATTCACTTTGGTTTTGAATCTGGGTTTTTAAAGTTTTCTGTCCCTTTCAGGCTGTAGTGACTCACTCTTTGTTCAAACCTTTTTTGAATATTTGTTATATTTGTTATTTGGTTTATACATAATTTGCAGCATACTAAAATCAACTAAATCATTAAATTTCAATACCTTGAATTTATTCATAAGATTGAGAGATGAGCAATCCCTCTGATACCATATCTATCAAGTTTCTGAAGTAGTCTTGACTAATCCGTTACATCAAAAGCCTTTTTTAAGACGATAAAAATACTTACAAAATAATTATTATATATTTCTGTGGCTATTTTCTCTGTTAATTCCATGATTGCCATTGCTGTAGAGTGATTTGTCCAAAAAACATAGCAACTATTATTAAAAATGTTTTGTTTTTCAATAAATTTATCCAACGTTATCAAGACTTTTTCTAATATTTTGGAAAACTGTGGAAGCAGTGATACAGGTCTGTAATTTGAGAAGTTATGTTTATTCCCAATTTTGAGGAGTGGTACTATTTTGGCTATTTTCATTTCTAAATAGATGACAATAATACTTAAAGCAGTCACAAACACTATTTTAGCCTATTTTATGTGAGTATGTGAGATGTAAAAGCCATAATACCAAGATATTTTTATAAATATTTGGATAGAGACCACTTAAGACGGTCGGTGAAAGCGAATGAGGTAATGATGTAATGGGAATGAAAGGGTAATGGAGGGAGTTGCTAGTTACTTTGGCCCTAAGGCAGGTTACACCCAATGACCAGTTTGTTGCCTGACAGAGTATCTTTGTTTCAGACCTGCAACTAACTGGCCTTTGGGTGTAACCTGCCTTAGGGCCACAGTAGCTGGGATAGACAGAGCCCCTCCTCACCTCCCCATTACCAGTAATGGAAATAAGTGTGGGTTAATTTATTGACAGAACTTAATATGGTATAGGGTTTCAACTGCCTGGAAAAATGTTTGGAGACATATTGCTAATCTATATTATACTTGAAATAATTATCGAAGTGTTTATTGAATTTATGGCAACTGTAATAAAATGGTGGCTCTTTTGTTTTTGGAAAAAGGACACAGCTTGTTGTATGGAAATGTAATCAAGCCATTTGTTTGTAGGCTGCACACAACTCCTGGATGCATCATTACATACCCATTTTGTGATCCTTGTACAAAACAATGCCTTTGCTATTTGAGGCATTTCTGGATCATGGCTCATTTTATTCCCAAGATGAAATATATCTTACCCATCGAAGGAGAGATTAGTCAAGGAAAGCTCTTTAGGCATAACTATATCCTGTTAGTGCTGGCAGGAACTTCCTGTTGTTAGAGCAGTAGCCAAACACTGCATCTGTCTCTCACCGTACTGCTAATGCTTCCTATTTACTGAAGACAAAGGAGACTAGAGATGAAGTGTCTGAAAGAGTGAAAGAAGACTTCAAACACTGACTCAAACCACAGAGACAGGTGTTTTTTTGTTACTGTGATGTCTAAAGCCTGCGGTGCAGGAACAAATGAGTCAGAGTGGTCAGAGGTCAGGCAGTGGCCACTGAATAAAAACAAAACTCTGTGCTGATCCATGCTGTTTCTCCACAGGTGAGGTCAACCATCACGCCTATGTAAGTAAACCTCTACTGTTGTGTTTTTGTTTTTCCCACTTCTTCGAACTTCACCTGAATGAGATTATGGTTTAAACATGTTGTGAAGTAGTATGTGCTCAGAAAATGTCATAGCTACTTAGGGGAGAAACAAGTTAAAGAAGGGTCTGTTACTTATTGCAAAATGTATATAATCACTCTATTCAGTCTTATTCAGAGACAGGTAAAAACTATTTAAAAAATAAGTTATCTGGACATTGTTTGAGTTTTGATTGTGGCACTGACAGTCCCACATACATCACCCACCCACACTGTTCCCACCAGCCAATACAATTACCAATATATTACCAATAAAACAGATAAAAAAGCCTGTATACACCTGTACAGTTTATGCTTGCATGCTTTAGCCTTCAACATGTTGTTTTAGGCAACATTGTATGGCAGCTTTTGTTTTAAGGCATGGAAAAACTGAGAAATGCAACATGCCAGGGATTTAACACTATCCAAATCTCATGGTGTGGCATTATCACAATATTAACTTCACAATATGATATTTATTGCAGTATTGTGGGGAAGCTCACATTATTGTAGAAATGCTCAAGATAACAAAATGTATTTTATAAAAATGCCCCAATGAGCCTTTAGTGCATTCATTATTGTCATATTTCACAAGATTAAGACTAAATAAGTGTTTAATAACAATAATTGTGTCATGTTGGCTACACTGCAACAGAGCAAAGGATCATAAATAAATAAATAATAAATAAATCTTTATTTATATAGCACTTTTAAAAAACAAGGTTTACAAAGTGCTGAACAGCACACAGCAATGTAAGACAATAAAATCAACAAAGAAAAGACACATGCAAGAGTGCAATAAACCAGACAGAAGTACCAAAATAAAAAGTCATAGTAAAATAAATAAATAAATAAATAGGTTATAAAAATGCCAGCCGATAAAAATGCGTTTTAAGAAGTGATTTAAAAGATGACACCGATGGTGCCAGCCTTATCTTCTCAGGCAGGTCGTTCCAGAGTCGAGGGGCTCGGACCGAAAAAGCTCGGTCACCTTTTGTCTTGAGTCTCGACCCTGGAACAGCTAAAAGGGACCTGCCTGAGGATCTAAGGCTGCGGGGAGGCTCGTAGGGCGTTAGCAACTCAGCAATATAGCTGGGTGCCAGACCCAAACGAGCTTTAAAAGTAATCAGTAAAATCTTAAAATCAATTCTAAAACGCACAGGGAGCCAATGCAGCGAGGCTAAAACAGGGGTAATGTGTTGGTGTCTGTTAAAACCAGAGAGAAGCCTAGCTGCTGCGTTTTGAACAAGTTGGAGGCGAGAGAGGGATTTATTGTCAAGACCTGAGAGGAGAGAGTTGCAGTAGTCGAGTCTGGAAAAAATGAGAGCATTGATAACTTTTTCCAAATCGGACCGGGAGAGAACTGGTTTGATTTTACTGATGGTGCGGAGCTGAAGGAAACAGGACTGGGTGACTTTTTTGATGTGAAGATGAAAATTTAAATTGGAATCGAATATAACACCTAAGTTTCTGGCAGCGGGGGTGATGTTAGAGGAAAGAGGGCCTAGACTGTCTTCAATATGGGCGGTGGAGTGAGGAGGGTTGATTAAGATAATTTCTGATTTTGAACTGTTGAGTTGTAGAAAGTTTTGTGCCATCCAACTGTTCACTTCGTTGAAACAGTCTAGTACAGCAGCTAGGCTTCCAGTGTCCCTTGGTCTCAGCGGGAGGTATATCTGTGTGTCATCCGCATAACAGTGGAAGGACACGTTATGGCGGGCTATAACGTGTCCTAGGGGGAGCATATAAATAGAGAATAAAATGGGACCTAAAATAGAACCTTGCGGAACACCACAGGCAATGGGGGCAGAGGAGGACGTAAAATTGCCAATGGTGACTGCAAAGGTTCTGTCTAAAAGATAAGAATAAAACCAATCAAGTGCAGTGTCTGTGATGCCAACCCACGTTCTAAGACGATCAATTAAAATAGCGTGATCAACGGTATCAAACGCAGCACTCAGATCTAAAAGGATTAAAATTATGCTCTCTCCTCTGTCTGAGGCTAAAAGAAGGTCATTAGAGACTTTGAGGAGAGCTGTTTCAGTGCTGTGTAGTGCTTTAAAACCAGACTGAAATTTCTCAAAGATGTAATTATCATTTATAAAACCTAAAATCTGATTAGAAACGACTTTCTCTAAAACTTTGGATAAAAAGGGAAGCTTTGAGATCGGTCTAAAACTGTTCAAATCAGTGGTGCTTAAGTTAGGCTTTTTTAAAAGAGGTTGGACCACAGCATGTTTAAAACAGGAAGGGACAACACCTTCTGACAAGGACAGGTTAATAATGGATAAAATGCTGGGCCCAACTGTACTAAAAACATCTTTGAGGAATTTGGTGGGTATGACATCAAGACTGCACGTGGTTGTTTTCATGTGAAATAAAACATCAGCTAAAGAGGGGAGTGATAAAGGAGTAAAATTAGTAAAACAATTAAAACCCTTGGGAAATTCTCTTATTACAGTAATGGTGTGACTCGGAGCAATTATTTGATTTCTTATGTCGTTGACCTTTTTAACAAAGTGATTTAAAAACAGTTCACACAGTTCTGTGGATGCATCCTTAAAATGACAGGGCTTCGGGTTAGTGATTGAATCTAAAACCTTAAATAAAACTCTAGGATTGGATTGATTTATTGTAATAATATTAGAATAAAAAGTTGTCCTTGCTTCTTTGACTGCTTGTTGATAGGATTTAAGACTTTCTTTCCATGAGAGATAAAAAACATTTAGCCTGGTCTTTTTCCATCTTCTTTCATTTTGCCTGCAGACCCTCTTTAACAATTGAGTGTGTTCATTGAGCCAGGGTTGGGAAATTATGTTGGGTTTTCTCTCTTTAAAAGGAGCAACAATATTTAAAATAGAATTTGAGATTTGATAAAAAGAAGAGACCAGCTCTACCAGGCTAAAATCTGTACTAAAAGCAGTCGAGGAGGCTGAGGTAAAAAGTTCAGAAAACCTAGATGCAGAAGAGGAGTTAAAAACACGAGAGTGGAAAGGTAAACCTTGAGTAACAGACTGTGGACATAAAATAACATTAAATAAAACAGCTTTATGATCAGACACACAGATATCCTTAGTTGAAAAATTGCCCGGGCTGAGACCAAAGGATAAAACCAAGTCCAGTGTATGGCCCTTTGGTCTATGTAGTTCCCTCTGCTTTTTACCATTCTTCTCCAACAAAGCAATGATATTATCCCTGGGAGCTTATTATTTGATATTGTAAAAGTCCAAAATGATACTGGGAGACTTTTCAATATCACGATATTGCCAATATTGTTACAATATTGTTCTCTACAACATACCTTCTGCATTTTATAATGTACAATAAACATTAATTTAATAAAATGCTTAAATGTGAATTTAGGATAGATAGATGTTTACCATATACAGATCCTGTTTAAAAGCGTTTGTAGCTCATTAACATTTAGCATATTTTTGAATGACTAAAACCATTATGTGAAACAAAGAATATGATTTGTCATTGTCACTGTATACAACCTGAAATGTTAAGTGATACAACAATATGTCATTTAGCAATACAATCAGTGGTAAAACTTCATTTGAAACCTTGCTGTATAATAATGCAGGTTGTTAGTAAAGTTCAAGTTACTGCTATTGCACTGCGCGCCTCATTCTCTGCCCGTGGTCCTGACCCTGTCCCGGCCTGTGGCAGGACCCAGGGATGGAGGAAAACGCCTGTCACAGTTTCCAGTGGAGAACAAAGCGTTTTTGGGCCGTGGCTTCCTTCCCTATCGCCCCCTCACATCAACCCTGAAACTCAGTCCAATTACCTTCAGGACCATCCCCCGCGCACTGTCCCCTTATAGCAGTCCTTAATCATCTCTACCCCAGACCGCAGTGTTTGTCCCTTAGAGGCACCAGTAGCACCCAAATCTGAAAAGTAACGGTTTAAGGAAGTGACATAATCATCTAAAAACGGCTACTTCTTTTATCAGTGGAGCGTCCTGATTGGAGATAATGCATTTACAGTTTAATATGTCTCAGTATTATGTTTTGTCTGCATCTCCGGAAACAGACCTTCAGCAGACAATGTGGAGTTTGTACAAAAGAAAAGAAAATACAGCTATATTTTTTCAGAGCATTATTGAGTTTTTGCACCAGAAGTAATAAGGATTAGCACTCAGGTGGTTAGGGAGAGGCATAAAAACTCATTTTAAAATTAGATTTGAACTCATATAGGAGCAATTTAGAAGACCGAAATATTACCATTCACCACAAAGGAGTGCTTCTGTAAAATTGTAGCTGTGTTTTTTATATCTTCATGTTGTCTAAGTATCTAAAAACAACCGAACTGAGTATAGAGAAAAGATAAATTTTACATACGCTATGAAGTTTTTGAAGTAACTTTTTTTTTGGACTGCATTATCTAGGTAAAAACTTGCTCTGTTGAACACATTTATTAGTTCATGAAGTAAGAGGCTGGTTCAATCAGTGGCTGGTTGGCTCGGCTCTTATTTAAATTTTTTAATGTGGAATATTAGTAAAAGCTATAAATTAATGTTTATTTTAGTCAACTTATATGACAAGAATCACTACACACACAGTATACATTGAATTACTAAACAAAAAGGGAATAGGCCAGAAAACCATGCATAAAATCATCTAATACAGTAATATAATAAATAAAGACAGGTGACACTATGGAGTCTGCAATGTTTTCTTGTTTATTTTACAAATTGTGTTAAATGTAATTATTAATATCTGCTAAGTTGGACATTTATAGCCATTAGTAGTAGTCAAGATCTAGTGCAAGTGTCTGGCTATGAGAGAAAGACTCTGGATTATTCTTTCTCTGTGCGTCACTTTAGATACATTTAGACTGGTGTTAATGGTAAGGTCAGCAGCAGAAAATAGGTAGTGAGATTTGGCCACCAATATGAGAAGGGTATTATTTGGTTAGTTTGTTGTAGCTTGACTGTGCTCTATGTCTCTGCAGGGATCAGTGGAGTACGCCGAGCTGAACACCGAACAGCCCGACATCAATAACTACCCTCCAGAGGTCAACCACTACCACCAGGACCTGCCTGTGCCGGTGGATTAACTCTTCTACTGTCTCCTCTTGTCCCGCACTGATCTGCACTACGCTCCTCTGCACACTCTTCACCTCTGTTACTGCTGCTGGTGCCATAATGGACTGCTGAAGCTGTACATATTTGTGATTTTCTAATAAAGGCTTGTTGTACTTTTTAATGTTGGGTAATGATATTTGTGTTAAGTGGTAAGACAAAAAGGACACATTATTTTAAAACATTTCCCATATTAGAAAAGTTGCCCTGTTCAAATATTGTAAGAGAAAGAGCAAAATAAGCCTATATATATTCTTATTGCTATATTTTAACGATTACATACAAGCACAGTATAGTATGTAAAGGATTATTTCTAGGCATATTGTTGTCCACCTTTTAATCAAACAAACAAACACCTAAAGTCAAGTAAGAGTTAATTTTCTTGATCTGTGATTCAAAAAACAAATTATTTTTACAGAAACACTTGTGTAATGTAATGAGCCATATGGATAAGCCAGTGCCTTGGAACAATTTATTCAGGCCAATCACACAAACACAGTATACAATGAACTTACGGTTCCAATATCTCCTGCCGTCTGTCCATGTGTTTTTTTGTTTTTTTTTTACTTTGACACAGCTGGGAATGCAGTCCACGTGTCCACCACTAGAGGACGCTGTTAAGTAAACAGCTCTCCTCTCCATAAGCCTACAGTGCCTTGTTGCTAGTTCCATCTTGTGGCAAAACATTGTAATTTACTCAGCGAGGCAATTTAGTTAGACTTTTTTTCAGTGCTCATTTACAGCGAGTACCCAGGTCCGTACACAGGATTTTAGAAATACTGAGGTCTCTCATGTTGATGTAAGTCCTGGTTTAGACCTTGTTTATTACTTGTTTAGACCTCATTTAGTCCTGGGTTGGTCCTGGTTTAGATTTGGTTTAGTCCTTGTTTAGACCTTATTTAGTCCTGGTTTGGTCCTTGTTTAGACCTGGTTTAGTCCTGGTTTATACCTGGTTTAGTTTTGGTTTATACCTGGTTTAGTCCTGGTTTATACCTGGTTTAGCCCTGGTTTATACCTGGTTTATACCTGGTTTAGTTTTGGTTTGTACCTGGTTTAGTCCTGGTTTATACCTGGTTTAGTTTTGGTTTATACCTGGTTTAGTTTTGGTTTATACCTGGTTTAGTCCTGGTTTATACCTGGTTTATACCTGGTTTAGTTTTGGTTTATACCTGGTTTAGTTTTGGTTTATACCTGGTTTAGTCCTGGTTTAGTTTTGGTTTATACCTGGTTTAGTTTTGGTTTATACCTGGTTTAGTCCTGGTTTATACCTGGTTTATACCTGGTTTAGTTTTGGTTTATACCTGGTTTAGTCCTGGTTTATACCTGGTTTAGTTTTGGTTTATACCTGGTTTAGTCCTGGTTTATACCTGGTTTAGTCCTGGTTTATACCTGGTTTATACCTGGTTTAGTTTTGGTTTATACCTGGTTTAGTCCTGGTTTATACCTGGTTTAGTTTTGGTTTATACCTGGTTTAGTCCTGGTTTATACCTGGTTTAGTCCTGGTTTATACCTGGTTTAGTCCTGGTTTATACCTGTTTTAGTTTTGGTTTATACCTGGTTTAGTCCTGGTTTATACCTGGTTTAGTCTAGTATAAGAAAAATACGGAGGTCTGGACCTCTGTGACCTCTATGGTGCGTACAGCCGTGCATGTATCACTTATGCACACGTGAGGCTATTGTTTTAGTTGAATTAAATGTGAAGTTCCCTATAGCCAGCATCATATGAATTATTCTTTGTTCCATACAACAATAGCTTAGCAAACTGTAGCTTATCTAAACTGTAACAGATTGTTGTAATATCAACAGTATTTTACTGTAATATGCTCAGTACATTACTGTAAAAGGTTCATACGGTAGACTACTGTAATGTGCATTGAATTGTGGGGGGGAAATAAAATTACAGTAGTGAATTTAGGTGGGAAAATCTGACCAATAGGAAGAGAGATTTGGCAGATTTGCATAAGATGACATTTTTGTCAGTAGGTGGAAGAGAACCACACAGAGGTTACCTGCAGATTGTATCCCCACTCACACTTTAATAAAAGTACGTACCTATATTATATATATTTTATATTATTATTATGATTACATGTTTAACATTGTTTAGCTTGTAGAAATGTATACTCACTTTTATACTTACAAGATAACAGAGTCAACTAATATTCCTTATGTCAGTTACATGTGCTAGCTAACCATAAACTGAAATAATAAACTGTATTTTTTGTCTGTTTATGATGTTAAGAAATTTAATATAATTTGTAAAAAAAATTTAACTAAATTAAACTTAAAAGAATCCAATAATAACTTAGCACCTAATGACAACTGACAACACTGACTTCATATTGTGTCCAATCAATGAAAAATATTTATTTTACATTTTCAGACGGTTTCTCTAAATGAACAAGAAGCAGGGGTCTGTCAGGAAGCAGGAGGTGCACTCAGGTAACTGACCAAATCTGTTAATACAACTGAATATTGTTTCATTCTGTTACATCAAGAATACACTGTACTGAATGTAGAAATACATTTTGTTCTCTTTGTCTTTTAAGTTTTTTTCTGTTCTTTCTAAATCTAGGTAAATTGTTTCCAAGTCCAAGGCTGAACTGGAACTTTTTCTCCTGGACATTACTTCCTTCAGCTGCTAAAACTTCTAACAGGAGGAGCACTGGAGGAGAACTGTGAGTCACAGATGATGCCAGCCCAGACCTCCTCACAATCATCTGTGTAACACTGGATATGTCCTGGCCCATCACAGCACTGGGCTTGGGATTTTTTTCACTTAAAGTCTGCTGATTATTTTAAAACAGTGTATTGGAAATCTATATATGCTGTGATGTTTTAGTAAAAAGTGAGGAAGTGTATTGTTAAATTGTTTTTGGGTAATGCATTATAAGTTATGTAGTCTACTTCACTCTACAGATAATACACACACTGTTCACAAGGAAATCATTCAGTGTGTTTAATGAGACCACACAAGTTCTTTATTACAAAAAATGTTATTTTCATTTTGATGTTCTACATCTTTAGTGATTCTGTTTATGGCAGACTTGTTTATGTATTTTTATCCAATCAACTGTGTAAACTGTGTGTTTTTAATAAACTGACAGAAATCAAGACAGCCTTGTTTTATTTTTACTGTAAGTAATATTACAATAGTTGGTGTAATTACTGTAAAACATAATACAGTAATAATATTGTATTTTATATTACAGTAATACTGTAAAATAATTATACAGTAGAACTGCTGTGGTTGCTATTACAGTAGTACTGTAAAACTGGTCTACAGTATCACTACTGTAATAGAATTTACAGTAACTTACTGGCGATCAGCTTCCAGTGAGCTACTGTAAAATCTACAATAAAATTTTAACAGTGTAGTTGCTCCTGCGTATCACTAAACAACACTCATACATGTATTTTGATTTGAGTCATATCTTAAAACATGAATAAATGAATTTTTGCTCACAGAGGAGGCCACCCTCATGGCCATCTGATCAAGATTAGATTAAAATAGATACCTAATTAATCCTGAAGGAAATTTAGGGCAGTGAATGTATTTGCACACACCCACATCACTTTTATTATGTGATTTTTCTTTTGTTGACGTTTTCAGGCATGTAATACTCAACCAGTCAGGGCAGACATAATTATCTCATTGCACGTAATGTGGCCAAAGTTAATTACTAACATTACCTGCTATACAGCATAGTATGCCTTTAATGCTTACAATACACTAAGCCATGCCAATATACAATTTCCTACTGGCTCTTATAGTTTGTCAGCCTCTCACCACCAATTATATTATTTGTTAAATATGAGAACCATATAAATCTAAAAAGTACTGGGACTTCAAAATTATATTACTCAAGAAGAAGTAAAAATATATGAGATAAACTTATTTTTCATCTCTGTGGCTGGCTGCTTTTAAATGGCAGAACTAGTAGAAATAGTTATAGTAGAAGCAGTAGTAGTGATAGTAGTAGCAGTAAGAGTAGTAGCAATAGTGGTATTAGTAGCAGGTATAATCGCAGTAGGAGCAGGAATAGCAGTAGTAACAGTGGTGGTAGTAGTAAGAGTAGTATTTGAAGCAGCAGCAAAAATAGATAACAAAATGGTTACTTAAAAATTCATTTAATGTAAAGTTTATTTAATGTACCTTTGTGTTGTCTGTGACTGTGCAGCAAAATCTACAACTACTATTGCTATTTCTGCTGCTTTCTCCACTACTGCAACTACCATACTGCTATTAACAATGTTACTACTACTATTACTACTACTGCTACCACAACAGTCAATCCACTACTAACACTACTAAAACCAGGGCTTAAAACCAGGAGTAAAAAAAGTAAAAAACCAAAAGTAAAACAAAAAATTGTAAGTTTACTCATTTAAAGATGAAAAAATACAAAGTAAACGTAACAATTTTGTCTCAAATTTAAAGACATGTCTTACTATTCTTAATTAAATGTACAACTCTCTGTATTATATAATTTTGTCTTTGCAATAACCAGCTTCATGAAATGGTAAAACTTCAATTTATAACTTTAATTCATGCGCTTTTTATATTGAAAGAGACCAAAGTTATGATGTTTTAGTGCAACAGAGAGGGTGTGTAGGAACGTGTGTAATTCAGAAAACAACAGACCTCAGATAAAGATTGATGAGGGTCGTTTGTCTGTTTGTCTGAGAGCTGCTGATGTGGCGCTGATCAAGGAAGTCACAGTTCCTTATGTAAAGCCACTAATCAAACAGGCAGTACCAAATTTACAGCATTTGCATTAACCCAGTCCTCCCACACAATACATACCACATGTAGTACAAGTACACAACACACATAGCACAGTAAATAAGTCATCAGAGGTTGTCAATAAATACTCAGACTTGCTGAAAAGAGAGACAACAAACCCCCAAAACTAACACTAAGAGACACAGATGCAAAGCTCTAAGTAATTGTGCCATCTCAATACTTTAGTCATGACATACTTTTGGTAGCAGTAATAATAGTAAAAGTAGTAGCAGCAGCAGTCAGCTAGTACTACAGTATTAGTAGTAGCAGCAATAATAGTAGTTGCAGCAGTAAGTACTTTCTACTTAAGTAAACTTTCCACTCAGTATATATATATTTTTTTACTTTTGACTCATGTAATAATGTTGCTAAATACTTTTCCATCTATTTGTGTAATATTATAAAGTAACAGTACTTCTTCCACCTCCCCGCCAGTGAGTCATCTTGCAGACATTGTTAAAAAAAAAAAAAAAATGTATTAAGTCCACGTCATCTTCAGGCTTCCCTCAAATTGAACGTCCTGCAGCAGTAATGTCAGGGACAGCGTTGACATGGCAACAGTACAGACCTTTACACAGAGGGGGAAAGTATACGTAGATACTTTTACTCAAGTAATTTATCTAAGTACTTATTTTGAAGAGTATGTACTTTCTGAAGACATTTATATGTGAAACATTCATTACCAATATTAGTAATGCTGCTATTAAGTGGCCGCAGTACTAGTGCATAGTTATAGTAGTGGTGTAGTATAGTAGCAGAAGCTCTAGCAGCAGTAGTAGTGGTGGTGGTAGTAGCAGTGAGAGTAGTAGTAAAAGTAGTATTAGAAGCTGCTTTGTGAAATAGTAGCAAATATTTTTGACTTAAACTTTAAACACTGCATACTTTGTTACTGTTACTTTTTCATTGGTAATATTATTTTACAGTAACAATACATTTACATGAGTACAGATTTGTAGTACGTCTTCCACCTCTGCATTTATCTATAGTTACATTTACTGACGAATGTTCATATGTGTCTCTGACCACATCCTTATTAAAATCTTATTAAGCTTTAATGAGCTGACTTAATATAAATGGTCAAAGCATTAGCTTCAGCTCATGTGGAGGCTGTGGCCTCGCTGTTATTTCTGTCCCTCTTCACTGAATCCATTATTAAACTGCATTACTGCAGTACACGGTGTAGTCATTCATATGAACAGTCACATCTCTCAGCAGCAAATCCTTTTTTGAGCTATTGTCACAAAACTGCTCATTTTGTGTCCACTTTTAAACCATTTTTTTTTTTCTAATTTGAGGCTATAGAGAAATACATGGGCTATATACTGTTAATGAATATTATTTCCACTGAGGTGCTAACTAAGGCTTCCTCCCATCAAAGACATGCATGTCAGTGATGTATGTAGCGTGGCTTAATCAGTGAATAAATGAAGGTCCAGAGCAGCTGGGATGGTCCCAGTCCACTGGATAAATAAATAGAAGATGAATGAGACATTGACCGTAATAAGGTCATGTATAAATTACATGTAAAGATTAAATTTACAATTTGGATCCATGTTTTTCTTGCACAGTAAATTTTTTCCTTATGTTCACAATTAATGACAATATAATAGATTATAAAAAAAAAAATAAAAAATACAAGGTTTCAGAGGTGGACGGTGTTCTCAAAACCTGTACTCAAGTAAAAGTACTGTTACTTCAAAAATAATATTACTCAAGAAGTACAAAAATTTGACCTGAGTACAAGTTAAAAAGTATTGTGTAAGTGTAAAATTGACTTAAGAAGAAATGAAAGAAAGTACAATTACATTTGTAATTTTTTGCGTAACCCCCTATACCAAAGAGTAAAAAAAATATTTTCACTTGTTTAGAAAATTTAAAGTTAAAGTATGTTCTACAAAATGTACTCAGAAAGTACATTCTCTTTTAGATACTTTCAAGGTTTCTTTTACTGGTAAAAAAAAAAAAAAAGCAATAGAGTGTGATTAGATAATGAAAACATATATTTTTTAATATATCTGCTTGGTGCTGTACACTAGTTGTTTTCACTTTTACTAAATATGTAATTGTGAGATTAGTAGAATTAGCTGTGGTATTATTAGGATTTCTAGTAGTAGTAGTAGTAAGGGCAGTTATAAGGGTAGTTGTAGGAGTAGCAGTAGTAGTAGCAGCACTATAAAGTAGTACTACTACTAAGGTAGCTGCAAGTTCTTTCTCCTTAACTAAACTTTACATCAAAAACTTTTACTTAAGTTACAAATTTATTAGATTACTTTTTCTCGAGTAATATTATTTTGGAGTTTACTTGAGAAAATAAAATGTACTAAAATAATGCTGCTGAGTCATTCATATTATTACAATTTCAACAGCACTGTGTATTATTTCCTCACTCTTCGGTGCAGCGCTGATGTGGCCAAACCAACTGCTCAAGTGACAAACTGTCTTCAGCTCAGCCAATAGGAGTACGACACTGAGCTGCATCCTTGACACCACAGACTTTGATAGTTACAAGAAAACAACTTTACATTTTTTTACACGCTTTACTGACAAAGTAGCTCTCAGCAGTGGCATAGTTATGGAGCAAATCTGTTCAAAGCAAAGCAAACATTACAGCCCTGAAACCATTAACTGATTACTGTGCTCACAAAGGCTGCAGGTAAACACTGGTAGATACGTTATCTCTACAACTCATGGCATAAATGAGAGTTGGTGACATAAAGGTACTAAATTAATGCTCCTTTTTCTGCATCCTCATTATATAGCAACCAATATTCAAGTTTTTTCAATGCTGAGAGGAGATGGCTCGTCTGATGAAACCGGATGAGTCAAAATGCATTTCTCATACAAATGTTTTTCAATGGGTCATGAACAACTGCAGCAAAATTTGTGGGTTTGTGGGTTCTTGACTTCCTCTCACCGTCCAAACACATTCATGTGTTAGGTGAATTTATGAAATTTATAACATTGCCCCTAGGGAATGAAAGTGAGAGTAAATGGTTCCTTTGTCTGTTCATGTCTCTGAGTTAGCTCTGTGACTAACTGTCCAGGGAGTAATGTACCTCGCCTAAGGCCCATAGTTGATGGCAAAAGCTCCAACCTGTGAATGAATGAATGAATAATCTCTTTGAGATTTCTGTTGACATGCATGTACCAATGAGCCACTCCATGTATTAGCTGATAAGATCTTATTGAGTTGAATAATTGACTTAGTTTGACTTATTTTTATTATCATTTAATTTTTTTTCATATCCCAGAGAAAAGTATTTTTAATGACCAACATGATGAAATCTTGCATTGAAATCCCTCTTCATTGTGTTTCTGTGTGGAATCACGTAGCCTAAGCATCCCAACCCCTGCCTGCATCATAATTACAGAGCTGTTCATCCTCATGCTTTTACTTTGAATATACAGCTTCAAAACTATAATGCTCACTTTGTGTAAATATTAATGTTGATCCGATAAGGCTACATTTCAACCCATGTGAGGTAATGAATGTGAAAGGATTAAAGAGCCTATAAACACATAATCCGCCTTACTTTGGCTGTTTTCTCAGTGTTATCTGCTGAGGTCTGCCAGCGGCGCGGAGGAGGCAGCTGTGTTTTTCACTTCCAGGTGGCGCGCGCGGCGGTCCAGTCACATTTCAACACGAACTGCTTTGGGCCTGATAAATGCGCATGCGCAGCACCGTTGACCTCCGGTTTCTGCGTGCACTGCCACGTTAGTAGCGGTAGACACAAAATACCAGCTACTCTCCCAGCCTTAAACAAGAAAAAGACCGCGACCAGCACCGTCTCTGCCGCCCGAAGCCCCCGCCGCACGGTCCCGCTGCTCTCGTCTCTCTGTCCGGACACAAACTCGACGCCAAAATGTGGAAGTTTATCCTGCTGTGCTCCCTGGCCGTAGCCCGAGCAGAGATCACTGAGGAGGAAGATGTCCTGGTGCTGAAGAAAAGTAACTTTGACGAGGCCCTCAAAGCTCACCCTAACATCCTGGTTGAATTCTGTGAGTAATTTTAGATTATAAACCTCTGAATGCATTCATTTCTAAACCACAGTGTCGCCGGTGTTTCCTGCTAAAGTGGCCGCTGTAGCTACATGTTAGCACTAAACTTTGACACTAAAGTTGCCGCTCTCCTGACCAAACCTACTCATGCCGTGTCCACTAATGCACCGTATGGATCCATTTAACCTAAAATAACTAATGCAGGTTATCTGAAAAAAAGGTCGTGAGATACCAGAACGGACTAGCCCCTGCTTGCGTCTCCCATTGATAAGATCATAATTTACATCCATGGCCTTACCCTCTCCTTTAAAATGGACTCCGAAGCATTTTCTCCAAATGAATTGAAGCCAGTGAACCGTGCTGTGAAGTTCATTCATTTCGACTTAAGGCTCGCTTTGATCACGTTACAACTCGAGTTTAACCACTCTTTAATTGGCTTCTGCCCTATTAACATGACCGGTTTAACATTTTGTGTATTTCCACATTTAGTTTTGTTATAATTAAGTAATGACTTTGTTCCTGGCACTCGTACAGCTTCTGTATTTGACAGTAAATAGAAAAGTGTTTTGATCGTTATGCATGATGTGTTTTTCCTTTCTCAAAAGTTTCAATTGTTTGAAGTTGTTTCAGTAGTAGTTTCACTTTTAGATAAAGCAGCTCTTTGGTTTTTAAACAGGGCCTTGCACGCACGTCGTTAAACACCACACTGCAGTCTGATTACATTGAGTTAAATTAGCCAGGAGCCATGAAATTTACTTTTCTTTGGTCTACATTTTGGCACCTCGGAGGCCCATCCCGCTGCACTTTAGCGGCTTGTTGACCCGCACAGATTGTCTGTCAAATGACTGGCCCAGTGAGAAATGGCCAGGGGCGAGTCTATCCAATAGGCTCAGGTTTGGGAGGGACTGTGGAGTCTGAGCGTGCACACGTCCTTCAGCGGGGCGGGATCTCTGTGCAGTTGTGGAGCTAGGGCGACGTGTACTTATACTGAACTTATAAAAAGTTCATCAACTGTTTTCAGGGCAATAGACAAGGAAGTTTTCTCTAATGTGATGCAATATATCTTGTCACTTTATTTGACGTGTCACTTAGACACAGGTTATCTGTTTCAGTCATACACTTCTCGTTTTAAAAGCTACCTGGCCTTACAGTTATCATTCATTCTTGCACCAACACAGTACAATGACGAGGCTTGTTTTCTTTTATCTAACTGATTTATCTACTGGGTGGAGACTTCTCTCCTGTTGAAAAGCTGATACATTTCGCTTAATATTTGTCTTAAAAGTATAGAAAGTATTGTAGTTCAGCCATTACTACTAACAGAATATGGTATATAAGTGAAGCATGTACCTGTAATAAAAATAATACTCAGTATAGTCTGTCTGTTTTTATCAATCTGGCTTCAGCACCAGTTTTGATATCAGAATCTGTCTGTACTGTTGCCTTTATTGCAGTTAAACTAATTTATTTTATTCCAGTTAATATAATCAGCTTCGTGTCAATAACACAGGCCATTGTTTGCCCCACAGATGCCCCATGGTGCGGTCACTGCAAGGCCCTGGCTCCAGAGTACGCCAAAGCTGCCGGTATGCTGAAAGCAGAAGGCTCCGAAATCCGCTTGGGTAAAGTGGATGCCACAGAGGAGACCGAACTGGCCCAGGAATACGGCGTCAGGGGGTATCCCACCATCAAGTTCTTCAAGGGAGGAGAGAAGGCTTCACCCAAAGAGTATTCTGGTGAGATTTAGGCAAAACAAATTTAATATATTCTTCTTTCCCTTTGGCTTTTCTTTTCTGGGGTCGCTTCTGCAAATCCTCTGCCTCCTAGTGTCCAGTGATTCACATTTATTTAGTTTAGTTTTATGTCGGATGCCCCTTCTGACCCCATTTATCTAGACTTAGGACTGGCACAATGATTGGCTATATTAGTTTACCTGCAAAAATAAACATAAAAAATTGTGAAAGTTTTTTTTTTTTTTTTTTTTTTTTTTTGTGACTGCAAGGTTAAAATGTCAGAAGATCCTTTTTTGACAAACTGATGCAATATTGAGTAAGCCTTATCTTTTTCAAGCAAGTGCATAATCTGTAGAGCAGACTTCATAGATGTGAATCCTGCTCAGTGCTTGCCTTTATTTTTTTTTTTTACATCCTGGTAATTTAATCTGAGTCAGAGCCTGGCCTGTGTGTCAGCCAATCAGCTCTGAGCAACACTTTTGAGTCAGATTCTGGGCGGGGCAATCTCTGCACGTTCTGCTCATGCTGACTGTAAGGGGGCCGGCAGCGTGGAGGAGAGATGTGCAGATCTTCACGTCGCTCTGTCTGTGTTGGGCCAAGCCGGGTCGGGTTTGGGTAAAGGGAGGGGTGAGGAGGCAGCAACCTTCTTTGGTCCTGAGACTTCTGACGATGCAAAGCACCACTTAAGTCTACGTGCTCTGTTGCCTTGTGTTTCACTAAAGTTGCTGCTTGCTTGCATCACTGCCCCGGTCTGAACCAGGACTCAGAAACTGCTGTGTAATTGAAGTTGTTCCCTATTTTTTAAACCAGTTACCGTTTAGTTTGCAGTAGCATTCCCTCTGATGCTCCATATTTCATTGTTTTCTTAAAGGCTGCACTTGGTCTTTTTGGGTTCATTTTATTGTAAAAGGCATACTCCACATAACATTTTTTCACTCTGTTGCTTTGTGGTCACCATTTTATTTGATGGTGGTTTCTTTCTTTAGCACCATTTTTAAATTTACAAAGGGTGTCTCCCCAGTGCCACATTAACTATAGTTTAGTATACTAAGACATATGTTCTCTGAAGTCATAGGGATATTTAAGCTGAGGTCAGCTAAATTCTTTTGATTTCAACACTATAAATGAGTCACTATTATTTTGAAAAATATAAAGTATTTTGCACAGCTAAAGGGACTGTTTTCAGTTGTAGTTTCCTTTTACTATTAGAAGTTTAGATCATTTGTAAGGGTAGTGGTTTTATTTGGATGACTTCTTTGTTGTTTTTTGGCATTATCATACTATGGTTATCCCAGGTTATGCAGGCAAACCTTATTAGTAGAGGTATTAGACTTAATGCATTATGTTCATTGTTGCAGCTGGCAGACAGGCAGATGATATTGTGAGCTGGCTGAAAAAGCGTACAGGGCCAGCAGTCGCCACATTGGACGGGGTCACTGGGGCCGAGTCGCTCATCGCCGACAGCGAAGTGGCAGTCATTGGATTCTTTAAGGTAATATTTTCTGTAGGCTTTAAACTGATTGTGATACTTGACAAAAGTTCTTGAACCTCTTGATAGGTCTGATTGCATTGCCTTATATTGAGTTTCATTTTTGTAGGATGCCAAGTCTGCTGATGCTCTGGCCTTTGAGAAAGCTGCTGAGGCCATCGATGACATTCCCTTTGCAATGACCTCTGATGATGCTGTGTACTCAAAGTTTGAAGTGGTCCAGGACAGTGCCGTCCTGTTCAAGAAGGTAAGACAGTTGTACTTGTACTCTTCTCTTTAGAGGGGGATCGGTCCATAGTACAAAGTGCAAGATGCAAGTTGGTAGATAACTTGCAGCATGTATTAATAACCCCTGAAGTCATACTGGTGTTTTTAGTCTTTGTAAGGTGATGCTGTTGACCTAAAAGTATCTGCGCTCTGTTTCTATTCTCGGCCTGTCTGGGGTATCCCAACGTGTCAAACGTGTCTGTCTTTGGCCCTGAGCTTACTCGCTAATGATTTGAACATGTTGATTTGATTTAGGTGACAGCATGCGCTTCAAGGCTGACCGGCTCTCTTTAAGGCTACATTTATAAATGTCAGACAACATCTGAATTTGTTTAGGAGAGCTAATTTAAGTTGTTTGTAGATTCACTGTAGCTGTCTTTTGGGTGCTGTTATGGAATTTTTAGCTTGAGATACTTCACAAGAAGACAGTGTCTAGATCAATCAGCGCGTTGTCTTTTTTGCACAAGGAGAAACACAGTACATGGTAAGATGCAAAGTGCCCCACCCCCACCCCCCCACTTATCAGAAGGTAGGTTTTATATCAAGCATACACAGGAAAAGAGTACGTGTCACAGTCACAAGCATATCTTAAAATGAGATGACATCCCTGAAGACAGGTCACTTGCTCTAATCTATAAGAGGTCACCATAGCCTGACTATCATGTGCACTAAGACACAAACATGTTTATGGCCTATCAGCTGTTATGCATGTCGTTGTCCTTGTACAGCACTTAGCTCAGACAATAGGATAACAATAGGATAACGTAGGAGCCATGAATTTCCATTACATTTCATCCAAAACATGACACCTTTAGAATTATCCACAAACAAAGGTGTAAAGTTCCTTGGCTCATCTGCTTTTCCCATCTCGTCTCATTAAAATTACATTGACTCAGAGTATATCTGTGTCCTAAGAAGTATCCCTCTATCTCTAAAATAATGATATTGCCTGCAACAATTACTGCAATCTAGGTCAAAAGTTAATTTCTCTTTTGTTATCGACAAATGAGTACCTCAGTTGACTTGCTTTGTCAAAATGGGTCAAAGTTCAGTATTTCTATCAATAAAAAAATTAAGCAACCAGGTCATGTGAGGCGTCTCATAACGACGATCATGCTACCGGAAGGGTGTTCCCAATCTGCATTAGGAATTGATGTTAAGCTTGTTCTCATTGCAAAGCAATAGCACTATACCGGAGCCCTAGACCCAAACACGAAGATTTTCTAATTAAGGGGTAAATGCTCTTTCCATTGTGCCACAAACTCTTAATGGTAAATCTACTAAAACTAATAATTTTAGAGAGTAACATTTTAGTCCTCTTCTCAAAATGGTACAGAATCTCTTAAAACACTCCTAGATCTAAACGGTGATCTGGATCATTTTGTCTTTGGCCCATTTTAGTAAAATTTTTGAGGGTAACACAAAATAAATTAAAATTCTGTATTTATCAAAGCACTCTTAGTTCACAGCATTTTTTCCCCACACCTATCTAAAACTCTGGAACAGAGCAGTACTTAAACAACTTAAATAATTTATAGTATAGGCTCTGATTAGTAACCTTACCCACAGGAACGCTGTCGATAAACCCTCTGAAACTTGGAGCTCGCTTTTAAACAGCTGGGCTTTTTGACTTGTTTATCGCAGCCGGGGTCAGGGGCTTCGAGTGTTTGTGAGGTGGCATTGAGCCACTTGCAAAGGTCCATTCTCCATTGTGTGCCAGTAAGTGCTTGGCACAGCTATTCTTAAAAAAAAGTCAGTCTCATCCCCTGGCCACATGTCAGCAGGGGGTCACCAGGGAGAGCATAAAGTGGTTCTCTGGTAAATCTAAGTCTGCTGTTCACAGGCAGATCAGACCTGTAACAGCTGACTGGATAATTGTATCTGTTTGTTTCCAGTTCGATGAGGGTCGCAATACTTTTGATGGAGAGCTGACTAAAGAAGCCCTATTGGCTTTTGTCAAGTCCAACCAGCTGCCTCTGGTCATCGAGTTCACTGAGCAGGTAACAACTGTGCCATATAGTTAAATAATAAAGTCATAACAAATTGGTATTACTAAATTCATTCCCATTGAAAATATATAAAAAAGATTGTACATTGGAAACACTGGATACTGTGTTAAATAAAACAAATATTGCCAGCACAGTTTGATTACAAGACATCTTTGTTGCAGACCGCCCCAAAAATCTTCGGAGGTGACATCAAGTCTCACATCCTCATGTTCCTGCCCAAAGCTGCCTCAGACTTCCAGGAGAAAATGGACCAGTTTAAGAAAGCCGCCGAAGGATTCAAGGGCAAGGTATGTGACGTGTTAAATATTATGATTTTAATTTGGAGTAGGATCCAGTAGTAAAGTGTAGACCACTGCTTAGTCTTGGTTTAGGCCTGATTTGCACCCAATTTAGTGTGTTCTGGTTCAGACATGAATTGGTCTTGATTTAGACCTGGTTTAGGTATGTTTCAAACCCAGCTGTGTCCTGGTTTGGGTCCATTTTAGTTCATCAAAATGACACTTTGAGAGGCAAATATTTTCTTTTTTAGATGAGTTAAGAGAAAAATTATTTTTCATCCTTTCCCTTTGCAGATCCTGTTCATCTTCATCGACAGTGACTTGGACGACAACCAGCGCATCCTGGAGTTCTTCGGTCTGAAGAAGGAGGAATGCCCCGCCATTCGGCTCATCACACTGGAGGACGAGATGACCAAGTACAAGCCCGAGAGCGACGCCATCACAGCTGAGGGCATCACCGACTTCTGCACACGGTTCACTGAGGGAAAACTCAAGGTGAAAAAATGCTTGTTGTATTGGTTGTATGCATGTTTCCCAAGTGTAGATGTTTTTGGACATGAGAGCTAAGGAAGCAAATTAGATAGTCAACAATGCTTTAAATTAGTTTAGTTTGACTTTTTTTATGGTACAAATCCTTAATCAGTTCAAATTAAGCATTCAATTTAACTATCCAACAATTTAAAAAAACTGAAGAGATTGTAATGGGCAGACAAAAGCTGTGACAATGCAATGTTATTTCTTTACTATTGCATTTGGCTGATGTAGGAATTAATGAGTTGATGTTTTGGAGTGTATAGGTGCAGACCTAATTTTTGGTTTTCATACTAAATCATGCTCTTCCTCTGTCTTTCTACAGCCTCACCTCATGAGCCAAGACATCCCCGAGGACTGGGACAAAAACCCTGTCAAAGTCCTGGTCGGCAAGAACTTTGAGGAGGTGGCTTTCAACCCAGCAAAGAACGTGTTTGTTGAGTTTTGTAAGAACCATTTAATGCCTTTTATACACTGATACTGTGGAGTATTTTAACTAAGCCAATTTAATCCCATGTAAATCCTTTTCTGGCATGTCTCATTTTGTCTCAAACCACTTTCACCAGATTATTTTAGACACTCTTGTTGAATGATATGGTTAATTATAGACACTGGATTGTCTTTATGATGATCCACATCTAAAATCAAACTATATTTGGAGGAATTTTCCATGGCTGCTGTTTTAAATGCTTATAGGCCGGTCATATACAGTAGGGTAAGTCCTTGGGAGTTTTCTCATATCTCAAAAGGGATCAAGGCCAACTTGGTATACACGTGAGAGTCCCACCAGTGTTATCTGACTGGAGGTTCATAGACATACCGCACTGTAAATTAGACAGTTTTTTAAGAGAAGCTATGAAAAGTGTATCAATGTACAAAATTCCACAAATCTACTCAGGGTAGATGACACACAAACACTTTTGCACAGCACTGTATATCTTAGCTAATATAAAAAATGAAGACAATATAGACTTATAGGCTCATGAAAGGATTATTGCAGTGATTAACCTGCTTATGCTGCTGTTGCTTTTGTGATTTATTTATTTATTTTTTTGCAGATGCCCCCTGGTGCGGACACTGCAAACAGTTGTCTCCTATTTGGGATAAACTTGGAGAGAAATTCAAGGACAGCGCTGATGTAGTTATAGCCAAGATGGACTCCACAGCCAACGAGATCGAGGCAGTCAAAGTCCACAGTTTCCCCACTCTCAAATTCTTCCCTGCTGGGGACGAACACAAGGTGAGCTCTTGTTGATGTTCAAGAGAAGCTGATTATTTGACCCCTGCATCATGGGCCAGTCACAAGTCCACATTAATAAGCATGTTTATGTTTGAAGTTGTGAGTTATAGTGATCTGTATAAGGGACCTGCCATAAGGGACATCCCGAGGTATAATTAGTGCCTTTGTTAAGCACATGCCGAAATCTGAAGCTTGTTCATCCACTTTATGTTGTGACTGTTTAGTCCATATAGATTCCTGCTTGGTGACTTCACTTTAAAAGTCTTAGCTCAGCACCTGTTGCCACTTTATATGTGTTTTTATTACAGTTTACCAATGCAAAAACTGACTCAAGGATGTGTGCTGGTCTGGTATGGTCACCTGTAGTAGATTTATGGATGTAGCCTAATAAAAATAAAAGGTTTTAAAGAATGGAGCAGCATTGGCATCAAGAGACACAACTCTGTAATTTTGTTGACTACCTTCTATCTCAGTAATATTACAGGTATTTTGCAGTAACAGTGCTTTTACTACTTCCACCTGTAACACTGGGTTATAGGAAGTCAAGGTACATTTAATTTTTGTGGTTAAAAGGGCAAAGAAAGGACATTTAAAAAATATTTACTGTCTTGTGTCTGCCTCGTCTCTGGATGAGTTATGAATAGTCTTTTTAAAAGCAGAGTGCCAAGGTGTATTAGGTGTCTGACACTTTGACGCCAAGCTGCGCCTTTTCTTTTCCCCTTAATCATGTGTTTACATCTAAAAAAAAGTCTTGTGCATTAATTTGAAGTGTTATTTTGTTTGCAGGTGATTGACTACAATGGAGAGAGGACACTGGAGGGCTTCAGCAAGTTTTTGGAGAGCGGTGGTAAAGATGGTGGTGCTCCAGCTGGAGATGATGACGAGGATCTGGAAGAGGTGAGATTTGCTAACTAGGATTGTTGCTGTATTTTTGCAAAACTGCAAAACCTAAGGTCTTGCGTTTCCCTTCATACTTCTAAGGAGAGAGGTGGCATCATGCCTGAAGTAAAGTTAAAATAGACTCCTGTAACCTTAGAAGTGGCATAGTGTGTATTGGTGAATGACATGAGTAAACAAAAAGAAGATTTTAATGAGAGTTTGCGGGAAATTTTGCAGTGCCAACAACTTTTAAAACCATGAAGTCCTGAAGTTAATGGTTACACAGGAGTTGTTGGTAGATGTTTTATAACAAGGAAAAAAAACAAGTAACTGTCCTTTTAAAATTTACTATGGATCATCTTCAATCGCGCCTTTGCACTCGATCATTGTGAGAACGCCCCTCTTCCCAGAATACCTATTGGGCCACAGTCAGTTACTCTCACTAATGCCTCGCGCAGCTGTTGGAGTTGTTTACTAGGCTTTGCATGGAGACCTGAGCCCCCTGTTAATAGCCACACGTGCAGGATTTCACTCAACAGCAGCACCCCACTGCTTCTGGTATCTTCTGCCTACAGTAGTCTGCAGACTAGACATAAAGCTATTGTGCCAAATGTGTATGCCATGCTAATATGACAGCCCATTCTTCCAAGTGACTGATTATAATTAGACATTTTAGTGCCAAAGATACCTGGGTGGCTGTGGCGACCCCTGAAGGGAAAGCCACAAGGAACAAAGATTCCTCATAGTTCCAAGATCACTGACAGTGAATTCAAACATTATTGCGTTTGAAGGCACTATTTGTATTTATAAATGTAAACAATGCTGCCTCATTCCCAATGTTTTCATCACTGTGCTCAGCAGCATATGCCACTTTTCTCCTCCGTAAATAAATTTAAAGCTTATATATAGGTGGAGGGAGGGTGGTTTTAAGATGCATTAACATTGACAGTGTTTTAGAGGGTCACAGGTTTGCATTTTTTTTCTTGATAATGAATTTGTTTTTATGGAAATATTGCATTCAGGTAGTTTAGTGTAAGTTAAAAACAAGAATGTTGCGTATTTGTAATGTACGTTATTGATTAATTCACCATATCTTTTATCTTTGCGTGGCAGGATTTGGATGACTTGGAGGAAGGTCAGGACGATGACTCTGATGGAGAGGACGATGGACATGACGAGTTGTAAAATCCAAAAACAGGAGAAAAGAGAAAGGAGACATGTCCCGCCCCAAACCAGTCACCATCACTACCTTCACTTCCTTGTGCCCTTTTTTGTCCTATGAACATTAACACATCCCCTTTAACTGCCTAGCGGTCAGTCATTTGCCAGATAGTCCTCCAGTGGACCTCCAGCTGAACCACTTCTGGCCTGACTGGTCCTGTCCCACTTGGCGGGACTTTGTGGAAAACAGCACACCACCTTTTTTATAGGAGACCTCAATGCCTTCTCTACAAAGCTCCACATCAGCTGTTTGCCTTGTTTATTTAAACCAAATGTAAAAGTGGCATTGAAGTTTACTGGTCGATTTTCCTTTCAGCTGAATTTGCGCCCCTCCTTTTGAAAAGCCTTGCCATTGTTCATTGTGGGTGTGGGCGAAATGAGTAACATAATCTGCATCTTTGTCCTTTTCCCTTTGATTTGAATCCAGAGGACCAGTTTGTGTGGTGTGTTTGTAAGGAGGGATCTCTCAGGGGACAGGGGGCCATCCTATTGGTGTGTTTTTGTATTTAAGTCAGCACCCTCAGATCTTGTCTAGTGTAGCAGACCCCTCTTCCCCCGTTTGTAGCTGAGACCAATTTATTTTTTTTTAGGAGGGGAAGCATACTTTATTTTGTCTTTCATTCCCCTTTAACTTCCTAATATAGTCTCCTCATTTTCAGCATTGCTGCTTGCTTTTTGTAAAAGAAAATGGTTAACTTTTTTGGGTAAAATCATGTTATTTAATTGCTATCACTGAGGATTTTTTTTAATTTAGGACTTTGTCATTTTAATATTGTACAGATGTGCCCAGCTGTAGTAAGTTGGCCTTTTCGGGGCAGTTGTGACCCTCAGACCTGCTCTTATGCCCAGGAGAGTTAAAACTGAGCTCTAATAGGTTGCACTGCATTTATGCCTATTCAGAGATTCATTGTGGTTACTTAAGCAGAAAGATTGGTACCGATTACTGGTCAGACTGGTCTGAGAGAAGTGTCTATTAATAAAGTGTAAAGGGAGCAGTTGCACAGCCCTATCCCACACTCATATTGTACTTAGGACGTCCCTTATGACTCTACCTTGTACCTCTGTTGCTGCAGAGTTGTGTGGATGTGCGCATATGTGAACAGTGCGAGTGATATAATTGTGTATGTTGAACTAAACAACTGGCTAAACTTTGTGCTAGTGCATTACCCGGAGAATGACTGTGTGTACTTGAAAGTGTGTGTGTTGTACGAAAGAGAGGGAAAGTTTGAGTTGAGGGGATGGCTTTAACAACTGTACAACAGTGAGGGAGAAACTCAACAAAGCATTCCATCATATCCAAATTGATGTGGAAACGTGAAATGGTGGCCAATAAAAATACAAAAAATACTTATGTCTTGTTTATTTATGTGTTATACCTCTAGTAGACAAATGTCAGAAATAGTTTATTATGTATTGTATTATTTTAAGTAGTACTTCACTGGTCAATTTGTGGGACCCTTAATTTTCTATCTTTTTGACAATTGGCATACTATTTATGGCTCAAATAGGATGAACACTGATATTATAGTCAACCGTCCCGCAACATTCACTTTTGGGTCTTGACTCACAAGAAGAGAATCACTGAGCCAGACCATGTGGATACCGGACGATGACTAAGATCAATCATGTGGGTCTGGGACAAGAATTGGGCTTAAGAGAAGTCATGAGAATAACCTCTGCTCATAGGTTTATTTAAGCAACAGTACCCACATTATAAACAGCAGATTTAGTTACATTAGTTGTCTAATTTGCCAAGAAGACAGGCGAAAAGTAAGCTTAAATAATAGTTTTTTTAAGAGACACAGGAGACCCAAAGTACACAGATTTGTAGATAACATGGTGACTTGTAATTGATGTCATAATATTCTGGTCAACAAGAGAACTATGCAGTCATTGAGAACATGTCCAGTGTCTTCCAGCAGTAATTAATCTTGTTTATGACTGACAGTGTTTACGCAGGCGATCCTAATGGTCAACAGTCTACGTGCTGTTTCACCTCTCTGCACCCCTGCAGTTGGCACCAACACACTTATGCAGTAAACCACTTTTATCTTGTCTAGTGTTTACTAGATCTGACCACTACCCCCTCCTTCTCGGCCTGCTGGGATGTCACCACTTTCTTAAGTAGGCAGCTGAGTAACAGATTACTGGCTGAAAAGGCTAGAGATGTGAGCTGCGTGAATGGCTTGTGGGAGGGACTTGGTCACAGAGCAACTCATCTTCCATTTCTTACCACGGGATGTGTAAGTTGCCAACTCCTAAAATAGCTTGACAGAGAGTATAAAGAGCCATATGGGAAGGTCCAGTCAGAGGAGCTGAAGTTGCCCAAGAGGAAACTACACAGCGAGAGAGCTGCACAGCACAGCACTGCTGAATAAAACCACCTGAAGATCTGCTAATTTCGCAGGAAGACTAACTCCTTACTTCTGCTTGCCTGGAAGAAAAACTAGGAACCATGATGAAATACTACCATTGCCCTGTGGTTCAGAACATTGGCCCCAAGGCGTACACCAAGGACTGCGGGATCCCAATCACCTGCAAGAGCTCTGCTTCTCTGAAGCCAATCCGCAATGTCCATTTCCCCAATGACATCGTTTTCCAAGACTATGTGCGTCAGGGAGAGCTGGAGCGAATTGGACTCTTTATCAGATCTAAACGGGTCACCCTGGATACTATCTACCCCTCAGGTAGGCATCAGAGCTTCATTTGAAGACTTGCATATACCGCACACCTCTTTGATTAAGTACTAATCTAACAGCTAACTTATTGTTTGTAGGCATGGCTGCCATTCATGAGGCTGTACTGTCTGGAAACCTTGATTGCGTGAAGCTGCTGGTGAGCTATGGAGCTGATATCCACCAAAGAGACGAGGAGGGCTGGACCCCACTGCACATGGCCTGCAGCGATGACTACCCACATATTGCACGGTAAGCAGTTTTTTCTCAGAGGCAGAATCCTACACCAAGCCACATAAAAAGGCATTATATTACATTTCATGCCTTGTCAAAAACAACAATTGATCTATAGTTAATGAACGTCACAGCAGTAAGGCAAGCTGGAGGATCCACTGCATTCCTGCACCTCACTGAACTTGTTGAATGTAAAGCACGGCAGATTCTGACAGTACTGTGGCATATTTTGTTTCTTGCAGATACCTTCTGTCTTTGGGAGCTGACCGTGATCTTGAGAACGACTGCGGTGAGAAACCAGCTGATCTCATAGACACAGACAGCAAGGAGCTGCTGGAGCTTTTTGGCCTCTCTGCAAATGACTGAGAGGACTATTGAAACTCAAACCTGAGTTAAAACTACCGCCCAGTCCTAAAGCCACTTGGCTGAAAAGGATGGTGGAGGCCACATCAGATCAGCATCCTGATTTTGTGGGCTTTTCGGATCAAGTATTCAGATGTTTATTGAAGGAAGAGCTGACAGAGAGGAGTTGGCCATGAAAGGGGTGAACTTCTGCTGACAAGACATTTAACTCAATCTCCAGTGGGAAGAGGTCCAGTTATTTTAACACGGCAGTGAATGTCATCTGTCGCTGGTATTGGTCACCATGTTGTAGGAATTAGGAGGGCTTTTGAATGTTGTGAAACTTGATGCTGTTGTGCTCATTAGGTCCTCTGTAAGCTAAAATTAGCAATAACAATAAATGCTGTTGACTGTCTTAACTGGTAAATATGTTTACAATGGAGATGTGTTTGTTTGGACTATATTTTCTCTAGTTTAATTTTTTTATTCTAAAGTTGTTTTACATATTGCTCTTTGAGATTGTCTACCATTCCTTTTTGTTTTATAAACTTTCAATAAAGAAATAAAATATAATTTCTTGTTTGTTCTTTTTAAAATAACTCAGTTGGCAAGTGTCAACCGTCTAATCCCATTTACTTTTAAACTTATTTAGACATTAAATACAAATAATGTTTAGGGCATTTTATTCAAATAAACAAATTTGTTGCCAGAAGCTCAAAAAGATGAAAATAAAAACTGTTATTTACAAAAAATACACAAAAATCACAAATAACTTCATTCTTTAAACTTCCACTCTTGTCTGCACATGGGGCACTGCTGCTGGACCTGCTGCGAGTTCAACCACTTCAAGATGCAGTGCATGTGGAAACAGTGCGAGCACTGACCCCAGACCAGTGGACAGTCATCCCCTGGGACTTTGCCTACAAATAGATTTTGACCATTAACAGTTAATACCAATTTAAGACATTTAATTATTGGTAGTTAAATTTCTTTTAAAAATTATGCAAAAGATTATGCACACTATGATCTTTTATCATTTACCCATGTTAGAGATTTGTCTTAAGTTAATAGATGATGAGGTGCAAAGCAGAAAGCCAAGAAATTTCATATTATATGAGGTCCAAAAGAATCCATAATTGCAAAACTTTATGGCAAAAGCATGCCTAATTAAGGCATGTTAGTTTAGTTATAATACAAAAATAAAAACTAAGAACACCAGCTCTGAACGCGACACCCACCTCTTATCAAACACTACAAAGTCAATTCAAAAATCAAACCAAAACAATGCTAGCAAAACCTGCTGATTACTCACAGTCAGGGCAGCAGCCATTGAAAGGCATCCTGCAAATACCACAGTTGTCATCGTTAGCCACCCACAGCCACGAAGCCACTCCGTTCCACTGTCGGATTTTCACCTTCATTGTGTCAGATCAGCCCTGAGAGTGAGAAGCACAACACGCTTTAACCAATGTACCTCAGTCTGAGACATGAACTGTGGCTAGCTAACATTAGCTGTAGAGCTATCCAACACGAGCTTTCTTTGTTTACCTTTATCACCACTGAAGCACAACAGATTATTGTAATACATCTAGCATGCGCAAAGTCTATCAAAATCAAAATGAATATGACATTTTACAAAGATAAAAGATTACTGATTTGCCAACATGTTGTAAAGTTTCTTCTTCAGGAAAAACGCGCAGCTAAAAAGTTGTATTCGTCAAGTACTGCCCTCTACAGTAAGCTAAAAATACGACAAAACTTGCACTCAAAACCCTAAATAAAGATCATTGATACAAATATATGACTAAATATTCGGGATTTTTTTTTTATTTAATCTGCAAACTAAAATGCATTTTGTCCTGTCATTTTTTTAGTATTCTTTTAAATAATAATGTTATCCACCTTTGATGCAAGTATTAACAATGACCACTATACGGCAATATTTACTTGTAAGTAATTGATGTTTAAAACTTTACTAAAACTTTAAAACACGTAACAATTAAGTAATAGTAAGATTTGTTGTTCTATTAATTAATACCTACATAGATAAAGCTAATAAAACATTTAAATAAAAGAGATGAATATTGGCGGTAAAAGAGGCGGGGCGACCTTGCCCATTCTACTTCCGCAAACTATTTACGCCACATCCGTCTCTTTCAACCTCGCGCCACGGCCAGCGCTCATAAAGGATTGTTTGTCGGCTGAAAACTTCATTGTTTAACTTTGCGGTGTTGTTTAATATTTTGCCGACACGATGTCCGACAAGATAAACATGTCCTTGGACGACATTATCAAGCTGAACAAGAAAGGAGGCTCGGGCAGCAGCCGCGGCGGAGGCTCCAAACCCAGAGGAAGTTCAGGTCGAGCCGGCCGGCAGGACACCAGTTTCAGGCGGAACAACAGGCCCGCGCCGTACACCAGGGTATGAAAGACAAACATATTTATGATAAAAGGTTAAACTGGAAATGTAGTTAACTCTTGGTATCGACAGTTTAAGATTTGTTTTCATAAATTGATGTTTAGCCCCAAACTAGGAAGAACACAGAAGGCCTGAATCGAAATTGTATGTTTCACACGTGATAGTTTTGGACATGTGGAAGAGTTGGGGAAGTTTTAGATAAGACGTAAACGTGAACATACAAAATGTACTAATGTGCTGATCGTGGTGGATTTTTTTTTTTTTTTTTCAAAATGGCGGCGTGTTTTGGAGAAGGCCGAAATTACTCATCAAAGGGGTATAGGTGTTTACCACAGATTTGAAGTGTGTGTATGTGAGCTATAGGATATAATTTGTAATACTCACATCATTTTGTCTCGAACTAAAATGCCCGGTAATGAGAGACTTCTTTTGGAGATATCGTTTGTTTTGAGTTAATATCCCTATTAAGTTATTTGTTCTTCAACTAAACATTTTATTTTTATGTTACTTGTCATTGTCTTACAGTTTAATGAGATATTTATGGCTGGTGGGGTGTTGTTTTTCATAAGACGTTTATATCGAGTTGGAGCCTTATCACAAATGCTAATGTACTTGTCTTGTCACAGCCCAGGGAATTACCAGACAAATGGCAGCATGACAAGTTTGATGAAATTGCTGGTGGTGGCCCAAGAAGACAAGTTTCTGGGGGGAGATCTGTGGAGAGTGGCTGCAAGCTGTTGATTTCGAATCTAGACTTTGGTGTTTCTGACTCTGATATTAAGGTAATTTTTCAGGCTAACTAAGCATGGTCTTAAAATTGGTGCCTTTGAGTTAACATTTAAAAATCTGGGTTGCAGGAGCTGTTCGCAGATTTTGGTGAACTGAAAAAGGCATCAGTACATTATGACCAATCTGGAAGAAGTAAAGGAACAGCAGACGTTATATTTGTAGATAAGGCAGATGCTCTCAAAGCATTGAAGCAGTACAATGGTGTCCCTCTTGATGGTGAGTAAACCTTGGACAAATGTCCGTGCCTCCTCCACATAGGCGTTTGTGATTAACAGTGATAAACAATGTTGTTGTTTTTTTTTTAGGTCGACCAATGAAAATCCAGCAAGTATATGAGGAGGAACGAGTAGCACCGAGGTAAGTGTTGTAAAAAGAAATGAGCAACAGTCTCAAATAGAAAGTTGTTAATCTAGCCACTCGAGGCCAAATTAACCATACAAATTAATAGACCCTTCTCAGCCAGCGTCATCTGATCACGTGATTTCCGCGGAGAAGCACGGAGCCGCCATGTTGGATGTCAAAAGCCGGTTGTCACGGCCCGATTTGGATCAGTCCTGCTGTCTGTTAGCCTAACAAATTAAATTTCTTTTACTCATCAAAAATAGTTTAATGTGTCCTATATCTGTGATAGCATCTGCCAGCTGTCTATGTAAAAACATTAATGTTGCACTGTTTCACAAAGTTTATTCTTTAAAAAAGTCACATAAAGGATCGTTCCTGCTGTAATCATCAAATAAAGTAAAAACTGATCTGAAGTCAGTTCTTACTGTCTGCTCAGGTTTTTTAGCAGGGTAAACACGTTTTCACGGACATTTAGCAAACTGGACTTTTCACTAATCTGCGCCTCTTTTCTGCCTACTCACATGGACAACAGTTGTTTTAGGGCACTTTCCATACTAAAGGTCTGCCACAAAATATTGTTATGCCTCTAAGGAGCTCTCTGCCTCTTGGAAGCTTTTAATTGTGCCCCTATAACATGAGATTGTTGATTGATTGACTGAATATTTGTAAATGTTGTATTCCAAAGCGGATTGTGTGTTGAAGGCTGGTAAACTGTAATTTTGACAGATCATATGGGTCTTAAGCATTGTGAGCAAGTGAACATTTCTCTAAATAGCGCTGCCTGACCTGGCCACTTAACGTTAATTATTGAACCGGTGTAGAAAATGGCAAATGTGAACTCAATTTCTATGCATGATCACTAATCGCTAGCCAGCTACACCGGCTTTTTGCTATCCAAAATGGCAGCGCCAACAAACCAAGTCACGTGTCTGAGAACGGTCTATAGGATTCAGTGCTGGGTCAGTGGACATCACTTAAGTCAGATGGTTTGCTATCGTGATCCCTGTAGAAAATAGTCTGCGAAAAGAAAAGGGCTAATGCCAATTTATGTTGCCTTATTTTTGCCTTCTACAGAGGTTTTGACAGAAGCAGACTTGGGCAGGCAAGGTTTGAAAGGCCAGAACGATCTGAAAGAAGGAGAGGAGGAGGCAGTGGTCGACGTGGAGGCAGCGGCAGCAGTCGTGGAAGAGGCGGTGGAAACAGGCCCCAACTTTCTGCAGAGGAACTGGATGCTCAGTTAGATGAATACAACGCCAAGGTTCGTCACATCAGGATCAGTAACGGTCACATTTTATTACAATGATTTGATTTTAATGTTTGTTTTTTTGTAGTTTCAGATGGACACCAGCTAGAAGCACTCAGAGGATGCTACAGATGCAGTTTTAATGTTTTACTTTTTAAGATTGTGTGGGATGGGGGGGTTGAACTTTTTGTACATAGGGTTTCAGTCTGTTTTATTATGTGCACTACAATATTTTTTTGTAATGGTTTCCAAGGAGTTTAATTATGTTCTCCTGGTTTACAAGCTCTTTACTTTCAATGTGAATAATTGCCATATGCATTATTTTAGGTTTTTTTTTCCCCCAAGTATTGTAAAGCAGGGCTGTATGTAATCATGAATACCGTAACTGCATTTGCGGTTGTTTATGTGAATCATATACATTTGAATATTTTTGCACATAAATGTGTTGTATAAAAACTCTTTGGTCCATTTATATTTTTCTTTGAAAGGCACAAGCAATTTTACTGTCTGCATATTTTTAAGCACTTGGGAATAGTAAGATGCATCTAGACTATGATCACTCAATATTTGTATCTAGACATAAAAATACCTCTACCACACAAGGTTTTATTTTTATATTTTTTTTTGTTAGAGTTTGAAATACAAATTATTGAATGATATGTATAAATGAATTCAAACGGGAGTGGTACAGTACGGCTCCTCTCTTGCGTAATGACGCGCACAGTGCGTGGAGCTGCTCCCGGAAACGTTACGCGCGCGGCACACGGGGCGGCGCCGTTCCGTTGTTCGCCATACTTTCACTGACAGAGGAGCGGCTCACGCACTTACTGCAACAGCGCCTGAAATCACAGCTGCATCCACACAGAGGTAGGTGTCTTTATTCTGGGGCCCTCTGATCGCGCTTTGTCCCGAGGAGTGGCCCCGTGCCATGGCGCGTGGGATCATTTTCCAATCCTCGGATGATGGGGAACTTGAGGCTAATGTTAGCCGCTGGAAGTGGTTAGCCTGGATTGTTCCAAATAAAAACCCTTCAGCCACTTGGCTCTCAGTCCCACCCTGCAGCAGTCGGTCATGGTAAAAAAAAAAAAAAAAGTAAAGTTAATAGCGGTCTTAAAATATTTGGTCAGTGCGAGATTTTTAACTTTTGCAACCAAAAAGGTGTTGCTTTCTTCAGACTTTCAGTATACTGTGAAGCCGGTTCTCTGTACAAAATGCAAATTTGGGTTTTCTTTGTTACCTAGTCTGGTCGTGATCACAGACTGGTGTTACACATTTGAACGCGATCAATTACAGACTCAGTTTTTGTTATAATCGTGTCATAGCCGCTGAGACCAAATACTGGGATTTCTAGAAGATTCAGTGTCGCTTGGAAATGATACAAGCGCTTTTCCCAAGGTATGACCTAACACTCTGTCCTGACAAGTTGCTGACAGCATCAGCCTCTTAGTCATCATCTAATAGTGGAGAGAATGTCTCGTATTGCCAAAAGAAACTCCAATGAAGCGGCTTTTCTCATTTGTCATTACAAATTTCAGATTTTCCCGTTGTGTTCATTGAGGTCTTTGCCCTCAGAAATGGGTGGGGTACGGTTTTAATACTAGACATTGGTACAGACTCTGGTGTTCTTGTTCAGCTTGTGAATGATACAAAGTAATAGTAACAATCATCTTGCATAGGTATTAGAGGCATCAGGCTCCTTATCAAAGCATCCCAGCGATTTGAGCTATGCTGATCTTGGCATGGAAAATAATTGGGACAAAGCTCTCAAAGATGATAAAAGTTGACACAAGTCATACTCAGGAATTTCTATGATCATCCGCTTTTTGCTGTCTGAAGGCCATTGTATAAGAACATCTGAGCTGGAAAGGAAATAACGGAAATAACTAATTTTTCATCACAGTAGGCTAATAAAAAGCCTGCAGTTACATAATGTGTTCATTTTCGCAGCCCCCCCACTATTAACACTAGCACTGCTATTGTGGATACACACGCACCCTTTAGCTAACCCGGTGTCAGATTTAGTGAGGCAAAACAATGGACTGTATTTTGATATCAAATATTATTGAGCAATAGATTTAGACTTCTGCAGGCAGGGCCATACACAGGATTTTAGAAATACTGAGGACCATCATGTTGATGTCCAGTTTAGTTTTTGTTCAGACCTGGTTTAGACCTGGTTCAGTCCTGATTTAGTCCTGTCTTTTTCCTAAATAAGTTTTGATTTAGAGTATTTTTTCTGGTTTAATCCTGGTATAGTCCTGTTTTTTGCCTGATTTAGATCTGGTTTAGTCTAGGAATAGAACAATACTGAGGTCCGGACCTCTGTAAGCTCTATTGTGCGTATGGCCATGTCTGCACGTATAGGTTTCAACCCCATGCTTCTCTGTATTTATTTGGACTTTGTATTTTTCTTTTATTTGTCCAATGTCCTTTATCTGCAATTTCCCTACAAAGAGAGAAATCAGCGCACCCAGCTCTAGTATGATACAAGCAACACAATAATTCTTTCAGTCTCCTGCAGATGTCACTGAACTTGAAGCCTGTTGAAAGTGGAAATTTCACTTGTTTCTTTACTCCTGCCTGGACATGTTTTGAGACTAAAACATTGGGAGTTTTTCCTGCCTGACGACATTCTTGTGATGGTTGCCAGTTTGGGCAGGTTAAAGACACAGACCTGAAAAAGATGAGCTCCACAAACAAAAGATGGGGCGTTTGTGTAACCTGGGAGAGAGGAAGCCACGAGTCAAGGGTGTTGATGTGAATTATTGCTAAAATGTATGTGCTAAAATTCTGGTTATATAAAGAGGTTGCTCTTTCCATCAAAGCAGCTTCTCATAAAATGCAGACCTTCAAGCATTTTATGAGCCCACATCTGTACTGATTTTACACATATGCCTTCACTATGTAGATTATTTGAACTATTTTCAAAAAGAAATGCATAACTCGGTATATTTTAGGTTACCAGGTTGGATATATTACTGATAGTTTATGCAGAATCGCTCATAAACAGACCAATAACAGATGGCGGAGGAAGATGCCTACACGGCAGGACAGACTGCTTGAGAAGCTCCTTAATAAAACATTGCTTATGGATATACTCGTCCCATGTTTCCTCAGAGCTGTGGTTGCAGGGCAGCAGCTGAAGCCTTTAGTGGTGGCTGTGGTACTCTAATGTAAACTTATGTTGGGCCTAATGACTCTGAAACAGTGATTTAAAATGGCTCAAAGGAGCAGTGGAAGTCTGCTTGGGTGAATGGTATCGGTGGTTCCTCCTGCATGAGAAGTCGGCTAATTAAAGTTTATTGAATTATTATGAAATTTAAACATGTAGTTGTCTAATAAAATATTCAGTCGGGTTAAAAATCTGTTATTGCAAGGCACACTGATAGATAGTGAATGAAATAATCCTCTCCGCTACATGTACAATCGCAATGCTGAAAAATTTAGAACAGTGTGTAAAAATGTAAATAAAAAGAGAAAGCATTAGTTTGCAAATTTCATAAAACAGTTTTTTATCCACAGTACAACATAAACAGTACACCAGGTGCTGAAACTGATATATGTGTTTTCCATTTCATGCAATATGCTCACTACAGCTGTTTTGTTTTTGTTTATAAAACTATTTTTTTTGTTTTTACGAGCGATTATTTTTCATGAACTAGCAAAATATCTTATCGTTTCAGCACCCAATATGTTATTTATGGTGTGTTGCGAATATAATAACATTTTATGAGATCTGCAGACCTTTTCATTTTGTTTATTTACATTTTACACATTCAGGATTGGGCTGTTAACTACAATAATGCTAAACTGTCTTGTAACCTACTTAAAACTGCTTAAAGGAGACTCAGTAAAAGGTACATTGACACTGCATACATGCATGTGTTTGGTGAACTGGTGACTCTAAATTGCCTCCAGTGCAATTGCCTGTAGTGAATGAATGCGAGAGTGAATGGTTTGTCTGTCTGTGTCTCTGTGTCAGCCCTGTGACCAGGATCCTAAGGCCTATAGTCACCCGCAGCCCTAAAGGGAAGCGCAAGAAGATGGATGAAAGTGAAAGGTTGACTTCTAGAGATTACAATAAAATAGTGTAATTTTTGAAGTAAAATGTGTTTATAAGCAGAATATTTGAAGCATAATAATATAGCAGCATCAAAAAAATCATAACTTCCGGTGGTGCTGACATTGACTAAATAGCTGCAGATACAGGGAGAATACTCTAAAGGCCAAAGCTACTTGCTTAGCTAAAAGTTATTACGCAGCAACATTTGAAGGTGTGTGGACATAAATACTGAGTTGTTATTGTTATGTAATAAGTGTGGAGCAGAATTCGGGATCTTACCATGTTGCTTATGGATAAACTTGACTCTGGCATAAACACAGCTCTTCCTGCTTTTGTGTGTCGTGGAGTTTCAGTGAAGGACTTGTTTTTCCTCCGCTCACCTCTTTGCAGGGAGCGACCCTTCCTTGGGGAACCCACACAACGAGGTTATTAACGATCATTCAAAACAAAAAGCCTCTTACATTAGATTTAATTTAACATGCTAACAATCAGGGTCAAGTTAATAAGGTATTTGGTTTCTAGTATCACTGTTGATGCATTTTCTCTGATGTTTCTTTCTCTAATGTTATTCATTGAATTATTGTATACAAAAACATCTAATCAAAGATATAATATTTAATAGTATGAGCTATACAACCTCAGATGTAACAACATGTTATTTTAGAGAAATAAAGTCAAAGTGGGATAATTTGAACATACACAAACCATTATTATTAATATGAGTTCATTTGTTTTTCACATTTATATGCTTAAATTTCAACATTTATAAGTGTTATTGTTGTGTCAGGCTTTCAGTCTGTGTTAAAATAACACACTCACAGCCTTAAATCAAACTGTGACCAAATAAAAAAGGCGCCAGTATAAGCAGGAGAAATTAGTCCACAGACCTTGTAATGTTTTATATAAAATCATTCAGTTCAATTTCAACTGTGGTAAAGGTGCTATCAGCAGTATATATTTTTTAGATTTAATAAAAATTACCCACATGTGTGCAAAGATATGATGTAAACATGTTTAAATTAAATATTAGTTTTACTGCTAAAAATGGTACAGTTGAGTTATTAACAATTAAAAATATCTTTTACATAATGCCCAAGTTGTTTTTGTTTACATTTTTTGTTTTGGTTTTAAAACTACATTGCCGATCATCCAATCAGAAAAGAGACCATTGTTTTGATTTAGGCTGCAGTACTGTTTTAAACCAGTATGAGTGCACACTGCTTACAGTACCTTTAAAGCCTGAATATTGTTTTATTTTAACATGAAGTGGTACAACAAATTAAAATACACATATGTACCATCAAGCTCTCTCAAAAGTTAGTCACAATAAAATAATCATCAAACCAATTAAGGGCCAATGTGTTACTCTCTGTTACGTTATATTTGTTATTGTGACATAGTAATATTTTTTATTATGTTGTTACGCAGCTTTTGGTTTAGTACATGTATTTATTTTTCCCTTGTATAAGCTTGATATTTATTAATATTAAAGTTATGTGATGTAATTTAATTAAAAAGGCCATAATTGTGTAACAGGCAAACCCCTCAATTAGTTTGGGTTTAACAACACATGGCTGGAGGCTCATATTTGTCATACCAAAAGCAGCAGTCCCTTCTCTCTGACCTAAACGGTGCCTGGGCCTGTCCCGGGATGCACCCCCACCCCCTCCCACTGCTCATGTGATGTGAGGCGCCTCATTCACTATTCTCTTTGTGTGCAGGTGATATCACACTGCAGCAGAGTTAGTAGCTGTCAAATGCTTCATAAAACAACAGTAGCATGGCTTATACAATTTCTCTGGGCCAACTGGGTTTGTCTTTATTTTTAATTTTGATTTCTCTGACCATAGAACAGTTTTCCATCTGACCTCAGTCCATTTTAAATGAGCTTTGGCCCAGCGAAGACAGCATTGTCTCGGACCACATTCACATTTGGATTCGTCTTTGTGTGATACAGCTGTGCCTTGAATTTATGCAGTTTGTGTTCAAAGACAATGACTTCTGGAAGTGTTTCTGATCCCTGCAGTGATTTTCAGTATAGAATAATGTCTGTTTTTAATGCAGTGTTGCTCGACGTCCCAAAGATCATGAACATCTAATGCATGCATCCAGTACTAATAATACAGACTCTGCCTTTCTAAAACTCTCCTTTTATACCCAGACAGCTGAACTGAAATGTTGCCAATTAACCCAATTAGTTGCAAAATGCTGCTTTAGCTGTTTTTCTATCAGCACAACTTAACAGTTTAATTCCAGCCTTTTGTTTCTTTGTCCCATCTATCAAATTCGAAATGAACGATTATTCTTCATTATACAGTAAATTTGCCTTGTTGAAGTTTGACTAAAATATGGCTTTATGAGATTTGCTGATCATTGCATTTATTTACATTTCACACAGTGTCCCCGCCTTTTTCTAAATGTGTTTTTTTTTATCCTGTCCCATTATTGCATGGGTCTTTTGCCTTTTTGATTAACAAACTCTTCCCGTACATCACTGAGAACACTTTATTATTCCTCATAGCTTTTCCTTTTGCCATTAATCCTCCTTCTGCTTGTCCTCTCGTCCGCAGACATGGCTGAGGATGACGTGACTCCGGAGCAGCTAGCAGCCATCGCGGCCGAGAACGATGAGCCCGAGTCGGTGAACTACAAGGCGCCAGCGCAGAAGACGGTCCAGGAGATCCACGAGCTGGACAAAGACGATGAGAGCCTACGCAAATACAAGGAAACACTGCTGGGCCCCGGGGTCTCGAAAGTTGGTAATGTCTGTGTGGGGAGAGAAATGTAAATTGTATCATAAAAGATACACTTTTTATATGAAAATACAAAATAACTCTACTCCAAAATTACAAAAAATACAAAATTACAAATTGCAAGTAATTTTTCTTTCACAGTAGCCCCTATCAGCTAGAGAATAGGTTTATATCTATGGCTGATATCATATCTGTACAAGTCATTCTTGTACTTCACAGTAAGGCCCCGCATTAAAAAAGTATGGGCATATCATACATTTCCTGAGGCCTTAGGCTCCAGAGACTGTTCCAGTATCTGAGATTTGTGTCCCTGATGTTCCTGGATTTCACAGAGTTAAAAGAAATAACATATTTTAGGCAGAAATGGTGCAAAAATGAGCCTCTATAACAGTTTGAAGAGCTGTGGTTACTCCAGTAATTGTCAGAGAGTGCCACAGATGGGCTTGAATTAAAGACAAGGATGTCTCCTTTAAAATGCCACCAAACACAATAGTCTGAAACATTGGCAAACAGGCTGAACATGGCCTAAATCAGAATATAGTGTGTGAAATTTTGGGGTCTGGCCCATGGACTAAGAGGACATGTTTATGAAAAGACGCCAATAAATGTGAATATTGTTTTGGAAAAGTTTGTTTATTTTATTTTTAGTAGTATTTTAGTAGTGAAACTCAATAGTGTTTCTTTGTGTAACTGTTATCTGACTGTGATAATTACTATTAATTAGACAATGTGAATTTAAAGTGGGATTTTTATTAATTAAAAATAATAACAATTAATAATAATTTTTTTTTTTTGTTTGTTTTATTTCCTGCTTTCAAGAGTCAGTGTGTGGTTCTCATGTGTCCTGGAAACTTAGAGTTTAACATTTCAGTCATGGAAATAACCTGGAAACGTCCTGGAAATCATGTAAATTATCCAGGAAAAATATCAGGTTCTTCATATTAGACACATCACCTTTTTTGTGTCTAAAACGGTTGGTGCTTCTTTCTCTTTGAAAGTCAAACGGCTTTAGATAAACATCAGATCAGCTCCTGGCCTTCAGTAATGCACATTATCAGTCCTTTGAGTGGCTATTTGAATTTAAACAGAGAGCAATAATTAAAATACTGTACTACTAGTGCTGATGGCTATGGAATAAGGAAAAATGTTGTCATGTTATATTACTGCTATTAAGAAAATGTGGGTTTGTTATGTCAAAAAACTTAGGGAAATGTTTAATGTTTTTTCTTTGTATGTGGAAACCCTAATGGTGTTAGGATAAAAGGGATTTATTTCAGGCTGAGAATATAATTAATGCAAAGACGGTCCTAACCACAGCAGAGATGGCCTGATTTCTGCCTCTCTGTGGACCTGTGCACTTCACGTGTAGTTCATATTCAAATGTTTCCAGCTTTGGTTTCATTACAACAAAACTATGATCATTTTTATACATACAGGAACTTCTTTCCTTTTGGCTTTTTCCCTTTCTGGGGTCGCCACAGCAAATAGGTTAGACTAGGTTTTATGCCCGACGCCTTTCTTGATGCAACCTTGTTCATTTATCTGGGCTTAGGATTGGCTCAAAGAGTAACCCCCTTTGGCTGGATTATTTATACAAACAGGAACTGCTTTTCTTCTTAAATGCCAAATTTATTGGTTCCATAAAACACAAAAGTATATGCCAGATTTAAAACAAGATCTAATATTTGATCTTCTCTGATCTTGTCACAGATCCAGCTGTTCCCAATGTGACGGTGACCCGCATGTCTCTGGTGTGTGAAGGCACTCCGAATCCTCTGGTGCTGGACCTGACAGGTGAGAGCTAGCATTTACCATTTTATTAAGTACCTCAATAGGAACTAGAAATACAATAGATAATGTTATGTTTTACAAAGCAGGAAACATGGTCTGTGGTGTGGATCAGTCTTGACCCAAACGATGTAAAAAAAACAACAACTCAAAAACAGCTCTTGATGGATAAAGTAAAAATCAATTTACAGTGAAGAGACCCCCACTGCTCCACTCCAGCTGCCCCAGATCTAGGTCCACCCAGAACATTATGTCCCGTTGAAAAACAGAGTCCGCCCAATTTTCCTCATTCACATAAAGCCGTCATGCGTTTTTCCATCAAGAGCGGAGACACCACAGTAAAATAATCTGGCGTGTGCATTATGTAACACCGCATTCTTTGTTCACACTCCAGGTAAACTTGCCCAGATTGAACTTTTGCAGCCTTTTTTTTTCCCTTTCACTCTACTAAATTACATTAAGTGTGAGCTAAACTACATCTGGAAGTGTTGCTATAGAGCCAAATAGAAAACGCTGGTCAGAATTACACTTTTTTAAGGCCTAAAATCTTCAAAAGAATAATAAAAAAAAATGCATATTATCTCTCAAAACAAGAATTGTCTGCTTAGAAGTACATGAGAATATTAGTATTTATTATTATTAGTCTGATTTGATCTATTAATGCAAAAGTCATAGTATATTCACAAAGTGGTATGATGAAGAACTGCTGAAAAACATCTAATGGCAATTGTCTGTTAAAACCATCTGTGATTCTCAATTTTTGGGTCGGGAATCAAAAGCGGGTTGCAGTGAGACTGAATATAGTAAAGTAAACATAAAGTGCTTTATTTGTCATTATACATACAAGGTGAAATTGCGTAGCTCAGTGGTGTCCAAACTTTTTCCCAAGAGGGCCAGATTTGAAGATGTGTAAATGTTCAAATGTTCAAGTTCAATGTTTCAAGCCAACAGTTGGATCTTTTCTAGTAACTGAATGCACATACAGTATAAATTATATGCACACTGTTTTATAAGAATTTTGTTTTCAAAAGCCAAATATGTATAAATTACAAACAGGTCGAAAACAAAATAACATATTTGAACCTTAAAACTGCAACTGCAATTATTTTTCGACCAACTCATTAGAAAACACAAGGCAGAGAGAAGTAGATGAGCTGCACAGACAAAGCTAGGGAGAGACTGTATGAAAGTGCTGGTGGGCCATAAGTAATAAATTTTCTCATATGAAATCTCGACACGTGCCACAAATGGCTCCCGGGCTGTACTTTGGACATGTCTGGCCTAGATGGTCAGAAGTGGCGCCACTCCACACAGAAAGGTCCCGTCCCGAATCGAACGCTGAACCTTGTTGCTGTGAGGCAATCATGCTAAACACTGCATCACTGTGCTGCCCTGTATATGTATATAGTTCAAGTTATTTTAAGCCTAAATATAATTTTAACTATATAAATTAGTTAAATTATTTTAAAATACATGTGACATAAATTAAGTAGTAAAATAATTTCGTAAAATAACTTTGGTCCTAAATGATCAGAGATAAAATTAATTCCCACTAATAAACCAACATAGAAGCACCAATATTCATGTAAAAGCACCCTCTTATTCTACATTTCTCAGACGATTTGGCCACTCATATGCAAAGACAGATCCATGTCAAAGAGGTAACCCATATGTAGAATTGTGATTTATGTTGAAGTGAATTTATTTTAGGAAAGATGTGCTTTAGCCTGTTCACACTGACATGAAGAAATCTAACCTGACTCTCTGTACACTGTGTCTCTGTCCCTATAGGAGACCTCGAGGCCTTTAAGAAGCAGCACTTTGTCCTGAAGGAGGGCACGGAGTACCAAATAAAGATCAGCTTTAAGGTACAGAGACTCTGAGCGAAAGAACATCCTGTCTAATGTTATATATTACTCAATGTCCATTTACACTGAGAAAACCAGGGCCAATCTGTCATTTTCTGTCATAACGGATCAATTCATTTATAAAGCATCCAGACTATCTTCCTTTTTCCTCAACATCAGCTGTGGTTATATTGCTTTGGATGCCACAATAATGATGGTTTATCTAAGTGCTTGTTGGTAGGGATTAAAGTCTTGCATAAAAGTGCATGCAAAAGCAAACAGAGGAGATTATGTTTAGTCTAAAAGCGGGAAAAGTACATAGATTATGAAATAATCAAATAAACAATAAAAGTCCAAGGTTGGTTTAGATTAACAGAGCGTTTTGGAGTTTTTACATTGTGATGTCTCCTTTGCAACTTGGTCTAGTTGGTGATATTTTATTTATGCAGGAAAAAATCAGATCATAAAACCTTATTCAATAACTACAGAAGAAAAACACAAGCTCTCCATCAGGTAAAAACTGTCCAGTCAGACCAGACAGCCTTTTTTTTTTTTTAAATGTACAGTAGCTCACTGGCTCATTTTCATAGTATTAAATGTATAATTTGCTTGCTTTGCTTTGAAACTATGTTGATTTTTTTTTGTTGTCCTATGGAGCACATATCTTATACTGCTCCTTGATCAAGTCTTTCATGACTGATTAATATACAATACTATAGAGGGGTGGCAGGAGCTACTAAGAATGTCACAATGAAGGATCAAATTGTGAAATTTATTTAAAAATACATTTTAAAAGTTTTTTTTTTATTTGCTTGTAATGCTTTGATGACATCTTGTGGCAACATATTGCAATTTCACTTCTGACCTTGTGCCTGTGAACAGAAACAGGCAAGGAAATTGTGTTATGTTTGAAGAAATAGTTCACAGGATGAGTTAGTTTTAAAGCTAATGTTTTTTTTTGATGTTGTAGTAGTAGTAGTAGTAGTATGTTAAACCAATGCTAGATGTATGTAAAAAAAACATGAATTTCTTCTTGCACTTGTCCTAGTATGATGTTTGTCTGCTCTGTAGAAACAAGTTTAGGAAATTACAGACTATCTCACTGTTTTCTATGGACTTTTAAATATTTTAACTTATGCAACATTACCACTTTAGCAGATATATCACATTAAATGGCTGTATATATGTTAATTTTTACACAATGCAGCTTAAGTAAATGTATAATTGTGTGTTTACGCAGGTAAACAAAGAGATTGTTTCAGGTCTGAAGTATGTGCAGCACACCTTCAGGAAAGGAATTAAGAGTGAGTTCTTCACTTTCTTATTCATATTTATATAGAATCAGCTATTTTAATGAACCACAAACAAACACCAATGTCTTCTCCGCAGTCGACAAGTCGGACTACATGGTGGGCAGCTACGGACCTCGCGATGCCGAATATGACTTTCTGACAAAGATAGACGAGACTCCCAAAGGCGTCCTGGCTCGTGGGAACTACAACATCAAGTCCAAGTTTACTGACGATGACAAGCACAACCATCTGTCCTGGGAGTGGAACCTGGTCATCAAGAAGGACTGGACTGACTGAACAAAAACAAAAAAACAGGCCTTTTGTGTTGGATTTTTCCATCCCCTGCAGTGTCAGCCATTTTGCCTTCTTTGTTTTTTTTTTGTTTGTTTGTTTTTTTACTGTTGTGCATTATACAGTTAACATGCCTCCGTTTTCTTGTTGTTGTTTTTTTTGCGCCTCGCTGTCTTAACACTCGGCATGGCATCCTCCCAACTCCTGTCAGTAGCAGCCGCAGTAGCAGTTTTTTCTACTTCTTCATTCGTCCTCTATCCTCTCTACAATTTCACCACTGAGCTGTGTCATCATCACGTAGCACCTTATTTCATTTTCTCCCTTTATTCACCTTTGCTTCACCTCATTTTTTTTTTTTTTTTGGCTGCTTGAAGAGATTAACCCCAGCCTTCCATGTTTCCAAAATGGCGTCTTCCTCTCTCTCGCTCTTTCTCTTTCGCGCCGTATGAAGTCCAGTGGAAAAAGCAAGTGTACAATCAACTTTTGTTTGCCTTTTTATATAATAACAGTGTATCAGTGGTTGTATATTGTGACTGTATCCACATCAGCCGTTGTTGTGTTCATAGCAGACCCCACCGCATCCGTCCTTTCTCAATACATTTTTTTTTATTTCATTTTTTTTTAATTTCCTTTGCTTGCCTACTTGCTTGCTGACTTTTGATATACCAGTACCAATACCTGCCTTGTATAAAAAAAAGAAAGTCATTCAGAGCTGCTCCCCCTGTCTTCCCTAAATGTATTCACCCCTTTCCGTTCAAATAGGAAGTGGGGCTAAAGTTAAAGCTAACATGTAAGGGTAACACTAGTAAAGCTGCTTTTTATATATATATATCCCATACACTCGTTAATGTAGTAGCTGCAGAATGATCTGGCCTTGTGTGCACGGAGAGTCACGTAGGGCAGTGCTGAGGGCTGCGGTCCTAAAATAGCATCACTTTGAAGACTTTGAAGCTCACTCGTGTGTCTCTGTAAGTGAGGTGACACTACTGGACCTACTTAGGACACACGTTTGATTGTAGTGAGCTAAATAAATTGCTGAGATGTTGTAACTGTTTCTTGCCCTAATTTTTCTAGTGACTAAACTAAAAGTCCCTGAACATAAGCGATAATATGTTTAAATTAAAAAAAAAAAAAAAACTTCTGAATTATATGTCTCTGAAGAATTCTATAATTCATCCAGGTCATAGTACACTACAATAATTAATGCAATAACTATAAATCAATGCCTAAATGCTTATCTATATACTTTTAAATAGTCCTAGTGATTGTTGAGAATCACTAGAACTATTTTTCCTATTCTCTAATTCCTAATTTTGGGTAATAATTATGCTTTTATTTGTAATAAATATTTGCCACATTAAAGTGAAAAGCAATAATTATAAGCTACAAACTCTAAAGTTAATACATTTAAACATATCAAATGTGCAAGTGACAACAATGTAGTTGAAATACGGAAAGGCATTTTAAAAAGAAAGTGTAAAGTAAAAGTAAAATGGCTTCTTTGAAATTAGTCCAAGATTATTTAATGTAATGATAACTATAGTATAGTTAATGAGAATGTGAAAGAAGTATTCAAATGTGTACTCAAAAGTACTGCAACTTTAGAATAGTACTACTCCCCCACAAAATTGTAAAAGTATGCTTTAGATAATGTGCTCAAAAAGTACATTAAAAATACTTTACATAGAGTAGTAAGTTTTGTGTGGACCGTTCCCTCAGCCTGCCCCTCCTGTGACGGACCTCCTGCAGCTCTGCTCGTGTGTATGTGCAGCCGTTGCTATCGAGTCGTCTGTAAATAAAGGGCTTAACTCTCGCTACCAACCAATAATAGATAAAAACCCCGTGTAGCCCTGTTGGAGTGGAGACAGATCATACAGGCTGCTCTGATACAGCTGAGCATACACCCAGCGCCCTCTGAATGTCCTAAAACTAGGAAAACTGATGAGTCAAAGTCAGTATTAATATTTAAGTTAAGAGGCCTTATTATTGCGGTCAGTGATATTTTAAATTATTGTATGTTCCCCTTTGCCTTAAAGCACATCATTTGCCCATTTCAGGAGCGTATCAGTAAAGTGTAATACTGTGGAAAAATTACATTATTCCAGTAGATCCACTCAAAAAGTGAAACACATACTATTATATAGATTCAGTACACACAGAGTGACATATTTCAAGCATTTATTTAATTGTGATGATTATGTATTCTTTTTTTTTAATATTCAGGTTTTTAGTGGTGCAAAAACTGAATTCAAGTGACTTAAAATAATTGTCAACTAATTTAATATTCACTATCTGGTGTATACATTGTCTCTGAAACGTGTCATGTGCTGAAAGAGAGAAAGAGGAGGGTTTATTATCATGAAGAACAAACAAACAAAAACAGAAACAGTAAAAGATGTACATTTTGTGTTTTAGGGTTAGGGTTAGTTTAGGTTTAGTTTGAACTAATGCTGGGATACTTTTTTCCCCCCAATAACTTTTTGTGACTTTTCCGTGACTATCCCAAATATTGATGATTTGTTATAGCATTATCACCAATTTTTAAGAGGCCCAAAAAAACACCACGTTTTTAACCACTTGCATTTCAACATATGATTATTTATCAGTTAATTAAAAAAATATTGTTATGTTAAAGATGTTATTTTTCCCACATGGGAGATTACCTAGTTAGAGTAGCTTACAAAAAACAGGATGAAGTCAAAAAAGCAAACAAACAAACAAACAAAAAAGGCTAGATTTAGTAGGTTGTAACCATCACAATAAAATTCTTGAAATATTTCACTCTGTGTGTACTGAATCTATATAATGCATCTGTATCACTTTGCATTGAAGTAGTGAGATGAACCTTTACACAATATTATAATTTACTGAGGTGCGCCTGTGTTTCCCTAATACATTGTTGATTCAGATTGAAGTGGTAGCCTGCAGTCAGGTGAGGAGCAAGCACAGAGAGAAAGCACAGGAGGAGGCAGAGTCGGACACTTGTCGCTGCTGAAGACCCTGCCTCAGTAAAACACACACTGACACTGACTGAGACCTGGCTATTTGCCTTTTAACCACGAGAGTCAAAGAGAGGTGACTTTTAAAACACTACAAATAAAAATCATGTACTGTACCCGAACATATGGATGTATAACTCTTTAGCTGATATTACGTTTCCTGCTCCATACATTCCTTCATATTGTACAGTTTGTATGAAAACGCTGGCATGTCGGTGGGGTTGTATATTCAATCATCGTTTGTGATTGCTATTATCGGTCAATAAAGATTTTGCTCAACTTGGCCCTCAGTTCTTATTCAGCACAAATGTATATATATATATTTGTAAAAGGTGCTACATGATATTTCACTTGCCCAGTCCAAATTCAAAGGGAAATGCAGTGGTAAAGGTTTAGTTGAGTACTTTGTGAAGGTAGTTTTGCTAGATACTTTGGGTACAGCAAAATTATTATTATTAATCGCTGTATTGGGGATAACTTCGGTTTATTAACAATTTCTTTGGTTGACTACAGCCCCACGAACAGCAGATAATTCAGTTTGTAGACCAAGACAGGAGCGAGTAGATGTGTTCTTGTGTAAAATGTACTTTGTCATTCATTTAGAGGTCTGCTCCCAAGAGTATATAGTATTCCAGGCATAAATGCTAAATGTGGTCGTTTAGGGCCACATGATCAGAAAGATTCTGACCGCATTCAATTTAGATGCACTCCATTCTCATTTTCAATTACTAGTGGCATTTTGTGAAGTTCATATTGATTTACAACTTAGAATATTAAACTCAAGTAATATTAAAGACTTAAATGGGCCCTAAAGGAAAATTTTGGAGTGGTGCTGCAGGGTGGAAAAAAAAAAAACTGGACATTGAAAAAAAAACGCGCAGGATTAAGGTAACATTTGTTTTTGTTTGTGATTTATTCTTCAAAATTATTTATTCATTGGTTCATTTGCTACAATAATAAAGTCAGAGATTTGTGATTAATCAATGTCTTATCTTTCTTAGCCTATATCATATACTGTCTATATATGTGTATGTCATTTGCAGGGCCACAAATAAAATCTTGTTTGGGGCCACCAAAAGCCTAGAGCCCTGCAGTATTTCCACAATTTATGATGCTAAGAAATGACCTAAAGTTTTAATTTAAACAGCCACAATGAGATCCTTTAACAAAAAACATTTGTCATTAAAGACAAGAAACAGAACAGTGAGCAGTAAATGAGAATGTAAATATTTTCTATCTAACACACTCTTGCCTCAATAGTGTTTTTATTAGAAACCATTCATAAAATAATATTTGTATCATTGCTTAATTGGGATGGTATCTCATAGACCAGTTCTTATATCCTTCAGTAACTTTTTTATGTGGTCTGCATGACCTCGATGTGTCACTGTGTTCTCTCTGGGTCCTCCAGCTCTGTCTCTGTCCAAAGACCAGTGGTGCTACTTGCTCTCAGAAACTAAAAAGAACCCCTGGACACAATCTGGAAGTGATATAACATTATTTGACACGATTCTATAATAAACCAATTTAAAAATAATTGATTAGTATGATCGTAATACCCATCCTTATTTATAATTTGTATGGCTCGTTTTTGCTGTAGCACAATCTTATCTATTATGGTTTTAAGTTGATGCCCACATTTTCTCACTATAATGATGGATTGTAATGAAGCGGAGTACTTTGTCCACCACTAACAAAGACATACCGTAGTCATGCATGTGTTAGAAGAATCTGTGACTGTGAATTGTGCCTAGTGAATGAATGTGAGTGTGAATGGTTGTCTTTCAGTGTATGTCTCTGTCAGTCTCATTATCCAAGCCATTATCAAGCGTGTACCCACCTAAAGCCCACAGTTGCTAGGTTAGGCTCTGCCCACCCACAACCGCAAACAGAAGTTATGTATAATTAAGAAAACAAACAAGAGAGCCTCAGAGCACTGATGTTAATTCTATATTTTATACTCAACAGTGACACTCTCCTAAAGCAAAATAGAAAAGTTAGGCCTACCTACAAATGTTAAAAGGCACAGCATCGAAGTACAATTTGACAGGACATGCAGGGACTTTTTTTCTGTTAAAATTGAAGTAAACATTCAAAGTTGACCCATTTGGCCTGCTGTGTTGCACAAGGGTGAATACTTAGCTGAGGGGTCGCTGCTTTTGAGAGCCTCCAGTTGAAATGGCAAAGCAAAATGTACAATTACTTACTTACAGTACAGAGTATAGTGCATGCATTCTCCATTGAAACGTGAGATGTTCGTAACAAAAACATTTTCAATAAAAATCCCTCAACACCCAGAACTGTCCTTTTACAACTTAGCAACCTTTTCACTTCCAGGACAGACGGCCTTTGTACATAAATATAATACAAATTAAATAAACATTTCAAAGTATTGGGAAAAGAGATGAGCATGCAGTATTTTTGGTCCATGTTTAACAGTCAGCAAAATTAGGAGCAAACGACCCAGACTTTTGTCCTGAGAAGAAATACTGACCACTTAAAGTTGTTTTTTGTTTCCCCATAGGACGCCCAAAACAAAAATGGGCTGTTTTTGGCACTATAAGTCTGTTTCTGTAGCCACCAGAGGCCTGTTGCTGGAAGCTGGTTTAGCTCCGGGGAAGTTCAGGCTTAGTTTGAACGAGTGCTGGGACACTTTTTCCCCCAATAACCTTTTGTGACTTTTTTATGACTATCCCAAAACTTTTCACCAAATCTCCTTGTTAAAAAAAAAAAAAAATTATTTATAAAACTATGCGAACTGTACTGACAATAAACACTAAGGCCTAATAGTTAATAAGTGTTAGTAGTATAGTGTCACATTTCATATGAAGCAACCAAACAATCCACAATTCATGACTTTTTCAAAACCTTGGAATTGCGTTTAAAACTTCCATGACTTTTCCAGGTTTTTCATGAGCGTATGAATTCTGGTGTAGGTTCAGAGTAGCGTTAGTTCTGGTTTAGAGAAGACATTGAGAAAGAGAGTTATGCCATTTGAGGTACAAAATCTAGGTGGCCACATGATTCTCCTAGACACTAATGGTCATTTTTAGATATGTAAATTTTAATTAAATCTGTAGATAAAACGAACTTTGATACTTTGAACATCTTATTCTACACGCTGCAGAACTTAGAGGAAGTGAACCTTCATTTGGACCCCTTGATCTTTTTATTGGACATGTTTCCAGATAACTTTACCCACAATCAGAGATTTCTATTGAAGGACTGAGAGAAAAATTAAAACAGTTAATTGGTTGAAGCCTGAACCACCTACCAGCACACACATGGATACAGAAAATAAGGCATGTGTATACAATGGGACATTTAACTGCACAACTACAGCCATCTTCATGAAAAGACCGATCATAGACTTTCTCAACTAGGACACCTAAGCCTTAATTGTTTGCAAATGTTTAAATGGTTGCATTTCTGTGCCTATATGTACCTCATGGATAACTGTGTGATGTGCAACTGTGTGGCTGTTTTATGGGTCTTGTCTATCACCAATGTAGAAGACCAGTCCCAGGACAACTTTGTGATGTTCTTATGTGAACTGTCTGTTTAATTGTGGCAATAAAAGTAAAAGAAAAATAATCGTATTCCTCAAAAAAGCTACATAGTCAGTGTCTCTCTTACAGCTGTCTAGTGCTACAAGCCTGGATGACTAACTTCTGGGAACTATTAGGGTAAAAAACACTGGACACATTGGAGTCCATGGAAATGTCGTTTCTCTTCTCTATCTAAGGCTCAGGTTTACTGAAAAAACAAAATTGGACCAATCAGCTGTGAGCGACATGTGACACCTCAAAACTCAAACTTTTGTTCTGGGGCTCAGATTTATAATTTTTCTTTAGGCTACATTGACAATTCATTATACAATTTTGAATGAGATCAGGGAGTCAATCATTTACTGTAAAATATCTTTTTGAGTTTAATTTTCAATTTGATGCCAATTGTTTGATAAAAAAATGCATCAAACCAATTCAATTACCTTATACAATATATATATATTTTAAATTTATTTATATGGGACAGCGTGTATTAATGAACAGCAGCTAGTGCCGTAAATACACCCGAGTATAGCTCAGAGGTAATTTCCATCCGTAGTCCCCACTCACTCACTCACATTCACATATGAATTCTATTACCTTCTCATGTATTTTTTCCATCCATTACAAAATTAACTTTAATTCAGTAAAATCGCACAACATATTTCAAAGATATGAGTGTTAAAACTGTCAAATTGTGAGTCTATAAAAATGATAATGTTAAAAAGTTAATTTGATAACCAGCTTCAAGCAACACATAAACCCAAAGTTACCGGGTTTGGTCGCTTCCAGCAACAGGCCATGAACAAACTGCCTGAACCAACAGGATTTGAAGCTCACACTGTGCATGGCTTTCAAAAATTTCTTAATACAGATTTTATACAGACTATGGCAACAAAGCACATAAAATATCCCATTTAAAAATACAATAAAAATATAAAAGTGGATGTCAACAATAACATCTCGTCAGTCCACAGCAGGTCCAGTTCAGCTTGTTATACAGTAGATCTGCCAAAAAACACATAAAGGCCCAAAAACAGGACAATAAGCCTGATCTATTCCAGTTACACTTGAATCATGTGCGCTTCTTCTCGTCCCTATATCTTTACATACTGTCAATGGTTCATCGTGAAAGTTTACTGATCACTCGAATAAGCGCCGCATTTTCGTCTTTGAGTCTCTGGTTGTCTGCTTTCAAGTCTCCCAAAACCTAAAAAGAAAAAACAAACAAAAAATAAAAATAAAGCTGCATAATGTATCACAAATATATTGTTACTCACCAATCTCAATATGTACCATAAAAAAAGTACTTATGTATCACCAAAACATTGATATCAACAGGTAGCTTATGCCAGTCAAAATAAATACAATAAACCTGAATTTAGATCTGGTTGGTTCATTTCTTACTTTGACTGGTAAAAACTAATTAAACATTTATATAGCAGTTCATATCAATATCACAACATTCAGTCATTGCATGTTTTGTTTTTTTTTGCATTGTGCATCCTACAATTAACATTTTTGTAGCTCAACCTACACACAACAATGTTACTTATATTAAATGTTTTTGTCTTATGCATATCCAAGGTTCATACACTTTTTTACTAAGAATTTTCCATGAGTTTTCCAAAAGAGCTGAATGACTGAAATGACTTATAAATAGTATTCAAAATGTCCAGTGTGGTACATTAGAAACTTTTTCTGCAATTTCATTTGTTAAAATAAGAAATTAGTCAGTTGGGTAAAAAAAAAAAAAAGTAATAATGAGAATTACATTGTTTGACTAATGTTACCTACTTAAAGCCTACATCAGTGATTGAAAAGATAATTTTGCTTGGTTAAGTTGGTTCAGAACGCATTTTTAAAAAGTAAATTAAGCTATAAATTAATCATCTAGGCAGGCTGGCACAGGTTTAACTAGTAGTTCTCAAATGTTACTCAGACTGTTTAAACTCCAAAACTTTTCCCAAATTTTTCATCAAAATATAAAATTCCAAAACTTTTCCAGGGCCTGGAAATTGCATTTAAAATTTCATGACTTTTCCAGGTTTTCCAAACGCTGAATATCACAAGTCTATGAACGCGTTACCTTGATTAATTTGTTTTTATCTCAAGGTTTGTCAAGTTCAAAGTATTTTTTTGATAAATTACCCTGCCTGACATTAAAATGACCTTACTGTATTACTTCACAGTATTTTAATCACAAAGCAAACAGGTAGGTACGTCTTGTGCAAGATTACATTTGTTTAAACATAACTTCATGTCAAAATAATGCAGTTGTCCTAACAGGAACTTTTATCCTAAAGCTAAGCCTCAGACTGAACTAAAAGTTTATTGTGCATTATTGACCCGGCTGCAGAGGCCATTAGACTGTGGATCAACTATAGAGCCAATTAGTGCAGACTTTCCTCAACATACATTCAATTTTCAGTCATACAAGTCTTTGTTACATAAGGCTACATTAAAAAGTTTGATCATTACCTTTAGCTCATCTTCCATTTCCACTGCTTTCCTCTGCAGAGCCAACTTTTCCTGTAACAAGAGTCTACATGTGTAAAAATGACTGCAATTTTTATATACTCAAGATAGGGTAGTCACTGTGCCCTTGCAAATGTATTCACTACCTCTTAGACACTGCTCAAGTTGGAAAACATAACTGAACAATCCCATACTGGCCCCATGAAGCAATAGTACATTTATAAATTATAGCATACAACAGATGTGTACTATTTGCAAAGCAGGTACTTACAAATCTCTCCAGCTCTAGCAGTGCTGGTCTGTCTGTGGTTCCCTCTTGACTCTGCCACATAGGAAAAAAGCCTATAAGTGACTGTAATACAATGTTATATTTGATCTCTGTTTAAATTATAGCAAGCAGCAGCCAACTAAATGTCATGAAAGTGTTTTGCTAGAGGACGGCTACAGTTAAGACCCAAATTATTCATTCCTTGGCCCTGGGCAACGACATAAAACATGCGGCCAAAGTGGTGAAGAAATGGTTGGAATGAACAGAATCAATTTTTTGAAGAGGCCAAGACCAGAGTCCAGACCTGAGTCATCCAATTGTGATTTTATAGACAGAACTGAAGACCAGAGAAATGGCAAAAAGCCTTCTATAACATCAAGGACCTGGTGCAAAAGAAGAGTGGTCCATAATCCCAGTGGAAATGTGCAAAAAATGTGTAAACAAATATAAAAACAATGTGATAGAAAGTAAAGGCTTTGCCACTGATTATTGAGAGGATAAATAATTTTAGACATAGAGCCTTTTGTCATAATAGCGGCATTTTTTACAAGTATTTCCAAGTATTTTTTAGTATCTTTACCACAACGTCTAACAGTCTTTTGGCACTGAGCTGAGTTATTTTTTTTATTATTAAACTCAGGGTATAAATAACTTTGGGCCTTATCTGTATCCTGTTTTGAGAATGTAGTTTAGATGTAGAGAAAGTGATAAATACAGTGCCTAAGCTCGTGTTCGAGTGCACAGCTGGTCACTGTCCTCTGTTCATAAAGTCACAAAGGCTGTGAAAGGTCAGAAGCAGCGGCAAACCTGCCCAACCTGTCGCAGTCTCTCCAGCTCCACTTTATTTTGGCTGAGCAGCAGCTCCATCTCCTGCAGCTTGTCCTTCAGAGACAGGTTGTCCTGCAGTACCTTGAAGTACAGCTAGAGGGAGACATACACAGAAGTTACACGTGTGCATAAGAGTGTGGGAAATGAACTCTATGACATGAGGGAGAGTGACATGAGATTTTTTTTTAAGCAAGTCGGTTGTCATTCCTGTATCTAAAGATATATCAAATTTCCTTCATGTGCTTGTCAGCGTTACATACCGTCCTATAGTCAGCAGATGAGTCGTCAAACTGATTCCCTCTGCAAAAAGATGCAAGACTTTAATACAGGCAAAGCAATGCCTCCCTAAAGCGATTAAACAATATAACATACAAAATTCATTACAATTTTGGGCAAATAAAAATTCCTACAGAGTACGCAGGCAGGTATTTTTAATCTGTTTCATCCCACGGGCCACAAGAATGATACAAGCTGCTTCATGTTTAAAATGTTCATATTGAAAAGCTATAAAGACTGACTGTAACGTGCTGTCCCCATTGGTATCCTCTGACTGAGCATCCTCATCTTCATTCTGCAAACGTAATGGTACAAAAGGTCAGGTAAACATTACAAACAATGTTACAAACAGATGGCTTCTCAGTAAGAAACTTTCTGCTAGTTAACTTTAACAATATTGTGTTGTAGCTATGGAATATTGCAGAGGAAAATAATCGCAATTGGTTTGAAAAGAAAAACCAAAATATCAAAACACACAAGTCTTTTAAGTTTAGGCCTGGTTTAGACTTGTTTTAGTCCTGGATTCTTCCTGATTTATTTCTAATTTAGACCTAGTTTAGCCCTGGTTTAGACCTGTTTTAGTCCTGGATTCTTCCTGATTTACTCCTGATTTAGACCTAGTTTAGTCCTGATTCTTCCTAATATACACTTGATTTACTCCTACATTAGACCTAATTTAGCCCTGGTTTAGACCTGTTTTGGTCCTGATTTAGTCCTGGATTCTTCCTGATTTACTCCTAATTTAGACCTAGTTTAGCCCTGGTTTAGACCTGTTTTAGACCTGATTTAGTCCTGGTTTATCTTCCTGATTTACACCTGATTTACTCCTAAATCAGACTTGATTTAGTCCTGGTTTAGTTTATTAAAGATGGCACTTTCAAAGACAAATATTTTCTGAAGTGGTACTAGATATTAAAAGTTTGAGAACCATTGCCGTATGCTGTACGATAAGTAAAAGTAAGAAAGACCAGGAAGCCGTGTTAAATAATAGAGAACATTTTCGAACATTTCTATTTGATAAAGAACTCTTCTTAAAACTCATTTAAGCTCATTACTCAGTGACTACAAACTGGTTTAGCAATCTTTTCCCCAACTTCTACTTCTAGGCACAAAAATGTCTGACGTTTTTCATTCACTGGCTCTGAGCTAAATACTTTTCTATTCCTCCTTAAAAATCCAGTGATGATACGTTTGCTTCGTACCTCTCCACCAGTTTGGACGATGCCAGTGGAGCGTCTCTCTCTCCTCCCTCGCCTCCTGTCCTTAACTCCGAGCTTCTTCTCTCCCTCGGGCTCCAACGGCTTCACCGGGTCAGTATCTGAAACAAGAGGAAATGCTCGGGTTTAGGGACAAAATCACAAATAGGAAAATATAACTTAGGAAAAAAAAAAAAGAGACCACTGCAATTTATTCTTAAATCAGCCTCTCTCTGAGTCTGACAATCGTTCCAGGTCAATGTCTCAATGAGCTCACAGACCATGCATAATTTCCTGGATTTTGATGTATTGTAAGTTGTGATTTAAAGAAATTAGGAGAAATGCTGTTAGCAGGTCACAAAAATAAGCCTTAAGTTCACCATATGGCACTAATAAAAGATTAAACCTGAGAAAACATATTTTCTCCAGCGCTGTAAGTGCTTGTGAATGACTATAGTAGCTTTGCAGGCCGTGAAGTAGATCCGTTACAGAAATGATCTTTGAGCAATACAGGAAGCTCTTATCTACATCTCCTCACTTCAGTTGGCAGCGTGTTGGGGCTTGAGAGCGGTAGGCCCCACTGACATTACCACACTTCTGTTTCAAATGTTACAACACACAAACATAAAGAAAAATGTTAGCTCCGATAGCTTGTGCCGTTCAAGTCCTGTTTTACCTTAATTTAGAGACAGTTTTGCTCCCGTTTTATCTAAAGAGTAGACCACTGCTTTGTCCTGGTTTAGGCAGAGTTTAATCTTGGTTTACTCTTAGTTTAGACCTGGTTTAGACCTGTTTCTGTTCGGGTTTACAGCTGGTTTAGACCTGGTATAGTCCATGTTCGTCCCTATTTAGTAATGCATTTTTGTCGGATGCTCTTTCTGTCACAACCCTGTCCATTTATCCAGGTTTGGGACGAGCATGACGAGTACACTGGCTTTTGACCGACCCCCTGGCTGGATTTTAAAAACATGAACATATCATCACAATATTTCAAGCACCCATGGGAACATTTCACCTCTCCGTCAGAGTGGACTACTGCTTTGTCCTAGCAGAGTTTAGTCTTGGTTTACTCTTAGTTTAGACCTGAACTGGTCCTGGTTTAGTCCTGGATAAGTTCTGGTTCAGTCCTGCTTATATATCGGGTTAGACCTGGTATAGCCCATGTTTTGTCTATACTCAGTAATGCATTTTCTGTGTTAATTTCTATTTTATTCCTTGGTTTAGACCTGGGTTTGCCCAGATATCTTTTGTCTATTAAAAGGTACGTAGAAAGACAAATATTTTCTGAAGTGGTGTGAAAAGATTGAGAATCACTGTCTTACAGTAATATTAAAGACTTTTGAGGAACATTTTGAGTTATGAAAATAAAAACACAGAAGTAGAAGTGATAATGTTTCATCATTTCAGCACTGCCCTGTTACACCAAAGTGACAAACCACATTTCTTTTAAGGACATTAAGGATTACTCCACCCAAAATATATTCACATTACATTTTTAGCAACAGTTGTGTACTCTGAGTCAGATACTGGAAGTTCAGTGGAGGAGTACTGCTATCTTGGTGTCAATATTTGATTTGTATAACAGATACTGCGATACATAAACAACGTAGAAGGCATCAGATATTTTAGCATGCAATTTTTAGTTGGCTTTAGTACAATCATGTAATGTTTTAAAGCATTTCTTAACCTTGCCAATGCAGCTAACTGTGTGACTTTGCCTGCAAGCATCATAGCGTCGGTTTTTGGCAAGGTACAGAAAAATGAGATTATATGAGTAGATGATGGGCAGGTTACATCTTCAAAAACAAAATACAAGTTATCACAAATTTAACAGTAATGCTATCATGACAAACAACAACAAAACAAAAACGCAAGAGCCCAAATGTATCACAATCTTCCATATGACAAAATTTTATAGCATCTGTCAAAATAACTGTCTGCCTTAAATCACGTTATGGCCAAAAAACTTTATTCATTATCTAGCCCAGTGATTCCCAAACTTTTCACACACTCAGAAAATAGTTGGATTTTAAAGGATAATTTTTAAACGACTAAAATGACCATGCCAAAAATGGACTAAATGTAAACAAAACAAGGATTAAACTGGACTAAACCAGGTGTGAACTAGAACTAAACCCATAACCAGGACTATTTCTGGACAAAAATAGGACTAAACAGCGGCCAACACGAATTTAATCTTCAGAATTTAATCTTAAAACTGAATTTAAAACTAGATCTAAATTAAACAAAATCACGTGCTTGAACTTCAACAGACTCATCAGAGTACCACCACAAAAAGTCCCCATAACCACTGATCTAGTCCTAATTTAGACCTTGTTAAGTCCTGGAGAGACCGCGGGTTTAGAAAGCTTTGATTTAGCTGCAGTTTCGACCAGTAAGTCCAGAGTCTTGCATCACTTCATGAATACATTTTTTTCTTATATTAGTTTATGATTAATAAAGCCCTGTTCTTATTAAGCGTATCCAAACATCGCCAATCTATCATCTGTATTACAAACATAACCCTCAGCCCTCCTGCCACCCTCTTAGGGCTTTTCAAATATATTTTTTGCTCTCATTTTGGCATTTCTTATGCTAGGGTGATGATATTTGATTTAATTAATAAATGAATTGTAGAATTTCAGTATCACAGCTGAAAAAAAATTTTTTTTCAACTGTCTGGGCAAAAAACTCACGCGCATACACACCTTTTTGGTCCCATTGACTTACATTAAAATCACTTATTTTCACTCTACTGCCATTGTCATACAGAAATGTTAAATCATGTTAATTCCTCTGTAACCCTGTCAGTCAGAGGCTAAAAATACACAAACAAACAAAAAAATCAACATCAAATCCACCATTTTCTCATTGCATTGTGAGAAATAGTTCCCTTTTAATTTCCATTAGATAACATTGACTGTAGGCCAGGCCTTGTAGGGACTTAAGAGGAATAACATAATTTTTTAAACGTTTTTGGGTGATTTTATGCCTTTTGTTTTTTAATTTAACACTACACACATACTAAAAATGTAACAAAATCAGTTTTGGCACTAATTAGTGACCTGTCATGCACCACAAAAAAGTACTTTGCATCATTAAATAGTAAATAATGCCAGTTTGTAAATAAAACATATTTACATATATGTTGGAATTATGTAAACTGGCTTTTAGAGGGTTACAAATATAAAAATGAATTCTCTTTTGTTATGTACGATGAGGACAGGACTTAATGACCAAAAAAACAAAACAAAAAAAAGATTGTGACCTAAAAGGGCTTTAAGAGGAAGAACGAGATTTTTTTAAAGGAGGGCCTGTGGGTTAAAAACACAGGTTTTATGTCAGATGCTCTTCCTGACACAATATACCCAGGCTTTGGACTGGCACAAAGAGTACACTGGCTTGTGGCTGGATTTTAACATCACGACATTTCAAGCACCCATGGGAGCGTTCATCTCTCACCTCTTTCTGCAGGAGTTAGTGTGATGATGGGGCTGACTGGTTGGACGGTTCGAGGAGGAGCAGGAGGATCGGCAGCTTTGGTCACAGTCTTCTCGGCTTCCTTAAGGTCTGTGAGAGTCACGCCCTGTAAACACACAAACAATATTATTACATAAAAGGGAGGCACTTACAAACGAACTTATACAGAAAAAGAGGAGCAGCTGGTCTGACTCATTTTTAGTCTACAGAAGTAATTTTAGACGACTCAGTGATTCATACAGAATAGCTTGTTGTCGCTGCCAAGAAATTGTAGTATGTTCATAGAAGTCTAATTAAAAAAGCATTAAAAATTTATGTCATCCGATATCACAAGTCACTCTGGCTTCCAATACCAAAATACAAGTTTAAGCTGTTTTTTTTTTTTTCTTTCTTTTCTTTGTTTACTGTGTGCAACTGAATGCCTCTTCCTTCCTAATCGCAGTAAGCTGTATACAGGCCTGCATCAATGAATATGGTAGAAAATAATATTTCAATATAACAATATAGTACACAGGAGGAAATAATTCATTTATTTATATTCAGGGTTCCTGCAAGTATCACTAATTTTATGTTTTTTATTGCCATTTTTAATATTTTTAATGAAACAAACATACAATCGCAGCAGCTTAAATTGTCAAAACCTATTTGCAAGTAATGTAAAAAACAGTTCCTAAATCACAAAAATATTGAAAGTCAAACGTCTGGGTAATTTGGTCATGTGGGAAGCAAACTTGTTCTGCCCCTCTATCACACTGTGCAGGCTACGGAAATAATAAATTATTATTTATATGTACATATTTATATACAGGAATAATAAAACTAATAATAATGTCAGCAATTTTACTTCAAAACTATTTAAATTTTTTAATGCCTGTAGGAATCAAATTTATTGCTGTTTAATGCATTTAATGCCTTAATTTTCACAAAATCAATTTACTGACTTTTAATGCTTTTTAATTCCCTGCAGAAACCCTGTATATTTATTGTGATGATTGTGATTGTGTAATATATATCTTCTGTAAACCTGTGCAATATTAATAAGTTACAATAACAAGTTCTGCAGTAAATAAAGATGATTATTTACAATGTATCCTTTTACAAATATCCATATACTGTATATATTTATAAAATATTTAGCTTGCTCATAGTCTATTTTTGTATATTTGGCTTATTTTGTTTAAGTTTTAATTAAATTCTCTCTAGCCATATTGGTCTTTGACACTGTTTTGTGCTCTTGTTTGCTCTTTCTGTACTTCTGCTGTTGCAGCACTGCAAGTTCCCCACTGGGGGACTAATAAAGGTTTTCTTATCTTATCTTATTTTACTTAGATTTTATGAGATACTGAGTTTTGATTTTAATCAACCGTAAACCATAACCGTGGCAATTAAAATTAATGAATGCAGTGTTTTCACTCTGTGTGTACTTAAACTAGATAATATATTTATTTGAACTACTGAAAATAATTGACTTTTTCAGGACATTGTAATTTTTTTTTGTACAGTGCAGTCGAGAAATGACAGGAAATCATGGGGAGAGCAGGGAGAAACATTCAGCAAAGAGTCAGAGTCCGGACTCTAACCCACAACCCCGAGGCAGGCTGTAGTTGCCTTGTACTGTATATGCACCACAGCAAACTGAGCCATATTGCAGCGCTATTCTATTCTAATTTTTTGATGTGGTACATGCAACAATCAACTGTTTTATCCGGATGTTGTGAGGCATTTAGATGTAGATTAAAAATGTGGTTATAATTGCACTAAGGGATAATATTACATTTCTCTACTTGATGGAAATGTATTGATTAAGGCCAACTGTAACAAAACTTCATCTGTCATTTCAGCTTTTCCCTTCAGGGGTTGCCACAGCAAATAGTCTGCCTCCAAGTGATTTGAATATTAATTTGGCATAGGTTTTACACCAAATGCCCATCCGGACTCCTAACGCACCACTCTCCATTTATCTGGCCTTGAAACTGGCACAAAAAGTACACAGGCTTGTAACCCTGAATTTGATTTTTTTGTATTTTGTTAAGTGTTTCAAATATAAAACTTCTTCACCTGTGTGGAGCGTCGAGTCTGTCGCAGCAGCCGAGAGCGAGCTTTTCTCTGGGACTCTGACTCTTCGTCTCTGACTGGAGCCTGGAACCTAAACACAGTGTTACAGTAAAGTGAAACATCCACTAAAATGCTTTTGCAGACTGTAACTGAGTTTCAATTAGAGCTGCACAATATATCGCAAAATGATCATTATCGTAGTATCAGCAAACACAATATCCTTATAGCAAGAAACTAAATGGATCACAGTAATGTTATGATCCTCCATCTGGCCGTTTTACACTGGTAAAATCCTTATCCAATCAAAAGCTCTTGGTTCCTCAGTCCTGGTTTAGACCTGTGTTAGTCCTCCTGATTTAACCCCGTCTTAGACCTCCTGGTTTAGTCCTGGTCTTTAATTTTAAATTTTGACTCAGTTCTGAGTAGTAAATAAATACATGGACTTGTATTTCTGCTTAATTGAACTTACTCTGTCAAAAAGTATACAAAAATATTGCCAGTTACATTGTTATTGCATTATTCAATGTTACTGAATATCACGTTTTTCTAATATTGTGCAACCCTATTGAATGGATTAATTTTCATATTAAATGCTTGTATTGATCCGACTGGTGCTTACTTTCGTCGGTCAGAGCTGGGAGTGTTGGGACTGTCAGCGTCTTTTGTTTGTGGAGTGGGTTGAACTCTGGCGGTCCGGTTGGCTAAGTCCTGCTCCTTCTCCTCGTCATCATTTTCCTCTGGGGTCTGGACACAGGGAGACATGGCGGCCATTAGATTTTAGCTGACAGAAATCTTTTTGTGGTTTTAAGTAATAGCATAAAAAGCAATTTAATAAAAAGTCCTGGAGTGCTTTTGATGGTAATGCACCTTGTCAGCAGGACTGACAGTGGAAGTGGTCATGCTCTCAGTGTCTGGACTGGATACAGTGGAGCTTTCTAAAACAAAAAGACCCAACCTGTGTTAGTTTTATCACAAATAAGACTTATTTTTTAAACAGATGTTGCAGTAACTATTCACCAGGACTGCTCTCCTTCTCCTCACTGAACTCCAGGTCTCCAGAGACACCCCTCTCTTTAGATTGGTCCTGTACATTCATCTTGTCTTTGCTGCTCATCCTGCAAACAGAGCTCCTACAGGGAAAATACACAGTGAAATGTCAACACTCATGGCTTAAATTCAAGTTCAAGTCTCTGTAAAAACAAAATGGCTACTGACCGCCGCCGTTTGTTTTGTGCGTTTGCTGTGGAGGAGCCTTGTTGGTTTTGTCTATCCAATATGGACTGTTCCTTACGCCACTGTAACAACACACAATTATCTGACACCTAGAAACATTTTGAATCATAAATGCAACTGAGGAAAGACGTTATCTTACATTGGCCTGTTTCTGTGATAACTCCTCGAGGAGTTCTTGAACACTTTCATCGGCGATATCAAACGGTGTCTGACCCTGAAAATTTCATTGTAAAACATATAATCAAAACCAGAACTTAATTTTGAAGAAGCAACCTAAATATTTTATGAGCCTCACCGAGTTACTGCGAGCCTCCATATTGCACAGCTGTTCAGCCAAAATCTGACAGGCTTCCCCCTGACCCCAGTGCGCCGCAGCATGAAGAGGCGTCCAACCGTCATAGTCTTTGGCCGACACATCGAGTCCACACTGGCACAATATTCTGGACAAAGGCACAGACTTCATGAGAAAACCTTTACACCAAAAATCAGGGTAGCTTGGGTAGGTCTTGTGAAATCTAAGACCTTTCTAAGACTTTTTAATGCCACTTAGAGTGAAATTTAATGCCAGCATCGTCAACAACTGTAATAATGATCTGTATAAATTTTACACTAAGGAATTTTCCGTACTACTCAAAGGTTTTATTTTAGAACTCTAAATGAAAGAACTCCAGAGCTGCATTAAAAAAATCATGATAAATGAATCATGCATTTGAATAATAATATTTCTTCAATAAATATAGTTTGTTATTGTGGTGACTCTGCTTTTTTGTAATATTAACAATGTATTGACAAATTTTAAGATCTACATGACCCAATCAAATTGAATACCTTTTTAATGCTTTTAAGACGTTGGGAATACCCTGAAAATGTCTAAACACATCAGAAAAGTATAAATTAGAGGCTTACTTGAGAGCCTCCAGATAGCCTTTGGCAGCAGCCACGTGCAGCGGGGTGGCTCCGGTCTTGGGGTGTCGTACGTCAGGCGGTGGGCCATCTGTCAGCCAGGCCCGGGCGTCTCTCATGATCTGCTCCTCTTCTAGACGTTTAGCTGCCTCCAAGTCAACACCTGATCATTAAAACGTAATTAGTCCATGTAGTAGAGAGGAGCAACATTCACTGACAAACAAATATCTTTGAATTAATAATTGATCACAGTAAAGCTTTACTTAAAATATAAAAAACACTAGGGGTAGATCTTTTGGGATTATACGACTATAGATGTATGGTCAAAAACAAGCCAATACCTCAACATGAAAATCTATTCACAAAATAGAAGGACTGGGTACTGTTCAGATTTTTTTGTTGTTGATATCAGTACGTAAACAATACCTGGTTTTCAATACCAGTACTGGAGCGATACTTTTTCTGATACCTATGGTGAGCTAATTCATCTTGCAATCATAAAACACAATAACATTGAGTAAAATAACTTCTTCGTTGTAAGTTAAAACCAGTAGTTTGTATGATTTATTCTATTAAAAGGATTAAAAGGAACATTAAAGGAATCTTGATATTGAATGAAACATTTTACCAATAGCATTGTGACTTTTCTTTCAATACCAAAAAGTTATCATATAACAGTACCCAGCCCTACAAAATAGTCAGACTGTATAATGCATTTGTCTGTGTTGTTTAGAAGAACATTCATTTACAACAAGATACCTAAAATATTTTTGCTCATAATAATCATTAAGCACTTATTAGCTTTTAAATACAGGTTATAATTTAGTATTATGTAACTTCTGGATGCTTAACAACACTAATTAAACACATAACAAATAAATACACTGTTGCCTATAAAGTTGGACAGACACATTCCTCTTTTTATTTCTGTTTATACACATCGGTAATTACCTTTAGCCAGGTGCAATGATTACATACCAAGACCCAATTACCAGGGTGAAACAAATTCAGGCTTAACAACTGTTTGGCATGTCATGAGAAGAGGTAAAAAAAACATATCTTCCAACTTGATGAGTAAAAGTGTATTACATTCGCGACACTTCAAATGCAGAAAGACTTGCATGCAGACTCTGAGGACAATACCAATGGTCCAAGATTGACACAAAATGAAGCTAAACTACATCACAATTTCACATCCAATCCATCTGTATAGTCCTATATATCGCGTTTTAATGTATGTTAGAAAAGGGATAAGTTGTTAATATTTAAAATAATCAAACTGTGGCTTGAGGAAAACACACCGATCAGCAAGTACAGACACACTCTCACCTTGTTTTACAGTGAATTTCTGAATGAGTGACTCTGTGGTCTCATCTAAAGCAATGTCCAAAGGAACATCTCCATCACAGTTCACAGCAGAGAGGCAGGCGTCATGCTGCAGGAGGTACCTAGAACAGAAAAAACACAGATATCATGTAACAGCAGTAAGGCTTAACACAATTTAAATAGGGGAAAACTTAATGCCACTGTAATACTCAAGCGGTTTTTCCCTAATACTAGCTAAAAAGGTGCATCATTTTTCAGTTGCCTTACATGCATCACTCTGCCAAGCCAGCCTACTCATGCTTTAGCTGGTTGTTGTCCTGCCAAACACGACAACAATGTTAGTATTGTTAAACGCAGAAATACCCTGGCACCCACGCAGTATTGTGACGTCCCCACAGTGGCAATGGACCCTTTATTACACAGCTGTTGTGCTGCTCGAACAGAAGAGACCATAGTCTAAAGTGTGTATAGGCATGATATTAAGAGTGGCCGAGTCACGACTGGGAACAGAGTGTACGAGACAAAAACAAAACCTTGTTACGAGGCAAGACCAAGGTAGAAGAGTTATAATGAAACAGTTCTATAATTCTTAGGGCTATAAGCATGCTATCACACTAATGGCAAAATATTGGGACATTTGCTGAGGAGGAGTGTAAAAAATATATAATATGTTTGTGATTACATTTAAAGATAGCAGCATTTTTCTATTCACAAATAACATAAGAATAAGGACACAAAATGAGGAAAAAATATAATATTCAAGAGCTGTGTTGCAAACAACAGGAGTTAATGGACATCTGAATCCACAATACCATAGTAAAGGCTCTAGACCATTGCTCCCATAACAATAATAATGCATTGGATTTATATGGCACCTTTCTAGACAATCAAAGCGCTTTTACACTGCATGATTCACTCACTCCTCAGTCACACTCGGTGTTGGTGAGCTACTTCTGTAGCCACAGCTGCCCTGGGGCAGACTGATGGAAGCGTGGCTGCCAATCTGGGCCTACGACCCCTTCGACCACCTCCAAACACACTCACACAGACACATTCATACAAGCAAGGTGGGTGAAGTGTTTTGCCCAAAGACACAACAACCCGCCCACCTTCAGGTTAGTGGGCGAACGTGTGTAGAGTCTGAGCTACTGCCGCCTCATGTGCAAGAAACTGCTTTCACTAACTGCGTTTTACAAATTTTTGAAATGATGGGCTGATGGGTCAATAGTTTAAAGCTTAAAGTGTCAAATGTTTCTATTCATATGCAGGGCTAAGGCATTACTGGAATAAAAGCCATTCTTTTCACTAAGGATTTTGAAGTTGTTATTGACATAGCAATAAAGCAACAATACATTTGGATAAAAATGTGAATATTCTTCTGCATGATTTCCTGTCACTACTCTACTGTCCTAAGACAAAAGGTCGGAAAATATCTTTAAAAAGGTAAACAGCTGTATAAATAGATCAGTTATGGGCCTGTTGTCATCTGAGATAAGTAATAAAGATGTATTTACAGTATAAGGTAAGATTACTACATACTCTGCTATCTCTGAGTAACCACACGAGGCAGCCACATGCAGCGGTGTCCATCCCTCGCTGTCAACTTGATTCACGTTGGCACCATTTTCAAGTAGAAAGGTCACCATCTCCATACTGCCATCTATGCAGGCCTTTGTCCAAGACACAGAAAACAACAAGGTCAGTCAGTCTGTTATCGATTGTAACTAAAATGTCGTGAGAGGGAACGGCTTTACCTGGTGGAGAGCGGTGATCCCATCAGCGTTTGAACAGTTGATAACATCGGGTCCATCTTCTCTGTTTGTGAGCCGAGCTTCGGTCAGCATCACCTGGGCCTCCCCGGTGTCTGCGCTGGCACAGGCCGCCAAAAACTCAGCCGCTCGGTCAAACCTCACGCGTTTCCTAAGAAATGCAAGTAACGCTTAAAATATTACGTGGGCTGGCAGTAATCTAAATATGAACAAGTACTAACATGCAGCATGGGATTAGGATGTTTCATATAGTGAGCAAACAAAAACATAACATACAGCAGCACTGAATTAGATTGTGTCTCAATCTTTCTCAGTATTTTATGACATTGAAAAGTGTATACCACTACTAAATGTTAGTAGAATAAATTATATGGCAGCCTGTTTCATTTCATGAAATCACATAAACATGTTCAAACCATGGCCATCTGCAGCACTGATATAACAGAAGTCTGAATGTTAGTAATTACCAGTGTGATTATCAAAAGATGGTCTAAATTTTTCAATACTTTTAGGGAAAAATGTATTGATTGGGCTCAGGCTGGACAAAATTACTCTATGGCCAATTGAAGATTCTGCATACAGTGTACACAGGAGTTCACTGAAAAGAATTAGAGAGAAAATCTGGGTCAAGGGCAACAAAGGGCCTGAGGTGGGGTGTACCCTGGACACTGGGTTCTTCAAAAGTTATTACAATACCTGCACACATTAGCAAATTACAGTTTATATACATACTTTAGCTAAATACAGGGTTTCTGTAGGCTTTAATAAGTGTGATTTTACACTTTCTTAAGACCATTGTTCAAGAAAAATAAGACCTACTTTGTAAGCATACAGTATACAAAAAACTGAGACCATGTGTGACAGTGAGTGCCGCAAAGCATTTTGGTCTTGGTAAGAAAAGGTCTAAGCTCTCGAATTGGTGCCAGTAAAATGCTTTTGAGCATTTAAGTGGACATTTTAGGTTGTTGCATCTAATGAACGTAACATAGAAGAGGAATATAGGAGCATTATAGAGAACTTTTTTTGATGGAGCCAAGAAAACAGTCTCATTCTAAACGCCTCCAAAACAAAAGAGATTGTCATTGACTTTAGGCGCGATACACCCCAAATTCAAACTGTGACCATCAGTGGAGAAGATATTGAAATACTGTACACCTATAAATACCTGGGAGTGCATCGGGACAACAAGCTGGACTGATCCTTGCATACTACTCGCTACACTGAACGACATGGACAGACCAACAGAGAGCAGACAGCAGACGTCAGAGATCAGTGAGCTGCAGGACAGGACGCCACATAAACTCAGATGAAGATTTTTTAATCAACTGAATCAACAACTTGAAGAGACCTAACAACTGAATTTGCCCTTAATTAATAAAGTAATTTAGAATTTGAATATTTGAGGCTGGTTTAAATGCATTTAAGACCTAACAGTCCGCATCCCTGGAAATTTAAGACTTTTTTAGGCCTTAAATTCAGACTTAACAATTTAAGACTTCTTTATACATTTTAAGACCCAGCAGAAACCCTATACATATGCATAATAAGAGGCTACTTATGTCAGTGTAAGTTGTTGAGTCATATCTTAAAGGATTCACAAAGTCATCCTGCAGCATCAGACACACAGGCCTATGTAACACAAGCTATAGTTAACATGGCTGTTACTTTTGACACAGTATGGGCTATTTTCCATGATGAGGAAGTTGTGAAATGACAGAAGCTGCGAAAATAGCTATAGTAGTTAAAAGTCGACTCTAGTTACAGACAATGGCACTTGACAGGCTGTGTTAGTGGTGTTTTAGCGGCTGGTGGGCTGCTGCTGCACTGAGCTGTTCCTGGTGGACACAACACTCTTGCCTACACCCTTCACGAACCCACGCACAGTGTTCATTTATAGCCTGCTTCAGTTTTTTTTATTTTTACCTCCATACTCGTTTGCATTGTGGTAAAAGTATTGTTTTTTAAAGCGAGTTTCCTCACCGTCTCTTGAGAAGGGGGCTGATTTGCTCTCTTCCCTCGCACTCGGACTCGTTTGTCGGCGGCTCGCGGTACTCGGCCTCCGGGTCTACGGCTCTCTCCTCGGCGTCGCCCCTCCACCTCCGCCTGGGCACCGCCGAGGCTTTGTCCGTGCAGGAGCCGGCCCATCGCTTGAGCTGCTCCCGCCGCTTGGTCCTCGCCGAGTCCCCCATGACTTTAAGCGCGGAGGAGGACTGCGTTTTTAAAAATAAAACACGCAGCAGCACTGGGAGGGAAGGACACACCCTCCATGTGTACACTTTCACTTCCTGGTTCTTGCTCCGCGCGGCTGCTGCTCTGTCTCTGGAGCTGCGCGAGCTGGAGGAGGCTGCTGCGGCTCGTGCCCGTGGACGTGGGGAGTGCGCGCTGCAGTGACGTCAGCGCGTGTGTTTTGGAGCCAGTGTTGCCAGATCGGGCTGGTTTCCGCCCTGTTGGCCTTTTTTTGAACACCTTGGGCTGGGGGGAAAATAGCATTGGGCTGGTTTATAAAATTTGGGCTGCTTTTCACATCATTTGGCAGGTTTTTAGAAAATATTCTTGAGAAAATAGCAACAAAATAGTTATCTCTTGGGTCGGCATATCAGTGTCTGTAGGTTGTTCCTAAGACAAAGCGGAAACTCAGAGGGGATGGTGCTTTTTCAGCTGCTGCCCCAAAATTGTGGAATGAGCTGCCATTGCACCTTATACAGGCTGATTCACTTCCTGATTTTAAATCCTCTCTTTAAACACATTTTTTTTCTTTGGCTTTTAACGTAGTTGTTGACTTTTATTGTTATATTGATTTTATTCTTATTCTATAGTTTTTATTGGTACAACTGTTATTTTTAGTTCTTTTACAAAACATTTTACATCCATAGTATATTTATAATTCCTTGTTGTTGTTTACTCCAATGCTGTGTACAGCAATTGTGTTCTGAATATAAAGTTGGATTGGACAAGGATTTTTTGGCAAACAATGTAGAAATACATATAATAAACCACTGTGTTCTCCCAATCATATCATCATTTCATTTGTTTAAAAATTACTGATTGATGTGTTTGGTTGCTCACGTATTGCTGGTATTTCATTTTCGTTTTTTGTGGTTTCTATGACGGCCCTGATTGCACTCTTTGTGGGGAACCTTTTTGTGTTTTGGAGCTGATAAGTTTTGTGTTCTTTCGTACGTATGACGGTTTCAAGATTTAGAGTGGTTGTAATTTTGGCTGTTTTTATTGAGTTGGGCGGGTTTTAAGTTCTCTTTGGGCTGGAATCTGTCAGTGAGATCTGGCAACCCTGTTTGTAGTGGCGCTTTGAGAGGAAACTCCAGAGTGGACACAAGTAACCTGTGCTCCTCCGGTCATTGTGCTACTTTTAGATTTTATGGCTCATCTGTAAAAAAACATAAAAAACACAATGAAATATTCCCAACAGAAATGGTTCTGGTGAGTTCAGTTAAACTCGGCGGGGCTATTATTAAACACAACAAATAAAATGCTTTGTTCAAAGTAAGTGCACCATATTCAGAGCCTTTTCTAGACATTACAGGGGCCCAAGGCAAGAGGGACAACTGAGGCCCTAAATAGGCTCCATTTATTTTATTTTATTTTATTTTATTTATTTATATATTTATTTATTTGTTTTTGTAAATCCAACCTCAAACCAAAAACATGGTAAGAAGGGGCATTTGATAAAAAATTACCGAGCATTAATATAAGCTCACTCGAATCCTGAACTGTGGTCTTGAATGCATACCAGACAGGTAAATATATGGGACAATATATTGGGAGGCCCCTTATGCAGCCCTGGGCCCTTGGCAGTTGCCTACCTTGCCTACCCTATTGTGACGGCTCTGACCATATTTTTCTATGTATTCAGATTTATTACAAACATTAATCTGTTATTCTATTCTAGGATGACCACCTCAAAACGTAAAAAAGTGGGACATGTTGTGCGATTTGGTGGGACAAGGTGGGACAATTCCAGAAATACATGTTCTTATATACAAATCTGACTTAGCAAGTTAATGAGATGCGAAGATGAGAAGTTGTTTAAGTTTAGTGCCTGTAAAGCATATGATGTGCTGTTGTTATCCCCAACATACACATTTACTTTACTGAGGCTTTATTCACTGAAATAAAAAAAATGGAACAGAAAAAAATCTAGGCTCAGTGTGTTTTCTCAAAACAATCAAGACCAACACCAACTCACAGCTCCAGGGAGAGGCATTTTCTGAAACACAGGACAGCAACACACCAACAATATATTCCAAACTTTCAAGATGGGATGCTCACCAATATTTAGTCTACATTTTGCACAAAGAATACTGAGCTTACCTTGTTCTTTTTAACTTAAATCTCACTTTTCCCAAAAATAGGTAGAATTTAATTTGGGCAACTAACACAAATACTCCCAGTTGCCACTTTGGCCGGTTGGATTTTATGCACCTGTATCTTAACTTTAAAGGTTAGGTCTGGATGTTTCCCTGCCTGAGTGTACACCTTTTAGTATAGAGTAATTCATCATCATTTGAGAATACTAAACAAAATAACATGTCCATAACACCATATTTTACATTTCTTAAAGCAGTAGTTCCCAGCTTTTTTTCAAGTGACCCCCATTGTATCAGCTGATATATTGATGGCCCCAACCTTTCGCCTCCCTCACCCTAATTAGGAAAAATTAAGTAATTTATTGGGTAAATTTTACTGCATAACAAAAATATCACAGAAGTATTAATAATCTATTTTCAACTTCAATTTCTGAACACATTTTCTGTGACCATTGCAAGGCATTAGCCAGTCTTCCATGCATTATCGTTCAGCGCTCACGACCCACTGTGAAGCTCTGGACCCCCAGGTTGTAAATCACTGTATTAAAGCTTGTAGTATACTATTAAAATACACATAAAGTTTTAAAGTAACGTGGCTATTAAAAGCACTTATTGTCTAGTAACCTTTGAAAAAGACAAGCTACGGTAGGCAGTGAACAAAAAAGTAAACGTCAAGCCCTGCATTGGCACAAAAACCTCAACGGTAAGGCACTCATTGCCCACTAGGGGGCAGGCACAGATGCTTCTTCTCGACCACTGTTTCGGTTTTAGTTGCGCGGGAAAATAAAGTGTTTATCCCCAGATTAAAAATGCAAAACAATCATAGCTACAACTTAAAGGATATTGTCTAGACACTGGTGTTTACATAGACAGTGAATACTTTTCATTTTTCCCTAAAAATTATGTCACTACTGTATATTATTAATAATAAGCAGCAGCATCCTTAATTGTTATTGATGTATTTCAATAGCCAGTAGTAAATAGCAAGTAACTCCCTAGATGGGTAAAAATATTATGTGACGTCAGTGGGTAGCAGTTGTAGTATTTGTAACAGTGGTAGCAATAATAGCAGTGATATTAGGCTAGTTGAAGTAGCACTAGTAGTATAATAATAAAAGCAGCAGCAGCAGTAGTAGTAGTAGAAGTATTAGTAGTAGCAGTAGTAAGTAATTGAACTTTACACTCAAGTAACAAATGTGTCTTTTTTCTTCCACTTGAGTAATAATATTTGGAAATAACAGTATTTTATTACAAACTTGAAGGACTTCTTTCAACTCTGGCATAATCCCCTTTTGACCAATTGCTAAAGGTTTTATACATTTAAAGACATGAAAATGAATAATTTTGCTGTTTATTTGCTATATGTTTGTACAGTATTTTGCTCTCATGGTAATTTATACATTATAGTAGATTATAGTGCTTCTTCTTTTTCTTCTTCTGGTCTTGGTGGTTCAAAATGGTATTTGGAGCTCTTGTCAATGAACTAAAAAAAATTAAAAAAAAAAATTCAAACAATAGCAAATAAGTTGTTTGCTCCCTGACGTGATGCTGTAGAGAAATGATCCAAGAATATGACCTACTGGCAGATAACATTGGATGTCCTTCTTCTTTCTTCTCTTTCGTGGTCTGTAGTAACACTTAAAGCTCTTGCCATTACACTGAAAAATTGGACAAAAGGAAAGGTGAGTTGTTGCCTCTTAGGTGTGATGCTGTAAGTAAATGATCCCATGTAATGACATACAGCACCCAATGATGATGAAAACCTTATGAGAAATAGTGTATTTAGGCTGACATCTTGGCTTGTAGAGGACCTCTATTGCTGGTTGCTGTGTAGAATTGAAAAATGTATGAGAAAAAACACTTATACTGTGAGTCAAGTGAATAGTACTGACAAACTTACTGCAATGACTTTTGGGCAAAATGGGCTTCTTCATTGTCGATTTTACTTCTTTTTGTCTATCAGAGGTGTCTGGCAATGGTACTATGGTTGGAGGTTGGAAATTATAATTCAGAAGTGATTAGATACTTACTGTGAATGACACATCTATAAATAAAAGGTTTTTAACTTGCACACTTTCTTGTCTGGAATTTCACAGGCAGAAAGCAGCTACAGTCAAGTCTGCATCAGTGGCCCTGGATGATGCTTTTAGATACAGAGGGTAGACGTTCTTTATCCAGAGGCTGATGCAGGAGCTCTATGGTTGAATAAAGGATGTTGCAGACATTCAAGACAAAGTAAGTTGTAAGTTACTCAACAGAACATACCTCCATAGACAGAACAATCTACATACGCTATGGCTTGTGCACTTGTAAGACTTCTGCATTTTCCCTATGACCAGGTTCTCAAGAGACGAAGGCAGTGATGAATGAGATCAGCATTTGTGGTAACTTTATTTTTCAGATCCTTTTCTGTGAGGCTTAAAAAGTGAACAATAACACTTCAGGGTTAACAACATGACACCAAATCAAAGCTATGGGTATTTTGCATCAAACAAAGTCATACCTTATAATTAAGTTAGTTTTTCATTGTCAAAAAGGCTCAGGTGTAGCCTGTGAGCTGGAACCAGGCAGAGACTGGAGCTGTGGGCCTAAAGTAGAGGATGGAGAGACTGTGCTTTGGTTTAGTCAGTATCACAGGGGACCAGACTCTGATCCTGACCAAATCAGGTCACAGGAGACCAAGTTGTGAATGACCACAACTGATGAAATTGCTGGTTGCTCACAACTTGGTGCTGCTGTGGAACAGATTCGAGATTACGCTATTTGGATATAAGGTGCAACTGGAGGCTGGAGAAGTGGAGAAGACATTTTGGATGGTACAATGTCTGTTTTAGGGAGGAGTTGGAAACTGAGGAGAGGCCAAAGGTGCAACGTGATGTTAATGTTGTAATGAAAAAGAGAAGGCAGACCAGGCTAGAAGATGGTGGGATTTAGTCTGGTTTCGCAGCCGGTGGAGGCTGAAGGCTAGAGGCTGGTGGTGTTAAGGTGCAACCTGATGTTATCATGTTGCTCAGGATGGATAGGACACAGATATGGTACAGTGTCTGTTTTATGGAGGAGCTAGAGGGAAGAGGTGCAGCTTGATGATAAAATGCTGCATGGATTGATGTTACAGAGGCAGGCGTGCTTTTGGAGGCAGGCAGGTTTGGTTTGGCTGGTGGTGTGGTGCAGCTGGTGGTAAATGCTGCTGAAGAACTGGACTGAGGCAGAGCAGACTGATGTTATGTCTGACTCTGAGGAGGAGGATGGTGCAGTTTGAGGCTGGAGCTGGTGCTGGAGGAGAACTGAAGAGTTTGCTGCAAGTGCAGGCTTTTAGAGAGGTGTTAATAACACAAAACACATGTATTTAAAAATATATCTTAAAACAGTATTAAAATCCTAAAAATATAAAATGTGCTCAAAGCAACAGCAACTATGTATTAAAGAGAGTACCTGACTTTAGTGGAGTCGAGGTCTCTTGGGGGCGGGCTCTCATGAGATGTCCATGTCAAAGTGAGGAGGACAGGTCTGGTCTGAGCTGGACTCCTGAACCCTCAGAAGACCAGAGTGGTTGTGCCCCCCACAACCACTGCTTGATGCTGTGCCCAAGCTCCAGAGGAACGCAGGGAGCTCTGCAGTGGTGCTGCGAGGCTCAGGTTCAGGGCAGGGAGCAGGGACGGGCAGGTCAGAGGTCACTCTGGGGTCAGAGGACACTCTGGGCAGAGGAGGAGAGCTGTGCTTGGCTTTGGGAGGGTCAGGAGAGGGCTGACAGGACAGGGGGGCATTCAGGATCTGACGGGGTTCAGGGCAGTTTAGGCTCTGATACTTAGAGCTACGTTAAATTAAAAGACAGCCTGCTCTGTAATCTCTGTATTAACTTCATATAAACCATTGTTCTGTTACTTCAAGCTATATTTCTACCAAAAATAATTAACAAAACAAAAATACTTAAACGCCAACCTTTGAGGGTTGTATTCCCAGTTACAGCCAAAACTAAAAAAAGTAGTCCTATAAGGGGCAAAATTATCAATGAGAAGGCTGAGTATGTGCATACCCAAAGGTCCCCACCAGGGGTTTTCTCCACAGCGTTCTTCTGACTATGCATAAAGTGGCAAGACTGATGAAAGACCTTCCACTTTACCTGCTAGTCCAGTACAGATGAAAGTAACACCTTCAAACAATGAACTTGTCAAAGTCACTAGCCCCCAGACAAAAGGGCACACTGAACAATTCCAATTTATATCTCCAGCTCCCAGGGGCACATCCTCTATGTCAGCGATCCACCTGAAGGGCACAAAAATTACTGGGAGGCCATTGAGAAAACTCAATTATGACCATTTAAGTGTGGCTGGAAGAAATCTGGACATTCCAAATACAGACACTGTTTGTGAAAATAAGCCCAAATTAAACAATTCCTGGGGCAAATTTGATAACATCCTAAGTGAATTTTGGGATGATTTAACTACACTGCCTGATAAAAAAAAAGTCGCCACCAGGATTTAACTAATCTAATAGTTAAGAGCCTCCCATCATCACTCTCCCATCATCAATACAAGGTCTTGGTGAAAAATGAATGTAAAACTGGATGGAAATATATCTTAATCAAAGCTGAAGGCGGTCCAACAAAATATTGGAGCATGTGATCTTTTTACGTACGGTGACTTTTTTTTTTTTTTTTTTTTTGGTCAGGCAGTGTATTTTCCCCCTTTCCTTTCCAGGCCTGATGTCACCTTTGCTGTTGAGCACAATTAACAACAGATTAACAAACACTGTGTGTTTGTTTATGGCCTTATTTAGGTTCCTGAAAATTTTGTCACACTGCTCAGTCTATTTCACCGTTTTAGGGGTTGATACTTTGTTCAGGTCATTGAGCACTGCTAAACAGTCTGCTAAGTGAGGAATGAACTTTCTATACCAACCCACAAGACCCAGGAAACTCCTCACCCTCCTATTATAATAGGGAAAGAATCAATGGCCTCCATTTTCCCCACCTGGGGTCTGAGTTGGCCATGTTCAATCACAAATCTTAGGCATTCCACCTTTCTCTGAGCCAGTCAGCATTTCTGAGGGTTGATGGTTAGAGACCTGCAGACTTGATGCACTACAGGACTTGTTTCAGATGATACATGCTCTTCCCCCTGGCTATAGATTACCACATCATCAGATATGCAGCCGAACTCTGAAACATCTCTCAGAACATAGTCCATTAGTCTTTGAAAGGTGGCTGGTGCCCCCTGGAGGCATAACTCAAAACTGGTACATACCAAAGGGGTCTTAAATGCTCTCTAGCCTCTGGAGCCAGTGCCACTTGCCAATAGCCTTTGCTCAGGTCTTGGGTGGTGATGAATTTTGCTTGTCCCACTCTCTTCACAAGTTCATCAATCCTGGGCACTGGATAAGGGTCACACAGTGAAACAAACAGGTAACAAAAGTCTATACCAAATCTTTGTGACCCGTCGTTCTTTGGTACTAACTGGACTGCACCAACTGGACTGCACCATTCACTGCTGGATATCACAATTATACACAGTTCTTTTATTTTTTTATCAAGGTATTTAACAAAGGTAAAGGTAATTTTTCTCCCAAAACCCTGCCCTCATCAACATCAAAATAATTAGTTAGATTACTCCATTACTGAAAGAACAAACGCCATTAGTATTGCCATTATAGACTAATGCTGTCATAGACTAATGCTGTCATAGAGTAATGCTGTTATAGGGTAATGCAGTTATTCCCAAAACTGTCCACAATACAATGGGTAATGGTCAAGTGGCCTAGCTCAAGAACACTTGTACTCAAACTGTGTACAAAATAACAACCCTTGTCCTTAGACCCTCAGTCGGGCTGTGGAAAAACGCAACAAAAATGCACAGGATATAGACTCTTTTCACAATGATGTCAGACAACTTCTGTTTTGAGATAGCCACGCCAATGAAGGACACAAAATTAGCTACACTTTTCTCTTGTATAGATGCATGTTATGTAGGCCTGTGTTTTTTTGGTAAAGTAAGTTGATAGTACTCTCTGTGATAACACATCTGGCCAAAACTTAAATAAACTCAACTGATCCAACTAGGCCTAGTGAAACAAAAACACTATCTATCCAAACTTTATACTGGTTTTGTTATTACTAAAAAAACAAGTTTTAAATAACTACAATTATAACATATAATAACATATAATTTCTTCCTTTAGTTTATGTCAAAGTTGAAAAGTAACTGCAGTGTCCCTGTGACCCTGCCTTTACCAGTAGAAACACCTGCTTAGTCTTTGTTTACTGCCTGATATTGTAACCACTTCCCTATGGTTAACATACTGCTGCTGGTCACACCCAAATGAGCTCTCAATGCTGCCCTAAACACACACCACAGGGACCTATGTGGTGCTATTCTAAAGAGTTGTGTCATCAATAGCACAGTGGTTCTCAAAGTTTTCACACCAAGTACCGCCTCAGAAAATATTTGACTTAAGTATAATCTTAAATAGACTAAAAATGAGCGAAATCTTCAGAAATCTAAGGATGAAAAAGGGATAAACACAAGAAATGCATTATTAAATAAGGTCAGAACAGGGACTAAACCAGAACAAAAACAGGACTGAATCAGGACTGACCAATTTAGGACTAAAGCAGGTCTAAAATAGGACTATATCAAGCCTGAACTCTGCCTAAACCAGGACAAAGCAGTGCTCAACATGCATTACAATTAAGACCCGGAGTAGGAATAAAACCGGCTCCAAATTAGCCTTAATCAGGACTCGAACTACAAAATGCTCACAGAAGAAGCCGGAATACCACCAATGGGACCTTTACTATGCTTTGACAGCCCCTGTAGCATAATCAATCAACAGCTTTTAATCATAGCGGCAAGAGCCAATAGTGTGTTGTGAAACTATTAAAAGCACCAAATCAGGGCTCACTGCACAGCTGTAGCTTCAAAGCCTGTTGTAAACATGCCAGACTCAGGGTCAAATTCCACATGACATTATCTTGTAGTTGTACAGTGTGCTCAGGACTGCAGCTCAGTCTGTGGCCTCCAGAACACCACCGGTAAAAGTAAGTGAAATTTTATAACATGCATTGCAAATTGAATTTGAATAAAAACAGGCTTGTATTGTATTTCTATAAAGCTTGTGCAGTATTAAAGTGTAGTCGACTCCACTGCTTCAATCAGCAAATCTTTTGCATGTGACCAAGTTTGTTATGTTTTTGTGTTGTCAGGCTTGTTCTGTCACTTCACAGCTCACCGGTGTTATTGTAGCAGGAACTACACGCATAATTGTCTCACAGTGCTATTTTGGCTCACTTTAGAGCAGATGAGACAGAAAATGGGTTTAAGATCAAAAGAAATTAAGCATGTGCCTTTGTTTTGCAATGATACTGTTTATAGTAGGCCTACATGCTCTATCAGTGGAATAGAAATTAAAACTAGAAATGATATATAATCTCTTGAGTGCATTATGTATACATATGAGCCTAAGATAATACTTTTTACATTTTTTTATTAACTTAAATAGTATTCGTAGACAGTAATATATCCCTGCAGGGCCAAATAGGTGTTTTTAAACCAGAACCAATGCCTACAGCATATAGGTTCATTTTTGTCTTTGATAGCCAAATATTTTCTAAGAGGGTACAATAAATAACTCCACATACCCTCTGCAGTATGCTTGTGTACCACTGTTGTACATCATGAAGTCTCTTTTACGCACAGTTAGGGCTTCTGTTTGCAAGTCCACTCCTTTTATCTTTTCCCTGTTTGTTGAGGTCATGGGACCAACCCGCCCATAATAAGTCCCCTACAGCTTACACATGACTTCAAGACCTGCAGATACTCCTAGTTTAGAGCTATCCCCTTAAAACTGATTAAGGATCTTGTAAAAACTCAGTTACCTTTAAATATCTGTTTTGTCTTGGTCTATATGTTCTAGGATGTCCACAGCAAATCCGTCTTTGGCTCTCTCTCTGCCCCCTCACAGTCTAAGGCGGCTGGCCCGGGAGTGGCTGGCAGAGGACACCCCGAATTTTGACCCTGCAGGCATCTGTGTGGGGTCAAAGCAAGCGGAGGCAAATTTGCTTTGTAAAAGTCCAAACAGTGTCGTGGCTGGGAGCCCTTTCTTCACTGCAGTGTTCACAGAGCTGGGCTGCTCTGTGGAGTGGATGTCCCAGGATGGAGACCGGATTGGTGGGCACTTGCATTATCTCAACAAAAAATTACAAACATGATAGCAGAAAGTAAGTTTAAAAGGAATTAATTTTTGTATCTTACTGATCTCTCTAATCTCCAGGTCCAAATGCTGTCACAGTGACTGCAGTAGTGAGAGGCCCAGCAAACTGCCTTCTTTTAGGGGAAAGACCAGCTCTGAACTGCTTGTCCCGGGCCTCAGGAATAGCCACGCGCTGTGCACAGCTACGGGCCACAGCAGCTATGGCGGGATGGCACGGAGAGGTGGCTGGGACCCGAAAAACCACCCCAGGTTTCCGTTTGGTGGAGAAGTACGCCATGTTGGTGGGGGGTGCATCCACACATAGGCATGACCTGAGTGGGATGGTCATGCTCAAGGACAACCATGTGTGGGCTTCAGGGAGCATCACAGAGGTTAAAACGGCGTAAACAATTTATTATGAAAAATAATCTCTTGTGTAAATGTTTCCTTTAGGGGCTATATTGTGGAAAATCTACTTTCTACCATGTTATAATGTTATTCCCTCATTAAAACTTGCTACTAAACTCGTTAAATAATCATAATATCAAAAGTATCTGTCTATGTCGTACAGGCAGTGAAGACAGCCAGGTCGATGTGTGGCTTCAGCAGTAAGATGGAAGTTGAATGTCGGTCAGTAGAGGAGGGCAGAGAGGCTGCTGCTGCTGGAGCAGATATTGTTATGCTGGACAACTTCCAGCCTCAGGTTAGACGAGTCCTTTTTATTGCCTTATTCATCATCATCATTATAGCTGCATATTTTGGCAACAGAAGTAAATCAGACAAGAATACATTTTGTGAGGTTTGTCTGCAAGTTAATTGTGGCAAATGGAAACTGTGTAGGTGTGTGCTATTTTTGAATGGCTTAATATTTATATATTGCTGTATTCAAATAACCTATTATATTTAGGCTGTGGTGCAAAATACTTCTGCTTTTGTTGTCATGGCATGTACAGTATCTTGATGATGATGTGACAATGTTGCTTGTAAACCAGGTCTTTATGCATTTCTGGTAGGGCTGAACAAATAATCGCATGTTCAGTGGAATTCCAGTATTATTAGCTTTAATTTTCAAAAGGGAAAAGACTGCAAAGGTTTATTATTTAATCATTTACTGTGTATTTTTCAGATGGTTAAAATACATGATTATTGAAGAAATAAGAGCTGGTATCACTAGTTTTTATAATTACAGTATTAAAAATACTGAATGATACATAGAAATAATTTTGGTTTGCCAGTGCTTTGTCTTAATTATTACATGTTTACAAGGTGTTACTACATGGTGTTATTACATGTTTACTTAATACTCAACAAGTGAGTCTCTAGAACTGTAATTAAAATGGTTAAAAATATATGTCCTTAATAACATACAGTAGGTTTGACTTTTAGGACACATTAGTTAATTCATCTAGGCTAATGGTTATCCAACTGTGGGGTGAGTACCACTGGTGGTATGCAAGCGTCTTCTAGTGGTGCTCTGGAGTCTTTTTCAGTTCTGATTTTATTATATTTAGAGGCAGTTTTATTCATATTTTAGTCCTACTCTGGTTAGGGATTACATTAAAAGCGTAGACCACTGCTTAGTCCAGGTTTAGATACAGTTTAATCCTGGTTTAGTCCTAGATACGTCCCTGGTTATGTGCTGGTATAGATCTGGTTTAGTCTGTTTTTCTCCTGCTTTGTTAGTTGAAAATGGTTCTTTGAAATCCAGATATTTTTTGAAGTGGTAAATATTGTGTTGGCTGGAAAAATGCACAGGTGAAATAATTGCATAATAAACTGTGAACACAATTAGATTTGTTTTAAAAAATTAGCCCTAATCTCTTTTGCATCTCCAGGAGCTCCACGCTGCAGCTCGGACCCTCAAAAACAACTTCCCTTCAGTTCTTATTGAAGCCAGTGGTGGAGTGACCCCTGAAAACTTACCAGAGTACTTCTCTCCTCATGTGGACATCATTTCTTTGGGCTGCATCACACAAGGCTGCCCAGTGGTGGACTTCTCTCTCAAGGTCATTCACTGAAACCATTATCTCAAACAGGGTTTATGTAGACACTGTCTTGTGTTCAAAAAGTGTGATTTCTAGTAAAGGGAGGAAGCTCTTTTCTCAGAATTAGAAGTAGTTCACACATTATTTTGCCTTTTAACATACTTTGTCACCCTTGCACCTCAAATAAATATGCAATGGACATTTGTATTTTATTTTCCACTAATAAGAGATAGACTTTAATGATACCCTTACACTGTGATAATCTTTGGACATTTTCAGCCTTTATTTGACAGATTGTAAGCAGACAGAAAATTGGACATGAAAGAGAAAAGGGAGATGACATGGAGCAAAATGTCTCAAGCCAAGATTATGACCCAGTCCAAAAACCCAGTCCATTCTAATACACTGCAGTGTTTTAGCGCCCAAGACCGATCTTAGTACTTTTTTTGCAGTCTCTGTCTTGTCTTGGTGTTGCCTGCGTTTTTACTTGGTCTTGGTCTCAAATCCAGATTTACTCATCTTGGATTTGTCGTCTCTGAGATTTTCTGTTACCAATTATTATAAGAGAATAACTCATAATTTTTACATCATTTGTTTTCATTGGCTCCGGCTCCAGAGAAATTATGTGACTTAAAACTGCAACAAGCTGTACATGAGCCTTATCTGTTTCAAGTACCAGATACTGTGCCACATGTTTTTGTTTATCAGTGCCTAATGTATGTGAGCTACTGATCTTTTTCCCTGTTTTCAGTGTTCGTTCAAAGACTGTGGCGTAGCCACGTGGTGGCCTGGGGGGGCACGGCCCCTGTAGGTCATACCTTGGCCACCCCATAGGCCCCCCTGAGCGGTCCTGTGATGGGCTACTAAGGTCCATAATGATGACGCTTACATCATTGCGCAGCTGTTGTAAAACAAACCGCTTGACATAGAGTCCTGCGGCTAAATGATACTGACAGACAAGACCTCAAACTTTTTGTCAGTTTTTATTTCGTGTTGATAGGCTCAGGGATCATAGAGATATGCACCGTTAAAGTTTGTAAAAGCATTTAGGCTTCATTTCAAAATGCGTGGTTTATTACTGCTCCATCTGCGAACAGCCGCGGTGTTTTTTTTAGGTCCAGTGTCTCTTTTACTCAGAAACTATTACAAAAGAGATAATTATTTCCAATAACTTCATTATTAATCATGATCAAAAGTAAGAGGAGAGATGGAGAAGAGTAGAGGACAAACTGCAGGCTGGATGGGGACGCACTGTAAAGTTTTTGTTAACAGTAACCAACAACCCCTTGTGACCCTTCAAAATAAAGCTTCATCCTTTTCCATCAGCAGAAACTTCTTTATTGTGGCAGAGCCTGAAAGCAGAGAGAATTAGAACTGTACAGAGGAGCAGACAGGAGCTGACAGGAGCAGACAGGAGCAGACAGGAACAGGAGCAGACAGGAGCTGACAGGAGCAGGCAGGAGCAGCAGACAGGAGCAGGTCTGTGCCACAGCAGCGGGGCTACAGCTGATCAGAGCCAGTGTTCTGAGCCTTCAGAGTCAGATATTAAACAGAAAGACTTTCAGTTATTCAATCTCTTTTGGTTCTATTTTTCTTTCTTTTATGAATAATTTATTTGCATTTCATTATTATTTGAGATGAATTGTTACAGTAAAAAATGCCTACATATTTGCAGTCTGCCAGCTGTCTGTTGTTTTAGCAAATATTTCTGCTGATGTGCAGACTGAAGACAGAGAACAGATTGTGACAGTCTGTTAGACTGTAATGAAAAGTTGTGATGTAGACAAAAGTTGTTCGGTGTTAGTAAGTTGTTGTAAGTTAAAGCAAAAATATCTAACACATTGCACGAATTAACAACAAAATGCTTCTACACAGTCTGGCTCTCCCACACACTACATACAGGCTATAGAAATCTGCACATTGTTTTACTCACTCTATAGTCAGCTAAAACACTCTAAAATGCAGCAGGATACAGCAAATATTGTCTGTTATATTGATTTTTTCCCTGGGTTCACATTTTCTGTTCCGCAGGACTGGTGTGCTTTGTGACAAAAAGTTCACATTGAGCTCTGTCAAACAAACTGAGTTGACTGATGGAGCAATAACAAACCTTGCCTGTAGGAGGCAGTGCACCAGTATTTACTGAGAGAAACTTGGGAAGAAGAAATCATACTCATCTATTGGTCAAAAGTCTGCCTCTTCAGTTCCATATAAACAAATAATATCATACTGCGCACTTTAATTAATGTTTAATGAAGCAGCAATATCGGCTGAACATAGCTGTGGACTCTGTGAGTAATATGAAATCTGTGCTGTTTCAGCAGTGTTTTAACATTTGTTTGCTAATGTTAGCAACCTTTTAAATACATTTTATTTACAGTATGTATTTTAGTGACGTTAGATGCACAAATGTTTCCATGTCCTGGGTAAACAGTGGTGTTGTCCTCTCCCTGTTGTTAGACCGTAGTTTGGTCGGCGTTGCGTTCAGACTTCATCGGGACCAGACCAGGAGCGCACCAGGGCTCAAAGCGCACCGCACCGAGACCTCTGATCTCAGGAGGTCCAGAGTTCACCTGTTTGGTGAATCTGATTGTGCGTTCACACCTGCTCAAACAAACCAGACTTTCCCAGGAAGCGCACCAGAGTTCTTAGATAATAAATTGTTTAGAGTTGTATTGTAACTTGCTAAAAGCAAAAACTATTTAATTACATACAAATAAAAGCGGTCTTTAAGGCAGTGGTGAATCTTTCCCCTGGTTGCTTTGACCTATTACTTATCTATTAATCTAACCACAACTGATTTAAGAGAAGTGTTTTTGACTGACATGTTTCCAATCACAAGTATAGCACCGCCCACAACACTAGTTTTCAAATATGTTTTTTATATAGGACCTTAGTCATATTGATTACTGTATTATCATCAATGCATGCCTGTTGAGTTTCACCTGGCATTGCCCAATCCCCAGTTTTGTTTAAAATCTATGTTATTTGACACAGATTAAGCCACGACTGTACATTACTTGTCAATTTCATTCAGTTTGTTTTTGAAAAGTAATATAGATTGAAAATTGAGAAGTAAAATCCCTTTCACTGAGAAAAAAAACAGAAGCAGAAATGTGACCAGACTGTTAGTATCTGAAGTAAAAAAAAAAAAAAAAAAGAAAAAAAAGTTGCTTCTTAACATTTGCAGTATCCTTTTAACCTTACTTCATGTGCTGTTTATTGTGATGAACGGTACATTTTTAAAATACTTGAAGCACATGCAAAGTGACTATGATCCGATTTTGAAGTGTTTTTTTTTTTTTTTTTATTCACAGAAGCATATTGTGAAACCTTAGTTAGCAATGCTCTCTGTCTTTCAGGAAGTGTGTCATGTCCCGTGTACAGTCATTTGTTCAGCAGAAACTAAAAATGTGATCCTTATACTAGTCTCAATGTCTTCTGGCATTAGACATTAGGTCTTCCTTCTGTTTTCAGACACTAACTCAGGGTAGCTCTTAAAAGATCTTAAAAGTATTAAAAAAGTATACAATTTGGCCAATCTTGGCCAGGTCACTCTTGAAAAAGAGATTTTTAATCTCAATGAGTTTTTTTTACCTGGTTAAATAAAGGAATAATAAATTTAATGTTGTCAAAATTTAAGGCCTAAAAGTATTAAATCTTATGAGTAGGTATTGGATTTTGTTAATCTAGGCCTTGAATTTGTCAAATATGTTTGTTAATTTAAAGTAAGAACTGACACCACAATATCAGTATCTACTATTTATAATTAAATATACTTTATTATTGAAATGTATGATTCACCTTTATTTAAGTGTATTTATTACATTTTTATTGCAGCTCTGGAGTTATTTCATTTGTATTCAGCTTTAAAATAAAACCCTTGAATTTCAGAGATTAGTACAGAAAATTTCTAAGTGAAAATTTTATAAATATTATTATTCTGTCATTGATGATGCTGGCATTAAATTTAAATCTAAATGGCATTAAAAAAATCTTAAAAAGATCTTTAATATCTTTTAACAAAATCTGGAGCTGCCCTGTAACTACTGAGTATCTGAAAACAGACGCTTTGAACAGAAGTTTGAACTTTTTTTTATATCCAACCACCCACTATGAAGGCTTGGACAGTTTCTAAGTCTATGCTTTAAATCTTCTATTTAGCAAAATTACACCTTGCATGCATATATTGTCATTGTGAGTGGTTAATTTCAAGCATTAGTTGCAAAAGCTGTGAGCTTCTTGACACAGACATTGTTTGCATCATTATGTGTTTTCATTTCAATGTATTTTTTCCTGGCAGCACTGAGGGTGTACTCACACCAGGCCAATCGAACCGTGCCCAAGTCCGGAACGCCCCTAAAGCACGGCACGGTTGCCTAATGTGAGTGCTCCGAACCGCGCCCAGGCGCGGTACGCTTCAGGACTTTGGCACAGTTGGAGGAGGTGGGCCACGGCACGGCGCGGTTGCTCATGCATGCGCGCACACACTACTACGAGCTCTGTCATGTACGCAACTGTTCTTCTCTCAGTAAAAAGTGAATAAACTCCATTATCAACACTCGTAACAACGCCACTGACCTGCGCTCACCTTTCTGAAGAAGGGAACAGACAGTGGCAGTAGTTCTGAAGCCTCTCTCGTCTGTCTGCAGATGCCTTCACTGTTTCTGGTATGTGGCTTATTCCAAAACATGTGACAGAAGACCGCGTCTCACGAACGAGACTCAACAAAATAGGGCAGATACATCATGCCGCTGGTAAAGACAAAACAAACAAACAAACAAACAAACAACAAACTTCATGCCGCTGGTCTCACGTTTTCCACTACACCGGTTTTAAAAGTGTTAGTGGTGTTAACCTTTCCTGCTTTGGTCTCCTAACCGTGGTTGGGGGACGCAGGGGAGATCCGTAGTCTTCTCCAGGGCCGAAGGCGTTCGTTCTCCGGGGTTAACTCCCTTAACTTAACGCTATTTAAGTAGCGGGGCACACAACAGACCACTCCGTCTTTGACTGAAGAGTTTGGGCTTTATTGCTGCACTGCACATTAATAACACTGTACATTTGAGCCTGTACTTAACTAACTAGCCCCGGTCGCCGTCTCTGTCAGCTCAGGTACACTCATCCGCTTCGCGGGCTCATCCGTAGAACAGCGCGCATCGGCCGCGCGCACGCATTCATACACCCACCACGCTCACACTACACACTGAGCTACAATGCACACTAGGAGTAAGGCAATTCCCGTAACAGTGGCTTGCTCGACTTGTAAACAAACCGCGCACCACGATGACGTAGCAGTGTGTCGCCCACAGAGGTGATGACGTAACCGGGCCACGCCACGGTCGTTTGTGCAGGTGAGAGTGAGGGCCGGCGGGGGACTCGGACCCCTCCCCAATCGAACGTGGGCACAGCACGGTTCGAATGGCCCTAGTGTGAGTACGTCCTCGTATGTAAACTAACCACAGTGAATAATGTGCTGCAGTGCTTTACAACAAATACTATTAATAACATCACAAGTACTACTGAGTATTAAATAATAATTGTGGTATAGTGTGAGGCTGACTTAAGATCCAAAACGGTAAGACCATGGTTATGCAGTTTTTGCATTGCAATGTTGGTGACCAAATTGTGCATATTTTTTTTTTCTTTTTAACAATAAGGTATGCAAAAACACACACTATGTATAAACATAGCTGTTTTGAACATCAAAGGTAAGTGTATGCATTTTCACTAATTGCTAACATTTGACAGTCCATTTATGCTGCAGCATTTTAGAGAACTGTGCAGTGCTTTGATTGCTGCGATCAGCCAAAGGATGTCTAAGTCTTTTGCAAAAAAAAATGTATGTTGACTAATAAACAAATTCAACTACCATTCTGTATTTTTAACCTTATTGTGCATGTTCCAAAAAATGCACAGCAGATATGGAGGATTTTTTATTTGTAGGAACAGGGTGCGATCATGTGCCAAAACCACAAGTGCAGTATCGGAAGAGGTCAAAACTCAAAAAAGCTTTAGGACATACCTCCTGAAAGAGGAAGTTCGCTGTCACACAGGCCTCTATGCTGAGAGCATCTTATACAAGTGTGGCACCACCTGTAACGCCCTTGAAGACGAAGCACACAGGAAATGTTTGTCACATATGTCTGAAACAGCTACAATAGAGCACCGTTGGCTACAACATGCACCAACAACACCTCATCTTCCTCCTGTATATGTGCACAACTGGTAAGAACTATTCATCTTATATCATATAATGTACACATAGGCAGTGCAATGGCAAATGTAATTTTTCTATTTGATGGCAGACTATTACTCAAACAGCTCAGGAAATGCTGAAATGTGTGCTATATTCGTGACTCAACCACAGAGGGTGCACCGTGAAATGGCACCCTGCTGCTGTGCACTTCCGAGAGCTCGATTTTTTTCCAGGAAGATTTTTATACAAAACTCTAGGTGTCAAATCTGGCTCTTTGAACTTATTTAACATACTTTGGACAAATTTTGGCCATCAAATCTAATTAAACAATGCATAATATAACTTATGGGGGGCATGATTTCAAAGTTATAGACTTTAAGATTCACTTTCCGATTTGGTTTGTGAAAAGGCAGGCCCTTTCTAAAAATGACTTTGACATTTTCAGTTGCAGATATACAGAACATGTTTACTTATGTGTTGGTAGGCCAGATTAATTTAGCTCATTTAAACCAAAAACAAACATGCCCAAGACTTTGTGATAGAGCAACATAAATAAATATTTATGTGTATTTAAGGGTTAAATCTGACTCTGTAACATATTTTAGTGTTTAGAGTCATATGTGAATACAGTAGGCAAACCTAACTTATGTGTTAGTATGCTGGAATAATATAATTTATCTAATCTAAATATAAAACAAAATTGCCTTAGACTTCATGGGGGAACAGGAAATGAGTCAACAAAATATAAATAATTATTTATGTGTATTTAAATGTCAAATCTGGCTCTGTAACTATTATTACATGTCTTATATTTTTGGGCTATTAATAACCAAATATAATTAAACAACACAAAATAACATAGAGGTGGCATGGGAGACAACTAGTCTAAGAGTAATTTATTAGTGTATAGAGTGGTATGTGAATACAGAAGGCTGTGAAAATTACTTGGACACCTCATTTTTTAGTTGCAGGTATACATGTTTTTTTGCAGTTTTCTAATGTGTTAGCGTGCGGAAATAATATAATAATATTTATCTAATCAAAGTAGAAAACAAAGTTGCGATGTCACAACATTGTAAAAGGTCTATAGTGTGAGATAGAGATGGAAACCAGGCAAACATGTCAAAACCTCAGATGGAGGGCGGGGGCCTAAAAAAATGCACTGTTGAGATACTATTTTTAAAAGGAATATCCAAACATAAAATCCACAGATACTGAACCTGATCATTTTTTTGTTAACAACTGGATGCACAACCACACCATAATAATCTCGTGGCTTAATGCTGAGGCTACTGACGGCAATCACACCTGTGTATTTGAATAGTTTTACCATTTTTTATACTATAGTGAAGAAATAACATCAGTTTAGGTCGTTTGTCCCAGTTTGTGTTTCACGTGGGTAGGCCCCGTACTTGCAGATATATTTACTATAAACCACACCAAGACATCTGCATTTTGAATCTTCAGCAGCAAATTGTCATATCAGTATAATTCTGTGCCTGGGACACTATTTAAAAAAAATATACCCAAACAGAAAATAGGCCCCAGTAATTGCAGATACAGTACTAACCATAAACCACGTCAAAACGTCTCAGTGATAACAGAAATGCTGGCCCTTGCCCTCCATCTGAGTTTTTGACATCAGAGTTGAAAACGTGTTTAAAATCTGGGGCTAATAGAGAGACACCAACAGCAGTTTGCAACCTGTCAGGATGTACACCCACACGGATGAAGAAAATGAGATAAGTGTTGCTCAAAATGCACAGGGCAACGCTCAGTAAATAAAGATATAGTTAAGTTATGATATGATTCTGGCTCTGTCACTGTTGCCGTGTGGAAAACCTGCCAAACCAGCTGCACTTTGTCATTTTAAAACTAACTAAAAGTTCTATTTTAAAGAAGTAATTATAATTATTATTTTTATTTTAATATTTAATAGATTTTTATAAATTATTGAATTTAAGGCTCCAGACTTTGAAGCAACAAGTCACAAATGTATCTATAAAAAAGGAAGTTTGAGTGATGATAGGTATGTGGTTGATAGGACTTATACTACCACCATGGGGCATTGGTCAGGAGGCAAAACCAGAAGACTTCAAATGAATTTTGAGGAGGTTTATTTAACAGAATACAATCTTAATAGGAAAAAACACACATGGACAGCAATAATTAGAAAACAGTCGCCCCATGCAAAGATCAACCAAGGGGTGAAGGTGAGTAAGTGCAGGTTTTTATACTAAATGGACAGGTGAAGGGTGCTTGACCCAATTACCAGGGGACCCATCCAGGATGAGGAAGAGGAACAGGAAGTACGATAAGTAAAATGAGAAATGGAACTAATAAAATAAAACTGACAATTACAATCCTCAGAACAGCCATCGCCAGATTTCTAATAGGAAATAATAAACAAAAATAAATTACTTGTCAGCAGGTGATCAGGGAGAAAGGGAAATCAGGTAAGTTGCAGGATGATGCACCACAGGTTTTAGGAAAAGATTTTAACAATGTTACAGAGATTCTGATGAGACCAGTCACGTTGACAGCAGGGTTAGGAGTCCATAGCTTCAGGTGTGACTGCAGGTCAAGCTTTTTTGAGAAATGGAAGTTTATGCTAGTGCTTTGACGAGGTCGTTGCATTTTGGTGGTCAGAAGGAGGAATCCTACAGAATGAAGTGATTGGGGGTTTCAATGAAGGAGCAGGTATAAGACAAAAACAGGAGAAGAGTCTGATTTTCATTTGGCAGGAGGAGAAGAGGTAAGTAAACATCTGTTAGGAGCTGGAGGCTGGTTAAGGTGACACAGGATCCCTCCACAGGTTAAACACGGTTTGCACTTCTTCAGACCACACTTTACAGTTTGGTGCTGATGAGCACAGCGCAGGCAGCGATGGTTAATTTTAATAAATTTATTTATTTGAGATTTGGTCATAGAGGAGAACTTAGGGCATTTGCTGATGTGATGTATGGGAGAGTTACAGTAGACACAGGTAGGAAGACTTTTCCTTGATGTTGAGGTGTTCTTACGTTTGGTACGTTGTTCAAGACTGGTGGAGCAGGAAGGCCAGAGGATATGTCATCTATAACATGGATTGGCTGGGGCAGGTCTGTAGATGGGATGTCTGTATCAAGAAGGGACTGGTGCAGCAGGTAACAGGAGGACTGACCTGAGCTGGGTGTGGAGGTTGGCGCTGGTGTAGAGGCAGGAGAGGAGAAGTGCTGAATATCCCTCATGGTGGTAAGGAGTTCAAACAAAATTTTAGTTTGAATAGGAGTGACATTTGGGTGTTAAAAGGAGGGTCTTTTGTTGCTACTGCTTGTTTAGGTGAGCTGGTAGCATGAGTAGGATGTTGATTATTTTCTGGTAGAGGATCCATGGAAATAGACTGTAATCCAGGTTGAAGGACCATGTAACAAAGGAAGTTTGATTGATGATAGGTATGTGGTTCAGAGGACTTATACCACGACCATGGGGCTTGCAAAACCAGACGATTTCAAATGGATTTTGAGGAGGTTTATTTAACAGAATACAATATTAATAGGAAAAAAACACACTAGGGCAGCAATAACAGCCGTCCCGTGCAAGCAATCCAGGATTAGGAAGAGGAACAGGAAATAAGGTAAGTAAAACAGGAAGGGGAACTAATAAATAAAATTGACAACTAAAATCTTCAGTACAGTATCAATGAGAACAATTCCTAGCCTTAAAAACTTACTGTAACTGTAGTGTTATTATTGTAATTATTGTGACTTAGTTATATTTCGAAAATACTCAACAATGATGCAACATGGCCCTGGCTTTTGCTTGTTGAGATTTATATCCTGCAACTATTAAATCTGAATCAAGGTTTTATAATTCAACACTAGATTTTAGGTGTGTCACTAGGATTGGTCCAACAGTGTGGTGCTCTGTGATAATGTCATGATGACTACTGTTGATATTAATGTAATCTCATTTATTACTACTGTTGGCAGCAGTCAGTTTTTCGCTGGCATTCAACATTGATTTGAGGAATCCTGATGTCTACAATGGGGACGCTGACGATTTCTTTGGATACAAAGTGCTTCAGGTTGGGTCCAATCAGAGCAAAGGGTATGTGTGTCTTTTCTATAATAGCATCTTTCTGTGGTGTATAGTTCATTCAGGAAGGAGTGACATCTCCTGCTTTAACCCTCAGACACTCCCGGCTCCCTTTTAGGGCATTTCAAATGTGAAATGCATTTTCAGCTGTCTGGGCAAAAAACTCACACTCTTTCTCTTCTTACATTAAAATCACTTATTTTCACTCTATTGCCATTGTCATACAGAAATGTTAAATCATGTTAATTCCTCTGTAACCCTGTCAATCAGAAGCTAACCCCCCCCCCCCCACACACACACACACACACACACACACAAAAATTCCCCACAAAATCCACAGTTTTCTCATTGCATTGTGGGAAATAAAGCTTTTATATTTCCCTTTAGAGAACATTGACTGTAGCCCTGCATCTGAGGGATTTAAGAGGAAGAACCTGAGTTTCAGCCCTATTGTTGTGCGATTTTCTGTCCTTTTTTTGTAATGGAACAAAAAGTAAAAATAAGACTAATCAGTGACCTGTCCTGGGATGGTAATTCCTGCACACAAAAAAGTACATTGCATCTTTAAATAGTAAATAATGCATGTTTTATTTACAAATATGTTGGAATTATGTGAACAGTGAACAGCTTTTAGATGGTAAAAATATAAAAAGAATTCACTTTTGTTATGTATGATGAGGACAGGAGTTAAAAGCTTTTTTCTTAATGTCTTATATTTTTATATGTGACCCTGTGACCTAAAAGGGCTTTAAGAGGAAGAACGTGATTTTTTTCAAAGGAGGGTCTGAGGGTTAGGTTTCACATCCTTAGGTGTGGCAGAAGTAGTGTTTCCTCTGCTCTTACGTTTAAATTGTGCTCATCCACAGAATAATAGTGACTGCCCCTCTGCATATGAATGGATCTGGTGCTGTTTATCGTAAAGAGAAAAACCATACGCAGGCTTCATTTGTACCGGAAGGTAAAGACACACAGATGATCACATTTTTATGACTGTCCTTACATTACGTTTGTGAAGATTCTCGGTCAGGTCTAGGTTTTCACAATCAAAACAAGGTTAAAAAGAAGTCATCTGGACTTGTTTGTAGAGTTGAAGCAGTTTGTTTCGTCTCTCATCCAAGACACTTTTCCAATTCTGAAGCTAGAGAGCTAAATTTTTACTTCTTCAAAGGAGGAGTTTAGCCTGAACCTAATGCTATTGGTCTACAGTGAATCAAAGAACAACAACCTGAAACTAGTCTGAGGCTAGTTAAATATACAACTGACCCAATCTCTTAGCTGTGGCGTTGTTGGTATCCGGTCTGGTTGTGGGCAAAGTCTGAAGCACATGTAGCCCACCTTTACCCACTGTACTAGGTAAGGGCCTCCTAGGTTCTTCTATGTAGTATTAAAGACTAATACATATAAAGTAATGCAGGCCCAGTCATGAGTCTTTGCCTTTTCAAGCTGTTCTGACTTTTTTGGTCTTATCATCTGCTCGACTAAGCACTGACTAAGTATCTGAGTATTTTATAATGGGATTAATGCTGAGTACTGTAAGCTGCAATAATTTTACTTTGATCAATCTTGGCCTGGTGGCACATTAACACACAAGAAAATACAACTAACCTAAAGGAAAGAGGAGTTTAATTTTAACTTTAAACAGACTACAGATTATTACAAATAAGAACCCAATATTTGGAACATTATAATACACAAATAATCTACTATAGAGCACAGAGTAATCTGGCAAAGAACACAGAAAGATGGTAAGCTAACGTTATGCTAGCAGCCCACAGGTGGAATAACCATAAAAAGCATGAGTTCACTCAGAAATTTACCTGAAACACAGCTGCAACCATAGGCAGCTTGTGCATTTATTTAACCTATTTAAAAATAGGTTACAACTTTTTCTTAAGTTATATTAATTTCATTTTTTAAGGTAATATAAATTAATATTATTTTAGAAAAAAAATTTACAAACATAAAGTTGCCTATATTGTGAATGAAAAATATCCAAAAAGGTTTTAAAACAGGCTTTTTGCTCAAGAAGTATGAATAAGAGCACCATTAAAAGACCAGACCAATAAACAGTATCAATAAAAATAAAATCTTAATACCCAACCCTAATATAAGCAAAAATAAATCTTAGGCGAGACAATGCAGGTGAATCGGTTTTTATGAAAAAGATTAGCCGAAAGACTCTCTGTGTTTGAACCAATTCCCAAGAAAGGAGACACCCTGCAACAACAGCAGGACTAAGTCATTAAGAGTAAAATACTTCTGAAAATAATCGCAGAAGGAATGAAGACTAAACTTGCAGATGAACAAACCAGCTTTTTTTCCAAGAACAAGCACAAGAAACTAAATACTAAATTTGAAAAGGGTCATCGAGAGGAACCGAGAACATGTTAAAGACCAGTTTCTGTGTTTTACTGACTACACAAACGTTTTCAATATGATCCACGAATTCCTCTGCAATGCTATGAATGACATGGGCTTCCCTGCACACACACAACTACTGAAAGCAACATATGACCAGCAGAAAGTGAGAACAGCATACGGATTAACAGAAAGGTCTGATGTTAAATAAGGAGTACGGCACAGCACGGATGTATTATGTTTCCTCACCTTTTCAATATCTACTCTGAAACTATTTTGAAAAAAGATTTACACAGTTTTGAAGGAAGTTTAGTTGTTGGTTTAATAGATAACAAACTCAAGATATGCAGATGATGTGGTTTTAATAAGTAGCAATGACAAACTCTAACAACTTGTGGACAGAGTTCGAGAAGCAATTGAGCAAGCTGGGTTGTTCCTCAATCTAAGAAAACAAAGTTAATAAAAATACAAAGAAATGCTATAGGAGATGATAGCAAACATATAATAATCAATAAAGAAGCTGTGGACAATGTCAAAGAGTGACATTGAGAGAGAGAAATATTATCAGTTGCCAAGGATGTCACAATATCACTGTCTAATGTCTGGAAAGACAAGAGTATCATGTTGAACTCTAAAATGAGATTACAGAACATCCTTGTTTTGTCTGTTGCCACACATGGGTCTGTGTGCTAAGTTCTTTAGAAACCAGACAAGAAGAAAACAGAAAGCTTTGAACTGTGGTGTTACAGACGTGTGTCAAGCATGAACTGGACAGACAGGCAAACAGGTTAAGAAATACTACAAAGAATTAACTGTGAAAATAGATTGCTCAGCACATTAAATGGAAAGAAAGTGGCTTTTATGGGGCAAGTGCCAAGGAGTGATAGCCTAGAAAAGAGGCTTCTCATGAGAATGGGCAATCGAGGGAAGGGACGACTAAAGACGGGACTAATTGACAACATCAAGGAAATACAATGCGGGTCGGCCATGGTAGAGGCTGAGAGGACGGCACAAAATCGAGGCTAATGGAGAATTCTGGTAAAGAGGGTCACGACTGAATGATGCTGAAATAAGAAAGAGCCTTACAAAATCTAATTTTGCCTGTTTTTAGGAGTAAAATGCCTAATAAATCAGGCTAGGAACTATATATCAAGAAAACCCTCTGTAAAAACGTTCAAAATATAGTTAAGTACAAGACTGGTAATTTTGGTGCTTGTAGATGCTACTGAAAAGGAGATACACCATATTTCTGAAAGTATTCGCTCACCGACCCAAATAACTGAATTCAGATTATGGTGTGGGGTTGTTTTCAGGAGCTGGGCCTTAGTTCCAGTGAGAGGAACTCTGAATGCTTCAGCACCAAGAGATTTTGGACAATTCCATGCTCCCAGCAAGCGAGTTTGGTGTGGAAGAACTTGACTGGGCTGCACAGAGTCCTGACAGACCTGATAGAACACCTTTGGGATGAATTAGATGGCTTGTAGTCTTCACTCTAATTGATCCCAAAGGTGTTCTGTCTGGTTGAGGTCAGGACTCTGTGCAGCCCAGTCAACTTCTTCCACACCAAACTTCCTCATAGTAGATGTCTGACATAGATAGATGTAGAGGGACGTCATATTAAACCCTGTGGATTAACAATGGGATGTCACTTAAGTTCATATGTGTGTAAAGGCAGGTGAGCTAATATCTTTTGGAAATATAGTGTATCTGACACAAAAACATTTTGAGAAAACAGACTTTGAAATTAATATTTCCAATAGAAATCTATGGACACAGCAGACTAAATTTATTTAAATAAACATTGCAATGTGTAATTTGGATATTTTCTTTTTTGTGTGTTAAAGCTCACTTGCCTGTACTGTCTCTTTTAAATTAAAATAATAAATTACATGGGCAACATACATGAGTAATGCATGATTTAAAGATGTTTGGCCACTTTTTCTTAAGGATTTTATTTACATTTATTTTCAGCTCTTATTGTTGGAGAGGAAGATTTGCCAGTTAAGCACTTTGGGTTGTCAATAGCGAAGGACCTCACACAGTCCCAGTTTACTGTAAGCTCTCATTAACTAGTAAAAATATATTGTTTTATTTGTTTTAACATTTCAAATTAAACTCATCTTGCTTCATAGGTTTGCAGTCCAAATGTGGTCACTGAGTGTTATGGACACTCATACATCAACAGCGTGTGCTACAATCTAACAGACCAGCTACAGAAGTCCTCCCTCTTCAAACCTGCTTTTCAAGGTGACACTCAAACCATTTCTCTCTGTTGTCAGATGTAAGTGTTGTCATCATTTAGATGACGTTTCCTAGCAAGACCAGATTATTGATACAGTTTTTTTTCCAGGTAATGCTAAGCTAAATCACTGATATATATTTTTAGGTTGCACCAAAAAAACAGTGGACCTTGTTTTTCTGTTTGATGGATCAACAAGTATGCAAACAGAAGAGTTTAATAAAAACAAAGATTTCATTGAAGATATAATGACAAACCTCAAAAACACATCCATTAAGGTAATTGCATTCAAAGCAACATATTTATTTGTGCAACATACTGTGGGATACATACTGTACTTGATAATATTGTTTGTTCTGTAGTTTGCTGCAGTGCAGTTCGCTACTAAATGGAGGACTGTTTTTACTTTTAATGATTACACAAATGGTACAGCGAGCAGTTTGCTTAAGAAGGAAGGACATATGAAGGGTCTCACCAACACTCATAATGCCATGAATTTTACGCTGTGAGTTTAAGAAGGATTAAAAACCTTGTGGTTTTATGTTAGTGCCCTAACACCTTGTTCACCATTTTTAAAGAAAGGAACATTTTGAAAATATTTCAAATGGAGCATCCCCTGAAGCAACCAAAGTCCTGGTGGTGATCACAGACGGAGATCCAAGTGATAGTGACAGCGGGGCTATTAATACGTATGATTTAAAGAACATAATTCGATTTGTCATTGGGGTAAATCACAAGTCTATATAACACATGTCTATGTATATACTGTATATTACTGTATAATAATTTCTGTCCTCTTATTACAGGTCAAAGATGTGGATGTGATGAAATTAAAAGTTATTGCGTCAGTGCCAAAGGACAATAACACATTTCATATTAAGAACTATGATGGACTGCCAATGGTGCTTGAAAACTTCCAAAAAAAGATCTTTCAAACAGAAGGTAAGTTATTCATTATTTTCCTGAACATATTTTTCAAAACAACAAAAAAGAAAATTTAGCAGAATATCTAAGTTAAGTTAATCTTTCTTGTTTCCTGTGTTTAGGTACAACAACAGCTCTGGCAGGAGACTTGAAGGAGGAAATGTCTCAGACTGGCTTCAGTGCTGTCTATAGCAAAGTAAGCAGAGCCACTCTTTGAGACTTCTCCTTAGTTAATGAGGTTTTCTTTTAGGGGGAGTACTAATATTGTAGATATTTCTCTCTGTTTATGTTGACAGGACGCTTTGCTCCTGGGCTCGGTGGGCTCAAAGACATGGCGTGGATCTCTGCATGAGTTTCGTGGGGAAAGAGAGGCACAGATTGAGGATACACAACAGCAGGAAGACTCTTATATGGGTATTGAAAAGACTCTTTACAGAAGTCTTCACTATAGACAAAATATATTTTCAATGTTTGATTCAGGTGTCCAGTCCAGCCACATGGGCCACATCAAGTGTACTTTTGTGCTCGTCCCAACCCAGTTTAATGGAGAGGGTTGTTAATTACTGTTGACAGTAATAAATAAATATCTTTATAAAGATGCATGTTGTTCACAGCATGTCTGCTGTTGTTGCAGGATATTCTGTAGTCTGTTGGAGAAAGGAACAAGACTGTCCTGTATTTTACTGGAGCGCCCAGGTACAATCACGTGGGACAAGTTGTACTTTTCAAAACCACAGGTGACAAGTGGACTCCAGCCCAAAGGATCAATGGGGAACAGGTTGGTAACTATCATCTAAAATGTCATTCGTGTGATGTAGAAGTTGCTCACTTACAAGAAAAGGTGCACATCATTTCTGTGGTTACAAAGACAAAACCACAGAGCTTCCGTTCACAGGCATATACTTTGGTACTGAATTTATCAAATGGTATATAGGATGTTTGTTCTTTACCCTTAATAATACACGTTGGTCTTTGTGACCAGCATGGCTCATACTTTGGTGCTGAGGTGTGCTCAGTGGACATAGACTCTGATGGCAGCACTGACTTCCTGTTGGTGGGAGCTCCACTGTTTTACCAGTCGCATGAGAAGAGCGAGGGCAAGATCTACATCTACAGACTGACTGATGAGGTGAAGAGCATTTGGTGCTTTAAGAAGAAGTTTGAACAAAGTTGAATACGAACACATGCATATTGTGTTTTGTTTTGCAGTTGAAGCTGATAAAACAAAATAACAGGACTGCACCTGCCATGGGTAGGTTTGGCACCACTATAACCAGTGTGGCTGATCTGAATGGGGACGGTCTCCGGGATGTTGCTGTTGGGGCCCCACTAGAAAACCAGAACAGAGGAGCTGTGTATCTGTACCTTGGGGACAGAAGGACAGGGATACGGAGCAACTACAGCCAGGTATGAAGGTTAAAACATTTTAAAGCAACTATAATATTCAGTATTCTAAATAAAAATTAAGCCCTTTAATGTATCTGAATGAAACACCGAGTGAAACCACTTTTGCTGCAGAGGATCATGGGAGAGGATACCCATCCTGGACTGAGGTTCTTTGGTCAGTCCATAGATGGAAGCATTGACCTCGGAGAGGATGGTCTGCCTGACCTTGTGATTGGATCACGTGGGTCAGCTGTCGTCTTAAGGTTTGTAAATTATTACCAAGAAATATTTGAATTCTATCAACTAAACATTTGTTACCATTTAAATCAGTGATCAAAGGTCCTATAATATGCTTTTAGCATATTATGGCCAGGACTAGACCAGGACTCTTTTAGCCATGGGGTGCACAGTCTGATAAGGAAAGCACTGACTTCGCTCTCCCTAGACACTTCTGTCTGTGGGGCATAAAAACCAAGTACTGCACATTAATGTTTTTTTTTTTTTCAACTCTTTCTTGTTTCAGATCCAAGCCTGTGTTCAGCGTCATGACTCATCTTGTATTTGAACCTCATAAGATCAGTATTGAAAAAATTAACTGTCCAAGCAACAAGAATGACTTTTTACCTTTGGTTACCTTAAAGATTTGTTTTGAAATGGTCGAAGCAACAAAGAGCTCTGCAGGTACAGACCAGCACTGACAGAAAGATATAGGACAATACAGTGAGTTTATTTACCTCTGTGTTTGTGTCTGTGCAGCAGCCATAAAACCTGGACTGAGTATCTCATACAGTCTGGATGTAGACCCAGAGAGACAGACGTTTAGAGGCTTTTTTAATTCAACCACAAAAAAGCGAAATCTCACAGAAACGTATGAGCTGAGGGATCGAGAAACCTGCTTCAACCGCTCTGTTTACATGCTGGTGTGTATACAAATACTGTAAAATATTGCTTATATTGTATATGCAATATAAGCTTGCCTCTGTGTTTTTCAGAAATGCGTTACTGACACACTGTCACCCGTCAAGATTAAGATGAACTTTTCACAAGTCCACAGTGAGCGTGCAGATGCCGTCCTGAACGCTGACAGTGAAAGGGAGGCTTCAGTTGAGGTAGAACTGTGCCCCTATCTCAAGTGTTCACCACAAAAAAAAGTTTCTCTTGACTTTCAAAACAAGCAGGTGGTGATATGTGTTATAAACGGTTAAATTCCACTCTGATTTTGACAGGTTCCCTTTGAGCGGAGATGTCGAAATAATGACACCTGTATTGCTGAAATCGAAGTGGATTTTAACTTTGTGTATGTAACTCATATGTGACAATCACTGCAGTATTATTTAAAGCAAATGGAAAAACTTAAAATTATTCATCTTTCAGGACTGAAACTTTATTGGTGGCTGACAACACCTATTTCAGTGTGAGTGTGACACTGTTTAATAGTGGTGAAGACTCCTACAACACCAGCCTCACAATACACCACTCTCCAGGACTGTCCTTCTCAAGGATGAGTCTGGCTAAGGTGAGGTTTAGTTACTTCTAATAACTTCTTTAGTGTCTTAAAAAACAGAAACATAACAAAAGAAAACTTCATCCCCTCATATGGTAAATGACTAAAATTATTGTAATATGTAAAAAATAATACATTTTGACTTCATATTTCGTTTAAAAGCACGGCAACCATACACATTAACTTAGCTGTATTAAATTTAGTACTGATTGAGATAAATAATAAAAATAAAAGTTTGACTTTCTTCTTTTTTTGTTTTTTATAAAACAGACCACAAATACCAGCCCACTTTACATTTGTAATGATTATGAAGACAGAACGACGTGTGGCGTCAGTCTTCCTGTTTATCGCAGCAAATCAGAGGTGAGCTACTGTCAGTGACCAAAAACATGCAGTTTCAAAATGAAGTCACTGACACACAGCGTCTTAAACTCTGGCATTTATAAAACAATGTCTTTAAATGTCTGAATTAACATGATTTGTCCCTTTTCTGTAAAGGCTACATTCATAAGTGATTTCCATGTAATAAAAGAGTATGACTGGAAGGACTTCTTATCAGTAACTGTCACAGGAAACAGGTAAAAAAAAAAAGAAAATGTTGAATTTTTGTTCTTAAAAAACATAAATATTTTAATCATTAGTGATTATCTTTTTTTTTAATCTTAGTGATAATCAAAACTCATCCAAAGGCTCCCTGACCAAAGATATCCCAGTTCAGTTTGAAATCAAAATGACACTTTTGACGTAAGTAAAACATATTATTATGCGTTTTATAAATGCATCCTTATTTTTACATATATTGGCATTTTATTATGTTTCAGAGGAGAAGACAGCATCACTTATCTGAATTTCACTACTGACGATCCTGCACCCAAAAGACTGGTTACAAAATATAAGGTGGGTTCTGTGTTTGATGTTGTTAAATGTTAAAGACACTACACTGTTTGTTGTAAGCTGTAATGTGCTTTTTCAATAATGTAACACTAGGAAGGTGTTTGTGAACTGCGGGTGAGCTTCAATAACAAAGCCACTCAGTGTGGGTCCAAAAGCCATAATAGTGTACAAAATTAAACTGACTTAAGTTGAATCTGCAGTGGTGAGGCTTCAATCTACAGCTTGAGTAAGGGAGGCTGACTATTAGCGAAAAAGAAACACAAGATTAAAGAACAATTTAACTGTTCAACTTCAACACTAATAAAATATTATTAAATGCCAAGTTCTCACACAAACGCTTGCACATAACGACAAGGTACTACTCAGCCATTATAAACCAAATCAGACAATGCACAACAGCACCTGACCCCCAGTGTTTTATCCAAATATGTATAATCTACAACCTGACAACTGCAAAAGAGAACAATAACAGAAGGAACAGAGAGCAGTCCTGTTAGCCTAAAGTTACAGGTCATGTTTTGTAAGGGAGGTGGAGAAATGTGCGGGTTACTTTATTATAAATGAAGCTCACATCTCTATTCTTTCTTTCAGTGAGGCAGAGGTGTTCATAAATCACAATAATCACTCTGTCACTGTAGTCAGGTGGTTTCTGTATAATGTCCGATTGAAAACACTGCCAATGCGTTCAGGCGAGTTTGTCCCAAAAACTTTGGAGAAATGATTTAATCCTCTATACTCCGGGTGTAAAGGTGATTTAAGTTCATTTCAATGTCTTAGCAAACTCGTGTTGCTAGACCATTAACCAACAACTTCGGTCACGATAGCTTCTTATCACCGCCGTCCATGCCGCATCAATCAAAAGTAAAGACGTAAGACTGCGTGCTCTGTGATTGGCCAAATCCAGAATTCTGGGCTAAAAATTCTAGCCCCTGTAGATAGGAGCGGGGCGGGACTCTTTTCTGTCAATTACTGTCAATGTAACGTGCCGTGCGGTTTTTGGGCTAATTAAAAATAGCCCCTTTTCCTTCTTTGGCAATATTGGTTTATTAAACAAACAAACAAACAAAAGCCAATACAACACAAGATTATAATATAATATAAGACACACGATTATTAAAAATTCTATATTTATTCACTATAAAAACTAAGTACGTTTTGTCTTTGAAAATGACAGGAAGTGCTTAGCCCACCTAGCCCATTGATACCAGCCCCTGATGGGGCTTAAATGTATTAGATATGTCACATGTATGTCACATACAAGAACATTTGTAGTTTTATAATTATCTTTAATAGAAGCCACAATAATCAGTATAACAGCTCAGAGTGGCTAAAGTTAATCTTGCCATTGGGCATGTGTATAGATAAAAACATTGTAAAGTCGCTGCAGGTTAAGTAAATGGATCTGCAATCTGTAATGTCGCCAATAGATGGCACTAAAATGTTAGCTTTCACCTTTAATACTCAGGACTGGGGTCATTTAGCTTTATGTCAGATTGTATTTTTATATGATTTATTGTTAGCCTGTGTTATCAGCAATTGTTAATTTTATCACTTTTCAATAGTCTGTAAATACAGATATGTTTGTGCATTGAGTTTACTTTGGAATATAATGTGGACTTGCTCTGCTCTGTTTGCAGGTGGATAATCATGGGTGGATGGCTTTTCCTGTGAATGTAACCCTCTTCTTCCCAACTAAACTGGAACATAACTTTGAAATGAACAACTATCAAGTCTTTGTTAAGCAGGTAATTTGGACAATTGTCAGTGTACATGTTATAATGAGGATCTGAGACAATTCATTTGATGTGATGCTATTATTTCTCTTTCAAGAATACAACCCAGTGCACAGAAGACACTGAACCTGCTATTAAACCTAAGGTAGATAGAACAGTAAGTTGCTATGAACATTTTCAGGGAAAATGACATGACTTTTACTATATCCTCCGAACTATTTTTTTTACAGTACTGCACCCCAGAACGAGAGTGCAAATATATAGTTTGTGATACTTTCATCTTGAACAAAGCATCGGCCGAGGAGTTTGAATTATCTGGAGAAGTGCAGTTTAAAAACCTCAGTCGACATGTAAGCACCTGAAAGAAACTGAACAAATAAACTTTAGCTTGAATAATTAATAAATAAATGTTGCCTTTTGCTGCAGAATATACCTTTCCTGAAGCGATACACCGGCGATGGTGCCACGGTTGAATTTGAAAGCTTTCTCTATGTTACATATGACAAACGGATGTATGCGTTGGACTCTGGGAATCAAAAGGTTTGTCACAACATATGTAGTTAAGTCGTGAACTCTCTGTTCAATTCTGTAATTGTAATAAGCTCATTTATTTTTTACTTGACAGAGAAAAAATGAGAGGCCAGATGAAAGCAGCTTCTGGGAAGACAATGATCCATCAATGAAATGGGTACATGTTTGTTTGTACAAGGACTTAGGGCCAAAAGGGCGATGTTGACATTTCACCAACACAGGATTAAAAAATTCACATACCGTACATATTTGCCCAATTGTAAGGTCTGCAGCCTGAACTGTCTCTCCTCAGACACTTGCTCTAGCTCCTCCAGGGGAATACCAAGGTGTTTCCCGGCCAGCCAAAAAGACACGAGGGAAATATTTATTAATGCTCCTGTACACTTTATATCATGTTGTTTATATAGATCCTCACATTTTGGTTGTAGTACCAAATATAGGCGCAGCTGGACCATTTTTAGGTGAGCTACAGCACCCCCTAAGTTGAGTCGTAGCACCCCTAAATGCAACCCTGTGGCTATGTGATTGCCCAGTACATCACATACATACATTATCAATATCGACAATACTGACAAGGCCTAAGTTGTCAGTAATACACTTTGCCATGCCGTTTTTCCTCTTCAAGTCTCTCTGTCCCTACCTTTCTTTTAAATGTGTGACTTTTAGACACTCTGTGGGTAGTGAGTGGGGGGTGAGAGGTTCAGATGTTCAGATCTCCGTCATCTCTGGCTGCTGTCTGTTCCATTAAAGCAACCTGACTGACCACAATCGCACTATAGCCTCGGTGTTTCCTACTTCTCTGTTTTTCATGATATCAGGCCCTGCCTCTGTTTTTCATGATATCACTGAGAAACATTGGGCCACTCCCAGTTAAACCTAGGTTTAAATTTTCTCAATGTTCTCACTGCAGGAAAAAGTGACCTATATATATTTTTTGTCGGAATATTTGAAGTAAATAATTTTTTGCTGGTCTTTTGGTTTGGTAATGCTTTAAAACAGCATGGATGACTAGCTTATATCTAATATAGCGTAATTATCTTCAGTCAGTGAAATTAGTGGACTAATATGTTTCTGAATAAACATTTTTTTTCTTCAACTGACTAATTTCCAAATGAAAATGCAGCAAAAGTATGTTTCTAATGTACCACATAGAACATTTTGAATACTATTTAAAGACCTGTAAGTCATTTTTCAGGTCTTGGAAATTTAGTCAAAAGTTTTGGAAAAGTCATGGAAAATTCATGGTAAAAATGTCTATGAATGTCTTTTTGTTAAAGCTTCAATTTTTAACATAAATTCACCCATAACATTGCCTTCTTGGTTGCCAACCCCTCAATAATAAATAACCCAGTGAAATCCATGTGTTAAAAAGTGTTGTGTTTTTTCCAACAGAGTGAAGTTCAGATTGAGCTCATTGTTTTGCCTGATAAGATGCTCATCATTATCACTGGAGTTGGAGCAGGACTGTTTCTTTTAATTATCATCGCTGTCATCATGTGTAAAGTAAGTACACATCATTCTTGTTATATCAGCAATACAATAGTTACCTCATATTTACAATACTTTTTATTCATAATTCAAAGGAACACAGCCAGAATGCAGTTGATCTATTAATGACATTGTGTTTACCTGTAGTTGGGATGCTTCAAGAGGAAACAGTATGGCATGGACCTAGAGGAGGAGGAGAGTTCAGCTGGCGAGGCAAGTTTTAATAATGGGGCGGCCAACCATCCAGAAACAGAGGACAAAGAAGACGAACCGGAAGAGGACAAGCCATTTCTGGAAAAACAGGAGGTCTCCCCCATCTCAGCAAGTGATGATATAGTGAATATACTGGAGTGACTAAAATTGACATTGCAAAACCACACATGCACAAAGAAATATAAAATGATGTGTGACAAATAATACAGAAAAAACACTTAAAACAGTAATCTAAGAAGCAATACATCTCTCCAGGGCAGACGTGACCCGCTTTCAAACATTTGACACGAAAACATCACCTCAGCACCAGAGCAATGCCAAGTAACAAGTTCTGAATGATTTGAGAAATTATGTTTGTGTAAAAAACAGGGCCGTTTCTAGCAATATGCAGACTATTCACAGGGCCCGCAAGCCACTAGGGGGCCTCAAAGCTGAATGGTTAGCCCCTTCTGGTGGTTGTAGCGTGCTGTAAACCTCCTGGAGGTTGTTTCTCAGATATTTCCACTCAGCATTTTTTTAGGATTACTTATGATTTATCTGTTTAGTTTATGAGTGTACTACTGCTTTATAGATAACACTAGTTATTTATCAAGTGAGTAAATATAGACCTATTGCTGATTATTTTTGGACTTTTGTAGATTAGTACTAATTCAGCTCAGTTAGCTTCAGTCTCCCTCTTTTTTTCTTTCCATTATGATTTTTTTTCTATCAGTTATTGTGCGATAGATATTTAATTTTGAGAGGTTATTCCAAAGTGTCATAGATTGTGGCATTATTTATGGGTCATTTAAGGGATTAGGAATCTCATTGTAATCTTGCAATCTTGAGCATTTTGTATAGGGCCCCCATAAAGCTAGAAATGGCCCTGTACAAAAAACAATAATTTAAATGTATCCACCTGTGGGACCTTCTCCAACACATCCAGAGGAAGGGGTCCAGGTGGTGTCTGATACTGGAAACGCCTCAAAGATCCTCTTCCTATGTGAAGGGGCACCCAGTCTGAGAAAGCACATTACTATGTGGCCACATAGGAGCTTTATTATACAGGCAAGTGAAAACTTGTCTCTTTTAGTTATGAAATATGCCATTTGGCATAATGTAACATTATACAGTCATATGAGCTTTTTTGTAAAAATCTATGATGTATCATTTTAGTGCAGATGCGTCTAATAATGCTGTTGTGCAAATTATAAACACATGTATGTTTTTTTATTTTTATTTTGAAAAAGTAAAGATTTAGTCAGTATTCATTTATAAACATGCACATTCACGCTGTCATTGGTCATTGAAATTTACGAAATGTTATTTGATAAAGTTTGTAAAGTGTTGGCAAAAAAATGTATTTTGCCTTTATTTGTAATTTATACTGAGAACATCACTGTACAAACCAAATATATGTGTATATGGACGCTATTTTGTGAATAATTACTTTTAGCAAATTAAATCAAATTAAACTAAAGTATTTGCCATTGTGACTTGAAGTGATTTTACTCACTATTTGACCTTTGACTGAAAACACAAACCTCATGTTAACCTTTTTTTTTTTTTTTATGAAAAAGCTCAATCCCACCAATGGTAGGATGTTGGTGTGTTTATTTTAAAAACATGAGTGAAACAGTGGCTTGTTAGCTGAAAAGAGTCATTGTTTAATCCCAATAAATTTGGAAGCAGCGCCCCCTGATGTTTTACAGTAGGCCTACTAATGGTATTAGGGGCTCTGGGCTAGGACACAAAAGAGAATAGTAATTTCAGTGGGACTTTCCTGGTCTAACAAAAGAAAAACTCTAAAAGCTTGAAGCATTGTATTGTAGTGTGTACTAAATCTATTTAATGTGCATCTTATGTTGAATTGCATGACGTATGTCTGCTGTATTGTTTGTTCTTTCTATTGTTTGAGTTAGTTTGGTGCTGGTGGCTTGGCCTGCAGCTCCAGTACCTGGGCGTTCTGTTTCCTGCAAATGGGACATCCGGTGTCTGATTGTATGAAACAGTGTGTTATCAAGCAGAGGTCAGCTTCAGTGCTATAGTGTCATGCAGCTCCAGCAGTGAAACTTTGGACTAGAGATGTATCAATCAGTTAAATGCCTCCTACTTATGTTAAGTTGTGGTAAGGCCCATTCATTTTGATCTGCTTTTGCACTTTTGTTTGGAGTCTGTGCAAAGATTTTTAATGGCATAGAAGTCTCGTAGTTTAAAATGTAATAGTTGGACTATTTATTTATTTTATTTTATTTTTATTTATTTTATTTTTTTTTGCATGTTGCATTTTATATTTATTTATATTGAGTTGACAGTGATTTTCTTTCCCGTTCTTACCCTTTTTGTTACAAGGCTATGTGCAACAATATATACAAATGTAAGGATGTTGTATGTATGCTTTGTGTGTCAACATGTGGATAGATAGATTAAGATAAATTCAGCAAATTGAAAACAAAAAAACATTAACCAACAACTGTGCTCATAACATTACTAATGCATTACTAGTGCAAGTGTGCAACCCACTGTGTGTTACAGATATTTGAGATATAATATTTTGGTGAATTTTCACATATGACTGCGTTTACATGTGTTTCTCATGTTTGACAGAACATACAGCACGTGCCATCCCCTGTCAATGCTAATTCAATCGCAGTATGTGCAAACGCAATATTAATATACCCTATACGTTTATTGCAACAATGTTAAAGTCTTCCATCTGACAGAAAAAAATACGTTGTGTCTTGTTTAGTCCTGGTGGTAAATGTCCTGTTGAGTCCTAGTTTAAACATGGTTTAGACCTGGTTTAATCCTAGTTTAATCTGGGCAGCACTGTCATGTCCTTGGACAAGACACTTAATAAACCTCCTTGCCTGTACTGTCTAAGTACACTGGTGTATGAATGTGTAAGTGCTTGGGAGTGAGCAATGAATTATGAATGCATTTGAATGGGCATGCATTTTGCAATTTTTTCTGAGATTGTGCAAACCCCAGAAACAGTAAAGAGTGGAAAGTTGTTAAAGAGAATTGAAAAGTATGATCAGAGAGATCCAGTCTTTTTGTTGTTTACGTCATATAAGAAATATGTCAAACATGCAGCGGAGTACACAGTAGTCTGTGGAGTTACAGAGAGTACAGCTGGGATTGGCTTTTATACGGATGTGTATGACAGTATAAACTGGTAACCAAGGTCAAGCTGAGTGTATGATCACGGGTTGGAAAAATTTAATCTGAGGAATAGTAACGCAGTGAATATTATGTGGAGCAATGTTAGCACCAAATGAGGCATTTTCTAAGCTTTCATGCACTCTCAGCAAAAAGATCAGGTATAGGTTAATTGATCAGTCTGACCACACGTTGCCCACTGTATATCTTTAAGTGTCAGCCCTGTGACTGCAAATGGCCATCGTCCCTGGTGTCCTGAATTGACCTGCTGTGCACTGGGACTAACAGCCATTGTTCAGGGTGTACTCCTCCCCTTTCCTCATTGTCTATACTCTGTACTGTTAATAGCATATCATAGTATTGTTAATTTACCAAATACAATGCACTTCCTCCTTTTCTTCTGAAGTTATTCTATATACTTTTCCCACAAAACTTAATTTCAACTTTCTTTTTTTATTATTATTCAGTGATAATACAGTATTTACAGGTGATCCCTAATTCATGTAGAGTTATAATTACATACAATATAATTGACACACCATACATAAAGACACAAAATGTGGACCAGGGTACTATGTACTTGCAATGCATATGTTTGCAGAGGCACATGTAGGTCATATCACACAATAAAAATAAATGAATAAATAAAAACTTTTAAAAAAGAAATAAATAAAAACAAACATGCAACCAATTACAGTAATAATATATAAACAATACTGAAGGGGAATGGAAAGATAACAAGTAGGCCTAGCTGTAAAACAGACCCCTCCCAGGGTGACTCACCAAGCTGAGGCGCCACGGAAGCCCGGAGAACTGGCTGCTCACCGCTCTGCCCCATGCTAAAGATGTGATTTTTTTGTTTGTTTGTTTGTTTGTTTTTTGTTTTGTTTTTTCTTGTCTTCTTTCTCCTATCTCTTTCCTTCCATCCCTCCCTATTTGTTTTTGTTTTATCTTTCTTTTTATTTTCCTTTCCTTCCTTCCTTTCTTTTTCTCCTTTCCCCTTCTTTTTCCCTCCCTTTATGGTGCATTAAAAGAACAAGGCCAGATGGGCCAGGTTTGCTCCTGGACCAGCCACCCACCTGACATCCCTGATATGTTCTTGTGTGTTATCTTCTCCCTTTATCTTGTGTGGTGCACTAGCAGCACTAGTTGAGCAGAAGGAGGACCATGGGCCCTCAGATGCCCAAGAATGGCAACCCATAGTCATTCCTTCAGGGGACCCTTCCACCAAGGTCCTACCATGCATTTGAACTAAAACTTGAATATTACCACTAGGTAATTCAGAGAATGCTATAATAAAAGTTTAGGGAGGAGGAGAACAAAGAAAAAAAAAGGGGGACAATTATGAGAATTATGATCAACATTCTAAAAACTGTAAGCAAATGGAAAAAACAAACAAAAACAAGCAATGAAAGCAAAACCGAGTGTGTTGCACTTCCTCCTTTTCAAAAACTGAAAGCTTTCAAGTTGGTACAAAGCCAATTTTAGCTAAAACTGAAGCATGAAATAGAATCTACAATTTTATGCCAACAAAATAACTTTATAAATAAATCCTTATAAATACCAATTTAGTATTGTATTGAAAGTTTTGTCCAGAGATTGGGTTGTTAAAGGCCCCACCTTCAACCACTGCCCGATCCTCCATACACCGGCCCCTTACACTTCCTCCTGCAGGTGGTGGGTCCACGGGAGGATGGCCCCTCCTTGCCTGAGGTTATGCAAGGGGTTAAGAGTTACTGACTAGAGATAATCGGGCTCATCTCTGCTCACAATTGTCCACGTTGAGAGACAGCAAGCTGGTGTCAGCTTGCTTATAATGCCTCAGCTCTCTGTCATGTGTTAGAGTTTTCTCCAGTGAATGAGAGGGTCCCTGCATCTTCGGGTCAGCTGCAGGTCTCTGTTGTTTCAACTTATGGGCTGAACAGCAGTGTAGAGTACCCAGCCAGAGGAATCTCTGGGAGAGGTGCTGGAAGGTGCTCTGACCTTGGTCTTCATCATTCTGCTGGGGAACTTTAACACCCACCTGGGTAATGACAGTGACACCTGGAGGGGCGTGCTTGAGAGGAACGGCCTCTCCGATCTGAACCTGAGGGATGTTCAGTTATTGGACTTCTGTGCTAGTCACACTTTGTCCATAACGAACACTGTGTTAGGGCACAAGGACAGTCAAATGATCAAACATACCCAAACATATTGTAATGGTCTTTTGGGGACATAAGACTGAGCCTTCTGCTCTCTGATCTCCGGAAAACATTCAACCAGATCCTGTGGAAGGTTGGGGACATTGAGTCCATACACTGTGTACATGTTTCTGGTGTTGTGGCGGCAACCTGGGCCTGGTAGTGGACACCGGGAATAAGGGATCCCGTCAAGCTGAAGCAGGAATTCTATCAAGCCTGGTTGGCTTGTGAATGAGATCTGCCCTGAGTACCGAGGAGTACCGGGAGTACAGGGGGAGCACACTCCTCATCAGCCTCTCTGGGAAAGTCTATTCCAGGGTTCTGGAGAGGAGAATTTTTCCAATAGCTGAATCTTGGATTCAGGAGGAACAATAGTCTTTGTCCCGGTTGTGGAACACTGGACCAGTTTTGTGTATTTGTTCAATCGTACCAACCTTTGGAGGGTGCTCTGGGAGTATGGGGTCCAGGACCCTCTTCTAAGGTCTGTTCCTGTTCAACCAGAGTAGGAGTTTGGTTCCTAGTAAGTCAGATCTGTTCCCGGTGCATGTTGGACTTTAGCAGGGCTGCTGTTTGTCACCTGTTCTGTTCATAATTTTTATGGACAGAATTTCTAGGTGCAGCCAGGGCCCAGAGGAAGTCCAGTTTGGGGACCACAGGATTTGATCTCTGCAAAAGCCCTTGGCATGCACTGGGGCGGTTTACAGCCGAGTGTGAAGCGGCAGCGATGAGAATCCATACTTCCAAGTCTATGGCCATGGTTCTCCTAGTTGGAGCGTGAGATTGTCAGGTAGATTAATCAGCTTAGACTGCTATTTTTACAATACAATTTACAATTCAAAACACATAATCTGAATATTGGATGGAGCCAAGTTTAAAATTGTTGTTTCGTTTTGTTGACAGCAGCTATAATGCTTTTTTCCGCCTTAACAATTACAATTCACTATTAGTAATAACCATCACTAATATTTGGTAATCTGGATATTATAAGATAAGTTTAACTTTGTCACATGCACAAAAGTACAGTGAAATTGTGTTTGGAGCAAGCCTCTGGGTTGCAGCTACTATGAGCGCCGCCACACACTCTTCAGAAAGTTAAATACAGTTTTGCAAATCATACATACAAAAAACACAACATAACATAACAACACACAGTACACGTGGTCACGTGCTGGAATTTTTGTTTGGATTTGGGTAGGGGAGAGAAAGGAAAAAGGAGGAGGCAGATGGATGGAGGGGGGGCTGTCAAGCTGACCTCTAGGGAGAAGGTAAATGGTAAATAAAATAAATAGTCACATTTATATAGTGCTTTTCTACCTTCATGGGTACTCAAAGCGCTTTACATCAAGGAACCATTCACCCATTCACACACCAGTGTGCACAGACAACGGAGGCAAGGTGGGATAAGTGTCTTGCCCAAGGACACAACAACAGTATGCAATGGTGGGAGTGGGGTTTGAACTGCCGGTTGGTGGACAAGCGGCTCTACCAACTGAGCTACTGCCGCAGGTGAAGGGGGTAAACAATATTTTAATCCATTTAGGCTGATCTTTGGTTAATTTTGTCCAGATCATAATCAATCAGTTCTGGAAATCAGCGTCACTGGCGCACATCCGGTTCATGGAGTGACTTTGACATTTCATCCAGCTTCATGGTCAGTCCAGTAACTATGCATAACAGTTCACCAGTCTAACCCCCGATGGTGTTCAGTCTCCTCTGCGTCTCCACAGTCTGGGCTGAGATGTCACGTACAGTTCCTCAGTCTGTGCTACTCTCTGATGTAATTCTTTCAGTCGGTCACTCACATCCCTGAAGCACCCTTTAATTTCCACAGACAGCGGCTGGGTGAATTTGCTGGCAGCTGTCTTACAAATCTTCCGATAGGTCAGGGCAGTCCCAAGGCCATACCGCCTTGTGGATGCCCGATCCCATCAGACCTCGGAAGCTAAGCAGTGTAGGGCCTGGTCAGTACCTGGATGGGAGACCGCTGGGGAACACCAGGAAGCTGGTGTGAATGTGAGTGAGTGAGTGAGTGAGTGGGGACTGCGGATGGAAATTAGCTCTGAGCTATAATCCGGTGTATTTACGGTACTAGCTGCTGTTCATTAATACAAGCTGTCCCATCCAAATAAATAAATAAAAAATAAAAAATAAAAAAAAAGGTCGAGGAATCGGAACCCCACCTCAAAATTCCAAATGTGAATAAATCTTCCACATCCTCCACGGACAGGGCTTCCAGGCATCATGCGCAGTGAAAGTCACGTCCAGGCAGGTTCCCCCGCTGCACCTTTTCTTAAGGAGAACATCTTGTCAATAGCGCTGAGTGACCAGTTAATCAATTCCATTTTGAGTATTTTCAGGAGCACAGCAAAGCAGGGGGTCAAAAATAAAGTCTGACAAGACAAAGGAGAAAAAGGAGCGAGCACTAGAAAGGGGACCAGTGAGAAGACACGTCTGCACTGTAGAGAAGCAGGAAGTAGAAGTAGAATATTAATGGATATTAGACCCCTTGTGTCTAATATCACTTTGTATTGAATAAGTATTGTTATTTTTGCATAATGTTCTGCAATCTCTGAATTGTCCCTTTAACTTGCTCTTATTCAGTATTCTGAAATGCATCTCTAAATAAATAGTTTTGTTGTTTGTATCTCTCACTGGAAGCAGTCAGTATTTCTTGGGCATTCATCGTTGATTTAAGGAATCCTGAATTCTACACTGCAAGGGATTTTTTGCTAAAGGATGTACTTCCGGTCCGGTCAGAACAAAAAGGGTATGTGCTTCATTTCCAAGGCATGTTCAGTTCAGTTGTCGTAATTTGTACCTGTAGGTACATAGATTTGTTTTGCTAGAGGCCAGTGTCCAAACAAAAGCAATGACAAGAGATGGTTAACATTAATTTAACACATAGTCTACAATAACATAACAGACAGATATCCACAAAATGCCTAAAATCACAACTTGATTGTGGAAGAAATTGTTAATGTATAAATAAAAATGAAACCCTGAGCATAAAAGAGTGAAAATCAAGATAAAACAAGAGCAACACACACACACACACAGACACACACACAGAGACGCACACAGACACACACATACAGACACACACACACAGACACACACACAGACACACACACAGACACACACACACACACAGACATACACGCACACACAGACACACACACAGACACACACAGACACACAGACACACACAGACACACACACATAGACACACACAGACACACGCACACAAAAGCATTGAACTTTAAATTTTGCTCACCCACAGGATCCTAGTGACTGCCCCTCTGTTTGTGAATGGATCTGGTGCAGTTTATTGTCGTGAACAAACCCAAGAACAGGCTCTGTTTGCGCCAAAAGGTATAAAAAAAAAATCATGTTAATATTTAAAGCTAAATAATTTTAATATGGTTGTCTGGTTGTGGCACAAGTCAGAAGCCAATGTGTCATATAGTATACACTACTTACTTTCAATTTACTTGATTGTTTTTTAAAGCAGCTTCCTGCCATTCCTCTTGTTTTCAGCTGCTTCCGCTTTTTATAAATGACTGGGTGTGACCAGGTCATTTTACTGAACCACAAAACAGAATCAGAGATTGATTTTTGTTCACTGCATACTATGCATATGTATATTCTAAGAAAAGGATGCAGAGGATAAAAATGGTTGCAATTGATAGGCTTAGATGGAAGGAGATGATTCACTCTGGCGATCCCTGAAAGGGAACAACCAAAAGGAAAAGAAAAAGAATAGGTGGCCTCAGGCACGTGCGGGGGGGGGGGGGGGGGGGGGGGGGGGCGGGGCTTGAGCACCTGCCCCTTTTGCCCCTTGCCTCCAAGTGCCCTTTTGGTTCTTGGTCTTTTTTTTTTTTTTTGTTTTTTTGTTTTTTTGTGGCTTTAAGCCCTCATGTGGCTCTTCATAAGAACATTTATTCATTCATTAATTATTAATAATTTGAAATAAATGACATCACACGGCCGCCAGCACCTCGTGACCTTTAACCTTTTGTCTCCGTGAGTTGCGCAGCTGTCTGTCTTGTGCCCCTCGCGCAGCTGAAAACAGAGGAGAGAGAGCGAACTGCGGAGCCAATAAAGAGGGCTGTTATCATTTTTTTGGTCCCGATTCCAGAACTTAAAACACAGTACAGTCACTGGGAATGAAAGAAGCGGTGAGTGAGCTGTTCGTGTCACGTGATTTGTAAGACAAAGCCATGAAAGTATTATGCACGCACGTTAGATAATTTCTGTTTAAATACGGAGCTTTTGACCGCTACTTGCTAACCACCTAGATATTTACAAAATGCTTCCATAAAATGCTTTGTGATCGTTGTTAGCATAAAATCTTTTTATTTTTAGACCGGGTTGCTTATAAATAATGGATTGCAGTTAGAATTTAGGCATTTTAATGCAATTAAATTGCGAGAATTTGCTATAATTGTGCAAAAATACGAACTAGTTGGTGATGGGAGCTGGCAAAATGTGATCTGAAAAGAAAAAATGTGATGTCCCAAAATCTTGTTCCCACATAACTTATTTAATTTATTACTAAAAATGTCTAAGGACTTTCTCATAGTGCTGGGAATATTTCTCATCTTGTCAGAGCATGGATAAAAGTACATTATTTAGTTTAGTGTCATGCAGTATGTGTTTTTGTTTACACTTTATATGTTCATTAGTTTTTTACAATTTTCCCAAAATTGTATTAAAAATGTATAGCTTCAGCCTTACCGTATTGCAATATATCATAGTATACACAGAAATGTAATAGTTGTGTGAGAGTCTTGCTTGCCACAGTCCTAACACAACAGTGTTTTAAAATCTGGTTATACGTATGTGCCCCTTTTTCGCTTTGAGCACCTGCCCCTGTAGAAGTCTCTGCACGTGCCTGGGTGGCCTAATACTTAGCATAACTAAATATAACTACATATAAGCATGTGAAGAAAGCTAATACTCCCAAGAATGATTCTGGAGATTCACAAAAACCTATGGGTTTTTAAAATAGGAAGATAAGGAAAATATTATTTATTTATTTATTTATTTATTTATTTATTTTTACATTTAACGTTTTTTGCAGTCATTACTTTGGGGTTTGGAGAAAAACCAATTAGACATGTTGCTTTTTCAAAAGCAAATGCTTCTATAATGTCCCAGATCACAGTAAGTTAAATGCAGCATTGTTGGAACAAATAGAGTAATTAATTCGTAGCTGATATCATTGGTTTGAACATGCTTTAGGTCTCCAGTCCTGTGGCAGTCACTGAACGTTATGAGAACCCATACATAAAGAAGTTGTGCTATGATATACAAGGCCCACTTCAGGAGCTCTCCTCGTTCACGCCTGCTTTTCAAGGTAAGACTTAAGGCTGGAGATAGCATTACCATTGTTGTTACCAACACAAAATTATGATTGAAAGATTAATTGGGTTTTAATGTATTTTTCAGAGTGCCTTAAAAAGAGGGTTGACATTGTTTTTCTGTTTGATGGATCAAGAAGTCTGTCAACAAGTGCATTTTATGAAAATAAAAAATTCATAGAAGATATAATGACAAACCTCCAGAATACATCAATTACTGCGACTACTGCTGTAGTAACATATTTCTTTGATTTACTCTACATACTTTAGGATACATGCTTGAACATGAATTTTTCTTTGTTCTTTAGTTTGCAGCAGTGCAGTTCTCTACTGGAAGGAGGACTGTTTTCACTTTTAATGATTATATGAAAGGGGATGCGAGCAGTTTGCTTAAGAAGGAAGAACATATGAAGGGTCTCATCAACCTTCACAATGCCATGAATTTTACTCTGTAAGTTTAAGATTAACCTAAAGCTCTTTTGCCATTTTAATGTGTCAGACATGTTTACTGTTTTTAAAAGGAACGAACATTTTGAAAATCCTGCAAATGGAGCATCGCCTGAAGCAACCAAAGTTCTGGTTCTGATCACAGAGGGAGAACCAAGTGATCAAGACAATGGGATTATTGCGACATATGATTCAAAGAACATTATTCGATTTGTCATTGGGGTAAGACTTCTGAAACAAACCTCTATGCTGTCTGCATATCTATCAATTAACCTAAAATGCTTGTGAGTACAGACTGTTTTTTTATATTTATTGTAAATATGGAGCAATTCTCTCTTTTACAGGTGAGAGGTGTGAGCCCAGACAAATTGGAGTCTATTGCTTCAAAGCCCCAAAATAAACATATATTTTATACTGAGAGTGATTATAGACTGACAGAGATAGTTAAACACATAGAAAATAAAATATTTGAAACAGCTTTGGTAGGAGACTTAACTGTAGAAACGTCTCGAATGGGACTAAATGCTGTCTTCACCAAGGTAAACTGATTTACCTTTTGACTTTCTGAGAGTGAAAATGACTTACTAAAGTATCCAGTGTGCTTGTGTTCACAGGACACATTGGTGCTGGTCTTAGAGGGTTCAGAAAGAGACAGAGAGTACGGTGTACCACAAATGAAGGAGGACTGTTATATGGGTATTGTGCACACATAGTTTTTATTATAAATTGATTTTGAACAGGTATTGCTATGTACCTGTGACCAAATCACATTGATGTAAACTAGCAATATAAAAAGCTGAAACTCTTATTTTCTATTTTTTCTATCATTTGAGATATTTTCACAGGAAAATCTATAGATTTAGAGACACCCTTCCTGATAGTTGTATACTTTCCATTTTCAGAAGAAAGATTGTAGATTAAGTTAATCCTAATACCTGTTGCAGGATATTCTGTGTCTGTTGGAAAAAGGAACAACACTGCCTTGTGTTTTTCTGGAGCACCTAGGAATAAGCACATGGGACAAGTTGTACTTTTTACAGCCACAGACAACAAGTGGACCCTAGCCCAAAGGATTACTGGGAAACAGGTGTAATATATAATTATATATGTAAAATGCACCCATATTTCTGTGGTTACAAAGAGAATACCAGAGAGTTTTCATTCACAGGCATACTTTGGCACTGAAATCATCAAATGGTTGTCCTTTACTCTTAATAATACATGTTGGTCTTTGTGTCCAGCATGGCTCATACTTTGGTGCTGAGGTGTGCTCAGTGGACGTAGACTCTGATGGCAGCACTGACTTCCTGTTGGTGGGAGCTCCACTGTTTTACCAGCCGCATGAGAAGAGCGAGGGCAAGATCTACATCTACAGACTGACTGATGAGGTGAAGAGTCAAATAGATCATGGAAACTGGCTCTAGGGGATCTTGTTCATGAGTGAGGGAAGTAAAAGTTCTCTTACTTCAAAGTAATATCACTCAGTAAGTAAAAATACTCAGCAATTATAACTTCTAAAAGTATTAAACTGGTATGTCACAGACTGATGTCCCTCAGGTCCCAGCTCAGTACTCACTTCCACTTAAATTCACACAATAGAGCAACCTAAATATAACAGATCATATGGCACGTTTACCAATACACCAATTTTTCTCACTGAGGTCTATGGAAGTAAAATTGTTCCATCAGATCCTGAATATTAAAGCGATTCAGACCCACGACCGAGCAGTGCGCATGTGCAAAATGTAATAACAATTTACAACAGCAGGCGGCGCTAGTCACTAAACTCTGCGTTTATTTAAACTCTAGTAAATAAAACTCTGCAACACACGTGTTTAGCTCAAGTATTTATCAGTCAATAATAATTATACACACTAGATTAAACTCGTCTGATCACAGTAATGAATAAAAGGGAATGGATTACTGCAGCTGTTTGCCTCAGAGGAGGATTATATTTTTATCTGCACAAGGCTACAAGCTAAGGTAAGCTAACTGCAGCACATTACCGTCACATATGTGGGAAGCATAATGAAGTAGTTGTAGGACAGAAAGTTTGTTATATTTTGATGTTAAACTCGAGCTGTTTGACAAATTGTGAATGGGACACACATCGCTCGTTGACTACAACGGCCCGATGCCGATTCAACATGTGTAATTGGCCAGAACTACGTCCAACTGTCTCCTACTACGTCTGATGGTGCGGAACACACCAAACAGACTCACGTCACCTACCGTGTCAAACCATTCGACCACACCCAACTGCCGAGGATCACCCTGTTGTGTCCCGGCCTTTAGAGATAGGGTGAGGAGCTTGGTTACCTGCAAGGAGCTCGGAGTGGAGCTGCTGCTCCTCCACATTGAGAGGAGCCAGCTGAGGTGGCTCAGGCATCTGTTCCAGATGCCTCCTGGACGCCTCCCTTGGGAGGTGTTCCAGGCATGTCCCACCAGGAGGAGGCCCTCGGGAAGACCTGGCACACGCTGGAGGGACTATGTATCATGGCTTGGGAACACCTTGAGGTTCCTCTGGGAAGCTTGAGGAAGTGCCTGGGGAGAGGGAGGTCTGGGTGTCCCTGCTTAGACTAGATTTGGAAAAGAGCCAAGCTAGCCAGGGCATGCGTACTAAGGACTAAATTTTAATAAATGTGAGCTTATGTCTATTCATGAAGGTCACGTGACAGAAGCCTATAATATTCTGACTGTTCAATATTCATGTGTATATAAGTAAAAACCTGTTAGAAATATACAGTAAAATAAAATTATATATGAAAAAGTACATTTCATTAGGCTACATAAAAAATTAGATAGCTGCCAGCTCCTGTCTCTCCTCTGGGGTCCAAGCCACCGCTAGAGCCCCCAGACCTTCCTCTGGGGTCCAAGCCACCGCTGGAGCAGTTTTGGGATGTTTTTCTCCCGTGTTCTGCCATTCATCACCAAACACTGGGTTTCCTCCTTTGTGATGTCTTCAGTCCTTGTTTGTTTGGTCTTTCTGCCTTAAGTTTGTCTTAAACAAGTGAAATGCAGTTTGATCTGGCTGAGAGCTGGTGACTGACCTGGGTTGCTTTTGCAGTATGATTTGGGTCATTGTCCATCTGTGAAGTGCCATCCAATCAGCTTTACACCATTTGTCTGAATCTGAGCAGAAACTATATCCACCCACTTCAGAATTCATTCGGCTGCTTCCGTCTTCTGTCAGATCATCAGTAAACACCAGTGACTCAGTGCCACTGGAAGTTATACACACTCGTGCATCACTGCTCCACCATGTTTTACAGAAGATGTGGTGAGCTTTGGGTCATGAGTCATTCCAAGCCTTCTCCAGACTTTTCTCTGCCCAACATTCTGGTACAGGTCTGAGCTGTACCAGAATGACTGTATACTGTATACTGTATATACAGTATTCCCATGGAAAACAAGGGTATATAGGTGCTGCCTACATGTTCAGTTTCAATTTAGCATTATTTAATATCACACAAAACAACACAGGGCTGTATAGTGTTTTTGTTTTGCAGTTGAAGCTGATAGAACAAAATACCGTGACTGCACCAGCCATAGGGAGGTTTGGCACCACTATAACCAGTGTGGCTGATCTGAATGGGGACGGACTCCGAGATGTTGCTGTTGGGGCCCCACTAGAAAACCAAGTTAGCGGAAGTGTCTATCTATACCTCGGGGACAGAAGGACAGGGATAAGGAGCACCTACAGCCAGGTGTTTATAAACATGTACAATAACAACATGTGTTGTTAGTCAGTCAAAACAATGCCTTAAAACTTGTCAAACTTCTTTTGTTGCAGAGGATTATGGGAGAGAAAGTCAGGCCTGAACTGAGGTTCTTTGGTCAGTCCATAGATGGGAGCATTGACCTTGGGGATGACGGTCTGCCTGACCTTGTGGTTGGATCATATGGATTAGCTGTGATCTTAAGGTTTAGTTTGAAGGCTTTGTTATTAAATTTTATAATACTGAACTAACTAACTAGCTAAGTAACTAACTAATACTAACACTAAAATGTCAAAGAACAGATGACAATAGCTGAGCAGTTGCATGGCAATAAGTAGGCACCTATTGCTTGTTATAGATTTCTCTGTGGGCTGTGGCTCTACTGCAGCAACTTTTGCCACATCTGTTGTACAGCACTGTCTGAGTTCTGTAGAGAGATGATACATGTTTAAAAAAAGCAAGATGTCAGTGCATTACTCATTTAAATTGTCGGTGGAAATCCATTTGATGAGAAGTTAATTCACATAAAAGCATGTTGAGTTTCAAAACATTACTCAGTGTTTAACTGTGGATCTCTATTCTTTTCTCTAGATCAAAGCCTGTTTTCAATGTTACGGCTCATCTTTCATTTGAACCTAAAGAGATCAGTATTGAAAACATCAACTGTCCGAGCCGCGAGGGCGACTTTTTACCTCTGGTTACTTTAAAGATCTGTTTTGAAAAGGTCAAAGCAACAAATAGCACTGCAGGTACAGACAGCACGGACAAAAAGATGTACTGTAATTCTGAATAAAAAACAACTGCTATCAGCAGAGCTTATTTACTTTGTCTGTGTCTGTGCAGGAGCTGTGAAACCTGGACTGAATATCTCATACACTCTGGATGTAGACCCAATGAAATTTAGAGGTTTTTTTAATTCAACTACAAAAAGGAGAAATCTTACAGAAATGCATGAACTGAGGGATAGAGACACCTGCTTTAACCACTCCGTTTACATGCTGGTGTGTAAATATTTATACTGTATACTTTAAAAAAGCTATTTTGTCAAAAATGTTTAGTAGATTGACTGATAGCTTCTGTTTAAAAATAAATTCTTAGAATAAATGCTATATAAGCTGCTAAAGTTAGCCCACATACATAAAAGTGTGCTTTAAATATCTTTGTTTTTCAGAAATGCATTACTGACACATTGTCACCCATCAAGATTAAGATGGACTTTTCACAAGTCGACAGTGAGCGTGCAGATGCTGTCCTGAATGCTGACAGTGAAAAGGAGGCTTCAGTTGAGGTATAACTGTGCCCCTATCTCAAGTGTTCACCACAAAAACAACCAGAAGCTGCAGTTAAATTGTGCTTTGATTTGACAGGTTCCCTTTGGGCAGACTTTGATGACCATCTCAGAAAACAGGTACCACGCACTGTCAAAAATCATGTTATTTCCATTTAACATTTAAAAATGCATTTTGAATTCTCAGAAAAAATTACAATTCAGCCAAAGTTTACCTGACTGAAAACATTACAATTACAAAGCAATTTGAAATAAAGACATATGACGAAACATGCTCAATGTAAGTAAAATAATTTTTATTTAAAGTCAATTTATTATTTGTTCATGCACAGATCTAAAATCATTATCACTTTTTAGAGGAGAAGATGCCACAAACAGTCTGTACTTCACAGCAGAAGACAGTGGACCCAAAAGACTGGTTACAAAATACAAGGTGACAAACCTGTTATCTAATTCCCTAGTGATCAAGTCAAGCTAAATGTACTACCATAAAAAAACAATAAAGATTTTTTTAATGGTGGTAAATTTAGCTTGACTTGATCTGTTTGTTGCAGGTGGATAATCATTGGTGTAGAGCTTTTCCTGTGAATGTGACTCTCTTCTTCCCAACTAAACTGGAACACAACTTTGAAATGAACAACTATCAAGTCTTTGTTAAGCAGGTAAATTATTGAACAAGCTTCAAAATTGATGGAACATATTAAAAATACTAATATGATATCTGTTTTAAGAATACGACCCAGTGCAAAGAAACTCACACTACACATGGTATTAACTCTGAAGTAAGGTTTAAATATATAGTAGACATTAACAAAACTAGATCACTTTTTGAAATTTAAACTATTTCTTTTACAGTACTGCACCCCAGAGCGAGAGTGCAAATTTATAGTTTGTGACACTTTCATCTTGAACAATGCATCAGCCGTGGAGTTTGGATTATGTGGAGAAATGCAGTTTAAAGACCTCAGTCAACATGTAAGCACCAGAAACTGAACTTAAAATTTACCTTAAGCATCCCCTATTATTCTAAATTGCCTAATTTGAGCTTTTAACAATGTTATATTGTTTCCACCTCAAAAATATACCTGGAGTAGTATTTTGTTTCATTCTTGTTTAAGAAATTCTGTTTGTTGAGCCCATTCATTTCTCAAAAGCTGAAAACACTCTACATAGGCATATTAAACCAGGAAGTGCTCCTGCGAGTTTCTAAAGCCCATACACCGTCACCAGACTCATTCTGATCATTTCAGCACTGAAAGTGCCATCATTATGAAGCAGTCAGCTCATAGTGATGTCTGTCAGCGTCATGTTGCTAACAGCCATGCTAATTAACCATTTTATTGTCTGTATATTTCCCTCCAATGCCAGCAGGGGGCACTTAATCCAAGCATTTTCTCCGCTTTCCATACATATACATTTTTTTTAGATATATAAAACATAAAATTGGAATGCAAAGGTGTCCAAGTTTGTTTTTCAAAAAGCCTGACAAAAGCATAATATGGGACCTTGTCTGGAAAAATTTAGAAGTTATCTTTTTTTTTTTTGTTGCAGAACATTCCTCTTCTGAAGCAATTTACTGGATATAAAGACAGGATTAAATTCAAAAGTTTCCTCCATGTCACACACAACAAACAGAAGCACGGTCTGGTCTCTGACAGTCAAAAGGTTTGTTACCATTCATACTGTTCAATTATTTTATCTTTTTCTTCTGTAATTCCCAATGTGGGGTCCGGAACCCCCTGACTGGCCACGAACGTACTGCAAGGGGGCCCCTAGAGGTTATCTACATGAGTTTAAAATGAATAGTATCACTTAAATAAGCAAATTTTAGTCTTTGTTTTTGTAATGTTTTTATATAAATCTATTGGGGAAAAACTACATAGACTTTTGAATTAAGTGAAGTTTCATTGTTGGGGTCTGCGCGGGATCGTCTGACTTTTTAAAGGGGCCACAATTCTCTTGACTTTTGGAAAGGCTGCTGTAATTGTAATTATTTGTTATCTAACAGAGAAAAAGTGAGAGGCCAGATGAAAGCAGCCTCTGGGACGACAATGTTTGTTTGTTAAGGGCTTTGAACATGAAGTGTGACAGCGAAAATGTACTTTTAGCCTAAAGGAGGGCCATTTTAATGTAGAAATAGCATTTATATATTTTGGGCATGCTATATGACTCACAGACTATTGAATCCGTGTGTAAAAGTGTCTTTTCCTCCAACAGAGTGAGATTGAGATTGAGCTCATCATTTTTCCTGATAAAATGCTTATCATTGTAACTGCAGCCGGAGCAGGACTGTTACTAATATTTGTCATCGCCGTCATTGTGTTTATAGTGAGTATTAATCAAGTAATTTCTTTGTTATTCAGTCACATCTTATAAATACTTTTAATATGTTATGGCCTTATTATAAAGGGTAATTTAAACAGACAAAATCTTACTCAAATATATCACTATTTTCAAATGTAGCTCAACAGAATTTGTGATCATGTTGTTCAGCTCACCTTGTGATGGTTTAACTGTGCGTGTCCCTCTAGGTGAGATACTCCAAGAAGAAAAGGCATTACATGGTTGAAGAACAGAGGAGGAAGCAGCTGGAGACACCATCTAATGTGAAATGGAAGGAAGAAATGATTGAACTCAAAGAGGACAAAGAGTTTCTGATCACAGGAGGGGCTAACTGCAGTGGTTAGTCAGGAATTAAACTATTAAGTTAATACAGTAAATGATTAGGCATAACATACATGGCTGACTGATTCATGAGACCACACAGACCAGTTGTTTGGTCTCACTCTCGGCTCATTCAAACACAGATACTGTCCCCTCTCTGAGCTTTTCTGATCTATACTCTTCTCTTCTTCAAACCTTCTCTTGCAAGAGAATAAACGCCACAAAGACAACTGTCTGACTCAAGACTTGATTCATTCTCACACAAATATACAAACTACACAAATGTCCACAACACGTCAACCTGATGCATCAAAACATAAATTATCAAGGATAAAAGTTCATGCAGGCTTGTTATGTCTAAATCTGAACTTTACGTAAACCCTTTAGCCCGTTCTCAATGCTACTATAAATAGATGTTGTTTTATAGGTTTCACTTTTTTGTCTTTTGAACTTTTAGGACCTTTATTGTCAAAGTGAAAGTTTTAAATGTATCTGTGTAATTTTATGTTAAGAGACTTACCAACTGCTCATAGGCTCTAGATAGACTGTATAAAATAAATATCTTACCACCAGAACAAGATCAATTAGCCTACCATTGTTGTACATTTGTACAAGTACATTCTCTATTTATTTATTTATTTATTTATTTATTTATTTATTCAGGTCAACTGATTTTTATTTTACTATATTTTACAATAGCAATTTTCAAAGGGCTTCCCAGAAATACCAAAAAAAAAAATACAAAGTAATAATTCAGAAATAATAATAAACCTGAAATTATTAATTAATGTCTTTATGATGATGATAGCACACTGTTTGTTACATCTCAGTAGCTTCCTTTGCTGACAGAGAAAGTTTCTTTCTGACATTGCTCAGTGTCTGAGCGCTGTGAGCGATCTGTGAGCAGTCTGTGAGCGCTGGTCCTTACAGTGGTCTCTCTGGCATCAGGACAGAGCGCTGTTTTGGTCACAACCCCTGCTGCTTTTTGGCGCAGCCGCAGCGCCATTATTTACGGTCGCGCGGTGTTTTTATTCAATGTTCCGCGGGTTTTGGGCGGTTTTTAAGTTGCTGTTGGACGGACTTTTTATTTCATTTATTTTATTTTATTTTTGGGCGGACCTGGCAACCCTGACTGCACCGCTCCCACTTTCTTTTTCAATATTCCGGAGCTGTGGGACTGTGCTACGCTGGAGCACTTGAAGAACATGGAACTGTCCGTTTGAAATGTATATTTTGTGTATTTGTCCTAATTGTCAATGCCTTCAGGCACGAGAATATTGCACTACAGATAAAGTAAAAAAAAAAAAAAATTATAAAAAAAATAAATAAATAAAAAAGCTTGTAATCTGCTCTATTTTGAACAATGCATCGTCAATGGTCGAGCGAGCTGATTGGTCAAAGCTGAACAGGGCAAGACTTTTTGATGTCCTGAAGTGAGAGGTCAGTCTTATCAGTGGTTTCAACCAGCGCCAGCAGCGAGAGGGGAATTATGCTACAACATTTCAAATTCCTGCTATTTATGTTTATATCTGGTAAGAACGATCATTTAATGATAAAAGTAAAGGAGAAAGGTGAATGAGCAGAATTAAAATGTAGTACAGGCTATGTTCATCACGCCATACTGAACTGCTTAAATTATAAATGTCGAGACCAATATTTTATTTATAGACACTAAAGACTTTCAGCTTTAGTATATTGCTGCCAACGCTCAGTATTTAATTTGCATATGCACCAGTGTACTGTATTTGTTCCTTGTTTTACCTTGATTTTTCACACAGTGGAATTTGCGTTGTCAGTTAATGTGACACAAAAAGTATTTTTCTCCAGTCCCTTGACCCAGTTTACAAATGCAAATATTTCCTCTAACCAATCAGAAACAACAGCAGTTTAAGTTTTAGAAAAAGGTTTACCCCTAGCTTTTATAACTTTTCTTTTCTCAAACTGAGCATGTTCTGAAAACTTCTCTAAATAAAAATGTCTGTGCTCGTACGTTTCCCTGGAAGCAGTCAGTTTTTCCAGGACATTCATCATTGATTTGAGGAATCCTGAATTCTACACTGACAGGGATTTTTCACCAGAGGATGTCTTTCCGGTCCAGTCAGACCAAAACAAAGGGTATGTGCTTTATTTCCACAGCAGGTTCTGTTCAGTGCAGTTGACTTTATTTATACCCTTAGGTAGATTTGTTTTGCAGCAACAAACTACAGGCAGGAAATCAGCAGGATCAAACCATATAAAAGTGATAACTTAATAAAAATCACATTACGTTCTGCTAAATTATTATGTGCAAATAGCTAAAAATGTAAATTCTCTGCAAATAATATTACTTTAAAAATGTTAAAAATTTCTGCACTGAACTTTAAATTTTGCTCACCCACAGGATCCTAGTGACTGCCCCTCTGTTTGTGAATGGATCTGGTGCAGTTTATTGTCGTCAACAAACCCAAGAACAGGCTCTGTTTGCGCCAAAAGGTAAAAAAAAAAATCATGTTAATATTTACTGCTAAATAATTTAATATGGTTGTCTGGTTGTGGCACAAGTCAGAAGCCTATGTGTCATATAGTATACACTTACTTGTTCACTTAATTGTTTAATTTTTAAGCAGCACCTCTTCCTTCCTAAAGCCGCTCCCTTCAGGTTGCTTCTGGAAACAGTTACATTGTTTTTTCACTCCTCAGTGTTACTGGGTGGTTGTAAGCTAGGGCAGACCGAAGGGACCATGGTTGCATTTTTGTATATTATACTGTACTTAAACACAACTAAATAGAGGCATGTGAAGAAGGCCATTGCTAACAAAAATGATTCTGGAGATTGACAAAAACCTATGAGTTTTAACTGGCTTCTTCATTTTAAATGGGTCATTACACCCACAACCAAATAATCTCTCTTTTTTTCAGTTATTACTCTTGGAGAGAAGGGTGAACCAATCAGACATGTTGCCTCTTTTGGCTTTCCAAAAGCAAATGGCTCCACAAAGCCCCTGGTCAGAGTAAGATTATAGCAGTATGCAACGCAGAGTAAATAGTTTATAGCTGATATCATTGGTTTAAACATGCTTTAGGTCTGCAGTCCTGAATGTTATGAGAACCCATTCATAAAGAAGTTGTGCTATGATATATATGGCCCACTTCAGGAGCTCTCCTCGTTCACACCTGCTTTTCAAGGTAAGAGTCAGGGCTGTACATGACATTACCATTATTACCACTATATTTGAGACTAACATTTAGGGTCTAATATTTACAGACTGCCCTAAAAAGACAGTGGACCTTGTTTTTCTGTTTGATGGATCAACAAGTTTACAAGCAGAAGAATTTAATAAAAACAAAGATCTCATTGAAGATATAATGACAAACCTCAAAAACACATCCATTAAGGTAATTGCATTCAAAGCAACATATTTATTTGTGCAACATTCTGTGGGATACATACTGTACTTGATAATATTGTTTGTTCTGTAGTTTGCTGCAGTGCAGTTCGCTACTAAATGGAGGACTGTTTTTACTTTTAATGATTACACAAATGGTAAAGCGAGCAGTTTGCTTAAGAAGGAAGGACATATGAAGGGTCTCACCAACACTCATAATGCCATGAATTTTACGCTGTGAGTTTAAGAAGGATTAAAAACCTTGTGGTTTTATGTTAGTGCCCTAACACCTTGTTCACCATTTTTAAAGAAAGGAACATTTTGAAAATATTTCAAATGGAGCATCCCCTGAAGCAACCAAAGTCCTGGTGGTGATCACAGACGGAGATCCAAGTGATAGTGACAGCGGGGCTATTAAGACGTATGATTTAAAGAACATAATTCGATTTGTCATTGGGGTAAATCACAAGTCTATATAACACATGTCTATGTATATACTGTATATAACTGTATAATAATTTCTGTCCTCTTATTACAGGTCAAAGATGTGGATGTGATGAAATTAAAAGTTATTGCGTCAGAGCCAAAGGACAATAACACATTTCATATTAAGAACTATGATGGACTGCCAATGGTGCTTGAAAACTTCCAAAAAAAGACCTTTCAAACAGAAGGTAAGTTATTCATTATTTTCCTGAACATATTTTTCAAAACAACAAAAAATAAAATTTAGCAGAATATCTAAGTTAAGTTAATCTTTCTTGTTTCTTGTGTTTAGGTACAACAACAGCTCTGGCAGGAGACTTGAAGGAGGAAATGTCTCAGACTGCCTTCAGTGCTGTCTATAGCAAAGTAAGCAGAGCTTATAAAGATGTATGTTGTTCACAGCATGTCTGCTGTTGTTGCAGGATATTCTGTGTCTGTTGGAGAAAGGAACAAGACTGTCCTGTATTTTACTGGAGCGCCCAGGTACAATCACGTGGGACAAGTTGTACTTTTCAAAACCACAGGTGACAAGTGGACCCCAGCCCAAAGGATCAATGGGGAACAGGTTGGTAACTATCATCTAAAATGTCATTCGTGTGATGTAGAAGTTGCTCACTTACAAGAAAAGGTGCACATCATTTCTGTGGTTACAAAGACAAAACCGCAGAGCTTCCGTTCACAGGCATATACTTTGGTACTGAATTTATTAAATGGTATATAGGATGTTTGTTCTTTACCCTTAATAATACACGTTGGTCTTTGTGACCAGCATGGCTCATACTTTGGTGATGAGGTGTGCTCAGTGGACATAGACTCTGATGGCAGCACTGACTTCCTGTTGGTGGGAGCTCCACTGTTTTACCAGCCGCATGAGAAGAGCGAGGGCAAGATCTACATCTACAGACTGACTGATGAGGTGAAGAGCATTTGGTGCTTTAAGAAGAAGTTTGAACAAAGTTGAATACGAAACACATGCATATTGTGTTTTGTTTTGCAGTTGAAGCTGATAAAACAAAATAACAGGACTGCACCTGCCACGGGTAGGTTTGGCACCACTATAACCAGTGTGGCTGATCTGAATGGGGACGGTCTCCGGGATGTTGCTGTTGGGGCCCCACTAGAAAACCAGAACAGAGGAGCTGTGTATCTGTACCTTGGGGACAGAACGACAGGGATACGGAGCACCTACAGCCAGGTGTCTATAGGAAAGATATACTGCATATGTTTAAGAACATTTCAGTCAGTCAAAACAATGCCTTAAAACCACTTGTGTTGCAGAGGATCATGGGAGAGAAAGTCAGGCCTGAACTGAGGTTCTTTGGTCAGTCCATAGATGGGAGCATTGACCTCGGGGATGACGGTCTGCCTGACCTTGTGGTTGGATCACAAGGATTAGCTGTGATCTTAAGGTTAACAGAAAGGATTTGTTATTGAATTTAATTAATTACATTGTGGTAAACTGACAATATATTAGTGGTTGCATTAGATAAGTAGGCATCTATTACTTGTTAGGGACTTCTCACACTAAATGCATGTATGAGGCTCTACTGCAGCAATGTTTGTCCTACTCATTGACATTGATCCGACTAGACTACTGCATTTGTGATTCGGTCCACAGCTGCCCAATGTTCTTACTGTAGAAAAATAATGCTCTTCTTCCTAATAAAAAAAAAAAAAGCCAGATGTAAATGCTTTGTTAATCTTAAGTATAATTTGTATTTCCCTAATCTCCCAACAAAGATTTGAAACCATTACTCAATTTCTAATTGTAGCTCTTTACTCTAGGTCAAAGCCTGTTTTCAATGTTACGGCTCATCTTTCCATTGAACCTAAAGAGATCAGTATTGAAAATATCAACTGTCCGAGCAATAAGGATGACTTTTTACCTTTGGTTATTTTAAAGATCTGTTTTGAAATGGTCGAAACAACAAAGAGCTCTGCAGGTACAGACCAGCACTGACAGAAAAATCAAAAATAAAATAAAACAGTGAGTTTATTTAACTCTGTCTCTGTGCAGCAGCTGTGAAACCTGGACTGAGTATCTCATACACTCTGGATGTAGACCCAATGAGACAGACGTTTAGAGGCTTTTTTATTTCAACCACAAAAAGGAGAAATCTTACAGAAACACATGAGCTGAGGGATCGAGAGACCTGCTTCAACCGCTCTGTTTACATGCCGGTGTGTACACATTTATACTGTATGCTTAAGTTAGCCTGCACAAATATCTTTGTTTTTCAGAAATGTGTGACTGACGTATTGTCACCCGTCAAGATTAAGATGAACTTTTCACAAGTCGAGAGTGAGCGTGCAGATGCCGTCCTGAACGCTGACAGTGAAAAGGAGGCATTAGTTGAGGTATAACTGTGCCCCTATCTCAAGTGTTCACCATATAAAGATTTCTTGACATTCAAAACAATGCTTGATTTGACAGGTTCTCTTTGAGAGGGGTTGTAAAGACACCTGTATTGCTGAAATAGAAGTAGATTTTAACTTTACGTATGTTACTCATGTGACAATCGCATGTTATAAATACATAATAAATGTATTTATTTATTATTATCTATCCTTCAGGACTGAAACTTTATTGGTGGCTGACAACACCTACTTCAGTGTGCATGTGACACTCTTTAATCGTGGTGAAGACTCCTACAACACCAGCCTCACAATGCACCACTCTCCAGGACTGTCCTTCTCAAGGATGAGTCTGGCTCAGGTAAAGATCACTGCCGGGGTGTCTAAGGCTGCGTTCACACTGCAGGTAAAAGTGGCCCAAATCTGACTTTTTTGCCCATATGTGATCTGTATCAGATTTTTTGTGACAGTGTGAACAGCACAAATCAGACTTCTTCAAATGTGACCCAGCCCACTTTCATATGTGGTCCTAAATCAGATACGTATCTGATCTTTTATACTGTTACTGCAGTTTGAATGGCCAATTCATTTCATCTGACTTTTATGTTATTGAAATGCAAAAGACAGCCCAATTCCGCGCTGGAAGAGGCAGGAACTGGTCTGATCAAATGATGAACAAGCCTGGTAGGCAACATTGATTGAGCTAGTCAGTGGGAAAAAAACAGAAGTTTTAAGCCTAATTTGTATATAAGGTGACAATCCTTTTGAGCCAAGTGTCACTGACAAATGTATTCGAACATCTTCCACAATATCCTGAACTTATGAATAAACTGTCAGTAAAGCCTCTCACATCACAGACCCACCACTCCATGCTCCATCATGTCTTTTTTTTTTTTTTTTGGCATATGCAGGTCACTTTAGGGCTGGAAACAGTTCACACACGAGACTGATGGTGGTCACATTTAAAATGTAATGTGAACAGCCTTGCAAAAAAATCAGACTTGAGTAAAAAAATCATAATTGGGCATTAAGACCTGCAGTGTGAGCCTTAATGTAAGACTTAGGTACATAAAGTTTAAGTAAGGGGCAATTGCAATTTGTTTGGGAGATGCAGAGGAAATAGAGAAACAGTGGCTGAAGAGCAGGGAGGCCTGCTGTTGCTGTCGAAATGTTAAAGCATTGAGATTCACTCCTACCATCAATGCAGGAAACTCAGTCCAGACCACTTTACATTTGTGATGATTTTGAAGACAGAACGGTGTGTGGTGTCAGTCTTCCTGTTTATCGCAGCAAATGTGCAGTGAGTCACTGTCCATAAACCAGTATGCAATATACACTTTGTCTTTAAATGTGAATTAACAGGATTGTCCTTTTTTTGTAAAGGCAACATTGACAGCTGTGTTCCATGTAATAAAAGCGTATGACTGGAAAGATACCATGGTTCTAACCATCACAGGAAACAGGTGAAGACACATTCATAAACATTTCATTTTGGGATGTTTGTGTATTGTCCCAATTATAACCAACTGCTTTTACATCCACAGCGATAATCAAAACTCAAGCAAAGGCTCCCTGACCAAAACCATCCCAGTTCAGTTTGAAATCAAAATGACACTTTCAGTGTAAGTACATCCATTATTATATGTAATGTATTAACCACTTACAAAACTTACACCCACTTACAAAAACATACATTTTATTAATATGTTTTAGAGGAGATAGCATCACCTATCTGAATTTTACTGCTGAGGATACTGCGCCCAAAAGACTGTTTACAAAATATACGGTAAGCTCCAGTATTTAAATGCATGTGCCATCAGGCCTGGAAGGGCTATTTCTGATTTGGGTTTTGTTGTTTTTATCAGTTTGCAGGGCCCTGCCCAATCTTTAGAACCACTGGTACGACTGTTACTACTGTATTATATTATTAACTCATTCACACTGTTTGCAGGTAGGTAATCCTGGGTTCATTGCTTTTCCTGTGAACGTGACCCTCTTCTTCCCAACTAAACTGGAACATGACTTTGAAATAAACAACTATCGAGTCCTTGTTGAGCAGGTAAGACAAAGGTACTACCAGTAAGGCAAATTTAAAAGACTAATACTATTTTTGTTTTAAGAATACAACCCTTTGCAAAGAAATGCTCAATGAACTTGACTTGAACTCTGAAGTAAGTTTAAACATATTTTAAATAAATAAACAAACACAATCTAACCAAGCATGTAATGGCATCTACACTGCCTGACCAAAAAAAAAAAAAGTTGCCACCTGGATTTAACTAACTTAATAGATAAGAGCCTCCCTGCAGTTGGTCAGGTCTGGGTTCAGCAACGTTATGTGCGCAAAGAATGAGGTCAGCTGACTACCTGCATATACTGAATGACCAGGTTACTCCATCAATGGATTTTTTCTTCCCTGATGGCACGGACTTATTCCAAGATGACAATGCCAGGATTCATCAAGCTCAAGTTGTGAAAGTGTGGTTCAGGAAACATGAGACATAATTTTCACACATGAACTGGCCACCATAGAGTCTAGACCATGACCCCACTGAGAAAGCTTAATCAGCCGATTTCATTCTTTGAGCACATAACGTTGCTGAACCTAGACCTGACCAACTGCAGGGAGGCTCTTAACTATTTGCTTAGTTAAATTCAGGTGGCAACTTTTTTTTTTTGGTCAAGCAGTGTATGTTTGAACCAAATCTTTTACAGCATTGCACTCAAGAGCGAGAGTGCAAATATGTAGTTTGTGACACTTTCATCTTAAACAATGCATCAGCCGTGGAGTTTGAATTATCTGGAGAAGTGCAGTTTAAAGACCTCAGTCAACATGTAAGTACAGACTTTAAAAGCAAACTGGATAATTTATCATGAAATGCGTATATAATAAAGTGTCCTTATATGTGTCCTTTTGCAGAAGGCATCTTTTGTAAAGCGATACACTGGATTTGAAACAACAGTCAGATTTAAAAGCTTTCTCTGTGTTTTGTACGGCAACCAGAAGTATGTATTACACTCTGAAAATAAAAAGGTTTGTTAAAATCAATGTGGTTTAACTGTGTATTGCTTGTTTGTAATAACAATATTTTATATCTTGATCACAAAGCGAAAAAGTGAGAGGCCAGATGAAAGCAGCTTCTGGGAAAACAATGATCCATCAATGAAATCGGTACAAGTTTGTTTATTCAGGGCTTAAAACTGCATCACTTAATAATCTTTTGTGCAGCCTTTCTTTGACTGAAAATGCACAATAATGGATGACCTACCTTCAGTGTGTTCAGAGTTATATTTTTTGTTGTATATTTTTTAATTGTATTAAATCCAAATATGTTTTTCCTTCAACAGTGTGAGATTCAGATTGAGTTCATTCTTTTGTCTGATAAAATGCTCATCATTGTAACTGGAGTGGTAGCAGGACTGTTCCTATTACTTATCATCACTGTCATTGTGTTCACAGTAAGTACAGAAAACCAAATCAATTTCATTGTGTTACTCTAACTTTTTAATTGTGTTTCAATTGTGTTCAATCTTCTTTTCTCCTCCTTTTGGCTGTTTTCTTTCATTACATCCATAAATCCCTCTTTCGGTCTTCCTCTAGGCTGGCAGCTCTATGCTCAGCATTCATCTACCCATATATTCACTGTCCTTCCTCTGTACATGTTCATCAAACAATCTCAGTCTGACTTTATCTCCAAAACATCTCATACAAGCTGTCCCTCTGATGGCCTCATTCCTAATCCTATCCATCTTCGTCACTCCCAAAGAGAACCTCAACATCTTCAGCTCTGTCTCCTGCCTTTTCCTCGGGGTCACTGTTACCAAACTGTACAACATTGCTGGTCTCACCATTGTCTTGTAAGCCTTTCCTTCATGCTGAAACGTTTTTTTAATCACACAACACACCCTCCCCATGGGTCTGAACTGCTGACAAACCAAAGCAAATGTTTAAGTAATTGTAATTTACCTCTAGGTGAAATGCTCCAAGAAAACTATGCGTTACATGGTTGAAGAGCAGATGATAAAGCAGTTGAACAACAACAAATATGAAAAACAAAGTCTGGATATTGGACAAACTGGATAAGAGGACAAATTATTTCTGGACTAACAAGAGCCAACGAACAATAAATAAATCTGACATTAACAAGAGTGGTCTAAACATGCATAAAACAGGCACCTATAAATTAGGTGCAAATGAATGAGCACATGTATCCTATTATACAAGCTATAAAACTTTAAATATCTACTGCATGTACCACAAAAACTCTCTCCTCTGCTGCTTTTAAAGGTTGCTCTTTATTTACACTTTTTAGGAATTGCAAAGAATTTGTTACTTCTGTCCCTTACCAAGGGCTGAGAATCTAAAGGGCATAAGGGACTTTCCACAAATTTACAGAAGTGAAAAAGGAACATAATTTGATTTAAAGCTAAAATATTACAGACATGTACGCATAGCTCTATTATGCCCAAAATGTCACTTATGCCTTTTTGGTTTTTGGTCATGTTAGTTATGACCTGTATTCAGTGCAGTAATATTCAGTTTGTTTGTTTAATAAAATATCAGTTTTTGTATGAAAATAATATATTAAGCTGTGTTGGCTGATTATTATAATTATACTTTTAATGTATAATTTTCTTTTTTCTTTCGGCTTCTCCCTTTCTTTTTCGGTGTTGCCATAGCAAACCAGTTGCATGGTGATTTGGCAGGGTTTTTACGCCAGATGCCCTTCTTGCCACATACTGTGACTGGAGTGGGCAATATGGGTGAGGTGTCTTGCCCAGGGACACAACGACAGTATGCACTTCGGCCAAGATTCGAGCCAGCTACCTTCCTGAATGCTTAACCCTCTACGCCACTGTCACCCCACTTTTAATGTATCAAATATAGTTCCTAAAAAATCAAAAGGTCCCCTATTATGCTAAATTGACTTAGTGAGCTGTTAACCATGTTCGGCCTTAAAAACAGACCTGGAGTTGTATTTTGTTTAATTTATGCATGTTTGAGTGATCCTGTGCGCTGCAGCGCTGCACTTCAGGAGTTGAAAACGCTCAGTTTCACCTCCTGCACTTAAACCATGTATTCACAAAGAGATCAGAGCTCACGGAGTACAGTGGGCTGGGCCAGCAGGCGCTTATTCCAATTAGCGCCAAAGTAAAAGGAACAGCTCCCCATAAGAAGAAGTTTTCCTTACACATACATTATTTTATGTTATAAAATGCTGATGCAAACAAGTCCGAAATTATTTCAAAAATCCTGAGAAAACACATAACAGGTCGACTTTAAAGAAACACCTTAAAATATATTTGAATTGACAGTAATTTTAGGATTCCCTGACAAAAAAAAAGTCAGAATAAATGCTCTTTATAGACAAATGCTGCAGGCAACAGCAGTGAGGACAGTAGGTTAATATTATAAACAAATAATTTATTTTCATCAAATTTTACAAACAATATTTGCAAAAAGTTCAACCATAAGCCAGTTAAATATACATTATTACTGTTTTAGGGGGTGTAATTTTTTAAAAAAGGTCCTGGAGTGAGGCTCCTGTGTTTCCAGTCTTTACCTCTGAAGATGGTTTTTGGCTCAATGCACCTGGACCACAAGGAGAGGGGGGCGTCCTGTGTGCTGGAAGAGGGATGTCCGGTGTCTGTAGAGAGGTGGGATGGTGAAACGGAGAAGTATCTGGTTTTACTGTTGAATTACTGTGTAGAAGTGGTGAAGCAGCCTGCAGAAAAATAAAGTTTGATAATGTATTAATGACAGGACATACTGTAGTTCAAACAGTTGTTGGTGAGGAATAAACATGTCCGGCAATGTCCTGGTGTCTTAAAGCAACACTATGTAGGATTTGGAGCTTTAAAAAAAAAAAAAAAAAGAGTTCAAATACATATTAATATGGTCAGTAAACGTTAAAAAATCTAAATCAACTGTAAAATACTAACCTTGGCTTTTGTGTTATGTGTCTTTCCTCTCTTCTTCAGTTGCACGGCAAAGGCACATCCTCCATCGTGGTTGTCCGTTTTTCCTTCTGTAAAGATTTAAAACTATGAAAAAAAAACAGCCAATCCAAAAAAAATGTATGTACTACTAATACAACTATAATGTGTTAAACAAACCTGAATGGACATTGATTTTAACGTGATCCTGATGTCCTTCTTGCTGCTCATATGGCCTCAAATGTTGAAAAAGTGTTCTCAAAACTGAACTGGGAGGTCCTGCACAAACAATATTAGCCACACATTTCAGGATAGTTCATTTAGTCATTTAAAGTCAACATATTACTGAAAAGCAAGTGTGCCAAACTTACCATTGTGGGACTGATGATGAGTCTGTATTGATGTTTTATTAGAAGAATTTGATGACATGTTTGAAGCAATATCCTTTTTATATTCATTTGTATTTTCTTCTGTCCTGTAACATGATTCAGTCTTTGTATTTTCAGGGCTAGATGTTTGAGAGCTTATTTTATTACTTCTCTTGACATCTGATAGCTTACCATCAATAGACGGAGACGGCTCTTGCGAACAGGAAACCTTTGACTTATTCGGTGTGATGGATTTGCCGAGAGGAGCTGCAAACAGACTGAGGAACGACTTGGCTGACGTCTTGTCACCTCTAGTGGCATCTTTTATGTTTTTTGAATTAGATGTTGAGACTAGCTTTTGACTATCTGACGTTTCGCTACATGCAGCAAGAAGATCAACAATTGCCTCCTTCGTAGTGGTGCTTTTTGTTGAATTTTCAGTAAAGTTATCTGGCTTTGTTGCTTGTTTCGAGCTACAATCAACCTTCTGACTATCACAATGGGATTTTTGAATGCTTTGGGCGCTTGGTACAGTTGATTTGTCTGTAAAGCTATTGCTTGCACTTGAAGGCTGGTCCAAGTCTGGAACAAGGTTTGCAAAAATACTGTGAAATGGTCTTGATGTAGTTTTGTTAGAGGAAGCAGCCAAGTTACTGCTAAGCACACTTTCCTGTCTATTTACTGCAACATTTTTAATGGAATGATTTTGAGGAATGTCTAGACTTGGTCCAGTGTTGGTTTCCTGGAGGGTCTGGTGGTCTGGGTTGGGCAGGTTTGTAGCAGTTCTATCTTTAAAAATGGAAAATGACTGCTTTGACTTCTCCTTTACTGTTTGCTTAGGCGTCTGGCAATTATAAGGTGAAGACAGATTTCCTAATAGAGGAACATGTTGGCTTTTAAAGTCTGCAGTGAGAGCCTTATCCATAGACATCTGATTTGGTAGAGTCTCCCTCATTTCTTTATCGTCGTCTTTTGTTTTGTTAAACTCAGACAGCCTTTCAGTGCCACTTGGAGCTGGTTTCAAAGCCGTATTTTCGCATCGCTTCTTACAATATCCAGATGCGGCACTGACATGGAAAGATGGTGGTTGCTTCAACACATTTTCCTGTTTTTCACAATTGTTCAAATGAGAAACATTATATTCATCATCTAATGTTATAATAGTGTCGCTATCTTTCCCATCACACATGGCTGCTACAGTTTGGGCGATAAGCGGTGAACGCAAGTGACTTCCAGTGCCATTTGATTTAGACCTACGAACATTGTCGACAGAGTAAGGAGCGTTGACAGGATTTGAGGTGTAAACTGTAGTTGTCTTTGGAACAGAGAGTGGAGATTCCAGACTTCCTGGAGATGTGTAGAGGAAAGGTTTGTAACGCTGACGTCCAAGCACTGCTTCCACCGAGTAACACACAGGTCCTGAGTTGCTTAAATCAGATGGTGCAGAGTTGTCAGGCTCAGAGTTGTCAGGCTCAGTATTGTCTTCCGTTTCCAGAAAGAAGTCTTCCTCTGTTATTTTAGCTGGTTGTTGATTATCAGACAGTAAGGCCTCATCTTCAATATTTGTGTCCAAACTTTTGTAAAAGTTAGGCCTAAAAAAACATTCAAAGTAAATTAGTTATTTGGTTAATTAAACAGGCGTATAAACCATGGGGATACATTTTATGCATGTTTTGAGCTAATTCAAGGCCCAAGATTAAGTTAATTAAGTGGGTCATAGTAAAATTACATACCTATATAGTGAAAATGAAAATTGTGTTCATGTGCAGGTGTTGTGATGAACAATAGTACATGTATGGATTGTGTTAATGTCTAAATATGCACTAACCAATTATAGCAATCACAAAAAAGATAAGAAAAGGCAGTCTTGAGATTGCAGACCTGTGCTATAGCATTACAGATCCACACCAAAGAGTATTCATTTGTTCTTTTCCCTTATTGTGACCTTTCCTGAAAGTTTTATAAAAATCCACCAGCGACATTTTGAGTTGAGGCATTGTGAGATAAGGCTGACCTTATCTAACAATGCAAAGAATTGCTTAAAACATCCTTGTATCCAGACTACAGTTACTTTTAGAGTGATCTTGCTGAGAGGTTAACAAAAAAATAAATAAATCATACATAATCTAGTAAATGCCAACACAAAACAAAAAAAACCCCATCTTGAACCCTGTTATTTACCTGACTGGCTGTACGATAATGTCTGCACCGGTATTTTCCTCCACTGCTTGAGACATATTTTCTGGCCGACTCAAAGACCCTTCTTCAGCTTTCTTATTAAGCTCAAGAAGCTCATTTTCCCGTTTTATAGCCTGTGATAAAACAAATGCAACATATGCTATTACCAGTACTTCATTTGTATTGCAACAGTTTATATTACAGTTTATTAAACATTACTCACATCATCCAAAAGCTTCTCTGTGAGGTCGTTCAGTGGGTCGTGGGAAAACTTGCAGTCATCTCGTCTGCAGTTTTGTTTTTTGTGGAAAAACTTACAAGGAAAAGACTGTGCAACTCGAGTTAAGGAGATCTGAAGTGTACTACTAGACTTAATAATACTGCATTTATTACACAGTTACAACCAAAGGATATGGTGCATGTACGGGCAGGTCTCTCCTTTTAGGCAAAACCCTTGGACGTAAAATTTACAGACTTCTTTGATGAGATCGTTGTATCCCTCGACATGCTCCAGTTGGCACTCTTCACCCTGAAATTTTGAAAGATAAATAAAGCGTTTTTGAAATCCATGTTCGTATTGTATGCGTCTGTTTTCAGGAGCTTTCTGAATATACCTTGATGCATTTTCCACGAAGGAAATGCATACAAATTAAACGTCCATCCACCTCCACAGCATTTTGGGCTATGAACTCTTGGGTCATAGATCGTTTGGGCGGCTGCAGTAAAATAACAACAGAAATAAAACACAAATTCATTTTTAGCCCTTATATTACACATTATTATATATTACACACGTTATAACAGGGTTCATACATTTTTTATCACAAATTGTTCATGACTTTTCCACAACTTTTGACTAAATTTCCAAAACCTGAAAAATGACTTACACGTGTTTAAATAGTATTCTAAATGTCCAATGTGGTACATTAGAAACATCCTTTTGCTGCAATTTCATTTGTTAAATTTGTAAATTAGTAAGTTGAAGGAAAAAAAAAATTTCTTCTTTCAACAGTTTTCTGCTAATTATTCTAATTCTTACTCCACAAATTTTCCTGACTTATGGCTTTTACACTGGTGATTAAAAGATAATTATACTATATTATATATAAACTAATCATCTATGCTGTTTTAAAGCAGTACCAAAACCAATAGAGCCAAAGACCAGCAGAAAAAATTATTTCGTTAAAATATTCTGACAAAAAATAGATATTGGTCACTTTTTCCTGCAGTGAGAACAAGACGACAGTGTTTCTACACCACTTATATTGAATATATTCTAGCTGGCGCAGGTTTAACTCGTAGTAGCCGAATGTTACTCAGACTTTGAATTTCCAAAACTTTTCCAGGGCCTTGAAATTGCATTTTAAAATTCCATGACTTTTCTAGGTTTTCCATGACTGTACGAACCCTGTTATTAGCAAGATTTTTCATAGCTGAAATGGCTCTATCATCTAATTAGATTTATTCATCTCCCTCTGCTGCTTATTCCTGTAGGGGGTTGCAGGTGCCTGGAGCAAGCAACTATGGGCCTAAGGCAGGGTACAGCCAAGTGGCCAGTTAAAAGACTCAGGCAGACAACCATTTCCCCAAAAATGCATGTCTTTGTACCCGAGGAGAACCCACAGTAACACGGAGAACCCCTGTCTAATCTTGTCATCTGATCAAAATATATAAAACGTAAGAAACGCAAGGATACTTCAAAAATAAAGAATTGGATAAGGCCATGGTAACGGAATTAACTAACAACTCAAAAAGGTTGGTCTTGTGTTTTAATTTGCTTAAAAGAGACATTATCAAAAAATTTACTTTAAAAATTTACTAATTATTATTACTTATTGCTTAGCTTAAGGTAAATCTCCTCATCTTGTACATTTTAACAAATTAAAAAGAGATATAGATGTATGTATATAGATGTGTTTAAAATAACTTGCCTGTTTGATGCCTTCATTCCTGCCTCTTCCACCTTTATTATAATTTCTGTATCTTTGGGCATTCTCCTGTTTTTTCTTCCCTTTGTTCTTCTTTTTCTTCTTTTTACACTGGTTCGCATTATTTGTGTTTCCTTCTCTGTGGTCATTCCACAAAGCCTTGTCTTTGTGGTTATAAGCCACTTCGCTGGAGTTACCAGGCCTTGCATCTTTGCTGGTCCTGTTAATGGTCATATGGCCTTGTGTAGCTTTGGGATCATGATTATGGACTGCTGTACCAGCTGACTGCTGCTGGAAACGCTGTCTCTGTGTGAAAGCAAGATGTTAATGATTATAAATAAGGTTTGTTGGTTCTGTCTATACAATAACAATAGCCTAATATCTGTTCAAACTGTTAGAGAAGACGAGAGCTCAAACAACAATTGTCTATTAGATCATTTACAAAAGTGGCTGCACAATATATCAATACACTGCACCACATTCATCCATCTTTTTCCGCTTATTTCCATTAGGGTTTTAAAAATGGAACTCTCTGGAAAATGTTCTTAAAAACTGTTCAAACGTTTTTCATTTAAGTGTAAGTATAAACAAAAAATACTAAAGTTGTACGGTAAAAGTGAAAATAACTAGAAAGGATCTCTGTATTCATTGATTTTCTGATTAATAATTTGTTTAAATAATCAGACTGTTGATGGGGCCATCTTTGTTATATTATGAAATGAGAAGGGGTAGATTTAATAAGAATCATTCTTCATCCTACTTATGTTTTTACACAGAATATAATATTGAATTGAATTTATATGAACTGGCATTTGTTCTCTTAACAATACATTACCATAAAAAAAATTTAATAAAAAGAAATGACTGGAGCTTATCCCAGCAACTACCGGCCTTCGTTGGGATACAACCTGGACAATGCTTTGCTTAAAATCCTGCTGTACAATTATTTCTACCTGCAAAAATTAATGACACATATTGCATCCCGCAGTGGGCAAACTCACATTGTAACACACATATATAAAATTGTACTTTTTGACATTTTAAAATCTTTTTTGTAGATTGATTGTTTTTAAAAAAATGTGTTTCCACTTGTGTATAGACAGTGTAAGATAGTTTAGCTGCTCCAAAAAATAAAGAAACACAAGTTAATTGGGTTAGCTTATGCCCTTAACTTTTAAATAGTTTGCATCGAATTCATTTATCTTCTTCCGCTTATTCCTGTTTATTACAGTATATTAATATAAGCTGTCAAATGAGGTGAATGTTCCCCTACTTGCACACCACATTATTAAAATACTTAAACTCTTTGTTAAATAGTTTCAACTGACCTTAAAATGTGAGCCAGCCTGCTCGGTCTGAATATTCCTCTTTCTTGAGGGGCCCTGTTGTTTATTTTTGATCTCGTTTCTATAAACAAGGAATAATTATTTACAAGCCTCTTTAAATTTACTTTTTTCATGAAACGCACAGAGTGTAATTAACTGTTAAAAAAGCAGGAAACTGAGGCACTCAAAAAGAGAGAAATTATTAAAAGGCATTTATTATCACATGGCTGGTTAGTTAAAACAATGCCAACACATTTCGGCTCTTAGGCCTTCATCAGGGCAAACGCGAGATGGCTGCCAGGATGTAGCTTTTGAACTTGTTGGCCTTGGTCACATGCACAGAAGGGGCTGGTTCTCAGTCACCTGGTACATGATGTAAGCCAGGATACAAACAGCTCATTACTTAAAAAGATTAAGACAAAATTTCTTTACTAAACATCATAATAAATTTTCAATCTAATATACTTTATAGAAAAATATACATATAGTAATTAAACGAGGGAAGCTATTAGCTAGAGAAAGGGGGAAAAAATCAAGTTCCCCATTCAGACCTGGATATTGTGTAGCTTTGAGGGTATAAATCCAACAGGACTCTCTCTGTAGGAGCTTCTTAAGCCTATCACCTTGTCTTACAGACTCATGAATATGCTCAATACCACATATTTTTAGAGTATTACAGCTACCATGGTCACTGTTTTTGTAATGCATTGCCATGGGGTACAGAGGATTACCGGTTCTAATGGCCTGTTTGTGCTCAGCTCCTCTGGCTTTGAGTTTGCGTTTGGTTCTGCCAATGTAAAAACATCCACATGGACATTCAAGTCTATATACTACGGAAGAGGATTAGGGCCATTGTAAAAAAAAAAAAAAAATTTTTGAGGGTTAAGTTCTGAGATTAAAGTCAGAATTCTGAGAAAAAAGTCAGAAATATGGGTGCCTGTAAGGACTGACGTTGTGCAAGAAAAAGAGTACATAAATCCATACAATAAACTATATAAATGCATTATTATTGATGAGGTTGTGATGTTGTCTTTGTTTGTTTCAGAAAATACATTTTTTATATGTTCTAGAGCATCTCAGAATTCTGACTTTTTTCTCAGAATTCTGACTTTATTCTCAGAATTCTGACTTTAATCTCAGAATTTTGACTTTAATCTCAGAACTTAACCCTCAAAAATATTTTTTTTTACAATGGCCCTAATCCTCTTCCGTAATATACCACATAAGTGGTGTTACAATTAATAAAAGATTTAATATTAAATCTTTCACCTGATGTAATGTCCATAAAAAGTTGGTAGTCTTTATGTTCTCATAATGGGTACAGTTACCGCATTTATAATTGCCTGCTTTAGTGTTGAGCCATGTTTTTCTTTATAAAGGAGGAAGATAGCTATTCACCTGTGGCTGGGACTGAATTTACAGAAGTCCTTTACAGCTTCGTCGACATCACATAGTTTTGTAAAAAGGTTAGCAAAAGCCATCTAGCGTTGCAGCGTCTGCTTCTTCTTCTTCTGCTTCTGCTTCTGCTTCTTCTTCTTCTTCTTCTTCTTCTTCTTCTTGTCTTTTCCGGCAGTCTACACACCAAGTGGCGCACTGCTGCCTTCCAGTGTTAAGGAGGGGTATTACACTCTACTCCAGCCCAGTGGCAAAGACAAAGTTCATCAGTGCTGTGTACACTTCTTGCTGGAGTGCAGATGGTCCAAGTAAAGGCTTCAGTGGGACTGATTTAAGCTCCAGGTCGAATATTTGTAGAAAAAGGGCTCCTCTGTGTCCTGCAAACCTGCTACACTCTAACACAATGGTTCTCAGCTGGTGGGTCGGGACCCAAATGTGGGTCACAGAATTGTTTTCAGTGGGTCAGTGGGTTTTCAGTGGGTTTGCCAGGGCAAAAAAAAAAAAAAAAAGAAAGTTTAACTTTAAAAAATAAATGATCAGTTTAATCAATTTACTCTCCTTAACAATAGGCGGAAGTATGGAACAATGTGGAAGAATAGAATAATAAAAAAGAAACTCAACCAGAGCAAAAAATAAATAAATAAATAAAAAATCTATGATGTTACCTAAGGTTGATGTGAGTACTGCTTAATTTTCCTCAATATCTTTTTAATTTTCCTGAAATATCTCCTAATTTTCCTCAATATCTTTTTAATCTTCCTGAAATATCTCCTAATTTTTCTCAATATATTCTAATTTTCCTGAAATATCTCTTAATTTTCCTCAATATCTTTTTAATTTTCCTGAAATATCTACTAATTTTCCTCAATATCTTCTAATTTTCCAGAAATACCTCTTAATTTCTCTCAATATTTCTTTTATTTGGGTTGCAGATTGTCAAAATTGCTCCACGACACATTTATGGATGTTATAGTAATGTCTGTGTGTCCTACTCTCTCTGCCACTGATCATACGTTTGCTGTTTGATTAGAGTACGGTGTGTAATGAAACCAAATGCCACCTGCACATCTATACTGTCCCGCTTTGAAGCCTCCTTGATGCCCTTCTTCCCAAACAGTGTTTTTTAGTGCCAGAATTTCCTCTAGGACATCATCTCTAAGATTTTTAAAAACTTCATAAATCAACACATCTTCTCCTGGGGCAGTCGAGCCTCCTCTGCTTATTTCCTGATCCAGCTTTTTCCAAGAGTAAAAACAAATTAACAGGATCAGTGTTGGTTTCAAGCTTGTAAATTCATTCCTGCTCCTTACACCGTTTTCTCCTAAGATAGCTCCACTGTGGACTAGTTGGAAGACTTTAACAAACATATCAGCTTTCTGGCTATCACAGACCTCTACCATCCCATTGTTTTCTGGAACTGGGTTAGTTCTGACGCGCCTTACCCCTGACAATTGTCTCACTGCAGTCCACACTTCCTGGACTGATGTTTCATCTCCCAGCTTACTGCAATATTTCCTCCAACACTTTCCTTAATTACTCTCCAAGCAACAGCTTTCAACAAGTATTGTGATACTTAATGCAACTCTCTGGCATTTCTCTGTCTGTGACCACCAACATGGCAGATTCATCACTCAGCAGTCGTTTTATGATATAGCTTCCCGCTCTCCATTGGCTCTATTTCTATTCCCAATCGCCTCGGTATAAGATTTATTCCACCGTGGTACGACAAATACATCACCAGAAGAGACCAAAAAAGTAAGGATGGGTTGGGGAAAGCCTCTGTATAATAGTAGATCAATGTTTTCTAAAATTGATTTGTGGTTATAATCCTCAAATTGTATAGAATATGTCACAGAATCACTTTTTATTCATGCCCCATTTCAGATCATAAAATGAAAACACTTAATCTGAATGGTTCAAAAAACAATACAAACGAATATGTAAGAGGTTATTGGAAGTTGGATAACACATTATTAACTGATCATTTTAAAGAAACTGTTAAACAAAACGCTAGAGAAATATTCAAAAATGACAATTTAAATCCAAAAATAGGAATTTTTCAAATTCAAAATCAGACAAGTGGCTATACAAAGAAGTAAAGAAATTAACAGCTGAAGAAAAACAAATAATGGAAAAATTAAATAATAGAGGTCGATCTAACAGAAGAGAACCAAATAATAATAATAAGGAATCTTCACACTAAATTTGACGATCTATATGTAAAGATGGCTAAAGGTGCCTTTACAAGGTCAAGGTAAATGGTTGGAGGGAGAAAAAAAACAGCAGCTATTTGTTTTCTCTAGAAAAAAAGAACTAAAAAATTAAATCATTTATGTGCACTTAAAACAGAAGGTAATGTCACCACAAACCATTCAGAAGTATCCCAACATGTTTACTCCTTTTACAAAGCTCTGTACCAATCAAACTTACAACCTGTTCATTGTGAAACTTTTATAGACTCTGAAGTACAGGATTTTTTAAGTTACCTTTAGCAAGTTAGACCTTGTGAATCAGCAGGCACCTGTAGTGTGTTCACTGCCAAAAACTGACTCTGAGGACCAGGAAGATGTCTTTCAAAATGCTGCCCAAATTTATTGAAGATCAACAGGATTCAAAAATGATGTAAAAACCAAAGTATAGTGGTAAATCAAAGAACAGAATTAAATCTCGAGACCGGAACACCTGTTGCCGTAGCTCTGCCACCGGTCTAAGCATCTCTCTGAGAGAGAGCTCCTCCGATCTTAGGATGACACCGAGTGCTCCCGTTCAAGGTTTTCACACAGGTTTTACAGTCAAAGAAAAGTACAAGAATGACAAATTTATGACTAAGGTCCATCCTATACACAACTTGTTTTTCTGGATAGTAAGTCTGTCCTCACTATCAACAGAGTGGATACCGGACACTGGCCTGATAACATAAATCTGGTTTTGGGTCAAGCTGACCCTTTTGAAGTTGCCCCAAACAGACTGGATAGAATGGACCTCGAACAAGTACTAAAACTCATCTAAAACAAGGTACACATGACGTTAAAACTCGGCATGAGCTATCATTGCTAAGGAGATGACTAAATAAGTAGAACATACAGTAACTATGTTAAGCAAAACACATCAGTACATGCCATCTGAATCATATGTATAATGATTTAAAGTGATATTTCAAGATGAATATGTGGGGAGTCATAAGCTAAGAATGTTATTGATTCATACACTGGGCCTAAACTTGGGCAAATTATATATGATACTTTAGCAAAATAAAATTTTACTTTAGCTTTAGCATTTGATGTTTTTTTTTTTTTTTTTTTTCCTGATAACAACTCATTAACTAATCATATCAATACAATTTCTTACAAACACTGCTGAAAATCACATCTGAAATGACGATGAAGCAATTCGTTCAATGAAAAGAGGAAAATCCCCTGGAAAACATCTCTGTAGAATTCACTTCTGGGAATTAATTCAAGAGCCATTATTAAAAATGTGTAAATAAAGTTTAAAAGGAGAAGAATTATCTCCAACTATGAAACAGGGTTTGATTACTTTATTACCAAAACCAGATAAAGACAAACTTTTAGTGGAGAATTGGAGACCCATTAGTCTTTTAAATGTTTACTATAGACTTGTACTTGATTTATTAGATTATTCAGAATATATTGAACCGAAAGCAATTTTAGACTGTTACAAAGCATTTAACACAAAAAAACACCAATTTATTTTCAAAGCATTAAAATAAATTTGGAGAAAAATGTATCTCATCTAAAAAAATGTTATATAACAATAATAAAGTAATATTCTATTATACCCTTTTACTACAAAAGGATTTCCAGTGCAAAGATCAGCGCGCCAGGGATGCCCTCCTTTCCTCTTTTTAATTGTAACTGAATTATTAGCCTGTTCTTTAGTTAATTCCTCTAAATTTGAAGGGATATCACTTTTTGATAAAGAGATTAGAGTAACACAGCTGATGATACAATACTATTTCTAAAAAATAAAGATCAAGTTAAATCAGCCATACACATTATAGATAAATTCTCACAAGCATCTGGAATAACATTAAATATTTCAAAATGTGAGATATTACCTTTGCATAATTTAACACATACATTTATTAATAATATCCCTGTTAAAAACAATGTCAAATATTTAGGGGCACAAATTTGTGAAAATGAATCCTTGCGGCAGGAGATAAACTCTGCTAAAATAAAGAAAACAAAAATTACATTAAACTGTGGCTGCAGAGAGATTTATGCATGATTGGAAGAGTTTCAATTAAAAAGGCAGAAGGTGCATCAATATTAGTTTACCCTGCTCTAGCTTGACCAGTCTTTGAAAATACATATAAAGACATTAACAAAATATTTACACAATTTATATGGAAAAACAAACACCACTAGTTAAAAAAGGAAGTCATTTGCAACAAAAAAGTGAAGGAGGGTTTGAAATGTTAGATTTTAATTTGAAGAACAATGTATTTAAAGTCAAGTGGTTCAACAAATATTTAAAAAATTCTGAATCAATTTGGTTTTGTGTACCCCAAAACATCTTTACACAAAGAGGACTAAAATGTTGTCTTAGAAATATTATAAGTTATGAAAACTTTCTCAGAAGTTAAACATTTCCTATCACCTTTAAAGATTTTAATTTGTTTTCCAAAGCTATGCCCTGAGATTTTCACCAACTAATGAAATCTCCTAATAATCCCAAAGAAAATAGAAGTCTAGAATTATATATTGATGTAGTATCACTGCAAAGCTCTAAATGTAAAAAACATATTATTAGAGAAAGTTTAACCAATAACAAAGTTTATAAGTATTCAGTATTGGCAGATATTAATTGGAAAAATACATGGCTTCTACCATTTTGTGTTAATAAGATTAAAGTATTGCATATTAAAATATTGCATAATATTTATCCCTCCAATTATTTATTATCAAAATATACAGATCCTAAATGTAACTTTTGTGATAGAGACAATGAAATTTTAATACATTTATTTTATGATTGTTCCTTCTCACTGAAAATGTGGATGGATTTAGAAAAAAAAAAAATTACAACAATTAAAAAACATGTTAAAATTGAAGGCAAAACGGTGATAGTTGGGTCAAATATTAAAAATAATTTAATCAATAAAGTTATAAATCTAATGATTTTATTAGAGCAATTTCACATTCATCAAATCAAAAATACAAAAATCTAAACCCTGATTTAAATCATTATTATATGAGTATTATTCTTTTATTGACACTGCAATACTGTAACAGCCAAATATCTTTGTCTGCATAAAATATACATGAAATGTTACAACTGTAGACTCTTTGAAATGTTATGTGGACTTATATAAGCAGATGAGATGGATTTTTATTTTATTTTTGTTAATATCTGTTGATAAAACTTTAATGTTTTTTTGTTTAATTGTTATAATTGTTGCACAATAAGAAAAGAAAGCCTCCACATAAAACAAAACTTAAGATGACAAATAGTGACATCTAGAGGTATTTAGGATATTATTAAGAAAGTTATTTGTGCTAAATGATTACTGTTGTATTTTGTATATGTGGTTCTATTAGATTTATTGGAAATTAAACACTTAACATGCAAAATCCTGAACTATTTCAGTGCTCTTTTAAATATGTAGAGAATATTCACAGTACCTATATAACCTATAGTTTGTTTTGTAAAACTATAAGCTGTACTATGATGTGTCTTTTGTAGATACCTTTAATAAGTTATGAGCAGTATATATTTTTAATATTTTATAAAAATTACCCATGTGAAGATATGATGTAAACATGTTTAAATCAAATATTAGTTTTACTGATAACAATGGTACAGCTGATTTATTCACAATAAAAAAATAATAATAATTTAACGTAATGGCCAAGTTGTTTTTGTTTACAGTTTTTGTTTTGGTTCTAAAACTGCATTGTGGATTGTCCAATCAGAAAAGCAGAAAGACCCACAGACCATTGTTTTAATTTAGACTGCAGTACCATGTTTACACCCGAAGGAGTGCATGCTGCTAACATTACCTTTAAACTTTATAGACCTCACAGAAGCAAAATTTCCAGTGTGGTGCACACGTTTGAACGAACACAGCAGGCCCAGGCTAAAGGTGAGCTGCCCTCTGTCAGGACATGCTGCTGTGAAGGGACACAGGTGATGGGGTAAACTTTCAGATTTTGAATAAGACACACAATTAAAACTGATTAATTACATCTCCTTGTGTGACTCTCAACACACATTAATCAGTATGGATGATAAGTTTTTTAACGTGTTACAGTGATAGAGGCTGGACTTCGGCCCTCCACATACGAGCCCGTCCCTGCGTCTGGCTCAAAGTCCAGGTCACACAGTCAGTTTCAGTACTGCCTGCCATACTGTTGGTGTGTTTATTTCCCCTGTGTGTCCTATGAGCTCCAGGATGGTCCGGAGGGTTCCTCTCCTACTCATTTTGGGTCTCCTCTCTGTCCCCTCCGGCCTGGGACAGGAGGCTGAGGCCCCGGCTCCAGAGCAGTCCGCCGGTGGTGGTGCGGGTTCACAGGCAGAAGCTGAGAATGAAGAGTGGGGCTTGAACTCGATCAGGGGAAGTTTTGAGGCGGTCACTGGGTACTTTGACTCGATGTTGGAGTTTATGGGCGGGCGGGATGGTGTCTGCCAGTACCGCTGTCGATTTGGTAAGTCACTACTGAAATGGATAAACAGTTAGCGGCAAATAATACATAATAAAGGAACGGCAATGTAAACTATGTGTTTTGAAACTCCAAGTAACAGAAATCAGTTCAAAAATGTAGGACAGATATTTGCTCTAAAATGTAGTGGAGTAAAAGTAGAAAGTAGCCCTTGTAAAGTTGACATAAGTAAAGTACAGATACATGAAAATTGCACTCCCATATGGTAACAAAGTACTGTTACTTTGTGATTGGTTAAAAGCACAGATAAACAGACCAATGAGTACTTACAGAAGAATAAATTTACATCAAGAGAAGGTACTGGGTAGAGCAGTAAATGTACAGATACATTACAGTAATATTCCTCAAGTAGTAGTACAAATATTTAACAAGTTCTAACCACTATTAATACTGTACTATTAATGACTGCCCCTATTTACATAAAAGTGTTTTAAGGAAAGTACTCCAAACACATTTTTATCAATAGCAAATTTTTAAAACTAGTTTCTGTTAACAATCCAGACAGAAAAAGTCACAAAAGCTGGTGAACTTGAACTTGTCCCATGGAGTATGGGGTATAAAACAGAATGAATATTCAAGTCACTACACACTATAAGGCAGGCAGGACAGTTTTATAATAGTACGAGCCTAAGTGACTTCTCCATAATGGACAAATTTAGGTCAATTTGTTCATTCTAAATGTAAATGTAATTGTTAAATGCTTGTTATCACATAAAAATGTGGGTTGGTCAAATATACTATATTTCTCCACTCATTTGAACTAATGTTATCATCTGGGATAGAGGGCCGGGACATGGACTGTGGCCTTAAGCTGATAGAGAGATATCACACAGGGACCAAGTGATGGTGACCTCAAAAAACCCTGCTGTGTGTCTTTAAACAAGCATAAATGTTGGTGTAAAATACATTAGACCAGTGGTTCTCAAACGGTGGCACGGGTCCCACTGGTAGTACGTAGGCTCTAGTCTAGTAGTAGTACTTACAGAGTCTCTGAGACTTTTTAAAACATAAAATTTTGAAGTCTCAACCTATTTCTAATTTGAAACGTTACTGCTCGATCCTAGGCCCAAATCTGACTTAGAGCAAGAAAAAGAAGTGATTCCTAGCAATAACAATATATTTAACTACCTAGTAGAGTATTAAACTATAAATAAATCTGCGTTAACTATATTTTTAAAAAGACCTGGTCTTGTGTACTACAAAGTGTTACACAGTCAAGCTTATGGTAGTAATCGTTTGCATCTGATGTTGTTTTTTTAGGTAAAGATCCAATTCCTCGTCCCGACTTTAAAATGCCTGAGCCTGATGGATGCTCCTCCTACTTCTTTGGTCTTCCTGTCCCAGAGGGGGTATGTACCGTTATGTCCTGGGGTGGACAAAAAACAAACAAACAATTGAAACATAGATTTAATGGTTACTAATGGTGACAAATATGTTTAAGATGGGCAGTTTTGCTTCTGTAAACTTGTATAAAGAGGCTGTCAATACAATGATTATGGGATGAATTGGGGCCATACAATTAGAATAGTGAGTAAATACTAAACTAAATGGACATAAATTTAAAAAAAAACTTGTAGCTTCAATGTTTATTTACAGTATGGGTATTGTCAGTGTCGCATTAAGGGCAAAACTTTTAAATAGCTGATCATAAATTGGCTCACATTATAAAATACTGACGTGGCTTTTTGGATTGTACTGAAATTCAGGTTCAGGACGGTGAAACTTCAGTATTTTATTGTCTGCTGGTTAAATTATGACTTTTTTTCAGTATTTAAAACACCATTTACAGCACACAGTGTAAGTGTTGCTCACCTCTGCGGTGTTGTATGTGTTTGTCAGATGGATGTTGGGATCCCTGCCATGACCAAGTGCTGTAACCAGTTGGACATGTGCTACGACACCTGCGGCTCCAACAAGTACCGCTGCGACTCCAAATTTCGCTGGTGCCTGCACAGCATCTGCTCAGACCTCAAGAAGAGCCTGGGATTTGTGTCAAAAGTGGAGGGTTAGTATTCAACAAAGCACTATTCTTTTACACTGTGATCGCATTTAAACATCTGCATTGACGGAGCAGAATCTCAAGTAGGCAGATTTCTTTAACTTTACAGGATCGCAAAATAAACTGGCCACAATTTGACCACTTTTACTAAAAATTCTGTCCTAAAAGCTAATGAGCACTTCTATGTTGTATGCTCAGAGAACTGGAGTTACGTCCAGTAACTACTATTCAGGGCTTGACATTAACTTTTTTGCTCACTGGCCATTTTGGCTAGTGTTCATTAAAGATTACTGACCACCTTTTCACCAAGCCATAGTTTAGATGTTAAAATATTGATTCATGTGTAGTATACAAAATAATTAGTTGTTTTGACAATTCATTTGAAAATTACCACTGAAAAAGTACGTTTTAAAACAGAAATGTGTCATCATCAAAAAGTAAAGTTTTATTTAGACTCTGGATCTGTATATTTTAGCTTTTTTGTTTTTATTGTTATTTACATGTTTTCAAATAAAGAGTTGAATTCTGCTGATGATTTACTATAGGTTTTAAATTATGGGGATATATAAGCATAGCAGCAGAAAATCAGGTCTAAAGTAGTTCAAAAAAATAAAAACAACCCAACCAGATAAAGTGGCTAGTGAGGCTGAGTTTGTTACGGGCCAAAATGGAAATCTATCCGCATTTGGTCCTGCTACTCTTTATACATCATGATATAATAAATGTTTTAATTTTCAAGAAAAAAAAAAAAAAACATACACAGAGCTTGACATTAGCACTAACCAACCGGCCAAATGTGGGGATAGACTTTCATTTTGGGTAGTAACACAAATACTCCCTGATTGAGTTTTCTGCACACCCATGCCATTACTTTAGAGGTTAAGTCTGAATTTATGTTGCTTTGCTTGAGTGCACACTATTTATTAGCCTATATAGGAATTCATCATGATTAGAGGAAGAAAAATATTAATTTACACAAAATAACATGTTAAGTGACACCACAGAGGTCCATTTTATCATGCCTTGGTAAACCTGTTTTAAAATGATGCAGATGCAGTTTGATGTTACCTTGTTGTTGTTGTTGTTGTTGTTGACTTGTTTGGTTTTCTCTGCAGCTTGTGAGACAGTGGCAGACACTTTGTTCAACACAGTGTGGACTCTGGGCTGCAGACCCTACATGAACAGCCAGAGGGCGGCCTGCTACTGCCCCGGAGAGGAGAAAGATGAACTATGAACTCCTATTTATTAAACTTCAATGTAACTACTTAAGTTAATTTATTTCATAGTTTCGTTATGGTTTTGCTGACAATAAAAAAATCTGGTATGTCTAACCTGGCCTCTTAAGTTTTGAAGTAACATTAACAGTTGCTGCTGTGTTTTAGTACCAGTGTTTACACTTGCCTTATGAATTTTGAAGGCAATGTAACACCATGTTCCTCTGTATAGAAAAGAAGTGGCAAATATTAATATGTAATAATATCAATACAATTTTTCCAACAAAGTCAGTGCAATATACTGCTCTTCACCACAACATGGACAACATCATCGCTCCTTGATGAATGTGAGAATGAATGGTTGTCTGCCCTATGACTCACGAGCCACAGGGCATAGTTGCTGGGACAGTCTTCATTTTACATTTAATATAATGTTTTGATTAGTTAGTTGCTTTTATCCTGAAATATTCAAAATATTTTGCATTGCCTAGAAAAAGTACAGAATTCAAGTTTTTATGCCTAAGTATTTTTATGTAACTTTGTTCAGTTAATAATAAAAATAAAGCCATACAACACAGCGCCTAAACTGTAGAGGTGTTGTTGTATTCTTAATAAGTTGCCAAGCTTCAATGGTTTGTATTAATTATGGAAGTTTTAATGAGTATCAATATTTATATTAAAAAATATAGTCTTCAGCTATTTTTTTCTGTAACAATTTTAAAAGAGAACAACTTTATACAAACAGAAATGTCTGAAAAACATAACAAGGCAATCCATTATTGCACAAGACAAGTCAAAAACGCACTGACAGAGGCTCTCAACTCAGATTTCATCCTCAACCTAGACAAAAAAAGACAAAATATTAGTCAACCTTTTAAATGTTTCTTGTGGATAATACGAATAACTTAACTTACTTTTAAATTTTGCGGTGTGAAAGACATGGCTTGTTGAGTGAGGTTTTTCTTCATCCTGTTGTTAAAAGCTTCGAGCTAAAAAATAACACAAATACAAATAAGTATGAATACAGCTACATCAGGGCCGTGATTTCTCTTCTTTTTTAGTGTTTTCAAAGATAACACAATTATTCAAATATAAATACTTATAGAAGTTTGTATAACATAGGGCTCCAGGGTGTGACTCTGTTTGGAATGATGCCTCAAACAAACGTGAGGGTACAGTGCTGAATAATGTTCAGCCACTTAAACTTAACTCTGAGCAGTGAGAGAGCGAGTTAACACCTTTTGCTAAACTGTATTTAAAACTGAAGTTTTCTAGTGCGCTGATGCTGTGCACACCTCTTTAATCCAACCTCAGAGGCGTTGAATCAAGTTGGGGCATCTGTTTTGTCCTGTGGATGTAACGGGTGCACCATTGCAACCAAGGAAAACATTAAGACGGACTGGGTGTTTTTTTGGTTACACATAGATTAGGGTTAATGTAGACTTTATTGTCCCTGTAAGGAATTTTGTACTCTGCATTTGACCCATCCTCCTGGCCATGTCAGTAGCAGTCCTGACCCTGGCCAGGATGCTGGGGAAAGGGAATCGTATTTATATAGCACTTTACCTATGACACAAGTCACCCAAAGTGCTTCACACAGAAGGGAAGGGATATGTCATTCACTCCATAGTCAGTGGTGGTAAGCTACGTTTTGTAGCCACAGTTTCCCCTGGGGTAGACTGACAGAAACACGGCTGCGCACATCTGCGCCAACGGACCCTCCGACCACCATCGACTTCCTGGTATTTCTCCAGCGGTCTCCCATCCAGGTATTGACCAGGGTACTGACCAGGGTAGAACATGCAAGCTCCACACAGAAAAGCCACACACAGTCTGGGAATCAAACCCGGGACCTTCTTGCTGTGAGGCAAGAGAGCGCCAACCACTAAGCCACATGTGACTACACTGGACGCATTCTGGAGCCCTAAACAAAATTATCATTATCTTTATTATTGTTATGATTAGATCACTGATGAAAGTAAAATACCAACCTTTTTCTTCAGGTTTGCTTTGATCTCCTCCTCTGTGAGCACTGGCTTCTCTTCTTTTTTGACCATTACTACAGGTTCTCCTCCAGGTTCAGCAGTGGTTATTTCTGTATTAGTCCTTTCCATTGCTGCAGTATTGTGTGTTGTCATCACACACTGACCTAACAATTTTGTATCTTTTACCAAAAGCTGTCCTTCTGATCCTGATCCGGTTAATACTTTAATATTCTTTGTTTTTGCATGGTCTCCTGTTAATACTTCAGTATTCTTTGTTATTACATTTCCTGTAAGTCCTCTAAATTCACACAATGGGGCTTCCACATCATTTATTACCACCAGTCCATCAAACTCTGTTAACTTTGCAGGATTTTTTAGTGCCAGTGCTCTAGTTACTGGCCCTGTTCTGTCTCTGAGCTGCCTCTCTGTCTCCTCATCTCTTTCCATAAACACTCTACATTTCTTCTTTTTCTTCCTATTTTTTTTTTTCGTTGGTCCTGTGTTTTCCGTAGGGTTTTGTTGAGCTTCGGTTTGTGCTTCGCTTGCTCCAGCAGTTTGACCCTGAGCCTGACTATTATCCTCTTTAATGGACACAATAACATCATTAAGTTCTTTCTTCCAGTTGTTCATTTTTTTCTTCCTTTCCTTAACTTCTCTCGCCTTTGCTCTCTTTTCTTTGATCCGTATTTTTCTTGCAGCTTTCAGTTCCCTAAAAAAATCAATTTGTTCCTTTCTGGTCATTTTATTAAGGAACTCTGAACGCACATAGGGATTGGCAATACAAACTGTCTTTACAGAAACCAGACAGCGAGATTCTACTGGGCGTAATCCTTGTTGGCTGTTATCCCCTAAATCTACTAATGGTTCGTTGCAGATTGTGTTTTCTTCTGGAGGAGGGTCAGATATGCTATTGTTATTGTATTGGTTAATCTGCTGGTTGGGAGGGATAGTAGGAATACTTTGTGGGTAGTTTTGGTTGTAAGAAGTATTTGACTCAGAGACTGAAGGATGGTTGTGTGCCCAGTAATTAGCAGGATTTGACAAATAGTTATAGTAGGCGACGCACTGAGAATAATGTGCCTCATTGTATAAAGGTGAATAGGCATTAGGCAACATTTGGTGTGGTGGATATGTGCTGTAATTGTGTGATGATGAATAAGCATAAGGCTGCGATGAAGAGACAGTTTGGTACTGGAGATGTGAGTCCCTGTGGTTACTCGCATCTGGGCTTCTTTGCCTAAGGGGTGAATGCGAACTTCTCTGCCTGAGAGATGAGCTTGAACTTCGCTGTCTACGAGGTGAGCTTGGACTTCGCTGTCTACGAGGTGAGCTTGGACTTCGCCGTCTACGAGGTGAGCTTGGACTTCGCCATCTACGAGGTGAGCTTGGACTTCGCCGTCTACGAGGTGAGCTTGGACTTCGCCGTCTACGAGGTGAGCTTGGACTTCGCCGTCTACGAGGTGAGCTTGGACTTCGCCGTCTACGAGGTGAGCTTGGACTTCGACTTCTACGAGATGAGCTTGAACTTTGCCGTCTACGAGGTGAGCTAGGAATTCTCTGTCTATGAAGTGAGCTTGGACTTTGCTGTTTACGAGGTGAGCTCGGACTTCGCCATTTATGCGGTGAGCTTGGACCTCTCCGCCTTTGAAATGGGACTGGGGTCCTAGATTCGTCTGATGACGAACCAGACAAAGAGCTGGAGGAGGACCTTGTATAATGCGCCGGTGAGTATTTCTCCCCTTCTTCCTGTTGATGCTCACTGTCTGACTGTGTCTTGTCTTCTGGTTTTTCTTCTGGTCTTTTTTCTCCTTCTATCTTCTGCTTTTTCCCATACAACCTCTCCTGAGTCCTGTCAGCGAGGCGGCTCATCTCATCCATCCCTAAACTTAAACCGAGGGACTCCAACACGTTTTGGAGATGCTTTTGCTGTTCGTCTGTATTTGGTCGTTCTTCCTCTTCCTTCTTCTGCCTCTTCACTGATGGAGGAGAGCCAAAAAAGCTTGTCTCATCACCATTTTGACTGCTGTGTGACACGTCTTCACTGTCGTCATTGACAATTTTTCGGAGCTCATCGATGTCCACTCCTTTGTTGAGAATATCAAGGAAGCGCATAAAACCCTGGTTGCTTGCCTCCTCTGGTGGTGTAACTTCCTGCCTGGGAGGAGTGGTGCTAAGAAATGGTATCTGATGTAAAATACAAAAGAAAAGCCTGTTATTAAAACCACAAATGACCTAAAAGATCATTTGTAGAGATTAATTACAAATCAGCATGTTGAAGTGCAGAGGAACATATACTGAGTTATATAATATTCTTAAGTGTCCTATATTATACTTTTTTCAGGCTTTTTGAAATAGCTTTGCAGTAGTATTCCATGTTTCATAACTTAAAATAATGAATAGGTATGGAAAACGTCTTTTTTCGGGGGAGCTGGCTTACTTTCAATTACTACTTCCTTAGATGCCTGTCGCCCCTGCTGACAACAGTGGGGACTTGAGAGAGCATAAAAAGGCTATTTAGCAAGGCTATTAGCAACACCACTCTAAGAGATAGATAAATGAGCTGACTGCTTCGAAGTGACAGCAGTTTAACTACTGAAATTATCAGAATGAGTCAGAGGACAGTGTATGGGCTTTAGAAACGAGCAGGAGCACTTCCTGGTTTCACATGTTGAGCATAGAGCGCTGAGACTGAGCGTTTGAGCTATTGAGAAGCCACAGCATACAACATTACTTACAAGCATTACTGAAACTAAATAATTCAGGTATGTTTTTGACATAGAAACCTGGAAGCAAGATTTTTAAAAGTTAAAAGTCTTTGATTTTACAAAGGTATTAAAGTATTAAAAATAAAATGGATTTAAAACATTTGCCACAAATGAATTAAAACAAGGATTGGTATTTTGGTATTCCACATTGAAAGGCATGGCTCAGAATTCTGATATGCAGCAAAATTAAAACTATTGGAGTAAACTTTATCTCAACCAATGACACACTCATACTTGGTGGGATATTGCCACAGAAGCAGCACACTAGTTTTGCTTTTGCCATACAATAAACAAACTTGCAAGTTAGTTACAATCTGACTTCATTAAAAATAAGTTACATACCCCACAGTTTTCTGGCTCCACAGAGGGTTCAGCAAATCTCTGTAGCAAAACTGACTGTACTCTCTGCTTTAAAGGGTGGTCATGCTGTATATTGATTGAGGAGCCTTTTCTGGTTTTAGCCAAGGGACGCTGAAAGGAAGAAGAAAAAGAGAGCAAATCAGCATGACATCTGCTTTAACTGGACTTGTGGCAAATTAATTTATGGCTCAAAAGACACCTTGGATCCAAACCCACGATGATGCAGCTGGAGAATCAAGTTTACTCTTTCTTTGAGAGTCTTATTTGTTTTGGTTTGTTTTGATTTTTCTTCATTGCACACTCTTGGCAAAGTCATCTTAAGATCTACATTTTTAAGAGCAATGGCAGCTTTTTTCAGCATGATCTGCTCCTCTATCACTTGTAGTTCTTTGCGTTTCCTTGCCAGCTCAGGGTCCTCGTCGTCCTCCTCGGGCTCAAATGGCTGTCCATCGGGGTCTTCAGTTTCTTGTTCTTCATTGTGCCAGTTATGGGAGGAAGTGCCAGGTCTGTCCCACAATCCTACATCTGCCCCAGTGCTGCTGCTTCTGCTGCTATGTGGTTCTAGACCTGAGTACGTTGAGTAATGACAAAAATTGTCCCAGTCGTCGTTGGACCTATTCAAGTTATGTCTCATGAACGGATTCATCATTCACTGGTGTTTCTCAGTGCATTCAGGTCAAATGATATGCTGCAGAGTAGAAGAAACAAATAAAACACTTTAGTTAGTTTAAATGAGCATTTATCGTGAATTAACCTATGTGACTATGTAAATATGTATAAAGCCTTTTTGCACTGTTAATTTTATATTTTCATAATTATAATGTTACATGTTTTTGCCATTTCTAAACTTTTTATTGTAAATAATTTATACTTGCACCTTTGTTTTGATGCATGCTCACTTTATATTTTTGCTTTCTGCTCTTTATTCTGTATTAAAAGCTGCCTAAACAAGTGAATTTCTCTAGTGCAAGATTAATAAAGTTCAATCTAATTAAATCTAACACCTACAGCCTAATAACGCCAGTGAAAGAGTGCCCTATAGACCCCCACACATATTCAAGATCTAACTAATGTCCCAAAATAATAAAAAGCAATCAACATAAGATTTAACACCTAGTTATACAAGTAAGATATATGATCTATCAGGTGGCTTAAGCTAAAACGAGACATGGTTAGGAAGATACATTTAACTTACACTTATTAGCATGACAGCTAACAGACTGTTTACCTTATGTAGCTCGTCAAACATGTCGTTTTTCTGCAGCATTACGTGAAAAAATATTGTTTTAAGTTAGTTCGGGTTTTAGTGGACTGGTGCATAAACAGTAAAAAAAAAAAAAAAAAAAAATTAAAACATTGCCAAATAAAGATGCGGCCGTAGTCCTCTGGTTACATTTGACTTCGAGCCTAGTGTTGTTGTGGGGTCAACTGCTCAAGACTTGGGAGGCCGTGGAAGAAACTGAAGGCCGCAGCGCCGCTTGGTGGACGGAGGACCGACATTACAAGAAAACAGAGGATGTCCATATCATTAAAACAAGTCAAAAATCTAATTTTTTTTACGTGACTTTTAAGAGGTGTGGCAAAAGTGTAGGCTACACTATTTTTTAGGGCCCGAAGCAAACACTTTTTCAAAATGTATATTAAAGGAGAAACAAAAAATCACAAAATTCAAAACATCTACAAATTAAGTGTAGCCAGGAATAAATTTTAAGACTTTGAGAATTTTAAAACATGCATGTATGTGTATTTATATAACTGCATTCTCAAAAATGGCTAATGACTTGACAAAGGTCATGTAAAATGTTGGGCATGCACTACTTATATTAGATTGGATTAAATTTGTTTTAAGGAATACAGAAGCATCTCTTAATATGAACCCTCTAAAGCAGTGGTTCCAAACCTGGGGTCCAAGACCCCCCCAGGGGGCCACGAGAGACTGCAGGGGGTCCACAGAGTTCTTGCTGTTCTGAGGTTGAGGGTATCAAAGTGATATTTGTGCAAAGTAAATTCAAAAAATTCCACAGCAAACTGGAAAACAAATGAAACTGTGACAAAAATCTACTACTACTGCTGATTATTTTTTTAAATAAATTCTTGTTACTAATCACTTTATGCTTCTGATGCACTAGTGTGGGCTGGGGATAGAGGGCTGGGAGGGCTTGGCTTGTCTTGGACACTGCTCTACTGGACTGACTGCAACGCATCAGTTTGATTATATATAATATATAAGATTTTTATAAAAAATAGAAATTATAGTATCTTGAAATATTTTTAAACCATGTTCATCTGTTTTCCAAGCTGACAAGGCCACATACTATGATTATAATGAACAGAACTGACCAACTTGTTTTTGTTCCAGACCACAATAAAACAATACAATCTTTGCCATAGCGGGTGGCAGGGGTGTAGCACAGATTTCTGGGCCCTTTGTATAAATCATGTTGGTGGGCCCCTATTCTTGATCAATATCTCTCGTTCATATCCCATGCTTTTTGAGGGCCCTTCCCTGCAGTGGGCCCTCGGTAGGCAAACCGTACCCTTTACCTCCCCAGTCCGAAACCCCTGGTGGATGGACAATTCTTCTTTTTCATAAAAATATTTTAAAAATTACTACAACTTTGAAAAGGGAATAAAGGCTACAACTGGTATAATGCAACATGTTAATATACACATGGTGCCGCTTAGCTTTCCTGTTATTGTGATAAAATAAGTTTGCACTTTTCAGTTTTCTACTTTCTTAATTAGTATAGTTAATCCATTGAGGTATATCTGAAAAAATAACTTAAAATGAAGCAAACTCCCACAACTTTAAATCAGTTTTATTGTTAGGTAATTCAAATATTTACAAAATATTTTTCTGTGTACACAACAGAAATATGCATGGACCTGAAATACATGACTTTCCTATTCTCAGGACAAAAAAAAAAAAAAAAAAAAATCCTATGGCGCTCCTTAATTTGTATAAAAGCTAGTGTCACACCAACAGAGGTTTCTGGCAAATTATATAAACAGTGTTTGATAAACACATTTGACATGCAAAAAAAAGTATTTTTATACTTTATTAAAATGCAAGCATCATAAGAGTGGTCTGTTTATTTCTAAAACGAATAGTAATAGTATAATATGGACTGTCAATTTGCTTATTTTGGAAATCCTCTTGGTTTTAAAATTAGGCATACTGCATATAATATAATAGGCTGAACAGTACTGAAAACTGGTTACTAAATACAGTTTCTAGCCTTTATCGTTTCTTCAGTCTGTCATATTTATTTTATCTTTAGCCAGGTTCTTTGGTTGAAATTACTTGCAAACAGCGCGGCCGATTTGAATATTTGTGTGCTTTCTGTGCATTTGTGTTCACAGGCTGAGTCGGGTACATCGGGGGCAGATTAAGGAAGGGATGCTGGGGAAAGTTTAAATGTGGTGGGAGAACTGGTCTGCTTTGAGGTACCACTGGTGGGAACATGTTTACAGGTGGGATGGGAGGAGGGGTTTGAGGGTACGAGAGGTACGGGGGCACTCGAGGCACAAACAAATTGGGCATGATAGATGGGAAATTCGGAGGAAGATGTGTGTATGGGGAACAGTTTACTATGGGGTTAGAAGGAATCGGAGGAGGTGGTTCAGGTTTTGGCTTGATGAGAGCAGCTGAAGAAAGAACTTGAATAGCAGCGGAGGTTTTCGTTGTGCTCTGTTGTGTACTGCATCTATCAGTTTGAGAGAAGTCTGTTTCTTCTCTTTGAGCGCTGTACGAGTGACTTTTGTTGTTGTAGTCCTGAAATGAAGAACTCGAACTAGACCTGCTCGATGATCTGCTGCGATGTTTAGGAATATATGGGCGTCTGCGTTCCTTTTCTTCTCTTGGATTTGGAGCACTGTCATTTTTCTTTCCATACAACCGCTCCTGGATTCGACTGGACATTTGACCCAGTTCTTCATACTCTAAATTAATCCCAATGGCTTGTAATACGTCCTGCATTTGCCTATGTTTGTGCTCCTCTTCAGGGCTCACTGTTGTTTTTACTAGCGCAGATGGAGATTTAGTTCTACTGTCAAGAAACTTCCTCTCAAAATGGCTACTTTCCACTGACCTTTCCTCAGACATCGTCTTACCATTTGAGCTGTACAACCTGGATGGTGGAGAAGCCGGTCTTTCCGTTCTTTCAGTCTCGGGCCAGTAACGTGTATTTTGAAGATGCCTCTGTTGTCTTTGAGGTGATCCAACAGACCACAGTCGGCCTGCAGCATTTGGTGATGGTGGAGACTGTGGGCAGACATTCACATCGGGAGTGCCCTGAGTCACTATCTTGGTCAGTGTCTCAACATTTACACCCATGTTGAGAACGTCAAGGAAACGCTGAAAACCTTTAGACATTTTCGTCTCTCCAGCAGAAGCAGCAGCAGGAGGAGGAGTTTGGCGTCTTTTACTAGGTTCACCACTCTATAAGGAAACAAGAACACATGATCACTGAGCTGCAGTTTAGACCAAATATAACATTTACTGTCAAGCAAAAACATATACATTTAAGGGGTCACATTATTCATTTTTTCAGGCTTTTGAAATACTTGGACACCTTCAGATTAGTATTTCATGTTTTATATATCAAAATAATGTATAGACAACATTAAAACACAGTTAAAAGCTCACTATTAGCCGATTCAGTCTTAAAGGGGACCTTTAAAAACACACCTGTAGACTTGAGCCATTCAGTGAAAACCTGCTCCTGTTGTGATTGTGTTCTTCATGGTCTCTGGAAAAGCTGCCACTCCTCTGTCTCGGTGGTGTAAAACTCTGTTAAAGACAAATAATATTTTGATGAGTGAACCAACAGTAAAAGATTTTTTTCTGCCATATTCACAACAAATACAGTAAAATTAAATATAAACCAATAATTTCTTCACTCCTCCTCACATTATTTCACAGCTTGTTATGTTGCATAATATTTTATCCACAGATTCCACATGAGGGTGGAATTGGCAAACGCTTATATACAGCCATATTTAAACACAACCGGGATGTATACGTTACTTGAGAGGAGGGAGTGTGTAAATTAAACAAAAATCTATTGCCTTATTGCTTTCATAATAACAACTCAACGGCAGTATTTTAAGAGCTGTTAAATATTGCCAACCTTTATAAGGACATCACGGGCTCGTGTCCTCTCCTGTGACTGCTCTCTGCTCTCTTGACTGTCTCTGTCTGTGTAATATTCAGATGAACGTCTGTAACTTGCTTCGTCTTGGTATTGGCTGTAGTGAAACTCATCTTGACGATGGCTGTATCTCGTCTCCTCTGGTGTTCTCTTGTGACTGTAGCTCTCCTCTAATGACACTGTACGTTTAAAATCCTTGTTTCTTTGTACATGGGTGTAGAGCTCTGGGGACTGTCTGCATGACTCTCCAGGCTCAGGGTGGTATCTGTAATGGTCCTCATCTGCCAATGTCCGCCGTCTTTTTTCAGTAACACCTCTTTCAGGTGATAGAATGTGCTTTCGCACTGGGCTTTTTCTCCTCCACTCCCTCTTCAGGTCTGGACTATGCCCTCTCTTATGTGGTTCACTAGTAGTCTCTACTGCTCATTCTATCTGCCCTGTTGTGCGCATCTGCACTGTATTTATCGTAGGAATCTCGTATTAAATTTCGTTGAGGTTCTCGCCTCTCTTCTCTTCTGGCCTCTTCGTCCCACAGCCTCGAGTCTCTGCTGCTATACGGACGTCTCTGGCCATACTCAGACTTGTTTGAATACATGTTTACAAATGCGGGCTACGTTGCAAACATGAACTCAGAAGTAATCCCCTGAACCTAGGAGACAGAAACAAATCAAAATAAACGTCATTGATAAATCTCATTCTATACTTGACCCTTAACCTTTTTAGACGAACAAAAACACATAAAAACTACTTCTAATTGTTTTACACATACGGTAGCTTGGGTCTGCAGTGCTGCTAGGGTTGCAAAAGTTAGTCTCTCGAAGAAGAGAAGATCTCAGATGCACATCTGACTTACAGTACTGACGTTTGTAAATTACATATGTATAACATAAAATGTGCTACATACCAAGAGCTAAATACATAACCCAAGGAAAATTACTTCTTTCAAATTATCCTAACCCTAAAACACGCATAAGCGCAAAGGTTGGGTTAGCTCACCAGATTAGCAACACGCGTCTTTAGCACTAATTAACGGCCTAATATTGCGCCTACCTTTTTAGCTGAAAGCCTTCACATTATTCAAGAAACGAAGAAATGTTTTTTTTATAATGATTGTGAGTTTGTTCATCCCTCTGATCCTCCAAATGGTGTCAAACATTTGGCTGTCGTTCGTGTATTTGGAAAAGCAAACCGGACACCACAGCTAGTCTCCTCTGTCGTTCGAAGTTTGTTGTAGCGCCACCATTTGGACGGAGGGTGTACAACTAATATGATTTTGAAGTAGTTGAAATTGACCATTAAATACATTTTTCAATGTTAAAAATGCTTACATTACTGAAAATAAACGTATGTATATGTTACATTAAAACAAAACAGTAACAAGTTAATAGTCTTAGTCTTAAACTAGATATACAGTAGATGTAGCAATTCAGCCCAAAAACACACAGATTATGAAAGATTGTAAATTATTGTGTTGCTGGTCCTGGTCATTTATTGGCAGGAGTCTACAGTGTTATCAGTCAATAGAAAGGTATCAGTTTAATTAGATACAGCAAAATTCAATTAGCCTGTATAAAAGTTAGTAAAACTGAAGAGGGCGAGTCATAATTTTATGATGAATTTTTGTCAGTCCAAAGCTATTATAGAGCTGATTAAATATTTAGGAGTAAAAATTGTGTTACCTATTTCAAATGTTCAAAAACTTTGCCATTGGTTAGGTCTGCCTCAGCAGGAAGACTAACCTAGTATTAATCACCTTGATAAAAAGTACTTTTCTTCAGAGTAGTTGCAGATTTAATCCTCAGATATCAAAACAGATCAAGCAAATGCTATAGAAATGAGCATATCTAAAAGGAAACACTTGTTAAAGCAGACTATGAACTTTATTAGGTCTTTTCTAAAAGTGGCAGTAAATGCCGACCCATTCATTTGCGAAGAGCAAACAAAACTTTAAATGACAAATGCACATCTTATAGTACAATGTTATCATCATAGGTCTACATTCGCTCCTGTGTCGTCTATGTCTTTATGCTGACTATGAGATGCAGTGGCTCCTTGGTGACGCTGATGATACATATGCTCCAATCACATATGCAGTTTAGACATTTTGGTCAGTGTAAAGATGGTATGAGATGTGCGGTGAGAGAAGCGGAGGCCAAAGAGCTAAACAGTCCTCAGGGCCATCTCCTGCTGCAGTCGCCCAGTGCATCCACCTGAGGGCACTGTAACAGAGGACAATGGACACAGATAGAGTTAAACTTTTTTTTTTATTTCTCCATAGCTTTGACTGCATACATTAACTCTCTGAGGTGGTTTCCCAGCATAAAACATAATTGAAAGCATGGAAAGGAAAAACCGAGAATCCAGTTTAAATCTTTAGATCTGCCTCTGCCTTAAAGCTATGGCTACATTTCTTCTTACGGTACATCAAATGTGATTTTTCAAAGCAAAAGAGGTAGCTAAAGGCTGTTATAACAAAGCGTATTTTTTCACTTTATTTTAGTCTCCAGTCAGTGCATGACATGCGACTATATTAGATGATCATATATAATAATCAATAGTCAGTATACTCACAGTTTGGATACAGATGAAAATTGTGAAAATATGTTTTGGAACAGATATCAAGACATTTACACTAACAGTACCATTATACTTACAATAAGAAGAGACTAAAAGAGTTGTGTATTTTTCTTATATGACATTGAGTGTTTTAACATTTTGCAGTACTATGTTTAGTCTTTGTGGCTTTGCTCCTGTCTGCTTCTCCAATCTGGGAATCTGCTGAAAACACACTACTGCGGGAAATCAATTCGCAGTGTCAAAGTATCTAGAACTGTATTTAAAAATGCAAAGCCACCTTAATTTTAATTTCTATATTGTGTTATTTTATTACTTTTTATTATTAAGTTTCTCCTATTGCTTACATTAAAATGAAACTACCCACCTTCTGACTGCTCACTGGTAAAACTTGATCTCTGTATCCACGCAGTCAAAAAACAAGTCTCCCAGTTCGTCCCCTGGTATCTCTCCACTGAGCATCGCTGAAATCTCGCTCAGACACTGAGACTCCAGGTCCCTCAGGATCTCATAAATTACTAGGCCCTCATCCTGCCAAACAGAAAAAAAAAATAAAGTTGAAATATGCAACAAAGTGGTTTAGTTGCTGTAATGGTTTTTCAATTTTTCTCACAATCATTTTGCCATTTGTAGAAATCATTGTAAGCATTTTCAGAGGAAGTAAGTCAGTTCAAGGTATTTTTATGGATTGTTACTATCTGGCGCTGGCATCTGAAAAATGTCTGGGTTTTAAAACATTGTTACAATAATTATATTGTTACTGAAGCTATTGGCTGTAAAATAGACAAAAGAAAAAAATAAACTTATGACAACTGAATATCAGTTTCATAACATCTAATTTCAGTGTTAACTTAAAGCATTTCATTCTAAAAAAAAAAAAAAAATAAAAAAATAAAACTAGCCTGGTCAGCCATCCTGATTCTTTTTCTCACATAATACAGTATATACAAAGAAATATTTTGGTCTGAAATGGACGCAGTTCTAACTAACTAACCTGAACTCAACCATATATAGACACAACCAATTAGAAATAAGGGGGCGGTTTCAACATATGCAGAATAAACTGTTTCAGGATTGATGCAATTTGAAAAACATGAAAACAATAAATAAAAAATAAATAAAAAACAAAACAAAGCATTGAAAAGAGCATGCCCATTTTACAGAAAGATGAAAAACTGGATTTAATGAGAGAGACAATTAAAAATGTATGGATCGGGTTGGTCAGTCTATTTAAACACAGTATTATTGCTTCCACTAAAATGTTAAGTGCTGTAACATACAGTAGCTCGAAAGGTGTTTTGTTTTATATTTATAATCAGTTCTGCCACATTCATGACAAACACATTAGTGCCCACCGGGTTGGTCTCCATGGTGTTGAGCGCCACCTGGTGGGCCTTGTAGAGGTCATGTCTGCGGTCCACCTTGCTCTGAAAGCGAGGCTGCTTCCTGACTGGGTCGTCCGGTCCAAACTGTGGGGAGACCACCCTCAGCACTGGGGCGGTACAGTCCGAGAAGACAAAAGGCTTGAAAACAGACCTAGCAGGGGTGTGAGGGGGGGATAAGGTGACAAGAAAAGAGAGGGACAGGGGAGAAAAACTGACTCAGAAACTCCCGTTGACCCAAAGACAGAATAAATGAAAGTGCAGAGAAAGTTGATAGAAACAAGAGCCTGCTAGGGCCTTCGCAAAATGTTATGTTTATGAAAAAAAACACGGCTCGCTTAATTTATAAACTATAGGTTATTATATTAGATGTCCCTGCAGAGCTAATGTAGGTGCTTACAGGCTCTATAAAAGAGGGGTGCGAGTGTTGAACTTCAATGCAAAATGTAGCGTTAGCCCTTAATAACAAACCTGGAGGGGTCTGGGGTGGCAGTGAAGAAGTGCACACAGGGCAGGCTGGGGTCTCTGGGCAGGACGGACACCATGCTGCCAGTGGTGCGGAAACCTCCAGAATCCATACAGATGCCGCTTGGCTTGTCTCTCAATATGGACATCATTACTTCAGCTGTAACCGAACCTGGGACCAGAGACTGAAAAACAATGGATTACTACACACTGAAAGTAATAAGACTTCATTTATACAATTATCCCTTTATTCTTACAATAATTTACCCATTCATTTTTTTCTGCTTTTTTCCATTCATCTTTTTCCTTCTGGGGTCAAACTGGCAAATCATCTGCCTCTTAGTGTGAAGGGAATTGCATATTGATTTGGTATAGGTTTTAAGCCAAATGTCATTCCTGATATAACCCTCTCTATTTATTCAGGCTTGGTACTGGCACAAAGCGTACACTGCCTTTTGACCCCTTGTTGACCCCTTTTTTCTGTTTCTTGTCTGAAATGACTTACCCAAAATAAATGGAGCATATGTTCTAAACTACACAGGGTATATGTATCATCTTAAATCCAAGATATGTTACTGTCTCAGAGAAAATTAATCTGGAACACAGTAAAAATTTGAAATTTATATCCCCACTTAAAAAAAAAACAAAAAAAAAAACTCATTTATAGAAAAAACACATTTGAATCATAGGATTAGAGCCTAATTCACCTAGGAATTAGTAAAGTAAAATATCATGAGTTAGTGTGTCAAAATAGGTCCTACAAAAGTGAACCTGAGCAGTTTTACATAAGTTTTAACACAATTAAATCTAGGCGGAACCAGCACATGGTCTATTTGGACACGTTTTGGCACCATATGTGACCTTCCTCAGGTAACAGACTGGAAAACTGCTGACAGTTCACTATGGTTATTCATTCCATCCAAATACAAATGTTTATGACTAATTTGGAAAATTTTACCCAGACTACTACTACTACTACTAATAATACCAATAATAATAATATTAATAATAATAAATTATTTATTTGGCTGCTAGCGTGCTGAGTTTTAGTTGCACTGTAATGGGACAGACATCTTTGTATCAGCAGGGCCCATGCTTTGAAAAGGCAGATTGTTTGCATGGCATAGAGTAGCAGCAGTACACATATACACAGAAGTGTACATAGTCGGTTTTTGCATATTTCAGTATGCATGTGGCGTCTATAAGCTTGCGGGGGGTTTGAATATGGTTTTGTTTGGTAGAGCCTTTTAGCTGAGCTGTATTTCCTTCATTTTGGTATGCTACATGTTAGGATTGGTGCTTCCTTGCGTGTGTAGTTTTTATTCTTTGGTACTGAACAGGTTTAATGCATCTTTTAAAAAATTTTTTTATACTGCATGAATATAAGTTATAACAGATATCTACTTCTATTTATTTTGTAAATCTGTAAACATTTTCAATCTTATATTTTCTGCATATTTTTAATTCTGTATCTTCAATATCTTACCTGATATTTTAGTGTTTTTGTTTGCAAAATCGAGCTACTGTGGCAAACAATTTTCTTTGTGGACAAATAAAGTTTAGTCATCCTTACTGTACATCTATATTTCATGTTACTTGAGGAGACACTGAATCAAATGTGGCTTCTAAAGCAAATTCAGCCACAGAGAATCACAAACCAGTATACTCTTTGTGCCAATCCTAAGCCCAGATAAATGGAGAGGGTTGCAGCAGAAAGAGCATCTGGTGTAAAACCTATGCAAAATAAATTTACAAATCACTGCACACTAAGAGGCAGATGTTTGTCAAATAACCAGTAGTGAACATGCACGCTTAAATTTCCTAAAGCGATTTATATGAAGTGTAGAAAAGGACGATCATTCCTTACCATCATGTTGCTGCAGGAGCTCGGTGCCCCCTCTGTAGCGTTTCTTGGCCAGCTCCATCCTGGCGGGGGGGTTCTCAGGGCTGAACGCCTGAGAGAAGTTAAAGTCGCCCTGACCGTCCCACCAGCCCTGGGCCTGGGCCACACCCCGCAGCTCTGGGTGCTCCGCCGAGATCCCAGTGGAGATGGTGAGCTGGTTGGAGATGTTCTTTACTCCCTCTGAAATGAGAAGGGGGGCAGCTGGGGAGAGACTGTGCAGTTCAAAGCAACCCTATATATGTCTCTGTAGCCGAAAGGTTTATTATTTAGTTTAATTCATAATAGTATTGTTAGTTTTGTAATTTACAATGCTTATTTTCCCTCCCTTGACTAAAAAAGTACTAGAGATCAACTGCTGTTTTTGAGTCTGAAATATGTAAAACTTGAGCAAAACTTCTTTCTGGAAATATTTGAATATGTTATTAATGAAGTGTTTAAAATGTATAGGTGCATTGTCTCTATTTAGTATGTAATCTGTATTTAATTAATGAAGTATGTTAAAATAATTACCTGATAGTAATGTTAAGTACATGTAGCATACTGAAAAGGAACTGCAAAATGTAAACAATAAAAATAAAATTATATAAATAAACATTTGGTGTCAATGGAAATAATCTGAGTCTTACTTGATGCAAGATATTGACTACACTAACCACCAAGCCTAAAACTAAATTAAGAGCTACTGTATTTCTAAAGTTTAACTATGCTCACTAGCAAGAAAATATATATAAAAAACATATATAGGGCTTATAAGTTAATGTTTCCCTGACCCCTCACCTGACACCTTCTGTGCCACCCACAGCCGCCCGGCCGTCTCTAGGACCCAGGCCTCGGTGCGGTCCACCAGGAGGAAGGTGTTGTGGTAGCTGAAGGGCTCGGGATCCTCCCTGCACTGTCCGCCCTGACCGTGCTGCTCCAGGAGCCCAGTGATGACTGTGAGCGCCCCCCACGCACTGTCTCCACGCTCCAGCCCCAAACTGGAAAATCAGAGTTAACAGTGAGAGGTTTCAAACTAAAATAACTCAGCCTGAAACGTCCTGCAAAGAACTGTCTCCGGCAATTTTTTAAAGCAATGCATTCATTTCTGCATTAAGTACCAAAACCTTTCCACATTCAGAAAACCAGAGATGGAAAGTAACTGGAGTTTTACTCACTTTACGTAAATTTATTTTTATACTGTATGATGGAAAATGCTCAGTTCATGAAAGTATTTTTTGACCATGGTTGCAAAGTGGGCAGCTCACTTTACATTCAGAAGGTCACCAGTTTGAGCCAGGCTTAGACTTAATAATTTTTTTTTTTTTTCCTTTTCCTTTTTATTTATTTATTTTGATCTTTACTACAAACACAATATGTACAGCAAACATGCAAACAAAACACAAAACATGAGGCACTGTTCAATTACAAAATAAACACACTACATGGAAAATCTGTTTATGCTTCCCTTTGTTTAAAAGCACACCATTTTGTCCAGCACTCGAGATAAGATGTCCTTTAATTTGTAGAAAATAAGTCAGTTTTTCCAATTTCTTGCCACTGGTCTGACTGAGGAGAGTCACATTTACGCCAACTACAGTGTGATGGTCTTTTTTGCAGGCAATTATTAGTATTTTAAAGAGATACCTGTACTCTTTTTCAATCACATCTCCAGGTAACAACCCCAACAAGAAAATCTTAGAATCTTTAGGATGACATAATCCATAATAGACTCAATGATTTTAAAGACACTGTCCCAGAATTGCTGTAATTTTGTACATGTCCAGAAAATGTGTGAGTGGTTGGCATTTGTGTGCTAGATTTACTTTAAGTTTGCATTCGACTACTTTTACTTCAGCAATATTATTTTAAAGTAACAGTACTTTTACTGCAGTACAAATTGTGAGTACTACTACAGAAAACGACATGTTCATCTGCATATCTCTTTGTCCGGTGACTATTAAAAACACACACATAAAAATAAGAAGTCATTTTTATGTTGCCTAAAGGTACTGTAAAAATTCTGTTGACATAGGCCTACACAAAATCAAATGCCTTTAATATCTGTGAATCTCCTGTTTATCCAATATAAAGATGAAAGGATAAATGTAACGCTTTAGCACAGTTTACTTTCCTGTTGTGACATGCTTTTGGCAATCACCACACCTTAATGATCACAGCCACAGACTTCCACTGAAAACACAAACTGTACCTGTATCAAACCTATTGTTTTTTTTTTCATTTAATCTTTAAAAAGCTCTAACCGTAGGAGGTCCATGCCGAGCAGAGCCTCTCCGGGAGCGACCTCTTCTCGCGTCCACACCGCCTCGTTGCCGATGCACACTCCCTGGTCGTTGGCGCCCATCTCGGCCCCCCACATCCAGGCAGGTTTACTGAGCACCACGGCATGAGTCTGCTCCACCTGCGGGATCTGGATGTACGTGCACTGGGGAGACAGGTTTTTAGCAGTACGTTTGTTATTTTTTATGCAATTTATTATATCTTTTTATAGCCTGTGTTGTGGAAATCTAAGTATCTGTAATCAGTTACGTTTGCATGGGGGGACAAAACTGTAACAAGTGCCCAGAGAATAGCCTATACTGTTACTTTTAAATACCATTATTCAAGTGGAAGTACTCAGCACACATTCTATGTTTTGTAATGCCCAGAAAAATATATATCGCTACTGCTATGTTCACAGTACAAAAACTGGGGCTAGAACTTAGTTGGGACCAATTGGGATCTGGATGTATGAGCACTGGGGAAAGAGTTTTTATAGTTAATATATTATGAGCTGCCTAGAACTACCTAATCTATTCTTTTGGCACCATTTGGACACACTGTACCATTTTAATTCTGCTTTGTGTGCATTATTTGTACCACTATCTACAAGTGCTGCTGTCGTCTTTGCGCTGTCAGTACTTCTTAGAGTTTAATGTTTTGAGGGCTCCCTGCCCCTGGACAGACATATCCAAAATCTTGAAGAAACATCTGAAAGCTTTCCTTTTTAGAGAAGTATTTGGTAGTGTCAGATTTTTAACCTTTTTCTGTTTTTTATTGTTCTGGATTCCTACATTGTTTTTTATTGACTTTATTGCTATTTTGTTGTATTATGAATGGGTCTTTTCATGTGGTTTTGTCTATAATTTGCACTGTAAAGCACTTTGGAAATATGTCATGAAAAGTGCTCTATAAATAAAGATTATTATATATTACTATAATGTTTTGTTTGATTGAACTTTTAGCTGTATATTTTTTCTACAACTTATTTTTTCTTAGATGTTTTTATTGTAATCTTGTAATACTATGGTGTGGGAGACAACATTTTGATCCCCTTTATGTAAAGCACATGAAGGAATACCGATAATAAAGCCACTTAACAACTTGACACTAAAACTATAAAATAAACAAACAAAAAAATAAATTTAAATTAATAGAAATATTTATAAAATTGTGTTACTCAATTGTAATTTGTTGTTTTGATAGACAAACTGCACAAAACTTAGCTGGGGCAAGTTTGTGAAGATGTGATCATATGCACAGTCTCAAAATAAAGGTCAGAGATGGGGATGACTATTGCAGAATGCCATGTAATGTCATATCCACAGACACTGAAACCTGTGGTTCCCAAGTGGCGGGTCAGGAACCCAAAAATATGTGTTTTCTGGTTAGACAGTAGCCTGATTTGTCACTGAGGATTATATTGTTCAGTGTGTGTTTAGTGATAATTTGTTCTAATCATTTTAAGACCGGGTATTTAGCTTATAATGGTACTTATTGTTGCTCAAAACATAGTTCATTGTAAGACTTACCATGTGCTAAAAATGTTAAACTATAATGCATACAAACTTTATGTTTTGCATTTTAGGTCACTGCAGATTTATACACTCTTGTGTATTTGCAAAGCACAAAACAGGCAAAGAAGTATTTATTAATGGAGACCTTTTGCTTCATGCTTTCAATAATTAACAGTCTTTTCACTTGTAACAAGAAATGTAAATATTTAACAGTCACGTAGGGCTTACAGCTACTTCTATCTTTGTTGTGCTTTTATTTTTTTATCGGGGGGCATGGGGGGTAGGAGGTGAAACTTTAGGGCAGTTTACAGTTTACCTCCAGCACTGAGCCTGGAGGGTGCGACGCCGCTGGGTAGAAGGTCACCTCCTGGACCTCATCCCGGGGCCGGTCTGAGTTCTTGCCAAAAATCACTTGGTCATTTTTCGAACCAGGGGGCAGGGAGACAAAACAGTCACATGACCTAGGATCTTCTGCCATCCTGCAATAAATTACAGACACAGACACCAGTTACATGGTTAAAAAAAGGGAAAGTGCTCATAGTATAGGAAACTTTTTGGTGTTAAAAAACATTGTAAACATGGTTGGTTTGTGGCTAATATCGGATTAACAGTTTGCCATCAAGCATAAGAGTGTGGGTCCACGCCCTTTGACCATATTATGAATAAATGAATGAATGGTGTAAGGGGGAAAGCGTCTCCTCGCCTTCCCCACCCAGCTCTCTGCGCACACACGATGCCATCTCCGCTGCACTGCCCATCCCTTTCACACACGGATTAAGAGGCAGAGCACTTTAGTGACTGTAATCTTCACAAATCCGACTGCCGCGTTATCTATTATCGCTCCACTCTCAAATTTGCGACAATGAAACGCGGAAATTATGTCGTAAAAAGCAGCGCGCAGTTACAGCGTGTGGTTCTGCTGCTGGTGGAGCTCCGGGGGTGTGAGTAGAGCAGAGCTGAGCCACTTTCTTCCCGAGATAAGGCCCGACACAGCGGCGTGCCTTCTCCCTGTCACTCCGCCGTCGCCCCACTCTGTTCCCCGGAGCTGCCCCACGCCTGTCCCCTAAACGCGTCATTGCGCATTATTCACGGGGCTTGGGTAAATAAAACAGGGGTGCACACTTGAGGGCTAGCCGTGCAGCAAACTACAGCTAAAGTGAAAATGTTTACCTTCGTTCATTCGTGAGAGCGGACGACACCGGCTGCTGCTAGGAGCAGGTTGTGTGATGTGTATGTGTCACGTGACGGAGAAATCCAAAGGTCTGTACTTAAAGGTCTCTCGTCTTGTCTGGACACAGCTCACTCTGTCTCTCACCGAGGTCCAGTCCGCTCCAGCAGCCGAGCCGTGAACTCACTGGTCTAATGTTGGTGGTGGCTAACCATTGAGTGCACCGTTTACTTAAAAAATTACATTTAAAAACTAACTTATCTGACCGCTTTTAAGTAAATGAACTTATAACCTATGCGTAAAACAAAGTACGGGCTTCATAAAGGAGCTGTCACCGTGTTCTCTATGAGCTAATGTCTGATTAGCTGTTGCTGACTCTTAAAGGTATATGCAGGATAAAAAAAAAACAAAAAAAAACAAAACAAAAAAAAAAAAAAAAAAACAAGAAATTATTTTTGCATAATGGACATTTTTTATAGCTTTAGTCAACATACCTATGGTGACCACCTAAAAAAATTACAGAAAGTGGGACAAGTTGGGATGGACACAAGAAATAAATGTTTTAATAAACAAGTCTAGCTTTACAAACTTACTGAGATACAAGTTTCTTCAGTTTAGGGCCTATAACACATTTGATATGCTGTTTTCATCCAAAAAATACAGATTTTGCAAAGTAATGTCTTTACTGAGACTTTATTCATTGAAATAAAAAAGATGGAACAGAAAAAAAAAAAAAAAAAAGTTTTTCAGTCTGCATTTTCTCAAAACAATCCAGCACCAACACCAGCTCACAGCTCCATGGAGAGGCCTTCCCCGAGACACAAAGGCAACAACACAGCACCCATATATTCAACCAATAGACAGGATGCCCACAAATATTTATTCTACATTTTAGACAAGGGATACTGACCTTACCTTGTTCTTCTTAACTTTAATCTAACTTTTTATAAGATCTACTGAGCCCCAATGAAAAAGAGGGACATTATCAGAGGGACAGAGGACTAAATGGCTGTGCAGTACATCCAAAGGTGGGACAGGTGGTCACCCTAAATATACAGTACCATATGTCTCCATACAACATGTGGACATCCCAGAGTGCTCAGAGAATAGCCTATACCAATAATTCTCAAACTTTTCACACTAAGTAGGCTACCACCTCTAAAAAATGTTTGGCTTTCAAAGTAGACTGTCATCTTTAATTAACTAAAATGAGCCTTACTAAATTGAGATTAAACAGGGACCAAACCAGGACTACACCAGGTCTAGGACTAAATCAGGTCTAAAACTGGACTACACAGGGACTCAGCTAAAGAGTAATTAGGACTTAAATGTGCCTAAACTAGGACTAAAACAGGAATAAAAACTGGCTCTAGGTTAAACTAAATAAGTTTTCAGACTCCTGAAGAAGTCTACAAACCACCACTGGTACAGGGACCACAGTTTGAGAACCACTGGCCTACTGTTACTTTAAAACACAATTATTTAAGTGGAGGTATTCAAAACAAATTGTACTTGAGATTTTTGTACTGCACAGCAAAATATATTGCTACTACTATGTTCACTGTATGAGAACTGGGGCTAGAACTTGGGATGACCTGGTTGTGAGACGACTGCTGCTAAACCACCACCGAGAACACTTTTTCCAAAACTTCACTCAGATAAATGTTGAATATAGAGTTCATTTAAAGAGTTAACTTGTCTGGATTAAATTATTCATCTTCTCTGATTAGCTGTTATTTTTATTTTATTTTTTTGCAGCAAATTAGCAATTAACATTTTTTTGAGAGTTTAAAAAACATTGAAGATGTCTCTTTTTAATTTTTAACACTAGCTACATGACAAATGAAAAATGATGCAAATAGTTTTATCATACGTGTTTATTTAAATGTTAGGAGACCAGCAACGAGTCAACAAGTACTTCGTGTCATCATAATAGTCACATTGCATCATTGGTTTACACAGTGCCAGTATTTTCTTAATCTACTGCTATAAAAGTAACATCTTAATCCCAAGCTTAGGCATTACCAAGGAGTTACCAAACTCTAACCTCTGATGCTTGCCTTCAAAGGGCTTTTTTTAATCAAAAGTACAACCATCAGTGCTGCAGTTCAGATATGACAACCCAGACTAACTAGATCTGAAGTGTGAACTGACAGTTAAAACCAAGAAAAAGAAAATTATAGATGGGTAATTTAACTGTTGCCGCCACTTGTGTTAAAAATAGATCTCTGAGGCAGTGGTTTGTAAGTAATAAACAAAAACATGCAAACTGGCTTAACAACATAGCATCCATGGTATGTCAGCCCTGTGTCTAAACTGGGTCAATGACTGCTCATCGATCTGTGCATGTCACTGGGTCCATTCTTACAAGTGACTCACGCTTCATTTGTCAGAAGTCAGTGATGCAATTAGTTTTATGGCTGTGGTTCACACGGAAAGGGCTCCTACAGGTCTCAGGAGTGCAATTAGCTGCTTCAAAAATATTGGCTGTGTTTTTTGCAAAAAGTACCTGGACGCCACAGAAGTTAAGTGACAGGCTGAGCTCTTGTATGTGGTAATGATGCACTACCCAGATTTTTTCCCCTTGTGTTTGAGGACAAGTAATTAAAAATGTGATTCTGAGACCTCACCTTAGCTTCACTATAAAAACCCATCACATGCTCAGAACATAGAAGGGTGGTCCCATTCGGATCGGGGACTCTTTCTTTGTTTTGTTTTTTTAATAATTATTTTTTATTTATTTGTTTATATAGGGACAGTACATATTAATGAACATATACATGATATGTAAATATGACAGATTCTAGCCAAAGGCTAATTTCCATCTGTTGTTTCCAGACAGGCTGCTGTTAGCATACAGTACAACTACGGTCAAATAGCAACAATAACACATAAGAACAGATAGACACAAAGGGAGAAAAGGCTAACAGCCACAGACTAAAATGTACATTCAATTAAAGCCCCATGCGGCATTGATAGGCCCTCACCTGGCCTCCACCAGAGCTGGGGCAGAGGAGAACCGTTTTTGCCAATTTTTTAGTTGGTGACTTTTGATTAAAAAAACTGCCAAGCGTCCTAATACTCCATAGTACTGCACTGAATGGAATTCCCATTGGAATAAAAGGGCAGAATTCAACCATCACCATGGCAACACCGAATCAAATACAACTTGGGTATTATTTGAATTTTTGATCAGGATGATATAAAGAATGTTTGTGCCTAATTTGAGAAATTTTTGTGCATTTTTTTTGCACGAAAAGTTCTCAAATTCTCAAGATTTTTGTTTTAATCTCATTGGAATAAAATGGCAGGTTTCAGTCATCACCTTTAAAATAGTATAAAATATAACATGGGTCTCATTGGCTTTTGTGATCAGCATCACATAAAGTATTTTTTTGCCAAGTTTTGTAAATTTTTGAAAAACTAAATGTTTTACTCACCATCTAAATATTTGTCTCATTCTGTAGGGGGCGCTATCGCCCACAATTTTATTCTTTATCATTTAATGGGTTTAGGCTTGGAGGGTTTATGAGTGTTTAAAATTAAATGCAAATGGGAGATAATATTTGAGAACTGTAGCAAATTGCAGGTATGGAGAAATTAAAAAATTTTTTCGTAAACTTTGCGGCTGCACCGCACAAAAACCATAAAACTTTTGCAAAGAATTTGGATAACTTTTAATGCCCACTTCTGTAAATGATGGAAAGCGATTTTAGGGTCATTTGGTTAAATGCCCAAGGAGGAGTTAGAAAAAGTATGATGCGTGCACAATTGCTGACTCAGCACTTAGCAAATTTCAATCCAAGATGGACGACTTCCGGTTTGTCAGGGGGCGTGGCCATAATAATATTTTTTGTCTGGCTCCACCTGAGCAATGTGTATACCGAATTTGGTGGGTCTATGACAAACTTTATGTTAGGCTGAGTCCAATTGACGCAATATATTTGCAATTTTGTAGGTGGCACTGTCTCACCACATTTGTATTATTCAGTATGGTGCCTATATTAAAAAAAATTTCCACCCGCCTGAATTTTGGGCAAAATTTGCTGAGTTTTCACAATTGTTCAGGGGGTCAAATTAGCTCTCCAAGAGCAGAAGAATAAAAGTAATAATAATTTTAACAATATATCCGTTTACATTATACCCACAAATTATATATTTTTGGAAAGCTCGGGAGGTCCCCCATGTGACCATGGGGTCAAATGTCTCACGTAAGGACTCACGACTCACGAAAGGGCTTCGTCCATTGACTTTCATTCTGAGCAAATACAAGTATGTGGCTTCCATACCTGAGGTATATATGTTTGTGTAGTACTTGATGCCATAGCGCTTTCTTATTGTGTGTTCACACACTTCGGGGAAGTGCTGGAACTAATGCAGTGCATTAGTTATTGCCTAATTAGTTTGCCCCTTTGCACATTACTATCATCTATCTATGGTCACAAATTTGAGTAGATCTAAACCAGGTCTTTAAATTGCATTTAAAACAAGCAAAGCTGGGAGCTCCAACATCCTACACCACAAAACAGCAGAGGAAAAACATTAAAGAATCTCAGCTTTATTGTCAAACCTCCATCCTCCTTGTCGTCATTGAATAAATGTGTAAATAAGGGTCTATTTCAGCAGTGGCTATGTTTGTATACACAGAAAAAAAAAGTAAATTGGAGATAAGGGAAGCGCAGATAAATGTTGGCAAAGCATTGGCGCAATGTTTAATGAAACAGAGATAATTGTGATTGGTGATAATTGAGATGCATTGTCTCAAAGCCAGAAGTTAATAAGCTTAATGTCATGTATTAGCAGAGGCTGAAGAAGTATAAGTACAAGAAGTAAAAGTACTGTTTGATTTCAAACCCAGAAAGGATAAGAAGTTTCAGGATATTTTGCGACTACACAGCAAAATGT